>CM077667.1:422550877-425265044 GCA_039707655.1 Elymus sibiricus | reverse complement strand
GCACCATGATCTTCATGATAGAGAGTCTCCTATATTGACACTTTCATATACTAGTGGGAATTTTTCATTATAGAATTTGGCTTGTATATTCCAATGATGGGCTTCCTCAAATTGCCCTAGGTCTTCGTGAGCAAACAAGTTGGATGCACACCCACTTAGTTTCTTTTTTGAGCTTTCATACACTTATAGCTCTAGTGCATCCGTTGCATGGCAATCCCTACTCACTCACATTGATATCTATTGATGGGCATCTCCATAGCCCGTTGATATGCCTAGTTGGTGTGAGACTATCTCCTTCTTTTGTCTTCTCCACAACCACCATATTCTATTCCACCTATAGTGCTATGTCCATGGCTCACGCTCATGTATTGCGTGAGAGTTGAAAAAGTTTGAAAATACTAAAGTATGAAACAATTGCTTGGCTAAAACCGGGGTTGTGCATGATTTAATACTTTGTGTGATGAAGATGGAGCATAGCCAGACTATATGATTTTGTAGGGATAGCTTTCTTTGGCCATGTTATTTTGAGAAGACACGATTGCTTTATTAGTATGCTTGAAGTATTATTGTTTTTATGTCAACATTAAACTTTTGTTTTGAATCTTATGGATCTAAATATTCATGCCACAATAAAGAAAATTACATGGATAAATATGTTAGGTAGCATTCCACATCAAAAATTCTGTTTTTATCATTTACCTACTCGAGGACGAGCAGGAATTAAGCTTGGGGATGCTTGATACGTCTCCAACGTATCTATAATTTTTGATTGTTCCATGCTATTATATTATCTGTTTTGGATGTTTTATATGCATTAATATGCTATTTTATATTATTTTTGGGACTAACCTATTAACCTAGAGCCTAGTGCCAGTTTCTGTTTTTTCCCTGTTTTTGAGTTTTTACAGAAAAGGAATATCAAACGGAGTCCAAATGGAATAAAACTTTCGCGATGATTTTTCTTGGACCAGAAGACATCTAGAAGACCTGGAGAGGAGGTCAGAAGCCCTGGCAGCAGACGACAAGCTGCCAGGGCACGCCCTAGGGTGGGGGGCGCGCCCCCTGGCTTGTGGGCCCCCTGCATGCCTTCTAACCCTAACTCTTCGCCTATATATTCCCATATATTCCCAAACCATCAGGGGGAGCCACAAAAATACTTTTCCGCCGCCGCAACCTTCTGTTCCCGTGAGATCCCATCTTGGGGCCTTTTCCGGTAATCTGCCGGAGGGGGATTCGATCACGGAGGGCTTCTACATCAACTCCATTGCTCCTCCGATGAAGCGTGAGTAGTCTACCACAGACCTACGGGTCCATAGCTAGTAGCTAGATGGCTTTTTCTCTCTCTCCGATCCTCAATACCATGTTCTCCTCGATGTTCTTGGGGATCTATCCGATGAAATCTTCTTTTGCGGTGTGTTTGTCGAGATCCGATGAATTGTAGATTTATGATCAGATTATCTATGAATATTATTTGAATCTTCTCTGAATTCTTATATGCATGATTTCATATCTTTGTATTTCTCTTTGAGTTATTGGTTTGGTTTGGCCAACTAGATCGGTAGTTCTTGCAATGGGAGAGGTGCTTAGTTTTGGGTTCAATCTTGCGGTGTCCTCACCCAGTGACAAAGTAGGGGTAGCGAGGCACGTATTTGTCTTGTTGCCATCAAGGATAAAAAGGTGGGGTTTTCATCATATTGCTTTAGTTTATCCCTCTACATCATGTCATCTTACTTAAGGCGTTACTCTGTTCTTTATGAACTTAATACTCTCGATGCAGGCAGGAGTCGGTCGATGTGTGGAGTAATAGTAGTAGATGCAGAATCGTTTCAGTGTACTTGACACGGACGTGATGCCTATATGCATAATCATTGCCTTGGATATCGTCATAACTTTGCGCTTTTCTATCAATTGCTCGACAGTAATTTGTTCACCCACCGTATTATTTTCCTTCAAGAGAGAAGCCTCTAGTGAAACCTATGGCCCCCAGGTCTTTTTTCCATTATATATTTTCAGATCTATAAACCAAAAATACCAAAAATTCCTTGCTGCAATTTTATTTACTTTTATTTACTTTTACTTTTAGTAATCTTTTATATCTATCTCTATCAGATCTCATCCTTGCAAGTGACCGTGAAGGGATTGACAACCCCTTTATACGTTGGGTGCAAGTGTTTGATTGTTTGTGCAGGTGCATAGATTGGGGCCTTGCTTGTACCTCCTACTGGATTGATACCTTGGTTCTCAAAACTGAGGGAAATACTTATATCTACTTTGTTGCATCACCCTTTCCTCTTCAAGGGAAAAACCAATGCAAGCTCAAGAAGTAGCATGACGCCCCCAATTCCGACCGTACGCTAATCATACACGCAAATGCGTACGACCAAGATTAGGGACTCACTGGAAGATATCACAACACAACTCTAGACACAAATTAAAGTCATACAACTTCATATTACAAGCCAAGGGCCTCGAGGGCTCGAATACAAAGCTCAACAAGCACGAGTCAGCGGAAGCAAAAATATCTGAGTACAGACATAAGTTAAACAAGTTTTGCCTTAAGAAGGCTAGCACAAACATAACGGCGGGCCGAACGAGGCGAGGCCTCCTGTCTGGGAACCTCCTATCCTACTACTGGTCTGGGGCCGCCTCCACGTAGTAGTAGGCTCCTGCGGTGGTGTAGTAGTTGTCTCCGGCGTACTCCATCTCCTGGGGTCCATTGTCTGAACGCAGAATCGTATCGAGGGGGAAAGAGGAAGCAAAGTAGCGGTGAGTACTCATCCAAAGTACTCGCAAGACTGACATCAGAACTATGCTAAGTATGCATCAGTATCAAGGAATGGGGTTATATCTGGGCTGACTGCAGAAAGCAAGAATAGGGGGAAGGCCTAGTCCTATCGAAGACTAGCCTCTTCAACATCTTGCAGCATTAGGAGAGAGTAGACTGGTATCTCATTTATAGCAATATTATTGTAGCAAAACTTTAATAATTAACCACGCCCAGAGATTCTTCCTCGACTCCCTGCGAGGAAGCAATCCCGGAGCCAACATTCATTCCAATAAAAAGTCACAATTTTAGTTGTAGTAGATCAAGGTACAACTCCAAGTCGTCCTGTTACCGTGGACACAGCTATTCGAATAGATGAATTCATCCCTGCAGGGGTGCACCGCATTTCCAACACGCTTGATCACCTCCGGCCGGACACACTTTTCTGGGTCATGCCCGGCCTCAGGATATCAACACGTCGTCGCCCCACCTAGGCTCAACAGAGAGGCCAGCCCGCCGGTCTAATTCCTAAGCGCACAGGGGTCGTGGGCCCACTCCCCCTTTGCACTCCTGCACGATGCGTACGCGACCGAGGTCAGTCCTAGCACACTCTAATCCAAGATCTGTGCCTTCCAGACCACTCGGGCGCGCGCCGCTCCATTGCTGACGTCCGAAGAGCTTCGGCTGATACAACGACGCTGAGTACCCATAACTTGTCCCACGTGAAGGTTTGGTGCGTAAAAGGTCCAGTCGACCAACTCAGATCAAATACCCAACCCATTAGCATTTTATTAATGCGGGGCAAGCGCGACCCATGAAGTGCGGTCCCGTCGCCCCGTCTCGAGGATGTGTGGCAAGGGCCTCACCTACCCAGCCACGCCTCGTCATCATCAAACCGTGGGTACCCCTCAGGGCCGACCCATCATCAACATGTTTCTGTAACCAGGTCATAGTAACTGTGTGTATAAAACATCAAGACGGAACCTGAGGAATCACCCTCAAAGGGTCCCGCTCGATGAAACCGTCATGGTGGACTTAGAGGAATCACCCTCGAGGGTCCCACACTTGAGGGGTTGCACGACAGAATCATCGTCGGGAGTGGTGATGGAGGAATCACCCTCGATAACCACGACCGTCTAGCTGCACTACAGAGTTAGCATC
Source organism: Elymus sibiricus (assembly GCA_039707655.1). Taxonomy (NCBI): domain Eukaryota; kingdom Viridiplantae; phylum Streptophyta; class Magnoliopsida; order Poales; family Poaceae; genus Elymus; species Elymus sibiricus. Next base: position 425,261,119 of record CM077667.1, on the reverse strand, counting down.
ATGAGTACTTCACGAGGTGTCACCCTCGGTACTCGATAGTAGCTCTGTAGAGTCATACAACTAAGGGGTGTGCGGTGAATGTGACGGGCATGGCTTGTCCGTCGGTTGATCGAGTCTTCGAGTCGTCGAGTCGCCGATGAAGAAGCAGGGGCAACTGGTACTAAGGGGGTCACAAGGGATTCATTGATCAACCTATACTAAACAGTTGATATGAAAGCAGGTACAGTAGCAGTTCATCAAAAGCAGGCTATGCATCAGAATAGGAGCTAACTAGTACAGTAGCAAAATCTAATGCAAGCATGAGAGAGAAAGGAACTGGGCGATATCGGAATGATCAAGGGGGGGTTGCTTGCCTTGCTGCTCTGCGGCAAAAGGCTGATCGTCAGTCGCGTAGTCGTACCCAGCAACACCATCACTCTCGGGGTCTACCGATGAGAAGAGGGGGAGAAACAATAAATATAAAGCACAGATGCAATCACGATGCATGACATGGCAATATGCAGAGCTAGGCATGCACTAACACAGTACTAAACGTCGCGGATGGTTCGAAAGAATATCTTACGATATTTTCCGGGTCTCGGGCTACTACCGGACAGACGAAAACGATGGAAAAGTTCCACGTTCGTTATGATAGGAGCACATGACAGACGAACGGCCTGCGTATTCGGATTCGTGGGATTTTTCTGAACAACTTTCATGTATAAATTATTTTCATCTGACTTACGGTTTATTTTATATTAATTTTTAAAGTTTTACTAATATTTAGAAATTAAATTGATTTATTTTAATTCAAGAAACAAATATGACATCAGCATGATGTCATGCTGACATCAGCAGTCAACAGTCACCGTTGACTGGTCAAACTGACCAGTGGGTCCCACATGTCATACTCACAGATTAATAAAGTCTTAAAAAGGTTAATTAGGGGGGGGTGGGACCCACATGTCATCCTCTATTTAGATCAATTATTTAACAGTTTTAATTAATCAATATTAATTAGTATTAATTAACACGGGCCCCACCTGTCATACTCTGTTAACTTAAACAGATTGATTAATTAACATAATTAAACTTTAATACCTAATTAATTAATAATTAATTAATTTATTAATTAACATTTTATTAATATACTTTTATTTATTTAAGAAAATCGTTTAGGGGGCAGTGGGCCCCTCTGTCATTCTGATGGGGGGGGGTGGTTAGTGGGTGGTCAAACCCCACTAACCAGATCGGGTTAGAGGGGGGGGCGAGGCCCCAAGGCCATCGGTGGCCGGTCGTGGTGGCCAGGCCGGTGACGGCGGCCAGGGCGCCTGCAGGGGGGTAGGGCACGGCGACGGAGGTGGCCCGGCTAGGGCCACCGGCGGCCGGAGCGCGGCGACGCGAGGGAGCGCCAGCAGCGGGCGCGGCCGGAGCCTACGCGCGCACGGGGAGCTCGCACGAGTGGGGTGGCGACCGGCATGGGGTACCGATTACACGCGTGGGTAGCGGCGAGCAGGGACGGCGAGTGAACGAGGCGGGCGCAGCAAGGCGCGGCAGGGCGGGCAGAGAGCGGCGGCCGCTCACCCGCGGTGCAGGGTGGCTGGGGCGGTGAGGGTCGGTGGCGACCGGCGGGGAGGGCGTGGGGAGGTGCGGCGGCGGTGAGGAGGAGGCCGGGGAGGCGCCGGCGAGGCACCGGGCGGCGGCGGCTGCGGGCGCCCGATGGCCCCGATCCACCAGATCAGGGGGGAGGAGAGGGGATCGGGGGAGTGGGGGAGCGAGTGGGGGATGAGGCCGCTAGGGTTCGGGGGTTTGACCCCCTTGTAGCGCCCCGGGGGGGCTGGGCCGAGCTGGGCCGGCCTGGTGGGGGGAGGGGTTAGGTGGGCCGGTTGGGGCCGGCCCAGTGGAGGAGGGGGGTTTCTCTTTTTTTTCTTTTTTAATTTAATTTTAGTTTTCTTTTTTTTAATTGTTTTCTGTGTTTTTTTCCCTTATAGTATTTATAAAATACCTTTACAAAAAGAAGAGAGAATGCCCAATATTTGCAATGCAATATTTGGCATAGTCTCAATAATTTTGAAGGCCCTTTGAAAACATTTGAAAAATATTATAATCCCAAAAGGCATTTAATAATTGTTTTGGCATCTGTTAAAAATAGTTTTGAGGCACATAACCACATGATAAAATGTTGGTTCCAATTTTAGAATAGCTTAGGGAATAATTGCAACCTAAGCATGATTTTTAATTTGAAGTTTGCAATACTTTTAAATCCACCTTCGAAATGAATTTGAATTGCAAAGGAAATTTGAATCCGGGTTGATTCCAACAGTGATCATAACTGTATTAGCAAAATGATTAAGCTTGATCAAGGTCATTACTGTAGCTTAATTACACGGATTACTGTAGCTGCAATTCCAGGGCGTCACATCATCGAAGCCACCATTGAATATATTATGAGATGTGTGCATGTTGCTTCATACTTCCATTCGGGCATTCAACTGGAAGTATATAACTTCTAGGCAGTTGAATGTCCAAGCAAAAACCTTTTGCAGGGAACTATACCCGCTGGTAGACTGCTCTTAGAGAATGGAGACTGGGGAGGGGGGAGGCGGACTTTGAAGGAGCAAACAGAAACTCAATACATAATTCTTGTGTGCAGCTGGAAGGCTGATCCATTTGTTGTTGCAGTCACAAGCTTCGTAGTTGGCTAGAAATCTTTATGTGATATTTGAATGAGTACAAAGCATATGTTACAAAATCTATTAGGAGTGACTCCATACCTACCGGATGTTCGCCAATAATACTAGGATGCTATTTTGTGTACACTCTCTTCATGTGCACAAATACAGATGTGCAACATGTGCTCATGTGCTCTCAGTTAATTATCTTGAAAAGTCAGACCAAATGAAATACACCCATGGACTTTCCCTTTGCAACCATGAATGAAGTTTTTGTTGTCTTTATATACCACCCATGTTTGAGTCTTCACCATATACTGCTGATTCATCAAACCGTATATAATAGTGAGGTGGTAACAACCAAAGCGAGCACCTACGAGATAAAATGGTCTGGTGAAGTGGTTCCTAGTAGCCATGTTGAGAAGCCAAAAATTAAATATCATGTAACTAGGAATCGGAGTCTAGATGTGTGTCTTACTTAAGAATAGGAGGCATTGGGGAAAATTGATGGGAAAATATAGAAGACGGTATTGTTCATGTGGTGTGGCCTCTTGCCACTTCACCTAGTGACGCTCTTCCCACCAGTGACCCACACTAGAATATGGGGCACACCTCGGCGTTCTTGCATGAACCTGTCTTTTTTACGATAAAACAGCATCGCACAAAACTGACACACGAGACTGGATTGGTAGCTCTAGGACACACCAATACTCCTGTTCGTTATTTTCCTGAGCCTATTTGTGGTTATTTGAAAGACACCAAACTAAAATGTAATGGTAACTGCAGCTACATTAAGGCAACAGAGCAAATGTATTCTCCAATCCATGCAAGCTGCATTATTTTGGAACTTCTTGCGGGCAAATCCACTTGTTGCTAAGGACAACAATTGCCAAAGGGTTGTTCCACATAAGAAAAGAAAAGGATTGCAAAGAGTTAGCTCTTTAGCAGTAGTACCGAATGCAATAATAAGCCTCAAGTCACACAAAAAAACTGCCTCTAGCTGCATGCTAAACTTCTTTATTGGGTAGAGCATGCACATTGATTATGTTAGGAACGAAGGGAGTAGCACTATTTACATAGTTTACATATATACAATTTAATTATTCAACTGGGAATTGTGTTAGCCGGTCGTGGCGTCAATGACGACGGTGGTGATTCACGGCCGGTGATTTTTTCCTTAATTTGTGAGATACATTAATTTCGCGAGATACATTACCAAACTTAACTTTAACCTTTTCTTTAACGCAATCTATTTTAGTATTAACAATGGTTTACCAAATATAACGGGGCAAAAATTATCTCGTTGTGATCCAAGCACTATGGAATTAGTAGGATGTTTAATATTACCACACAAAACATCAACATCTCTGACAATCCCAAGTGGTGAAATTATATCTCTATTTGCAAACTTAATAGTAACATCAATCTCTTCTATTTTAGCGGGTGCAATATCAGGCATGACTTCTTGATATAGAGAAAAAGAAATAACACTTATAAGGGCTCCCATATCATACAAACTATGATAGCAATGATCTCCAATCTTAAAAAACAATAGGCATGCCAATAACTTTCTTGTTCTTATCTAGCATATCTTGCTCATTTCTAACAGATTTAACAATTCTAGCAGCATCATCACATAAATAAATAACATGTCAATCAATATTATTAACCAAGTGATCTTTAACCGTTGCAATAGGCGGTTCTACTTTAATTTGTTCATAGGGTTTAGGTGTTGTAATATTACTTGTGTGAACCATAATTGTAGCTTTAGCATGTTTCTTAATCCTAGTGGGAAAATGAGGTTTTTCAATATAATTAACAGGTAAAATTGGATTAGCTGTATAACCAATTTTTTCAGTCTCAACAATAGTTGGTTATTCACAATTATTTTCAATAGATCGATCAAATTTAAACCACTTCTTCTTAGGGAGATCAACATGAGCAGCAAATGATTCACAAAATGTGGCCACTATCTTAGAATAAGTCCATATTTCGCACTAAGCTTATGAAAAACATTTTTTTCTATAAAAGACTTAACGCAATCATATTCAAGATTTATGCCTGAGTCATTACCTTTTTCGATTTCCCAATATTCGGAATTGCGTTTAATTCTTTCAATAAGATCTCATTTGAATTCAATACTTATCTTCATAAAAGAACGAGTGGAAGAAAAATCAAGCATTGTTCAATCATTATGAGAAAGACGAGCATAAAAGTTTTGCATAATCATTCCTTTCGCGAGTTCATGATTAGGACATGTGTGCATCATGTACCTACACCTCCCTCAAGCTTGAGTGATACTTTCTCCTTCACAAGGCCAAGAGTTATATATATAATTCCGATCACGATGAACCAAGTGCATATATAAAATTTCTGGAATTCTATCTTCAATTGGTTCTAGTCCCATGTTTTGGAATCGTCCAATAGCCTATACCATGCCAATGCTTTCCCCTTCAAGGATAAAGGGAATACCTTCTTCTTAACTCCATCCTCTGATAAACCTGCAAGTTTAGACAACCCACAAAGTTAATCTATATATATATTAAGTGCATATCTGGATGTATTGTTCCATCTCCTGCAGAAGGATAAGCAAGCTGTTTTTCCATGATACCCGAAGGAATTTTATAATAAAATATTTTCAGTAGGTTAATAAGTAGGTTGAGGAGCAGCTCTTACAACTTCCGGTCGAGGTGAAGATACCCCGAACAAGCCCCTCAAAGGATTATTTTCCATAGTAACAAGTGAAGATAAAATTCAGCACGTAATATAAATGTTTCCTTACCAAAAGCGCTTCACTCCCCGACAGCGGCGCCAAAAAAGATTTTTTATGACCCACAAGTATAGGGGATCAATCGTAGTCTTTAGATAAGTAAGAGTGTCAAACCCAACGAGGAGCAGAAAGAATTGATAAGCGGTTTCAGCAAGGTATTCTCTGCAAGTGTTGTAAAAAACTATTAACGGATAGTTTGATAGCAAGGTAATTCGTAGCAAGTAACAAGTAACTAAAGTAACAAGGTGCAACAAGGTGGCCCAATCCTTATATTGCAAAGGACAAGCCAAGATTATTTCTTATAGTTATCAAAACATTCTCGAGGACACATGGGAATTTCGTCCAGTCACGTTCATCATGTTTTAGTTGATTCACGTTCACTACTTTGTAAATTATTTTGTGGGTGGACCAGTGTTATGGTGTTGTTCTTACTAGCACAAATAACCCACTTATGATTATCCCCCTCTTGCAAGCATCCACAACTACGAAAGATGAATTAAGATAAATCTAACCATAACATGAAACATGTGGATCCAAATCAAACCCTTACGGAATAACGCATAAACTAAGGTTTAAGATTCTGTCACTCTCGCAACCCATCATCTATTTACTACTCCACAATGACTTCCCCTAGGTCCAAGCATGCTCAAGTGTAGTGTGGTCGACGTTCACACGACACCATTAGAAGAAAAACATCATACATCTCATCAAAATATTGAATGAATACCAACTTCACATGATAATTTATAAAAAAACTTCTCCTATGTCCTCAAGAACAAACGGGACTACTCAGAAATCATATTATGTTCATGATCAGAGGATATAAATATATGATTAAAAATTTGAACATATGATCTTCCACCAATTAAACCAACTAGCATCAACTACAAGATGTAATCAATACTACTAGTAACCCATGGGTACCAATATGAGGTTTTGGATGAAGATTGAATACAAGAGATGAACTAGGGTTTGGAGACGAGATGGTGTTGGTGAAGATGCTTATGGAGAAGAGTCCTCCCACGATGAGAGGAGTGTTTATGATGAAGATGGCTTCGATTTCCCCCCTTCCGGAGGGAAGTTTCCCCGACGGAATCGCTCCGCCAGATATCAAAAGTGCTCCTGCCCTGATTCCTCCTCAACACGGCGACGCTTCGTCCCAAAAGTATTCTCTCGATTTTTTCTAGGGAAAATGTCTTCATATAGCAGAAGATGGGCACCAGAGGGCCTCCGTGGGCACGCCCCATGGTGGCTCTTCTCTGGCACTTCTTTATTCCAGTATTTTTTATATATTCCAAAATAAATCTCCATGAAATTTCAGGTCAGTTGGAGCTCGGGAGAATAGCTATCTCTGTTGTAGCTCTTTTAGGTCTCGAATTCCAGCTGCCGACCATTTTCCTCTTCATGTGTATCTTGCAAATTAAGAGAGAAAATGCATAAGAATTGCATCACAAAATGAAATATTGATCAAAAAAATTATAAATAACATTAAGAAAACATGATGCAAAATGGACATCTCAGTCCCCCCCCCCCCCGATGTCGCCGAATCTGGTCACCGCAATCTATTTCCCGCACCACCTGTGTGCCAACTGGTGGCAACGGGAGCGTGAGGGGATCCTACAGCAGGAAGAGGACGACAAGTGGAAGAAGGCTACAAGGATGAAAAGCCTTAAAGCGGATCCTTCGCTTTGATTAGTCACAGCTAAGCTGGATGAGGCCAAAGATCTGGGCGAAGTGATGAGTAACAATGGCAGCAGACTGGAGGTGGCTGTGGCGGAGCCGGGCGAGATGTTTCAATGGCACCGAAAGAGGTGGAGGAGCTCATGGACCGTGTTGACGAGGCCAACAAAGAAGGTGTCTTGCATGCTCGAGGCCACCATCCATGTCCCAGAGCTCAAAGGTCTGGACTTTATTGCGTTTCCTAACTTTATTTGCCTTGATTTTTCATTACCACTACAACTTGTTCAATTCTTTTTGCCCCAAATGTGGTGACCAGGTGGTCAAATCCCTTTTGTTGTTTGTGGAAAACAAGAAGGATTTGAGCGTATTGTTGTGCAAGCCTTGAGAAGATTTTGGCAAATCTTCATCTGCAAAATACCTTGTATTGTTAGATTGGTTTGAACACTACTAATACGTGTTTATAGGAATCCTATGGAGATTAGTCAAAGAATATATCTTAAAAAATGCCTTCAAAGGTTCTTTTTTGGTTAGTACGTGTGTATCCAAGCATAACAAGTTCCCTTTTACAAAGCACAACATGCATGACAGTCGTGAGAGAAACATCATTAAAAAATCACACCCCATAGCCACAAAGCTTCCTTTTACAAAGAAAATATGACTTGATCATCAATGGTGGCACTCCTTCTATCTAAGGTCCCTTGACCATTACTTTGTCAAGTACGGTGTATAAATACCCACAACTTCTGGTATACATACAATGTGACATGCACTTATCTGTTGTTACATTGGAGATGTATGTATACAACCTTCAAGGAATTATTGATCACAATAATTATGATGTTTAATTACCAAATCACTAACGGTTGGGGCCAACCATGTGCAAATGTAATTATTAATCCAAAGTGAGAGGCCCTTCAGAGAGAGATGGTTGATTATTTCCGTGAATATGCTGATGCTTTTGTCACTGTGGTTGGAGGAGGTCTGCCTCCGCTATCGTTTTGTCCATCCGTGCTTTGGGTGTGGATGTATCTTGCTCCATCCAGGCGGTCAGTGGTCTGGTTAGTGTTCCTTCGACTTTTTGCTCTCCGCGTGCACTTGCATTACGCCTTCATGCATCCATTGACATGCCATGTCAGCGGAACTTTTAGGGATTGGATGTGTGGGGGCTGGTGTGAATGTGGCCGAGAGTAGTTGTGCACGGTTCTAATTCGGCCAGTTACCTGTTTTGAAGTAACGATCTTTCTTAACATACTCTTAATGTCCTGTAGTATAGATAGATTAGTAAGATTGTGTTTGATTGGACTTTTTTACCCAACTTCTCTTTTGAAGAAGCTAGAAGCCAACCAAAGGGATAAATTTTTGAAGCAGTTTTTTACAATCTGTAGCTTTTACATAGTGCAATTTTGCAGCTGGGGTACCTCCAACTTTCCAGATTGTAAACCAACTGTTTTTAGTTGTCCCCTTACAGTTGAGAAGTATTTACCCACAAATGCCACTAGCAAATAATACCCCTTCGCTATTTTTCTTCCCTCTCGCACGAAAGGAACGGGTTGGGCTCGCACTCGCGCACGAGCGACGGGAGCCACCGCTGCCTTCCACGCACGGCTAGGGTTGGCTGGCGGCGCCCGCCGCCCACTGCCATCGCCGCTGCCTGACGCAGCTCAACGACTCTCCTATGTCCTTCCTCCAACCTCCCTCCTTCCTTCCTCTTCCCCCCTCCCCCCCGCTCACAGTGACACTGGTCCGGCCGGCCGACCGACAACGCCGGTCTCTGGTCTTCTCCTCCTCCATCCCTCCTTCATCCTCAACTGCTCACGATGGCCCTGGTCCGGCGGCGCCTGCGCCGGCGTGCTACTTCTTGAGCTTGCGTTGGTTTTCCCTTGAAGAGGAAAGGGTGATGTAGCAAAGTAGATAAGTATTTCCCTCAGTTGTTGAGAACCAAGGTATCAATCCAGTAGGAGATACAAGCAAGTCCCCAATCTTCACACCTACACAAATAATCAAACTCTTGCACCCAACGCTAAAAGGGGTTGTCAATCCCTTCACGGTTATTTGCAAGGATGAGATCTGATAGAGATAGATATAAAAGATTGCTAGAACGTAAAGTAAAACAAAAGTAAAAACAATGCAGCGAGGTATTTTTGGTATTTTTGGTTTATAGATCTGAAAATATAATATGGAAAATAGACCCGGGGGCCATAGGTTTCACTAGAGGCTTCTCTCATGAAGGAAAATAATACGGTGGGTGAACAAATTACTGTCGAGCAATTGATAGAACAGCGAATAGTTATGACGATATCCAAGGCAATGATTATGCATATAGGCATCACGTCCGTGTCAAGTAGACCGAAACGATTCTGCATCTACTACTATTACTCCACACATCGACCGACTCCTGCCTGCATCTAGAGTATTAAGTTCATGAAGAACAGAGTAACGCATTAGGTAAGATGACATGATGTAGAGGATAAACTCAAGCAATATGATGAAAACCCCATCTTTTTATCCTCGATGGCAACAATACAAATACGTGCCTCGCTACCCCTGCTTTGTCACTGGGTGAGGACACCGCAAGATTGAACCCAAAACTAAGCACTTCTCCCATTGCAAGAATTACCAATCTAGTTGGCCAAACCAAACCAATAACTCGAAGAGACTTGCAAAGATATGAAATCATGCATATAAGAATTCAGAGAAGATTCAAATAATATTCATAGATAAGCTGATCATAAACCCACAATTCATCGGATCTCGATAAACACACCGCAAAAGAGTATTACATCGGATAGATCTCCATGAAGATCATGAAGAACATGGTATTGAAGAACAAAGAGAGAGAAGAAGCCATCTAGCTACTAGCTATGGACACGAAGGTCTGTGGTAAACTACTCACGCATCATCGGAGGGGCAATGGAGTTGATGTAGATGCCCTCCGTGATCGAATCCCCCTCCGGCAGATTACCGGAAAAGGCTCCAAGATTGGATCTCACGGGAACAGAGGCTTCCGTCGGCGGAAAAGTATTTTCGTGGCTCTTTTTGGTATCCAGGGAATATTTGGGAATTTATAGGCCGAAGAATAGGGTTAGGAGGGCTGCCGTGGGGCCACAAGCCAGGGGGGCGCCCCCCCTAGGGTGCGCCCTGGTGGCTTGTGACTCCACGGAAGGTCTCCTGCCTTTATCTCCAAGTCTGCTGGGTTTCTTCTGGTCCAAGAAAAATCATTCCAAACATTTTATTCCGTTTGGACTCCATTTAATATTCCTTATCTGCAATACTCAAAAACAAGGAAAAAACAGAAACTGGCACTAGGTTCTAGATTAATAGGTTAGTCCAAAACAGATAAAACATCCAAAACAGATAATATAATAGCATGGAACAATAAAAAATTATAGATACGTTGGAGACGTATCAAGCATCCCCAAGCTTAATTCCTGCTCGTCCTCGAGTAGGTAAATGATAAAAACAGAATTTTTGATGTGGAATGCTACCTAACATATTTATCCATGTAATATTCTTTATTGTGGCATGAATATTCAGATACATAAGATTCAAAACAAAAGTCTAATATTGACATAAAAACAGTAATACTTCAAGCATACTAACAAGGCAATTGCGTCCTTTCGAAATAACATGGCCTTAGAAAGTTATCCCTACAAAATCATATGGTCTGGCTATGCTTCATCTTCCCCACACAAAGTATCTAAATCATGTACAACCCCGATGACAAGTCAAGCAATTGTTTCACGCCTTTTATGTTCTCAAACCTTTTCAACTCTCACGCAATACATGAGCGTGAGCCATGGATATAGCACTATAGGTGGAATAGAATACGGTGGAGGTTGTGAGGAAAAAAGGAGAAGATAGTCTCACATCAACTAGGCGTATCAACGGGCTATGGAGATGCCCATTAATAGATATCAATGTGAGTGAGTAGGGATTGCCATGCAACGAATGCACTAGAGCTATAAGTGTATGAAAGCTCAAAAAGAAAACTAAGTGGTTGTGCATAAGATGAAAAATTCCACTAGTTATATGAAAGTGACAAAATAGGAGACTCTCTATCATGAAGATCATGGTGCTACTTTGAAGCACAAGTGTGGAAAAAGATAGTAGCATTGTCCCTTCTCTCTTTCTCTCATTTTTTTTCTTTATTTTGGTGGGCATCTTTGGCCTCTTTTTTTTATTTGGGCTTCGCTGGCCTCTTTTATTATTTGTAAAGTCTGGAGACTCATCCCAACTTGTGCGGGAGTCATAGCTTCCATCATCCTTTTCTCTCACGGGACAATGCTCTAATAATGAAGATCATCACACTTTTATTTACTTACAACTCAAAAATTACAACTCGATACCTAGAACAAAATATGACTCTATATGCAATATGAAAGTGATGGTGCATGTCATGAAAAACGGAACGGTGGAAGTTGCATGGCAATATATCTCGGAATGGCTATGGAAATGCCATAATAGGTAGGTATGGTGGCTGTTTTGAGGAAAGTATATGGTGGCTGTTTTGAGGAAGGTGGGTTTAATGCACCGGCGAAAGTTGCGCGGTACTAGAGAGGCTAGCAAAGGTGGAAGGGTGAGAGTGCGTATAATCCATGGACTCAACATTAGTCATAAAGAACTCACATACTTATTGCAAAAGTCAATTAGTTATCGAAGCAAAGTATTAGACGCATGCTCCTAGGGGAGAGGTTGGTAGGAGTTAACCATCGTGCGCTCCCGACCCTCACACAAAGGTTGACAATCATTAAACAAATCATGCTCCGACTTCGTTACATAACGGTTCACCATACGTGCATGCTACGGGAATCAGAAACTTTAACACAAGTATTTCTTCCAATTCACAATTACTCACTAGCATGACTCTCATATTACCATCTTTATATCTCAAAACTATATGCAAGGAATCAAACTTCTCATAGTATTCAATGCACTTAATATGAAAGTTTTTATTATATCCCTCTTGGATGCCCATTATATTAGGACTAAATTCATAACCTAAACCAATTACCATGCTGTTTAAAGACTCTCAAAATAATATAAGTGAGGTACGAGAGTTATATTATTTCTATAAAATAAAACACCACCGTGCTCTAAAAAGATATAAGTGAAGTACTAGAGCAACATTGCCAAGCTCAAAAGATATAAGTGAAGCACATAGAGTATTCTAATAAATTCACAATTAATGCGTGTCCCCCTCAAAAGATGTGTGCAGCAAGGATGATTGCGGAAAACTAAAAAGCAAAGACTCATATCATACAAGACGCTCCAAGCAAAACACATATCATGTGGTGAATAAAAATATAGCCTCAAGTAAATTTACCGATGGATTGAAGACGAAAGAGGGGATGCCTTCCGGGGCATCCCCAAGCTTAGGCTCTTTGGTATCCTTGAATATGGCTTGGGGTGCCTTGGGAATCCCCAAGCTTAGGCTCTTGCCACTCCTTATTCCATAGTCCATCAAATCTTTACCCAAAACTTGAAAACTTCACGACACAAAACTCAACAGAAAACTCATGAGATCCGTTAGTATAAGCAAAATAAATCACCACTTTAGGTACTGTTGTGAACTCATTATTTATTTATATTGGTGTAATATCTATTGTATTCCAACTTCTCCATGGTTCATACCCCCCGATACAACCCATAGATACATCAAAATAAGCAAACAACACAAAGAAAACAGAATCTGTCTAAAACGGAACAGTCTGTAGCAATCTATAGACTTCGAATACTTATGTAAATCCAACAATTCTGAAAAATTAGGACAATCAGGGAAATTTTTATATCAATCTTGTGTAAAAATTTCAGATCAAAAGCACGTTCCAGTGAATTTACAAAATTCCTGGACTGAGATAAAAAGTTTCTGTTTTTCAGCAAAATCAAATCACAAACACCGTAGACCATCCCAAAGGTCTTACTTGGCTCAAACACTAATTTAAACAAGAAAACACAATTAATACAGAGGTAATAATGTGTAAAACACTCAAAAACAGAAGCAAAAACAAAAGCATAAAAATAAAATTGGGTTGCCTCCCAACAAGCGCTATTGTTTAACGCCCCTATCTAGGCATAACGCTTTCAATGATGCTCACATAAAAAGTAGTAATTGAGATATGCAAAAGAGCATCATGAATAGCATGAAAAACACATTTAAGTCTAACCCACTTCCTATGCATAGGGATTTTGTGAGCAAACAATTTATGGGAACAAGAATCAACTAGCATAGGAAGGCAAAACAAGCATAACTTCAAAACTTTGAACACATAGAGAGGAAACTTGATATTATTGCAATTCCTACAAGCATATGTTCCTCCCTCACAATAAATTTCAGTAGCACCATGAAGGAATTCAAAAATATAACTATCACATAAATCATTCTTTTCATGATGCACGAGCATGCAATCATCATAATGAATTTGCTCATCAAAACTTGGGGGACTAAAAATATCATCTTCATCAAACATAGCATCCCCAAGCTTGTGGTTTTGCATATCATTAGCATAATTGACATTAATAGAATTGATAGTAACATCATTGCAATCATGCTTTCCAATCAAGGAGATATCATGAATCACCTTATAAATTTCTTCTTTCAACACTTCATCAAAAATTTCATGATTTTCAAGCAAAACTTCACAGGGATAATCAAGTGCACTCAACTCACTAGCAATTGGTTCATCATAATTTGGTCTTTTGAAAAGATTAGCAAGTGGATGAGGATCCATATCAATAGATTTTTAGCAAGCGAAGATGCAAGCAAATAGAAGGCACATGGCAACACAAGCAAACAAAAAGAAAACGAAAAGACGAACGGAAGAAAGGCAAATCTTTTTGGTTTTTTCTGAAAATCGTTTTAGAAGTGGGGGAGAGGAAAACAAGAGGCAAATGGCAAATAATGTAAATGCAAGAGATGAGTTTGTGATGGGTACTTGGTAGGCTTGATGTAGATCTCCCCGGCAACGGCGCCAGAAATCCTTCTTGCTACTTCTTGAGCTTGCGTTGGTTTTTCCTTGAAGAGGAAAGGGTGATGCAGCAAAGTAGATAAGTATTTCCCTCAGTTGTTGAGAACCAAGGTATCAATCCAGTAGGAGATAGAAGCAAGTCCCCAATCTTCGCACCTACACAAACAATCAAACTCTTGCACCCAACGCTAAAAGGGGTTGTCAATCCCTTCACGGTTATTTGCAAGGATGAGATCTGATAGAGATAGATATAAAAGATTGCTAGAACGTAAAGTAAAACAAAAGTAAAAAGAATGCAGCGAGGTATTTTTGGTATTTTTGGTTTATAGATCTGAAAATATAATATGGAAAATAGACCCGGGGGCCATAGGTTTCACTAGAGGCTTCTCTCATGAAGGAAAATAATACGGTGGGTGAACAAATTACTGTCGAGCAATTGATAGAAAAGCGAATAGTTATGACGATATCCAAGGCAATGATTATGCATATAGGCATCACGTCCGTGTCAAGTAGACCGAAACGATTCTGCATCTACTACTATTACTCCACACATCGACCGACTCCTGCCTGCATCTAGAGTATTAAGTTCATGAAGAACAGAGTAACGCATTAGGTAAGATGACATGATGTAGAGGGATAAACTCAAGCAATATGATGAAAACCCCATCTTTTTATCCTCGATGGCAACAATACAAATACGTGCCTCGCTACCCCTACTTTGTCACTGGGTGAGGACACCGCAAGATTGAACCCAAAACTAAGCACTTTTCCCATTGCAAGAATTACCAATCTAGTTGGCCAAACCAAACCAATAAGTCGAAGAGACTTGCAAAGATATGAAATCATGCATATAAGAATTCAGAGAAGATTCAAATAATATTCATAGATAAGCTGATCATAAACCCACAATTCATCGGATCTCGACAAACACACCGCAAAAGAGTATTACATCAGATAGATCTCCATGAAGATCATGAAGAACATGGTATTGAAGAACAAAGAGAGAGAAGAAGCCATCTAGCTACTAGCTATGGACCCGAAGGTCTGTGGTAAACTACTCACGCATCATCGGAGGGGCAATGGAGTTGATGTAGATGCCCTCCGTGATCGAATCCCCCTCCGGCAGATTACCGGAAAAGGCTCCAAGATTGGATCTCACGGGAACAGAGGCTTCCGGCGGCGGAAAAGTATTTTCGTGGCTCTTTTTGGTATCCAGGGAATATTTGGGAATTTATAGGCCGAAGAATAGGGTTAGGAGGGCTGCCGTGGGGCCACAAGCCAGGGGGCGCGCGCCCTGGTGGCTTGTGACTCCACGGCAGGTCTCCTGCCTTCATCTCCAAGTCTGCTGGGTTTCTTCTGGTCCAAGAAAAATCATTCCAAAGATTTTATTTCGTTTGGACTCCGTTTAATATTCCTTATCTGCAATACTCAAAAACAAGGAAAAAACAAAAACTAGCACTAGGCTCTAGATTAATAGGTTAGTCCCAAAAATAATATAAAATAGCATATTAATGCATATAAAACATCCAAAACAGATAATATAATAGCATGGAACAATAAAAAATTATAGATACGTTGGAGACGTATCACGGCGCCAGCGCACTGGCCCTTTGGTAAATTTCCGAAGCAGTTTTTTACAATCTGTAGCTTTTACATAGTGCAATTTTGCAACTCGGGTACCCCCAACTTCCCAGATTGTAAAACAACCGTTTTTAGTTGTCCCCTTACAATTGAGAAGCATTTACCCACCAATGCCACTAGCAAATCATACCCCCTCGCTCTTTTTCTTCCCTCTCGCACGAAAGGAACGAGCTGGGCTAGCACGAGCACACGAGCGATGGGAAAGGATGGGGTCCGCCGCTGCCTCCCACGCATGGCTAGGGTTGGCCGCCGACGGCCGCCGCCCATTGCCATCGCCCGCCGCCTGACGCTGCTCGGCGACCCTCCTTGCTCCCACCTCCCTCCTTCCTTCCTCTTCCTCCCCCTGCTCATGGTGGCACTGGTCAGGTCGGCCGACCGGCAGCGCCGGTCTTCTGGTCTCCCCCTCCTTCATCCTCACGTGCTCACGGTGGCCCTGGTTCGGTGGCGCCGGCGTCGGCGCCAGCGCACTGGCCCTCTGGTCTTCTACTCCCTTCCCTCCTCCTTCCATCCCTCCTCATCCATCATCCCCACCTATCCTTCCCTCTTCATGATTTTTTTTGTGATTTGACGATTACTAGCACAGATTGGATATGGTGAGTACATTTTCATTAGTAGTTGTTGTATATTGCCGCTCTCAGTGCATTTTCAACTATATGTGTGAATGGATTGTGATTTATATGTGTATGTGGTAATGCTTCTACGCGCAAACGGTACACATCACTGCTTTACGGTCAATTAGAATATAAAGATATTCACGGCCTAAGGGCATTATATACAATTCACAACCAAATCTATAGTTTCACACTTGTTTTAACCAAACAGCCTCCAAGTTTTCCACAACAACTTCTCCATAGCAGCTTTTTCGGAATCTGCAGATCACCCAAACACAACCTAAGTTTCTTTCTTTGAGATTTATAGTACATAACACAATGCCCGTGTGTTGCTACGGAGCCATAAAAATGATGTGATACTATTGCAGGTCCTTTGCAAGATTTACAGTGAGATTAAATTTTAAATTTTAAAACATAGGCGAATGGACATGAGTAATTTGAATGCACAAGATCGTGGATTTGGTAGGAGGACAACGTCTATGAGCATGTTAAAATTGCAATGTGTTCGCTCTCTTCTACTATGCTATAGAACTGGAAGAATTGATTGGGAAGAGAAATTAAAATAAAGACCATGATTTAGAATTGGAATCGTATGCATTTAAAATATGTGTTTTTAATTATAAGAGTGTTATGCTCATATTAGGGTAGCAGTGTATTTTATCTGGGATGGGATATGTCTCACAACATTCAACAGTAACATTTGTTTATTATATCTTTTGAAAGGTTGCTAGTCTCACATGTGGGCAGAAGTGCATTTGTTTGTATGATCTCACATGTGAACTCATCACCAACTCCAAACTTTATAAGCAGGAAAGATGATAAGATATCTTTGACTTCATTGGGGCCCGATGACCATCTTCATTTGGAGGGGTTTGCATCGAGTGTCTTTGCTAAGGCAGACAAAGAGGATCGTGCTAGACAAGACGACATGTTTTATAGTAAAGTATTTTAATTCCACTTCAGTCATATTACGACTAAGCTATTTGTAACCTCAATAATGCACCCAATAAATCTGCACATGATTCTCGGTCAGTTTGGCGAGCATCAACCTAATGTAAGTGTGATATCCTGAATGGCTGATATCTACATGGATACCTATAATCATCATATATATGTTTTTCAAAAAAAAGGCTACAATTGCAATATATGAAAAGGGCATTCTTGAGCTTTATCTATACTCTAATTCTTATTTAATGCTTGCTTAGAACAGCTATCCATGCTTATGTTTTACCTCGAATTGTTTGGTTTCTTTGGTATCTTGTCATCCGCTAATACATGCTTCAAATGTCCTTTGTATGTGTACATGTTCAAGGTGCCTATTGTAGTTGTTGATAGTGAGTGCCATATAGAGATGGTGTGATGCTTCTAAAAAGATCGACCAAAGATATAGACAAGACAAATGAGTTGGTGACCTATTTTTGTTCAACTAATTTTGATGTATAACGGCAGGCAACAAGCTATGATTATTAGCTAATGCAGTAGATGGAGAAAGTAGGCTTTTTTTCACGAATATGCAAACGATGTGTATCTTTTCATTGATATAAGGAAGAGTTTACAACATGAGGTTACAATGATGCACTAAGCCATGTACACAAGCAGTCATAGAAGTGAACGTCGAGCAAACATAAGTGGTTCCTCCTCCCTGGTACATCACAGTCTAACTCTCCAGGATTATGTTGCTGATCGCGGGGGTGCCAACCCTAGCCCAGAGGTGCGCTTCGTCTTTGATGGCAGAGAAGATGTGTAAGACCGAAGGCCAGTCACCATCAAAGACATAGTCATTCCGGTGGTTCCAAATCCACTAGGTGGTATCATGAGGGAGGCCAACCCCTTGCCCGCGGCGGCGGGCGTGTGCGCACAAGATGTAGCCCACCAGGTGTGAAAGTCCATCTCGTCTCTTGGTAGATCAGTGGTAGATCTAGCCCAAGCTAGAATCCCGTGCCATACTTGCCTAGAGAAGGAGCAACCTTCCAAAAGGTGTTGCATTGTATCATCTTCTTGGTCGCAGAGGGCGCATGCGGGCTCGTGGGGCAGACCATGTCGAGCGAGGCTCTCAGTCGTCCAACACCGGTCTTGCATTGCGAGCCAGATGAATAACTTGATGCGGAGAGGTGCCCAAGATTTCCATGCGAGCTTCCAGTGTGGGTCCTCGCAAGCATCGAGGAATAGTGTCTGGTAGCATGAGCTAGTGGAGTAGTAACCCGTCATGGTCCAGCGCCAGCGTATGATATCCGAGGAGTCCGAGAGCTAAGTGGGGCGCACAGTTCGCCAAAGTTGAACGTACTACAGCATGGCGGCGGGGCCGAGGGCACCCTGGATATCCTGCACCTAGGATCGGTGGTGGAGACCTTCTTGGACAGTGTGGATTTTGCGGCATGGCCTAGGAACCATCGCATAGATATGGGGCGCAATCTCAGCCACCGATTGTCCAAAAATGCGCGGCAACTCACGGATGACTGAGATGTCCTGGCAGTCAGGGGGACAGAAGATGACGACATCATCCGCATAGAGGGTTATGCTCGAGGCAGCATGCCTAGTGGTGAGACGTTGTAGAAGGCCGAGGTTAATGACACGAAGTAGCATCGAGTTGAGGACGTTGATAACGATGGTGAAGAGCATTGGTGATATCGGATCACCCTGTCTCAGTCCACATGTGTGTCCAATGGGGGGGGGGGGGTGGCCGTTGATCATGACTCGGGTGGAGGCGGTGGACGGTAGGAACGAGATCCAATCTCGCCAACGGCTGCCGAAACCTAGATGTCGTAGCGTCTCAAGCAGGAATGCCCAGGAAACGTTGCCGAAGGCCCGCGCGATGTCGAGCTTTAGAAGCATGCGCAACACCTTGAGATTATGGAGCAGACGTACTCTCCCTTCGGCTTGCGAGACTTGGCGCCATGGTTTCGACTAATCAGAGCGCGTTCATGATCGGGCGGTGCATCCATGAAAGTAGGCTTTTCATCGGTTTGTTGTTTATTTTTTCTTCTGATTGTGAACTTCGGTGGATTTTATTTCTGAATCCTTTCCTGAGCCTAATATCTCTTCTTGATATTATGTTTTCTTGGCTTTACTTCACGGTATTCGTTTAATATTGGTCTGTATGTAGTAGCAGAGCACGTTGATTGTACTGCTTTGCTTGGTGTTTTGTTACCCTAAGCAGCTGTAACTTACAGGTTTACTGCATTTTTAAAGGAGATGCTCTAATCATAGTCAGATGAGAGAACCTCATCATTTATGGTTCAATTTTTTTTGGCATACGTTTGCAAAGCACAACATACTTTCCTGTATATCTTTGATTAAATATTATTTTTGGCATTTTGATTAAATATTGGAATAACATAAGATGCCAGTGATAGATCCTCAAATACATTCAGCAGCGCAACAAAGCGCGCCTTTTGCTTCTAGTAGTAGTACCATTTATAAATGAAAATGTCCATGAGTTCCTAGACCTCTTGCAAGTGCAGGGCAAACACAAAGGCGAAGACGGCGCTAAAAGAAAAGAAACCGGGGACAGAGAACTGCCAGCAGCAACAAAAACCCGTTCCCTACCCAGACCTCGAGACCTCCCTGTAATACGCTTCTCGCTAATGATCGGCATGAGCCGATCAGTGCCCCGCGCCTCCTCCGCTCGGCCCCATGGGCAGCATCTCCATCAACGACGACACAAACGCCGTCGCCGGGCTCGGCGGCACGGGCCTCGCGGCGTCGGCGCACCGCACGAAGCTCGCGGCGACGATCGCAACGAGAGCCACGACGACGACGGCGAAGAAGAAGAAGCTGCTGTGGCGGTGCGTGTCCATGGCTTCCAGGAAGCAAAGGAACGTGCCCTGCGATCTCTACCCTCTGAAAACTCCAGGGAGCACGCACGGTTCTGAGTGTGGAGATTGCAGTGTTATGGTGCTGATGCTACTCCACCACTTGTGTGACTCGTGTCGTGTGTGTGTACATATAGGGAGGAGAATCTGGTGGCGTGCAGCTGGCCGGTACACCGTGTCCGTGTGCCCCCGTTCTTGGCAGCCAACTAGGTTGGAAATTCTCGCGCTGGACTGGAACGCCGACCGTCCCTTCTGCTGTGGCGCGTGGAAGAAACGGTCAGCAAGGCTTGGACGGACGGACGGACGGTGCGTGCCGGTGCACCGGAAGCAGCGGCGGCCGCATTAACTCGGGAGCGCTGACCCGGCTGTGCTCGTGCTGGAAGCCTGGAGCAGAGGAAATGGACATGACAGCACCGGCGCCGGCCACCTTTTGGTCCTCGGGGACCTGAAGCTAGTGTGGGTGCCGCCGTGCTGTTCGGAAGTCGGAGGAGTGAATTCGCGGAGCTGCCGGAGCTCGGACGGGTTGACACGACAGCGCCGCGCTCACCGGCCGTGCGCGCAGACTCGTGTTTCGTTCCTTCTCGGGTGCAAAATTAGTCGTACATGGCATGCAACCACGCGGCGGTGCTCCACACCACATGTGGCGCGACGCAAGCACGCGGCACCTGAAGTCTGGTCTTGACCTTTCAAGCGTGTTTCACACCACCCATACGTATATGGTGCAAAATACCAGAGCAGGACCGCAGGAGTAAACTCACGCATTGTTTAGGCGTCACAGGTCCATCAAACGTACGTCACCACTCACAAGTCATTTTTTTTTTTAAGAAAAACAGTGAGACTCTCCCGGCTCCATATAAATAAATATGAAACCACGTACAAGATCCAGGCAGAAGCCAAAGCAGTACAAGGTATGAAAAAAAGGTAGTATAAACTTAGGAAGATAGGAGCAGAAAACTAAAGCTCGGAGCTAACGAACAGCGAGCAACATTTGGAGCAAGTAAAACTCATCCCAGATTTATTACACGCTCAGAGCCCATCACATAAGCCTAGAAAAACAAAGACCTTCGCAAAGGCTAGAAAGCTTCAGGCGTTTGGTTGTCACCGCAGCATGAGTCATTTTATTGTAACTCGCAAATGAAAGATCACAATTGGTATTCCCGACTTGTCCATCCATGACCGGTGACTACCAGGCCATCAGTAATGAGTACTGAGACCATCAGTGAAGCTAAAGCCATCGGAGATCAGTTTTATTCGAGCATTGACATTTGGACCACAGAAGGAAATTTGGCTGAAGATATTCTAGTCTCAGCACGTGTTATGACACCAACCGGAGAGCAGTATGGAAAACTTTCTTAGGGCTCATTCGGTGTGGAGGAAATCGAAACGTATGAATTAATAGTAGCATAGCAATTTGATAGGGTGACACTTGCCATCCTAAGGAATTGATTTGCCTTGTTCCTACGTGCGATTTTTTTTTTTTTTGAAACGGAGGCAAAATGATTGCCTCATCAATTAATTAAGAAGAAGAGAATTGCCCTGTTAATTTACAAAAAAACCGGGCGAAAATCGATACAAATACTCCAAGAGCAGCCCACTCACACGACCACATAGACGGCCTCGTCAAATGCTCCTAACACATAATAGCCACAACCGTCAACACTTCTATATCTCAACAGAACAAAGCCACATCAACAACACGAAAAACTGAGCACTACCCATCATGAAATTGCAAATGCCTTTCCTTTAGCATCATCCACAAAAGAAACCTCCAACTGCTCACTTGACATAGGCGAAACTTGCCCCTCACTCGAGGTCCCCGACATGTCCACCTTCATATGGTCCCCTGGTAGACTCATACATAGCTCCCTAAGCTCGGGCATGATCTGCAGCACCGGAGCCACAAGCGCGGCGAGGGATTCGCCGTCAGTGGAAGACACCATAGGAGGGGAGGTAGACACCGACGATGAATGGACTCCAACATGAGGGGAGAAAGAGCCATACAACTCCTCGCCCTGGTCCTCCGCGGAGCAAACACCGGACGCACAAGGAGAATGTGACGTCAGAGTGCTCTGCAACATAGATGGCACAAGGGATAGTCTACCCAGAGCAGCCTCTGCTCGCTCCAAGAAGCTCTCAACCTGCGCCACACAACCTTGCAACAGTGCAGTCTGATCAGCAAGAGCGGACTGCAACATCAACTCGGACGGGGTTACCGAGCCAGCAGCAGTAGAGACAACAGACGCCCAAGATCCACGGTTAAGTGCCATGGAAGGGAGTGTGGATCTCACCGAACCCTCACATGAAGCAGGAGCAAGACGATGCACGGTGTCGAGGCGGGACACATGCGGCACATCAAGGCATGGTAGTGAGCTCAGAGGACGCCAAGGGTTTCGACATTCACGCGCACGATGACCATTCTCCAAACAACAGGAACACTGTGTTGGGGAACGTTGCATGGGAAACAAAAAAATTCCTACGCACATGCAAGATCTATCCATGGTGATGAGCATCTACGAGAGGGAGAGTGGGTCTACGTACCCTTGTAGATTGCTAAGCGGGAAGCGTTAAGAAACGCGGTTGATGTAGTCGAACGTCTTCGAGATCCAAATCGCAATCCGTCCCGATCTAGCGCCGAACGGACGGCACCTCCGCGTTCAACACACGTACAGCTCGATGACGATCTCCGCCTTCTTGATCCAGCAAGAGGGGCGGAGAGGTGCATGAGATCTCCAGCAGCACGACGGCGTGGTGGTGATGGTGGAGTTATCCCGGCAGGGCTTCGCCTAAGCACTACCGGAATCTATTTGGTGGAGGAACTAGAGAATAGAGAACTAGCACGTGGCCGTGTGTCTTTGGGGGCTCTATTCCTCTAGTATATATAGGAGGGAGGGGGAGGAGGCAGCCTCCCTAGGGGTCGGCCGAACCAGGGCAAGGAGGAGTCCAATCCACATCCAACTAGGAAGTGGATTCATATTAGGAAGGAGTCATATTCCTTCCTATCTCCACCTTTTTTTCCTCTTGGGCATATGGGCCCTTATGGGGTCGGTTCCCCAGCCCATTAGGGGCTGGTGTGCCACCTCTTGGGCTCATGAGGCCCCCCGGGGTGGGTGGGCCCCATCCGGTGGACCCCCGGAACCCATTCGTCACTCCCGGTACTCTACCGGAAATACCCGAAACTTTTCCGGAACCCAAAAACCACTTTCCTATATACAAATCTTTACCTCCGGACCATTCCGGAGCTCCTCGTGACGTCCGGGATCTCATCCGGGACTCCTAACAACCTTTGGTCACCAACACATATATCTCAATACCACCGAAACGTCACTGAACGTTAAGTGTGCAGACCCTGCGGGTTCGAGAACTATGTAGACATGACCGAGACACCTCTACGGTCAATAACCAATAGCGGGACCTGGATGCCCATATTGGTTCCTACATATTCTACGAAGATCTTTATCGGTTGAACCTCTATGTCAAGGATTCAGTTAATCCCGTATGCTGTTCCCTTTGTTCTTCGGTATGTTACTTGCCCGAGATTCGATCGTCGGTATCTCTATACCTAGTTCAATCTCGTTATCGACAAGTCTCTTTACTCGTTCCGTAATACAAGATCATGTGGCTAACTCTTTAGTCACTTTGCTTGCAAGGCTTATTGTGATGTTGTATTACCGAGTGGGCCCTGAGATACCTCTCCGTCACACGGAGTAACAAATCCCAGTCTCGATCCATGCCAGCTCAACAGATACCCTCGGAAATACCTGTAGAGCATCTTTATAGTCACCCAGTTACGTTGCGAAGTTTGATACACACAAGGTATTCCTCCGGTGTCAGTGAGTTACATGATCTCATGGTTATAGGAACAGATACTTGACATGCAGAAAACTATAGCAATAAACTCACACGATCAGATGCTACGTTCATAGTTTGGGTCTTGTCCATCACATCATTCTCCTAATGATGTGATCCCGTTATCAAATGACATCTCATGTCTATGGCTAGGAAACCTTGACCATCTTTGATTAACGAGCTAGTCTACTAGAGGCATACTAGGGACATAGTGTTGTCTATGTATCCACACATGCAATTGAGTTTCCAATCAATACAATTATAACATGGATAATAAATGATTATCATGAACAAGGAAATATAATAATACCCACTTTATTATTGCCTCTAGGGCATATTTCCAACAGTCTCCCACTTGCACTAGAGTCAATAATCTAGTTCACATCACTATGTGATTTACATTGTAATGAATCTAACACCCATACAGTTCTGGTGTTGATCATGTTTAGCCCTTGGAAGAGGTTTAGTCAATGGGTCTACGACATTCAGATCCGTGTGCACTTTGCAAATATTTATGTCCTCCTCCTCGATGTAATCGCGGATGGAATTGAAGCGTCGCTTTATGTGTCTGGTCCTCTTGTGAAACCTTGGTTCCTTGGCCAGAGCAATGGCACCAGTGTTGTCACAGAACAGAATCATTGGGTTTAGTGCATTGGGCACTACTCCAAGATCTGTCATGAACTCCTTCATCCAGACACCTTCCTTCGCCGCCTCCGAGGCAGCGATGTACTCCGCTTCGCATGTAGAATCAGCTACCACTCTCTGCTTGGAACTGCACCAGCTTACCGCACCCCCATTGAGAATAAATACGTATCCGGTTTGAGACTTAGAATCATCCGGATCAGTGTCAAAGCTTGCATCGACGTAACCCTTTACGACGAGCCCTTTATCACCTCAATAAACGAGAAACATGTCCTTAGTCCTTTTGAGGTATTTAAGGATATTCTTGACCGCTGTCCAGTGTTCCATTCCTGGATCACTTTGAAACCTTCCGGCCATACTTATGGCAAGGCTGACATCGGGTCTTGTGCACAGCATT
Organism: Elymus sibiricus; assembly: GCA_039707655.1. Classification (NCBI taxonomy): domain Eukaryota; kingdom Viridiplantae; phylum Streptophyta; class Magnoliopsida; order Poales; family Poaceae; genus Elymus; species Elymus sibiricus. Next base: position 425,236,104 of record CM077667.1, on the reverse strand, counting down.
GCATACATGATAGAGCCTATGGCTGAAGCATAGGGGACGACACTCATCTTTTCTCTATCTTCTGCAGTCACTGGGCATTGAGTCTTACTCAACTTCACACTTTGCAATACAGGCAAGAACCCCTTCTTGGACTGATCCATTTTGAACTTCTTCAAAACTTTGTCAAGGTATGTGCTCTGTGAAAGTCCTATCAAGCGTCTCGATCTATCTCTATAAATCTTGCTGCCTAATATGAAAGCAGCTTCTCCTAGGTCCTTCATTGAAAAACTCTTGTTCAAATATTCCTTCACGCTTTCCAACATTTCTATATTGTTTCCAATCAGCAATATGTCATCCACATATAATATTACAAACGCTATAGAGCTCCCACTCACTTTCTTGTAAATACAAGCTTCTCCGTAAACTTGTATAAACCCGAACGCTTTGATCACCTCATCAAAGCGAAGATTCCAACTCCGAGATGCTTGCACCAGTCCATAAATGGATCGCTGGAGCTTGCAAACTTTGTCAGCATTCTCTGGATCGACAAAACCTTCTGGTTGCATCATATACAACTCTTCCTTAAGGAAACCATTAAGGAACGCTGTTTTGACATCCATCTGCCAAATTTCATAATCGAAAAATGCAGCTATTGCTAACATGATTCTGACGGACTCAAGCATCGCTACGGGTGAGAAGGTCTCATCGTAGTCAACTCCTTGAACTTGTGAAAAACCGTTTGCCACAAGTCGAGCTTTATAGACGGTGACATTCCCGTCCGCGTCCGTCTTCTTCTTAAAGACCCATTTGTTCTGAATGGCCTTTCGCCCTTTAGGTAATACTTCCAAAGCCCATACTTTGTTTTTATACATGGATCCCATCTCGGATTTCATGGCCTCTAACCATTTCTCGGAATCCGGGCCCATCATCGCTTCTCCATAGCTCGTAGGTTCGTCGTTGTCCAATAATATGACCTCTAAGACAGGGTTACCGTACCACTCAAGAGCAGTACGTGTCCCTGTCGACCTACGAGGTTCGATAGCAACTTGATCTGAAGCTTCATGATCATCATCATTAACTTCCTCTTCAATCGATGTAGGCTCTACAGAAACATCTTTCTGCGCTGCGCTACTCTCTGGTTGAAGTAAAGGTTCAACAACCTCATCAAGTTCTATTTTCCTCCCACTCAATTCTTTCGAGAGAAACTCTTTCTCAAGAAATGTTCTGTTTTTAGCAATAAACACTTTGCCTTCGGATCTGAGATAGAAGGTATACCCAACTGTCTCATTTGGGTATCCTATGAAGACGCATTTCTCCGCTTTCGGTTCCAACTTTTCAGGCTGAAGCTTTTTGACATAAGCATCACATCCCCAAACTTTAAGAAACGACAACTTTGGCTTCTTGCCAAACCACAGTTCATATGGCGTCGTCTCAACGGATTTCGATGGTGCCCTATTTAAAGTGAATGCAGTTGTCTCTAATGCATAACCTCAAAACGATAGTGGCAAATCGGCAAGAGACATCATAGAACGAACCATATCTAATAAGGTTCGATTACGACGTTCGGACACACCATTACGCTGTGGTGTTCCAGGCGGTGTCAATTGTGAAACAATTCCACATTGTCTTAAGTGACTGCCAAACTCATAACTTAGATATTCTCCTCCTCGGTCAGATCGTAGGAATTTAATCTTCTTGTTACGATGATTCTCAACTTCACTCTGAAATTGCTTGAACTTTTCATACGTTTCAGACTTGTGTTTCATTAAGTAAATATACCCATATCTACTTAAGTCATCGGTGAAGGTGAGAAAATAATGATATCCACCACGCGCCTCAATGCTCATCGGACCGCACACATCAGTATGTATGATTTCCAACAAGTCACTTGCCCGTTTCATTGTTCCAGAGAACGGGGTCTTAGTCATCTTGCCCATGAGGCATGGTTCACATGTGTCAAGTGATTCAAAATCAAGTGACTCCAAAAGTCCATCAGCATGGAGCTTCTTCATGCGTTTTACACCAATATGACCTAAGTGGCAGTGCCACAAGAAAGTGGTGCTATCATTATCAACTCTACATCTTTTGGCATCAATGTTATGAACATGTGTATCATCACTATCGAGATTCAATAAGAATAAACCACTCACAATGGGTGCATGACCATAAAAGATATTACTCGTATAAATAGAACAACCATTATTCTCTGATTTAAATGAGTAACAGTCTCGCAATAAACAAGATCCAGATATAATGTTCATGCTTAACGCAGGCACTAAATAACAATTATTCAGGTTCATCACTAATCCCGATGGTAATCGAAGAGCGAGCGTGCCGACGGCGATCACATCAACCTTGGAACCATTTCCCACGCGCATCGTCACTTCGTCCTTTGCCAGCCTCCGTCTATTCTGTAGTTCCTGCTTTGAGTTGCAAATGTGAGCAACCGAACAGGTATCAAATACCCAGGCACTACAACGAGAGTTGGTAAGGTACACATCAATAACATGTATATCATATATACCTTGTTTGGTGTTGGCCGCCTTCTTGTCAGCCAGATACTTAGGGCAGTTCCGCTTCCAGTGACCAGTTCCCTTGCAATGAAAGCACTCAGCTTCTGGCTTGGGTCCAGCCTTGGGTTTCTTCACGGGAGGGGCAAATGCTTTGCCACTCTTCTTGGAGTTACCCTTCTTGCCTTTGCCATTCTTCTTGAAACTAGTGGTTTTATTGACCATCAACACTTGATGCTCCTTCTGAACCTCAGACTCAGCGATTTTTAGCATCGCAAACAGCTCGGCGACTGACTTGTTCATCCCGTGCATGTTATAGTTCAACACGAAGCTCTTGTAGCAAGGTGGCGGTGATTGAAGAACTCTGTCAGTGATCGCCTCTGGCGGAAGGGGCATCCCCAATTCAGCCAGACGGTTGGAATACCCAGACATTCTGAGTATGTGTTCACCGACAGACCCGTTCTCCTCCATCTTGCAAGCATAGAACTTATCGGAGGTCTCATACCTCTCGATCCGAGCATTCTTCTCAAAGATAAACTTCAACTCCTGGAACATCTCATATGCTCCATGATGTTCAAAACGTCTTTGAAGTCCCGGTTCTAAGCCATACAACATTGCACATTGAACTATTGAGTAATCATCAGAACGTGTCTGCCAAGCGTTCGCAACGCGTGCAGCCTCTACTGGAGCAGGTGGTTCACCAAGCGGTGCATCAAGGACATAAGCCTTTTGGGAAGCCGTGAGGATAATCCTCAGATTATGGGCCCAGTCTACAAAGTTACTTCCATCATCTTTCAACTTAGCTATCTCTAGGAACACATTGAAATTCAGGGGTGCTACAGCGCGAGCCATTGATCTACAACATAAATTTTGCAAAGACAACTCAGACAATTGTTCAAGATAATGAGTTTAGTTAATCATATTACTTAAAAAATCCCACTCAAATTGACATCCCTCTGGTCATTCGAGTGTCACATGATCCAAATTCACCAACCCAAATCCGATCATCACGTGAGATGAGGTGGTTTCAATGGTGAACATCTTCATGTTGATCATATCTACTATATGACTCATGTTCGACCTTTCAGTCTCTTGTGTTCCGAGGCCATGTATGTACATGCTAGGCTTGTCAAGTTTAACCCGAGTGTTCCGCACGTGCAACACTGGCTTGCACCCGTTGTATGTGAACGTAGAGTCTATCACACCCGATCATCACGTGGTGTCTCAAAACGATGAACTTTCGCAATGGTGCACACTCGGGGAGAACACAATTTTATCTTAAAATTTTAGTGAGGGATCACCTTATAATGCTACCGTCGTCCTAAGCAAAATAAGATGCATAAAAGGATTAACATCACATGCAAATCATAAGTGACATGATATTGCCATGAGCGTGTGCTTTTGATCTCCATCTCCAAAGCACCGGCATGATCTCCATCGTCACCGGCATGACACCATGATCTCCATCATCTTGATCTCCATCAACGTGTCGCCATGAGGTTGTCGCGCCAACTGTTGCTTCTACGACTATTGCTAACTCATAGCGATAAAGTAAAGCAAAAATGGCAAAAATAAATTAAAGACAACCCTATGGCTCCTGCCGGTTGCCGTACTCATCGATATTCAAGTCATGATATTCTATACAAAACATGATCATCTCATACATCACATATATCTCATCATGTAATTGGCCATATCACATCACAACATACCCTGCAAAAACAAGTTAGACGTCCTCTAATTGTTGTTGCATGTTTTATGTGGCTGCTACGGGTATCTAGCAAGAACGATTCTTACCTACGCAAAAACCACAACGGTGATACACAAATTGCTATTCAACCTTCTCAAGGACCGCCTTTGTCGAATCTGATCCAACTAAAGTGGGAGAGTCAGACACCCGCCAGCCATCTTTATGCAACAAAGTCACATGTCAGTTGATGGAACCGGTCTCTCGTAAGCGTACGAGTAAGGTTGGTCCGGGCCGCTTCATCCCAAAATACCGCTGAATCAAGAAAAGACCAAGGGAGGAAGCAATCTGAGCATCAACGCCCACAAACTCCTTTGTGTTCTACTCGTGATCTCATCTACGCATAAACCTCGCTCTGATACCACTGTTGGGGAACGTTGCATGGGAAACAAAAAATTTCCTACGCACACGCAAGATCTATCCATAGTGATGAGCATCTACGAGAGGAAGAGTGGATCTACGTACCCTTGTAGATCGCTAAGCGGGAAGCGTTAAGAAACGCGGTTGATGTAGTCGAACGTCTTCGCGATCCAAATCGCAATCCGTCCCGATCTAGCGCCGAACGGGCGGCACCTCCGCGTTCAACACACGTACAGCTCGATGACGATCTCCGCCTTCTTGATCCAGCAAGAGGGGCGGAGAGGTGCATGAGATCTCCAGCAGCACGACGGCGTGGTGGTGGTGGTGGAGTTATCCCGGCAGGGCTTCACCTAAGCACTACCGGAATCTATTTGGTGGAGGAACTGGAGAATGGAGAACTAGCACGTGGTCGTGTGTCTTTGGGGGCTCTATTCCTCTAGTATATATAGGAGGGAGGGGGAAGGAGGCAGCCTCCCTAGGGTTTCCCCTAGGGGTCGGCCGAACCAGGGCAAGGAGGAGTCCAATCCACTTCCTACTAGGAAGTGGATTCATATTAGGAAGGAGTCATATTCCTTCCTATCTCCACCTTTTTTTCCTCTTGGGCATATGGGCCCTTATGGGGTCGGTTCCCTAGCCCATTAGGGGCTGGTGCACCACCTCTTGGGCCCATGTGCCCCCCCGGGGTGGGTGGGCCCCATCCGGTGGACCCCCAAAACCCATTCGTCACTCCCGGTACACTACCGGAAATACCCGAAACTTTTCCGGAACCCAAAAACCACTTTCCTATATATAAATATTTACCTCCGGACCATTCCGGAGCTCCTCGTGACGTCCGGGATCTCATCCGGGACTCCTAACAACCTTCGGTCACCAACACATATATCTCAATACTACCGAAACGTCACCGAACGTTAAGTGTGCAGACCCTGCGGGTTCGAGAACTATGTAGACATGACCGAGACACCTCTACGGTCAATAACCAATAGCGGGACCTGGATGCCCATATTGGCTCCTACATATTCTACGAAGATCTTTATCGGTTGAACCTCTATGTCAAGGATTCAGTTAATCCCGTATGTTGTTCCCTTTGTTCTTCGGTATGTTACTTGCCCGAGATTCGATCGTCGGTATCTCTATACCTAGTTCAATCTCGTTATCGGCAAGTCTCTTTACTCGTTCCGTAATACAAGATCATGTGGCTAACTCTTTAGTCACTTTGCTTGCAAGGCTTATTGTTATGTTGTATTACCGAGTGGGCCCTGAGATACCTCTCCGTCACACGGAGTAACAAATCCCAGTCTCGATCCATGCCAGCTCAACAGATACCCTCGGAGATACCTGTAGAGCATCTTTATAGTCACCCAGTTACGTTGCGACGTTTGATACACACAAGGTATCCCTCCGGTGTCAGTGAGTTACATGATCTCATGGTTATAGGAACAGATACTTGACATGCAGAAAACTATAGCAATAAACTGACACGATCATATTCTACGTTCATAGTTTGGGTCTTGTCCATCACATCATTCTCCTAATGATGTGATCCCGTTATCAAATGACATCTCATGTCTATGGCTAGGAAACCTTGACCATCTTTGATTAATGAGCTAGTCTACTAGAGGCATACTAGGGACACAGTGTTGTATATGTATCCACACATGCAATTGAGTTTCCAATCAATACAATTATAACATGGATAATAAATGATTATCATGAACAAGGAAATATAATAATAACCACTTTATTATTGCCTCTAGGGCATATTTCCAACACACCGCAACAGATCTCTGCAAACGGCCGCATGATGCCCATAAGCAAGGCATCTGCAACATTTACCGTGGAGCCAAGCAGGGATGGGACGAGGAGCCATCATCGAGGATGGCAACGAAGTCGGATGACGCAGGCCGCACCGCGGTAGCACCTCCTGCCATCCCTCACCTGTGTCCGCATCATGCCCCACGCAAATCCCTCCACAGCCGACGGCGTCTGGAGGGGCAACTCCTCTTCGTCATCTTCATCATCATTGTCAGTAGCGGAGGCCCACAAAACAGCACGCGGAGCACTGTTCAGGCCCCCCCCATGCCAACAACGATGCTTTATGCAATGGCGGGCGGCGTCAAGGGCATTTCCTCTTCACAACCCTCGTCGTCTCCATTGACCGGGGCAATAGGGGCCGGCAACAGGGCTCGCGATGCACTGGTCAGCTCGTGCCCCACGGCAACAACGGTGCTCTTTGCATTGGCGGGCAGCGACAGAGCCAGTTCCTCTCCATAGCGCCTGTCTTCTCCATTCGTCGGGGCAGTAGTGGCCGGCAACAACACACCTGAGACAGCACCGACAAGAGGGAAAAGGCCGGCCGGCAGCCAAACCAGAGCAGATGTCGACGCAGGATCGGGATGAGGCGTGCACGAGGCCTTCACACCCCCATCCTCCCTCCGAAATCTGCAGGCTAGAGGAAGCGGCCGTAGTCGAGGGAGAACGCCAGCAGCCGGGATAGTGCCTGCAGCCCAAGTGCAAGACCCTGCTCCAGCCTTCGTCCCCACGACGCCAACAGAGAGCTCGCAAGCAAGAGGTGATGCATACGGCGTAAGGACGGCGGCTGCAGGAGCGAGAGACGCCGCTGGAGCGGTCGCCACCGCGGAGGTCGCCTCCAGCGGCATCGTCGCAGGGCGAACCGGGAGACGGGACGGCGCTGAGGACGTGGTAGAGGGGGCCGCGGGGTACCCGGATCCGGTCACGGCGCTCGCAACAGTGCACGGAGGCCGGAGATCCGTGCATCGGCAGTGCGCGCCCAGCCGCCGCTTGCACGGACGCGACAGCGCCATCCTTTCCCTTCGCTTGACGTCAAGTTGTGCCTCGAACGGAGGGCAAGCAGGGGACTTCGGATCTGGCCTCGGTAATTGCAGGGGTGGCCGGAGAAGGGAGATCGAGGCGCCGGCGCCGGGGGCGCTCACCCGACGCGGGTGCGGTCGCGGGAAATGAGCTTTGAGTGGATGTGTAGTTTCCTTCAAAAACACAGAAAATAAATAGTATTGCTAAAAAATACATGTACACATTTCCTACAAAACAAATGCATCTATAGGAAATTTTCCTTTGGAATTCTTGTTCCTATGTTTTTCCTATGAAAATCCTCCAAACCGAATGAGGCCTTACAGAGTTACAGGTGGATAACTATCTTGAAACTAACTTTGTTGTAGTTTGGGTTCAAGTAACAACACATACCAAAGAGATCTTCAAAGTCCTTTTCCTCTGGTGCAACATCATTCAACCGGTGTAATCTCAAGCATCATACTCCCTCCACACACAATTAAGTGACATTTGGGAAATGTCGTTAAATATTCAACTCCAAAATCATATGCATGGATAAGCCTTGAGAAGTATTCCCTCTGTAAAGAAATGTAAGAAGTGATACATTTCTTTAGCATTCGTATTATAAATTTATAACTGTTGTTTATATGTGTATGTTGCAATGGAATCAATGATCAAAAATAAATTTTAAAGACCACGTCGGTGCCGAAGATGTCACTTTTTCATGTGGCGAAGGGAATGTCTGTGCACCAGCAGATGCAGCTTTGTTGTACATAATCTGTTGACGTGCAATATACAACCGGTGCCCAGGCAAACTCCTTATACAGTAGATGCCTTTTTGTAACTGATCATAACTTCCACAGTATCACATCAGGGTCTCATTTGTTCTGCCTGTCGAAAAATTCATCGATTTTCTGGCAATCGCACACGCGGAGCAAGAAAAGTCCCGTTAGCAACTAAAAACATTTCCACTCAAATAAACAAACCAAACCAGGTATGGACGCATGGTAAAAACGAGAGCAATCTACAACAGTGACAATTGCGGTTCAAATGGCCATCGCCACACAAACTTCTTTCCTATTACTAGTAAGGATAACAAGCATAACAGCTTGGCGTAAAGCCTATATATATATTCGTCGACGCACATCTTCAATACAGGAACAAAACTACAAAACTAATCAGAGTCCGAGTTGCCAGCATCTGATTGTCGAACACTTCGCTTGCTGGCTGCAGCTTGCTTGGAAGGATTCGCAGGTCCCTCTCCGTCGAGGAAGATCACCTGAGCTTTCGCAATGCGTTCCTCCAGATCTTCAGTGCTGAAGTCATCTTTACCACCCAGCTGATCAAATCCAACCTGGTAGCAGAAATAATAATTACACACACCTGATGACATTTTTCACACAACTGAAGAACAAACTGTGAAGAGCAGTCTTACCACATAATCCTCAACCTTGGCATTCTTCACCAGGGCAAGAGTTGGGAGCACAACAACCCTTAGTTTTTCAGTCAAAAAGGGAGCCTTTTCAGCATGAACTTTGATAAACCGTGTTTCTACATGCTGTTTTGCAAGAATCGACATGTGTTTGTCCATAACCTGCAGCCCACGGGAGGAGAGATGTAAGAAAATACTTTTGGATAATGCAAGTTTCAGCTAAATAACACTGCTATCACCACTTCATCAATGCCACATGACAAAAACAACATAACGGCATTAAATAGGAAAACAAACACTTACGGCGCCATCAGTGTTCATCTAATCCACAATGGCACACATAGATGCGCACTAACAGAAAAAATTCTTCAAGATTATAAATGGGAAACGAGTCAACTGAGATCATCATAGTGCAAATAAGAGCATGGAGATTTTCAAGAAAACAAAATATATGGTAAGATGACTGATTAAGTGACCAGATGTTGCACAGGTTTTTCATTTTTGCTTTACTAGGTATGTTAAATGTTGCATATTTGAATATATTTGGTCGTATAAGTTCCTTTTTTTCTGCTGCATGTGTTGCAAGCTGTTTCAGTGAGAGCATTGAATGCGGATTTGTTATACTGGTACAAACTATATATTCCACATGGTTGTTTTGCTTATAGATGCTGCATTTATTTCCCAATGTTTAGGTTGCACTGAGTAGGGAACTATTGGTACATAGAAAATTGTTCACGACATGATTTTCAGTGGCAAGGCAACAATCAGACGATTAAGATGGCCTGCTTTAGTGTGATTAGGCAGTGGCGAAAGAGGCTGATTAGGAAAACATCCCTGCCAACAGAGACATATAGTGTTGTTTTTTCGTCGCTGAACTTCAAAGTCTCTAGAGCTTAGATGTCCGTTGAAGAAAATAATACACAACAGCGTTTCGCAACACTGCTTTGGAAGATGCAACCAGCCTGACCAGTACATACTACATAAAGTAGACATAAGCAGCCGAATCCTTGATCTCTAGTGTTCAAACCAGCCACTTGTTTTGGTCAAAATCCTTGAACTAAAATTATAAAACAGAACAGAAGTGAACTTTTGTCCAAACCCTATTTTAAATAATTCGTAAAAAAACTAAAAATCACCAAGCTGTATCCTGGCATTTCCAGCACTTTCCATGTTGCGAGACGATCAAGTTCGGTTAAACTTCCCAGCATAGCATCCAACAATAGTTTCACCTTCTACAAGGAAAATTCTTCAAGGACTCAAATAATTCTGAGATGAACTCAGGGCTGAGCTTTGACTCCTAGACACCCTTGCAAAAGTGGATACGCTCTGGATATGTACAAAGCCAAGAGGGAATCGTTGAAATCCCTCCCAAATCCCCCCAAATCTCTCTCTGGAGATGTAGTTGCTACTGACCCATTGAAAATTGAAGCAATCATCAATTGCCCACCCCAAAAAATATTACTCTGACTGGAAGTTTTTTTGGCCTCACTGGTTACCATAGGAGATTCATCCAGAATTATGTAAACCTCTTTTCAGTTTTCACAGCCATGAAAAAGGACAATTTTCAATGGTCCTCGGGACAGCGAGATGCGTTCAACAGTAAAACATAAAAGCACATGTGTTAGCCCTACCTGACTTTACGAAACCATTATACTAGATGCAGATCCATGTGCTTGTGGTATTCGTGCAATCCTCATGCAAGGTAGCAGGCCTGTCTCTTTTTTTCAGCAAAACAATTCCTAGCAGGGCATCTCTTCTCTCCACTTGTGATAAAGAGGCAATGGTCATCACTGAAGCATTAACAAAAATGGGAACACTATTTTGCTACTCCTTCCTTGATCACCAGAACAGATCAACAGAATCACAAGTACATCCAAGAGCAGAAACTGACAGAGGGCATTCTACATAAGTTATTGGTCAAATTACTGGGCTATAATTATACCATTAAACATAAACAAGGCAACAAGAACAGAATAGCCGATGCCCTCTCTAGAGTTCAGAACAAATTGCACTCTATTTGCTAGTACTGCAAAACCAGCTTGTAATGCTGAAGTGGTTGCTAGCTACAACCGGGATCAGAGGTGCAAAGATCTGATCACCCCGCCGACCACTAGCCCATACTCACTTCCCAATTATACTTTCAAGCAAGGAGTGCTCACATATAACAACAGAGTCATTGTAGGTTCACAAAGTGCTCTCAGAAACAAATTAATCTCTGCACTACATAATTCAGAGTTGGGTGGGCATTCAGGCCGTAGAGCTACGTACCAAAGGATTAAGCTCCTTTTCCATTGGTCTGGTATGGAACATCAAACCGTGCCATGTCTTCTCAATTCTCTGCTTAGTTCTTGTGCCAAATCCCGGAACGTCATCTAAATGTGAATAGAAGTATGGCACTTGCAGGTCCACCTAATAGCTAAAATTCATCAACAAGTATGGCCTTCAGCTCTAGGGCATAAGTTGGAAGGAGTGAGAAGTGCTAAATTGGGGTGTCAACAAATTTATCATAGGGAAGAATTAAAGAGCATGGCTTGCGCAGTACAAATGGAGCAGCCGACATTCGTATTGCAGATGCCACAGCAATTTCAGGGGTTCGGTAAAGAACCAAGTCGAAACGAAAGCATTAACCCCGCTCAAGATATCCCGATCTAGGAAAAGCACAGCATTATCATTGCCAATCGAAGATGATTTACCACGAGATCCACATCTAAACAATCCGATCTGAACTTCTTTTTTCCATGGAATGGAACGAAGAGAAGGAAGCCAAGGAGCGCACCTTGCAGGGCCAGTTGTCGCGGTAGAAGTGGCAGACCAGGCGCTCGCTGGCCTTGGCGGCGGAGAAGAACTCTTTCTCGGGGACCTCCGAGTACTCGCCGTGCCCCAGGGCGCGCCACTTGGCCCGGCGCTCGGCCGCGCGGCGCATCTGCAGCATCCGGCGCTCGCGGAGCGCCTCGATGTCGTCCGGGTCGAGCCGCTCGAGCGCGGCGATTTCCTCATCTAGCTTGTCCTCGACCGCCTTGGCGACCGACAGGACCTGCTTCTCCAAGATCTGCGGTCGTTGGGGCCGGGCACGCCACGTCAGAGAAAAGGAGATGGGGAAGCGGGCGGAGTACGACAGGCCGGAGATTGTTTACCTGGCCGACGACGCCGTCCATGGCGGCAGCGGCGGGAGGATGGGGACGGAGATCGGGGAGAAGGGAAAGAGGGACGGCGTGGAGTGAAGAGGGAATGTGGGTGGAGTATATGTGGCCATCTCAGGCCCGGCCCGGCCCGGCCCTAAAATCCAGGGCCTAGGCCCGACGGGCTTGCCCGTGGGCCGGGCTTGGGCCTGAGTTTTGAGCCCACCAGCAGGGCCGGGCCGGGCTTGGGCTTGGCTAATTGGAAATTTAAGGAAGAGGCCCGGCCCACGGCCCCAGGCCCGACGGGCTTTTCAAGGCTTGGGCCGGGCTTGGGCTTCGAAGTAGGCTTTATGGCAGGGCCTGAGCCGGGCCTGGGCCTCAGTTTTCTGCCGTGGGCTTTTTAGGGCCAGGCCCAAGCCCGGCCCGGACCGGCCCATGGCTCCGGCAGTTTTGGCTCCGGGCCCTTTGTCGGCTACTTGAATCTCCGGAAAATCCATTTTTTATACTCCCTTCCGGAGAGCAACTCCAACGCAGCGAACAATTTTGTCCGCGCGTGTCCATTTGGATCGTTGCGGACAAAATCGGTTGCCCAACACGCCGACCCATCCTAAAACAAGAATTGCGGCCGACTCCGCGCGTTCTCAGCGATTTGGGCTTTTCAGCCGTTGGATCGAGCGCTTGGAGAGATATCGGCCGTTGGATCGGGACACCGTGAGCAGTTGAAATCGAATGGCTTCGCCCGGACTACCTCTCTCACTTCGCTATTTTCGTCCGCTCGTCGCTGGCGTGTGGGGTCTTCCGCTGGTGGCCCCCATGTGTCATTGGTTGTGGCTGGGGCACGTCCCGTGCAGCCCGTCGGCGCTCTCGAGAGGTAAAAGATCTCGTGCCACCGCCCGAAAATCCCGTCCCCCGCCGAGGGCATTTTTGGTTTTTCACGTGTTGGCCCGTGACGTGTTGGTCCCTGGTTGGCCCGTGCTTCAACGAGGTGGGGCTGGGTGGACATGGGTCAGATCGCGTCGGCCTCTCTTCCTTTCTCTCCTCAGTTCACCCTCCCCTAACCCTAGCTCCTCTACGCCGCCACACCTTGCAGCCGCTGCTCTTCGGCAATCAGCAGGAGGTCCAGTCGTCGCCTCCACTTCTTGGCAGCGAAGCAGGCCAGCAACGAGGAGGCTCATCACTTCCTGTCGCGTCGCCGCCTCCGCTCGTCGTCGCGTCGTCTCCTCCTCCATGCCCCCTTGGTGCTCATCAGGAGGAGCGCTGCTCGCCGGCAGCCCTCGCCACGGCGGAGGAGACGCGACTGCCTTCTTCATCTCCTACCCACGGATCCAGGCGCCGGCGACCCGATGGAGAACCCTAGTCGCGGCGTGTCACCGGCGGGTCTCCTCCCTTCCGCGGCTCGGAGTTGCGGCCCCCGTTGGGCCTCCTCCGTTTCTGGCCGCCGCTGACCAAGCGCTCCCGCTGGAAACCCCCCCGAGTGCATCCATCCTCTCCTCCCCTTTTTGCTTATTCTTCTTTTTCATTTGATTCGTGTGTGCGTGCGTGAGGTCTGCCCAGCCAGCTCTGGCCGCCTCCACTGCCACCCACTGACAGGAGCCCCCCGCCACTCCTCATCCTCCTCCATCGCGTGGTCATCACCGGATCTGTTGCTATGACCCTCGATCTGTACGTGCTCGTTCGTTTTCGACCGTCCCAGTTCTTCTCGGAGGGAGCTCATCCTTGATTTGCTTGTTTTCCCTTGCAGGTTGATCCGCTGGGGGTGCTCGTGGCTCTGGTCGGTTTGTCCTGCTGCGTTTTCGGTGGCAGCTCTGCAAGTTGATCTCTTTTGTTATTACGTTCTCAATTCTTTTAAGCAATTACATTACCAAATTTGTTTCATCATCTGCAGGTTAATTTATTAGGACGTATTTGTTCATGTATAAAGTTCATTGCAAGCGAAAGCTGATGTTAAAACCTGCTAATAAATGTAATCATGCATTTCTGTTTAACAAAATTGATGCTATTTGAGTATGCTCTGGCCTGTTTACATCTATTTTCTGCATGTTCTTACTTTTGTTCCCTTGACGCATGGAGGCAGCGCAAGGAGCTCAGTTGCGGCGACGAGCTGTGCTATTGCCTCGGCTACAACCTTGTAGGTGAGCTCGTCCTCTCCTCGGCTGCTATGTTTTTCTTAATTTGCAGCTATGTTCATTTTCCATGGACTACAAAGTTCATAAAACGTTTATGGAGTACACACACGCAGCTCCAGCTCCTTTGATTTGCATCCATGGAGTAAAAACACGCAGTTCCTATGTTTAGTACACCAAACATGCACTTAGGTTCAGCAGTACTCCTAGGTTTTGTAAATACTCCTAAACTCAGTTAGGTTCAGTAGTACTCCTAGGAGTAAATGGGCATCAAGAGAACGATTTTGCATGTGTTTCAGTTAGGCTCAGTAGTACTCCTAGATTTTGCATGAGTAATACTAGAGTTTGCATGGTGTTCAGTTAGGTTCAGTTGGACAATCAGCCTCACCCTCGGTACAAAAGCCAATTAGTTTAACTAACTTGATACTCCAAATGCATGAGTACTCACTTCAGCTCTGAATTGCTTCTCAGAGAAGTTTCACTGAGTTGCAAATCAGCATACTTGAACATGCTATGTGCACTGTACCAATTAGTTTAACTGAATTTTGACAGTTAATGGATTTAGTTAACCAAAGTTTAGTTCTTGTGCACTGTAATCCATTTGTTAATTCAAATTAAACTGGTGTACAAATGGAGTAATTTGTTAATCTGTAATTCCATTTGTTACTGAATTTAAGCAGTAAATTTAACTAAAATTTTGACAGTTAATGGAATAGCAAATTTGACTGAATTTTGACAGATTTAACAAATGATTTGCTCCTTTGCAAATTTGACTGAATTTTAACAGATGAATTTTGACATGGAGTAGCAAATTTAACAAATGAATCAGAATCAGAAGCTCCTTCGCTCCTTTGTTGGGTTGTGTAGTGTCGTCTATGTGCTCCATGGTGTTGACACACGAACGCGTCACGCGTACCCTCGACGCCGGGGGTGATGCACCGCAGCTCACGTCGAAGGAGGTCCGTCCGGCAGCGCGGTACGCAAGCAAACCGGCAGACGCTTTTGAGACCCGACGCACCGCTTCTCCGGGATGGAACCCGTCGGGAGTCACGGATGGACGATGGGCTGCCCTAGGTCGATTCGCTCGCCCCTAGGGCCTCGAGGTTCGCCGTCCTGCAACAAGAAGAACGAACGAAGAACGAGAAGAAAGATACAAAGGAGAGGGATAAAAGTAGGGTAAAAAGATGTAGATGTGTTTGTTCGATTGTGTGTGTTTTCAATCGGCCATCACCTCTTCTATTTAAGAGGGGGTTGGACTTCCCGTACAAGACACGGACCCAGATTTCCTTCCAAAGGGTCAAAAACGCTATCCAAACTCGGACTCTCCAAAATCTGCCCGAGTCTGCGCGACGGCAAGCGGTAGTACCGCTCTGGGCACGGTAGTACCGCTCTGGGCGGTAGTACCGCTCTGAGCATAGCTAAGTACCGCTCTACTACCGAGTAAGGGTCTCAGGATACCAGAAGAATTTTCATAAGCGGTAGTAGACGCGGTAGTAAAATACGGTACTACCGCTTAGCGGTACTTCCGCTCTGGAGGGACAGGGCCGCACTCAGATGGCTCTAACTTTTGCATATGACCTCGGATTTAGACGATTTTTATATCAAAATCGACCGATTCGACGAGACGAAGACAATCCGTGTAGATCTTTTTCTCATATGAGGTCATCTTGGGGGCTTAATCAGCCGAATAGTGTTCTGGATACAAAATCTCAGCACTTCGAACACCACTTCGGCCTCAGAGATGAGATCGGATGGCTATGGCCCAAATATCAAAGTTTCTCTTTTCGACGATACGGAACTCTCTCACTTTGATCACTTTTCCATTTGAGGCCTTCTTAATTATGTTTTTGACCATGCCAAAATCTGGTATCAACACATTCCCCCCTGTTTTTCGGCAAAACTTGTGTGCCGAAAAATAACTTGCACAATGCTTTTTCTAAGGACGATGTCAACACTCCATCGGCCATTTATATTCTTAGGGCGATAATCATATATCGGCCATGTTTGTGTTTAGGATGACAAGTATATATCTTGAAGCCGATTGCCACCAATCGGTCTTAAAGAGATGGGCACAAATCCGCTCCTTGTAGCACTAAGGAAATCAAACTCCGAAAGATCACGTCCTGTTAAGAAAGTAACATCGGGATGATTCCAATCCACCGATGCATCGGCCAAAGCAACACAAGCCGAATTATCCGCGTGAATAACTTCTACTTCATCATCGACCCATTGTATTAAAAATTGATGCATGGTAGATGGCACGCACTGGTTAGCATGAACCCAATCACGGCCTAATATAACATTATAGTTACCTCGCACCTCGGCGATGAAGAATGTGGTGGCCAAAGTTTTGCTTCCCACAGTGAGTTCCATGCACATCACACCTTTGGCCTCTGTCTTTTCTTTACCCTCAAATCCATTAAGTATCATATTGGTTTTCATCAATGCGTCATCATCTAAACCCAACTTCTTGAAGACCGAATAGGGAATAAGATTTACTACAGCACCACCGTCAACGAGCATCTTATCAACCGGCGATCCGTTAATATGACCTTTGTGTTGGAAATATGCCCTAGAGGAAATAATAAATTAGTTATTATTATATTTCCTTGTTCATGATAATCGTTTATTATCCATGCTATAATTGTATTGATTGGAAACTCAAATACATGTGTGGGTACATAGACAACACTGTGTCCCTAGTAAGCCTCTAGTTAACTAGTTCGTTGATCAAAGATGGTTAAGGTTTCCTAGCCATGGACATGAGATGTCATTTGATAACGGGATCACATCATTAGGAGAATGATGTGATGGACAAGACCCAAACTACGAACGTAGCATATGATCGTGTCAGTTTATTGCTATTGTTTTCTGCATGTCAAGTATCTGTTCCTATGACCATGAGATCATGCAACTCCCTGACATCGGAGGAGTACCTTGTGTGTATCAAACGTCGCAACGTAACTGGGTCACTATAAAGGTGCTCTACAGGTATCTCCGAGGGTGTCTGTTGGGTTGGCATGGATCAAGACTAGGATTTGTTACTCCGTATGACGGAGAGGTATCTCAGGGCCCACTCGGTAATACAACATCACAATGAGCCTTGCAAGCAATGTGACTAAAGTGTTAGCCACGAGATCTTGTATTACGGAACGAGTAAAGAGACTTGCCAGTAACGAGATTGAACTAGGTATAGAGATACCGACGATCGAATCTTGGGCAAGTAACATACCGAAGAACAAAGGGAACAGTATACGGGATTAACTGAATCCTTGACATAGAGGTTCGACTGATAAAGATCTTCGTAGAATATGTAGGAACCAATATGGGCATCCAGGTCCCGCTATTGGTTATTGGCCGTAGAGGTGTCTCGGTCATGTCTGCATAGTTCTCGAACCCGCAGGGCCTACACACTTAAACGTTTGGTGACGATTAGTATAGTTGAGTTATTGTGTTGGTGACCGAAGGTTGTTCGGAGTCCCGGATAAGATCCCGGACATGACGAGGATCTCCGGAAGAGTCCGGAGGTAAAGATTGATATATGTGATAATAGTGTTTTGATCTCCGGAAGGGTTTCGGAATTCACCGGAAGGGGTTCCGGATGTTTACCGAAGTGTTCGGGTGCAGCAACACTTTATATGAGCCAAAGGGGTAAAGCCCACGAGGTATTGGGAAGTGCAAAAGGAAGTTTTGCTGCTGCCTTAAGCGGTACTACCGCTGGTAAGGCAGTACTACCGCATAAGCGGTACTACCGCTTGTGCGCGATACTGCAGGGATCCGAGTTGGACTCTTTCCCTGCGGGCCAAACCGACCTTGTGCGGGCAAAACCGACCTGGAGGAGGCTTTTACTCCAAGTTTAGACCCCAAGGCTCAACATATAAATAGAGGGGCAGGGCTAGCACACGGGACACATTAAGATTTCCCAAGCCGTGTGTCGGCAACCCTAACCCTCTAGTTCTCCCGTCATAATCTCCGTAGTGCTTGGCGAAGCCCTGCAGAGATTGTTCCTCACCACCATCACCACGCCGTCGTGCTGCCGGAACTCATCTACTACTTCATCATCGCTCGCTGGATCGAGGAGGTGAAGGCGTCATCAAGCCGTACGTGTGTTGAACGCGGAGGTGCCGTCCGTTCGGCACTAGTTCATGATCGGATCGAGGGACGACTTGCGATTTGGATCGCGGAGACGTTCGACTACATCAACCGCGTTTCTTAACGCTTCCGCTTAGCGATCTACAAGGGTATGTAGATTCACTCTCCCTCTCGTAGATGCTCATCACCATGGATAGATCTTGTGTGTGCGTACGAAATTTTTTGTTTCCCATGCAACGTTCCCCAACAGTGGCATCTGAGCTAGGTCTATGCGTAGATGAGATCTCGAGTAGAACACAAACGAATTGTGGGCGTGGGTGTATACATATTGCTTGCCGTTACTAGTTGATACTTGATTCGGCGGTATTGTGAGATGAAGCGGCCCGGACCGACATTACGCGTACGCTTACGCGAGACAGGTTCCTTCAACTGACATGTAACTTCGTTGCATAAAGATGGCTAGCGGGTGTCTGTCTCTCTCACTTTAGTTGAATCAATTTCAATGAAGAGGGTTCTTTTAGAAGATCAAAAAGCAATCACTACACCACGTTGTGGTTTTGCGTAAGTAAGAACGGTTCTTGCAAACCCGTAGCAGCCACGTAAAATTTGCAATAACAATTAGAGGACGTCTAACTTGTTTTTGCAGGGTATGTTGTGATGTGATATGGCCAATTACATGATGAGATATATGTGATGTATGAGATGATCATGTGTTGTATAGAATATCACGACTTGCATGTCGATGAGTACGGCAACTGGCAGGAGCCATAGAGTTGTCTTTAATTATTGTATGACCTGCGTGTCAATCATTAAGCGCTATGTAATGCTTTACTTTATCGCTAAACGTTAGAAATAGTCGTGGAAGCAACAGTCGGAGCGACAACCTCATGGCGACACGTTGATGGAGATCAAGATGATGGAGATCATGGTGTCATGCCGGTGACGATGGAGATCATGCCGGTGCTTTGGAGATGGAGATCAAAAGCACAAGTTCATGGCCATATCATGTCACTTATGAATTGCATGTGATGTTAATCCTTTTATGCATCTTATTTTGCTTAGGACGACGGTAGCATTATAAGGTGATCCCTCACTTAAATTTCAAGATAAAATTGTGTTCTCCCCGAGTGTGCACCGTTGCGAAAGTTCGTCGTTTCGAGACACGCCGTGATGATCGGGTGTGATAGACTCTACGTTCACATACAACGGGTGTAAGCCATGTTGCACGTGCAGAACACTCAGGTTAAACTTGATGAGCCTAGCATGTACAGACATGGCCTCGGAACACAAGAGACCGAAAGGTCGAACATGAGTCATATAGTAGATATGATCAACATAAAGATGTTCACCATTGAAACCACCTCAACTCACGTGATGATCGGACTTGAGTTGGTGGATTTGGATCATGTTACACTCGAATGACCGGAGGGATGTCAATTTGAGTGGGAGTTTTTAAGTAATATGATTAACTAAACTCATTATCTAGAACAATAGTCTAAGTTGTCTTTGCTATATTTATGTTGTAGATCATGGCTCGCGCAGTAGCACCCCTGAATTTTAATGCGTTCCTAGAGAAAGCTAAGTTGAAAGATGATGGAAGTAACTTTGTGGACTGGGCCCGTAATCTAAGGATTATCCTTACGGCTTCCCAGAAGCCTTATGTCCTTGATGCACCGCTTGGTGATCCACCCGCTCCAGTTGAGTCTCTAGACGTTGTGAACGCCTGGCAGGCTCGTTCTGAAGATTACTCAATAGTTCAATGTGCAATATTGTATGGCTTAGAACCGGGACTTCAAAGACGTTTTGAACGTCATGGAGCATATGAGATGTTCCAGGAGTTGAAGTTTATCTTTCAGAAGAATTCCCGGATCGAGAGATATGAGATCTCCGATAAGTTCTATACTTGCAAGATGGAGGAGAACGGGTCTATCAGTGATCACGTACTCAGAATGTCTGGGTACTCCACCCGTCTGGCTGAATTGGGGATGCCCCTTCCGCCAGAGGCTATCACTGACAGAGTTCTTCAATCATTGCCACCTAGCTACAAGAGCTTCGTGTTGAACTATAACATGCACGGGATGAACAAGTCAGTCACCGAGCTGTTTGCGATGCTGAAAGCTGCTGAGTCTGAAATTCAGAAGGAGCATCAAGTGTTGATGGTCAATAAAACCACTAGTTTCAAGAAAAATGGCAAGGGTAAGAAGGGTAACTCCAAGAAGAATGGCAAAGCAGTTGCTCCTCTCGTGAAGAAACCCAAGGCTGGACCCAAACCAGAAACTGTGTGCTTTCATTGCAAAGGAACTGGACACTGGAAGCGGAACTGCCCCAAGTATTTGGCTGACAAGAAGGCGGCCAACAACAAACAAGGTATATATGATATACATGTTATTGATGTGTACCTTACCAACTCTCGTTGTAGTGCCTGGGTATTTGATACCGGTGCGGTTGCTCATATTTGCAACTCAAAACAGGAACTGCGGAATAGACGGAGGCTGGCAAAGGATGAAGTGACGATGCGCGTGGGAAATGGTTCCAAGGTTGAAGTGATCGCCGTCGGCACGCTCGCTCTTCGATTACCATCGGGATTAGTGATGAACCTGAATAAATGTTATTTGGTGCCTGCGTTAAGCATGAACATTATATCTGGATCTTGTTTATTGCGAGACGGTTACTCATTTAAATCAGAGAATAATGGTTGTTCTATTTATATGAGTAATATCTTTTATGGTCATGAACCCGAAGTGAGGGGTTTATTCTTATTGAATCTCGATAGTAATGATACACATGTTCATAACATTGATGCCAAAAGATGTAGAATTGATAATGATAATACCACTTTCTTGTGGCACTGCCGTTTAGGTCATATTGGCGTAAAACGCATGAGGAAGCTCCATGCTGATGGACTTTTAGAGTCACTTGATTTTGAATCACTTGACACATGTGAGTCATGCCACATGGGCAAGATGACTAAAACGCCGTTCTCTGGAACAATGGAACGGGCAAGTGACTTATTGGAAATCATAGATACTGATGTGTGCGGTCTGATGAGCATTGAGGCGCGCGGTGGTTATCGTTACTTTCTCACCTTCACTGATGACTTAAGTAGATATGGGTATATTTACTTAATGAAACACAAGTCTGAAACGTTTGAAAAGTTCAAACAATTTCAGAGTGAAGTTGAGAATCATCGTAACAAGATGATTAAATTCCTACGATCTGATCGAGGAGGAGAATATCTGAGTTATGAGTTTGGCAGTCACTTAAGACAATGTGGAATTGTTTCACAATTGACACCGCCTGGAACACCACAGCGTAATGGTGTGTCTGAACGTCGTAATCGAACCTTATTGGATATGGTGCGATCTATGATGTCTCTTGCCGATTTGCCACTATCGTTTTGGGGTTATGCATTAGAGACAGCTGCATTCACTTTAAATAGGGCACCATCGAAATCCGTTGAGATGACGCCATATGAACTTTGGTTTGGCAAGAAGCCAAAGCTGTCGTTTCTTAAAGTTTGGGGATGTGATGCTTATGTCAAAAAGCTTCAGCCTGAAAAGCTGGAACCCAAAGCGGAGAAATGCGTCTTCATAGGATACCCAAAAGAGACAGTTGGGTATTCCTTCTACCTCAGATCCGAAGGCAAAGTGTTTGTCGCTAAAAACGGAACATTTCTTGAGAAAGAGTTTCTCTCGAAAGAATTGAGTGGGAGGAAGATAGAACTTGATGAGGTTGTCAAACCTTTACTTCAACCTGAAAGTAGCGCAGCGCAGAAAGATGTTTCTGTAGAGCCTACATCAGCTGAAGAGGAAGTTAATGATGATGATCATGAAGCTTTGGATCAAGTTGCTATCGAACCTCGTAGGTTGACAAGGACGCGTACTGCTCCTGAGTGGTACGGCAACCCTGTCTTAGAGGTCATGTTGTTGGACAACGATGAACCTACGAGCTATGGAGAAGCGATGATGGGCCCGGATTCCGAGAAGTGGTTAGAGGCCATGAAATCCGAGATGGGATCCATATATGAAAACAAAGTGTGGACTTTGGAAGTATTACCTGAAGGGCGTAAGGCCATTCAGAACAAATGGATCTTTAAGAGGAAGACGGACGCGGATGGTAATGTCACCGTCTATAAAGCTCGGCTTGTGGCAAAGGGTTTTTCACAAGTTCAAGGAGTTGACTACGATGAGACCTTCTCACCCGTAGCGATGCTTAAGTCCGTCAGAATCATGTTAGCAATAGCTGCCTTTTTCGATTATGAAATTTGGCAGATGGATGTCAAAACAGCGTTCCTTAATGGTTTCCTTAAGGAAGAGTTGTATATGATACAACCAGAAGGTTTTGTCGATCCAGAGAATGCTGACAAAGTTTGCAAACTCCAGCGATCCATTTATGGACTGGTGCAAGCATCTCGGAGTTGGAATCTTCGCTTTGATGAGGTGATCAAAGCGTTCGAGTTTATACAAGTTTACGGAGAAGCTTGTATTTACAAGAAAGTGAGTGGGAGCTCTATAGCGTTTCTAATATTATATGTGGATGACATATTGCTGATTGGAAACAATATAGAAATGTTGGAAAGCGTGAAGGAATATTTGAACAAGAGTTTTTCAATGAAGGACCTAGGAGAAGCTGCTTTCATATTAGGCATCAAGATCTATAGAGATAGATCGAGACGCTTAATAGGACTATCAGAAAGCACATACCTTGACAAAGTTTTGAAGAAGTTCAAAATGGATCAGTCCAAGAAGGGTTTCTTGCCTGTATTGCAAGGTGTGAAGTTGAGTAAGACTCAATGCCCAGTGACTGCAGAAGATAGAGAAAAGATGAGTGTCATCCCCTATGCTTCAGCCATAGGCTCTATCATGTATGCAATGCTGTGCACAAGACCCGATGTCAGCCTTGCCATAAGTATGGTCGGAAGGTTTCGAAGTGATCCAGGAATGGAACACTGGACGGCGGCCAAGAATATCCTGAAGTACCTGAAAAGGACTAAGGACATGTTTCTCGTTTATGGAGGTGATCAAGAGCTCGTCGTAAAGGGTTACGTCGATGCAAGCTTTGACACTGATCCGGATGACTCTAAGTCGCAAACCGGATACGTATTTATTCTTAATGGGGGTGCGGTTAGCTGGTGCAGTTCCAAGCAAAGCGTGGTAGCTGATTCTACATGCGAAGCGGAGTACATCGCTGCCTCGGAGGCGGCGAAGGAAGGTGTCTGGATGAAGGAGTTCATGACAGATCTTGGATTAGTGCCTAGTGCGCTTAACCCAATGACTCTGTTTTGTGATAATACTGGTGCCATTGCTCTAGCCAAGGAACCAAGATTTCACAAGAGGACCAGACACATAAAGCGACGTTTCAATTCCATCCGCGATTACATCAAGGAGGACGACATAAATATTTGCAAAGTACACACGGATCTAAATGTTGCAGATCCGATAACTAAACCTCTTCCAAGGGCTAAACATGAACAACACCAGAACTGCATGGGTGTTCGATTCATTACAATGTAAATCACATAGTGATGTGAACTAGATTATTGACTCTAGTGCAAGTGGGAGACTATTGGAAATATGCCCTAGAGGCAATAATAAATTAGTTATTATTATATTTCCTTGTTCATGATAATCGTTTATTATCCATGCTATAATTGTATTGATTGGAAACTCAAATACATGTGTGGGTACATAGACAACACTGTGTCCCTAGTAAGCCTCTAGTTAACTAGCTCGTTGATCAAAGATGGTTAAGGTTTCCTAGCCATGGACATGAGATGTCATTTGATAACGGGATCACATCATTAGGAGAATGATGTGATGGACAAGACCCAAACTACGAACGTAGCATATGATCGTGTCAGTTTATTGCTATTGTTTTCTGCATGTCAAGTATCTGTTCCTATGACCATGAGATCATGCAACTCCCTGACATCGGAGGAGTACCTTGTGTGTATCAAACGTCGCAACGTAACTGGGTGACTATAAAGGTGCTCTACAGGTATCTCCGAGGGTGTCTGTTGGGTTGGCATGGATCAAGACTAGGATTTGTTACTCCGTATGACGGAGAGGTTTCTTAGGGCCCACTCGGTAATACAACATCACAATGAGCCTTGCAAGCAATGTGACTAAAGTGTTAGCCACGAGATCTTGTATTACGGAACGAGTAAAGAGACTTGCCTGTAACGAGATTGAACTAGGTATAGAGATACCGACGATCGAATCTCGGGCAAGTAACATACCGAAGAACAAAGGGAACAGTATACGGGATTAACTGAATCCTTGACATAGAGGTTCGACCGATAAAGATCTTCATAGAATATGTAGGAACCAATATGGGCATCCAGGTCCCGCTATTGGTTATTGGCCGTAGAGGTGTCTCGGTCATGTCTGCATAGTTCTCGAACCCGCAGGGCCTACACACTTAAACGTTTGGTGACGATTAGTATAGTTGAGTTATTGTGTTGGTGACCGAAGGTTGTTCGGAGTCCCGGATAAGATCCCGGGCATGACGAGGATCTCCGGAAGAGTCCGGAGGTAAAGATTGATATATGTGATAATAGTGTTTTGATCTCCGGAAGGGTTCCGGAATTCACCGGAAGGGGTTCCGGATGTTTACCGAAGTGTTCGGGTGCAGCAACACTTTATATGAGCCAAAGGGGTAAAGCCCACGAGGTATTGGGAAGTGCAAAAGGAAGTTTTGTTGCTGCCTTAAGCGGTACTACCGCTGGTAAGGCAGTACTACCGCATAAGCGGCACTACCGCTTGTGTGAAGCGGTACTACCGCTCGTGAGCGGTACTACCGCTTGTGCGCGATACTGCAGGGATCTGAGTTGGACTCTTTCCCTGCGGGCCAAACCGACCTTGTGCGGGCAAAACCGACCTGGAGGAGGCTTTTACTCCAAGTTTAGACCCCAAGGCTCAACATATAAATAGAGGGGCAGGGCTAGCACACGGGACACATTAAGATTTCCCAAGCCGTGTGTCGGCAACCCTAACCCTCTAGTTCTCCCGTCATAATCTCCGTAGTGCTTGGCGAAGCCCTGCAGAGATTGTTCCTCACCACCATCACCATGCCGTCGTGCTGCCGGAACTCATCTACTACTTCATCATCGCTCGCTGGATCGAGGAGGTGAAGGCATCATCAAGCCGTACGTGTGTTGAACGCGGAGGTGCCGTCCGTTCGGCACTAGTTCGTGATCGGATCGAGGGACGACTTGCGATTTGGATCGCGGAGACGTTCGACTACATCAACCGCGTTTCTTAACGCTTCCGCTTAGCAATCTACAAGGGTATGTAGATTCACTCTCCCTCTCGTAGATGCTCATCACCATGGATAGATCTTGTGTGTGCGTAGGAAAATTTTTGTTTCCCATGCAACGTTCCCCAACACTTTGAGGTACAATGGCTTCAAGTGTTTCACCGGTTCTTTTGGTTTCTCTAAGATAGCATTCTTAGGACCAAAGTCTAGTTGAGCCACCTCTCCTTGCTCATCTACAGCACGAAATTCGATGGGTAAGTAATACACCATATTAATATCCATACCTTCCCGAACCGGCGTATATTCAAAATCCTCCAACTCATCTTCATCTCCCAATGTGTATATTGGACTTAAAGTTTCCTCAATCAAAGGAGATGTTTCAGGTGGCATGGACGATGTAACAGGGGCTGCATCATCCTTTTTTGGTGGCGTTGGTGCTGTTGTAGCTAGTGTAGAGGCATCTGCGTTTCCCTTTTGTTTAGGCCTCCACACTTGTTTTGTGGGCGCCACGGGCCGAATTTTATTGAACAATTCGTCCTTTTGCTCTTCTACTTCATGTGCCGCCTTCTCGCGGCTCCTCATGTGTTGTAATCTCCTTTTTTGTGTCTTGGACAGACCGGGAGGACACCACTTAGGTTGAATATACTTGGGATCCCTAGATTCTGCTTCGCTTGGAGAATTTTTTGTTGGCCGATTAGCACCATGGCTTGAACGGCCTTGTGTAGGATAATAAAGCTTTTTGTGAGCAGGCCTTCTAGGTGTTGTCCACCCCATATGAAAAGCATAAGGATCCATTGGGGGCTGCCCCCATCCTCCATTGAAGTCTTCCATGTAATATGGCGCATAGGGGGTGGTAGCCTCCATGGTGCCAGTGCCCATGACCCATATGGCCTTGCATAGTGTCGCGACTCTTGCTTCGGAGGTGATCTTGAACGCTTTGAATATGATGGCCGATTAGAGCTAGAACCGGCCGCTTGACTTGCATATTTGGATAGCAACATATCAAAAGTTGGCTTGATTCGCTTGCGCTTAGCTTCACTCTTTTTACACTTGCCAACTTCTGAATTCTTGGGCTTGATAAATTCAACATGAGTATCCTCTTGTACTTGCGGTTGCCCCCCGAGTGCAGGATTTTTTATGGTGATCTTGATTACCTCTCCACCATCGGATTGCTTCTCAAGCACGACTTGCCTCCCCAAGATTTTGTCGCCATCTTTGTTCTTCCTGGGCTCACCAATGACAATATTATCTTTATTAGCTGATTCGGCTATGTTAGGCCGAATTAACATTTTCTTCCCCTCCAAAGTCATGGTATTCATTGGGAAGGGCTGTCTATCAACTTGCATCTCAGAAAAACTCAATCGTCCGTCATTAATGGCCGATTGTATCTGTCTCCGAAAAACATTGCAATCATTAGTAGCATGAGAAAATGAATTATGATATTTGCAATAAGCACGCCGTTTCAGCTCCTCAAACGGCGGTATGGTGTGTGATATTCTAATCATCTTTTCTTGCAAGAGAGCATCAAATATTCTATCACACTTGGATATATCAAAAGTAAATTTCATCTCCTCATCACGATTCTTACGAATCGGCTTAAGAGCATTGCATGCATAGGGTTTGGCCTTTGAGGACCAAACAAATTCAGTGGTACAGACATCAACCTCATCGTCCGAATATTCATCATTATAATCAAGCATATGCATTCTAGGACGATCAGTTGTTGACTTATGAATCTCTTTACTTCGGCTTTCTTGAGCCAAAGCTTTCTGCAAGACTTGGTTAATATTTAAAAACTCATAACTTTCTAGCCTCTCCTTAATGTGAGTTTTCAAACCATTAAGGACAAGATCCGCCAAGTCTCTTTCGGTTATCACTAAGCTATAGCATCGGTTTTTTATATCTCTAAATCTTTTGACATAATCGGTGACCGATTCATCATGCTTTTGCCTAACCGATGTAAGGTGTGATAACTTAAGCTCATTGTCGCCACTATAAAAGTGATCATGAAACTTTTGCTCTAGTTGCGACCATAAGAGAATTGAGCCAGGTGGCAAAGCAGCAAACCATGAAAATGTGGTGCCAGTTAAAGATAAGGGAAATAACCGCACTTTCAATTCTTCTATGGAACTTGCTTCACCCAACTGTGCTAGATACTGACTCACATGCTCCCAAGTTGTTTTTGTGCCCTCTCCACTAAATTTGACAAAATCAGGAACCTTATAACCTGGAGGGTACAAAACTGGGTCGAAGTGTTCAGGATAAGGCTTTTGATACACACGACTCTTTACTTTCGGCTCGTTTCCAAAAGTTTCTTGAAACATCTTATGCAAATCCTCCCTTAATTTGGCTAAAATTGGATCCGAGGTAGATGAAGATGCTTGTGGCAATGACATAGGAGCAACTTGGGAACTAGCTAGTTATACAACTTGTGGAGTAGGCGCCGAAACATAATTCGGCGGAAGACCAAACATGCTTGTACTCATAGGTGATGTGACAAAGTAATTCGGCGTAGACGCCGAATTGGGCACACTCATAATAGGATTAGGGTATGCAGGTGCAGCCACAAGTTGATTGGTTTGGCTAGGATAAAAATTCATCGGCAAATTGTAATGTTGTTGCATGGGAGGTGCCGATGAAATAGGTAAAGTTGGATTAGGTTTTTCTGGGCTAATGGATACACCAACATTACCACTAGATGACGGCGGCATATTTTTCTGAGCATTAGTATTTGCCACGAAAGAATTGTACGCCATCACATTACCCTTACTAACAAGACTTTCAATCACAGCCAGTTGCTCAGGAGAAAAAACTTTGCTCACAGTGATTTCATCTTGTTCATCAATGGGAGGAGGTAACCTGATTTCTCCAATCGGAGTGATGTTGCCTTGGCGGTCCTTCTTGAAACTTGAAAGAAACGCCTCCAAATCCTCCTCCTCGCGCTTCTTCTTGAGCGCCTCAAAAGCCTCTTCACGCTGTTTCTTGAGCGCTTCGTAGGCCTGGCGATGTTCCTCCGATAGCTCATCAAGACCGGGCTTAATGATGTTATCGGCGTTAACTTCTGAGGGTTTGGGGAGATTAGACATGGTTGATGATGATTCTTGATCAATCTTCCCCAGCGGAGTCGCCAAAAAGTGTGTTGACACACGAACGCGTCACGCGTACCCTCGACGCCGGGGGTGATGCACCGCAGCTCACGTCGAAGGAGGTCCGTCCGGCAGCGCGGTACGCAAGCAAACCGGCAGACGCTTTTGAGACCCGACGCACCGCTTCTCCGGGATGGAACCCGTCGGGAGTCACGGATGGATGATGGGCTGCCCTAGGTCGATTCGCTCGCCCCTAGGGCCTCGAGGTTCGCCGTCCTGCAACAAGAAGAACGAACGAAGAACGAGAAGAAAGATACAAGGGAGAGGGATAAAAGTAGGGTAAAAAGATGTAGATGTGTTTGTTCGATTGTGTTTTTTTTTCAATCGGCCATCACCTCTTCTATTTAAGAGGGGGTTGGACTTCCCGTACAAGACACGGACCCAGATTTCCTTCCAAAGGGTCAAAAACGCTATCCAAACTCGGACTCTCTAAAATCTGCCCGAGTCTGCGCGACGGTAAGCGGTAGTACCGCTCTGGGCACGGTAGTACCGCTCTACTACCGAGTAAGGGTCTCGGGATACCAGAAGAATTTTCATAAGCGGTAGTAGACGCGGTAGTAAAATACGGTACTACCGCTTAGCGGTACTTCCGCTCTGGAGGGACAGGGCCGCACTCAGATGGCTCTAACTTTTGCATATGACCTCGGATTTAGACGATTTTTATATCAAAATCGACCGATTCGACGAGACGAAGACAATCCGTGTAGATATTTTTCTCATATGAGGTCATATTGGGGGCTTAATCAGCCGAATAGTGTTCTGGATACAAAATCTCAGCACTTCGAACACCACTTCGGCCTCAGAGATGAGATCGGATGGCTATGGCCCAAATATCAAAGTTTCTCTTTTCGACGATACGGAACTTTCTCACTTTGATCACTTTTCCAGTTGAGGCCTTCTTAATTATGTTTTTGACCATGCCAAAATCTGGTATCAACACATGGATAAACTCGTTTGCTTTTTGTGTTGCTAGAGTACTGTACAAATACTATTGCTTAGGAGTACATCTTCGGTTGGTTACAGGTTTCACTAAAAATCATGTACTATTTGGTGTCACCTATAACCAATTAAGTGTTGTTTGTAAGCTAACAAATTGTAGACTGATTGTGCGGTGTAGGAAGCGGCCTCTTCGGTTGGACGGCGTTCAGGCGCAACCCCGACGCCCGCTGAGTACTGCCTCGGCAACAACCTCCCTCGGTGAGCTCCATCTTCCTCCCGCTCCTCTGCTTCGGCTACTTTCTGGGACATGGCCATGGCTGTACTGATGTGGTGCTTGTCTGGTTGATGCTTTATGCCCTACTCATGCATCAGTTCCTACTTGAGCTATGTAGTTGTGGATCCATGTTATTCTGGGGTTTGCAGGCTTCTGTTCATGTTTAGTTGCTATCATAGGAGCTCATGTGATGCTCTGGTTTACATGTGAATACCCTCGTCCTATAGCTATGCTGCTCAGTGGCGTTCGTGCTAGGGCGATGATGATTAGCCGTGGCTGGAATAAGTGTGCCTTTGAGCAATTCAGGCACCTGTATCAAGTTGGATCCTCCCTCTTGTCTCTAGAATCCTTTTTGATCATGTGATACTTATTGTTCTGTCCTTGGATGGTCATTCTTCTTGAGTGATAACCAGGGCAGATCCACTGTATAAACAGATTGATCTGGTGATAAGAGATGACGGGGGGTATCCTATAAAACAAGACTCGAGGGCGACTCCGGGTCTCTCAGCGATTTGGGCTTTTCGGCCATTGGATCGAGCGCTTGGAGAGATATCGGCCATTGGATCGGGACCCCGTGAGCAGTTGAAATCGAATGGCTTTGCCCGGACTGCCTCTCTCACTTTGCTATTTTCGTCCGCTCGTCGCTGGCGTGTGGGGTCTTCCGCTGGTGGCCCCCCTGTGTCATTGGTTGTGGCTGGGGCGCGTCCCGTGCAGCCCGTCGGCGCTCTCGAGAGGTAAAAGATCTCTTGCCACTGCCCGAAAATCCCGTCCCCCGCCGAGGGCATTTTTGGTTTTTCACGTGTTGGCCCGTGACATAAGATATGACGGGGGGTAGGTTATATGATCGAGGAAAGGCGAATCTGAGCCCACTATGCAATGAACACCGAACCCTTTTTATTTGTATTTAAAGGTGTTGCTTATTCATGCTCCAGTGTTTATAGTCGTCTTATGTGAAGATTTCTTCTCTCTCATACCTTTATTGCATATAAGTTGTTCTTGATCCTTTATTGTTTGTTGTTGGTCCGTGATTTAATCTGGTTATGAGTAAGTTGTGCTTTGTTATACTAGAAGGACTCGCTCCCATCAAGTTATCGGTTGAATCACTTGTTTTACTTCGTTGTGATACTATTACTTCTATTTTTTCTGCAAGTTACCAGTTGCAGCTATTTGTTCTTGCGTGCTACAAATAATAATGCTGCAGGATGTGAGGGTTGATGCCAAGGGCGGGAGCTGCAGTGGCAGCGGCACGGATCAACTGCCAAACACACCAAAGTATCAGGTACTCTCAAGACTTCTTTTCTACAGTACCTAGGAAATATATCCCCCATCAGAAAACATTGTTACTGTCTAAACATTGACAACTTTCTATAGCATGTTGACGTTGACTCTACTATGTTATTTAGATCTGTGTTGCATGCCACTTTGAACTTCTTGAGCTACAATTTTAAATGGTTAGGAGTCGATCCATGTTGTGGTATTGAAATTTGTACCGATGTTGCTCTGAGGAAAGATCTCATTATTATTGCTCTGAACTAATCATACTCTCGTGTTGTCTCGAGCTACAACCTGGGTGTATGTTGCGAGTTTGTTGAGATAGCCACTGCTTGTACTACTAAAGAGAATGTTGGATTTGCTGACATCAATTTATTGTTGACTTAGAAATCTTTATTTTGAGATTGTGATAATTTGTTCTGCTCTTACATTAAGAAAGTGTTAAGAGAGGTTCTGCCTTTGATGAGGCTTAAAAACAAACTATCACACAATACTATGGATTTCTAGGGCGCGCCAATTGGCGGAGCAGAACAGGAGACCCAGATGGAGCGTGCCATCTCCATCGACTGGTATTAACTTACATAGTAATTCTGTTTAGTTTGCAGTTCTAGCTTCCTCCACTCTTTCCTCTGATTATGTTATATATATGTTCTTATATTATATGTATTTTCTTTTACCAAATTTAGAGGAAGAAGTCATCTTTCTGCTAAACTGTTTCTTGCGCAAAATAATCACAATGCTTAAAAATATTGTTCTTGATAAATAGTATGTAAGCTCATGATCCACTCTGTTAAGCATATAGCCCTCTGTTTCATCTGCAGAAGAATCACAATCCACTTTCTCGCTGAACCAAAATGGATAAATCGTCGCGAAGGTACATTTACCTGAAATCTCTGGTGTATTTTCAATCAGCGACATCAACTAGAACCTTTAAAATGTTATCCCATTTATACATAAATGCATTTAGAAAAAGGTTTACTCAGTTGTACTCTGTTTTATATAATATACAAATCTTTTTTTATCATAAAGGTTTACTTTGTTTTCCATCAGATCTCCCTTTTGGTTATACATACATTCCTTTCTAAATTTCATATTTTATTTGGTTCAGAGCCAAGGCTGAAACTTTTAAGAGTTCCACCTGTAATTATTTAAATCCATTCCACCATCATGCTGGCTAAATAATATT
Organism: Elymus sibiricus; assembly: GCA_039707655.1. NCBI lineage: Eukaryota > Viridiplantae > Streptophyta > Magnoliopsida > Poales > Poaceae > Elymus > Elymus sibiricus. The sequence goes on along the minus strand of CM077667.1, from coordinate 425,203,860 downwards.
TTTCAGTAAAAGTAGCTAATACAATTATTATGTGATGTTTGGATTTTAGCTATGTTTTGCTCTTTTAATAAAAGGATGAGGTTGTAGGGCAGTCAGCCAGTCACCTACATTGTTGATATCTCTGTCACTATGATCACCCTGATGTCCTGCTGTCGTGAGTTCTACGCAGACATCGGACAAACTAAATTCATGTATCCAATTGTTTCATATTGGCATCCATGTACTGCTACTCGAACAGATTTCTTGATGACAATAAATAAGAGCCATGGTCAGACATTGTCCATTGTAGGAATATACCTAAAAAATCATGTGCTTACCCATGGACTGTCGTATATTGTTGTGTCGCTGGTCACGTCGGGAAAATCCCTGAAATTACTTACCCATGAACATATTTCTTGATGACAATATATAAGAGCCACATCGGGCACATCCTCTACCCTGACAGCCTGTTTGGTTCGGGGATATTAGGGACAGGGAATGGGAATTTCAGGGGTACGTGACATATAATCCATTGTTTGGTTGGGGGTCAAGGGAATTGAGGTGGGATGGGGAAAGGGAATTAAGGAGGTCAATTCCCATGTATTTCTTCCCAGCCTCCCCTGTCGTGGAAACGAGCCTGACAGTAGAAGGTAGGGGTACGAAAGGAGAGGGCAGAATCCTAGCTACGGCGAGGGTGTACACACAGATGTATGAGTTCAGGCCCCTCTCGTAGAGGTAACAGCCCTACATCTCAGTGCTCGGGAGCTCTTGTCGTGTGGAATATGAGAGTTACAGGGGGTGCGAACCCTTGTGCCAGAGGAGAGGGGTGGCTTATATAGAGTGCGCTGCCCCTCATCAATACCCGGCATCCAAGGGTTCGATCGTGGTAATGAAGGCGTACGTTACTGGTAACGTACGTAATAAATGCTACTAATGATGTACAGCCAAGCGCCTGCCCGTTGGCCTCCCTGGAGTGGCTTTTGGTCTTCTGTGGTCGACTGACTTTTAGTTCTTCCGATTGAAAGGCAACCGTCGAGTGAAGGAAGAAACCTTCGAGTGGATGTTGTCGAGTGACTCATACGCCATGGTGATTTCAGTCGGAGACTTCCTTGTAATCCTTAAGTTCTCTAAGGTAGTGTCCTTAGGTAGGATATGTAGGTTAGGCCTATGACCCTACCCTAAGTACATATCCCCATCACCCCCCCTGTTAATTCACGTGGGAAGTTATTTTCTCTCAAATCCCCTTTACTAATTCCCACCACACACCAAACACGGGATTGGGACTAAAATTCAACTTCCCACGCCTAATCTCCTACTAAACTCCCACATGTAAACTCCCATTCCCTTTACTCATTCTAGCCAAACACGCTGTGAGGTTTATGCCTTGGCCGGTCCCTTTTGAAGTTTATAAACATTGCCTATAATAATTAGTAGTAGTCTGTGTTTTTGCTTGTGTTGTTTTTAACGATATATACTTTGATAGACCATTCCCTTCTTTCTTTTCTTTGTAGCTACTAAATCTTATTTGTTATTACTGTGCGCATATATATGTTGTGATCCATCTTGAGGAACTACTTTATGATACTTGCTTCTGCATTTTGGAGAAAACCTATTCCATGATATTGATAAGTATATTGAGTATGGATGACATGATATATCCTCTATTTATGATGATAGTGCTTGTACAGAGTCTATGTTTTATGGTTATTCTCAGTAATGATAATATTTCCTTTGTGCATTGTCTATCCTCTGTCATCAATAGACACCGTGTCTTCTAGCCTGTTTTCCTAATGTATTTGGATCCAATTCCTTCCGTTTCCACAGCTAGTTTCGGCCCTTTGTTGGAGCTTTGTCAGGGCAATACCATCTAGCGCATCTATGTGTATGTTTCAAAGTTGTGGTACCACTGGGGTGAAACTTAAAATGGACCCATTCGACACACATATCTGGTCCTTTTTGATACGCAGGTATGCTCCTGCTATTGTTTGCTTCCACTTTCTGCTTTGACATTTACTAAGGAGTTGTTGTTTCAATGAGGCCTTACACTGCTATCCTTTGACCGTTAGGATAACCACATGTATGCTAAGATCACGGGATAGATTGCGGGGAGCTACATGGAAAAGGTAGGAAGGCAAAATTTAGGACATCCACAGGTTCCTGGTGCATATGTTTGCTCTAAACATGGCAGCGGTGTGGTCTTTGAAGCCAAATCAAAGTCTCGGCGAGTTCTCTTAAAAAATAAACCATCCGGGGCAGTTATGAAATCTTCTTGACATGATGGAAGACGTAAGCAGCCGCTTGGAAGGGGTTTTGGAAGAAAGGTCACGCTATTAGATGCTGGCTCTCCTAATGCATAACTGATGCTAGGCCTATAGAGATGGTTTCAGCTTATTGTATATATGCTGCACTTTCTTTTGGATGTATCGTATCGTCACTCCTACTGGTTCACATTATGCATGTAACCTTTGTTGTCCACGTGTGGTTATCGATCGTTTGCGAGCTATTGTGAGCTACCGTAGCTTCTATGCCTAGGATCCTTACTGATGAACCTATTATGAAATGTGCCCTATATGCATTCGAGTGAACCTTGGTTTGCTTTCAAGTGATTCTTGGGTTGTTTTCTATTTTTTTATTGTGGTTGACATAATAACAAGAGGCAAAGAAGCTTTGTTTTAATCTGTTTGCTCGCTGGCATAAGTATGTAATCCTTTGTGTACTTCTATGCTTTGGATTCCAAGTATTGGATAAGGGGCAGTGCTTACTTAGGCCTTTTTGATTCACGTGACTTGGTTATGCCTTTCAGTTTCTTTGGTTATGCACCGGCTGCTTTCTTCATGCCAAGGCAATGTCGTTGATCATCGAAACACTGCCTATGAGATTGATCGTCGAAACACAGCCCGCCATGAACAAAACAATGATATAGCGTCGGAACCTGGGTTACTACTAAACGTTGGGACCGGCACCCTCGCGCCAAGGCGCGATCCCGATCTAGTATCTAAATCATATCCGTCCCCAATCCGCGCCGACCCATTTTCAGGCCCAATTTTGGGCCGGATTTGCGTCCGCGCGGACACGAAACGGACGCGCAACGCGTCCCCTCCGTGTCCGTCGCAGGACCACCAGTCAGCCCTTCAACCACCACCCGCGTCTTATTAAATGCCAGCGCCTTCCTTCGGGCCCGCCTGGCAGTGGGTGGAAGGTTCGCGTGGCCGTCCTTTTTAATGGAAGCGTGCGGCGGGGCCATCCTCATCCACTTCCTCGCTTCCGTCCACATCTGGCCACGCCTGCTCCCTCGCCGGCGACCAGAAAACCCTAGTAGCCAGCCACCCACCTACCCATGGGGTTTTTCAATGGGAAAGGGAAGGTGAAGTGGAAGGGGAGCGCCGGCGGGAGCTCTTCCCGCGGGCGCTCGTCGACGCCGCCGACGCTACCGCCGCGAGGCTCACCACCGGCGCGGCTCCGGCTGTACATACCAGTCCACCAGGCGCGGTGGCACTAGCAGTATCGTCTGCCGCTGCAGTATCCAGACGTCAACCTGCCCCATGGTTGGCATCTGGATCCGCAGCAGATCCCCATTCCGGTAGTGTCCCAATCGGCACGGGCACACGCGGAGGAGGTTCGCCGGCGTCGGGAGCTCCTCACGCCGGAGCAGCGGGCCATGCGTGCCTACGTGCCGGACTCCCCCAACTGGGAGCGCTGGTTCGCGCTAGAGCACGAGGAGGAGCGCCGGCGGGGAGTGTTGGGGAACGTTGCATGGGAAACAAAAAATTTCCTACGCACATGCAAGATCTATCCATGGTGATGAGCATCTACGAGAGGGAGAGTGGATCTACATACCCTTGTAGATCGCTAAGCGGGAAGCGTTAAGAAACGCGGTTGATGTAGTCGAACGTCTTCGCGATCCAAATCGCCGAGTGTCCCGCGATCCCATCACGATCCATCTCGCGATCCAATCTCGATCCGTCCCGCGATCCCATCACGATCCGTCCCGCGATCAAATCACGAATCGTCTCGCGATCCTGATCACGGTCCTTCCGATCTAGCGCCGAACGGACGGCACCTCCGCGTTCAGCACACGTACAGCTCGATGACGATCTCCGCCTTCTTGATCCAGCAAGAGGGAGCGGAGAGGTAGAAGAGTTCTCCGGCGGCGCGACGGCGCGGCGGCGATGGTGGTGGAACAATTCCGGCAGGGCTTCGCCTAAGCACCGCTGAAACTAGACTAGAGGAGAAACCGATCTAGATGAAGTAGAGGGAGCACGTGGCAATTAGGTTTAGCTCTTCCCTCTAAATCCTCTAGTATATATAGGAGGGAGGGAGGGGAGGAGGCAGCCTCAAACCCTCAAGGTTTGGCCGAAATTGGAGGTGGAGGAGTCCTACTCCAATCCTATTAGGAGTAGGATTCCTCCTCTCCACTTGGAAACCCTTTCCACCTTTCCTCCTTTGGATTTTTTCCACCCAAAGCCACATGGGCCTTAGTGGGGGGGGGGGGGGGTTAGGGCAGACCACTAGGGGCTGGTTTGACTCCTCCCACAGCCCATGAGGTCCTTTGGGTCGAGACACCCCTCCCGATGGTCCCCGGTACCCCTCCTGGCACTCCCGGTACACTACCGAAATACCCGAAACTTTTCCGATAACCAAAACAGGACTTCCTATATATCAATCTTTACCTCCGGACCATTACGGAGCTCCTCGTGACGTCCAGGATCTCATCTGGGACTCCGAACAACCTTCGGTCACCACCATACATAACTCTACTATACCGAAACGTCACCGAACCTTAAGTGTATAGACCCTGCGGGTTCGAGAACTATGTAGACATGACCAAGACACCTCTACGGTCAATAACCAATAGCGGGACCTGGATGCCCATATTGGTTCCTACATATTCTACGAAGATCTTTATCGGTTGAACCTCTATGTCAAGGATTCAGTTAATCCCGTACGCTGTTCCCTTTGTTCTTCGGTATGTTACTTGCCCGAGATTCGATCGTCGGTATCTCTATACCTAGTTCAATCTCGTTACCGACAAGTCTCTTTACTCGTTCTGTAATACAAGATCCCATGGCTAACACTTAGTCACATTGCTTGCAAGGCTTATTGTGATGTTGTATTACCGAGTGGGCCCTGAGATACCTCTCCGTCACACGGAGTAACAAATCCCAGTCTTGATCCATGCCCACTCAACAGACACCCTCGGAGATACCTGTAGAGCATCTTTATAGTCACCCAGTTACGTTGTGACGTTTGATACACACAAGGTATTCCTCCGGTGTCAGTGAGTTGCATGATCTCATGGTCATAGGAACAGATACTTGACATGCAGAAAACTATAGCAATAAACTGACACGATCATATGCTATGTTTATAGTTTGGGTCTTGTCCATCACATCATTCTCCTAATGATGTGATCCCGTTATCAAATGACATCTCATGTCTATGGCCAGGAAACCTTGACCATCTTTGATCAACGAACTAGTTAACTAGAGGCATACTAGGGACACAGTGTTGTCTATGTACCCACACATGTATTTGAGTTTCCAATCAATACAATTATAGCATGGATAATAAACGATTATCACGAACAAGGAAATATAATAATAACCAATTTATTATTGCCTCTAGGGCATATTTCCAACAGGGAGTCCACGTCGACCACTCCGTCCCTCCTCCGCCTCCCGAGGTCCTGCCGGAGGAGGCGGACGAAGAGGCGGCGTACTAAGTCGGCCTCGAGCTGGCCCTCCAGGAAGCGCTGGAGGCCAGCAAGATCGAGGAGGACGCACGGTGGGGGGCCTGGATCGCACCCTCGCCTTGTCGGCTGAGAGGGACTCCGTCCACACCCCGCTGGAAGTCACGAAGCTTCCACCGCCGCTGCCGCCCACTATCGAGCCCAAGGCAGAGCCAGAGCCCACGCCCTCGCGGAAGCGCTCGCCGCCTCCGCCCACTTGTCTAGTCGAGAAGTATGAGTGGGTGGGCGTGCTCCGCGAGTGGGTGAGCGCGCCGGCCGTCTACTACAACGCCACACCGGAGGAAGAGGCGGCCAACCTCGAGGAATGGAGGCAGCACTGGCTCGCCGAGGAGGAGGCGAACGGCCTGCGGCAGATGCGGTGGGAGCAGGAGGAGGAGGCGCTACGCCTCGAGGAGGAAGAGGAGGAGCGCGCCCGGCTTGCCGCAATGCCGCCGTCGCAGCAGACGCCGAAGGAGGCTACAAGTTGTGGATGTCGCCTAGAGGGGGGGGGGTGAATAGGCGCAAGATAAACAACTAAGTGATAGCAAGATATATAGCAACAAACAATATGGCTATCACAAAGTAAAGTGCATAAGTAAAGGGCTCGGGTAAGAGATAACCGAGGCACGAGGAGGCGATGATGTATCCCGAAGTTCACACCCTTGCGGATGCTAATCTCCGTTCGGAGCGGTGTGGAGGCACAATGCTCCCCAAAAAGCCACTAGGGCCACCGTAATCTCCTCACACCCTCGCACAATGCAAGATGCCGTGATTCCACTAAGGGACCCTTGAGGAGGGTCACCGAACCCATACAAACAAGGTTAGGGCAAACTCCACAACTTAATTGGAGGCTCCCAACAACACCACGAAGCTTCACCACAATGGATTGTGGCTCCGAGGTGACCTCAAATGCTCGGGGCAATCTCCACAACCTAATTGGAGACCCCGAAGCTTGCCCGGAGCTTTGCACCACAATGATTGAGCTCCGAGGCACCACCAACCGTCTAGGGCGCCAAAGCACCCAAGAGGAACAAGCTCAAGGGTGCTCAAACACCCAAGAGTAATAAGCTTCTCAACTTCTCACTTCCACGTATCACCGTGGAGAACTCAAACCTATGCACCAAATGCAATGGCAAGGGCACACGGAGTGCCCAAGTCCTTCTCTCCCAAATCCCACCACAACAACTAATGCTATGGAGGAAAAAGAGAGGAAGAACGAAGAAGAACACGAAGAACTCCAAGATCAAGATCCAAGGGGTTCCCCTCACAAAGAGGAGAAAGTGATTGGTGGAAATGTGGATCTAGATCTCTTCTCTCTTTTCCCTCAAGAACTAGCAAGAATCATTGGAGGGATTGAGAGTTAGCAAGCTCGAAGAAGGTCAACAATGGGGGAAGAACATGAGCTTAAGAGTTAGAGAGCAATGGGGAAGAAGACCCCCTTTTATAGGCGGGGGAAAATCCAATCGTTACCCCCACAGCCCGCACACAAGCGGTAGTACCGCTCTGGGGAGCGGTACTTCCGCTTACACTCGTCCTGGAACAACAAAGCGGTAGTACCGCTCTGGAGGGAGCAGTACTTCCGCTTGGGACGGTAGTACCGCTCTGGAGGGAGCGGTACTTCCGCTCAGAAATCCCAGAAGACCGGAAGAAAAAGGATGCGAAAGAGGCCGCGGATCCTCAGGGCGGCAGTACCGCTCTGTACTTCCGCTTAAAAAAATAAGCGGTAGTTCGAGCGGCTCTTCAGGGCGGTAGTACCGCTGGAGTGGTACTACCGCTCGGAAGAGCGGTACTTCCGCTGAAAATGGCCAGAGACCCCTATAGGCAAATATAAGCGGTAGAGACAGCGGTAGTACATAGCGGAAGTACCGCCCAAGCGGTACTACCGTGCTACCGAGCAGTACTACCGCCTGTTCAGAGAAAAACAGCTCTGGCACTGAAACTGCCATAACTTTCGCATACGAGCTCCGAATTGAGCAAACTCAAGCTAGTTTTCTTAAGAAGATGTAGTATGAAAATGCCAATGGTATAGAGATGTGAAACCTCTATCAATGAAGAACCGGCAAAAACTACAACATCGAAAACATCATAGAAGATGCATATGGACTTCGTTTTCGATGAACTTGAGTTTGTCATGAAGCTGACCATAAGCTCAAGAAATCTCAAAGAGAAAAACCAACCAAGAACCAAGAAAGATGATGATGCCAAGAATGCAATGGTTTGAGCTCTCAACGAACGATACGATCAAGCTACTCACTTGAGAGCCCCCTTGATAGTACGGCTATCTATCCTATAACCCAGTCTCCCAACTACCACTATGAGACCGGTAAAAAGGAAGACCCTATCAAGGTCAAACCTTAGCCTTGCGCATAGTCCACTTGAGCTAGATGATGACGATCTTGACTTCCTCAAGATGGACCACCTTTCTTGATTGCGTTGGCTCGATGAAGACTAGTTGATTGCTCCCCCATACTCCACTACGGGTGAGCCACTCTTCGACACATCTTCACAAGTCCATTGTCACCATAATGGACGGCAAGCTTCAAGCATGATCTCTCCGTGATGCTTCACTTGAGCTTGCACACCGCAACCTTGATGACGATCACCACTTGATGTCATCTTCCATGGGATGTATGGGATCTTCCTCTTGATGCAAGCCCATGGAAATATACCTAACCCCACAAAGAACTCTCACGTAGACCATGGGTTAGTACACAAAGCGTAATGGACAATGCTTACCATACCATGGGATCCCTTAATCCCTCTTGGTATATCTTGTACGCTTTGTGTGTTGATCAACTTGATTCACTTTTTGACTTAGTCCTGATCAACCTTGTATCTTATCTTCTCTATGACCAATCTTTGGATAAAACCTTGAATACCACCTTGGTGACCATATAAACTCCTTGAAACCAACAGATGGACTTCAAGAAGTGCCTATGGACAAATCCTTCGAATATAACTTAAGGCAACCATTAGTCCATAGGGATTGTCATCAATTACCCAAAACCACACATGGAGAAATGTGCTCTTACAGCAGGGGAACCGTCGACGCCATGGTGGTTCCAAGCATGGACGTCAGATGATCAATCGAGGAAGAGATGCGGGATTTGTTCTACTCTGGAATGACTACTTCAGTGAAAATCCTCGCTATCCCGAAAACTTATCTCGCGCCCTCGCGCCCTCCCCTGCTCGCTCCCTCGCATCCGCCGCCGCCGCTCGCGCCCTCGCATCCGCATCAGATCCAGCTCGTCTCTCCCATCACTCTCTCTCTCCGAATCTGAAGAAACAGGGCATACCTCAGCGACGGCGGCGAGCTCGGGGCAGTGGCGCAGGCGTCCTCCTCGTCTCCAACTGCTCTGGATGGGCGCGGGAGAGGGCTCTCGAGGATCGGCTCTGGTTTGCACGTCATCGCTCGGTCGTCCAAATGTGGACGATGGGTAGCGATTTTGATGGATGTCTAAAATTTAGACTAGCTGATACACCAGCCGCTGGAGGCGTTTTTTGACCTGTGGTACAGTGGCGGAGCTTGACACAAAAACATGAAGGGGCAATGGGATTAAGGAGGGGCAAACCTAACTATTTTAACTGAGTTTTAGTCCAAAATAGACCTAATACAAAGATATATAGGCTTGTTGTTTTTTGAGCTAGGGGGGCCATGGCCCAGGTTGGCCCCCACTAATTAAGCTCCGCCACTGTTGTGGTAGTCTATATTTGGCTTACACTACCACATACACTAGCCACTAGAGATGCTCTAACATCACAATCTCTAGTTGCAACCATCAATCTAGGATTTTCACCCCGGGGCACAAGACTCGATGCTTGAAGACCATCAAGAAGAAGACACCATCTATTATCGATTGCCGCCACCCTGAAGAAGACGAAAGTGCACAAAACATCCACATATCGTGGTCACGGGGAACTGAAAACAAAGCATTACATGACATGCATGCATGAAGGTAGGCAGCCGTGTGCATATTCTTTGCATGGATATCACCACGCGATCATATCAATGCATGCGAGCACAAAACTGTCACAAATGCTTAGAGTCGAACATCATCGGGGTCCATTTTAGGCGCACATGCTCCAAAATCTTGTGGTAGAGACCGACGACAACAACGGCGTCGAGACATGGAGACAAATTTGTGGCTCCTTCGTAATCTCGATTAAGCCCTTCCTTATTAAAATGCATGCAAAGTCTTCGAGTTGATCATCATAGGCTTCTTGAGGAAATAGGTTGTTGGATCAATGGGGTTGAAGCCATTGACGACAATCTTCCACATTTCCTTGGAGAGTACCTAATATGATCCTGCATCTGAATATTCCAAGCTGAGAACTTACCCTTTCCGTTATAAACGAGAGGGTTACCTTGATAGTTTATCGTAGTTTTTTTGGAATTGCCTTAAGTGCATTAAGGTAATCCCACTCATTTTCAGCATGGTTATTTCGAGGAGAGGACAGGAGAGCACTTGGCTGAGTCGCCAGCGAACTTTCCTTCACTACGAGGGCGATGGAGACTCCATTAGGACTCCCACCACTTGCAAGCCTTTCCGCTATTGCCTCTTCAGTCATGATCTTCAATAGGGCGGCTTGTTTATCCAACAACTCTACGACTTCTGTGGAGGTATAATTCTTATCCCCGAGTTGCCTCGAGGATGTTTCCTTTACGAAATCGAGAAGTGCCACAGGGTTGGTATCTTGCACATTCCCCTTTCTGGTCATCTCACTCTAGAGCGATTAAGCCATAAGATAGAGCAAGAGGCTCAGATACAAATTGAAAGGATTGAGATGGACCTAGAGGGGGGTGAATAGATAAAATTACAAATTAAATTGGTTAGTATCAAGTTTAGGCAATGCGGAATATAGAGGTGAGACTAACCCATTGATATAGTGAGATAAGTAATGTAATGTAGTTTGTTCAACAAGTTACAATAAATGTAGGTCAAGTGACCAAAGTAAACCATAAGTAGGGAGTTAGGTTAGGGACAACCGACGACACAAAGATGAAGATGTATCACGATGTTCACTTTCATGGAGGAAAGCTAGTCATAGTTGGAGGGATGGGTGTTACCACTGAAAGGACATTTCCCTGCCTAAATGTTTTGGTGATGACAACGCAATTTGTGGACTAACCGTGTGCTTGAGCTAAACAGGCACATTCAAAAGTGGCACAAGAGGGTTAGGCTCCCCTATGAAAGGAAAAGATCGAAGACGATGTTTTTGACACTTTTATTTCTTTGTCGTAGAAAATTTGTACTATTAAGATGGGTCCGTATTGGAAGGTATGTGTGGAATCAAAGCCTGTACACAAACACATATATGTGCACCCCACATCACCTTCCCAACAGTTTCGAGGAGAGCCTCAAGTTCTACCAAGTTGCATAAATCATACACCCCCTATCGTGTATTCTGAGTACGATAAATAAAGATGTTAACCTAGGTCGAGTTTTGATTTGGTAGCATAGGTGGAGCCCTCCTAAACACATTTTTCCTGCAGTTTCGAAAGATGTTGTCATATATGATATCGAATTGCACGCCTCCTCTAGGCCGGTTGATCACAAACGTCATGTGGTCTGCCTCCACGATCTTGTAATACCTGAGTTTGCATTTCCAGAACAAAACACAAGAATGTAAGTGCTTTTGTTTTGAGATAGAGAAATTTCATAAAGCTTATGCACATTGGTGGAACTAGAATCGCAGCACCGGGGGTGCTAAATTAGTGCAATTTCGGTCCAAATATCATCATAGTCCTCGCAAGTACTTCTCAAATAACATTAAATTCTTGTATAATTAGTGTCTACTGTATATTAGAGGGGTTCCATGGCACCCCTACTTGATCGGCCACCACTTCTGCAGAAAGTAGAATAATGTTTTCACAAAAAAATGCTTTCTGCAGAAGTAGAACATGGTTTTCACTCAAAAATATTTGCCATTCACAGCCCCAAACAAGCCCGGAACGGAATACAAAATCATGTCACATCACATATGCTTGATTGTCATATGTCATACCAGATTCCCGGTTGAAGTTGATGGCAATCTGAATCATCCTCTACGAAGATACTCGGATGTTCTACTGGAATCCGAGGATGTGTCATGGAGATAGTATTCAATGCACCATCATTATCCTCCCAATCTTCATCCCTACCATCACGTCCAAAGTGAGACTTACTTAGTTATGATTGAGAAATAGCATAACTTCACAAAAATGGGTCCAATTTTGAACATTACTGAACTCTAAATGTACCATCTAAGATGGCTGACCTGTAACCTTTACACGGGGGCTCGGCGGCGGAGTGGCTCCACCGACACATCTGCATGACATGTATGAGCACCAGAGGGTGAATGCGCATCACGCCGGACGGCACAGTGACGCCACACAACTTGGTCGTCCGCCTGGTAGCGTAGCTGAAGTAGAACGTGTCAGGGAACGTGCGCACATTGGTGTTGATCCTCGCGGCGCTCTGGATGGTGAGATCTGGCAGGATCCAATCTCCGGTGGCGAACGGCCCCACTGTGCCGGCGAGTAGGCTGGGTAGGCCCGACACACCGACTATGCGCCAAGACATGCCAAAGTGGTCGAAGCCAAAGTCGTAGTAGCGCTTAAGCCAGGGTACATCGAGCCAGTGATAGAGGGTGGTACCAACTCGGTAGATTTGGCCGAGGCAGACGGACCTCAGAGACTGGCCATCTTCTGGGCTGCCACATTAATTGTAGACGACACTATTTGAGTAAAGGACGAGTGTATAGAAGGTGTTGCGGTGCCAGGAGGTGAAAGTATGAAATCAAGATGGGTATGTATACTCATTACCCGGTTATGCATGAATGCTATTAGGCGACAAGTTTGGGTGAGTAAATCTACCTATGGGTATGCATATCGGTCAAAATTACTACCTCCATTCCAAAAGAATTGAAGTTTCGGGTTTGCCCCAACTCAAAACTTGTTTAAGTCTGGACAAGCCTATAGAAAAAAGATATTGACACGGAGAACACTAAATTAGTCTCATGTGATTTTTTATGAAATGTATTTGGTGTTGTAGATCTCAGTATATTTTTCAGTAGAGTTGGTCAAACTTAAATAAATTTGACTTAAGACAAATCTAAAACTTCATTTACATGGAGGGAGTAGTATCCATCGGGGATCACAGGGATTGGTATGTTTCATCGCTCCCCATGCCCGTTACCTGTAGGTAACTACAAATTAGCACGACTTGTGGGTCCATAATCGTACCGGGTCAAAAAGATTAGGTGTACTATATGTCATTTAAACTATGGGTAACTACAAATTATCTTTCGCTCCATAATTGTAGTTACCCGTGGGTAACACAAATTAGCCTGACTTGGTGCTATATGCCATTTAAAGTTTTAAACTATGATGTATGTGATGAATGTTGCTGCAACAATACATATTTATGAAACTTTAATATTTGAGCTTTTGTACCAGCACGGATTTTTTGAACATGTATCCACACACACACCCTTATGAACAGTAAAATGAGAAAAGTAGTAAAAGTTAAAGCGATTTAGATTTAGAACTATTGTTAAACAAACATGCTCAAGTTTTCTACTCACGTGTGAAGTTTCGTGAAGAAATCCATGGTGTCCTAGGAAAAATAAAAGACAGAGTTGATGGTATTAGAAAAAACATGTTTTAAGCAATGTGATGTTGTTTTTGCCAACAATATCACAAATGTCATTTCTTCGCCGAATTTCACATCGAGTAGAACAGATGACCAGGTTTGTTGACCTAAATGTTTATAATTTTTTATTTTCTTAATTGAGTATTTGGATTTTTAATGTTTATATGGGGTGTACGTTGACCCATCTCCACAGTTGTATTTTCGGCTTTGTGTAATTCATTTTGTTGTTGTTGTTGGAGCTGATGTTGTTTGATTGTCACCACCTGCTGTTTTGCAGCATGGTCGCGTGTATTGGTCAGGGTGACCACTACCCGCTCCCATCTTGACGCTGAAGGGGACTCACCGTATTCCGCCGAGGTAGGCTGCCGTGGTACCATTGAGCACGCCAGAGAGGGAGGTGACGCTCAGCACCCAGTTCTCAGAGGTGTTCTCGTACCCGTCAAATGCCTGGAGAGACGATCAGTACGATGCGACTTGTCAGTGTTTTTGCGTGTGCGTGCCGGTGGTCAGATGGACGGAAGACATATAAACAGTGTCCAGGTATAAATTTTCAACATCCGTAAGTCTTGACGCTTACTCTTAAGCATTTGCGTCATTGCGTGCATTGCGGGTTTATATAAGGACAACATGCACGATGCACATCTATTCTCTTTAGTTTTGACTTATGAACATGGCATGTACGGAAAACATGCACGTGTGGCGTGTGCTGCATGCATATGCATGCATGATTCTCACGTCCTTATCTCCCCCCAACAACCCTAACAAACCCTCTCCTCTCTTCCAGCAATCCTAACAAACCCTAACAACGTATATTTCATGACAATACGTTTATTAGGGTTGCCACAATGATTGCTGACCCTTTGTGTGTCGCTTTCGCCATGAGCCTGAAACTATCCATCATCTTTTCTCTCGTTGCTCTGCAGCCAAGTATGTCTGGAGCACTATTAGCAAATGCAGTGGGGCTTTCAGCTCGAGATAGGCCTGATTGCTTTACACAATATTTTTGGTGGATACCTCACTTCTTACCTAAAAGTAGAAATTTGCTGATTCTAGGTTTGGCTGCATTTTGCTGGGCAATTTGTAAACGTAGAAATATAGCTTATTTTGAGCACAAACTTTTTAGATCTCCTACTAAGTTTATATGTTATGCCGGCTCTTTCATGAGTTGGTGGGTAGGCCTGCAAAATGAATGATTGGGCAACCCTGGTGCAGGGATATGTTGCTTTGCAAAGAGAAGCTATGGCGCAACACGATGATGGACGCGACGAGCACATATGTGCTACTCTAAGGATTACAACAAGAGTTCTTGACAAGGGTGATGATTCAACTGGACTTGACGATGGAGGAAGACTGAAACTTTGATCTACCTTGCTTAGGTTGGTTGTTTGCATGATGTTGCTGGTGATGAGATGATGCCGCTTAGTTGCCTAGCGCTAGGCTTGGTTATGCTCGGGGTATGGTTTGATCACCATATGTAATGGTCATTACATAAACTGTCCTTTCTATTAGTTTTTACCTTTTGCACCAGGATGTTTTACTTTCGTTACGTTATCGGTTGATAGTGGAACCTAGTCCTTTATCTAGGACTGTATGAAAAGAAAACGGAAATGTACAAATCTGTCGTCAATTTTTTTACATCTCCCAGCGAACGCCCACATTTGCTATGCGAAAACAGATAAATTTTCCATGCTTGTGTATATGGATTTGACATGTTGGCTAGTGAAAATCGCCATGCGGTATATTTATCAGAAAAATTGCCATACTGCAGCAAGTAATTGTCATGCGTTCAATCGGGATGTGACGTACCTGAGGGCATAGATTTCCAACCCTAAAAATCTGACTTCAGTTGTTTATTGGGGTCCAAAAAGGGGAAACGTATCGCTTGGCCTAGCTCTTCCCTTAATCGGGCAATTAATTACCAACCGATCGAATTCCTAAAGAAGTTTTCACTGCATGTGACTGACTCCATGTACCTTGTCATGGAGCATCTGTTGCAGGAGCCTGATGACCTGCGCGCCGGCCGAGTGGCCTACGAAGTGGGCTGGGTGCTCCTCGTCCCACATTGGGTAGTGCCCTGAAATTCGGAGGCACAAACAAGCCATGTAAGTTGTAATCAGAGACCAAGGAATTAATGGATGATCTATCTGCCTATCAATTCTCACCGCGGTCGTATACTCTGCCGAAGCGGGAGTGCCCGTACGTCCTGCTGTGCTCCTCGCCGTAGTCCACCCGGCCACCTTTCAGGTAGTAGAACAGCTCCCGGGCCCTGAAACCAGACGTCAAACGTGCATGCATGTGTGCTCCTGCTGAAACCGTACGTGCAAGATGTTACGCTAGCTAGGTCAGCAAATGCATGATCGGTCACCTGTCGTGCACGCTCGTGAGCGAGCCCAGGTCGGGCACTAGCACCCGGTCGTCCTTCTCCTCCGCGCCGGCGAAGTAGGACATCCCGGCCATCCTCTGAGACAACCAAAACGCTTAGCAAGATGCAAGATTCACAGGTCGGTCAGGCATTTCAGACGAGATCAGTAGACCACGTACGCCCTTGCCGAACCCGAAGAGGCCGTGGACCAGCACGATCGGCGGCACCGCGCCGTCGAGCACGACCTCCGCTTGGGCGTGGCCTACGGCGTCCTTGGGCACGCCGGCCAGCCGGGAGAGGTCGCGGCGGAGGGCGATGGTGAAGAGGTAGAACCCGTAGGTCAGGTGGACGACCGCGCTGACGAGCAGCTCGGCCAGCCCCAGGGCGCCTAGCAGCGACGCCCTCACCAGCTTCATCATATTCTTGCGATCTCTCTCGCTTGTTATCTGTTTCAGTTCTAGACTATGCTCTGCTCTGCTTTGCTTCGCAGGTATCGATCGAGTAGCTCAACAGGACAGCTTTTTAATCTGCTGCGATCGCAGCTGGGATGCAGCTGTTGCTACGATCGCTTGCCTTCTCCGGCGTTGTTACTTCTGTCCGATCCAGACAGTTCCGGTAGAGCTGAGTCGGCTACGACTCCACGCCATTTTCATGTGCTTCCGTATGCGCCTAAGCCACGAGAAACACGTTGATTCCTTTCCGTGTGGGATTTGGTAATGGATATCTCTAAAGATACGCTCCTGGCTCCATAGAAATGGAGCTCTTTGGTGCATCGTGGATGGATTGGACGAGTGGATCCCGGTTGTAAGAGGAATAAAGTTCGTGAGGGCAGAAGAAAACTAGCATGACAGCTATCAACGAGATAAACCCTAGTTTCAACCACAAGCAACCATCGTGTGGCGAAGTTTTTTTTCTCCAGCGGGGTTGTTTATGAAGATGATGGCAGGGAGTCAAGTAAATATTGTACGGAGACGAGGCCGCAGAAGGAGGTGAAGTAGTCCTGTGAGAACTTCCAAGAAACGTTTGCACCCGGATACAAGTTAAACGGTAACTTGTCTTCATAGTTGAGCGGAAGGGATCCAAAACATGTAGAATTGTCCCCGTAGTGGAGCTGAGAGGACCAAGCATAAGGGATGAAGGCAGGGTGGCTAGACTCCACCGCGGCAAACACAAAAGAGAACATATAAGAGCATCTACAACTGGACCTCTCAAACCCGTCTCAAACGCCCGAGCAGGCCGACCGGTCACGAAAATGCGATCCAGACGGGCCTCTCAAATGGTTCTCAAACGCCCGGGTTAACCGGCACCCTCTATTTCCAGCCCAAATATGAGGCGGATATGGGGGAGCCCGGACGCGTCCGGGCACGTTCGCCACGTCGGACCCGACAGCCCGACCCTACCGCAAATTGCACCAAATCCATCCATTTCCTGTTTTTCTCTCTTCTCCCTCCTCGCGCCGTCCGTCTCGCAGCTCCGCCGCCACGCGCGCTCCGTCGCCTAGTAGCCGCTGCCCCCCCCCCCCCCCCCCCCCGCCCCCCGGCCGCTCGGTCAGAGGGATCATGTCTCCCGACCTCTCCGTGGAGATTGGACGAGTGGATCCATAAAAATGGAACTCTTTGGTGCATTGTGGACTGATTGGACGAGTGGATCCCGGTTGTAAGAGGAATAAAGTTCGTGAGGGGGCAGAAGAAAACTAGCATGACAGCTATCAACGAGATAAATCCTAGTTTCATATATAACCACAACCAACCATCATGTGGTAAAGTTTTTTCTTCTAGTGGTGTTGTTTATGAAGCCGATGGCAGGGAGTCAAGTTCGTACTGTAGGAAGACGAGGCCGCAGAAGAAGGTGAAGTAGTCGTGCGAGAACTTCCAAGAAACGTTTGCTCCCGGATACAGGTGACGCGGTAACGCATGTGCACAATATATTTTTACTTTGTTTCTGTATTGTGTATGTGTGTGATTTGTTTTAGCTCATTATTTATTCTTCACGCGTCCAGCGACAACGATGTGGCGCGGCATGCATGATTTTAAAGGGATCAAAATCATGGTGATTTGCATGTCTGTATTTGAGCAGGAAGGGTCAAAACCATGGCACCTCGTCTAGTTGAGCGAAAGGGATTGAAAACATGTAGGATCATCTCCATAGTGGACTTGAGAGGTGCAAGCATAAGGGATGGAGGCGAGGCGTCTATACTCGGCAGCGGCAAACACAAAAGAGAACATAAGGGTGTTTCGAGTGGTGATTAGGAATACCTCCCTGCTATAGGGTCGTATCGATAACTTGTAACACACCAATCCGCAGATCAGTGCGATGCACACACCAGCTAAGAAACCACGTTGGCGCGCACTTTACAACATGGTAACCATAATACAAACATTACTAGAAGAAGGTTTACAAAGCCATTGCGGCTTGTTTATTACAACAACACCATAGATGCCACTGTAGCAGAGTATAACATCAGCGAAAGACAACAACTAGGGGCAACACATATTTGGAGCGAGACTACTCCACAGGGAACTGGCTGAGAAAGTCTCCTAACAAACAAACACTCAGGCTTCACGATAGTGGAAGACAGGTCCTCAGCTGGATCTGGCCAAAACAACGAGCCAATGAATATATTGAAAGCACTCGCAAGATAACAAATAACATTCATCACTAAGCAGAGCAAACCATAGCATAAACATTTCATGAACATTCATAGCAATTTTAACTATCATCGCATAGCAAGCTTCACAAACTTTATCTAGAAGGTATGATGGAGATAAAACATACATACTCCTATATATGTGTATAATATTTCAAGTCAATCTCATGATCCTTCCAACATCATAACACCATATTCTCTTGATCGGTGAGATCAACATTTCCAATATTTCCATAGCCCTTCGATGGCTAACACATGTATTTCTTAACACCGTCATTCATCTATGTTTCACATGTTCAACATTTGTCCAACTTTATTTGTCGGCACTTTTATTAAGGGTTAAACCTCAAGTTCGACAAGGACCGAATAATGTGACTTATTTAGACTCGTCCATGACCTTGGACACAAGTACTCGACTAGTTTTAGACTCTACAGAGGTTATACATTTACCCATACGACAAAGCATCCTATGCAAGGATACCCCACCAAGATCATCACTAGGCCATACACTTCTACCATGCTACCAGCAAGATCATCTCTTACTTTGAGAGAGAGGGGCTGGACCTCATCACTTTTTCTCATGATGTCAAATATCCTTCATCGAGACTCTATTGAGCATTCCACTCAGTGGATCAAGTATCTCCACAAGTTAGTAGAACTTTGGACTTGCAAGGTCGCTCTTACCACTCAACCCGTTCAGGCTCAACATCAATAAAAAAACATGACAAAGAGATAATCAGAGTCCTCCAATAAAGACAATATGATTGTATTGTTGTTAATCGGTTGACACTACGATTCGGTCTAGCTGATGGATGAGCTTATTATTAAGTCATATGCTTTATCACCACAACAGGTAATATTCTCATCCATCACCACAAGATATCAAGCATGATAAAGATAGATTAGCAAAACATAATAACCAAACTCCAAATCAGTATCCCATCAGTCATTAGTGCAGTTGATAATAATAACAATTCTTGCACAAGGCAATACTGTCATAGATATATGGTACATAGGGGTGTTCCTATTTGGCGTATAACGCGCTGGAAAGACACGAAACGTGCACATACCCACTTCCCCACATCGCCCTTTTGGGTCGGCCCATGTGCAGGGTGGGCCCCCTTCTGTAGTTTCTCTTTCGTTTTTTGTTTCTTTTTTTGCTTTTGTTTTTTTTCTTCTTTAAATCAAACTCGAGATTTCAGAAAATGTTCACAAATTTAAAATATGTTCTTGGATTTTAAAAATGTTCATGAATT
Source organism: Elymus sibiricus (assembly GCA_039707655.1). Classification (NCBI taxonomy): domain Eukaryota; kingdom Viridiplantae; phylum Streptophyta; class Magnoliopsida; order Poales; family Poaceae; genus Elymus; species Elymus sibiricus. The sequence continues at coordinate 425,184,254 of CM077667.1, read as the reverse complement.
TTAAAAACTTTCAGATTTTTTAAGAATGGTTCACAATTTTTCAAAAAAACTTCACTAATTTGAAAAGGTTTTAAAAATATTTATGAATTTCAAAAAATGTTCACCGATTCAAAAGATGTTCGCGAATTTCTAAAATTGTTCCCAATCTTTTTAAATGTTCATTGACAAAAAAATGTTCACAAATTTCAAAAGTTTTTCCAAATTATGAAAATTATCGATTAAAAAAATATTCGTGATTAACAAACATTTTCCAAATTCAAAAAGTTGTTGTTAATTTTTTTTAAATGGTCGGGAATTCATAAAATATTCAGGAATAGTTTCAATCCTGCTCTGGCATTAACTGTAGTTAAATGGCCGAGGAGGCGATCATGCCCCGAATTAACAACCAATTTCAAAGTTGGTGAAGAGTGCGTAATGGATCTCAGGTTTGAAGTTGTTGGATCTTGGTAGGTAGCAAGAGTGGTGAGAGCTTGGGCATAGGTTTTTCTAGAATGTTTCCTAAAGACATGAGTCATTCATCTTCTTGTTCCTCCATTTCCCCAGAGTAGGAAATTTTGAATTTTGGCACAAAAATGTTACCTCCCTTGATGATCGAGAAACCAACTTCTTTAGATGAGACCGCAAATTTTGAGGACCAGTTTTGAAGTTGCTTGACTTTATAGAGAGATGTGCGGACGCCAAGGCATGAAAGGAGAATTGCACTCACCGATTCCTCGGTCGGACAGATCTTGGATCTTGTAAATTCTGCCATGACGAGGAAGTCGTCGTGGTCTTGTTCCTCTGCATGGTTTGTACGGACACCCTATTTCTTCCAGATTTCTTCTTCAAATGCTTGCACCTTGTCAAAGTTGAGATTCGATAGAGACATGGTGGGAGAGAGTGACTTGGCCGGCGAGTCCACAGTGGAAGTTCGTCAGTATGGTTTGTGACCGCCGTGGCCGGAGTGTGCAAGGGTGTGGTCGGGGAGAGGGGGCGCAGTCAGGTGTATGGTCACAAAATTCTCAAGCTCTTGTTCCAAGACCACTTAACTGGAACATATGATGAAGTTTAATTAACTAAATGGCTACATTCCTCAGTAAAAAGCTCAGCCAGTTGTCAAATGATTCATCCGTCTTGCAGTGTATTTCTACTTCTACCCTTGGTATCTGAATCATGAATTGCTGGTTGATGTGGGACAGCAATACTTGTTGTATGTTTACCATTTCCTTGCGAGTTTGTTATGGTGCAGTCTTCAGGTGTTCATCTAGTTAGCTTGTTGTGATGATACTCCATGAGGCTGTGGTACTGAAAGTTTTGTACAGTTTTCTGTAAACATACCTCTGCTGCTCTATGCGGATATGTGAGTCTGGTCTGCGTGGGCATGTGCCTCAATTGTAGATTTGTAACCACAAAAAAGAGGAAAGGTAAATAATAAATGATGATATATCATGTGTATAGATGTAATAAGTGGTGTTAGAGCATCTCCAACAAACTACCAATACGACTCAAATCTCGAAAACTACTAAAATATCCATTTTTATGCTCCCGACTAACGATTCAACCCCTATTTCTATTGTAAATTGATAGCTACTACCACTTTTTGCCCTAAGGGTGTTAACCAATCACTCCCTATCCCAAAAATATTTGGGCCGAACTTTCCTCATTCCTCGCCAGTCAGTGCTGGTATGGACTCTGCCGCCAGCCAAATGGAAGCAAGTGTCGGTGCACACACTTGCTAATTTGAAAAGGAAGCAAAAAAACTTCACTAATTTGAAAAAGTTTTAAAAATATTTATGAATTTCAAAAAATGTTCACCGATTCAAAAGATGTTCGCGAATTTCTAAAATTGTTCCCAATTTTTTTAAATGTTCATTGACAAAAAAATGTTCACAAATTTCAAAAGTATTTCCAAATTATGAAAATTATCGATTAAAAAAATATTCGTGATTAACAAACATTTTCCAAATTCAAAAAGTTGTTGTTAATTTTTTTTAAATGGTCACGAATTCAAAAAATATTCAGGAATAGTTTGAATCCCGCTCTGGCATTAACTGTAGTTAAATGGTCAAGGAGGCGATCATGCCCCGAATTAACAACCAATTTCAAAGTTGGTGAAGAGTGCGTAATGGATCTCAGGTTTGAAGTTGTTGGATCTTGGTAGGTAGCAAGAGTGGTGAGAGCTTGGGCATAGGTTTTTCTAGAATGTTTCCTAAATACATGAGTCATTCATCTTCTTCTTCTTGCAGATGAAGATCTAATTCATAAGAATAATTTGGCCCTCCATTTCCCCAGAGTAGGAAATTTTGAATTTTGGCACAAAAATGTTACCTCCCTTGATGATCGAGAGACCAACTTCTTTAGATGAGACCGCAAATTTTTAGGACCAGTTTTGAAGTTGCTTGACTTTATAGAGAGATGTGCGGCCGCCAAAGCATGAAAGGAGAATTGCACTCACAGATTCCTCGGTCGGACAGATCTTGGAACTTGTAAATTCTGCCATGAGGAGGAAGTCGTCGTGGTCTTGTTCCTCTGCATGGTTTGTACGGACACCCCATTTCTTCCAGATTTCTTCTTCAAATGCTTGCACCTTGTCAAAGTTGAGATTCGATAGAGACATGGTGGGAGAGAGTGACTTGGCCGGCGAGTCCACAGTGGAAGTTCGTCGGTATGGTTTGTGACCGCCGTGGCCGGAGTGGCCAAGGGTGTGGTCGGGGAGAGGGGCGCAGTCAGGTGTATGGTCACAAAATTATCCAGCTCTTGTTCCAAGACCACTTAACTGGAACATATGATGAAGTTTAATTAACTAAATGGCTTCATTCCTCACTAAAAAGCTTAGCTAGTTGTCAAATGATTCATTCGTCTTGCAGTGTATTTCTACTTCTGCCCTTGGTATCTGAATCATGAATTGCTGGTTGATGTGGGACAGCGATACTTGATGTATGTTTACCATTTCCTTGCGAGTTTGTTATGGTGCAGTCTTCAGCTGTTCATCTAGTTAGCTTGTTGCGATGATACTCCATGAGGCTGTGGTACTGAAAGTTTTGTACAGTTTTCTGTAAACATACCTCTGCTGCTCTATGCGGATATGTGAGTCTGGTCTGCGTGGGCATGTGCCTCAATTGTAGATTTGTAACCACAAAAAAGAGGAAAGGTAAATAATAAATGATGATATATCGTGTGTATAGATATAATAAGTGGTCTTAGAGCATCTCCAACAAACTACCAATACGACTCAAATCTCGAAAACTAATAAAATATTCATTTTTTATGCTCCCGACTAACGATTGATACGTCTCCAACGTATCTATAATTTTTTATTGTTCCATGCTATTATATTATCTGTTTTGGATGTTTTATATGCATTAATATGCTATTTTATATTGTTTTTGGGACTAACCTATTAACCTAGAGCCCAGTGCCAGTTTCTGTTTTTTCCTTGTTTTTGAGTATTGCAGATAAGGAATATCAAACGAAGTCCAAACGGAATAAAATCTTCGCGATGATTTTTCTTGGACCAGAAGAAACCTACCAGACTTGGAGAGGGGGGCAGGAGACCTGCCGGGAGACGACAAGCCTGCAGGGCGCGCCCTAGGGGGGCGCCCCCCTGGCTTGTGGCCCCCTGCAGGCCTCCTAACCCTAATCTTCCTCCTATAAATTCCCAAATATTCCCCCAATACCAAAAAGAGCCACGATAATACTTTTTCGCCGCCGGAAGCCTCTGTTCCCGTGAGATCCCATCTTGGAGCCTTTTCCGGTAATCTGTCGGAGGGGGATTCGATCACGGAGGGCATCTACATCAACTCCATTGCCCCTCCAATGATGCGTGAGTAGTTCACCTCAGACCTTCGGGTCCATAGCTAGTAGCTAGATGGCTTCTTCTCTCTCTATGTTCTTCAATACCATGTTCTCCATGATCTTCATGGGGATCTATCCGATGTAATACTCTTTTGCGGTGTGTTTGTCGAGATCCGATGAATTGTGGATTTATGATCAGATTATTTATGAATATTATTTGAATCTTCTCTGAATTCTTTTATGCATGATTTCATATCTTTGCAAGTCTCTTCGAGTTATTGGTTTGGTTTGGCCAACTAGATTGGTAATTCTTGCAATGGGAGAAGTGCTTAGTTTTGGGTTCAATCTTGCGCTCACCCAGTGACAAAGTAGGGGTAGCGAGGCACGTATTTGTATTGTTGCCATCAAGGGTAAAAAGATGGGGTTTTCATCATATTGCTTGAGTTTATCCCTCTACATCATGTCATCTTACCTAATGCGTTACTCTGTTCTTCATGAACTTAATACTCTAGATGCAGGCAGGAGTCGGTTGATGTGTGGAGTAATAGTAGTAGATGCAGAATCGTTTCGGTCTACTTGACACGGACGTGATGCCTATATGCATAATCATTGCCTTGGATATCGTCATAACTATGCGCTTTTCTATCAATTGCTCGACAGTAATTTGTTCACCCACCGTATTATTTTCCTTCAAGAGAGAAGCCTCTAGTGAAACCTATGGCCCCCGGGTCTATTTTCCATATTATATTTTCAGATCTATAAACCAAAAATACCAAAAATACTTTGCTGCAATCTTTTTACTTTTGTTTTACTTTTCATTTTAGTAATCTTTTATATCTATCTCTATCAGATCTCATCCTTGCAAGTAACCGTGAAGGATTGACAACCCCTTTATAGCGTTGGGTGCAAGTGTTTGATTGTTTGTGTAGGTGCAAAGATTGGGGCCTTGCTTGTACCTCCTACTGGATTGATACCTTGGTTCTCAACAATTGAGGGAAATACTTATCTACTTTGCTGCATCACCCTTTCCTCTTCAAGGGAAAACCAATGCAAGCTCAAGAAGTAGCAAGAAGGATTTCTGGCGCCGTTGCCGGGGAGGATACATAGCAAGTCAAGACATCAAGCCTACCAAGTACCCATCACAAACTCATCTCTTGCATTTACATTATTTTCCATTTGCCTCTCGTTTTCCTCTAGCCCACTTCTAAAACGATTTTCAGAAAAAACCAAAAAGATTTGCCTTTTTATTCGCCCTCTTTCCGTTCGTCTTTTCGTTTGCTTTTTGTTTGCTTGTGTGTTAGAACGCTTAAACTCATGGCTAGCCTTACTACTATCGCTAGTACTCCCGAGAGTGAAGTTCTTAATTTTAAGCAAAGGGAGGGAGAAAACTTAAAAGATGCTTGGTATAGAATTTGCAATGCTCAAAATAAATCTACTCGTAAGCAATCTACTACCGTTCTCCTTCGCAATTTTTATGTGGGTGTTTCTCCTTGGAATAGATATGTTCTGGATACCATTACGGGGGGGGAATTTCTTGGGAAGCCATACCGTTGATTCTTATAGTGCTATGATAAATTTGGTAGGTTCACCCCCACTCATGGTTAATGAAACTATCTTAACTATGGAACATGTGATGCGAAGGCTTGATATTATTGAAAATAAAATTGCTACTGTTGAGCTCATTGAAAACTTGGATAAAAAGATTCATAATCAAATTACCCAATATGGATCTAAGGTAGGAGTTACTTTAAAAAATCTAAGGGAGAAAGAACCCATAGTTAATGAAAAGATAGATCAGGATTCCATTAGAATTGGCAAGCTAGAAGATATTATTACCAACTTGGGTTCCGCTTTTGCCTCTGTTAAAACCTCTCCAAATTTTTCTCCTACTAAGACTGCCAAGTTTATTTATGTTCCTAAAAATAAGGGTGAATCCTCTGGTAAAGGAGATGAAGATCTTAAGATGATAAGTGCTCACCCTAACTTTATTAATATTGACCGGGAACCAATTGCTACAAGTGAATTTCTTGATTTATTGCCTAGGAGTATGATTATTGATAAAACCAAAGAATCTCCTAGGGTTTATAAGAGTGCAATTGAGGAGTTGCATACCAAAGATGACAATACCTAGATCTATTGCGTTATGCCTAGCTAGGGGCGTTAAACAATAGCGCTTGTTGGGAGGCAACCCAATTTTATTTTATGTTTTTATTTTTGTTTGTTTTTGTTTTTGTTTTTGAGTGTTTTACACATTATTACCTCTGTAGTAATTGTGTTTTATTGTTTTAATTAGTGTTTGAGCCAAGTAAGACCTTTGGGATGGTCTACGGTGATTGTTGATTTGATTTTGCTGAAAAACAGAAACTTTTGCGCTCAGTCCAAGAATTTTATAAATTTACCAGAGCGTCGAATGAGTCTGAAATTTTTACACAAGATTGATATACAAATTTCCCAGATTGTCCTAATTTTTTAGAATTTTTGGAGTTACAGAAGTATTCGAAGTTTACAGATTGCTACAGACTGTTCTGTTTTTGACAGATTCTATTTTCTTTGTGTTGTTTGCTTATTTTGATGTATCTATGGGTTGTATCGGGGGTATGAACCATGGAGAAGTTGGAATACAGTAGATATTACACCAATATAAATAAAGAATGAGTTCACAACAGTACCTAAAGTGGTGATTTATTTTTCTTATACTAACGGATCTCACGAGTTTCTGTTGAGTTTTGTGTTGTGAAGTTTTCAAGTTTTGGGTAAAGATTTGATGGACTATGGAATAAGGAGTGGCAAGAGCCAAAGCTTGGGGATGCCCAAGGCACCCCAAGGAATATTCAAGGATACCAAAGAGCCTAAGCTTGGGGATTGATACGTCTCCGTCGTATCTATAATTTTTGATTGTTTCATGCCAATATTCTACAACTTTCATATAATTTTGGCAACTTTTTATACTATTTTTGGGACTAACATATTGATCCAGTGCCCAGTGCCAGTTCCTGTTTGTTGCATGTTTTTTGTTTCGCAGAAAATCCATATCAAACGAAGTCCAAACGGGATAAAAACTTATGGAGATTATTTTTGGAATATATGTGAATTTTGGGAAGTGGAATCAACAGAAGGCGGTGCCCGAGGGGCCCACAAGCCATAGGGGCGCGCCCTGGGGGGTAGGGCGCGCCAGGGTGGCTTGTGGTCACCCCATAAGGCGGTTGGTGCCCTTCTTTCGCCGCAAGAAAGCTAATATCCGGATAAAAATCGTGTTAAAATTTCAGCCCAATCGGAGTTACGGATCTCCGGGAATTTAAGAAATGGTGAAAGGCCAAAATCTGAGAAGGCAGAAACAGAAGGAAACAGAGAGAGAGATCCAATCTCGGAGGGGCTCTCGCCCCTCCGCCGCCATGGAGGTCAAGGACCAGAGGGGAAACCCTCCTCCCATCTATGGGGGAGGTCAAGGAAGAAGAAGAAGGAGGGGGGGCTCTCTCCCCCTCTCCCCCGGTGGCTCCGGAACGCCGCCGGGGCCATCATCGTGACGGTGATCTACACCAACAACTTCGCCGCCGTCATCACCAACTCTCTCCCCCTCTATGCAGCGGTGTAACACCCCTTCTCCCCGCTGTAATCTCTACTTAAACATGGTGCTCAATGATACGTCCATTTTGCATCATGCTCTTATATTGATATTTATTGCATTATGGGCTGTTATTACACATTATGGTACAATACTTATGCCTTTTCTCTCTTATTTTACAAGGTTTACATGAAGAGGGAGAATGCCGGCAGCTGGAATTCTGGACTGGAAAAGGAGCAAATCTGAGATACCTATTCTGCACAACTCCAAAAGTCCTGAAAATCTATGGAGAATTATTTTGGAATATATAAAAATTATTGGGCGAAAGAAATAAATCAGGGGACCCACCAGGAGGTCACAAGCCAGGGAGGCGCGCCCCACCCCCTGGGCGCGCCCCTGTGGCTTGTGGGCCCCCCGGCAGGCCTCCGGTGCCCATATTCTGCTATATGGAGGGTTTGGACCTGGAAAAAAATCAGAAGAGAGCTTTCGGGACGAAGCGCCACCGTCTCGAGGCGGAACTTGGACAGAACCAATCTAGGGCTCCGACGGAGCTGTTCTGCCGGGGAAACTTCCCTCCCGGAGGGGGGAAATCGAAGCCATCGTCATCACCAACGATCCTCTCATCGAGAGGGGGTCAATCTCCATCAACATCTTCATCAGCACCATCTCCTCTCCAAACCCTAGTTCATCTCTTGTATCCGATCTTTGTCTCAAAACCTCAGATTGGTACCTGTGGGTTGCTAGTAGTGTTGATTACTCCTTGTAGTTGATGCTAGTTGGTTTACTTAGTGGAAGATCATATGTTCATATCCTTAATGATAATTAATACTCCTCTTATTATGAACATGAATATGCTTTGTGAGTAGTTACGTTTGTTCCTGAGGACATGGGATAAGTCTTGTTATAAGTAATCATGTGAATTTGGTATTCGTTCGATATTTTGATGAGATGTATGTTGTCTCTCCTCTAGTGGTGTTATGTGAACGTCGACTACATGACACTTCACCATTATTTGGGCCTAGAGGAAGGCATTGGGAAGTAATAAGTAGATGATGGGTTGCTAGAGTGACAGAAGCTTAAACCCTAGTTTATGCGTTGCTTCGTAAGGGGCTGATTTGGATCCACATGTTTCATGCTATGGTTAGATTTATCTTAATTCTTATTTCGTAGTTGCGGATGCTTGCGAGAGGGGTTAATCATAAGTGGGAGGTTTGTCCAAGTAAGGACAGCACCCAAGCACGGGTCCACCCACATGTCAAATTATCAAAGTAACGAACGCGAATCATATGAGCATGATGAAAACTAGCTTGACAGAAATTCCCATGTGTCCTCGGGAGCGCTTTGCTTTATATAAGAGTTGTCCAGGCTTGTCCTTTGCTACAAAAAGGATTGGGCCACTTTGCTGCACCTTTGTTACATTTGTTACTTGCTATCCGTTACGAATTATCCTATCACAAAACTATCTGTTACTGATAATTTCAGTGCTTGCAGAGAATACCTTACTGAAAACCGCTTGTCATTTCCTTCTGCTCCTCGTTGGGTTCGACACTCTTACTTATCGAAAGGACTACGATAGATCCCCTATACTTGTGGGTCATCAAGACTCTTTTCTGGCGCCGTTGCCGGGGAGTGAAGCGCCTTTGGTGAGTGGAACTTCCTAAGGAAAAATTTATTTAGTGTGCTGAAATTTACTGTCACTTGTTACTATGGAAAATAATCCTTTGAGGGGTTTGTTCGGGGTATCTTCACCTCGACCGGAAGCACAAAGAGATGCTCCTCAACCTACTGAACCTACTGAAAATATTTATTATGAAATTCCTTCGGGTATGATAGAGAAACTGCTAGCTAATCCTTATGCAGGAGATGGAACACTACATCCTGATTTGCATCTAATCTATGTGGATGAAGTTTGTGGATTATTTAAGCTTGCAGGTTTGCCCGAGGATGATGTCAAGAAGAAGGTCTTTCCTTTATCTTTGAAGGAGAGGGCATTGACATGGTATAGGCTATGTGATGATATTGGATCATGGAACTACAACCGATTGAAATTGGAATTTCATCAGAAGTTTTATCCGATGCATCTGGTTCATCGTGATCGGAATTATATTTATAATTTTTGGCCTCGTGAAGGAGAAAGTATCGGTCAAGCTTGGGGGAGGCTTAAGTCAATGTTATATTCATGCCCCAATCATGAGCTCCCGAGAGAAATTATTATTCAGAATTTTTATGCTCGGCTTTCTAATAATGATCGGTCCATGCTCGATACTTCTTGTGCTGGTTCCTTTATGAATAAAGATATTGAATTCAAATGGGACTTATTGGAAAGAATTAAACGCAACTCTGAAGATTGGGAACTCGACGAAGGTAATGAGTCAGGTATAAACCTTAAGTTTGATTGTGTTAAATCCTTTATAGACACCGATGCTTTTCGTGAATTTAGCACTAAATATGGACTTGACTTTGAGATAGTAGCTTCTTTTTGTGAATCTTTTGCTACTCATGTTGATCTCCCCAAGGAGAAGTGGCTTAAATATCATCCTCCCATTGAAGTTAAAGTAGTTGAACCTATTAAAGTTGAAGAGGAAACTATTATTTCTAATGTTGATCCTGTTATTCCTACTGCTTATATTGAGAAACCGCCCTTCCCTGTTAGAATAAAGGAACATGCTAAAGCTTCAACTGCGGTTCGTAAGAGTTGTACTAGAACACCTACGCCTCCTGAACAAATTAAAGTTGAACCTAGTATTGCTATGGTTAAAGATCTCTTGGTTGATAATATTGATGGGCATGTTATTCATTTCTGTGATGAAGCTGCTAGAATTGCTAGACCTGATACTAAAAGTAAACATAGACCTATTGTTGGCGTGCCTGTTGTTTCCGTTAAAATAGGAGATCATTGTTATCATGGCTTATGTGATGTGGGTGCTAGTGTGATTGCAATTCCCTTTACCCTTTACCAAGAAATTATGAATGATATTGCACCAGCTGAACTAGAGGAAATTGATGTTACCATTAAGCTTGCTAATAGAGATACTATTGCACCAATTGGGATTGTTAGAGATGTTGAAGTCTTGTGTGGGAAAATAAAGTATCCTGCTGATTTTCTTGTTCTTGGTTCCCCACAAGATGATTTTTGTCCCATTATTTTTGGTAGACCTTTCTTGAATACTGTTAATGCTAGGATAGATTGTGAGAAAGAAACTGTTACTGTAAGTTTTGGGGATGTGTCTCATGAGTTCAATTTCTCTAAATTTTTGGTAGACAACCCCATGACAAGGAATTGCCTAGTAAAGATGAAATTATTGGTCTTGCTTCTATTGCTGTGCCTCCTACTGATCCTTTAGAACAATATTTGCTAGACCATGAAAATGATATGCATATGAATGAAAGGAATGAAATAGATAAGATTTTCTTTGATCAGCAGCCTATTTTGAAACACAACCTGCCTGTTGAAATACTTGGGGATCCTCCTCCACCCAAGGGTGATCCCGTGTTTGAGCTTAAACAATTACCTGATACTCTGAAATATGCTTATCTTGATGAAAAGGAGATATATCCTGTTATTATTAGTGCTAACCTTTCAGAGCATGAAGAAAAGAGATTATTGAAAACTTTGAGGATGCACCGTGCTGCTATTGGATATACTCTGGATGATCTTAAGGGCATTAGTCCCACTCTGTGTCAGCATAAAATTAATATGGAGCCTGATGCCAAACCAGTTGTTGATCACCAACGACGGTTAAATCCTAAAATGGAAGAAGTGGTAAGAAATGAAATATTAAAGCTTCTGGAGGCAGGTATAATTTATCCTGTTGCTGATAGTAGATGGGTTAGTCCCGTTCATTGTGTCCCTAAAAAGGGAGGTATTACCGTTGTTCCTAATGATAAAAATGAATTGATCCCGCAAAGAATTGTTACAGGATATAGAATGGTAATTGATTTTAGGAAATTAAATAAAGCTACTAGGAAAGATCATTACCCTCTACCTTTTATTGATCAAATGCTAGAAAGACTATCCAAACATACTCATTTTTGCTTTCTAGATGGTTATTCTGGTTTCTCTCAAATACCTGTGTCAAAAGAAGATCAAGAAAAGACCACTTTTACTTGTCCTTTCGGTACCTTTGCTTATAGACGTATGCCTTTTGGTTTATGCAATGCACCTGCTACCTTTCAAAGATGTATGATGGCTATATTCTCTGACTTTTGTGAAAAGATTGTTGAGGTTTTCATGGATGATTTTTCTGTTTACGGAACTGAAAGATCGTGGATGTCGCCTAGAGGGGGGGGTGAATAGGCGCTTTAAAATAATTACGGTTTAGGCTTGAACAAATGCGGAATAAAACTGGCGTTTAATTTGTCAAGCACAAAACCTAAATCGACTAGGCTCACCTATGTGCACCAACAACTTATGCTAAGCAAGATAAACAACTAAGTGATAGCAAGATATATAACTAGAAACAATATGGCTATCACAAAGTAAAGTGCATAAGTAAAGGGCTCGGGTAAGAGATAACCGAGGCACGCGGAGACGACGATGTATCCCGAAGTTCACACCCTTGCGGATGCTAATCTCCGTTTGGAGCGGTGTGGAGGCACAATGCTCCCCAACAATGCCACTAGGGCCACCGTATTCTCCTCACGCCCTCGCACAATGCAAGGTGCCGTGATTCCACTAAGGGACCCTTGAGGGCGGTCACCGAACCCGTACAAATGGCAACCCTTGAGGGCGGTCACCGAACCCGTACACTTTGGCAACCCTTGGGGGCGGTCACCGGTACCCGTCAAATTGCTCGGGGTGATCTCCACAACCTAATTGGAGACCCCGACGCTTGCCCGGAGCTTCACCACAATGGAATGTGGCTCCGAGGCACCACCAAGCCGTCTAGGGCGCCAAGGCACCCAAGAGGAACAAGCTCAAGGGTGCTCAAACACCCAAGAGTAATAAGCTTCTCAACTACTAACTTCCACGTATCACCGTGGAGAACTCAAACCGATGCAACTAATGCAATGGCAAGGGCACACGGAGTGCCCAAGTCCTCCTCTCCCAAATCCCACCAAAGCAACTAATGCTAGGGAGGAAAATGAGAGGAAGAACGAAGAAGAACACGAAGAACTCCAAGAACTAGATCCAAGGGGTTCCCCTCACTTAGAGGAGAAAGTGATTGGTGAAAATGTGGATCTAGATCTCCTCTCTCTTTTCCCTCAAGAAGGAGCAAGAATCATTGGAGGGATTGAGAGATAGGCAAGCTCAAGAAGGTCAACAATGGGGGGAGAAATGAGCTCAAAGGATAAGAAAACCGTTGGGGAAGAAGACCCCTTTTATAGGGCCACCCCAAATCCAACCGTTACCCGTGCAGGACGCGCACAAGCGGTACTACCGCTCTTGCGAGCGGTACTACCGCTCGTGCGGTAGTAATTCAAAAACAGCAGGCAATCAACAAGGAACTGGAGCGGTAGTGCCGCACTAAGCGGTACTACCGTTCCGACCAAGCGGTACTACCGCTTAGGAAAACTGGGCAACAGAACAAAGCACGGCAGTGGCACGGTAGTAGGGGGCGGTAGTGCCGCACCAAGCGGTACTACCGCTCTACTACCGCTCAACTACCGCTTAGCGAAAAAATGATACCAGAAGAAATCACGGTAGTGCAACGGTAGTAGGGGCGGTAGTACCGTGTCAAGCGGTACTACCGCTCCACTACCGCTTTACTACCGCTAAACGAAAAAGAATGCCAGTAGAAATCACGGTAGTGCAACGGTAGTAGGGGCGGTAGTACCGTGTCAAGCGGTACTACCGTGGTCCCGAGCGGTACTACCGCTTTGGTGACAGGTAAACTGCCCAGACAAACAATAAACCCTGAACTGCCATAACTTCTGCAAATGAGCTCCGAATTGAGCAAACTCAAGCTTGTTGGATAGAGGACGACAAATACTATCCAACAGCGACTGGTTATATTAAGAAGTGGCAGTAGAGAAAATACCAATGATATAGAGATGAGAAACCTCTATGAATGAAGAACCGGCATAAACTCCAACATCGAAAACATCATAGAAGATGCATATATGAACTCCGTTTTCGATGACCTCGAGCTTGTCATGAAGATGACCAAAAGCTCAAAGACTCACAAAGAGAAATACCAAACACAAACCAAGAAATATGATGCAAGGATGCAATGGTTTGAGCTCTCTACGAAGATATGATAAAGCTACTCACTTGAGAGCCCCCCTTGATAGTACGGCTATCGATCCTATAACCCGGTCTCCCAACTACTACCATGAGACCGGTAAAATAGAAAACCTATCAAGGGCAAACCTTTGCCTTGCGCAAAGTCCACTTGAGCTAGATGATGACGATCTTGACCTCCTCAAGTTGGACCACCTTTCTTGATTGCGCCGGCTCGATGAAGACTAGCTGATTGCTCCCCCATACTCCACTATGGGTGAGCCGCTCTTCGGCACATCTTCACAAGTCCATTATCACTTGAACTTGCACACCGCATCTTGATGACGATCACCACTTGATGTCATCCTCCATGGGTTGAATGAGATCTTCCTCTTGACGCAAGCCCATGAAAACATACCTAACCCCACATAGAACTCTCGCATAGAACATGGGTTAGTACACAAAGCGTAATGGACAATGCTTACCATACCATGAGATCACTTGATCTCGCTCGGTACATCTTCTACGCTTTGTGTGTTGATCAATTTGAATCACTCTTCATATTTTAGTCTTGATCAACATGACCAATCTTTGGATAAATCCTTGAATAGCACCTTGGTCATCACATATTCTTCTTCAAATCACCTTGAGACCAACAAATGGTCTATAAGTCAAGCCTATGGACAAACCCTTCAAATATAACTCAAGGCAACCATTAGTCCATAGAGATTGTCATCAATTACCAAAACCAAACATGGGGGCAGCACATGTTCTAACAGGAACTTCTTTTGATGATTGCTTGAGCAACCTTGATCGAGTTTTGCAGAGATACGAAGAAACTAATCTTGTCTTGAATTGGGAAAAGTGCCACTTTATGGTTAATGAAGGTATTGTCTTGGGTCACAAAATCTCCGAAAGAGGTATTGAAGTTGATCAAGCTAAAGTTGATGCTATTGAAAAAATGTCATGTCCCACGGATATCAGAGGTATAAGAAGTTTCCTTGGTCATGCTGGTTTTTATAGGAGGTTTATTAAAGACTTCTCTAAGATTTCTAGGCCTCTCACTAATCTTTTACAAAAAGATGTTCCATTTGTTTTTGATGATGATTGTGTAGAAGCATTTGAAATTCTTAAGAAAGCCTTGATTTCTGCACCTATTGTTCAACCACCTGATTGGAACCTACCCTTTGAAATTATGAGTGATGCTAGTGATTATGCTGTTGGTGCTGTCCTAGGACAAAGAGTTGATAAGAAATTAAATGTTATCCATTATGCTAGTAAAACTCTAGACAGTGCTCAAAGAAACTATGCTACCACTGAAAAGGAATTTTTAGCAGTTGTGTTTGCTTGTGATAAGTTCAGACCTTATATTGTTGATTCCAAAGTAACTGTTCACACCGATCATGCTGCTATTAAATATCTTATGGAAAAGAAAGACGCTAAACCTAGACTTATTAGATGGGTTCTTCTGCTACAAGAATTTGATTTGCATATTATTGATAGAAAGGGTGCTGATAACCCTGTAGCAGACAACTTGTCTAGGTTAGAAAATGTTCTTGATGACCCACTACCTATTGATGATAGCTTTCCTGATGAACAATTAGCTGTCATAAATGCTTCGCGTAATGCTCCATGGTATGCTGATTATGCTAATTACATTGTTGCTAAATTTATACCGCCTAGTTTCACATACCAACAAAAGAAAAAGTTCTTCTATGATTTAAGACATTACTTTTGGGATGATCCACACCTTTATAAAGAAGGGGTAGATGGTGTTATTAGACGTTGTGTACCTGAGCATGAACATGAACAGATCCTACGCAAGTGTCACTCCGAGGCCTATGGGGGACACCACGCTGGAGATAGAACTGCACACAAGGTATTACAATCTTGTTTTTATTGACCTACTCTCTTCAAAGATGCTCGTAAGTTTGTCTTGTCTTGTGATGAATGTCAAAGAATTGGTAATATTAGTAGGCGTCAGGAAATGCCTATGAATTACTCTCGTGTTATTGAACCATTTGATGTTTGGGGTTTTGATTATATGGGACCTTTTCCACAATCTAACGGGTACACTCATATTCTAGTTGCTGTTGATTATGTTACTAAGTGGGTAGAAGCTATTCCAACTAGTAGCGCTGATCATAACACTTCTATTAAAATGCTTAAAGAAGTTATTTTCCCTAGATTTGGAGTCCCTAGATATTTAATGACTGATGGTGGTTCACACTTTATTCATGGTGCTTTCCGTAAATTGCTTGCTAAATATGATGTTAACCATAGAATTGCATCTCCTTATCATCCTCGGTCTAGTGGTCAAGTAGAATTGAGCAATAGAGAAATCAAATTGATCTTGCAGAAGACTGTTAATAGATCTAGAAAGAATTGGTCTAAGAAACTTGATGATGCATTATGGGCTTATAGAACTGCTTACAAAAACCCTATGGGTATGTCTCCGTATAAGATGGTTTATGGTAAAGCATGTCACTTACCTCTTGAGCTAGAACATAAAGCTTATTGGGCAATTAAAGAGCTCAATTATGATTTCAAACTTGCTGGTGAGAAGAGGTTATTTGACATTAGCTCACTTGATGAATGGAGAACCCAGGCTTATGAGAATGCCAAGTTGTTTAAAGAAAAAGTTAAGAGATGGCATGATAAAAGGATACAAAAGCGTGAATTCAATGTAGGTGGCCATGTTTTGCTATACAATTCTCGTTTAAGATTTTTTGCAGGAAAACTTCTCTCTAAATTGGAAGGGCCTTACATTATCGAAGAAGTGTATCGTTCCGGTGCCATCAAGATCAACAACCCGAAGGTGGTAAACGGTCAAAGAATCAAACATTATATCTCAGGTACTCCCATAAATGTTGAAACCAATATTATTAATACCATAACTCCGGAGGAGTACATTAAGGAGACTTACCAGAACGTTTCAGACTCCGAAAAGGAATAGGTATGTGGTACGGTAAGTAAACCGACTCAAAAACCTTTTCAACAACAATTTTTCTCCGTTTTGGAATATTTAAAAAATTAGGAAAATTTAAAGCAGTCCGAAGAGTGCACGAGGAGGCGACAAGCCAGGGAGGCGCGCCCTACCCCCCTGGGCGCCCCCCTGTGGCTTGTGACCACCCCGTGTACCCTCCGGACTCCGTTTTCTTGTGGTATACTCCTTCGGGTCGGTAAAAATTCATTATATAATCTCCCGAAGGTTTTGACCCTCGTATCATGTCAATATCTCCTGTTTTCGTTTTGAGCTGTTTCTGCAGCAGATTTAGAGCAAGATGTCGTCCCAAAATTCCGATGGGGAGAGCTATGTATCGCATTATCTTGCCAATCCCAAGCTCTATGGAGACTTAGATCCTTATGGATTGTCCTCGGAGGAGGAACTAGAAGGCAAGTATGAAGAAGAAAGCTCGGATGAAGAGGAGACCCCCTTGCCTCGACCAGGAGATATGCACGTGGAGTTCAGGAAGTCGAGCCTTCCAAACACAAGGAGAAAACCCAAGGTTTTATTTATCCCTTCTCGTTTCCCGCAGGAGAGCAAGCAAGAATTATGTCAGAGGATATTGAAGCTCGAGCAGGAAGTAGACGATCTGAGGGAACAGAATTTTATGCTTAGGAGGAAACTAGACAAGCTTCCAACCTCATCAACAACTCCAACATCACCACCTCCGAAGCAAGACAACTAAACACATGGGTATGGGCACTCCCCTTGGCTTGTGCCAAGCTTGGGGGAGGTGCCCCGGTATCGTATCACCATCACACCTTTTACTTTTATCGTTTTTCTTAGTTCGATCCTTTTGGTTATATTTTGATCTAGTAGAATAAATTTTTTAGTGTGATCTAGTTTTGAGTTTTGCTTTATGTTCCACCTATGTAAGCAAGTCCGAGAGTTATATAATAAAGAGTAGTTTTGAGTTGAGGGCTTTGCTTGTTTACTATGATATTGAGGAAAAAAGAAATAGAAAGAAGTATAGAATAAAAGCAAAGAGTATATATGAGGATCTTATGGGGAGTGATGACTTCACATATAAGAAGTATGTCGATTGAAACTTGTTGTGAGTTGACAAACATAGCGATTGGTCATTGTGGCAATTAAAAGGAAGTAATAAAGAAAGAGAAGTTCACATATAAATATATTATCTTGGACATCTTTTATGATTGTGAGCACTCATTAAAATATTATATGCTAAGAAGTTGATGTTGGACAAGGAAGACAACATAATGAGTTATGTTTGCTTATTTTGGAATAGAAGTTATATGGTTATAGATCCTTCAACATGTGACGCTTGCTTCCACCCCATATCAGCCAAAACTTCCGCACCAAGTAGAGATACTACTTGTGCATCCAAACACCCTTAACCCAGTTTTGCCATGAGAGTCCACCATACCTACCTATGGATTGAGTAAGATCCTTCAAGTAAGTTGTCATCGGTGCAAGCAATAAAGAATTGCTCTCTAAATATGTATGATCTATTAGTGTGAGGAAAATAAACTTTATACGAACTTGTGATATGGAAGAAATAAAAGCGACAGACTGCATAATAAAGTTCTCTATCACAAGGGGCAATATAAAGTGACGTTCTTTTGCATTAAGGGATTGTGCATCCAAATATAAAAGTGCATGACAACCTCTGCTTCCCTCTGCGAAGGGCCTATCTGCTACTTTTATTTTCTAGTACTCACCTTTATGCAAGAGTCGTGGTGATCTTCACCACTTCCTTTATTTCACCTTTATCTCTTGGCAAGCGTCATGTGTTGTGGAATGATCTAGACACATATATCCACTCGGATGTGGGTGAGCATGAGTTATTTCTGTTGACATTACCCTTGAGGTAAATAGTTGGGAGGCAATACTATAAGCCCCTATCTTTCTCTGTGTTCGATTGATGCTTTGACCTCATAGGTACCGCGTGAGTGTTAGCAATTATGAAAGACTAAAAGATGATTGAGTATGTGGATTTGCTTTACAAGCTCTTATATTGACTCTTTCCTACGTTATGATAAATTGGAATTGCTTCAATGACTAAGATCATAGTTTGTTGGTTCTCAATAGAGTTCTTGATTCATACTTTACCCTGTGAATGAATTGTTACTCTAGTATAAGGAATCATATGTCAATATATGTTGCTGTTCTAAAGATGACCATGATGCCTTCATGCCCGTATTTTATTTTTTATCGACACCTCTATCTCTAAACATGTGGGCATATTTATCGATTTCGGCTTTCGCTTGAGGACAAGCGAGGTCTAAGCTTGGGGGAGTTGATACGTCCATTTTGCATCATGCTCTTATATTGATATTTATTGCATTATGGGCTGTTATTACACATTATGGTATAATACTTATGCCTTTTCTCTCTTATTTTACAAGGTTTACATGAAGAGGGAGAATGCCGGCAGCTGGAATTCTGGACTGGAAAAGGAGCAAATCTGAGATACCTATTCTGCACAACTCCAAAAGTCCTGAAAATCTACGGAGAATTATTTTGGAATATATAAAAATTATTGGGCAAAAGAAATACATCAGGGGACCCACCAGGAGGTCACAAGCCAGGGGCATGCCCCACCCCCCTGGGCGCGCCCCTGTGGCTTGTGGGCCCCCTGGCAGGCCTCCGGTGCGCATCTTCTGCTATATGAAGGGTTTTGACCTGGAAAAAATCAGAAGGGAGCTTTCGGGACGAAGCACCGCCGTCTCGAGGCGGAACTTGGACAGAACCAATCTAGGGCTCCGGCGGAGCTGTTCTGCCGGGGAAACTTCCCTCCCGGAGGGGGAAATCGAAGCCATCGTCATCACAAACGATCCTCTCATCGAGAGGGGGTCAATCTCCATCAACATCTTCATCAGCACCATCTCCTCTCCAAACCCTAGTTCATCTCTTGTATCCGATCTTTGTCTCAAAACCTCAGATTGGTACCTGTGGGTTGCTAGTAGTGTTGATTACTCCTTGTAGTTGATGCTAGTTGGTTTACTTGGTGGAAGATCATATGTTCAGATCCTTAATGATAATTAATACTCCTCTTATTATGAACATGAATATGCTTTGTGAGTAGTTACGTTTGTTCCTGAGGACATGGGATAAGTCTTGTTATAAGTAATCATGTGAATTTGGTATTCGTTCGATATTTTGATGAGATGTATGTTGTATCTCCTCTAGTGGTGTTATGTGAACGTCGACTACATGACACTTCACCATTATTTGGGCCTAGAGGAAGGCATTGGGAAGTAATAAGTAGATGATGGGTTGCTAGAGTGACAGAAGCTTAAACCCTAGTTTATGCGTTGCTTTGTAAGGGGCTGATTTGGATCCACATGTTTCATGCTATGGTTAGATTTATCTTAATTATTCTTTTGTAGTTGCGGATGCTTGCGAGAGGGGTTAATCATAAGTGGGAGGTTTATCCAAGTAAGGACAGCACCCAAGCACCGGTCCACCCACATGTCAAATTATCAAAGTAACGAATGCGAATCATATGAGCATGATGAAAACTAGCTTGACAGAAATTCACATGTGTCCTCGAGAGCGCTTTGCTTTATATAAGAGTTGTCCAGGCTTGTCCTTTGCTACAAAAAGGATTGGGCCACTTTTCTGCACCTTTGTTACATTTGTTACTTGCTATCCGTTACGAATTATCCTATCACAAAACTATCTGTTACCGATAATTTCAGTGCTTGCAGAGAATTTCTTACTGAAAACCGCTTGTCATTTCCTTCTGCTCCTCGTTGGGTTCGACACTCTTACTTGTCGAAAGAACTACGATAGACCCCCTATACTTGTGGGTCATCACTCAACGCTATATATTATTTCCCAATGATGTATGGCTATCCTAAGATGTTTGAGTAGATCCGTTTTGTCCTATGGGTTGATTGATGATCATGATTGGTTTGAGATGCATGTTTTATTATTGGTGCTGTCCTATGGTGCTCTCCGTGTCGCGCAAGCGTGAGGGATCCCCGCTGTAGGGTTTCCAATATGTTTATGATTCGCTTATGGTGGGTGGCGTGAGTGACGGAAGCACAGACCCGAGTAAGTAGGTTGTTTATGTTGGAAATATGCCCTAGAGGCAATAATAAATTGGTTATTATTATATTTCCTTGTTCATGATAATCGTTTATTATCCATGCTATAATTGTATTGATTGGAAACTCAAATACATGTGTGGGTACATAGACAACACTGTGTCCCTAGTAAGCCTCTAGTTGACTAGCTCGTTGATCAAAGATGGTTAAGGTTTCCTAGCCATTGACATGAGATGTCATTTGATAACGGGATCACATCATTAGGAGAATGATGTGATGGACAAGACCCAAACTACGAACGTAGCATATGATCGTGTCAGTTTATTGCTATTGTTTTCTGCATGTCAAGTATCTGTTCCTTTGACCATGAGATCATGCAACTCCCTGACATCGGAGGAGTACCTTGTGTGTATCAAACGTCGCAACGTAACTGGGTGACTATAAAGGTGCTCTACAGGTATCTCCGAGGATGTCTGTTGGGTTGGCATGGATCAAGACTGGGATTTGTTACTCCGTGTGACAGAGAGGTATCTCAGGGCCCACTCGGTAATACAACATCACAATGAGCCTTGCAAGCAATGTGACTAAAGTGTTAGCCACGAGATCTTGTATTACGGAATGAGTAAAGAGACTTGCCGGTAACGAGATTGAACTAGGTATAGAGATACCGACGATCGAATCTCGGGCAAGTAACATACCGAAGAACAAAGGGAACAGTATACGGGATTAACTGAATCCTTGACATAGAGGTTCGACCGATAAAGATCTTCGTAGAATATGTAGGAGCCAATATGGGCATCCAGGTCCCGCTATTGGTTATTGATCGTAGAGGTGTCTCGGTCATGTCTACATAGTTCTCGAACCCGCAGGGTCTACACACTTAACGTTTGGTGACGATTAGTATAGTTGAGTTATTTTGTTGGTGACCGAAGGTTGTTCGGAGTCCCGGATAAGATCCCGGACATGACGAGGATCTCCGGAAGAGTCCGGAGGTAAAGATTGATATATGTGATAATAGTGTTTTGGTTTCCGGAAGGGTTCCGGAATTCACCGGAAGAGGTTCCGGATGTTTCCCGAAATGTTCGGATATGAGAACACTTTATTTGGGCCAAGGGGTAAAGCCCACGAGGCATAGGCAAGGTGCAAAAGGAAGTTTTGCTGGCGTCTGGGGCGGTACTACCGCTTATCGTAAGCGGTACTACCGCTACGGGCGGTACTACCGCGTATCGTAAGCGGTACTACCGCTACGGGCGGTACTACCGCTTATCGTAAGCGGTACTACCGCTACAGGCGGTACTACCGCTTATCGTAAGCGGTACTACCGCTTGTGCGCGGTACTGCAGGGATCCGAGTTGGACTCTTTCCCTGCGGGCCAAACCGACCTTGTGCGGGCAAAACCGACCTGGAGTAGGCTTTTACTCCAAGTTTAGACCCCAAGGCTCAACATATAAATAGAGGGGCAGGGCTAGCACACGGGACACATTAAGATTTCCCAAGCCGTGTGTCGGCAACCCTAACCCTCTAGTTCTCCCGTCATAATCTCCGTAGTGCTTGGCGAAGCCCTGCAGAGATTGTTCCTCACCACCATCACCACGCCGTCGTGCTGCCGGAACTCATCTACTACTTCATCATCGCTCGCTGGATCGAGGAGGTGAAGGCGTCATCGAGCCGTACGTGTGTTGAACGTGGAGGTGCCGTCCGTTCGGCACTAGTTCGTGATCGGATCGAGGGACGACTTGCGATTTGGATCGCGGAGACGTTCGACTACATCAACCGCGTTTTTTAACGCTTCCGCTTAGCGATCTACAAGGGTATGTAGATTCACTCTCCCTCTCGTAGATGCTCATCACCATGGATATATCTCGTGTGTGCGTAGGAAAATTTTTGTTTCCCATGCAACGTTCCCGAACAGTGGCATCTGAGCTAGGTCTATGCGTAGATGAGATCTCGAGTAGAACACAAACGAGTTGTGGGCGTGGGTGTATACATATTGCTTGCCGTTACTAGTTGATGTTTGATTCGGCGGTATTGTGAGATGAAGCGGCCCGGACCGACATTACGCGTACGCTTACGCGAGACAGGTTCCTTCAACTGACATGTAACTTCGTTGCATAAAGATGGCTAGCGGGTGTCTGTCTCTCTCACTTTAGTTGAATCGATTTCAATGAAGAGGGTTCTTTTAGAAGATCAAAAAGCAATCACTACACCACGTTGTGGTTTTGCGTAGGTAAGAACGGTTCTTGCAAACCCGTAGCAGCCACGTAAAATTTGCAACAACAATTAGAGGACGTCTAACTTGTTTTTGCAGGGTATGTTGTGATGTGATATGGCCAATTACATGATGAGATATATGTGATGTATGAGATGATCATGTGTTGTATAGAATATCACGACTTGCATGTCGATGAGTACGGCAACTGGCAGGAGCCATAGAGTTGTCTTTAATTATTGTATGAGCTGCGTGTCAATCATTAAACGCTATGTAATGCTTTACTTTATCGCTAAACGTTAGCAATAGTCGTGGAAGCAATAGTCGGCGTGACAACCTCATGGCGACACGTTGATGGAGATCAAGATGATGGAGATCATGGTGTCATGCCGGTGACGATGGAGATCATGCCGGTGCTTTGGAGATGGAGATCAAAAGCACAAGTTCATGGCCATATCATGTCACTTATGATTTGCATGTGATGTTAATCCTTTTATGCATCTTATTTTGCTTAGGACGACGGTAGCATTATAAGGTGATCCCTCACTTAAATTTCAAGATAAATTGTGTTCTCCCCAAGTGTGCACCTTTGCGAAACTTCGTCGTTTCGAGACACGCCGTGATGATCGGGTGTGATAGACTCTACGTTCACATACAACGGGTGTAAGCCATGTTACACGTGCGGAACACTCGGGTTAAACTTGACGAGCCTAGCATGTACAGACATGGCCTCGGAACACAAGAGACCGAAAGGTCGAACATGAGTCATATAGTAGATATGATCAACATGAAGATGTTCACCATTGAAACCACCTCAACTCACGTGATGATCGGACTTGAGTTGGTGGATTTGGATCATGTTACACTCGAATGATCGGAGGGATGTCAATTTGAGTGGGAGTTTTTAAGTAATATGATTAACTAAACTCATTATCTAGAACAATAGTCTAAGTTGTCTTTGCTATATTTATGTTGTAGATCATGGCTCGCGCAGTAGCACCCCTGAATTTTAATGCGTTCCTAGAGAAAGCTAAGTTGAAAGATAATGGAAGTAACTTTTTGGACTGGGCCCGTAATCTAAGGATTATCCTTACGGCTTCCCAGAAGGCTTATGTCCTTGATGCACCGCTTGGTGATCCACCCGCTCCAGTTGAGTCTCTAGACGTTGTGAACGCCTGGCAGGCTCGTTCTGAAGATTACTCAATAGTTCAATGTGCAATATTGTATGGCTTAGAACCGGGACTTCAAAGACGTTTTGAACGTCATGGAGCATATGAGATGTTCCAGGAGTTGAAGTTTATCTTTCAGAAGAATGCCCGGATCGAGAGATATGAGATCTCCGATAAGTTCTATGCTTGCAAGATGGAGGAGAACGGGTCTATCAGTGATCACGTACTCAGAATGTCTGGATACTCCACCCGTCTGGCTGAATTGGGGATGCCCCTTCCGCCAGAGGCTATCACTGACAGAGTTCTTCAATCATTGCCACCTAGCTACAAGAGCTTCGTGTTGAACTATAACATGCACGGGATGAACAAGTCAGTCGTCGAGCTGTTTGCGATGCTGAAAGCCGCTGAGTCTGAAATTCAGAAGGAGCATCAAGTGTTGATGGTCAATAAAACCACTAGTTTCAAGAAAAAAGGCAAGGGTAAGAAGGGTAACTCCAAGAAGAGTGGCAAAGCAGTTGCTCCTCTCGTGAAGAAACCCAAGGCTGGACCCAAACCAGAAACTGTGTGCTTTCATTGCAAGGGAACTGGACACTAGAAGCGGAACTGCCCCAAGTATTTGGCTGACAAGAAGGCGGCCAACAACAAACAAGGTATATATGATATACATGTTATTGATGTGTACCTTACCAACTCTCGTTGTAGTGCCTGGGTATTTGATACCGGTGCGGTTGCTCATATTTGCAACTCAAAACAGGAACTGCGGAATAGACGGAGGCTGGCAAAGGACGAAGTGACGATGCACGTGGGAAATGGTTCCAAGGTTGATGTGATCGCCGTCGGCACGCTCGCTCTTCGATTACCATCGGGATTAGTGATGAACCTGAATAATTGTTATTTAGTGCCTGCGTTAAGCATGAACATTATATCTGGATCTTGTTTATTGCGAGACGGTTACTCATTTAAATCAGAGAATAATGGTTGTTCTATTTATATGAGTAATATCTTTTATGGTCATGCACCCAATGTGAGGGGTTTATTCTTATTGAATCTCGATAGTAATGATACACATGTTCATAACATTGATGCCAAAAGATGTAGAATTGATAATGATAATACCACTTTCTTGTGGCACTACCGTTTAGGTCATATTGGCGTAAAACGCATGAGGAAGCTCCATGCTGATGGACTTTTGGAGTCACTTGATTTTGAATCACTTGACACATGTGAGCCATGCCTCATGGGCAAGATGACTAAAACGCCGTTCTCTGGAACAATGGAACGGGCAAGTGACTTGTTGGAAATCATACATACTGATGTGTGCGGTCCGATGAGTATTGAGGCGCGCGGTGGTTATCGTTACTTTCTCACCTTCACTGATGACGTAAGTAGATATGGGTATATTTACTTAATGAAACACAAGTCTGAAACATTTGAAAAGTTCAAACAATTTCAGAGTGAAGTTGAGAATCATCGTAACAAGAAGATTAAATTCCTACGATCTGATCGAGGAGGAGAATATCTGAGTTATGAGTTTGGCAGTCACTTAAGACAATGTGGAATTGTTTCACAACTGACACCGCCTGGAACACCACAGCGTAATGGTGTGTCCGAACGTCGTAATCGAACCTTATTGGATATGGTGCGATCTATGATGTCTCTTGCCGATTTGCCACTATCGTTTTGGGGTTATGCATTAGAGACAGCTGCATTCACTTTAAATAGGGCACCATCGAAATCCGTTGAGACGACGCCATATGAACTTTGGTTTGGCAAGAAGCCAAAGCTGTCGTTTCTTAAAGTTTGGGGATGTGATGCTTATGTCAAAAAAAGCTTCAGCCTGAAAAGCTGGAACCCAAAGCGGAGAAATGCGTCTTCATAGGATACCCAAAAGAGACAGTTGGGTATACCTTCTATCTCAGATCCGAAGGCAAAGTGCTTGTCGCTAAAAACGGAACATTTCTTGAGAAAGAGTTTCTCTCGAAAGAATTGAGTGGGAGGAAGATAGAACTTGATGAGGTTGTTGAACCTTTACTTCAACCTGAAAGTAGCGCAGCGCAGAAAGATGTTTCTGTAGAGCCTACATCAGCTGAAGAGGAAGTTAATGATGATGATCATGAAGCTTTGGATCAAGTTGCTATCGAACCTCGTAGGTCGACAAGGACGCGTACTGCTCCTGAGTGGTACGGCTACCCTGTCTTAGAAGTCATGTTGTTGGACAACGATGAACCTACGAGCTATGGAGAAGCGATGATGGGCCCGGATTCCGAGAAGTGGTTAGACGCCATGAAATCCGAGATGGGATCCATGTATGAAAACAAAGTATGGACTTTGGAAGTATTACCTGAAGGGCGTAAGGCCATTCAGAACAAATGGATCTTTAAGAGGAAGACGGACGCGGACGGTAATGTCACCGTCTATAAAGCTCGACTTGTGGCAAAGGGTTTTTCACAAGTTCAAGGAGTTGACTACGATGAGACCTTCTCACCCGTAGCGATGCTTAAGTCCGTCAGAATCATGTTAGCAATAGCTGCTTTTTTCGATTATGAAATTTGGCAGATGGATGTCAAAACAGCGTTCCTTAAGGAAGAGTTGTATATGATACAACCAGAAGGTTTTGTCGATCCAGAGAATGCTGACAAAGTTTGCAAACTCCAGCGATCCATTTATGGACTGGTGCAAGCATCTCGGAGTTGGAATCTTCGCTTTGACGAGGTGATCAAAGCGTTCGAGTTTATACAAGTTTACGGAGAAGCTTGTATTTACAAGAAAGTGAGTGGGAGCTCTATAGCGTTTCTAATATTATATGTGGATGACATATTGCTAATTGGAAACAATATAGAAATGTTGGAAGGCGTGAAGGAATATTTGAACAAGAGTTTTTCAATGAAGGACCTAGGAGAAGCTGCTTTCATATTAGGCATCAAGATCTATAGAGATAGATCGAGACGCTTAATAGGACTTTCACAAAGCACATACCTTGACAAAGTTTTGAAGAAGTTCAAAATGGATCAGTCCAAGAAGGGGTTCTTGCCTGTATTGCAAGGTGTGAAGTTGAGTAAGACTCAATGCCCAGTGACTGCAGAAGATAGAGAAAAGATGAGTGTCATCCCCTATGCTTCAGCCATAGGCTCTATCATGTATGCAATGCTGTGCACAAGACCCGATGTCAGCCTTGCCATAAGTATGGTCGGAAGGTTTCAAAGTGATCCAGGAATGGAACACTGGATGGCGGTCAAGAATATCCTGAAGTACCTGAAAAGGACTAAGGACATGTTTCTCGTTTATGGAGGTGATCAAGAGCTCGTCGTAAAGGGTTACGTCGATGCAAGCTTTGACACTGATCCGGATGACTCTAAGTCGCAAACCGGATACGTATTTATTCTTAATGGGGGTGCAGTTAACTGGTGCAGTTCCAAGCACAGCGTGGTAGCTGATTCTACATGCGAAGCGGAGTACATTGCTGCCTCGGAGGCGGCGAAGGAAGGTGTCTGGATGAAGGAGTTCATGACAGATCTTGGAGTAGTGCCTAGTGCGCTTAACCCAATGACTCTGTTTTGTGATAATACTGGTGCCATTGCTCTAGCCAAGGAACCAAGATTTCACAAGAGGACCAGACACATAAAG
This sequence comes from Elymus sibiricus, assembly GCA_039707655.1. Lineage (NCBI taxonomy): Eukaryota > Viridiplantae > Streptophyta > Magnoliopsida > Poales > Poaceae > Elymus > Elymus sibiricus. The sequence continues at coordinate 425,156,730 of CM077667.1, read as the reverse complement.
CGACGTTTCAATTCCATCCGCGATTATATCAAGGAGGACGACATAAATATTTGCAAAGTACACACGGATCTGAATGTTGCAGATCCGATGACTAAACCTCTTCCAAGGGCTAATCATGAACAACACCAGAACTGCATGGGTGTTCGATTCATTACAATGTAAATCACATAGTGATGTGAACTAGATTATTGACTCTAGTGCAAGTGGGAGACTGTTGGAAATATGCCCTAGAGGCAATAATAAATTGGTTATTATTATATTTCCTTGTTCATGATAATCGTTTATTATCCATGCTATAATTGTATTGATTGGAAACTCAAATACATGTGTGGGTACATAGACAACACTGTGTCCCTAGTAAGCCTCTAGTTGACTAGCTCGTTGATCAAAGATGGTTAAGGTTTCCTAGCCATTGACATGAGATGTCATTTGATAACGGGATCACATCATTAGGAGAATGATGTGATGGACAAGACCCAAACTACGAACGTAGCATATGATCGTGTCAGTTTATTGCTATTGTTTTCTGCATGTCAAGTATCTGTTCCTTTGACCATGAGATCATGCAACTCCCTGACATCGGAGGAGTACCTTGTGTGTATCAAACGTCGCAACGTAACTGGGTGACTATAAAGGTGCTCTACAGGTATCTCCGAGGATGTCTGTTGGGTTGGCATGGATCAAGACTGGGATTTGTTACTCCGTGTGACAGAGAGGTATCTCAGGGCCCACTCGGTAATACAACATCACAATGAGCCTTGCAAGCAATGTGACTAAAGTGTTAGCCACGAGATCTTGTATTACGGAACGAGTAAAGAGACTTGCCGGTAACGAGATTGAACTAGGTATAGAGATACCGACGATCGAATCTCGGGCAAGTAACATACCGAAGAACAAAGGGAACAGTATACGGGATTAACTGAATCCTTGACATAGAGGTTCGACCGATAAAGATCTTCGTAGAATATGTAGGAGCCAATATGGGCATCCAGGTCCCGCTATTGGTTATTGATCGTAGAGGTGTCTCGGTCATGTCTACATAGTTCTCGAACCCGCAGGGTCTACACACTTAACGTTTGGTGACGATTAGTATAGTTGAGTTATTTTGTTGGTGACCGAAGGTTGTTCGGAGTCCCGAATAAGATCCCGGACATGACGAGGATCTCCGGAAGAGTCCGGAGGTAAAGATTGATATATGTGATAATAGTGTTTTGGTTTCCGGAAGGGTTCCGGAATTCACCGGAAGAGGTTCCGGATGTTTCCCGAAATGTTCAGATATGAGAACACTTTATTTGGGCCAAGGGGTAAAGCCCACGAGGCTTAGGCAAGGTGCAAAAGGAAGTTTTGCTGGCGTCTGGGGCGGTACTACCGCTTATCATAAGCGGTACTACCGCTACGGGCGGTACTACCGCGTATCGTAAGCGGTACTACCGCTACGGGCGGTACTACCGCTTATCGTAAGCGGTACTACCGCTAAAGGCGGTACTACCGCTTATCGTAAGCGGTACTACCACTTGTGCGCGGTACTGCAGGGATCCGAGTTGGACTCTTTCCCTGCGGGCCAAACCGACCTTGTGCGGGCAAAACCGACCTGGAGGAGGCTTTTACTCCAAGTTTAGACCCCAAGGCTCAACATATAAATAGAGGGGCAGGGCTAGCACACGGGACACATTAAGATTTCCCAAGCCGTGTGTCGGCAACCCTAACCCTCTAGTTCTCCCGTCATAATCTCCGTAGTGCTTGGCGAAGCCCTGCAGAGATTGTTCCTCACCACCATCACCACGCCGTCGTGCTGCCGGAACTCATCTACTACTTCATCATCGCTCGCTGGATCGAGGAGGTGAAGGCGTCATCGAGCCGTACGTGTGTTGAACGCGGAGGTGCCGTCCGTTCGGCACTAGTTCGTGATCGGATCGAGGGACGACTTGCGATTTGGATCGCGGAGACGTTCGACTACATCAACCGCGTTTTTTAACGCTTCCGCTTAGCGATCTACAAGGGTATGTAGATTCACTCTCCCTCTCATAGATGCTCATCACCATGGATAGATCTTGTGTGTGCGTAGGAAATTTTTTGTTTCCCATGCAACGTTCCCCAACAGTTTACGTATGGGAATAAAGAGGACTTGATACCTTATAATGCTATGGTTGGGTTTTACCTTAATGATCTTTAGTAGTTGCGGATGCTTGCTAGAGTTCCAATCATAAGTGCATATGATCCAAGTAGAGAAAGTATGTTAGCTTATGCCTCTCCCTCATATAAAATTGCAATAATGATTACCGGTCTAGTTATCGATTGCCTAGGGACAAATAACTTTCTTGTGACAAAAAGCTCTCTACTAAGACTAACTTAGTTGTTTCTTCATCTAAACAGCCCCTAGATTTTATTTACGTGTTCTTTATTATCTTGCAAACCTATCCCGTTACACCTACAAAGTACTTCTAGTTTCATACTTGTTCTAGGTAAAGCGAACGTTAAGCGTGCGTAGAATTGTATCGGTGGTCGATAGAACTTGAGGGAATATTTGTTCTACCTTTAGCTCCTCGTTGGGTTCGACACTCTTACTTATCGAGAAAGGCTACAACTGATCCCCTATACTTGTGGGTTATCAAGACCTTTTTCTGGCGCCGTTGCCGGGGAGCAATAGCGTGGGGTGAATATTCTCGTGTGTGCTTGTTTGCTTTATCACTAAGTAGATTTTATTTGCTGTTCTAAGTTGTTCTCTATCTTTTGTTATGGATTTGGAACACGAAATACCAAAAAAATTAGTTGAACCTACTACACCAATGATTGAAGAACCACCCAAAATCTATCACACTGTTGAAGCTTTTTACTTGGATCATCTTCGATCCGTTTGTGCTCGTGTTGAAATCCCAACTAGCTTAGTTGAGGGCAAATCATTAAATGAGCATGCTTATTATGTGCGACACCGCTTATCTCAAAAAGGGAAACTTTTGTGGCATCATATTAATACTTTGCAATGTTGTGCTTGGAATTTATGCGAAATTTATGATTTTACTTGTTGTTCTGAAGACCCTAAAAAACACCTTCCCTATCAATGTGAGTTTAAGGATAATGGAATTGTTTCTTCTGATGCCAAGGGTGTTTATAATTACTATGATATTGAGCAAATTGAAGAATTTGTTGCTTTTAAGGGTGCTTATGAAATTGCTTCTTTGATTGAAAAGTATGATGCTACTCTTTACAAATCTGAAAGTTTTGCCATACTTAAATATTGCTATGAAAACTATGCTTCTAATGCTTATGTTAAGCCATATATTGAGGACTCCTCCGCTGTCCAAGAGGAGACTAATATTTTGCAGGAAACTATGTTAGAAGAAATTGATGACACTGTGAGCTCATTGGATGAAAAAGACGAGGAGGAGAGCGAAGAACAAAAGGAGGAAGAGCGGATTAGCTACCCGTGCCCACCTTCTAATGAGAGTAACTCTTCAACTCATACATTGTTTAATTTCCCTTCGTTCTTACCGAAGGATGAATGCTATGATAATTGCTATGATCCCTTGGATTCGTTCGAAATATCCCTTTTTGATGAACTTGATGCTTGCTATGCTTGTGGCCATGATGCCAATATGAATGATGCTTATGGAGATGAACTTGCTACAGTTCCTTATGTTAAACGTGAAATTGGTGCTATTGCACCCACACATGATAGTCCTATTATCTATTTGAATTCTCCCAACTACACTATATCGGAGAAGTTTGCACTTATTAAGGATTATATAGATGGGTTGCCTTTTACTATTACACATGATGATTTTGATAGATATAATATGCATGTGCTTGATGCTCCTACTTGCAATTATTATGAGAGAGGAACTACATCTCCACCTCTCTATGTTTTCAATATGATAAAATTGCAAGAAACTGCTTATGCTATGTATTGGCCTTTACTTGATGTGCATGAATTGTTCTTTTATGATATGCCAATGCATAGGAAGAGTGTTAGACTTCGTTGTTGCATGATATATGTTAATTTGTGCTCACTACTAAATTAAAAATCATTGTTAATTAAAATTGGCTTTGATATACCTTGGGATCCGGGTGGATCAATTACTTGAGCACTTTATGCCTAGCTTAATGGCTTTAAAGAAAGCGCTGCCAGGGAGACAACCCGAAAGTTTTAGAGAGTCATTTTATTCTGTTGTTTGCTTTTATATAGTTTAAAAACAAAAAAATAAAGAGGGGCACCTAAAACTTTTTCAAAAAGAAAAGTGAAAGTGAGAGAGACGAGCATTGTTAAAATGGGAGCATGCCTTGAACTTTGTTCATGCCCATGGAAACCTTGTGAATCTTAATTACAGAAACTTTTCAACAAAAATAATTATCCCCTTGTATAAATCCATTGTATTATAAAAATAATGTGCCAAGATTTGCCTTTAGGATGATTAGATTGCTTGTTTGGTGTGTGCAGTGCAAAAACAGAAACTTTGGCTGTAGTGTGTGAATTTACATTTTTTACTGGAATGTCAAAATTTTACAAAGTACTTCTATGCAAATTTTTTATTTTTTCCTAATTTTTCAGAATTTTTAGAGTTACAGAAATATAATAAATGTTCATATTGCTACAGACTGTCCTGTTTAAGACAGATTCTGTTTTTGATGCATTGTTTTGCTAGTTTTGATGAAACTATCGATTTTATCGGTGGTATAAGCCATAAAGAAGTTATAATACAGTAGCTACAATGTAAAAATAAAATGTGAATGGGTTTGCAACAATACTTAAAGTGGTAATTTGCTTTATTATACTAACGGATCTCACGAGAGTTTTGTTAAGTTTTGTGTGATTGAAGTTTTCAAGTTTTGGGTGAGATCACGATGGATGAAGGAATAAGGAGTGGAAAGAGACTAAGCTTGGGGATGCCTGTGGCACCCCAAGGTAATATTCAAGGACTCCCAGGAAACTAAGCTTGGGGATGCCCCAGAAGGCATCCCCTCTTTCTTCTAACAACCATCGGTAATTTTACTTGGAGCTATATTTTTATTCGTCACATGATATGCGTAAATCTTGGAGCGTCGTGTGCTTTTTATTTTTCTTTTAATAATGCACCATGCTGGTATGAGATAGTCCTTGGTCGATTTATAGAATGCTTCATGCACTTCACTTATATCTTTTGAGTATGGCTTTATAGAATGCTTCATGTGCTTCACTTATATCATTTGAAGTTTGGACTGCCTGTTTCTCTACACATAGAAAACCGCCATTTGTAGAATGCTCTTTTGCTTCACTTATATTTGTTAGAGCGTGGGCATATCTTTTGTAGGAAGAATTAAACTCTCATGCTTCACTTATATCTATTTAGAGAGTCAACAGGAATTGGTCATTCACATGGTTAGTCATAAAATCATACATAAAACTTGTAGATCACTGAATATGATATGTTTGATTCCTTGCAATAGTTTTGCGATATAAAGATGGTGATACTAGAGTCATGCTAGTGAGTAATTGTGGATTGGTAGAAATACTTGTGTTAAAGTTTGTGATTCCCGTAGCATGCACGTATGGTGAACCGTTGTGTGAAGAAGTCGGAGCATGATTCATTTATTGATTGTCATCCTTTGTGTGGAGGTCGGGATCGCGCGATGGTTAACTCCTACCAACCCTTCCCCTAGGAGCATGCGTCTAATACCTTGTTTCGATGACTAATAAATTTTTTCAATAAGTATGTGAGTTCTTTATGACTAATGTTGAGTCCATGGATTATACGCACTCTCACCCTTCCACCTTTGCTAGCCTCTCTAGTACCGCGCAACTTTCGCCGGTGCATTAAACCCACCTTCCTCAAAACAACCACCATATTCCTTCCTCAAAACAGCCACAATACCTACCTATTATGGCATTTCCATAGCCATTCCGAGATATATTACCATGCAACTTCCACCGTTCCGTTTATTATGACACGCACCATCATTGTCATATTGCTTTGCATGATCGTAAGATAGCTAGCATGATGTTTTCATGGCTTGTCCGTTTTTTGATGTCATTGCTATGCTAGATCATTGCACATCCCGGTACACCGCCGGAGGCATTCATATAGAGTCATATTTTGTTCTAGTATCGAGTTGTAATTCTTGAGTTGTAAGTAAATAAAAGTGTGATGATCATCATTATAGAGCATTGTCCCATGTGAGGAAAGGATGATGGAAGCTATGATTCCCTCATAAGTTGGGATGAGTCTTCGGACTTTATGAAAAATAAAAGAGGCCAAAGAAGCCCAAAAAAGAGAGGCCAAAGAAGCCCACCAAAAAAAAGATAAAAAATAATAAAAATAAAAAATGAGAGAAAAGAGAGAAGGGGCAATGCTACTATCCTTTACCACACTTGTGCTTCAGAGTAGCACCATGTTTTTCATATAGAGAGTCTCCTATGTTGTCACTTTCATATACTAGTGGGAATTTTTCATTATAGAACTTGGCTTGCATATTCCAATGATGGGCTTCCTCAAATTGCCCTAGGTCTTCGTGAGCAAGCAAGTTGGATGCACACCCACTTAGTTTCTTTTGAGCTTTCATACACTTATAGCTCTAGTGCATCCGTTGCATGGCAATCCCTACTCACTCACATTGATATCTATTGATGGGCATCTCCATAGCCCGTTGATACGCGTAGTTGATGTGAGACTATCTCCTTCTTTTTGTCTTCTCCACAACTACCATACTCTATTCCACCTATAGTGCTATATCCATGGCTCACGCTCATGTATTGCGTGAAAGTTGAAAAAGTTGGAGAATACTAAAGTATGAAACAATTGCTTGACTAAAACCGGGGTTGTGCATGATTTAATACTTTGTGTGATGAAGATGGAGCATAGCCAGACTATATGATTTTGTAGGGATAACTTTCTTTTAGCCATGATATTTTGAGAAGACATGATTGCTTTATTAGTATGCTTGAAGTATTATTGTCTTAATGTCAAATGATAGACTATTGCTTTGAATCACTCGTGTCTTAATATTCATGCCATGATTAGATTATATGAACAAGATTATGCTAGGTAGCATTCCACATCAAAAATTATCTTTTTTATCATTTACCTGCTCGAGGATGAGCAGGAATTAAGCTTGGGGATGCTGATACGTCTCCGTCGTATCTATAATTTTTGATTGTTTCATGCCAATAATCTACAACTTTCATATACTTTTGGCAACTTTTTATACTATTTTTGGGACTAACATATTGATCCAGTGCCCAGTGCCAGTTCCTGTTTGTTGCATGTTTTTTGTTTGGCAGAAAATCCATATCAAACGAAGTCCAAACGGGATAAAAACTTACGGAGATTTTTTTGGAATATATGTGAATTTTGGGAAGTGGAATCAACAGAAGGCGATGCTCGAGGGGCCCACAAGCCATAGGGGCATGCCCTGGGGGGTAGGGCGCGCCAGGGTGGCTTGTGGTCACCCCGTAAGGTGGTTGGTTCCCTTCTTTCGCCGCAAGAAAGCTAATATCCGTATAAAAATCGTGTTAAAATTTCAGCCCAATCGGAGTTACGGATCTCCGGGAATTTAAGAAATGGTGAACGGCCAGAATCTGAGAAGGCGGAAATAGAAGGAAACAGAGAGAGAGATCCAATCTCGGAGGGGCTCTCGCCCCTCCGCCGCCATGGAGGTCAAGGACCAGAGGGGAAACCCTCCTCCCATCTAGGGGGGAGGTCAAGGAAGAAGAAGAAGGAGGGGGGCAATCTCCATCAACATCTTCATCAGCACCATCTCCTCTCCAAACCCTAGTTAATCTCTTGTATCCGATCTTTGTCTCAAAACCTCAGATTGGTACCTGTGGGTTGCTAGTAGTGTTGATTACTCCTTGTAGTTGATGCTAGTTGGTTTACTTGGTGGAAGATCATATGTTCAGATCCTTAATGATAATTAATACTCCTCTTATTATGAACATGAATATGCTTTGTGAGTAGTTACGTTTGTTCCTGAGGACATGGGATAAATCTTGTTATAAGTAATCATGTGAATTTGGTATTCGTTCGATATTTTGATGAGATGTATGTTGTCTCTCCTCTAGTGGTGTTATGTGAACGTCGACTACATGACACTTCACCATTATTTGGGCCTAGAGGAAGGCATTGGGAAGTAATAAGTAGATGATGGGTTGCTAGAGTGACAGAAGCTTAAACCCTAGTTTATACGTTGCTTCGTAAGGGGCTGATCTGGATCCACATGTTTCATGCTATGGTTAGATTTATCTTAATTCTTCTTTCGTAGTTGCGGATGCTTGCGAGAGGGGTTAATCATAAGTGGGAGGTTTGTCCAAGTAAGGACAGCACCCAAGCACCGGTCCACCCACATGTCAAATTATCAAAGTAACGAACGCGAATCATATGAGCATGATGAAAACTAGCTTGACAGAAATTCCCATGTGTCCTCGAGAGCGCTTTGCTTTATATAAGAGTTGTCCAGGCTTGTCCTTTGCTACAAAAAGGATTGGGCCACTTTGCTGCACCTTTGTTACATTTGTTACTTGCTATCCGTTACGAATTATCCTATCACAAAACTATCTGTTACCGATAATTTCAGTGCTTGCAGAGAATTTCTTACTGAAAACCGCTTGTCATTTCCTTCTGCTCCTCGTTGGGTTCGACACTCTTACTTATCGAAAGAACTACGATAGACCCCCTATACTTGTGGGTCATCACTCAATGCTATATATTATTTCCCAATGATGTATGGCTATCCTATGATGTTTGAGTAGATCCGTTTTGTCCTATGGGTTGATTGATGATCATGATTGGTTTGAGTTGCATGTTTTATTATTGGTGCTGTACTATGGTGCTCTCCGTGTCGTGCAAGCGTGAGGGATCCCCGCTGTAGGGTTTGCAATATGTTTATGATTCGCTTATGGTGGGTGGCGTGAGTGACGGAAGCACAGACCCGAGTAAGTAGGTTGTTTACGTATGGGAATAAAGAGGACTTGATACCTTATAATGCTGTGGTTAGGTTTTACCTTAATGATCTTTAGTAGTTGCGGATGCTTGCTAGAGTTCCAATCATAAGTGCATATGATCCAAGTAGAGAAAGTATGTTAGCTTATGCCTCTCCCTCATATAAAATTGCAATAATGATTACCGGTCTAGTTATCAATTGCCTAGGGACAAATAACTTTCTTGTGACAAAAAGCTCTCTACTAAGACTAACTTAGTTGTTTCTTCATCTAAACAGCCCCTAGATTTTATTTATGTGTTCTTTATTATCTTGCAAACCTATCCCGTTACACCTACAAAGTACTTCTAGTTTGATACTTGTTCTAGGTAAAGCGAACGTTAAGCGTGCGTAGAGTTGTATCGGTGGTCGATAGAACTTGAGGGAATATTTGTTCTACCTTTAGCTCCTCGTTGGGTTCGACACTCTTACTTATCGAGAAAGGCTACAACTGATCCCCTATACTTGTGGGCTATCAAGGATGCCCCGGAAGGCATCCCTTCTTTCGTCTTCAATCCATCGGTAAATTTACTTGAGGCTATATTTTTATTCACCACATGATATGTGTTTTGCTTGGAGCGTCTTGTATGATATGAGTCTTTGCTTTTTAGTTTGCCACAATCATCCTTGCCGCACACATCTTTTGAGAGGGACATGCGTTAATCATGAATTTATTAGAATACTCTATGTGCTTCACTTATATCTTTTGAGCTAGGCAATTTTGCTCTAGTGCTTCACTTATATCTTTTTAGAGCACGGTGGCGTTTTATTTTATAGAAATAATTGAACTCTCGTACCTCACTTATATTATTTTGAGAGTCTTTAAACAGTATGGTAATTGGTTTAGGTTATGAATTTAGTCCTAATATAATGGGCATCCAAGGAGGATATAATAAAAACTTTCATATAAAGTGCATTGAATACTATGAGAAGTTTGATTCCTTGCATATAGTTTTGAGATATAAAGATGGTGATATTAGAGTCATGCTAGTGAGTAATTGTGGATTGGTAGAAATACTTGTGTTAAAGTTTGTGATTCCCGTAGCATGCACGTATGGTGAACCGTTATGTAACGAAGTCGGAGCATGATTTGTTTAATGATTGTCATCCTTTGTGTGAGGGTCGGGAGCGCACGATGGTTAACTCCTACCAACCTCTCCCCTAGGAGCATGCGTCTAATACTTTGCTTCGATAACTAATAGACTTTTGCAATAAGTATGTGAGTTCTTTATGACTAATGTGAGTCCATGGATTATACGCACTCTCATCCTTCCACCTTTGCTAACCTCTCTACTACCGCGCAACTTTCGCCGGTGCATTAAACCCACCTTCCTCAAAACAGCCACCATATACCTTCCTCAAAACAGCCACCATACCTACCTATTATGGCATTTCCATAGCCATTCCGAGATATATTGCCATGCAACTTCCACCATTCCGTTTATTATGACACGCACCATCATTTTCATATTGCTTTGCATGATTGTAAGATAGCTAGCATGATGTTTTCATGGCTTGTCCGTTTTTTGATGTCATTTGCTATGCTAGATCGTTGCACATCCCGGTACACCACCGGAAGCATTCATATAGAGTCATATTTTGTAATTCTTGAGTTGTAAGTAAATAAAAGTGTGATGATCATCATTATTAGAGCATTGTCCCATGAGAGGAAAGGATGATGGAAGCTATGATTCCCTCACAAGTTGGGATGAGTCTCCGGACTTTACAAATAATAAAAGAGGCCAATGAAGCCCAAATAAAAAAAGAGGCCAAAGATGCCCACCAAAAAAATGAGAGAAAAGAGAGAAGGGACAATGCTACTATCCTTTTTCCACACTTGTGCTTCAAAGTAACACCATGATCTTCATGATAGAGAGTCTCCTATTTTGTCACTTTCATATACTAGTGGGAATTTTTCTTTATATAACTTGGCTTGTATATTCCAATGATGTGCTTCCTCAAATTGCCCTAGGTCTTCGTGAGCAAGCGAGTTGGATGCACACCCACTTAGTTTCTTTTTGAGATTTCAAACACTTATAGCTCTAGTGCATCCGTTGCATGGCAATCCCTTCTCACTCACATTGATATCTATTGATGGGCATCTCCATAGCCCGTTGATACGCCTAGTTGATGTGAGACTATCTTCTCCTTTTCCTCACAACCTCCACCATATTCTATTCCACCTATAGTGCTATATCCATGGCTCACGCTCATGTATTGCGTGAAAGTTGAAAATGTTTGAGAACATAAAAGGTGTGAAACAATTGCTTGACTTGTCATCGGGGTTGTGCATGATTTAAATACTTTGTGTGGGGAAGATGGAGCATAGCCAGACCATATGATTTTGGGATAACTTTCTTTGGCCATGTTATTTTGAAAGGACACAATTGCTTTGTTAGTATGCTTGAAGTATTATTGTTTTTATGTCAATATTAAGCTTTTGTTTTGAATCTTACGGATCTGAACATTCATGCCACAATAAAGAATATTACATGGATGAATATGTTAGGTAGCATTCCACATCAAAAATTCTATTGTTATCATTTACCTACTCGAGGACAAGTAGGAATTAAGCTTGGGGATGCTTGATACGTCTCCAACGTATCTATAATTTTTGATTGTTCCATGCTATTATATTATCTGTTTTGGATGTTTTATATGCATTAATATGCTATTTTATATTATTTTTGGGACTAACCTATTAACTTAGACCCCAGTGCCAGTTTCTGTTTTTTCCTTGTTTTTGAGTATTGCAGATAAGGAATATCAAATGGAGTCCAAACGGAATAAAATCTTCGCGGTGATTTTTCTTGGACCAGAAGAAACCTACCAGACTTGGAGAGGGGGGTAGGAGACCTGCCGGGAGACGACAAGCCTGCAGGTCTCCTAACGCTAATCTTCCTCCTATAAATTCCCAAATATTCCCCCAATAGCAAAAAGAGCCACGATAATACTTTTCCGCCGCCGGAAGCCTCTGTTCCCGTGAGATCCCATCTTGGAGCCTTTTCCAGTAATCTGCCGGAGGGGGATTCGATCACGGAGGGCATCTACATCAACTCCATTGCCCCTCCAATGATGCGTGAGTAGTTCACCTCAGACCTTCGGGTCCATAGCTAGTAGCTAGATGGCTTCTTCTCTCTCTATGTTCTTCAATACCATGTTCTCCATGATCTTCATGGGGATCTATCCGATGTAATACTCTTTTGCGGTGTGTTTGTCGAGATCCGATGAATTGTGGATTTATGATCAGATTATCTATGAATACTATTTGAATCTTCTCTGAATTCTTTTATGCATGATTTCATATCTTTGCAAGTCTCTTCGAGTTATTGGTTTGGTTTGGCCAACTAGATTGGTAATTCTTGCAATGGGAGAAGTGCTTAGTTTTGGGTTCAATCTTGCGGTGTCCTCACCCAGTGACAAAGTAGGGGTAGCGAGGCACGTATTTGTATTGTTGCCATCAAGGGTAAAAGGATGGGGTTTTCATCATATTGCTTGAGTTTATCCCTCTACATCATGTCATCTTACCTAATGCATTACTATGTTCTTCATGAACTTAATACTCTAGATGCAGGCAGGAGTCGGTCGATGTGTGGAGTAATAGTAGTAGATGCAGAATCGTTTCAGTCTACTTGACACGGACGTGATGCCTATATGCATAATCATTGCCTTGGATATCGTCATAACTATGCGCTTTTCTATCAATTGCTCGACAGTAATTTGTTCACCCACCGTATTATTTTCCTTCAAGAGAGAAGCCTCTAGTGAAACCTATGGCCCCCGGGTCTATTTTCCATATTATATTTTCAGATCTATAAACCAAAAATACCAAAAATACTTTGCTGCAATCTTTTTACTTTTGTTTTACTTTTCATTTTAGTAATCTTTTATATCTATCTCTATGAGATCTCATCCTTGCAAGTAACCGTGAAGGGATTGACAACCCCTTTATAGCGTTGGGTGCAAGTGTTTGATTGTTTGTGTAGGTGCAAAGATTGGGGCCTTGCTTGTACCTCCTACTGGATTGATACCTTGGTTCTCAACAACCGAGGGAAATACTTATCTACTTTGCTGCATCACCATTTCCTCTTCAAGGGAAAACCAACGCAAGCTTAAGAAGTAGCAACGATTCAACCCCTATTTCCATTGTAAATTGATAGCTACTACCACTTTTTGCCCCAAGGGTGTTAACCAATCACTCCCTATCCCAAAAATATTTGGGCTGAACTTTCCTCATTCCTCGCCAGTCAGTGCTGGTATGGACTCTGCCGCCAGCCAAATGGAAGCAAGTGTCGGTGCACACACTTGCTAATTTGAAAAAGAAGCAAAAAAACTTCACTAATTTGAAAAAGTTTAAAAATATTTATGAATTTCAAAAAATGTTCACCGATTCAAAAGATGTTCGCGAATTTCTAAAATTGTTCCCAATTTTTTTAAATGTTCATTGACAAAAAAATGTTCACAAATTTCAAAAGTTTTTCCAAATTATGAAAATTATCGATTAAAAAAATATTCGTGATTAACAAACATTTTCCAAATTCAAAAAGTTGTTGTTATTTTTTTTAAATGGTCGCGAATTCAAAAAATATCCAGGAATAGTTTGAATCCTGCTCTGGCATTAACTGTAGTTAAATGGTCGAGGAGGCGATCATGCCCTGAATTAACAACCAATTTCAAAGTTGGTGAAGATTGTGTAATGGATCTCAGGTTTGAAGTTGTTGGATCTTGGTAGGTAGCAAGAGTGGTGAGAGCTTGGGCATAGGTTTTTCTAGAATGTTTCCTAAAGACATGAGTCATTCATCTTCTTGTTCTTGCAAATGAAGATCTAATTCATAAGAATAATTTGGCCCTCCATTTCCCCAGAGTAGGAAATTTTGAATTTTGGCACAGACCAACTTCTTTAGATGAGACCGCAAATTTTGAGGACCAGTTTTGAAGTTGCTTGAATTTATAGAGAGATGTGCGGCCGCCAAAGCATGAAAGGAGAAATGCACTCACCGATTCCTCGGTCGGACAGATCTTGGATCTTGTAAATTCTGCCATGAGGAGGAAGTCGTCGTGGTCTTGTTCCTCTGCATGGTTTGTACGGACACCCTATTTCTTCCAGATTTCTTCTTCAAATGCTTGCACCTTGTCAAAGTTGAGATTCGATAGAGACATGGTGGGAGAGAGTGACTTGGCCGGCGAGTCCACAGTGGAAGTTCGTCGGTATGGTTTGTGACCGCCGTGGCCGGAGTGGCCAAGGGTGTGGTCGGGGAGAGGGGGCGCAGTCAGGTGTATGGTCACAAAATTCTCAAGCTCTTGTTCCAAGACCACTTAACTGGAACATATGATGAAGTTTAATTAACTAAATGGCTTCATTCCTCACTAAAAAGCTCAGCCAGTTGTCAAATGATTCATCCGTCTTGCAGTGTATTTCTACTTCTGCCCTTGGTATCTGAATCATGAATTGCTGGTTGATGTGGGACAGCGATACTTGTTGTATGTTTACCATTTCCTTGCGAGTTTGTTATGGTGCAGTCTTCAGCTGTTCATCTAGTTAGCTTGTTGCGATGATACTCCATGAGGCTGTGGTACTGAAAGTTTTGTACAGTTTTCTGTAAACATACCTCTGCTGCTCTATGCGGATATGTGAGTCTGGTCTGCGTGGGCATGTGCCTCAATTGTAGATTTGTAACCACAAAAAAGAGGAAAGGTAAATAATAAATGATGATATATCGTGTGTATAGATGTAATAAGTGGTGTTAGAGCATCTCCAACAAACTACCAATACGACTCAAATCTCGAAAACTACTAAAATATCCATTTTTTATGCTCCCGACTAACGATTCAACCCCTATTTCCATTGTAAATTGATAGCTACTACCACTTTTTGCCCTAAGGGTGTTAACCAATCACTACAGGAATCAGGCTCTTTGTCGTCTGCCATGGCAGACGGCAAAGGGCACAACCACGGACGGCAAAATTTTGGGCCGAATAAACTCCGACAATGGGGTTCTTTGCCGTCTGCCTTGGCACAGCGGACGGCAAAGTGTTTTGCCGTCAGCCAATTACAAATTTGCCGTCTGCCGCGAACATAACAGACGGCAAAACCGTGCTTTTTGTCGTCAGTCAAAATGTGTTCTTTGCCGTCATCCGAACTGAACTATACACGACAAAGATTGTTTTTCATTTATTTTTTCCTAAAACAGTGACATCACAGCAGAGCATCTCGCTAGTCAAACAAGACAGGTTTAGCATACAGAGGTTTTGGATTCGCTGCCTTTCATTCATCGTAGGTGGATTTACACAGAAGTTACGCTGCTATCCTGAAAATTTACACAAAGGACCTAGAAAGTAAAAATGAAAAGCAATGAAGTCCTTCTCCACCACAACAACAGGGGCTTCACCGCCGGCCATCCTTCTCGCCAGGGACAAACCACACGGACTTCCATGCCGCCTACTTGCCCTGTTCGCCTACTTGCCCGCACCGGCCATGCCTTGCTAGCGCCGCCCGCCCGCGCTCGCTCGCAGCGGCCACCCGCACCGGCTATGCCCCGCTAGCGCCGCCCGCCCGCGCTCGCTCGCAGCGGCCTCCCACACCGGCTGGAGCAGAGGAAGGGGAGGCCGGAGGATTCAGTGAGGGGGCGGAGTAGAGGAGGGGGGAGCAGAGGAAGGGGAGGGCGGAGGCTTGCCGGCGGCGGCAAAGAGTTTGCTGGCCGGAGGACCGAGGCTGGTGGCGTTGGCGCAGGTGAGGGACGCTGCCGCTCAGCCGCCGCGTTTCTGTGGACGACAGAAGAGATCGAGGGAGATGAGGGTGCGCGTGGGGTGGGAACGTGGGATGCCTCGTCCACTCGTGGGTGTGGGAGCGTGGAGCTGCCCCTCCACGTCATCGATCCATGAGAATCTGGTTCCAGCCAATAGGAAACGTTCATATAAGTTGTGTTTCTTTACCCTATTAGATTTAGCAAAATAAATAGGTTAAAATTTAGTAAATTTTTTGAAATTTTTACTACGCCTTCTACAAACTATAAACCAATAGCATGTCGAATTTCATATACTTTAGACCTTGTTTACACTCTCAAATAATTTGAGAAGTCGATACTATTCATTCGCCTACAGTAAAAAAAACAGACAACAAAGTCTTTGCCGTCTTCCAAATGAAAACAAACGGCAAAGTGAGCTCTTTGCCGTCCGCCAAATGAAAGCCGTTATTATGGCATCCTCTTTGCCGTCTGCTGGCGGACGGCAAAGAGCCCGCGGACGGCCCAGTTAACCTAACCAAACCCCACGGGCCAGTGGGGCCCAGGTGGGCTCTTTGTTGTCTGCTTTCCGGCTCTTTGCCGTCCGCCAACAGATGGCAAAGAGCTGACTGATGGCAAAGACACTCTTTGCCATCTACCAACTCTTTGCCGTCCTCTTTCACCTAGCTGACGGCAAAGACCCTCTTTGCCATCAGCCAGCAGACGGCAAAGACATGGCAGACGGCAAATGATCTGATTCCAGTAGTGAATCACTCCCTATCCCAAAAAAAATTGGGCTGAACTTTCCTCATTCCTCGCCAGTCAATGCTGGTATGGACTCTGCCGCCAGCCAACTGGAAGCAAGTGTCGGTGCACACACCCCTCCTCACACATAGTTTGTCCATGTATCCTCTATGTTAAGCATGTCCACTGCAATGATGCTTGATACTCCGGAGGTGTTCTGCTAAATGCCGCAAGGGCAAAAATATTCTAACTTTGTTGATGAATTGCAACATGTCTATGCACATATTTTATAGATTATTTTTATATTTGTACTATGATTTAGTGATGAAGTGGAGGGTGGGTTCTTCCTCGCCTACTTCGAGTATCGCCGCCGCGCTCCTAACCAGCCGCCGCCGCTGCCGTCAGGCCGCGGCCGCCGCTCCTCTTCGGCGCCGCTGCTGCTCGCTCACCCGAGCTGCGCCACCCGTCCACACCCTTCATCTCTGTCCAGCACCAGCTCATCGTCAGCGTCGCCGTCGTCTACCCCGACCACTTCATCTACTCCGACCACTGCGGGCGACATCGGCCCCCATGCCGATTTGCTCCGCAACCATCGTCGAGTCCTTCTCTGCTAGCCTCCTCGACATGGCGTACTAGTTTGTGCAGGTCCCCGTCTACGCATGCTCGGTGCTAGCAACACCGACGCGTGCCTTCGTCCCCGATGTGTTCCCAGGCCTGGCAAGCCTGGAGCGGCGCATCGTCAACATCGACTTCGTCCATCTACGCATGCCCGGTGCTGGCAACACCGATGCGTGCCTTCATCCACGATGTGTCCCCGGGCTTGGCAATCCCGGCGCGACGCGTTGTCAACAACATCTTCCTCCCGGCGCACCAGTACTTCAACACCACTGTGCCGATGACTAACTCGGCGCCTCCTTGCGCCCGCGGCTTCACGGCGACTTCCACGACACCAGCCTCCCCGACTCGACATCGACCACGACATTCCTTGCATGGCTACCTCGACCATAGCTACACCACCGTACGCTCTCGGCTACTTTGACATAGCACAAAGGGCTACCGCCTTGCTTTAGCAACCTCGTCGGTTTCTACTCCAGCCACGACTTCCGCGATGCATCGATCGTTACGACTGGGGGGATGACCGTCAGCTTACCTTCGGATTCTTCTCCAGTCTCACCGTCTGCGTCGCTACCATTGTGACTACGGGGGGTGTTAAGTATCGTGATTGTTTAGGAAATATAGATAGACTAGGATTTGTTCCTACCTTGACTTGTACTCCAAGATGATCATGTACTCCTATATATATGCCCATGAGGCTCAAGCAATATAACAACTATTCCATCAAATCCCTCTCCCCCTTCCAACATTAAGGAACACTGATGGGTCAGTCATTTTCTCAACCTACAGATATACTTTCCATTGCAAGGACGTCCTCGAAGCTGAGATTAGCGCCATTTTAGAAGGCATGTCTTTGAGCATGGAGCGTCCTGATCGACCTATCGTTATCCACTCTGAATCTCCTTTTGCTATTGCTGCCCTAATGAATGATTCACTTAATAGCTCTGCCTATGGACACTTGATGAGAGAGATCAAGAAGCTTGTTCAGCTTCATGGGTTTATTCTGCTGAAAGTCACTCATAATCAAAATAGAGTTGCTCTTAGTCTTGCTAATTGTTAGGAACCCAACTCACAAGTCACTAATCTCACACATCTATATAGGAATTCAGTTGAGATACAAGCCTTGAGGAAGAAGAAAGAGGAGCAGGGCAAGGAGCCGGAGGTAGAAGAAGATAAAGCCGCCGTGTCGTTTCGCCTGATCCTACGCGGATAGTCTGTTCGTTGCTCTCTCTGAGCTACTTGTAGCCAGTGGCACACATTTGGACCCGGCCCATGTGCTGGTCGAAGGGGCAAGCCCATGTGCACGCCCAGGTTATAGTGGGCTGCTAACATCCCTCCCTTCTTGAAAGTCGGCTTGCCCCCAAGCCGACACCACTGACAACCACCCGGATCCCAGTGCACTCGATGCTTTGGGACGTTGTCGGAGTCTTGGCGGTGATCGAAGTTGGAGTAGACTTCAAGAAGGTTGAAGTAGTAGTTGAAGTGAAAAGAAATCCAGTCGAGGACGTGGCCGTTGTCAACACAGTCGCAGTCGAAGCCGAGGTAATACTCGAGGCCGACCAAGTCTTGCACAAAGACGGCAGCGACGACGATGACACCCCTCCCTTCTTGAAAAGGATATGGATTGTAGCATGTAGAGGACGTCATACCACTCATGGCCTGTGGTTTCTTGTCGATTATCCACACGATTATAATCTTTGGCTGGTGAAGATCAGAAGCTGTTATGGTTGGATCCAGCGACTTATGCACTTCGTTAGCAGGGTATTCGACCCAAACAACAGCCGAAGCGTTGGTAAGATCATATGAGCAATCACAACACATAGAGTACCATCCTTGATTCGGAAGGAGCGACAAATCTCCAGCTGTAGTGCATAACTCCATTGCTTGGTCTGGGACTGTTATTGCATCAAAACTATGGCGCACCTTTTTGTAGCAGAGTAGTTCTTGTTGGCATTTTTTGTAATTCCACATTGTTACAAGGGTCAATGCCTTTGCTTCCCTGAAATTAAACTGAACATTTCTAGGTGATATTCTTGCAACAATCATCGGCCTTCTAATAGTGCAGTCCAGACCCAAGTGATGCCAGGGACAGGGAGGTTTCAGCTAAAAATTTGGCAAAGACTCAGATGGTCCTTCAATGACAAGCTTATTACATCTTGCACGCCACACATCATAAGGAGCAGCCAGCTGTATTGTTCTCTTGCCAATTCTGTTTTCTGCCTGCCTGCTAGAGGAATGCAGAATATCACACATGGGGTCCGAGCGGTCAGCTCCCACAGGAAACATGGAAGTAACAGGAGTACTCAATGTCAAAGTATAAGTATCCTTGACGCTCTCTAGACCACGTACTTGCTCATAATTCTTCTTTTTCTTCCAGTTTGTCAAGTATGCTTCTTCATTGCTGAGCGGCATCCAAATCACACACTCGCAGCTCTTTTGACCCCATATTCTTGTATCATATTTGAGCTCCGCCAATGAATTATTTGAACCATTGTTCTCGACTGTAATTGTAGCTATGCATTTGCCAAATTCTTCCACAATCCGTAGCATCCTTTTTTGCATTGTGCAGAGTACTAATCTCGAAGCAGGAAGCACATTGTGCCATTGTACGAGATGAACAAGGGTGACACAGGAAAATCGGAATTGGTATGCATGCCACAACTCCCTTGCTACTTGATGGAACTCATAGAGGAAATCCCAATTGGCAAAATATTCAGCTCCTGCCATACTGAAACCTGCATGTGTTGCAGTATCAGTTGTCCTACAAGTCGTTCCATTGAATCCGGGGTTGATCCATGTATCAGCCCCTATATTTGCAGAGATACTAAATATCCAACGTTGCACTGAAGCACTTATATGCATAGTGTAATTGCACAAACTGATTTGACCAGGGTCTGCTACTTCCAAATTTGAATGGTAGTGCCGCACTAAAATCTTCTTAAATTTGTGAGTAACAGGAATGCCCCCAACAACAGCATACTCCAGTACATGATTCTCAGAAAAGTTCCACTGCTCTTGGATTTTAGAAACAAGGCTTCTAGTGCTCAACAATTTCTCAAGCCACAAATGAATAGCAACCTTCCTGACATGCCCATGAATAGCTAGCAACTGATGCACAGTAAATTCCACCTTGGGTAATTCTGACCACACTTGTACTGCTTGGCATTTGTATGAAAATGATGGCCACGGTAGTGGTCGCAGCTCGGCCTTGCTGTAATTACCTTGCAAAATGAGAGCTCCTTCTCCAATGACGCTCTGTAGCTTTATCATCTCCTGCCAATTATCAGATACAATTATCACCACAGTATGAACCCAGGAAGATACCTTCCAAAAAGGCCAATGCAGCAGCTCTAGTAAGGACACTATCCAATTTTGTATCTTCTCAGCCTGAAAGTGGGTAGACATGCCATACGAAGGAACTCCTGGATCCCAGGTCAGCAACAAAATAGTGTTACCTCGAGCATACTGAGTAGGAGGTAGCCATTCTTGCAACTTACGCTTCATTCTTGGCTGGTGGTCAAGTGGCTTGGTAAGTGGGAAGACGAAGCCTAATCTTTCAGTGGAGTGCAGTTTCATAGCCTCGACTGTCAGATGCACAGTGGAGCCTCCGTTCCCTAATTTTTCCTTCACCACTATGTTTCCCCAATTTTCTAGACTAGTTGGCGGCCACAAGAGCAACCCTGAACATGACTCCTCAAGATAGCCTGCATCTGAATGATACTTGAACGATGGCCACGGCCTAGGCCTGAACATGTACCCCATTTGTATGGCCTCCACTGATGGCGGCCATGGTTTCCAATGTCGGTCTTTCTGCTGTAATTCTTCTTCGAAAAACGCAAATGTGATGTTCCCGATGTTGTTGCACAATGGAGTTGCCTGCTCAGGGAAAATGTCAATGATGGTTGTGGGAGGCGAGGGTGTGACAATTGAGTTGACCATAGACATCAAAGGGGTGACGCCGCAACTTGAGCGTCGCATCGAAAATACGGTGAGCATTGGAGCAGCAATGTCCCTGGAGACTACAGAGACGACACCGTGGTCCACCTCGCCCGTCACTGGGATGGAGGTGTTGACAGAGAGGGTGTCGAGCTCCTGGACGTCGGCCTTGGGTTTGACGATGGTGGTGGTCACCACGGGAGGAACAACCTCCTCAGCAATAGAATAGGTGCCGCTGCCGATGGAGGGTGTTGCCAGTGCGGGTGTGAGCTGCTCGAGCTCCTTGTCGTTGAGGTTGGCGGCAGGCTCGGGGTAGACGATGGTGGCGGCGACTTGGCGCGAGCCATCCATCGAACAGGTGACGGGAGCCCTTGCGAGGCAAGCATGGGATGCATCGGGGGTGAGCTCGAGGACCTCCTGAGCCTTGGTGGTGGGGCAGGAGACGTCGGGGATGGGCGCCGACTTCTCAGTAGTGGTCTCCTGCAAGGGGAGCGATGATGGTGGATCTGGTGCTGCCGTGCGTGCAGGAGATGAGGTTGGGGCCGACCGTATGTCCGCCGTCGCATTCCACATCTGCAGGCGGCAGCAACGGTAGTAGATGTAGCGGCCGTCCCAGTATGCCATTGCGTGGGCTGCCGCATGAGCCGAACTGAATCGGACGTCTGCCGCTACACATGGCTCTCCATCATCCGATTTTGTTGGAGGATACACCACCAACTGCTCCACACCAAAGGGGACAAAGATGGAATACACCACATCAACGGTGATTGGATAAATTGCTTGTTCCACCACCATGCTGAGAACCTGATCCGAAAACATTTGGTGGCTAGACATTTGATCGAACACGTGGTAGGCAGTGACTGGGGGAAAAAAAATGGAAAGATTTTTGGGAGGGTGGTGAGATGGCTCTGATTACCAGATGTTAGGAACCCAACTCACAAGTCACTAATCTCACACATCTATATAGGAATTCAGTTCAGATACAAGCCTTGAGGAAGAAGAAAGAGGAGCAGGGCAAGGAGCCAGAGGTAGAAGAAGATAAAGCCGCCGTGCCGTTTCGCCTGATCCTACGCAGATAGTCTGTTCATTGCTCTCTCTGAGCTACTTTTTTTTTTTGAGAAAAAACAACGCCCCTGTATTACTTATTCAAAATTTAGAGGAATACAAAGATGATCCGGTGGATCATTCAGCCAAAGATGGCGCCCAACAGGTAAAGTTGTTGCCATTCTAGTTGTAGCCAGTGGCACACATTTGGACCCGGCCCATGTGCTGGTCGAAGGGGCAAGCCCATGTGCACGCCCAGGTTACAGTGCGCTGCTAACACTAATCTAGGGAGATCTGCAGGTAGCACCGCTTGTTGGTTGCACCAAACTCCAGACATTGTGAAAAGTTTTGTATTAGCGGAATGTAACACTATTTCAACGAAAATCGCATGCGCATAGTAGCTGACTGAGCTGCCGCGCTGCTTGCTCGAGCAGCGCGACGCGACCCGTTCCGATCCTATCGGCTCGGACTCGCCTGCTGGTCGGTCGACGTCTCGCTTGTGGACCAGAAGCTTGGCCATCCCTTCCCTCCGGTGCGCAACAGAGACGCGGTGCAGAACCGCGGTAGAATTCCACGACCCCGCGCGTACCAGCACCACGAGTCGCGACGACCGGCGACGGCGCCAGCACGGCGCACGACGAGCGTCTCCGGTCCGGCGGAGCAGCAGCACGTAACAAAAGCGCAAAACACGTCAGTACGACGACGTGGCGCCCCTCCATTGGCCAGCGCCGGGGCTTCAGCGAGCTTCATTTGCTGCCGCAGTTAAAAGTGGGGCCGGCGCCCAGGTGGGGACGTCCCACCGTCGGGGTCGCGGGTCCACCACCGTGGACTTTGACGGGTCGTCGCCGGCGTCCGCTGGCGACCCGGGACGGAGAAGGCCGCGCCGCTCCGGTCCACACCCCCACTCGCCCCCGCAAACGGCCCCCGGTCTTCGCGAATTCACAGCAATGCCACCCGGCTCCGCTCCGGCCATGGTCCGCTGGTTGGTCGGGCGAGAAGGGCATTTCCGTGAATAAGCTCCACATCTGCGGGCTGTTGCGGCGCCCCGCGCGCTACAAATATTCCCTTGGCAATGGAAAGCCCACAGAAGCAGCAGCCTGGCAGGCAGCCACTACCTACTCTTCGTCTCCGGTGAGCCACCGGCGATGGGTAGCAGCCGCCGGCGGGGCGACCGCCAGCTCCAGCTCCAGCTCCTGCACCGCCTCCTCGCGCTCTCGTCGCTGCTCCTGCTCGCCTCCGGGGAGGTCATCTTCGAGGAGCGATTCGAAGGTAGTATTCCCACTCCCCCAGCTCAGTCTGAACTCTCAAGTAGAGTTGCTGCTCAGTTGCCAGTTTGGGAGGTGACTGCATGCTCCCTATTGTACCTGTATGTACCCGCTGCTATTTCTGTGCTGGTCCTTGCGAATTGGATTGGATTCGCTGCTCCCAAATTCCATTTTGGGTGATTGATTGATTGGGTGCCTGAAAATTACCTGTGCCGCCCCCCGGATTGACCAGTATTTTGCTCATGCCCTTGGGAATTTCTGCTATCCCTGTTCATGGTTTTTTGGTTCACAAAGGATATGCACTTCTTTTCAACGACCAAGCAAGGAATTGAGTGGTTGGAGGTGAGTGATGTATCGAGGTTTCCTACTGAAATGATTAGTTCCTTCCATGATGACACAGTGGGAAGTTGGAACTCTAGTGGTGTTTTAACTTTAATTAATGTCTGTGTTCATGGGGAGCATCAGTGTGATGGAGTGACCAGTGAATTGCTGGCATGGACTGGTTTGCTAGACTTAGCTGCGATGCCTTGTCCAATACATGAGTTTGATTAAGTTACTGCCAGTTTCTAGTTGACTCATATAGTTGTATGTTTCAGATGGTTGGGAGACTCGTTGGGTGAAATCCGATTGGAAAAGGAGCGAAGGGAAAGCTGGTACATTCAAGCACACGGCAGGAAAATATTCTGGGGATCCTGATGACAAAGGTTTTCTTTCTCATCCCTCAGTAGTTCTTGTTTAATTGATGATGACGATGGTTCGGTCGCAAGTCAAATGAACTCCTGCTTTGCGTACGATAACTTAATTCTGGATACCGTCTGATCCTTGTGTTCTATTCATGTGCTCTAGGCATTCAAACAACAATAGATGCTAGGCATTTTGCTATCTCAGCCAAGATACCCGAGTTCAGTAACAAGGGCAGGACATTGGTGGTCCAGTATTCCATAAAGTTTGAGCAGGAAATTGAATGTGGTGGTGGCTATATTAAGCTAATGTCTGGTTATGTCAACCAGAAGAAATATAGTGGAGACACTCCATACAGGTACGTCATTGCCTACTTCTGTCCCGTGGAATTTCCCATTCTTACAATGATCCACCATTGCTGTTAGTAAGATCCTAAGCAGACCTTTCACTCTTTTGACCATGTGATTGGAATGTTTGTATCGTTGATGAGCAAAGGTCCATCTCACATAATTTGTTATATTGTATATAAGTCCACCTAGATGCCATGGCTTGCAAATGTCCATCCATGATTTAAGGCGAAATGAATAAATATAAACTTCTTATCTGTTCAGGTTTACTAGTCTACTGTATGCTGATAACTTTCTCATGTTCTCTTACACAGCTTGATGTTTGGGCCAGATATATGTGGGACTCAAACAAAGAAGCTGCATCTTATACTCTCTTACCAGGGGCAGAACTACCCTATCAAGAAAGATCTACAATGCGAAACCGACAGGCTGACGCATGTTTACACATTCATTCTGAGGCCCGACGCATCTTATAGTTTACTTGTTGATAACCGTGAAAGAGAATCTGGAAGCATGTACACTGATTGGGACATCTTGCCTCCTCGTAAAATTAAGGATGTTGGTGCCAAAAAGGTAGCTCACTTTTTTGAAAAATGCAACTGTACTACAACTAGAAGCATCACAATCACAGAATCATCTAACATATATGCCTTTTTGCAGCCTAAGGATTGGGATGACAGAGAGTACATTGAGGATCCAGATGCGGTTAAACCTGAGGTTTGTGTGCCGATACATTATTATGTGAATTTGATTATTTTACAATGTAGCAAATTTTTTTGTAACGGCTCATCTACCTTGGCCAGGGCTATGATTCTATTCCAAGAGAGATTCCTGACCCAAAGGATAAAAAGGTATGCAGGTTCCTATCTTAATGAAACTAAAGACATCAAACATTAAGTTACTGCACTTCATATTCCATATTATAAATGGTCTTGACTTATTCGGTAATGCATCATTCAGTGCTAACTTATTAGCATGAAGTCCATTTAACCACTTATCTGGCTCTACATATTTGGTCTTGCTGCAAATGTTTTGCATTTGAAGCATTCTAGTTACCCTCACATAAACTGTGGATGTCCTAGCACATCTAAAGAAACATACTTATGACGAAGCTCTGTACAACTAAGCACACCACATGATGACAAATATATGCATGTTGTGTTATTAATCAGCCCGACACGTGGGACGATGATGATGATGGCATATGGAAACCTAGAAGGATACCGAATCCAGCATACAAAGGGCAATGGAAGCGCAAGGTCTGTCTTGTTGTTTGTCCATCAGTCATTCATGCTACTTTATTTCTTTGCTAGACTTCATGTTCTCACATCTTCTGCCCACAGAAAATTAAGAACCCTAACTACAAGGGTAAATGGAAGATCCCATGGATTGATAATCCAGGTAAGCAAATAGGAAAACTGGTATTGAACTAGACACTTGATTTTGAAGTGGACTCTTGTCAACCTTTCAAACAGCCTTGAACCATGAACTGTTGCATTTCTGCAGAGTTTGAGGATGATCCAGATTTATATGTACTGAAACCTCTGAAGTATATTGGAATTGAAGTTTGGCAGGTACCATATGTTACACATATTGGTTTTCTGGAGAAACATGTTTCATCATAATTATTATTGGTTGTTCTGAAAGAAACACAGTTGATATTGACTTAGAGCTTACTCGTGTGCAGGTAAAAGCCGGTTCAGTTTTTGACAACATCCTCATTTGCGATGACCCGGAATATGCAAAACAGGTTGCCGATGAAACATGGGGTGCAAATAAAGAGGTAACCGGACATGTTTACTGAATTAACCCATGCTGCTGATATCCTGTAAGCAGTGTCTTACTTTTCTGTATATTATAGGCTGAAAAGGAGGCTTTTGAAGAAGCTGAAAAGGAGAGGAAAGCTAGAGAAGATAAGGTTAAAATCTTCAATTAGCAATTGTTACTGGCCATTTTTTTATGTCCTTGAGGCAGAACCGCAAAAGAATAACTGTCGTTGTGAAAGAAGCTAAACATAACTGCTTGTGTACAGGAAGCTCAGCAAGCAAGGGAGGAAGGAGAGCGACGGAGGAGAGAGAGGGGTGATAGACACCGTGGCAGGGACCACTACAAGGACAGATACAAAAGAGTAAGCTCACATATATTCGCTTTTTTCCTCAAGTAATTCCAGAGCTCTTTGAAGTATCAACAAGTGACTACCGAGTGTCAAGCATGGGAAAAATCTCTTAGAAGTCTTGTTCGCCGATTCCCTCAGCACACTTATTGATTCATGGAACATATCAACATATTACATAACCCAGGAACTTAAGACATTGCTGATATGGTAGACAAGCATAATTGATTATGTTCTATTACTGGTATTCTTCGAAGGCCGTGGTGTGTTGCCTTGTGTTGTAGTGTCATAACCTTAAATGTATGATACTGTGTGACACTGTGACTGTGTAAGACATCATGTACAAATGAATGAATGATTTGCTGACATCCTTTTGTTCTTGTGTTTCAGCGCAACAGGGATCACTGGGATGACTACCATGTAAGTTGTGAAGCACCTTCATACTTTCATTTAATATTTACAACTGCTGCATTGGATAACAGCAGGTTACTAACAACACATTCTGGTGTCATGTTCAGGATGAGCTTTGAAGCCCCAAAAATCTTCCATTATTCGAAGGAGAAGCTGGGATTTGACATGGACATTGCGTTATAGTTGCTGCCAATAATTGAAGTGTTTCTTGTCTCGTGTGAGGGAAACTGATTGAATTGACCACGAAGATCATTCCTATGTGACAGCAGGACAGATAATTCCACTTATCCTCGAAAGTCAAAAACTTGGCCTTGGCCCTGAAATGTGATGTTGTGTGTGTAATGTACATGGTCAGCAATGTGCTTCCTTTTGTAAACAGTTGTTGCTAATACAAATAAAGAGATTCAAGCATAATTCAAATAACTGTTGTTGCTCAAGAGCATTCAATATGCATGTAAGCTCTTACTTTGCTTCCCAGCAATTCTTTTACTTTGCTTACTTCATCAGCATACACAAATGCTTAGGGATTTAGCCTTTCAGGTATGAAAAGAAAGCATACATCTAGAAGAACAATGCATTAGCTTCTTGTTCATGCATAAAATCAATGAATTGATGCATCAGATTCGTCTAAACACACTGATGCAAAATGGTAAGGTGACACGGCAATTGCTGGCAGAACAAGGCTGTTGTATGCCTGTACTGGCAACAATCGCGCCTTGAAACAAATATAATGAGCATATCAGTTCATCATATGATCCGTATGAAAAGCAACATCTTGGTTCAGGATAAGAACAATCAGACATGTACAGCACAAATTCAGTTCTTTTTTCTACATGCTTCTCTTTCCTTTACATGTTACTCCCTCCATCAGTGTCAAAAACACTCTTATATTATGGGACGGAGGGAGTACTTCACAAAAAGGATTCATTTCTGTTCGAAATGAATATGCATCTGGAAGCCGAGATAAAATAACTCCTTTCACATCTGAGATGATGAAAGAAAACTATAACACCAGATTCTCAGAACTGGGAGCATAGGGTTGTGTCAACGCGATGCAATTTTACAAACTGAAACAAGACCTATCAAGCATTTCAGTGAGCAGCTCTTCCACACTGCAAGCCATACAAAATCTGCAACTCCTCTTCTGGGCAGCATCTCCATTTGCAGAGCTCTACCATTTCTGGATGCAACCACACCCACACCCAGAGACTGCAGCGAGGGCTCTGTAACAATATCTTGGTTTCTAGCTTGAGTCTACACATTAGAATATAAAAATCTGATATGCACAGCATAAATTCAATCGTTCTTTTTCTACACGCTTCTCATTCCTTTACATGTTATCCTTCATAAAAGAATCCCTTTCTGTTTGAAATGAACATGCATCTGGAAGTGAAGATAAAACAACTCCCTTCACATCTGAGATGGCCAAAGAAGCGCATACCACCAGATTCCGAGAACTGAAAGTATAGCATTGTGTCAATTGATACAATTTTACAAACTGAAACAAGATCTATCAAACATTTCAGTGAGCAGCTCTTCCACACTGGAGGTCATACAAAATCGGCGACTCCTCTCCCAGGTAGGGTGTCCATTTGCAGAGTTCTACCATTTCTGGAAGCAACAACACCAACAGACGGCAGCGAGGGATCCGCAACTGGCTCAATCTCAATAAATCCCATTTCAAAAGACCCTGTACGCTTCAAGCTCAAGACGAACACAAGCACGATCCACCCGAGCATTGTGATCGCCCAGTAGTTATTCATCCCATGAATCAAACCCCAGGCAATCGAGTAACCAACAATGATCCCGGACAGGTGGCCGATGAAGCTGGCCTGCGGAACCATGATGGATGTGAATATCAGTGACTCGAACGGCGCAAAGCTGATGGGCAGCGAGAGGACCCCGAAGAGGTTGAGCTTGGACGACGGCTGCTTGGCGGCCAGGATGGTCATCCACCCGAACACGACGCACGAGTAGCCAACGGCGGTCACCCTCCGGAAGTAGTCCACCTTGAACCTCCGGATCATCACGTGGTAGATCCCGAGCACAAGCAGCCCGGACAGCACCACCAGCACGAGCGTGTAGTGGAGGTAGTACTGGACGCCGAGCCCGGCCTGCCCCAGCTGCTCGACGGCGCCGAGGCTCCACAGCGCGCTCATGTTGAACACCAGGTGCACCACGCTGACGTGCGAGAAGGCGGCGGTGATGAGCCGCCAGTGCTGCCCCCCTTCCACGGCCGCCTCGTAGCTCAGCCCGACGTCCCCGTACCCGATGCTCCTCTTCTGGATGAGGAACCAGATGAGGGAGCAGAGGGCTATCACGCCGCTGCTCGCCGGCTTCTCCAGCATCTCGTAGATTAGAGGCTTCCCCATGTCGCCGGAGCTAGATTCACATACGAGATCGTGGCCCTCGATCGGTTGACGAAGGTCGGCGATGCTCTGCTGGAATTTGTGGATCGGGAGCAGAGGATCGATTATATACGGGGGACGGGTTGAGTGCTCGCTGATCGAAGAGGGGATCAGTGGTGATCGATGGGCGAATCGCTGGCGGAAATCTAGGGTTCCGCGGCCCGAATTGAGATGATTGAGGGGTTTGGCGATGGATCAGTGGCTCTGGCCTTGGGATTCTGGAGGGGATTCGAGCGGATTCTGGGGCGTGGGACTCCAATGCCCTAGACTGTTCGAGGTTTGAGTCGGGGATTTCTTTTGTTTTTGTTTTCTTTGCGACGCTTCACAAAGAACAATGTTGTTTCACAACTGATACATGACTTTTGCAACCCTATCCGTAGCAGATCGTTTTTTTTTTTTGCGGGTGAAAGAAAATTTCATTTCTCACACAGAAAGTGCCTCGGTGTTACATAAGTCTGGAACCTCCTCCGGTCCCGATCCCAACCAAACAACCGTACGCTTGTGAACCCTACCATAGTTAGCAAGATAGTGGCTCACACCGTTCTGCTCTCTGCGAACATGAACTAGCTTGACTTCCCTCCTTGCCAGCATCAAACGCCTAACCTTGTCGATAAGCATGGCATAACGAGATCTATCCCTCGATGGCGCTAAGATCGCATGTAGCGCCACCGTACAATCGGTCTCCATCTCAATAGGCAGCTGAGTCCATTGTAGTGCCAGGTTGAGCCCCTCCATGCATGCATGTAGCTCGGCCTCCAATGGCTCCGAACACGTCCGAAGTTCCCTACATGACGAGAAGATGATATCGCCGGTGTCGCTGCGGAGGATCATGCCCGCACCGGCCTCTCCACTCGTGGCGTTGAAGGAGCCGTCGACATTGAGCTTTGCCCACCCCGTGGCAGGCCGGGACCAGCGCAGAACCGCGGTCGGCGCTCAGACTCCCCGCTGTTTGGGCCGGCTGTGGACTACGGCATCCACCACCTGCTTCCCCTTGGCAAGGTCCGCATCTGGAGCATTCTGTAGACCCACCAGCGAATCGACGTAGCATTCTGAAGACCCACCCTATCCGTAGCAGATCGTTTTCCTCGTCCCTGGCGACTGAAACCCTAGCCGCCGCCAGGAGAGGCCAACTTCCAGCGCCGTCTTTCGGCGGCTTCCCTCCGTCGGCAACCTCGGTCGTCGGTGGTGAAGGGGGTTACCGGATTCACGCGTGTGGATCGTTTTTAGTTTTCGTAGTCTAGTTTTTAGGGTGTTCATCGTCTTGGCTTTTGATGGTGATGATGACGATGCTGAATAAAAAATCTTCGGATCCTTTCCTAACGAGGCCATCGTTCCTATGGTTACGGACGGATTTGGAAACCACTCTGTTCAAGCAAGGATGTCGTGGCGACGGCGATATCCTCGTGGTGGACCTATGTTCTCGGGCTTCGTCGTTGCGACGACGTTTGCTACAGTGTCGACGCGGAGCTTGGAAGGTAGTCTAGGAGCGAATGCAGATTGTGGTCTGCATCGACGACATCTGAAAGACGAAACGTGTGATGGGTTCGTGGTTCGTGGATGTCAGGTATGGTTTCCTCCTCGGCGTCTTAGTTGTGGTGGGGTGCCAGATCTGGAATTCGATGGTGTGTCCGGGGTGTTGCCCTGGTCTGATTCGGTCAACGGTAAGGGCTTCACTTTTGGTAAGCCACCTTGGAGGTTCGCAATGCTGCATATCAGCGATGGAGCCGCGCCGAGCTTGGATGAGGAGGTGATCCGTCATTCTTTTCTTCGGTGTCTGCTGTGGTGGTGCCGGAGGCAGATGATGGGCGTTGGTGTCAAGCTCAAAGATGTTCTGATATCTTTTCAGTTTTGTCATGTCTGTCTTTATGTGACTTGTACTTTGATCTTCATGATATAAAAAAGACACATATTACCATAAAAAATACTGATACATGACTTTTTTCTTTCGAGAAAATTCATACATCACTATAATGCAAAATTAGCAGCATCTCCCCTGACCTGGCCATCTGGGCCGGTCCTGCCCGGCCCTACTCTTAAGCGCACAACACGGCCGCGGCGGCATGTTTATAAACACAGGCCGTGCCGGGAGCGCCTATTCGACGCCTTCAGCGTCGCCGAAGGTAGCTGGCGCCTACAGCAGTGCCTGGCGGGCCGGCCCACGAACTCGTACGCAGAAAAAAATGTATATTGTTGCGTGAAAAAGTGAGTCTCTGTGAATCGAACTAATGACCTCACACTCGTCTTCGATTTTTGAATTATTTGAAAACAGTAATGAAAAACGTGAATGTATGGAAAAATGTATTTTTTTGGAAAGTTGACAAACATGCATAAAAAAGCTGGCCAATGTAAAAAAGGTTCATGTATTCAAATAAGTTCACGAATTCAAAAACAAAAGTTCATGCAATGGGAAAAAAAGTGCGCTGTTTTTTTCAAAAAGTTCACAACAACGAAAAACGACCACGAGTTTCAGAAAAGTTCACGGATTTGAAAAAAGTTCACGGATTTGGAAAAAGTTCATCAAATTTGAAAAAAAATTCACTGGATTTGGAAAAAACTTCATCGAAATTATAAAAAGTTCATCAACTTTTCAAAAAAGTTCATTGGATTTGAAATTTCTTCATCAAATTTTAAAAAAATCATCCATTTTAAGAAAAGTTCATCGAATTTGAAACAAAATTCTTCAAATTTGAGAAAAGTTCATCAAATTTGAAAAGAGTTCATCCAATTTTAAAAAAAGTTTACGAATTTAGAAAAAAGGTTCACGAAATTTAAAGAAGCGCGCATTAATGAGAACAAAAGGAAGAAACAGAAAAGGATAAGAAAATGTAAAACAAAAAAGAAAAAAAATATCCCAACTAAAGAAGAAGGGAAAAGGAGAACATGCAGAGAAGCAGCGAGGCATAGCCTAGTGGCTGGAACCAACTCCTCGGCACCAAGTCGTCGTGCGAAATCAAGCGAGTACACCTTCCAACGATTGCTCCCACCTTCCCAGGTTGCGATAAGTGGGCGCACTGCATGCGTGCCACTTGCCGCAACCTAGGAGTTTTCACTTTTTTCATAGATCCGTATTTTCAAAACGTTTTATCTCCTAAACCGTGCGTCCAAATCTCGAACCGTTTTCACCGTTGGTTTTCTCGCGTCGAGATCTTCAAAACTAGATCCCATGTTGATAGGTTTTGACGAATTTTTTTTTTCATGAAAAAAACCAGACGAAAAAACCGTGCCTCACACGATAGAAAAAAAAACAGAAAACACATTTTCCCCCTTTCCGAGAGGCACGGGCCGTGCCTCTCGCGAAGGCAAAACCGTGCCTCTCGTGGAAAAAAAGAGAGCAGAAAACGCATTTTTTTCCCTTTCGGGAGATGCACGGCCGTGCCTCTCGCGATAGCAAAACCGTGCCTCTCGCGGAAAAAAAACAGAAAACGCGTTTTTTTTCCTTTCCGAGATCGCGAAGGCAAAACTGTGCCTTTCGCGGAAGCAAAACCGTGCCTCTCGCAAAAAAACAGAAAACGCGTTTTTTCCCTTTCCGAGAGGCACGGCCGTGCCTCTCGAAAAAAAAACAGAAAACGTGTTTTTTCGTGTAAAAAAACAGAAAATGCGTTTTTTCGCGCAAAAAAAATTGAATTTTTTTTTCGTCCAAAAGCTACGAAAGACCGGTGGAAAACCGGAACACCAAAAAAATCCGGAAAAAACCACTCCAAAAAGGCGAAAACGCGTGCGAAAAAATAAAAAAAAAACAAAATCCGAAGGGACGCTCAGAGCGCGACACATGGCGGCGACTGAGAACGCGCCAAGTGGCGGCGCGTGGGAGCGATCGCTAGAACGGTTGTGAGGGAGTGCTCGCTAAGTAGTTGCTCCCGTCGTCGTGGGTTCGAAACCCTGTTGCCGCAATTTTTTTGCATTTGTATTACTATATATGTGGGCCGGCCCAGAGAGGGGTGTTGCAGGCGCCCGTTTGCGTGGTTAGCGGGCTGAGGCCCATGAAGCGGGGCAAGGGTCTGTGGACGTTTTTTTATTGTGGGGGGAAGGATCTGTGGTTGTTTGACTTTAAAAAAACAATAGGTGAATTTTAACCGCTGACTGGTTTACCTGTGACCGATTAACCGTTGACGGTGGACTTGTCTAAAAACTATCACGAAAATTTAAAAACTAAATCACAGGAAAAAAATCATTGAATGTGAAAAATAATCACGAAAATAAAAAAAATCGCAAATTGGGTTAGCGGATTTGGAAAAGTTCATTGATCGCGAAAGAAATCGTGAAATTAATAAAAAACACAAATTATGAGAAAATGGTTAGCGGATTTGAAAAAGTTCATCGATTTTTATAAAAAAAATCTAAAAACTGAAAAACTTCAGTTTTTTTTAAAACTTAAATTTGAATTTGTTTTTGACGGATTTTGAAAAAAAACATGGATTTAGAAAAAGTTCATCAATTTTGATAAAAATAATTCACGAGTTTCAAAAAAGTTCACGAATTCAAGAAAATCATCAATTCGAAAACAAAATCACGTACTCGGAAAAAGTGTACATATTTTTCAAAAGTTCGTCGACTTAGATTAAAATGTTCACGCATTTTGAAAAAAGTAAAGGAAAAAAGAAAGAATATATAAAATAGAATAAAGAAGAAAAGATGAAAAAGAGATGTAAGTAACCACACTAGGTGAGATGTTTCGTTGGTTATCGTGGCTGACACTGAACGATGCTGTCGCAAGTTCGAATCAGACCTCGAGAGAATTTTTGTAGCTTAAAACAGAAAAAGTGAAATTGGTCGGCCTAGCATGGAGGGTTGTTCACCGCGGCGGACTCTCCCCTCCCGAGCGCGACATCCTCTCCAAGCGCCTCCACCCCCTGCTCTTCCCCTCCGGTCACCTCGGCGGCGTCCATCTCTACGCGTGGAGGGGCCGCGCTGTCTGCTCGGGCGAAGAGCATCTCACCTAGGCACTTGGATCAGTGCTTCGGCGGGGAGGCCTTCACCGACAACCTCATGCCAGTGGAAGATTGTGTGGCGGCTTTCGAAGGCATCCAGGATGAGCTGCTCGCGTCTCCTCGCAAGTCCGTGTCCCCCGAGGTGCATGTGGGCGCGGCGGTGGCGGCCGTGGCGGCGGGCGTGGCTGAGGCGCCTTGGGCATCAACCGCGCCGGCATCTCCGGTGCGGGCTTCGCGTGGCAGCAAGAGGACTGCGGCATCTAGGGCCTCGGCGATGATGGACAAGGCTATGGCGCTCAAGGCGTCCAAGGACATGCAAGGTATAACTTCTAAACCCATCACCCGTTCCATGTCCTCCTTTAAGGTTCTTGCCCTGGCATCGGATGCCCATTTGTTGAGAGTGGCAAGAGAAAGCAATGTGATTCTCGGATCGGAGGACAAGTCCCCTCTTGAGGTGTTGGAGTGTTTTCGGGCACAGGAGGCTGCCCAGGCCTCCATTGCTGAGGCCATTGCTCGGAGGGATCTTGCTCGCACCTTGGCGGCGGAGACGCGCCCTCTCGATCTTGTGGACCATGCCAGGGAGACGGCACGGTCGACGGGTCGGGGGGGCATCCTGAAGGGGCCGCGGGAGAGGACGAGGCTGCGGTAGGGGCCGTGGTGGAGGTCGTGGTAGCACCTGTTCTCCCTCCGTGCAGGTGACCCAGGACGAAGAAGGGGCGGGGGCCCGATCCCCCTCGGGTGCGCAATGAAGGGCCTGATTTGGAACTTGCGAGGTTTTGGTCAACGGGATCGGCGCCGCCAGCTTATTCAATACATCCGAGACCAACACCTTGATTTCGTGGGGCTCCAGGAAACGATTAGACCATCCTTTGCTCAATGGGAGCTTGATTCTCTGGCTGGGGCAGTCCCATTCCACCGGGAATGGGTCCCGGCTAACGGCAGATCTGGTGGGATACTTCTAGGGGTGAACAAGGATACTTTTCAGGTGGAATCCTTTTCTAGGGGGGAATTCTTTTTGGCTGTAGAGGTGGTCCAATGCAATATCAATCTGCGTTGGGAGTTAGTAGTGGTATATGGTCCGGCGGACCACTCGCGCTCTAGGGATTTCTTGTCGGAGATACACTTAAAGATTTCGAACTCTCCTCTCCCTATCATTATCGGAGGTGATTTCAACCTTATTAGATCAGCGGCGGATAAGAGTAACCACATGATAAATGACCAGGGCCTGGTTGACACATTTAATGAGTGGGTAGCGGACCTTGCCCTTATTGAGCTTCAGCGAGTAGGGGCGAGTTTCACCTGGACCAATAACCAAGATGAACCGATTCGGTGCATCTTAGACCGCATCTTTGTCTCCACCGAATGGGAGGGCCTGTTTCCCTCATGCTTGCTTGTGGCCAAAACGCGGCTGGGTTCAGATCACTGTCCCCTCATCCTTCATTCCGACGAGAGGCGCCGTCGTATCCCACGGCGCTTCTTCTTCAAACGGCAGTGGCTTGCTCATCCTGGCTTCTTTGAGAGGGTGTGCCACATTTGGGGCCAGGCGCGGGCGAATCGCCCACATCGCTACGGCCCCCTTTGCGACGTCCTCGACGAGTGGCAACATTGCATTAGACGAGCACGGCATCACTTGTGTGGGTGGGGGGCAAACGTGGGAAGCGAGATGGCTCGCCGTAAGGATCGCCTCCTTGAGGAAATAAAAGATCTTGACACGCGGGCAGATAACATTGGGCTCTCCAATGATGAGTGGGCGCGTAGGTACGCGATTGAGGATGAGATGATATTCGTGTTGGCATGTGAGGAAATGTATTGGCAGCAACGCGGCCAACAAAGGTGGGCCCTTAAAGGGGATGCGAGCACGGAATTCTTCCATGCCGTCGCGAACGGCCGGCGGCGGAGATGTACGATCCGGGTGTTGAAAGATGAGAATGCTACGTATACTTCTGAGGTGGAGCCGAGGGCTCATATCGACGGTTTTTATAGAGAACTATTCGGATCCACCTCAGGGGGCGCGGCTTCTTTGGGCCCCAATATGTGGGGTCCCCAAGGGAGGGTTTCGGCGGTGGACAATCAGATTTTGACCCGCCCCTTTACCTATGAAGAGGTGACGCAAAATCTAATCGAAATGAGGGTTAATACGGCTCCGGGCCCTGACGGCTTTCCGGTAGCCTTTTACAAGAAGTTCTGGAATTTGATTGGCCCTCAGTTCTTTCACTTGGTTCATGAGTTTACTCTGGGCCGAATCGATGTTAAGCACCTTAATTATGGGGTAGTGGCGCTTCTACCTAAAATCCAAGGGGCCGACAACATTCGGCGGTTCAGGCCGATCACGTTAATTAACGTGAGTTTTCGATTGTTGGCAAAGGGGTTTGCCTCCCGCCTTTCCCCGGTGGCGAATAAAGTGATTGATCCAAACCAGACTGCCGTCATCCGTGGGAGAAGCATTCTTGATGGGATTGCGGTGCTCCATGAGGTCCTACATGAAATAAAGGCAACTAAAGAAGAGGTGTTCATTCTTAAAATCGACTTCGAGAAGGCATATGATAGAGTGCGATGGGAATTCCTGGACGAAGTATTGAGGGCCAAGGGTTTTGATCCGGTCTGGATTAGCTGGATGCGTCAATTAGTGCAAGGGGGCCAGACAGCAATTAATATTAACGGAGAGGTGGGCGCGTTTTTTAGGAATAAACGAGGAGTGCGTCAAGGGGACCCGGCGGCCCCTTTATTATTTAATATTCTGGCAGATGCGCTTGCATCGATCCTAGATCATGCTAAGGCCGCGGGGCACATCTCGGGCGTTGCGGCTGGCATTATCCCTGGGGGTATCACACACCTGCAATACGCCGATGACACTCTCATCTTCATAAAAAACTCAGAGAGGGAGATTACGAACCTTAAATTCTTCCTCATGTGCTTTGAGGAGATGTCGGAACTCAAAATTAACTTCGCCAAGAGCGAAGCGATCGTTACCGGAGGGGATCTCAAATCTCAACTTAGGGCGGCCCACATGATGAACTGCGAGCTGGGATCCATTCCAGTTAAATACCTGGGCATGCCAGTTTCCTCGAGGGCGGTGACCATGGGTGATCTCCAACCAGTAGTGGATAAGACAGAGGCGAGAGTAGAGCCGTGGCAAGGCAAACTTCTGGCTTCGGGTGGCCGCTTAGTGCTTATAAATGACTGCCTCACGAATATCCCAATGTTCATCATGGGCTTCTATCTTCTTCAAGACTGGATTCATGAGAAGCTCAATAGGGTGCAGTCTAGGTTCTTTTGGGCCAAGGAGAGTGGGAAGCAAAAATACCATATGGTAAGTTGGGATCATATTTGCCAACCTAAAGAGGTTGGAGGACTAGGGGTGATTAATACAAAGGTCATGAACTGGTGCCTCATGACTAAATGGGCGTGGAAAATTCTCACGGGCACCGGTGGGTTATGGTTAGACATTTTCATGAGGAAATACCTCATCCAGGGAGGGGTGTACTTTAACAGAAACGCGAAACTATCCCAATTTGCGAGGGATGTGCGGAAGGTGCAACCGCTTCTGAGACTCGGGACTAAGTTCTCCATCCATAATGGGAAAACCGCAAATTTTTGGCTGGACATGTGGTGCGGTGATGAGCGCCTCTGCTCTGCCTTCCCGGCTCTATTTGCGATTACTTCCGATCAAAACGCCAAGGTCGCGGATGTGTGGCGCCATGGGAGATGGGCTCCGCAGTTTCGTCGCTCTCTGGGAGTGGAGGAAGGCACTGAATGGGATAACCTTCGTAACAAACTTACCGCTCATCACCTTGATTCTGAGAGGGATGAGGTAATTTGGCGACTTGAGTCATCGGGCAGATTCTCGACGGGGTCATTGTACAAAGAGATTTTCGCATCTAGGACCCCCTGTGATCTGTTAGGGCTGTGGAGGGCCAGAATGCCCGCAAAAATAAAGATCTTTATATGGCAGGTGGCCCGGCAGAGGATCCCAAGTGGGGATCAGGTGCTCAAATGGCATGGCCCTGGGGATGGCAAGTGCGTTCGGTGCGGGGACCCTGAAGATTGTGATCATATCATTTTCCGTTGCCCTATGGCCAGATTCGTATGGAGTGCTATTCGAGAGGTGACCGGATCGTCTTGGAACCCGAGTGGTTTCTCCGCATTCTATAGATTGGCATCTGTCACAACTGGGAGGGACCGGCGCTTGGCATGGATGGGCTTTGGCACGTTGGCGTGGGCATTATGGACCACGAGAAACAAAGCCTTGATAGAGGGAAGTTTTATTAGACACCCGGCTGATTTATTGTACAAAATGGTATCTTTTCTGCAGCTGTGGAAGCTTCTGGCTCGGACCGGCGATCGAGGAAGCGTGGAGGGACTAGTCTCAAGACTTCGGGCAAAATGTGTTGAGCTTCGGAGGGCTCCCTGAGGTGCCTTGGTGGTTGCCGGCGCATTCTTTCGGGCATGTACCCCTAGTTAGCTTGGATCTTTGAACCTTTCTGTTTGCGTACTTGTAAGGGCCTCAGTCTAAGGCCGGGTGAGAGCCTCTTTTATAAAAAAAAAGCATGGAGGGTTGTGTGTGTGCCCGTTTGCGAAAACCGAACTAAAGGGTGCTCAGGAGCGGAATAGGAGTTTTTTTTTTTTGAGACAAGAATAGGAGTCGGTGTGCTACCACTGCCGGTATTGCACGTGTGGCCCGCGTGCTATTTGGGATTTTGGGCCTATTTATGCTTTTTGGGCTGTTCAAAAATAAATAGAAAAAGTAATAAAAAAGGGGTTATGCAGACATGGCTCCAGGCATGTCGTGCATCCAACCGGCATGGAGGCCACAATGAATTCAGGCAACGAGCATCCAACAACGACCATATAAACAAAAAATAGTACATATATAAGCTGTACACTTTGCAAATATAGCTTGACATTGTTATAGCCAGAGATGTAGCTTGAATCTGGATCAAAGATTTATGTGTACCTGCTGAAAAAGGGACATGGGTGATACAATTATACCTACGGAGGGGGTTGGGGGTTGGCATTGGATGCAAGGTCGGCAAGCGCTGATGACCAAAGGTTGCGCGAGACAGATGCGACAATGGATGGGGTTTGGGTGCGATATGCAATCGATTGGGGAATTGGGACACATTATCGAACTTAGTATAATATGTAAGATACACCGGACTGGGAAAATGTGTCGCGATTATGTAACAAACTTATCGCAAACATCTTATAATCTAGATTTTCTATTTTTTATAACTCATTATAAAGACTTCTATCCAGATATTTCTTAGAACACACATGTTAGAGATATACATTGTATTCATGCATGTGTCACAAAATAATCAAAGAACACATGCAATTTTGCCAGATTTTCACAATTAAGAGGATTTAGTTTAAACATGTTATTGAAGGCACAATTCGAACAAAAATGTAAATTTCCATGCAAACAATAGCTTAATGTTACCATATTAAATTAAGTATGATTGTGAAAAAAATTTATTTATAAACAAATATTAAAGTTTACTATAAATAATTATATATATTTGACTTGCATTGATGCTCTATGGTGGCCTTGGAGAGCACCCCTGCGGCTAGGGGGTGGGGGTCACCAAGCAACTGTATGGTGCCCTGAGAGAGCACCCGTACCGCAAGCATCTCTCCCCTGCCACCAAGCCTGAGATGCGTTCTTAATCCATCCAAGATGAATCCGCAACTCCCTCAGAAAGGGTTCTCCTGCTTTCGATCGACATCCAATGTGCACAAGCGTGCCATGTAGTTCTTGGAGGAATCGAATGGATACATTGTCCTTGCGGATCCTGCTGCCGGGTTCGCCAAGGTACCAGACATGTTCCTCATAGTCGAGTCAAAGGCCATGTATGCGGGAGATCTGAAGGCGGCAACCTCCATCTCGAGCAAAGCTGCCGTTGATGGCAAACTTCCAGTGAAACTCGCCTGTATCATGAAGAGGCTGGCACCTGAGGCGATGAAACTCATGTCCGAGGTGGAGAACATGCATACCTTTTTCTCTTTGGTGATGATTCGCTCATGTTGCTGCCTCTCGGCATACCAGGTAGTGTGTTGATGGTCATGGTGCTGCACCGACGAGTTGCCGCTCCATCTCGGAGACCTTGATCGATAAGTGAGCATGCGTTTCTATTGTTTTCGTTTTTTTTCTTTTTCGTGTTTTTTTTATTTTTTACTTGTTTTCTTTGGGTTTTTGTATTTCTTTGATTTTTCATATTTTTTCGGTTTTCTAACACACACACACACACACACACACACACATATGATAGGCTTTATACATTTTTCGTATATGAGAGGACATTTTTGTTGTACTCGTTAAACATTTATAAGATAGATAATTAATATTTTTGCAAAATAAATATTTTCATGTGTATTTTTATATACATTATATATTTTTCTTATACATCTAAACCATTTATTATATATGTTTAACATTCTAAAATACATGATTTCACATTTTCTTGAATACTTCTTTTCAACATTTTTCCGAATATGTATTAAACATTTTTTAAATACACCTTGAAATGGGTTTTGAATGATAAGAATCATTTTTTAAACTATGCAAACATCTTTTTTCTTACTTATGTGCAAATATTTTTTCAGAAATATCACGAACACATTGGTGAAACTCGTGTACATTTTTAAAATGTAAAGTATATTTTTTCTACTGTACGAAACATTTGTTTTCTGAATCACACAAACATGTTTTACACTGTATAAACATTTTTCTAAATGGAACTTACATTTTATTCAGACTTGTGAAGTTTTTTTTAATATCCTAAGCATTTTTGTACACGTCTGAAACATTTTCTATAAATATTTAATATTTTGCAAATACAAGATGAAATTTTTTCAAAAAAATGTTAATTATTTTTTGAATATATATATATTTATAATATTTGGAAAAATAAAAAATAAAAATGTGTAGAAGAAACGGAATGGAAAAACAAAAGGAAAACACGTGTGACCTCGTCACGGCATCAACATAACATCGCACGTGCTCACTGGGTCGGCCCAATACAGGTTCCTTGTGGCGACGCCAACTAGTGTCTCGCAACCGGCAGGATTGCGCCCGCAATACATGACTTCCTCTTCGAGTTACAATTCACATCACGCACGACCGCCGCTTAGGGCGGTTCTAGTGGTTGTCGCCGCTCCGGCTCTTCGCCCATCGTCGATCACTGCATGGGCATG
This sequence comes from Elymus sibiricus, assembly GCA_039707655.1. Classification (NCBI taxonomy): domain Eukaryota; kingdom Viridiplantae; phylum Streptophyta; class Magnoliopsida; order Poales; family Poaceae; genus Elymus; species Elymus sibiricus. The sequence continues at coordinate 425,115,376 of CM077667.1, read as the reverse complement.
GGCATGGGCACATGCCTGTCGTCCTCAGTTGCACCCATAAAAATCTCGTCCGATGATGTCTAAGACTAAGGTTTGCCTTATATTGCAATTAGATTTACAAAAAATATTATTTCGTATTCTTTGTTCAACCAGTTGCAATTAATATTTTGTATAAATATGAGGCAATTGATCAATTCAAGGCCTACTTATGTAAGTAATAGAGTTTTGCTTTGGTACACAATTTTTTAGACTATCGGGAGGGCAAAAGCCCTCTCGATTCCATTACTACAATGAAACTAGAGCAACAATTTCGAAGGCACATCCAACGTGTCCAAAACAAAATGAAAAAACTACCGACACTCCAAAAATATCAAACTACTATTATTACAACTCAATGGACAGAAGCCAGAGCAGAAACTTCTAAACTTAGAACTTAGAAAACTAAAGAAAGCAACTAGAAAGAAAATGCAGCAATCCCATCAAAGATGTCCATCTTCATCTCAAGCAGCATATCAACACATTTCTTCTTCTTCTGAGGGGATTGATTTGGTGAGCTTGGGAGATCCACTTGAGTAGCCTAGAGACAAACTTCTTTGAGTTGCAACCTATCCTGGGAGGGGAAGTATGATCACTGCTTCCTCCAGATCTTGATGATGGAGCCAAAGACAACTTGTTAATCAGAGATAAGTCCAGAGCACCTTCTGTGTCAGATGCAAGTGCACTCACCCCATCTCCAATTGAAAAGGGGCATGTAGGACAGAGGAAACCATCCTGGAAAACTTTTCCATTTTCACAAGATGTTTCTCCTTGAAGAGGACCACCCATCTCCTGATATTGTTGGAATTGTGTCGAACATAGTGTCCAAGGTAGGTTACAGTTGGACTTGTAGTTGTACTGTATTTAGATAGGATATGGAGTCATGTCCAAGTAGGACACTTGTATCCTAGGACTCTCATATATAGTGGGGTAGACAGACGATGTAACCCATGCCAACATAATAGCACATGTACGCAGGGGGAGCCGGCGGCTTGTGTCGGCTCCTAGGCGACCGGGTGCGGTATTGTGAGGGTGTCACGGAGAGGAGTGCCCGTAGTCATGCCCTGAGGATGTAGCCATATCGGTGAACCTCGTTAACAAATCTCGGTGTCATGCTCGTGTGATTGCTTGGTCCTCGAATTATCAATGATGGCCTCAGATTTATTCTATCAATTCACATGTATCATCCACCAAACCTGTTTCATGTCAACCCATTTTGCATTGTTGAGTATATGAGCATTTTCAACTTTCCAAATACTCCATAATGCACAAGCACAAACATAATTAGTGGCAGCATGATTCTTACTAGCATGCCAATATCTAGATATAGAAAATAATTTTCTCCTAGATCCAAGCTAAAGAAACTAGAAACAGTTTTCTAGATGTTCCCAACAACTACGCAATCAAAAAACAAATGGTCAGTGGTCTCATGCTCAGAGCAGAACATACATTCACGAGATTTTTCTATCCCTTTCTTCTTCAAAGTTGTCCTTAGTCATGAGCTTGTCATGAGATGGTAAATAGACTATAAAGGTCAAAATTGGACAAACGGGGGAGGTGTCAAACCAGTTGTCCTCCGAAAATCTAATTCTATCTCCTCTACCCATTACCCATATACTATAACAATAATCTCTCTAGAATTGGAGAGCCCACATTCAACTGAGGTCTTTAATTGACATTGTGACATCCGATTTTGACTTGGTCAAACTTTTCTTAAAGCTCTCTCATTTAATTATTTTATGTATATCTTTACAACACTATACTCCTTAATTTTAAAGAGTCCACATTTAATTGAGGTCTCCAAGACTCCAATTAAAACTGGGTCACCTGATTTTGACCAGGTCAATAATTTTTCAAAACTCACTCGTTCAATTCTTTAGACAAATACACTACGCTTCCTCGGAAACTATCAGGTGCTCCCAGCCTTGGGGTACTACCCGTACTCCAACGTTAAAAAACATTATTTAAATGTTTCTAAAAATTCTAATACTATAACACTAATCTCCCTAGAATTGGAGAGCCCACATTCAATTGAGGTCTCCAATTGACATTGTGACACCTGATTTTGACTTGATCAACAATTTCTCAAAGCTCTCTCATTTAATTATTTTATTTATATCTCTATAACACTATACTCCTTAGTTTTAGAGAGTCCACATTCAATTGAAGTCTCCAAGACTCCAATTAAAATTGGGTCATCCGATTTTGACCAGGTCAACAATTTCTCAAAACTAACTCCTCCAATTCTTTAAACAAATACACTATGCTTCCTCGAAAATTATCAGGTGCTCCCAACCTTGGGGTACTACCAGTACTCCAATGTCAAAAAACATTATTTAAATGTTTCTAAAAATTCCAAAAAAATCGTAAATGTTCACAAGGGTTGTGACTACATGCCCTAAAAATTTCAGGTCTAAACTCAAAACGTGCATTGAGAAACAAAAATGTGAAATCTGGCATGAATAGTATGAAAAAAGACAAATGCGACATTGACACTATTTACATCTGAATTTATCTTTTTTGTTTCTCAATGTGCATTTCGATTTTGAAACTGAATTTTTTAAGGGTTATAGTCACATCCCTTGTGAACGTTCACAATTTTTTTCAGAATTTTTTAAAACATTTAAAAACGTTTTTTGACATTGGAGCATCGGGAGTACCCCAAGGCTGGGAGCACCCGATACATTCCCTATGCTTCCTAATGGGTTTGGTTTACGATCTTGACCGAATCAACAGTTTTTCAAATCAATCACGAAATGCAAGAACTGTCACGTAGAAGTCACACGGTATGCTGATCGTTCTGAAATGATAAAAAGTATGGGATTTCATAAGAGATTCATGCATAGAGATCTAAACTCATGGAAGGGCCCGGCAGCAAACGAGATCTCTTACATCCAAAGGACTCAACATCAACCGGCCTATAAAAACATATCAATCACGCCCATGCAGCCGTCGACGTAGAAATTTTCCCACATTTATAAGGTTGGTTAGCATATAATATAGAATCACACCACGAAAGGCCCATCAATTTACCGAATTATAAATAAAAATAAAACACACTGTCATCTCCCCTCACATCAAACGAAATATTCCATTAGTTTCAAAAATATAAGGGGTATTAGTTTTTTGGAAAGTCAAATTCTTCAACTTTGACCAAGTTGAGAGCAAAAATATCGACATCCACAATATTAAATAAAAAAATGAAAATCCATTTAACGATGAATCTAATCATAACAATTTGATATTATTGATTTTTATATATTTATCTACAAATTAATCAAATTTAAAAAGTTTGACATTTTTAAAAAGTAATACACATTGTATGTTAAAAATAGAGTCATTAGTTTTTTTAATCTAACAGCGCAATAAAGCTCGCCCAATCCTTCTAGTATATATCCAAATGTAGGGCTCTTTCAGCCCACAAAACCCTTTGCCAAAAGATAGAGGATTTTTGCTTCTTGCAGGCAAAGATATTGGGATCTTTACCTATGTATTTCTTATCTATCATGTTTCTTCAAATCTTTCCTTCATCCTTAGGGCATATACAATGGTTGATAAGATAGTCTTATTTTAAGTCTTGCATGTAATTTAGAGATGACAAAAAATCATGTCTACAATGGGTCCTCTTTTAGTCTTATCTTCAATAACTAGCTATTCCTAAAAACATGGTGAGACATATTATGCTAAGAGATTATCTCTTGTCTTCTCTTAAATAAGAGAAGACAAACTTTTTCTTATGATTTCTCTCTCCTCTACCTTATCATTTATCTTACGTGACATTCATAAGATAGAGCCATTGTATATACCATTAATGTATATCTTAACCCGATTGCTTAGTAAGCAAAGATTGATATCTCTTACAATTGTTGTTTTGGGGGCGAATGCTGCTACACGCACGACACTTGACACACGATACACGCATGAGGTTGCATATCCCACCATCCATGCGAAAGACCAAATTGTAGAAAGCTGATGGATTAGCCATCATGTAAGGATTGTCCTGCCATATGTCATTGAAGTAGTTTCGTTTTGGGTTTGAGCCTCACATTGCGTTCATGGATAATGTGCATGTCATAGGCCGCGAAGTGCTTTCGTGCATGAAACAAACCATGCATGCACCGACAAAAAATCGAGCCCCTTGGTTTCATGCCTACAAAGTTCGTAGATATGGTCAACCACCCATCGCACGATAAATCATCATCCTTCACTGAGTACCTCGTCATCGTGCTTTAATCTATAAAACAAAAAAGTTGAAAAAAAAGCTCAATGACATTTGACTGAAAACCTACTGGGCGTGGTGTCCCCAATGGACGTCGTCGGCAGTGGGCGATGGGTACCTAGATACAGAGGGATCCTGGGTGGACGACGACGTAGTCTAAGGAGGGCATGCACGTTGGTGGGGGATGCAAACGTTCTACGATATCTGGACGATGACCGAAGAGGTACAACCGTGGCGTCGGACGAGGAGGGTGCAGATTCAAAGTAAGGGGGGCCATCGACGAAGTAAAAGAAAAGTGAACCGGGAGGAGATTCGAGTAGGCTGGGGTGTCGGAGTCCTATGTGGCGACGGTCCAAACTCCTACAAAGGTCCCTGCCCCAGTTTGATTCCGGTTTGCATGAAAGCGAACGTCCGGACCGCTCCGTAGATTGATTGAGTACCGTGTTGGCCGGCAAAATGGGCCCGAACAGCTCGGTCCAGACGAATTCGGGTGGTTTGACGTCAACATTGGAGATGCGATCATAGATGCGATATATATACGTCCTACGGAAAAAATATCACATGAAAAACAACGTTCAAAGAAGACTTCATGGAAACCATGTTTGAAAGCTTTTTAAAAAATAATAAAAGACACGAAACATTAAGAGAATGATGTTTTATTGCCACGCGAGATATTAAGTTAAAACACATTACAAGATATGAGCTAAGAAAAAAAAACAGAGATTCAGCAATAAACCGTGACGCTATTGGTAGACATTATTCAATACTCGAGAGGAGACGAGGTCGAGGTCGAGGTCGAGATGGTCGAAAACAAGAAACCCCAATCCCCCTGCCTCCCTGTCCCTGCAAGGCACCTCCTCCTGGCCGGGCAAGGCGATCGACGCAACCTTGGATCGCGACGGGGATCCCCATCACCATCAGCTTTCTGCCTCGGCACGCTCCGATTCCATTCCGCTACAGGTCCGTGGGTGGATGCTCCCTTGCAACCTTGTTCCTCTCTGCCGGGACGCAGTCAGTTCGTGGCGCAACTTTCTTTTTTCCTTGCATTCGGGTCGGAATTTGGCTACACTAGATATGGCGGTGACAATTGTTTCTGGAATTGGATTGGATCCGCTCGCTCTCAGCACCAGCTAATCCGCGGAAGACAAGCATCGATCGATCAGTCAGTCGACCGTACGTCGTGACTTGTCGGGTCTACTTGCTGCTACGTACAGCACCAGGGATTCAGATTTGCCTGCTACATTCCCCACAGCTTCTTCAACTTTTTTCTTAGACCAAAGGCTAATTTATGCCCTGCTTCTTCTGTATGTGTGCAGAGTATTGAGTATATACTCCTACTTAGAAAGCAGACACGGTTTGCTGCTTTACAGAAACGCACCAACACATTGCAAATTCAGAGCAACAACAGCTCAAGTTGACTACATCATCGACACCGGCACATTTCTCTTAGACCAAAGGCTTATGCCCTGCCTCTTCTGTATGTGTGCAGAGTATATACTTAGGAAGCAGATATGGTTTGCTGCTTTACAGAAACGCACCAACACATTGCAAATTCAGAGCAACAACAGCTCAAGTTGACTACATCATCGACACCAACACATTGCAAATTCAGAGCAGCAACAGCTCAAGTTGACTACATCATCGACACGGCACAGCTGAAAAAGCCTGCATCGAGCTTCACCAATAAGCTTCACCAAGAGTTCTTGCGTCAGAATACCTCCATTGCTGCAAAAAAAGGTAATGCACGGAAACTACATCAGCGGGATCTTTGATGATCTTGCGCTAAAACCCCTTGCTCAAACCTGAACTCCTGAGTGGAGATTAATGAACTTACCTTTTGTTGCTTTTTACACATGAGTAGCTTTGTTGCTCAACTCCATCATGGAAGGCCATCCTTCTTCTGCTCATCAACTCCATCTCCACTGAAGAAGCACCGGGAGTTCAGCTCTTCGGTTGTCATCTGTCCTTCCAGAAATTCAGGGAGCAAATTCCTCATCCGGGCGACAACATTCTGGTTTACATCCCCCATGAGTGTATTCACCCAGTCTTGCTGTGGCTGCTGTCCTTGATGGTCACTGCTTAGCCACCAACGTGCAATGGAATTGGCGATTGCCATCACAAAAACCGCGCAATCGGTGCCGTTATCCTGTAGTGGAGTGTTTGCGTGCTCGACGACCGATTCTTGGAAGGGAGGCAACACATTGCGGATTGAGGAGGCGAGGCGTTCCGCGGCTGTGTTGTTGATGCGACCTTCGGTGCTGTCGTGGTGCACTAGTCGAGGCGCGCCGTTGATGGGTCTGTACATAACCATGACTGACCAGTGCGATCTCATGTCAACCTCATCACTAGTGCTGTTGTTGACCGGTAGGATATTAATTTGTGAGGATGCAAGGACTGCCGCATCCATCGCATCAGGATGATGTGCGAAAGCCAAAGAATTTGCCGGGGACAGCAGGTTTACTTGGTAAGGAAGAGTTGGAGCAAGGCTTTCAAAGTATTGCGAGATAATCCCATCAGTGATGAAACCACCTTGTCGGATGTCTTCAACTACAGACCCACTGGGTTGGCTACGTGCATTCTTCAGCTGAAGACTTTGCATCTCCTTTTTGACAGTTTCCTTCAAATGAAGAACCGGAGCATCCACGAATGAGAGGCCAAGTTCTTTCTTTGCAGAGGTAACTAGGCGATTCAGCACCTCCTGCGGATGTGTAGCATATTGCAGTATGAGAGGGGAAATAAAACAAAATGGCACAAATTGAAATACCGAGGGGGAATGTCAAAATTTACCTTATCGGCGACATCTTGACGCCATTCAAGGAACCAAGGGGGGACTTCGGCCAAGCCACCAACGCCGCCTCCTCTAAGCCCTGTGCACTCTCTTCTTGGCCGTTTGCCATCTTTATCCTCGACTTGGATTGACCCACGCTTCCGTCCTCCTCTTGTTTTAGTGGATGTGACATGCCGCGGTTGAAGTGGGGCTCTTGGCAGTGGAGCTGCTGCGTCCGGATTCTCTATGTCACCATCCCCATCACCTTCGTCGATAGGTGCCCAGATTTCCTCCCTTGGCTTGGGAGGCAGGGGAGGGTGGCAAAAGAGTTCCCCAGCAGCCCAAGCATCAACATGGTATATTAGTATGCTCCCCATCAGTTCATGTGCTTTCTCCAGTTCTTCTTGATCTTCGAAACCCTCCTCAATCCCTTTCATAACATCTTTACAGCGAGTCTTCCATTGCACCACTAATTCTTGTGCATTGGGCCCAAGCCTACCAAAATGATGCATGGAATCACAGCATCTATGCAGGATCTCAAGAAATTTAGTTTCCATGATGTATACAATATATGTACCCCAAGCTTCACGGAAGCCCTCTGGTTCCGGATGGCGAGGCCCCTTGTAAGTGGATAATGCAACATGCCCCTTCCTAAGAGCCCAAATGCTCATCTGTGTGTTTTGAACCCCGCCATCTCCGACATCTTTGTGATTAAGCCCAAATCCTGTGGAGAGTGTCTTATTGCTATCCATGTAGAACTCCCTGTTGTCTTTCCAAATCGATTGAAAGAACCCATGTGAATTCCAGATGCCAACAAGCCAGTATTGCCTCGCAACCAGGATAAACACAACAAATCTTCCCTGGTACCTCACCAGGTAATAGAATGTTCCATCCAAAGGGCAGATATATATCATATTATCACCTATCTTCACCCTGTATTGCCCTCTGCAGAAATACCAATACCTGAAGTAGGTTTGTGCAGCCTCGAAGCTTGCCCGAACCTCATGCGGCTTGCCGTCCAAAGACCATGTTACAGTGTTCTGAAAAAAATAAAATTTGCAGTGCAATAATCAGTTAACGCCCCAGTAGATGAACTCGAACAACAACTTGTAATCGTTCATTATGATGAAGACAAGACAAAGATGAAGCTATTTTGAGACCTGTCCATGGTGTTGTGAAAATCAAAAATTGCAGCAGCAGGACAGGGTGCATTTAATTCAGGAACAACAACTTGTAATCGTGCATTATGATGAAGACAAGAAAAGGATGAAACTTATTTGAGACCTGTTCATGGTGTTGTGAAAATCAAAAGATGCAGCAGCAGGACAGGTTATAGAGTGTACTGTATTTAATCAAGGAACAGCAACTTGTAATCGTGCGTTATGATGAAGACAACAAAAAGAATGAAGCCTTCGTGAGACCTGTTCATGGTGTTGTGAAAATAAAAAAAATGCAGAAACAAGACAGGTTATAAGTGCATATAATTCAGAACAGCCTGAGTAAGGAGCGCATGATGTCTTTTCTCTCCCCTAATCGCTACGCTATGCAGGAAGCAGAGGGAAAAAAACACAGCTTTTGTATGCCAGGGGCCCAAGATTCAAGAGCCAATAAACTGCGGCAGTACATGGAATGGAATAACTAGGGAGCAACCGGACCGCCCTGCGCTGGATGCCCCCGGCAGCTCACCACCGCCGTTCTAATCGACCGCCATTCTAATCGCTGCATTGTGGTGAAACACAGAAAACAAACAGGAAGCTCAACATAAGAAAAGCTGCACCTTTTTTTTGGGTCAAAGGAAGAAGCAGCGCATGCAGGGGATCATCTCTGGGACGGCGGCGGGGAAAGAAAGCACCATGATCAGGTAGTCGACGAAGGGAGTGTCACTAGGGGCGATTTCCGACCGCCACGAACAACCAAAAGTGAATCGAACAAGTAATAACCCAGTCCTCCCCTCCCTTCCCAAATTGGAGATTTGATGAGAAGAATCGTACGGTACACGAGAGGGTCAAGGTGAGCACATACCCTTGGAGGCCGACGCCGAGGGCTTGCTTCCTCCTCCTCCTCCTCCTTCTCCTTGTTTTTTTTTTCCCTTTGGCCATTTTTGGCTTGATTTTTGGAGGCGGGGAGGGGTTGGAGAAGAAGGAAAGAGAGAGCTTTAGCTGTGCTGTGCGTGCGTGGGAGGGTGGGGAGGGGGACTGCAGTGCAGGGGTTTAGCTAGCCCATCCTCGGTTCCAATGGTCTGGTAGGCCTGCCTTGTCAGGTGGAAAGGAGGGAAGGGTGGCACCGAATTGCCCAGTGTACTAGTACTACATCAATGAGCCCTCCTCCCCTCCCCTGTTTCTCCAACCTTTTCACGGTAGCCCTTCTCTTCTCTCCCTTTTGGAGTTGCTTTTCTCTTCTCTTATAGTATTTGCACAATACACATATTATGCTCAGTTTAATGATTTAAACCAGATGCAGTATACTCGGGCTCACAACTTCAACCCCGACAATTCAAATTCTGACACAAAATCCTACCACCCAGGCCACATACTTCATCCAAAATAATTCACATACTTGGAACAAGGTGCAAGGAAACAAGCTCTTATACATGGAGGGGAGCCATAATGCACCCACAAATGCTCGGCAAGATCATCTCCAAGTTGTTGATTGCTCCTGGACATTCTCTTCACAGTGCAGTCGAATTAGAGCTCCCGCCAAGGAGAGAAGCTTGCCAGTGTGAATTTATTTATTACGCTCCAACTCCAATTAGTTGGGACTCTGAAAGATTTATATGATGGCCAAGGTTATCGAATCCAAAAAGGAAACTGAGTGGCATGATTATCTTTCCTCAAGTGTCACCGGAAAACAGAACAAAAGGCAGTCTCTTGTGTCCACAACACATATGCGCCGCATCACATACGTGTTGATCTGCATGCCCAAGTTATGTGAGAACATGATTAAAAGCAACGTGAAAAGAATTTATTATTTCTGTTGGAATTAATTGTGTAAAATTTAGTAAATGTTTATTTATGTTTTTAGAAAAGACACCCAAATCGTATATTATACTTAAATGATAATTATCAAGAAAAAGAGACAACAAGACATAGTACTATCAACAAAATACTCCCTCCGTTCCTAAATATAAATCTTTTTAGAGATTACACCAAGGACTACATACGGAGCAAAATGAGTGAATCTACGCTCTAAAGTATGTCTATATACATCCGTATGTAGTTTCATAGTAAAATCTCTAAAAAGACCTATATTTAGGAACGGGGGGAATATTAAATAACGTTGAAGATCATACTAACCACCTTTTCACTTCGATTCTTTGCCGCCTAAGGGAATCTCCAACGCTGGCCCTCAAACCACTCGCATCCATCAGGACCGAGTTGTTCAGATGTGTTTTGCCATCCAACACGGACCAATACGGACGCCCGTTTTCCCGCAAACTAGCAGCAGCAACAGCAACCCCAAACCCCCTCCCGGTCCTCTTTTCTCCCACTACGCCCCTGCTCCCTCCTTTTGTCATCCACACCCTCATCGTCCGATGATGCCTTTGTACCTCTCCGCCCGCCACCCAGGTATCCTCAGACGTCCGCATACCCCACCCATGCGCCTGCCTGCCCTGGACTATGCCAATGTCCACCAAGGAATCCCTTCATAGCCAGGTACCCTTCGCACCCCTTCCAACGCCGGCCATGGCGGATAATATGACCGACAGGTGTTCGGTCAAATGTCATTGAAATTTTTCTAAACTTCTTGTTGTTATCTAGAGAAGCATGATAGCGGTGTATTCGGTTTGGATGAATTGTTGTGCAATGCATGGCTGGCCGTTTCCGCGGACATTGTAGGCATGAACAAGGGCTCGACCTTTTGATAAAGCTTGCATGCTTCGTTTTAAGAGCAGAAGAACTCCACACTCTACAACATGCACATCATCCATGAGCGCAATGTGAAGTCGTTAACATTGTTGGAAATATGCCCTAGAGGCAATAATAAAGTGGTTATTATTATATTTCCTTGTTCATGATAATCGTTTATTATCCATGCTAGAATTGTATTGACCAGAAACTGGAATACATGTGTGGATATATAAACAACACTGTGTCCCTAGTGAGCCTCTACTAGACTAGCTCATTGATCAAAAGATGGTTAAGGTTTCCTAGCCATGGATGCCATGGATATGAGTTGTCATTTGATAATGGGATCACATCATTAGGAGAATGATGTGATGGACAAGACCCAAACCATAAGCATAGCATATGATCGTATCACTTAGTTTCTTGCTACTGCTTTCTTCATGTCAAGTATTTGTTCCTATGACCATGAGATCATGCAACTCCCTGACACCGGAGGAATACCTTGTGTGTATCAAACGTTACTTCGTAACTGGGTGATTATAAAGGTGCTCTACAGGTATCTCCGAGGGTGTCTGTTGGGTTGGCATGGATCAAGAATGGGTTTTGTCACTACGTTTGACGAAGAGGTATCTCTGGGCCCTCTCGGTAATACAACATCACAAGAAGCTTGCAAGCAATGTGACTAAGGAGTTAGTCCCGGGATCTTGTATTACGGAACGAGTAAAGAGACTTGCCGGTAACGAGATTGAACTAGGTATGGAGATACCGACGATCAAATCTCGGGCAAGTAACATACCAATGGACAAAGGGAACTGCATACGGGATTGACTGAATCCTTGACATCGTGGTTCGACCGATAAAGATCTTCATTAGAATATGTGGGAGACAATATGGACGTCCAGGTCCCGCTATTGGTTATTGACCGGAGAGTGTCTCGGTCATGTTTGCATCATTCTAGAACCCGTAGGGTCCGCACGCTTAAGGTTCGATGACGATATAGTATTATTGAGTTATGTATGTTGGTGACCGAACGTTGTTCGGAGTCCCGGATGAGATCCTTGATGTCACGAGGAGTTCCAGAATGGTCCGGAGGTAAAGATTTATATATAGGAAAGTGGTATTCGGGTTCCGGAAAGGTTTTGGGTTTTTTCGGTATTGTACCGGGAGTGCCGAAAGGGTTCCGGGGTCCACCGTGGGGGCCACGCACCCCGGGGGGCTACATGGGCTGAAGAGGGAGCCGCACCAGCCCCTGGTGGGCTGGGCAGCCGCACCTCTAAGGGCCCATGCGCCCAGGTGTAGGTGGGGGGGGGGCTGCCTTGAGGAGGAGGGACTCCTCCCTAGGGCGCCCACCTCCCTTGTGGGAGGTGGACTCATCCCCCTTCGGTCGGCCAGCCCTCCCTGGAGGAGGGGCTAGGGACGGCACCCTACCTACCCCTCCTCCTATATATAGAGAGGGAGAGGGAGGGCAGCCACACCCCAAGCCATAGGTGCAGCCCTCCCTCTCTCTCCCTAGATCTGTTTCTCCTCCGATTGCATCTGCGGCAGCGCTTGGCGAAGCCCTGCTGAGATTGCTCCACCACTATCGCCACCACGCCGTCGTGCTGCCGGAGAACTGAAAGTGCTAGTTATCGACTAGAGGAGTGGTGAATAGGTGATTTTTATGAAAGGCTTTGAAATAATGAATGTATTCGAAATATGCGGAAGCGAAACAGGATCAAGTAGGGATATCAATCAAGGATTTAATCAATGCATAGAATACCAAGAAGACATACAAACATGTTAAGCATAATCATCATAAGCACTAAGATGAGTCAAAGAAAAACTTAGACAGTATGAACATAAACAGCAGATATGAATATCTTCGAGGAAAATCTTCGAACAGAATTAATCAAGCAATGGCTTCACAATACAGTATAGTATGAAGAAGAGTGAAGGATAGAACCAATTGTTGGGGAACGTTGCATGGGAAACAAAAATTTTCCTACGCACACACAAGATCTATCCATGGTGATGAGCATCTACGAGAGGGAGAGTGAATCTACATACCCTTGTAGATCGCTAAGCGGAAGTGTTAAGAAACGCGGTTGATGTAGTCGAACGTCTCCGCGATCCAAATCGCAAGTCGTCCCTCGATCCGATCACGAACTAGTGCCGAACGGACGGCACCTCCGCGTTCAACACACGTACGGCTTGATGACGCCTTCACCTCCTCGATCCAGCGAGCGATGATGAAGTAGTAGATGAGTTCCGGCAGCACGACGGCGTGGTGATGGTGGTGAGGAACAATCTCTGCAGGGCTTCGCCAAGCACTACGGAGATTATGACGGGAGAACTAGAGGGTTAGGGTTGCCGACACACGGCTTAGGAAATCTTAATGTGTCCCGCGTGCTAGCCCTGACCCTCTATTTATATGTTGAGCCTTGGGGTCTAAACTTGGAGTAAAAGCCTCCTCCAGGTCGGTTTTGTCCGCACAAGGTCGGTTTGGCCCGCAGGGAAAGAGTCCAACTCGGATCCCTGCAGTACCGCGCACAAGCGGTAGTACTGCTTACGATAAGCGGTAGTACCGCCCGTAGCGGTAGTACCACTTACGATAAGCGGTAGTACCGCCCGTAGCGGTAGTACCGCTTACGATAAGCGGTAGTACCGCCCGTAGCGCCAGCAAAACTTCCTTTTGCACCTTGCCTAAGCCTCGTGGGCTTTACCCCTTGGCCCAAATAAAGTGTTCTCGTATCCGAACATTTCGGGAAACATCTGGAACCTCTTCCGGTGAATTCCGGAACCCTTCCGGAAACCAAAACACTATTATCACATATATCAATCTTTACCTCCGGACTCTTCCGGAGATCCTCGTCATGTCCGGGATCTTATCCGGGACTCCGAACAACCTTCGGTCACCAACAAAATAACTCAACTATACTAATCGTCACCAAACGTTAAGTGTGTAGACCCTGCGGGTTCGAGAACTATGTAGACATGACCGAGACACCTCTACGATCAATAACCAATAGCGGGACCTGGATGCCCATATTGGCTCCTACATATTCCACGAAGATCTTTATCGGTCGAACCTCTATGTCAAGGATTCAGTTAATCCCGTATACTGTTCCCTTTGTTCTTCGGTATGTTACTTGCCCGAGATTCGATCGTCGGTATCTCTATACCTAGTTCAATCTCGTTACCGGCAAATCTCTTTACTCGTTCCGTAATACAAGATCTCGTGGCTAACACTTTAGTCACATTGCTTGCAAGGCTCATTGTGATGTTGTATTACCGAGTGGGCCCTGAGATACCTCTCCGTCACACGGAGTAACAAATCCCAGTCTTGATCCATGCCAACCCAACAGACATCCTCGGAGATACCTGTAGAGCACCTTTATAGTCACCCAGTTACGTTGCGACGTTTGATACACACAAGGTACTCCTCCGATGTCAGGGAGTTGCATGATCTCATGGTCAAAGGAACAGATACTTGACATGCAGAAAACAATAGCAATAAACTGACACGATCATATGCTACGTTCGTAGTTTGGGTCTTGTCCATCACATCATTCTCCTAATGATGTGATCCCGTTATCAAATGACATCTCATGTCAATGGCTAGGAAACCTTAACCATCTTTGATCAACGAGCTAGTCAACTAGAGGCTTACTAGGGACACAATGTTGTCTATGTACCCACACATGTATTTGAGTTTCCAATCAATACAATTATAGCATGGATAATAAACGATTATCATGAACAAGGAAATATAATAATAACCAATTTATTATTGCCTCTAGGGCATATTTCCAACACCAATAGCTTGACAAAGACACAGGATTTGTTAGACCAGTTCCAGTTGCTGTGACAACTGTACGTCTGGTTAGTGAGGCTGAGATTCAACTCAGAAGACCTCATCTTCACCTTGTTCCCCTTGGGCCGAAGTCACTCGACAACGCTCAATCACTCAGGTAAGTCTTCAGGGGACACTTCCGAAACCCGTATAAACTTGGTCACCCGGCAATCCACAATGACTCTTGGATGTTCTAGACCCAGACGCCTAACCGCCTGGAAGATCACAGTCTTCAAGTGTAATAAGTCTTCAGTTCTCTCAGAACAGAACGACTTCGGTGATTCTCAAACACTCTAGCTCTAGGTGTTTAGGTTTATCCTCGCAGGATGATTCTCTCTCAATGTCTTCGAGGTGGGTTGCTCCAAAACGACAACAGCCATATCTCTCTCTGAGCGGCCACCTTCTTATGGTGAAGGGGGTGGGCTATTTATAGCCAGCGGGCAACCCGACCTGATATGACCAAAATGACCTTGGGTCAATGGCCAACTGACACGTGTCACAACGGTCGGATTTCAAACACATTCGTCAACATTACTTGGGCTACAAGTAATGCTGACTCAACCAACTTAGGAAGATATTTCCTCTCATTGTCTTCACTCGAAGACATAGGTATGGGTTGAGCATCACGTCAGCGTCTGAGTTCGATCACATCGACCCCACTTAGCAGTACGGTGGTTCCTATGACTCAGGAAGGAGAAACAAAACTACCGAAAGACTATGTCGTCGCGTTTCATTATCTTCAAGCGATTATCTTCGCATACCACCAATGGCTTCGGCCATCATCAATGTCTTCGGACATTTTTAGGGGTTGTCTTCGACGGTTAAACCAAATCTCCAAGGATTTCTATCCGTGTTCTCCTGTGAACTCTCACAAACACATTAGTCCCTCAACCATGTTTGTCTTCAATACTCCAAAGCCAAACAAGGGTGGCATTAGATGCACTTACAATCTCCCCCTTTTTGGTGATTGATGACAAACTGATTGAAGTTTTCAACGGGGATAAAATATATGAATATAAGGACTTGGATATTATGATTGCAAGATATAGAGAGCTCCCCCTGAAGATGTGCTTATAAATATTTTGCTTGGAATGCAAAAGCACATGGCATGTTTGATTTGTGGAGATCTCCCCCTATATCTTGGAATCTGATCACCATGCATTTTAAATAATATTTCGAAGATAATGAAATGCATAATGAAAAATGGGCGTCTGCAGTATGGCTTCGGGTGCATAAGATAAAACTTGAAGTAGCGCCAAAAGAGGATAAACATAAAGTGTGTAGACGTCCATCAGGACTTAAGTTCTATAACCCAAATAGCAAATGTTCACAACGAGAGTTGTAAACTTAACAAAAGTAGCAGCACCCAGCCCATATAGATAGACCCGTTTGAAGACTATCATCCAATGCTTCTCCCCCTTTGTCATCGCATGGCCAAAATGGGACGAATACATTGAGCACTACGCGTCCCAGCATGAGTTGAAGACAATGGGTCGGCGGTAGTTGGTGCAGGAGAGCTTGGTGCAGTGCCGCAACGTGCATGTTGTGTCTAGGGATGGCAATTTTATCCATGGATCCGTATTTCTGTGGATACCCAACCCGATTGGGCAAGGGTATGGAGCGTGTTTCTTCCCATGGATCCGCGGATCTGGATACCCACGAACAGCCGGGTTGGGCACGGTTATAATTTTTGCCCCATGGATATCCAATGGATACTAGTATGACACATGGGACCATATGGAAGTGACACTAGACTAAGAAAATGTCCAACCCCAAGTCACTCGCGATCACAGAAGGTCAAAGCCAGGCCCCTGTTCCCTAATCCCGCAAAACCCCACTAACCTAATTATTAAACCTGGTCTAAGTTAATGAATGATGATGAGTTAATTTGATTTGTAGTAAGTCTTAATGTTGGTTTTTCTATACCCATGGAGCTCCATGGGTATCTGTGATATCCAATGGGTTTGGGCATGGGCACAATTTGTGCCCATGGATGCTTTGGTGGATGGGAAGAGGGTAGGAAGATGGGTCATGGGTTGGATTTGGACCGGCTCCACCCGACCCAAACCCGACCCATTGCTATCCCTAGTTGTGTCGGAGGAGATGTGACATATTCAGCCTCATCATTGGCAAGACGCACGTTGACGGACGGGGTTTCGGAGGAATAGTCACTGTCTTCGAGAGAAGGCGTCTGACGCCATTTCTCTATGCGAGGCGATGGAGCGCTGAAATGAAAGAATTGCTTGAAGCCATCCTCACGAAGGTCTTCCTCAGGTGCAAGCATTGTCAATGTCTTCCATGCACGGCGGCCGGTCTCATGAGCGACGAAGGCATTCTTGGTGGTGAGATTGCGGATGCGATTGATGTCTTGAACCATGGAATGCATTTGTCTTCGTGTCCACTCAAGGTGTCGATCTTGTTTCTGAATAAGAGAGACAAGAAGCTCTCTGTCAGTCATGGCGCGCTCTCTCCTAGGCAGAGTGCTAGCAGTGGCTTCAGTCGTAGTAGTACTGGGCCGGGGTTGGCGAATAGAGCCGATCAACCTTGCTCTGGTGAGATAAGAAGGAAGGTGAAGTCCTTCATCGTCAGGAGTGTCGCTGGTGACTTCCACGATGGGTTCTTGCTCTTGGATGGATAAAGATCTGCATGAACGACTTCTACATCCGGAAGATATGCTATGGTTTCGAGCTGAAGGTAAAAACCTGGTGCTGGTACTGTACTTGATAAAGGGCATGATCCAGGTGCATAGATCTTCGGTTCAAACAGATTGATGCCATTTGCAGCCATGTTGTGCAGGAATAGATCTTGAAGATTAAACCTGATGCCATAAACGGTGTTGTAGACCAATGTCTTCAGAGCACCTTCAAGCTTGCGGGATGAGTTGTGCCCTTTGATTGGCCAGATTGTGTGCCGAAGAATATGGTAGATAGTCTTCGGCAGATAATGAAGATCATCAACAAAGAAAGATGTGGGCAAATCTGCATCTGGAGCCAAAGGATTCATCAGGGTAAGCATAGCTATCATGTTGGGCTCTGGCATTTGAAATATGCTTCGGTTGGCAATAGCATAGGCTTCAGACGTTGGATGTAGGCCTTCTCTGGAAGCAACAAGTGGTGTGATAGGGAAGAAGTCCATGGAAGTGGCAGTGATGTGCTCATCACGGATCATGAAGTCCATCTTCCAAGTATTCAGATTCTTCCCATAACCAGAGTGTGAAGAGTTGCAAAGAACTGGAGAATGAGTTCTTCATTCCAGTCTTCATGATCAGTGACAAACGGCAACAGACCAACATCCCGAAGACAATCCAGAGCTTGATCAAAACAGGGAAGATCCTTCATAGCTTCAAACCTGAGATGTTTGTGGGGGAAAATCCTATTTTGGCCATACATCACACATGTGTAGTACCGACGTTGTGGTGCACTCCAGAATCTGTCAGATTGTATCTTCGGACGATTGTATGGATTCCTGTCTGAGTCAAGGAAGGAGTTGTTCAATCTGAAGATATTGACATGAAAGACCAAAGGTCTTGCAGGACCAGACTGTCGAAGACATGGGAGTCTGGGCATGGGATTCATGACATTTGGGCGTCGATGAATATTGAATTCAAATTGAGGGCCCATCCTTGGTGGAGCTACCAGCCTGGGCCACTTGGTGGGAACCATCTGCCATTCCCTGTTGCGAGCTAGAACAATGTTATCAGCATTGTCGTCAGTGGATGGCGTAGCAGGAACTGGAGGACCATCGGGGGATGGGGCATTGTCTTCGCCAACATTGTCTTCAGCAGCAATGTCTTCAGATGTTGTGGCTTCGGTCTCAGGCTGATTGTGAGCAACATCCTTGATCCCGAGAACATTATCGACTGATGCAGTCGGAGACACGCAGACTTCATCTTCAAGAATGCTTTGCATTGGAGATAGTTCTGGCCTTGGTCCGCGGCGAAGCCTTTTGAGTGGCCACACACTGGCAGTAGTTTCAATCTCTAGCCTCGAAGGGTGATTCAGGTGATCTAGGCACAGGAGTTGAGAAGGCAGAAGACGGTGTGCTTGGAATGTCTTCAGGCACATCCGGCCTTAGTGGGGTGCCAATATGCACATATTCACTGTCTTCATGTGGTAGTGATTGTACCAGAGGTGCATCAACATGTGGCACTTGGTGTTCTGCCTCTACATTGCCTTCAGGGCAATGTATTCAGGAGCAATGTCTTCTACTGCATTGGGGTTGGCATCTAGAATCTCTTCAGTCATGGGAGTCTCTGTGGTAGCAGACTCATGAAGTATAACTTGCCTCTCTGGGTTCTTAGAGGCAGGTGGAGCCATGGAGATGGTTGTCACTTGGTGTAGCGTCCCGACTCAAAATGAGTCAAGCCTCTGTGTGTTCTGTGCCATCCCTGGATCAGTATGCTGGCACACACAGTACATCAATGTATATATCAAAGGGCAATCACATGTAATTGACGTAAAACTGATATATACCTCAAAATCTCAGCGGAAACAGTCAACGGGAGTGGAGTCCCAATAAACACCAACGGCATGTTGAGTGTAGACCATAACCCTGAATCGTACTCTTACTCGTCGTATAAAAAGTATCTGCAACATAAGACGTTGCAGCCGTGTAGGTCAGCATATTGAATATGCCGGCAAGTCACAAAAGAGAGGGGTGAAAAATAATCATCTATACTATATGCATATATGGCAGGTGGGGCTGTAATTTAAGTTTTGCGTAAAGCAAATTTTTTCCTACAACAAGAAAGGGGGCAAAGCAAAAATTATTACTACAATGTTGGTTGTTTAATGAGAAGGTTCCACCAACCATTTCTCATACCCAAATTATCAACAAAACCCACATCATTAAAATTATTTGTGTTGAGACTTCTTGATAGTTTCAGTTCCTTTGGCTCAAGTTGTCCATGACCGTGGACACGGCTAATCGATTAGGTTTGGGTACTCTGCAGAGTTTTGCACACGTTCCCCACAAGATTTGATCGCCTCCGTCGAAATCCTCGCACTTCAGGGTGTTTGAGAACCGGATGATCAAAACATGGTCTTCCAAAGGGTTCCTCTGAGCCACTGTCGGTGCCCATTCATTCCTACCGTTCTTCTACATCTTGTAGCACCGCCCGTCCAGAGTCACCACGATGTCCAACCAAGCCCATAATGGCTTGTGGCTGTGCAGGTAAGCCTCGGGTTTTGAAGTATCCATCCATCTCTTTGTGCCTGGGTGGACCTTTCCGCGTGAATACTGGCACTTCTCCAGCAACACCTAGGCTAACCATTGGTTTCTCCAGGGCGCCGTTCAACCATCATCCACCTAGAGGTATATTGCATCATGAGGTCTTGAAAATAATTCTTGAAGTCTTGAGGTCTTGATCATCAATTAGTTCTCACAACTCTCATTTGTAAACACTCAACCAAACCCCGTCTACTAAAAGCATAGCAAAATAAAAATAACGTTCCCGGGGCCAAAGTAACAAGGGTTTATGGGTGTCTACCACATGATACTACTCAAGAACTAAAATTTCCAAGTACCTACTTTGCATGCAATGGTGGAGAAGGTTGAACTAATGCAAATAAAACCATAGGTGAAAACATGATCAATGTGAACTTGCCTGGTAAGGTTGATGAAGATAGTATCGCTCTCAGAAAATAACTTGATAGAACTATTCATCACTCTCCGATGAAATCTATATAATCAAACATTGCACTCATAAGCAAACACTTCTAGCAATCAATACTATCAAACAAGAAGTAACACAAAAATAAACACAATAGGGTTGTGATGAAGGAAATACTTAAGACAAAAGTTAAAACAACAAAACTTCATCAAAACAACCAAGGTAGTTTTTCCTACAAATAATCCTATTCTCAATAGCAACAAGACAACATCAAAGTAAAATCTAACAAAAGTATTCTAGAAAATATTTTACTAGCAAAAGAATTACTTTTGAAGAACAACTAAGAATTATGAAACAACACACTAGCAACATAAGTGTTTGCCTAACAAACTTAACAACAAGAAAAACAACAAAATACTAAAATAACAAAAAAACAAAAATATAAAACAACTAAATAACAGAAAGCATTTTCTCATAAACCTTTATTTAACCAAAAGAACTAATTGATAAACTTTCATTAAACACTTCTTATGACCTAACCAAAATTAACCTAGAGTTAAACCATAAACAATTTCAATTATAATACAAATTGCTTCTGGTCTAAACTATGGTTAACAGAATAATAAAACTACAAAACAAAAATTATAGAAAAATATTTTCATAAGGAAATAAACTAGCATTGAAATCAATTTGCAAGTTATGATTCAACTAGAAATGATTTCATGCAAGCAAAATAATAAATAAAATAAAAATAATCCTTGTTGAAACATTACTGTTAACTAGCAGAAAACAATATAAAACTTGTCAACTAATATAAAAGAAAACAAATTAAAAACAATTAGAACAAAAGAAATAGAAATAAACCTAGAAAGAACTAAAACAGAATCTGTTTTGCTTGAAACCCTAATTTGAAATATTCTAAAAAAAATCTAAAATTGAACATGGTGATAAAAATAACTAATACAAACCAGTAGAAAAAAGAATCACTCAAAAATATGTTTTTAAACTCAAGTTATTCAAATTCTAGTGATTTGAGAAAATTTCAATTAATTCAAATTTTAAAAATTCAAATATGGTCAAATTTGATATCTACAGAAGCTAGAATAAATTTTCGACACAATGCAAAAAGAATCAACTAAAAATAATAAATATCCTAAAAGATAAAGCAAAAACAAAAACAGAACTATTCTGTTTTTAAAACAGAAAACAGAAAAAAATAAAGAAAATCCTAAATAGTGAACAGGCTACGTGGCAAATTCCTATAGGCTACGGGTGTGTGTGCGTTAGCTAAACGAGTGAACGGCCACTAAATAAAACAAAACGATTCGGCTAAAGACTAAAAAGAAAAAAAAACGATCGGTTCACTTACACTAAACCGAACAGGCACACTTGATCTAATCTACGCCATATATAGCAGACCAGACGGTGGAGAGCGGCGGGGCTTACAGGGGAGGTGGCCGACTGCGGGGAGGCTCGGACGTCGACCGCGACGGAGCTCCGGTGATCGTCGGAGGCGGGCGATGTCACACGCGTGCACAACGCGGCAAGGCGGATCCGTTGGTGGTGGCGATGGAGCTCGGGGACGACCAGACGAGGGGAGGGTGCGAAGTGGTGGAGCCCGGGTACTTCGGCGGCTTGGGTGAGCTCGAGGGCGTCGCGCCAGACGTCGACGAGGTCGAGGCGCTCGTTGGGAGGAAGCAGAGGAGCGAGGGGATCTCGGGGTGGGCTCACGTGGTGATGAGGGGGTCAGGGGCGAGCTCTCGGGCGTCAATGGCGGTAGCGGGAGCCTCGGTCTCCGATGAGCAATAGCGGCTGGGGCAGGGGGTTTTCGGGAGGGCTTCCGAGCAAAACGGGAGGGGCAGGGGGTGGCTTTTATAGGCGGCATGGCGTGGATAAGGGGCGAGGCCAGAACGGCAAGAAATCAGCGGCGACGGTGTTGTCCGGCGAGGTATGGAAAGGGAAGGCACGAGGAGGAAGGAGACCGCGGGAATCGCGCGGGCGGTCAGTCAGGCCCACACGTCAAAGAGAGGAGGAGATCGGGAAGGGGATCGGTGCCCGAACGGAAAGGGACTCGGGGTGCGCTGGAGCTGGACCTGGCGGGTCTAGTTGGGCTGGGGCTAAGGCTTTGGCATGTTTCTAATTAGAAGGTTTTTTAATAAAACAAAACAGAAAAGAAAAGTTAAATTTGCAGACATATTATATGTAAAAATTTGCAGAAAAATATTTCCTACAAGATGAACATTTTTTCCACGGCCAAAAATAAAAACTTAAAAAAATATTTTTTAGAAAAAACCTAAATTGATTTTATTTCTTTTGCAAATAATTTTCAAATAACCCCCTGGGTTTTATGGTTCAAATATTTCACAAAAATACTCCTGGCATGGAGGGTCATGTTCCTCCTCTCAATTTTTTTTGAATTTGGGCATGTGGATTTGAATTCATTCAAAAATAGAATCAAATGAAGTAAATACCAAAATAGAAAAATTTCAGAAATCTTCAGAATCCAAAATTTCAATTCCTTCACTTGAAGAAGTCATGTCATCTTCTCTCATTGTTTTGCATTGGATGAAATTGAATTTAAAACAAAAACAAAAAGGGGAAAGTCATTTTATTCCCTCTCATTCAAAGTTTCAAAAAGTTTCAAATTTCACTCAATTTTCAAACAATCATTCCAGCAATCAATCATGAAATTAATTAATATAACATTCCCAAAATTTGGGATGTTACACTTGGAGCGGCTCCTGTTGAGCAGACGGTTGGTAGATGGAGCAGGAGGGGGTTTGGGCACTTGTGCCGAATCAGATGACTTTGGCTTCTTTATCTTCTGCCTCTTGCTTCGAAGGCAGGAGCAGACTTGCGTTTCTTGGCTTCAGCTTCGGCTTGCTTAGTCTTCTTGCTGGATACAACAGAGGAAGGAGGAGGTGTCCTTGAGTCAGAGAAGCCAGTTGGGAAGACAATGCGTGGCATGTCTTGTTGGATTGATGCAGGCTAACTTGAAGACAAAGATCCTTGCTTTGACCTTTCAATGATTCTGGGGTCAAGGGCAGGCTGGCCAAGTGCTTTCCTCTTCAGCATATCATTGTGAGCCTGAACCATCTTCTTAGATTTTCTCTTGAGACGCTCAAGGGCGGCTTTGACAGCTTTGGAGCGCCGTTCAAGCTCATCTTTTAGGTCTATCATGAAGAGCTGATAGCCTTGTATCTGTTCAACTGTAAGCTTGTGGACATTTTTCTTGAAGAGAGCTTTTTCACGGAGAATCTTCTCTTGTTGATGCACAACCTGTTGAACGATCATCATCTCTTCATTTACCAACCCTTGAAAAGTAACGCTCAGTCCAATTGGAAGTTGTAGGGCGTCGATGGTGAGTGAGGGGTCAGCAAACCATTCATCAATGAATTGGCTTATGATGTTTGCATCAATTAGAGGCAAGTCTTCAAGACACTTGGCCTCTTCCTCCTTTTACTGAATAAGCTTTGCTAGAGCTTCATCATCGAACTCATCATCTGATAGTTCAATCATGTTGGTTGCGTCCATCAGAGAAAGGGATGGCTTCGGGCCACGAGCAATAGTAGCTTTTCTCTTCATTCTCCTGTGTATGCGAGAATCTTCCTCAATGTCAGAGGGTTCAGCAGGCCTTGATCTGGAATCCTGTGGTGAGGAGCGGTCTGGCCTTGAAGCTCTTGAAGCCTTTGAGGGCTTTGAAGCCTTTGACTTGTGCTTAGGCTTCAGATTTGTGACAGGGGGCAGATCTACATCATCTCCCTCAGCAGCATCGCTGTCATTATCATTTCCAGCAGCGAACCCTTGAATGCTAGTAGGATCCGGATTCTTTGGCATTGACGACCGGAGCATGCATGGGTAGAATCCACTCCTTATAGCATCAACTTTTGTCTTCGGATGAAGATTCTTGTAGATGATGTCTGTCCAGGGGGCCTTCTTAGCATGCTTCTCAGCATATTCACCAATCATGAAGCGGTAGTTGAACCACTCCACATCCCAATATCTTTGAATCCATTGGATTCAATTTTTGCGTTGTTGATAGCTTTCTTCTTCATCAGACTTGTAGCGTTCATAGAGATGCGGAGGAAGGTCCTTGGCAGTGTCCAGGCGTCATTGTCTTCCTCCCTTCTTTGGAGTCCCATCTCTAGCCATTGTCTTCGGTCTGAGCAAAGTCTTCGAAGACAGATTCAAGTGAGAGCTGGCTCCTGGTGAGTTCAGATGAATCTGGAAGTAGTCTGCAAATGAATTCAGACTATGAGATCCTAGTGATTCTGCCGCGGACATGTACCTGTGAAAGAGTTAGAGATGCGAGGGGAATAGAAGAGGTCATATGCATTCTCAGAAGATTTGAAAGTACGATATCATGGTATGAAGATATTGACCTCATTCACTGAAGACTTTCACTTTTGCTCAAGATGAGGTGGTTTCAGATTTGTGCAAGTTCGAGAATTTGCACAAGTGAGAAATCAGCCCAGATTTGCAACATAAGTAAGAGTATTGAGCAAATAGAGATGTGAGATTGAGATATATTGGAATCACGGTGGAAAAATAGATTTCGAAGACATGTGGTAATCTGAAAAGATCAAACGGGTGGTAAAAATTCATATTTATTTACCATGGTGAAGAACACGAAGAATAGTTTAACGAGGCAGAGAGGCCGAGCAGTTCGATCTGCCACACCCTAACTTGGTGGTGGCAGACAGCTATGGCGGCGGCGGGCGAGGATGGTCGCTGCCGGCGTTAGTATGGCGACGGAGGAGTCATGACAGCTAAGTGCTCCTTCTCCGGCGGCGATGAAATCCAGCGTTGGCGCTAGTGTTTGGAGCTTGGAGGTGGAGGAAGAGGTGGAAGAGCAATTATTGACCCAAGGCTTTTGTATTTATAAGGACTGGAACATCCGAAAAATTTGGACGTAGATGCCCCGGTCTCTTCGGTTTTAGTGGGACACGTGGCACACATGCAACCCATCTGATAGCCCACTACATTCTATCTGTAGCGGCGACACAGGAGTTGTTGCGAAAAACGTGGTAAAGATAAGAGTGGGATTTTAAACGTTTGGTTGGATTTGTCTTCGACTGACAAGTATGCAGTGAAGACAATCAACACGTGTTAATATAGAATGCATATGACTAGAGTTGAA
Source organism: Elymus sibiricus (assembly GCA_039707655.1). Taxonomy (NCBI): domain Eukaryota; kingdom Viridiplantae; phylum Streptophyta; class Magnoliopsida; order Poales; family Poaceae; genus Elymus; species Elymus sibiricus. The sequence goes on along the minus strand of CM077667.1, from coordinate 425,089,947 downwards.
CAGTGTTAGAAGAGACAAGAATAGATGGGGATGTCGGGTCCGATCACGTTTGCCTACATAAATTCGAAGATATAGCTATAGGCCAAATGTTGTATAGGACAAAAATCCAAATATATGCAAGGAATATTCAACTAAAACGCGTGCTTATTTAGGAGAAAGTTTTCGATTCGAAGATAAACTCAGTGACTCGAAGACATAGAAAAGATGTGATGATAAAAGCATTGTCTTCGAATGTGGTTAGTATTACCCACCGTATAAGAATATTTGACCCAGACACGGCGCACAATTATCGTGGCGCTCTGAAGTCATATTCTTCGTTAATGTATTCACACTCAGAGTGTAAGTCTTCATGAGTTGAAGACATACGTTTCTTTGTGTGTTGTGCATCAAAGTCATCAACATGCATAAGCGTCAGGATGTATTCCCATTCAAAGGACATTTGAGGATTCTAAGATATTTAGCTCACAACGCAACTTACAAAACCTTTTCTCATCCAAAGGCTTCGTGAACATATCTGCCAATTGATCTTCAGTGTCTGCATGCTTGATGTTGATGTCGCCCTTCATCACATGATCCCGGAGAAAATGATGTCGTATATGAATATGCTCTGTCTTCGAGTGTTGTACTGGGTTGTAGGAGATCTTGATTGCAATCTCATTGTCGCAGTAGAGTGGAACATGCTTCATGTTGATGCAGTAGTCCTTCAGGGTCTGCTTCATCCATAGAAGCTGAGTGCAGCATGCGCCGGCAACAATGTATCCGGCTTCAGCAATGGAGAGTGACACACAGTTCTGCTTCTTCGAAGACCAACATACAAGAGATCATTTCAGAAAGTGACATGTGCCTGTTGTAGACTTGCGATCAACTCTGTCGCCAGCAAAGTCAGAATCTGAGTAGCCAATGAGGTCTAAGTTTGAGCCCTTTGGATACCATAATCCTAGCGTTGGGGTGTGATCTAGATATCTAAGTATTCGCTTCACTGCGAAGTGATGCGATTCCTTTGGTGCCGCTTGAAATCGGGCGCACATGCAAACGATAAGCATTATATCAGGCCTAGATGCACATATGTATAATAAGGAGCCAATCATGGAGCGATATACCTTCTGATCGAAATCTTTACCATTTTCGTCAGTGCAGAGGTGACCGTTGGTTGGCATTGGTGTCTTGTAGCCTTTGGCTTCGTTCATGCCAAATTTCTTGAGGCAATCCTTAAGGTACTTCTCCCGAGAGATGAAGATGCCATTGGGTTGTTGTCGAATCTGAAGCCCTAGGAAGAATTTGAGTTCTCCCATCTTCGACATCTGATATTGCTCTTGCATCATGAAGCCAAACTCATCACTATATCGATTGTTAGTACAGTCGAAGATAATGTCATCCACATATATTTGACATACAAATAGTTCACCATCATAAGATTTTGTAAAGAGAGTGGGATCGAGTGAACCGGGTTTGAAGCCATTCTCTTTGAGGAATTCCTTGGGCGTGTCATACCAAACCCTTGGTGCTTGCTTGAGGCCATACAATGCCTTGTTGGGCATGTAGACTTTGTCAGGATGCTTTGGATCATCAAACCCTGGTGGGTGAGCAACATATACTTATTCCTCAATCTTACCATTAAGGAATGCACTTTTGACATCCATTTGATATAGGCATATGTCATGATGGTTAGACTAAGCAAGCTGTATACGTATAGCTTGAAGTCTAGCAACAAGTGCAAATGTTTCATCGAAATCGATACCCTCAACCTGTGTGTAGCCTTGAGCCACGAGTCAAGCTTTGTTTCTGACGACTTGTCCAGATTCATCTTGCTTGTTGCGAAAGATCCACTTCGTGCCTATGATGTTGTGCTTTCTCGGATCAGGGTGACGGTGTCCTGGACTAGGGGGTACTCACCACGTCGTCTCCCGACCAGGTGGGTCGGGCCGAGGACGCCCATGGCGGTTCACTAAAGGGCCACTTCGGGCAGCCCATGACGCATACAAGGAAGACTCCACAAGACTTGGCGCACAAGACAAGGACTCTTCTAAACCCTAGGCCTCTGGTACATTATATAAACCGAGGCCAGGCTAGTCAATAGAGAATCTCAGATTCATTACTACAATCTCGTGGTAGATACCTGTACTATGTACTATCCCCATATCAATACAATCAAAAGCAGGACGTAGGGTATTATCTCCTTGAGAGAGCCCGAACCTGGGTAAAATCCTATGTCCATGTTACCATCGCTCCGAGACGCCTAGCTTAGGACCCCTACTACGAGATATGCCGGATTTGGCACCGACATTGGTGCTTTCATTGAGAGCCTGCTAGATGTCACCGCGGTTTGATGGAAATCTAGATCAATGATCAGGTGATGTTATTTCAGTATGATCGGTTTCATGTAAATTATCTCTTTTGCAAAATCATTGCTGCTGCGTCGTGCTTTTTTCATTTGTCGTCAGATCGGGAACCGATGACAATTTAGAAGTGGCGGCCGTGTCCGTCGCCTGGCAAGATGCAAGTTAGCCACTGCTTAGGTCAAGCACTAAAAAATACAATCTGGCTGGTGGCGATCCAGCGGAGGTATGATGTGCGCCAATTTTTGCGGGGAACAATGCCCATAGGCCGACAAGGATTCAGCTCAGCGGAAGCCAAGCAGATTTGTTTTCCTCTCCTTTTTTAAATTCTGCACATGGATTAGTACTTATTCCGTATTACACTTCTTTTTAAGCTTCCGTAGACCAAAAGTACTACTAATGGAGTTGAGCTAGCTTTGCAGCACGGTCTCCCAAATCTAGTTGGTGAATACTAGTAATTCAACAATTCAGTACGGATTTGTCTCTTCTTGCTTTCGTCTGCAGCGATCATCATCGTCGAACAGAGATATTCTTTAGATGCCCGCGCGTGACATACTCGACCTTGGCAATGTCGTGCCGCCATCTCGGCGAGCCGATGTCATCGTTCCACTAGCGTTGACCAAGTTGTGGCATCGCCTTCGTGTAATTGACTTCGACTGCATCATGCGGTCACCTCGGAGTGCCGACATCGTCATCCCGTCTCCATCAACCAAATTGCGTCGTTGACATGGTCGACCGACGTGGGGGCTTCGCCTCGCCACATCAACCGATGCCAAATCAGATTGGAGCTGTTCAACGCGCTACCGCAGGCATACTGCGATCCGATCTGTTGTCGGCCAACACTGAAAAATCCTCCAAATACATCCATCCGCCATGCAGAAGTGGACAATATTTTATGCCATACAGACGCACTACATGAGGTCAACTAAAGCGTCAAGGCAATGCATCTGCTAATGCAACTAGTATTACGAGTTGTTGCACGAAATTCAAGGATCGGCTGGCTGGAGGCCGGTCACATGGAATCCAAAGGAATTTCTTCTTCGGTCTGCTATACCATGTCAGATAACGCCAGGTTCTATTTTCCCTAGCTATTCGTTTAGAACGTAAAAATTATTACACAAAGAATATTTTCTGTTGGTTTCTACTGCATTATTTTTGTAGAGATGTTCCACCAATGTTCGTGTGTGGCGTCGGTTTGGTCAATCTCTTGTGAATTTCGAACCTCTGATGACATCGACCTCGCGCCAGATAATTGACCTCAACTATGCGACGCCGCTACCTCGGCGAGCCGACATCGTCGTCCCGCCTCTGCCGACCTCGGCGCTCAGGCCATATTTTTTCTAATTATTTGCTTCACTTAAATTAATTAAGTAGATGATTTTTTTTTTAAAAATATATATTATCTGCCATTATTTTTGGCTTGCACTATTTTACGTGAGCAGGTAATCACCTTTGGCTGCCTCAAGCGGTCGCCTCGGCGTCGTCCCGCCTCCGTCGACCAAAGTTGTGTTCTCACCTTGCCATGCCACCCTTCATCAAACCGACGTTTGCCACGCCGACCTGCTTCGACACGTCGGCCTACGTGGAGGTTTCGACGTCTCTCCGTCGATCTGCTCCGACACATCCGTTTTATAATAAATCTTATTTCTTCTTGTCGTTGCAAAGTCTTTTTCTACTACTCCTTTTTCCGACACTAGTGTGTGGTCAATAGCTGGATAGCCTGTTTTCTTTCTAAAGCCGCTCAAGTTTAGTTTGCTAAACAGGCCTCGGAGAAACACTCCGCCTTCGGGATATGGAGGTTGAAGCCAAAGGCTGACCCAATTAGAGTCCGGAGATGGGATGTATCATGTTAAAGCACGACCGAAGCACAAATTAAATTTTAGACCAATTTTGGATTGGCATAATTTTCTTTTAACTAAACATAAAGTTTTTTGCATAAGTTTTTTGGTATTTCCGAGTATAATTCTCACAGTACAACGCCAGTGGCATTTCACGCATCGGCAATATTAAAGGGGGTCTGCGGTTTGCACCAAACCCACCAAACACCGAGGTACTCCATGCAGTCCACGGCAAAATGCCCTCGGTATTTTGCATTTATATGCATTGATTTCGAGTTGTGACTTTGGTCTATAGCTGGATTGCCCGGCTCCTGTGTTTACCCCTTACGTTTCCGCTTTGTTCGGCTAAGGGGTAAAGGGAGAACCACTGAGATTGTCACTTCCGGTTTAACTGGTTAAGTGCCTTAGTTGGAGAAAGCCGAAAGTTGACTGTCACAACAAGCGTAAATCGGTCAGCGAACCGCAGGCGGTGTTCAACCAAATATAGCCGATCGAGGTTATCTGAGTAAAACGAAGGGCCTCTATTTCTTGAAAAGGCCAAGTTGTGGGTGGTTCGACCTCGAATAATCCGAGGAGACGATGTATACCGGGGGCTATTAAGTTGCCCCCCAACATATGCTCCTATGACTAAGTGAAAGTTATAAAGCCCGAATATCTGATTGCCTCGTTTCCACTAACACAACCGCCTCCGGGCACCGAGACGTCGGCTAAGGGTTGTCTTGTTTGTACGGAAACACCCTACATAGCATCTATAAAGGGGTGGAAGCCGACGATAGGCCACTTTCAGATCATAAATAGTCGCGATGGAGTCAAAATAAACCATACCGAGGGTTCCTTGTGGCACCTCGGCATAGATACATCGGGATTCCTCGAGAGCCCAACATATCATCGGCGTTTGTATTTAATACACAAAAGTTGCCTTCCGTAGTGATCGTTATAAAGCCATATATATGTGTCAATTTGACTTAAGATTTTAGCCAAGCTGGGTTGCCTGGCTCCGGTTCTTACCCCCTATGTTCCCGATTATTCGGCTCCGGGGTAAAGGGAGCACCTCTGTGATTGTTACTTCTGGGTTATCCGGGTTAGTACCTCAGAATGGGTGAAGCCGAAAGCTAGCCATCTTAAGAATATAATTGGTCGGCAACGACGGAAGTGAAAATTTCGGTTCATTAAAGACCATAGAGTTCGGGAACATTCCCCGAACTAAATCCTCAATATTTTCCTCCCACATTGATCGGAATTGAGGTTTCACGATCATGGTTAACATGATATCCTGGGAAAAGGAGCTTATAAATGAACTATTTTCCTAGAAGATGTTTCTTACATTAAATAGTAATATATAACATATCTCTTCGCATACCTTTGTTTATAAAACCATATGACCGGATTGCCTTGTTTGCCGTAAACCTTTGCCCTTATAAAGGCTTTATAAAGTAGGACAAACACTCCTCGGCTACTAGCCGAGGAGGTTGAAGCCGATGGTCGGTCAACAAAGTCTTGTACAATGCGGATCCGAGCATTAATGATGTAAAGTACTTGGATACATAGAATCATTACACATAAATTGTGTCAAACTTAACAAAGTTTGTGTCAAACAAATATCGATCCTTAATTCGACCACCCGTGCCCAAATTAAGGCTCGGGGGCTACTGCATTGCCTATTTAATGAAGAAAATTCAGAGTGCAATACGGTTTCTGAGGAGAATCGATCCTCAGGTTGGTCGGCCGCACCCAACCCGAGTCTCAGAAACTACTACGTACCACGTTTCTATCCCTAACGTATACCATTGAGCAAGAACTTGATCCTCAGGCCGATTTTGCAAATCGACCTAAGTCTCAGGGGCTACTGGGATCAGTGGTTTTATTTTGATTATTATTTTTTCCTTCAGGTGCATCCCGGGTTTTAGACCGACACGCACCTTGAGGGCTACTGGCTATATATCTCGGCAGAGAATAAATTGCAGCTATCGGAAATAATTTCCACAAAAAATCAGCCCGCTACCGAGGTGGCGTACTATTTCTGAAGCAGTCCGGTGTAATGCTCGGATGCAGGTGGTTGGCTCAATAGAGGGAATTGCCGGCAGTAAGCTCGGCCGAACTCGTTCAACCTTTTCAAAGACCGAAGTAATATATGACACCTCGGACGCCGACCAGCGTTGGAGCTCGACTGCAAAAAACACCTCGGAAGCAGTCCAACATAAAGCTCGGATGCGAATAGCTAGCTCCATAAAAGACTATTCCGGTATTTAAGCTCGGATGAACTCCTTCAAATTTTTAGAGACCTAGGTAATCTATGACACCTCGGATGCCGATCAGCGTTGGAGCTCGGCTGCAAAAAGACACCTCAGATGCAGTTCGGCGTTGGAGCTCGGACGCAAGAGGACACCGCCGCACGGGAAACACTTCGAACCCGAGGTGTGGCATAAAAAGTAACAAGGCATCAATAAAAGCCAAAAGCTTAATGGGCTCCTCGGATGCCCGACGTGTAAACTCTTCGGATTTAGCTCGGCGATCCTCAAGATCGAACATGAGAAGAATTGTTGAACCAATTTTCAAGACCGACGGCCGAAGACAAAGAATTGTGCGGAAGAACCAAGGAGCATCCCCAACTTGAAGACCGGTTCAGGGGGCTACTGACGGTGTCCTGGACTAGGGGGTACTCACCACGTCGTCTCCCGACCAGGTGGGTCGAGCCGAGGACCCCCATGGCGGTTCACTAAAGGGCCACTTCGGGCAGCCCATGATGCATACAAGGAAGACTCCACAAGACTTGGCACACAAGACAAGGACTCTTCTAAACCCTAGGCCTCTGGTACATTATATAAACCGAGGCCGGGCTAGTCAATAGAGAATCTCAGATTCATTACTACAATCTCGTGGTAGATACCTGTACTATGTACTATCCCCATATCAATACAATCAAAAGCAGGACGTAGGGTATTATCTCCTTGAGAGAGCCCGAACCTAGGTAAAATCATGTGTCCATGTTACCATCGCTCCAAGACGCCTAGCTTAGGACCCCTACTACGAGATATGCCGGATTTGACACCGACACAGGGCGCTTGACAAGTTCCCACACGTTGTTGAGCTCGAACTGATGAAGCTCTTCTTGCATAGCTTGAATCCATTCCGATTCCTTGAAGGCTTCATCTACCTTGGTGGGTTCTGAGATAGACATGAAAGCAAAGTGCCCACAAAAGTTAGCTAACTGGTTAGCTCTTGAGCGAGTGAGTGGACCTGGTGCATTGATGCTGTCTAGCATCTTCTCGATTTGAACTTCATTTGCTACACGTGGATGAGGAGGGCGAAGATTCTGATCTGGCTGCTGAGCATTTTCTTCGTCAGCAGTATTGTCTTCAGGATCAACATTGTCTTCGCGTTGAGTAGATAATGGAATAATGACTTCTTCCACTTCAGGTTCTTGTGGCATAATTTCTCCAGTGCCCATCAATCTAATAGCTTCTTCAGGTCGAAGTTCATCTAGCACAAGAGGCAGGTGCTCTCTTTGCGAGCCGTTAGTTTCATCGAATCGCACATCAACAGTTTCAATAACTTTATTGTGGGAAGTGTTGAAGACTCTGTAGGTGTGTGAATCCTTTCCATAGCCAAGCATGAAACCCTCATGTGCTTTCGATGCAAATTTAGAAGTGTGGTGTGGATCTCTTATCCAGCATTTTGCACCGAAGACTTTGAAATAACTTACGTTGGGTTTCTTACCGGTGAGTAGTTCATATGACATTTTCTTGAAGAAATTATGAAGATATACTCTGATGATGATGTGGCATGCAGTATCAATGGCTTCGGGCCACATCTTACGCGGTGTCTTGTACTCATCAAGCATAGTACGAGCCATCTCAATAAGAGTCCTGTTTTTGAGCTCCACGACGCCATTCTGATGAGGTGTGTAAGGAGCAGAGAACTCATGAGTGATGCCCAGTGTATCAAGAAATGTGTCGAGTCTAGTGTTCTTGAACTCAGTCCCATTGTCACTCCTGATGTGCTTGATCTTGATGTTGTAGTTGTTCATAGACCTATTGGCAAAGCGCCTGAAGACATCCTGCACTTCAGTTTTCTAAAGTATTATGTGCACCCAAGTGAATCGAGAATAATCGTCCACATTTACGAAGCCATAAGGATTTGTAGTAGTAGAGAAGGTGGAATAATGAGTAGGCCGAAATAAGTCCATGTGTAACAGCTCGAAGGGACGAGTGGTCGTCATAATTGTCTTCGAGGGATGTTTGGCCCTAGTCATCTTCCCGGCTTCACAGGCACCACAGAGGTGGTCCTTCTTGAACTTGACACCCTCGATGCCAATGATAAGCTTCTCCTTGGCGAGTGTGTGCAAGTTCCTCATCCTAGCATGTCCTAGTCTTCTGTGCCATAGCCAGCATTCCGACGCTTTTGCCAGAACACATGTGGCAACCTATGGTCCCGCAGAGAAATCTACCATATACAGATCACCTCTTCGAAAACCTTTGAAGACTTTGGTTTTGTCAAAGGCCATTAGCACAACACATCGAAATTTGCCGAATATGACTAGCATATCTAAGTCACAGAGCATTGAGACAGACATTAAGTTGTAACCAAGGGATTCGACTAGCATCACATTATCCATGTGTTGATCCCTTGTGATAGCAACTCTACCTAGTCCCAGTACTTTGCTGTTGCTCTTGTCTGCAAAGATGATGTGATCTTTTGTTGGAGGTCAAAGAGTATGTTCCATCAATAGGCTTTGATCACCAGTCATATGGCTAGTGCATCCACTTTCCATAATCCAATCAGTGGCTTTGGATTTGTCTTCCTGCATTGAGAATTAGCCGAGTTCACCAAGGCATGTAGTTGCAACATGCATTGATGAAGATATTGCAGTATTCAATTGAAGATAAACATGACGATATAAATGGTAAAACCATTTGTATTGTTTATCTTGCGTCCAGACAAGAATGTTTTTTGGGTCTCCAGAGATAATCTTCGAGATAGGCTTCGTCCCATCTGGAGACCCGATGTTGCATGAAGATATTAGTTCTTCTTAACCACCCACATGCGTAGGGGTGGCTTAGAAGCAATAAGATGTAAGGCAACATCAGAGAATTTTGGCAAAGATGCCCTAATAGTATGTTTCACATGAGGGTTACTATACTTTAATGAATATGCAGAAAAGTTCTTCGTAGGATGAACATATCGGTTCATGCCACAGTGACCATATTCATGAGCCCTTTCAGTTCTTCCCTGCGAAACATATGTGTTAGTGTGATCATATGAAGATTTGGGTTTATATGAAGACTTTGGTCCATATGAAGACTTTGGTCTGGGGTTTGTCTTCTTCCTTGGTGGTGTCATGACATTGACTGTAAGCTTCTCTAGAAGACATTTGGGAACCCAGATTCTCTTCATAGGTGAACCATTCCTGCAGTTAGTTCCAATGTACCTGGCAAACACTTCACCATTCATAGTTTTGAATAGTTTGTAGTTGTAGTCAAATGACTCGTCAATGATGACAGGATTAGCACAGTTGAAACCAGATAATGTGGATGGATCAACTGAAGGACCTTTTGCGGCAACCCATGTGGTTTTGGGATACTGCTCAGGCGTCCAGTAAGAACCGTCAGCGTTGATGTTTCTTTCGAAACCTACATCCTCTTTCCTACGGTTTTTGTTCAAGATTGTCTTCTTCGGGACATCACATAGAATCTGATGTCCTTTCAGACTCTTGGACATGCCAGTTTCAAGAAATGTCTTCAACCTATCATTGTCATCAGTAATAGCAGTGGCTTTCTCAGATGAGGGGTTAGATACCACAGACACAGTTGAAGATAACGTCCTTTCAAAAGCATTTGAACTTTTAGCGTTTGAATCATTATCTTCACGAGCAATACATTTTAAGCATGGAGCATTAAATTAATCCTGAGTGGTACTGATCTGTTCAGCTAGGAGTAAGTCGTTTTCCTTCCGTAGGTCTTCATGAGCTTCTCGCAACTTCTCTAGATCAAGCTTTCTTTGAATATATTCAAGAGAAAGTTTCTTATGATCGGTTGTGAGAATTTCATGAAGAGTTTGGAGATCCTCAAACCTTGAACGAAGACTTTGCATATCTTTAGCCATAGTTTCGTTCAGACTCATCTCGTCACGTAACAGGTCATCGCTTTTCTCTAGAGTAGTTTGTAGTTTCTCCATGGCACTTTGTTGCTTAGTGGCAATTTTTACAAGTTCAGCATATCTAGGTTTCATGTCATCGTCGGATTCAACTTCTGATCCAGAGTCATGACATGAGGATTTTGAGGATACCTTGGAGGCTTTTGCCATGAAGCAGTAGGCCGGAGTAGCATCATCATCATTGGATTCGGTGTTGAAGTATGAGCCATTGTCTTCGGGTTCGAAGACAGATGAAGAGATGAATGCCGAAGCCATTGCCAGGCCAGCAACTTCAGCATCAGATTCCTCCTCTTCCTCGGAATCAGATTCAGACTGTGAATCCATCTCTTTGCCAATGAAGGCATGTGCCTTGCCAGATGAACTCTTCTTGTGTGACGAGGACTTGGCATACTTCTTCTTCTTGTCATCTGAGTCATAGTTCTTGATCTTCTTCTTGAATTCCTTTTCCCATCGAGGACAATGAACAATTAAGTGGCCAAGTTTCTTGCACTTGTGATAAGTTTGCTTCTTGCCATCTCGTGAAGACATTTCACCAGATTTCTTGGAGTCACGCTTTGAAGACTTTGCATAGCGTTTTGATTTTGCAAACTTCCGGAACTTCCTTACGAGCAAAGCGAGTTCCTTCCAAAAGTCTTCAGCACCATCAGAACTGCAGTCAGAACCTTCTTCAGATGAGGACACAACCTTAGCCTTCAGGGAACGAGAGCGACTGTAACTGGAATCATAGATTTCCCTCTTCTCAGCTTGTTGGAATTCATGCGTGTTCAACCTCTCGCGGATATCAACGGGATCCAAACTCTTGAAGTCAGGGCGTTCTTGGATCATAAGAGCAAGAGTATCAAAGGAGCTATCAAGTGATCTAAGTAGCTTCTTCACGACTTCATGTTTGGTGATATCAGTGGCACCTAGTGCATTCGGCTCATTTGAGATGTTGGTGAGTCGATCAAATGTGAGCTTTACATTTTCGTTGTCGAGTCTCTTGAAGCGGTTGAACAGGTTGCGAAGCATATCAACACGAGAGTCTCTCTGAGATGAGACGCCTTCATTCACTTTGGACAACCATTCCCAGATTTCCTTTGTAGTGTTCAGTGCACTCACACGGCCATATTGTCCTTTGGTCAGGTGACCACAAATGATGTTCTTGGCAGTGGAGTCCAGTTGAGCGAATCTCTTCACATCAGCAGCGGTAACACCTTCGCGGACATCGGGAATGCCCGCCATGACGACATACCATAGGTCGTTGTCAATGGCTTCGAGATGTATGCGCATCTTGTTCTTCCAGTAGGGGTAGTCGGTGCCATCGAAGACTGAGCACGTAACGGAAACCTTGATAATCCCTGTAGTCGACATAGCTAAACTCCAGGTGGTTAAACCGAAACACAAAACAAGGGAGTACCTTGCTCTGATACCAATTGAAAGTGCTAGTTATCGACTACAGGGGGGTGAATAGGCGATTTTTATGAAAGGCTTCGAAACAATGAATGTATTAGCGGAAGCAAAACAGGATCAAGTAGAGATATCAATCAAGGATTTAATCAATGCATAGAATACCAAGAAGACATACAAGCATGTTAAGCATAATCATCATAAGCACTAAGATGAGTCGAAGACAAACTTAGACAGTATGAAGATAAACAGCAGATATGAATGTCTTCGAGGAAAATCTTCGAACAGAATTAATCAACCAGGCTTCACAGTACAATATAGTATGAAGGAGAGTGAAGGATAGAACCAGTAGCTTGACGAAGACACATGATTTGTTGGACCAGTTCCAGTTGCTGTGACAACTATACGTCTGGTTTGGGAGGCTGAGATTCAACCCAGAAGACCTCGTCTTCACCTTGTTCCCCTTGGGCCGAAGTCACTCGACAATGCCCAATGACTCAGGTAAGTCTTCAAGGGAGACTTCCGAAGCCCGTACAAACTAGGTCACCAGGTAATCCACAATGACTCTTGGATGCTCTAGACCCAGACGCCTAACCGTCTGGAAGATCACAGTCTTCAAGTGTAATAAGTCTTCAGTTCTCTCAGAACAGAACAACTTCGGTGATGCTCAAACACGCTAGCTCTAGGTGTTTAGGTTTATCCTCACAGGATGATTCTCTCTCAATGTCGTCGTGGTGGGTTGCTCCAAAACGACAACAACCATATCTCTCTCTGAGCAGCCACCTTCTTATGGTGGAGGGGGTGGGCTATTTATAGCCAGCGGCCAACCCGACCTGATATGACCAAAATGACCCTGGGTCAATGGACAACCGACACGTGTCACAACGATCGGATTTCAAACGCACTCGGCAACATTACTTGGGCTACAAGTAATGCTGACTCAACTAACTTTGGAAGAGATTTCCTCTCATTGTCTTCACTCGAAGACATAGGTATGGGTTGAGCATTGCGTCAACGTCTGACTTCGATCTCATCGACCCCACTTAGTAGTACGGTGGTTCCTATGACTCAGGAAGGAGAAACAAAACTACCAAAAGACTATGTCTTTGCGTTTCATTATCTTCAAGCAATTATCTTTGCATACCCCCAATGGCTTCGGCCATCATCAATGTCTTCGGACATTTTTAGGGGTCGTCTTCCACGGTTAAACCGAATCTCCAGGGACTTCTATATGTGTTCTCGTGTGAACTCTCACAAACACATTAGTCCCTCAACCACATTTGTCTTCAATACTCCAAAACCAAACAAGGGTGGCACTAGATGCACTTAAAAGAACTCATCTACTACTCCGCCGTCGCGCGCTGGATCGAGGAGGCGGAGACGTCATCGGGCTGTACGTGTGCTGAATGCGGAGGTGTCGTCTGTTCGGCGCTAGATCGGGACGGTTCGTGATTGGATCGCGAAGACGTACAACTACACCAACTGTGTTTCTTAACGCTTCCCGCTTAGCGATCTACAAGGGTATGTAGATCCACTCTCACTCTCGTAGCTATGCATCTCCATGGATAGATCTTGGGTGTTTCGTAGGAATTTTTTTTGTTTCCCATGCAACGTTCCCCAACAGTGCTATCAGAGTTAGGTCTATGCATAGATGATATGCACGAGTAGAACACAAAGAAGTTCTGGGCGTTGATGTTCATATTGCTTACCTCCTTAGTCTTATTTTGATTCAGCGGTATTGTGGGATGAAGCGGCCCGAACCAACCTTACTTGTTCTCACACAAGAGACCGGTTCCACCGACTCACATGTAACTTAATTGCATAAAGGTGGCTGGCGAGTGTTCGTCTCTCCCACTTTAGTTGAATCGAATTCGACAAAGGCGGTCCTTGTAGAAGGTTAAAAGGCAACTTGAATATCACCGTTGTGGCTTTGCGTAGGTAACAACGGTTCTTGCTAGTTGCCCATACCAGCCACGTAAAACATGCAACAACAAATTAGAGGACGTCTAACTTGTTTTTGCAGGGTATGTTGTGATATGATATGGCCAAAGACGTGATTTGATATATGTGATGTATGAGATGATCATGTTTTGTATAGTTATCACGACTTGCATGTCGATGAGAAAGGCAACCGACAGGAGCCATAGGGTTGTCTTTAATTTATTGTATGACCTGCGTGTCAATCATTAAACGCTATGTAATTGCTTTACTTTATCCCTATACGTTAGCAATAGTTGTAGAAGCAATAGTTGGTGAGACAACCTCGTGACGACACAATGATGGAGATCATGATGATGGAGATGATGGTGTCATGCTGGTGACGATGGAGATCATGCCGGTGCTTTGGAGATGGAGATCAAAAGCACAAGATGATGATGACCATATCATGTCACTCATTATGATTTGCATGTGATGTTTATCTTGTTATGCATCTTATTCTGCTTAGGACGATGGTAGCATTATAAGATGATCCCTTACTTACTTTCAAGAAATTGTGTTCTCCCAAGTATGCACCATTTCTAAAGTTCGTCGTTTCGAAGCACCTCGTGATGATCGGGTGTGATAGACTCTTCGTTCACATACAACGGGTGTAAGCCAGTTTTGCACATGTGGAATACTTGAGTTAAGCTTGACGAGTCTAGCATGTACATACAAGGCCTCAGAACACGGAGACCGAAAGGTTGAACGTGAGTCATATAGTAGATATGATCAACGTGGAGATGTTCACCATTGAAACCACCTCATCTCACGTGATGATCGGACTTGGGTTGGTGGATTTGGATCATGTTACACTCAGACAACCCGAGGGATGTTGATTTGAGTGGGAGTTCATAGGTAATTTGATTAGTTGAACTTATTATCATGAACATAGTCTAAAGTGTCATTGCAAATTAGGTTGTAGATCAGTAGCTCGCGCTGTAGCTCCCCTATTTTTAATACGTTCCTAGAGAAAGACTAAGTTGATAGTGTAAGCAATTATGTGGACTGGGTCCGTAATTTGAGGATTGTCCCGACTACTACACAGAAGGCTTATGTCCTTGATGCATCGCTCGGTGTGCCAACCCCTCCAGCGTCGTCAGTGGATGTTATGAACATCTAACAGACACGTTCTGATGACTACTCGATAGTTCAGTGCGCCATGCTATATGGCTTAGAATCGGGACTCCAAAGATGTTTTGAACGTCACACAGCATATGAGATGTTCCAAGAGCTGAAATTGGTATTTCAGGGTCATGCCCGTGTTGAGAGGTATGAGACCTCTGACAAGATCTTTGCCTAGAAGATGGACGAGAATAGCTCAGTCAGTGAGAATGCGCTCAGAATGTCTGGGTGCTACAACCGCTTGAATCGAGTGGGAGTTAATCTTCCAGATAAGATAGTAATTTACAAAGTTCTCCAATCACTGTCACCAAGCTACTAGAGCTTTGTGATGAACTGTAACATGCAAGGGATGGAGATGATGATCCCTAAGCTATTCGCGACGCTTAAGGCCACAGTGGTAGAAATCAAGCAGGAGCATCAAGTGTTGATGGTTAACAAGACCACTAGTTTCAAGCAGGGCAAGGGAAAGAAGGGAAACTTCAAGAATGGCAAGCCAGTTGCCGCTCCAGTGAAGAAAACCCAAGGTTGGACCCAAACCCGAGACTAAGTGCTTCTATTTAAGGACGGTCACTGGAAGCGGAACTGCCCCAAAGTAATTGGTATATAAGAAGGCTGGCAACGTCAACAAAAATATATTTGATATACATGTTATTGATGTGTACCTTACTAGTACTCGTAGTAGCACCTGGGTATAAGATACCGGTTCAATTGCTAATATTGGTAACTCGGAACAAAAGCTGCAGAATAAACGGAGACTAGCTAAGGGCGAGGTGATGATGTGTGTTGGAAGTGTTTCCAAGGCTGATGTGATCACCATCACACGCTCCCTCTACCTTCGGGATTAGTATTGAACCTAAATAAATGTAATTTAGTGTATGCGTTGAGCATGAACATGATTAGATCGTGTTTGTTGTGATATGGTTATTCATTCAAGTCAGAGAATAATGGTTATTCTGTTTACATGAATAATACCTTCTATGGTCATCCACCTAATGTGAATTGTTTATTGAATCTCGATCGTAGTGATACACATGTTCATAATATTGATGCCAAAAGATGCAAAGTTAATAATGATAGTTCCACATACATGTGGCACTACCGCTAAGGTCATATTGGTGTAAAGCGCATGAAGAAACTCCATGCTGATGGATATTTGGACTCACTCAATTTCGAATCGCTTGATACATGCGGACCCTATCTCATGGGCAAGATGACTAAGACCCCGTTTTCCGGTACCATGGAGCGGGCAAGTGACTTATTGAAAATGATACATGCTGATGTATACGGTCCAATGAGTGTGGCAGCATGCGGTGGATATTGTTATTTTCTTAACTTAACGGATAATTTGAGGAGATATTGGGATATTTACTTAATGAAATACAAGTCTGAAACTTTTTGAATAGTTCAAGCAAATTTCAGAGTAAAGTTGAAGATCATCGTGACAAGAGGATAAAATGTCTACAATGTGATCGTGGAGGTGAATATCCGAGTTATGAGTTTGGTATGCATTTAAGACAGTGTGAAAATTTTGTTTCACAACTCATGCCACATGGAACACCATAGTGTAATGGTGTGTCCGAACGTCATAATCATACTCTAATGGATACGGTGCGATCTATGATGTCTCTTACTGATTTGCCATTATCGTTTTGGGGTTATGCATTAGAGACAGTTGCATTCACTTTAAATAGGGCACCGTCTAAATCCGTTGGGATGACACCGTATGAATTACGGTTTGGCAAGAAACCTAAGCTGTCGTTTTTTAAAGTTTGGGGTTGCGATGCTTATGTCAAGAGGCTTCATCCTGATAAGCTTGAACCCAAAGCGGAAAAGTGCGTCTTCATGGGATACCCTAAGGAAACAATTGGGTATACCTTCTATCTCATATCCGAAGGCAAAGTCTTTTTTGCCAGGAATGGATCGTTTCTAGAGAAAGAGTTTCTCTCGAAAGAATTGAGTGGGAGGAAGGTTGAACTTGATGAGGTTATTGAACCTTCACTTCAATGGGAGAGTACCGCAACACAGAAAGATGTTTCTGTGACGCCTACACGAGTTGAAGAGGAAGCTAATGATAGTGATCATGAAACTTCAGAACAAGTTACTACCAAACTTCGTAGGTCGACAAGGACACGTACCGCTCCAGAGTGGTACGGTAATCCTATCTTAGAGGTCATGTTTTTAGACAACGGTGAACCTACGAACTACGAGGAAGTGATGGTGGGCCCGGATTCTGACTAATGTCTAGAAGCCATGAAATCCGAGATAAGATCCATGTATGAAAACAAAGTATGGACTTTGGTAGACTTGCCTGATGACCGGCAGGCCATTAAGTACAAACGGATCTTTAAGAAGAAGGTAGACACTGATGGTAATGTCACCGTCTATAAAGCTCGACTTGTCGCAAAGTGTTTCCGACAAGTTCAAGGAGTTGACTATGATGAGACTTTCTCATCCGTAGCGATGCTAAATTCTGTTGGGATTATGTTAGCAATTACTGCATTTTTCGGTTATGAGATTTCGTAGATGGATGACAAAACAGTGTTCCTTAATGGTTTCCTTGAGGAAGAGTTGTATATGATGCAACCGGAAGGTTTTGTCGATCCTAAAAGAAATTGCTGACAAAGTGTGCGAGCACCAGTGTTCCATTTATGGGCTGGTGGAAGCATCTTGGAGTTGGAATCTTCGCTTTGATGAGGTGATCAAAGCTTATGGGTTTATACAGGTTGGAGAAGCTTGTATTTACAAGAAAGTGAGTGGGAGCTCTATAACATTTATGATGAGTATATGTGGATGACATATTGTTGATTGGAAATGATGTAGAATTTTTGGAAGGCATAATTGGTTGTTTGAAAAGCTTTTCTTTCAAAGGAGGACCTGGATAAAGTTTCTTACATATTGAGCATCAAGATCTATAGAAATAGATCAAAACGCTTGATAAGACTCTCACAGAGCACCCACCTAGACAAGATTTTGAAGGAGTTCAAAATGTATCAATCAAAGAAGGAGTTCTTGCTTGTATTGTATGGTGTGAAGTTGAGTAAGACTAGAAGCTCAACCATGGCAGAAGAAAGAGAAAAGGACGAAGGTCGTCCCCTATGCCTCAGCCATAGGCTCTGTAATGTATGGCATGCTGTATACTGTACCTGATATGCGCCTTGCTATGAGTCTGGCAAAAAGGAGGTGCATGAGTGATCCAAGAGTGGCTCACTGGACAGCCGTCAAAATTATCCTTAGGTGCCTAAGAGGACTAAAGAAATGTTTCTCGCTTATGGAGGTGATAAAGAGTTCGTCGTAAAGGGTTACATCGATAGAAGCTTTGACACCGATACGAATGACTTTGAGTCGCAACCCGGATATGTATAGTGGAGTAGCCATTTGGAATAGCTCCAAGTGGGGCGTACTGGAAGCATCTACAGTAGGACATAAAAATTTACAAAGTACACGCGGATCTGAATGTTGCAGACCCGTTGACTAAACCTCTCTAACGAGCAAAACATGATCAGCACCAGAACTCTATGGGTGTTCGATTTATTACAATGTAAAGCTAGATTATTGACTCTAGTGCAAGTGGGAGACTGTTGGAAATATGCCCTAGAGGCAATAATAAAGTGGTTATTATTATATTTCCTTGTTCATGATAATCGTTTATTATCCATGCTAGAATTGTATTGGCCGGAAACTGAAATACATGTGTGGATATATAAACAACACTGTGTCCCTAGTGAGCCTCTACTAGTAGCTCATTGATCAAAAGATGGTTAAGGTTTCCTAGCCATGGACATGAGATTTCATTTGATAACAGGATCACATCATTAGGATAATGACGTGATGGACAAGACCCAAACCATAAGCACAGCATATGATCTTATCACTTAGTTTCTTGCTACTGCTTTCTTCATGTCAAGTATCTGTTCCTATGACCATGAGATCATGCAACTGCCTAACACCGAAGGAATGCCTTGTGTGTATCAAACGTCACTTCGTAACTGAGTGATTATAAAGGTGCTCTACAGGAATCTCCGAGGGTGTCTGTTGGGTTGGCATGACGGAGAGGTATCTCTGGGCCCTCTCGGTAATACAACATCACAAGAAGCTTGCAAGCAATGTGACTAAGGAGTTAGTCACGGGATCTTGTATTACGGAACGAGTAAAGAGCTTGCCGGTAACGAGATTGAACTAGGTATGGAGATACCGGCGATCGAATCCCGGGCAAGTAACATACCGATGGACAAAGGGAACTGCATACGGGATTGACTGAATCCTTGACATCGTGGTTCGACCGATAAAGATCTCCGTTAGAATATGTGGGAGACAATATGGACGTCCAGGTCCCGCTATTGGTTATTGACCAGAGAGTGTCTCGGTCATGTCTGCATCATTCTCGAACCCGTAGGGTCCGCACGCTTAAGGTTCAATGACGATATAGTATTATTGAGTTATGTATGTTGGTGACCGAAAGTTGTTCGGAGTCCCGGATGGAATCCCGGACATCACGAGGAGTTCTGGAATGGTTCGGAGGTAAAGATATATATATATATATATATATATATATATATATATATATGAAAGTGGTATTCGGGTTTCGGAAAGGTTTCGGGTTTTTTCGGTATTGTACCGGGAGTGCCGAAAGGGTTCCGGGGGTCCACCGGGGTGCACCCACCCCAGGGGGCACATGGGCTGAAGAGGGAGCCGCACCAGCCCCTGGTGGTCTGGGAATCCGCACCTTTAAGGGCGCATGCGCCCAGGTGGTAGGTGGGGGTGCCTTGAGGAGGAGGGACTCCTCCCTAGGGCGCCCACCTCCCTTGTGGGAGGTGGACTCCTCCCCCTTCGGCCGGCCAGCTCTCCTTGGAGGAGGGGCTAGGGCCTGCGCCCTACCTACCCCTCCTCCTATATATATAAAGGGAGAGGGAGGGCAGCCGCACCCCAAGCCATAGGTGCAACCTTCCGTCTCTCCCTAGATCTGTTTCTCCTCCGATTGCATCTGCGGCAGCGCTTGGCGAAGCCCTGCTGAGATTGCTCCACCACCACCACCACCACCACCACCACGCCATTGTGCTACTGAAGAACTCATGTACTACTCATCCATCGCTCGCTGGATCGAGGAGGCAGACACATCATCGGGTTTTACGTGTGCTGAACACACAGGTGCCGTCCGTTCGGCGCTAGATCGGGACAGATCGTGATTGGATCGCGTAGACGTACGACTACACCAACCGCGTTTCTTAACGCTTCCCATTTAGAGATCTACATGGGTATGTAGATCCACTCTCCCTCTCATAGCGATGCATCGCCATGAATAGA
The DNA here is from genome assembly GCA_039707655.1 of Elymus sibiricus. Taxonomy (NCBI): domain Eukaryota; kingdom Viridiplantae; phylum Streptophyta; class Magnoliopsida; order Poales; family Poaceae; genus Elymus; species Elymus sibiricus. Next base: position 425,069,831 of record CM077667.1, on the reverse strand, counting down.
TCTTGAGTGTTCGTAGGAATGTTTTTTGGTTCCCATGCAACGTTCCCCAACAAACACATCGGTGGTACACCATCTACAACTTTGTCAAATTTTGCGGTGCGATTCACCGAGTGGAAACAATATGGCCATTGGGATCGTCAACCATGGCGATTGTTCTTGTTACTCTAATGTGTTGGTTAATTCAATCCTTCACTTAATATTGCTCTACACATTGTATATCCTGCACGTGCTGCCACGCTATACTACATGACCGATATACATTTTTGATAAAGCTCAAGGGGCAATTTTTTGGGATGACATGTGCCGGTTCTAATATCGTTGAATTAGTAATAGATAATTTCAAAAAACTTGTCAAAAATCTGCTTATCTCGTTGAATTTGAACTATTGTTGTAATAGAGATATTTGCATGCTATTTATGGATGAATTTTGCTATTTTCTATAATTATCTTGAGTGTTGCGGGCTTGGTTTAGACATAGTTTCACTCGCCTACTACCGTTTATTTATGCTTTTGAGAAAAGAAGCCCAAATGGTATCTTATAGTTATATGATAATTATCAAGAAAAAAAGACAACACGACTTTAAACACTTAATAAAAAGTAAAATTACATCGAAGATCATACTAGCCACTTTTTTCCTTCGATTGTTCGCCGTCTGACATATCTTAAACCAATGGAGGAAAGGAACAACTCAAATGCTCTCACACTCCAGACTTTAAAGATCACAATAATCACTCGCTACTAGAAACGAGACCTAGTAGCCGCTAAAAGAACATCAGTTGGGACATCACCCCACACGGTACAACCTTGAAATTCTTCACCGCCAGTCTAGAGGGGTTGGAGAATCTGATCCAGAACGCAAAACAAATTTTAAGAAAGAGATCAAAGTCGTTGCACCAAGGGCCATCCAACTAATTTCCTTGATTGACACACAAACTAGTAAGACCTGAAGAGAGACAACATACCTAGCAACACAAACCCCACATGCCCTTCATAGGCATTAGATCAAACGTCGTCGAGTAGGAAAAGGCTAGAGAGACCTTATCCCAACACATCATCATTGCCAAAACCTTGTTAATACCATCAAGAAACCAAAACCTAAAACAAGTATCTCCTACTAGATGTTTGGACCAGTTTCTTGAGCTTTCTTTCCCCACTCCGGAAAGAGTGGATCTGCGCTTGCAAGCTGAACCAAAGGTTGTGTTGGGCCGAGTAAATTGCTCAAAACTACCACATTTGTCGGTAGGGTAACGAATTACCACTGTTTTATTTTTGTCAAAAATCATAAAAAAAACACCACTTTTGCGGCAAGTGAGTAACACATCACACTAATTCAGAACTGAGCGCGTGTAATAGCGGAACTGGCCAGTTGGCCCCACATGTCAGGATGATTTGGCATGACTACATGGACAATATGTTGAGGTGGAAGATGCCCCCACCAGTCAGCCCCTCATCTCTTTTCATTTTTTTCCTTCTTCTTCCATAGTCAACGGCGGCTAGAGGCAGCAGCCTTGTTGTCGCAGGTCTGCGTCGACGATGGATTGGACGAGACGGAGCTCCACGACGTCGGGTGGCCTAACCAGGAGCAGGTGGCGGCGGGGTGACAGCCCTGGCAGCGGCGCTGCAAGGCGGGCTTGCCAGTAGGAGGGGACGGCGGCATGGCAAGCGCGGGCTTGACCCCCACGTCCGGATCCAGGCGCCCAGTAGCTGAGCATGTCCTCCACCTCGCTTGTCGGCACACCTCCTTGAGATCGGCCTAAGGTGGGTCTGGTACAAGGAGAGAGGATTGAGAGGATAGATGAGAAGGGGAGGGGGAGAGAGAAAGTTGAGGAGGAAGAGGATGCGGGAGGCAGACAAGTCGTACCAACGGCCACGTCAACACATTGTATACATTGTACACATATGCATGCCACATCTTCTATATCTAAATAGGTAGCCTCCACTAGCCTATTTCTCTCACCATGCAAGTATGCCACCTCATCATTCAACATGAATGAAGAAAGGTCCACCACAACATGCAATCATGCATAATAAAAAGGCACCTCAACATGCAAACATGCATGAGAATTTACATTCTATTATGATATTTACATTATACAATAATCAAATAGCAAAAATCAAATTTATTTTCAACTTTAGTTCTCATATTAAACTCTAAATATTCATGTTCCATACAACCAATTTTAACTGAATATATTGCTAAACATTCCTGCGACAACGTGTTGGGTATCCTCTAGCAAGTCTAACAGATGGGCCAAAATTGTTGATTTTGATGTTAGTCGTGGCTCATTTTCGGATAAATGCAGTTTGTTACTCGCTTGCCGTAGATAAATTTTTGTGGTTTTTGGCAAAAGTGGTGACAATTATTTGCCCTAGCCACAAATGTGACGATTTCCATCAATTACTCAGCTGGCCCAATGTGAACAAATCAGGGCATCTTCAACGCTGACCCTCAAACCGCCTGCATAAGTCTGGATCACGCGGTCCGGACATGTTTTGATATCCAACACGGTCCCGTATCGGTCCGCAAGCCTGTCCAGACGTGTTTTTCTCAACAAACCAGAGACAAAGTGAGGTGGGATTTGCGGGCGTCCGGATCGCTGCCTTGCCCACTCCTGACTACCATGGCCCACCGAAAACCCTCCACTCGTATCCACGTGTATTTCTGCCCCTTTGCTAGCTGCCTGCATTCATGCCGTTGTAGAGAGACTTCTCCTCAATGACGCCGACCCAGAACGGATGCAACCTCTCACTAGTGCAAGCACTGAAGCGACCCGCCGACTGAGAGAGCCACCCGTGCCTGTTCAATGCCAGAGCGACGTTTTCTATACCGGATGGGACAGATATCTACCATGTCTGTTCAATGCCCGTCTGTCTGTATGCCGAAATTAAGCAAGCTCGTCGGCCGAGGAACCATCTCCTGCGCCATGCATTGACGCACTCGGACGCTTGGCTCACCGGAATCCGCTATTTAAAGGCGGCAATATCTGGTTAACTCCACACCACAACACTTCTGCTCCACATCCTGCTCCTTTGGTCCGCATCCACCATGACTGTGGGTGGGAATGCTCTGTGGATAGTCTTTTGTTGGATATGCAGCCCGAGGTGGCCGCCCTTGTAACCGCCTGGCAGTCACGCCACGCACGGTGGATCGAGTAGGGCATGCCGACTAGCTCGCCCAAGGTCTCTGACGACGATCCCATGATGGACACGAGTTTTGATGAGGACACCATGTCAGACTTCACACCGGTGCATGACTGCCTCCCTATGGAGTAGGCACAAGCACACTACGACGCCGCCATGGCGAAGAAGGAGAAGCATGCGCCGGCTCCTATGTCAGTGTTCCGGCAGGCGTAGGCGGAGTAGAGCTTCCACATGTTCCTCCTCGAGCAGCACTGGATGGCGGAGGGCCAGATCTACAGCAAGCGCACAAGCGAGGTGACCATGGCTGCCATGGTCGCGACGGACCCAAACTTTGTTGCGGAGCAGCGAGCGCTCTACGAGGCTGCGCATGCCCAACGCGTCCCTCAGAACGAAGCGGCAACGCAACCAGACGCGACAGCGCACGTACTGGCAGCGCATGCAGACGAGGACGAGAACACCAGCAGCTGCGCGTCCTACGCACCGCCCTTCAAGTTTCGCTGGTGCATGTGGCAGGTGAACAATGACAGACTGTCCACGTCCATCATTGACCTCACATCCATTGGCACCGGCGATGGACAGGACGCGAACTCCTCAGAGGATGAGTAGGGCATGGGAGGCGGCATGGCCTGGTATCCCATGTGGTCGGTCAGTCTCCCATGTCCTACTCTTCCTCGTTGGAGACCGCACCTTCACTTCACGGGTCTTAAACCTCACCATCGCTCATCGAGACGGCTGATGGAAGACGTGGTCGACAATGTAGAATACAAAGGAAGTGGACGCCCGCCGCCGTTATAGGATAAACTTAGTTTCGGTGCTCTTTCTTAGTGAAAACATATCCGAATTGTAATGAATGTGCTCCGGTTTGTATGAATAGCAACCTGTTTGTATGAATTTCACCCATTTTGTTTAATCAATGGTTGAAATGTATACAAGCAGCATTGGATGGCCGACTCACGCATCCATGTTCGCGGACTAGACCCCTCTGGTCGCGGATGGATGAAAGAACAAATTTGTGGGTCAGCGTTGGAGATTCCCTTACTATTAGTTCCCGCGAAAAACCAAATAGCGTTAATTATCCAAATGCCGACTGTATAGTACATATCATACACAATAGGAATACTAGAACGACAAAATGGACAAAAATGACCTAAAGGCGAAACAAATTCGCAGAATGATTTGTCCGCGAAACTATTTCACCCAGCTAACCTTTCGGGGTAGAGCCCAACACTTAGGCGCTATGCTACACAGGGTAGTGTCATTCTAATAGGCGCTACAATCCATGCCAACGTGGCATGGTGCGGTCAGGTCAGGGCCCATCCCTGGTTGGTGTGACGCCTTTCGTCTAGGCACTATGCTATGAAGCATAGTTCCTTTGCCTTGGGCGCTACACTATAACTTAGAGAATTTTCAACTCGTCCCAGCCCTCATATGCTCTCTAGCCCTAGCAACGGGCAAACAACAAGTCTTTTTCGGCTCGTCCCAGCCCTCAGTATGCTGCATTATGTGAGTGGATTTGGATTGTCAAGACAAGCATCACAACAAAGGCATGTCATCCTTTGTTGCTCATATCAGTGCTTTACTACACCCCGCTTTTTGTTGTAGTTTTTATGAGAGTGGAATTTATTGACATTTATTCTTGCCATCAATTATGCTTTACTAGTAGTCTGTTTTTGGGTCTTATTGCCTGACCCGGATTATCCTATGCAGATTGGCACTGGATACATGCGCACTCAACGCATAATACTTAAAGCACATGTATATACTCATATTTGTATTTTTTTTCACTCCATGAACTGGCGTATTTACTATCAAGCAGGGAACTGAAATCTCTCAAGAAAGACTATGGAGCAGGAAAACCATGCATCGTCTTGTCGAAGAAGCAAGATGAGTAGACCTCAATAGCTTTGGAGATGTTGGATCTGCTAAAATGCTGCAAAAAAGAAAGGTGGATATTAATTTGAGAGTGTAGAGTTTGCTGGAATGGACTATCATTCTGTCATTAACACATTTAGTGTTTGCCCGTTGCCGGGGCCAGAGAGCAACAGAGAGCATATGGGAACTGTGGCGAGCTGGAAAATCTCTAAGTCAGCGTGTAACACCTAAGTCAAAGGAGCTATGCTCCATAACATAGCACCTAGACGAAAGACGGGGCCAGGGAGCAACAGAGAGCATATGGGAACTGTGGCGAGCTGGAAAATCTCTAAGTCGGCATGTAACACCTAAGTCAAAGGAGATTTGCTCCATAACATAGCGCCTAGACGAAAGACTTTACACAACCAGAGGTGAGCCCCGACCTGGCCGTGTCACGCCACGTTGACAGGGAGTATAGCGCTTGTCAGAATGACGCTACCCCATGTAGTATAGCGTCTAAGTGTTGGATGCTACCCGAGACTATTAGAGCCTCTACAACCGGACCCCTCAAACCCGTCTCAAACGCCCCGGCGGGCCGCCTGGTCACTGCCCGGTCACGAAAAATCGACTCAGACGGGCCTCTCAAACCGACCTCAAACGCCCGGGCTGACCGGCACCCCCCATTTCCAGCCCAAATATGGGGCGGATATGGGGGAGCCCGGGCGCGCTCGAGCACGCCCGCCACGTGTGCCTGACGGCGTGGCCCCATGCGGACTCACCGGGAAACCCGACGGTCCGACAGGTGCCTCGACCGTCTCCGGGGTGTGAACGACGTGTCGCGCCGCTCCGACTCCCTGCCCGAGGTAGGGCCGGCTATTTAAGCCGGCCGGCACCCCCCAGCCCTAGCACATCCGTCTCCTCCCTCTCTCCGCCGCCACCCGATCCCATCCGCCTCCTCTCGCACTTCCCTCTTCGAGCCCGTCAGCCATGCCACCACGCCGCCGACACCACACGATCCAGCACCGTCTCTTCCTCCTTGAACATGTCTGAATCCAGAGGGAAGGGGGGCTACCTCTAGAACCGGAGGAGGATTTCGAGGAGGGGGAGGAGGTGGGGAAGGAGATGGGGGAGGAGACGGAGGAGGAGGCGCCGTCACAGGAGCCGGAGGAGGAGGCACTGGCGGTCGTGGATTTGTGGCCGAAGCAGCTGGCTATCCTCAACTCCATCCGCTCAGAGTCGGCTGCGGAGGCCAGGCGTCTTCGTCGGTAGCAGATGGAGGCGGTGCAGGTGGCTCAGGCTCCGGCGCAGTCAGATCAGAATCTCCGACGACGACGAAGCGTAGTATAGTAGGTAGTACGTAGGATTTATTTTGCATATTTTTGTATGGATATATGGGATGAAATATGAGCGAGTTGGATGTGGAGGAGAAGATTTGAGATGTGACTGGTCAGTGTCCGCGGACGCGCTTGTGCGCGTCCGTGGACATTTGAGGGACCGGATTTAGAAGGTCCGGTTGTAGATGCTCTTAGCTGGGTGAAATAGTTTCGCGTACAATCCCTTCTATGAATTTATTTTGTTTTCAGATCATTTTTGTTCATTTTGCCTACTAGAACGCGATGCGAGATAGATATGCAGATACGGCCTAAGAAGCTGCACTCTGACACCAGCTGCGAAGACAGCAGCCACATCGTCATCTCCGATATCTTTCTTGACACGCCATTGTGAAATAAACAAACAATACTCTAGCTTCCACATGTTCCCGCCAATGCACACACCCTTTCCCGCGCCTCGCGATGTGGAACAAAGACGAGCTATGGAGTAGAAGGGTACATAGGCCTGCTGTTTTTGGAACATAGGTGCATTTGAGGGGACGCAGTTATTTTGAGCTCGAACAATCAAAAAAAGTTATTTTGAGCTCGAGCGAGCCTCATGAACAGTAAAAAGATAAAAATTCGCAAAAAGTTTGAACTTTTTTTGGTGCGAAACATTGACAAAATTTCTGAGTGCTTGAAAATTTTCATTATGAAAACATATTTGTGTAAGCGGTGGCCAAAAATAAAACGATGCTCCAAAAATGCCTTTTTCGAAAGCATTTTGAAATATTGATTTTGTTTTTTTGCTGCGACCTCCACAAATGTCATTTCAAAGTGAAATTTTGCAGGCTCTTAAAACATTTGTTAAGGTTTATCACAAAAAAAATCAGAATTTTTTGTATTTACTTCATTTTTTTGAATTTACTGTTCACCCGAGATCATTTGAGCTCGAGAGCAGAAGGACACTTTCGTATTGGAGGACTTTATGTTAAATAGTTTAAACAAGACATTAAAATTTTCAAAAAATCCCAGAAAGAATTTTACATGATCATATGGATCAATATTACACATGTGTAAAGTTTGGTGATAAAATAAATAAACATGTGAGCTATACAAAAATGATAAAATGATGATTTCTAAACAATGAATAATACATGCGCTGTACATCTTTCCCAAATCACGATTTTATCATTGATGTGTAGCTCACATGGTTACTTTTCTCATCATCAGAATTTGCACATGTGTAACATACATCCATATGAACATGTGAAATTACTTTTGGAATTTTTGAAATATCAAAAATACCATTTTGACACTATTCAAAATACAGGTCTTCAATGCACTCGTCCACCAAAATGACTTTTCGTGCACTTAACTAAAAAGGCGTTGTCTAGGATATTTTGGGCCAAAGATTATGCTTCAGGAGATGCCCTGTTTGTATGAAACGATGAAAAAAATTTGGCAGCCCAAAAATTTAACCCCTCGCGCTGCATATTTGCAACACCGTTGCGGCTGCCGCAAAACCTAAACCGTGCGGGGCAAAAACTCAACTGCGCTACCAACCCCCGCGCGTAGCATGTCCCCACCACCGCTAAGACCCCGTCCGAATTCCGCCTCCCTCGCGCTGCATGACACGTCTCCGTCGTATCTATAATTTTTGATTGTTTCATGCCAATATTATACAACTTTCACATATTTTTGGCAACATTTCAGAGGGGGGCTCTCTCCCCCTCTCTTCTGGTGGCGCCGGAACGCCACCGGGGCAATCATCATCACGGCGATCCACACCAACAACTTCGCCGCCGTCAACACCAACTCTCTCCCCCTCTATGCAGCGGTGTTACACCTCTCTTCCCCGTTGTAATCTCTACTTAAACATGGTACTCAACTCCATATATTATTTTCCAAAGATATGTGGCTATCCTATGATGTTTGAGTAGATCTGTTTTGTCCTATGGGCTAATTAATGATCGTGGTTGGTATGAGTTGTATGTTTTATTTTGGTGCTGTCCTATGGTGCCCTCCGTGTCGCGCAAACGTGAGGGATCCCCGCTGTAGGGTGTTGCAATATGTTCATGATTTGCTTATGGTGGGTGGCGTAAGTGATAGAAGCACAGACCCGAGTAGGTGGGTTGTTGCGTATGGGAGTAAAGAGGACTTGATACTTAATGTTATGGTTGGGTTTTACCTTAATGATCTTTGGTAGTTGCGGATGCTTGCTAGAGTTCCAATCATAAGTGCATATGATCCAAGTACGGAAAGTATGTTAGCTCATGCCTCTCCCTCATATAAAATTACAATAATGATTACCGGTCTAGTTATCAATTGCCTAGGGACAAATAACCTTCTTGTTTGACAAAAGCTTTCTACTAAACAACTAACTTTTATTATCTTGCAATTTACTCGTAGTTTTATTCCCGCAAAGTACTTCTAATTTTATTCGTGCAAACTATCCTATCACCTACAAAATAGTTTCATACTTGTTCTAGGTAAAGCAAACGTTAAAGTGTGCGTAGAGTTGTATCGGTGGTCGATAGAAGTTGAGGGAATATTTGTTCTACCTTTAGCTCCTCGTTGGGTTCGACACTCTTATTTATCGAAAAAGGCTACAAACGATCCCATACACTTGTGGGTTATCAAGACCTTTTTCTGGCGCCGTTGCCGGGGAGCAATAGCGTAGTGGTTGATATTCTCGTGTGTGCTTGTTTGCTTTATAACTAAGTAATTTTTATTTTCTGTTATTAGTTGTTTTATATCTTTAGTTATGGATATGGAACACGAAACACCAAAAAAATTAGTGGTACTTGCTACTAATGGAGATGGGGAACCTCCTAAAACCCTAGATGCGCGTTATGTGGAACACGTTGATTACTCCTTTGATAATCCTGAGAAATCCTCATTAAACTTTATAATGGGAGATACGTTGGATCAACGTGAGTACTTCAGGGATTATCGCTTGTCTCAAAAAGGGAAACACTTATGGGATCAAATTAAAATATTGCAATGGTTTGCTTGGGATGCATGCTTGAGATGTGACTTACTTGTTGCTCTAAGATAAAGGCTCCACACCTTCCCTTTCAATGTTTATTTAATGACAATGAAACCTTGGCTTCTTATGCTAATGGTATATATGATTACCATGATGTGGAATGAATAGAAGAATTGTTGCTTTTAAGGGCGCTTATGAAGTTGCCTCTTTGATTGAAAAGTATGATGATGTTTCTTACAAATCTGAAATTTTTTCCATACATAAATCTTGCTATGAGAATTATGAATGCAATGCTGATATTATTGAATTTATTGAAAGAATGACCGATGCCTTGGAAGAGACTAATATTTCACAAGAATCTATGGAAGAAGAAATTGCTAAAACTGTGAGCTCATTAGATGAAAAAGATGAGGAGAGCGAAGAACAAAAGGAGGAAAAGCGGATTAGCTACCCGTGCCCACCTTCTAATGAGAGTAACTCCTCAACTCTTACATTGTTTAATTTCCCTTCGTACATACCGAAGGATGAATGCTATGATGGTTGCTATGATCCCGTGGATTATTTTGAAATATCCCTTTTTGATGAACTTGATGCTTGCTATGCCTGTGGCCAAGATGCCAATATGAATTATGCTAATGGAGATGAACTTGCTATAGTTCCTTATGTTAAGAATGAAATTGTTGCTATTACACCCACACATGATAGTCCTATTATATTTTTGAATTCTCCCAACTACACTATATCGGAGAAGTTTGCTCTTATTAAGGATTATATTGATGGGTTGCGTTTTGCTACTACACATGATGATTTTGATGAATATAATATGCATGTGCTTGCTGCTCCTACTTGAAATTATTACGAGAGAGGAACTACATCTCCACCTCTTTATGTTTCCAATATGGTAAAATTGCAAGAAACTGTTTATACTATGCATTGGCCTTTACTTGATGTGCATGAATTGTTCTTTTATGACATGCCGATTCATAGGAAGAGAGTTAGAATTCGTCATTGCATGATATATGTTGCTTTGTGCTCACTAATAAATTACAAATCATGGTTAATTAAAATTGGCTTTGATATACCTTGGAATCCGGGTGGATCCATTACTTGAGCACTTTATGCCTAGCTTAATGGCTTTAAAGAAAACGCTGCCAGGGAGACAACCCAGAAGTTTTAGAGAGTCATTTTATTCTGTTTAGTGCTTTTATAAAGTTTAAAAACAAAAAAAATATAGAGGGGAACCTAAAACTTCACAAAAAGAAAAGTGAAAGTGAGAGAGACGAACATCGTGAAAGTGGGGGAATTCCTTGAACTTTGTTCATGCCCATGGAAACTTTGTGAATCTTGAATCACAGAAACTTTTCAACAAAAATAATTATCCCCTTGTATAAATCCATTGTTTTATAAAAATAATGTGCCAAGATTTGCCTTTAGGATGATTAGATTGCTTGTTGGTATGTGCGGTGTAAAAACAGAAACTTTTGCTATAGTGCGTGAATTTACATTTTTTACTGGAACGTCAAAAGTTTCTGAAATTTTTACACAGTATTTATATACAATTTTTTTATGTCTTCCTAATTTTTCAGAATTTTTGGAGTTACACATAAGTATGGTCAAAGTTCAGATTACTACAGACTGTCCTGTTTAAGACAGATTCTGTTTTTGATGCATTGTTTTGCTTGTTTTGATGAAACTGTCGATTTTATCGGTGGTATAAGCCATGAAGAAATTATAATACATCAGGGATAATGCAAATATAAAATATGAATGGGTTTTAAACAATAGTTAAAGTATTAATTTGCTTCATTATACTAACGGATCTCACCAATTTTCTGTTAAGTTTTGTGTTGATGAAGTGTTCAAAGATCGAGGAGGTCTCGATATGAGGAGAAGGAGGAGAGGAAAGAGTTCAAGATTGGGGATGCCCAAGGCACCCCAAATAAATATCCAAGTAGACTCAAGCGTCTAAGCTTGGGGATGCCCCAGAAGGCATCCCATCTTTCTTCAACAAGTATCGGTATGTTTTCGTTTTCATTTCGTTCATGTGATATGTGTAAATCTTGGAGCGTCTTTTGTGTTTAGTTTTCACTTTTATTTTATGCACCATGCTGGTATGAGATAGTCCATGGTTTATTTATAGAATGCTCATTGCACTTCACTTATATCTTTTGAGTATGGCTTTATAGAATGCTTCATGTGCTTCACTTATATCATTTGAAGTTTGGATTGCCTGTTTCTCTTCACATAGAAAACCGTTATTTGTATAATGCTCTTTTGCTTCACTTATATTTATTAGAGCACATCCAGATCTTTTGTAGAAAGAATTAAACTCTCATGCTTCACTTATACCTATTTAGAGAGTTAACAGGAATTGGTCATTTGCATGGTTAGTCATAAAATCCTACATAAAACTTATGGATCACTGAATATGATATGTTTGATTCCTTGCAATAGTTTTGCGATATAGAGATGATAATATGTGGGAGGTACTAGTAAACGGTTGTGGTTAGTAAGAATATTGATGTTAAGGTTTGTGATTCCTGAAGCATGCACGTATAGTCTCCCGTTATGGCAGGAAGTTGGAGCACAATTTATTCTTGATTGTCTATCTTTGTGTGAAGGTCGGGGGCGCTCGATGGTTAAATCCTACCAACCTCCCCCCTAGGAGCATGCGTAGTAATACTTTGCTTCGAGGGCTAATAAACTTTTGCAATAAGTATGTGAGTTCTTTATGACTAATGTGAGTCCATGGATTATACACACTCTTTCCTTTCCGCAATTTGCTAGCCTCTACGGTACCGTGCATTGCCCTTTCTCACCTCAAGAGTCGGTGCAAACTTCGCCGGTGCATCCAAACCCCATGATATGATACGCTCTATCACACATAAGCCTTATTATATCTTCCTCAAAACAGCCACCATACCTACCTATTATGGCATTTCCATAGCCATTCCGAGATACATTGCCATGCAACTTCCACCGCTTCCGTTTTGGTGACTTGAGCATTCATTGTCATATTGCTTTACATGATCGTAAGATAGCTAGCATGATGTTTCAATGGCTTCTCCTTTTTTTGATATCTTTGCTATGCTAGATATTTGCACATCTTGGTATACTGCCAGAGGCATTCATATAGAGTCATACTTTGTTCTACTATCGAGTTGTAATATTGAGTTGTAAGTAAATAGAAGTGTGATGATCATCATTATTCATTATTAGAGCATGTCCCAGTGAGGAAAGGGTGATGGAAACTATGATTCCCCCACAAGTCGGGATGAGGCTCCGGACAAATAAAAAAAGAAAAAAGGGGCATGCTAATTCCACACTTGTGCTTCAAAGCAGCACCATGTTCTTCATATAGAGAGTCTCTTGTTTTGTCACTTCCATATGCTAGCGGGAATTTTTAATTATAGAACTTGGCTTGTATATTCCGATGACGTGCGTCCTCAAATGCGTGAGGTCTTCATGAGCAAGCAAGTTGGATGCACACCCACCTAGCTTCAGTCGAGCTTTCATACACCTATAGCTCTAGTGCATCCGTTGCATGGCAATCCCTACTCCTCGCATTGATATCTATTGATGGTCATCTCCATAGCCCGTTGATACGCCGAGTTGATGCGAGACTTTCTTCTCCACTTTCAACCCTTTTGAAACCTACCACACATTCTATTCCACCCAAAGTGCTATATCCATGGCTTGCACTCATGTATTGCGTGAGAGTTGAAAATGCTAAAGCGCGTTAAAAAGTATGAACCAATTGCTTGGCTGACACCGGAGTTGTACACGATTTATACTTTGTGTTAAGAAGACAGAGCATGACAAGGCTATATGATTTTGTAAGGATAGCGTTCTTTAGCCTTGATATTTTGAAAGACATGATTGTTTGTTGGGATGCCTGAGTATTAATGTCTTTATGTCAAATTATAGACTATTGCTTTGAATCACTCATGTCTTAATATTCAGGCCATTATTAGATATATGATCAAGATTATGCTAGGTAGCATTCCACATCAAAAATTATCTTTTTTTAATCATTTACCTACTCGAGGACGAGCATGAATTAAGCTTAGGGATGCTGATACGTCTCCGTCGTATCTATAATTTTTGATTGTTTCATGCCAATATTATACAACTTTCACATATTTTTGGCAACATTTTATATGATTTATTGGACTAACATATTGATCCAGTGTCCAGTGCCAGTTCCTGTTTTTTGTGTGTTTTTTCTTTCATAGAATATCTATATCAAATGAAGTCCAAATGCGATAAAAATTTACAGAGAATTATTTTGGAATATTTGTGATTTTTGGGAGGTGGAATCAACGCAAAAGGAGGTCCACAGCCACCACGAGACACCAGGGCGCGCCCTAGGGCCCAGGCACGTGGTGGTGTATCGTGGTCTCCTCGTAAGTCAGTTGGAGCGCTACTTCGGGCACAAGGAAGCTTATATCCGTAAAAAAATCGTGTTAAAATCCCAGCGCAATTGGAGTTACGGATCTCCGGGAATATAAGAAACGGTTTTTTGGCCAGAAAACAAGAACGCGAAACAGAAGAGAACAGAGAGGGAGATCCAATCTCGGAGGGGCTCCTGCCCCTCCGCCTCCATGGAGGTCATGGACCAGAGGGGGAACTCTCCTCCCATCTAGGGGGAGGCCAAGGAATAAGAAGAAGGAGGGGGTGTCTCTCCCCCTCTCTCCCGGTGGCGCCGGAACGCCGTCGGGGCAATCATCGTGACGACGATCTACACCAACAACTTCGCCGCCGTCAACACCAACTCTCTCCCCCTCTATGCAGCGGTGTAACACCTCTCTTCCCCGCTGTAATCTCTACTTAAACATGGTGCTCAACTCCATATATTATTTCCCAATGATATGTGGCTATCCTATGATGTTTGAGTAGATTCGTTTTGTCCTATGGGCTAATTGATGATCGTGGTTGGTATGAGTTGTATGTTTTATTTTGGTGCTGTACTATGGTGCCCTCCGTGTCGCGCAAACGTGAGGGATCCCCGCTGTAGGGTGTTGCAATATGTTCATGATTTGCTTATGGTGGGTGGCGTGAGTGACAGAAGCACAAACCCGAGTAGGTGGGTTGTTGCGTATGGGAGTAAAGCGGACTTGATACTTAATGCTATGGTTGGGTTTTACCTTAACGACCTTTGGTAGTTGCGGATGCTTGCTAGAGTTCCAATCATAAGTGCATATGATCCAAGTACGGAAAGTATGTTAGCTCATGCTTCTCCCTCATATAATATTGCAATAATGATTACCGGTCTAGTTATCAATTGCCTAGGGACAAATAACCTTCTTGTTTGACAAAAGCTTTCTACTAAACAACTAACTTTTATTATCTTGCAATTTACTCATAGCTTTATTCCCGCAAACTACTTCTAGTTTTATTCGTGCAAACTATCCTATCACCTACAAAATAGTTTCATACTTGTTCTAGGTAAAGCAAACGTTAAAGTGTGCGTAGAGTTGTATCAGTGGTCGATAGAACTTGAGGGAATATTTGTTCAACCTTTAGCTCCTCGTTGGGTTCGACACTCTTATTTATTGAAAAAGGCTACAAACAAACCGGGTTATCACCGCATCCCGCCGTCCGCCCGCGACAGTCGCAAACTCATAATCCGTCGCCATTCGAATCCAACCACCCCATTGCCTGCCTTCGCCTAATCCACTATTGATGATTACCTTTGTGATCTGTTTTTTTAATAAATTTTACTTCCTAAACCCAATGTAAAGCCACTACTTCCCATAAGACCAGACTATGAAGTTGAATTACAATGCTAGAATACACAATAACAAAAAACAACAACAACAAAATCATACTATTCTTTATTATAGATACTCTCACCAATGGATACAGCTTAAAATGAAGGAACACTAGCACACATTGCAAACTATTTCATAATATAACTTTCCTAAACCAAGATATAACCGAGGATCGAGCTAATAGATAATAGTAGTGATAAAAGGTATTGATACGATATCGGGGTACCTTCCCCAACCTTGAAACAAGTCAAGGGTGGTGCCCATACCAAAATAGTTAGGGCTCATTCTTAATTGGTGTGGGATCACTAGAAGTGGTGTCTAGACGGGGAGGGGGGGTTAATAGACTACTTGCAAGATAAAAACCTAGCCTTTTCCCAATTTTAATTATTGGCGGATTTTAGCATAATTAGCAAGTCTAGCACACCCTTCACAAGCACATCAACAAGTATGGCAGCGTAAAGTAAAGACATGCATGCGAAAGTAAGGAGTAGAGATAGGAAGATCAAACGCAATTGGAGACACGAAGAGTTTTCCCGTGGTTTCGATAGGTGTGCCATCGTACATCCACATTTATGGAGACCTCGACCCATGGAGGGTAACGGTCGCGAGAGTCCACGGAGGGCTCCACCCACAAAGGGTCCACGGAGTAGCAACCTTGTCTATTCCATGATGGCCTATGTCCACGGAGGACTAGCCTTACTCGGGGTAGATCTTCACGAAGTAGGCGATCTCCTTGCCCTTACAAATTGCTTGGTTCAACTCCACAATCACGAAGAAGGAGGCTCCCAAGCCACACCTAACCAATCTAGGAGCACCACCCTCCAAAAGGTAATAGATGTGGTAGTATGATGAACTCCTTGCTCTTGTGCTTCAAATGATAGACTCCTCAACACTCAATCACTCTCTCACAGATTTGGCATGGGTAGAAGAGATTGGTTCGGTGGAAAGCAACTTGGGGAGGCTAGAAATCAAGATTCATATGGTAGGAATGGAATATCTTGATCTCAACACAAGGGTAGGTGGTTCTCTCCCAGAAAAATGGATATGAAAAGTGTGGAACAGTTCTGAATGCTTTTTCTTTCGAGTGATAGGTGGTGGAGGGGTATATATAGGCTTCTCCAAAAATCCAACCGTTACAACATTATTGCCCAACTCGGTGAAACCAAAGTGAAAACTCGGTTGCACCAACTAGTGCAAAATGTTGCAACTTTGGTGTTTTCGGTGAGACCGATATATGAATCTCGATGGTACCGATATGGGTGTCCTAGGCAGTTACCAAATCTCGGAGAGACCGATTCTCAAAACTCAGTGGTACCAATTCCTGAAAACGGCTAACCAGAGAGTTGGTCCAAAACTCGGTGAGACCAATTCTCAAAACTCGGTGGTACCGATTCTTGAAAGTGGCTAACTAGAGAGTTGGTCCAAATCTCGGTTTGACCAATTCTCAATACTCGATGGTACCGATCCTTGAAAATGGATAACCAGAAAGTTGGTCACTGGTTTCGGTTGCACCGGAATGAAAACTTGGCAGTACCGAGACCTTAGGGTTTTGGCTTAGGTCCTTTCTAGAAGGAAAATCGGTATGGCCGAGTGGAAAATATTGGTGGCACCGATTTTGCATATATAGTTGGACAGAGGATATTTGTGGGAGAACGGGTGTGTATCTTTGGTGGCTAACACTTGAGCATTTGAGCAACCAGATCATCATAGATACCTCATCCCCTTTTGATAGTATTGGCTTTCCTATGGACTCAAAGTGATTTCTCACAAAATGTAAAATGTAGAGTCTTCAATCTTGTGATTTGCCAATCCTATTCCTTCTTCTTCTTCTTGTCCTTTCCATGGGGATTCTTCACACATCCCATGGCCAAACTTCTCAGTGGACTTTTTCTGAAATACACTAGGTAAAAGTATTAGTCCAAGAGACAATGTATGTTGTCATGAATTATCAAAACCACTAAGGGAGCATATGTGCTTTCAATCTCTACCTTTTTGGTAATTGATGACAACATACAATCAAAGCTTCAATTTAAGATATGCAATAATGTATGAAGACTTTGAAAGACATATGACTTAAGACAAGCTCCCCCTAAATGTGTGCAATCCTTTAAAGAATAGTTGCTTTGGAATGCATGAGCACACACATTATAGAGAGGACATTATAAGTCATATATGCTTTGTCTATATGCACCAAATATATATGAATGAGATGTTTCCATGTTCAAGATTCCCTCTTGCAAAAAATATGTGCAAAAGACGAGAGATCATCTTGATCAAGGATATGATGCATATACTTAACTTGAAGTTCTAGAACATTTCCATTAAACAAACACACTTGAGAAAACAATGTTAGATAACACAATAGTATTTTTCTCATAGAAATGCAGAAGAAATCAAGAATACCAGAGCAAAGGAAACATATAGGGAATAGCAATATCTGAAGATCAATATGTTTACAAAAAAGCATTTAGAATTTTCTCCCCTTAGAATGAATGAAAAGTCTTCTTCTCCCCCTCAATCTTAGCATGCAGATATTGGGAGAAGATAGGGTTGAGAAAAGTATAACAACTAAAGTATGAATTACATAGTCTCTCTGCTTAAGAATTGTAGAATAGTCTAGATTTCTCTCTCCCCCTAAATGTATCAAGCATAAGCTTTAATATTTCTCACCCATGATGCATATTTCCCCCCTTTATGTTTTATCTCTCCCTTTAGTATGAGTAAGCATATAAGAAGCTTTGATATTTCTCCCCTTTTGGCATAAATTGCAAAAAAAGGAAGGGCCTCACAAAGGGTCAGATAAAAGGGATCATTGAGATCATTGAGAGGTAAGGGATCCTTGAGAGTAAGGCTGTATAAGCTCCATGACCCGAAAAGAAATTCTCCCCCTACTGATATCTGAAACTTTTAAGATTTCTCCTCTTTGACATAGGGATCATCGAATGACTGGGATATATCATTTTGACAAAGACCACAAAAGATTGCAAAATCGGTGGCTCCGAGTTATAATGAAACGGTAGCACCGATGAGTGTATGTGCAGCTTATTTGCAATATTGGTGAGACCGAGTTCTTCTAACCGGAGGCTCCGAAATGCAAAACAGAAACTTGGCAAAGATGTTCTTGGTCATTTTGTCAAAACAATTTTTCAGAAAGTCTCAATAGAATAAAATGATTTGAAGTGAATTTTTCAAAAGTATTTGCAATGAATTTTCATAAAGGATATTCAATGAATTTTCAACTAGATGAGAGTTGAGTGTGTTGGGGAACGTTGCATGGGAAACAAAAAATTTCCTACACACACGCAAGATCTATCCATGGTGATGAGCATCTACGAGAAGGAGAGTGGATCTACATACCCTTGTAGATCGCTAAGCGGGAAGCGTTAAGAAACGCGATTGATGTAGTCGAACGTCTTCGCGATCCAAATCGCCGAGCGTCCCGCGATCCAATCATGATCCATCCCGATCTAGCGCCGAACGGACGGCACCTCCGCATTCAGCACACGTACAGCTCGATGACGATCTCTGCCTTCTTGATCCAGCAAGAGGGAGCGGAGAGGTAGATGAGTTCTCCGGCAGCGCGACGGCGCGGCGGCGGCGGTGGTGGAACTATTCCGGCAGGGCTTCGCCTAAGCACCTCCGAAACTAGACTAGAGGAGAAAACGATCTAGAGGAAGAAGAGGGCAGCACGTGGCAATTAGGGTTGGGGCTGCCCTCAAAATCCTCTAGTATATATAGGAGGAAGGGGAGGGAGGCCGGCGCCCCTAGGGCTGCCCCTAGGCTTCGGCCGAAGTGGGGAGGTGGAGGAGTCCTACTCCAATCCTACTAGGAGTAGGATTCCTCCCCCACTTGGAAACCCTTTCCACCTCTTGGGTTTTCCCACCCCTAGCCGCATGGGCCTTAGTGGGGGGTTCGGCCAGCCCACCAGGGGCTGGTTTGCCTCCTCCCACAGCCCATGAGGCCCTTTGGGGCGAGAGGCCCCTCCCGATGGTGGACAAGGAAATATGATAATAAATGATCATCATGAGCAAGGAAATATGATAATAACTAATTTATTATTGCCTTTAGGGCATATTTCCAACAGAGTGGTTCCAAGAAAACACGCAACTAAAAGATGAACCAAACAAGAAACTCCACCTAGATGATGGTCGGCGACTAGGTCACCTATATTAGAGTACATTGACTTAGGAGCCAAGCAAGAATACTTGATCATAGGTCATACTCATCGTTTAAGCACAAATGGGGTTGCCATTTTGACATAAAGCTTTTAATGTGGTCACATCTTATGAGATGCTTTAACTCAAGTCTTAGAGTAATTAAAGCTCCCCCTTGATGTTACATCCCCCCTAAGAGGGATAAACTAACCTTGGGTTTTGTCGTTGAAGACTTCATGTAGGTGATGTAGTGGTGGATGCTCAAAGTTGATGAAGATCATCTTGAGTTGGGACCAATCCTTGTTGTTTCTTACTCTTCTCACCTACACGGGTTAGTCCCACACAAGGAACAAATACAAGGATATCTATGGACATGGAGTGAATACCAATTGTGATTATGTCCATTGATTCATTTATTACCTTGTCCCTTGATTACCTTCGAGTGATGTAGGCTTGTAGGTTGACTTGTTGTGGATGCCCAAGAGTTGGAGTTGGGGGCAATCCTTTTTTATGCTAGGTCCTCCTACAAAAGTTAGTCATGCAAGGAAGAACATAATATATCCAATTGACAAGAATGAAGATTTCATGGTAATGTGTCAAGGATATGTTTTGTGTTGTCTTCTTCCTCCATCACAAGGTAGGGATGTAGATACTTGGCTTTTGACAAGATTTCTCATGATTGGAGTTGTTTGCAATCTTGTGGAGTGTAGTTCATTCAAGTTCCTACAAAAGGTAGATTTCCAAGATATATGATAATGTCAATATGATAGTATCAAGGAATAGTCATGTAAGCTCATGCCCTCATATGCATCAAAATGAGTTTTTAGCTCAAGCTTGAAGCATCAATGATGTTCAACTCACTCCTCAAGTGACAAAACACTTTCTCATCAAGTGTCTTAGTAAAGATATCGGCCAATTGCTTGTTAGTCCGCACATGCTTGAGATTAATATCTCCTTTGGCAACATGATCACGAATGAGAATGTTGCACAAGATTGTGTGCAATCTTAATGGCATTCTCATTGTCACACAACAATGGAACATGTTTCACATGGATTCCATAATCCTTAAGAGTTTGAGTCATCCATAGTAATTGCACACAACATGATCCGGCGGCAATGTATTCCGCTTCGGCAGTAGATAGAGATACCGAATTTTGTTTCTTGGATGACCAAGACGCTAAAGATCTTCCAACAAATTGGCAAGTACCCGAGGTGGATTTTCTATCAACCTTGTCTCCGGCATAGTCGGAGTCGGAATAGCCAACAAGATTAATAGAATATCCCTTGGGATACCAAATACCAAAGTTTGGTGTATGTATCAAGTATCTCACAATTGTTTTCACGGCCTTAAGATGACACTCTTTAGGTGCAGCTTGATAATGAGCGCACATGCACACACTACGCATGATATCGGGACGAGAGTCACATAGATATAGTAATGAACCGATCATTGATCGATAAACCTTTTGATCAACCGGTTTGTCCTCTTTGGCGAGATCAACATGTCCACTTGTAGGCAAGGGAGTTTTCATACCTTTGCACTCTTGCATGTTGAACTTCTTGAACAAGGCCTTGGTATACTTGGTTTGAGAGATGAAAGTTCCTTCACTAGTTTGCTTGATTTGCAAACCAAGGAAGAATTTCAGCTCACACCTCATAGACATCTCAAACTTTTCGGACATCAACCTTCCAAATCTCTTACTAAAATGTGGGTTAGTAGATCCAAAGATAATATCATCCACATAAATTTGGCACACAAATAATTCACCATTAACTCTCTTAGTGAACAAGGTTGCGTCAATTTTACCAATTTCAAAACCCTTTCAATGAGAAACTTCGTTAAGCATTTGTACCAAGCTCGAGGGGCTTGTTTAAGATCATGAAGAGCTTTACGAAGCTTATAGACATGATTAGGTTTCTTAGGATTCACAAAACCAGGGGGTTGTTTAAAATAGACATGTTCTTCAATTTCACCATTTAAAAAGACACTTTTAATATCCATTTGATAAAGAGTGATATCATGGTAATTAGCATAAGCTAGAAGAATGCGGATAGCTTCAAGTGTAGAAACGGGGGCATAGGTCTC
This sequence comes from Elymus sibiricus, assembly GCA_039707655.1. Classification (NCBI taxonomy): domain Eukaryota; kingdom Viridiplantae; phylum Streptophyta; class Magnoliopsida; order Poales; family Poaceae; genus Elymus; species Elymus sibiricus. The sequence goes on along the minus strand of CM077667.1, from coordinate 425,048,522 downwards.
ACCATAGTCCAGGCCTTCGACTTGGGTGTAGCCTTGAGCCACGAGATGCGCCTTGTTGCGTACGACTTGGCCATCTTCGTCTTGTTTGTTCCGAAACACCCACTTGGTTCCGATGACGTTTTGCTCTTCCTTGGGCTTCTCCACTGTCCATACTTCGTTCCTCTCGAAGTTGTGTAGCTCCTCGTGCATAACGTTCACCCAATCGGGGTCCTCAAGCGCTTCTTCCACCTTCAAAGGCTCAATGCTAGAGATAAATGAGTAATGCTCACAAAAGTTAGCTACACGAGTTTTAGAGCGAGTAATTCTCCCGGTTTGTATGTCACCAAAGATTTGCTCTAAGGGATGATTTTTGTTCACTCTTGCTCGAACTCGTGGTAGCTTTTGCTTGTTGGACGGTGGAGCTTCCTCCTCATCATCATCATCTTCATCGTTGTCATTGGTGGTATCGTTCTCTTGTGGAGGTGGTGAGGGAGGTCGAGGTGGATCATCTTGATGTACTTCCTCCTCCTCTTCATCTTGTCGTGTACCACTCGTGGATGCCTCCATGTCGTTTTGTTGTTCGCCTTGACGCAAAGTTGGGGCTTCCACTTGAGTTGATGAAGTGCTCTCCTTCACCTCCATGGGACGGACCTTGCCGATAGATAAGTCTTGAATAGCTTCCGAAGGATCCTTATCTCCGACATCATTCAACAATTGTTCGACTTGCGAACCATTAGATTCATTAAACTTCACATCTATCGTCTCTTCAACTTTTCGGGTGAAGTTGTTGTAGACACGGTATGTGTGAGAGTTTGATCCGTAACCGAGAAGGAAACCTTCATGAGATTTAGGAGCAAATTTAGAACGACGATGCTTATCAAGAATGTAACACTTGGAGCAGAATACCCGAAAGTATCCAGCTTGGGGTTTGTTACCGGTGAGTAGCTCGTATGCCGTTTTACCGAGAAGCTTGTGAAGATAGAGTCGGTTTGTAGCATGACATGTGGTTTCCACGGCCTCCGCCCAAAAGTGTCTTGGATCTTGTACTCATCAAGCATAGTTCTAGCCATCTCAATAAGAGTTCGGTTCTTCCACTCAACAACTCCATTTTGTTGAGGCGTGTACGTAGCCGAGAACTCATGTAGGATCCCTTCTTCGTCAAGAAAGGTATCCACGTTGGTGTTCTTGAACTCCGATCCGTTGTCGCTCCGAACCTTCTTGATCTTCACCTCAAATTGGTTTTGGACCTTGTGAGCGAAGTTCTTGAAGATCTTTTGTACCTGTGACTTATCATCAAGAAAGAATATCCACGTAAATCTGGAAAAATCATCAACTATAACTAGACCAAAAGAATTTCCACCGAGGCTCTTGTAAGCATTGGGACCAAAAAGATCCATATGAAGCATCTCGAGTGGTCTTCTAGTAGTCATGATATTTTTAACGGGATGACTTCCACCTACTTGCTTTCCGTCTTGACAAGCACTACAAAGTCTATCTTTGTCAAAGATAACATCTTTAACACCAAGGATATGATCTCCTTTGATAAGCTTGTCTAGATTACGCATACCAACATGTCCTAGACTTCCATGCCAAAGTCAACCTTTAGAAGATTTTGCAATAAAACAAATACGAGATTGGGTTCTTTTAGTGAAATCGACAATGTATAGATCACCTCTACGAAAACTGGTAAAGACCATTTTATGATTATCTTGACGAAACACTTGGCAATCAAATTTAGTAAATAGCACATTAAAACCGAAGTCGGTAGTCTAGATACGGAAAGTAGATTGTAGCCAAGGGATTCAACAAGCATGACATTTTGAATGGAACTATCATGGGATATGGCCACCTTACCAAGACCAAGTACCTTACCCTTGGAGTTGTCTCCAAAAGTGACATACCTTCACGGTCCATGCTTTGGTGTAATCTCTTCAAACATATCTTTATCCCTGGTCATGTGATCGGTGCATCCACTGTCGAGAATCCACTCCTTTCCACCAGACATGTAATCCTTGAAATTTTCCATAAGACTCAAGCACCTCATGTGTCGGGGCTGGATGCACTCGATCACCTATGGGGCCGCAAGCCCCTTTGTGGTTCGGCACGGGCGAGATCACTTGCACAAAGAGCGGAGATGGCGAGACGGCGTGACGATCGGGACGCGGGTGTTTTACCCAAGTTCGGGCCGCTGTGAAGCATAAAAGCCTACTCCTGCTTTTGGTGGGTTGATCAAAGGAACACGAAAGGCACGCAACGCTCAAGCCCGGCAAGGGTTGCCTTCGGGGAAAGAGCTGCTACGCGAGTACAAGTGTCCAAAGGTCTGAATCTTTAGCTAGGCTGCCTTGGGCCTCCTTTTATAGTCCAAGGGGCAACCACAATGGCAAAACAAACATTGTATGATGATTAGATAGCTAACAGTGCTATCATACCTAACTCTGGCACTTTAGGACAAAATGCCATAAATGCAGTCTAGGTGGTGATACGTCTCCAACATATCTATAATTTTTTATTGTTCCATGCTATTATATTATCTGTTTTGGATGTTTTATATGCATTAATATGCTATTTTATATTATTTTTGGGACTAACCTATTAACCTAGTGCCCAGTGCCAGTTTCTGTTTTTCCCTGTTTTTGAGTATTGTGGATAAGGAATATCAAACGGAGTCCAAACGGAATAAAATCTTCGCGATGATTTTTCTTGGACCAGAGGAAACCTACCAGACTTGGAGAGGAGGACAGGAGACTTGCCGGGAGGCGACAAGCCAGCAGGGCGCGCCCTAGGGGGGGGGGGCGCCCCCTGGCTTGTGGCCCCCCAGCAGGCCTCCTAACCCTATTTCTCCTCCTATAAATTCCCAAATATTCCCCCAATACCAAAGGGAGCCACGAAAATACTTTTCCACCGCCGCAAGCCTCTGTTCCCGTGAGATCCCATCTTGGGGCCTTTTCCGGCAATCTGTCGGAGGGGGATTCGATCACGGAGGGCATCTACATCAACTCCATTGCCCCTCCGATGATGCGTGAGTAGTCCACCACAGACCTTCGGGTCCATAGCTAGTAGCTAGATGGCTTCTTCTCTCTCTATGTTCTTCAATACCATGTTCTTCATGATCTTCATGGGGATCTATCCGATGTAATACTCTTTTGCGGTGTGTTTGTCGAGATCCGATGAATTGTGGGTTTATAATCAGATTATCTACGAATATTATTTGAGTCTTTTCTGAATTCTTATATGCATGATTTCATATCTTTGCAAGTCTCTTCGAGTTATTGGTTTGGTTTGGCCAACTAGATTGGTAATTCTTGCAATGGGAGAAGTGCTTGGTTTTGGGTTCAATCTTGCGGTGTCCTCACCCAGTGACAAAGTAGGGGTAGCGAGGCACATATTTGTATTGTTGCCATCGAGGATAAAAATATGGGGTTTTCATCATATTGCTTGAGTTTATCCCTCTACATCATGTCATCTTACCTAATGCGTTACTCTGTTCTTCATGAACTTAATACTCTAGATGCAGGCTGGAGTCGGTCGATGTGTGGAGTAATAGTAGTAGATGCAGAATAGTTTCGGTCTACTTGACACGGACGTGATGCCTATATGCATAATCATTGCCTTGGATATCGTCATAACTATGCGCTTTTCTATCAATTGCTCGACAGTAATTTGTTCACCCACCGTATTATTTTCCTTCAAGAGAGAAGCCTCTAGTGAAACCTATGGCCCCCGGGTCTATTTTCCATATTATATTTTCATATCTATTTACTTTGCTTTTCGTTTTAGTAATCTTTTATATCTATCTCTATTAGATCTCATCCTTGCAAGTAACCATGAAGGGATTGACAACCCCTTTTATAGCGTTAGGTGCAAGTGTTTGATTGTTTGTGTAGGTGCAAAGATTGGTGTCTTGCTTGTTCCTCCTACTAGATTGATACCTTGGTTCTCAACAACTGAGGGAAATACTTATCTACTTCGCTGCATCACCCTTTCCTCTTCAAGGGAAAACCAACGCAAGCTCAAGAGGTAGCAAGAAGGATTTCTGGCGCCGTTGCCGGGGAGGATACATAGCAAGTCAAGACAAGAACTCTCCCGTCAACTTGCCAATTTCTGGCGCCGTTGTCGGGGAGGATACATCAAGCCTACCAAGTACCCATCACAAACTCATCTCTTGCATTTACATTATTTGCCATTTGCCTCTCGTTTTCCTCTCCCCCACTTCACCAATTTGCCGTTTCATTCACCTTCTCTTTTTAATTTGCCCTTTTTCTTGCCGGTGTTGGAAATATGCACTAGAGGCAATAATAAATTGGTTATTATTATATTTCCTTGTTCATGATAATCGTTTATTATCCATGCTATAATTGTATTGATTGGAAACTCAAATACATGTGTGGGTACATAGACAACACTGTGTCCCTAGTAAGCCTCTAGTTGACTAGCTCATTGATCAAAGATGGTTAAGGTTTCCTAGCCATTGACATGAGATGTCATTTGATAACGGGATCACATCATTAGGAGAATGATGTAATGGACAAGACCCAAACTACGAACGTAGCATATGATCGTGTCAGTTTATTGCTATTGTTTTATGCATGTCAAGTATCTGTTCCTATGACCATGAGATCATGCAACTCCCTGACATCGGAGGAGTACCTTGTGTGTATCAAACGTCGCAACGTAACTGGGTGACTATAAAGGTGTTCTACCGCTGGTAAGGCAGTACTACCGCGTAAGCGGTACTACCGCTTGTGTGAAGCGGTACTACCGCTCAAGCGGTACTACCGCTCGTGAGCGGTACTACCGCTTGTGCGCGGTACTGCAGGTATCCGAGTTGGACTCTTTCCCTGCGGGCCAAACCGACCTTGTGCGGGCAAAACCGACCTGGAGGAGGCTTTTACTCCAAGTTTAGACCCCAAGGCTCAACATATAAATAGAGGGGAAGGGCTAGCACACGGGATACATCAAGATTTCCCAAGCCGTGTGTCGGCAACCCTAACCCTCTAGTTCCCCCGTCATAATCTCCGTAGTGCTTGGCGAAGCCCTGCAGAGATTGTTCCTCACCATCATCACCACGCCGTCGTGCTGCCGGAACTCATCTACTACTTCATCATCGCTCGCTGGATCGAGGAGGTGAAGGCGTCATCAAGCCGTACGTGTGTTGAACGCGGAGGTGCCGTCCGTTCGGCACTAGTTCGTGATCGGATCGAGGGACGACTTGCGATTTGGATCGCGGAGACGTTCGACTACATCAACCGCGTTTCTTAACGCTTCCGCTTAGCGATCTACAAGGGTATGTAGATTCACTCTCCCTCTCGTAGATGCTCATCACCATGGATAGATCTTGTGTGTGCGTAGGAAATTTTTTGTTTCCCATGCAACGTTCCCCAACAGTGGCATCTGAGCTAGGTCTATGCGTAGATGAGATCTCGAGTAGAACACAAACGAGTTGTGGGCGTGGGTGTATACATATTGCTTGCCGTTACTAGTTGATACTTGATTCGGCGGTATTGTGAGATGAAGCGGCCCGGACCGACATTACGCGTACGCTTACACGAGACAGGTTCCTTCAACTGACATGTAACTTCGTTGCATAAAGATGGCTAGCGGGTGTCTGTCTCTCTCTCTTTAGTTGAATCGATTTCAATGAAGAGGGTTCTTTTAGAAGATCAAAAAGCAATCACTACACCACGTTGTGGTTTTGCGTAGGTAAGAACGGTTCTTGCAAACCCGTAGCAGCCACGTAAAACTTGCAACAACAATTAGAGGACGTCTAACTTGTTTTTGCAGGGTATGTTGTGATGTGATATGGCCAATTACATGATGAGATATATGTGATGTATGAGATGATCATGTGTTGTATAGAATATCACGACTTGCATGTCGATGAGTACGGCAACTGGCAGGAGCCATAGAGTTGTCTTTAATTATTTTCGCCGTTTTTGCTTTACTTTATCGCTATGAGTTAGCAATAGTCGTGGAAGCAACAGTCGGCGCGACAACTTCATGGCGACACGTTGATGGAGATCAAGATGATGGAGATCATGGTGTCATGCCGGTGACGATGGAGATCATGCCGGTGCTTTGAAGATGGAGATCAAAAGCACAAGTTCATGGCCATATCATGTCACTTATGATTTGCATGTGATGTTAATCCTTTTATGCATCTTATTTTGCTTAGGACGACAGTAGCATTATAAGGTGATCCCTCACTTAAATTTCAAGATAAAATTGTGTTCTCCCCGAGTGTGCACCGTTGCGAAAGTTCGTCGTTTCGAGACACGCCGTGATGATCGGGTGTGATAGACTCTACGTTCACATACAACGAGTGTAAGCCATGTTGCACGTGCGGAACACTCGGGTTAAACTTGACGAGCCTAGCATGTACAGACATGGCCTCGGAACACAAGAGACCGAAAGGTCGAACATGAGTCATATAGTAGATATGATCAACATGAAGATGTTCACCATTGAAACCACCTCAACTCACGTGATGATCGGACTTGAGTTGGTGGATTTGGATCATGTTACACTCGAATGACCGGAGGGATGTCAATTTGAGTGGGAGTTTTTAAGTAATATGATTAACTAAACTCATTATCTAGAACAATAGTCTAAGTTGTCTTTGCTATATTTATGTTGTAGATCATGGCTCGCGCAGTAGCACCCCTGAATTTTAATGCGTTCCTAGAGAAAGCTAAGTTGAAAGATGATGGAAGTAACTTTGTGGACTGGGCCCGTAATCTAAGGATTATCCTTACGGCTTCCCAGAAGGCTTATGTCCTTAATGCACCGCTTGGTGATCCACCCGCTCCAGTTGAGTCTCTAGACGTTGTGAACGCCTGGCAGGCTCGTTCTGAAGATTACTCAATAGTTCAATGTGCAATATTGTATGGCTTAGAACCGGGACTTCAAAGACGTTTTGAACGTCATGGAGCATATGAGATGTTCCAGGAGTTTAAGTTTATCTTTCAGAAGAATGCCCGGATCGAGAGATATGAGATCTCCGATAAGTTCTATGCTTGCAAGATGGAGGAGAACGGGTCTATCAGTGATCACATACTCAGAATGTCTGGGTACTCCACCCGTCTGGCTGAATTGGGGATGCCCCTTCCGCCAGAGGCTATCACTGACAGAGTTCTTCAATCATTGTCACCTAGCTACAAGAGCTTCCTGTTGAACTATAACATGCACGGGATGAACAAGTCAGTCGCCGAGCTGTTTGCGATGCCGAAAGCCGCTGAGTCTGAAATTCAGAAGGAGCATCAAGTGTTGATGGTCAATAAAACCACTAGTTTCAAGAAAAATGGCAAGGGTAAGAAGGGTAACTCCAAGAAGAGTGGCAAAGCAGTTGCTCCTCTCGTGAAGAAACCCAAGGCTGGACCCAAACCAGAAACTGAGTGCTTTCATTGCAAGGGAACTGGACACTGGAAGCGGAACTGCCCCAAGTATTTGGCTGACAAGAAGGCGGCCAACAACAAACAAGGTATATATGATATACATGTTATTGATGTGTACCTTACCAACTCTCGTTGTAGTGCCTGGGTATTTGATACCGGTGCAGTTGCTCATATTTGCAACTCAAAACAGGAACTGCGGAATAGACGGAGGCTGGCAAAGGACGAAGTGACGATGCGCGTGGGAAATGGTTCCAAGGTTGATGTGATCGCCGTCGGCACACTCGCTCTTCGATTACCATCGGGATTAGTGATGAACCTGAATAAATGTTATTTGGTGCCTGCGTTAAGCATGAACATTATATCTGGATCTTGTTTATTGCGAGACGGTTACTCATTTATATCAGAGAATAATGGTTGTTCTATTTATATGAGTAATATCTTTTATGGTCATGCACCCGATGTGAGGGGTTTATTCTTATTGAATCTCGATAGTAATGATACACATGTTCATAACATTGATGCCAAAAGATGTAGAATTGATAATGATAATACCACTTTCTTGTGGCACTGCCGTTTAGGTCATATTGGCGTAAAACGCATGAGGAAACTCCATGCTGATGGACTTTTGGAGTCACTTGATTTTGAATCACTTGACACATGTGAGCCATGCCTCATGGGCAAGATGACTAAAACGCCGTTCTCTGGAACAATGGAACGGGCAAGTGACTTATTGGAAATCATACATACTGATGTGTGCGGTCCGATGAGTATTGAGGCGCCCGGTGGTTATCGTTACTTTCTCACCTTCACTGATGACTTAAGTAGATATGGGTATATTTACTTCATGAAACACAAGTCTGAAACATTTGAAAAGTTCAAACAATTTCAGAGTGAAGTTGAGAATCATCGTAACAAGAAGATTAAATTCCTACGATCTGATCGAGGAGGAGAATATCTGAGTTATGAGTTTGGCAGTCACTTAAGACAGTGTGGAATTGTTTCACAATTGACACCGTCTGGAACACCACAGCGTAATGGTGTGTCTGAACGTCGTAATCGAACTTTATTGGATATGGTGCGATCTATGATGTCTCTTGCCGATTTGCCACTATCGTTTTGGGGTTATGCATTAGAGACAGCTGCATTCACTTTAAATAGGGCACCATCGAAATCCGTTGAGACGACGCCATATGAACTTTGGTTTGGCAAGAAGCCAAAGCTGTCGTTTCTTAAAGTTTGGGGATGTGATGCTTATGTCAAAAAGCTTCAGCCTGAAAAGCTGGAACCCAAAGCGGAGAAATGCGTCTTCATAGGATACCCAAAAGAGACAGTTGGGTATACCTTCTACCTCAGATCCGAAGGCAAAGTGTTTGTCGCTAAAAACGGAACATTTCTTGAGAAAGAGTTTCTCTCGAAAGAATTGAGTGGGAGGAAGATAGAACTTGATGAGGTTGTTGAACCTTTACTTCAACCTGAAAGTAGCGCAGCACAGAAAGATGTTTCTGTAGAGCCTACGTCAGCTGAAGAGGAAGTTAATGATGATGATCATGAAGCTTCGGATCAAGTTGCTATCGAACCTCGTAGGTCGACAAGGACGCGTACTGCTCCTGAGTGGTACGGCAACCCTGTCTTAGAGGTCATGTTGTTAGACAACGATGAACCTACGAGCTATGGAGAAGGAATGATGGGCCCGGATTCCGAGAAGTGGTTAGAGGCCATGAAATCCGAGATGGGATCCATGTATGAAAACAAAGTATGGACTTTGGAAGTATTACCTGAAGGGCGTAAGGCCATTCAGAATAAATGGATCTTTAAGAGGAAGACGGATGCGGACGGTAATGTCACCGTCTATAAAGCTCGACTTGTGGCAAAGGGTTTTTCACAAGTTCAAGGAGTTGACTACGATGAGACCTTCTCACCCGTAGCGATGCTTAAGTCCGTCAGAATCATGTTAGCAATAGCTGCCTTTTTCGATTATGAAATTTGGCAGATGGATGTCAAAACAGCGTTCCTTAACGGTTTCCTTAAGGAAGAGTTGTATATGATGCAACCAGAAGGTTTTGTCGATCCAGAGAATGCTGACAAAGTTTGCAAACTCCAGCGATCCATTTATGCACTGGTGCAAGCATCTCGGAGTTGGAATCTTCGCTTTGATGAGGTGATCAAAGCGTTCGAGTTTATACAAGTTTACGGAGAAGCTTGTATTTACAAGAAAGTGAGTGGGAGCTCTATAGCGTTTCTAATATTATATGTGGATGACATATTGCTGATTGGAAACAATATAGAAATGTTGGAAAGCGTGAAGGAATATTTGAACAAGAGTTTTTCAATGAAGGACCTAGGAGAAGCTGCTTTCATATTAGGCATCAAGATCTATAGAGATAGATCAAGACGCTTAATAGGACTTTCACAAAGCACATACCTTGACAAAGTTTTGAAGAAGTTCAAAATGGATCAGTCCAAGAAGGGGTTCTTGCCTGTATTGCAAGGTGTGAAGTTGAGTAAGACTCAATGCCCAGTGACTGCAGAAGATAGAGAAAAGATTAGTGTCATCCCCTATGCTTCAGCCATAGGCTCTATCATGTATGCAATGCTGTGCACAAGACCCGATGTCAGCCTTGCCATAAGTATGGTCGGAAGGTTTCAAAGTGATCCAGGAATGGAACACTGGACGGCGGTCAAGAATATCCTGAAGTACTTGAAAAGGACTAAGGACATGTTTCTCGTTTATGGAGGTGATCAAAAGCTCATCGTAAAGGGTTACGTCGATGCAAGCTTTGACACTGATCCGGATGACTCTAAGTCGCAAACCGGATACGTATTTATTCTTAATGGGGGTGCGGTTAGCTGGTGCAGTTCCAAGCAAAGCGTGGTAGCTGATTCTACATGCGAAGTGGAGTACATCGCTGCCTCGGAGGCGGCGAAGGAAGGTGTCTGGATGAAGGAGTTCATGACAGATCTTGGAGTAGTGCCTAGTGCGCTTAACCCAATGACTCTGTTTTGTGATAATACTGGTGCCATTGCTCTAGCCAAGGAACCAAGATTTCACAAGAGGACCAGACACATAAAGCGACGTTTCAATTCCATCCGCGATTACATCAAGGAGGACGACATAAATATTTGCAAAGTACACACGGATCTAAATGTTGCAGATCCGATGACTAAACCTCTTCCAAGGGCTAAACATGAACAACACCAGAACTGCATGGGTGTTCGATTCATTACAATGTAAATCACATAGTGATGTGAACTAGATTATTGACTCTAGTGCAAGTGGGAGACTGTTGGAAATATGCCCTAGAGGCAATAATAAATCGGTTATTATTATATTTCCTTGTTCATGATAATCGTTTATTATCCATGCTATAATTGTATTGATTGGAAACTCAAATACATGTGTGGGTACATAGACAACACTGTGTCCCTAGTAAGCCTCTAGTTAACTAGCTCGTTGATCAAAGATGGTTAAGGTTTCCTAGCCATAGACATGAGATGTCATTTGATTACGGGATCACATCATTAGGAGAATGATGTGATGGACAAGACCCAAACTACGAACGTAGCATATGATCGTGTCAGTTTATTGCTATTGTTTTCTGCATGTCAAGTATCTGTTCCTTTGACCATGAGATCATGCAACTCCCTGACATCGGAGGAGTACCTTGTGTGTATCAAACGTCGCAACGTAACTGGGTGACTATAAAGGTGCTCTACAGGTATCTCCGAGGATGTCTGTTGGGTTGGCATGGATCAAGACTGGGATTTGTTACTCCGTGTGACGGAGAGGTATCTCAGGGCCCACTCGGTAATACAACATCACAATGAGCCTTGCAAGCAATGTGACTAAAGTGTTAGCCACGAGATCTTGTATTACGGAACAAGTAAAGAGACTTGCCGGTAACGAGATTGAACTAGGTATAGAGATACCGACGATCGAATCTCGGGCAAGTAACATACCGAAGAACAAAGGGAACAACATACGGGATTAACTGAATCCTTGACATAGAGGTTCGACCGATAAAGATCTTCGTAGAATATGTAGGAACCAATATGGGCATCCAGGTCCCGCTATTGGTTATTGATCGTAGAGGTGTCTCGGTCATGTCTACATAGTTCTCGAACCCGCAGGGTCTACACACTTAACGTTTGGTGACGATTAGTATAGTTGAGTTATTTTGTTGGTGACCGAAGGTTGTTCGGAGTCCCGGACAAGATCCCGGACATGGCGAGGATCTCCGGAAGAGTCCGGAGGTAAAGATTGATATATGTGATAATAGTGTTTTGATCTCCGGAAGGGTTCCGGAATTCACCGGAAGGGGTTCCGGATGTTTACCGAAGTGTTCGGGTGCAGCAACACTTTATATGAGCCAAAGGGGTAAAGCCCACGAGGTATTGGAAAGTGCAAAAGGAAGTTTTGCTGCTGCCTTAAGCGGTTCTACCGCTGGTAAGGCAGTACTACCGCGTAAGCGGTACTACCGCTTGTGTGAAGCGGTACTACCGCATAAGCGGTACTACCGCTTGTGTGAAGCGGTACTACCGCTCAAGCGGTACTACCGCTCGTGAGCGGTACTACCGCTTGTGCGCGGTACTGCAGGGATCCGAGTTGGACTCTTTCCCTGCGGGCCAAACCGACCTTGTGCGGGCAAAACCGACCTGGAGGAGGCTTTTACTCCAAGTTTAGACCCCAAGGCTCAACATATAAATAGAGGGGAAGGGCTAGCACACGGGATACATCAAGATTTCCCAAGCCGTGTGTCGGCAACCCTAACCCTCTAGTTCTCCCGTCATAATCTCCGTAGTGCTTGGCGAAGCCCTGCAGAGATTGTTCCTCACCATCATCACCACGCCGTCGTGCTGCCGGAACTCATCTACTACTTCATCATCGCTCGCTGGATCGAGGAGGTGAAGGCGTCATCAAGCCGTACGTGTGTTGAACGCGGAGGTGCCGTCCGTTCGGCACTAGTTCGTGATCGGATCGAGGGACGACTTGTGATTTGGATCGCGGAGACGTTCGACTACATCAACCGCGTTTCTTAACGCTTCCGCTTAGCGATCTACAAGGGTATGTAGATTCACTCTCCCTCTCGTAGATGCTCATCACCATGGATAGATCTTGTGTGTGCGTAGGAAAATTTTTGTTTCCCATGCAACGTTCCCCAACAGCCGGATCTCTTGCTTGTTTCTATGACTAGCGTTACTACCCCCCTTTTGTCACCAGACTTTGAAGTTCTACACTTCGAACAAAAACAAGGGGAAAATCTGAAAGATGCCTGGTATAGGCTAATGGACTCTTATCTTATTTCCAATCTAAAAGGAGACGCAAAAATTTTGCTTAGAAATTTTTACATTGGATTGGCTTTGCATCATAGAAAGCTTTTGGATTTTGCTTCAAAGGGCAATTTTATCGAACTTGATCCAAATGCCGCTTATGAAGTTTCGGGAGGGATTTTGGGGGTTCCCCCACAAAAAAGGGAGCTTGCCTTTTCACAAGAGGGAGTTCAAATTCTCGACAAATTGGGTGGCTTACATAAGCACTTAGTCGAGTTACAAAAATATCACGAACCCCTCAAACATATCAGTGGGAACCTCAGTCGCTTGAACACTTTGATTACCCTTTGCAATAAGCGTTTGGATATTTTGGACCTTAAGATGGTTTCTTCTCCTGAAGATTTGGGGAAGCGGAAAGAGCCCCCCGGATTCGAGAAGGCCCTCACAAAAGTTGCCAAAACCAAAGATGACAATACTTAGATCTATTGTGTTTTGCCTAGCTAGGGGCGTTAAACAATAGCGCTTGTTGGGAGGCAACCCAATTTTATTTTTATGTTTCTGTTTTTGAGTGTTTCACACATTATTACCTCTGTAGTAATTGTGTTTTGGTGTTTTAATTAGTGTTTGTGCCAAGTAAGACCTTTGGGATGGTTTACGGTGATTGTTGATATTGTTTTGCTGAAAAACAGAAACTTTTGCGCTCAGTCCAGGATTTTTATAAATTCACCAGAACGTCAATTGGATCTGAATTTTTTACACAACATTGATATACAAATTTCCCAGATTGTCCTAATTTTTAGAGTTACATAAGTATTCGAACTCTACATATTTCTACAGACTGTTCTGTTTTTGACAGATTCTGTTTTCTTTGTGTTGTTTGCTTATTTTGATGAATCTATGGGTTGTATCGGGGGGTATGAACCATGGAGAAGTTAGAATACAGTAGATATTACACCAATATAAATAAAGAATGAGTTCACAACAGTACCTAAAGTGGTGATTTATTTTTCTTATACTAACGGATCTCACGAGTTTTCTGTTGAGTTTTGTGTTGTGAAGTTTTCAAGTTTTGGGTAAAGATTTGATGGACTATGGAATAAGGAGTGGCAAGAGCCTAATCTTGGGGATGCCCAAGGCACCCCAAGTCATATTCAAGGATACCAAAGAGCCTAAGCTTGGGGATGCCCCGGAAGGCATCCCCTCTTTCGTCTTCAATCCATCGGTAAATTTACTTGAGGCTATATTTTTATTCACCACATGATATGTGTTTTGCTTGGAGCGTCTTGTATGATATGAGTCTTTGATTTTTAGTTTGACACAATCATCCTTGCTGCACACATCTTTTGAGAGAGACACGCTTGAGTCGTGAATTTGTTAGAATACTCTATGTGCTTCACTTATATCTTTTGAGCTAGGCAATTTTGCTCTAGTGCTTCACTTATATCTTTTTAGAGCATGGTGGTGTTTTGTTTTATAGAAATAATTGAACTCTCGTACCTCACTTATATTATTTTGAGAGTCTCTAAACAGCATGGTAATTGGTTTAGGTTATGAATTTAGTCCTAATATAATGGGCATCCAAGAGGGATATAATAAAAACTTTCATATAAAGTGCATTGAATATTATGAGAAGTTTGATTCCTTGCATAAAGTTTTGAAATATAAAGATGGTGATATTAGAGTCATGCTAGTGAGTAATTGTGGATTGGTAGAAATACTTGTGTTTAAGTTTGTGATTCCCGTAGCATGCACGTATGGTGAACCGTTATGTAACGAAGTCGGAGCATGATTTGTTTAATGATTGTCATCCTTTGTGTGAGGGTCGGGAGCGCGCGATGGTTTACTCCTACCAACCTCTCCCCTAGGGGCATGCGTCTAATACTTTGCTTCGATAACTAATAGACTTTTGCAATAAGTATGTGAGTTCTTTATGACTAATGTGAGTCCATGGATTATACGCACTCTCACCCTTCCACCATTGCTAGCCTCTCTAGTACCGCGCAACTTTCGTCGGTGCATTAAACCCACCATATACCTTTCCTCAAAACAGCCACCATACCTACCTATTATGGCATTTCCATAGACATTCCGAGATATATTGCCATGCAACTTCCACCGTTCCGTTTATCATGTTTCGAGTTGTAATTTTTGAGTTGTAAGTAAATAAAAGTGTGATGATCATCATTATTAGAGCATTGTCCCATGTGAGGAAAGGATGATGGAAGCTATGATTCCCTCACAAGTTGGGATGAGTCTCCGGACTTTACAAATAATAAAAGAGGCCAATGAAGCCCACATAAAAAAAAGAGGCCAAAAGATGCCCACCAAAAAAAATGAGAGAAAAGAGAGAAGGGACAATGCTACTATCCTTTTCCACACTTGTGCTTCAAAGTAGCACCATGATCTTCATGATAGAGAGTCTCCTATTTTGTCACTTTCATATACTAGTGGGAATATTTCATTATATAACTTGGCTTGTATATTCCAATGATGGGCTTCCTCAAATTGCCCTAGGTCTTCGTGAGCAAGCGAGTTGGATGCACACCCACTTAGTTTCTTTTTGAGCTTTCATATACTTATAGATCTAGTGCATCCGTTGCATGGCAATCCCTACTCACTCACATTGATATATATTGATGGGCATCTCCATAGCCCGTTGATACGCCTAGTTGATGTGAGACTATCTTCTCCTTTTTTTTGACAACCTCCACCATATTCTATTCCACCTATAGTGCTATATCCATGGCTCACGCTCATGTATTGCGTGAGAGTTGAAAAGGTTTGAGAACATAAAAGGTGTGAAACAATTGCTTGACTTGTCATCGGGGTTGTGCATGATTTAAATACTTTGTGTGGGGAAGATGGAGCATAGCCAGACTATATGATTTTGTAGGGATAAACTTTCTGAGGCCATGTTATTTTGAAAGGACGCAATTGCCTTGTTAGTATGCTTGAAGTATTACTGTTTTTATGTCAATATTAAGCTTTTGTTTTGAATTTTATGGATCTGAACATTCATGCCACAATAAATAATATTACATGGATAAATATGTTAGGTAGCATTCCACATCAAAAATTCTGTTTTTATCATTTACCTACTCAAGGACGAGCAGGAATTAAGCTTGGGGATGCTTGATACGTCTCCAACGTATCTATAATTTTTGATTGTTCCATGCTATTATATTATCTGTTTTGGATGTTTTATATGCATTAATATGCTATTTTATCTTATTTTTGGGACTAACCTATTAACCTAGTGCCCAGTGCCAATTTCTGTTTTTTCCCTGTTTTTGAGTATTGCAGATAAGGAATATCAAACGGAGTCCAAACGGAATAAAATCTTCGCGATGATTTTTCTTGGACCAGAAGAAACCTACCAGACTTGGAGAGGAGGGCAGGAGACCTGCCGGGAGGCGACAAGCCAGCAGGGCGCGCCCTAGGGGGGCGCCCCCTGGCTTGTGGCCCCCCAACAGGCCTCCTAACCCTATTTCTCCTCCTATAAATTCCCAAATATTCCCCCAATACCAAAGGGAGCCACGAAAATACTTTTCCGCCGCCGCAAGCCTCTGTTCCCGTGAGATCCCATCTTGGGGCCTTTTCCGGCAATCTGCCGGAGGGGGATTCGATCACGGAGGGCATCTACATCAACTCCATTGCCCCTCCGATGATGCGTGAGTAGTCCACCACAGACCTTCGGGTCCATAGCTAGTAGCTAGATGGCTTCTTCTCTCTCTATGTTCTTCAATACCATGTTCTTCATGATCTTCATGGGGATCTATCCGATGTAATACTCTTTTGCGGTGTGTTTGTCGAGATCCGATGAATTGTGGGTTTATGATCAGATTATCTATGAATATTATTTGAGTCTTTTCTGAATTTCTTATATGCATGATTTCATATCTTTGCAAGTCTCTTTGAGTTATTGGTTTGGTTTGGCCAACTAGATTGGTAATTCTTGCAATGGGAGAAGTGCTTGGTTTTGGGTTCAATCTTGCGGTGTCCTCACCCAGTGACAAAGTAGGGGTAGCGAGGCACGTATTTGTATTGTTGCCATCGAGGATAAAAAGATGGGATTTTCATCATATTGCTTGAGTTTATCCCTCTACATCATGTCATCTTACCTAATGCGTTACTCTGTTCTTCATGAACCTAATACTCTAGATGCAGGCAGGAGTCGGTCGATGTGTGGAGTAATAGTAGTAGATGCAGAATCGTTTCGGTCTACTTGACACGGACGTGATGCCTATATGCATAATCATTGCCTTGGATATCGTCATAACTATGCGCTTTTCTATCAATTGCTCGACAGTAATTTGTTCACCCACCGTATTATTTTCCTTCAAGAGAGAAGCCTCTAGTGAAACCTATGGCCACCGAGTCTATTTTCCATATTATATTTTCAGATCTATTTACTTTGCTTTTCGTTTTAGTAATCTTTTATATCTATCTCTATTAGATCTCATCCTTGCAAGTAACCGTGAAGGAATTGACAACCCCTTTATAGAGTTGGGTGCAAGTGTTTGATTGTTTGTGTAGGTGCAAAGATTGGTGTCTTGCTTGTTCCTCCTACTGGATTGATACCTTGGTTCTCAACAACTGAGGGAAATACTTATCTACTTCGCTGCATCACCCTTTCCTCTTCAAGGGAAAACCAACGCAAGCTCAAGAGGTAGCAGTGGCGTGCGGGGGTGCATCCCCGGCAAGCCCCTACCACCGCTCTAGCTAACTACTGCACCACAGGTTAACACGCCTACGGACGGGTGTCAAGGGGGCATAATCCGTCTTCCAGCGTGTCGCCACGTGCTTAGCGAGAGCCACTTAGCCACTTGGGAGCTCGACACCGCATCGATAAGTGACTGGAGTAGCGATGCGGTGGAGCGGTGGCCGATCGGCTCACGCTTGTCGGGGGGCTAGCTTGCTGGGTCTTCTTGAGGGTGCGGGCGCCTCGGTCCCCGGCAAGCACCGGGGACGTGCTTGGCGCGCTCTGAGCTTGTCTTGGGTCGTAGCGCCGATCTTGCCGGCGTTGCTTGGCCTTGGGTTGGCTTGCTTGTCGATGGGTTCGGCTACCACTGCCTGTGCATAAGTCAGGGGCACTGGGTACCCATGACTTAGTTCACCGACAGGAGCCCCCGGGTCTGGCCCACATGCGCATGCTCAGCGCCGTTGGGTCAGGTCCAAAATTCATGCACAGGCGCGCAATGTGAGGAAGTAACCGCCATTTTACTAGTCAGCACTGACCCACTACCTCAGGCCGTTTCCGCCACGCGCGTCGCATGCATTGCGGGAGGTTGCGGTGGGCGCTCGTGACTTAAAGGCCTGATCGTGGCAGAAACTGCAGCGCCATGGATTGGCGCAATGGGGCGGTTACCTGTTCGCCCGTGACCGTGGGTAGCAGAATTGGTGGAGGCTGACGGTGACCCTTGGAGCGGAGGAGAGCCAGCCCCCGCGCCCTCCCCTATAAATTGGGAGGTCGCGAAGGGCGATGCTCATCCATCTCCTTCTCCTCCTTGGCCCCAAGCTCGCAGAGCTCGCCCTTCTTTTCATGTCTTCAAGCCGCCCCTCCCCTCCTTATGGCCAAGGGGAAGGGTCTAGCGAACGCGCCAGCCACCGCACGGTCTTCTTCTCGCGTTCATCCTCAGTTATCGCCATGGACCGATGGCCAAAGGAGCCCCGGGTGGGGGAGCGGGCGGCGCGGCGGTCGCGCCAGGAGCAGTTGCGGCGGCGCACCTGCCACTGTGTCGCCTGCTGCTTCAGTCTTGAGGGAACGCCGCGTGGTCGACACCTTGCTGGAGTTCATAATGGAAACGCAGCGCCGCAGCGACCTGCGGTCTCTGCGCTCCTTCTTCAAGGTGATGAAGAGAAATCGCCCGTACGACCTCCAGTCGCGCGTGAGTGGCTGCGGCGGCGGTTCACCATGTATCGCGGTGGAGTTCTCCACCCAAGGCATTATGTACGACGCGCATGGGTGAGAGTCTTTTGCCCGCGTATCCTTCTTAAGGGCAGGGAGTATTCCCCGCCTTTGGCCACCAGGGACGACCATGCTCTCTGTGAGGTCCCCTGGGGGTCTTGGCGCCCGCCTCAGTCACCGTGTCGAGGGTTTGGACGATGACACAGGCGTTCGCTCGAGTGGTGGCGATGAAGAAGACAACGGCGGCGGCGACCCACGGCACTTCAGGAACGGAGATGAGAGCTCCGACGCCCCATGATCGCCGGCAGCACCATCATCAACAGCTGACTTCGATAGCGCCACCATCTGCACCTGCCCTCCGCCTTCTTCCTCCCTGTCGGCTCCGTTCCGCCCTGCCTGGGTGTAGGGTCCTTCGGCTCCTCCAGGAGACGCGTCCCTCTGGTCCTGGCGGGGAGACGCTGAATCCCAGCCAGGCGCTCCTTTTGCCCTCTTTTTCTTCTCCGCCTAACTCCTAGGAGGAGAGGGACAAGAAAGGCATTACGGGGCACTTATCTTTTTATAGATCAAAAGATGTAGGCACTTGCCAAATTTTAGCTAATCAAAATGTAATCTCTATCCAATTTGTACTCGAAAGGAATGAAAGAATGTTATTTTGCCCTCCTTAAGTACTATCCTTTCCTCCTCTTGTTTCTATTGTGTTTGTATGTCTATCCTTGCCGCACTGGGCCGCTTGCCAGGTCACTAATAACCACAAGTGCCAAAGGGGGATCAAGCCCCCGGCAACATGATGGTATCGTCTCCCGGCAGGGCTCCTTGCCGGTATCGGCGTGGGCCCCCAGAACTGATGAGTATCAGGAGTTGGGAAACGGCTCGTCCCGGCAAGGGTTTTCACCAGGTGGAGGACTCCATCGCTCACATCTAGAAGGAGGTTAAGGATTTCCTCTAATGGAGAAAATCAACATGGAGCCTGAGATATGCGATTAAACTTATCTTTTCCAGGCGGTATCTTTTTCTGAAGTATGATGGGCCATCGTCCTTGTTCCTTCGCCTTCCTCCTATGTTTTTCCTGACGGACAAACACGCGGGGCGAGAAGCCTCAATCCCCGAAGAGAGAATGCGACAACAAGGATTATGAGCTCAACAAGTACTATATCAGATATCTATAGTTAAAAATCGGTAACATTGCGATCATAAAAAAGTGCATAGTAAACATGCAATGCAATGATATGATGCAGTGCCTAGCTTTATTATTGTTGCTCAGGGTCTGCGCCTGGCTTTGTACAAAGGGTTACATGCAACTTCGGCAAAGCTTGTACAAAAGGTGGCTGCCGGGGACTGAGCCCGGCAGCCGCGCCTCATGGGTAGAACTTACGAAGATGCTCAATATTCCATGAGTTAAGCACCTTGGTGCCATCTTCGGTCTCCAGACGGACATCGCCAGGTCTGGTGACTCGTGCTACCCGGTAAGGGCCTTCCCACTTCAGCGTCAACTTGTTGGTACCCTTGGCGGACTGAACGTGCCTAAGGACAAGGTCGCCTTCCTCAAGACTCCGGGCGTGAACCCTGCAGCTATGGTAGCGGCGCAGGGCTTGCTGGTAACGTGCAGCACGCACAGCGGCCCGGAGACGATCTTCCTCGAGGAGCATGGCATCGTCATGCCGTAGCTGCTCTTGCTCTACTTCATCGTAGGCAAGTACTCGAGGTGACCCGTATATGAGTTCCGTGGGGAGCACTGCTTCCGCCCCGTATACTAGGGAGAAGGGCGTCTGGCCGGTGGCTCGATTCGGTGTCGTTCTGAGGGACCAAAGAACCACCGGCAGCTCATCTATCCAGCACTTACCGCTCCTCCGCAGCCTATCGAAAGTCCTTGTCTTGAGCCCTCGCGGCACTTCAGCATTCATCCTCTCGACTTGCCCGTTCCTTCTTGGATGGGCAACGGAGGCGAAGGAGACCTTGCTTCCAAGGTTTTGGATGTATTGCATGAAGGCGCGGCTCGTGAACTGGGTGTCGTTGTCAGTGATCACTCTGTTGGGCACTCCAAAACGGCACATCAATCCTTTCATGAACTTGATAGCTGACTGTGTGGTCACCTTCCTCACTGGCTCCACCTCAGGCCACTTTGTGAACTTGTCGATTGCTACGAACAAGAACTCAAAGCCCCCGACAGCGCGGGGAAAGGGGCCCAAGATGTCGAGCCCCCAGACCGAGAATGGCTAGGACAAAGGGATCGTTTGAAGAGCTTGCGCTGGTTGATAGATATTCTTGGAATGGAACTGGCAGGCTTCACACTTGGTGACCAACTCCGTTGCATCTTGGAGGGCAGTGGGCCAATAGAAACCCTGTCGGAAGGCTTTCCCGGCAAGGGCCCTTGATCCAATGTGAGAGCCACACACGCCTCCGTGAATCTCTGCCAACAGCTTTAGTCCATCCTCCCGGCATATGCACCTCAATTTCACACCGTTTGGTCGTCTTCTGTACAAGGTGTCATCGACAAACAGGTACATACTTGACTGACGGGCTACTTTTTCGGCATCTTCTTGTTCTTCAGGGAGTTCTCCTGTTTGAAGGAAATGGACTATCTGTTGTGCCCAGGTTGGAGCATGTGGCTCAACAACAAGGACTAAAGGCGTCTCCTTGCTCGTGAGAGCGCATACCTCGACTGCATGAACCTGGGGCTCTACAGGAGGGAACTACTCACCAACCGAAATGGGATTTCCCTCGGCAGCTTCTCTACCGGCGGCTTCGGGAAGCTCTGCCGGGAAATGCTTGTCGGAGTTCAGCTTTCTTCTCTTCTTGGCCATTGCTGACGGGGATACTGATGGTTGAGTGAGGCGGAGGACAAAAGTCCCTGGTTCCATAGGAAGCTTCTGTGCAGCGCACTTTGACAAATGATCAGCAATACTGTTTTCCACTCGTGGCACATGTTCTGCCTGCAATCCATCGAAGTGTTCCTCCAGTTTCCTCACTTCCTCTATGTATGCTTCCATCAACGGGCTCTGATAATCTTTGTTGATTTGCTTCACCACGAGCTGAGAATCTCCCTTGACGATCAGTTTCTTGATTCCCAACTCCACCGCGATTCTGAGTCCGGCAAGGAGCCCCTCGTACTCTGCGGTGTTATTGGTGGCCTCCTCCCAGGGAAAGTGCATTTGAATCACATACTTGAGGTGCTCTCCAGTGGGGGCGACGAGGAGCACGCCTGCTCCAGCGCCCTGGAGTGAGAAAGCACCGTCAAAGTACATGATCCAATCCTTGGGTGCCTCCTTGCCGGGGAGAGTTGTCTCTGGAACCTCTTCGTCCGGCGTGGGCGTCCATTCTGCAATGAACTCTGCCAACGTCCGGCTCTGTATCGTGGAAGTGCTCTCATACTTCAATCCAAAGCTCGACAACTCTAGCGCTCAGAGGAAGTTTCCCCGGCGGAATCGCTCCGCCGGAGAGCAAAAGTTCCCCTACCCAGGTTCCGCCTCGAGACGGCGGCGCTTCATCCCAAAAGCAATCTTACGGGTTTTTTCTAGGTAAATGACATCATATAGTGAAAGATGGGCACCATAGGCCTGCCAGGGGGCCCACAAGCTCAGTGTGCGCGCCTTGTGTGGTAGGGCGCGCCCACCAGGCTTGTGGCCACTTGGTGGGTCCCCTTCTGGTAATTCTTTCTCCAGTATTTTTTATATATTCCAAAACAAATCTTCGTAAATTTTTGGGTCATTTGGAGTTCCATAAAATATCCAACTCTTCTATAGCCTTTTCCGGTCCAGAATTTCCGCTACATGTAATTTCCCTCTTTGTATAAATTTTGTAAAATAAGAGAGAAAAAGGCATTAGAATTGCATCATAAAGTAAAATAATGACTGAAATAATAATAATTATCAATAGGAAAACAGGATGCAAAATGAAAGTATCAACTCCCCCAAGTTTTGACCTCGCTTGTCCTCAAGAGAAGGCCGAACACGATAATCATGACCACATATTTAGAGAAAGAGGTGTCGATAAAAAATATGGACATGCAGGCATCATGATCATTATCATAACATCAATATATCATCATAAAACTTCTCATGAACAAGTGGTAATCTATTCGCAAGCTAAAGTATGAACCACAAGCCTTATTGAAAACTAACAAACTATGTTCTTAGTCATTGAAACAATTGAAATTCATCATACTTTCAGAAACAGTCTATGTCAAAAAAAATTAGCAAGTTCACATACTCAACTATCATTTAGTCTTTTATGATTGCTGGCACTCGCGACATATTTGTGAAACAAAAACTACCAATTAGACACATATGAGATAGGGGTTTATAGTTTTCACCACCCAACTATTTATCTCGAGGATAATGTCAACAACAATAATTCATGATCACTTACATCCAACTGGATATATATGTCTGGATCTTTCCCCACCACATAATGCTTGCCAAGTAGAGAATAAAGATGGAATAGGGATGGACATTAATGACTCGTGCATAAAAGTAAATACATAAAAGTAAAGGATAGGCTTTTCACACAGGGAAACAGAGGTTGTGATGCACTTTTTATTTGGATTTGCAAGCTCTTAATGGAAAAGAACGTTACTTTATATTGCCCCTTATGATAGCAAACTTTATTATGCAGTCCGTCACTTTTTTTTGCCATCACGAGTTCTTACAAAGCTTATTTTCCCTTATAGTAAATGATCACACATATTTAGGAGCAATTTGTATTGCTTTTGCACTGGTGAAAACTTACTTGAAGGATCTTATTCAATCCATAGGTAGATATGATGGACACTTATGACAAGAAACTGGTTTCAAGGGGTTTTGGATGCACAAGTAGTATCTTTACTTGGTGCAAAGTTTTGGCTAGAAAAGATTATGAGCAAGCACCACACGTTGGAGAATCCATTGGGCCGCGTTTGCGGCCAAACGGGCACGCGCGGACGGCGCGTGGCGCATGCCCATGTCCTCCCCTGGCCCGTCCGTCGGGGACACATGCGGCCCTTTTTCTATTCCAACACCCCCCCCCCCTCCAGTCCCACCCCCGCCCACTCCCCTCTCATCCCTAGTCGTCGCCATCGCCATTTTTCTCGGCCGTGCACTGTCCAACACGGTCGCGAGCCCGCCCCCTCTCCTCGACGCCATGAGCTGTCCAACCCCGGCCGCCAAATTTCAGCGCGTTTGGCGGCCGGTTTTGGAGCGGATTCGGCTGGATTTTAGCTCACACCGGCTGCCGGAGGCCGCGCCGTGCCATGGACTGGCCGGGTACCGATCCGCACAGCCCCGACAATGCCCCCAGGCCGCATGCAGGTATTGACTCCGCCTCTAGCTGCTCTGATATACCCCGTCGCTGGTTCGCCGTTAAATACACCAATGTCCGTCGTCCGGGCTCGGTGCTGGCCCAAAGGCTCGTCGGCGCACCGATGCCGCTCATAAAGTGCGACGACTGTCCAGGAAAGGTCTTGCGTCGCGTGTCTACAACGCCGGAACATCCCGAATGGATGTTTGTCAAGTGCAAAAATGATGAGGTATAAAAATGTGGTAGTTTTAGATTCGGTTGTGCTTCCGGATTCGGCTCGTTTTGCTTACACTCAAGCCAGGAGGAGTTGCGTTCATGCTGAAGCATGCTAGCCTGGCCGAGGGAACAGAGTGAAGTGCGGATGGTAGGTTGAACAACTGGTGATACATAGACCGCAGGTGGGACTTACGGGAGGCACCAAATTGTTTTTCCATGCACGATGGCTCTCCTCTTCCATGGGGCCTCTCCCTGCGTAAGCGTAATGCCTGAGGTGGTCGTGGACTTGCTCTGTTTCGGCTCCATCATTTTGGGCTTCATGGAAAACGTGGTCCGGGAGCTGGAGACGGACATATGTTTCAACTAAGCCGAGGCTCCACACTCATCCTAAGGGACCAAGTTAGAAAAAACTTGCTATGATGTCAGACCTATACTAGTGGAGTCTTATATACAAGGGTGTGTATAGGACTCATCTAGATAAGACTTAACCAAGTCACATCTAACTCGTATGCCACTTGATTTTCATGAAGATCCGCGCATGTTTTTTATTTTTTATACTTTGTTTGATTACTTGAATGATGTGCAGAAGTTAGATGAGACTTTGTTAATTCTCATCTAGATGAGAATTAGCAAATCCGTATATACAAATACTAAACAGTTATTAGTATGTATGAAATTAATGAAGAATTTTCAAAAATCACAGCCCTTTGCCGGCACTATTGAGATGAAGCCAGCATTGCTATGGCACGGTCGTCTCCGCCCTCTCCAATGCCAGGAACTCCGCCTCGCTCATTCTGTCAATCGCATAGCTTCACAATGTTTGCTCTGTAGCGAAGCATGGATGTTTACGCTGTAGCGAAGCATGGAGCATGTTTGCTAGTAATTCCTAAAACTTGGAGAGCTCAAACTTGCACAGAAATCCCATTACAAACAACATTTTTTACTGACACCACAAAATAGTGTCATTTCACATACGCACAGGTAGGTTTCAGAGAATCCAAATATGTCATCAAGTACACAGTCGAGATAGACATTATGGTATTAGACATCACAAAGTGGGTTAGGAGTGCCATTTATCTTACCACTGCAATTATTCATCAGACATACTCAACGCCCTCAGATGCCCTGAACTCATGCGCAAAGCAATTAGGCCCAAGACGACTTTTGGGAATATCCATTGTTGACCAAGTTACCATCACCTCCACGGTGGCCACACCAAGCTTGAAAATGAAGGCCTGACTTCCATGCTTTTCAACCGGGAAGATAGTGCATCGACGGATGTCCAACCCACCCTTCTGACTAAGCGTCAGGTTTACAAGCAGCTTACTATCTTGTGCCACAGCAACCACAGTCCTGCTTAGCTCAGATGCCTCCTCACTGACAACCCCATCGAACAGCTGGATTTTCCCATGTGAAACATAAGATGGGCTAGCGTAAGACCCTGCCAAACACAAGCTTAAGCAACTGCCCTTCTCAATTTCTGATATCCCAACCTGTACAGTGGCCTCCGAGGCTTGTTCCAGAACTGCAAACACTATGTCCACCGAGCCACCATCACCATCCATTCGCTGTGTGTTTACCCTAGCATGTCCAAAGAATTCGTCGCTGAATATGGCAACACCATCAATGACCTGTTGATCATCACCTTCTTCTTCTCCTCCTGTCTTAATCTTCAGATTGAACTCTATCAGTACCGGAGCTTGCATTCTGATGCCTCTCTTAGGGCCAGACATTTGTATAAAGCCATCATGCTCAACGACCAAAGGATTGTTTCTTGTACGGTTGAAGACATAATTTCGCAGAGGGTTCAAGAGATCTCTGACAGCCACGTATCCATACAACTGAACTGGGCCACTAACATATGAAGAAGTGTAAGCTAGCTTCAGCGAGAATATCTGCATCATGGTGCAATACGCATGCCTTTTACAAACCCTCCAGTTAGGCATGCAAATGTCATAAGGCACCGTCATCATCATTGACTCCAGGCAAGCTGATAGACAAAAATAGAAATCATTCACTGGGTAATTAAACTTATTAACCACTAACTTTCAACTGAAAATTGATTAAATAGATTGATACAAGCAAAGACTTGAAACCTTCATTTTTGTACTCATACCAAGGGGAAAACAGTCCAGTAAAACACGACAATGCATGGATCTTGTCCAATTAAATGTTTTTTTTATTTTAATCAAACAAGTGATTGTAAATGCTCAGTAGATATATTTTAAAGATCATAAAGCACACCTAATTTAATAATATCATTAAAAGATCAGACTTTAGATATAGCATTGACGGGGAAATTTGGATTCATACCATTGAAACAACACAACTTTGGCAAAATACCATTGAAAGATTTGGTGTTAGATATAGAGCATTGAAAAGAACACTGTTAGGAAATATCGCCTTCTATTTGGGCCTTTCATATGTGTCAGGCACACCACCAAGAAGCAACACACGAAGGGGAAGGAGGGGCAGGGAGAACAAGAGCTTCTACTGCCTCTTTCAAAACAAAATCAGCGTACTAAATTGTTAAGTTGTATCTCATAATGCTCCTTGCCTAACCCAAAAGTTGTGTATTCCTAATACAAAAAACGGACGCTCTAAAGCCTCCACAGATGTTGCTGAACCCTCGCAATGGGAAGAACCACAAAACTTCATCTGCAATTGCACACTCAAGCGGGGGTGTGACAATTAGAAGAATGGCACCTCTTTCTCCAATAAGCTTGGGTCCTACAACTAGAGCCCGGGTCCTACAACTAGAAGAACGTTATCCATCTCACCTGGAGAGTAAGCCTAAGGCTTATTATCTAGAACAACAGTTGGTAGTTGGTACATGGTCAAATCTCTATGGCGTAAAACTATGGTCTTTTGTGCAGAACTATGTCAGATCTCTATTTGGCTACCCTCCTACTATTAAGCTAAACAACCACAGCTGTTATGCTGTTATTGTTAACCATGTCAGAATTAAGGAACCATCTTGCTATTATGCTGAATGACTGCAGCTTTTTACTGAATGGATGAATGACTGCAGTTCAATATTTCTTGTGTGTTGAATCCAGTTGAAATGGCAGTACAGATGTTTAGAGAAGGCAAAATGGTCTTAGTTAACAGAAGGGTAACAGATATGGAAAATTGGATCTTTTAGTGGTATTTTGCCAAAGTTGTGATCTTGTAATGGTACAGGTATATGAGTTAAGCTTTATTATTATAATTAGATGGGCTAAGCCAGGATTGATGTTATGTTATCTCAGGTCATTCAACAATTGAAATTTAGGTGCTAAAGCCTCCATAGATGTTGCTGAAGCCTCGTAATGGGGAAGAACAACACGACTTCATCTGCAATAGCTCACTCAGGCCCAGGTGTGACAACCAGAAGAATGGCACCTCTTTCTCCAATAAGTTGAGGACCTACAACTAGAAGAATGTTATCCATCTCACCTGGAGGAATAAACCAAAGGTTTATTATCCAGAACTATAGTTGGTACTCCCTCTGTAAACAAATATAAGACGTTTTAGGTAACCAAAGTAGTGTGCTAAAACGTCTTATATTAGTTTACAGAGGAAGTACTTGGTACTTGGTCAAATCTCGATGGTGTAAAAACTATGGCCTTTTGCGCAAAACTATGTCAGATCTCTATTTGGCAACCATGCTACTGTTATGCTAACAACCCCTGCTGTGATGCTGCTGATGTGAACCATGTCAGAACTAATGAACCGTGTTGCAATTATGCTGAATGACTACGGTTTTTTACTGAATGGATGAATGACTCCAGGTAACTGTTGCTTGTGTGTTGAATCCAGTTTTGTTCAAGAAAAAAAATCTAGTTGAAATGGAAGTAGTGGTCCCTAAAGAGAAGGCAAAATGGTCTTAGTTAACGGAAGGGTAACATATATGGAAAATTGCAAAACATGTGCTCTTTTAATGGTACTACAAATCTAAAGTTGGACCTTTCAGTGGTATTTTGACAAAGTTGATTATTTTTTTCGTGGTGGACAAAGTTGTGTTTTTGTAATGGTACAGATCCAAAGATCCCATATGCAAAAGGATTTGGTAATATTAAAATCACCTATATGAGCTAAGCTTTATTATTGTAATTAGATAAGCTAAGCTAAGATTGATATCTCAATTCATTAAACAGAGGAGATGGAAAGGGTTACGTACTCTCGCTGGTATCGTAGAGACGATAAACTTTAGCCCAATAGCTGTTGCTTGTGTAGATGGATCCATCGCCATGCTTCAACTTGGGAAGCAGATCACCACGCAGGACGCCGTCGAGGGGAAACCCGTCAGCGCCCAAGGCTACTCTGCTCCGGGGAGCCGTCGACGAGACAATCGCTTGTGCGCCGCCTCTCTCAATCCCTCTTCTCTTCTCTTCGTCTGGATTGTCGCGGTCCAGGGACATTCGGCTCCTCAGAATCCCTCTTCTCTTTTCTCCGACTGGGTTCTCGTCGCACAAGATCCTTCCGCTCCTCAGAGCCATCGACGACACGGCCTCTTGGGCGCCGCCGCACTCCATCGCTCTTTTCCCCCTTCGATTGGATTTTGGCTCTGGTTAGGGTTTGCTTGTGTGCTTGATTTGGTCCTCTTTTTTATCCCAGGAGATCCTTATTTTTCTTCTTCCACGGTAGGTATCGGGAGTTAAGTCTAGAGCCTTTTGTTTCTTTTAAGATCCCTTAGAACCTCATTTTTTGCATCTGGGTCCCTAAAATATTCTGTGTTGAATCCTCCCCGTGGCCTTTTCCCTTTTCAGGGTGCCCGGCTCTTTCTCTCTATTTTTCGGTTTAATATGAAAATGCATATGTGTTGTGACGGGATATAAATATTGTACTAGTATGTTATATTGTGATTTACCTCTCCTCACGTGTTGCAGCAAGACTCACGGCCATCTGTGTTGCTTCTCATTCCGGCCACCGGCGCTACTTCTAATCACAGCCACCGGTGCTACAAAGCCAGGGGGTTGCGTCCTTGTGGATCTCGCCAAAGCAACCGAGCGGTAGCATGAGAGGCGAGAGAGCTGACATGGTCGGCGGCGGAGCTGCGTTGCAGCAGGCGATGGTACGACGGCGTTGTTGCCACGCTGACGGCGCTGCTGCGTTGCTGCAGGAGACGCGGCAAGCTGCTGCCATAGTCGACGACGGAGCTGCATTGAAGCAAGCGATGCTACGACGGCGCTGTTGCAACGTGTTGCTGACACGACCGGCGGCGGTGCTGCACGCGATGCTACGACGATGTTGCTACCACGCCGACAGGGGAGCTGCAATGCAGTAGGAGAAGCGACGAGCTGCTTCCATGACCGACGGCGGAGCCGGGTTGCAGCAGGAGAGGCGACGAGCTGTCGCCATGGCCGTCTGTGAATTAATGTTGTCATGGGCGTGACCAGAGCTGCCCGGGGTGTGCTACGAGGGAGCTGCGGTCCTGCGTACGAGAGGTGTTCTGATGTGTTGTTCGGGAGAACGGATCGGGCTTGTAGTCGTAGATGGTGCTATCCGACGGCTCTGTGGGTGGTTTAAAAATGGCTCGAATCATCCGGTTGATCTGTAGCACCCGCCTAATGGGATTGTGTGATTATTATTATTTTTATAAAATCCTACCTCTGATTTATGATTTACCTTATATTTTTAATAAAAAATTGATAAACAATTAAAATGAAATTGTTCAAAAGATAAGTAAATAAAAGATGATGGTTATCATATGGGGAAGGTTGGACCAAGGGGAGGTGGAAAGAAAAAATAAACAAGGAACCTTATAAATTTCTTTAAGTATAGTAGAGATTTAAGTAGTAGGGGAGAGGCATTTTGGATCCGGGGAGCATTTGCTCCCGAATGAACAGTATCTAAAATAATTGGTAAAATGTTTTCAAAAAATTCTGATTTTTTTGTGGATAATCGTGTTAGTGTCGCAAGAATGCTTGAAAATTTTCATGCGAAACGGAGCAGTCGTGTTTCATCGGTGAAAAAAATAAATTTGGGGTGACATCTTTTGGTAACATTTGGTGTTCAATTTTAATATTTGCCACATGCTAAAATGTTTTACTTTTTTGCCTGAAACTTTGCAGGTAGTATTTGGATGTGACAATGAATACATAAAAGAATTGTTGGGATTTTTTGACATTTTAAATCATTTTTCGCGCGTACAAAGTTCCTGAGAAATTCCTGGCACTACAAGTTTTAAAGTGAAAAGATGCATGGTCTCTACAATGTTCAGCCTCCGCTTTAGAATTTGATTTGAATTATTGGACAGTCAGTTGCTTCTGGTAATTTATGCCACTTATTCTCGGTCCTTCATGCGAGTTTTGTTTTCCTTGTGATTTTGCTTCTTTATTTACAGATTGCTATGGTGTCAAGTATACTTGTCTACAAGTTTGGTTCCACTTGGTACGAACACTGTGCTTTGCTTTCATCATATCTGTAGTCTCAGGATATTGTTACTACCTTGAATGCCGAATTGAAGGATGTATTATCATGTACTCCCTCCGTTCCTAAATATATGACGTGTTGGTAGTTCAATTTGAACGTTTTGGTAGTTCAATTTGCACTGTCAAAACGTCATATATTTAGGAATGGAGGGAGTATTACTCCGACTCTCTTCTGAATTATGAGGTCATCCTTTGGCTGTCCCCTAATCTGGTGCATGGTCCATCTACCTATCCTTCGGAACATACTTTGCAATTTTGGCATCAATTTTCCAATCTTGCCCTAACTGCGTACATACTGTTGAATACTTCAACAATGAGCAATATGAAGTCCGAAAGTATGACAAATATTTAAGTATTGATTCATTTTTGGAGAAATGACATTGTGTCGAGTGGAAATGCACAACTATATGTTCCTATTTGACCAACTGGTATTGAATATGTTGTCAACCTTCTTTAGAAAAAACTACAAATGCTATGTGATACATATGAAAAATCGTGATGCCTGTTTTTTTTTCTGAAATACTTTTTGCTTTAGAAAAAGTTTTAAACAAGCCATCACATTATGTTCATAGTTTGGGGAATCTCAACTAGCTAGCAATTAACTCTTCCATGCACCATATGTAGGTTGTCTATATATTTGATGCACTAACTACTTTTCTACAATGTCCTTATAATATGAGGATGCTTGCACTGAAAACCCAAAGTAGCCTCGCCTTCCTGTTTTCTTTTGTCAAGTGTTATATTTACCTCAGCATTATCTAAAAGAATGGTTTTGAGTTCATATGTTGTAATGAGTGGTGTTATGACTGTCAATGATTGGTAATTCTTTATGTCATCAATTTTATTTTATTTATTATGCCATTTTGTTTGTAGCAGAAAATATGCAATGCCCGGCATTCTGTCCCCTCTCCGCGAGCAAGAAGCGGAGTCAATCTCCCATATCCTAATTGAATTTTGTCTTTGCAATGAGGTTTCACACCATGTTCTCAGCTAATGGTCCGCTTTAGCCGCTGTCTCGACAGCCCGACGATGCCTTCAATTCATGATACCAATCAGCTGCAGAACGAGTCGGCCCGGGCAAGATCAAGGTTGCGCGCAATGATGTGTCTTTGATTCTGTCAACGCAGATTTCTCTGCATTGGTGGAGGAAATACACATTGAAGCAATCTCTACATTGGTTTCCTCTGCTCTGTTGCTTTGCTGACGTTTGGTCGCAGGTGTGTAGGGTAGCTATACAATTTTTTTCGTTTATTTACTAGGCTTTTTGTTCTAGATATTTTCAGAATCAGTTATTTTGTTTTTAAGACTCACGTCACCTAGCTACTTTCTTCTAATATAAAAGACAACACTTGCGTTTGAGAAAAAGGGTATGTGTACGTTTATATTATCCTGGGACCTTGTTATATTTAAATAAACCATCTGTGTCAATAGTTTTATCGTACACTTTCTGACAAAGACTGCAATGTATGAAGCAATGATCCACGCATAATCTTACAGAAAGTTGATTTTTATGTCAATCTCACAGAAAAGTTTAGGATTTTTAAATGATGTGGACCATAAGTTTGTTGTTTTGCATGTTTTAATCTCCCATTGGAACAACAGTTAAATTACTTGGTTTGCAGTGTCGTCCTTTTTCTGGAATGTCAATGATATTTGAAGTAATGTCGGCTCTGTAGCAAAGCATGACCGCATCTATGATGCTTTTAACAAAAAGTGATTAAGTTGAATGAACTTTTTGGTTACGAAGGATCTTGATAACATCAATTGACTATATCATCCATGCACATATATGAGTGCTCTCCCATTGCAATGCACTGGTCCATGAGTTAAGGCATGGAAATATATTTTTCCCCGTTGCAACACACGGGCATTGTCCTAGTTTTTTAAAAACAATGAAAAGGACGCGCGGTAAGATCCTCTTTTGTATGTCTCGGACGGACTTGTTATTTGCGTGCAGGTCGTAACTATCGTTGTACCTCTAGTTTTTTAGATCTTTGTACCCCTGGTTGGTTTGTGATTTTCTTGTTTTTTACCAAGGAGAAATGCACATGCACATGTGAATCCTAGATATAATAATAGAAATGATCGGCTATACTAATAAGTGGCCTCAAAATATTTTTGGGGTAGTTGATTTTTTGAGCCATTAGATTAAGATCCAACAGTCATCCTTTCTTCTTCCTCCAACTTTTTTCCTCCTTCAACCCTTGCTCCTCCCACAAAATTGACTTAGCCAAATTTCAAATTAAGTCAACTTACATGTAGCTATTGTGAATAGAAAAACAACATCGATAGCTCGCGGACATCGACGGGGAGCTCAAAGAGAGCGCGGGGGGTGGATCCAGTGATGTGGAGTGTGGTGGGACGACTAGAATTGGGGGTTGTGGCAGGGTGGCAGCGGGGCTCGGGGCGGGCGCTTGTGTGGTGGTAGCAGCAGCCCGCGACCGGAATTGGCCGTTCTGGAGGCGGGGTGAGGCGGCATGACAATAATAAAAGTTCACCGAGCGGCAGTTGGGATTAGCACCATTATTTTTTGCTTTTCAACCGGCTGCTAGTGGTTCCCCAAATATGCATCGCTTGCAGTAAATTTTATGGTCAGGACTACTCAGGCCTTGCCGGGGATCGGCCAACACTCCTGTTATAAAGTGTTGGGAAATGTAGCAGAAAAAAATCGTCCTATGAATCGAAAGCCAGGATTACTGAAAATGCAGATGAGATTAGATCAGATCGTTAGCAACTCGGAGTAGCAGCGGAAGAAGAGTTGGAGAAGAACCGTTGATGCAGATTCCCACAACTAGGTTATCCTTCCCAACCACTAGATTTCATCCCTGGTCTATAGAGCAAGCACCGAAAGCATGGTGCCTCTGTAGCTTTCCACATGTATCAAAGAAGTGGTGCAACAAAGCTTCACCGTACAGAATGAAAGATCCATCGAGAAAACTAGAGGGAGAAGCATCCTAACGACGTCTCCGCCGTCTCTGTCTCCTTCTTATGACTATCGATGTGCCTCTTCAGATGTCCATGTGCTTTTTCGGACTTCCCCGCCAGGCCCTTCCTGCATCTTTTGTAGATAGCCATCCACCTCATATGGTTCTTGTTTGAACTCACTCTACACACGAGGTATGTCGTGGAAACCTTTTTGCTCCAGTGGTGGAAGTAGTGCTGATACTATAGGAATGGGGTTGGTTATAAGAAGGTTGCGAAGGTTGTGTACTTTCAGTCATAGGATTATAACTGCTTTGATCAACATCTTTGGGTATGCTAATCCCAAACTCATGTAGCAAGAAGACAAGGAACTGGTTGGGATCACCCATGACAAAGAGAGGTGAACATGAGATGAAATGAGGTGTTTAAGTGTGGAAAATTAAGGGGGGAGGGAGGGGGGCATCCCTATTTATTGCAAAAAATCAACAACATCAAAAACATTTAACTCCTCCTAATTTCAAATTTCAGGTTAAATACCAAAATAGACTTAATAAAGGTGAAACAGTGCTAAAAGGGCCGACTTGGGCCGCGTCTCGTGCCAGGCACGTCCGGACAAACCCCCCTCACATTGCCGTCCACGTGCCAGGATGGGTTGCACATCGGATGATGTGACATGCCCCTGCCCCCGCTCGCTGTCGCCGCCGGGCATTGCTGTATTTCGCTCTCTGTGACCACGTCACCGGTGTCGCTCCCACACGAGCTGCTATGGACCTGGCCCATTAAGCATGAAAACAACACAGTGCAAGCGCACGGGGAAATCTACGTCTAGTTTTTTTTTCATCTTCTTATTTCTATTATATTTCAGCATGGTTCATTTCTGTACAAAATAATTATTAATTCAAAATAACAGGTTTTTCATTCAAAATATTTGTGAACTTGCAAAATATTCACAATTTTTTGAATACGCAAACAATGTTTGGAATTCATGAACATGTTTTGAATTCACGAACATTTCCTAAATACACACTTTGTTGTAGTACGCATTTAACAGTTTTTTAAATATACAATGTTTATATTTTTAATACACACTGAACATGTTTTGTAAATGTTGAACTTTTATAATATATGATGAAATAATTTTAATACAGGCTAAACATTGGTTAATATATGTTATTTTTTAATATACATTAATTTTTTTGATTTATACAATAAACATTTTTAAAAGACACTAAACATTGTTTCAACATATGGTGAACATCTTTTAATATACAATGAACCTTTTAAGAAAATAAATACTGAACAGTTCCTTCTTTTTAGTTTTTGAATTTGATAAATGTTCACAAATGCAAAACTTATAATCATGTGATTGTGAAAAGATGAAGTAAAAAAATATGAAAGGAAAACGAAAAGAAAAAAAAAACACTTAGAAAACTAAAAAACGTGGCAAAAGAAACACAGAGAAAAAAAAACCGAAAGCTTTCCAAAACCGCTGAGAATGCTTCCGCTTGGTGGGCTGGCCTGCTCATTAAGGCTGAGGCGATCGATGCCATAACGCTCAAAACGAACGGTAAATATCATTTGTTTTTTTAGTAGAACGATAAATATCATTTGTGTGTTGCCGCATGCCGCGGCCCTGCTGTGCCCCCCTTCCTTGCGTGTGCAGCCGCTGCCGGCCCGCGAATAAAGCTGGCCCATCCCTTTTATTCTTGTGCCGTTTCGGTGTTCGGTCTTCGGTTTTAATGCGTGGGCATATCGATGGCGCACAAGCCGTCTCATCGTCGATAACTCCGCGGCGTCGCGACGATCTGAACGAAACGAAGAGAGGAGAAGTGGGATGGAGAGAGGCGGCGCACAGGCGGTTGCATCGTCGGCGGCTCCCCGGAGCAGAGTAGCCTTGGGCGCCGACGGGCGCCCCCTCGACGGCGTCATGCGTGCTGAACTGCTTTGGAATTTGAAGCATGGCGACGGATCCATCTACAGAAGCAACGGTTATTGGGCTAAAGTTTACCGTCTCTATGATACCAGCGAGAGTACGTAACTCTTTCCATATCAATTGTTGAATGACCTCAAATATCATCAATCTTAGTTTTTCGTTTTTCTTGCTGAATTCCTAAAAGAGCACCTCTTTTATATGGGATTATTGGACCTGTGCCACTAGAAGAACACAGCTTCGGCAAAATACCACTAAAAGATCCAACTTGAGATTTCTGCCATCAAAAGAGCAGAGCGTTTTGCAATTTTCCATGTCTGTTAGCCTTCCGTTAAGGCGTTAACTAACACGATTTTGCCTTCTACTCGTATACTGCCATCACCTGGATTCAACACACAAGCCATTTAACTGCAGTCATTCATCCGTTCAGTAAAAAGCTGCAGTCATTCATTCCACCAGGTTCCTTAATTCTGACATGGTTATAAACAGCAGCGTTACAGCAGTGCTGTTAGTACAATAGAAGCGCTAGGCTTTTTGCTAGAGCCTAAACGGTATGGTGTCGTTGGAGGCAATGAACTGAAACATATCGAAGGCCTAAACGGTATCCAAACAGAATGGTGTAGTCATAACGTAGCGTTCCTTTCAATGTTATATATTGAAACTCAAATCTTTTAGTGGCATTTTGACAAAATCATGTTATGGTACAGATGCAAATTTCGCCTGTTATTGGTATATCTAAAGCTGGATCTTTTAGCGGTGCTGTATGATCTAAAAAAAAAATCTTTACCTTGCATTTACATTCGCTTCTTTCTGTTAATTAAAAAACCATTTAAAGGCACAAGATCCATGGATCCTCGTGTTCTACTGGACCATGTTTCCCTTTTGTTTTACTTGGTAATTTGTTGCAAGTTAAATTCAGTTCATTCTTTAGATTAGATCTGCAAGACGACGCCCCAGTTCCAAGCCCGTTTAAATCAATTACGACCCACTGTTTTCACAGTCTGCTGCTTATCCTAGAACGGGCCACATACTCAAAGAAGTCAACAGTTGTACGTTTATATATATAAAAAATATGCTTGAACTCTCTCCGATCACACAAAGCACACTGCATAAGTTCAGTATTTTCCCCTCATTTTCAGTAGCCATCAATTTATTAGATGACAGTAACAACATGATTTTTTCCATATTTAAGTAAGCTGTGCTTAATATTACGTTTTTATCCAAATCGTATGACTGACGTGTTATTATGTTGATATTTGTAAAGGTATCATATTTATGTTTTGGTTCTACATTATTATTATACACAGCATTAGGTCTCGTATCTCTTTTGTCCCCTTTCAGTTGAAAGTTGGAGGTTAATAATTTTAATCACCCACTGAATGATTTCTATTGTTGTCGATCAGCTTGTCTGGAGCCAATGATGATGACTGTGCCTTATGACAGTTGCATGCCTAACTGGAGGGTTTGTGGAAGGCATGCATATTGCGGCATGATGCAGATATTCTCGCTGAAGCTAGCTAACACATCATATGTTGGTGACCCAATTGAGTTGTATGGCTACGTGGCTGTCAGAGATCTGTTGAACCCTATGCGCAACTATGTCTTCAACCGTACAAGAGATGATCCTTTCATTGTGGGGCATGATGGCCTCATACAAATGTCTGGCCCTAAGAGAGGCATCAGAATGCAAGCTACCGTGTTAATCGAGTTTGACCTGAAGATTAAGACAGGAGCAGAAGAAGGTGGTGATCTAGAGCTCATTGATGGTGTTGCCGAATTCAGCGACAGAGGCACAAGCCACGCTACCGTAATCACACGACGATTGGATGGTGATTGTGGCTCAGTGGACATAACGTTTGCACGTCTGGAACAAGCCTCTGAGGCCACTGTACAGGTTGGGATATCAGAAATTAAGCAGGGCAGTGGCTTAAGCATGTCTTTGGTAGGGTCTTACACTAGCCCATCTTATACCGCACGTGGCAAAATCCAGCTGTTTGATGGGGTTATCGCCTCGGAGGCATCCGAGCTAACCAGGGCCGTGGTTGCTGTGGCGCAAGATGCTAAGTTGGTTGTAACATTGAAGCTCAGTCAGAAGGGTGGGCGGGACATCTATCGATGCGATGTTTTCCGGGTTGAAAAACATGGAACTCAGAGCTTGACTTTCCATTTTGGTTTGGCCACTGTGGAGGTGATGGTGACTTGGTCGACTATGGATATTCCCTACAGTCGTCTTGGGCCTAATTGCTTTAGGTATGAGTTCCAGGCATCTGACGGTTTTGAGTTTGACGATTGATAATTGCACTTGTAGTAGGAAAAATAGCACTCCTAACCACTTTGCGATGTCTAATACCATGTCTATCTCCGCTGTGTACTTGATGGCATATTTAAGTGCTCTGAAACCTACCCATGCGTATGTGAAATAACACCAGTTGTGGTGTCATGAGAAATTGCTGCACACTTTGCTTTGTTTGTCTTGAGATTTTTGTGCAAATTTGAATGCTCATAGTATTAGGAAATATTTGGCATTTGCTCATGTGGTTGTCAGACAGCAGAAATCCTAGCGGCAGGTCGACCACGGACCACATTTTCTCTTTCTTTCTTGGACCTCGCTACGTAGCGGCGCCGCACCCGGGTCTTCCCGTGCGGCGGCCGTTGCTCGCTCGATTATGCTTTTTTTACTCGCTCGATTATGTGAATCGCTCGCTAAACATCCCTTTTCCTGTTTGTTGTACAACGGCCCCCTACGCTCCATATTGGGCCGACCGCACACTAGGAGCAGGTGAAGAGGACCTTGTCCCAAGTGGCCCACTTTTCTTTTTGTTCGTCCAATCCCTTCATGCAGACGACAACCCGCGTCCAGGGTCCAGCCA
Source organism: Elymus sibiricus (assembly GCA_039707655.1). Classification (NCBI taxonomy): domain Eukaryota; kingdom Viridiplantae; phylum Streptophyta; class Magnoliopsida; order Poales; family Poaceae; genus Elymus; species Elymus sibiricus. The sequence continues at coordinate 425,010,351 of CM077667.1, read as the reverse complement.
CCCTGCTTGCTTGTAGTATCATATACTAGTATATAAATAAAAGAAGAGGAAATTAAGAAACTAGCAGTTGTGGATCTTCGGAAAGAATCATAAAAAAGTATATGTTGCAAAAGTAAATATAGTTGTCAGTTTAATTGTATCTAATTGCCATATTATTTCATATAGCTTATCATGTTTTTTACACATAATCGTGGAGATGGTTTGCTATACTTGCCAGTTTATTATGTTGAGTTGTTAGATTATTATCATTTAGTTGTCAGATTATGTGCCACTTACTGTCCAGATTAAATTAACTTAGTTGCCAATAAAATTATGTTCTAGTTGTCAGTTTTTAGTTGTGCCATGTTGCCATTTTTATTTCATATAGCTTGCCAGAAAAAAACATACTACATCTGTAACTAAATATAAAATGTTTTACAGCTTAACTATTTTGCAGTTTAAAGTAAACTGGAAAACGTCTTATATTTAGTTACAGAAACAGTACATTCTGGTTTTCAGTTTAGTTGTGCCGAAGTTGTCATTTTTATTTCATATAGCTTATCATGTTTTTCACACAATACTTGTCATTTTTATTATGCTGAGTTGTTAGATTATTAGCACTTAGTTGTGAGATTTTGTGCCACTTACTGTCCAGATTAAATTAACTTAGTTGCCAATGAAATTATTTTCTAGTTGTCATTTGTTAATTGTCCCGTGTTGCCATTTTTATTTCATATAGCTTGCCAGAAAAAGTACTACCTGTGTAACTAAATATAAGATGTTTTGCAGTTTAATTGTTTTGCAGTTTAAATTAAACAGTAAAACGTCTTATGTTTAGTTACAGAGATAGTGCATTCTGGTTGTCAGTTTAATTGTGCCGAAGTTGTCATTTTTATTTCGTATTGCTTGCATAAAAAGCAATCAACACCACCAGCGCATGTGTTGCATTCTCGTTGTACCGCTGGCATCCGCACTGTAGTGCTATTGTAGCGGAATACCGTACCATGGTCCTGTAGCACGATGGGAGGATACTATAGCAAAATCATCAGCGCGGCACATACAAAAGTAGCTCCGTTTATTTTGCCACGCTTGATAGCCCACTTGCGCCGAGCCGCCGACAGCCCCGATAAAATACGTATTGTTTGCTACCCTGGGCCGCGAAATGCCGAAACGAGGCGTTGCAGTGTCCGTCGCACCGGAAGACTAGCGTGCGCACGCTGTTAGATAGATTTTCCCTTCTTTCTTTCTTTCTTTCCTCTCTCTTCCTTTTCATTAATCATATGCATATGACCTGACATATAGAGAAAAAGTGAAGTGCATGGACAAATAGAGAGTAAAATCGAACATGCCTGGACATTGATCACACAACATCCATGAACGTTTGAGGAGCTAGATTTGTGCATCGTGGTTGTAAATGCTCTAACTCTTATCCAGTTCAGTTTTTTGACGTTGACGTACCGTAAAGTCCTCTTTTGTATGTGACATTATTGAGAGTGTGAGAAGCTCTTCTAGGTGGAGTGGTGGACATCACGAAGGTTGTTGTCGCCAGTCCGGGTTCGAGTCTTCTCATCTCCTATAAGAATAAGACATGGGAGTCTTCCCCTTGTTCTCATTCTTTTTTATTATTATTGAGAGTGCAGCGTTTTGGTGCCCAGTGCACTGTTCGTGCACTGTTCTGATCCAATTTGTGATTTTTGCTGAGAGCTACTGAGATGACTAAATGATCTTAAAATCGAAGCGGACCTCATGCAATAAATTGTCTACCATGGAAGTGGAAGATGAGTCTGGGCTTAGAAATCGAAGTGGATTATCGCCATTATTGATAATAATAATGATGAAGGGAAATAATAAACGTTCTCCGGGAGGGATCTATCTCAACGCAGGAGCATCATCACGTCGGATGGCTGGAGACATTCGCTCGCAACCTCTCGCGTCAATAGTGCAACCCTTACCACCGTGCTGGAGAGCGGGTTTGCGAACATTTGTGTTAAAACTTATATTTATATACAACATGGTATTTTTTAAGGCTTTTTTTGTTTTTTATTTCGTCCCTAAAATACCTTTTTTTTACTTTCTCACAGGTCAGTTTTTTATAAGTGGGTGTCATTTTTTATCATAAGAGGATGGTATTTTTTTATTATTGAGAGGATGACAATTTTGTTTTTAATGACATGTCCATTTTATTAACTAGATGACTCCCCACAAGTTGCGGCTGAAACCTCTGCTTATAAACTGAGGTAAGAAAACCTCTTTTTTACCATGTAAAATTTGACCCAATTGGCCAATTAGAAATTAATTTTTATTTAATGGAAGTGCTTATGGAGAGCTAAATTTTAAGTATCCGATTAAAAGTAGAAATCAAGTAAACCCGGTAGGGATAGATGTTGTATTCATCAAGATGATATGCAATGTTGGGTGCCAAATAAAAATCGACGAATAGCAAAAAAAATACATTATTTCCATGTGAAGAAGCTTTGATCATTCATCCTCGATGGAACATGATTTTAGTTCATCAATTTATACTTCAAGAGTTCATACCATAGAAAGAAAGAACAATATTAATGAGAGTGATGCAGAGCATGGAGGTAGATTTAAAATCAAATCTTGATTTGAACTGTTCCGTCATTGCTTTTTTTCTTAATCAGAATCCACTATTGCTTCTCATGCGTAGCTCTCAATTGACGCGTAAAATCCTTGTCACATGGCGTTCATCATAAGGCCCTGAAAACCGAATCAATGCTACAAAGCATAAGCAATGGTCCAGAACTTTATTGTGTAGGAGCATGGCAAACATATAATCTACATCAAACAAAAAGAGTAGAGGTCAGAGTATGTCAAGTTTTTGTTATAAAGTAACCCCATTCAAATTCTCATAACAAAACTACATGAGTAAAAGCTTGAAAAAATGAGCACTTGCTAGCCATTAAATATCGAGCCAGACAAAGCTACAATTGAAAAGGGACACTGGGAAGGATACAAAAGGAAGATGGGTCACTACTGTAATGTTAGTTTTTTTATTTCAAGAACAGTTTTTGCTTCCACTTTTGGCTGCTTTATCATATGAAAGGAAAGGAACACACATAGATTGCATCGACAATATTGTCTAACTTGAGAAATATAAACTCTTACTGCTGCCCCGTTGATAAGGAATCGTATTTCATGGTCTATAGATATTAGTTGAAATAGGAGCTTTTAATTGTAATAAAAATAAGAATCTTGATGACTTATACCCAAGATCTTTGACCATGACAGATTGTAGATTTCTCAAATTGAAATAATATGACAAAAAAATGATTGCATGATTCAATTCACAATTTGTGTTGAACAATCTGTACAACTCAAGCTATATTAAGAGGATAAGAAAACAATTTTACCTTGTTCTTCTTTTTTTTTACATTTTATTCAAAATTTGGATGAGAAAGGAGAGCAATGCATCTCTTGATCTTCATCGTCATATCTTCTATATCTAAATAGCTAGCCCCACTAACCTATTTCTCTCAACATGTGTGCCACCTCATCACACAACATGCATGGAAAAGGCCCACCCCCACAAACCTATTGCTTTCCCACTAACCTATTTCACACTTAACGTGCCAAGCGGCGTACGTCCTTGACGCGCTTCGGTGCCTCCAACTGATCAATTGCCTCAATCTTGGCGGGGTTGGCTTCTATCCCGCACTAAGAAACAAAGAACCCGAGGAGCTTGCCGGATGGGACACCAAACACGCACTTCTCGGGGTTGAGCTTCAAGTTGATCTTGCGCAAGTTTGCAAAGGTTTCTTCTAGGTCTTGAATCAGCATGGCCTTGTCCTTGGTCTTGAATACAATGTCATCCATGTATGCCTCCACATTTATGTGCAACTGCGGCCCAAAACCAATCTGGACGGCCCTCGCAAATGTCGAACCATCACTCTTCAGTCCGAATGGCATGCGCTTAAAGCAGTACGTGCCGCAAGGAGTAATGAATGTTGTTTTCTCTTCGTCTTCCTTGGCCATGAGGATATGATGGTAACCAGAGTAGGCGTGAAGGAAAGACAACAAGTCACAGTCGGCAGTTGAATCTACTATCTGATCGATACGCGGCAAGGGGAAAGGGTCCTTTGGGCAAGCCTTATTGACATCAGTGAAATTGATGCAAAGTCTCCACTTCTCGTTCGCCTTGCGCACTACCACAGGGTTCGCCAACCAAGTTGGGTGATCACTCCTATGATTAGGCCTGCTGCTTCCAGTTTCCTGATATCTTCGCCAATAAACTCTTGCCGTTCTAGGGCTTGTTTCCGGACCTTCTGCTTGACGGGGTGTGCGTGAGGACAAACAACAAGGTGGTGCTCGATCACCTCCCTGGGAGGATGTCAGATGGTTGCCACGCAAACACATCGACATTCGCCCGCGGGAAGGAGACGAGTGCGCTTCCTATTTATTGTCAAGGGTGGCACTTATGGTGAAATTGTCGCCCTCGCCGTCTTCCCGTGCAGCCACTTGCTTCGTCTTGAATGGTCACCTTGTTTTTCTTGCTCCTGGTGGCAGAGGCTCGGCAGGAGCGAGTGCCTTGTCGACAGACGCTGCCACTGCCTCCCGAAAGAGCTTGTCGATGCAGAGGACTGCATCCTTGTTGTCAGCATGGATGGTGATGACACTCATCGGCCCTGGCATCTTGAGTGTGTTGTAGGCGTGGTGGGACGCCGCCATGAACTTTGCCAGTGTTGGTCGGCCTAAAATTCCATTGTACAGCCGCGACATCCTTGCGACATCGAAGACGACCCTCTCTGTCCTGAAGTTGAGCTTGCTACCAAATGTTACCGGCAGAGTTATCTTCCCGTTGGGTTGAGATCATCCCGGTTTGACCCCTTGGAAAGACCCTGTTGGCTTGAGATCCGAGTCGGGAATCAGCAGGCGTTTGATTAGGTCAGGCAATATCAGATTTATACCGTCCCCACTGTCAACCAAGATCTTCGTGATTTTGAGGTTGCGGATTGTTGGTGATAACAAAAATGGCACACACCCGACAGCAGTGATGCGGTCAGAGCCGGTGATCCTCAGTGTTGAAAATGATGGGAGTGTTGGACCACTTGAGGGGTTTCCTTGCTTTTGCCGCTGGCTCAGCCGTGTTGATTTCACGGGCCCATCGCTTGAGCTGCCAGTGGGGGGAGTGCAAAGATGATCCTCCATCAACACACATAGCATCCACAGCCCTCTGGAATTCTTGGCCATCAGATCCCTCTTCATCTCCATCATCATCATCGTCTTCGTCATCAGACTTCTTATCTCGGCCCCTAGCAGGCCTCTCCTTCTGCTGCTTGTTGTTGCCGCGGCGGCCACCATGGTTCTTCTTGCCAGAGCCACCTGCACCATCTTGGCCCTTCTCCTTGTCACACCTTTCGTACTCTTGCTTCTACTTCTCCGCAAGCTGTTCTACTTGGCGACATTTGGTGATGTCATGGCTCTTGGTGAGGTGGATCTTGTAGTATGGCCTGCCGGCTTTTCCTCCTGCCGCGGCCTCGTCGTTTCCGGAGCAGGCAATAGCCTCCTCGCCAGATCCTTCAGACTTGGCCTTCTTGCCAGTGTTGGAGTTGCCGGTCCCTTCGACAGCCATGACTGCTTTGCCCTTGTGCTTTCGGTTGCGCTTCCAGCCCTTTTTCTTGGAGGCGGACGCATCTTCGTCATCGTCAGAGTCGACTTCTTCGCCAACATCATCTCCGGGAAGTCTTCTCCCCTCTTCAGCGCACACACACTTATCAGCCATGGCGTAAAGCTCGGCGACATCCCGCACCTTGTTGATGCTCATTTCATCGTGCATCCGCCGGTTGCGCATGTTCATATGGAACGCGGCAATCACTGCGGCAGGATGGATATCGGGGATGGTGTGCTGCACGCGACTGAACCTCTGAATGTACTTGCGGCGTGACTCGCCATCTCTCTGGGGAAGCACATGTAGATCGCTGGGCTGCCCTGTGAGTTTTTGGCCCCCATGGTATGGGCCAACGAATTGGTTGCACAGATCCGCCCAAGAGGAAATGGACCCCTCTGACGAATTCGTCAACCAACTCCTCACATTGGGCTTGAGCGCCAGCGGGAAGTAGTTGGCGAACACTTTCTCATTGCGTCCCCCGGCTGCTTGTATGTCGATGGTGTCGATGCCGAGGAACTCAGATGGGCTGATCTTGCCGTCATATTTATCAGGCAGTTCAGGCTTGAAGGCTCTGCTGGAGGGCAAGCGGACTTGCCGTGGCTCGTGGGTGAACGTCGGGCAACCTACCTCGTCCGATAAGCTGTCGGGCACCCCTGGCGCAGGCTCGTCAATGGCTGGATCCGCACGGTCGTTCGATCGGCGACGCGTCTCCCTCCACCTCTCGATGGTGGTGCGGGCGCCTTCCTTGCGCCTGTCGTTCAAGACTTGGCACTGATCTCGTTATTCTTGCGGATCCGTCGATGCCCGAGGTCACGAGGGACCCGCCAGGTCTAGCTTGTCGTGGTTTGTGAAGCTAAGCGGGCTTTGTATGGTTGCCCTCCAATCCTCCATCTTCTCCGGCGCAGGCGAGAAGTTCAGCAACAGCAGGGCCTGCACCAGAGCTTCATCCGTGGTCTTGGGCATGGAACGGTGCGAGGCGTGGGTGACGCTCTTTCTCCTGACAAAGTCAGGGAGACTGTTCCTCCATCCCGTCGCGCGCCATCCATCTTCTCTAGGAGGCTGACGATGAGCTTGGCCCTGTGCGTCGTGGGAGTGATGCACATGGGACTTGTCTGCATGCCTTTCGGGGTCGTCACCCTGGGGGCACTGTTCATGGTTGTCTTGCTAGGAGTGCGGTGGAGGTCCCGTCGTCGCCGTGGTTACTGCCGCCGCTGCATGTTGGAAATATGCCCTAGAGGCAATAATAAATTCGTTATTATCACATTTCCTTGTTCATGATAATCGTTTATTATCCATGCTAGAATTGTACTGATTGGAAACTCAGATAGATGTGTGGATACATAGACAACACTGTGTCCCTAGTGAGCCTCTACTAGACTAGCTCGTTGATCAAAGATGGTCAAGGTTTCCTGACCATAGACATGAGTTGTCATTTTATAACGGGATCGCATCATTAAGAGAATGATGTGATGGACAAGACCCAACCATGAACATATCATATGATCGTGTCAAGTTTATTGCTATTGTTTTCTGCATGTCAAGTATCTGTTCCTATGACCATGAGATCATGTAACTCACTGACACCGTAGGAGTGCCTTGTGTGTATCAAACGTCACAACGTAACTGGGTGACTATAAAGATGCTCTACAGGTATCTCCGAGGGTGTCTGTTGAGTTGGCATGGATCAAGACTGGGATTTGTTACTCCGTGTGACGGAGAGGTATCTCAGGGCCCACTCGGTAATACAGCATCACAATGAGCCTTGCAAGCAAAGTGACTAAAGAGTTAGCCACGGGATCTTGTATTACGGAACAAGTAAAGAGACTTGCCGGTAACGAGATTGAACTAGGTATGAAGATGCCGACGATCGAATCTCGGGCAAGTAACATACCGATAAACAAAGGGAACAACGTACGGGATTAACTGAATCCTTGACATAGAGGTTCAACCGATAAAGATCTTCGTAGAATATGTAGGAACCAATATGGGCATCCAGGTCCCGCTATTGGTTATTGACCGTAGAGGTGTCTCAGTCATGTCTACATAGTTCTCGAACCCGCAGGGTGTGCACACTTAACGTTCAGTGACGTTTCAGTATTATTGAGTTATGTATGTTGGTGACCGAAGGTTTTTAGGAGTCCCGGATGAGATCCCAGACGTCACGAGGAGCTCCGGAAGGGTCTGGAGGTAAAGATTTATATATAGGAAAGTGGTATTTGGGTTCCAGAAAAGTTTCGGTATTTCCGGTAGTGTACCGGGAGTGACGAATGGGTTCCGGGGGTCCACCGGGAGGGGCCCACCCACCCCGGGGGGCACATGGGCCCAAGAGGTGGCGCACCAGCCCCTGATGGGCTGGGCGGCCGACCCATAAGGGCCCATGCGCCCAAGTGGCAAAAGGTGGAAGGGTGGGAGGAGTCCTTGTGGGAGTAGGACTCCTCCCTAGCCCACCTCCTAGTTGGAGGTGGACTCCACCTCCTTTGGCCGGCGGCCAAGGCCCTAGGGGAAACCCTACGGTGCCTCCTCCTACCCCTTCCTCCTATATATAGTGGAGGTTTGAGGGCAGCCCGACACCTGAAAAGCCACGTGCTGCCCTCATACCTCTAGATTGTCTTTCTCCTCTAGATTAGTTCGGTAGACCTCGGCGAAGCCCTGCCGGATTAGTTCACCACCACCGCCACCACGTCATTGTGCTGCCGGAGAACTCATCTACCTCTCTGTCCTCGCTTGCTGGATCAATGAGCCGGAGATCGTCATCGAGCTGTACGTGTGCTGAACGCGGAGGTGTCGTCCGTTCGGCGCTAGATCGTGATTGGATCGCGGGACGGCTTGCGATTTGGATCGCGAAGACGTTCGACTACATCAACTGCGTTTCTTAATGCTTCCCGCTTAGCAATCTACAAGGGTATGTGGATCCGATCTCACCTCTCGTAGATGCTCATCTCCTAGATTGATCTTGGTGAAGTGTAGGAAAATTTTGTTTCCCATGCAATGTTCCCCAACACTGCAATAGCTGTCGCCATAGCATTGTCTCCGGTTGCTGCCGACGCATTTTGCGCTGCCACGATGGTAGGGTCCGGGTCGCGGCTCATAGAACTCCGCACAGTGTTATGGCTATGCTCGCCAGCTTGGTGAGCACGGGGGCCGCCTCCGCCTTCCTGACTGGTGACCGCCTGCGAGGGTAGCTTGAACAAAGTTGGGGCGGGTGTCGATGCGTCTTTTGCCTTCTTGGGAGGCATGGGCATCGATGAAGTTGTTGGTGATGACACGCAGAAATCGGCGAAGGTTCACGCACCGGAGCCTCCCTACCTGGCGCGCCAAAGATGTCGGGCGTACGATGATCTATGGGACCTACAGTGCCCTTTGTGGTTCAACTGTGGGGATTCTCGGGCACAAAGAGCATCACCGATCCATGCATGCTCAAGGGTTTAGAAAGGTCTGGGCCGATCAGGAGCGTAAAAACCCTACGTCCTGTGTTTGGTGGATTATATGAGTTCACATTACAGAAGCGCTACAGCTCGGCAAGAGATGCTCGAGGAGGGCGGCTATGCGTGCCAATGAACGAGGTGTCGACCTTTTTAAAGGTAGCCATGGGCCTCCTTTTATAGGCTAAGGGGCTACCACAGTGGATATGAGATGTTCCAGGAGTTGAAGTTTATCTTTCAGAAGAATGCCCGGATCGAGAGATATGAGATCTCCGATAAGTTCTATACTTGCAAGATGGAGGAGAACGGGTCTATCAGTGATCACGTACTCAGAATGTCTGGGTACTCCACCCGTCTGGCTGAATTGGGGATGCCCCTTCCGCCAGAGGCTATCACTGACAGAGTTCTTCAATCATTGCCACCTAGCTACAAGAGCTTCGTGTTGAACTATAACATGCACGGGATGAACAAATCAGTCGCCGAGCTGTTTGCGATGCTGAAAGCCGCTGAGTCTGAAATTCAGAAGGAGCATCAAGTGTTGATGGTCAATAAAACCACTAGTTTCAAGAAAAATGGCAAGGGTAAGAAGGGTAAATCCAAGAAGGGTGGCAAAGCAGTTGCTACTCCCGTGAAGAAACCCAAGACTGGACCCAAACCAGAAACTGAGTGCTTTCATTGCAAGGGAACTGGACACTGGAAGCGGAACTGCCCCAAGTATTTGGCTGACAAGAAGGCGGTCAACAACAAACAAGGTATATATGATATACATGTTATTGATATGTTCCTTACCAACCCTCGTTGTAGTGCCTGGGTATTTGATACCTGTGCGGTTGCTCATATTTGCAACTCTAAGCAGGAACTGCGGAATAGACGGAGGCTGGCAAAGGACGAAGTGACGATGCGCGTGGGAAATGGTTCCAAGGTTGATGTGATCGCCGTCGGCACGCTCGCTCTTCGATTACCATCGGGATTAGTGATGAACCTGAATAATTGTTATTTAGTGCCTGCGTTAAGCATGAACATTATATCTGGATCTTGTTTATTGCGAGACGGTTACTCATTTAAATCAGAGAATAATGGTTGTTCTATTTATATGAGTAATATCTTTTATGGTCATGCACCCAATGTGAGGGGTTTATTCTTATTGAATCTCGATAGTAATGATACACATGTTCATAACATTGATGCCAAAAGATGTAGAATTGATAATGATAATACCACTTTCTTGTGGCACTGCCGTTTAGGTCATATTGGCATAAAACGCATGAGGAAGCTCCATGCTGATGGACTTTTGGAGTCACTTGATTTTGAATCACTTGACACATGTGAGCCATGCCTCATGGGCAAGATGACTAAAACGCCGTTCTCTGGAACAATGGAACGGGCAATTGACTTGTTGGAAATCATACATACTGATGTGTGCGGTCCGATGAGTATTGAGACGCGCGGTGGTTATCGTTACTTTCTCACCTTCACTGATGACTTAAGTAGATATGGGTATATTTACTTAATGAAACACAAGTCTGAAACATTTGAAAAGTTCAAACAATTTCAGAGTGAAGTTGAGAATCATCGTAACAAGAAGATTAAATTCCTACGATCTGATCGAGGAGGAGAATATCTGAGTTATGAGTTTGGCAGTCACTTAAGACAGTGTGGAATTGTTTCACAATTGACACCGCCTGGAACACCACAGCGTAATGGTGTGTCCGAACGTCGTAATCGAACCTTATTGGATATGGTGCGATCTATGATGTCTCTTGCCGATTTGCCACTATCGTTTTGGGGTTATGCATTAGAGACAGCTGCATTCACTTTAAATAGGGCACCTTCGAAATCCGTTGAGACAACGCCATATGAACTTTGGTTTGGCAAGAAGCCAAAGCTGTCGTTTCTTAAAGTTTGGGGATGTGATGCTTATGTCAAAAAGCTTCAGCCTGAAAAGCTGGAACCCAAAGCGGAGAAATGCGTCTTCATAGGATACCCAAAAGAGACAGTTGGGTATACCTTCTACCTCAGATCCGAAGGCAAAGTGTTTGTCGCTAAAAACGGAACATTTCTTGAGAAAGAGTTTCTCTCGAAAGAATTGAGTGGGAGGAAGATAGAACTTGATGAGGTTGTTGAACCTTTACTTCAACCTGAGAGTAGCGCAGCGCAGAAAGTTGTTTCTGTGGAGCCTACATTAGCTGAAGAGGAAGTTAATGATGATGATCATGAAGCTTTGGATCAAGTTGCTATCAAAACTCGTAGGTCGACAAGGACGCGTACTGCTCCCGAGTGGTACGGCAACCCTGTCTTAGAGGTCATGTTGTTAGACAACGATGAACCTACGAGCTATGGTGAAGCGATGATGGGCCCGGATTCCGAGAAGTGGTTAGAGGCCATGAAATCCGAGATGGGATCCATGTATGAAAACAAAGTATGGACTTTGGAAGTATTACCTGAAGGGCGTAAGGCCATTCAGAACAAATGGATCTTTAAGAGGAAGACGGACGCGGACGGTAATGTCACCGTCTATAAAGCTCGACTTGTGGCAAAGGGTTTTTCACAAGTTCAAGGAGTTGACTACGATGAGACCTTCTCACCCGTAGCGATGCTTAAGTCCGTCAGAATCATGTTAGCAATAGCTGCCTTTTTCGATTATGAAATTTGGCAGATGGATGTCAAAACAGCATTCCTTAACGGTTTCCTTAAGGAAGAGTTGTATATGATGCAACCAGAAGGTTTTGTCGATCCAGAGAATGCTGACAAAGTTTGCAAACTCCAGCGATCCATTTATGGACTGGTGCAAGCATCTCGGAGTTGGAATCTTCGCTTTGATGAAGTGATCAAAGCGTTCGAGTTTATACAAGTTTACGGAGAAGCTTGTATTTACAAGAAAGTGAGTGGGAGCTCTATAGCGTTTCTAATATTATATGTGGATGACATATTGCTGATTGTAAACAATATAGAAATGTTGGAAAGCGTGAAGGAATATTTGAACAAGAGTTTTTCAATGAAGGACCTAGGAGAAGCTGCTTTCATATTAGGCATCAAGATCTATAGAGATAGATCAAGACGCTTAATAGGACTTTCACAAAGCACATACCTTGATAAGATTTTGAAGAAGTTCAAAATGGATCAGTCCAAGAAGGGGTTCTTGCCTGTTTTGCAAGGTGTGAAGTTGAGTAAGACTCAATGCCCAGTGACTGCAGAAGATAGAGAAAAGATGAGTGTCATCCCCTATGCTTCAGCCATAGGCTCTATTATGTATGCAATGCTGTGCACAAGACCCGATGTCAGCCTTGCCATAAGTATGGTCGGAAGGTTTCAAAGTGATCCAGGAATGGAACACAAAGTGATCCAGGAATGGAACACTGGACGGCGGTCAAGAATATCCTGAAGTACCTGAAAAGGACTAAGGACATGTTTCTCGTTTATGGAGGTGATCAAGAGCTCGTCGTAAAGGGTTACGTCGATGCAAGCTTTGACTCTGATCCGGATGACTCTAAGTCTCAAACCGGATATGTATTTGTTCTTAATGGGGGTGCGGTTAGCTGGTGCAGTTCCAAGCAAAGCGTGGTAGCTGATTCTACATGCGAAGCGGAGTACATCGCAGCCTCGGAGGCGGCGAAGGAAGGTGTCTGGATGAAGGAGTTCATGACAGATCTTGGAGTAGTGCCTAGTGCGCTTAACCCAATGACTCTGTTTTGTGATAACACTGGTGCCATTGCTCTAGCCAAGGAACCAAGATTTCACAAGAGAACCAGACACATAAAGCGACGCTTCAATTCCATCCGCGATTACATCAAGGAGGACGACATAAATATTTGCAAAGTACACACGGATCTGAATGTTGCAGATCCGATGACTAAACCTCTTCCAAGGGCTAAACATGAACAACACCAGAACTGCATGGGTGTTCGATTCATTACAATGTAAATCACATAGTGATGTGAACTAGATTATTGACTCTAGTGCAAGTGGGAGACTGTTGGAAATATGCCCTAGAGGTAATAATAAATTAGTTATTATTATATTTCCTTGTTCATGATAATCGTTTATTATCCATGCTATAATTGTATTGATTGGAAACTCAAATACATGTGTGGGTACATAGACAACACTGTGTCCCTAGTAAGCCTCTAGTTGACTAGCTCATTGATCAAAGATGGTTAAGGTTTCCTAGCCATTGACATGAGATGTCATTTGATAACGGGATCACATCATTAGGAGAATGATGTAATGGACAAGACCCAAACTACGAACGTAGCATATGATCGTGTCAGTTTATTGCTATTGTTTTCTGCATGTCAAGTATCTGTTCCTATGACCATGAGATCATGCAACTCCCTGACATCGGAGGAGTACCTTGTGTGTATCAAACGTCGCAACGTAACTGGGTGACTATAAAGGTGCTCTACAGGTATCTCCGAGGGTGTCTGTTGGGTTGGTATGGATCAAGACTGGGATTTGTTACTCCGTATGACGGAGAGGTATCTCAGGGCCCACTCGGTAATACAACATCACAATGAGCCTTGCAAGCAATGTGACTAAAGTGTTAGCCACGAGATCTTGTATTACGGAACGAGTAAAGAGACTTGCCGGTAACGAGATTGAACTAGGTATAGAGATACCGACGATCGAATCTCGGGCAAGTAACATACCGAAGAACAAAGGGAACAGCATATGGGATTAACTGAATCCTTGACATAGAGGTTCGACCGATAAAAGATATTCGTAGAATATGTAGGAGCCAATATGGGCATCCAGGTCCCGCTATTGGTTATTGGCCGTAGAGGTGTCTCGGTCATGTCTACATAGTTCTCGAACCCGCAGGGTCTACACACTTAAACGTTTGGTGACGATTAGTATAGTTGAGTTATTATGTTGGTGACCGAAGGTTGTTCGGAGTCCCGGATAAGATCCCGGACATGACGAGGATCTCCGGAATAGTCCGGAGGTAAAGATTGATATATGTGATAATAGTGTTTTGATCTCCGGAAGGGTTCCGGAATTCGCCGGAAGAAGTTTCGGATGTTTACCGAAGTGTTCGGGTGCGAGAACACTTTATATGGGCCAAGGGATAAAAGCCCACGAGGTATTTGAAAGTGCAAAAGTAGTTTTGCTGCCGCGTAAGCGGTACTACCGCTTGTTGAAGCGGTACTACCGCCCGAGCGGTACTACCGCTTGTGTGAAGCGGTACTACCGCCCAAGCGGTACTACCGCTTGTGTGAAGCGGTACTACCGCTTGTGCACGGTACTGTAGGGATCCGAGTTGGACTCTTTCCCTGCGGGCCAAACCGACCTTGTGCGGGCAAAACCGACCTGGAGGAGGCTTTTACTCCAAGTTTAGACCCCAAGGCTCAACATATAAATAGAGGGGCAGGGCTAGCACACGAGAATATCAGGATTTCCCCAAGCCGTGTGCGGCAACCCTAACCCTCTAGTTCCTCCATCATAATCTCCGTAGCACTTGGCGAAGCCCTGCAGAGATTAATCCTCACCACCATCACCACGCCGTCGTGCTGCTGGAACTCAACCACTACTTCATCATCGCTCGCTGGATCGAGGAGGTGAAGGCGTCATCAAGCCGTACGTGTGTTGAACGCGGAGGTGCCGTCCGTTCGGCGCTAGTTCGTGATCGGATCGAGGGACGACTTGCGATTTGGATCGCGGAGACGTTCGACTACATCAACCGCGTTTCTTAAACGCTTCCGCTTAGCGATCTACAAGGGTATGTAGATTCACTCTCCCTCTCGTAGATGCTCATCACCATGGATAGATCTTGTGTGTGCGTAGGAAATTTTTTGTTTCCCATGCAACGTTCCCCAACAGTGGTATCAGAGCTAGGTCTATGCGTAGATGAGATCTCGAGTAGAACACAAACGAGTTGTGGGCGTGGGTGTATACATATTGCTTGCCGTTACTAGTTGATACTTGATTCGGCAGTATTGTGAGATGAAGCGGCCCGGACCGACATTACGCGTACTCTTACGCGAGACAGGTTCCTTCAACTGACATGTAACTTCGTTGCATAAAGATGGCTAGCGGGTGTCTGTCTCTCTCACTTTAGTTGAATCGATTTCAATGAAGAGGGTTCTTTTAGAAGATCAAAAAGCAATCACTACACTACGTTGTGGTTTTGCGTAGGTAAGAACGGTTCTTGCAAACCCGTAGCAGCCACGTAAAATTTGCAACAACAATTAGAGGACGTCTAACTTGTTTTTGCAGGGTATGTTGTGATGTGATATGGCCAATTACATGATGAGATATATGTGATGTATGAGATGATCATGTGATGTATAGAATATCACGACTTGCATGTCGATGAGTACGGCAACTGGCAGGAGCCATAGAGTTGTCTTTAATTATTGTATGACCTGCGTGTCAATCATTAAGCGCTATGTAATGCTTTACTTTATCGCTAAACGTTAGCTATAGTCGTGGAAGCATCAGTCGGCGCGACAACCTCATGGCGACATGTTGATGGAGATCAAGATGATGGAGATCATGGTGTCATGCCGGTGACGATGGAGATCATGCCGGTGCTTTGGAGATGGAGATCAAAAGCACAAGTTCATGGCCATATCATGTCACTTATGATTTGCATGTGATGTTAATCCTTTTATGCATCTTATTTTGCTTAGGACGACGGTAGCATTATAAGGTGATCCCTCACTTAAATTTCAAGATAAATTGTGTTCTCCCCGAGTGTGCACCGTTGCGAAAGTTCGTCGTTTCGAGACACGCCGTGATGATCGGGTGTGATAGACTCCACGTTCACATACAACGGGTGCAAGCCATGTTGCACACGCGGAAACACTCGGGTTAAACTTGACGAGCCTAGCATGTACAGACATGGCCTCGGAACACAAGAGACCGAAAGGTCGAACATGAGTCATATAGTAGATATGATCAAACATGAAGATGTTCACCATTGAAACCACCTCAACTCACGTGATGATCGGACTTGAGTTGGTGGATTTGGATCATGTTACACTCGAATGACCGGAGGGATGTCAATTTGAGTGGGAGTTTTTTAGTAATATGATTAACTAAACTCATTATCTTGAACAATAGTCTAAAGTTGTCTTTGCTATATTTATGTTGTAGATCATGGCTCGCGCAGTAGCACCCCTGAATTTTAATGCGTTCCTAGAGAAAGCTAAGTTGAAAGATGATGGAAGTAACTTTGTGGACTGGGCCCGTAATCTAAGGATTATCCTTACGGCTTCCCAGAAGGCTTATGTCCTTGATGCACCGCTTGGTGATCCACCCGCTCCAGTTGAGTCTCTAGACGTTGTGAACGCCTGGCAGGCTCGTTCTGATGATTACTCAATAGTTCAATGTGCAATGTTGTATGGCTTAGAATCGGGACTTCAAAGACGTTTTGAACGTCATGGAGCATATGAGATGTTCCAGGAGTTGAAGTTTATCTTTCAGAAGAATGCCCGGATCGAGAGATATGAGATCTCCGATAAGTTCTATACTTGCAAGATGGAGGAGAACGGGTCTATCAGTGATTACGTACTCAGAATGTCTGGGTACTCCACCCGTCTGGCTGAATTGGGGATGCCCCTTCCGCCAGAGGCTATCACTGACAGAGTTCTTCAATCATTGCCACCTAGCTACAAGAGCTTCGTGTTGAACTATAACATGCACGGGATGAACAAATCAGTCGCCGAGCTGTTTGCGATGCTGAAAGCCGCTGAGTCTGAAATTCAGAAGGAGCATCAAGTGTTGATGGTCAATAAAACCACTAGTTTCAAGAAAAATGGCAAGGGTAAGAAGGGTAAATCCAAGAAGGGTGGCAAAGCAGTTGCTACTCCCGTGAAGAAACCCAAGTCTGGACCCAAACCAGAAACTGAGTGCTTTCATTGCAAGGGAACTGGACACTGGAAGCGGAACTGCCCCAAGTATTTGGCTGACAAGAAGGCGGTCAACAACAAACAAGGTATATATGATATACATGTTATTGATATGTTCCTTACCAACCCTCGTTGTAGTGCCTGGGTATTTGATACCGGTGCGGTTGCTCATATTTGCAACTCTAAGCAGGAACTGCGGAATAGACGGAGGCTGGCAAAGGACGAAGTGACGATGCGCGTGGGAAATGGTTCCAAGGTTGATGTGATCGCCGTCGGCACGCTCGCTCTTCGATTACCATCGGGATTAGTGATGAACCTGAATAATTGTTATTTAGTGCCTGCGTTAAGCATGAACATTATATCTGGATCTTGTTTATTGCGAGACGGTTACTCATTTAAATCAGAGAATAATGGTTGTTCTATTTATATGAGTAATATCTTTTATGGTCATGCACCCAATGTGAGGGGTTTATTCTTATTGAATCTCGATAGTAATGATACACATGTTCATAACATTGATGCCAAAAGATGTAGAATTGATAATGATAATACCACTTTCTTGTGGCACTGCCGTTTAGGTCATATTGGCATAAAACGCATGAGGAAGCTCCATGCTGATGGACTTTTGGAGTCACTTGATTTTGAATCACTTGACACATGTGAGCCATGCCTCATGGGCAAGATGACTAAAACGCCGTTCTCTGGAACAATGGAACGGGCAATTGACTTGTTGGAAATCATACATACTGATGTGTGCGGTCCGATGAGTATTGAGACGCGCGGTGGTTATCGTTACTTTCTCACCTTCACTGATGACTTAAGTAGATATGGGTATATTTACTTAATGAAACACAAGTCTGAAACATTTGAAAAGTTCAAACAATTTCAGAGTGAAGTTGAGAATCATCGTAACAAGAAGATTAAATTCCTACGATCTGATCGAGGAGGAGAATATCTGAGTTATGAGTTTGGCAGTCACTTAAGACAGTGTGGAATTGTTTCACAATTGACACCGCCTGGAACACCACAGCGTAATGGTGTGTCTGAACGTCGTAATCGAACCTTATTGGATATGGTGCGATCTATGATGTCTCTTGCCGATTTGCCACTATCGTTTTGGGGTTATGCATTAGAGACAGCTGCATTCACTTTAAATAGGGCACCTTCGAAATCCGTTGAGACAACGCCATATGAACTTTGGTTTGGCAAGAAGCCAAAGCTGTCGTTTCTTAAAGTTTGGGGATGTGATGCTTATGTCAAAAAGCTTCAGCCTGAAAAGCTGGAACCCAAAGCGGAGAAATGCGTCTTCATAGGATACCCAAAAGAGACAGTTGGGTATACCTTCTACCTCAGATCCGAAGGCAAAGTGTTTGTCGCTAAAAACGGAACATTTCTTGAGAAAGAGTTTCTCTCGAAAGAATTGAGTGGGAGGAAGATAGAACTTGATGAGGTTGTTGAACCTTTACTTCAACCTGAGAGTAGCGCAGCGCAGAAAGTTGTTTCTGTGGAGCCTACATTAGCTGAAGAGGAAGTTAATGATGATGATCATGAAGCTTTGGATCAAGTTGCTATCAAAACTCGTAGGTCGACAAGGACGCGTACTGCTCCCGAGTGGTACGGCAACCCTGTCTTAGAGGTCATGTTGTTAGACAACGATGAACCTACGAGCTATGGTGAAGCGATGATGGGCCCGGATTCCGAGAAGTGGTTAGAGGCCATGAAATCCGAGATGGGATCCATGTATGAAAACAAAGTATGGACTTTGGAAGTATTACCTGAAGGGCGTAAGGCCATTCAGAACAAATGGATCTTTAAGAGGAAGACGGACGCGGACGGTAATGTCACCGTCTATAAAGCTCGACTTGTGGCAAAGGGTTTTTCACAAGTTCAAGGAGTTGACTACGATGAGACCTTCTCACCCGTAGCGATGCTTAAGTCCGTCAGAATCATGTTAGCAATAGCTGCCTTTTTCGATTATGAAATTTGGCAGATGGATGTCAAAACAGCATTCCTTAACGGTTTCCTTAAGGAAGAGTTGTATATGATGCAACCAGAAGGTTTTGTCGATCCAGAGAATGCTGACAAAGTTTGCAAACTCCAGCGATCCATTTATGGACTGGTGCAAGCATCTCGGAGTTGGAATCTTCGCTTTGATGAAGTGATCAAAGTGTTCGAGTTTATACAAGTTTACGGAGAAGCTTGTATTTACAAGAAAGTGAGTGGGAGCTCTATAGCGTTTCTAATATTATATGTGGATGACATATTGCTGATTGGAAACAATATAGAAATGTTGGAAAGCGTGAAGGAATATTTGAACAAGAGTTTTTCAATGAAGGACCTAGGAGAAGCTGCTTTCATATTAGGCATCAAGATCTATAGAGATAGATCAAGACGCTTAATAGGACTTTCACAAAGCACATACCTTGATAAGATTTTGAAGAAGTTCAAAATGGATCAGTCCAAGAAGGGGTTCTTGCCTGTTTTGCAAGGTGTGAAGTTGAGTAAGACTCAATGCCCAGTGACTGCAGAAGATAGAGAAAAGATGAGTGTCATCCCCTATGCTTCAGCCATAGGCTCTATTATGTATGCAATGCTGTGCACAAGACCCGATGTCAGCCTTGCCATAAGTATGGTCGGAAGGTTTCAAAGTGATCCAGGAATGGAACACTGGACGGCGGTCAAGAATATCCTGAAGTACCTGAAAAGGACTAAGGACATGTTTCTCGTTTATGGAGGTGATCAAGAGCTCGTCGTAAAGGGTTACGTCGATGCAAGCTTTGACTCTGATCCGGATGACTCTAAGTCTCAAACCGGATACGTATTTGTTCTTAATGGGGGTGCGGTTAGCTGGTGCAGTTCCAAGCAAAGCGTGGTAGCTGATTCTACATGCGAAGCGGAGTACATCGCAGCCTCGGAGGCGGCGAAGGAAGGTGTCTGGATGAAGGAGTTCATGACAGATCTTGGAGTAGTGCCTAGTGCGCTTAACCCAATGACTCTGTTTTGTGATAACACTGGTGCCATTGCTCTAGCCAAGGAACCAAGATTTCACAAGAGGACCAGACACATAAAGCGACGCTTCAATTCCATCCGCGATTACATCAAGGAGGACGACATAAATATTTGCAAAGTACACACGGATCTGAATGTTGCAGATCCGATGACTAAACCTCTTCCAAGGGCTAAACATGAACAACACCAGAACTGCATGGGTGTTCGATTCATTACAATGTAAATCACATAGTGATGTGAACTAGATTATTGACTCTAGTGCAAGTGGGAGACTATTGGAAATATGCCCTAGAGGTAATAATAAATTAGTTATTATTATATTTCCTTGTTCATGATAATCGTTTATTATCCATGCTATAATTGTATTGATTGGAAACTCAAATACATGTGTGGGTACATAGACAACACTGTGTCCCTAGTAAGCCTCTAGTTGACTAGCTCATTGATCAAAGATGGTTAAGGTTTCCTAGCCATTGACATGAGATGTCATTTGATAACGGGATCACATCATTAGGAGAATGATGTAATGGACAAGACCCAAACTACGAACGTAGCATATGATCGTGTCAGTTTATTGCTATTGTTTTCTGCATGTCAAGTATCTGTTCCTATGACCATGAGATCATGCAACTCCCTGACATCGGAGGAGTACCTTGTGTGTATCAAACGTCGCAACGTAACTGGGTGACTATAAAGGTGCTCTACAGGTATCTCCGAGGGTGTCTGTTGGGTTGGTATGGATCAAGACTGGGATTTGTTACTCCGTATGACGGAGAGGTATCTCAGGGCCCACTCGGTAATACAACATCACAATGAGCCTTGCAAGCAATGTGACTAAAGTGTTAGCCACGAGATCTTGTATTACGGAACGAGTAAAGAGACTTGCCGGTAACGAGATTGAACTAGGTATAGAGATACCGACGATCGAATCTCGGGCAAGTAACATACCGAAGAACAAAGGGAACATCATACGGGATTAACTGAATCCTTGACATAGAGGTTCGACCGATAAAAGATCTTCGTAGAATATGTAGGAGCCAATATGGGCATCCAGGTCCCGCTATTGGTTATTGGCCGTAGAGGTGTCTCGGTCATGTCTACATAGTTCTCGAACCCGCAGGGTCTACACACTTAAACGTTTGGTGACGATTAGTATAGTTGAGTTATTATGTTGGTGACCGAAGGTTGTTCGGAGTCCCGGATAAGATCCCGGACATGACGAGGATCTCCGGAATAGTCCGGAGGTAAAGATTGATATATGTGATAATAGTGTTTTGATCTCCGGAAGGGTTCCGGAATTCGCCGGAAGAAGTTTCGGATGTTTACCGAAGTGTTCGGGTGCGAGAACACTTTATATGGGCCAAGGGATAAAAGCCCACGAGGTATTTGAAAGTGCAAAAGTAGTTTTGCTGCCGCGTAAGCGGTACTGCCGCTTGTTGAAGCGGTACTACCGCCCGAGCGGTACTACCGCTTGTGTGAAGCGGTACTACCGCCCAAGCGGTACTACCGCTTGTGTGAAGCGGTACTACCGCTTGTGCACGGTACTGTAGGGATCCGAGTTGGACTCTTTCCCTGCGGGCCAAACCGACCTTGTGCGGGCAAAACCGACCTGGAGGAGGCTTTTACTCCAAGTTTAGACCCCAAGGCTCAACATATAAATAGAGGGGCAGGGCTAGCACACGAGAATATCAGGATTTCCCCAAGCCGTGTGCGGCAACCCTAACCCTCTAGTTCCTCCGTCATAATCTCCGTAGCACTTGGCGAAGCCCTGCAGAGATTGTTCCTCACCACCATCACCACGCCGTCGTGCTGCTGGAACTCAACCACTACTTCATCATTGCTCGCTGGATCGAGGAGGTGAAGGCGTCATCAAGCCGTACGTGTGTTGAACGCGGAGGTGCCGTCCGTTCGGCGC
Organism: Elymus sibiricus; assembly: GCA_039707655.1. Lineage (NCBI taxonomy): Eukaryota > Viridiplantae > Streptophyta > Magnoliopsida > Poales > Poaceae > Elymus > Elymus sibiricus. The sequence continues at coordinate 424,988,547 of CM077667.1, read as the reverse complement.
TAGTTCGTGATCGGATCGAGGGACGACTTGCGATTTGGATCGCGGAGACGTTCGACTACATCAACCGCGTTTCTTAAACGCTTCCGCTTAGCGATCTACAAGGGTATGTAGATTCACTCTCCCTCTCGTAGATGCTCATCACCATGGATAGATCTTGTGTGTGCGTAGGAAAATTTTTGTTTCCCATGCAACATTCCCCAACATAAACAGTGTACGCTATAGCTGTCAAAACTACTGGCAAGAGTTATAGTGGTAAATACCTAACTCCGGCGGACTAGGACATGCGTATTGAATGCCCCGTGAGGTGTCAAGCTGGCGGCGTCTCCTGACAAGGATCGCCTCGCCTTTTGTGTCGTTCGCCCAGCTACCTCTTATTCCTTTGCCACGTCGCGGGGCAGGTGTCATTAAATGTGTTGTAAATCCACCGAGCTGCCACGCACCCCGACCAGCTCTACCTAATCGCATGCCCGCTCGACACCTAGCTGATGTAGACAATCAGCCTGGCGACATGGATCGACGGCTTGGCGGGCGGGGATCTTGGCAGGAGCGCTCGCGGTCGGGTCTTCTCTACCGGCAAGGAGGCTTGCCGGTTACTCTCGTCTTTGCTTGATGTTGCTTGGAGGTTGGCATTCACCCGGCAAGGTCTTGTCGGTCCGGAGGCCGCGGTCGTCTTTGTACAAGTCCGGGTGCTAATGGCCCCATTTCTTAGTACACCGACAACATGTCGGAGAGTTTAGAAAAGGTTTGGACTCAGCGTCGAGCTAGGGTGTTTAAGAGGCCTTCTACTCGGCAGTTATACCGAAAAGTTGTTAGGACTTAAGCTTCACAACAATCTATAATTTTGTTCTTAATGAACATGAACCTGCTCTAGAACTGCCGAACTGTCTTGTCGGCCTTCTGTTTTACATATGCTAGGTCCTAGACATCGGTAGGCCCTGAATTACTTGGGCAATATTCGATGTGGGTGGTGGTTGGGATAAAAAAATTGACCCAAGCCAGATGCGGGCTCGAGGTCCCGAGGTCACCGGAGATGGATGCGCTGATGTGGACTGACCGAATTGGATCGGACGTCCGAACCCTTGGACTCTTTCGACCGGTCAAGTTTGTCGTTTTCCGTCGATTGGCACTTTGGCTCTAGGAGGCCATTGACCAAGTCCTGAGGGGGGGCTTGATGCTTAGGAGCAATCTCCCCACTGTTGCTCTTCTGCTCACGAGGGAGAAGGTGCAATCTGTTCCCCTCATCGGTTGATCCGGCGACGGGGGATTTTGGCGCAGAGAGTACACCTTGAGGTTTTGGTCGTTGATCGATGCTTCCATTGTTCCGAGTCGATCACACATTGAGACCTGCATGGGCCACCACTGTTGGTACTAAAATGGGTTGATCTTGGGTAGGGGGTCCCGAGCTATGGATCTAGGATAAATGGTAACATGAGACAAGGGAGACAATGTTTACCGAGGTTCGGGCCCTCTCGAAGAGGTAAAACCCTATGTCCTGCTTTCATTGTATTGATGATGGGGTATCGAGTACAGGAGGATGATCTACCTCGAGATCGGTTGTGTAAGCTCTAGACCCTAAGGTGAGTAATTCTGTCTTTACAGACTAAAACCCTTGGCTTATATAGATGCCCGGGGTACCTAGGTTACATGCTAGGTCGGTTGCCGATGTGCCGAATACAAGGTTGTCCTTGGAGCGTACGTCAAGTCTTCGATGGTTTCCATACTATCCAAGAGTAAGTCTTGAGGCTTCGGCCATCCTCTGGGCGGTGGCTCAGTGGGCCCTTGTTCGGCCAATGAGAGATAAACACCTCGGGCTGGTTCCCCCTAGTCCGGGACACCCTTAGTTACCCCGTGGACGCAACCTCTCTAAGGGTTCTCCGTAATGCCCCTATCAATTGCAAAATCAAGGGGTGAAGGCTTACTGTCACCTCTAATTACCTTCACATCCTAACCTTTACAATGATAACGATACACTTCATGGCCTTACGACAATAATGTTGAGTCGGGCCCCTTCATAGCATTCATGAAGTCTATTAAACTAAGCATCCAACAGAGTATCTCATGACCAATATAACATTTCAGCTCCTATACATACCAAGGTTCATTTATATCCGAGAGAACTAAGGGGTTTACTCGTACATAGGGACAACAATCCTCACAAAAGTAGTGATGATAAACATGGATGAATCAAACGAGTAGCACACAAGATGATCCATTAGGATTGATGAGGCTATAATGAGATGAAAAGATATATGTGGATGATGATGATGCAGGAATTCCCTTGCACGTGGTGGTGAAGATGGCGATCTCGTACTTGTCAATTAGTTCTTCGGATGGTTCCCAAAGGCTAGGATTCTGCCTTTTGGATGTGTTTTTGGTGCATCTGTTCATCTGATTCCCAATCCGATTATATAGGGATGAAGCAGTCGACCAGTGGGAGCTTCCGATGCGTCATACAACCGTATGGAAGGCCGTCCTGCCCTCTGGACAGGCCGTAGGGCTTGCTCCTTCCTCCCTTTGCTTCGTTCTTTTTATGGTAGTTAATTATCACATTAAATAACATGATCCCATAATAAATTATTGGATTCCTGTCATAGAACTACATTTAGTCCAAAAGATGTCACTTGGGAAATACCGACAAAAAGTAGTGCACGTGCGCGGTAAAATTCCATAAAGCCTACCATGTAGGCACAAAATAACTATAAAAATCATCATACATTTCGGATTCATCAACCGGCTAGTATCAACTCTACGTATCGTGCATGAGGGCCACAAAAATGTGTGTGGCGGGGCTTATTGTAACTATACATTCGCACACACGAAGAGCAGGAGCCTCCAACTACATTGCATGAGGCAAACTCGCGCATACGGCTTCGCACCATAGACCACCACAACATCACGAACTAGATACACACACACATAGAGAGAGAGAGAGAAAGAGAGAGAGAGAAAAACTCGTATCGATGGATCGGGGTCTCCTACACTGTCATGCATGATCACAACGACTCCCGCATATGCAGGATCCTCCAACTATTGTGCACCATGCACAACTGCAGGCTTAGCAAGATACTCGTGTGGACAGAGGCCTCCTACAACCGCACAAGCATCGATTGATCAAGGGCGTGCAACTACCATGCATGTACGATCATCAATCACTCGGATTTAGTAATGTGGAGGCTCGTTCGCACATGCACAAGTATGAGGTTACGCAAACTACCCATGCATCAGTCGGGCCCGACCACCCATCGTATACCGTACGAGGTGGATAAATCCGCAAAAAATTCACGCCCTCACCTCTACCAAATTTTTTTACATCATGGAAGGCCCAAAGAATGTCCCGAGGGTGCACCGCCGGCCAACCCAAGACGAAAATCCTATTTTCGGTCATAAATTTTAGTCATATAAGTAGGTGCCCACCACATCCATGATGATACGTGTCTTTTCACTATTATGTCATGGTGACATAAAATATTTCCATTCGGGCAAAAATGTCATGGGTCTGTCTTTTTCTTGTAGTGTGTGTTTATGTTTGACCCTCGTTTCTATTGCTTTTGGATAATGCTTGCTAATGTTGTAATCATACTTATTAATGCGATTGTGCATGTGTATGACTCCCATGCAAGGGGCCGAAGCCGCCCTTTGTGTACGAATGGACCATCTCTGAATGCATTCACCAAATATCGTTTTATATAGTTGTCTTAATTTCTTTGTTTAAGTCGGTCTTTGTGCCAAGGGTGCAGTGGGCATCGATATATTTGAGGAAAAACATCTTCAAGTAGTCATTAATACAAAGGCAACACAAACACAATCATTTCCACACAATTCAAGAAAAACATCCTTCAAGTAGTTCACCTAACTTCCCACTTATATTTGCCTATCATTCATAAAACATGTTGTTCTGTTGAGCATCTTGGCTGCAAATGGTCTTTGAACCAAGGCCACACCATGTTATTTAGTTTGTATTGAATAACAAGAGATATAAGATGTCATTTAACTATTGATATGGATACATAGTCTACCACTACTAGGAAAAACCGTATAGGTGGAGGCTAAACAATAGCGCGGCTAAAAGAAAAGTGCTACTGCTACTTTACAGTAGCGCGTCAGGAAAGTACGCGCTACTGCTATAACTTTTGCAATAGCGCGTGGCTACAAACAACGTTGCTGCTATCGTGGTTCCAACCGAACCCACCTGATTACGTATAGTAGCAGCACGTCTTCCGGAGACGCGCTACTACTAAAGTTATAGCAGTAGCGCTTACCGCCGCCGCGCGCTACTGTCATGCTACCCCTATCCTCTTCCCCGCCCGTGTTGCTCACTCTCCCTCCACACTCTTTGTCTCCCTCCCTCACTGCGCGCCCCTTCTCGCGCGCCGTCGTCGCTGTTGCCGCACCGCCGTCCAGTTGACGTAAGCCTCCTCCCTCCTCCGGCTGCCGCCCCTTCTCCCTCCTCTGGCCGTCGAGCCTCTTCCCTCATCCATCCGTCGCCCCTGCTCCCTCCTCCAGCCACCGCCCCTCCTCCTCCCTCCTCCAGCCGTCTGCCCCCTCGTCCTCCAGCCGCCACCCCTCCTCCCTTCTTCAACCATCGGCCCCTCCTCCTCCAGCCACCGCCCCTCCTCCCTAGCTGTGAAAATTCATAGATGTTAAGAATTTATTCAACTTTTAGAATTTCTTCATGTTTTAGGTCTAGATGGAGATGATGTTTTCATAGATGTTTTAGGTCTAGTATTTTTTTGAAATGCAAATGTGAAGCTAGAACTTTTTTTGATATGATAATATATTTGGATGGCATTTCAAGCATGAACTTTTGTATATGAAAAAGAACTTTACTCTGTTCATGCTTAAAATGTGAATCTAGTTATGTTGTTGCTGCATTGAATGCTCATGTGTGCCTGCTTATGTGGTGCGGGGTAGATCACCGACGAGCCGATCGACGATGCCCAGTAGATCATGGATGACACCCGCATCCTTTTTGTGTAGGTGCAATAGTTCAACATCACTAGAATTTTTTGTTTAGTATTTAGGTGATGTTTGATTTGAGGGACCTATGATATGCTATGTTGATGTTAAAAGAAAGAGAAATGCCCATGATACATGAATTTGCAGAAACACCTCCGGGTGGCCTATGTTTTGCCGAAATGTTGATTCATTTCCGTTCCCGCAAATTTCAGATGCTCGATATGTCCTATTTTAGCAAAGGTCATGCCGGAATTTTTCGTCGATTTCAGCATGACTTTTACTATAAAGTAGGCAATATCAAGTGCCCGTGATTTGCCAGAACAGGAATTAGATGACATTCCAGCAAAACATAGGCCATTTTTATGTCATTACTCCATAAATGTAATGTTAATTGACTGATACTTAGGGTTGACTTTCAGTCTGTCGGAGCTCCTTGTGTGACTTTCAGTCTTTTCTTGATGGAGGAATCCCGACTATTGTCATGATGTCCGTTTCCTCTTCCTCTTCTCGCGATATGTACCTTGGTATAATGCACGAGAGAGGGCAAGGAAGCGACCATCACTGACGGTCGAAATATCAGAGGAAGAATCCCGACTGTTGTTATGGGGGTCGCTTCCTCCTCCTTCCTCTTGCGCTACACATTTTGGTAATGCACACAGGGACAAAGGGAGGAGCGGCCAGCATCAACGGTCGTAATATTATTGTGAGGGAGTGTCCACCACATATAATACACCATCATATTAGTGTGAGGGAGTGCCCACCATATACACCATGAGATATGAGAGTTTTTCAAGGAAGCCTCGACAGACCGAAAGTCAACGTGTGCTGAATAGTGATATGTGTGTTGAGTTGCTGGTATAATTGCCGTAGATTTTTAATCTTTGAATCATGAACACAGGAAATGTCTGACGATGAAGGGATCCTTGAGTGTGTTCACTTCACCGACGACAGGGGTATGTGTGACCGTTATCCTCGCTTAGAAAATGGTAGGTACTTCACCGTCATGCTAAAGGAGGAGTTCGAAATTTCTACGGCATGTAACAACAGCATGTATGTTTTGTAATTAAGCATGACGTGTGCTTTTTAGCTTTAACCTGTAATTTTATTTTCTACATTTTGAATAGTGTATTGGATGCTCTGCAAGACTGTATGTCTTGGACAAGTTTCATTTTGAAGATCGGGAGAGTCGGAGACTAAGATCGCTCATCTAAGGACGGGACATTTCACTTTTGTTGTCAAGCTCTTGAGTGAAGTAGATCACATATATTTTGGTTGTTCTAATTGGAGAGCACTATGCAAGGCACATGTGTTTCAGGAGGACATGCAAATAACCTTCATTCTTAGTCATGAAAATGATCGTGAAAATAATATCGAAATTTGGGTGCATGTGGGTCACATGATTCCAGTTCTACCTCCATGTGAGTTTGTCAACAAATTTTCATGTAGTTTATATTGTTTATTGAAAAATATTTGATACTCATCCCAACTTAACTTGTTTATTTTTAATTGTCAGCTTATTTCTCTTCTCCAAGAAATACACGGAAGATAGTAGACTGGACCTACTACAGTTATAGCTCCGATCTAACTTGGTTGGAGAAAAATCATCTGATCTCATTTATTAATGATGTTGAGAATATTAAGACCAATTATCAAATTGGTGAAAGTTATTCTGGATACGTGCCACTAGTGCACGAGTTGAACCATGGTAACATCCGTGCAGATAGCACGGTAAGATTTTTTTACTATTGTGTCATTAGTCCATCTTTTGCATACATAATTTTTTCTTAAGCAAAACTAGATTGCTAACTATGTTATTATTATGTTGTTCGACCGAAATTTCCTCCAGAGGTTGTGCCTCACCTGATGTTTCTCGAAGGTCATTTGGATATTATCAGCTTACGACCACTTCTGCCTACGAGTTTCCGCAATGCATACTCGATTTCTAGAAGGGATGAAAGCCTGAAAATCAAAGGATTTAGCAAAGTAATGACAGACCCAGGCAACCACTTGGCGGAGACGAGGAGGATTTGCACGGGCCACAAGTCGAAGATAGGTGGATCTCTATTCTTCACAATGGAGAGGAAGGAGCTTACCTGTTTATGCTATTTTACCTAGGAGAGAGTAGTAGGTTCTACCTAGGAGAGAATAGTATGTGCTACCTAGGAGAGAGGACTTTTTCTATAGTTTATGACATTGTGTAGTAGTGGTTAACTTGGCATAATTAAGATGATCATGAGTTGTTAGATGATTAAGATGATGATGAGTTGTTAGATGATTAAGATGATGATGGATTGTTAGATGATTAAGATGAGGATGGGTTGTTAGATGATTAAGATGGTGATAAGTTGTTATGTGACTAAGGATGATGAGTTATTATATGACATATATTAGATGATTAAGAAGGGTTGTTAGATGATTAAGATGGTATTGCATTCATTCGACACTTGTGTGCCGTTGTAACATCACATTTTCCTACAATTCAACTTGATCACTTGCGCCCATCCACTTTACCTTCGTTCGACACTTGTGTGCCATCGTTACATCATATTTTCCTACTAATTCAACTTGATCACTTGCACCAATCCACTTTAATCTAATTGTTGTTTCTTCCACAATCTTTATCGATGTTGTATATTAAATTATATAACAATTTATAAATACAATATATATACATAAAAAGGAAATACGCACGATTAGTAGTGGCGCAGGGCATAGACCCACGCTACTAATAGTTAGCAGCAGCGCAAGTACAAACACATGCTACTGATAAGTGAGTTACCAGTAGTGCCTGCTAGACCCACGCTACTGTTAACTAGTAGCTGTAGCGCCCTTGTAGTAGCGCGGCCCCCCGCGCTACTGATACATACATTTCCCGTGCTACTACTAGGGTTTTCCCTAGTAGTGTAAGGAGGACTACTCACACATGGTCATGGTGGCAACAAGGTTGATGAATATAGCTTCGATGATGGATTTCCCCTTGACAGAGTATCCAAACATGCCTCCAGATTGGATCACGGCGGAACAGAGATGAGGAGGTGGTGAAAAATTCTTCGATAAATATGATGGTAGGTTTTAGGGGTACATAAAAGCAGTGGCAGAAAGCAACAATGGAGGCAACCTTCAACGGGCCCATAAGGCCCCACTCCACGGCCCCATCCCTACCTACAAGCTAGGTGCGTGTGGGGCCATGGAGGTCTCCTACCGTGGCTCCGGTGCTCTCTAGGAGCTTCCTGGTCTAAACTTGCCGGTGTATTTCCCCCCTTTCTCCATCCCAGAATATTAATTTCTTAAAAGTCCAAAATAGCATAAAACAACTGGCTCTAGACACTGAATTAACAGATTAGCCCCCCCCCCCCGTAGCAAATGATAAAAAATGGCGCAAATACTATGCAATTGTGATATAAAAGTAACATGAAACATGCAAAAAGTATAGTTTTGTTTGAGACGTATCAGGGCGTAGGGATTTACTCAGGTCGGGCCCTCTACCAGGAGGTAACACACTACTTTTGTTTTAAGGTTTTTATTTTTATGGTTCTCATCGAATATCAAGGAAATAACGAGATAGTTGTATGGTGTTCGGTGCTCACTCTAGGCCTGACAACTGAGTAGTGGGGAGGGAACATCACATGATGGAATCTCGTTTGAATACGGTAATATCTTTCTTCTAGTCAAGTAGTTTGGTTTTGTTGGATCTGCTACTAAGAAAGGAAGAGAAAGACTGATTGCGACAGCTCAACATTTCATAGGAGATCTTGGTCCCTTATTTATAGTTCTAGCATTAACCGGTCTGGAATTAGTGGTTGGTGAGGTGGAACACTAACTCTAGGGTTTCATCTTCTTTGCTTTGGAGTCACCCATCTTGTCTTATATATGAAGAACCCTTGGATTATATTGGACTATGACCCTACGCTGGTCCTCGAGGGGGGGGGGGCAGCTCCTAAGTGATTGGTCGACTCATCCTCTCACCCCTAGGCTTAGCCCATCCATTCGAAAGTTCTCCCTCTCAGGAGAAAGTTTCTCACATGTTCCTCGTGTCCTTGTCAATATTCCTCGAAGCAACCCTCTACATAGCCAAAGTGGTTCTACCACTGTCTTCTCGGCGCACCAATTTGTCACTCATTATCTCTGTCAAATGGGACAAATGAGCTACTACTTGCACTAACTTTCCTAGCAACAATAACATTCTTGACTTGAGTCCCAAAAGATTCCTAAGATTCAGGATCCTCCTCAACTTCATCCTGGGAGAAATGTAACATCTCCTGGCTATGCAGACTTCCCGGTTGCAACTCACCATCAGTCAACACCTCATTCTTTTAAGCATTATCATCAGTCTCCATGTCATCATGATTTATGGCATTCTTGTCAAGATTCTTCTGGTTTTCAATCTCTTGCACCTTATATGTAGTGATATGATCCTATTCAACTTGAGTCGAGGAAGATAATTTAGCAGTAGCAAGCACGATACTCATTCCGTGGCAGAACAAAAGTCCCTTGCTCAGACAGAATAACTACAGGGAAATCATCTTCAGGACCATCACTAGCCTTACTACATTCAACTCCATCAACAACATCAACCTCTAACTTCTTATGTGACCTATCACCATCTTTAGTCAACTTCTCTTGAGATTCCCCTGCGCCTCTCTTAACTGGGATTGCTTCCTCTCCATCAAAAGTTCCTCGCACCACCACATGTTCTAAGGTAAACAACAAATTATACATAACCCAACATGAGAGGGAAATCGACGATGTCCCAGGTACACATTCTTTTTGCATTTGTCCAAATATATACTTTGAGTCTCATCTAAACAGTGTGTGCATGCATGGTATCCCTTGTTTGTCTGTCCTAAAAGGTTACTAAGAGCAGGACAATCATTGATGGTTACAAACAGTAACGCTCGCAGGTCAAATTCCTGCTGTTTGTGCTCATCCCACACACGTACACCTTTTTTATTCCACAGCTGTAAAAGTTCATCAACTAATGGCCTTAGGTACACATCAATGTCGTTGCCGGGTTGCTTAGGGCCTTGGATGAGCACCGGCATCATAATGAACTTCCGCTTCATGCACAACCGAGGAGGAAGGTTATAGATACATAGAGTCACAGGCCATGTGCTATGCTTGCTGCTCTGCTCCCCAAAAGGATTAATGCCATCTGCACTTAAACCAAACCATAAGTTCCTTGGGTCATCTGCAAAGTCCGGCCACTTTCTCTTGATTTTTCTCCACTGTGACCCATCAGCGGGTACTCTCAACTTCCCGTCTTTCTTACGGTCTTCTTTGTGCCATCGCAACGACTTGGCATGCTCTTTGTTTTGGAACAAACGTTTCAACCGTGGTATTATAGGAGCATACCACATCACCTTGGCAGGAATCCTCTTCCTGGGGCGCTCACCCTCAACATCATCACCAGGGTCATCGCGACTGATCTTATATCGCAATGCACCACATACCGGGCATGCATTCAAATTCTCGTACTCCTCACCGCGGTAGAGTATGCAGTCATTAGGGCATGCATGTATCTTCTGCACCTATAATCCTAGAGGGCAGACAACCTTCTTTGCTTCGTATGTACTGTCGGGCAATTCGTTGTCCTTTGGAAGCTTCTTCTTCATTATTTTTAGCAACTTTTCAAATCCCTTGTCAGATACACCATTCTCTGCCTTCCATTGCAGCAATTCTAGTGTGGTACCGAGCTTTGTGTTGTCATCTTCGCAATTTGGGTACAACCCTTTTTTGTGATCCTCTAACATGCGCTGCAACTTCAACTTCTCCTTTTCACTTTTGCAGTTTCTCTTTGCATCAGCAATGGCCCAACCAAGATCATCAGCGGGCTCATCTGATGCCTCTTCAGCTTCTTCTTCTTCATTCTCTTCCCCCATTGTATTACCATCATATTCAGGGAACCCGGGATAGTTGTCATCATCCTCTTCTTCTTCGTTCTCTTCCATTAGAACCCCTCTTTCTCCGTGCTTGGTCCAACAGTTATAGCCGAACATGAAACCGGACGTAAACAGGTGGACGTGAAGGGTTTTTGAGTTGGAGTAAGTCCTATCATTCTTACAGACACCACATGGACAACACATAAAACCATCCCGCTTGTTTGCCTCAGCCGCATGCAAAAAACTCTGCACGCCATTAATGAACTAGGGAGAGCGTCGGTCATCGTACACCCATTGCCGGTTCATCTTCATTACACAACACCAAAAATACCAAATTAATACAAGTTCATACATAAAGTTCATACACACTTATTCCCATAAAACAAAATACAACTATCTAGCTAAAGAATTTAAATGAAACAACAAATGTGATCAAAATCTCAACTAAGGTAACAATTGATCCAACAACATAATGATACCAAGCCTCTTTATCAATGGCATATTTTCTAATCTTTCTAATCTTCAAGCGCATTGCATCCATCTTGATCTTGTGATCATCGACGACATCGGCAACGTACAACTCCAATTTCATCTTCTCTTCTTCAACTCTTTTCAATTTTCCTTTCAAATCCTCGTTTTCTTTTTCAACTAAATTTAACTTCTCGACAATAGGGTCGGTTGGAATTTCCGGTTCAACTACCTCCTAGGTAAAAATATCTATGTCAACTTGATGGGCATAATTGTCATTAAAACGAAATGCAACAAATAGTTATAATCGAGAATATATACCACATCTGAATCGTAAACCGGACGAGGGCCGACGGGCACGGATATCAAAACCATGGCACTATATATAACAAACTAGACCACACCTACACACATATGCAAACTAAGAAGTTAATTTGAGCTCAAATTGCATATAAATCAAAAAAAACTCCCACATAATTACAGCCAAACTAAAACCCACAAATCACTATACTTATAAAGCATTGCACAAGCTGATCTAGCAATGAGAGATGAAAGGACAAAGTTACTAACCTTTGTGAACACTTGGATGGATTAGGGTGCCTCAAATCTTGACAAATCTTGGCAAAAATGGAGGGATGAGCTCGAGAAGAGGAAGAACAGAGAATGGAGAGGATGAGAGCTCGGGCTGGAAGAACCATATATATATATATAGGGATACATTTAGTCCCGGTTGGTTAGACGAACCGGGACTAGAGGTCCATCTCTAGTCCCGGTTGGTGTTACAAACCGGGACTAAAGTGTCTCGCGGGGGCCCCAGCCTGACGCAACCCTGCCACCACCCCTTTAGTCCCGGTTGGTAACACCAACCGGGACGTCCCGGTTGGTAACACCAACCGGGACTAGAGGTTCCTCACGAATCGGGACTAATGCCTAGCCTAATGAACCGGGACTATTGGTAGCATTAGTCCCGGTCCAGAATCCAACCGGGACTAATGCTTCGATCCAAAGGCATGTTTTCTACTAGTGACAGTGTACGCCACCCCAATGAGTGATCCAATCTCACATATCCCATTATAGTGTCTCATTTTCTAGGACACACCTTTCAACCTAAACCAGGTTGAGCACATTATGTCGGCAAGCTCAACCTAGGTAAGCACCGGAGCCCTTCAACTTGAATTCATCAAATCCATTCGAACTTTCTAGGTTCTCCATACTAAGGAACTAAACAATAAAATCCTGGCCCTTCTAAGCAACATTTCGTTTCCAATTTTTGTCAAACCACCTTGCAAGCCCTTCCATGAGTTGGATATGATAGAAATGACCACTAACTACCTGAATCAAATGAAGAGTAGCTGACTCATAGTTAGCACACTCCTTTATGCTTTAGTAAATGACTAAAAGGGTTGTGCGTTTCGCCGCGTCGTTGGTGTTATTAGGATTTCATAATTTTCGTTTGTTATTTGGTTTGGCGTGTGTGTAAGATGGTGTTTTTTTATAGTGCAGTGTTTTGGTGGGTTTTTCGGCCAGTGTGATTCTGTTGTGTTATCTGCTAATCAGCTCATACTTATGTGGGGAAGTTTCTTGTGTAGGTGGTCGCATGTATTACATTGATGCAACAATGCCATATGTTGTCCTTTTTTTCAGGTGATGAGAGGATGCCCGGGATTGAAATGTTTTTAGATTGGTTGCTGTCAATTAATTTGAGAAATCGTTGACCCAGTCAAAATCATGAAGCAAATCAAAAATTGATTACCTTAACTGAATGGGAGCTCCTTGAGAAACCATTGATCAAATCGTTGTAACACCCCCTTGTAATGGTGCACAGTGAACACCATGATCAGTGCATGATCATTTTGCTAAGTGGAATATGATCTAGTTGAAAATCAATTCCAATTCCAAATTCCATTCAAATGCCCTAGTGATTCTAGGTGACAGATTTAAATCCTCAAACATCAAAGATAAAATGTTGCACAATTGTGGGATATTCCAAAACAAATAATATTGAGGTAAACAACATCACTCAACCCCTGGTGTGGACCCCACCATCAATATCAGCAGCTTAAAGCATTTTAAAGTGCAATTAAATTCAATTTGAAAATGTAAATCAGTCCCTTAAATGCCCAAATATTTTGTGGCCACTCTGAATATTGCAACCTATTTATTTGACCAAGTGGTACATTTTTGCTGTGAGGAATTGTGGCTAAAATAAAATAAAACAACTGCTGGAAAAAGGAAACAGAAACAAAAAGAAAAAGAAAAAGGAAACGGCCCGTGCCACTGGGCCCAAGTGGCCACAGTGCCGGCCCAGCCCGCTCCCCCATCGTCTCCCTCCTCTGTAGCGACCAGAGCGGTCGCTACAGAGCGGCGAGCTCGCTCGTCGCCGACGCACCGCGTCGCCCCGGCGCCGTGGGGGATAAGAACGGCCCCACGGGCCCTCTCTCCCTCCCCCGGAAACCCTAGACGCCCCCAGATCCCCTTTTCGCGCTCCCCTGTCCCCTCCCCCTGCAATCGAGCGCAGCCATGGCGCGGCCACCGTCACCCCCGAGCCCCGCTGAGACGTCCACGGGCTCCGTCACGTCCTCCTCGACCCCTCCGACCATGAGCCCGAGCTCCTGCGCCTCTGCATCGTCGTCCCCGCGTCGTCTTCTTCCTCGGGCACCCGAGAACGCCTCCGTCGATTCCGTCGCCGTCAAGCCCTCCCCGAGCCCATTTTGAACGGCAACGCCCCGCGGTGAGCTCCTGCTACCTCCCCCTCTCCTCGCGACGAGCCGGAGCTCCTAGCACTGGTTCCCATCGGAGCCCAAACGCGCCGCCACCTGACCTCGTCGCCGGCGCCTCTCCGGTGACCTTTTGGTCTTGCTGTCGCCGCCGTTCGGCTCCGCGTGGCCCGTAGACCCCATCCCGTGCTAGCCCCGTTCATTTTGGCCCCTGGAACGCGCGCTCCCAAACCGGCCGAACGCCACCGTCCGCCGGCGAGCTCGTGGCCGTCGCTGCGGTGCTCCTCCGGCCACGCAACCGCCACCATCATGTGCAGCATCGTCTCCGCGTTCGAACGCGCGCAACCGCGCCGCAAATGGCCTTCTGTGCGCCAAACCCGAGCCTCGCCGGCATTTCGGGGGCTCGCCGGAGCTCCTCCGGCGACCTAACGCCGCCGCCGCCGGTGTGGGCTGACCGGGGCCACCCCCAGTGTCACTGGCCAGTGGGCCAGGGCACCCAGTTGACCAGTTGACTGGGTCAACTGCTGACCGGGCAGCCCCCAGTCACTGACAGTGGGGCCCATAGCCCCCTGTGTGAATGACAGGTGGGCCACCCCTGTCAGTTACTTAATTAGTATTAGGATTAAGTTAAAATAATTAAATTAACTTAATTAGTCAATGACATGTGGGGCCCTTCCCTAATTAAACCATGTTTAGTTTGATTTAAAAACCCTGGAATAGCCACTGTCTATGACAGGTGGGGCCCAGTTGTCAGGTTTGACCTGGCCAGCCGCCCTATTGACTGATGACATCAGGGTGATGTCATGCTGACGTCACATGACACTGTTCTGGATAATGTTGGATTTAAATAATTAAATTAATTCCAGAAAATCAATAAGACTTTAGAAAATCATAGAGAATAATCTGTAGCTCAGATGAAAATAATTTATATATGAAAGTTGATCCGAAAAATCCCACGAATCCGCCCTCCATTCATCTGTCACATGCTCCTAGCATGATGAACATGGAACTTTCCCCTCCGATTCGTCTGTCCGATAAATCAACAGACCCGGGAAATATCGTCAGATATTCTCCCGCCCCGTCTGATACGTGTAGTACTGCGTTAGATCACCCCTAGCACTGCGTATCGCCATGCCATGCATCGTGTTGCATCTGTTTGCTTGTATTTATTGTTTCTTCCCCCTCTTCTCTCCGGTAGCCTCCGAGACTGACGCTGCTGCCGAGCCCGACTACGCCCCTGACGACCAGCCTTTTGCAGCAGAGCAACAAGGCAAGCAAAACCCCCTTGAGCATTCCGATATCACCCATCTCTCTCCCTCTTATTCTTGCATTAGATTTTTCTACTGTATTAGTTAGCTCCTATATCTGATGCATAGCCTGTTTTTGATGAACTGCTACTACACCTGTTATCATATCAACTGTTTAGCATAGGATGATCAGTGAACCCCTGAGACCCCCTTAGTCCCAGTTGCCCCTGCTTTCATCGACGACACCGAGGACTTGAAGACAGAAGACTCAGTTGTTAAGGCTGACAAGCCGTTACCGACACATCACCACACACCCCTTTAGTATGGCACTGCAGAGCTACTACCGAGTGCCGATGGTGATACCTCACTTAGCACTCCCGGTGTTAATTCTGTAGCGTAGCTATCGGTCATGGGTATCGAGGGTGATTCCTCCTTCCCATTTACCGGTAGCGACTCTTGCCTTACTCTTACCTCGAGTGGGATCCATCGAGGGTGATTCCTCGGATATCCACTTGGTGTATAGACACACAGTTACTATGACCTGGTTACGGAAACATGTTGAAGACGGGTCGGCCCCAAGGGTACCCGCAAGAAAGATTTGGTGGGATGCACCGCAAGGCATCCGAGAGATATTGTTGGGGTGCGCCGGTAAGGCACCCGAGTGTTACTGGCGGGGCGACGGACTGCATTTCATGGTTCGCGCTTGCCCCGCACTAATAAAATGCTAATGGGTTGAGTATTTAATCTGAGTTAGGTCGTTGGCCTTAATACGCACTAACCACCACGCGGGGTAATCAGTATGGGCTGCTCTACGCCGTACATTCTCCCGAAAGCTCTTCAGATGCCACAAGATTCGACTCGCGCCCGGGTGGTCCGCGATGACGCATGGCGCTTGTGAGTTAAGGCATGCTAGGACTGGTCCCGGCCGACGGCGTAACGTGCAGGATGGCAAGGGCGATGGCCCAAGACCCCGAGCCATTAGGATGTAGACCGGCGTGCTGGCCTCTCTGTTGAGCCTAGGTAGGACTACGTTGTGTCGATCGGCCGAGGCCGGGTATGACCAGAAAATTGTATTCGGCCGGAGCTTATCGAGCGTGTTGGGGAATGTGGTGCACCCCTGCAGGGAAGTAAACTATTCGAATAGCCGTGTCCACGGTAACAGGACGACTTGGAGTTGTGCTTTGACCTACTACAACTACAATCATAAATTAATTTAAAATGAATTGTGGCTTCGAGATTGCTTCCTCGCAGGGAGTCGGGGAAGGATCTCTGGGCGTGTATACTTAATAAAATTGTTTCAACGATATGACTATATATATGTGATACCAGTCTACTCTCGTCTTATGCTGCAAGACGCTGAAGATGCTAGTCTTCGATAGGACTAGGCCTTCTTTTCTATTATGGCATTTCCGCAGTTTAGTCCAAGGATATAGCCCCATTCCTTTGATACTGGTGCATATCTAGCATAGTTCTGGTGTAAGTCTTGCGAGTACTTTGGATGAGTACTTACCGTTGCTTTGCTCCCCCTTTTCCCCTTGATACGATGCCGCGACCAGATGACGGTGCCCAGGAGACCCAGGATCCAGCTTACCCCGTCGACGACTACAGCTACCCCGACGGAGGCCACTACTACCAGGATGGAGCCTATTACGACGTAGACTTCTCTGACGTCCAGGAGTAGTTAGGAGGTTCCCAGGCAGGAGGCCTCGCCTCTTTCGATCCGCTGCTTGTGTTTGTGCTAGCCTTCTTAAGGCAAACTTGTTTAACTTATGTCTGTACTCAGATATTATTTGCTTTCGCTAACTCGTGCTATGTCGAGCTTTGTATTCGAGCCCTCGAGGCCCCTGGCTTGTAATATTAAGCTGTATGACCTTTATATTTGTGTCTTTTGTCGTGTTGTGATATCAATCAGTGAGTCCCTAGTCTTGGTCGTACGCATTGTGTGCATGATTAGCGTACGGACAAGAATGGGGGCGTCACAATCGTGAACCAAATCTAAATGTAAATCTCAATTGGATGGGAGGACACTAAAATTAGGGAGTATAGTATTTAAGAAATTGTTGACCTAGTCAAAATTGTCAATCAAATCCAAAATTAATTATCTTAACCGAATGAGTGAATTCTTTGAGAAATCGTTGACCGGTTAAAATCACGAACCAAATTCAACCGTAACACCTCAATTGAATGGGAGAGGGAGCATTGTGTATTAGATAACTTCCCCCACATACAAAAAAAAGATGATGATTAACACTATCAGCGTTTCGTAAGAAAAGAGCATAGATGCGAGAAATTTAGGGCGAGGACCACCATACACAGAAGGAGAAAAAGTTCAGAGCTGAGGGTTCTACACAAAATATTTTAGGGACCCTAGATTGCAAAATGAATTTCTAAGAGCTTGTTTTAACAAAATTGCCGATACCGAACCATACCCTGGCCAAAATCCAATCGAAGGGGAAAGAAGAGCGATGGAGAGCGGCGGCGCTCAAGAGGTTGTGTCGTCGATGGCTCTGAGGAGCGGAAGGACCTTGGGGGGCGACAACCCGATCGAAGAGAAGAGAAGAGGAGTGGGGGGCGGTGGCGGAAAAGCCATCTCATCGTCGGTGACTCTGCGCCGGCGGAGCCGCGACGATCCAAACGAAGAGAAAAGAAGTGGGGCTGAGAGAGGCGGAGCACAAGATGTTGTATCGTCGACGGCTCCCCGGAGCCTAGTGGCCTTGGGCGCCGACGGGCGTCCCCTCGACGGCGTCATGCGTGCTGAACTGCTTTGGAAATTGAAGCATGACGATGGATCCATCTACAGAAGCAACGGTTATTGGGCTAAAGTTTACCGTCTCTATGATACCAGCGAGAGTATGTAACTCTTTACATCTCAATTTCTTTTGAATTTTTCCATTTCAATTGTCGAATGACTTGAGATGTCAATCTTAGCTTAGCTCATATAGGTGATTTTAATATTACCAAATCCCTAAAGGGCACCTCTTTTATATGTGGTTTCTCGATCTGAACACTTACAAGAGCACAACTTGGGCAAAATGCCAACTTTAGATTTTTACCATCAAAAGAGCACATCATTTTGCAATCTTCCATATCTGTTACCCTGCCGTAAACTACGGCATTTTCAACTGGATTCAACACACGAGGAACATTTAAATGCAGTCATTCAGCATAATGGCAACACAGTTCCTTAATTTTGACATGGTTCACAGCAACAGCATCACAACAGGGGTTGTCCAAGTACCAACTATAATTCTCGATAATAAGCCTTCGGTTTATTCCTCCAGATGAGATGGATAGCATTCTTCTAGTTCTAGAATCTGAGCTTATTATAGAAATAGGTGCCATTCTTCTAGTGTCACACCTGGGCTTGAGTGAGCTATTGCAGATGAAGTCTTGTTGTTCTTCCCATTGCGAGGGTTGAGCAACATCTGTGCAGACTTTAGCGCCTCTGGATTTTCTTTTATAACTTTATTAAGACCACACTTTGGTTAGGGAAGGAACATTTCTACTGGATGATGAGACATAACTTAACAACTTGGTTCTCTCCCCTCCTTTCCCTTTGCGTGTTGTTTCTGGGTGGTTGTGTGGGGAGAGGGGGGGGGGGGGGGGGGGGGCATTTGTTGGCTGACCCTTCTGCATGCCTTTCGGTCTGGGCATGGTGTGTGCTGTAGGTCAGGGGCAAACATGGAAGGGGGGGGGGGGGGAGAGCAGGGACATCGATGGAGGCAATGGACTGAAACATATGGAAGGCACAAACGGAATCATGTATTTTGTGACACAGTGTTCTTCTCAATGCTATATATTTGAAGTCAGGTCTTTCAGTAATATTTGCCAAAATGGTGTTATTTTAATGTTACATATGCAAATTTCCCCTGTTAATGGTATATCTAAAGTTAAAATAGGTGTGTTGTATGATCTAAAAAATGTCTACTGAGCATTTACAATCACTTGTTTCTGCTGATTAAAAATATTTAGATGCACAAGATTGATGGATCGTCGTGTTGTTGTTTGTTTTACTTGGTAATTTTTTGCAAGTTAAATTCGGTTCATTCTTTAGATTATATGCGCAAGACGATGCCCCAGTTCCAAGCCCGTTTAAATTAATCATGATCCGCTGTTTTCATACTGTCTGCTGCATATTCTAGAACATGCTATGTACTTGCAAATGTCACCAATGGTACGTTAAAAATCATATGTAGCTATACGCGAAACAACTTATGCAACTAGACATTTAGTGGACATACTCTCCCATTCTCATCCCACAAAGCACACTACACAAGTTCAGTATTTTCCACTCATTTTCTGCAGCCAACAATTTATTAGGTGGCGGTAACAATATGAATTTTGCCATACTTAAGTAAGCTATGCTTAACATTATGGTTTTTATCCAAATTTTATGACTGTCGTATTATTATGTTAATATTCGTAGTTGTCATATTTGTGTTTTGGTCCTACATTATAATTTTAGACATCATTAGGTCTCATATGTATGAGTACGAAAATCATGATTCATAATATTTGTTGGTATCGATCTATTTTGTCTCCTTTCAGTTGAAAGCTGGAGGTTAATTGTTTTAATCATGTACTGAATGATTTCTATTGTTGTCGATCAGCTTGTCTGGAGCCAATGATGATGACTGTGCCTTATGACAGTTGCATGCCTAACTGGAGGGTTTGTGGAAGGCATGCATATTGCGGCATGATGCAGATATTCTCGCTGAAGCTATCTAACACATCATATGTTGGTGACCCAGTTGAGTTGTATGGCTACGTGGCTGTCAGAGATCTGTTGAACCCTATGCGCAACTATGTCTTCAACCGTACAAGAGATGATCCTTTCATTGTGGGGCATGATGGCCTCATACAAATGTCTGGCCCTAAGAGAGGCATCAGAATGAAAGCTACCGTGGTAATCGAGTTTGACCTGAAGATTAAGACAGGAGGAGAAGAAGGTGGTGATCTAGAGCTCATTGATGGTGTTGCCGAATTCAGCGACAGAGGCACAAGCCACGCTAGAGTAATCACACGACGACTGGATGGTGATTGTGGCTCAGTGGACATAACGTTTGCACGTCTGGAACAAGCCTCTGAGGCCACTATACAGGTTGGGATATCAGAAATTAAGCAGGGCAGTTGCTTAAGCCTGTCTTTGGTAGGGTCTTACACTAGCCCATCTTATACTGCACGTGGCAAAATCCAGCTGTTTGATGGGGTTATCGCTGCCGAGACATCTGAGCTAACCAGGGCCATGGTTGCTGTGGCGCAAGATGCTAAGTTGGTTGTAACACTGAAGCTCAGTCAGAAGGGTGGGCCGGACATCTATCGATGCAATGTTTTTCGGGTTGAAAAACATGGAACTCAGAGCTTGCCTTTCCATTTTAGTTTGGCCACTGTGGAGGTGATGGTGACTTGGTCGACTATGGATATTCCCTACAGTCGTCTTGGGCCTAATTGCTTTAGGTATGAGTTCCAGGCATCTGAGGGTTTTGAGTTTGACGATTGATAATTGCACTTGTAGTAGGAAAAATATATAGCACTCCTAACCCACTCTGCGATGTCTAATACCATGTCTATCTCAGCTGTGTACTTGATGGCATATTTAAGTGCTCTGAAACCTACCTACCCATGCGTATGTGAAATAACACTAGTTTTGTGGTGTCATGAAAAATTGCTGCACTCTTTGCTTTGTTTGTCTTGAGATTTTTGTGCAAATTTGAATGCTCATAGTATTAGGAAATATTTGGCATTTGCTCTTGTGGTCGTCGGACAGCATAAATCCTAGCGGCAGGTCGACCACGGACCACATTTTCTCTTTCTTTCTTTCTTTCTTTCTTTCTTTCTTTTCTCTCTCTTCCTTTTCATTAATCATATGCATATGACCTGACATGTAGAGAAAAAGTGAAGTGCATGGACAAATAGAGAGTAAAATTGAACGTTTGAGCCAGATTTGTGCATCGTGGTTGTAAATGCTCTAACTCTTATCCAGTTCAGTTTTTTGACGTTGATGTACCGTAAAGTCCTCTTTTGTATGTGACATTATTGAGAGTGCAGCGTTCTGGTGCCTAGTGTACTGTTCTGACCCAATTTGTGATTTTTCCTGAAAGCTACTGAGATGTTCAAATAATCTTAAAATCGGAGCGGACCTCACGCAATAAATTGTCTACCATGCAAAAAATAAAAACTGGGATTTTCTAGTATTTTTTTATTTGTTTCTTCAGCGCAGGTGCAGATGAGCCTGGGCTTAGAAGTGGATTATCGCCATTATTGACAATAATAATAATAATAGAAGGGAAATAGTAAACGTTCTCTAGGAGGGATCTATCTCAACGCAGGAGCATCATCACGTCGGATGGCTGGAGACATTCGCTCACAACCTCTCGCGTCAAGAGTGCAACCCTTACCACCGGGCTGGAGAGCGTGTTTGCAAACATTTGTGTTAAAACTTATATTTATATACAACATGGTATTTTTGAAGGCTTTTTTTTTTCATTTCGTCCCTAAAATACCCTTTTTTTCACTTTCTCATACGTCAGTTTTATTATAAGTGGATGCCATTTTTTATCATAAGAGGATGGCATTTTTATTATTGAGAGGATGACAATTTTGTTTTTAATGACATGTCCGTTTTATTAATAAGAGCATGCCATTTTGTTAATAATAGGATGAATTTTTTATTATTATGATGATGGCATTTTTTATCATTAAGATGGTGACATTTTTAATAGCGAGAGGATGTTATTTTTTATTTTTAAATTGACATGACAGATATTAATAAGATCATGACGTTTTTTTATTTATAACAGCATGGCATTTTTAGTATTGTGCGGATGGCATTTTTATTTTTTAAGATGATGGCATTTTTTAATATTGAGAGGTTCTATTTTTCTGCTGCCACCCTTTTTTACGAACAAAAATTTTGTGTGATGACTAGGTACATGGCAACTTGTGTTGCGTTTTTTTTATGGCATTTTCAAAAAAATAAATATTTAATGGACCTTGGGCCAATTGGAGAGTCGCCATGGCCCTCCCGCTAGCGAACAGAGGGAAACGTTCGCTGGGAAGCGAACGAATGCGTTCGATGCAAGGCTCCTCCCAGCGACTGATCGCCAGCTAAAGGTTCCTAATAGGAAAGCATCGGAGCCAAAATCCATCGAGGGGAAAAAAGAGCCGAACGATGGAGAGCGGCGGCGCCCAGGAAGTCGTGTCGTCGATGGGTCCGAGGAGCCCAAGGACCTTGGGCGACGACAACCCAATCGAAGAAAACAGAGGAGGGATGGGGGGCGGCGGCGCACAAGCCGCCACATCGTCGATGACTCCGCGGGGCCGCGACGATCCAAACGAAGAGAAGATAGGGGGCGTACAGGCGGTTGCATCGTCGACGGCTCCCCGGCGCAGAGTAGCCTTGGGCGCTGACGGGTTTCCCCTCGACGGCGTCATGCGCGGTGATCTGCTTCCCAAGTTGAAGCATGGCGATGGATCCATCTACACAAGCAACAGCTACTGGGCTAAAGTGTATCGTCTCTACGATACCAGCGAGAGTACGTAACCCTTTCCATCTCCACTGTTGAATGACCTGAGATAACATCAATCCTAGCTTGCTTAGCTTAGCTCGTCTGATGATAATACTGCCAGTTCAACTGGATTCAACACACGAGAAATATTTAACTGCAGCCATTCATCCATTCAGTAAGAAGCTGCAGTCATTCAGCATAATAGCAAGATGGTTCCTTAACTCTGACATGGTTCACAATAACAGCATCGCAGCTGTAGTTGTTAGCATAATGAGGCTTCTCCCTTCAGCAAGAAGAGCAACATCTGTGGAGGCTTTACGTTTGGAAGACTCAACTTTTGGGTGGCAAGGAACAATTCGTGCATAATGAGACACAACTTAGCAATTTAGTTCTACCTTGATTTTTTTTTATTTTTTTGGAAGAGTCAGTAAAAGCGCTTGTCCTAATTCAGCTTGACTAGCCTTCTCCCTTCCCTACTTTGCCTGAAACATATGAAAGGCCCAAACGTAATGTTGTACTCCCTCTGTCCCATAATATAAGAGCGTTTTTGACACTAGTGTAGTGTAAAAAACGCTCTTATATTATGGGACGGAGGGAGTATTTCCTAACGCTGTGCTCTTTTGATATTATTAAACAGCTTGAGTAGCCTTCTCCCTTCCCTACTAAGCATTTACGATCACTTGTTTCTGTTGATTACAAAATATTTAATCGGACAAGATCTTTGTGTTTTATTGGACTGTGTTTCCCTTGTTTGTTTTACCTGTAATTTATTGAAAGTTAAATTGCATTCATTCTTTAGATTCTTTAGTTCTGTAGGATGATACCCCCAGTTCCAAGCTAGTTTAAATCAATCATGAAACCACTGTTTTCACACACTACTGCTTATCCTAGAACGGGCCACATACTCACAAAAGTGACCATAGGTATATTTAATATATATCCAAGGCACCTTTCGCAACTAAATTTTTTATTTACATATGCTTGAACTCTCCCTCTCCCGGTCACACAAAACACACTACAGAAGTTCAATATCCCCCCCCCCCCCCCCCCCCCCCCCTCATTTTCTGTAGCCATCAATTTATTAGGTGACAGTAACAATAGGAATTCTCCCATACTTATGTAAGCTGTACTTTGTCATCCAAATTTTAGGACTGCCATATTATTATATTGATATTTGTAATGTTATCATATTTATGTTTTGGTTCTACATTATAGTTTTAGACAACATTACAAAAATCAAGGTTTCAACCTACCATCGGCACCCATCACCAGCTGTATTAGGAATACACAACTTTTGGGTTAGGCAAGGAGCATTATGAGATACTCCCTCCGTCCAGAATTACTTGTCGCACAAATGAATAAAAATGGATGTATCTAGAACTAAAATACATCTAGATACATCCATTTCTATGTCAAGTATTTCCGGACAGAGGGAGTACAACTTAACAATTTAGTACGCTGATTTTGTTTTGAAAGAGGCAGTAGAAGCTCTTGTTCTCCCTCCCCCTCCCCCCCCCCCCCCCCTTCCCCTTCGTGTGTTGCTTCTTGGTGGTGTGCTTGACACATATGAAAGGCCCAAATGGAAGGCGATATTTCCTAACAGAGTGTTCTTTTCAATGCTCTATATCTAACACCTAATCTTTCGATGGTATTTTGCCAAAGTTGTGTTGTTTCAATGGTATGAATCCAAATTTCCCCGTCAATGCTATATCTAAAGTCTGATCTTTTAATGATATTATTAAATTAGGTGTGCTTTATCATCTTTAAAATATATCTACTGAGCATTTACAATCACTTGTTTGATTAAAAAAACATTTAATTAGAAAAGATCCATGCATTGTCGTGTTTTACTGGACCGTTTTCCCCTTGTTTGTTATACTTGGTAATGTACTGCAAGTTAAATTGTGTTCATTCTTTAGATTCTTTAGTTGTGTATAGGATGATGCCCCAGTTCCAAGCCTGTTGAAATCAGTCCTGAACCCACTGTTTTCATAGTCTGCTGCTTATCTTAGAAAAGCCCACATACTCACAGAAGCAGTGGCGAATCCAGGAAGAAAATGGAGGGTGGGCTCAAAGTTAACGGCAAAAAAAACAGAACATTCGTTTGAAGAAAAACAACATCATCTCCTACTCTATTTGTCCAAATATGCTCAAACTTTCCCAGAATACTACTGGAAACATGTAGTATTTGGTGGGTTTTTTTGGTATTTTTTAAAAATATTAACTTTTGAACTAAATATTTGGTATTGGGAATTTAAACGGACAATATTTGCCAAACCAGTGCTCAAAACAACATGAAATTTTTCAATACCAGTACTAGTAACATGTTTAGCCATACTCAAAAGGTTAATACAATTCACACACCAAGGCATCAAAGTAGTGCTACAGAAGCAACAACAGAAGACAATGATATGGTTGCTTCTTACCAAGGGATATTGTGGTTACAGAACACCTCCACGCCACAAGCCGTCTGTCCAAAGGTGTGCCCAAGTCACCAACCGCAAGCCGTCTGTCTAAATTAGCACATTTGTTAGTGATACAACAATAAGTCATGCATTCAGGGGCATAATCTTCTATAGGTATTCTAAGTCCTGGATCAACAATAATTTGACTAGGATGAAATTCCAGTATAGGCATTCTTGGTTGGTTTGTACTCTCATCAAATGTGGTATCATTTCTCTCATCGCTTGGAATTGAGGGATCGGTTCTCTCATTAGATGAAGGGGGAATTATGGTCACTACAGTCAAAGGAAGGGGATCTGTGTTCACATTTGCTGCGATTAGTGGACTGGCTGGGATAGGATCAGGTTCAACATGAGTGCTTGAACTGCTTGTAAAAAAACTGTTTATGCTCATGTTTTTTCTCTTCATTTCCCCAAATCTGCAAAAAAATTGCACGGGAGTAGGACACTAAATTAACTAACATAACATGAACACATACACAGGAGCTTCTAGCAATTACAAATGTACAAAAATTGCTGACTAAAATTACCCAGGGTTGACCGTTGGCCGTTGGCGCCTCAGCTCGTCGGCGCGCGCACCTAGCTGCTGGCGCCTGGCGAGGTGCAGCTCCGGCTAGTCCGCCGTCTCCGTCGCTTCCCTGGTCCGCCGCCTCCGCCGGTTCCTTAGCCGGCCGCCTCCGCCGGTTCCCTAGCCGGCCGCTGGCCGCCCCAAACGCCGACCAGCGTCGGCTGCCCCCAACGCCGTCCGCCACCAGGCCCCGAACACGGTGAGCTGGTGCCTCGTCCGCCGCCGGCCGCCCCCAACGCCGAGTCGCTGACCAGCGCTAGGTCGGGCACAGTCGGGCGTGGATGCGTGCGGGCGTGCGGCGTGGATGGATGTGTGCGGCGTGCGGCGTGCGTGGAAGCTTCAGGCGTGCGTCGATGTGTGCTGTAGTGGGCTGATGGGCTTAGTTGAGATTGAGAAGAGTAGTAGTAAAAAAAAATTCAATTTTTTGGAGGGTAGGCTGGAGCCCTATGAAGCCCACGTACTGGACTCGCCACTGCACAGAAGTCACCAGTGGTATGTTTTTAGTTTTTTACATAGAAAAATATGTAGCTATATTCAAGGTACCTTTTGCAACTGAACATTTTGTGTACATATGCTTGAACTCTACCTTTCTCGTGACACATAACACACTACTGAAGTTCAATATCTTCCCCTCATTTTCTGTAGTCATCAATTAAGTTGACAATAACAACAAGAAGTATTATGGTTTTTATCCTAATTTTAGTACTGCTTTATTATCATGTTGATATTTGTGGTTGTCATATTTATGCCTTGGTTCTACATTATAGTTTTAGACAACATTATGTCTCATATGTATGAGTACAAAAATCAAGGTTTCAAGTCTTTGCTTGTATCAATCTATTTAATCAATTTTCAGTTGAAAGTTAGAGGTTAATAAGTTTAATTACCCAGTGAATGATTTCTATTGTTGTCTATCAGCTTGCCTGGAGTCAATGATGATGACGGTGCCTTATGACATTTGCATGCCTAACTGGAGGGTTTGTAAAAGGCATGCGTATTGCACCATGATGCAGATATTCTCGCTGAAGCTAGCTTACACTTCTTCATATGTTAGTGGCCCGGTTCAGTTGTATGGATACGTGGCTGTCAGAGATCTCTTGAACCCTATGCGAAATTACGTCTTCAACCGTACAAGAAACGATCCTTTTGTAGTGGAGCATGATGGCCTTATACAAATGTCTGGCCCTAAGAGAGGCATCAGAATGCAAGCTCCCGTGCTGATAGAGTTCAATCTGAAGATTAAGACAGGAGGAGAAGAAGAAGGTGATGATCAACAGGTCATTGATGGTGTTGCCATATTCAGCGACGAATTCTTTGGACATGCTAGGGTAAACACACAGCGAATGGATGGTGATGGTGGCTCGGTGGACATAGTGTTTGCAGTTCTGGAACAAGCCTCGGAGGCCACTGTACAGGTTGGGATATCAGAAATTGAGAAGGGCAGTTGCTTAAGCTTGTGTTTGGCAGGGTCTTACGCTAGCCCATCTTATGTTTCACAGGGGAAAATCCGGCTGTTCGATGGGGTTGTCAGTGCGGAGGCATCTGAGGTCTGAGCTAAGCAGGACTGTGGTTGCTATGGCACAAGATAGTAAGCTGGTTGTAAACCTGATGCTTAGTCAGAAGGGTGGGTTGGACATCCGTCGATGCACTATCTTCCCGGTTGAAAAGCATGGAAGTCACGAAAATTCGGTCCTGAGCTCGAGCTCAGATGCTCCCGCTGACGAAAAAAATCAAAAAAAATACTAAAAAAATACAAAAAATTCCAAATGTTTTTTGTGTGGTAGATATTTTATCGCGTGAGGTCCGCTCCAATTTTCAGCCTATTTGAACATCTGAGGAGCTCTCGGAAAAAAAGACAAATCGGGTCTGAAAAATTCGTGAACAGTAAACCTTTTTTAAAGACCCCAATTTGTCTTTTTTGCCGAGAGCTCCTCAGATGTTCAAATATGCTGACATTTGGAGCGGACCTCACGTGATAAAATATCTACCACACAAAAAAAAATTGGAATTTTTTGAATTTTTCTAGTATTTGTTTTGATTTTTTTCGTGAGAGGGGGAGCATCTGAGCTCGGGAGCCGAAACGGCCCTCTCTGGAAGTCAGGCCTTCATTTTCAAGCTTGGTGTGGCCACTGTGGAGGTGATGGTAACTTGGTCAACAATGGATATTCCCAAAAGTCGTCTTGGGCCTAATTGCTTTGCGCATGAGTTCAGGGCATCTGAGGGCGTTGGGTATGTCTGATGAATAATTGCAGTGGTAAGATAAATGGCAGTCCTAACCCACTTTGTGATGTCTAATACCATAATGTCTATCTCTAACTGTGTACTTGATGGCACACTTGGATTCTCTGAAACCTACCTGCGCGTATGTGAAATAACACTAGTTTGTGGTTTTGTAAAAAAAATGTTGTTTGCAATGGGATTTCTGCGCAAGTTTGAGTTCTCCTAGTTTTAGGAATTATTTGGTACTTGCTCGTGTGATTGTTAGTTTGTTAGACAGCAGAAGTCCTAAGCGGCAGATCGACCTGCTAGCATTGGCTGTCCCTTGTCCATTTCAATGTGTGTCCTGTTGGCTGGCCATAGTGTGGCCTGCTTTTTTATTCGCATGGCTTATTCGTGGTTGTTGGATGTTTGTAAGAACCCTGTGTTTGCTCTGTAATGCTATAATAAAGCAGGGCTATGTATGACCTATTGCTGAAAAAAGTGCTCTTAACATGTTTTCCATGGCATGTTGCAGACAATAGGTATATTTAGGGCATCTCCAACGCCCGACCATCAAATGCCCGCATACGTGTTTTGCCATCCTAGACAGTCCTGTACTCGTATGCTGCCTGTTGGTTGGTCCGGATGTTCTTTTCCATGCAAACCGGAAGCAAATCGAGGGAGGCTGGGGGCTTTTCGGCGTCTGGACCATTGCCATGCACGCATCTGACAACCTGACCTCACCCAAAAAAAACTCCAGCATCTCCCATGCTTTCTATCAAACGCACCGCTTCCCACGACGCATTCATGCCGGCCCAGAGCACGTAGCGACTGGTTGAGGGAGGGCAACACTGATCGACGCAACCTCTAGGGCGACACATCTTCAATGCGGACGTAGCGTCCTGAGAAGCCAACTTCGGCCGTAGCAACGCATTGAAGCTGGATGACCGTCTGTTCTCTTGATCTGGATGCGACTATATGTACCGTACTTCGGCGATGCACGTCCACACCTTTGGATCTCCTCCTCCTCCTCCCCGAGCACCTCCTCCTCTCTGAATTACTCTCCGACAACGACGAAGTCCTGGTTTTCTACGCCAGCAGGCGACGACGCGAGTGGACCTTCGTGTGGCTCTTGGAACCGCCGCCCTCACTCTTCGGACCCCTCAGGCTCCACGGGTGTCGGCTCCTCCGGCGAGGAGGAGATCGTCTTCTCCTCCGACGATGACGAGGACCAGGCGGAGCCGCAGCTGTGCCTCCTCACGAAGGCTGCTCTGACGAACGAGGAGTTCGTCCGTCAGATGGAGCTGATGACGAAGTTGTCGCTCCGGGAGCGACCTCCGGCACCGCCCTCGCGGCCGTGCCTCGTCAAGGAGGACCCACACTCCCCGCCGTGTCAAGGAGGACTCGGCATGACCTCACCGCCGTGTGAAGGAGGAGCCCGCACCCCCTTCCCCATGCAACCGCGTCGTCCAAATCGGACATTGTGTCAAGCAGGAGCAGCGTCGCCGGTAGGCAACCGCAACGTCCAACTCGGGAACATCATGAAGGAGTCGACATTGCTGCCGCCGCACAACATGTGCGTCCAGATCGACGGCATCGCCAACCTGCCGCAAATGACACGACAAGTTCGTCAAGGAGGAACTGCCGCACGCGATCGCCAAGGCACGTGAGCGCATCCTCCACTACCTCGGTGGTGGTAGTGGCGGCGGTACCTCTTCATCGCGGACCGTCGTGTCTGCCGAGGAAAGGGTGGCGAGGGAGGTGACGCGACAGGAGCGACGCAACGCGGCCTGCCGCTCTGTGTTTGCCAAATCAGACGTGGTGCCGACCTGTGTCCTCAACGACCCCGATCTTGGATCAGCATGGGCCCTCGACCGCTTCATCACCGCCGCGGAGACGGCCACGAGGCATCGCCGTCACCTTGATGGGGATCTCGCCAAGATCGTCGAGCAATAGTTGCTTAGCGACATCTCCGCCAATGCCGACAGGGGCAAGGCCACCACCAGGGCACGGCGGATATCGCCGACATTGGCTGTTACAACCCTCCGCACCGCGCGGAAGGAAGCGGACCGTCTCCTCCGCGAGCGCCATGCGGCAGCCAGACAAGGCTACCACGGTGGCCCCACACCCTTCCCCCGCTGGAGGGACGACAACGACAACGGCACGGACGGTGACGCCGGTGCGAACGGGCAGGGCGGCCATGTGTTCCTTTTGTTTTTATTCAGTTCCTTTTGTTTCTTCACCGATTTTCTTCGGGTTTTTTCTTTGTTATAAATTGCTATTATTTTGTTTTTTATTGGTTTTCTTTCGTTTTTCTTTCTTTCTTTGTTATAGTTTGATTTCCATCGTTTCTTTCTTCACTTTTTCTTGTTGTTTATTGTTTTGTCAATTTTCATCGGTTTTCTTTCTGTTCAACACATGTTAATTTTTTCACTATACATTAGAAACATTATTTATATACATGTTAACATTTTTGAATGACAAACAAGTTTTTGAAAAATTATAGTGTTTGTGTCTACTTTTTCCCTTACACATTGTAAATTTTTTGTAACTATCTAATATATTTTTCTAATACATGTTTAATATTTTTTGATACATGATTATCATTTTTAAGACACAATCAATATTTTTTCATACACATTTTAACCTTTTTAATGCTTCATTAACATTTTATAATACATTATTAAGTTCTTTTTGAATAAACGATCAACATTTTTTATATAGACATTCAATATTTTCAAATGCTTAATTTACATTTTTTATAATATAAGGTCAGTATTTTTTAATACATGGTCAACATTTTATGTACACATTTAATTTGTTTCAAGTGCTTGATAAAAAATCAAATAGAACATTAACATTTTCAAATACTTGATAAACATATTTTATATATGATCAACTTTTTTGACACATTGTATTATTTTGTACATATGAGAAACGTTTAACGTTTTTGTAATATTTGGTTAAATTTTTAATCCTATTTATGTAAAACAAATTTGTTAGATATTATTTAAATTATTTGGAACCATAAACATGAAAAAAGAAAGCAAAAAAGAAAACAAAACGTGAGAAAAACAAAAACAAAACGAGGCTGTGACATCCTACACGCCTGGGTTGGCCCATCCCGCGCCTCCCCTTCAGCCGCCCTTCTAAAAGAAAATTCCGTCCCCAAACAACGAAAATCCCTCCCCCCCAAAACAGAAAATTCCCCCCAAATTGCCACCCGGCTGCCCACTGCTTCATCCTCTTGGAGAGGATGGACGGCGATCTGAGGAAGGCGCTCCTCCGCAAGAACTCCGACGACAGCTCCGGCACGCGCCAGGAGGCTCCCCCACCGTTGTCGCCGTCTTCCAGGGACATCAGCAAGAACCCTAGCGACTCCAGCGACTCCAGCCCCAGCGGGGCATCGACGAACCGGGCGCCCGTCCGCGACCACTCCAAGAACCACCAAGAAGTGGGGGCGTCGTCTGCCGCCAGCGAAGGGAAGCAAGGGACGGTATCTACTGGCGAGGAGGAGGAGGCGGCAGCATCCCTTGCTCGCTGGGGAGCCGCGGCGGCATCCGCTGCTCGCCGGGAGGCGGGGAGGGGCTTCTTTTTCGGCTGGGGGAGTACCTCAGAGGCGCGAGGTGGCTCGAGCGGCGGGGCCGTTTCGCTTAGGGCCGAGCACCTGATCCGCATCCCTCCGCCGGGAGCGGCGGGTCTGATCCACCGCGCCGAACACCTGTCCCACTCCTGGAGGACGGACCCTATCCTCGCCGGCCCTTCGGCCAGTCTGACCGTCGAGCTGCAGGCGTTCGCCGCCGCACCGGATGCGACAACGGCGGCCAGGCTCGAGAAGGCGGCTGCGGCGTTGGACAGAATTGCGTCAAGCAACACGGAGGACGGTGCCGTCGCCAAGCAGCTGGCCACCGAAGCGGCGGCACTGGCGGCCGGCTGGCGAGGAGACGACCGGCAGGGGTTGAGCGCCTTCGAAACAGCGGCCGGCCGGCAGGAACCGGAGCTGCCGGCGCCAGCAGCGTCCTCCTACTCCACTGAAACTTTGTTGTGCGCTGTGATCTCCGGCTCATTGGCGCTGCTGCCATATTTGCCTAGCCAAGTCCCCAAGCAGTCCAGGATCGCCTTTGCCCTTCTCTTTGGCACTGTCTTCGTGCTGGCTTCAGTCGGTGTGATGCTCCTCGCCGCACCCCTCCACAAGAAGGCGGCCAACATCATGGCAAGAATTTCTTTCTTAGCATTTTCAGTTCTGGTTGTGGCATTTGTTGGGTTCGCTCTGGGAGGGAGGACATACAGTTGATACATGATAGGTACTCTGAAGTATGTAGCATCATAGATAGATACTGATGTACTCTGAATTTGATAGGTACTCCCTCCGTAAACTAATATAAGAGCATTTAGAACACTATTTTAATAATCTAAACGCTCTTATATTAGTTTACAGAGGGAGTATGTAGTATCATAGATACTGGTGTACTCTGAATTTGAAGTACTATGCCGAAATTTAACCATGGGAGCGTCGGCAAGCCAGGAAAAGATGATGTTAAAAGGATGTTTTTTCTTGGAATTTGACAAATTGGTTTTCTTTTCATTTGCTTTGTTGACCTGCGGTTAACTCGAGCCTGGAGCAATAAGTTGAGCCCATATCTCCATTTCTCACTGGACAAGTTATTTATTTCTTACTCCCTCCATACAAAGTTGAGTCACTTTTTTTGAGACGGATGGAGTATATTATAGTCCCAATGCTGTGGTTCCATTGTCTGTGGTTCATCTTACAGTTTAACATTCAATCTATAGATAAGGAAAATACAACGTTTTTGTGTGCTGGTCAAATGGCTGAATCCGATACTGGAAGGACCGAGGTCTTCAGCTGCTCTGCTAGCAAAATCCAAAGTAAAAAAAAAATGTACCTGGCTTGCAGAAATTTCATTCAGTTGTAGATAATGACTCGGATACCAAGGACACATTACATTATATTATTAATAATAAAGAAGACCTCCTTGGGAGGATAATTCACCAAATATATGTGAAGGTTTTTTTATGATCCCCGCAAAAAAAAGTTCTTTTTATGAGTATTTTTTCCCGAGTATAATGCAAATCACCAAAAATATTGTGGTAGTGCATTGGTATACTTCAAATAGAAATGTAAGGTAATTTCAAAAAAATAAAAATAAATAGAAATGTAAGGGGCACGCAGCATCCGTAAACAGTACCACCGGACTACTTGGCGACTTGGGTTATAGCTTTGCCGAACAAACCACTTCTTAAGAATGAGAATCTCAAATCCTCAGCGTCTTTGTATATAGCTTTGCCGAACAACTTTAATACTCCTTCCGTTCACTTTTGTTAGTCGTTTAGGACAGCTAAGATTAAGCTAATTTGCACGTTGTC
This sequence comes from Elymus sibiricus, assembly GCA_039707655.1. Lineage (NCBI taxonomy): Eukaryota > Viridiplantae > Streptophyta > Magnoliopsida > Poales > Poaceae > Elymus > Elymus sibiricus. Next base: position 424,955,158 of record CM077667.1, on the reverse strand, counting down.
TGAAACTTCTACAAAGCCTTATAAAAGTGAACTGAGGGAGTAGGATATTTTGCTAGAATAAGTAACAAAACTGAGAAAACTTGCTTTGCTCCTTTACACGGACAGGCCAGGCCTTCATAATTGCGTGAACAGCTACTGAGGAAGTGTTGAGGAATGCTAAACCCATTTCCTGGAATATGACATTGTACTTCCTCCGTCCCATACTATAAGATCGTTTTGCAAGCAATGATCTTATATTATGGGATGGAGAGAGTATTTGTTTGGCTACTAATTTTCACGTAGGGTGATTATGTTGCAGTTACTGAAAGATGCCAATCTGAAACATTACACAAAGATGCCGAACTTGCATTTTCCCCCCTGGGTACGTACGAAGTATGTTCTTTGTAATATATTTACTGGAATCTGAGTTGTAAATGTGCCGGTTACAACTTTCCTTCCTAGATGTAAAAAAACAATCCGAGTACAACGCAGATAAAATATGCAATCACATCTCCATGTTCAAGATTCTAGCCAATCCACAGGCTACGAAAAGGAAGATGTACGGGCTTAATGGATCTCCTTGTCGAAGGCCATAGGATGGTTTGAAGCCCTCAAGAAGTTCACCGTTGTATCTGACAAATAGTGAACAGAGCAAACACACTCCATTACCCATTTTGTCCGCCTCTGATTAAAACCCAATTTTGATAAACACCTTTCAGGAAACCTCCAGTGCACTCCATCATACACTTTTGCAAGGTCAAGTTTGTACGCACAGTGTTATAAAAACATTCAAAAGCAAACACCACGTAATATACTGGAAAGACGAATGGATTAAGGTTCCTAAAAACACTAGGTAAGATACTTGGAAAAGTACGTTTTTTTAGGGGGCTACGCGTCGGCCGGCGGATCTTTTAAAAAGATCCGTCACCTCGCGAGCCGTCCGATCTATCAAAATCCAATAAGTATACATCCTTTCCATTTTGCAACAAATATCTTGTTTCAGAAACATTTGCGTAAGTACGATTGTGTTGCGGACTCTTTTTTGCAACATAGATCTTGTTGCAGTTTTTTTCTGCAACAAAGGTCTTGTTGCATAATTTTTTTTACAACCGAGTGTTTGTTGTAGATTTTTTTTCTGCAACAAAAGTCATGTTGCAGAAATTATGCGGTCTTCACCTTTTTGCAACATATCTAATATATTTTTCTGCAACAAAGGTCTTGTTGCATTTTTTTAAACCGAGTGTTTGTGTAGATTTTTTTATGCAACAAAAGTCATGTTGTAGAAATTCTTTGTCTTCACTTTTTTGCAACACATCTAATGTTTCAGAAAAACATAATGGCGACGCTGCAATCCATATTCTCACCCGCAGCGCCCCGACATCGACTTCCATAGTTACAATCTCCACTCTGCTCGTCGGTGGCCCCGCGGTCGCCGGTGGTGGCCGGAGGTCGTCTTCGTCGTCACCCGGTAGCAGCACCGATGGGCGTTGGAGATGGGGGGGGGGGGGGGAGCAGGGGGACGGTGGTGGATGTGGCCGACGGACGGCGAAGCGCTTGCTCGCCGGTGGCGGCATAGCGGGTGTGTTCGGCGGCGGCGCGGTTGCTAGCGCAGTAGCGTCTCGTCTGCATGTAGCAGAGATGTGTGAGAGAGTATTTTATCGTGAGAAACGACCAGACCTGTTCGTGGTTTCAGGAAGGAGAGACGTGCGAGCGCACAAGGCACGTGTCGTGCGCACGAGGAGGCAGACGGAAATTGTGTGATCCGCCGGATGATTAGCATCGTTTCCCTTTTTTTTACGGGGAAAGCACACCTTTTGATTTTAGTCAGGAACCACTTATCATGCCATGCAACACAAGCACAACGAAGCCAAACATGTTTTTGCAGTTCAAATAGAATTGCAAAAACGCCTTATATTTTGATACAGAAAGAGTATATTATGAACATGTCGGGGGATTACCCCGGGTAGGCTCATGGAGGCGACTCAACATTTTAAAACATCGGGGCGGCCCACGCCCCCTGGTCTGGCCGCTCCGTCCGACTCCCCCGGTCCGGCTGGCTCCTCGGTCCGGCTGGCTACCCGGTCCGGCTGGCTCCCCGGTCCGGCGGGTTACCCGGCTGGCCGGCTCCCCGGTCGGCCGGCTGCTCCGACCGACCCCTGTCCGGCTGCTCCAGCCGGACTGCTGCGCGAGGTCAACCACGACGTCCCATCGGACGCGACGCCAAGACACTATAGCCTGCATCACGCGTCACCTCACTGCACCCCAATAGTGATGCACTATTGACTACATCATGCGTCGCCTCGCATGTCATCTCCAATAGTGATGTACTATTGCCTACATCACTTGTCACCTCCAATAATGTATACTTGGTCATGTGGGCCACCCCTTGTCCCCTGGGCCTCCCTATATAAGAGGCACCAGGGGAGCTCACTCATGGCCAAGCTCTCCAAGCTCTCTCTCATTTCTCTCATTCCCCTCCCATTCTCTCACGTACGAGGCAAGGGGAAGAGCTCTCACAGCTCCCTTCTTCCTCTCCCACACAGCTCCAGGAGCAACTCTGTACTGCAATACACCTCATATACAAACATGCAGGAGTAGGGGTATTATCTCTCCGGAGAGCCCCGAACCTGGGTAAACCACCGCGTGCTGTTGCCCTATCCCGTCCCGGATCTCCACGGCAGCCTTGCTCTCACCTCTCAAGCCATCCCATGGCATCTGCCGTCCCGGGGCACCCCCCCGTGAGAAAACGACGACAGTTGGCGCCCACCGTGGGGCTAGCTGCTGCTGGAACCGCGGTCCGGGCGGGACCCTCTTCGTCATCACCACCGCGACGTCGCCGCCGTCTCTCCGGCGACGCTCGGGGGTCCGACATCAACACGCCCCCGGGCACTCGCGGCGGCGCCGGCAGCGTCCTCATCACCGGCCTCGGTATCGCCCGTCCACACCGTCGACTCCGTCTTCGCCAACCCCGCGCGCACCGTCGCCGGCCGCTCGTGGCCATGACGGGCCGCCACCGCGTCCTCCTCGCGTTGGTGCTGCTCCTAGCAGCGGCACTCGTGCCGGCGCCGGCTGCGTCCCGACGGCTGCAGCGGCCGCCGCTCGAGCAGGCTCGCGGACGCTAGTTTCCCCGCGCGCTAATCCCCCCGACGGTCGCTGGCCAGGGCGTAGTCCACGACGAGACCTACGGCGCACCACGACCGCTGGGCGCCGCCCCTCCTCTGCCCCGCCGCCCTCCAGCATCGTGGCCGGCTCCTGCGCCGACCGCCCCTCCCGCGGCCCTTCTCCTCCGCCCGCCTGCTGCGACCGCCCTCGCGCGCGTCCGCGCCCGCGCTGGCTCCGCCTTCAGTCGCGGCCGGCTCCGCTGCCATGCACGCGCCGACTCTGGCTCCCGCAGCACCCTGCTCCGCCCGCCTGCCGGCTCGGCCTCGGCCTCGGCCGGCTCCGGCTCTCCTCCCGTCGCCCGGCTGCGTGCCCGCGCTCACCCGCCTCAGGCGTTGCCTGCTTCGCGTCCCCGCGGCCGGCTCGACGCCCGTCGCCCCCGGCCTCTTCCGTCTCGCGCCGGCTGTCCTCTGCGCTCGTCGCCGCCACCGGTCGCTGACTCTGCACCCCGCCCATGCGACCCGGCCGCCTTGTCGCCCCCGGCGGCCTCCCGCGCTGGCCGCTTCCGGAGGCCTCCCGCGCGCGCGCCGGCTCCCGCGCCACCGCCCAAGCACCCGCATCGTGCCGGCTCCGCCTACTCCGCCCGTCCTCGCGCGCGCCTAGCTGGCTCGTCCGCTCGTGCTTCCGCACGCGCGCGTCGCCGCGCTACGCCGGCCGCCTCGCTCGCGCGTCCGCGCCCCGGTGGCTCACCGCGCTGCCGCGGGCCGCCCCGCTCCGGCTCGCCGCGGCCGCCCGCGCTCCGCTCCGGCCGGAGTGCCCTCCCGCCTCTCCGCGCGTGCACGGCTCCACGCCGCCCCGGCCGGCTCCCCGCCTGCCGCCGCCCTTGGAGCTGCGGGCTCCGCCTCCCCGCGTGCCGCCACCCGTGGCTGGCTCCGGCTCCCGTCACGCCCGCCTACTCCGCCCACGCGCGCGCGCGCTGGCCGGCTCGGCCCTCGCACCCCGCGCTGGTCGCTCTCCTCGTCGCGCCTGCCCGCGACCCCCTGCCAGCGCTGTGTCCGCTCCTCCGTGCCCGTGCGCCCCGTCGCCTCGGCCGGCTGCGCCCCCGCCGGCTCCCGTTCGACGGTGGCCTGCTGCGCCCCGCCGGCCCCTGCTCCCTGGCCGGCCCCCGCGCGCCTCGGCTGGCTGGAGGAGCCAGTTAAGTAAAAAAGGTGGTACCGGCTGCAAAAAAAAGGTCAAAAGGCAATGTGAGCCCGCGTTCGCTCAGCCGGCTGGCCCGCCCGTCTGCTTCGCCGCGTGGCCGGCTGGCCTGCCTGCCTGCCTCGGCACCGGTCGCCTGACTCGCACGACCATCTTCCGCTGGAGGTTCGATGGCCACACCCAGCGGGTGCGCCGGCATGCCGGCGTGCTCCGCTCGCAGAAGGCCGCGCCGATCATCATCCACAACAACCGCCTCGCCTATGCAAAAATCAATGAACCTCCTCGCCCGGAGGCTACTCCCGGCAGGGCCCCGCGCCCATCAAGCCGGCGGACCACGCGTCCGCCCCCGGCAGCGCCTCGCGCTCATCAGCCGGCGGACCCCGCGTCCTCCCTCGGGAGCGCCGCGCGCTCAACAGTCGGCGGACCCCGCGCCTGCCCTCGACAGCGCCCCGCGCTCAACAGCCCGCGGTGCCTCGCGCGCATCAGTCGGACCACGCCGGCTGCCAGCCGCACTGGCCGACAACGTCAACAACCGCTTCGCCAACACCAAAAACCAATGTGAGCTCCTCATCGACCATCCTCGTGCCACGCACAAGCATCGGATACCCCGAGCATCCCTCGGGGGCAATCTCCGCATTTGTTTCCGCAACTTTACTGTTCGCCCCGGCGCCAGCTAGTCTCGCCCGGGGCCGGCCGCTTGGCCCGATACGTTCGTTCCCACGATACGGCTTAGTAGCGTGTACGGTACCAAGGCCCACTCTTCGTCTCAGCTACAGCTCGCACCGCGACTGTCCGGCTAGCGAGAGCACAAGCTGGAGGTCACCACACGCGAAAAGCGTCTGAGGAGAAAACGGCTTGGGCGATCTGGTCGTTTCATTTACGAGTATCTGCTCGGTCGAGTCTGCTCCCAGAGTCCGAGTACTGTATGCTCCACTCCGCGGCCCACTCTTCGCCTCAGCCACAGATCGGCTCCCGGCTGTCCGGCTGGCAAGAGCAATAGCCAAAGAGCAGAGGGCACATGAAAAAGATTGAAGGGGGCTCGGACGAAACCGAGTCGGCACCCTCTGCACAAAACTTGCACTACCAAAATCAAATATTTGATATATCTGCATCGACTAAACTTGTCTTTTGCACGATCATTTCCATGAGGAACCTCCTCGCTCGGAGGCTCGGAGGCTACTCCCGGCAGGGCCCCGCGCCCATCAGCCGGCGGACCGCGCGTCCGTCCTTGGCAGCGCCTCGCGCCCATCAGCCGGCGGACCCCGCGTCCGCCCTCCGCAGCGCCTCGCGCCCATCAGCCGGCGGACCCCGTGTCCGCCCTAGGCAGCGCCTCGCGCCCATCAGCCGGCGGACCCCGCGTCCGCCCTCGGCAGCGCCTCGCGCCCATCAGCCGGCGGACCCCGCGTCCGCCCTCGGCAGCGCCTCGCGCCCATCAGCCGGCGGACCCCGCGTCCGCCCTCGGCAGCGCCTCGCGCTATTCAGCCGGCGGACCCCGCGTCCGCCCTCGGCAGCGCCTCGCGCTCATCAGCCGGCGGACCCCGCGTCCACCCTCGGCAGCGCCTCGCGCCCGACAGCCGGCGGACACCGCGTCCGCCCCCGGCAGGGCTCCGCGCCCATCAGCCGGCGGACCCTGCGTCCGCCCCCGGCTGGGCTCCACGCCCGACAGCCGGCAGACCCCGCGTCCACCCCCGGCAGGGCTCCGCGCCCATCAGCCGGCGGACCCTGCGTCCGCCCCCGGCTGGGCTCCGCGCCCATCAGCCAGCAGACCCCGCGTCCGCGCCCGACGTCCTCGACGCCACCGTCTGCTTCTGCAATAGCAAAGACCCTCCGCCCGACTCTTCGAGTCGCCCGGAGGCTCGGAGGCTACACCCAGCGGGTGCGCTGGCGCGCCCCCGCTTGAAACAGCCAGCTGGTGGACTCCGCGTCCGCGCCAGGCAGGGCCCCGCGCCCGTCAGTTGGAGGGCTCCGCGTCCGCGCCAGGCAGGGCCCCGCGCCCGTCAGTTGGCGGACTCCTCGTCCACGCCCGACGTCTGCTTCTGCAACAGCAAAGACCCTCCGCCCGACTCTTCGAGTCGCCCGGAGGCTCGGAGGCTACACCCAGCGGGTGCGCTGGCGCGCCCCCGCTGGAAGCAAGCCACGCCGTCCCCGGCCCGCGATCAACCGTCCTCAACAACTCCTGCGACAACAACGGCGAAAACCCTCCGCCTGACTCCCCAAGTCGCCCGGAGGCTCGGAGGCTACTGTCGGGGGGATTACCCCCGGGTAGGCTCATGGAGGCGACTCAACATTTTAAAACATCGGGGCGGCCCACGCCCCCTGGTCTGGCCGCTCTGTCCGGCTCCCCCGGTCCGGCTGGCTACCCGATCCGGCTGGCTCCCCGGTCCGGCGGGTTACCCGGCTGGCCGGCTCCTAGGCTGGCCGGCTCCCCGGTCGGCCGGCTGCTCCGACCGACCCCTGTCCGGCTGCTCTAGCCGGACTGCTGCGCGAGGTCAACCACGGCGTCCCATCGGACGCGACGTCAAGACACTATAGCCTGCATCACGCGTAACCTCACTGCACCCCAATAGTGGTGCACTATTGACTGCATCATGCGTCGCCTCGCATGTCATCTCCAATAGTGATGTACGATTGCCTACATCACTTGTCACCTCCAATAGTGTATAGTTGGTCATGTGGGACACCCCTTGTCCCCTGGGCCTCTCTATATAAGAGGCACCAGGGGATCTCACTCATGGCCAAGCTCTCCAAGCTCTCTCTCATTTCTCTCATTCCCCTCCCATTCTCTCACGTACGAGGCAAGGGGAAGAGCTCTCACAGCTCCCTTCTTCCTCTCCCACACAGCTCCAGGAGCAACTCTGTACTGCAATACACCTCATATACAAACATGCAGGAGTAGGGGTATTATCTCTCCGGAGAGCCCCGAACCTGGGTAAACCACCGCGTGCTGTTGCCCTATCCCGTCCCGGATCTCCACGGCAGCCTTGCTCTCACCTCTCAAGCCATCCCATGGCATCTGCCGTCCCGGGGCACCCCCCGTGAGAAAACGACGACAGAACACAAATATTACTATTACATATTGTTACACCAATCAAGAAAACTAGCCTTGAAGTGAAGCGATTAGAGCAGTTACGATAAGGTGATGTAAGCGCGGTTTAAGGATTTAAATAATATATTCTTGCTGAATTGGGGGAGAGAGAAGAAGATAAGCTGGTTGTAGATTAACAGTTAGCAGTAGCACGTGCTTCGAAAAACTTTGTGAGAGTGTAAGGTAAACCAGAGTAGTATATATTTATAGATAACTATTATACATGTTAATTTAAGATTGATTATAGATAACATGGCAACAACATATAGTCACTAGCCGACTATACTATTAACCATGCTATTAGGATTATGATATGTTCTCTGGAACATCATGGACTTCAGACGCAATCAAGAGGGCTACAGTCATGAAAAGGGCCCACATTATGCATAATGTAACTATTTTCACACCGAGTGGCGCATCCGTCACGATGAGCATAAGTGTAAATACAATTCCCGCACATACGATACCCGTGATGACCGCAAAACACTGCAAAGGACAAACACAAGGTGAAAGGAAAGTTAATGTATCGGTTTGACTTTCTATTAGAGGTATATATACAGCGAGAGGGTGAAAATTTTGAGATGTGCAAAAACAAATAACTGAGAAACACAGTAGACTGCTATAGAGTACAATACTAGGAAATACCTTATAGGTAGATGTCTAGCAGTAGCGATGGGTAAGTGCCCAACGCTGCTGTTAAGTAGCAGTAGCGCTGGACAAAACAAAGCGCTATAGGTACATGGTAGTAGCAGCGCATGTGGGCAGAACCAACGCTGCTGCTAAGTAGACTCGAAGGTACCCCGGGGTCGAGCCATAGTAGCAGCCTCCTTCATAAGCCGCACGCTACAACTAACCAGGTAGTTGTAGCGTGTGTCGTATGCCAAGCACTACCACTACCTGTACACCGGGCCAACTAGTGGCTCCCCACTTAGCAGCAGCGCGGCTTGAGGTCACTGTTGAAAATATGCCCTTGAGGCAATAATAAATTGGTTATTATCATATTTCCTTGTTCATGATAATTTTTTATTATCCATGCTAGAATTGTATTGACCGGAATCATAAATACATGTGTGGATATATAAACTACACCGAGTCCCTAGTGAGCCTCTACTAGACTAGCTCGTTGATCAAAGATGGTTAAGGTTTCCTAACCATAGACATGAGTTGTCATTTGATAATAGGATCACATCATTAGGAGAACGATGTGATGGACAAGACCCAATCGTATCTTTTAGTTTATTGCTACTGCTTTCTTCATGTCAAGTATCTGTTCCTAAGACCATGAGATCATGCAACTCCGTGACACCGGAGGAATACCTTGTGTGCTATCCAACGCCACTTCGTAACTGGGTGATCATAAAGATCCTCTACAGGTATCTCCGAGGGTATCTGTTGGGTTGGCATGGATCGAGACTGGGATTTGTCACTCCGTATGACGGAGAGGTATCTCTGGGCCCTCTCGATAATACAAAATCACAAGAAGCTTGCAAGCAATGTGACTAAGGGGTTAGTCATAGGATCTTGTATTACAGAATGAGTAAAGGGACTTGCCGGTAATGAGATTGAACTAGGTATGGAGATACCGAAGATCGAATCTCGGGCAAGTAACATACCGCTAGACAAATGGAACTGCATATTGGATTGACTGAATCCTTGGCATCGTGGTTCGACCGATGAAGATCTTCGTGAAATATGTAGGAACCAATATGGCATCCAGGTCCCGTTATTGGTTATTGCTCGGAGAGGTGTCTCGGTCATGTCTACATGATTCTCAAACCCGTAGGGTCGCACGCTTAACGTTCGGTAGCACTAGGGTAATGTTGAGATATTAAAAGCAGAAAGTTTGAAAGTATTTCGGAGTCCCAAATGGGATCCGGGACATCAGGAGGATCTCCGTAGGTAAAGATTTATATATGGGAAGTCATATTCAGGGTTCCGGAAAAGTTCGGGAATTTTTCAGTAGAGTACCGGGAAGGTTCTAGAAGCTTCTGGGGTTCCACCATGGGGCCCAACGACCCGGGAAGGCCCCACATGGATCGATGGGTGGGGCTACAACCCACATGGGTTGGCCGCATGATAACCCACAAGTATAGGGGATTGCGACAGTCTTCACGGGTAGTATTTCACCCTAATTTATTGATTCGACACAAGGGGAGCCATGGCCGAGACCACCGTCGCTGATGTGTTCCCGTGGATCCCCTGCACCATCTCATGAGTTGCTGCCCCGTGCACCTCCACTGCCTAACCGTTGACGACTAGTTCGACTACACGACCTCTCCGATGCCCGCCATCGTAATTCCATCATGGGCTGCCAAGTTCTCTTGACCGGGCAACGAAGACCCCAGATTCGTCAAGTTCATCTGCAACCGTGTACAACTACCATCGCCGTGGATCCGACAAGACCAAATGTACCACTACCGTCGTCGAAGACCATCAAGTGAACGACTACTTCCACTATGTCACGAGTACAACTACTTCCACAACGACCGCGTGAACATCTACACCGCTTCGACTCGATCCACTCCAAAATGTATGCTTCGAAGGTATAACGCCGAAACGACCACCCATGAATGAATACATGTGTGATGTATGAGATGAACCGCGTGTTTGCACCGTATGCGATTGCTCCTTGCACGTTTCTCAATTTCCATGCCACGTGGGACACCCGGTAATCGTGATCACTCCCCGTCGCTCTTCCACATTCCGCACATCCTATGTTTCTTTTGCACCGACATCTCAATGAGTTGTCAGAACCGAAATGTTGCCGTGGCACCGATTCCGTTTTTGTTGCCGTGGCACCCAATTCTTTCCGCCATGGTGACAAATGCTCCATATCATGTTATGTCAACTTTTTCATGAAAATTGCATAGAACTTAGATTGTCATCCGCATCCATGTTAAAAACAGCTAAATGTTCTTGCATTAAAAATTGCCTAATAGCATGCCAAGATGGTTTATTTCATAACTAAATAACTGTAGCTCCGAAATACTATATGTTGTTTCCGGCCTCATTTAAAATGCCTGGATAGTGTAGTTTCATTATGCTACACCTCTTGCCATGTTAAACAACATTTAAAATGATTGAGTAAATAAATGACAGTGAACTAAATAATTCGAATGTGGAGTTTCGTCAATATGCAACTCGTCGCATATTGAACTTCACTTAATGTGCGGAAGCGATTGTTGTGCTTTGCCATACCATGCATAATTAAACGGACATGCATCAAACTTGATTGTGCATCATGTCACAGGCGGAGCTAGGTTAATTCAAGGGTATGCAATGCATACCCAATGATTTTTGCAAAAACATTTCAGTATATAAGCTTCTATATGCATGTATATAGCGGATGGCAGCCCAGTTATGCGTAAAAGATGGAGAAATGAAGAAGAGAACGATTCAGCGTCACTTGGGCCTTTATTGGGTTGCTACGTTGCTAGTACAGTGCTACCGGGCCTTGTCCTTCAGGCTTGACACTGGCTTTTTTGATCGAAGTCCAGAAACCAGCCCGCCCAGTAAATGTGCGACTGCGATTCCATGGATTGAACTGCCGCATCGTAAAACTAGGGCATCGTGCATGGCTGCGTCTTCCATCGGAAGCAACCGCCTCGTCGTCCACCGTTGATCGCCACGTGCGGCCTGCCGCCGATCGACTGCCTGCACACGTCCTCTGCAGTATGCGATCGGCAATGGCATATTGCGCACGGCGCATCCGCCACGCCCATCTAACAGGCAAGTCGCCAACGGCTGCGTGGTTAATTTCACCGATCGTCTCATTGTGATTTGTGATACTTTTTAATCTTTTCTCCAAATTATTCAATCGATAATAGATGATTGTTTTTATTCCTTAATTTTTTTTGATTACAGTATTGGAGACCAATACTAATATGATTGCTCGGTGTAGGACCGAAAGTATGTCTAGAGGGGGGGTGATTAGACTACTTGAGCAAATAAAAATTCTACTTTTTCCTAATTTTAAGTGTTGGCAGATTTTAGCGATTATAGCAACTCAAGTACACCCTACACATGCATGTCTAAGAGTATAGCAGCGAAAAGTAAAGACAAGCATATGAAGTAGAGGGTAGGGAGGAAGATCAAACGCAATTTGTAGACATGAAGATTTTTCCCGTGGTTCCGATAGGTGGTGCTATCGTACGTCCACGTTTATGGAGTCTTCAACCCACGGAGGGTAACGGTCGCGAGAGTCCACGGAGGGCTCCACACACGAAGGGTCCACGAAGTAGCAACCTCGACTATTCCATAACGGCTTCCGTCCATGAAGGACTAGCCTCACTATGGGTAGATCTTCACGAAGTAGGCGATCTCCTTGCCCGTACAATCTTCTTGGGTCAACTCCACAACACGAAATAGGAGGCTCCCAAGCGACACCTAACCAATCTAGGAGGCACCACCCTCCAAAAGGTAATAGGCTCGGTAATGTCAATGAACTCCTTGCTCTTGTGCTTCAAGATGATAGACTCCTCAACACACAATCACTCTCTCATAGATTTGGCTTGGTAGAAGAGATTGGATTGGTGGAAAGCAACTTGGGGAGGCTAGAGATCAAGATTCATATGGATGGAGTGGAATAGCTTGATCTCAACACATGAGTAGGTGGCTCTCTCTCAGAAAATAGGATGGGGCAAGTATGGAATAGTTCTGAGTGCTTCTCTTGCGAGTGGGTGGTGGCGAAGGGGTATATATAGGCATCCCTAAAAATCCAACCGTTACACCTAAAGTGACCAACTCGGTGACACCGAAGTATAAAACTCGGTGGTACCGAAGTGACCAAAAGGCAGCAACTTTTGAATCTCGGTGAGACCGATACATAACTCTCGGTGGTACCGATCAGATGTCCAACGGTCAGAATGCACAACTCGGTGACGTCGATCCCAAAAACTCGGTGGTACCGATTTTAGGAAACGAGGTAGCAGAAAGTTGGCAAGCTAAACTCGGTGGCACCGATGCAGAATCGGTTGTACCGAAGGTCTAGGGTTTGGCATGGGTCTGTCTAAGTTTGGGAATCGGTGGGACCGAGTGGAAATTGTTGGTAGCACCGATTTGCATGAAAGGCTTGGACAGACTTTGGTGGAAGAGTTTGTGAGTGTTTTTGGTGACTATCACTTGTGCACGTGGAGCATCTTGTTCACCATCAGTACCTTACCCCCTTTTAATAGTATTGGCTTTCCTATGGACTCAAAGTGATTTCTCACAAAGTAAAATGTAGAGTCCTCTTGCTTGAAGCTTTGCCAATCCATTTCCTTGCATCTAGGGGTTTCTCCACAATCCTTTTGCCAACCCATCATTGAACTTTTCCTGAAATATGCTTAGTGGAAACATTAGTTCAATGACATATATGTTGTTATTAATTACCAAAACCACCAAGGGAGCAAATGTGCTTTCACTTGGTCAGCTTTTTTTCCGCATAAATTCTTCATGCAAATAAAGAAATATGTCATCATTTCTTGCTTCCAAAAAGGTGATCGTAGTGACATATTCTAATTTGACTTATACTTGAAACATAGCTAAATTGTTAGAGACATTGTCGATACGAAGAACAATTTATAGTTTCATTATGAACTTTGTATGTCATATTATATCGTTGTGTATTGAAAAAAAATTCCGCATACCCATGTTGAAAATCCTGGCTCCGCCACTGCATCATGTCATAAAATGTTGTGGTGTTTACCGTCTTATTTGTTCGTTTCCGGATTTGCTTCTCCTCGCTAGAGTTCCAAAAGTGTTTCGGAGTGTGAGGATCCGTTCGACTATGTTGGTTCGTCTTCTTCATGGATTCGTTCTTCTTCCAAGCGGGATCTCGGGCAAGATGATCATTTCCGTGGATACCACTACTATCATTGCTATGCTAGTTGTCTCGTTTCTATCCCTATGTCTCGCTGCCTATCACTTGTTTGTCAAGCCTCCCAAGAAGTCATGATAAGCCTCTAACCCTCCACCTTCCGAGCAAACCATTGTTTGGCTATGTTACCACTTGTGCATCCCTTCTTATAGCACTGCTAGTTGCAGGTGCAGGTTGTTCCATGTGATAACATGGATATCTTTGGGATATCACAATATTCTTGCTATTTAATTTAATGCATCTATATACTTGGTGAAAGGTGGAAGGCTTGGCCTTTTGCTCGGTGTTTTGTTCCACCTTTGACGCTCTAGTTCTGTTTACCGATGTTATGTTCCATATTGAGCGCTCCTAACATGCTCGGGGTTGTTAAGGGGACCCCCTTGATAATTCGTCTTTGATTAAAACTCGTCTGGCAAGGCCCGGCTTTGGTTTTACCATTCTCCAACCTAATAAAACTTGCATAGGGACTTTTCGGACCCCATGGATAATTAATCAACACCCCGGGCCAATGCTCCTCATGAGTGTTGGTCCAACTTGTCAACCGCTGGTGGCCGTGAGGGGTAATTCTGTGATTGGCCTACCGGAAGTTTGGACAATCCGGTCGTGTCGTGAGAATGAGATACGCGACTCCTATCGAGATCGTCGACACGCCGGGTGGCCTTGCTGGATTTGTTTTACCGTTGACGAAATATCTTGAGCATCGGGATTCCGAGGATACTTTGGGCTATCTCGAGGTTGAGGTTTCCCACCGTAGTTTGTGGCTAGTTACTGATGGATCATTTGGAGCACCCCTACAGGGTTAAATCTTTCTGAGAGCCGTGCCCGCGGTTATGTAGCAACTTGGAAATTGTTTAACACCCGGTTATAGAAAATTTGAAGTAAACTCAATTAAAATACACCAATCGTGTGCGTAACTGCGACAGTCTCTTTTCGGGGGAGTTCGTAAAGAGAACATGGTGGGATTATGTTTGACTCATAAGTAGGTGTTCAGGATCACTTCCTGGTCATTACTAGTTCACGTCCGTTTATGCGTAGATCATTCTTTTTATTCATGTACTCGTAAGTTAGCCAGATATCAAATGCTTAGTACTTGTTACAGCTGCACCACTTAACCATACCTTACCCATTAAGCTTTGCTAGTCTTGATACCCTTGGAAATGAGATTGCTAAGTCCTCGTGGCTCACAGATTACTACAACAACAGTTGCAGGTACAGGTAATGCGATGCTTTGAGATGAGAGAAATGCTTGTTTGATTTGGAGTTCTTCTTCTTCTTCTTCAACGATCATAGGATGGGTTCCAGGCCGGCAGCCTGGGATTAGCAAGGATCTATGTCGCTTTTATCGTTTGATTTCGTCCGTAATCGGACCCTGCTTTTATGTACGTGTTAGCACTCATTTTTGGCAGAAGGCGGTTCAAGGCCGATGACCCGCCCCCAGAGGTGACCTGGCGTGGTTATGACTCGGCTAGCAATGGCTTAAAGATCATTGCTGGAAAGGCGCCAATGTGGAGGAGATACAGCCGCCCAGAGAGGTCGATTATCGGCTCAATAACTCAGTAACCCGGCGACAGAGATCAGCTCAAGTTCACAAGGATTATCAAAGGATGGAAAGACCAAGACTCGGCAGGTGACGATGACCCGGCATGAAGATGACTCGGCAAGCCGTCAGGACAGCCTCTCGAGCGGTACTACGGTGTAGCCGTGCCCGGAGCGGTAGTACCGTGCCCATCGAGACCCGGCAAGACGGCTGACCAGCAAAGCGACGGGTTACGAAGCAAAGTGAACTGGCGTCAACACAGAAGAGCTACGGGCGACTCAGGAAGCCAAGAGCAACGGGCGACTCAGGAGGCCAAGAGCAAAGGGCGACTCGGAAAGCCGGCTCTATAAGCCGGCTCTACGGCTCAGGAGAGGGAAAGCTGACTGCGAAAGGCTAAAGATGGACTCAGAAGACCAAGGCCGGCCCACACTTTCGGCGACTCACACTATAAGCCGGCCCAACAGAGAGTCCGAGCCCAAGACGGCCCTGGCGGGTGCCTTACCTAGTTAAGGCTAGAAACCGACTATGATTGTAACTTGTAATTCGTGTAGGAGTCTCTTACTTGCACGGGAAGTCCAGCCGCCTCATATATATGTGAGAGGTGATGGCCGATTGAATCAAGCACACAATCGACATATCAATACAATCTACTTTTATCTCTTAACCCTTGTTCATGCTTCCGTTATTCGGCGACTTAGCATAAGTTCATCGAATATCGACAATCGAGCCGGGGGCAAGCGAATTGACCCGGTTCAGCCAATCGTCGCCGGCTTCCTCCGACGGGGTCCCTCCCGAGGAACCGGGGCGTCTGGTCCTAAAAGCGCCCGCTTGCTGTCTTGCGTATCGCGCTGCGAGCCGGCCTCCCGCGGGGCGAGTTGCGGTGCATCACCCCCGGCCCTGCGGGTACACGTTGACGTGTTCGTGTGCGAACACACTTTTTGGCGACTCCGCTGGGGACGATTCGATCTAAAAATTGGACAGCAATGACCAATTCTAAGACCGACTCCGCTGGCATCAGCACTGACAACATCATCAAACCGGCTCTTGAGGAGCTGTCAGAAGCACAACGCCAAGGCTTGGCGGCTTGGGAGAAGAAACGTGACGAGGAGTTCAAGGTGCTGCGGCAGAAGCAAGCTGAGGCAGATCGGGAGCTATATCTGGCAAGTCTCAAGAAAGATCGGCAAGGAGTCATCTCGCCGATCAGAGAGCCGGAATACGTGCCTCTAAGTATCAAGGTCAGCCAACCAGCCATAAGCAATAGCCTCTTTACTCCTGAACAATTAGCCAAAATCCAGTATTACGTTGGACAAAGCACAAATAATATGTATGATCTTATGCTGGAACGTGATAAGGCTAAAGAAAACACGCCGTTAAGCCGGTCATCGGAGTTACAGCCGATGAGCCAGAATAGAGATAACCGACTTATGCCTATGCTGTCAAGTCCGACTCCCATCCAAAGCATACCTTATTCGGCTAGACAGCCGGATCAAGCAGTACGTTTTGGAGATGAGCCGGCGCCGACTCAGAATTCGGCTCTCTGGGCACAAGCCGCCCCTTTGACCAACTCGTCCACTGTGCCGGCTCAATCGTACAACATGGACGCTATGGTGGCCAAGCTGAGGAGTGAGTTGGATCAGATGGCTTACGATAAATTCGGGATAACACTAAAGCCTAGAAATTATACTAAGCCCTATCCCGAATATTTTGATTTACAACCTTATCCCCCTGGTTACCGAGTTCCGGATTTTTGTAAGTTCAATGGGGTGGATAATAAATCAACATGGGAACACATTAGTCAGTATTTGGCTCAACTAGGTGAAGCCAATCATGAGCATCATAAAGTTCGCTTGTTCTCATTATCTTTAATCGGCACTGCTTTTTCATGGTTTTCTTCTTTAGCTCCTAATTCCATACATACTTGGTTTCATTTAGAGCGGAAGTTTCATGAACACTTTTTTGCCGGAGAAATTGAGTTAAAATTATCTCACCTTACATTGGTTAAGCAAAAGCATGACGAGTCGGTATCCGACTATGTCAAAAGGTTTAGGAACACAAGAAACCGATGTTATAGCTTAGCTATAACTGAGAGGGATATGGCCGACTTAGTACTTAATGGTTTACGATCCCATTTAAAAGAAAATTTAGAGGGGTATGAGTTCCTAAGTGTCGGTCAAGTGCAAGAAAAGGCTCTGGTTCAGGAGAGCCGGGCCAATGAGATGAAAGAATCACATCGGGTGAGCCGGAGCCGGCTTAACACCATCGAGGGGAGTGCCGGCTCAGACGAGGAAACCGATATTTACACTGCTAAGTTTGTTTGGCCGGGTAAAACCAAACCTTATGTGTGTGATGATCTTAAGCCGGTTCGTAAGAATCGAGACGATGAGTTTAAATGCACTTTCGACGTAGGCAAGTGTGATAGAATATTTGATGCCTTGTTGAAGGACAAAATTATAAAGATCAATCATGTCATACCACCGCTTGAAGAGATAAGGCGGCGGGCTTATTGCAAATATCATCATTCTTTCTCTCATGACACTAATGATTGTAACGTTTTTCGTCGACAGGTCCAATCGGCCCTTAATGACGGACGATTGTGCTTTGCTAGCATGGCAATTGATCAACAGCCGTTCCCAATGAACGCGCTAGACCTGGAGGGAAAAAAGGTACTCATTCGGCCAGAGACGGCCGGATCATCTAACAAAGCTAACGTTGTTGTTGGTAAGCCCAGGGACACGCAAGCCGGCAACATGGTGACTGGGAGGAAGGCGACTATAAGTCGAGAACCCGGCGGCAAGGAGGTTATCAAGATTACCATCAGCAATCCTACGCTCGGGGGGCAACAGGAAGAGCCGCCCAGATCACCGCAAAGGTTCATTAAGCCGAAGAGCCCGGAAGTCGGCCAGTGGCGGGTTAATACAGCTAATGCTAAGTACAAACGCATTAAGCCGACTTTTGACATGTTGATGAGCAATTATGTCAGACAAGCCGGCGCAAGCACAAGCCGGCCCTATGGAAAGTGTTCAAGGTCACCGGCAGAGTTCAGTCGGTACGTTAAGCCGGCTGTAGCAAAGACGCCACCTCTGAAAAGCACTTTTGACAAAAGCCGGCTAGGGCCAGTAAGCCGGCTCAAGGAGCATATGCCAAGTCCAGAGAGAGGAAAGGTGTGGCGTGTCAAGCCGCGAGCTGTTAGGGCTAGTGAGCCGGAAAGCATAACAAGCAGGACATTTGGCGGTTCATTTACCATTGGCAGCCAGATACTGAAGATGAAGGAACCGGTCACAGAACCGGCGAGAGGCAGACCGATACTTGTTATCGGGCCTAACGGCGCGGCGAATGACCATGAAGCTAGCTCCAGTCAGACTGAGCCGCGTGACCCAAAATACACTCAACCAAGATGGTGCCCTGCCGGGTTAACCAAGACGCAGAAGAGAAAACTACAAATGCTGAGGAATCAAGAAAAGGCTGCAGTAGAGGCTGAACGGCTCAGAGATATAGGTTTTAACAAGGATCGCCCAATGATACACTCTCAAGTCTGGGTGCCTAAGCCGACGGAGTTCATAAATCAAGCACCTAGCGTACCAGTCTTTGCCCTGGAGAAGGGCAAAAAGCCGGTTGAAATACCGGCTGTTATTTATTCATCGTGGGCTGATGAGGTTGAAGCTGCAGACCTAGCAAGAGATAAGCCGGCCGCTGACGAGTCGGTAATGTCACAACTCACCTCAGAGGATTCAGCGGTGAATGAGTCAGCAATGACAGAACCAATGCTGAGAGAGCCGGTAATCATAGACTCATCCATGGATGACCTGTCTGGCGAGTCAGCGGCTGACGAGGAGCTTCCAAACCTCGTGACAGACGAGCCGCCAGTCCCTGAAAAGTCGGCCATTGATGACCCGCCAGGCGAGTCAGCAGATAATGAAGAGCTTCTGAACTATGAAGGAACGCCGACTCACATGAGCATGGACATCAACATGGTATACTATCTGCCTGATGAGTTTCGCGCTGTTGACGAGACCGGCTCAGTCGCCCAGATTAACTTTGGACCAAAGAACGTCACCTTCGAGAAGCCGGAGGAACCGGTTAAGCATCTCAAGCCTTTGTATATCAAAGGGCACATCAATGGGAAGCCGGTTACCAGGATGATGGTTGATGGCGGTGCTGTGGTTAATCTGATGCCTAATTCAGTCTTCAAAAAGTTACAACTTGATGATGATGATTTGATGAAGACGAACATGGTACTCAATGGGTTCGAAGGCGGAAAAGGAGTGGAAGCTAAGGGGGTTATCAGTCTAGAGCTTACAGTCGGAAGCAAGACCCTGGCTACTGCCTTTTTCGTTGCTGAGGTGCAAGGGAACTACAATGTGTTGCTAGGACGAGATTGGTTGCATGCAAACCAGTGCGTTCCATCTACTCTGCACCAACAGCTGGTTCAGTGGGTCGACGATGAAGTAGAAGTCGTCCCTGCGGATAACTCGGCCTGCATTGCATTAGCCGAGTCACTAGTTGACTGGCAACACTCCACTGCTACATGTCTTTCGGGGCGTGACTTGTCCGGGTTTGACTTCCTAAGTGCAACCCGGGATGGGTTCGTGCCAGTATCTCTAAAGCCGGTTGGTGAAAACCGGCTCAGACTCAAGTGAATGGATAACAACGATGAGTGGCTTCAAAGCCGGCTTGACAAGTATCGGGCCAACAAGAACGATATGTTTGAGACCATTGAAGAGCCTGGCGACTTAGACAAATTGGGGCAAGGCTTTACGTCGGCTGACCCGCTTGAAGAGGTGGACCTTGGAGACGGCACGGTGCCAAGGCCGACGTTTGTAAGCCGGAATCTGGAAGCCAGCTATAAGCAAGAGTTAGTCGCCCTGATCAGAGAGTATGCAGACTGCTTCGCGTGGGAGTATCATGAGATGCCTGGGTTAAGCCGCCAGCTCGTTGAGCATCGGTTACCCATCAAAGCTGGCTTTAGACCTTACAAGCAGCCGGCTCGAAAGTTCAACCCACAGATATATGGCCGGGTCAAGGAAGAGATTGGCCGGCTTATAAAAGCTAAGTTCATCCGGCCCTGTAAGTATGCTGAATGGGTCTCAAACATTGTCCCAGTTGAGAAGAAGGGGTCAGGAAAGATAAGGGTATGCATAGACTTCAGAGATTTAAATCGGGCTACACCCAAAGACGAATATCCTATGCCAATAGCCGATATGCTTATCAACGAAGCCTCGGGACACAAGATCATCAGCTTCTTAGACGGTAACGCAGGGTATAACCAGATATTCATGGCCGAAGAGGACTCGGCTAAGACGGCATTTCGCTGCCCCAGTTTTGTTGGTCTATTCGAGTGGGTAATGATGACCTTTGGGTTGAAAAACGCTGGTGCTACTTATAAAAGAGCGATGAATTTAATATTTCATGACCTTCTTGGGGTCATACTGGAAGTCTACATTGACGACGTGGTAGTCAAGTCGGACGGAGAGTTAGATCATTTGGCCGACTTACGACTTACGTTTGAAAGGATGAGGAAGTATGGGCTCAAGATGAATCCATTGAAGTGTGCCTTTGGCGTGTCAGCTGGAAAGTTTCTGGGTTTCATAATACATGAGCATGGCATAGAGGTTGACCCGGAAAAGGTTAGAGCTATTCAAAAGGTGCAGGCGCTGGCTTGCAAAAGAGACATGCAGAAGTTCCTCGGCAAGGTCAATTATTTGAGGCGGTTTATTGCTAACCTGTCTGGGAAAGTCGATGCATTTACTCAGATTCTTCGGCTTAAGAACGATGATGAATTTACTTGGGGGGCAGAACAGCAAGAGGCATTTGAAAGGATAAAGACGTGCTTATCAACACCTCCGGTTCTGAGGGCGCCGGCTCACGGTCAGCCATGCCGGCTCTACATTGCTGCTGAAGAGAGAGTTATAGGAGCCGCCTTAACCCAAGAAGCCGAAGGGAGAGAGTATGTCATCACATACCTAAGCCGCCGTTTGATAGACGCCGAGTCAAGATACAGCTCTGTGAAAAAATTGTGCTTATCCCTTTATTATGCCTGCACTAAGCTACGCCACTACCTCTTATCTAGTGTGTGTAAGGTGGTGGGTCAGACCAATGTTCTCAGACACATGATTCAAAGGCCGATTCTCAGCGGGCGAATCGGCAAGTGGGCATATGGGTTAATTGAGTATGACTTGGCTTATGAACCTCTCAAATCTGTGAAAGGCCAGGTCGTAGCTGATTTTATTGTTGAGCATCGGATTGACCCGGAGCAAGAAGCCGGCTTACACGTTGTGTCGGCTAAGCCATGGCGGCTCTATTTTGACGGCTCAGTTTGCAAGAATGGGCAGGGAGCCGGCGTTGCATACATCTCGCCCCACGGTACTGTATTTGAGGCCTCCTGCCGGCTTAACTACTTTTGTACTAACAATCAAGCCAAATATGAAGCACTTCTATTCGGGCTCGAGCTTTTGGTCAATACAGGGGTCTCTCATATCAAGGCATACGGTGATTCGTTACTAGTTGTTCAACAAGTGGCAAAGGTGTTTCAGTGCAATGACGAATCACTCAATATGTACCTTGAAAGATGCTTACACATTATAGCAAGTTTGGATTATTTTTCTATCTCTCATGTGTCTAGGCAGGATAATTGGCTCGCCAATGAGTTAGCGCAACAGGCATCAGGCTATCATGTCGACAGAGGCATGTTCTTCATAGCAGAAAAGCTGATGCTGATTGCTGCTGACTCAGAGAAGGCCGGCTCAGGTGAATCGGCTGGCGAAGGAAAAACCGGCTCAGGCGAGCCGGCTGATAAGGGAGACGCCGGCCTAGATAATCCGGCTGATAGAGAAGAAGCTGGCTCAGATGAATCGGCTACTGAGGAAGGGGCAACCCGGATTTCTGACTGGAGAGCACCTATTGTGAGTTATCTGAAGAACCCGAGTCAGAAAACAGACAGAATCGTTCGGCGACTTGCTCTCAAGTATACACTGGATAATGGCGACTTATGCCGCCGAACGGCTGATGGTCTTCTGCTTAAGTGCTTAGACGAGGATCAAGCTAGAGTCGCCATGGGAGAGGTACATGACGGCTTATGTGGAACACATCAGTCGGCTCACAAGATGAAGCGGATGCTCCGGCGAGCCGGATTTTATTGGCCGACGATGATCAATGACTGCTTCAAGTACTACAAGGGGTGCGAAGCTTGCCAGAAGTTTGGGGATATCCAGATAGTTCCAGCTTCCAAGCTCAATCCTATCATAAAACCGTGGCCCTTCCGGGGTTGGGCACTTGACTTTATCGGTATGATTCACCCGGCTTCATCAAAAGGGCATCGGTTTGTGTTGGTTGCCACAGATTATTTCACCAAGTGGTCTGAAGCAGTACCTCTCAGGAACATGACTCACAGGAGGTAATTCAATTCATTACTGAGCATATTGTTCACAGATTCGGTATTCCACAGACTCTCACCACGGATCAAGGAACTTCCTTCATGGCAAAGGAGGTTAAACAGTTTGCCGAATCACTTGGGATCAAGATGCTCAGTTCATCTCCATATTATGCTCAAGCCAATGGACAGGCTGAGTCTAGCAATAAGATCTTGATCAAATTGATTAAGAAAAAGATCAAAGACCATCCAAGGCGGTGGCATGAGGTACTGTCCGAAGCATTATGGGCTCACCGGGTCTCAAGGCACGGGGCTACCAAGGTGACTCCTTTTGAGTTGGTATATGGGCAAGAGGCCGTCTTACCCGTTGAGGTGAATCTAGCCGCCTTAAGGTTTGCTAAGCAGAACGATTTGTCGGTCGAAGACTACTATGGCTTAATGATGGATAACCTAGACGATGTGGCCGACAAACGATTAAAGGCTCTAAGGGACATTGAGAAAGAGAAGTTGCGGGTGGCAAAGACTTACAATAAGAGAGTCCGGCTCAAAGATTTTCAAGTTGGCGACTTGGTGTGGAAAGTTATACTACCAGTCGGCTCCAGAAGCCGGAAATTTGGCAAGTGGTCACCGAGTTGGGAAGGACCGCTGCGAGTCGCCAGAATAACACCTGGCAACTCTTATCTGGTGGAGACTTTGGAGGGCGACTTGCTACCTCGAGCTATCAATGGAAAATACTTGAAGAAGTTCCACCCAAGTGTATGGCAATCCGCCTGAGATCGTACATGGCCGATGAGCATAAGCATCGCCCTTAGACCACATGGCCGATGAGCATAAGCATCGTCCTTAGCCAAGAATCCTACATGGAATATTTTCTAGCACGCAAGCTCTGCTAGAAAACAGGGGGGCATATGTTAGCACTCATTTTTGGCAGAAGGCGGTTCAAGGCCGATGACCCGCCCCCAGAGGTGACCTGGCGTGGTTATGACTCGGCTAGCAATGGCTTAAAGATCATTGCTGGAAAGGCGCCAATGTGGAGGAGATACAGCCGCCCAGAGAGGTCGATTATCGGCTCAATAACTCAGTAACCCGGCGACAGAGATCAGCTCAAGTTCACAAGGATTATCAAAGGATGGAAAGACCAAGACTCGGCAGGTGACGATGACCCAGCATGAAGATGACTCGGCAAGCCGTCAGGACAGCCTCTCGAGCGGTACTACGGTGTAGCCGTGCCCGGAGCGGTAGTACCGTGCCCATCGAGACCCGGCAAGACGGCTGACCAGCACAGCGGCGGGTTACGAAGCAAAGTGAACTGGCGTCAACACAGAAGAGCTACGGGCGACTCAGGAAGCCAAGAGCAACGGGCGACTCAGGAGGCCAAGAGCAAAGGGCGACTCAGAAAGTCGGCTCTATAAGCCGGCTCTACGGCTCAGGAGAGGGAAAGCTGACTGCGAAAGGCTAAAGATGGACTCAGAAGACCAAGGCCGGCCCACACTTTCGGCGACTCACACTATAAGCCGGCCCAACAGAGAGTCCGAGCCCAAGACGGCCCTGGCGGGTGCCTTACCTAGTTAAGGCTAGAAACCGACTATGATTGTAACTTGTAATCCGTGTAGGAGTCTCTTACTTGCACGGGAAGTCCAGCCGCCTCATATATATGTGAGAGGTGATGGCCGATTGAATCAAGCACACAATCGACATATCAATACAATCTACTTTTATCTCTTAACCCTTGTTCATGCTTTCGTTATTCGGCGACTTAGCATAAGTTCATCGAATATCGACAATCGAGCCGGGGGCAAGCGAATTGACCCAGTTCAGCCAATCGTCGCCGGCTTCCTCCGACGGGGTCCCTCCCGATGAACCGGGGCGTCTGGTCCTAAAAGCGCCGGCTTGCTGTCTTGCGTATCGCGCTGCGAGCCGGCCTCCCGCGGGGCGAGTTGCGGTGCATCACCCCCGGCCCTGCGGGTACACGTTGACGTGTTCGTGTGCGAACAGTACGATGATCGCTATAGATGTTTGTAATTGAGATGATCATGATTTAGCTTGTGGCGAATGTAAGCCAATTCCATATACTCATCTCCTCTTTACATGTACTTGTAACGATATCCATTCTTGCGAAACGACGAGATGCGCTTTTATCCCTATCGAGGGCCTCGAGCCAGGATGAGGATAGGACCGCATCTTGGACGTTACAACCTCCTCCATATGTGGTGTTCGGTGGCACATCACAGGTGTGTGTGCGAGTTAATTATGTGTGATAGTGGAGTATGTGTGCCGGCTCGGTGAGGTACTTGGTTTGAACCTGTAACTGAACAAAGGCAAATCTGAATTGAGGAAATACAGTTCTGAATTCTGCTCCTGCTTCCTCCTGGTTCTCTTCTCTTCTTGCTCAGTCGGGCGAAAAAGGAAAGGGGCCTCATGCTGGTCATCACACTGGTAAGGGTTACCAAATCAAATCGAGTATTATAATCCAGCAAGACGCGCATGTTAAGTGAAATGCTAACCTGTCGTGATTGATTCCTTCGCTGGCTGGTAAAGTTTCTTTGTAGCTAGTCCTACATGGTACCCCTTATCCTCACCCCTCCAACATTGCTTTGAGATCTGTGCTCTCCAAATAACTTACTACAAGAAAATTTCTTTTTTTTTGTTTCTCTCAAATGAAGTAACATATGGACTTCAAACTTTGCAGGACAACACAACATTCTAACAAGAATGTGGGAAAAATACTTTCAGATTTTTTGGTTTGACATAAATATATAAAATGAGATTTTTTTGATTTAAAAAACTATTTTTAAGAATTTAAAATGCATGAAAAAATCTGAATGTATTTTTCCACATTCTTGTTAGAATGTTGTGTTGTCCTGCAAAATTTGAAGTTTATATGTTGTTTCGTTTGAGAGAAACAAAAAAGACAAATGTTCCTGCACGGATCTTGATGCTGAAATGAATGGCTTTGATAAGGGGTACCATGTAGGACCAGCTACAGAAAACCACACTCTTTTTGGAAGTGGTGAATTTTCTCGCCGGCTGGAAGCGCTCAAGCGCACACAAGCAGTGGCAGGCATGAGAAACTAGACACGACGCTCCTTGCTTTGACTGGACTCGTCAAGTTTGCTATGTGGGCGGACGTCCTGTTGCGGCGAGTGGACTCGTCAAGTTCTGCATCAAGATCTCGACCTAACCAGTTGCCGCGACGGGGCGAGGATCGGAGGCGGAGATAGGCAGTCGCTCGGTTTCGTTTTCGTTTTTGATGGGTGGTCGGGGTTTTGGTATAGAGGCGCTCATCCTCATACCGCTCCATAAACATCGCCACCGCCTCCACATCGTTCTCTCATGGCGGCGACCATCCAGGTCACTCGTGGGAGGGTCCAGTCGTTCATGTGGGAGAGAGGTGAGAGAGCTGCTTGTCTAAGGATGGAGTCTTACCTTGGGCAGGCGACATCGGCGCCGGCGACGGCAACCCTAGAGAAGATGTCAATAGGGCAACGACGACAGCGTCCCACAACCACACGACGACGGCGGCGCAGTCGACGTTGAGCGGCAGAGGCTGGGAACCCTGGTTCCACGATGGCGGGGTCGACGCAGAACCACACCATAGGAAAAAGATCAAGGGAGGATTGGTTCGTGAGGAGCTAATTGCATGAAACTATCACACTTCGGCATGCTGTAACGGATCGGTACCACTAGTCACTTCTGTTGCAAGTCAGTACCATCTCAGAGCCTAGTTGTTGCAAAACGGTCTAAACTGCGTATAACAGTGTATCTGACCGTTGGGGGCCGCCTGTCAAGGCCTGACATGGCATCTTCTTTTGCGAAAAAACCCTCACTTTTTATTTAATCACTCGTATATCCCTTGGTTGTCAAAAAGGGACCTGACTGGGATTATTATTTTGTGTATGTAAAAATAGCACGCACACGCGCCCGCTGTGATTCGAACCGAATCCACGGCGACACTCCATCACTTCCTGCTAATAGCAGGAATTCATTTTTTATATATGAGAAAATTGCAAAAAACATTGAAAAATAAACGCGCAATTTCCAAGTGGGGATTCGAGGTGCCCAGGGAACTAGCCCCCACTAAAGCAACAAACCCCTCCCGTGACCCCCGCGTCGCCTCCCCCGACGGCGGCGGGGGAACCCTAGCCGCGCCGCCGAGGCCCCCTCCCCGCCCCGTCCCACCCCCTCGCCGCCACCGGAGGAGCGGCCGGCGAAGCCGCGCCGGCTCCCAGGAAGGTGGCGGCGGGGCGCCGCGGCTGGACCAGCTCTGTGCTGCCTCCCCCTTTTCCGTCGACCTCCGCCTCGCTCCGGCGACGGCGTGCCTCCGGCGGGTCCCCACCCCCCTCCGCCCCTCGGCCCTTGTCCGCCCCTTTCCCGTTGGGCTCCGGCTGCTCCTGCTCCGTCGGCGCGTCCTTCCCACTCCCCCCTTCCGCGCCAGATCCATGGCGTCCGCCAGCGCCCCTGTTGCTGCCGGCGCCGGATCCCGGGAGGGAGGGGCCGGGGCTTCTTGGCCGGGCTGGCTAGTCCTAGGGGCGCCACGGTGGCGCTCTGCCCCCCCCCCCCCCGCGGGCGCTGCGACCATGACTCCGAGTGGCGGTTCATCTCGGTGGTTGCCCTGCGGTGGCTGCCTCCTGTAGCGCGCTGGCCGGGTGTGTGGCACGCCCACTGATACGTCTCCAACGTATCTATAATTTATGAAGTATTCATGCCATGTTTACAATAATTCTATATGATTTTGGTATGATTTTATTAGAACTAACCCGGACTGACGCTATTTTCAGCAGAGCTACCGTGGTGTTGTTTTTGTGCAGAAATAAAAGTTCTCAGAATGGGCTGAAAATTTACGGAGAATATTTTTGGAAAATATAAAAATACTGGAGCAAAAAGCTGGGTCAGGAAGTGACCGAGGAGGCCACAAGCCTGGGGGACGCCCCCCCTAGGGCGCGCCCCCTAGCTTGTGGGCTCCTCGGGCACCGCCATGACGTGAAACCGACGCCAAAAACTCCTATAAATACAGAAACCTCCGGGAAGAAACCTAGATCGGGAGTTTCGCCGCCGCAAGCCTCCAGAGCCACGAAAACCAATCGGGAGCCCGTTCCGGCACCCTGCCGGAGGGGGAAACCATCACCGGAGGCCATCTTCATCATCCCGGCGATCTCCATGACGAGGAGGAAGTAGTTCACCCTCGGGGCTGAGGGTATGTACCAGTAGTTATGTGTTTGATCTCTCTCTCTCGTTTTCTTGAGATGGCACGATCTTGATGTACCGCGAGCTTTATTAATATAGATGAATCATATGGAGTTTTCCCCTCTCTATCTTCTTGTGATGAATTGAGTTTTCCCTTTGAAGTTTTCTTATCGGATTGAATCTTTAAGGATTTAAGAACACTTGATGTATGTCTTGCGATGGGATATCCGTGGTGACAATGGGATGTTCTATTGATCCACTTGATGTATGTTTTGGTGATCAACTTGCGGGTTCCGTGACCTTGGGAATCTATGCATAGGGGTTGGCACATGTTTTCCTCTTGACTCTCCGGTAGAAACTTTGGGGCACTCTTTGAAGTTCTTTGTGTTGGATTGAACATGATGAATCTGAAATTATGTGATGCATATCGTATAATCAAGCCCATGGGTACTTGTGGTGACATTGGAGTATCTAGGTGACATTAGGGTTTTGGTTGATGTGTATCTTAAGGTGTTATTTTAGTACGAACTCTAGGCCTGTTCGTGACACTTATAGGGATAGCTCATAAGATTGATCAGAAAAGATAACTTTGAGGTGGTTTCGTACCCTACAATAATTTCTTCGTTTGTTCTCCGCTATTTGTGACTTTGGAGTGAACTCTTTGTCGCACGTGAGGGATTTATATATGATCCAACTATGTTAGTATTGTTGAGAGAACTTGCACTAGTGAAAGTATGAACCCTAGGCCTTGTTTTCAAGCATTGCAATACTGTTTTTGCTCACTTTTGTTACTTGCTACCTTGCTGTTTTTATATTTTCAGATTACAAAAACCTATATCTACCATCCATATTGCACTTGTATCACCATCTCTTCGCCGAACTAGTGCACCTATACAATTTACCATTGTATTGGGTGTGTTGGGGACACAAGAGACTCTTTGTTATTTGGTTGCAGGGTTGTTTGAGAGAGACCATCTTCATCCTACGCCTCCCACGGATTGATAAACCTTAGGTCATCCACTTGAGGGAAATTTGCTACTGTTCTACAAAACTCTCCTCTTGGAGGCCCAACACGAGTCTACAAGAAGAAGGTTGCGTAGTAGACATCACCCACGAGCTCCCTTCACCGCCCCCATACCCTGCAGGTGCGGCTCTGGCCCCGGCGGCCATGGACCTGCGCCCTCCTCCGGTGTCCATGGTTGGCCGGAGCGGCTCCAGATCCGACGCTCCCCGCGTCCGACTTGCGTCTACTTCCGGCTCATCCGGCTACTCGGTGTCTCGGCGGCTCCGCAATCACCACCTGCAGGCGTCCGTGGTTGGCCGACATCCACCCCGGTGCGGCTTCTACTCCGGTGTGCCTCTGGAGCTGCGCCCCCCTTCCAGCTCCTTCGGCTCGCCGGCGTCCTTGCAGCTCCGGTCCCGGCGGCCCGGATCTGCGCTCCTCTCCGGATCTTGGCTCGTTCGGGTCTTCGGTCACCGTCGCACCAATCCGTCCTTCCGCCCGGCTGCCCAACCCCGTCCACCTCCGTGTTCCGTCCGCCCTTCAGCATGTTCGCTAGCTCATTCTTCCGACAGCGCCCGATGCCTCCTTCAAGGGCAGGTGTTGCTCCCCTTCCTGCGATTGCGGTTCCGGCCTCCGACCCGACTTCCTCCTCCTCGACTTCTGCTCTGACGGTTTGGGATTGCTCAGATGCGGTCAGGGCGAAATCCTTGCTCGACCTTTCGATGCTGGCAGCGGCGACACCCGCGGGTGCCATTTCCTTCTTGGAGGCGCTGCCATGGCCGTTTTCTGTGCCCCTCTTCGAGCATCAGGGAAACCCTAGATCCCGCGGATCGGACGGCGATGGCGCCCCGGCGTCGTTCCCCTTCATGAAGGCGTCGTCTTGTATGCTCGTGGTGTCCTCGACGGTAGTTTCGATGATGTTGTTCGTCTTGTTGGTTTGGTTTGAGCCGCGTCCCAGGGTGGCGAGTGTAGCCGTGTTTCTTTTCTGTTTGGGCTGAGCATCCCATGTCCCTCTGTTCCGGTAGCCATGTTCACGCCGCCTGCGTTTGTGTCATGCGTTGTACCATCCCTGTATTCACTCTTAACTTCTTCTATCAATGGAATGATACGCAAGCTTTGCGTATTCGCGAAAAAAAAATGAGGATTCGAACAGGGGCCAGGTGGCCCAGCGCCTTAGCACTGCGCGCTCGCTGCCACCGCGCCATAGCGCTGCTTGGAGAAAATTGCATGCGTCTACGTTTTTATATGTTGGACCGTTCCATTTTTCTTTTATATGTTTTTCTTCGCTTCAAACAATAGGCGTATATATGTTTACGGAATTGCTATTTTCCAGTTGGCAGAAAAATAGCGACAAATCCGCACTGTTCGGATGCCGTTCGACGAGCGCTAGTGGAGGAACGGATCGGGAGGCCGAAAGATCTAGTGCATGCGTCGTATTTGGGTGAAGCTAGCCAAGCCGAGTGCATGCATGTTTCTTTCACATGCATGTGCGTATGAATCACCTAATTGCAAACGCTAATCACATACATGCATGTAAGACAAAATTGATGACATCACTCTAAATTCTCTTGTATTTCAAAACTTTAAAATGTTTTGTAGCTCAAACGGTCGATCCGATCAAAAAATTGTTTTTACATAAAAAATCCATCTCGACAAGAGCTTCAAAACTAGATCCCATTTTGATATGTTTCGATGAATTTTTTTGGGTCTAAAAGTTACCATGTGGGTGCTATATAAGTTATTACGCTTGCGGGTTATAATTTATCATCATGTTTACGAAGAAATTACCAGGGAATAAAAATGGTTTCTCCAACCTTCTCGTCACATGCATATGCCTGAATGCACTAGATGACAAAAAGGTTGATGTAATTCTGGATTTTTTTATCGGGAAAGCTATTTTCGAACCGACAGGAGAATTGCAACAGATCCGAACGATCAGGGACGGAGCTAGCATGTAGGCATTGGGGTCAATTGACCCCAATGAAACTACTAAACCCTTCAATACCTTAGTACTAATCACTCTTGATTTATAGAAGATGACCCTATTACCATGGATATGACCCCATCAAGGTTTTTTTCTAGCTTCGTCCCTGCGAACGATGTGGATGTCATACATTCACGATCGGACGGCACTGGTGATCTCACGATAACTTCCTTTGACTGGTTTCTTTTTTCGCAAAAATAGTCGTGGTGAGATTCGAACTCTGTACCTGGACCTTCGTAGTAGATGATGTCGCAACGAATATTTTATGTAAAAGCGGTTTTTCAATCGAACAAACGGTTTGAGCTACAAAATGTTTTGAAATTTTATTTTTAATGGAATCTTTGCCGACATCATCTTTTCGTTTTATCTGCATGGATGCATTGTTAATTGGGTTCAATACGTGAGATGAGAAGCATACGAGTGCGCTGCATGCGAGGTAATCATTCAGATCTGTTGCTAAACTTCCGAACAGTCGGAAGTAAGCACTGTCCATATGTTTATACTTCGTGTCGTTCCGTTTTTTATATGATATTTTTCCGGAGTTTTTTTAGATCTTAGGTGTGTATCGTGTATTGAAAAAATTATGCACACATATATATACATTTTATATTAAGTAAATGTTCAATATATAAACAAAAAAATTATACTAAAACATTCATTGTAAATGAAATAATGTTGACACTATTGAAAAAGGATCCTATGTATATTATATAAGTTTGCGTATTGTTACGAATCTACGACGAAGGGTCTTACATATTTTTACATTTTTGCACATTTCATATATACTATCTCTGTACCACAATAATTGTTGTTGGGAAGAACTAGTCTAGTTCTCCCCAACAACAATTATTTAGGAACATAGGGAGTAGGGTTTGTAGTAATAAAAAATCATGTGCATCGTATACTTAAAAAGTTCACCGTATATTACAAAAATATGTATATTAATATTTTGTATTACATGTCATATGATACTAAAAATTGTTCATCACACGTTTAATGTATATATATTGAACATTTTTAATATAAAATGATCTTATTTGAATATATGATGAACTTTTTTGTATTACAAAAACGTTCGTTGTATATGTATTGAACATTTATTTAATTTATGGTGTATATATATGTGTATTGTTTTTGTTAATATAGAATACACACACTACATACGGCCTGAAGAATACCCATGATCTGAAACAAATAAAAGAAATCTGAAAAAAAAAATTGAACGGCGGAATATATAACAACACAAATGCCTGCTTCTGCAATAAGACGTGGCTGTGGCACACTGGCATCGAGCGCGCACCGAGAACGCCCTGGCTAGGGTTCGAATCTCCACCGGAGAGATGATGCACGTGCTTGTTTTTTCTTAGAAAAAAAGAATTTCCAGTTTGGTCTTTTTTGACAACTAAGGGATATATGTGTGATTAAATAAAATGCAAATGTTTTTTTGGCAAAAGAACATGCCACGTCAGGTCCTGACAGGCGGGCCCCAACGGTCAGATACACCGTCTATACACGGTTTAGACCGTTTTGCAACAACTAGACTCTGAGATGGTACTGACTTGCAACAGAAATGACTAGTGGTACTGATCCATTACAGCATGCCGAAGTGTGATAGTTTCATGCAATTAACTCGTTCGTGAGAGGAATTGGATCGGCGCCGACATATCTTTTTTTCCTTATGTAGTTTATTAATTTGGATTTGGATGAGATTGAGGGATGTGAGACTTATGATATGGTTGATTAATTCAGATTTGATTAGAGATTAACCATGATTGGTTCTTTTACCATGAAAAGTTATGATATGTTTAGATTTTTTACTCGTTACGGAAGGTGAGGCGGAAAATACAGCGAGATAGGGTGGTGGGAGGAGAGACGAGAAAAAACCAGACGAAGTGAGAGGAGAGACCAGAAAAAGCAGACAAAGATGGGAGGTGAGACGAAAGTAAACCGTTGAATGGGAGCTACCAACTACCTCTTTAGGATTTAGAGATACTAGTCGTCAACCAGTGTGTTCACACGGGCTATCTTCAAATTGTTGTGTCATTTGGTATTATTTTAGTGCATTTTTAATGAATTAGTTAATGATATGTACAAATAAACATTGTATAATTTATATTTTGATAGAATTACTACATATGTTATATTTTTATATTAAAATGTAATTTATATTACTTAACAAAGCCTGGATTAATACAATGTATGGAACCCCATTTATGTGAAATGATGTCCAGTTTGTATATATTAGAAGATTCCCTCGCAATGACATCTGCAAGTGCAATGGGTTTTTGACAAATAATATCCCTGAAAATAGTCGGTACTGCTTAGCATATTTGTGTAAAACTATTCAATTTTTAAAACATAAGAATGATCTGCATCGGCTTGATGAAAACTACTATTCGGAGTACTTCATCACCCTCTCATCCCCAGGGTTGTCGTCATTTAAATTAATCCCTCGTGTTTATATTATTATTTAATGATACTCGTGTTGGGGAACGCGACAGAAAACAAAAATTTCTGAACTGCGAGCACGCTCAGGATCACTATAGAGATGCATACAAGGTTTTGATCTGATCATTACCGACTCGTAGCGCAGCGGAAGTAGAGTCGATGAAGATCGGCGGTGCAGATCCCCGCAGCTAGGATTTACAACCTCCCAACCGTGAGGACGTATTCCCTCGTCGGACAGCCCTTCGGGAGGCGGTTGGACAGTCCCTCGAACGATGTCACGGACAGCCCTTCGGGAAGACCCTCGAAGCTCGAACGGTAACTCGGACAGCCCTCCGGGAGGACCCTCGAACAGCCCCTCGGGCAAAAGATTGAAACTACGACCTCTCTATGGGGTTGCACACATACGGTGTCAGCTATCCGGCAGGGCTTCGCCGTCCAGAACTAGTTCCTGCCGGAACCCAGACAACCTTTCGGCTCTACGAAACTATTTCGCGGGGAGGGAGAGAGAAGGCCATATCATGCATGGCATTTGTATGTGAGAAAGAGTGAGTGTGGAGAGTGCATCTCCACCTCTATTTAGAGGAAAACCCCAAGTGTAAGAGCACATTTCTCCATGTGTGGTTTTGGGTAATTGATGACAATCCCTATGGACTAATGGTTTCCTTAAGTTATATTCGAAGAATTTGTCCATAGGCACTTCTTGAAGTCCATCTGTTGGTTTCAAGGAGTTTATATGGTGACCAAGGTGGTATTAAAGGTTTTATCCAAAGATTGGTCATAGAGAAGATAAGATACAAGGTTGATCAAGACTAAGTCAAAGAGTGAATCAAGTTGATCAACACACAAAGCGTACAAGATGTACCGAGAGGGATCAAGTGATCCCATGGTATGGTAAGCATTGTCCATTACGCTTTGTGTACTAACCCATGTTCCCTATGAGTGTTCTTTGTGGGGTTAGGTATGTTTCCATGGGCGAGCATCAATAAGAAGATCCCATACAATCCATGGAGGATGACATCAAGTGGTGATCGTCATCAAGGTTGCGGTGTGCAAGTTCAAGTGAAGCTTCACGGAGAGATCATGCTTGAAGCTTTCCGTCCATTGTGGTGACAATGGACTTGTGAAGATGTGCCGAAGAGTGGCTCACCCATAGTGGAGTATGGGGGAGCAATCAACTAGTCTTCTTCGAGCCAACGCAATCAAGAAAGGTGGTCCATCTTGAGGAAGTCTAGATCGTCATCATCTAGCTCAAGTGGACTATGCTCAAGGCTAAGGTTTGACCTTGATAGGGTTTTCTATTTTACCGGTCTCATAGTGGTAGTTGGGAGACTCGGTTATAGGATAGATAGCCGTACTATCAAGGGGGCTCTCAAGTGAGTAGCTTGATCGTATCGTTCGTTGAGAGCTCAAACCATTGCATTCTTGGCATCATCATCTTTCTTGGTTCTTGGTTGGTTTTTCTCTTTGAGGTTTCTTGAGCTTATGGTCAGCTTCATGACAAGCTCAAGTTCATCGAAAACGGAGTTCATATGCATCTTCTATGATGTTTTCGATGTTGGAGTTTTTGCCGATTCTTCATTGAAAGAGGTTTCACATCTCTATACCATTGGCATTTTCTTGGTTCTTGGTCGCTGTTGGATAGCTCTTGTCATCCTGAATCCAACAAGCTTGAGTTTGCTCAATTCGGAGCTCATTTGCAGAGGTTATGGCAGTTCTGGTATTACCTGTTTTCTTGATACAGTTGTACCGCTCGCTCGTGTCTTCCGGCATAACCACCACCCCAGGGGTGATACCCTGGGGGTGCTGCCACTATCTGGTTCCCAGCGGTTGTACCGTTGCCTCCGGGCGGTTGTACCGCCAATTGCTGGGTGACCCTGGGTGGCAGCCCTGGGCGGTTGTACCGGCCCAACACCGGGCTACAACCGGACACGGTTCTGTTGTGCTGCGGTTGTTGGGCGGAGGTTGGACGGTTGTACCGCTATATCACTATAGCCCGGTACTACCGGTGTCTCAAGCGGTTCTACCGCTTGGGACTTTGTCATGTCCAGCGATCGAGTTGAGCGGTTGCACCCGGCCAACTTTCTGTTATGGTCCAGTGGTTGGGCGGTAGTAGGGCGGTTGTACCGGTCTTACCGGTTGTACTGGTGGTACCGCCCACTCCACCGGTTGTACCGCCCGTGTGCTATTCTGCACATAACGGGCAGATTTGTGGGGACCTATTTAAGGGGGTCTTCTTCCCCAATGGTTCCCTAACCTTTGAGCAAGTTTTCCCCCACCATTGTTGACCTCTTGAAGCTTGCTATCTCTCAATCCCTCCAATGATTCTTGCTAGTTCTTGAGGGAAAAGAGAGAGGAGATCTAGATCCACATTTCCACCAATCACTTTCTCCTCTATGTGAGGGGAACCCCTTGGATCTAGTTCTTGGAGTTCTTGGTGTTCTTCTTTGTTCTTCCTCTAATTTTCCTCCCTAGCATTAGTTGCTTTGGTGGGATTTGGGAGAGAAGGACTTGGGCACTCCGTGTGCCCTTGCCATTGCATTTGGTGCATAGGTTTGAGTTCTCCATGGCGATACGTGGAAGTGAAGTTTGAGAAGCTTATTACTCTTGGGTGTTTGGGCACCCTAGAGCTTGTTCCTCTTGGGTGCCTTGGCGCCCTAGATGGCTGGTGGTGCCTCGGAGCTCAATCATTGTGGTGTAAAGCTCCGGGCAAGTGTCGGGGTCTCCAATTAGGTTGTGGAGATTGCCCCGAGCAATTTGTACGGGTACTGGTGAACCGACCCCAAGGGTTGCCAAAGTGTACGGGTACCGGTGACCGCCCCCAAGGGTTGCCATTTGTACGGGTTCGGTGACCGCCCTCAAGGGTCCCTTAGTGGAATCACGGCATCTTGCATTGTGCGAGGGCGTGAGGAGATTACGGTGGCCCTAGTGGCTTCTTGGGGAGCATTGTGCCTCCACACCGCTCCGAACGGAGATTAGCATCCGCAAGGGTGTGAACTTCGGGATACATCGTCATCTCCGCGTGCCTCGGTTATCTCTTACCCGAGCCCTTTACTTATGCACTTTACTTTGTGATAGCCATATTGTTTCTTGTTATATATCTTGCTATCACTTAGTTGTTTATCTTGCTTCGCATAAGTTGTTGGTGCACATAGGTGAGCCTAGTTGTTTTAGGTTTTGTGCTTGACATATTAAACGTTAGTTTTATTCCGCATTTGTTCAAGCCTAAACCGTAATTATTTTAAAGCGCCTATTCACCCCCCCCCTCTAGGCGACATCCACGTCCTTTCACCAAGGGGTAGGGTGGCACTTGAAATACCCAAAAAACCCATCACATGGAGTTTCCAAAGGGACAAAATGGGAAGGCTAGAGGACCTCCATGGAGGAGATCCTCCCTTGGCCGGCCACCACAAGTGGGCCCCCCATGAGGGGCTCTCATCCATCCATGTCATCCCAAGATATTTTGGGACAAAGCCCAAAAAGGTGGCTTTCCATAAAATAACCATAAAGTGATTTTTACTATTCACGAAACCATTTTTTCGCGACCGTTAAATCCGAAAATATTTATGTGGGTCTTAGAATAATTCCAGTACCCACTAAAACAATTATGGACGTGTTCCGAACCATTTTCAGATCAATGATTTTCATCTGCGAAAAGCAACCAAAGCGGTTCCGGCAGTCCGAAACATTTCTGGTTTTTGTCTCCGGAAAATCCCCGAAGTTACCGGAACAATTCTGGTACCCTCCAATAATTTCCAGGCGTATGCCGAAACCAATTTGACTTAATGGTATACACCGAAACAACTTTTCGGTTTTTCCGAAACTCTTCCGGTGTTCTCTCTCCGGAACTCTTCCGTTGTCCCCGAAACTTTTCCGGTGATTTTCTCTCACACTCCCTGTCTAGTATTCAGCAGATAGATGACCCTTAAGTGTGTGATCCTATAGGTTCGGTGAAGTATAGACATGAGCGGAATACTTTCCGATCAACGATCAACATCCGAGCCGTGGACACCCACATTGACCCCTATACCCACACGAATAAATATTCGAGTGATACATTAGTTTGTCGTGTGCTATTCCTGTTGCTTCACGATATGATACAAAACCCCGAGGTGCGACTTGTCGGCATCCCCATGGATCAACACCTTGTCCACTATGCCAGTTACCTCATTACCGGTTTTGTTCTCCTTTCTCGTTTCCGTGTACACTAGTAGAAAACAGGGCTTTGGTCCAGGCCAGAATATTGCATTAGTCCCGGTCGTGTTACGAACCGGGACTAATGGGTGCATCAGTCCCGGTTCGTGAGGCCAGGACGCCGGCCGGGCCTCGGTGGGCACCAGTCCCGGTTCGTCTGACCCCTTTAGTCCCGGTTCCAGACACGAACCGGGACTAAAGGTCCTCGCTCCTGGCGCAGCCCCTTTAGTCCCGGTTCTAACCACCAACCGGGACTAAAGATATGCCTATATATATGCTTGCCCCTGCCCGCTCACTCCTCTGTTTTTTGGCCGGCCGGCGTGTGGGAGGTGTGTGCTTCTCTGCTCTCACCTCCTATGCACACGAGGTGTTCGATGAAATGCCCGAGCCACGCTTAAGCTTTCTCCTCTCCAAGCTCGACCTCCAAGCTCCATTTTCCCCAAGATTTGTCTAGGTTTGGCGGTCCGTCACGTCCCGTCCCCGTCCTCACCGTCGTCGATCGCCCGCGCCGATCTCGTCGCCGGCACCACCGTGGTGAGCCTCTTGTTCTTATCTTGTTTTTGAAAGAAAAAAATTCTTAACTTGTATGATTTACATAGATACTTGTATAAATTTCTTACTTTTATTATTGTTTGTTATTATATAGTGCCATGGTCATGGTATCCGCCCACGTCGGCCCTCGTCCGGTCTATGATTCGGATGTGGTATATTATCTTTTATAACTATTTGTTTCATTTAGTGTTTATGACAATTATGCCGACCAACATGACATAGATGTGTTTATCTAGGAGGTATGTGAACCAGAAATTCCAACCGACACTCTTCTCGAGAGGTTAAATTTAGTTGAAAAAGAAAACGAGTATTTGAAAGAAAAATTGAAAAGAATTGAGGAGGAGAAGACGAAATTGGAGTTGCATGTTGCCGATGTCGTCGATGACCACAAGATCAAGATGGATGCAATGCGCTTGAAGATTAGAAAGATAAGAAAATATGCCATTGATAATGAGGCTTGGTATCATTATGCTGTTGGATCAATTGTTACCTTAGTTGCAATTATGATCGCATTTGTTGTTGCATTTAAATGTTTTACATAGTTGTATGTTAGTTTCAATTTATGTTTTAATTAGATGCTCTAGAGAGCTGTATGTTGTTCTATGAGAACTATGTATGAACTTTATGTATTTATTTTTTCAGTAATAACATTTGATCACTGTGTACTTTGGAGCACCAACCAAGGGTACGAGATAAATGGTAATACATTTTACACGATCACCCAAGATAAAAAGAGCACCAACCAAAACAGTGGTGTCCGCTTTGATGCAGCAATCACCAATAGGGCAAAGGACACATATTATGGTTACATAGAGGAGATATGGGAACTTGACTATGGACATGAATTTAAGGTCCCTTTGTTTCGATGCAAATGGGTCAATCTGTCAGGAGGCGGGGTACAGTTAGACCCGCAGTACGGAATGACAACAGTGGATCTCAACAATCTTGGGTACACAAACGAACCATTCGTCCTAGCCAATGATGTGGCGCAGTTTTTCCCGTAACCCTCTCAACATTTTAGCACATGGTATGTGGGTGAAATTATGAAACCATGCCAAGTTTCAACCTTTTCAGAGTTCATTTGCAGTGCTTTTCAATTTCAGGATCATTTAGCTCAAAATAAATCATGAAATGCATGAAAAAATAGCAAATGAAGTCAGAAAAGGGTTGAAAATTGATGATGTGGCTTTCAATGGTGCATATTGAATGCAGAAAAAGTCTGAAGTTAAAATATGTTTAAAAAAATGAAATCCCTTTTGTAATAGATGAGTTTTCGTTCGAAACCCTCTTACTTCGAAAGGGATTGTCCAGTTTGTACACGAAGTGCATCCTGTTTTTCCCGTAACCCTCTCAACTTTTTAGCACATGCTATGTGGGTGAAATTATGAAACCATGCCAAGTTTCAACCTTTTCAGAGTTCATTTGCAGTGCTTGTCAATTTCAGGGTCATTTAGCTCAAAATAAATCATGATATGCATGAAAAATAGCAAATGAAGTCAGAAAAGGGTTGAAAATTGATGATGTGTCTTTGAATGATTCATATTGAATGCAGAAAAAGTCTGGAGTTAAAATATGTTAAAAAAATGAAATCCCTTTTGTAATAGATGAGTTTTCGTCCGAAACCCTCTTACTTCGAAAGAGATTGTCCAGTTTGTACACGAAGTGCATCCAGTTTTTCCCGTAACCCTTTCAACTTTTTAGCACATGGTATGTGGGTGAAATTATGAAACCATGCCAAGTTTCAACCTTTTCAGAGTTCATTTGCAGTGCTTGTCAAATTCAGGGTCATTTAGCTCAAAATAAATCATGAAATGCATGAAAAATAGCAAATGAAGTCAGAAAAGGGTTGAAAATTGATGATATGGCTTTGAATGGTGCATATTGAATGCAGAAAAAGTCTGGAGTTAAAATATGTTAAAAATGAAATCCCTTTTGTAATAGACGAGTTTTCGTCCGAAACCCTCTTACTTCGAAAGAGATTGTCCAGTTTGTACATGAAGTGCATCCAGTTTTTCCCGTACCCCTCTCAACTTTTTAGCACATGGTATGTGGGTGAAATTATGAAACCATGCCATGTTTCAACCTTTTCAGAGTTCATTTGCAGTGCTTGTCAATTTCAGGGTCATTTAGCTCAAAATAAATCATGAAATGCATGAAAAATAGCAAATGAAGTCAGAAAAGGGTTGAAAATTGATGATGTGGCTTTGAATGGTGCATATTGAATGCAGAAAAAGTCTGGAGTTAAAATATGTTAAAAAATGAAATCCCTTTTGTAATAGACGAGTTTTCGTCCGAAACCCTGTTACTTTGAAAGAGATTGTCCAGTTTGAACACGAAGTGCATCCAGTTTTCCCCGTAACCCTCTCAACTTTTTAGCACATGCTATGTGGGTGAAATTATGAAACCATGCCAAGTTTCAACCTTTTCAGAGTTCATTTGCACTGCTTGTCAATTTCAGGGTCATTTAGCTCAAAATAAATCATGAAATGCATGAAAAATAGCAAATGAAATCAGAAAAGGGTTGAAAATTGATGATGTGGCTTTGAATGGTGCATATTGAATGCAGAAAAAGTCTGGAGTTAAAATATGTTAAAAAAATGAAATCCCTTTTGTAATAGATGAGTCTTCGTCACAAACCCTGTTACTTCGAAAGAGATTGTCCAGTTTGTACACGAAGTGCATCCAGTTTTTCCCGTAACCCTCTCAACTGTTTAGCACATGCTATGTGGGTGAAATTATGAAACCATGCCACGTTTCAACCTTTTCAGAGTTCATTTGCAGTGCTTGTCAATTTCAGGGTCATTTAGCTCAAAATAAATCATGAAATGCATGAAAAATAGCAAATGAAGTCAGAAAAGGGTTGAAAATTGATGATGTGGCTTTGAATGGTGCATATTGAATGCAGAAACAGTTTGGAGTTAAAATATGTTTAAAAAAATGAAATCCCTTTTGTAATAGATGAGTTTTAGTCCGAAACCCTGTTACTTCGAAAGAGATTGTCCAGTTTGTATACGAAGTGCATCCAGTTTTTCCCGTAACCCTCTCAACATTTTAGCACATGCTATGTGGGTGAAATTATAAAACCATGCCAAGTTTCAACCTTTTCAGAGTTCATTTGCAGTGCTTGTCAATTTCAGGGTCATTTAGCTCAAAGAATGAACTAATAGCAAAAAGAATGAACTAAAAAGCTTTTATAAAACTCTAATAGCAAAAAGAATGGACTAAAAAGATTTTATAAAACTCTAATAGAAAAAAGAATGAACTAAAAAGATTTTATAAAACTCTAATAGCAAAAAGAATCAACTAAAAAGAATCAAAATAATATTAACTAAAATTATCGAAGTATTTATTTGTTAAAAACTTTAATAGTAAAAATAATTTTCATAAAGTATATTTTGTTAAAAGCTTTAATAGAAAACTAAAAAGCTTTTATAAAACTCTAATAGCAAAAAGAATGAACTAAAAGAATCAAAATAATATTAACTAAAATTATCAAAGTATTTATTTGTTAAAAACTTTAATAGTAAAAAGAATTATCATAAAGTATATTTTGTTACAAGCTTTAATAGAAAACTAAAAATATTT
The DNA here is from genome assembly GCA_039707655.1 of Elymus sibiricus. Taxonomy (NCBI): domain Eukaryota; kingdom Viridiplantae; phylum Streptophyta; class Magnoliopsida; order Poales; family Poaceae; genus Elymus; species Elymus sibiricus. The sequence goes on along the minus strand of CM077667.1, from coordinate 424,914,091 downwards.
TATAAAACTCTAATAGCAAAAAGAATGAACTAAAAATAATCAAAATAATATTAACTAAAATTATCAAAGTATTTATTTGTTAAAAACTTTAATAGTAAAAGGCTTTTATAAAACTCTAATAGCAAAAGGAATCAACTAAAACATATGCAAAAAATAACATTAAAAATTTAAAAACATAATATATGCAAAAAAAACAAAAAAAGGCCCGCCTACTAGCCACAACGGCCTACATACGACTAGAAACCCTAGAAATGGGCCAGGATGCAGGCCCGCAGTGTTAGCAGGCCCAACAGGGCGTGAGATAGGCATGTACTGCCTGCAATAGAGAGGAGCTCGAGAGGGCAGCGGCAGCAGCGCTTATAAACCACTCCGAGCCCCTCTCGACTAGCGAGGTGGGACTAAACTTTGGCTGCGGGAAGCAGAGACCTTTAGTCTCAGCGGCACGAAGATCCTTCATTGGATACTACCCACGATGCTACCCCACCATCTCAGCGGAGAAGCAGCGTGGCTTCCACGGAGCTCGTTCAGCCTGATAGCACGGCTCCTCGCTACCCCGTGGATGGTATCACGGATAATGAACATTGTGTGCTAATGGCGAAATGCCATAACCTGACCTTCAAGGCGGCGGTCGGCTATGTCTTACCTCCTCGACCTGGTGCAACTTTCCATTTCACTCCGGTTCCAGCTGGCTTTGCTATTATCGGGGTGGATGAAATAATGGACGGATTTGAGGGGCTGGAGCTTGAGTATGCTACAGGTGAAGGGGAAACTCTTCTTGAAAATGCCTTAAGGACTACCTGTCTATGGAGAAAGGAGAACATCCTGCTTCCAAATTGGACGCTGCCTCAGCAGACTCAGCCGAAGGAGGCCCCGGTGCCCGAGTCGTCTCCGGTGCGTCAGCCGTCTCCGGTGCGTCAACCGTCTCCGGTGCGTCATATGTCTCCGCTGCCTGAGTCGTCTCCGACGCGTCAACCGTCTCCGGTGCATTAGCCGTCTCCGGTGCGTCAACCGTCTCCGGTGCGTCAGTCGTCTCCGCTGCCTGAGTCGTATCCGGCGCGTCCGCCGACTCCGCCGCCTCAGCGGACTACGTCGCGTCAGCGGACTCCGACGGTGGAGGCCCCTTAGCAGAATCCACCTCCGCCTCAGCTATCTCCACCGCGTCAGCGGACTCCGCCTCCTCCATCGCCTCAGCAACGGCGGAAGAGAGCCGCCGCCGCTCCGGCGACTAGCAGCAATACAACAGGGAAGAAATTCAGAGCTGGCCCAAGCCTCAAGGCCCCTCCCAAGTTACCCTACGAGAGGACTGAGGAGGAACTCAACGAGATCGTGGCTGATGATGTGAGACGCCAGCTTGCACCGAAACGGCCGCCTCCAAAGGTGAAAATAGATCCGGTGAAAGCGCAACAAACTCTGGATGCCCTTAGGCGACCACCACCGCCTCCGCCGCAATCAGACTATGACTGCTGTATTCAAAAGACATTTGGTCAAGCGAAGCGGTCGGGAAGCTTAAGTAGCAGTGGCGCAAGAAGTGGGAAAAGAATTCCCCAGCTCGGCGAACAAGAAAACCAATCATGCCCCCCGATCAAGGTGTACAATATCACTAATGATTTGGAGATAGCGGCCGGTGGTCTTGCTATCACTGCTGGTGATTACTTGCCTGATTCGGTACAGTTCGAAGAGGCCGAGGTAGTACCATCCTTAAGTTACGAGCACGGGAAGCTTCTCGTCAGACATGAGGAGCTCAAGGGTCTACCAACGAGGATGCGACAATTGCATGAATGGTACTTGGAAGCCTGCAAGGACGGGACCGACAATATCTTCATGGGAATTATAAATGAGCACTTCTTCAATGGAGTCCAGGAGTTGTTCGTTGAATTTGATGAATTTTTTCAGTTATACAACCAAAAGGAGCTCGACAAAACTATCGTCAGTTCCTATTGTCTGTAAGTATTTTTTCTGTGAAGTCTTTAGCTCAGCTCGTTCATTGCATGTATAATTATCCTCACACTAGCTATATTATATGCAGATTGAAGATCATCGAATGCAAAAAACAACAAATCTATGACATTGGGTTCATTAACCCGAATACCAACAATGAACATACGTTAAAACACAACCCCCGTGAAATAGAGCAAAACTTGCTACGGGCGTTACTTGGACAACAAGACAGAAGGGAAATACTATTCCTTACAACTTCCAGTGAGTGTTACTGTCTTGTACGTGCACATTTTGTTTCGGTTACTCGAGGTTATGTGTAATTGATGAGTTATGCGTGCACGCAGTTTCCACTTTATTCTGCTAGCCATTCGGCCTGACGAGGGACTAGTACTTGTCTTGGACTCGAGACGTAAAGATCCTAAGGAGTGGACGAACATGAGTGAAATGCTTCAGAAGTAAGTTAAATCATTATCGCACCATATCGGCAACTTTAGTTCATTTCCTGACATCAAGTAATCATTTTCTTTGCCGTGCAGGGTTTGGAAAAAGTTCACCAACCAGGCTAGGGGTGAATGGAGAAATGAGCTGCGATTTTCACACCCCAAAGTAAGTACTAGCTACTAGCTAGTACCGCACATCGTCTCTCATTGATTCTAGTTTCAATACCATTATCATGCTTGATTATCATTTTGATTGAACTCTATTCTCGTAAAGTGCTTGTGGCAGGCACCCGGCACTAATTTATGTGCATACTACGTTTTCATTCGCCACTCGACCTCTGAGCGGCGCATATCTCCAGAACAATTTGAAGTACGTAAACAATATTCACATTTTAATTTTATTACCATCAATTGTGTTGAGTTTCATTCATATATGTATATATATATATATATATATATATATATATATATATATATATATATATATATATATATATATATATATTGACCCCCTTCTTTAAATTAGATCTGGCGGAAGCGGAACGAACTCCTACCAACTGATCGCATACGAGTAATTCAAGAGGAATTGGCGGGATTCTTTGTTGAGCATGTCATACCTAAAGACGGAGAATGCCATCGGGATATGAAATGCGATCTTGGTCAAGGATCGTAAGAGATGTTATATTGTATATATGCATGAATGTGTACTATATGTAATACCGTCGAATAGATTTACGAAAACTTGTTGCATTGTTCGACCAAGCACGGAAAAAGAGAGGTCACTTCTCTATATATATTGATCATGACGATGTTGTGTAATGGTTCCTTCATTGCTATATGTAGTAGCTAGCGTCGAGTTGAATGAAAAGCATAAAATAAAAATGGTAAACACAAAAAGTAAAGGGGAAACACAATATGAAACCCCTAAACCCTCCAAAACCCCTCCTTTAAAAAAAAACAGCGCCTGGCAGGTGCTGACGCGTGGCTGCCTTTTAGTACCGGTCGGTGTTACCAACCGGGACTAAAGGTCCTCCTGCCTAGGCGCCCCATGGCGGCCACGTGGAGCTCCTTTAGTCCCGGTTCGTAAGCCAACCGGTACTAAAAGTGATGGGCATTAGTCCCGATCGTTTTGTCCCGGTTGCAGAACCGGGACTAAAGGCCCTCCGGAACCGGGACTGATGCCCTGTTTTCTACTAGTGGTATCGGCATCCCTGTGATCAAATCACATTGTGTCTGGCCAGACGATGATGGATACCGCAACACCGAGAGGGCCCAAGAATATCTCTCCATCGTCGGAGGAGCAAATCCCAATCTTGAGCTACCAAGTTACTTGTCATACTTTTCCGTGAACCCGTAAGCCACCGTAATAGCCACCCTGTTACAGATGACGTTTAACAAACCCCAAAGTTCACGAAGCAAGCACGAAGGAACTCGATACTCTCATGGTCTAAGGAATTATGCAAACATTAACTATCTCTATGTTATTAACCATTTACTTGTGACGAATGTATCTCATGGCATAACATCAATTCGGGTCGATTCAACACAAGTGTTCTACTAACAGTGTGCCCTCAAAATTGCCGGCATAGCCATGCCCATGATCAGGTAAACAGAATCATCATGCAATACTTGAGCTAGTCTTAGAGGCATGACTAGGAATACATTTTACTTTTTATTATACCACACGTGCATATGAGTTTCCCTCCGAGCCTCGTGGATATTGTAGACTCGAGAATCATTGCAGTTATAGCATGGAACATAAACATTCATTACAAACTTGGAGATGCAAAATAACTGTTATTACTGCCTCTAGGACATATCTCCTACAGACTCCCACTTGCACTAGAGTCATAATCCAGTTACATGGCTTCCTTAACACCAATGGCTATCCGGTGCTGCTCATGCTTTGCTCGTGGTAGAGGCTTTGTCATCGGGTCTGACACATTCAGATCTGTGTGAACTTTGCGTACTTTCACTAAACCCGCTTTGACATGATATCGAATGAGTTTATATTTGCGTTCAATATGTCTTGTCTTATGGTGCGAAGATGGCTCCCTAGCCTGAGCCACGGCGCCACTATTATCACAATAGATCTCCACCGGGTCGAGGGCACTTGGAATCACACCAAGATCTTCAAGAAACTGCTTGATCCAGATCGCCTCCTTGGAGGCTTCTGAAGCTGCAACATATTCCGCCTCCGTCGTAGAATCTGCCATAGATTTTTGTTTGGAACTTTTCCAATCAACTGCGCCACCGTTCAATATGAAAACATAGCCTGATTGAGATTTGAAGTCATCTGGGTCAGTCATGAAGCCTACATCAGTGTAACCACTTACAATGAGCTCTTCATCACCTCCATACACAAGGAGTAAATCCTTGGTCCTTCTGAGGTACTTAAGAATATTTTTGACTGCGGCCCAGTGTTCCAATCCTGGATCACTTTGGTACCGGCTGCTAACACTTAGCGCATAGGAAACATCCGGTCTTGTACATAGCATGGCATACATAATAGAACCAACTGCCGAAGCATATGGAACATCATTCATTTGTACTCGCTCATCGAGAGTCCGAGGACATTGATTCTTGCAAAGCACTGTGCCACGTGACATGGGGAGTAGGCCTTTCTAGGAGTTCTCCATGTTGAACCTTTTCAACACCTTGTCAATGTACATGCTTTGGCTAAGCGCTATTAGGCGTTTTGATCTATCCTGATGCCTAATACGTATGCCGCTTCACCTAAGTCCTTCATTGAAAAACTCTTATTCAATGAGTCTTTTATTTCGCTAAGAAAATTCATGTCATTTCCAATCAACAATATGTCATCCACATATAAGATTAGAAATGCTTTTGCGCTCCCACTAAACTTCTTGTAAACACAAGATTCTTCGTCATTCCTGATGAAGCCCAACTGTTTGATCACTTCATCAAAACAAATGTTCCAGCTCCTTGCCGCTTGCTTCAGACCATAAATGGCCTTTTGAAGTTTGCATAGCTTTCCAGCATCCTTATGAACGACAAAACTGTATCATGTATACATCTTCTTTGAGATTTCCATTTAGGAAAGCCGTTTTGACGTCCATCTGCCATATTTCATAATCAAAATAAGCAGCAATTGCTAGTAATATCCGAACAGACCTAAGCAAAGCTACGGGTGAGAAAGTCTCGTCGTAGTCCTCTCCTGGAACTTGCGTGAACCCTTTCGCGACAAGTCTAGCTTTGTGGATTGTAATGTTACCATCCGCGTCTGTCTTTCTTTTGAAAATCCATTTACAACCAATGGGCTTTACGCCTTCTGGAAGTTCTTCCAAGTTCCAAACTTGGTTTTCGTACATGGATTCCATTTCGGATTTCATGGCTTTGTGCCATTCCCTTGAGCTGGGCCCCGTCATTGCTTCCTTGTAGTGCACAGGTTCATCGTCTTCAAGAATGAAGATTTCATTATGAAACCACTCAGGTGGCTGGATAGCCCTACATGATCTGCGCGGTTCAGTTACAACCTTGTCTGAAGTTACCGCATCATATGAGACGACTTCCGGTTCGGTTGTATGGATAATTTGCGGAATTTCTTCCGGTTCCTTAGCCATATCAACGGTCACCGAAGATTCACTAATCTCATTAAGTTGTACTATCCTCCCACTTAATTCTTTAGCGAGAAATTCTTTCTCGAGAAAGTGTCCAACCTTTGCGACAAACACTTTGCCCTCGGACTGGTGGTAGAAGGAATATCCAATGGTGTTATTTGGATAACCTACAAAGTAACATTTGTCTGATCTAGGTTCCAGTTTGGTTGGCTGTAAACGTTTTACGTATGCCTCACAACCCCAAACCTTGAGATGCGACACACTAAGTATCTTCCCATACCACATCTCATGTGGTGTCGTCTCAACAGATTTAGACGGTGCTCTGTTTAATGTATAAGTGACAGTAAGTAGTGCAGGACCCTAAAAAGATATCGGTAGATCTGTAAGAGACATCATCGACCTCACCATGTCTAACAGGGTTCGGTTACGTCATTCCGACACTCCGTTTCGCTGTGGAGTTCCCGGGGGCGTAAGTTGTGAAACGATTCCATGGTCACTCAGATGTTGGCTAAACTCATGACTAAGATATTCGCCCCCACGATCTGATCGTAGAAACTTAATCCTTTTGTTACGATGATTTTCTACCTCATTCTGAAATTCTTTGAACTTTTCAAAGGTTTCCGACTTATGCTTCATCAAGTAGATATATCCATACCTACTTAAATCGTTAGTAAAAGTCACGAAGTAGAAATACTCACCCCGTGCGATTGTGCTCATTGGACCACATACATCACTATGTATTATTTCCAATAATTCACTCGCCCGTTCAGGATGACCCATGAACGGTGTCTTGGTCATTTTCCCCATCAAGCAAGCCTCACATGTGTCAAATGATTCAAAATCAAAAGACGGTAAAACTCCAACCTTTTGGAGTCTTTTCATGCGTTTCTTTTCGATGTGGCAAAGACGACAATGCCACAAGTAAGTGGTGGTGGTATCAGCTTTCTTAAGACGTTTAGCATTCACGTTAAAGACATCATTTTCACATTCAAGATTTAGTATGAAAAGGCCCCCAACAATGGGTGCAAATCCATAAAACATATCCTTACAATAAAGTGAACAACCATTGTTCTCAGACTTGTAGGAGTACCCATCGTGCACTAAACATGATCCAGAGATAATGTTTCTACACAATGTCGGAACAAAATAACAGTTACTTAGTTCTAAGGTAAATCCTGAAGGGAGACGTAGAGGCATAACGCCGACGGCTTGAGCGGTGATCCCAGCACCGTTCCCGACACACATCACGACTTCATTCTTTGCCAGCTTGCGCCCCTCCTGAAGCCCCTGTATCGAGATGCAAATGTGAACAACCAATCTGGTATCAAATACCCAAGACTTAGAATTTTCGCTAGCAAGCAAAACGTCAATGACATTAACTTGTATAACAGTTATACCTTTCTTCTTATCAGCCAGGTACTTCTTGCAGTTTCTCTTCCAGTGTCCTATGCCTTTGCAGTAGAAGCGCTCAGTTTCATCCTTGGCTCCGCCCTTAGAGCTGCTTTGGGAGCCGGTCTTACCGGTGCCCTTGCCCTTCTTGGACTTGCCTTTCTTTTTGAAACTGGCGGTTTTATTTACAAGCAACACTTGCTTGTGATTTTTCCGCAGTTCTCCTTCAGCAGTTTTCAACATGGCAAGCACCTCATTAGGTGATTTATCCATCCCATTCATGTTGTAGTTCGTGATAAAACCGTCGTAAGACGGGGGGAGTGAACCGAGCAACATGCCCATAACTTGGGCTGGTGGAAGTGGAAATTCCAGGGTATTAAGCCTTTCAACGTAGCCAATCATATTGACCACGTTCTCGCCAACTGAACTACCCTCAGCCATCTTGGTCTCCGTTAAGATTTTCATGATATCATAGCGTTCAGACCGTGCATTTTTCTTGTACAGAGCATCTAGTTCCTTGATCATATCAAAGGAGTTATCGAATTCAAAACGTTTTTGAAGGTCTGAACTCATGCAAGACAGCATGAGGCATTGCACTAAGTTGAAATCATCATCCTTAGTGGCCCAGATATTTTGTTCATCTGCCGGGACAGTTGCCGCTGGCTTAGGTGGAAGAGGTCCGTCAAGCATGTACACTTTCTTAGCACTCCTGAGGACAATCCTCAGGGTACGGACCCAGTCCGCATAGTTGTTTCCATTTGCAGCTAACTTCTCTTTCTCTAACATCGGGCCTAAGTTGAACGGTGCGTTGAGAGCCATGTGATCTACAACGGTAAACACAAAATACACTTTAGACATTGTTCATAATTAATTTTGCACTAGTGAATAAACAAATTTATTCTAAGGTGCGCCCCCACTCAAATCAATATCTCTCATAATTGATCGTGAGTGATGCAAGACCCAGAATTTCAATTGGTAGGCCAACTTGCCAATCACATCTCTATGTGACTCTTGTTCATCTTTCAATGGGCGTGTTCTGAGCTCAGGAAGATCCTCCGGAACGTCAAGATAACGAAGTGATCTTGCTGCGAGGTCTCAACTCACCCGCCTCACACTTTTCTAATCGTTCGTATCCATGTAACCATGTGATACCCCGAAGAGATAGGTGCCATGACGGTGCTACACTTGGGAGAACACTAACTACTTGATATTTTTAACCGAGAGATCACCCTAACAAAAAGCGACTACTGCACAATCAAGAAGGGTGCATCATAAGGGATAAACATCTCAGGCAATTCATAGTAGCATGATATGGTATAGCCCTTTCTGACGGAGAAGTCATCAATTTCTTCGTCTTCGACATTTGCGTCGGTGTTCACCTTCGCGAAGATTGCCACCACCTTGTCGACGCACCAGATAATATTGCTATCTCCATAGCTAATAAAATAAGTGCATTACATAAGGTTGACACGCAGGTCATTTAAAGTGACAATCATATGGCTCCAGCCATCATGCCGAATCATGACACACAGGTCATGTTAGTAAATTTACATCATATAGTCATCTCATACATAATCAAATCAATATGAGAACTGCTATACCACATCACATGCGATCCTGCAAAACCAAGTTAGACGCCTCTAATCGGTTTATGATTTTTTTTATTTACGTGGCTTCTAAGGTTTTGACTTAAACCACGGCTACCAACGTTTATCATCAAGTATGATCATTCAAGTTGCTAGATTAACTTTGCGGGGTGTATGAAGCATGAGATAATAAAATCTTGAACCCCATACTGATCTTCGTCATACGCATGACCCCCGTGCAGATCATATCTGCATTGCCCTTTCGTTTGCGAAACATCCATCTTTCTCAACTATGGCGGAACCTAAAGACACTGAAGCACTTCGTTGATCTGTCAATCAGCATACTCAGGAGCAGCATGAAAGGATCGCGGATTGCCAGAACTTTGTCAGATTCACCATGCCGTCAAGATCAGGACTACGCAAATTCAAGGGAAGCAACAAGAACATCGGGTAATAGATTTCATCTACTACCCGCACAAATAATTTTCAGCAATAGATCTCATCTACTACAAAATTATACTATGCAATACCCATACATCTCATGTATTCTAGATCGTAACCTGCATCTACGCATAGCCTGGCTCATGATGCCACTGTTGGGGAACGCGAAAGAAAACAAAAATTTCTGAACTGCGAGCACGCCCAGGATCACTATAGAGATGCATACAAGGTTTAGATATGATCATTACCGACTCGTAGCGCAACGGAAGTAGAGTCGATGAAGATCGGCGATGCAGATCCCCGCAGCTAGGATTTACAACCTCCCAACCGCGAGGATGTATTCCCTCGTCGGACAGCCCTTCGGGAGGCGGTTGGACAGTCCCTCGGACGATGTCACGGACAGCCCTTCGGGAAGACCCTCGAAGCTCGAACGGTAACTCGGACAGCCCTCCGGGAGGACCCTCGAACAACCCCTCGGGCAAAAGATCGAAACTACGACCTCTCTATGGGGTTGCACACATACGGTGACAGCTATCCGGCAGGGCTTCGCCGTCCAGAACTAGTTCCTGCCGGAACCCAAACAGCCTTTCGGCTCTACGAAACTATTTCGCGGGGAAGGAGAGAGAAGGCCGGATCATGCATGGCATTTGTATGTGAGAAAGAGTGAGTGTGGAGAGTGCATCTCCGCCTCTATTTATAGGAAAAACCCAAGGGGTAGGGTGGCACTTGAAATACCCAAAAAAACCATCACATGGAGTTTCCAAAGGGGCAAAATGGGAAGGCTAGAGGACCTCCATGGAGGAGATCCTCCCTTGGCCGGCCACCACAAGTGGGCCCCCCATGAGGGGCTCTCATCCAACCATGTCATCCCAAGATATTTTGGGACAAAGCCCAAAAAGGTGGCTTTCCATAAAGTAACCATAAAGTGATTTTTACTATTCATGAAACCATTTTTTCGCGGCCGTTAAATCCGAAAATATTTCTGTGGGTCTTAGAATAATTCCAGTACCCACTAAAACAATTCTAGATGCGTTCCGAAACATTTTCAGATCAATGGTTTTCATCTGCGAAAAGCAACCAAAGCGGTTCCGGTAGTCCGGAACATTTCCGGTTTTTGTCTCCGAAAAATCCCAGAAGTTACCGGAACAATTATGGTACCCTCCAATAATTTCCAGGCGTATGCCGAAACCAATTTGACTTAATGGTATACTCCGAAACAACTTTTCGGTTTTTCCGAAACTCTTCCGGTGTTCTCTCTCCGGAACTCTTCCGTTGTCCCCGAAACTTTTCCGGTGATTTTCTCTCACATCCCCTGTCTAGTATTCAGTAGATAGATGACCCTTAAGTGTGTGACCCTATAGGTTCGGTGAAGTATAGACATGAGCGGAACACTTTCCGATCAATGATCAACATCGGAGCCGTGGACACCCATATTGACCCCTATACCCACACGAATAAATATTCGAGCGAACCATTAGTTTGTCGTGTGCTATTCCTGTTGCTTCACGATATGATACAAAACCCCGAGGTGAGACTTGTCGGCATCCCCATGGATCAACACCTTGTCCACTATGCAAGTTACCTCGGTACCGGTTTTGTTCTCCTTTCTCGTTTCCGTGTATCGGCATCCCTGTGATCAAATCACATTGTGTCTGGCCAGATGATGATGGATACCGCAACACCAAGAGGGCCCAAGAATATCTCTCCATCGTCGGAGGAGCAAATCCCAATCTTGAGCTACCAAGTTACTTGTCATACTTTTCCGTGAACCCGTAAGCCGCCGTAATAGCCACCCTGTTACAGATGACGTTTAACAAACCCCAAAGTTCACGAAGCAAGCACGAAGGAACTCGATACTCCCATGGTCTAAGGAATTATGCAAACGTTAACTATCTCTGTGTTATTAACCATGTACTTGTGACGAATGTATCTCATAGCATAACATCAATTCGGGTCGATACAACACAAGTGTTCTACTAACAGTGTGTCCTCAAAATTGCCGGCATAGCCATGCCCATGATCAGGAAAATAGGATCATCATGCAATACTTGAGCTAGTCTTAGAGGCATGACTAGGAATACATTTTACTGTTTATTATACCACACGTGCATATGAGTTTCCCTCCGAGCCTCGTGGATATTGTAGACTCAAGAATCATTGCAGTTATAGCGTGGAACATAAACATTCATTACAAACTTGGAGATACAAAATAACTGTTATTACTGCCTCTGGGGCATATCTCCTACAACTCGATGTTACATGTATGGAATAGATTGAATAAACGGTCTAAACATAATCGGAGTATATACTTTCAAATTTGATAAGATTACGAACACATCATCATTCATACTCTTAATTACTCTTAGCCAATTGCTTTCTTCACATAATTACATTAATAATATAGAAATATTTTGTGTAGTGTTCAGTACAGATAGTGTGTCCTAATCAGTTGTTCGCTCTTTGAATATCCGACCAATATATTCTTCCGAGAAAATTGGGATGTTGTTCCCTTTACTATTTGTAGTGTGAACATATTCTCCTCTTGGTCCATTCGGAAGTGCTCGTTGTCTAACTTTAGAAAACAATGTTATATTTACTTGAGAATTTATCTATCGGGTAACAAATTAAATAGTTGAGTACATCATTATAATTTTAAAAAGTTTTACCTAGTGGATGAGGTTGTGAAATAACCCTATTTAAAATAACTAAACAAATTTTGGTATGATTTTTCCGTACGTCAAAATTAATGTATAGTTTCCTAGTTATTTTATAATTACTTAATTTAACATATTAAGCTAATACGTTGGATCATGTTACAGTTACATGATTTCACATCTTAAGCCAATACATTGGGTCAACCCCGCAAAAAAAAATACATTGGGTCATGTTACAATTAGGTGATTTCGTAAGGTAAGATTTTTTTTCGAGCAGGCACTGAGTCTTCTTTTTGTAACGCGGCGCTTGAGGAGTATTTATTTGTACATGTCCATTTTTTTTTTTCATTTTTCAAGGGAAACATGAGCGTGATTTTTTGGGGATGATTGGGACGTGGACACTTGTTTTAAGGTAACGTGGACACTTTTTCTAATCATTGAATTGGAACTTGGACTCTTCTTCTAATGTGGGGTTTGAGGACTTTCCTGTCGTACGTGTCTATTTTTTCATTATGAAGGCAGAAGGCAATGTGTTGCTTCCAACTTGCACGCCAGCTTTTTATAACTTGGAATTTGAGTGGGTTGAGGACTTGAGGACTTTCCTTTCTTGGGACTCTTTTTTTGGTAACGTATGATGCTTGAGGAGAATTTATTTGTACGTGCCTTTTTTTTTATGGGAGCATGTACGTGATTTTTTCTAATGTGTTGCATTAGGACGTGGACTCTTTTCAACGTGGTACTTGGGAATTCTCATTTGTACATGCCTTTCTTTCCTTCTACATGTACATGCACAGGAGTAGTACTGTTTGTTCGATCGTTGGACTTAAAGAAAAAACTTCTCATGTTGGACTTAAATCACGTACATGTGGTATGACTTGAAACATAGATGGACTCTTTGTTTTGCTTCACGGGAGAAGATTTTACTAATAGAGTTTCAAGGGTAATCAAACAGATCTTATTTTTCTTCCTTTTCACCGATGGAGTTTTTATGAAAGTAGGCTATCTTTTTGTAAGAAAACGATGGATGCTATTTTTTTTGGAAAACGTTCGCATCCGGCGCGCCGGCCGAACGACGCGCCGGTCGTCTCCACGCACGCAGGCGCTATCCCCTCCTCAGGCAGCCACGTGGCACGGTGACCCACGAAGCTAGCTTTCCTTCCTTATCCTCCTTTTTTTCTAAACGTTGCGTCTTATTCCCGGCACATCACTTTTTCTTCTAGCGAGCTACCACGCCGGCATAACAAGCAGAAGCTAGTGCGCCGTACCATCGATTCCGACGAGTGCATCCACCATGCCCCATCCTTTAGGTGCCTATCTTCTCTTGGCCAGTTCTCTATGCCGGCGCACCGGTCTAAATTTGGGCCGGTCTGCCGTCGAGCGTTGGATCTGCAAACGCGAATGACCGAGATTGTCGTGACCAAGCCATCTTTTTTCCTTCCGCGCACGCGTAAACAGAAAAAAAAGATCTCCGCCGGTCAACCTCTTCATGCTCGCCCTTGGCTGCTGCATCGCAGCTCACCGGGGCCACTCTCTGTCGCATCTCGTCGAGGACGCTCGCCGTTGTAGCTCGTCGGGGCCGCTCGCCGTATGCAGCTCCGCCGGGCAGATCAAAAAGAAAAGATGTCCCTAGCTTCGTCGGGCCGACATGTCTCCCCCCTGGTAGCAGCATCGTCCGGTGAGGGTTCCAGCATCATCGCGGCCCGCCGTCGTACTCGTCATGCGCCCATCGCAGCACCGCCATGCAGCTCTGTCGCCGCCGCTCGCCATTGTTAGCTAGTCGTTCTCCGTTTGAAGCTTTTTCAGAAGCGCGTTGTCGCTTTTCTCGACTCCGGTTGCATCTGTTTGCGTCGCCGGTTGTAGCAAAATTGACCTCACCGGCTCCAGCAAAACGCCCTTGCTGGTCGTAACATGGCCGTATGGTTGTAGCATTTTGTGTCGACGATTGTAGCAAAAGTGTACGCCGGTAGTAGCAAAATTCATCGACGGTAGCAGCAAAAATTCATCTCGCTGCCGTTACCGGTCGCAGCTCCGTCATGATGGATGTAGCAAAATCCATCACCTAGCAAAATTCAACAACGGTTGCAACAAAAAAAAGCTACCACCGTAGTAGGTCGTAGCTACGCCGCGATGGATGTAGCAAATCTGGCGCCGGTTGCAACAAAAAACTTGGCCGCTTCCAGCAAAGTTCTTGTCGTCGGTTGCCTCACTTATTTTGCTTCTCCTTCACCGCCGTTGACGTGGGGTTGCAACTTTTCTGCACACGGTTCCAGCATCATCAACGGTGTGTTGCGGCTTTTCGATGCTCCTCGCAGGCGGGTAGAAAAGTCTCAACCCGTCTAAAAAAAGCTTCGATCGAAATCAGACAAAGCTTCAACTATATAGAAAAAAGCTTCACCCGGTGTAAAAAAAGCTTCCACCAGCGTCGAGAAAAGTTTCAACCCGTGTGAAAAAAGCTTTGATCGGAATCAGACAAAGCTTCAACCATACAGAAAAAAAGCTTCAACCAGTGTAAAAATAGCTTCCACTAGCGTCGAGAAAAGTTTCAACCCGTGTGAAAAAAGCTTCGACCAGAATCAGACAAAGCTTCAACCATACAGAAAAAAAAGCTTCAACCAGTGTAAAAAAAGCTTCAACCGTCATAGCAGGTCGCAATATCAACATGAATGGTTGTAGCAATTCCCGTCATCGGTCGTAGCAAAAATGAATGACCGTTGAAGCAAAAGTTATCATTTTCGTCGATATCGACATGAATGGTTGCAGTAATTCCCATCGCCGGTCGTAGCACAGGCCGACGCTGGTTGCAGCACCAGTCCTCGTTGGTTGTAGCTTTTGCACGTGGATGACGAAAGGAGAAAGGGATGGTTGGGCGCGGCCATGGCGAGCGGGCTGCTGTGAGGGGCGGTGGCGGAGCTACAACCGGAGCTACACCGTCGCCGTTGGGAGCTGCAACTGCAGGTGTAGTTGTTGCATGAGTCGAGGCGCGACGAGGATGGCCGAAGAGGGTGGGGACCGGCGACGAGGATGGCCGGCGGGGGTTGGGACCGGCGACGAGGACTGTCGGCAGGGGTGGGGGGCGGTGCGCTAACGATTTTGATTCTGTAGTCTTTTCGTTCTGAGCTTTTCTGCACAATGCTACTTATGTTTTTTTATGTTGTAAAAGTACTGAAATTGTGCTACAAGCATACGACTATTTTTTTGTTTTGACTTGTGTTTTTTGGTTTTTGCTGTGAAGTTTTGCTGCAATGCTAACATACAAACTCAGTTTAACAAGAAGTGCAGACTTTCTGTGTACATTTTTAAATGAAACCATTGTGTGCAGATTGCAGAGAGAAGTTATATCATCATTGGATGAGCTCCACCCACGTGACAGCATGCAACATCCACGACATGGCCCCGATGCACATGGGATTGACGTGGAGTGCAGGTGGACCACCAGCGTACAGAAGAAGAAAGGAACAACCTGTGTACAGACGATCAGACGGACTAAAATAGTCGAATCGGACGACGTACGCAGGACCGGCCGAAATTCTAGGCCGGCGCGTCGGCGCCTATCATTGGCCATTTTTTTTGGTTTCACCAACGTAGAACGTGTTAGATGCCCTTTTTTTTATGTGACATGTGTTACGTAAGTTTTCGTTTTATCTCCGGCGTATTATTTAATCCAACGGTGTAATGAATTTGGATGATGTGGATTAATGAGAAGGCTTTAAAGGTGCCTCCAATTAGTAAATAAGAGATAAGAGATGAAAGGTGAAGCGGAAAAAACAGCGAGATATGATGGTGGGAGGAGAGACGGAAAAATACCCAGACGAAGATGGAAGGTGAGACGAAAATAAACCGTGAAACGAAAGCTACCAACTCCCCCTTTAAGAGTAGAGATTTATTTAAGATTGATTATAGATAACATGAAAACAACAACATGTAGTCAGTAACCGGCTATACCATTAGTCATGCTCTTAGGATTCTAGCATGTTCTCTGGAACATCGTGGACTTCAAACGCAATCAAGAGTGCCGCGGTCAGGAAAAGGGCCCACATTATGCATAATGTAACTATTTTCACACCGAGTGGTGCATCCGTCACGACGAGCAAAACTGTAAATACAATTCCAGCCAATACCATTCCTGTGATGATCGCAAAACACTGCAAAGAACAAACGAAAGGAGAAAGAAAAGTTAATGTATCGGTTTGCACTTTCTATTAGAGGTATATATACGGTCAGGGGGTGAAAATTTTGAGATGTGCGAAAACAAAATAGCTGAGAAACACAGTAGATTGCTACAGATAGTAGTACAAGCTATGTAACTTGTTAATCGGATTCCTGTTATGTAATTTTTTGCACAGAACACAAATGTTTGATATTTTCATCACAAAAACATGGACAAGTACCCTAAAAAAAACATCGAAAATTTTGTAAGCATTGCACGGATCTTTCCTTCTTATGACGTCTCAAAACCTGTAAACACGCTTCTGACTAAGAATTTAGTAGAAGGCATGTTCTATAAATAAAAATAAAAATCCGAAGCCAGACCAGGCACGCATCATCTTACCCAGATTAAAGGTGTCCCGCAGGGGCTAGGCTTGCGCCGGGGACGAGGCTCGATGAGCGGGACGCCGATCGCCACCCAGCCCTCGCCCTCTGCTCGCATCCGCAACGGCTCGGTGAGCGGGACGCCGATCGCCACCCTGTCCCTGTCCCTGTCCCTGTCCCTGGCTTCACGCGCTCGCCGCGCCGCGCAGCACAGGAAGGCGACGTTCATAGCTAACCTTCCGGCCGGTGGACCGTCGCTATGGCTGGCCGGCCTTCCGGTTTGGCCTCGGAGAGGTTTTTCACCAGCGGACTTTTGTTTTCGAGATATCAAACCGGGACAAGAGAAACCTACGAGTAGCTAGCTAGGTATATAATGCGAGACGCGGCAACGATCTGACCGGATGCCGTAGCGTAGACCACCCCATACTGTACCCGAATCGAACCCCTGCATGCACAACATAGCAACATGACCTTAGCCGCTAAAAAAAAAAAAAAAAAAAAAAAAAGGAAACATGGCAACGTGACCTGAACCCTATCGCTGCTTTATACGGGCGCGACTATGTCTCGCTTCAAGCGAGACAGAGCGTCCGCCGCTTGAAGCGACGTGGGAATGGACCGGCCCAGTTGCAATGTTCGTGCGTTTTGGATTTATTTTGTTTCCTTAGTTCATTCCTCGATTTCCTTTTTCCTTTTTCCTTTCTTATGTTTTTATAAAAAATAAAAAAAATCAATTTCCAAAATATACTTATGTTTGAACAAATGTTTGTGCAGTGCTAAAATAACGTTGGTGCAACTTTAAGAAACATGTTCAAAGCATTTAAAAAATGTCTCAAGAGATATATGAAAACAAAGCAATTAACACATATTCAAACAATAAATGTTCAAAAACATGCGTTCGAAACAAATGTTAATCATGCATTTTAAAAATGTTAGAAGTGAATAAATAATGTTTCTAATGTATATGAAAATTGTACAACATGTAAGAAAAAGTTAACATCAAAACATAAAAATGGAACAAATGTTATCATGTATTTTAAATATGTTAAACGTGTATAATTGTCCTCCTTGATGTATACGAAAAAAGTAAAACGTATATAAAAACTGTTCCTGGTGTATATAAAAAAATGTAGATTGTGTATTTAAAAAATGAACATAAAAACATAACTTTTATCAAATGTTGATCGTGTATAATAATAAAAAAATATAATATATTTCAAAGTTCTTAAACGTGTATTAAAAGATGTACCTGATATATAAAAACATGTACAATATGTATGAAAAAGTTAGTCATCAAACATAATTTTTTTAAATGATAATCATGTATTTTAAAAATGTTAAACATTTATAAAAAAATCCTGATGTCCATGAAAAATGTACAAATATGTATGAAAAATAATGACACATGTTGAATAATAAAATAAAAATAAGAATGTGGTGAAAACCGAAGAAATGAAAGAAAGAGATAAAGAAAAAATAAAGAAACCGAATATAGAAAGAAAAACGAAGAAAATAAAGAAAAGCAAAAAAAAAACAATAAAAACAGAGAAGGAAACGAAGAAAAAAATAATAAAAGGCAATGAAAACCATGAAAGAACGAAGAAAACCGGTGAAGAAACAGAGAAAGCGCTGAAGTAACAAAGAAACCAAAAGGGAAAAAGAAACGGAAAACAAAGAAAAGCGGAGGGAACGCGCAACCAGTACACGAATGCGCGCTAAGAGAATGGGTCGGCTCAGTACTGTTCAAACCCAGGAAAGCCTTTAGGCGAGACAAAAGGTAGTCTCACTAAAAACAAGATTTTTTTTTTGAGAAAATTGACGTGTCCATTATAGATAAAACAAGATACAAGATGCAAACACGCCAACGCATGCTAGAAACATCCAGAGAAGCCGAGAGACCGGAACAATTGCAGAAACCACCCTAAAACAAAGAAAACACAAGAAAAGCCCTTGAAGGTCCCTGCAATCTCCAGCACCGCCGCTCGCCACAACCTCCCGCCGTGTCTCCGCCGACGCGAAGAACAGCAAGAAAACCATAATCCCAAGCTCTGACGAAGCCCCTCGCAGAACAACTGCTTTGTGGCGTCCACCTGAGGCCCTCCCTGACCGGCAGGGCGCATAGGAGATAGAGTTCACCGGTGGGGAAGCACCCCACAACTTCGACGAGCACGGCACCGCCATCTTCCATCGTTGACGACGTGAAGACCGAGACGAGGCCGCCAAACCTCTTACCACAAGCCCACGGCCGAGCCAGCGCCTTTCGGAACTCATCGGCAGAGCACCGGATCCGCTCCTGAACATCTCGGCACCATCGACTAGGGAACGAAGCCTCACAAGCTCCTCGCTGGGGACGGCGAGATGGGGCTGGAGCCGGAAGCACTTATTTGTAAACGACAGCGCCACCACCATCCAAGCACCGCCGCCGCAAAACCTACCTCTACTCCTATCTACACACCAATGACGAGGATCCAGGGTTCCCCCTCCCTCCAGGCGCCTCAGCGGCCGGCGAAGGGAGAGAGAGCCCGCGGTCTCGCCGGCAGGAGACGGGGAAAGGACTGGAGAACTCTCGATTCGCCTCTCTCTCCTTGTAGCAAAGAAAAGGGAACTGCCCACAGTTGCACCACCGGCTACCCGCTTTTCAATGTCCTATTGCGGTGCGGTGCTGGATGATACGCCTCCAATGTATCTATAATTTTTGATTGTTCCATGCTATTATATTATTTGTTTTGGATGTTTTATATGCATTAATATGCTATTTTATATTATTTTTGGGACTAACCTATTAACCTAGTGCCCAGTGCTAGTTTCTGTTTTTTCCTTGTTTTTGAGTATTGCAGAAAAGGAATATCAAACGGAGTCCAAACGGAATAAAATTCTACGCTGATTTTTCTTGGACCAGAAGGAACCCAGGAGGCTTCGAGAAGAGGCCAGAAGACCTACGGGTGGGCCACAAGCCACTAGGGCGCGCCCCTGGGCGGGGGCTAGCTTGTGGGCCCCCCGTAGCTCCTCCAACCCTAACTCTTCGCCTATAAATTCAGAAATATTCCCCCAATACCAAAGAGAGCCAAAAAATACTTTTCCGTCGCCGCAAGCCTCTGTTCCCGTGAGATCCCATCTTGGGGCCTTTTCCAGCGATCTGTCGGAGGGGGATTCGATCACGGAGGGCCTCTACATCAACACCATTGCCCTTCCGATGATGCGTGAGTAGTTTACCTCAGACCTTCGGGTCCATATCTAGTAGCTAGATTGCTTCTTCTCTCTCTATGTTCTTCAATACCATGTTCTCCATGATCTTCATGGAGATCTATCCGATGTAATACCCTTTTGCGGTGTGTTTGTTGAGATCCGATGAATTGTGGGTTTATGATCAGATTATCTATGAATATTATTTGAATCTTCTCTGAATTCTTATATGCATGATTTCATATCTTTGTAAGTCTCTTCGAGTTATTGGTTTGGTTTAGCCAACTAGATTGGTAATTCTTGCAATGGGAGAAGTGCTTTGTTTTGGGTTCAATCTTGCGGTGTCCTCACCCAGTGACAAAGTAGGGGTAGCGAGGCACGTATTTGTATTGTTTCCATCAAGGATAAAAAGATGGGGTTTTCATCATATTGCTTGAGTTTATCCCTCTACATCATGTCATCTTACTTAATGCGTTACTCTGTTCTTCATGAACTTAATACTCTAGATGCAGGCAGGAGTCGGTCGATGTGTGGAGTAATAGTAGTAGATGCAGAATCGTTTCGGTCTACTTGATACATACGTGATGCCTATATGCATAATCATTGACTTGGATATCGTCATAACTATGCACTTTTCTATCAATTGCTCGACAGTAATTTGTTCACCCACCGTATTATTTTCCTTCAAGAGAGAAGCCTCTAGTGAAACCTATGGCCCCCGGGTCTATTTTCCATATTATATTTTCAGATCTATAAACCAAAAATACCAAAAATACTTTGCTGCAATTTTATTTACTTTTATTTAGTTTTACTTTTAGTAATCTTTTATATCTATATCTATCGGATCTCATCCTTGCAAGTGATCGTGAAGGGATTGACAACCCCTTTATAGCGTTGGGTGCAAGTGTTTGATTGTTTGTGCAGGTGCATAGATTGGGGCCTTGCTTGTACCTCCTACTGGATTGATACCTTGGTTCTCAAAACTGAGGGAAATACTTATCTACTTTGCTGCATCACCCTTTCCTCTTCAAGGGAAAACTAACGCAAGCTCAAGAAGTAGCAAGAAGGATTTCTGGCGCCGTTGCCGGGGAGGATACATAGCAAGTCAAAACAAGAACTCTCCCGTCAACTTGCCAATTTCTGGCGTGGTTGCCGGAGAGGTCTACATCAAGCCTACCAAGTACCCATCACAAACTCATCTCTTGCATTTACATTATTTGCCATTTGCCTCTCTTTTTCCTCTCCCCCACTTCTAAAACGATTTTCAGAAAAACCAAAAAGATTTGCCTTTTTATTCGCCCTTCTTCCGTTCGTCTTTCTGTTTGCTTTTTGTTTGCTTGTGTGTTAGATCGTTTGCTTGTCTTTGTGGCTCAACCCAAAAGCTTTGATCCTTATCTTAGGAAGTTGGAAGATATTGAGAATAATGCTAAAAGTTTCATGTCACTTCAATTTGACCATAATAGTTTCTTTAGAAATGAGCTTAAAGAACAAAAGGCTATGTTGGAATACATGAATAAAGAACTTGATGATTTGTCTAAGGAATTTTATGGTTTGAAATCTCAGTTTGCTCATCTTGAAAATTTAGTAGGCCAAATTTCTGATAAACAAGCTACCTTAGTCAATAAAATGGCCGCGAAGCCAGAATCTTTAAATAATGATGAAGATCTTAAAGTGATTGATGTGACTCCTATTGAATCTTTGATTTCTAATATAAATCTTGATAAAGATGGGGCTGGAGATAAGTCTACTTTAGTTAAAAGTCGTCTCAATGATTCGGAGTTTATAGATCTTAATGCTAAAATTGATAAAAGTAGGATTGAAGAGGTCAAAACTTCAAATAGTAATGAACCCACTCTTTTGGATTTCAAGGACTTTAATTATGATAGTTGTTCTTTGATTGATTGTATTTCCTTGTTGCAATCCATGTTGAATTCTCCGCATGCTTATAATCAAAATAAAGCTTTTACTAAACATATCATTGATGCTATGATGAAATCTTTTGAAGAAAAACTTGAGTTGGAAGTTTCTATACCTAGAAAGCTTTATGATGAGTGGGAAACTACTATTAAGATTAAAATTAAAGATTATGAGTGCCATGCTTTGTGTGATTTGGGTGCTAGCGTTTCCACGATTCCAAAAACTTTATGTGATGTGCTAGGTTTCCATGAACTTGATGATTGCTCTTTAAATTTGCATCTAGCAGATTCCACTATTAAGAAACCTATGGGAAGGATTAATGATGTTCTTATTGTTGCAAATAGGAATTATGTGCCCATAGATTTCATTGTTCTTGATATAGATTGCAATCCTACATGTCCTATTATTCTTGGTAGACCTTTCCTTAGAACGATCGGTGCGATTATTGATATGAAAGAAGGAAACATTAGATTCCAATTTCCGTTAAGGAAAGGCATGGAACACTTTCCTAGAAAGAAAATTAAATTACCTTATGAATTTATTATGAGAGCTACTTATGGATTGCATACCAAAGATGACAATACCTAGATCTATTGCGTTATGCCTAGCTAGGGGCGTTAAACAATAGCGCTTGTTGGGAGGCAACCCAATTTTATTTTATGTTTTTGTTTTTGTTTCTGTTATTGAGTGATTTACACATTATTACCTCTGTAGTAATTGTGTTTTAGTGTTTTAATTAGTGTTTGTGCCAAGTAAGACCTTTGGGATGGTTTACGGTGATTGTTGATTTGGTCTTGCTGAAAAACAGAAACTTTTGTGCTCAGTCCAGAAATTTTACAAATTCACCAGAGCGTCAATTGGATATGAATTTTTTTAAAAAGATTGATATACAAATTTACCAGATTCTCCTAATTTTTCAGAATTTTTAGAGTTACAGAAGTATTCGAAGTTTACAGATTGCTACAGACTGTTCTGTTTTAGACAGATTCTGTTTTCTTTGTGTTGTTTGCTTATTTTGATGTATCTATGGGTTGTATCGGGGGGTATGAACCATGGAGAAGTTGGAATACAGTAGATATTACACCAATATAAATAAAGAATGAGTTCACAACAATACCTAAAGTGGTGATTTATTTTTCTTATACTAACGGATCTCACGAGTTTTCTGTTGAGTTTTGTGTTGTGAAGTTTTCAAGTTTTGGGTAAAGATTTGATGGACTATGGAATAAGGAGTGGCAAGAGCCTAAGCTTGGGGATGCCCAAGGCACCCCAAGGAATATTCAAGGATACCAAAGAGCCTAAGCTTGGGGATGCCCTGGAAGGCATCCCCTCTTTCGTCTTCAATCCATCGGTAAATTTACTTGAGGCTATATTTTTATTCACCACATGATATGTGTTTTGCTTGGAGCGTCTTGTATGATATGAGTCTTTGCTTTCTAGTTTGCCACAATCATCCTTGCTGCACACATATTTTTGAGAGATACACACATAAATCGTGAATTTATTAGAATACTCTATGTGCTTCACTTATATCTTTTGAGCTAGCCAATTTTGCTCTAGTGCTTCACTTATATCTTTTTAGAGCACGGCGGTGGTTTTATTTTATAGAAATAATTGAACTCTCGTACCTCACTTATATTATTTCGAGAGTATTTAAACAGCATGGTAATTGGTTTAGGTTATGAATTTAGTCCTAATATAATGGGCATCCAAGAGGGATATAATAAAAACTTTCATATAAAGTGCATTGAATACTATGAGAAGTTTGATTCCTTGCATATAGTTTTGAGATATAAAGATGGTAATATTAGAGACATGCTAGTGAGTAATTGTGGATTGGTAGAAATACTTGTGTTAAAAGTTTGTGATTCCCGTAGCATGCACGTATGGTGAACCGTTATGTAACGAAGTCGGAGCATGATTTGTTTATTGATTGTCATCCTTTGTGTGAGGGTCGGGAGCGCGCGATGGTTAACTCCTACCAACCTCTCCCCTAGGAGCATGCATCTAATACTTTGCTTCGATAACTAATAGCCTTTTGCAATAAGTATGTGAGTTCTTTATGACTAATGTGAGTCCATGGATTACACGCACTCTCACCCTTCCACCTTTGCTAGCCTCTCTAGTACCGCGCAACTTTCGCCGGTGCATTAAACCCACCATATACCCTTCCTCAAAACAGCCACCATACCTACCTATTATGGCATTTCCATAGCCATTTCAAGATATATTGCCATGCAACTTCCACCGTTCCGGTTATCATGACACGCACCATCATTGTCATATTGCTTTGCATGATCGTAAGACAGCTAGCGTGATGTTTTCATTAATGTCATTTGTTATGCTAGATCGTTGCACATCCCGGTATACCGCCGGAGGAATTCATATAGAGTCATGTTTTGTTCTAAGTATCGAGTTGTAGCTCTTGAGTTGTAAGTAAATAAAAGTGTGATGATCATCATTATTAGAGCATTGTCCCATGTGAGGAAAGGACGGAAGCTATGACTCCCTCACAAGTTGGGATGAGACTCCGGACTTTAAAAATAATAAAAGAGGCCAATGAAGCCCAAATAAACAAAAAGAGGCCAAAGATGCCCACCCAAAAAAATGAGAGAAAAGAGAGAAGGGACAATGCTACTATCTTTTTTCCACACTTGTGCTTCAAAGTAGCACCATGATCTTCATGATAGAGAGTCTCCTATTTTGTCACTTTCATATACTAGTGGGAATTTTTCATTATATAACTTGGCTTGTATATTCCAATGACGGGCTTCCTAAAATTGCCCTAGGTCTTCGTGAGCAAGCGAGTTGGATGCACACCCACTTAGTTTCTTTTTGAGCTTTCATACACTTATAGCTCTAG
Organism: Elymus sibiricus; assembly: GCA_039707655.1. Lineage (NCBI taxonomy): Eukaryota > Viridiplantae > Streptophyta > Magnoliopsida > Poales > Poaceae > Elymus > Elymus sibiricus. The sequence goes on along the minus strand of CM077667.1, from coordinate 424,889,572 downwards.
TGCATCCGTTGCATGGCAATCCCTACTCACTCACATTGATATCTATTGATGGGCATCTCCATAGCCAGTTGATACGCCTAGTTGATGTGAGACTATCTTCTCCTTTTTCTCACAACCTCCACCATATTCTATTCCACCTATAGTGCTATATCCATGGCTCACGCTCATGTATTGCGTGAAAGTTGAAAAAGTTTGAGAATATAAAAAGTGTGAAACAATTGCTTGACTTGTCATCAGGGTTGTGCATGATTTAAATACTTTGTGTGATGAAGATGGAGCATAGCCAGACTATATGATTTTGTAGGGATAACTTTCTTTGGCCATGTTATTTTGAAAAGACACGATTGCTTTGTTAGTATGCTTGAAGTATTATTGTTTCTATGTCAACATTAAACTTTTGTTTTGAATCTTATGGATCTGAATATTCATGCCACAATAAAGAATATTACATGGATAAATATGTTAGGTAGCATTCCACATCAAAAATTCTATTTTTATCATTTACCTACTCGAGGACGAGCAGGAATTAAGCTTGGGGATGCTGAAACGTCTCCAGCGTATCTATAATTTTTGATTGTTCCATGCTATTATATTATCTGTTTTGGATGTTTTATATGCATTAATATGCTATTTTATATTATTTTTGGGACTAACCTATTAACCTAGTTGAAAGGACGTGGATGTCGCCTAGAGGGGGGGGTGAATAGGCGCTTTAAAATAATTACGGTTTAGGCTTGAACAAATGCGGAATAAAACTATCGTTTAATTAGTCAAGCACAAAACCTAAAACAACTAGGCTCACCTATGTGCACCAACAACTTATGCTAAGCAAGATAGACAACGAAGTGATAGCAAGATATATAACAAGAAATAATATGGCTATCACAAAGAAAAGTGCATAAGTAAAGGGCTCGGGTAAGAGATAACTGAGGCACGCGGAGACGACGATGTATCCCGAAGTTCACACCCTTGCGGATGCTAATCTTCGTTCGGAGCGGTGTGGAGGCACAATGCTCCCCAAGAAGCTACTAGGGCCACCGTAATCTCCTCACGCCCTCGCACAATGCAAGATGTCGTGATTCCACTAAGGGACCCTTGAGGGCGGTCACCGAACCCGTACAAACAAGGTTGGGGCAATCTCCACAACTTAATTGGAGGCTCCCAATGACACCACGAAGCTTCACCACAATGGATTGTGGCTCCGAGGTGACCTCAAATGCTCGGGGCAATCTCCACAACCTAATTGGAGACCCCTAAGCTTGCCCGGAGCTTTGCACCACAATGATTGAGCTCCGAGGCACCACCAACCGTCTAGGGCGCCAAAGCACCCAAGAGGAACAAGCTCAAGGGTGCTCAAACACCCAAGAGTAATAAGCTTCTCCAACTTCACTTCCACGTATCACCGTGGAGAACTCAAACCTATGCACCAAATGCAATGGCAAGGGCACACGAACTGCCCAAGTCCTTCTCTCCCAAACCCCACCAAAGCAACTAATGCTAGGGTGGAAAATGAGAGGAAGAACAAAGAAGAACACGAAGAACTCCAAGATCTAGATCCAAGGGCTTCCCCTCAGATAGAGGAGAAAGTGATTGGTGGAAATGTGGATCTAGATCTCCTCTCCCTTTTCCCTCAAGAACTAGCAAGAATCATTGGAAGGATTGAGAGTTAGCAAGCTCGAAGAAGGTCAACAATGGGGGGCAAACTCGAGCTCAAGAGATAAGGTTCAATGGGGAAGAAGACCCCCTTTTATAGGGGGGGAAGAATCCAACCGTTATCCCCACACTCAGCCCGCGCATTGCGGTACTATCGCATAAATGCCTCGGTACTACCGCAAGAGGCTGCGGTACTACCGCAGAGGGGTGCGGTACTACCGCTCGCACGGTAGTGGCCAGATGAAGACCTATTGCACTGGGCAACGAGCGGTAGAACCGCCGGAGCGGTACTACCGCACGCCAATACGGTACTACCGCAAGGTCGGTATCAACTGGCACAGGAGATGCACGGAAGTAAAAAATTACTTCCGTGCCTACCTCCGCTGAGGGTGGAGCTTCGCAAAATTCCGGCGCAGTAGTACCGGACAAATTTACGGTACTGCCGCTCGAGGGCGGATGTAAAAAATTACATCCGCGCCTACTACCGCAAGCACACGCACCAGGGCTGGGGACAGCGGTACTACCGCTCCTTGGAGCGGTACTACCGCGGGCACCTGCGGTACTACCGCTCCCTTGAGCGGTACTACCACTAGCCACTTAACATGAGCACCTTGCTGCCTTCAACTACTCAGCTAGGAAAACGGAAGGATACAGAAAAACCAGAACTGCCATAACTTCTGCAAATGAGCTCAGAATTGAGCAAACTCAAGCTTGTTGGATTCAGGACGAGAAGAGCTATCCAACAGCGACCAAGAACCAAGAAAATGCCAATGATATAGAAAAGCCAACCAAGAACCAAGAAAGATGACGATGCCAAGAATGCAATGGTTTGAGCTCTCTACGAACGATACGATCAAGCTACTCACTTGAGAGCCCCCCTTGATAGTACGGCTATCGATCCTATAACCCGGTCTCCAAACTATCACCATGAGACCGGTAAAATAGAAAACCTATCAAGGGCAAACCTTTGCCTTGCGCATAGTCCACTTGAGCTAGATGATGACGATCTTGACTTCCTCAAGATGGACCACCTTTCTTGATTGCGCCGGCTTGATGAAGGCTAGTTGATTGCTCCCCCATGCTCTACTATGGGTGAGCCACTCTTCTGCATATCTTCACAAGTCCATTGTCACCACAATGGACGGCAAGCTACAAGCATCATTTCTTCGTGATGCTCCACTTGAAGTTGCACAACACAACCTTGAGTTGATGTCATCCTCCATGGGTTGTATGTGATCTTCCTCTTGACGCAAGCCCATGGAAGCAAACCTAACCCCACATAGAACTCTCACAAAGACCATGGGTTAGTACACAAAGCGCAATGGACAATGCTTACCAAACCGTGAGATCACTTGATCCCACTCGGTGTATCATCTACGCTTTGTGTGAAATCTTCTCTCTTCATAAAGATGATGTCTTGAAGATACACATGAATGTTCACACAATCTTCTTCTTCAAGACATGCTAGCAATTCGCTCAACACTCACTAGACCAATCTTTGGATAGATCCTTGGATACCACCTTGGTCAACACATATACTCCTTGAAACCAACAAATGAACTTCAAGAAAAGCCTATGGACAAATCCTAAGAATATAACTCAACGCAACCATTAGTCCATAGAGATTGTCATCAATTACCAAAACCAAACATGGGGGCACCGCATGTTCTTTCACTAGTGCCCAGTGCCTGTTTCTGTTTTTCCTTGTTTTTGAGTATTGCAGAAAAGGAATATCAAACGGAGTCCAAACGGAATAAAATTCTATGTTGATTTTTCTTGGACCAGAAGGAACCCAGGAGGCTTCGAGAAGAGGCCAGAAGACCTACGGGTGGGCCACAAGCCACCAGGGCACGCCCCTGGGGGGGGGGGGCGCCCCCTGGCTTGTGCCCGCCCCCCCCCCCCCCCCGTAGCTCCTCCAACCCTAACTCTTCGCCTATAAATTCAGAAATATTCCCCCAATACCAAAGGGAGCCAAAAAAATACTTTTCCGCCGCCGCAAGCCTCTGTTCCCGTGAGATCCCATCTTGGGGCCTTTTCCAGCGATCTGTCGGAGGGGGATTCGATCACGGAGGGCCTCTACATCAACACCATTGCCCTTCCGATGATGCGTGAGTAGTTTACCTCAGACCTTCGGGTCCATAGCTAGTAGCTAGATGGCTTCTTCTCTCTCTATGTTCTTCAATACCATGTTCTCGATGATCTTCTTGGAGATCTATCCGACGTAATACCCTTTTGCGGTGTGTTTGTTGAGATCCGATGAATTATGGGTTTATGATCAGATTATCTATGAATATTATTTGAATCTTCTCTGAATTCTTATATGCATGATTTCATATCTTTGTAAGTCTCTTCGAGTTATTGGTTTGGTTTGGCCAACTAGATTGGTAATTCTTGCAATGGGAGATGTGCTTAGTTTTGGGTTCAATCTTGCGGTGTCCTCACCCAGTGACAAAGTAGGGGTAGTGAGGCACGTATTTGTATTGTTGCCATCAAGGATAAAAAGATGGGGTTTTCATCATATTGCTTGAGTTTATCCCTCTACATCATGTCATCTTACTTAATGCGTTACTCTGTTCTTCATGAACTTAATACTCTAGATGCAGGCAGGAGTCGGTCAATGTGTGGAGTAATAGTAGTAGATGCAGAATCGTTTCGGTCTACTTGATACGGACGTGATGCCTATATGCATAATCATTGCCTTGGATATCGTCATAACTATGCGCTTTTCTATCAATTGCTCGACAATAATTTGTTCACCCACCGTATTATTTTCCTTCAAGAGAGAAGCCTCTAGTCAAACCTATGGCCCACGGGTCTATTTTCCATATTATATTTTCAGATCTATAAATCAAAAATACCAAAAATACTTTGCTGCAATTTTATTTACTTTTATTTAGTTTTACTTTTAGTAATCTTTTATATCTATCTCTATCGGATCTCATCCTTGCAAGTGACCGTGAAGGTATTGACAACCCCTTTATAGCGTTGGGTGCAAGTGTTTGATTGTTTGTGCAGGTGCATAGATTGGGGCCTTGCTTGTACCTCCTACTGGATTGATACCTTGGTTCTCAAAACTGAGGGAAATACTTATCTACTTTGCTGCATCACCCTTTCCTCTTCAAGGGAAATCCAACGCAAGCTCAAGAAGTAGCACTGTACGTTCGAGGTTGGAAGCCACACTACTCACACCAACACCTGCGCTAAAGCGCGATATTGCTACAACCTAGGCCTGACCCATGTGTGTATGTTTCTTAGCGGGCTTGACCCCACCCATGTGGAGTGTAACGGTGTGCGTGTGTGATGGCATCGATGATTACAGATGTACATTATTCCTCACCTTAAGCTTCCCTCTCTAATCTTCCCCTACTCCAAGCTACCTCCTATTTGTATGTGCGTGCGTGCGATAACGCAGGGATGTGATGCGGGTTCATAGCATTTGGTACTCAGAGCTGTGTATCGATCCGCTTCCTTTGATCTAGATTTTTTTTCTCCAATTCTTGATGACCAATCTTTCGATTGGCTTGTAAATCCTGGCAAAAGGTGCAAATTCCCTTGGGTAATTCTGCGCAAAACAAGTAAAATGCACAGAACCACCACTTTTGCATCATAGCTCTCGGTAAACCATCACTTTACAAAATGTGACACTTTACACCACATCAAAATTTTGACAGTGGCAAAAAACACTGATCCGTTTTTTGATCACAGTTCGACATGGCCGATCGCGAGCAAGCCGACTATGGTGGACAACGCGCCGCTAAAGGCAGTACGGTCCCGATCGCCCGAGCCGGTTGGAAGACTAAGCCGGCCGAGAGAAGCCCAAAAAGGCAACAGTGGAAGCTTAACTGTTGTGTTGACTACTCTGTTTCTCTGAATCTTTGCATTTTCTTTTTTCGCTGTAGCTTAACTGCTAGGTTTCCTATTTAAGAGGAGATAGAGACAAACATAGAGAACTAATGAATTCATTTAGGAAAAGGATAATGTTATCCTGGTGTACCATTTTACCATTTGTAGCTACTTATTGTTAAGTGAATTATTTGTCTTGTAGATTGGCAATTATGACTATGTTGAATGGCATTACTGCAGGAAAGTCCTAAGACGACACATATATAGAGACACTTCGATGAAACAGTGTGCGATGCCCAATCGCAAACAATATGGTTATAGAATCATCACCAATAAAAAGAATTGTGTTCGATGGCCGATCCATCACGCACAATTCAGGTAAGAATTGTGCGTGTGATGTATGGCACACTGTTGTTTCACACGAACTATTTGTGATGAGACAAAATAACACAAACGGCTATACAGATTCATATGTATGCGATAGAGGGCACACAATTAACTGGGATAAATTGTGTTCGGCGATCCAGCAGAACAGAAATGATTCATCGTAACAAGATGTGTGACCATAACACAAACGGCTATACAGATTCATATGTATGCGATAGAGGGCACAATTAACTGTGTTCGGCGAACCAGCAGAATAGAAACGATTCATCGTAACAGGATTTGTGTGATACCCGGCAAACAGGTGAGTAATCGCAAAACGTGTACGAGCACCAAAATTAACACAGACGATTCCTACTAACAAGTTGTGTGTGTTGTGGGCAAACACTAGTTGGTAAACAATTGTCTGTGATTGATGAAATTATTACTGGCGCTGTGTAGGGGACGGTTGTTTGCTATGTGAAAAAATCAAAGACGTTTTATTATTATTACCTGCATGCCTATGCGTCATCCCGTCCTCCTCTCACACGTCTTGTCAACACGTTCCTGCTGGAGGATTCCAGTGCACGCTTGAGCACCACACAGGTATTTCTTTTGGCCACGCGTCGGCTCGAATAGGCGTCGGTGAGCCCGTTCCCACACAACCACACAAACTTCCCGTCTGGCTAGCCGAAATCCCCCAAAACACCCACCCTTACCAGGCTTCCTAAAGTTTTCATTGATGGCTGATAACCCACAAGTGTAGGGGATCGCAATAGTCTTCGAGGGAAGTATTCTACCCAAATTTATTGATTCGACAAAAGGGGAGCCAAAGAATATTATTGGTCCTAGGAGTTGAGTTTTCAATTCAACCATGGCTGGGATATCCTTTGTAGCAAAAGTTTAGTAGCACAACAAAATAGTAATAGGAACGATAACAGTAACAACAACAGTTTTGTAGTGATTGTAACAGCAGTAGCAGCAATAGTAACTTAGCGAGAATCAATACGTGAAAAGCGTAGGCCTTGGATCGGTGATGGATAAGTACATATATTGGATGACATTCATCATGTAATAGTTAAATACTAGAGCGACACAGAACTAGGTCCAATTAATCAATGTAATGTAGGCATGTATTCCGTATATAGTCATACATGCTTATAATTAGAACTTGCATGACATCTTTTGTCCTACCCTCCCGTGACAGCGGGGTCCATAAGAAAACTAAGGGATATTAAGGCATCCTTTTAATAGAGAACCAGAACAAAGCATTAACACATAGTGAATACATGAACTCCTCAAACTACGGTAATCACCGGAAAGAATCCCAATTATTGTCACCGTGGGGTATGCGGATCATAACACGTAATAGGTGCATACAACTTGCAAGATAGGATCCAAAACACTCTCATATTTATGAAATTATAATAGGTTCAGATCTGAAATCATGGCACTCAGGCCCTAGTGACAAGCATTAAGCATAGCAAAGTCATAGCAACATCAATCTCAAAACATAGTGGATAACGGGGATCAAGCCCTATAAAAATAAATCGATTACATGGTAAATCTCATCCAATCCCATCACTGTCCAGCAAGCCTACAAAGGAATTACTCACTCCCGGTGGTGAGCATCATGAGGGTATTGATGGAGAAGGGTTGGTGATGACGACGGCGACGAATCCCCCTCTCCGGAGCCCCAAACGGACTCAAGATCAGCCCTCACGAAGAATAACGGGAGGTGGTGGCGGCTCCGTCTCGTAAAATGCAATGAAAACTTCTCTCTTATTTGTTTCTCCAGGAATAGGAATTTATAGGCATGGAATTAGGGTCGGCGGAGCCACGTGGGCCTCCCAAGGTAACACGGCGCGCCCTATTGCCTTGGTGGCCCCCTCCGGTGGTTCTTCGCTCCAGTATTTTTTATATATTCCGGAAAAAACTCCAAAAAGTTGCATCCAATTCCTAGAACTTTTATTTCTGCACAAAAACAACGCCATGGTAGTTGTGCAGAAAACAACGTCATTCCGGGTTAGTTTCATTCAAATCATGCAAATTAGAGTTCAAAACAAGAGCAAAAGTGTTTATGAAAGTAGATACGTTGGAGACGCATCAACTCCCCCAAGCTTAACTCATTGATTGTCCTCAAGCAATTCAGTTGATAAACTGAAAATGATAAAGAAAACTTTTACAAACTCTTCTATTCTCGTTGCTATGGGCCAGTTCTTTTGACTCGATTCTAGAGAATCACGGTTTGGAAAATCAAAATCACAAAAGAACTCATTTCTGCCCCAGGAATCATGTAGAATCGCCGGAGAATCCCAGAGTATTTTAGAATCACCAGTTTCGGATGATTCTGGCGATTGTGCATGCCTCCTCAAAAGAAAACGATTTCCAGCACACCCGATAGCAACACGAGCTCCCGCGAGCTAGGGTTGACACCGACAACCGGCGACCCTGCCCCATCCGCCGTCGGCCGTTCCCCTCCGCCGCCGGCCAGCCCCACGAAGTAGTTGGCGACCGCCCTAACAAAGAAGCGCTTGAGCACCCCGACGAAATAGCCGGCGGCATGGGCTAATGTCGACGGGGTAGAGCCAACTACGGCGGGCTTACAAGCCGACAATTACTGTTGAATTGATGCTACATCAGTCTTTTTATTTGACTGTGCCCTTGGGATTTGCAGAAGCAAGGCTAATTTCTACCAAGATTTTAAGATCTGATATGAACATCCTGAAAATGTTCAGAATAACCATTACCTTTGCCCGAGAACATCCCTGAGAGATAATAGTCTATTCCATGCATCCACTTGAGTCTCTGCGTGTTGTATGTGTTCGTTTGTTTGTTGTTGGATGATGACATTGGATAGAAAAGAATTATCTAGTGAAAAAATTGTAATATTAAGCACTTTATGGTATTTACAACTTGCTTTTAAATTGTAATATTAAGCACTATATGATTTTCGCAACTTGATTTCGTGTTCATATTCGACATGAATCTGTTTGAATTCACCAACTGTTAGCAATTCAGCACAGAGTTTCGATCTAGGGGCGTTACAGACATTTCAGCACACAACACATACAACAATCGCAGGCTAGAATCTCAGAAAAGAACTGGACGTATGATTCTGTAGGCAGGTGATTCTGTGGGCAATTTCCTAGAATCAGATTATGGAGAATCATGAGGCGAAAAGAACTGGGCCTACATATATGCTTAGCTAGTGTTCAGGTTTTCAACAAAGATCATAAATAAGCATATCGACGATAACACTTAGGTATTATATTTACTCATGGCAATAACATAACCAACTAGCGAGCAATGATAAAATATCTCAGATGCCAACAGTTTTTCAAAACAATCATGATATAATATGATGATATGGTATCTCGCTAACCCTTTCTGAGATTGCAAAACATAAATGCAGAGCACCTCTGAGGTCCAAGCAGCGATTAAACATTGTAATTAGGAGTAGAGGAGATCTGGTCATGCTCACATCCAACATTAACTAGACTCAATGCATAAAAATGACAATAGTGCTCTTGTGATCTCAGGTCTGGTGCTTTGGTGAGAAGATGATGACTCAAGAATAAAATAAAAATAACATAAAAGTAAACAGAAATGCCCTTCGTAGTAGGAAGCATGGATCTACACAGGTGCCAGAGCTCATGGTTTAAAACTGAGATGAAATTGTAATTTTGAGTGGTATAATTTTCCTGTCGACGTCACGACAGAGTTTTCGGCATCTTCCATGCTAAACACATTATTGGCTGTTCCCAAGCGGAATTGTAAAGTTTACTCACATCCACCATACATACACAAGCCATGGCTGACCGAATTCACGGGTGCCCTCGGACATTTCAATTGTCCCGGGAGTTTTGTTTAATTTATTTTTGATTATGCGGGACCGGGCATCCTTTTTACCAGCCTCTCTCGTGCAATGACATGCGAATAAACGCCCATCTTGAGAATAACCCGCTTAGCATGGAAGATACTGACCACCCTGTCGCTCCATGAGCGGTACGAGTAGACAAAACATATATTTATTTGAATGTTTAGAGGTGGTACTTGTAAATTTACTTGGAACGGCAGGGTAATACCGCATATAGGTAGATATGTTGGAATCATTTGGAACAACTTGGGTTTAAGGATTTTGGATGCACAAGCAGTATTCCTGCTTAGTACAGGCGAAGGCTAGCAAAAAGATTGAGAAGCGACCAGCTAGAGAGCGAATACGGTCATAGTTATGCATTGAGAATAATTAACATTGAACGCTAGCATGAGTAGGATATAAACACTCTGAACATAAATATCATGAATACTATGTTGAATTTGAATCAACTACATGTTTGCACATGTGTCATGTCAAGCCACTCGAACTACTCAGAGAAGGATACCATACTAACATACCACATCACAACCATTTTAATGCATGTTGACACATAAGATAAATCATTATCCACTCCTAGATATTTAAGCATGGCATTTGCGACTATAATCTCAAATTGTCATCATAAACATGTTTACTCATAATATGCTGAATCAAGATCGAACAAGCTAAACATATTTACAAAAAACAGAAAAAAGAGGTCATGCCAGCTTCCTTTACCACGATCACTTCATCAAATTATTATCATTATTGCCTTTCAGTTGGACGACCGAATGATGTGAAAATAATAGTAGTGCAAGTGTGCCGTGGACTAAGCTGGAATCTGCGAAACAGTTTATACAAAGGGGAAGGCACAGTAATATTGACTCTTTGTTAGATAAACAATACTACATATAATAGCCACTCAACATTTTCATCGTGGTCTTCTCCTTTCAACGACTCAACAAAAAGAAAAGAAATTCAGAGAAACACATTGAATCATTTTTTGGAGTTTTTAGTTTTTCTGAAGAAAGCAAATAAACGAAGGAAAACGAAAAGCGAGAAAAACTATTTACACGGGAAAGCTCCCAACAAGCAAAAGAAGAAACGAGAAATCCTTTTGGATTTTCTTTTAATACTACAACCTAATTAAATAACAAAGAAAAAGCGAAAAGAAGCGAGAAATATTTTTTGATTTTTATAGTTTTTCAAACACACAAGAAGAAAGAGAAAATAAAACTAACATGGATATACAATGAAAAAGGATGAACACCGACGGGTGGAATGAAATGCGTGAACATGAATATAATGTCGGTGAGAAATACGTACCCCCCAAGCTTATTCTTTTAGCCTAGCTTGGTAATGACCATCGCTGGTCTGAATAATAATCAAAGTGATAGCTCGTGGAAGCGTTCTGCGCCACCTCCTCGGCCAAGCGAGTAGCTTCTACTGCCTCGTTGTACTCTCATGGATAAAATATCTTTGTGTGCTCTAAAAATCAAAGAGAATAGGCGCAGGCAAAATAACAGAGACAACACGGTATTTATCAAATGTCAGATTATAATCATAACCTGAGCTCCTTTTTTTAATAAAATCATGGCGCTGCATTGCCCTTAACTCTAGGTATTTATCAGGCAATATAGGGTCATTGGGGAGGGGCATGACCCCTAGCCTTGCAGCTATGCGGGAGGCATAAATTCCTCCATATAAAACGCCTTTAGCCGCATTGCGGTGCAGCCTACGTGTAACAATTGCCCCAAGATTATATCGTTTATCGCTAGTTAATGTAGTATGAATAAGGCTCAAGTCAGGGGCGCAAAGCGCACTACAATCTTGCTTACCAACAATACATTTCCCATTAAATAGTGCAAAGTAACGAATAGAGGGGAATTCAATACTTTTTATTCTAGCTTGCGTAACCCCCTATCTTCACCATTACAAAGACTATTTAAGAACATATCATAATCCAATTTTTGCGGTTCATTAAGTGAGCCCAAATATAGAATTTTGCATGAATAATAGAATTATTCTAAAGACATACCATAAGATTTATCATAAAGGTGAAACAGAACTCTAGAAGTACGGGAGTGATACTCAAACATTTGCGTGAACGAATGGGTGAGGTGATGATGTTGAATACACTTATCTGCGAGGAAAGTGATGAGCTTGGTGTTTTGAATATATTTATCGAATTCTTCCTTAATAACGACACCCAACATGAACTCATTACATGGTCCTCGACACGATTTAGCGTCATCCATGCTCCTAAACTTGTCCTTGGTTCAACAAATGCTTGTCGTACCAAACTTTCACTTGATGATTCTCCAGAGGACTCTCTCCTTGAAGAACTCCTCCTAAAGATGTTCATTTTCCTAAGAACAAATTTCTGAAATTTTTGTACCACAAAATTATGTCAACAAAACTTTGCAAGATTGATAGAACCTACTCATATAGATGCCTAGAGGCCATATCAAGCAATCAAACCACTTAGAACTCAAAGAATTTAACATGCAAGCTCATTTTTAGTAGCACCAAGAGCAACAAAATATGCAAAATATAATCCACTAAAGCAAAAACTAATTGGAACAATGGAGGAGTCACATACCAAGGGGCAATCCTTCAAAACAGTTTTGGAAACGGAGCTCCGAGTAAAGAGATCAAAAATCTCAGGTTTGGGAGCAAGAACACGAGGGAGAGAGCAACAAGGATTTTTTTTTCTAGAGGTAAGAGGTGAAGTGGGCTGAATGAATAAGTGAGGGGTCCCTGTTGGACCCCCAAGGCATCTTTGCGCGCCCTAGGGGGTGGGTGCACCCTGTTGGGAGCAACAGGTGCACCCCCCTGGGGTGTTTTCAGCTCCAAAAATTCTTAAATATTCCAGAAAAAATTATGTAAATTTTTTGCGACATTCTAAGCACTTCTATTTTGGGGCCATTTTTATTGCACGGATAATTCAGAAGACAATATAATCATCGCATTTAATTTTATTAAACTATAAATAATAGAGAGTAAACTATGGGTACAGAAGGTTGTGCTTACTGAATTCATCGACCACATGCCTCTCAATAAGGATCCATTACTAAGGTTATCAAGTCTTATTAACAAACTGTTTCCGATTGACATGAAACCGAAGAATCCTTGTATAACACTAGGTTAGCTCAATGGGGATTTGCATCTCCCCAACAATAAGAATACCATATTTCTTCTTGGCAGTAGGAAGAGGAAATTTAAACTCCCCAATAGTAATTGTGGCAACTTTCTCAATGGTATTAATATTATTCACCGAAACTTGTTTCTTTGGAAAATGCAATGTATACTGTTTACCATTGACATGAAAAGTAACCTTGCTTTTGTTGCAATCAATAATAGCCCCTGCAGTATTTAGAAAGAGTCTACCAAGGATAATGTACATGTTGTCGTCCTCGGGCATCTCAAGAATAACAAAGTCCATTAAGACAGTAACATTTGCAACCACAACAGGAACATCCTCACAAATTCCAATAGGTATAGAGTGGAGTTATCATCCATTTGCAAAGATATTTTAGTAGGTGTAACTTATTCAAGTCAAGTCTTTTATATAAGGAGAAAGGCATAACACTAACACCGACTCCTAGTTCACATAAAGCAGTTTTAACATAGCTTCGTTTAATGGAGCAAGGTATTGTGGGTATACCTCGATCTCCGAACTTCTTAGGCACTCCACCATCAAAATAATAGGTAGCAAGCATGGTGGAAATCTTTGTTTCATGTATCTTTCTTTTATAATATCTTTCATATACTTAGCATATGGAGGCATTTTCAAAATATTAGTCAAGCGAGTGCGCAAAAAGACAGGTCTAAGCATTTCAGCAAAGCACTCAAAATCTTCCTCGTCCTTATTTTTTGAAGGCTTAGTGGGAAAAGGCATGGGTTACTGAACCCATGGTTCTCTTTCCTTACCATGTTTCCTAGCAATGAAATCTCTTTTATCATATCTTTTATTTTTAGGTGGTGCGTTATCAAGATCAACAGTGGGTTCTATTTCTACATCATTATCAGGTTCCTTATCATCAACTTGTGGAGCATCAACATGAACATCATCATTATCATTATCACTAGGTGGATGTTCATTACCAGATTGTGTCTCAGCATCAGAAATAGAAACATCACTATGATTCTTAGAAGGTTTCTCAATCACAGGTTCACTAGAAGCACGCAAAGTCCTATCATTTTTCTTTTTCTTTTTTTAGTAGGATTAGGTGTATCAGAATTAATAATTTGTTAATCCGGCTCAACCCTTTTAGGATGCCCCTCTGGATTGAGAGGTTCCTGGGTAATTTTACCCCGTCTAGTCATAACTCTAACATCATGATCATTAATTTTATCATTCATTTAGTAAGCAAATCATTTTATGACTTAGCAACTTGTTCTAGTTGAGTGCAAACCATGGATGAATGTTTAGGGTATGTACAATGGTGCTATCTTAGGAATGCCACGTATGATAAATGATGAGGTGGAGGAGAGAGAACTCATAAGAAAAGGTTTGTCTTCTCTTATTTAAGAGAAGACAAGAGATGATCTCTTAGCACAATATGTCTCACCACATTTTTAGGAATAGCTAGTTATTGAAGATAAGGCTAAGAGATGACCCATTGTAGACATTTTTTTGTCATCTCTAAATTACATGCAAGATTTAAGATAAGACTATCTTATCAACCATTGTACATGCCCTTACCTAAACCTTTAACATCATTAGAAATTCTAAACATCAAGTCACTCAAGCGATCAGTCATCATAGCATTCCATTGTAATTGATCCTTAACATGCATATTAAAATGTTCTAGCTTAACAATGTAATTATCAAATTCATCCATGCATTGACTAGGAGTTTTAGTATAAGGTATATCACTTTCATCAAATCTATAGAGAGAATTTACCTCTACTACGTGTGTAGGGATATCAAGTCCATGTATTTCTTCAATAGGTGGTAAATTCTTGACATCTTCATATTTAATACCTTTTTCTTTCATAGATCTCTTAGCTTCTTGCATATCTTCTGGACTGAGGAATAGAATGCCTCTCTTCTTTTGAATAGGTTCCGGCGATGGTTCAGGAAGTGTCCAATCATTAGCATTCTTCAAAATATTATTCAATAGTTCTTCAGCCTGTTCAATAGTCCATTTCCTAAAAAACAACCAACACAACTATGTAGGTAGTCCCTAGAAGCATCGGTTAGTCCATTGTAGAAGATATCAAGTATTTCATTTTTCTTAAGAGGATGATCAGGCAAAGCCTTAAGTAGCTAAAGAACCCTCCCCCAAGCTTGAGGGAGATTCTCTTCTTCAATTTGCACAAAGTTAAATATTTCCTGTAAAGCAGCTTGTTTCTTATGAGCAGGAAAATATTTCTCAGTGAAGTAATAAATCATATCCTGGAGGGTACGCACACAACCAGGAGCAAGTGTTTGAAACCATTTCTTAGCATCACCTTTTAGTGAGAAAGTAAAAGGCTTAAGTATGTAAAAGTAACGAATCTTTTCCTCATGAGCAAATAAGGTGGCAATATCATGCAATTAAGTAAGGTGTGTGATACGTCTCCGTCGTATCTATAATTTTTGATTGTTTCATGCCATTATTATGCAACTTTCACATATTTTTTGGCAACATTTTATATGATTTATTGGGCTAACATATTGATCGAGTGCCCAGTGCCAGTTCCTGTTTGTTGCATGTTTTTTTTTCACAGAATATCCATATCAAACGAGGTCCAAACCCGATAAAAATTTACGGAGATTTTTTTTGGAATATTTGTGAATTTTGAGAACTGGAATCAACGCAAATGGAGGCCCACAGCCCCCACGAGACACCAGGGCGCGCCCCTAGGGCCCAGGCGCGCCCTGGTGGGTTGTGCCCATCTCGTAAGTCGGTTGGAGCTCTCCTTCGGGTGCAAGGAAGCTAATTTTTGGATAAAAATCCGCTAAAAATTTCAGTCTGATCGGACTTCCGGATCTCCGGTAATATAAGAAATGGTTTTCCGCCAGAAAACGGAAGCGCGAAACAGAAGGAACAGAGGGGGAGATCCAATCTAGGAGGGGCTCCTGCCCTCCGCCGCCATGGAGGCCATGGACCAGAGGGGGAACTCTCCTCCCATCTAGAGGGGAGGCCAAGTAAGAAGAAGAAGGAGGGGGCTCTCTCCCCCTCTCTCCCGGTGGTGCCGGAACGCCGCCGGGGCAATCATCGTGACGGCGATCTACATCAACAACTTCGCCGCCGTCAATACCAACTCTCTCCCCCTCTATGCAGCGGTGTAACACCTCTCTTCCCCGCTGTAATATCTACTTAAACATGGTGCTCAACTCCATATATTATTTCCCAATGATATTTGGCTATCCTATGATGTTTGAGTAGATCTCTTTTGTCCTATGGGTTAATTGTGGTATGATGTTATGGATGTGAGTTCTGTGTTGATATGGTGTTGTCCTATGGTGTCCTCCGTGACGCGCAAACGTGAGGGATCCCCGTTGTAGGGTGTTGCAATATGTTCATGATTTGCCTATGGTGGGTTGCTTGAGTGACAGAAGCATAAACCCGAGTAGGTGGGTTGTTGCGTATGGGAGTAAAGAGGACTTGATACTTAATGCTATGGTTGGGGTTTACCTTAATGAACTTGGGTAGTTGCGGATGCTTGCTAGAGTTCCAATC
Source organism: Elymus sibiricus (assembly GCA_039707655.1). NCBI lineage: Eukaryota > Viridiplantae > Streptophyta > Magnoliopsida > Poales > Poaceae > Elymus > Elymus sibiricus. The sequence goes on along the minus strand of CM077667.1, from coordinate 424,873,180 downwards.
ATAAGTGCATATGATCCAAGTACGGAAAGTGTGTTAGCGTATGCCTCTCCCTCATTGCATATAACAAGTATTTATTCAATTGCCTAGGGACAATATTTCTCTTGCGTTACACAAAAAGCTTTCTACTGGTCTATTTACTTTTATTGTTCTTTTATTAAAACAACACCTAACTTTTATTTCCACGTTCTTTATTTTCTTGCAAAGTACTTCTAGTTTTATTCCCGCAAAGTAGTTTCATACTTGTTCTAGGTAATGTTGGGGAACGTTGCATGGGAAACAAAAATTTTCCTACGCACACACAAGATCTATCCATGGTAATGAGCATCTACGAGAGGGAGAGTGAATCTACATACCCTTGTAGATTGCTAAGCGGGAAGCGTTTGAGCAACGCGGTTGATGTAGTCGAACGTCTTCGTGATCCAAATCACCGAGCGTCCCGCGATCCAATCACGATCCGTCCCGATCAAGTACCGAACGGACGGCACCTCCGCGTTCAGCACACGTACAGCTTGATGACGATCTCCGTCGTCTTGATCCAGCAAGAGAGAGCGGAGAGGTAGAAGAGTACTCCAGCAGCACGACGGCGTGGTGGTGGTGGTGGTGGTAGAGCAATTCCGACAGGGCTTCGCCTAAGCACCGTCAAAATCAGCTAGAGGAGAAAACTGCAGAGTTACGGGGGGAAAGGGCTGCACCGTGGCTTAGGGTGTTTGGCCCTCTCTCCCCTCTAGTATATATAGGAGGGAGGGGGAGGGGCTGGCGCACCAGGGTTTCCCCCTATGGTGCGGCCGAACCAGGAGGAGGAGGTGGACTCCTCCACTTTTCCTTGTCCAATTAGGACTCCTTCCTAATTTGTTTCCCCTTCCCTTTTCTTTGGGGTTTTTCCTTCTCCACTTATTCCAGCCGCATGGGCCTTATAGGGCTGGCTTGCCCAGCCCACTAAGGGCTGGTGCAACCCCCTTTAGGCCCATGTGGCCTCCCGGCGTGGGTGGCCCCTCCCGATGGCCCTCCGGTACTCCCGGTACACTACCGGAAATACCCGAAACTTTTCCGGTGGCCAAAACGGGACTTCCTATATATCAATCTTTACCTCCGGACCATTCCGGAGCTCCTCGTGATGTCCGGGATCTCATCCGGGACTCCGAACAACCTACGGTCACCAATCATACATAACTCAATTCTACCGAAACGTCACCGAACCTTAAGTGTGCAGACCCTGCGGGTTCGAGAACTATGTAGACATGACCGAGACACCTCTACGGCCAATAACCAATAGCGGGACCTGGATGCGCATATTGGTTCCTACATATTCTACGAAGATCTATATCGGTCGAACCTCTATGTCAAGGATTCAATTAATCCCGTATGCTGTTCCCTTTGTTCTTCGGTATGTTACTTGCCCGAGATTCGATCGTCGGTATCTCTATACCTAGTTCAATCTCGTTACCGGCAAGTCTCTTTACTCGTTCCGTAATACAAGATCTCGTGGCTAACACTTTAGTCACATTGCTTGCAAGGCTCATTGTGATGTTGTATTACCGAGTGGGCCCTGAGATACCTCTCCGTCACACGGAGTAACAAATCCCAGTCTTGATCCATGCCAACCCAACAGACACCCTCGGAGATACCTGTAGAGCACCTTTATAGTCACCCAGTTACGTTGCGACGTTTGATACACACAAGGTATTCCTCCGATGTCAGGGGGTTGCATGATCTCATGGTCATAGGAACAGATACTTGACATGCAGAAAACAATAGCAATAAACTGACACGATCATATGCTACGTTCGTAGTTTGGGTCTTGTCCATCACATCATTCTCCTAATGATGTGATCCCGTTATCAAATGACATCTCATGTCCATGGCCAGGAAACCTTAACCATCTTTGATCAACGAGCTAGTTAACTAGAGGCTTACTAGGGACACAGTGTTGTCTATGTACCCACACATGTATTTGAGTTTCCAATCAATACAATTATAGCATGGATAATAAACGATTATCATGAACAAGGAAATATAATAATAACTAATTTATTATTGCCTCTAGGGCATATTTCCAACAGTCTCCCACTTGCACTAGAGTCAATAATCTAGTTCACATCACTATGTGATTTACATTGTAATGAATCGAACACCCATACAGTTCTGGTGTTGTTCATGTTTAGCCCTTGGAAGAGGTTTAGTCATCGGATCTGCAACATTTAGATCCGTGTGTACTTTGCAAATATTTATGTCGTCCTCCTTGATGTAATCGCGGATGGAATTGAAACGTCGCTTTATGTGTCTGGTCCTCTTGTGAAATCTTGGTTCCTTGGCTAGAGCAATGGCACCAGTATTATCACAAAGCAGAGTCATTGGGTTAAGCGCACTAGGCACTACTCCAAGATCTGTCATGAACTCCTTCATCCAGACACCTTCCTTCGCCGCCTCCGAGGCAGCGATGTACTCCGCTTCGCATGTAGAATCAGCTACCACGCTTTGCTTGGAACTGCACCAGCTAACCGCACCCCCATTAAGAATAAATACGTATCCGGTTTGTGACTTAGAGTCATCCGGATCAGTGTCAAAGCTTGCATCGACGTAACCCTTTACGACGAGCTCTTCATCACCTCCATAAACGAGAAACATGTCCTTTGTCCTTTTCAGGTACTTTAGGATATTCTTGACCGCCGTCCAGTGTTCCATCCCTGGATCACTTTGAAACCTTCCGACCATACTTATGGCAAGGCTGACATCTGGTCTTGTGCACAGCATTGCATACATGATAGAGCCTATGGCTGAAGCATAGGGGACGACACTCATCTTTTCTCTATCTTCTGCAGTCACTGGGCATTGAGTCTTACTCAACTTCACACCTTGTAAAACAGGCAAGAACCCCTTCTTGGACTGATCCATTTTGAACTTCTTCAAAATCTTATCAAGGTATGTGCTTTGTGAAAGTCCTATTAAGCGTCTCGATCTATCTCTATAGATCTTGATGCCTAATATGAAAGCAGCTTCTCCTAGGTCCTTCATTGAAAAACTCTTGTTCAAATATTCCCTCACGCCTTCCAACATTTCTATATTGTTTCCAATCAGCAATATGTCATCTACATATAATATTAGAAACGCTATAGAGCTTCCACTCACTTTCTTGTAAATACAAGCTTCTCCGTAAACTTGTATAAACTCGAACGCTTTGATCACCTCATCAAAGCGAAGATTCCAACTCCGAGATGCTTGCACCAGTCCATAAATGGATCGCTGGAGTTTGCAAACTTTGTCAGCATTCTCTGGATCGACAAAACCTTCTGGTTGCATCATATACAACTCTTCCTTAAGGAAACCGTTAAGGAACGCTGTTTTGACATCCATCTGCCAAATTTCATAATCGAAAAAGGCAGCTATTGCTAACATGATTCTGACGGACTTAAGCATCGCTACGGGTGAGAAGGTCTCATCGTAGTCAACTCCTTGAACTTGTGAAAAACCCTTTGCCACAAGTCGAGCTTTATAGACGGTGACATTACCGTCCGCGTCCGTCTTCCTCTTAAAGATCCATTTGTTCTGAATGGCCTTACGCCCTTCAGGTAATACTTCCAAAGTCCATAATTTGTTTTCATACATGGATCCCATCTCGGATTTCATGGCCTCTAACCACTTCTTGGAATCCGGGCCCATCATCGCTTCTCCATAGCTCATAGGTTCATCGTTGTCTAACAACATGACTTCTAAGACAGGCTTGCCGTACCACTCAGGAGCAGTACGCGTCCTTGTCGACCTACGAGGTTCGATAGCAACTTGATTCGAAGGTTCATGATCATCATCATTAACTTCCTCTTCAACTGATGCAGGCTCTACAGAAACATCTTTCTGTACTGTGCTACTCTCAGATTGAAGTAAAGGTTCAACAACCTCATCAAGTTCTATCTTCCTCCCACTCAATTCTTTCGAGAGAAACTCTTTCTCAAGAAATGTTCCGTTTTTAGCGACAAACACTTTGCCTTCAGATCTGAGGTAGAAGGTATATCCAACTGTCTCTTTTGGATATCCTATGAAGACGCATTTCTCCGCTTTGGGTTCCAGCTTTTCAGGCTAAAGCTTTTTGACATAAGCATCACATCCCCAAACTTTAAGAAACGACAGCTTTGGCTTCTTACCAAACCAAAGTTCATATGGCGTCGTCTCAACGGATTTCGATGGTGCCCTATTTAAAGTGAATGCAGCTGTCTCTAATGCATAACCCCAAAATGATAGTGGCAAATCGGCAAGAGACATCATAGATCGCACCATATCCAATAAGGTTCGATTACGACGTTCGGACACACCATTACGCTGTGGTGTTCCAGGCGGTGTCAGTTGTGAAACAATTCCACATTGTCTTAAGTGACTGCCAAACTCATAACTCAGATATTCTCCTCCTCGATCAGATCGTAGGAATTTAATCTTCTTGTTACGATGATTCTCAACTTCACTCTGAAATTGTTTGAACTTTTCAAACGTTTCAGACTTGTGTTTCATTAAGTAAATATACCCATATCTACTTAAGTCATCAGTGAAGGTGAGAAAGTAACGATAACCACCGCGAGCTTCAATGCTCTTCGGACCGCACACATCAGTATGTATGATTTCCAACAAGTCACTTGCCCGTTCCATTGTTCCAGAGAACGGCGTTTTAGTCATCTTGCCCATGAGGCATGGCTCACATGTGTCAAGTGATTCAAAATCAAGTGACTCCAAAAGTCCATCAGCATGGAGCTTCCTCATGCGTTTTACGCCAATATGACCTAAACGGCAGTGCCACAAGAAAGTGGTTTTATCATTATCAATTCTACATCTTTTGGCATCAATGTTATAAACATGTGTATCATTATTATCGAGATTCAATAAGAATAAACCCCTCACATCGGGTGCATGACCATAAAAGATATTACTCATATAAATAGAACAACCATTATTCTCTGATTTAAACGAGTAACCGTCTCGCAATAAACAAGATCCAGATATAATGTTCATGCTTAACGCAGGCACCAAATAACATTTATTCAGGTTCATCACTAATCCCGATGGTAATCGAAGAGCGAGCGTGCCGACGGCGATCACATCAACCTTGGAACCATTTCCCACGCGCATCGTCACTTCGTCCTTTGCCAGCCTCCGTCTATTCCGCAGTTCCTGTTTAGAGTTGCAAATGTGAGCAACCTCACCGGTCTCAAATACCCAGGCACTACAACGAGAGTTGGTAAGGTACACATCAATAACATGTATATCATATATACCTTGTTTGTTGTTGGCCGCCTTCTTGTCAGCCAAATACTTGGGGCAGTTTCGCTTCCAGTGTCCAGTTCCCTTGCAATGAAAACACACAGTTTCTGGTTTGGGTCCAGCCTTGGGTTTCTTCACGGGAGGAGCAACTGCTTTGCCACTCTTCTTGGAGTTACCCTTCTTACCCTTGCCATTTTTCTTGAAACTACTGGTTTTATTAACCATCAACACTTGATGCTCCTTCTGAATTTCAGACTCAGCGACTTTCAGCATCGCAAACAGCTCGGCGACTGACTTGTTCATCCCGTGCATGTTATAGTTCAACACGAAGCTCTTGTAGCTAGGTGGCAATGATTGAAGAACTCTGTCAGTGATAGCCTCTGGCGGAAGGGGCATCCCCAATTCAGCCAGACGGGTGGAGTACCCAGACATTCTGAGTATGTGATCACTAACAGACCCGTTCTCCTCCATCTTGCAAGCATAGAACTTATCGGAGGTCTCATACCTCTCGATCCGGGCATTCTTCTGAAAGATAAACTTCAACTCCTGGAACATCTCATATGCTCCATAACGTTCAAAACGTCTTTGAAGTCCCGGTTCTAAGCCATACAACATTGCACATTGAACTATTGAGTAATCATCAGAACGAGCCTGCCAGGCGTTCACAACGTCTAGAGACTCAACTGGAGCGGGTGGATCACCAAGCGGTGCATCAAGGACATAAGCCTTCTGGGAAGCCGTAAGGATAATCCTTAGATTACGGGCCCAGTCCACAAAGTTACTTCCATCATCTTTCAACTAAGCTTTCTCTAGGAACGCATTAAAATTCAGAGGTGCTACTACGCGAGCCATGATCTACAACATAAATATAGCAAAGACAACTTAGACTATTGTTCAAGATAATGAGTTTAGTTAATCATATTACTTAAAAAACTCCCACTCAAATTGACATCCCTCCGGTCATTCGAGTGTCACATGATCCAAATCCACCAACTCAAGTCCGATCATCACGTGAGTTGAGGTGGTTTCAATGGTGAACATCTTCATGTTGATCATATCTACTATATGACTCATGTTCGACCTTTCGGTCTCTTGTGTTCCGAGGCCAGGTCTGTACATGCTAGGCTCGTCAAGTTTAACCCGAGTGTTCCGCACGTGCAACATGGCTTACACCCGTTGTATGCGAACGTAGAGTCTATCACACCCGATCATCACGGCGTGTCTCGAAACGACGAACTTTCGCAACGGTGCACACTCGGGGAGAACACAATTTATCTTGAAATTTAAGTGAGGGATCACCTTATAATGCTACCGTCGTCCTAAGCAAAATAAGATGCATAAAAGGATTAACATCACCTGCAAATCATAAGTGACATGATATGGCCATGAACTCGTGCTTTTGATCTCCATATCCAAAGCACCAGCATGATCTCCATCGTCACCGGCATGACACCATGATCTCCATCATCTTGATCTCCATCAACGTGTCGCCATGAGGTTGTCGCGCCGACTGTTGCTTCCATGACTATTGCTAACGTTTAGCGATAAAGTAAAGCATTACATAGCGCTTAATGATTGACACGCAGGTCATACAATAATTAAAGACAACTCTATGGCTCCTGCCAGTTGCCGTACTCATCGACATGCAAGTCGTGATATTCTATACAACACATGATCATCTCATACATCACATATATCTCATCATGTAATTGGCCATATCACATCACAACATACCCTGCAAAAACAAGTTAGACGTCCTCTAATTGTTGTTGCATGTTTTACGTGGCTGCTACGGGTATCTAGCAAGAATGATTCTTACCTACGCAAAAACCACAACGGTGATATAAAAGTTGCTATTTCACCTTCTACAAGGACCGCCTCTGTCGAATCCGATTCAAATAAAGTGGGAGAGACAGACACCCGCTAGCCATCTTATGCAACAAAGTTACATGTCAGTCGATGGAACCGGTCTCTCGTACGTGGACGAGTAAAGTTGGTCCGAGCCGCTTCATCCCACAATACCACCAAATCAAGAAAAGACTAAGGAGGGAAGCAATCTGAATATCAACGCCCACAAACTCCTTTGTGTTCTACTCGAGATCTCATCTACGCATAGACCTAGCTCAGATGCCACTGTTGGAGAACGTTGCATGGGAAACAAAAAATTTCCTACGCACACACAAGATCTATCCATGGTGATGAGCATCTACGAGAGGGAGAGTGAATCTACATACCCTTGTAGATCGCTAAGCGGGAAGCGTTTTAGCAACGCGGTTGATGTAGTCGAACGTCTTCGTGATCCAAATCACCGAGCGTCCCGCGATCCAATCACGATCCGTCCCGATCAAGTACCGAACGGACGACACCTCCGTGTTCAGCACACGTACAGCTTGATGACGATCTCCGCCGTCTTGATCCAGCAAGAGAGAGCGGAGAGGTAGAAGAGTACTCCAGCAGCACGACGGCGTGGTGGTGGTGGTGGTAGAGCAATTCCGACAGGGCTTCGCCTAAGCACCGTCAAAATCAGCTAGAGGAGAAAACTACAGAGTTACGGGGGGAAAGGGCTGCACCGTGGCTTAGGGTGTTTGGCCCTCTCTCCCCTCTAGTATATATAGGAGGGAGGGGGAGGGGCTGGCGCACCAGGGTTTCCCCCTATGGTGCGGCCGAACCAGGAGGAGGAGGTGGACTCCTCCACTTTTCCTTGTCCAATTAGGACTCCTTCCTTATTTGTTTCCCCTTCCCTTTTCTTTGGGGTTTTTCCTTCTCCACTTATTCCAGCTGCATGGGCCTTATAGGGCTGGCTTGCCCAGCCCACTAAGGGCTGGTGCAACCCCCTTTAGGCCCATGTGGCCTCCCGGCGTGGGTGGCCCCTCCCGATGGCCCTCCGGTACTCCCGGTACACTACCGGAAATACCCGAAACTTTTCCGGTGGCCAAAACGGGACTTCCTATATATCAATCTTTACCTCCGGACCATTCCGGAGCTCCTCGTGATGTACGGGATCTCATCCGAGACTCCGAACAACCTTTGGTCACCAATCATACATAACTCAATTCTACCGAAACGTCACCGAACCTTAAGTGTGCAGACCCTGCGGGTTCGAGAACTATGTAGACATGACCGAGACACCTCTACGGCCAATAACCAATAGCGGGACCTGGATGCCCATATTGGTTCCTACATATTCTATGAAGATCTATATCGGTCGAACCTCTATGTCAAGGATTCAATTAATCCCGTATGCTGTTCCCTTTGTTCTTCGGTATGTTACTTGCCCGAGATTCGATCGTCGGTATCTCTATACCTAGTTCAATCTCGTTACCGGCAAGTCTCTTTACTCGTTCCGTAATACAAGATCTCGTGGCTAACACTTTAGTCACATTGCTTGCAAGGCTCATTGTGATGTTGTATTACCGAGTGGGCCCTGAGATACCTCTCCGTCACATGGAGTAACAAATCCCAGTCTTGATCCATGCCAACCCAACAGACACCCTCGGAGATACCTGTAGAGCACCTTTATAGTCACCCAGTTACGTTGCGACGTTTGATACACACAAGGTATTCCTCCGATGTCAGGGGGTTGCATGATCTCATGGTCATAGGAACAGATACTTGACATGCAGAAAACAATAGCAATAAACTGACACGATCATATGCTACGTTCGTAGTTTGGGTCTTGTCCATCACATCATTCTCCTAATGATGTGATCCCGTTATCAAATGACATCTCATGTCCATGGCCAGGAAACCTTAACCATCTTTGATCAACGAGCTAGTTAACTAGAGGCTTACTAGGGACACAGTGTTGTCTATGTACCCACACATGTATTTGAGTTTCCAATCAATACAATTATAGCATGGATAATAAACGATTATCATGAACAAGGAAATATAATAATAACTAATTTATTATTGCCTCTAGGGCATATTTCCAACAGTCTCCCACTTGCACTAGAGTCAATAATCTAGTTCACATCACTATGTGATTTACATTGTAATGAATCGAACACCCATACAGTTCTGGTGTTGTTCATGTTTAGCCCTTGGAAGAGGTTTAGTCATCGGATCTGCAACATTCAGATCCGTGTGTACTTTGCAAATATTTATGTCGTCCTCCTTGATGTAATCGCGGATGGAATTGAAACGTCGCTTTATGTGTCTGGTCCTCTTGTGAAATCTTGGTTCCTTGGCTAGAGCAATGGCACCAGTATTATCACAAAGCAGAGTCATTGGGTTAAGCGCACTAGGCACTACTCCAAGATCTGTCATGAACTCCTTCATCCAGACACCTTCCTTCGCCGCCTCCGAGGCAGCGATGTACTCCGCTTCGCATGTAGAATCAGCTACCACGCTTTGCTTGGAACTGCACCAGCTAACCGCACCCCCATTAAGAATAAATACGTATCCGGTTTGTGACTTAGAGTCATCCGGATCAGTGTCAAAGCTTGCATCGACGTAACCCTTTACGACGAGCTCTTCATCACCTCCATAAACGAGAAACATGTCCTTTGTCCTTTTCAGGTACTTTAGGATATTCTTGACCGCCGTCCAGTGTTCCATCCCTGGATCACTTTGAAACCTTCCGACCATACTTATGGCAAGGCTGGCATCTGATCTTGTGCACAGCATTGCATACATGATAGAGCCTATGGCTGAAGCATAGGGGACGACACTCATCTTTTCTCTATCTTCTGCAGTCACTGGGCATTGAGTCTTACTCAACTTCACACCTTGTAAAACAGGCAAGAACCCCTTCTTGGACTGATCCATTTTGAACTTCTTCAAAATCTTATCAAGGTATGTGCTTTGTGAAAGTCCTATTAAGCGTCTCGATCTATCTCTATAGATCTTGATGCCTAATATGAAAGCAGCTTCTCCTAGGTCCTTCATTGAAAAACTCTTGTTCAAATATTCCCTCACGCCTTCCAACATTTCTATATTGTTTCCAATCAGCAATATGTCATCTACATATAATATTAGAAACGCTATAGAGCTTCCACTCACTTTCTTGTAAATACAAGCTTCTCCGTAAACTTGTATAAACTCGAACGCTTTGATCACCTCATCAAAGCGAAGATTCCAACTCCGAGATGCTTGCACCAGTCCATAAATGGATCGCTGGAGTTTGCAAACTTTGTCAGCATTCTCTGGATCGACAAAACCTTCTGGTTGCATCATATACAACTCTTCCTTAAGGAAACCGTTAATGAACGCTGTTTTGACATCCATCTGCCAAATTTCATAATCGAAAAAGGCAGCTATTGCTAACATGATTCTGACGGACTTAAGCATCGCTACGGGTGAGAAGGTCTCATCGTAGTCAACTCCTTGAACTTGTGAAAAACCCTTTGCCACAAGTCGAGCTTTATAGACGGTGACATTACCGTCCGCGTCCGTCTTCCTCTTAAAGATCCATTTGTTCTGAATGGCCTTACGCCCTTCAGGTAATACTTCCAAAGTCCATAATTTGTTTTCATACATGGATCCCATCTCGGATTTCATGGCCTCTAACCACTTCTTGGAATCCGGGCCCATCATCGCTTCTCCATAGCTCATAGGTTCATCGTTGTCTAACAACATGACTTCTAAGACAGGCTTGCCGTACCACTCAGGAGCAGTACGCGTCCTTGTCGACCTACGAGGTTCGATAGCAACTTGATTCGAAGGTTCATGATCATCATCATTAACTTCCTCTTCAACTGATGCAGGCTCTACAGAAACATCTTTCTGTACTGTGCTACTCTCAGGTTGAAGTAAAGGTTCAACAACCTCATCAAGTTCTATCTTCCTCCCACTCAATTCTTTCGAGAGAAACTCTTTCTCAAGAAATGTTCCGTTTTTAGCGACAAACACTTTGCCTTCAGATCTGAGGTAGAAGGTATATCCAACTGTCTCTTTTGGATATCCTATGAAGACGCATTTCTCCGCTTTGGGTTCCAGCTTTTCAGGCTAAAGCTTTTTGACATAAGCATCACATCCCCAAACTTTAAGAAACGACAGCTTTGGCTTCTTACCAAACCAAAGTTCATATGGCGTCGTCTCAACGGATTTCGATGGTGCCCTATTTAAAGTGAATGCAGCTGTCTCTAATGCATAACCCCAAAATGATAGTGGCAAATCGGCAAGAGACATCATAGATCGCACCATATCCAATAAGGTTCGATTACGACGTTCGGACACACCATTACGCTGTGGTGTTCCAGGCGGTGTCAGTTGTGAAACAATTCCACATTGTCTTAAGTGACTGCCAAACTCATAACTCAGATATTCTCCTCCTCGATCAGATCGTAGGAATTTAATCTTCTTGTTACGATGATTCTCAACTTCACTCTGAAATTGTTTGAACTTTTCAAACGTTTCAGACTTGTGTTTCATTAAGTAAATATACCCATATCTACTTAAGTCATCAGTGAAGGTGAGAAAGTAACGATAACCACCGCGAGCTTCAATGCTCATCGGACCGCACACATCAGTATGTATGATTTCCAACAAGTCACTTGCCCGTTCCATTGTTCCAGAGAACGGCGTTTTAGTCATCTTGCCCATGAGGCATGGCTCACATGTGTCAAGTGATTCAAAATCAAGTGACTCCAAAAGTCCATCAGCATGGAGCTTCCTCATGCGTTTTACGCCAATATGACCTAAACGGCAGTGCCACAAGAAAGTGGTTTTATCATTATCAATTCTACATCTTTTGGCATCAATGTTATAAACATGTGTATCATTATTATCGAGATTCAATAAGAATAAACCCCTCACATCGGGTGCATGACCATAAAAGATATTACTCATATAAATAGAACAACCATTATTCTCTGATTTAAACGAGTAACCGTCTCGCAATAAACAAGATCCAGATATAATGTTCATGCTTAACGCAGGCACCAAATAACATTTATTCAGGTTCATCACTAATCCCGATGGTAATCGAAGAGCGAGCGTGCCGACGGCGATCACATCAACCTTGGAACCATTTCCCACGCGCATCGTCACTTCGTCCTTTGCCAGCCTCCGTCTATTCCGCAGTTCCTGTTTAGAGTTGCAAATGTGAGCAACCTCACCGGTATCAAATACCCAGGCACTACAACGAGAGTTGGTAAGGTACACATCAATAACATGTATATCATATATACCTTGTTTGTTGTTGGCCGCCTTCTTGTCAGCCAAATACTTGGGGCAGTTCCGCTTCCAGTGTCCAGTTCCCTTGCAATGAAAACACACAGTTTCTGGTTTGGGTCCAGCCTTGGGTTTCTTCACGGGAGGAGCAACTGCTTTGCCACTCTTCTTGGAGTTACCCTTCTTACCCTTGCCATTTTTCTTGAAACTACTGGTTTTAATGACCATCAACACTTGATGCTCCTTCTGAATTTCAGACTCAGCGACTTTCAGCATCGCAAACAGCTCGGCGACTGACTTGTTCATCCCGTGCATGTTATAGTTCAACACGAAGCTCTTGTAGCTAGGTGGCAATGATTGAAGAACTCTGTCAGTGATAGCCTCTGGCGGAAGGGGCATCCCCAATTCAGCCAGACGGGTGGAGTACCCAGACATTCTGAGTATGTGATCACTAACAGACCCGTTCTCCTCCATCTTGCAAGCATAGAACTTATCGGAGGTCTCATACCTCTCGATCCGGGCATTCTTCTGAAAGATAAAGTTCAACTCCTGGAACATCTCATATGCTCCATAACGTTCAAAACGTCTTTGAAGTCCCGGTTCTAAGCCATACAACATTGCACATTGAACTATTGAGTAATCATCAGAATGAGCCTGCCAGGCGTTCACAACGTCTAGAGACTCAACTGGAGCGGGTGGATCACCAAGCGGTGCATCAAGGACATAAGCCTTCTGGGAAGCCGTAAGGATAATCCTTAGATTACGGGCCCAGTCCACAAAGTTACTTCCATCATCTTTCAACTTAGCTTTCTCTAGGAACGCATTAAAATTCAGGGGTGCTACTGCGCGAGCCATGATCTACAACATAAATATAGCAAAGACAACTTAGACTATTGTTCAAGATAATGAGTTTAGTTAATCATATTACTTAAAAAACTCCCACTCAAATTGACATCCCTCCGGTCATTCGAGTGTCACATGATCCAAATCCACCAACTCAAGTCCGATCATCACGTGAGTTGAGGTGGTTTCAATGGTGAACATCTTCATGTTGATCATATCTACTATATGACTCATGTTCGACCTTTCGGTCTCTTGTGTTCCGAGGCCAGGTCTGTACATGCTAGGCTCGTCAAGTTTAACCCGAGTGTTCCGCACGTGCAACATGGCTTACACCCGTTGTATGCGAACGTAGAGTCTATCACACCCGATCATCACGGCGTGTCTCGAAACGACGAACTTTCGCAACGGTGCACACTCGGGGAGAACACAATTTATCTTGAAATTTAAGTGAGGGATCACCTTATAATGCTACCGTCGTCCTAAGCAAAATAAGATGCATAAAAGGATTAACATCACCTGCAAATCATAAGTGACATGATATGGCCATGAACTCGTGCTTTTGATCTCCATATCCAAAGCACCGGCATGATCTCCATCGTCACCGGCATGACACCATGATCTCCATCATCTTGATCTCCATCAACGTGTCGCCATGAGGTTGTCGCGCCGACTGTTGCTTCCACGACTATTGCTAACGTTTAGCGATAAAGTAAAGCATTACATAGCGCTTAATGATTGACACGCAGGTCATACAATAATTAAAGACGACTCTATGGCTCCTGCCAGTTGCCGTACTCATCGACATGCAAGTCGTGATATTCTATACAACACATGATCATCTCATACATCACATATATCTCATCATGTAATTGGCCATATCACATCACAACATACCCTGCAAAAACAAGTTAGACGTCCTCTAATTGTTGTTGCATGTTTTACGTGGCTGCTATGGGTATCTAGCAAGAACGATTCTTACCTACGCAAAAACCACAACGGTGATATAAAAGTTGCTATTTCACCTTCTACAAGGACCGCCTCTGTCGAATCCGATTCAAATAAAGTGGGAGAGACAGACACCCGCTAGCCATCTTATGCAACAAAGTTACATGTCAGTCGATGGAACCGGTCTCTCGTACGTGGACGAGTAAAGTTGGTCCGAGCCGCTTCATCCCACAATACCACCAAATCAAGAAAAGACTAAGGAGGGAAGCAATCTGAATATCAACGCCCACAAACTCCTTTGTGTTCTACTCGAGATCTCATCTACGCATAGACCTAGCTCAGATGCCACTGTTGGGGAACGTTGCACGGGAAACAAAAAATTTCCTACGCACACACAAGATCTATCCATGGTGATGAGCATCTACGAGAGGGAGAGTGAATCTACATACCCTTGTAGATCGCTAAGCGGGAAGCGTTTTAGCAACGCGGTTGATGTAGTCGAACGTCTTCGTGATCCAAATCACCGAGCGTCCCGCGATCCAATCACGATCCGTCCCGATCAAGTACCGAACGGACGACACCTCCGCGTTCAGCACACGTACAGCTTGATGACGATCTCCGCCGTCTTGATCCAGCAAGAGAGAGCGGAGAGGTAGAAGAGTACTCCAGCAGCACGACGGCGTGGTGGTGGTGGTGGTAGAGCAATTCCGACAGGGCTTCGCCTAAGCACCGTCAAAATCAGCTAGAGGAGAAAACTACAGAGTTACGGGGGGAAAGGGCTGCACCGTGGCTTAGGGTGTTTGGCCCTCTCTCCCCTCTAGTATATATAGGAGGGAGGGGGAGGGGCTGGCGCACCAGGGTTTCCCCCTATGGTGCGGCCGAACCAGGAGGAGGAGGTGGACTCCTCCACTTTTCCTTGTCCAATTAGGACTCCTTCCTTATTTGTTTCCCCTTCCCTTTTCTTTGGGGTTTTTCCTTCTCCACTTATTCCAGCCGCATGGGCCTTATAGGGCTGGCTTGCCCAGCCCACTAAGGGCTGGTGCAACCCCCTTTAGGCCCATGTGGCCTCCCGGCGTGGGTGGCCCCTCCCGATGGCCCTCCGGTACTCCCGGTACACTACCGGAAATACCCGAAACTTTTCCGGTGGCCAAAACGGGACTTCCTATATATCAATCTTTACCTCCGGACCATTCCGGAGCTCCTCGTGATGTCCGGGATCTCATCCGGGACTCCGAACAACCTTCGGTCACCAATCATACATAACTCAATTCTACCGAAACGTCACCGAACCTTAAGTGTGCAGACCCTGCGGGTTCGAGAACTATGTAGACATGACCGAGACACCTCTACGGCCAATAACCAATAGCGGGACCTGGATGCCCATATTGGTTCCTACATATTCTACGAAGATCTATATCGGTCGAACCTCTATGTCAAGGATTCAATTAATCCCGTATGCTGTTCCCTTTGTTCTTCGGTATGTTACTTGCCCGAGATTCGATCGTCGGTATCTCTATACCTAGTTCAATCTCATTACCGGCAAGTCTCTTTACTCGTTCCGTAATACAAGATCTCGTGGCTAACACTTTAGTCACATTGCTTGCAAGGCTCATTGTGATGTTGTATTACCGAGTGGGCCCTGAGATACCTCTCCGTCACACGGAGTAACAAATCCCAGTCTTGATCCATGCCAACCCAACAGACACCCTCGGAGATACCTGTAGAGCACCTTTATAGTCACCCAGTTACGTTGCGACGTTTGATACACACAAGGTATTCCTCCGATGTCAGGGGGTTGCATGATCTCATGGTCATAGGAACAGATACTTGACATGCAGAAAACAATAGCAATAAACTGACACGATCATATGCTACGTTCGTAGTTTGGGTCTTGTCCATCACATCATTCTCCTAATGATGTGATCCCATTATCAAATGACATCTCATGTCCATGGCCAGGAAACCTTAACCATCTTTCATCAACGAGCTAGTTAACTAGAGGCTTACTAGGGACACAGTGTTGTCTATGTACCCACACATGTATTTGAGTTTCCAATCAATACAATTATAGCATGGATAATAAACGATTATCATGAACAAGGAAATATAATAATAACTAATTTATTATTGCCTCTAGAGCATATTTCCAACAGTCTCCCACTTGCACTAGAGTCAATAATCTAGTTCACATCACTATGTGATTTACATTGTAATGAATCGAACACCCATACAGTTCTGGTGTTGTTCATGTTTAGCCCTTGGAAGAGGTTTAGTCATCGGATCTGCAACATTTAGATCCGTGTGTACTTTGCAAATATTTATGTCGTCCTCCTTGATGTAATCGCAGATGGAATTGAAACGTCGCTTTATGTGTCTGGTCCTCTTGTGAAATCTTGGTTCCTTGGCTAGAGCAATGGCACCAGTATTATCACAAAGCAGAGTCATTGGGTTAAGCGCACTAGGCACTACTCCAAGATCTGTCATGAACTCCTTCATCCAGACACCTTCCTTCGCCGCCTCCGAGGCAGCGATGTACTCCGCTTCGCATGTAGAATCAGCTACCACGCTTTGCTTGGAACTGCACCAGCTAACCGCACCCCCATTAAGAATAAATACGTATCCGGTTTGTGACTTAGAGTCATCCGGATCAGTGTCAAAGCTTGCATCGACGTAACCCTTTACGACGAGCTCTTCATCACCTCCATAAACGAGAAACATGTCCTTTGTCCTTTTCAGGTACTTTAGGATATTCTTGACCGCCGTCCAGTGTTCCATCCCTGGATCACTTTGAAACCTTCCGACCATACTTATGGCAAGGCTGACATCTGGTCTTGTGCACAGCATTGCATACATGATAGAGCCTATGGCTGAAGCATAGGGGATGACACTCATCTTTTCTCTATCTTCTGCAGTCACTGGGCATTGAGTCTTACTCAACTTCACACCTTGTAAAACAGGCAAGAACCCCTTCTTGGACTGATCCATTTTGAACTTCTTCAAAATCTTATCAAGGTATGTGCTTTGTGAAAGTCCTATTAAGCGTCTCGATCTATCTCTATAGATCTTGATGCCTAATATGAAAGCAGCTTCTCCTAGGTCCTTCATTGAAAAACTCTTGTTCAAATATTCCCTCACGCCTTCCAACATTTCTATATTGTTTCCAATCAGCAATATGTCATCTACATATAATATTAGAAACGCTATAGAGCTTCCACTCACTTTCTTGTAAATACAAGCTTCTCCGTAAACTTGTATAAACTCGAACGCTTTGATCACCTCATCAAAGCGAAGATTCCAACTCCGAGATGCTTGCACCAGTCCATAAATGGATCGCTGGAGTTTGCAAACTTTGTCAGCATTCTCTGGATCGACAAAACCTTCTGGTTGCATCATATACAACTCTTCCTTAAGGAAACCGTTAAGGAACGCTGTTTTGACATCCATCTGCCAAATTTCATAATCGAAAAAGGCAGCTATTGCTAACATGATTCTGACGGACTTAAGCATCGCTACGGGTGAGAAGGTCTCATCGTAGTCAACTCCTTGAACTTGTGAAAAACCCTTTGCCACAAGTCGAGCTTTATAGACGGTGACATTACCGTCCGCGTCCGTCTTCCTCTTAAAGATCCATTTGTTCTGAATGGCCTTACGCCCTTCAGGTAATACTTCCAAAGTCCATAATTTGTTTTCATACATGGATCCCATCTCGGATTTCATGGCCTCTAACCACTTCTTGGAATCCGGGCCCATCATCGCTTCTCCATAGCTCATAGGTTCATCGTTGTCTAACAACATGACTTCTAAGACAGGCTTGCCGTACCACTCAGGAGCAGTACGCGTCCTTGTCGACCTACGAGGTTCGATAGCAACTTGATTCGAAGGTTCATGATCA
This sequence comes from Elymus sibiricus, assembly GCA_039707655.1. Classification (NCBI taxonomy): domain Eukaryota; kingdom Viridiplantae; phylum Streptophyta; class Magnoliopsida; order Poales; family Poaceae; genus Elymus; species Elymus sibiricus. The sequence goes on along the minus strand of CM077667.1, from coordinate 424,855,143 downwards.
TCATCATTAACTTCCTCTTCAACTGATGCAGGCTCTACAGAAACATCTTTCTGTACTGTGCTACTCTCAGGTTGAAGTAAAGGTTCAACAACCTCATCAAGTTCTATCTTCCTCCCACTCAATTCTTTCGAGAGAAACTCTTTCTCAAGAAATGTTCCGTTTTTAGCGACAAACACTTTGCCTTCAGATCTGAGGTAGAAGGTATATCCAACTGTCTCTTTTGGATATCCTATGAAGACGCATTTCTCCGCTTTGGGTTCCAGCTTTTCAGGCTAAAGCTTTTTGACATAAGCATCACATCCCCAAACTTTAAGAAACGACAGCTTTGGCTTCTTACCAAACCAAAGTTCATATGGCGTCGTCTCAACGGATTTCGATGGTGCCCTATTTAAAGTGAATGCAGCTGTCTCTAATGCATAACCCCAAAATGATAGTGGCAAATCGGCAAGAGACATCATAGATCGCACCATATCCAATAAGGTTCGATTACGACGTTCGGACACACCATTACGCTGTGGTGTTCCAGGCGGTGTCAGTTGTGAAACAATTCCACATTGTCTTAAGTGACTGCCAAACTCATAACTCAGATATTCTCCTCCTCGATCAGATCGTAGGAATTTAATCTTCTTGTTACGATGATTCTCAACTTCACTCTGAAATTGTTTGAACTTTTCAAACGTTTCAGACTTGTGTTTCATTAAGTAAATATACCCATATCTACTTAAGTCATCAGTGAAGGTGAGAAAGTAACGATAACCACCGCGAGCTTCAATGCTCATCGGACCGCACACATCAGTATGTATGATTTCCAACAAGTCACTTGCCCGTTCCATTGTTCCAGAGAACGGCGTTTTAGTCATCTTGCCCATGAGGCATGGCTCACATGTGTCAAGTGATTCAAAATCAAGTGACTCCAAAAGTCCATCAGCATGGAGCTTCCTCATGCGTTTTACGCCAATATGACCTAAACGGCAGTGCCACAAGAAAGTGGTTTTATCATTATCAATTCTACATCTTTTGGCATCAATGTTATAAACATGTGTATCATTATTATCGAGATTCAATAAGAATAAACCCCTCACATCGGGTGCATGACCATAAAAGATATTACTCATATAAATAGAACAACCATTATTCTCTGATTTAAACGAGTAACCGTCTCGCAATAAACAAGATCCAGATATAATGTTCATGCTTAACGCAGGCACCAAATAACATTTATTCAGGTTCATCACTAATCCCGATGGTAATCGAAGAGCGAGCGTGCCGACGGCGATCACATCAACCTTGGAACCATTTCCCACGCGCATCGTCACTTCGTCCTTTGCCAGCCTCCGTCTATTCCGCAGTTCCTGTTTAGAGTTGCAAATGTGAGCAACCTCACCGGTATCAAATACCCAGGCACTACAACGAGAGTTGGTAAGGTACACATCAATAACATGTATATCATATATACCTTGTTTGTTGTTGGCCGCCTTCTTGTCAGCCAAATACTTGGGGCAGTTCCGCTTCCAGTGTCCAGTTCCCTTGCAATGAAAACACACAGTTTCTGGTTTGGGTCCAGCCTTGGGTTTCTTCACGGGAGGAGCAACTGCTTTGCCACTCTTCTTGGAGTTACCCTTCTTACCCTTGCCATTTTTCTTGAAACTACTGGTTTTATTGACCATCAACACTTGATGCTCCTTCTGAATTTCAGACTCAGCGACTTTCAGCATCGCAAACAGCTCGGCGACTGACTTGTTCATCCCGTGCATGTTATAGTTCAACACGAAGCTCTTGTAGCTAGGTGGCAATGATTGAAGAACTCTGTCAGTGATAGCCTCTGGCGGAAGGGGCATCCCCAATTCAGCCAGACGGGTGGAGTACGCAGACATTCTGAGTATGTGATCACTAACAGACCCGTTCTCCTCCATCTTGCAAGCATAGAACTTATCGGAGGTCTCATACCTCTCGATCCGGGCATTCTTCTGAAAGATAAACTTCAACTCCTAGAACATCTCATATGCTCCATAACGTTCAAAACATCTTTGAAGTCCCGGTTCTAAGCCATACAACATTGCACATTGAACTATTGAGTAATCATCAGAACGAGCCTGCCAGGCGTTCACAACGTCTAGAGACTCAACTGGAGCGGGTGGATCACCAAGCGGTGCATCAAGGACATAAGCCTTCTGGGAAGCCGTAAGGATAATCCTTAGATTACGGGCCCAGTCCACAAAGTTACTTCCATCATCTTTCAACTTAGCTTTCTCTAGGAACGCATTAAAATTCAGGGGTGCTACTGCGCGAGCCATGATCTACAACATAAATATAGCAAAGACAACTTAGACTATTGTTCAAGATAATGAGTTTAGTTAATCATATTACTTAAAAAACTCCCACTCAAATTGACATCCCTCCGGTCATTCGAGTGTCACATGATCCAAATCCACCAACTCAAGTCCGATCATCACGTGAGTTGAGGTGGTTTCAATGGTGAACATCTTCATGTTGATCATATCTACTATATGACTCATGTTCGACCTTTCGGTCTCTTGTGTTCCGAGGCCAGGTCTGTACATGCTAGGCTCGTCAAGTTTAACCCGAGTGTTCCGCACGTGCAACATGGCTTACACCCGTTGTATGCGAACGTAGAGTCTATCACACCCGATCATCACGGCGTGTCTCGAAACGACGAACTTTCGCAACGGTGCACACTCGGGGAGAACACAATTTATCTTGAAATTTAAGTGAGGGATCACCTTATAATGCTACCGTCGTCCTAAGCAAAATAAGATGCATAAAAGGATTAACATCACCTGCAAATCATAAGTGACATGATATGGCCATGAACTCGTGCTTTTGATCTCCATATCCAAAGCACCGGCATGATCTCCATCGTCACCGGCATGACACCATGATCTCCATCATCTTGATCTCCATCAACGTGTCGCCATGAGGTTGTCGCGCCGACTGTTGCTTCCACGACTATTGCTAACGTTTAGCGATAAAGTAAAGCATTACATAGCGCTTAATGATTGACACGCAGGTCATACAATAATTAAAGACAACTCTATGGCTCCTGCCAGTTGCCGTACTCATCGACATGCAAGTCGTGATATTCTATACAACACATGATCATCTCATACATCACATATATCTCATCATGTAATTGGCCATATCACATCACAACATACCCTGCAAAAACAAGTTAGACGTCCTCTAATTGTTGTTGCATGTTTTACGTGGCTGCTACGGGTATCTAGCAAGAACGATTCTTACCTACGCAAAAACCACAACGGTGATATAAAAGTTGCTATTTCACCTTCTACAAGGACTGCCTCTGTCGAATCCGATTCAAATAAAGTGGGAGAGACAGACACCCGCTAGCCATCTTATGCAACAAAGTTACATGTCAGTCGATGGAACCGGTCTCTCGTACGTGGACGAGTAAAGTTGGTCCGAGCCGCTTCATCCCACAATACCACCAAATCAAGAAAAGACTAAGGAGGGAAGCAATCTGAATATCAACGCCCACAAACTCCTTTGTGTTCTACTCGAGATCTCATCTACGCATAGACCTAGCTCAGATGCCACTGTTGGGAACGTTGCATGGGAAACAAAAAATTTCCTACGCACACACAAGATCTATCCATGGTGATGAGCATCTACGAGAGGGAGAGTGAATCTACATACCCTTGTAGATCGCTAAGCGGGAAGCGTTTTAGCAACGCGGTTGATGTAGTCGAACGTCTTCGTGATCCAAATCACCGAGCGTCCCGCGATCCAATCACGATCCGTCCCGATCAAGTACCGAACGGACGACACCTCCGTGTTCAGCACACGTACAGCTTGATGACGATCTCCGCCGTCTTGATCCAGCAAGAGAGAGCGGAGAGGTAGAAGAGTACTCCAGCAGCACGACGGCGTGGTGGTGGTGGTGGTAGAGCAATTCCGACAGGGCTTCGCCTAAGCACCGTCAAAATCAGCTAGAGGAGAAAACTACAGAGTTACGGGGGGAAAGGGCTGCACCGTGGCTTAGGGTGTTTGGCCCTCTCTCCCCTCTAGTATATATAGGAGGGAGGGGGAGGGGCTGGCGCACCAGGGTTTCCCCCTATGGTGCGGCCGAACCAGGAGGAGGAGGTGGACTCCTCCACTTTTCCTTGTCCAATTAGGACTCCTTCCTTATTTGTTTCCCCTTCCCTTTTCTTTGGGGTTTTTCCTTCTCCACTTATTCCAGCCGCATGGGCCTTATAGGGCTGGCTTGCCCAGCCCACTAAGGGCTGGTGCAACCCCCTTTAGGCCCATGTGGCCTCCCGGCGTGGGTGGCCCCTCCCGATGGCCCTCCGGTACTCCCGGTACACTACCGGAAATACCCGAAACTTTTCCGGTGGCCAAAACGGGACTTCCTATATATCAATCTTTACCTCCGGACCATTCCGGAGCTCCTTGTGATGTCCGGGATCTCATCCGGGACTCCGAACAACCTTCGGTCACCAATCATACATAACTCAATTCTACCGAAACGTCACCGAACCTTAAGTGTGCAGACCCTGCGGGTTCGAGAACTATGTAGACATGACCGAGACACCTCTACGGCCAATAACCAATAGCGGGACCTGGATGCCCATATTGGTTCCTACATATTCTACGAAGATCTATATCGGTCGAACCTCTATGTCAAGGATTCAATTAATCCCGTATGCTGTTCCCTTTGTTCTTCGGTATGTTACTTGCCCGAGATTCGATCGTCGGTATCTCTATACCTAGTTCAATCTCGTTACCGGCAAGTCTCTTTACTCGTTCCGTAATACAAGATCTCGTGGCTAACACTTTAGTCACATTGCTTGCAAGGCTCATTGTGATGTTGTATTACCGAGTGGGCCCTGAGATACCTCTCCGTCACACGGAGTAACAAATCCCAGTCTTGATCCATGCCAACCCAACAGACACCCTCGGAGATACCTGTAGAGCACCTTTATAGTCACCCAGTTACGTTGCGACGTTTGATACACACAAGGTATTCCTCCGATGTCAGGGGGTTGCATGATCTCATGGTCATAGGAACAGATACTTGACATGCAGAAAACAATAGCAATAAACTGACACGATCATATGCTACGTTCGTAGTTTGGGTCTTGTCCATCACATCATTCTCCTAATGATGTGATCCCGTTATCAAATGACATCTCATGTCCATGGCCAGGAAACCTTAACCATCTTTGATCAACGAGCTAGTTAACTAGAGGCTTACTAGGGACACAGTGTTGTCTATGTACCCACACATGTATTTGAGTTTCCAATCAATACAATTATAGCATGGATAATAAACGATTATCATGAACAAGGAAATATAATAATAACTAATTTATTATTGCCTCTAGGGCATATTTCCAACAGTCTCCCACTTGCACTAGAGTCAATAATCTAGTTCACATCACTATGTGATTTACATTGTAATGAATCGAACACCCATACAGTTCTGGTGTTGTTCATGTTTAGCCCTTGGAAGAGGTTTAGTCATCGGATCTGCAACATTTAGATCCGTGTGTACTTTGCAAATATTTATGTCGTCCTCCTTGATGTAATCGCGGATGGAATTGAAACGTCGCTTTATGTGTCTGGTCCTCTTGTGAAATCTTGGTTCCTTGGCTAGAGCAATGGCACCAGTATTATCACAAAGCAGAGTCATTGGGTTAAGCGCACTAGGCACTACTCCAAGATCTGTCATGAACTCCTTCATCCAGACACCTTCCTTCGCCGCCTCCGAGGCAGCGATGTACTCCGCTTCGCATGTAGAAACAGCTACCACGCTTTGCTTGGAACTGCACCAGCTAACCGCACCCCCATTAAGAATAAATACGTATCCGGTTTGTGACTTAGAGTCATCCGGATCAGTGTCAAAGCTTGCATCGACGTAACCCTTTACGACGAGCTCTTCATCACCTCCATAAACGAGAAACATGTCCTTTGTCCTTTTCTGGTACTTTAGGATATTCTTGACCGCCGTCCAGTGTTCCATCCCTGGATCACTTTGAAACCTTCCGACCATACTTATGGCAAGGCTGACATCTGGTCTTGTGCACAGCATTGCATACATGATAGAGCCTATGGCTGAAGCATAGGGGACGACACTCATCTTTTCTCTATCTTCTGCAGTCACTGGGCATTGAGTCTTACTCAACTTCACACCTTGTAAAACAGGCAAGAACCCCTTCTTGGACTGATCCATTTTGAACTTCTTCAAAATCTTATCAAGGTATGTGCTTTGTGAAAGTCCTATTAAGCGTCTCGATCTATCTCTATAGATCTTGATGCCTAATATGAAAGCAGCTTCTCCTAGGTCCTTCATTGAAAAACTCTTGTTCAAATATTCCCTCACGCCTTCCAACATTTCTATATTGTTTCCAATCAGCAATATGTCATCTACATATAATATTAGAAACGCTATAGAGCTTCCACTCACTTTCTTGTAAATACAAGCTTCTCCGTAAACTTGTATAAACTCGAACGCTTTGATCACCTCATCAAAGCGAAGATTCCAACTCCGAGATGCTTGCACCAGTCCATAAATGGATCGCTGGAGTTTGCAAACTTTGTCAGCATTCTATGGATCGACAAAACCTTCTGGTTGCATCATATACAACTCTTCCTTAAGGAAACCGTTAAGGAACGCTGTTTTGACATCCATCTGCCAAATTTCATAATCGAAAAAGGCAGCTATTGCTAACATGATTCTGACGGACTTAAGCATCGCTACGGGTGAGAAGGTCTCATCGTAGTCAACTCCTTGAACTTGTGAAAAACCCTTTGCCACAAGTCGAGCTTTATAGACGGTGACATTACCGTCCGCGTCCGTCTTCCTCTTAAAGATCCATTTGTTTTGAATGGCCTTACGCCCTTCAGGTAATACTTCCAAAGTCCATAATTTGTTTTCATACATGGATCCCATCTCGGATTTCATGGCCTCTAACCACTTCTTGGAATCCGGGCCCATCATCGCTTCTCCATAGCTCATAGGTTCATCGTTGTCTAACAACATGACTTCTAAGACAGGCTTGCCGTACCACTCAGGAGCAGTACGCGTCCTTGTCGACCTACGAGGTTCGATAGCAACTTGATTCGAAGGTTCATGATCATCATCATTAACTTCCTCTTCAACTGATGCAGGCTCTACAGAAACATCTTTCTGTACTGTGCTACTCTCAGGTTGAAGTAAAGGTTCAACAACCTCATCAAGTTCTATCTTCCTCCCACTCAATTCTTTCGAGAGAAACTCTTTCTCAAGAAATGTTCCGTTTTTAGCGACAAACACTTTGCCTTCAGATCTGAGGTAGAAGGTATATCCAACTGTCTCTTTTGGATATCCTATGAAGACGCATTTCTCCGCTTTGGGTTCCAGCTTTTCAGGCTAAAGCTTTTTGACATAAGCATCACATCCCCAAACTTTAAGAAACGACAGCTTTGGCTTCTTACCAAACCAAAGTTCATATGGCGTCGTCTCAACGGATTTCGATGGTGCCCTATTTAAAGTGAATGCAGCTGTCTCTAATGCATAACCCCAAAATGATAGTGGCAAATCGGCAAGAGACATCATAGATCGCACCATATCCAATAAGGTTCGATTACGACGTTCGGACACACCATTACGCTGTGGTGTTCCAGGCGGTGTCAGTTGTGAAACAATTCCACATTGTCTTAAGTGACTGCCAAACTCATAACTCAGATATTCTCCTCCTCGATCAGATCGTAGGAATTTAATCTTCTTGTTACGATGATTCTCAACTTCACTCTGAAATTGTTTGAACTTTTCAAACGTTTCAGACTTGTGTTTCATTAAGTAAATATACCCATATCTACTTAAGTCATCAGTGAAGGTGAGAAAGTAACGATAACCACCGCGAGCTTCAATGCTCATCGGACCGCACACATCAGTATGTATGATTTCCAACAAGTCACTTGCCCGTTCCATTGTTCCAGAGAACGGCGTTTTAGTCATCTTGCCCATGAGGCATGGCTCACATGTGTCAAGTGATTCAAAATCAAGTGACTCCAAAAGTCCATCAGCATGGAGCTTCCTCATGCGTTTTACGCCAATATGACCTAAACGGCAGTGCCACAAGAAAGTGGTTTTATCATTATCAATTCTACATCTTTTGGCATCAATGTTATAAACATGTGTATCATTATTATCGAGATTCAATAAGAATAAACCCCTCACATCGGGTGCATGACCATAAAAGATATTACTCATATAAATAGAACAACCATTATTCTCTGATTTAAACGAGTAACCGTCTCGCAATAAACAAGATCCAGATATAATGTTCATGCTTAACGCAGGCACCAAATAACATTTATTCAGGTTCATCACTAATCCCGATGGTAATCGAAGAGCGAGCGTGCCGACGGCGATCACATCAACCTTGGAACCATTTCCCACGCGCATCGTCACTTCGTCCTTTGCCAGCCTCCGTCTATTCCGCAGTTCCTGTTTAGAGTTGCAAATGTGAGCAACCTCACCGGTATCAAATACCCAGGCACTACAACGAGAGTTGGTAAGGTACACATCAATAACATGTATATCATATATACCTTGTTTGTTGTTGGCCGCCTTCTTGTCAGCCAAATACTTGGGGCAGTTCCGCTTCCAGTGTCCAGTTCCCTTGCAATGAAAACACACAGTTTCTGGTTTGGGTCCAGCCTTGGGTTTCTTCACGGGAGGAGCAACTGCTTTGCCACTCTTCTTGGAGTTACCCTTCTTACCCTTGCCATTTTTCTTGAAACTACTGGTTTTATTGACCATCAACACTTGATGCTCCTTCTGAATTTCAGACTCAGCGACTTTCAGCATCGCAAACAGCTCGGCGACTGACTTGTTCATCCCGTGCATGTTATAGTTCAACACGAAGCTCTTGTAGCTAGGTGGCAATGATTGAAGAACTCTGTCAGTGATAGCCTCTGGCGGAAGGGGCATCCCCAATTCAGCCAGACGGGTGGAGTACGCAGACATTCTGAGTATGTGATCACTAACAGACCCGTTCTCCTCCATCTTGCAAGCATAGAACTTATCGGAGGTCTCATACCTCTCGATCCGGGCATTCTTCTGAAAGATAAACTTCAACTCCTAGAACATCTCATATGCTCCATAACGTTCAAAACGTCTTTGAAGTCCCGGTTCTAAGCCATACAACATTGCACATTGAACTATTGAGTAATCATCAGAACGAGCCTGCCAGGCGTTCACAACGTCTAGAGACTCAACTGGAGCGGGTGGATCACCAAGCGGTGCATCAAGGACATAAGCCTTCTGGGAAGCCGTAAGGATAATCCTTAGATTACGGGCCCAGTCCACAAAGTTACTTCCATCATCTTTCAACTTAGCTTTCTCTAGGAACGCATTAAAATTCAGGGGTGCTACTGCGCGAGCCATGATCTACAACATAAATATAGCAAAGACAACTTAGACTATTGTTCAAGATAATGAGTTTAGTTAATCATATTACTTAAAAAACTCCCACTCAAATTGACATCCCTCCGGTCATTCGAGTGTCACATGATCCAAATCCACCAACTCAAGTCCGATCATCACGTGAGTTGAGGTGGTTTCAATGGTGAACATCTTCATGTTGATCATATCTACTATATGACTCATGTTCGACCTTTCGGTCTCTTGTGTTCCGAGGCCAGGTCTGTACATGCTAGGCTCGTCAAGTTTAACCCGAGTGTTCCGCACGTGCAACATGGCTTACACCCGTTGTATGCGAACGTAGAGTCTATCACACCCGATCATCACGGCGTGTCTCGAAACGACGAACTTTCGCAACGGTGCACACTCGGGGAGAACACAATTTATCTTGAAATTTAAGTGAGGGATCACCTTATAATGCTACCGTCGTCCTAAGCAAAATAAGATGCATAAAAGGATTAACATCACCTGCAAATCATAAGTGACATGATATGGCCATGAACTCGTGCTTTTGATCTCCATATCCAAAGCACCGGCATGATCTCCATCGTCACCGGCATGACACCATGATCTCCATCATCTTGATCTCCATCAACGTGTCGCCATGAGGTTGTCGCGCCGACTGTTGCTTCCACGACTATTGCTAACGTTTAGCGATAAAGTAAAGCATTACATAGCGCTTAATGATTGACACGCAGGTCATACAATAATTAAAGACAACTCTATGGCTCCTGCCAGTTGCCGTACTCATCGACATGCAAGTCGTGATATTCTATACAACACATGATCATCTCATACATCACATATATCTCATCATGTAATTGGCCATATCACATCACAACATACCCTGCAAAAACAAGTTAGACGTCCTCTAATTGTTGTTGCATGTTTTACGTGGCTGCTACGGGTATCTAGCAAGAACGATTCTTACCTACGCAAAAACCACAACGGTGATATAAAAGTTGCTATTTCACCTTCTACAAGGACCGCCTCTGTCGAATCCGATTCAAATAAAGTGGGAGAGACAGACACCCGCTAGCCATCTTATGCAACAAAGTTACATGTCAGTCGATGGAACCGGTCTCTCGTACGTGGACGAGTAAAGTTGGTCCGAGCCGCTTCATCCCACAATACCACCAAATCAAGAAAAGACTAAGGAGGGAAGCAATCTGAATATCAACGCCCACAAACTCCTTTGTGTTCTACTCGAGATCTCATCTACGCATAGACCTAGCTCAGATGCCACTGTTGGGAACGTTGCATGGGAAACAAAAAATTTCCTACGCACACACAAGATCTATCCATGGTGATGAGCATCTACGAGAGGGAGAGTGAATCTACATACCCTTGTAGATCGCTAAGCGGGAAGCGTTTTAGCAACGCGGTTGATGTAGTCGAACGTCTTCGTGATCCAAATCACCGAGCGTCCCGCGATCCAATCACGATCCGTCCCGATCAAGTACCGAACGGACGACACCTCCGTGTTCAGCACACGTACAGCTTGATGACGATCTCCGCCGTCTTGATCCAGCAAGAGAGAGCGGAGAGGTAGAAGAGTACTCCAGCAGCACGACGGCGTGGTGGTGGTGGTGGTAGAGCAATTCCGACAGGGCTTCGCCTAAGCACCGTCAAAATCAGCTAGAGGAGAAAACTACAGAGTTACGGGGGGAAAGGGCTGCACCGTGGCTTAGGGTGTTTGGCCCTCTCTCCCCTCTAGTATATATAGGAGGGAGGGGGAGGGGCTGGCGCACCAGGGTTTCCCCCTATGGTGCGGCCGAACCAGGAGGAGGAGGTGGACTCCTCCACTTTTCCTTGTCCAATTAGGACTCCTTCCTTATTTGTTTCCCCTTCCCTTTTCTTTGGGGTTTTTCCTTCTCCACTTATTCCAGCCGCATGGGCCTTATAGGGCTGGCTTGCCCAGCCCACTAAGGGCTGGTGCAACCCCCTTTAGGCCCATGTGGCCTCCCGGCGTGGGTGGCCCCTCCCGATGGCCCTCCGGTACTCCCGGTACACTACCGGAAATACCCGAAACTTTTCCGGTGGCCAAAACGGGACTTCCTATATATCAATCTTTACCTCCGGACCATTCCGGAGCTCCTTGTGATGTCCGGGATCTCATCCGGGACTCCGAACAACCTTCGGTCACCAATCATACATAACTCAATTCTACCGAAACGTCACCGAACCTTAAGTGTGCAGACCCTGCGGGTTCGAGAACTATGTAGACATGACCGAGACACCTCTACGGCCAATAACCAATAGCGGGACCTGGATGCCCATATTGGTTCCTACATATTCTACGAAGATCTATATCGGTCGAACCTCTATGTCAAGGATTCAATTAATCCCGTATGCTGTTCCCTTTGTTCTTCGGTATGTTACTTGCCCGAGATTCGATCGTCGGTATCTCTATACCTAGTTCAATCTCGTTACCGGCAAGTCTCTTTACTCGTTCCGTAATACAAGATCTCGTGGCTAACACTTTAGTCACATTGCTTGCAAGGCTCATTGTGATGTTGTATTACCGAGTGGGCCCTGAGATACCTCTCCGTCACACGGAGTAACAAATCCCAGTCTTGATCCATGCCAACCCAACAGACACCCTCGGAGATACCTGTAGAGCACCTTTATAGTCACCCAGTTACGTTGCGACGTTTGATACACACAAGGTATTCCTCCGATGTCAGGGGGTTGCATGATCTCATGGTCATAGGAACAGATACTTGACATGCAGAAAACAATAGCAATAAACTGACACGATCATATGCTACGTTCGTAGTTTGGGTCTTGTCCATCACATCATTCTCCTAATGATGTGATCCCGTTATCAAATGACATCTCATGTCCATGGCCAGGAAACCTTAACCATCTTTGATCAACGAGCTAGTTAACTAGAGGCTTACTAGGGACACAGTGTTGTCTATGTACCCACACATGTATTTGAGTTTCCAATCAATACAATTATAGCATGGATAATAAACGATTATCATGAACAAGGAAATATAATAATAACTAATTTATTATTGCCTCTAGGGCATATTTCCAACAGTCTCCCACTTGCACTAGAGTCAATAATCTAGTTCACATCACTATGTGATTTACATTGTAATGAATCGAACACCCATACAGTTCTGGTGTTGTTCATGTTTAGCCCTTGGAAGAGGTTTAGTCATCGGATCTGCAACATTTAGATCCGTGTGTACTTTGCAAATATTTATGTCGTCCTCCTTGATGTAATCGCGGATGGAATTGAAACGTCGCTTTATGTGTCTGGTCCTCTTGTGAAATCTTGGTTCCTTGGCTAGAGCAATGGCACCAGTATTATCACAAAGCAGAGTCATTGGGTTAAGCGCACTAGGCACTACTCCAAGATCTGTCATGAACTCCTTCATCCAGACACCTTCCTTCGCCGCCTCCGAGGCAGCGATGTACTCCGCTTCGCATGTAGAAACAGCTACCACGCTTTGCTTGGAACTGCACCAGCTAACCGCACCCCCATTAAGAATAAATACGTATCCGGTTTGTGACTTAGAGTCATCCGGATCAGTGTCAAAGCTTGCATCGACGTAACCCTTTACGACGAGCTCTTCATCACCTCCATAAACGAGAAACATGTCCTTTGTCCTTTTCTGGTACTTTAGGATATTCTTGACCGCCGTCCAGTGTTCCATCCCTGGATCACTTTGAAACCTTCCGACCATACTTATGGCAAGGCTGACATCTGGTCTTGTGCACAGCATTGCATACATGATAGAGCCTATGGCTGAAGCATAGGGGACGACACTCATCTTTTCTCTATCTTCTGCAGTCACTGGGCATTGAGTCTTACTCAACTTCACACCTTGTAAAACAGGCAAGAACCCCTTCTTGGACTGATCCATTTTGAACTTCTTCAAAATCTTATCAAGGTATGTGCTTTGTGAAAGTCCTATTAAGCGTCTCGATCTATCTCTATAGATCTTGATGCCTAATATGAAAGCAGCTTCTCCTAGGTCCTTCATTGAAAAACTCTTGTTCAAATATTCCCTCACGCCTTCCAACATTTCTATATTGTTTCCAATCAGCAATATGTCATCTACATATAATATTAGAAACGCTATAGAGCTTCCACTCACTTTCTTGTAAATACAAGCTTCTCCGTAAACTTGTATAAACTCGAACGCTTTGATCACCTCATCAAAGCGAAGATTCCAACTCCGAGATGCTTGCACCAGTCCATAAATGGATCGCTGGAGTTTGCAAACTTTGTCAGCATTCTATGGATCGACAAAACCTTCTGGTTGCATCATATACAACTCTTCCTTAAGGAAACCGTTAAGGAACGCTGTTTTGACATCCATCTGCCAAATTTCATAATCGAAAAAGGCAGCTATTGCTAACATGATTCTGACGGACTTAAGCATCGCTACGGGTGAGAAGGTCTCATCGTAGTCAACTCCTTGAACTTGTGAAAAACCCTTTGCCACAAGTCGAGCTTTATAGACGGTGACATTACCGTCCGCGTCCGTCTTCCTCTTAAAGATCCATTTGTTTTGAATGGCCTTACGCCCTTCAGGTAATACTTCCAAAGTCCATAATTTGTTTTCATACATGGATCCCATCTCGGATTTCATGGCCTCTAACCACTTCTTGGAATCCGGGCCCATCATCGCTTCTCCATAGCTCATAGGTTCATCGTTGTCTAACAACATGACTTCTAAGACAGGCTTGCCGTACCACTCAGGAGCAGTACGCGTCCTTGTCGACCTACGAGGTTCGATAGCAACTTGATTCGAAGGTTCATGATCATCATCATTAACTTCCTCTTCAACTGATGCAGGCTCTACAGAAACATCTTTCTGTACTGTGCTACTCTCAGGTTGAAGTAAAGGTTCAACAACCTCATCAAGTTCTATCTTCCTCCCACTCAATTCTTTCGAGAGAAACTCTTTCTCAAGAAATGTTCCGTTTTTAGCGACAAACACTTTGCCTTCAGATCTGAGGTAGAAGGTATATCCAACTGTCTCTTTTGGATATCCTATGAAGACGCATTTCTCCGCTTTGGGTTCCAGCTTTTCAGGCTAAAGCTTTTTGACATAAGCATCACATCCCCAAACTTTAAGAAACGACAGCTTTGGCTTCTTACCAAACCAAAGTTCATATGGCGTCGTCTCAACGGATTTCGATGGTGCCCTATTTAAAGTGAATGCAGCTGTCTCTAATGCATAACCCCAAAATGATAGTGGCAAATCGGCAAGAGACATCATAGATCGCACCATATCCAATAAGGTTCGATTACGACGTTCGGACACACCATTACGCTGTGGTGTTCCAGGCGGTGTCAGTTGTGAAACAATTCCACATTGTCTTAAGTGACTGCCAAACTCATAACTCAGATATTCTCCTCCTCGATCAGATCGTAGGAATTTAATCTTCTTGTTACGATGATTCTCAACTTCACTCTGAAATTGTTTGAACTTTTCAAACGTTTCAGACTTGTGTTTCATTAAGTAAATATACCCATATCTACTTAAGTCATCAGTGAAGGTGAGAAAGTAACGATAACCACCGCGAGCTTCAATGCTCATCGGACCGCACACATCAGTATGTATGATTTCCAACAAGTCACTTGCCCGTTCCATTGTTCCAGAGAACGGCGTTTTAGTCATCTTGCCCATGAGGCATGGCTCACATGTGTCAAGTGATTCAAAATCAAGTGACTCCAAAAGTCCATCAGCATGGAGCTTCCTCATGCGTTTTACGCCAATATGACCTAAACGGCAGTGCCACAAGAAAGTGGTTTTATCATTATCAATTCTACATCTTTTGGCATCAATGTTATAAACATGTGTATCATTATTATCGAGATTCAATAAGAATAAACCCCTCACATCGGGTGCATGACCATAAAAGATATTACTCATATAAATAGAACAACCATTATTCTCTGATTTAAACGAGTAACCGTCTCGCAATAAACAAGATCCAGATATAATGTTCATGCTTAACGCAGGCACCAAATAACATTTATTCAGGTTCATCACTAATCCCGATGGTAATCGAAGAGCGAGCGTGCCGACGGCGATCACATCAACCTTGGAACCATTTCCCACGCGCATCGTCACTTCGTCCTTTGCCAGCCTCCGTCTATTCCGCAGTTCCTGTTTAGAGTTGCAAATGTGAGCAACCTCACCGGTATCAAATACCCAGGCACTACAACGAGAGTTGGTAAGGTACACATCAATAACATGTATATCATATATACCTTGTTTGTTGTTGGCCGCCTTCTTGTCAGCCAAATACTTGGGGCAGTTCCGCTTCCAGTGTCCAGTTCCCTTGCAATGAAAACACACAGTTTCTGGTTTGGGTCCAACCTTGGGTTTCTTCACGGGAGGAGCAACTGCTTTGCCACTCTTCTTGGAGTTACCCTTCTTACCCTTGCCATTTTTCTTGAAACTACTGGTTTTATTGACCATCAACACTTGATGCTCCTTCTGAATTTCAGACTCAGCGACTTTCAGCATCGCAAACAGCTCGGCGACTGACTTGTTCATCCCGTGCATGTTATAGTTCAACACGAAGCTCTTGTAGCTAGGTGGCAATGATTGAAGAACTCTGTCAGTGATAGCCTCTGGCGGAAGGGGCATCCCCAATTCAGCCAGACGGGTGGAGTACGCAGACATTCTGAGTATGTGATCACTAACAGACCCGTTCTCCTCCATCTTGCAAGCATAGAACTTATCGGAGGTCTCATACCTCTCGATCCGGGCATTCTTCTGAAAGATAAACTTCAACTCCTAGAACATCTCATATACTCCATAACGTTCAAAACGTCTTTGAAGTCCCGGTTCTAAGCCATACAACATTGCACATTGAACTATTGAGTAATCATCAGAACGAGCCTGCCAGGCGTTCACAACGTCTAGAGACTCAACTGGAGCGGGTGGATCACCAAGCGGTGCATCAAGGACATAAGCCTTCTGGGAAGCCGTAAGGATAATCCTTAGATTACGGGCCCAGTCCACAAAGTTACTTCCATCATCTTTCAACTTAGCTTTCTCTAGGAACGCATTAAAATTCAGGGGTGCTACTGCGCGAGCCATGATCTACAACATAAATATAGCAAAGACAACTTAGACTATTGTTCAAGATAATGAGTTTAGTTAATCATATTACTTAAAAAACTCCCACTCAAATTGACATCCCTCCGGTCATTCGAGTGTCACATGATCCAAATCCACCAACTCAAGTCCGATCATCACGTGAGTTGAGGTGGTTTCAATGGTGAACATCTTCATGTTGATCATATCTACTATATGACTCATGTTCGACCTTTCGGTCTCTTGTGTTCCGAGGCCAGGTCTGTACATGCTAGGCTCGTCAAGTTTAACCCGAGTGTTCCGCACGTGCAACATGGCTTACACCCGTTGTATGCGAACGTAGAGTCTATCACACCCGATCATCACGGCGTGTCTCGAAACGACGAACTTTCGCAACGGTGCACACTCGGGGAGAACACAATTTATCTTGAAATTTAAGTGAGGGATCACCTTATAATGCTACCGTCGTCCTAAGCAAAATAAGATGCATAAAAGGATTAACATCACCTGCAAATCATAAGTGACATGATATGGCCATGAACTCGTGCTTTTGATCTCCATATCCAAAGCACCGGCATGATCTCCATCGTCACCGGCATGACACCATGATCTCCATCATCTTGATCTCCATCAACGTGTCGCCATGAGGTTGTCGCGCCGACTGTTGCTTCCACGACTATTGCTAGCGTTTAGCGATAAAGTAAAGCATTACATAGCGCTTAATGATTGACACGCAGGTCATACAATAATTAAAGACAACTCTATGGCTCCTGCCAGTTGCCGTACTCATCGACATGCAAGTCGTGATATTCTATACAACACATGATCATCTCATACATCACATATATCTCATCATGTAATTGGCCATATCACATCACAACATACCCTGCAAAAACAAGTTAGACGTCCTCTAATTGTTGTTGCATGTTTTACGTGGCTGCTACGGGTATCTAGCAAGAACGATTCTTACCTACGCAAAAACCACAACGGTGATATAAAAGTTGCTATTTCACCTTCTACAAGGACCGCCTCTGTCGAATCCGATTCAAATAAAGTGGGAGAGACAGACACCCGCTAGCCATCTTATGCAACAAAGTTACATGTCAGTCGATGGAACCGGTCTCTCGTACGTGGACGAGTAAAGTTGGTCCGAGCCGCTTCATCCCACAATACCACCAAATCAAGAAAAGACTAAGGAGGGAAGCAATCTGAATATCAACGCCCACAAACTCCTTTGTGTTCTACTCGAGATCTCATCTACGCATAGACCTAGCTCAGATGCCACTGTTGGGAACGTTGCATGGGAAACAAAAAATTTCCTACGCACACACAAGATCTATCCATGGTGATGAGCATCTACGAGAGGGAGAGTGAATCTACATACCCTTGTAGATCGCTAAGCGGGAAGCGTTTTAGCAACGCAGTTGATGTAGTCGAACGTCTTCGTGATCCAAATCACCGAGCGTCCCGCGATCCAATCACGATCCGTCCCGATCAAGTACCGAACGGACGACACCTCCGTGTTCAGCACACGTACAGCTTGATGACGATCTCCGCCGTCTTGATCCAGCAAGAGAGAGCGGAGAGGTAGAAGAGTACTCCAGCAGCACGACGGCGTGGTGGTGGTGGTGGTAGAGCAATTCCGACAGGGCTTCGCCTAAGCACCGTCAAAATCAGCTAGAGGAGAAAACTACAGAGTTACGGGGGGAAAGGGCTGCACCGTGGCTTAGGGTGTTTGGACCTCTCTCCCCTCTAGTATATATAGGAGGGAGGGGGAGGGGCTGGCGCACCAGGGTTTCCCCCTATGGTGCGGCCGAACCAGGAGGAGGAGGTGGACTCCTCCACTTTTCCTTGTCCAATTAGGACTCCTTCCTTATTTGTTTCCCCTTCCCTTTTCTTTGGGGTTTTTCCTTCTCCACTTATTCCAGCCGCATGGGCCTTATAGGGCTGGCTTGCCCAGCCCACTAAGGGCTGGTGCAACCCCCTTTAGGCCCATGTGGCCTCCCGGCGTGGGTGGCCCCTCCCGATGGCCCTCCGGTACTCCCGGTACACTACCGGAAATACCCGAAACTTTTCCGGTGGCCAAAACGGGACTTCCTATATATCAATCTTTACCTCCGGACCATTCCGGAGCTCCTTGTGATGTCCGGGATCTCATCCGGGACTCCGAACAACCTTCGGTCACCAATCATACATAACTCAATTCTACCGAAACGTCACCGAACCTTAAGTGTGCAGACCCTGCGGGTTCGAGAACTATGTAGACATGACCGAGACACCTCTACGGCCAATAACCAATAGCGGGACCTGGATGCCCATATTGGTTCCTACATATTCTACGAAGATCTATATCGGTCGAACCTCTATGTCAAGGATTCAATTAATCCCGTATGCTGTTCCCTTTGTTCTTCGGTATGTTACTTGCCCGAGATTCGATCGTCGGTATCTCTATACCTAGTTCAATCTCGTTACCGGCAAGTCTCTTTACTCGTTCCGTAATACAAGATCTCGTGGCTAACACTTTAGTCACATTGCTTGCAAGGCTCATTGTGATGTTGTATTACCGAGTGGGCCCTGAGATACCTCTCCGTCACACGGAGTAACAAATCCCAGTCTTGATCCATGCCAACCCAACAGACACCCTCGGAGATACCTGTAGAGCACCTTTATAGTCACCCAGTTACGTTGCGACGTTTGATACACACAAGGTATTCCTCCGATGTCAGGGGGTTGCATGATCTCATGGTCATAGGAACAGATACTTGACATGCAGAAAACAATAGCAATAAACTGACACGATCATATGCTACGTTCGTAGTTTGGGTCTTGTCCATCACATCATTCTCCTAATGATGTGATCCCGTTATCAAATGACATCTCATGTCCATGGCCAGGAAACCTTAACCATCTTTGATCAACGAGCTAGTTAACTAGAGGCTTACTAGGGACACAGTGTTGTCTATGTACCCACACATGTATTTGAGTTTCCAATCAATACAATTATAGCATGGATAATAAACGATTATCATGAACAAGGAAATATAATAATAACTAATTTATTATTGCCTCTAGGGCATATTTCCAACAGTCTCCCACTTGCACTAGAGTCAATAATCTAGTTCACATCACTATGTGATTTACATTGTAATGAATCGAACACCCATACAGTTCTGGTGTTGTTCATGTTTAGCCCTTGGAAGAGGTTTAGTCATCGGATCTGCAACATTTAGATCCGTGTGTACTTTGCAAATATTTATGTCGTCCTCCTTGATGTAATCGCGGATGGAATTGAAACGTCGCTTTATGTGTCTGGTCCTCTTGTGAAATCTTGGTTCCTTGGCTAGAGCAATGGCACCAGTATTATCACAAAGCAGAGTCATTGGGTTAAGCGCACTAGGCACTACTCCAAGATCTGTCATGAACTCCTTCATCCAGACACCTTCCTTCGCCGCCTCCGAGGCAGCGATGTACTCCGCTTCGCATGTAGAATCAGCTACCACGCTTTGCTTGGAACTGCACCAGCTAACCGCACCCCCATTAAGAATAAATACGTATCCGGTTTGTGACTTAGAGTCATCCGGATCAGTGTCAAAGCTTGCATCGACGTAACCCTTTACGACGAGCTCTTCATCACCTCCATAAACGAGAAACATGTCCTTTGTCCTTTTCTGGTACTTTAGGATATTCTTGACCGCCGTCCAGTGTTCCATCCCTGGATCACTTTGAAACCTTCCGACCATACTTATGGCAAGGCTGACATCTGGTCTTGTGCACAGCATTGCATACATGATAGAGCCTATGGCTGAAGCATAGGGGACGACACTCATCTTTTCTCTATCTTCTGCAGTCACTGGGCATTGAGTCTTACTCAACTTCACACCTTGTAAAACAGGCAAGAACCCCTTCTTGGACTGATCCATTTTGAACTTCTTCAAAATCTTATCAAGGTATGTGCTTTGTGAAAGTCCTATTAAGCGTCTCGATCTATCTCTATAGATCTTGATGCCTAATATGAAAGCAGCTTCTCCTAGGTCCTTCATTGAAAAACTCTTGTTCAAATATTCCCTCACGCCTTCCAACATTTCTATATTGTTTCCAATCAGCAATATGTCATCTACATATAATATTAGAAACGCTATAGAGCTTCCACTCACTTTCTTGTAAATACAAGCTTCTCCGTAAACTTGTATAAACTCGAACGCTTTGATCACCTCATCAAAGCGAAGATTCCAACTCCGAGATGCTTGCACCAGTCCATAAATGGATCGCTGGAGTTTGCAAACTTTGTCAGCATTCTATGGATCGACAAAACCTTCTGGTTGCATCATATACAACTCTTCCTTAAGGAAACCGTTAAGGAACGCTGTTTTGACATCCATCTGCCAAATTTCATAATCGAAAAAGGCAGCTATTGCTAACATGATTCTGACGGACTTAAGCATCGCTACGGGTGAGAAGGTCTCATCGTAGTCAACTCCTTGAACTTGTGAAAAACCCTTTGCCACAAGTCGAGCTTTATAGACGGTGACATTACCGTCCGCGTCCGTCTTCCTCTTAAAGATCCATTTGTTTTGAATGGCCTTACGCCCTTCAGGTAATACTTCCAAAGTCCATAATTTGTTTTCATACATGGATCCCATCTCGGATTTCATGGCCTCTAACCACTTCTTGGAATCCGGGCCCATCATCGCTTCTCCATAGCTCATAGGTTCATCGTTGTCTAACAACATGACTTCTAAGACAGGCTTGCCGTACCACTCAGGAGCAGTACGCGTCCTTGTCGACCTACGAGGTTCGATAGCAACTTGATTCGAAGGTTCATGATCATCATCATTAACTTCCTCTTCAACTGATGCAGGCTCTACAGAAACATCTTTCTGTACTGTGCTACTCTCAGGTTGAAGTAAAGGTTCAACAACCTCATCAAGTTCTATCTTCCTCCCACTCAATTCTTTCGAGAGAAACTCTTTCTCAAGAAATGTTCCGTTTTTAGCGACAAACACTTTGCCTTCAGATCTGAGGTAGAAGGTATATCCAACTGTCTCTTTTGGATATCCTATGAAGACGCATTTCTCCGCTTTGGGTTCCAGCTTTTCAGGCTAAAGCTTTTTGACATAAGCATCACATCCCCAAACTTTAAGAAACGACAGCTTTGGCTTCTTACCAAACCAAAGTTCATATGGCGTCGTCTCAACGGATTTTGATGGTGCCCTATTTAAAGTGAATGCAGCTGTCTCTAATGCATAACCCCAAAATGATAGTGCTAAATCGGCAAGAGACATCATAGATCGCACCATATCCAATAAGGTTCGATTACGACGTTCGGACACACCATTACGCTGTGGTGTTCCAGGCGGTGTCAGTTGTGAAACAATTCCACCATATCCACTGATGCAGGCTTATGTTAAAGAATTTATTGAAAGAATGACCGCTGCCTTGGAAGAGACTAAAATTTTGCAGGAATCTATGGAAGAAGAAATTGCTGAAACCGTGAGCTCATTAGATGAAGAAGATGAGCAGGAGAGTGATAACCCACAAGTATAGGGTTTCGCAACAGTTTTCGAGGGTAGAGTATTCAACCCAAATTTATTGATTCGACACAAGGGGAGCCAAAGAATATTCTCGAGTATTAGCAGATGAGTTGTCAATTCAACCACACCTGAAAGACTTAATATCTGCAGCAAAGTATTTAGTAGCAAAGTAGTATGGAAGTAACGGTAACGGTGGCAAAAGTAACAGTAGCGGTTTTGTAGCAATCGTAACAGTGGCAACGGAAAAGTAACTTAGCAACGATCAATATGTGAAAAGCTCATAGGCACTGGATTAGTGATGGATAATTATGTCGGATGGCATTCATCATGCAACGGTTATAACATAGGGTGACACAGAACTAGCTCCAATTCATCAATGTAATGTAGGCATGTATTCCATATATAGTCATACGTGCTTATGGAAAAGAACTTGCATGACATCTTTTGTCCTACCCTCCCGTGGCAGCGGGGTCCTAATGGAAACTAAGGGATATTAAGGCCTCCTTTTAATAGAGAACCAGACCAAAGCATTAGCACTTAGTGAATACATGAACTCCTCAAACTACGGTAATCACCGGAAAGAATCCCAGTTATTGTCACCCTGGGGGATGCGGATCATAACTCGTAATAGGTGTCTACAACTTGCAAGATAGGATCAAGAACACATATATATTCATGAAAACATAATAGGTTCAGATCTGAAATCATGGCACACGGGCCCTAGTGACAAGCATTAAGCATAGCAAAGTCATAGCAACATCAATCTCAGAACATAGTGGATACTAGGGATCAAACCCTAACAAAGCTAACTCGATTACATGGTAAATCTCATCCAACCCATCACCGTCCAGCAAGCCTACGATGAGATTACTCACGAACGGCGGAGAGCATCATGAAATTGGTGATGAAGGATGGTTTGTGATGACGACGGCATCGATTTCCCCTCTCCGAAGCCCAAAACGGACCCCAGATCTGCTCTCCCGAGGAAGAACAGGAGGTGGTGGCGGCTTCGTATCGTGAAACGCGATTAACTCTTCTCTCTGATTTTTTTCTCCCCGAATAGGTTTATATGGTGTTGGAGTTGAGGTCGGAGGAGCTGGAGGGGGCCCACAAGCCACCTGGGCGCGCCCTAGGGGGGCGCCCCCCTGGCTTGTGGCCAATGGGTGGACCCCCTCCGGTTGATTCTTTCGCCAGTATTTTTTATTAATTCCAAAAATATTCTCCGTAAACTTTCAGGTCAATCCGAGAACTTTTATTTCTGCACAAAAATAACACCAATGCAATTCTGCTGAAAACAGCGTCAGTCCGGGTTAGTTCCATTCAAATCATGCAAATTAGAGTCCAAAACAAGGGCAAAAGAGTTTGGAAAAGTAGATACGATGGAGACGTATCAACTCCCCCAAGCTTAACCCATTGCTTGTCCTCAAGCAATTCAGTTGACAAACTGAAAGTGACAAAGAAAAACTTTTACAAACTCTGTTTGATCTTGTTGTTGTAAATATGTCTAACTGATGTTCCGATTTCAGCAAAGATTATAGACTAACCACATTCACAATAACATTCAGGTCTCACATTTACTCATATCAATGGCATAATCAACTAGCGAGCAATAATAATAAATCTCGGATGACAACAATTTTATCAAAACAATCATGATACAATATGATATAATGGTATCTCGCTAGCCCTTTCTAAGACCACAAAACATAAATGCAGAGCACCTCTGAAGAACAAGGACTGACTAGACATTGTAATTCATGGTAAAAGAGATCCAGTCACAGTCATACTCAATATCAATTAATAACAAAGCATATAAATGATGGTGGTGCTCTCTAACTGGTGCTTTTTATAAGAGGAGGATGACTCAACAGTAAAGTAAAATAGATAGGCCCTTCGCAGAGGGAAGCATTGATTTGCAGAGGTGCTAGAGCTCGGGCTTTTAAAATAGGGATGAATAATAATTTTGAGCGGTATGCTTTCATTGTCAACATAACAACTGAGAGATCTCGGTATCTTCCATGCTAGATACATTATAGGCGGTTCCCAAACAGAATAGTAAAGTTTTTACTCCCCCTCCACCAATCAATCACACTTCACGGCGAGCCGAATCCATGGGTACCGTCCATACAAACAACAATCCTGGGGGAGTTTTGTTTCATTATATTTTGATTTGATTTTTGAGCATGGAACTGGGCATCCCTAATACCAGCCACTTTCTCGTGAATGATAGTGAATCGACACATATCGTGAGAATAACCCACCTAGCATGGAAGATACTGACAGCCCCTAGTCACTACATGAGCGATTCGGGCATACAAAACAGAATATTATTTGAAGGTTTAGAGTTTGGCACATGCAAATTTACTTGGAATGGCAGGTAAATACCGCATATAGGTAGGTATGGCGGACTCATATGGAACAACTTTGGGTTTATGGAAATGGATGCACAAGTAGTATTCCCGCTTAGTACAGGTGAAGGCTAGCAAGAGACTGGGAAGCGAACAACTAGAGAGCGACAACAGTCATAAACATGCATTGAGATTAACCAACATTGAAGGCAAGCATGAGTAGGATATAAATCACCATGAACATAAATATCGTGGAGGCTATGTTGATTTTGTTTCAACTACATGTGTGAACATGTGCCAAGTCAAGCCACTTGAAGCATTCAGAGGAGGATACCATTCTATCATACTACATCACAACCATTTTAAAAATGCATGTTGGCACTCAAGACAAACCATTATACACTCTTAGCTAATTAAGCATGGCATGAGTAACTATAATCTCTAATTGTCATTGCAAACATGTTTCATCCATAATGAGATGAATCCAGAATGATGAGCTAATCATATTTACAAAAACAAAATAGGTCGAGTTCGTACCAGCATTTCTCCATCTCAATCACTTCATCATATATCGTCATTATTGCCTTTCACTTGCACGACCGAACGGTGTGAATAATAATAAGAGTGCACGTGCATGGGACTAAGCTGGAATCTGCAAACAATAACTCAAAGGAGAAGGCAAGGTAATATGGGCTCTCTGATAGATAAACAATAATGCATATGATAGCCACTCAACATTTTCATCGTGGTCTTCTCCTCTCGACCCAAAGAAAAGAAATTTCAAAACAAGAACGAGAAAGACTATTTACACGGGAAAGCTCCCAACAAGCAAAAGAAGAACGAGAAATCTTTTTGGGTTTTCTTTTAATGATAAAACTAAACAAACTAAAAGGTAAAGCTAGAACTAATTTTTTTTGGATTTTTCTCAAGGTTAATTAAACACTCAAGAAGAAAGCGGAAAGAAGAAATAAAATACCATGGAAGATTCAATGAAAAAGTATAAGCACCGACTACTAAGATGAGTGTGTGAACATGAATGTAATGTCGGTGAGAAATACATACTCCCCGAAGCTTAGGCTTTAGGCCTAAGTTGGTCTAGGGCCATGGCTGAAAATAACCATCTCCTGGATACTCCGGAGGATACTGAGGGTTCCACTGGTTGACGAGCTCCTATGGCTCCCACTAAAAAACTGGATCCTGATACGGATCAAGTGCTGGTGCCGGCTCAGGTGCTGGGGGTTGCGACAGACCCCAATATCTGTAGATGTCCTCGGGCATAATAGTGTACCTGCCTGAGTGGATGTCGAACAAAGAAGAAGCAGGCAGAGCAATAATCTCACAAGTACCCTGAGTAAATACTAAGTTGTAAAGCAGCCTCCTATCATTATCCTTCCTAATAAAATCATGTGCTACCATACTGTCATAGTATAAATATCTTGTAGGTATCAGCATTTCCTCTTCCTCGTCAAGCCTAATGGGTATCTTAAAGTGTTTGGCTAGACGATATGCATAGATACCTCCGAATATGGGGCCCTTCGAATGATTTAAGTTCAACCGTTGGGCCACCATAGCGCCCAGACTAAAAGTTCTATCAGCAAGTAAAGCGTGGCGCAGAATGGCGAGGTCGGGAGCACTAAGGCTTCCACTCTCCCCACGACCAACTAAACATCTCCCCGCGAATAATGAATACTAGCGTAGAACAGGAAAATGTAAACTAGCTGCTCTTGCCTTTGACACCCCTCTCTCTTCCCCCACAGTGGTTGCGGCAATAAAGTCCTCCATGTCTCTAGCACGTGGTTCACTGATGCTGCCCTCATAAGGTATTTTGCAAACATTGCAAAAATCGTAAAGCTTCATCTCCTTAGGCACATCATATAAGTAAAACTCTACCATGGGAGGATTCTTCCTAGGATAAAAGTGAAAGTTTTGCACGAAGATATTAGTGAGTAGGAGGTACTGGTCAGACTTATCGTTGAGGAAGTCGGTGATGCCTGCATTCTTTGCCAAATAATAGAAATCTTCATAAATTCCGGCCGCCCTCAAGAATGCATCACTTGGCCATTCACATGGCCGAACCTCTGCGACGCGAGGAAGATTGTAATTGGACTTCTTCTTCACCTAATTTTCATCTTCTTTAGAGCCCCGGCTTGAAGAGCCTCTTAACAATCTCCTCATTATTTCTTTCTCTGAAAAATTTCTGAAATTTTTAGTGACTCAAAATAAAGGTGAACAAAACTCAACAAAACTTATAGCAACTACTCCCACAAGTGCCTAGAGGCTATATCATGCATCAAAACTACTTGGGACCATACAAATTTGACATGCAAGCTCAAGAACAAGGTCACCACAGCAGCAAAATTTTGCAATATATAAAGCACTAAGGCAAAAACTAATTGGACCATTGGAAGAGTCACATACCGAAGATCAATCCCTCAAACCAGTTTTGCAAATGGAGCTTTGCACAAGGAGATCAAAAATGGTAACAAAATGATCTAGGACACGGGTTTGAGCAATGGTGGGATTTTTTCTGGAGGAAGACGAAGTGGATGGGTGCTGGAATAAGTGAGGGGGGGCCTACGTGGGACCCACAAGCCAGGGGGCGCGCCCAGGGGGGTGGGCGCGCCCTGTAGGCTTGTGGCCCACTGGTGCAGCCCCCTGATGTGTTCTCAGTGCCAGAAATTCTCAAATATTCCAGAAAAAATCATACTACATTTTCAGGGCATTTGGAGAACTTTTATTTTTAGGTCATTTTTTATTGCACGGATAATTAAAAAAATAGAAAAATAATAGCATTTTTACTTTATTAAATCTAAATAACAGAAAGTAAAAGTTGGGTAAAGAAGGTTGTGCCTCCTAAATTCATCCATCTCATGCTCATCAAAAAGAATCCATCAATAAGGTTGATCAAGTCTTATTGACAAACTTTTTTCGAATGACACGGAACCGGAGAATTTTCGAATAACACTAGGTTACCTCAATGGGGATATGAGTGTCCCCAACAATAAGTATATCATATTTCTTTTTGGCAGTAGGGAGAGGGAATTCAAAATCTCCAATAATAATCGTTGAAATTTTTTCAATGGAATTGATACTATGAACTTGAGGTTGTTTCTTCGGAAAGTGTACCGTATGCTCATTACCATTAACATGAAAAGTAACATTGCCTTTGTTGCAATCAATAACAGCCCCTGCAGTATTCAAAAAAGGTCTACCAAGGATGATCGACATACTGTCGTCCTCGGGAATATCAAGAATAACAAAGTCCGTTAGGATAGTAACATTTGCAACTACAACAGGCACATCCTCACAAATACCGATGGGTAAAGCAGTTGATTTATCAGCCATTTGCAAAGGGATTTCAGTAGGTGTCAACTTATTCAAATCAAGTCTACGATACAAAGAGAAAGGCATAACACTAACACCAGCTCCAAGGTCACATAAAGCAGTTTTAACATAGTTTCTTTTAATAGAGCATGGTATAGTAGGTACTCCGGGATCAACTAGTTTCTTTGATATTCCACCCTTAAAGGTATAATTAGCAAGCATGGTGGAAATCTCAGCTTCCGGTATCCTTCTTTTATTTGTCACAATATCTTTCATATACTTAGCATAAGGAGACATTTTCAGAATATCAGTCAAGTGCATACGCAAAAAGACAGGTCTAAGCATTTCAACAAAGCGCTCAAAATCCTCATCATCCTTTTTCTTGGATGGCTTAGGAGGAAAGGGCATGGGTTTCTGAACCCAAGGTTCTCTTTCTTTACCATGCTTCCTAGCAACAAAGTCTCTTTTGTCATATCTTTTGTTCTTAGGTTGTGGGTTATAAAGATCAACAGCAGGTTCAATCTCCACATCATTATCATTACTAAGTTGAGCATCAACAT
This sequence comes from Elymus sibiricus, assembly GCA_039707655.1. Taxonomy (NCBI): domain Eukaryota; kingdom Viridiplantae; phylum Streptophyta; class Magnoliopsida; order Poales; family Poaceae; genus Elymus; species Elymus sibiricus. The sequence goes on along the minus strand of CM077667.1, from coordinate 424,826,853 downwards.
GAACATCATCATTAATATTATCACTAGGCTCATGTTCATTACCAGATTGTGTCTCAGCATCAGAAATAGAAATATCATTTGGGTTTTCGGGTGTATCTATAACAGGTTCACTAGCATGCAAATTCCTATCATCATTCTTTTTCCTTTTGTTACTGGGACGACTAGGTGCATCCGTATTAATTCTCTGAGAATCTTGCTCAATTCTCTTAGGATGGCCCTCAGGATACAAAGGTTCCTGAGTCATTTTACCACCTCTAGTCACAACTCTAACAGAATGATCATTGTTCTTACCATTCATCTCATTAAGCAAATCATTTTGTGCCTTAAGTACTTGTTCCACTTGAGTAGTTACCATGGAAGCATGTTTACTAATAAGCTTAAGATGATTGATAGTTCTACTCATATAATCTCCTAAGCGATCAAGCATGTAAGCATTATGTTTCAATTGTCTACTAACATAAGCATTGAAATTTTCTTTCTTAACAATAAAGTTATCAAACTCATCCAAGCATTGGCTAGCAGACTTATTAGAAGGAATATCACCTTCATCAAATCTACGGAGGGAATTTACCTCTACTACCTATGTCGGGTTATCAAGACCATGTATTTCTTCAATAGGTGGTAGATTCTTAACATCTTCAGCTTTAATACCTTTTTCTTTCATAGATTTCTTTGCCTCTTGCATATCTTCAGGACTGAGAAATAGAATACCTCTTTTCTTCGAAATGGGCTTTGGAGGTGGTTCGGGAATAGTCCAATAATTATCATTGCTCAATATATTATTCAATAGTAGTTTAGCTTGTTCAACAGTTCGTTCCCTGAAAACACAACCAACACAACTATCTAGGTGGTCCCTAGAAGCATCGGTTAGTCCATTATAAAAGATATCAAGTATTTCGTTTTTCTTGAGAGGATGATCAGGCAAAGCATTAAGTAATTGGAGAAGCCTCCCCCAAGCTTGTGGGAGACTCTCTTCTTCAATTTGCACAAAGTTAAATATTTCCTGCAAGGCAGCTTGTTTCTTATGGGCAGGAAAATATTTTTCAGAGAAGTAATATATCATATCCTGGGGACTACGCACACAACCAGGAGCAAGAGAATTAAACCATATCTTAGCATCACACTTTAATGAGAAAGGAAACAACTTAAGAATATAGTAATAATGAATTTTTTCCTCGTGAGTAAATAGGGTGGCTATATCATTCAATTTAGTAAGATGTGCCACAAGAGTTTCAGATTCATAACCGTGGAAAGGATCAGATTCAACCAAAGTAATTAACTCAGGATCGACAGAGAATTCATAATCCTTATCAGTAACAAAGATAGGTGAAGTAGCAAACTTAGGATCATATTGCATTCTAGCATTCAAAGATTTTTCCTTCCATTTGCATAGCAATTTCTTAAGATCACCTCTATCCTTACAAGCAAGGAAGTCCCTAGCTACCTCTACCTCCATAACATAACCCTTAGGTATATTAGGCAATTCATATCTAGGAGAGCTAGGTCTAGCAGGTGTCTCATAGTGTTCAGTTTCAATAATTTCATCAGTTTCAGAAATATCATCAGTTTCAGCATTGACTCTAGCAATTTGTTCATCAAGAAATTCACCCAGTGGCATAGTATTATCAAGCAAAGTATCATCATAAGCATCACGCATAGCAGAAGTGGCATCATCAATTACTTGCGACATATCAGAATCAATAGCAGGTCGTGGTGTCGCAAATTTACTCATAACAGAAGGTGAATCAAGTGCAGAGCTAGATGGCAGTTCCTTACCTCCCCTCGTAGTAGAGGGATAGATCTTGGTTTTTGGGTCTTTCAGATTCTTCATAGTGATCAACAGATATAATTCCCAAGTGACTCAGAGAATAGAGCTATGCTCCCCGGCAACGGCGCCAGAAAAAGGTCTTGATAACCCACAAGTATAGGGGATCGCAACAGTTTTCGAGGGTAGAGTATTCAACCCAAATTTATTGATTCGACACAAGGGGAGCCAAAGAATATTCTCGAGTATTAGCAGCTGAGTTGTCAATTCAACCACACCTGAAAGACTTAATATCTGCAGCAAAGTATTTAGTAGCAAAGTAGTATGGAAGTAATGGTAACGGTGGCAAAAGTAACAGTAGCGGTTTGTAGCAATCGTAACAGTGGCAACGGAAAAGTAACTTAGCAAAGATCAATATGTGAAAAGCTCGTAGGCAATGGATCAGTGATGGATAATTATGTCGGATGGCATTCATCATGCAACGGTTATAACATAGGGTGACACAGAACTAGCTCCAATTCATCAATGTAATGTAGGCATGTATTCCATATATAGTCATACGTGCTTATGGAAAAGAACTTGCATGACATCTTTTGTCCTACCCTCCCGTGGCAGCTGGGTCCTAATGGAAACTAAGGGATATTAAGGCCTCCTTTTAATAGAGAACCGGACCAAAGCATTAGCACTTAGTGAATACATGAACTCCTCAAACTACGGTAATCACCGGAAAGAATCCCAGTTATTGTCACCCTGGGGGATGCGGATCATAACTCGTAATAGGTGTCTACAACTTGCAACATAGGATCAAGAACACATATATATATATATTCATGAAAACATAATAGGTTTAGATCTGAAATCATGGCACTCGGGCCCTAGTGACAAGCATTAAGCATAGCAAAGTCATAGCAACATCAATCTCAGAACATAGTGGATACTAGGGATCAAACCCTAACAAAACTAACTCGATTAAATGGTAAATCTCATCCAATCCATCACCGTCCAGCAAGCGTACGATGATATTACTCACGAATGGCGGAGAGCATCATGAAATTGGTGATGAAGGATGGTTGGTGATGACGACGGCGTCGATTTCCCCTCTCCGGAGCCCAAAACGGACCCCAGATCTGCCCTCCCGAGGAAGAACAGGAGGTGACGGCGGCTCCGCATCGTGAAACGCGATGAACTCTTCTCTCTGATTTTTTTTCTCCCCGAATAGGTTTATATGGAGTTGGAGTTGAGGTCGGAGGAGCTGCAGGGGGCCCACAAGCCACCTGGGCGCGCCCTAGGGGGGTGCCCCCCTGGCTTGTGGCCAATGGGTGGACCCCCTCCGGTTGATTCTTTCGCCAGTATTTTTTATTAATTCCTAAAATATTCTCCGTAAATTTTCAGGTCAATCCGAGAACTTTTATTTCTGCACAAAAATAACACCAAGGCAATTCTGCTGAAAACAGCGTCAGTCCGGGTTAGTTCCATTCAAATCATGCAAATTAGACTCAGAAACATGGGCAAAAGAGTTTGGAAAAGTAGATACGATGGAGACGTATCAGAGAGCGAAGAACAAAAGGAGGAAGAGCGGATTAGCTACCCGTGCCCACCTTCTAATGAGAGTAACTCTTCAACTCATACATTGTTTAATTTACCTTCGCACATACCGAAGGATGAATGCTATGATGAATGCCATGATGAATGCTATGATGATTGCTATGATCCCTTGGATTCATTTGAAATATCCATTTTTGATGAACTTGATGCTTGCTATGCTTGTGGCCATGATGCCAATATAAATTATGCTTATGAAGATTAACTTGCTATAGTTCCTTATGTTAAGCATGAAATTGTTGCTATTGCACCCACACATGATAGTCCTATTATCTTTTTGAATTCTCCCAACTACACTATATCGGAGAAGTTTGCTCTTATTAAGGATTATATAGATGGGTTGCGTTTAGCTACTACACATGATGATTTTGATGAATATAATATGCATGTGCTTTCTGCTCCTACTTGCAATTATTACGAGAGAGGAACTATATCTTCACCTCTCTATGTTTCCAATACTATAAAATTGCAAGAAACCGTTTATACTATGCATTGGCCTTTACTTAATGTGCATGAATTGTTCTTGTATGACATGCCGATGCATAGGAAGAGAGTTAGACTTCGTTGTCACATGATATATATCACTTTGTGCTCACTACTAAATTAAAAATCATTGTTAATTAAAATTGGCTTTGATATATCTTGGGATCCGGGTGGATCCATTACTTGAGCACTTCATGCTTAGCTTAATGGCTTTAAAGAAAGCGCTGCCAGGGAGACAACCCAGAAGTTTTAGAGAGTCATTTATTTCTGTTGTGTGCTTTTATGAAGTTTAAAAACAAAAAATATATAGAGGGGAACCTAAAACTTCACAAAAGGAAAGGTGAAAGTGACAGAGATGATGAGCATCGTTGAAGTGGGGGCTAGCCTTGAACTTTTGTTCATGCCCATGGAAACTTTGTGAATCTTAAATCACGGAAATTTTTCCAACAAAAATAATTACCCCCTTGTACAAATCCATTGTATTATAAAAATAATGTGCCAAGATTTGCCTTTAGGATGTTTGAATTGCTTGTTTGATGTGTGCTGTGGAAAAACAGAAACTTTTGCCGTAGTGTTTGAATTTTCATATTTTAATGGAGCATGCAAACATTTTGAAATTTTTACACAGTACGGTTATGCAAATCATTTCTCACGTCCTAATGTTTCAGAATTTTTTGAGCTACAGAAGTATACGTGTCTACAAATCTTTATAGACTGTCCTATTTTTCACAGATTGTTGTTATAGCTGCTTTGCGTGCTTATGTTTGAATTCTTGTTGAGCCCCATTGACTTGGGAGCCATAGAATTGTGATAGCATACAGTGGGTAATGTTAGATTATAATTATGCAATAATGTTATGGCAAGACATGATGGGATTTGGTGTTATGTGTACTAACGGATCTCACGAATTTTCTGTTAAGTTTTGTGTGATTGAAGTTTTCAAGTTTTGTGTGTTATCACGATGAGAAGGAATAAGGAGCAGCAAGAGCCTAAGCTTGGGGATGCCCAAGGAACCCCAAGGTAATATTCTAGGAAGAATCAAGCGTCTAAGCTTGGGGATGCCCCGGGAAGGCATCCCCTCTTTTATTCCAAATCATCGGTATGTCACTTGGAGCTATATTTTTATTCATCACATGATATGCGTAAAATCTTGGAGCGTCTTTTGTGTTCACTTTTCTTTTATGCACCATGATGGTATGAGATAGTCCATGCTTGATTTATATAATTCTCATTGCACTTCACTTATATCTTTTGAATATGGCTTTATAGAATGCTTCATGTGCTTCACTTATATCATTTGAAGTTTGGATTGCCTGTTTCTCTTCACATAGAAAACCGTTATTCATAGAATGCTCTTTTGCTTCACTTATATTTATTAGAGCATGGTATTTTGTAGAAAGAATTAAACTCACTTGCTTCACTTATATCTATTTAGAGAGTCAACAGGAATTGGTCATCCACATGGTTAGTCATAAAATCCTACATAAAACTTAGGGATCACTGAATATGATATGTTTGATTCCTTGCAATAGTTTTGCGATATAGAGATGATAATATGTGGGAGGTACTAGTGTGATGATCGTGTTTAGTAAGATATTGGTGTTAAGGTTTGTGATTCCCGAAGCATGCACGTATAGTCTCCCATTATGCTAGGAAGTTGGAGCACAATTTATTCTTGATTGTCTATCTTTGTGTGAAGGTCGGGGGCGCGCGATGGTTAACTCCTACCAACCTCCCCCCTAGGAGCATGCGTGGTAATAATTTGCTTCGAGAGAGCTAATAATTTTTTTGCAATAAGTATGTGAGTTCTTTATGACTAATGTGAGTCCATGGATTATACACACTCTTACCTTTCCGCAATTTGCTAGCCTCTACGGTACCGTGCATTGCCCTTTCTCACCTCGAGAGTCGGTGCAAACTTCGCCGGTGCATCCAAACCCCGTGATATGATACGCTCTATCACACATAAGCCTTATTATATATTCCTCAAAACATCCACCATACCTACCTATTATGGCATTTCCATAGCCATTCCGAGATATATTGCCATGCAACTTCCACCGCCTCCGTTTTGATGACTTGAGCATTCATTGTCATATTGCATTACATGATCGTAAGATAGCTAGCATGATGTTTTCATGGCTTGTCCGTTTTTTGATATCTTTGCTACGCTAGATCATTGCATTCATATAGGGTCATACTTTGTTCTACTATCGTTGTAGTATTGAGTTGTAAGTAAATAGAAGTGTGATGATCATCATTATTCATTATTAGAGCATGCCCCAGTGTTGAAAGGATGATGGAAACTATGATTCCCCCACAAGTCGGGATGAGGCTCCGGACAAAGAAAGAAAAAATAGAAAAAAATAGAAAAAAAGAGAAAAAGAAAAAGAAAGAAAAAAAATCAAAGAAGAAGGAATAAGGGCATGCTAATTCCACACATGTGCTTCAAAGTAGCACCATGTTTTTCATATAGAGAGTCTCATGTGTTGTCACTTTCATATACTAGTGGGAATTTTTCATTATAGAGTTAGATGCACACCCACTTAGTTTTCATATTGAGCTTTCATACACTTATAGCTCTTAGTGCATCTGTTGCATGGCAATCCCTACTCCTCGCATTGATATCTATTGATGGGCATCTCCATAGCCCGTTGATATGCTGAGTTGATGCGAGACTTTGTTCTCCATTTTTACCCCTTTGAAACCTACCACCATATTCTATTCCACCCATAGTGCTATATCCATGGCTTGCGCTCATGTATTGCGTGAGAGTTGAAAATGCTGAAGCGCGTTAAAAAGTATGAACCAATTGCTTGGCTGACACCGGGGTAGTACATGATTTATACTTTGTGTTAAGAAGACAGAGCATGACAAGGCTATATGATTTTGTAGGGATAGCGTTCTTTAGCCTTGATATTTTGAAAGACATGATTGTTTGTTGGGATGCCTGAGTATTAATGTCTTTATGTCAAAACTATACTATTGATTTGAATCACTTGTGTCTTAATATTCATGCCATGATTAGATATATGATAAAGATTATGCTAGGTAGCATTCCACATCAAAAATTATTATTTTTATCATTTACCTACTCGACGACGAGCAGGAATTAAGCTTGGGGATGCTAATACGTCTCCGTCGTATCTATAATTTTTTATTGTTTCATGCCATTGTTATACAACTTTCACATATTTTTGGCAACATTTTATATGATTTATTGGACTAACATATTGATCCAGTGCCCAGTGCAAGTTCCTGTTTGTTGCATGTTTTTTGTTTCGCAGAATATCCATATCAAATGAAGTCCAAACGCGATAAAAATTTATGGAGTTTTTTTTTGGAATATTTGTGAATTTTGAGAAGTGGAATCAACACAAACGGAGGCCCACAGCCCCCACGAGACACCAGGGCGCGGCCCCTAGGGCCCAGGCGCGCCCTGGTGGGTTGTGCCCAGCTCGTAAGTCGGTTGGAGCTCTCCTTTGGGCGCAAGGAAGCTAATTTTTGGATAAAAATCCCCTCAAAATTTCAGCCCTATCGGAGTTACGGATCACCGGGAATATAAGAAACGGTTTTTGGCCAGAAAACAGAAGCGCGAAATAGAAGAGAACAGAGGGGGAGATCCAATCTAGGAGGGGCTCCTGCCCATCCGCCTCCATGGAGGCCATGGACCAGAGGGGTAACTCTCCTCCCATCTAGGGGGGAGGCCAAGAAAGAAGAAGAAGGAGGGGGGCTCCCTCCCCCTCTCTCCCGGTGGCATCAGAACACCGTCGGGGCAATCATCGTGACGGCGATCTACATCAACAACTTCGCCGCCGTCAACACCAACTCTCTCCCCCTCTATACAGCGGTGTAACACCTCTCTTCCCCGCTATAATCTCTACTTAAACATGGTGCTCAACTCCATATATTATTTCCCAATGATATTTGGCTATCCTATGATGTTTGAGTAGATCTCTTTTGTCCTATGGGTTAATGGTGGTATGATGTTATGGATGTGAGTTCTATGTTGATATGGTGTTGTCCTATGGTGCCCTCCGTGTCGCGCAAACATGAGGGATCCCCATTGTAGGGTGTTGCAATATGTTCATGATTTGCCTATGGTGGGTTGCTTGAGTGACAGAAGCATAAACCCGAGTAGGTGGGTTGTTGCGTATGGGAGTAAAGAGGACTTGATACTTAATTTCTATGGTTGGGTTTTACCTTAATGAACTTTGGTAGTTGCGGATGCTTGCTAGAGTTCCAATCATAAGTGCATATGATCCAAGTACGGAAAGTGTGTTAGCTTATGCCTCTCCCTCATTGCATATAACAAGTATCTATCGTATCATATTCAATTGCCTAGGGACAGTCTTTATCTTGCATTGCACAAAAAGCTTTCTACTAGTCTATTTACTTTTATTGTTCTTTTATTAAAACAACACCTAACTTTTATTTCTATGTTCTTTATTTTCTTGCAAAGTACTTCTAGTTTTATTCCCGCAAAGTAGTTTCATACTTGTTCTAGGTAAAGCAAGCACTAGCGTGCGTAGAGTTGTATCTGTGGTCGATAGAACTTGAGGGAATATTTGTTCTACCTTTAGCTCCTCGTTGGGTTTGACACTTTTACTTATCGAAAAAGGCTACAAACGATCTCCTACACTTGTGGGTTATCAGTGTGCCACAACAGTTTTAGTTTCATAACCATGAAAAGGATCAGAATCTACTAAAGTAATTAACTCAGGATCAACAAAGAATTTATAATCCTCATGAGTAACACATATAGGAGAAGTAGCAAATTTAGGATCATGTTTCATTTTCTCCATCATATATTTTTCTTCCAGCTTACATAGTATTTTGTTTAAATCATCTCTATCCTTACAAGCAAGAAAGTCTCTAGCTATATCCACATCCATAACATAACCATCAGGTACTTCAGGCATATCATATCTAGGCGAGCTAGGCATAATAGGTGAATCAAAGTTTTCATCAATTTCAGCATTCTCAATTTCTCTAGCTTTAGCAATATGAGCATCAAGTAATTCATCAAGTGGCACAGTTTTAGTACTATCAAGCATAGTAGTAGCATCATCATTAACATCCTTCATAATAGAAGCAGTATCAGATTGAATAACAGGTGTATGTGTCATAAGCTGGTTCAGAACAATAGGTGAATCAAATGTAGAGCTAGATGGCAGTTCCTTACCTCCCCTCATCTTAGTGGGTATGATCTTGGCTCTGGTATCTTTCAGATTCTTCAAAGTGACAATTGGATATCCTTAGTGAACACAATAAATAGAGCTATGCTCCCCGGCAACGGTGCCAAAAAATATTCTTGATAACCCACAAGTGTAGGGGATCGCAACAGTCTTCGAGGGAAGGGAACACAATAAATAGTTCTACCCAAATTTATTGATTCGACACAAGGGAAGCCAAAGAATATTTATCGGTCTTAGCAGTTGAGTTGTCAATTCAATCACACCTGGGATATCCTCTGTAGCAAAAGTTTAGTAGCATAGCAAAATAGTAATATGAATGGTAACAGTAAAAGCAGCAATTTTGTAGTGATTGTAACAACAGTAGCAACAATAGTAACTTAGCAAGAATCAATACGTGAAAAGCGTAGGCCTTGGATCGGTGATGGATAAGTATATATATTGGATGACATTCATCATGTAACAGTTACATACTAGAGCGACACAGAACTAGCTCAAATTCATCAATGTAATGTAGGCATGTATTCCATATATAGTCATATGTGCTTATAATAAGAACTTGCATGACATCTTTTGTCCTACCCTCCCGTGGCAGCGGGATCCATAAGGAAATTAAGGGATATTAAGGCCTCCTTTTAATAGAGAACCAGAACAAAGCATTAACACATAGTGAATACATGAACTCCTCAAACTACGGTAATCACCAGAAAAAATCTCAATTATTGTCACCTTGGGGTATGCGGATCATAACACATAATAGGTGCATACAACTTGCAAGATAGGATCCAAAACACTCTCATATTTATGAAAACATAATAGGTTTAGATCTGAAATCATGGCACTCGGGCCCTAGTGACAAACATTAAGCATAACAAAGTCATAGCAACATCAATATCAGAACATAGTGGATACTAGGGATCAAGCCCTATCAAAATAACTCGATTACATGATAAATCTCATCCAATCCCATCACTGTCCAGCAAGCCTACAAAGGAATTACTCACTCCTAGTGGTTAGTATCTTGGGGTATTGATGGAGAAGGGTTGTTGATGACGACGGCGGCGAATCCCCCTCTCCGGAGCCCCAAATGGACTCCAGATCAGCCCTTCCGAGGAAGAACAGGAGGTGGCGGCGGCTCTGTCTCGTAAAACACGATGAAAAGTTCTCTCTTATTTTTTCGGAGAATAGGAATTTATAGGCTTGGAATTAGGGTCGGTGGAGCCACGTGGGCCTCCCAAGGTAACAGGGCGCGCCCTAGGGGATGGGTGCGCCCTGTTGCCTTGGTGGCAACTGGTGGCCCCCCTCCGATGGTTCTTCACTCCAGTATTTTTTATATATTCCCAAAAAAGTCTCCAAAATTTTTTGTCCAATTCCGATAACTTTAACTTCTGCACAAAAACAACACAATGGCAGTTCTGCTCAAAACAGCGTCAGTCCAGGTTAGTTTCATTCAAACCATGCAAATTAGAGTCCAAAACAAGACAAAAGTGTTTGGAAAACTAGATACATTGGAGACGTATCAATGTCGTTATCCGAACACGCCACCGTGTGTTGCCACTTCCCCATCGGTTTCCCGCCACAACCGATTGAGTATAAGCATCGGCGTTGCGCGACACACGCGGAGGCACAGCTAGCGTAGCCTGTAGCCCCACTACCATTTCCAAGCATGCCAACCCCATGAAGCGCGGCCTCTGCCATCAACCTCCTCGTCGAGGAAAACGATCCAGTGGAGGCGCAATGGCCCGTCAAGGCCGAGGGTATCTCCGGCAACGCGTCGGACAACGATGTGTTGCGCGTCATCGCCAGGTTGAGCACACCTTTGGAGCAGGGTGTGGTAGTGCCGCGGAGCAAGATGGGTGCAACACCATCGACAGGCTGCAGCGTGTTGTACAATAAGATCATTGGTGGTGCATCGTAGAGCAAAACATGCATGTCCGCGCCGAAAGGGCAAGGCGTGTCACACAAAAAGACCAATGGAGGGTCGGAGAGCAAGAGGCGCGGCGGGTGACATAGCAAGAGCGGATCCATCGCCGCTTGCCTACTATCCCACATGACACGATGTTGTAGCTGTGTCCACGGCTTGTCAGTAGCCCAATTCCTTGCCAAGAATGGGCAGCGGCCGTTTGCGTCACAGAGCTCGGTCGCACCGTACTTGCATTGGACGCCGGCCGCACCGTTCGCATGGGTTGCATCGTTCGCCTAGTTCGCGGCCCCCTTGATGCCAACACGTTGGTCAGTAGGCTCGAGCGCACCCTTGGCCTAGGTGTCCACCGAGGAGTGGTAGAAGAACATGGCCGTCGCATCCTCAAGATGGTCATCTCTGATGAAATAGCCAGCTTGGAGCTAGAGATCGCGCTCCAGATATACCACGAGCATGTTAAGCGCTTGGACGAACACCTACACAAGTTCAGGCAGAGCCAAGAGCTTCTGTAGGCAAGGGTGGTGGTCATGGACGCATTTTTATTTTGTTGAATCTCGTTTCGACGTCGATCGCAATGTCTGGTTCATAATTTTACTATGTTTCAATGTGTGGATGATTTCTGTTCTACTGTTATGTGTCATTGTGTGTAACAGCTAGAGCACAAAAAGAGTAGGAAAACAAATATAAATGTGAAATTAATAATATATTTTAATTGTTCAGGTAGTTCATTGCATATATAATATATCATCACACATACATGATGATTATTAACTACTTCCTTGAGCGGTGAGTATTCCACCGGCGGCTCGCCATCAGCCCCCTGGTGCGCGGTGGCTTCCCAACGCAGAGGGAGTTTGCCGATTCCTCCGCCTCGCAGCGCTCAACGTGCCGATCAACCTCTTGTTGGCGGACGCGCGTGACAGAACCGGCGATTTCACTAGGAGCCCACCGGAGCACTTCTGCGGTGGCACATGCGAGCTTATCGGTCCACCTCCACGCAGCGATGAGGCGCCTAGGGCATGTGGACATCATGGCTTCAGACCGGCCGTCTGCGTACACCTCCGCCGCATGTCGACATGTCGCCGCGAAAACTCCGGATGCTTCTTTTCCCAAGTGGCCCTATGGGCATTACAGGCCGCGAGGTACCTGGTCGTCCCTCCGCCAACTCCTTGAACGCCGCCTGTGTGGCTCTATCTTAGCCGGTGGCAACACCTTCCACATAGCCAGATTGGACTAGCCCCAAAACCACTCTTCCATTGGGAGGGATGACATGACCTCGTCTGGCGGCACATAGGGGTCCTCCCAGTCGCTACTATGCTCACTGACGTCCTCGCGGGGTGGCGCCTCCTTCTCGGCTTGTGGACAGATCGGCCTCGTCATGGCAGAGTTCTTTGAGAGAGGGGGTGGGGGCAAGGAGAGAATGCAGATGGATAGCTTTCATAGGCAGCTAGAATCTTAGTCGACATCAGTGGTAAAATGGGGGAGACCGCTATTGACGTGCCAGTCGCTGGAGTTTAATGGCCTCAATTGCATACGATTGGCGAGTCAAAAGCCATGTCCGACTTAACATCACCGACGGTTCCCAATGCATGACCACGTGGGATTAATAGCCCATGAAATTTGCCTTCCAAACCTCGAAATGCCAGAACATAGTGCCAATCTGTGGGACCATGTTGTCTTGCCACATATTTACATTTTGTTTCCAAATAAAATGCATGTGTGTGATTTGTGTTACTATGCTATGATTTTATTGTAAAGTGTAATAAATAAATACTTCTTTGTTACTCAAATTGGAAGAGAAAACTACCACGGCATATTGCTGCCATGTGTTTTAGATAATTTTTTGATTTTCTGGAATTTAAAAACTTAGATTCTCAATGTTAATTTGTGTCCAAACTATGACTACATAGATGTTTGAATTTCCTTCCAGTTTATTGCATGGGTCATAAACACGAACACAAGGACACAAATATGATTTTTCCAACAAGTTTTGGCTTCATCGTGCATGTTCATGTAGTTCAAATTAGAATTATGGCCATTAAATGGCCAGAAACTCATTTAATGACTTAAAAGGCCAAATGAAACCTGATTTTTTTTTCGAATTTCAGCATGACGGTTGTATTCGTGCATTGTAATGGTGAAAAAAAGGCCAAATGAGGCAGTGACTAGCAACTCATCATCAAACATGCCACACGTTCCCTCTCGGAACCATGAGCCTTCATGTGATGCTTCAGTTTGTGAGAGGTATGTGTCAAAGCATATCCCAAACAAGCCAAAAAGTTTACCACGACGTCTTTGGTGCCATGTACGAAATCATGCAAAATTTCATGTACTTGAGAGTATATTTCAATTTTCTGGAATTTCAAAACCTAAGTTATCGACGTTTGTGTCCAAACCGTGACTGCGAGATGTTTGAAATTCCTGCCAATTTAATGGATGGGACATAAAGACGCACGAAAGGACACGAATATGATATTTCCAATAATTTTTGGCTTCATCTTGCTTGTTCATGTAGTTCAAATTTGAATTATGGTGATTAAATGGCTAGCAACTAACTTAATGTCTTAAAATGGCCAAATGAACCCTGAACTTTTTAATTTTTAGCTTGAAGTTTGTATTCATGCATTGTAATGGTAGAAAAAAAACCAAGGCCAGATGGGGCAGCTGTTGGGCAACGTAGTAGAAAACAAAAAAATTGCCCTACGATCAACTAGGAACACTATGAAGATACAATAACGGTTGGGATCATGATCGTTAGCGTCACCGAGTTGCAGTGGAAGAAGAACATGACGATGAAGATTGATCTTGGAGACCCTTGAACCGTAGATGAACGATCCTGTGAACCGCCCACAAACATTCCCTCGAACATAATACTGAAAGCTTGGTTTAAGTTTTGCAGAGATGTGAAGAGACTGATACTTGTGATCTGCATTGGGTTTTTCGTCAAGAGGAACGGGTAATTGCAGCACAATACGGACAAGTATTTCCCTCAGTTAAGAACCAAGGTTTATCAAACCAATAGGAATATTAATCAACAACCGCCTTCAGTGGCTGCACACAAAAGAGCGAACACTTGCACCCAACGCGGGCAAGAGGGTTGTCAATCCCCTTGGACTCGTTATTTGCAAGCAAGTGAAGTGTGTAGATGATAGTAGATAATTGTAAATTGCAAAATAAAATAAAAAGTAAATAATGGCAGCAAGGTAATGATACGTTTTGTAAATATATAAGTGAATAGACCCAGGGGCCATAGTTTTCCCAAGCGGCACCTCTCTTGTAGGCAACATACGGTGGGTAAACAAATTACTGTTGGGCAATTGATAGAAAAGCGCATAGTTATGTGATATTCACGGCAATGATCATGTATATGTAGGGTAATGCAGCAGAAAAACAAAAATTTCCGACCTACGCACCAGCCCAGGACCACTATGGAGACTGCATACATGGTTTGATCTTTTTCGTTACCGACTCGTAGCGCAGCGGAAGTAGAGTCGATGACGATCGGCGGTGCAGATCCCCGCAGCTAGGATTTACAACCTCCCAACCGCGAGGATGTATACCCTCATCCGCCCCTCGGACAGCCCTCCGGGAGGCGGTCGGACAGTCCCCCGGACGGTGTCACGGACAGCCCTTCGGGAGGACCATCGAAACTCGGACAGTCACTCGGACAGCCCTTCGGGAGGACCTTCAAAACTCGGACAGCCCTTCGGGAGGCACTCTCGAACTAAGACCGAAACTACGATCTCTCTACAGAGTTGCACACATACGGTGTCATCTATCCGGCAGGGCTTCGCCGTCCAGAACTAGTTCCCACCGGAACCCAGACAGCCTTTCGGCTCTACGAAACTATTTCGCTGGGAGGGAGAGAGAAGCCAGATAACATCAGATGGCATGTGTATGTGAGAAAGAGTGAGTGTGGAGGGCTGCCCCTCCACCTCTATTTATAGGAAATCCCAAGGGGTAGGGTAGTTTTACACAAAAACCCAAAAACCACATGAATGGAGTCCTTCACAAGGACCCAAAGGTGAAGCCATGAGACAAGTGGGGCTCCATGTAGGAAGCCCACATGTGGCCGGCCACACCCTAGTGGGGGCCCCCCAAAGGGGTTCCTATCCATCCATGTCACCCCCTTAGATCTTTTGAGTAAAGCCCCAAAAGGTGGCTTTCCAAAAATATCCCAAAAAGCACTTTCACTATTCACGACGACATTTTTCAGCGACCATTCGAACTGAAAAAATATTTATGTGGGCTTAGAACATTTCCAGTACCCACTAAAATAATTTTCAATGCGTTCCGGAATAATTCCGGATTAGTGATTTTCATCTGCGAAAAGCATCTGAAGTGGTTCCGGCAGCTCCGGAACATTTCCGGTTTTTCTTCCGGAAAATTCCCAGAAGTTTCCAGAATGATTCTGGCACCCTCCAAGAATTATCAGGCATGTGCCAAAACCAATTTGACTTAATGGTATCCCCTGAAACAACTTTTCAGTTTTACCGAAACTGTTCCGGTGACCTCTCTCTTCCGAACTTTTCCGCTGTCTCCGAAAACTTTTTCCAGAAACTTTCTCTCAGACTCCCTGTCTAGTATTCAGCAGATAGATGACCCTTAAGCGTGTGACCCTATAGGTTCGGTGAAGTATAGACATGACCCGGAACCCCTTCCGATCAATGATCAACATCGGAGCCGTGGACACCCATATTGACCCCTATACCCACACGAATGAATATTCGAGTGAACCTCCAGTTGCCGTGTGCTATTCCTGTTGCTTCGCGATATGTTACAAATACCCGAGGTGAGACATGTTGGCATCCCCGTGGATCAACAACTTGTCCACTATGCCAGTTACCTCGTTACCGGTATTGTTCTCTTTTCTCGTTCCCGTGTTTCGGCATCCCCGTGATCAAATCACAAAGTGTCTAGCCAGACGATGATGGATACCGTAACACCGAGAGGGCCCAGAGATATCTCTCCATCGTCGGAGGAGCAAATCCCAATCTTGAGCTATCAAGTTACTTGACATACTTTCCCATGAACCCGTAAGCCGCCGTAATAGCCATCCAGTAACGGATGACGTTTAACAAACCCCAAAGTTCATGAATCAAGCATGAAGAAACTCGATACTCTCATGGTCTGAGGAATCATGCAAACGTTAACCATCTCTGTGTTATAAACCATTTAACTAGCGACGAATGTATCTCATAGCATAACATCAATTCGGGTCGATTCAACACAAATGTTCTTCTAACATTGTGCCCTCAAAATTGCCGGCATAGCCATGCCCATGATCAGGAAAACAGGATCATCATGCAATACTTGAGCTAGTCTTAGAGGCCAGACTAGGAATACATTTTACCGTTTATTATTCCACACGTGCATATGAGTCTTCCTCCGAGCCTCGTGGTTATTGCAGACTCGAGAACCATAGCAGTTATAGCATGGAACATAAACCTAATTATGAACAGGGAGATAATCAATAACATTTATTATTGCCTCTAGGGCATATCTCCTACAGACTCCCACTTGCACTAGAGTCAATAATCTAGTCAATGCTAATGCACTTTACACCTGTGGCACACTGGTGTAAAATATGCTTCGCATGTGGTATAGCCTGATGTCCAACGGATCTGACGACTTCAGCTCCATGTGTAACTTTGCATATCCTTGCGTTTTCACGCTTTCACAAAATTCATATTTTGTGTGGACTTTGCTTTGCATATGTGTGAATCATTGGTCCAAACCTGATTCCTCAGACTGAGCTATGGAGCAACTATCTGCAATAGTGTCCCATAGACCAAAGCCATCTTGGAACCATACTAAGTTCATGAATGAACTATATGATTCATCAACTTCTTTGTTGCTTCTAAAGCGTCAACACACTTAGCCTTTGTTATAGAATTCGCCACAGTATGTTGTTTGGAACAATTTCCAACTACCGTGCCACCGTATTGTGTATTACACAAAACCTTAACTTAAATCAAAAATCGCATGGAGCATTGATGAAGACTGTATCGATGTAATTACTTACAACGAGCACTTCATAATCTCTGCTTGCGAGAAAACATGTCATCAGTGCTACTTTAGTACTCAATGACATTTTTCACTGTTGTCCTATGATCAGTACTTTGATCACTTTGGTATCTATACTCGCAACAGTTTGGGAGTATCGGACATATCTGGTTGTTTTACATACCATGGAATACATGATTAATCCAAACACAAGAGTGTGTGGAATCTCCATCATGTATTTTTCTCATCAGTGTTTTGGGACATCGAGTCTTACAAAAGTCTTTCCATGTGACTTCGGCAAGAATCACTCGGCGGTTTTAGTGCTAATGGTTTTAGCATCTTGTCAATATGTATTTTTTTCTTAGACCCATTAGGCAAATCTATCTCCATAGATCATTATGCCTAATAGCAAGGCTATTTAGCCCAAACACTTCATCGAAAAACTATTTTCAAATGAAGTCCTAATTCGTGTCTACAAATTTATTTCCAATTAACAATGTGTCAAGCACACAAGGTTTTTAGAAATATTATTATGCTCCCACTTACTTTCTTGAAAACACAAGCATCTTCATTATCCATTGATGAAATCAAACTCTTTTGATCATTTCATCAAGACGAAGATTCCAACTCCATTTTGCTCTCTTCTGTCCATTGCTGGAACTCTGAAGTTTGCATACTCACTAGCATCCTTTGGATCGACAAAATACTTTGGACTGTATCACATACAAATCCTAGTTTGTATTCCCATTTCATGGAAATTCTTTCGCCATCCATGTTTCATATCTCATGATTTAAATATGTATTAATTGCTAGTTTAACCCGAACCGACTTTAAGCATCGCTACGGTGAAACAACCTCATCGTAGTCAACTCCTTGAACATGTTATTGCAACAAGTCGAGCTTTATGGATAAAACATTTTATCCACATCAATTTATAGTTTCATAAATATTCATTAGACTCTAAGTCTTCCGAAAGGTGTATCAAGGTTTTAATCTTGAATCACTTATATGGAAACTATCTCGGATTGTATTGGCATTTAGCCAATTCCGGAGTCAGGGCCCATCAACGCTTCCTTGTGTATCGTAGGTATACTGTTGCCTAACAACAATATCTCGTATGCGCACCTGAGAGGTTTGCACGAGTTTTTCCTACGTGGTTCAGCTGCAAGTTCGACCGAAGTCCATACATCTCATGTAGAGGCTTCCGTATCAGTCGCAGTAGGAAACTCTGGAATTACATCCGAGGTCTCTTTCCTTTGACCTGATGACGAAGATACTGTTTATCTCGTCGAGTTGCATTGTTCTCCCACTCACCTTTTTGAAAGAACAATTTTCTTCAAAAACCATACCGTTCTTTGTGGCAAAAACCTTAGCCTCGGTATAGTGGTGGGGGAATACCCAATAACTTGGGATAACCTACAAAGTAGCACTTGTCTGATTTGGAATAGGTTTGTAACCTTTTACACAAGCCCCATATTCCAAATGTTAAGAAAAGATATAACATGGTTGGGCGTACCATACCATGGCGTCATTTCAACAGACCCGATGGAGCTCTTTTCAGTGAAAAAGCCGCAGTCTCTAAAGCATCACTTTAAAAGGGATAATGGCAAATTTATTTATGTCATCTTTGATCTTACCATGTCATGAATGGTTCGATTACATCTTCACAGACTCTCCACTTGCAGTGGTGTTTCGGGAGGTGCAAGTTATGAAACCCCTTTCACAACTCATCAGACATTCGCTAAACTTGTAACTCAAATATTCCTTTCTGCAATCGAATTGTAGAAACATAATTTTCTTGTTACAACAACTTCTACTTCATTTTTGAAAACCTTTCGAATGATTTCAAAAGATCCAGACTTACGTCTCATCAAGTAAATATCCATATATCTACTTGAGTCATTTCTGAAGATAGATAAATCCACTACTTGCAACAACATTTATTGAACTACACACATCAAAATGTATGATCACCAATAAGTTTGTTGCTCGTTCCTTATGGCCTGTGAACAGTATTTCCGTCACTTCATTTTTCGGACAAAAGTTGCAAGTGTCAGATGATTTAAAATCAAACGACTTCAAAATCCATCATAATGGAATTTTCCATGCGGGTTTCTCCAATGTGACGAAATGCAGTGCCACACTTGTGTGGTATTCTTTTAGTCTTGCGACATTTAGCGTTAGTGTTATGGATGTATCATATTTCCATCAATATTCATAACATACATCCCATCTTGGATGGAAGCATGGCCCTTCATGTTATTCATAATACTGAACAACAGTTGTTCTTTTATGAACAACCCTTTTGCATCAAACATTGTGCACTGGGTTAGAGTGTATGAAACTCTAAAATGAATTATGAAAGTAAACACAGAGGTAATATATTAATATCATTTTTCATAACATACATCTCATTCATAATGAAAGTATGGCCCTTATGTTTATTCATAACACCGAACATCAAAAGTTCTCTTATGAACAACCTTCTTGCAAGATACCTTATGCAAAGGGCTAGAGTGTGTAAAGCTCTAAAATGAATTATGAAAGAAAATACATAGGTAATACACCGATGGAAGGTATAGTAACTTTTACTATGTTCCCAGTGTGTATCAAGACCTCATTCCTGGCTAGTCTTTCAGGCCATAGTAGTTCTTGCATCGAGTCGCAACAGAATGCAATCGAGCGGGTATCTTTGTGATCAACTCACAATACCCAAGAATTAGTGATTAACATGCTTAACCATAATTCCCAAGAACTATATCTTTGACCAGCCTTCTATACATCAAAAACTTGTATGACATTCATACATGAGCTGGATATTCCAGTCTTCTTTCCTATTGCCTTTATACTTCTATCGGTTTAACTTTTAGTATTTCTCCTACTCTCAGAAGAAGCACCCAACTTAAGAGTGGCGTTTAGCCCCGGACTTCCTAGGAGTGAAAGTTTTACTAACACCCTTCGGACACTTCCTTTCTCTTTAAGTTGTTGTTTTATTCACCTTTCATCATATGACAGGCGTTCTTCTGGATCCCTCTCTTATCAGTCTAATGCATAGTAAACACCTTTACTAATAGTTTGCAAACAAACATTGCTTTGGATATTTCATATCTTTCAGCCTTTGTTTGTATCTGAAAATTAATTTTCAGTTCCATGAATATCATATAACTATCCAAACTTTCGAAGTTCGGGTCTCATGGAAGCAAACATACTGCACTTTGACCGTAACGGAATTCTAGTTTTTGGATCGAAGGACGAGAGTCACATCATCCATAGCATTAGTGGGAGAATACCGAAAGTATGCGATAGGTCAAAGTCCTTCTCGGCACTCTTGAGGACAATCCTCACATTACGTTACCAACCGTAAAGATTTAACCAGATATTTAACAGCTATTCAATTTTAACAGGGAAGGTGGAAACGCGAGCCATTATTCTACTTATTTTGCAAATCACACTTAGACAGTGTTCAAAATTAATTGCACTGAGAATTAAACAAGTTAATTCTTTAGTGCGCTCCCACTCAAATCAATATCTCTCATAATTGATTTTGAGTGATACAAGATCCAGACTTCAATTCATCGCCATAGAATCATCATCTCATGACGGGAATTTTAATCGGTAGGCCAACTTGCCGATCACATCTCTATGTGACTCTTGTTCATCTTTCGATGCGTGTGTTCCGAGCTCAGGACGATCCTGCCATGAACGTCAAGACAACCAAGTGATCTTGCTGCGAGGTCTGACCTCACCCGCCTCACACATCCCTAATCGTTCGTACCCATGCATCCATGGCGCACCCCGAAAAGTTAGGTGCCGTGACGGTGCTACACTTGGGAGAACACTAACTACTTGATATTTTTTGTGAGAGATCACCCAAATAAAAAGCGACTACCGCACAATCAAGAAGGGTGCATCATAAGGGATAAACATCTCAGGCAATTCATAATAGCATGATATGGTATAGCCCTTTCTGACGGAGAAGTCTTGTATTTCTTCGTCTTCGGCATTCGCGTCGGTGTTCACCTTCGCGAAGTTTGCCACCACCTTGTCAATGCACCAGATAACATTGCTATCTCTATAGCTACTAAAATAAGTGCATTACAAAAGGTTGACACGCAGGTCTTTTAAAGTGACAATCATATGGCTCCAGCCATCATGCCGAATCATGACACGCAGGTCATGTTAATCAATTTACATTATATAGTCATCTCATACATAATCAAATTATTATGAGCACTGCTATACCACATCACATGCACATGCAAACCCTCCTGCAAAACCAAGTTAGACGCCTCTAATCGGTTCATGCAATAACTTGTTTTACGTGGCTTCTAAGGTTTCGAAACAAACCGAAGCTACCAATGTCCATCATCAAGTATGATGATTCAAGTCGCTAGATTAACATCGCGGGGTGTATGAAACACGAGATAATAAAATCTCGAGCCCCATACTAAACTTCGTCATACGCATGACCCCCGTGCAGATCATATCTGCATTGCCCTTTCGTCTGCGAAATTTCATCTTTCTTTTTAACTACGGTGGAATTCAATGAACTGTTAGCACTTCGTTGATCAATCAGGATCGCGGATTGCCAGAACAATGAAACTCCACCATGCTGTTATCAAGATCAGAAATATGCAAATTCCTGGGAAGCAACAAGAACATCGGGTAACAGATTTCATCTGCTACCCGCACAAATAATTTTCAGTAATAGAACTCATCTACTACCTAATTATATTGTGCAACACCCATACATCTCTATGTATTCTAGATCGCAACCTGCATCTACGCATAGCACGGCTCATGATGCCACTGTAGGGTAACGCAGCAGAAAAACAAAAATTTCCGACCTACGCACCAGCCCAGGACCACTATGGAGACTGCATACATGGTTTGATCTTTTTCGTTACCGACTCGTAGCGCAGCGGAAGTAGAGTCGATGACGATCGGCGGTGCAGATCCCCGCAGCTAGGATTTACAACCTCCCAACTGCGAGGATGTATACCCTCATCCGCCCCTCGGACAGCCCTCCGGGAGGCGGTCGGACAGTCCCCCGGACGGTGTCACGGACAGCCCTTCGGGAGGACCATCGAAACTCGGACAGTCACTCGGACAGCCCTTCGGGAGGACCTTCAAAACTCGGACAGCCCTTCGGGAGGCACTCTCGAACTAAGACCGAAACTACGATCTCTCTACAGAGTTGCACACATACGGTGTCATCTATCCGGCAGGGCTTCGCCGTCCAGAACTAGTTCCCACCGGAACCCAGACAGCCTTTCGGCTCTACGAAACTATTTCGCTGGGAGGGAGAGAGAAGCCAGATAACATCAGATGGCATGTGTATGTGAGAAAGAGTGAGTGTGGAGGGCTGCCCCTCCACCTCTATTTATAGGAAATCCTAAGGGGTAGGGTAGTTTTACACAAAAACCCAAAAACCACATGAATGGAGTCCTTCACAAGGACCCAAAGGTGAAGCCATGAGACAAGTGGGGCTCCATGTAGGAAGCCCACATGTGGCCGGTCACACCCTAGTGGGGCCCCCCCAAAGGGGTTCCTATCCATCCATGTCATCCCCTTAGATCTTTTGAGTAAAGCCCCAAAAGGTGGCTTTCCAAAAATATCCCAAAAAGCACTTTCACTATTCATGACGACATTTTTCAGCGTCCGTTCGAACTGAAAATATTTATGTGGGCTTAGAACATTTCCAGTACCCACTAAAATAATTTTCAATGCGTTCCGGAACAATTCTGGATTAGTGATTTTCATCTGCGAAAAGCATCTGAAGTGGTTCCGGCAGCTCCGGAACATTTCCGGTTTTTCTTCCGGAAAATTCCCAGAAGTTTCGAGAATGATTCTGGCACCCTTCAAGAATTATCAGGCATGTGCCAAAACCAATTTGACTTAATGCTATACCCTGAAACAACTTTTTAGTTTTACCAAAACTGTTCCGGTGACCACTCTCTTCGGAACTTTTCCGCTGTCTCCGAAAACTTTTTCTGGAAACTTTCTCTCAGACTCCCTGTCTAGTATTCAGCAGATAGATGACCTTTAAGTTTGTGACCCTATAGGTTCGGTGAAGTATAGACATGACCCGGAACCCCTTCCGATCAATGATCAACATCGGAGCCGTGGACACCCATATTGACCCCTATACCCACACGAATGAATATTCGAGTGAACCTCCAGTTGCCGTGTGCTATTCCTGTTGCTTGGCGATATGTTACAAATACCTGAGGTGAGACATGTTGGCATCCCCGTGGATCAACAACTTGTCCACTATGCCAGTTGCCTCGTTACCGGTATTGTTCTCTTTTCTCATTCCCGTGTTCTGGCATCCCCGTGATCAAATCACAAAGTGTCTGGCCAGACAATGATGGATACCGTAACACCGAGAGGGCCCAGAGATATCTCTCCATCGTCGGAGGAGCAAATCCCAATCCTGAGCTATCAAGTTACTTGACATACTTTCCCATGAACCCGTAAGCCGCCGTAATAGCCATCCAGTAACGGATGACGTTTAACAAACCCCAAAGTTCATGAATCAAGCTTGAAGAAACTCGATACTCTCATGGTCTGAGGAATCATGCAAACGTTAACCATCTCTGTGTTATAAACCATTTAACTAGTGACGAATGTATCTCATAGCATAACATCAATTCGGGTCGATTCAACACAAATGTTCTTCTAACATTGTGCCCTCAAAATTGCCGGCATAGCCATGCCCATGATCAGGAAAACAGGATCATCATGCAATACTTGAGCCAGTCTTAGAGGCCAGACTAGGAATACATTTTACCGTTTATTATTCCACACGTGCATATGAGTCTTCCTCCGAGCCTCGTGGTTATTGCAGACTCGAGAACCATAGCAGTTATAGCATGGAACATAAACCTAATTATGAACAGGGAGATAATCAATAACATTTATTATTGCCTCTAGGGCATATCTCCTACAGACTCCCACTTGCACTAGAGTCAATAATCTAGTCAATGCTAATGCACTTTACACCTGTGGCACACTGGTGTAAAATATGCTTCGCATGTGGTATAGCCTGATGTCCAACGGATCTGACGACTTCAGCTCCGTGTGTAACTTTGCATATCCTTGCGTTTTCACGCTTTCTCAAAATTCATATTTTGTGTGGACTTGGCTTTGCATATGTGTGAATCATTGGTCGAAACCTGATTCCTCAGACTGAGCTATGGAGCAACTATCTGCAATAGTGTCCCATAGACCAAAGCCATCTTGGAACCATACTAAGTTCATGAATGAACTATATGATTCAACAACTTCTTTGTCGCTTCTAAAGCGTCAACACACTTAGCCTTTGTTATAGAATTCGCCACAGTATCTTGTTTGGAACAATTTCCAACTACCGTGCCACCGTATTGTGTATTACACAAAACCTTAACATAAATCGAAAATCGCATGGAGCATTGATGAAGACTGTATCGATGTAATTACTTACAACGAGCACTTCATAATCTCTGCTTGTGAGAAAACATGTCATCAGTGCTACTTTAGTACTCAATGACATTTTTCACTGTTGTCCTATGATCAGTACTTTGATCACTTTGGTATCTATACTCGCAACAGTTTGGGAGTATCGGACATAAACCCACAATTCATCGGATCCCAACAAACGCATCGTACAAAAGAATTACATCGGATAGATCAAAGCGAAGATGCGATGATTACTGTATTGAAGATCAAAAGAGAGAGAGAGCCATCTAGGTACTAACTACGGACCCGTAGGTCTGTGGTGAACTACTCACACATCATCATGAGGGCGTCAAGGTTGATGATGAAGCCCTCCGTGATCGATCCCCCCTCCGACAGGGTGCCGGAATGGAGCTCCAGATGGGATCGCGGCGAAACAGAGACTTGAAGTGGCAAAAAAAGTGTTTCGGGATGTCCTCTAGGGTTTTTGGAATATATGTGAATTTATAGACCAGAGAACGGGGGTAGGAGGGCCATCAGGGTGCGCCCTGTTGGCTTGTGCATGCTGGGGCAATTCTCCCGAAGCTTCCAGGTATTCTTTTGGTCCAGAAAAAATCATAAAAAAGTTTTGGGGCAATTGGACTTCGTTTGGTAGTGTAAACCTGAAAAGACAAAAACACACAGAAAAGAACAACTGGCACTGGGCACTGGGTCAATAGGTTAGTGCTCAAAAATAATATAAATCGGTAACTTAATGCTCGAAAAAATATCCTAGAATGATTATATAATAGCTTAATTCTTGCTCGTCCTCGAGTAGGTAAATGGTAAAAACAGAATTTTTGATGTGACATGCTACCCAATATGTAATATTTTGCATGTATGCTCATTGAGAAACAATGAATTTACAAACATCAACATAGTAATATTTATAGGCACAAGTAACATAATCATCAATCTTTCAAATATATACGATCCTAAAAGAATGTTTACCCCCATTCATTTTATCATATTAGCAAGGCATGTCTCCGTCTTCACCACATTAATACAAATGTCAAGCACCACGGTGTCCAAGTCAAGCAATTGGATCATACTTTTTCAATGTGCATCAACGTTTTATTCTTCACGCAATACATGAGCGTGAATCATGGACATAGCATAAAGGTGGGATCGAATATGGTGGTAGATATCAAAGGGGTAAAAAGTGGAAAAGAAAGTCTCGCATCAACTAGGCGTATCAACGGGCTATGGAGATGCCCATCGGCAGATATCAACGCGAGGAGTAGAGATTGCCATGCTAATGATGCACTAGAGCTATAAGTGTATGCAAGCTCAACTGAAGCTAAGTGGGGTGTGCATCCAACTTGCTTGCTCATGAAGACCTCGGGCATTTGAGGAAGCCCGTCATCGGAATATACAAGCCAAGTTTTTAATAATGAAAATAATTCCCACTAGCATATGAAAATTACACAACATGAGACTCTATATGAAGAACACGGTGCCACTTTGAGGCACACGTGTGGTAAAGGATAGTAGCAAAGTCCCTTCTCTCTTTTTCTCTCATTTTTTTTCATTTTTTCTTTTTATGTTGGGCTCACTTGGCCTCACCCATTTTTATTTCCTCACCGGGACAATGCTCTAATGATGATCATCACACTTTTATTTACTTACAACTCAGTATGAAAACTCGATATGAAGAACTATGAAACAATATGACTCAATGTGAATGCATCTGGCAGTGTACCATGATGTGCAATGATCTAGCGTGACATGTATCAAAAAAATATCTCGGAATGGCTATGGAAATGCCATAATAGGTAGGTATGGTGTCTGTTTTGAGGAAGATGTAAGGAGGCTTATGTGTGACAGAGCGTATCATGTCACGGGGTTTGGATGCAACGGCGAAGTTTGCACCGATCCTCGAGATGAGAATGGGCAATGCACGGTACCAAAGAGGCTAGCAAAATATGAGGTGGTCAGATTGCGTATGTCCATGGATTCACATTAGTCATAAATAACTCATATACTTATTGCAAAGTTTTATTAGTTTTATCACAAATCAACGTGCTACTCGCATGCCCCGAGGGAGGAGGTTGGGAGGAGTTAACCATCGCGCGCCTCCGACCCGAAACAACACTAGGATTTCAACGAGGAATAGAAATGCTCACACATCCCCACCATGCCTTTTTTATATTTAGACAAACGGGAAATTAACACCTCTTAATATTGATACTTCTACGAACCGACAATCATGAACTCACACCCTTTCACATTACCACATCAATATCATTAACCCAAGATTTCTCTTTAATGTGCTACATGATGGTTTTGAGTATCACTCATTGAATACCTATTATTTTTGGACTAGTCTTATGACCCATGAAAATTACCGTCACTATTTATTAACTCTCAAAGAAATATAAGTGAAGAACGAGAAAGCAACTATTTCTATAAAATATATACGCCACGTGCTCAAAAAGATATAAGTGAAGTACTAGAGCAACTGCTAAGCTCAAAAGATATAAGTGAAGCACATAGAGCATTCTAATAAATTATGATGAAGGTGTGTCTCTCTCAAATAAGTGTGTCCAGCAAAACGAGGATTGTGGCAAACTTAAAACAAAAGCAAAAACAAGCAAGAGCAAACGACGCTCCAAGCAAAACTCATATCACGTGACAAATAAAAATATAGCTCCAAGTGACATACCGATGGATTGAGACGAAAGAGGGGATGCCTTCCGGGGCATCCCCAAGCTGTGATGCTTGAGTCATCCTAGAATATTACTTTTGGGTGCCTTGGGCATCCCCAAGCTTAGGCTGTTTTCGCTCCGTATTCCTTCATCCATCATGATAACACCCAAAACTTGAAAACTTCAATCACACAAAACTCAACAAAACTTCGTGAGATCCGTTAGTATAAGCAACATATCAAATACTTTAGGTACTATTATAAATTGATTCATATTTCATTATTGCGTAATAGGAACTGTATTCTAACTTCTCCATGGCTTATACCGCCCGATACAATCCACAGCAGCATGAAAACAAGCAAACTATGCAAGCAAAAATAGAATCTGTCTAAAACAGAACAGTCTGTAAAGATCTGTAGAGAACCTATACTTTTATAACTATAAAAATTCTAAAAAATTAGGAAAACATGAATAATTTGTATAGAAATACTGTGTAAAAAATTCAGATCAAAAAGACGTTCCAGTAAAATCATAGAAATTCTTCACTAGACACTAAAGTTTCTGTTTTTGCACCGTATCAATTCTACTCATCTTGTGAGTCATCCCAATGGCTTTACTTGGCACAAACACTAATTAAAACATAAAAACACAATCATTAAAGAGCCAATAATCATTTTATAAAAAACAACCAGAAAGTAAAAAAAGCAAAAAATAAAGATAACTATTGGGCTGCCTCCCAACAAGCACTATTGTTTTATGCCCCTAGCTAGGCATAATGCATAGTTTCAAGTGTTGTCATCCTTGACATCAAGCTCCTTGATAACACAATGATTGTTAGGAACAATAGGAGGCTTGAAAATAGGATCTTTTATCAGGTTTATAAAGTTGGGATGCACGGTAATCATTTTGAGATCTTCGTTTCTCTTGCTAGGAGGAGTACTAATGCTCTTGGGAATATAGATGAACTTGGGGCTTTTATTTCGAGACGTACTAGCATTTGCTTTTGAGGGTGTGAAAGCGGAGCCTACTTTATCAATGACTCCTCCATTTTATCAATCCGATTCAAACTTGGTTCTACCCTCTCATCAATAATTGTATCCTTCTCCTTTAAAGTTTTCAAAATCATTCCTACTCGTGACCCAAATTGAGTGATATGATTATGATGTTCTTTCTCTAACTCCTCAATTTGTTCATTAGTAGTCATTTTCTTTTCAATAGCATCAAGCCTTTCCATAACATGTTCCAAGGTCAAAATAGTTTCATTAATGATAATAGGTGGTGCTCTTACAAGATTTTCAATAGCATTATAAACATCCAAAGTGTGACACATTAAGAAATTGCCACCGGTAATGGTGTCAGGAATAAACCTATACCAAGTTGTCACACCCGCATAAAATTACGAAGCAATGTAGTGGTGGATTGCTTATGAGTTGATTTATTTTGAGCATTGCAAATCCTATGCCATGCATCTTTCAAATTTTCTCCTCCCCTTTGTTTGAAATTTAGTACATCATTATCGGGAGCAACGAGAACACAAGAAGAACTAGCCACAGCGACAAGCAACAAGTAAACTAGTAACAAGCAAAGATAAATATTTTTGTATTTTTGATTTTATGAAGCAAACTAAATATAACAACAAATAAAAAGAAGAACAAGTGAATGATAATTTGTGCGAAGTTACTTGATAGTTGGTGATGATATTCCCCGGCAACGGCGTGAGAAATCCTTCCTGATACTTGTGATCTGCGTTGGGTTTTCTCTGAAGAGGAACGGGTAATTGCAGCACAATACGGATAAGTATTTCCCTTAGTTAAGAACCAAGGTTTATCGAACCAATATGAATCTCAATCAACAACTGTCTTCAGTGGCTGCACACAAAAGAACAAACACTTGCACCCAACGCGGGCAAGAGGGTTGTCAATCCCCTTGGACTCGTTATTTGCAAGCAAGTGAAGTGTGTAGATGATAGTAGATAATGGTAAATTAAAAAATAAATTAAAAAGTAAATAATGGCAGAAAGGTAATGATAGGTTTTTTAAATATATAAGTGAATAGACCCGGGGGACATAGTTTTCCCTAGCGGCATCTCTCATGTAGGCAACATACGGTGGGTAAACAAATTACTATTGGGCAATTGATAGAAAAGCGCATAGTTATGTGATATTCATCGCAATGATCATGTATATAGGCACCATGTCAATAAGAAAATAGGTCGACTCCTGCCTGCACCTATTACTATAACTCCACCCATCGACCGCTATCCAGCATGCATCTACAGTATTAAGTAAAACAGAGTAATGCTTGGAGAACAATGACATGATGTAGATAAAGAGAAGTCAATTAATATGAACTAACCCCATCTTTTTATCCTTAGTGGCAACAATACAAAGATGTGTCTTGTCCCTTTCTGTCACTAGGATATAGAGCACCGCCAGATTGAACCACTACAACGCACCCCTCTCACCGAAGAAGTATGAATCTAGTTGGCCAAACTATTTCAATAAATCGGAGAGGATTACGAAGCTATAACAATCCTGCAAAAAAAATACCAAAAGGTATTCAATATCTTTTCATGAATAATCTGAACATAAACCCACAATTCATCGGATCCCAACAAACGCACCGTACAAAAGAATTACATCGAATAGATCAAAGTGAAGATGCGATGATCATTGTATTGAAGATCAAGAGAGAGAGAGAGAGAGAGATCTAGGTACTAACTACGGACCCGTAGGTCTATGGTAAACTACTCACACATCATCATGAGGGCAGCAAGGTTGATGAAGAAGCCCTCCATGATCGATCCCCCCTCTGACAGGGTGCCGGAACGGAGCTCCAGATGGTATCACGACGGAACAGAGACTTGCGGCGGCAGAAAAAGTGTTTCGGGATGCCCTTTAGGGTTTTTGGAATATATGTGAATTTATATGCCAGAGAACGGGGGTCAGAGGGCCACTAGGGAGGGACAAGGCATCAGGGGGCGCCGACCCCCCTAGGCGCGCCGTGTTGGCTTGTGCCTCCCTCGTGCGGCCTCCGGTCTTCGCCCGAAGCCTCCAGGTCTTCGCCCGAAGCCTCCAGGTCTTCGCCCGAAGCCTCCAGGTCTTCGCCCAAAGCCTCCAGGTCTTCTAATGGTCTAGAAAAAATCATAAAAAAATTCGGGGCAATTGGACTTCGTTTGGTACTGTAAACCTGAGAAGACAAAAACACGCAGAAAACAACAACAGGCACTGGGCACTGGTTCAATAGGTTAGTGCTCAAAAATAATATAAATTGGTAAATTAATGCTCAAAAAGTATCCTAGAATTATAATATAATATCATGGAACAATAAAAAATTATAGATATGTTGGAGACGTATTGGAGACCAATCTTGTCTTGAATTGAGAGAAGTGTCATTTTATGGTGAATGAAGGTATAGTTCTTGGTCATAAAGTTTATGAAAGAGACATTGAAGTAGATAAAGATAAATTTGATGCAATTGAGAAAATGCCATGTCCTAAATATATTAAAGGTATACGAAGTTTCCTTGGTCACGCTGGTTTCTATAGAAGGTTTATTAAGGAATTTTCTAGAATTTCCAAAGCTCTTACTAATCTTCTACTAAAAGATGTTCCATTTATTTTTGGTGATGATTGTGAAGAAGCTTTTGAAATAGTCAAGAAACCTCAATAATTGCACCTATTGTTCAACCCCCTGATTGGAAGTTACCTTTTGAAATAATGTGTGATGCTAGTGATTATGTTGTTGGTGTTTTACTAGGTCAATGAATTGATAAGAACTTAAATTTTAGTCACTATGCTAGTAAGACCTTGGACACAAATGAAAGAAATTATGCTACTACTGAAAAAGAATTTTTAGTAGTCCTGATTGCATGTGATAAGTTCAGACCTTATATTGTTGATTCTAAAGTTACTATTCACACGGATCATGCTACTATTAAATATCTTATGAATAAGAAATATGCTAAGCCTGGACTAATTAGGTGTGTTCTTTTATTACAAGAGTTTGATTTGCATATTGTTATAGAAAGGGAGCTGATAATTCTATAGCAGATAATCTATCTAGGATGGAAAATATTCTTGATGACCCAATACCTATCAATGATAGTTTTGGTGATGAGCAATTAGCTGTTATAAATGCTTCTACTTCTCGATAACCCTTGGTATGCAGATTATGCTAATTGCATTGTTGCAAAATATATACCCCCTAACTACACCTACCAACAAAAGAAAAGGTTCTTCTTTGATTTAAGACATTACTTTTGGGATGACCCACATCTATATAAAAGGAGTAGATGGTGTTAATAGATGTTGTGTACTTGAGTATGAGCAGGAAATAATTATCACGAAGAGCCACTCTGATGCATACGGAGGACATCATGTTGGAGATAGAACTTCTCATAAGGTATTGCAATATGGTTTTTATTAGCCTACTCTCTTCAAAGATGCACGTAAGTTTGTCCTCTCTTGTAATGAGTGTCAAAGAACATGTAATATTGGTAGACGTCAATAAATGCCTATGAAATATTCCCTTGTTATTGAACCATTTGATGTCTAGGGCTTTGATTATATGGGACATTTTCCTTCCTCTAATGGGTATACTCGTATTTTACTTGTTGTTGATTATGTTACTAAGTGCATTGAAGCCATTCCAACTAGTAGTGATGATCATAACACCTCTATTAAAATGGTTAAAGAAGTTATTTTCCCGAGGTTTGGAGTCCCTAGATACTTATTGACTGATGGCGGTTCACATTTTATTCATGGTGCATTCCGTAAAACTTTAGCTAAGTATGATGTAAACCACCGAATAGCTTCACCCTATCAACCTCAGACTCGTGGGCAAGTTGAGTTAAGCAATAGGGAAATAAAATTAATCTTGCAACAGAATGTTAATAGATCTAGGAAGAACTGGTCTAAGAAATTGAATGATGCATTCTGGGCATATAAAACTGCTTATAAAAATCCTATGGGTATGTCTCCATATAAGATGGTTTACAAAAAAGCATGTCATTTACCTCTTGCGCTAAAATGCAAAGCCTATTGGGCAATTAAAGGATTTAATTATGATTTCAAGCTTGCCGGTGAAAAGAGGTTGTTTGACATTATCTCTCTGGATGAGTGGAGAACACAAGCTTATGTAAATGCCAAGTTATTCAAAGAAATGTTAAAAGATGGCATGACAAAACAATCTACAAACGAGAATTTAATATAGGCAATCAAGTTCTTGTGTACAATTCTTGGTCAGACGTTTTACCCGCAAACTTATCTCCAAATGGGAAGGCCCCTACATTGTCGAAGAAGTTTACCGTTCTAGAGCGATCAAGATTAATAATGCCGAAGGAAGTGGTTCTAATTAAGGTGGTTAATGGTCAAAGAATTAAACATTATATTGCAGCTAACCCTATTAATATGGAAATCAACATTACCCAATTAATTACACCGGAAGAACATCTAGAAGAGACCTTCCAGAATGCTCCAAAAACATTAAAAAGGAATAGGTATGTGATACGGTACGTGAACCGACTCCAAAAATTCCCCAAAAATAATTACTGTCCATTTTGGAATATTAGAAAAAATACAAAAATAAGAAACAACTGAGAAGCTCCACGAGGAGTCCACAAGGACAGGGTGCGCGGCCTGGCCCCTTGTGGGCCCCTCGTGCACTATCCCGACTTCATTTTCTTCCCGTATTCGTGTTTTGAAAGATAAAAATTCATTATCTCGCTATTTCGACCACCGTATTGCAAGTTTCTCCTCTGTTCTTGTTTTGGGCTATTTTTCTGTCAGGATTTCAAGCTCCCGGGCACTATGTCCTCTTTCTCCTCCAACAACGTGGGAGACGATGCTCGGGGTGCTGCAAATAGAGATGGAAAGAGAGTTGATGGGAGAAGTAACAATGGGAGAAGACTCTGCAAATTCCATGGAGGTGCAACCCCAAACGTCGGGGCGAGGTACTCTTGCTGGTATCTCCACCATCCTAATCCACATCAAGCCATGAGGACCAGGGGAGTTCAACCAACTCCACGTATTAGAGGGGCCTACTTCGAGGAGACCCCTAGTCAGGTTAGACAGAAATAACTTTCACAACTTAATTCATAATTATGGAGCTGAGAATACTTCTCGCATGCATATACCTTCCAATTGGGACATCTCCTGTCCAAGTGAAAATGATACAGGAAAAAGCTTGTGGGGACCTGACAACAAGCACATAATTGCTAAGGTTTGAAATAATGTTGCTATGATCCAAAACTTGCTGCATGAGATCCAGAGTTTGAAGGAGTTCTTAGTTAAATTTATGAAGGACAAGACCACCACTTCACCACCACCACCAAAGAAGGAAACTAAAGCACCATGGGTTGGGCACCACCCTTAGCTTGTTCCAAGCTTGGGGGGTGTTGCGGTATCGTATCACCATCAGTTTATCATCATTACCTATCTTAGTTCGATCTTTAGTTATTTTGCAATTTAGTGGAATAAAGTTTTAGCATGAATTAGCTTCGAGTTTTTGTTTCGTGATTTATATATCTATGTAATTGTGTGTGAGAGTAGTTTGAGTTTGATTTTTCTACCCCTTCATTGCAATCATAGAAAAAATAATAAAAGATCATGTGCTAATCCCATGGGGAGTAATGACTTCACAATAAGGAGTATAATTTGTCAAATTTATTTGACGTTGACAAACATATAATTGGTCATTGATGCAATTCATGAAAATTAATAAAGGGAGAGAGATCTCACATATAAATATACTATCTTGGACATCTTTTATGATTGCGAGCCCACATTAATTACTTCCAAAAATTGATCAAGTAGTTGAAGTTGGACAAGGAAGACAACGTAATGAGTTATGTTAGCTTATATTCACGTACAAGTTATATTGTTATGGATCCTCTAACATATGGTGCTTTCCCATAATCTTTTGCTAACCAAAACTTCTCACTAGGTAGAGACACTACTTGTGCATCCAAACCCTTAAACCCAGTTTCTTGTCATGAGAGTCCACCATATCTACCTATGAATTGAATAAGATCCTTCAAGTAAGTTGTCATCGGTGCAAAACAATAAAAATTGCCTCTAAATATGTATGATATTTTATTGCAAGGGAAAATAAGCTTTGTACGAACTTGTGATGGTAACGCAATAAAAGGGACAAACTGCATCATAAAGGTTTCTATCATAAGGAGCAATATAAAGTCACATTCTTTTGCATTAAGAGCTTGCGCATCCAAAATCAAAAAGCGTGTGGCAACCTCTGCTTCCCTCTGCGCAGGGCCTATCTTGTAAAGTTTAGTCTTTATCTTTAT
The DNA here is from genome assembly GCA_039707655.1 of Elymus sibiricus. Classification (NCBI taxonomy): domain Eukaryota; kingdom Viridiplantae; phylum Streptophyta; class Magnoliopsida; order Poales; family Poaceae; genus Elymus; species Elymus sibiricus. Next base: position 424,792,452 of record CM077667.1, on the reverse strand, counting down.
GTTTTTATGCAAGAGTCAATAGTATGTATTCATATTTCAATCTCAATTACTCTCTACTTGGCAAGCATCATGTGTTGGGGAAAGATCCATGCATATATATCCAGTTGGATATGGGTAAGCATGAGTTATTATTGTTGATATTATCCCTGAGATAAATAGGTTGGGAGGTGAATTATTAAACCCCTATCCTCCTATGTGTCTGGCTGAAATTATTTGTTCTAAAAATATGCTTTGAGTGTCAACAATCATGGAAGACTATATGATAGTTTAGTATGTGGAAGTTGCTAAAGCAAAATCTCTTACATAGACTCTTCCTGAAAATATGATGAATTGCAATTGCATTGATGACTGAGAACATAGTTTGTTAGATTTCAAGAAAGTTTATTGTTTATACTTTAACTCGTGAATGAATTGTTGCTTTAGTTATGAAAAGTTTATGATGATTTTTGTTGTTATAATAATGGTCATGATGCTACAATGTCTGTATTTTTGTTTTATCGACTTCTCTCTCTTTAAACACGAGGCCATGATTACAGAGTTCGATATTCGCTTGAGGACTAGCGAGGTCTAAGCTTGGGGGAGTTGATACTTCCATTTTGCAGCATGATTTCCTACTATTATTCACAATGTTTTCGATAATTATGATACAATTCTTATGTCCTTTCTCTCTCAATTTGCAAGATTTACTTGAAGAGGGAAATTACCGGTAACTGGAATTCTAGACCAAAAAGGGCTACAACAAAGGTAGCTATTCTCTGGAGCTCCAAATGACTTGAAAATTTCTGGAAATTTATTTTGGAATATATAAAAATACTAGAAGGAAAAAGTGACGGAGAAGATCAACCGTGGGCCCCCAAGGGCAAGGGCGCGCCCTCCCCCTTGTGGAGCCTATGGGGGGCCCTCCAGTGTCCGTCTTCTACTATATGAAGCCCTTTGACCTAGAAAAAAATAAGAGAATACTTTCGGGACGAAGCGTCGCTGTCTCGATGTGAAACCTGGGCAGGAGCGCTTTTGCTCTCCGGTGGAGCGATTTCGTGGGGGATACTTCCCTCTGGGAGGGGGGAATCGAAGCCTTCGTCAACACCAACGCTCCTCCTATTGTGGGGGGACTCATCTCCATCAACATCTTCACCAGCACCATCTCATATCAAACCCTAGTTCATATGTTGTATTTAATCGTTGTCCCAAAACCTCAGATTCGTACTTGTGGGTTGCTAGTAGTGTTGATTACATCTTGTAGTTGATGCTAGTTGGTTTAATTGGTGGAAGATCATATGTTTAGATTGTCAATTACATATTTATCACCTCAGATCATGAACATGAATATGCTTCGTGAGTGGTTATATTTGTTCTTGAGGACATGGGAGAAATCTTGTTATAAACTATCATGTGAAGTTGGCATTCGTTCAATATTTTTGATGACGTGTATGTTGTATTTCCTCTAGTGGTGTCATGTGAACGTCGACTACATCACACTTCACCATACTTGGGCCTCGAGGAACGCATTGTTGAGTAGGAAGTAGATGATGGGTTGCGAGAGTGAAAGAAAGATAAACCCTAGTTTTTGTACTATTCCGTAAGAGATGATTTGGATCCATATGTTTCATGCTATGGTTAGATTTATCTTAATTTTTATTTCGTAGTTCTGGATGCTTGCGAGAGGGGATAGTCATAAGTAGGTTGTTTGTTCAATTGAGAACAACATCTTAGCACCGGTCCACACACATATCAATTTATCAAATAATGAACGTGAATCAACTAAAAGATGATAGGCATGACTAGACAAAATTCCCATGCGTCCTCGAGAACGATTTTGGCATGTCCTTTGGATAATAAGGATTGGGATACCTTGCTGCAGCTTGTTACTTTGTTTACTCATTACTTGCTACAAAATATCTTGCTATCGAACTATCTATTACCACACTTATACAACACTTGCAGAGATTACCTTGCTGAAACCAGTTATCATTTCCTTCTGCTCCTCATTGGGTTCGACAGTCTTACTTATCGAAAGGACTATGATTGATCCCTAATACTTGTGGGTCATCAGTATACCTTCGAGCAAGGATTCAATCCTTAGGGAAAAAATCGAATCGACGTGAATCTTGGGGGGCTACAGGGATCAGTAGGTTTGTGCTATCCTTCAGGTGCTTACCGGACTTTGAGCCGACACACACCTTGAGGGTTACTGACTATACATCTCGACAGAGAATCAACCCAAGAACAAGGTGATGCACCACCTCGGAAGCAGTCCGGCATTGGAGGTCGGATGTGAGTGGCTGGCTACACAGGAGACTTTTTAGGAATGAAGATCGACTAGGCTCCTTCAAATATTTTTAAGACCGGAGTGATCTATGACACCTCGGATGTAGTCCGGCATTGGAGCTTGGCGGCGATAAGACACCACCGCACTGGAAAAACATTGAACCCAAGGTGTGGAATGAAAAAACAATGCATATGATAAAGTACGAGAACTTAAAGGGGCTCCTCAGATGCCTGACATGTGAACTCTTCAGATTCACCTCGACGATCCTCGAGATCGGAGAATGTAAAATTTATTGAACCATCTTTCAAAACCGACGACCGAAGACAGAGAACCGTTCAGAAGAACTAAGGAGTGTACGACCGGCTCAGGGGCTACTGATGGCATTCTGGACTAGGAGGTACTCACCATGTCATATCCCGGCTAGGAGGGCTGGGCGGAGGACCCCCGTGGCGGTTCATTAGCAGGCCACTTCGGGCAGCCCATGACGCATACAAGGGAAATTTCACAAGACTTGGCATACAAGACTAGGAATTCTATCCACTGATGTAGCCAACTAGGACTCCTATTATCCCAGGCCTCTGGTACATTATATAAAGCAAGGCTAAGCTACTCGACGGATCATATTCTAGACATGTCATAGTGAGGTAGAGCAACATTCATTTACATACGATCTCGAGGTAGATCATCTTGTACTTTGTACTCCATCACAATCAATACAACAGAAGTGGGACGTAGGGTTTTACCTCATTGAGAGGGCCTGGACTTGGGTAAAACATTGTGTCCCTATTTTTGCTGTTACCATCAAGCTAAGATCACTAGTTCAAGAGCCCCTACCCTAGATCTGTCGTATTCATCTCCGACAATACCAACCTAACTGGCGAACTTGTCTTTAGATACACTAGTCTCTCTTTACGATGGATATCTTAGTATCATAATGAAATTTATTTTAATTAGATTTCATTGTTTAAACTAATGCATATTTTTTTATTTGAGAAATTGGTAGGCAATCTCCTTTGCACCAAATCGAACTAAGTGAATCTAGATGAGCATGTCAGATAATCAAATCATACGTAAAAGTACAATAAAAACATATTTGGTTCTTCGATGATTCCATTATTGGACCCAACTTGCATGTCATAACTGATATGCCCTAGAAGTTTCTACGAATATGGTTGCCTAATATACAGTAGAAACAACTATTAAAATATTTATGATTTAGAAATCTCTACCACGACATTCAATAATATTAAAAGATATAAGGACACACACATAGATATGCAAATATATGTATATACATATACACTATAAAATTTATGTAATATGAGAAAAATAATTTGAATGTTTTTTAACAAGAAGATATTTTTTTGGTACATCATACAATTTAAATTTTATAGAATCATTTTTTAATGATGTACACTAGAACTGTATAACAACGAATAATATAACTACTGTTTGGAAACTTTCTTATGTGGCTAAGTAATAGAAAATTGTATTAATTAAAAAAATTATATGGTACACTTAGTTTAACATAAATATAAAAGTTTGGTATAAAAAATACTTCTTTTACATCGACGAGGACCTAGGAGGCGCATCCACCGACAAGAAGGCGCGGAGGGGCTACTTCCGCTTTCCATCCCTATTCGATGGGATGAGGACCTAGGAGGCGCGAGTTGGCTCGAACGGTTGGAGCGTTTCCAACAGCAGCAAGCATGTTGTCGACATTGATAGCCCACCTCTTTCGTCGGATCCAACTTTCCTGGAAGTAGAGGGGGGCTACTTGGCGGGCCTGATCTGACGCACCGAGTAGTTCTCCAGTTGCGAGCGGGCTTCTCGTCCTCGTCGACCCGTCGGCGCAGCTGAACATGGCGCTACAGATGTTCGCCGCAGCTGCGCACACGACAAAGGAAAAGGCGGATTGAGTTGGCAGCTTCCACTTTGTATAAGGTATCCTCAAACCCCAAGCTCGACTTGATTCACACATTTTACGCCAAATAAATGGCCTCCGAATTGGCGGCATTAGGCCAGCCTGCGGGAGCACAAGTCAAGCGCTTCTGGTCATGGGCGGCCAACAAATTATTTTGGGTTGCAATTGCGGGTTCCCTCACACTTCTTCCCTACTTACCAAAACAAATTAAGACTGGGAGTCATTTTGTGGTTGTCGTTATCTTTGGGGTAGCATTTTGTGCAGCCTCAATCGGAGGAGTGATGAGCATGAGGGCCATGCACAACAAGTGAGCCGATATCGTAGGAGTCTTCTCTTTAAGTGCACTTTCAGTCCTAGTATTTTCTTTTGTCTCATTTGCGCTTGCACAGGGGAACATTTGATTGAAGTTGTATCACACATGTTCATATTATGTAGGACCAAGAAGTGATTTCATTGCCTTTGATATTCATCTTGAATGGTGGCAATGGGAGAACATCATCAATCTGTAAGATGGGCAGAGTGTTTAATTGCACATTTTGGAGAGTATGAACATTATACTTTGATGTACAAGATTCAATTTGAGTTCTCCATAACATTTGCATATACTAGAATGATTACATATCACTTTACAGTAAATACACATGGAAGTAAATTCTCCATAGCAGCAACAACATTCAAAGAAAAGTGGAAAAACATTCTGAAAATTTGTACTAACAGCAGCACTGTATGTAATAAAAAAATGTGATGGCTGAAACTAATCAGACGAGGAAGTTACTCCATTAAATTTATTTTTTCCGAACGGTAACAAAAAACAGGTCTTGGATTCACAAGTTTGGCAGCAACTCCATGTAGCTTACACAGGAGTTGAGATGCAAACTTCATACAACCATGTTGCTTTTCAAATGACATATTCCAACTGTTAATACAAGAAGGCCTACATCAAAAGATCATCTTCTTGGAGCAAGAGCACTACTGTCAAGCTGCAGACCGAGTTCCGGAGCGCTCAGTGACCCAAATAGCACTAGGAACATAATGTGGACTGGCAGTGGCTAACAGCCGCCCATCAACTCCTCGGAGGTTTCACAAGTAAACTGGACTTGAAGCCACATCCTCTGCGTTATAAACTGGAAGAAATATTCAAGATGATCCTACTGTAGGGACCTTTAATATGAACCCCTTATGATTAGTGTGGACATGGCGAAATAAAGGTTTGAATGAAATGACAGTTCTTGCCGTCGGTGAGGGTGGTTAGGACTATTACTGATCAGCAAGTTGAATATGATTATTATCGATCAACAAGTTAAACGATTCTCTGATACACATTTGGGAAATCTTCAACAATTATCTTCAATCGGCATAGATACCAATACTTCAAATACCTTGTAAAGAGCAAGGGACATAAATCAAAATTCCTGGTGGTGCTATGCACGATCCATAAGCAGTAATATGCAAACAAACCAGTTCTTAAGAATGAGACGTTGACATTCTCAACTGCCTTCTACATATCATAGCTTTGCCGAACAATCGATGCAATTCTAATACGATACTTCTTGAATAAGTAACAAAAGCGAGAAAACTTTCTTTTGTCCTTTACATGATAGGTCACGCATTCATAATTACGATAACAGCTACTGGGGATGAGATGAGGAATGGTAGACCATCGGCATGACTGTGCAACGCGACTCTTCTGTTACGGCTACAAGTACTACATCAGGCCCAGGAGGGAAAGACACCGCATAACCAGGCCGGCCCAAGCGGAAGAGACGACCCTATCGCTTCTTCGACCCAGAGACATGGGAGATGTAATTTAGAGTGGACCGGGCGTGCGTGCGGGGTATGGTTGAACCATAGACTCTAACTCGTTCCCATTTCCCTTCTTATCTCCTTGAACCCTAGTTCTTTCCCTTCTTCCCCCAATTCCCCTATTCTTCCCAAGATCCTACCTCTGCAACCGGATGTTGAACTAGATGAGAAGAGGGACGTAACATATGGTATCAAATTTGCCGGACTACCTCAAAAAGCCCACCTATACCCCCTGCCAGCAACTGCAATCGTCGGAGATGGAACAAAAGGTGGAGGATTTGGTGGCGGCGCTAAAGGCGATTCAGGAGCAGAACACCTCCATCATGAAGGCCGTTGAGGCGTCTTCGTCCCTGTTTTCGCCGAGATCCAGCCCGCGGTGGGTGGAATTGGCAGCGTGGCGCCCGACTCTGGAGAAATCCGTCTCGGATCTCATGGAGGAGTTGGGAGGGGTGTACAAGGACCTCGATCTAGTCGCGCGCAACCCCATGCTCGCTCTCAAGCCAACGGACTTCCCACGGATCTTCCCTCGACCGAGTGATGCGCCGCTTCCCACCATCGGCAGCAACAACCAAGGGCCCGATGGCCACCACGTCGACTCATTTCTCTGGGGGGTTGGTAATGGAGTGGTCACCACTCTTATTCCACCTCCGGGCACTAGTATGTCCCGTGTTTTAAATCCTCAGAGTGCCCTGGCTCCATCTTCACCGGAATGTCACTCTCGACCGTTTGGGCGTTCACCATCGCGTGATCCATCCCGTTTCGGGAGCCCGCAACCACAACGCTCGGGTAGTCCGCGTTCCATTGCAATTCCATTCTTCCCAGACCCAAAATGGATTTTCCTACCTTTTGGGGTGAGCGTCCTCATAGTTGGAAACATAATGATGAATCATATTTTCAGGGTTTTCATCTGGATCCAGAGCCCTGGGTCGACACTGCCGCCATGCACTTCACGGGTGCGGCTATGGTGTGGCTTGAGAATAGCAAGTTTGATCTCAGTACATTAGAATGGGGCAAGTTTTGCACTATTGTCTATGAGAAGTTCGAGAGGAATGAGTATGCTGGATTCTTGTTTCGATTATTCCATCTTCGTCAGACTGATTCAGTGTCAGAGTACACTTCTCAGTTCAACAAAATCATGCATTCTCTATTAGCACATAGCTCTACTTGGGATTCGATGTTGTTTCCTTCTCGATTTGTGGATGGCCTTAAGGATGAGATTTGTGTTGTTGTTCTTGTGCATAATCCCAAGGATCTCGATATGCTATTCCATTGACCTATTTGTAGGAAGAGGCGTTGGAGATTTCCAAAAGGCGCGAACCACGTCGGCTTAATAGTGGTTCAGGTGGGCGTTCTCATCTGCGTGGTGCTATGCCTCTACCAGCACCTCCAGGGCGGCCACCACCATCGACTCCCACGACGGGGGACAAGCAACATGCGCCCAATATTATGGTGCATTCTTCTCCATCCCCGGACGAGCGCCTCACCACGCTGCGATCTTACAGACGACCTCGGGGCCTCTTCTATTTATGTGGAGAGAAATGGTCTCAAGACCACAAATGTGCTAAAGCAGTGCAGTTGCATGTCGTTCAGGAGCTCTTTGATGTTCTCGGCATTCAGAGCCCTGACAGTTACTTTGATTATTCTGATACAACTAGTCAATGCCACACAATTTTTCGCGCAGCTGTGGAAGGTTCAGTGGCACCGCACACAATGCGTTTGCAGGGGCAGATTTAGAAGCAGCAAGTGCTCATGTTGATTGACTCCAGAAGTTCACATAGTTTCGTTACTGATGTTCTGGCATCTCAATTGTCGGGTGTTGTGGCAGCAGCGTGCCCTCTGCAAGTACAAATTGCCGATGGGGGCGACTTCAGTGCACCCATGAGCTGGCAAATTGTCAATGGCTCGTGCAAGGCCACAAGTTCTGCTCTACCCTCAAGGTGTTACCCTTGGGCTGCTATGATATGATAGTCGGTATGGACTAGTTGGAACATCATCGTCCAATGGATGTTCATTTGGGCAAGAAGCAGATGCGGTTCGTACACCATGAAAAGCAAATCTTGTTGCAAGGGGTTTAGCCAACCTTCCAACACTGTTTCTAGCTGTCTTCTGACCAGTTGTGTGCCCTGATTGACAGCAATGATGTGCATCAAGTGATCCGATTGTGTTCAATGGAAACAACATCAGAGGCGGCAGCCGTGCCATCAGTAATGAATGCATTGTTACAACAATTTGGGCATTTGTTTGCGGAACCGTCTGGGTTGCCACCACAGAGGACCTCGGATCACTCCATTTTGTTGATCCCTGGGGCTAGGCCAGTTAACTTGAGACTGTACCGATATACACCAGCCCAGAAGGATGAAATCTAGAAGCAAGTCACACAAATGTTGAAGGAAGGTATTATCCAGAACAGTTGTAGTCTGTATGCATCCCCAATCTTGTTAGTGCAGAAAAAGGATCTCACATGGCGATTTTGCATTGACTTTTGCCATTTAAATGCCATTACTATCAAGAATCGGTTCCCTATTCCCATTATTGAAGAACTCCTTGATGAATTGGTTGGGTCTGCGCGGTTCACCAGCTTGGATCTACGGGTCGGATATCATCAGATTCAGATGCGACCCGAACATGAGCACAAAATAGCGTTTAAAACACACCATGGGCACTATGAAGGTTATGCCCTATGGGGTCACAGGAGGACCTGCTACTTTTCAAGGCATGATGAACTTAGCCCTGGCTCCCTTGTTGCGCAAAAGGGTTCTTGTTTTCATTGACGATATATTGGTTCATAGTTCCACTCTTGAACAACATGTTGCCTTGCTGAAACAAGTGTTCGAGCTGTTGGATCAACATAAACTTCTCCTCAAAATGTCCAAGTTTAAGTTTGCCCAACCAAAACTTACTTACCTGGGACATGTGATCAGTGCAGAAGGGGTGTCAACCGATGAGAAAAATATTTCTGTTGTCATGACCGACGCCTACATCAGCCAAGAAAGTGAGGAGATTTCTCGGGTTGGCTGGCTATTATCGGCGATTTGTGAAGGATTTTGGAGTGATCATCCGTACTCTTACGGATTTGCTAAAAAAAGGTCGTTGTTTGTCTCGAGTGAGGAAGCTGGAACAGCTTTCCAACACCTCAAGACATCATTGATTACATCTCTGGTGTCAGCCTTGCCCCGGTTTGACCAACCATTTGAAGTGGAAACGGATGCTTATGATATTGGAATTGGGGCAGTTTTGATGCAGGCTGGACACCCCCTTACCTTCCTTAGCAAGTCATAGGAACAGGGGCCTCTCCATGTATGAGAAGGAGTTCATGGCGATCTTGTTGGCAGTTGACCGATGGCGGTCGTACCTGCGAACCGGGGAGTTTGTCATTCGTACAAATCAGCGGAGTTTGGCTCAGTTGGAAGAGCAAAGGTTACACAAACCGTGGCAATGTAAGGCCTTGACTAAGCTGCTTGGTTTGCAAGCCAAGGTGGTATATCGCAAAGGAGTGGAGAACAAGGCGGTGGATGCCCTATCACGGCGAGATGGCACTATGATGGCAGTCTCTGTGGCCCAACCTTCCTGGTTGGACGATGTCATGGTTGGGTATGCTCTCGACCCCAAAGCTCAGGTAATCTTACAGAAACAAGGCAGCTCAGACCAGCCGACCACCCCGTTTTCAGTGCAGAATGGTGTCATCTTCTATAAGGGACGGGTATGGTTGGGAGCTAACACCGTGCCCAGGACATTATTCTCAAAAACAGTACATGTCAACCCTTCTGGTGGACATTCAGGCATCCATGCAACATATGAGCGCTTGAAAAAGCTTTTTGCTTGGCCAGGTATGAAAACACAAGTGACTCAATTCATCGCCAAATGTGATGTGTGCAAGCAAGCTAAGTGTGACGCCCGGATAATTAAGCTACAGTAATCCTACGTTAGTGATGCCACCTCACCGCGATCACTGTTGCCGCGATCACTGTTGTTGAACTCGCGTCCGTGCAAACCCCGTTAATTTTCATTGCAATTTAAATCCTCCGAAAAAGTGGATTATAAAGTTGTGCAAAACCGAGATTAAAAATGTTGGATGGGTTGGAAATATCTCGTAATATTTTATAAAATTGAAATCGGTAATTTTGGAATTTAATTGGAGCCCCAAAAGTATTTAAAACGAATTTTGAAACGGTGGGAAAGTTGGACCTAACCGGGTCAAAATTCGATGGCCCGTTCGCACAATATATATATACGAAACGTGGACGAAACCCTAACCGGCTGTCCCTTTTTCCCCACGCGAGCCGCCGCCCGCACTGCGCGCCCGCGCGTCGCCCCCCCCCCCCCGCGCGCGCGCCGCCCCCGGCCGCTCCGTCCCCGACGGCCCCCGGCCGCCACCTTCGCCGACCCGCCGCCGCCGGCGGCCCCGCGCGCCGCCCCGTGCTGGCGCCCGCCTCCGGCCCCGACGGCGACTGCGCCCGCCCGCGCCGCACCCCACGGCCGTCGCCCGCGCCGATTCCCTCCGTCGGCCACCGCCGCCTCACCGTTCGTCTCCGCCGTCACCGGACCTCCCCGAGCCCGCGGCCACCCCCGCCGTCGCCCGTCACCGTCGGTGCTGCCCCGCCGTGCCTCCTCGTCTCCTCCCCGGGCCGCTTCGTCGCGCCTCGCCGCCCCGTGCATCTACAACGGGGGTGAGACCCCGAACCCCTCCCTCTCTCACCCGCGTCCGCGCGCTCGCCGTCTGTCCCGACCGCAGCCCCGCTTTCGTTCGTCGCCGGCCCGCACTCGCGCCCCTGGCCCCGCGCGCGCCCCTGCGTTTGCGCGCTCGCGCTCGCGTCGCGCTTCCCGCATCGTCCACCGCCGGCGCTCGCCCGCCGCTGCTCGCACCCTCCGGGCCACCCGCTGCCGCCCGTGGCCCCGCTGCCGTCGCCTGCTGCTGCCTGCTGCATTCGCTGCTGCGCTGCTTCTGCAGCTGCCGCTGCCCGCGCCGCCGCGCTCCCATGCTGGCCACCGCTGCCGCTGCTGCGCTCCGCTCTCGCACGCGCGCGTGTGCAGCCGCTCGCTGCCGTCGCCGCTGCTCTGTTCTGCTGCGCGCTCGCCCAGCCGTTGCTGCGCCGCTCTGTGTATTGCTGCTGCTCGGCTACAGTAACATTCAGTTACTGTAGCGCGAGCTAGCTTTTCTAAAACAGCACTGGATAGCCCCCTAAATAGCCTCAAAACAGCACCTAAACAAAGCCTAACTTAGCTGAAATTAATTTGTGTTGATAGTACACATGACAAGCTCCAACTTACTCCATTGGAGCAAACTCAGATGATGCATGGATAAATTTCTATGAAAATGACAAAATGCTATGTTTTGTTAGTGGACAGACAATTATCCAGTTTCTGGAATTAACAACGAGTGGCACTTTTCAAGCAAAGTTTTGGTTGAGCAAATGAACTCTACCAGTGATGCAAATGATACCATCTTGTAGATCACAGAAAATTGATCAATAATGGTATAAGGTACAAAGCCATAGGATGAACAGAACTCTAGATATAGCCTTTGGAAAACAGCTAAAGAATGTTTAAAACTGAGGACTTAGTAGAATTTCAGTGATTTCAGAAAATTGCTAAAACCTCGGAAATTCGTAGAAATTAAACCGTAACCCGGATCGAAAAACTTTGAACATGAAAGTTGCTCAGAACGACGAGACGAATCCGGTTACGCTGTCCGTTAGTCTGTCAGATGCCCCTAGCATAGCACACCTGTAACTTTTTGTCTGTTTCTGGCAGATGAATAGTGCATGACTTTAATAAAATAATTCCGGTTAAATTCCTAAATTGACTAGAGCACTTAGATAGGCAGTATATCAACCCTGCGCTGCATCCTAGCTGTCCCATGCTTACAAAATCGCAGCCTGGAACATTGCCCCCTCCGGTCATCTGTCTGACACATGTCCGGAATCGGGAATACTTTCCCGGATGGGTTCCCCCCTTCCTCGGTATCGTGTAGCACTGCGTTAGGTCACACCCGGCACAACTTATCGCCATGTCTTGTATGGTGTTGCATCTGTTTGCTGTATATTTATTTGTTTCCTCCCCCTCTTCTCTCCGATAGACTCCGAGAGCGCTGATGATCCGGTGATCGTCTGCTACGCTGAAGATCCGTTTATGTCTGCAAAGCAACCAGGCAAGCAACCCCCCTTGACGCATGCCTATATCATCCATTCCTTTCTCCCTCCTGCTTGCATTAGAAGTTACCGCTGCTACTGTTTTATCCTATTTCTGATGCATAGCCTGTTTTTGATAACTGCTATTGATACCTGCCTTATTATCCAAACTGCTTAGTATAGGTTGGATGGAAAACCATCTGTGGCCCCTCTCCCTTGCTATAGTTGCTCCGCTCTAGTATCGAAGCCCCGATCAATATGATCGGCGAAACGGAAGACAGATGGACTGAAGACAGCACATCACTGCACAACCCCTGAATTGTCCGACACTGCAGGGTTAGCATCGAGTGCCGAGGGTGATACCTCTTAGCTCACTTCCGATGGTGCCTCTGTAGAATAGCTTCCCGGATGTGTGTTATCGAGGGTGATTCCTCTTACATCACCTCCGCTAAGCTACCGTCGCGCAACTCCTCGAGTGGGAATCCATCGAGGGTGATTCCTCGGATTCCTCCTCGATACTTGGACACACGGTTACTTGACCTTTGTTACAGGCGGGTCCACCTCGAGAGGTACCCGCGGGGAAATGTAAAGTCGGGCTGGCCCCAAGGGTGCCCGCGAGCGAATATCATTAAAGACGGGTCGGCTCCAAGAGCACCCGCGCGATACTAAATACGCCTAACGGAACTGGGTATTTGATCTGAGTGGGTCGTCGTGCCCATTTCGCACTACCACCACGTGGGATAATGGTTTAATGGGGCCCTCTGCAGCGTAGTATCAGCCGAAAGCTCTTCAGACGTCACAGGTTACTTTGCGGGCTGATCGCCGGGATTGGGCTGGTACTTCACTGGGTTGTCCAGTGTCGCGCCTGTTTCTCCGGCCAGCCACGCAACGTGCAGGAGTGCGGAGGGCGATGGCCCAAGACCCCTGCGCACTTAGGATTTAGACCGGCGTGTTGGCCTCTCTGCTGAGCTCTAGGTCGGGCTGCGTTGTGTCGATCATCCGAGGCCGGGTATTACCCAGCAAGTGTATCCGGCCGGAGGTAATCGAGCGTGTTGGGTAACAGTAGTGCACCCCTGCAGGGAAGATATCTATTCGAATAGCCGTGTCCACGGTAACAGGACGCTTGGAGTTGTGCCCGGATCTATGACAACTACAAATTGATGATGATTCATATTAAACTGTTAATAATGCTCTCGGGACCGCTTTCTCGTAGGGAGTCGAGAAAGGATCTCAGGGCATTGCTGTTGTATATCCACATGTATGCTATTATTATCTACTCTCTTCTGATGCTGCAAGACTACTTGAAGATGCTAGTCTTCGATAGGCTAGGCCTTTCTCTCTCCTCTGGCATTTCTGCAATACAGTCCACAAATACAGCCTTCTCATTTGATACCATTGCATGTTTAGCATAGTTCTGATGTCAGTCTTGCGAGTACTTTGGATGAGTACTCACGGTTGCTCTGCTATTCTTTTCCCCCATACCCAATTGATGATGCATCAGCCGATGGAGCCCAGGAGCCAGATGCCACCGCTGGAGCTTACTACCAGGAGGGTCCCGACGGCACGTACTATTGGATTGAGCCAGCCGACCAGGAGTAGTTAGGAGGTTCCCAGGCAGGAGGCCTGCGCCTTTTCGATCTGTGTTGTTGTTTTGCCCCGCCTGTTAGGGCATATCTGTTTTACTTTTATATCTGTACTCAGATATCTAATGCTTTCGTTGACGCTTGTATGCGCAAGCTTATGTATTCGAGCCCTCGAGGCCCCTGACTTGTAATAATAAGCTTGTATTATTTTATTTGTGTCTAGAGTTGTGTTGTGATATCTTCAAGTGAGTCCCTAGGCTTGATCGTGTGCATTTGCGTGTATGATTAGTGCACGATTAAGTCGGGGGCGTCACAAGTTGGTATCAGAGCCGACTGCCTGTAGGTAGCCCCCTTTCCAACTCCTTGGCCGAAGTTGAGTCTAGACAAAGAAAACTGTTTTACTAACTTGGCTGTGTGGCTTACGGGCCCACGTCGCCATTGGGTGGTATTAGGATCTTTTATTCCTCTTCTATACTCTGGGACTCTGATCTCTCTTCTTTTCGGGTTAAAGATTTTACTAAGCTCTGACTCTAGGTTCTCGTAACTATTTCTCCCGGAGAGCCCTCATACCGGAAGATCAATTGCTCCGTCAGGAGATTCTGAAGATACCCTTTTGATGTTTTTCCGAGACTTTGAACTTATCGGCTTTGCAATTCCCTACCACCGATATATCCCTATGGATGACTACTCGCGATTGTCATTCATACAATAATTTCTCGTGGCTCTTCTTGTTACAAGATGCCCTGGATTACTCTCCGTTGACCCGAGAATCCTTTGAGTTTACGGCCTTGCAGTTTTGTTCCGCATAAAAATCCTTACGGTTAATTCCTCACATTTATCGAGGATCCGTTCTTCTCAGTTGTTCATGTGTTTCACGAAATTCTTCGGAATGCTTTTCGATCTTCCGAAGATCCTCTGCAGCTTGTTGCTATTGAAATTCTTGTCTGCTTGCATTATGGTTAATTACATATGTCTAGCAATGTTCGTTAAAATCCCTTATGGTTGTCATTCTGATCATATTGATTCAGCCTGTGTGCAAATACACGCAGTCATCAGCTTATCCTTTTAAATTATCTTTCTGACTCAGACGTCCTTCCGGACATGAGATGGTTCTCGGCAAATCAAACCTTGACCGATTGTGCCTTTGAGTCTGTTCAACTTATCCATCCTTGATCAGAGCGTCTGCTGCTGATCCTTCATTTTGGAAGTCATAACTCCTTTGTTATTTAAGCATCGAATTGTTCGGGAGTTCTATACCCCAATGCCTTGCATTCTCTCTTCCTGTGATTGAGTACCAATACTCACATCGGCTCTGTTGTGAACCGTCAGACCCATTGCTGGGTTGTTATCCGATAGAATCCTTCGCATTCGAATCTTGTGAGTTCTCTCCCTGATACTTGAAATGCCTTTGGTAGAATTGTATCCTCTGCTGTTGTCAACCCTGCTCCACCTTCGAGCTTGTGTTAATTACTCTTGAAGCTTGTGGTATATGTTCCTAAGATGCCCCGATGGGTTGAACCTATGCCTTCCCCTAATCCGTGAGAACCCGAAAGTTTTCACAAGTCATACCCTTCTGGTGTTCTACCAGATAAAATTCCAACACTACAGCTTTATCAGAGCGAGAGGTGAATGAAATGTTATGCATTGGAGAAATGGGAGTCGACCTTGAACTTTGTGTTCATGCCCATGGAAACGATGTAGACCGTCTCGGAAGCTTCTTGCAAAATAATTATCCAGCTGTATGATTCTTTCAGTGTCACTAAATTGATCCCTTGTAGTTATGGTTCCGACCATGCTGTCCTTATTCAAAATGTTTGAAAGAAATTCATTCCCGTGCCTCGTCAAATTTTTGACAAGGATAAAATATCTGCTGTCGTCGGTCAACGACCCAGCTCTACTTCTATCATATTCTGCCCTCGAGTTTTACCCTCTGGTATCTCGAGGATATCATGCCTTTGCATGGCATCTTAATAACTTTGATGAGGTAATAAATTTTTCCTTGTCTTAATCACTCCACGGGTTCTGGGATTGTTGTCAACCGAGAACACCGATAGGAAAATTTATGCCACACTGCAATTCAATACGCCTAGTAATTGTTATTGGGAAATTTTAAATTCAATCATGTCATTCCTAGACTATCGGTTGCATCCTTTGTCTATCTATCTTTGACTGTGCCACCTCGTCCTTCTCTGGGGCACCAATTCTTCAGAGTATGAGCACGACTTACGTCGAGTTTTCAACATCATGTTGTTTGTCTTGAAAAGCAACCCCGATATTGAGCTTGCATCTTGTCTGTTGTTTCCTATAACTTTCCACGTTGTCATTCCCCTACTTGACGCCACCGCTGTTCGGTTGCATTCTCTTGAATACTCTTGACAAATGGAGTCGTGATCATCGTCCACAATTTGACTTCTTTCGAGACGTCAGCTGATTCATGATGATAAATACCCTCCTTGCCCTCGATGATTTTTGATATCATCGACAACATCCTTGACTTCCTTTCATCATGAACTTGTCCACGTTATGAATGCAACTTGCTCTCCAGCTTGCATTGTGTTCTGCCTTGAAGTATTACCGTCTTTTATGCTGAGTATGTTGTGAGGATTGCTCCACCTCTCAGTAATTCTTGGCATAGTGATACTTCTCACCATCACCATTCTTTCTTGGTCCCCGTGTTGATTCTAACCGGGATACCATCAACAAGCGATGCTGCTTGGATTCTGTAATTCTATCAACCCTATTGCCTTGAAGATAACGATCGACAGTTCGTTCTTTGACTGTTGGTTATTGAGTCGCCACTCTAACGTTGATCTTGTTGCCTAAGGTCATATTTCGGGTGCACTTTTCAATCAATGATTAGTGACGTATGTTTCCTCGATCATACAACATTATATCATTTGAGCTGACCAATGTCATCTCCTTGTTCACATAATTGTGGAAATCCATCTGTATGGAATTCTCGATGAATTGTCGCTGAGTCCATTAGCCACCTTCTCATCCTCTCCTTGGTTTAATGATGAACTATATATTCATGGGTTACCTCGATAAATTCGTCGTGTCTTATCTAGACGATATCCTGGTTTACTCCATGAATAAAGAAGAGCATGCTGAACATCTTCATCTTATACTGGAGACGGCATACAGATACATCCCGTAGGTCCCTGCTGGATTTGGTGCTGCAGCCGACGCTGAGATCTTGACCTCTTTCGCGCGTAACAGTGTCCTGTCTTGCAGAGACCTCCATCCATGGCCACGTGCCATATGTTCTGGTCGATCGGTGATCAATCCCAGGTCTATCGTCCACGGTGACCTCCCAGCTGTTCTTGTCCAAAGTGGAGAGCCGCCACTGTTAAACACGGTCAGGTCAGTCTGTCCATACATGCGCCGGTACGGTACGTGTCACGCGTGTCCCTCCACGCAGCCACGCATGGACCTTCCGTGCCATGCATGCAACAATGGCGCGCATAGTGAAACTCTTTACCTAACTCGTGGGTCGGTGGATGGATAGAGTTTACCGTCTCGTCCTCACGCAGATAAGGATCAAGTACCTCCACACCCCACCTCCTCGCAATAAAAAGTAACCGCGTCCACATCCACATCTCCGTGGATCTCGCATCCCCGTTGTCGTAGAACCAAACATCTGAAGTACCTGTAAACTCAGCCAGATCTGAATCTCAGTCAGATATGATGGTTGTAACATTATCAGGAAATGTAACATTGACCCCCGTTACTCGATAAGGTGATGTTATGGTTAGCACACATGTCCGGAGCAACTAATGTTACAGTATCTTGCTCAGCAGGGTTGCCATTCTTCCATGGGGGAATTGTAAGATTTATCTTATAAGTTGTCCCTACTGGATCCTTGTGTATCCAAACTCCATCCTTTATTCGAAACACCATATCATGGCTATCCCGAAGCATGGATGTGGTACATCGATCATCAAAAGGAATAATGTAAGCTCGATGCACATTGTTTCTTGATCAATTATCCAAACATCGTTGTATGGATAAACATCATAAATTCCTTGCCCCTTGACTAAATGGTTACATACCTGGAGCCTTATCATGATTAATCCGCTCTGCTTGCTCTTGGAAAGGATATACACCTGATGCTCGTGTATGCACATTTTCCTTTCCATTGGTCTGTTTAATGTGATAATCACATTTTCCTTTCCATTGGTCTGTTTAACCTTTCTTGAGATTT
This sequence comes from Elymus sibiricus, assembly GCA_039707655.1. Classification (NCBI taxonomy): domain Eukaryota; kingdom Viridiplantae; phylum Streptophyta; class Magnoliopsida; order Poales; family Poaceae; genus Elymus; species Elymus sibiricus. The sequence continues at coordinate 424,774,544 of CM077667.1, read as the reverse complement.
ATTTGATCTGAGCAGTGATAGCTCCCTGCTTAGGTAAATGCCTCGGTGTGCTACTCTGTCAGTAAGACCCTGTTACTATTATTGTTAACATTCCGGTAACCGCCGGTGGACGAGAACTTTGCCTATTGGTCCGCCTCGTTTCAACGAGCAGGAAGATGGTTCTCTTCGTCCCCCGCCCTCGTTACCGATGCTGTTGCCGACATAGTTGACAGACTATCCTCTGACATGTCTTGTTACCATGGCCGTACAAGATGTCACCGCTCATCTGCTCTTGCCACATGTTCGGCCCATAACCCATAGTTCCACAGGATCGAAACCTGACTCTCCTGTATCACTTTGATTCCAAAGTATCCTTTGCGCTTGGCTTCGTACGTAATTTCCGAGCCATCGCCCAAGGGATGATCTATTGTTGTATCAGACGCAATATTTAATTTGTTGCTCTGAACCCTTCCACCTTTTGATTGGGCATCGAATGATTGCCTACCCGTTTGAAACTTTGAACCATCGCTTATTGCTCTCGATGAATTATCCGAATTGCAACTCGAGAGATGAGTCATGACTTTCCCTGGGTTCATCGTCAAACGCCCAACTTGGTGGAGATGCGTTCTTCTAGAGTTTTCCCTCCCATCGCATTCGTAGGACGATGAAAATCTCGAAGAGAGGATAACGGCTTCATCAGGATGATCCGGAACAAAGAATTGAAGACATCAACGAAAGGGATCAACCTCTTCGATGAGATCAACAAGAACAAGAAGACTCGTTAGAATTACGTGGCCGAACCTTTTCCACCTTGCTCTACCTCTAAATTCTCGGGACGAGAATTCTTGTTAGACGAGGAGAATTGTGACGCCCGGATAATTAAGCTACAGTAATCCTACGTTAGTGATGCCACCTCACCGCGATCACTGTTGCCGCGATCACTGTTGTTGAACTCGCGTCCGTGCAAACCCCGTTAATTTTCATTGCAATTTAAATCCTCCGAAAAAGTGGATTATAAAGTTGTGCAAAACCGAGATTAAAAATGTTGGATGGGTTGGAAATATCTCGTAATATTTTATAAAATTGAAATCGGTAATTTTGGAATTTAATTGGAGCCCCAAAAGTATTTAAAACGAATTTTGAAACGGTGGGAAAGTTGGACCTAACCGGGTCAAAATTCGATGGCCGTTCGCACACTATATATATACGAAACGTGGACGAAACCCTAACCGGCTGTCCCTTTTTCCCCACGCGAGCCGCCGCCCGCACTGCGCGCCCGCGCGTCGCCTCCCCCCCCCCGCGCGCGCGCCGCCCCCGGCCGCTCCGTCCCCGACGGCCCCCGGCCGCCACCTTCGCCGACCCGCCGCCGCCGGCGGCCCCGCGCGCCGCCCCGTGCTGGCGCCCGCCTCCGGCCCCGACGGCGACTGCGCCCGCCCGCGCCGCACCCCACGGCCGTCGCCCGCGCCGATTCCCTCCGTCGGCCACCGCCGCCTCACCGTTCGTCTCCGCCGTCACCGGACCTCCCCGAGCCCGCGGCCACCCCCGCCGTCGCCCGTCACCGTCGGTGCTGCCCCGCCGTGCCTCCTCGTCTCCTCCCCGGGCCGCTTCGTCGCGCCTCGCCGCCCCGTGCATCTACAACGGGGGTGAGACCCCGAACCCCTCCCTCTCTCACCCGCGTCCGCGCGCTCGCCGTCTGTCCCGACCGCAGCCCCGCTTTCGTTCGTCGCCGGCCCGCACTCGCGCCCCTGGCCCCGCGCGCGCCCCTGCGTTTGCGCGCTCGCGCTCGCGTCGCGCTTCCCGCATCGTCCACCGCCGGCGCTCGCCCGCCGCTGCTCGCACCCTCCGGGCCACCCGCTGCCGCCCGTGGCCCCGCTGCCGTCGCCTGCTGCTGCCTGCTGCATTCGCTGCTGCGCTGCTTCTGCAGCTGCCGCTGCCCGCGCCGCCGCGCTCCCATGCTGGCCACCGCTGCCGCTGCTGCGCTCCGCTCTCGCACGCGCGCGTGTGCAGCCGCTCGCTGCCGTCGCCGCTGCTCTGTTCTGCTGCGCGCTCGCCCAGCCGTTGCTGCGCCGCTCTGTGTATTGCTGCTGCTCGGCTACAGTAACATTCAGTTACTGTAGCGCGAGCTAGCTTTTCTAAAACAGCACTGGATAGCCCCCTAAATAGCCTCAAAACAGCACCTAAACAAAGCCTAACTTAGCTGAAATTAATTTGTGTTGATAGTACACATGACAAGCTCCAACTTACTCCATTGGAGCAAACTCAGATGATGCATGGATAAATTTCTATGAAAATGACAAAATGCTATGTTTTGTTAGTGGACAGACAATTATCCAGTTTCTGGAATTAACAACGAGTGGCACTTTTCAAGCAAAGTTTTGGTTGAGCAAATGAACTCTACCAGTGATGCAAATGATACCATCTTGTAGATCACAGAAAATTGATCAATAATGGTATAAGGTACAAAGCCATAGGATGAACAGAACTCTAGATATAGCCTTTGGAAAACAGCTAAAGAGTGTTTAAAACTGAGGACTTAGTAGAATTTCAGTGATTTCAGAAAATTGCTAAAACCTCGGAAATTCGTAGAAATTAAACCGTAACCCGGATCGAAAAACTTTGAACATGAAAGTTGCTCAGAACGACGAGACGAATCCGGTTACGCTGTCCGTTAGTCTGTCAGATGCCCCTAGCATAGCACACCTGTAACTTTTTGTCTGTTTCTGACAGATGAATAGTGCATGACTTTAATAAAATAATTCCGGTTAAATTCCTAAATTGACTAGAGCACTTAGATAGGCAGTATATCAACCCTGCACTGCATCCTAGCTGTCCCATGCTTACAAAATCGCAGCCTGGAACATTGCCCCCTCCGGTCATCTGTCTGACACATGTCCGGAATCGGGAATACTTTCCCGGATGGGTTCCCCCCTTCCTCGGTATCGTGTAGCACTGCGTTAGGTCACACCCGGCACAACTTATCGCCATGTCTTGTATGGTGTTGCATCTGTTTGCTGTATATTTATTTGTTTCCTCCCCCTCTTCTCTCCGATAGACTCCGAGAGCGCTGATGATCCGGTGATCGTCTGCTACGCTGAAGATCCGTTTATGTCTGCAAAGCAACCAGGCAAGCAACCCCCCTTGACGCATGCCTATATCATCCATTCCTTTCTCCCTCCTGCTTGCATTAGAAGTTACCGCTGCTACTGTTTTATCCTATTTCTGATGCATAGCCTGTTTTTGATAACTGCTATTGATACCTGCCTTATTATCCAAACTGCTTAGTATAGGTTGGATGGAAAACCATCTGTGGCCCCTCTCCCTTGCTATAGTTGCTCCGCTCTAGTATCGAAGCCCCGATCAATATGATCGGCGAAACGGAAGACAGATGGACTGAAGACAGCACATCACCGCACAACCCCTGAATTGTCCGACACTGCAGGGTTAGCATCGAGTGCCGAGGGTGATACCTCTTAGCTCACTTCCGATGGTGCCTCTGTAGAATAGCTTCCCGGATGTGTGTTATCGAGGGTGATTCCTCTTACATCACCTCCGCTAAGCTACCGTCGCGCAACTCCTCGAGTGGGAATCCATCGAGGGTGATTCCTCGGATTCCTCCTCGATACTTGGACACACGGTTACTTGACCTTTGTTACAGGCGGGTCCACCTCGAGAGGTACCCGCGGGGAAATGTAAAGTCGGGCTGGCCCCAAGGGTGCCCGCGAGCGAATATCATTAAAGACGGGTCGGCTCCAAGAGCACCCGCGCGATACTAAATACGCCTAACGGAACTGGGTATTTGATCTGAGTGGGTCGTCGTGCCCATTTCGCACTACCACCACGTGGGATAATGGTTTAATGGGGCCCTCTGCAGCGTAGTATCAGCCGAAAGCTCTTCAGACGTCACAGGTTACTTTGCGGGCTGATCGCCGGGATTGGGCTGGTACTTCACTGGGTTGTCCAGTGTCGCGCCTGTTTCTTCGGCCAGCCACGCAACGTGCAGGAGTGCGGAGGGCGATGGCCCAAGACCCCTGCGCACTTAGGATTTAGACCGGCGTGTTGGCCTCTCTGCTGAGCTCTAGGTCGGGTTGCGTTGTGTCGATCACCCGAGGCCGGGTATTACCCAGCAAGTGTATCCGGCCGGAGGTAATCGAGCGTGTTGGGTAACAGTAGTGCACCCCTGCAGGGAAGATATCTATTCGAATAGCCGTGTCCACGGTAACAGGACGCTTGGAGTTGTGCCCGGATCTATGACAACTACAAATTGATGATGATTCATATTAAACTGTTAATAATGCTCTCGGGACCGCTTTCTCGTAGGGAGTCGAGAAAGGATCTCAGGGCATTGTTGTTGTATATCCACATGTATGCTATTATTATCTACTCTCTTCTGATGCTGCAAGACTACTTGAAGATGCTAGTCTTCGATAGGCTAGGCCTTTCTCTCTCCTCTGGCATTTCTGCAATACAGTCCACAAATACAGCCTTCTCATTTGATACCATTGCATGTTTAGCATAGTTCTGATGTCAGTCTTGCGAGTACTTTGGATGAGTACTCACGGTTGCTCTGCTATTCTTTTCCCCCATACCCAATTGATGATGCATCAGCCGATGGAGCCCAGGAGCCAGATGCCATCGCTGGAGCTTACTACCAGGAGGGTCCCGACGGCACGTACTATTGGATTGAGCCAGCCGACCAGGAGTAGTTAGGAGGTTCCCAGGCAGGAGGCCTGCGCCTTTTCGATCTGTGTTGTTGTTTTGCCCCGCCTGTTAGGGCATATCTGTTTTACTTTTATATCTGTACTTAGATATCTAATGCTTTCGTTGACGCTTGTATGCGCAAGCTTATGTATTCGAGCCCTCGAGGCCCCTGGCTTGTAATAATAAGCTTGTATTATTGTATTTGTGTCTAGAGTTGTGTTGTGATATCTTTAAGGGAGTCCCTAGGCTTGATCGTGTGCATTTGCGTGTATGATTAGTGCACGATTAAGTCGGGGGCGTCACACTAAGCGGGAGCATGTGCACAAGCCTGGATTACTTGAGCCCTTGGAAGTGCCTGCTCACCCTTGGCACACGGTGACGATGGATTTCATCGAAGGATTACTAGCATCCAAGGGGTATTCTTGCATTCTCGTCATGGTGGATAAATTAACTCAGTTTGCTCACTTTGTTCCCTCGAGCCATCCCTTCACGGCTCTCCAAGTGGCTTCAGTCTTCATGACTCACGTTTACAAGTTCCATGGCCTTCCCTATGCTATTGTGTCGGATCGAGACAAGGTATTCACTAGTGCTCCGTGGCGGGAGCTGTTCCGGCAGGCTGGAATCGACCTTCACATGACGTCTGCTTATCATCCTCAGACCGATGGCACCACTGAACGTGTCAATCAATGCTTAGAATCTTATTTGAGGTGCTTTGTGCATGCGTGACCGCGCCGCTGGGCGTAGTGGTTGCACTTGGGGGAGTTTTGGTACAACACGGCCTACCACTCAACACTTGGATAATCGCCGTTTGAGGTCTTGTATGGGCATCCACCCAAGCAGTTTGGGGTCACTAAATCATCAGTCATAGCGCCGCAAGATCTGTCTGATTGGGTGCAGGAGCGCGCAGTGATGACATCACTCCTCAAGCAGCACTTAGAGCAAGCTCGACAGTGGATGAAAAACCAGGCTTAGAAACATCGCTCTAAACGCTCATTTGCAGTGGGCGACTGGGTGTTTGTCAAGTTACAACCCTATGTGCAGGTTTCCGTGGCATCTCGTGCTAATCACAAGCTCTTGTTCCGTTACTTTGGACCCTTTCAGGTGTTGGCGCACATTGGGACGATGGCGTATCGTCTGCAGTTACCGTCTTCCAGCAAGGTGCACCTCGTCTTCCATGTGTCACTGTTGAGGAGTGCGCTTCCACTAGCGACAAAGGTGACACCCGAGCTGCCGACGCCACCATTACCACATTCAACACCCTCCATTCCGGAGCGGGTACTGGCTCGGCGTTTCATCACGCGAGGAGCGGCCAAGATCCCTCAGGTGCGTGTCAAATGGGCATCGCAACCAGCTTCTCTTGCCACCTAGGAACACTACTTCGAGCTTCACAGTCGTTTCCCTGGAGCCGCGGCTTGGGGGCAAGCCGATGCTGAAGGGCAGGGGAATGTTACGCCTACAAGTACTACATCAGGCCCAGAAGGGAAAGGCACCGCAGAACCAGGCCGGCCCATGCGGAAGAGACGGCCTAATCGCTTCTTCAATCCAGAGACATGGGAGATGTAATTTAGAGTGGACTGGGCGTGCGTGTGGGAGTATGGTTGAACCAGAGACTGTAACTCGTTCCCCCTTTCACTTTTTCTCTCCTTGAACCCTAGTTCTTTCCCTTCTTCCCCAAATTCCCCTGTTCTTCCCAAGATCCTACCTCTGTAACCGGATGTTGAACTAGATGAGAAGAGGGACGTAACACCTTCCTAGAGTATCCGATTGTATTTGTTGGCTACTTATAGTTCAGGTAAGGTAAACATGCCGCCTCTGCCAATCTGAAACTTTTCAAAAAGATAACGATGACTTGATTGCCTACAATTTTTCACATGATTGTCTACAAAAATATGTGCTTTGTCATACATTTACTAGAATATGTGTCGTGGATTTGTCTAGTTCGATTGAGTGAAACACACCCTCGATCAGTACATACATGCACAGGCTCCATGCATGCACGCGTACATATGGGAGCAGTACGAGGTGATCCTGATGCACGCCTCCTTCTCGGCTCCTTTCTCGACGTGCCTCCTTGTCGGCGTGCCGTCACCTCGTTGTCTCCTTCCCGTCGCCGGCACGGCCGCGCCGTCGCCAGAGTGTGCCATGCGTTGGAGCAATCAGCCAAAACCAAAAGCTAAAAAAAATGCTGCCCCAATCAGCTGCGGTCTAGGCTCATCCACATGAGATTAGGCAGCCCCTCGAATCTCCAAAACAAGCACGGGACTGCTTTTTCCCGCAACCAGACGTTTGAAGAAGAAAGACGACAAGGGTGTCAGATCAACCATCACGACTCACATCGGACTACTGTTGTGCAACTGTTGGCTGTTTGTCTCTGACATGATAAAGCTATGGCAAACACCAGTTTCCGCGCTGTCCGGAGACGAGCGCAGCTCGATGGGTGGAGGACTCCGTGACCCGGATACGGAAGGTACCCAGACTCGGTCTCCGCCGTCGCGGCCTTGCATTGAGCCGGCTCACTACGTCGCGCCTGCGGTTGCCGCCGTGGCTCGCCTCTGCTGCCATGCCGTGCCCCGCGTCGGCTGTCGCTGCGTCCCATCCGCCGGCTCGCCACGCCCGCCGCGCTCGCGCTGCTCTGCGGCCGGCTGCACACGCCCCGCCTTCGTGCGCCGCTGCCCCGGGCGGCTCTCGCCTCCGCGCTCCCCGCTGCGCCTTGTTGGCTTTGCCGTGCGTCTGAGACGGCCGCCTGCGTCGCCCCTTGGTCACTGTTACGCCCCTGCGAGCCGCATATCAGTGTCGACATAAAAATAACAGGTGCTGTCTGTTCCATCTATTTTATTATCACATGATAATTTTTTTGAGAACATTACCTTGGCTTGTAATATTTTTACGTAGGACAATTATTCAAGTGGTTTTATACCACGGAGATGGAGCGCACGTCAGCATCGTTCTGTACTGGTGTTCGTCCGTGTCGCGTTGCCCAAGGGACGCGCATGAGCCGCCGTCCCCACGGTCTGGTCTACATCAACAATGTCGCGGACGCCTTGTTCTTCCACACCGACTTACAATGCTGCGGCCGTCTCTCGCGACCGTACCGGCTTACAATGCCGCGGCCGTCTCTCGCGACCGCACCGACTTACAATGCCGCGGCCATCTCTCGCGACCGCACCGGCTTACAAAACCGCGGCCGTCTCTTGCAACCGCGCCGCCCCCGCGGTCTGATCTACATCAACATAACGGTGCAGTGCTCGCCTATACGAGCCGCCCAACGGACGCGCGCAAGACGCCGCCCCCGCGGTACGGTTTACATCAACACATCGGTGCAGTGCTCGCCTATACGAGCCGCCCAACGGACGCGCGCAAGCCGCCGTGCCCGCGGTCCGGTTTACATCAACACATCGATGCAGTGCTCGCCTATACGAGCCGCCCAACAGACGTGCGCAAGACGCCGCGCCTGTGATCCGGTTTATTCCAACGACTCTGAAGCAAGTCATTATATATTATCAGCCTCTGCCTCCGCCGGATGGCTCAATGGATAGGCGTACAAATTGCCGCCACTGCGGTTTGGTTAACTTCAACAGCCAGCCGGGTCGAACCATCGGCCGAGTTACTGACAAAACTCGTATGGGATCATTTATAACCCGCCATCTCAACCTTCCGCGGGTTCATGTTGGGTTATCAACGCCAGGGACATACAATAAGTGTCGTGGAGGTCATCAACTCGCCACAAGCTTTTGGCTTCAATAAATTTCAGTTATCAGCCGTCAACCATATGCCGGCTTATGCCGTGGCCAAGTGTGAAGAATCTCAAGCCGCCTCTTCGAGTCGACTTAAGACTCGGGGGCTACACAGACATAATTCGGCAGATACAACCGGGCTCAAATATTCTGGAACCCCGGGTCATTGCAGGGAAGATAACCTGGTCCCGGGGGCTACTACATTATTGGCGGAAGATTTAAAGTCGCCCAAGAGGACGAGCCGCCATGATGCGACCGTTCAAACATGGGTGCATTACCTTATTGGCGGAAGATTTAAAGTTGCCCAAGAGGACGAGCCGCCATTATGCGACCGTTCAAACATGGGTGCACTACCTTATTGCTGGAAGATTCAAAGTCGCCCAAGAGGACGAGCCGCCATGTTGCGACCGTTCAAACATGGTTGCCCGGATTTATTGGATCATCATATGGTCACTTGGGGGCTTCCAACTCTATGAGTTTAGCTTTCATACCCTCTTGGCCAGGCTTTAAATGCCATGTTCGAGTTAAACCTGCCTGTTTGCAACTTGCTACTCCGCCATGTGACCCGCCGAACTCTTGACAGTTAATCTTGATAAGAGACCCTGAACTTTTATAAGTTATTCTCGCACAAAGACCCTGAACTTGTCAAGGTTTAAACGGCGGCTTTTGTCACGAGAGAGCCGGCTTACAGTGAGCTAGGATAAACTCGCCTTGTCTGCCGTAATCCCTCCGCTATGTGGCCCGTTCGTACTCTTAGCAATGTCAATCTTTTAAAGACCCTGAACTTGCTAGGGTTTAAACAACGGATTTATGTCACGTGAGACCCGGCTTACGAGGTTTTCAGGCTTTTATGCCTAGCTTCTTCGGAAGCAAAAACTTGAGTTTTTCAAAAAACAAAACAGAGCTAGTCTCTTTTTGTCGAGCCTTGAAAGCCGACATTTTTATACTCTGTTATCATGCACATACATCATCATACATTGCATCATACATTACATCATCATTGCATCGTCATATCATGCATCATATACGCATGAATATCTTGGTTTATATTTCAGGAACCGGTTGTCAAACCGGGTTACATATTCCAATCCTTAATAGCCAACATGGCTGGATTTTCATTATGGTTGTTATAACCAGTATTGAGTAATTGAGGTTTTCAAACCGGATTATATTATTTCAAATCTTAAATAGCCAATGTGGCTGGATTTTTATTATGGTTTTCATAACCTATATTGGATGATTGAGGTTTTCAAAGCCCCGTCAGAGTAATGGCTGTTATTCCCTCATCCAAAAATACCATATCACAACAGAGAGCATGGTTCAACATTGATATGCCAAGCATTCAGCAATATCGTCCATATAATGGATATGATTTATTCTGCAATGGAAAGAATAGTCCTGAGTCGCTGCGGGCATACGACCCGGCACTTGGGGGCTACATTATTCAAATCAAGATTATATCAAGTATGCAAGTCCCATGTCGCTGCAAGCATGCACCACGGCACTTGGGGGCTAATGCAAGTTGCTTTTTCAACTCATCACATTATCAACGAACCCGGTTATCTCAGGGAGATGAGCCGGCCTTCAATCATTTTCTAAGTCTCGGTCTAATATTATTTTACTGAGCCGACCCTTGGGGCTACACATTGCTCATCAAGTCTACATAAATCAGCTCTACAGAAGTCTCTGCTCATTATTGCATAATGACCCGGTCCTTGGGGGCGACCCGGCACTTGGGGGCTACAGTATTCAGCTGTCTAAACAGATTATGAGGTCCAAATTGAAGACCCGGCCCATCACACACTGATGAGCCGGCCCTTGGGGGCTACACATGTGAAATTCAAGTCATTCAACCACATCGGGCGACTTAGATGACAACCTGGATTTTCTCCAAAGCTATATATCTACAACATTCAACACCAAGTTCAAAGTCCCAGGCTGTTGCGGGCAAAGCAACCCGGCACTTGGGGGCTACACTGGCTGAAGTTTTATAAGTATAAGATAATTACAAGTCCCAGGCTGCTGCAGGCAAGACAACCCGGAACTTGGAGGCTACACAGTCCAATATATTATTTCAAAGCACCAAGTCATCATGGATAAACTTGGAGCTTGGGGGCTACAGGTAATATGAAGATAAAAAAATAGAAGAACATCTTCAAGCTATCAATTTTGAGTGAGTTAGGTCTTATGTTTTGGTGGAGCTGAAGCATTGAAAGCCGGCTCAGCATCACCCGGGTTTCTTTATTCCCAATAATTTTATCAAGTCAACTGGAGTCCGTTTGTTTTGACCCGGTGTCACCAACGATCATGACCCGGCATTGTCAAAAATCATGACCCGGCAGATTCTATATAAACAACCCGGCTTCACAGGTTGAAGTGGTTTAACAATGGATGAAATTCTATTTCCCAATATTTTTATCAAGCCGAAGCAATGGAAGCCGGCTCAACTTCATATGGTTTTCTTATCTCCAATAATTTCATCAAGCCAAAGCATTGGCGGCCGACTCAACGGCATATGGGTGTTTTATTCTCAATATTTTGCAAATGACATGGACCTGCACGATGTTTGTGAAGAATGCTCGTTAATATGAAGAAGAAACCCAGACTTTCAAGGAGCTGCTTCTTTAAGCCGGCCAGGGGAGCGAGCCGGTCCTTTAACATATTTGTTATTCTTATTTCAGGAGCTTACCATGAATAAATTCAAGTTAACCTGGGGGCTAATGTCGGGGATATTACCCCGCGGTATAACCCGGCCTGAAGTATGACCCGGCCAGGACTCGGCGACTCACTGCTGCACCAGCCGAGCTTGGCGACTCATTGGTGACCCGGCAGGAGGTATGACCCGGCCCATCGTAGGCGGCTCATAGGTCACCTCTATTACCGGGTCACAGGACGACCAGGCCCAAGGCCCAGTGTGTAAGCCGGCGCAGGCGGCTCATAGAGAAGGCCCAAAGGAGAGGAAGGATTTCCCTTACAAGAGAAACAAGACCCGGATTAGGACTCAAGAGAGACTAGTCCTAAACCTACTCCTAGTAGGACTCTACATGTAAACCTACCCCTTCCACTTATATAAGGAGGGGTAGAGAACTCCTAGAAGGACAACTTCAAGTCATTAGAGATAGACAGATTAAAGGCTCTCGAGATTAGAGGTAGCGACTCCGCACCCTTGTAATCGAGATCGTCATCATCATCAATATACACAAAGCAGGACGTAGGCTTTTACCTCTTTCCGAGGGGCCGAACCTGGGTAAACTCGTGTCTCTCGATTCCGACCAACCCTTCTCAAGCCGCCACCTAGTTGCGATGGCCTCACACCTAAGTTCTTTCACAAGGACATCATGCCGTGACAAATCCACGACAATATGAGTGGTATATGTAGGAGTTACAACTTTCCTTGGTAAATGTTAAAAAGGGAAAGCACATTTCTGTCACCACTCCTGTGCCTACTACTGCACCAGCTGAAGCCGATGGAGTAGCTGGACCGTCCCGGCCCAAGAGAAGGAAGAAACCCAGCTCTAGATTCAACCCGGCAACCTCGGAGCTGGGATAGATACTTAAGGCATAGCTCACAGGAGTGGCAGGGGGTGATGTAATAGGCTTTGGCTCTTAACCCCTTCCCAATCATTTCTCCTATCCCAATCCCCTTGTTGTTCTTCCTCCCAAGCCTCCATTTCTGCCTCTGGATTGTATCGGTGACCTATGAATTGAGTGAACTAGATCGAGGACGTAACATATGGTATCAGATTTGCCAAATTACCTCGAAAAATCCACCTATTCCACTCGCCAAAAGTAACAACCTACCGCGATGGAGCAGCAATTGGTCGATCTGGCGGCGACAATGGCAGCGATCCAGGAGTAGACGACCTCAATCCAGTAGGCCGTTGTCGCATCGAGTACTCTCTTTGAGGGAATCCGACCCGCGGTGCTGGATCTCGCAGCTTGGCGGCCAGCGGTGGAGCAAACCGTGGAAGAGCTCAAGGCCAAGCTCGGTGCTTGCGCACACAGATCGCGTAGGTGGCACGCAATCCGGTCCTCTTGATTCGGACGACTGATCTTTCGCTGCTAATTCCGAGAGCCTCGGGTGTCGATCGCGACTCCAGTGGTTACTCCGATCACGTGCAACAAGGCCACCACGTCGTCACACCAAATCGGGGGTCTGGTTATGGAGTGGTTACGACCCTCCTACCGCCTCTAGCCATGGGTACGTGCCAGCAACTATCTCAACCTCCTCGTCGCTCGCCCTCTCGTCAAGATTCTTGTTCTCGTAGCCTGCAATGCCATTCCTCTGTTATGTCGCGTCCCAAAATGGATTTCCCACTATTTTGGGGAGAGCGGCCTCGTAACTGGAAACACAATTGTGAATCTTATATCCGCGTTTTCCATATTGACCCGGCGTTATGGGTAGACATTGCCTCCATGCATTTCGCTAGGGCTGCCATGTTGTGGCTCGAGAATGGGGGGTTTAACATCAATAACATATCATGGGAAGAATTTTGCGCATTGTTGTATGACCAGTTTGGGCGCAATGAGTTTTTTCATCTCCTTCGTCAATTATTTCATCTTCTTGAGACGAACTATGTGTCAGAGTACACGAGTTAGTTCAATGAAACAATGCATGCCTTGCTCCCTCACAGTAGTACATGGGTTCCTGCTTTGTTTCCTTCCCATTTCGTCGATGAGCTTAGAGATGAAATTTGAGTTGTGGTTCGTGTGCACAATCCGAAGGATTTGGATACCGTTGTTTCACTTGCTTACTTACAGGAAGAGGCGTTGGAGATTCTCAAGCATCGGGAGCCGCAACGCGGAGATAGCGGCCACGACTTGTGATCACATCTGCAAGGAGCCATGGCGCTGCCACCGTTGCCTGTCCATCCTCCAACTCCAGCTGTACCTCCGGAGACGTAGATTGGTGACGTGGCGCTGCGCGGAGTGCAGTCCCTGGAAGAGCACCTCTCCACTCTGCGCGCCTACGGACGGGCGCGGGGTCTCTGCTACATGTGTGGGGAACGTTGGGCACGCGATCACAAGTGTGCCATGGCGGTCTAGCTACACGTCGTGCAAGAGATGTTCGATATCCTTGGCTTGGCAGATGTTGGTCCTGAATCTACTCCATCTCAAATCAACAGTGAAGTTCACACTATCTGTAGGGCTGCTTTAGATGGTGATAACACTCCCCAAACAATCGGGTTACAAGGGCGTATTCAGCAACATCAGGTGCTCATACTGATCGACAGTGGCAGTTCCCACAGCTTTGTAAGCGCTACGTTGGCTCCTCGTCTCCAAGGTGTTGTGCCAGCGGCGCATCCTCTTTCGGTAAAGATCGCTGAAGGGGGCAAAATGCGTTGCAACCAAGAACTGGTCAACGGAGAGTGGGCTGTCCAAGGTCACAAATTCTTCTCGTCTCTTAAGGTTTTGTCACTTGGCTACTACAATATGATCATCGGCATGGACTGGCTCAAGGCTCACAGCCCCATGGATGTGCACTGGGCGCGCAAGGAAATGTCATTTCTCCATCATGGCAAAACGATCATCCTCCGAGGTGTCCATCCCAGCTCGCAGACTGTTTCCAGATTACCAGCCACTAGCTTGAGGCTATGTGGGCCGATAATTCCATCTGGTATCTCATTCAACTATGTACTATTGAAGATGCACAAGAGCAGAAGGCCATTCGGTCGGCGTGGAAGCCTTACTGAACCTGTTTGCTCACTTGTTTGACGAACCCAAAGGGCTGCCACCGTCACGGATCTTTTACCATGCCATTCCACTAATCCTTGGCGCCCAACCAGTCAATGTTTGACCGTATCGTTATAGCCCACAACGGAAAGACGATATTGAAGCTCAAGTGGCAGAAATGTTGAAGCAAGGCATCATTCAAACTAGTTGCAGCTCGTATGCTTCACCGGTGCTATTGGTCCAAAAGAAAGATGGGTCTTGGCGGTTTTGCATCGACTATCGACACATGAATGCAATTACAATCAAGAACCGGTTTTCATTGCCTATCATTGAGGAGCTCTTGGATGAGTTGGTAGGGTCCTGTCGGTTTACCAGCTTGGATTTGAGAGCAAGATACCATCAGATCCGTATGGTGCCCAATGATGAGCACAAAACCGCGTTTAAAAAACGAAAATGATCATATTTTCCAGAATTTGTTCGTGCTTTTTAAAAATGTTTCTGGTTTTTCAAATTCTCTATTTCCAGAAATTGTTTGAAGTTTCCAAAATTTGTTCATGCTTTTCAAAAGATCTTCATGTCTTTTAAAGAGATTTTGGAGTTTATAAAGAATAGTCACTACAGTACCTAGTCTCTGTCACTATAGTATGTGCTTGGTTCGCTGCTACACTTCTTTCAAAAGGAGGGGATAGCCCTCGGCCTCTGTATCAGCGTGATGCATGCAGCTATATTATTAATCAAAGAATCCAAAAACCTTGAAGGTCTAATACAAGCTCAGTCTGAGCTGAAATGAAAGCAAATAAAACGGTAAAATGTCACAACCGGCAAAAATAGGACGAGGTGACTACACCCCTAGCCTATTACTGGACCGCCATCCAAACCGGTTGTAGATATCCCGAATTACCGTCTACCATCGGGTAGACTCAGTAACCAAAGGCTCGCTGGATTTCGTAGGAGTGAGTAACGAGCACGTACGGATCCAAATGGTGGCCTTGTAGATAACCTGCAAAAAAATAATCTGAGTCTGTCCGTTAAAAACCATGTCATTTCTGTTGTTCCATATAGCTCAAAATAACACGCATACTCCTGTCTGAATATGAGTCGCAATAATCATATCAACTCCATTTAGCAGCTCGATAGACAATCATCGGCCATGCTCTCAGGTAGCGAGTTCGATCCCGCCGGCGCATTTGGGGCGCGCTAGTGGAAATCGGCGACGCCCGTTGTTTAAAAAAAGTAAAAACGGCTGATGACGCCTGATAGATAAGAAATGGAAAAATAATCCCCCTCTTTAATATTAGAGGTATAGATATGTATCATATATGTTTGCGCTGTCTTCATCATGGTGGTTTGTCCCAGCAGTTTGATTGTAATTCCGATTAATGATGGTGCCTCAGCTCCGTTTAGTAATTTTGTTTAGGGTTTTTATCTCGTGGAAGCGACGTTCAGGAGGAGGATGGTGCTTTATCTTTGAGCTGGTCTTTCAAAGGTTTAGTGCGATAATAGTGGATTTGGGCATTGGTCCTTAGGTGCATGTGCAAGACTAATCAACTGTCACCGACAAATTCAAGCCAGCTCCAATAGGGGAACGACGACATCGACGTGCCGACGTCTAGCTCTAGTTGCGAATGTGGTTGTTCAGTGGTTGACTACCTTCGATTTGGTTTCGGATGTAGATAGTTTTTTTCTAGAGTAACCCTAGGTAATCGAACCCATGAAAAGTGAGGTTGTGGCTACAAGAACCTGTTACTAAAAGAGTTCGAGTACCCCGGACCAAATCACATTGTTTAAAGGAAGAAACAATGATAAAGAAATGGGCAGGGCTATAGGTTTTACCGGCAATCGTATACTTGCGCTCAGGATCCTATCTAAATAATCAATATGTCAATGGTAAGCACTGTTACTTATGTGTTGTCAACGTGTTGTTTGTCGGAGATGCGTCCAGATAACCTCACGGCCGACTACCGTCGCATCAAGATTTTATTTTTCAACCGAGGCCTTTACCGTTCTCGGGGTTACCTCGGTTATTAAGAAATAATCAGACCGTCGCATTGGACATTTAATGACTGCACCTTATGTACCCCAAAGAATATGTTCTAACTATCATACTAATTTTACTGTCACTAACATTTGGCATAACCTTCTGATCATCTCTACACTTAATCTCTCCATGATTGATCTTCGGTATCCCAGGTATCTGTGGGGACTTTGAACAAGGTAGAAACAAGAGAGAGAAAATTATTGCATAACACATCAAATAATAACACTATTACTAAAGTAAAGCAACAATCTCTTAACATGCGTACATGGGGCTGGGAAGCTAGGCATCAACCCTTAGCCCGAGGGGACTACTCGCACATTGCAGATGAATCACAAACAAAATACATAAATGTTGATACTTGAAGATCAAATATTATAGGTCTTACAATCTCCGCATATTACGATGTGTTCTCGATTGCAAGTATTGTGGCTAATGGAAATGAAGTCTAAAGAAGTTGATATGGCTATGGAAATGGCGGTGGATGTTGTCGATGGGAATGGTAGTAGCGGTTGTGAATATATGACTTGATGAATGAGCAAATCTTCTCGTTGAAGGGTTTTCCTCTTCTTTATATAGCGCGGGCGGGCACAATAGGAACGGGGGGCCTCCGATGCAAATTGGCCACAAGTGCCTTCATAGAAGTTGTTAGGGATGACGTCACAGAGGTGGCAGCGCTTGGTAAGAGCACCGGTACAAGCGCTCATGGTCGTACCAGACATCGTCTTCCATCTGTACTCTGTTGTGTACCTCTTGTTGACCGGGATCGATCACTACACTTATTATCTAAGATCTATAACTTGATTTTGCACCTAAAATAATCCATTTTTGTAGGGAATAAATAAATAAAGAAATTCACAATCTTTTGCATTCATTAGTCATTGGTAATCAAATCGAAGTGATTCTCTCAGGAAATTTGAGATTACCTGGCTTAAACATGAGTAAAATGAGTGCAAAAATACACTCATCAGTCTCCAAAACTTAACCTTGATCGTCCTCGAGCAAGAAACAATAGCAGAAAGAACTCGATGTATAAACTGAAATAACAAAAAGGTTTTTGTTCACTTACGCTTATATGCCTAGATAACCCATTTCTTTCTTCACCTGAAAACTTAGCATAATTGTAGTGGCGGGAACGGTTTGTATGCAAACTTTTTAGGCCAAGACTGTTCAAACAAAATTGTTAACTTGGATAAAGTAGTCAATAGCGACTATCATATTTTTTTTTCTTGCTAACACTTTCTTGTTGTGAACACTTTGGAATAATTTTTGTAATGAAGGCATAATTACAGACATGAGAAGCATGTACAAGAAAGCATGGTGCTAGAGTAACTTACTAACACCACAAGTATCGTCTCATGAAGGTGTGCAATGGTGCTCCTTCATTCAATATTTGCTAGAACTTTCGTCTTTAGTAAAGAGATCATGTCAAGAAGTGATGCATGTAATTTGAGATATTGTTGTGTGTGTGTGTGGGGGGGGGGGGGGGGGGGGCAGGGAGGACATTCATCACATATGTTTGATGATCATTGGACAGAGGAGTACCCATCTTTTCATAGAATCCTCTCGAGAAAGCCAAAATGTTAATTGTCATAATATCTGTATTACATATGTTAACCAACTCAATAGCCGAAACATTGTTGAATCATTCATAGGCCAGTGAAGTCGTCGGCATTTCTCATGAGGCGCGACAATGGTTAATAAGACACGGCCGGTATAGCAATATCTTGTATAATCGCACAACAAATTTTGGCATTTAATAACTAATCTCAATTACCGCTAACTTGGTTCCTCTTGACAACTGTTTCCGCAAGCACTACTGAGTCTATTAAATTAAATACTATGGGTTGAGTATCTCTAATACTAGCTTCTTTAAACAAGCTTTTTCTCGACACCCAAGTCTTTCAAAAGACTTTCAAAACGACTAAAAACAACAGAAAAATCAAGGCTTTGAAAAACAAGAGAAATATGATCAATAATCACCTAATTGCTTAAAGGATGCTTCAACGACTCAGGACAAGAAACAAATAAGTCGTGCCGTCTTGGTCTGAAAAAAGGAAAAAGGAAACTGCAGAATGTTAACTGAAGAACTGCATTATGATCAATACTCACCCAATTGCTTTGCTTAAAAGGGATTTTTGCTTCAAGTAAAACATAAACACCATTTTTTGCATCTT
Source organism: Elymus sibiricus (assembly GCA_039707655.1). Lineage (NCBI taxonomy): Eukaryota > Viridiplantae > Streptophyta > Magnoliopsida > Poales > Poaceae > Elymus > Elymus sibiricus. The sequence goes on along the minus strand of CM077667.1, from coordinate 424,756,248 downwards.
GGCACGTTTGGTTATGCTTAAAAGTAGGCTTGGCACCTAAGGATGGTCACACTTGGGGCATATATCATACACTGAATTACACAACTGGCTGTTCTTTCCACTAGTACCACAACAAGCAAGCGTAAAGGTGCCTAGTTTAATAGATAAATAAAGCAAGGGGCAATGCATGCACAAGCAACAGTATTTGAGGTGATGGGTCCAATACAACTAGGAGGCAGATGGTTTCAGGATGAAGACAGAATTGACCAAGAGGGCCATGGATGTGGCCTACATGGGTTGTTAGGAGCAACTTCCAGCACTAATCCCTGCTCCTGATTTTGATGATGGAACCAACTAGCCTACTACACCTCTTTCTAGGAGATGTTTATCTCCCATTTGGTCTCTGGATTGAAGTACCTTGCAAGCAAGATTCCAATGCCTACTTAAGCCACTCAAACCTACACATCCCCTACTTCTACACCACCTTCGGCACAGCGCAGGTGTGTGGGCCACATCGGTGTTTTAACTCTGTAATTTAGTTGGTTTTGAGAGCTACTGAAAAAGGCTGATGAACACCATCCGTTTCGGGCCCTTGGCTGCCTTTTCAGGAGGGCTTCTTTCCAGCAAGGGTCCCACCCACTAAGATGCTACATTCTGACGGTAAATTTGCCGGAAGAAACGCTAACCATGATCATTGTTGGAAGTGAACCATCATCACACCTGTCTAAAGAGGATTCAGCCTTAAGCAAGTCTGCATGAGCATTGAGCGATGACACGCGCATGAAGCTAGTTACCAAATGGCTGACGACAGCTGCGCCGCTCGAATACACATGATGGTTACAAAATACAAATGATCAGAGGCATCGGATTTAACCACCCACCAGCACGAGCATGACATGATCATTGCCCACTGCGAAACCCCTCAGATGCCACTGACAAAACGGAATCATCAGCTTGCCCGATCGTTACCGGTCCGACCCGGCGGTCGACAGCGCATGGCAACAGATGAACAGAGACCATCAGGTGAAGGTGAGCTACCATATCTGCCCGATTGACCGGCTAATCGTGTCTGAACCCTCACTCTCACGCCAGCTAAAACCCCTCACAGACGCACAACTTCCTGTGGACTCCTCGTGTAGATTTCCTTTCATTTTTCCTGTACTGACCAACCGGACCGCAGCCTTACAGTTAAGCTTGTGCGCAGCAAGGCAAGCCATGTTGTGCCTGCGTACATCACACATGGATTCCAAGAGGTCCAGTTCCAAAGATGAATGTATGTTTGAAGTACAGCAAAGGCAAGGCGTACCGGAGCAGTGCTCCTCCTGAAAGCCGTGCTGACAATTGGCTGCCTCCTCGTGAGGCTTGCTGGTGAAGCAAGGTTGGTTGGGTGTCATCGAGTGGGGAAGTGGGCAGCTCCCCTTGGCCACCCAATCCGGTAAAGGATCTATAAGACGGCCACCTCTCTGGGACGAAGAGAGAGTTGGAAGGACCGGAGAACGGGTGCAGTGCAGGTTTGCTGCCATGAGATGCTACTCCACTGAAGCCTCGGCAAGGTTTTGTCAAGTCAGGAGAAGCTCAAATAAGGTATGGCTGGACTTGCTGCATGTATCCACTATCCTTCTGCCTTGTTTGCATTAGGAAACATGCTAGTTTTGAGGTGAAACTTGGCATCAGATACATGATATCCTTTTGTATTTGTGTCTGTATTAGCACCACTACTTAGCAGGTGAAATTTTTGAAACTCTACTGATGTCTTGATGCTCTTGACCAGAGCATGCATGTTGTCCAATCTTCGTCGCGTTCAGTGATCCTTGTTGAGTTCTTGTTATGAATGGGATTGTTATTGCAGGGGTGTGGCTGGGAGAGATGTTAAGGAGATGGGGAAGAAGGGAAGCGGCTGGATCACTGCGCTCAAGAAGGCCTTCACCACAAACCCCAAGGACAAGCCAACAAATGTGAGTACTCCCACTTTAAACTCCCAAAAAATATGTCTCTACCTCTTGAAACGTGCAAAGGTTATTAGAGAAAACTGAATGGCACGTGTGTTGGCAAAAAAGTTGGTTGCTCACCCAAACTCAAGCTTTGGCCTGAAGCAATCGCTGCATGCGCATGTAGACAGGTGCAGCGACAAATTATACACAGCTCTGTACGTACAGTCACTTTATACTGTTCGTCGATCTGAATATATAATTTGTATTTTCATTTTGATCACATTTTACGTTCTTCAGTGAATCAGTACTAGTGATCTTCAACGAGTTTTAGCTGTCGAAGAAGTTTTAAGGAGAAAGAACTGAGCGGTGAGATGGATTAATGGCAGGTGCAGCTGGTAGCGCAGTACCCGCAGCAGCAGCCACCGCAGCCGCAGCAATACCGGGGAAGCGCGAGGGACAAGAAGCGATGGGGGTTCGGGCGGTCGCGGCAGGCCGACCCGGCGCCGCTGATGAGCATCCCGCTGTACAGGCAGCCGAGCAGCATCGAGAAGATCCTGGGCGACGCCGAGATGGAGCGGCAGTACTACGGCAGGCCGCCGGCGCAGTACCAGATCACCCCCGCCAAGCCCACCACCGCCACCGTCGCCGCCACGGCGCCGACCACGCCCGCGGCGCGCGAGCGGGAGCGGGAGCGGGAGTGGGGGCGTGATCGCGAGCGGGAGCGGGACCGCGACGCCGGCAGCGACAAGCAGAAGCAGCAGCAGCAGCAGCAGCAGCAGGCGGTGCTCCAGCTGCCTGCGCCGCTGTCCTCGCCGCCCCCGCTCATCCGGCGGTTCGACCACGACAGGGAGCAGCAGCAGCGGCTGCAGCGGCTGCAGCAGGGCAGGGCCGAGATGGCCGAGTGGCGGCAGCCGCAGCATACCAGAACGCGGGCGAGGCAGCGGGCCGTGGCGCCCGAGCAGGCCCGCGCGGCCGCGGTCGCGATCCAGGCCGCGTTCCGGGGCTACTCGGCGCGCCGGAGCTACTGGTCGCTGCGGGGCCTGATCCGGCTGCAGGCGGTGGTGCGCGGCCCGAGCGTGCGGCGGCAGACGGCGCACGCGATGCGGTGCATGCAGACGCTGGTGCGCGTGCAGTCCCAGGTGCGCGCCAGCCGCGTGGAGGCCATGGAGCGGCGCAACCTCCGGCACGGCGCCACGCTCCGCGACGGCCGCATGTGGCGCTCCGGCTCGCAGGACGGCGGCATGTGGGACGACAGCCTGCTGAGCCGGGACGAGGCGGACGCCAGGAGCAAGCGCAAGGCGGAGGCCGTCATGAAGCGCGAGCGAGCCCTCGCCTACTCCTACTCCCACCAGGTACGTACGTACGTATTCTCTTTCAGAAAATTTATTATACACACACAGCACGATCGATCACGTACGTCTGAATCTGAATCTGAAAGAAGCAAAAGGGACAGGTGAATTTCCTTCCGTCAGTCAAGCAGCGGGAGTAGTTACGGCATTTAGCGAGAGGGTGACCGAACATCCCTCCCGTTCATCCTCCCGATAGAGACCGGTAGGCGCGAAAAAATACTTTCGATCGGCCAACTAAAAGCTAGCGAGCGAGCTACCGTATTTTACTTTTTTTTTCCACCCAGAGGTGTAGCGTCATTGTTGGAGAGTTGGAATGCGCTTTGTCTGCGCCTGTCAGGTCGGTCTCGCACGAGCTGTTCATACATTCTGTCAGTCCAACTGTAGTAGTTAGCGCATGTTGCAGTTGCAGCAACAACAGCACGAGGATGCTTGGGCGATCATCTGAGAGAGACGTCAGGTGGTGAAAACTTTTCTTCTGCTTCGATTCGATGGCGTCGATGGGCCAACCAAAAGCGCACTGTCAACGTTTTTCGTGTCAAAGGTGTAGTGTCATCCCATTGTTTATCTGAAACTAGGCGCGATGTCGTTGTCAGTAGGTACTTGGATGGTTTAATGGTATGTTTTCCCTGCACTTGTCAGTCCCACGACGTGTGCTTAATCCAGTTCTTTTTATTAGAAGACAGTGTGTACTGTTCCTGATATGTTTTGGGGGGTTTTAGCATCCTATAATTTGTTCATGCCGGTGTTCTCTTGGGCACGTGGATGGATGCAGGTGATGAAGTCGACGCCGATGGCGGCCCACGCGATCTTGGCTGACCTCCAGTCGGGCCGGAACCCTTGGTGGTGGTCGCCCATCGACCGCAGCAGCCACGTCGAGCCAGCCGTCAGCCGGCCCAGGCCGACGCTCGCCGTCGCGCGCCGGGAGATGAGCATGAGCATGATGACGCCGATGTCCACGGCCGGGCACCGCGAGATGAACATGAACATGATGACGCCGATCTCGACCACGGCCACGCACCGCGAGATGAACATGAACATGATGACGCCGATCTCGACGACGGCCGCGCACCGCCAGATGAGCATGGCGACGCCGATGACGACGGCCGCGAACACGCCGGCGCGGTCGGTGGCGTCGGCCTACTACAAGCAGCCCGGCAGGCCCGCGCGGGGCGCACGGGGAGCGGCGCCGCCGCCGTCGAGCCACGGCGGCGGCAGCGTCCGCGACGACGAGAGCCTGACGAGCTGCCCGGCGTTCGGCGTGCCCAACTACATGACGCCGACCATGTCGGCGTCCGCCAAGGCCCGGGCGCGCGCGCACGTGCTGCAGCAGCAGCTGGACAAGGAGCGGCGCGCGGCGGAGCAGAAGCCCAGGTTCTCGTTCGGGCTCGGGCAGAGCATCGGGAGCTGGGCCAAGAGCCCGTTCTGGAGGGGCGGCGGCGACGGGGAGCAGTCTGCCGCGCCATCGCGGGTGGGCACGCCGGCGACGTCCACGGCGGGCGGGGGCGGCCGGCACAAGCACAGGCGGTCCGTCAGCGGGCTCAGCGTCGACTCCACCGTGTCCATGCCGGCCGGCGTCGGCCGGCGGTCATTCAAGTAGCCCGTGATACTTTGATTTCTGCCCGGCGTAACAATCTGTATCGTGTGCTTGGTTTGGTCTTTGGTGCGTGTCGTGTCTCCCTCGATCTTGCATGTCACATTCGCTTGATGGTATGATAGCAGTGTGATTCGTTGTGCTTGGTTTACCCGCGGCTGCTGGTTTCCCTTTGGCGCGTGGCCTTCCGTTTTTTGAGGGGCCGGTGGCTGTGATGTAAATGCAGTACGGCAGAGTCCATGGAACATAGTTTGTGTGCGTTTCTATGTGGTCGTCCATGGTGGGAAATTTGTACTATCTCGTGATCGCCTGTCATGACCATCAGACGTTTTGCCGACCCTCTTTCAGAGAAGGTTGTTCTCCCGAGAACGAGATACTCCATTTTATCGGACCGTTGGACTGCTGATCCCGAGTCCATTGCGCGTCGTGGTGCTCTTGGGCTTGAGGAGCGGCCCCGCGCCGCCTCGCCGTTGCTCAACCTCCCGGAGCTCGGCTTCCACGAGCCACCGCCGTCCTTTGATGGCCCTGCCAAGGCGCTCTCCTACCCGATCCTCCTTCACCTGGACAAGGTGTGGGACTACAACCCGCGCTCTCCCAGCGCCGACTCCGGCGCCAGCAGCCATTCCGCCCAAAGCGGGATCCCCTCGAGCGGCTCCGACGATGAGCTTCCTCGGCGTCGCTCCTTCTCCTGGCGCTTCGCGTACGAAGACAACCGCAACCACCCCTCTCAGCGCCGCAGCGCCCACCAGCGGCTTGGCCCGCGGCCGCGCGACCGCTCCCCCGACGACAGCGGTCAAGGCGGTGGCCACGGCAGGCCGTACCGCCGCTCTCTGTACGGCAGCCAGGGCGCGGGCTCGTCGGCTAACGCGGGGATGCAGGCCGCCGCCCCCTCCTACGCCGGCAACATCGGGTGGCGGCGTCGCCATCAGCCCTCCTCTGCGGATTCCAACCTTAACGGCGCGTTGACGGGCGCGGTGGCTGCGAACGACTCGGGTGCCACGGCGTCACCGGAGTCTAACGGCGCCGTCTCGTCGGGCACGGGTCTGCTCGCTGACCTGTCGCCCCCTGCCGCGCGTGCTCTGCCATGCAGCCCCATGCAGACCCCCGCTCCTCCACTCTTGGAGCCCGACAGCACGCCTTTCGCCAACCAGGACGAGCTGCAGGCCCCCTCTCCGTCACCTGCGCGTACTTCGATGTCTACTGGTCTGCCCTCCATCGACATGGCCCCCACTGGCTCGGCCTCTGCGGCCCTGGGCGCTTTCGTCCTCCCTGGCAACGCTTTTGCCCCCTCGCCCTATGCCACCCAGCGAGATCTGCATGCCCCTGGTGGCCCCGCCCCCGCTGCTAGGCAGTTTGGTCAACCGGTCGTCGAGGCCGACCCGACTGCCTTGCTCAGCACGCATGGGCCGCGGCCGACATCTGTTGGGCCGGCCTTTTCGGTGCCTGCCGCGCTGGATACTACTAGGCTGCCCGTGGTGGGTGGGCTGCTCACTCCGCCCGCTGGCCAGGCCGATCCTTCTCCTGATGCTATCGCCCACACCGCTGATCCTGCGCCCTCGCCATCCTGTCAGAAATCTGCGCCCCGATTCCGCCGCCCCTCATCGACTCGCCGCCGGCAGACCCTCTGATGCTGCCGGCCCCGGCCCCGCCGCCTAGAAGATCCAACCGCCGCCTGGCCGGCCATCCTGCCGCCGCGCTCAACTCCATTGAGCGGGCTCGCAGCGTGCTGCGGAAGAAGTGGGGGATCGCCGACGACCCCGACGCGCCGGCCTCCGCGGAGGCCGCCATGAAGCGCTTCCTCGACCTCTTCAAGGAGCCTCTCGCCACCGACGAGATTGAAGCGGTCAGGGCTCTGTTTGGCGCCTTTCAGCTCTCCAAGGCCGGCCACCCTCCACGCAAGCGTCCGGCCGCCCTGCGTCGGCTGCGCGACCGCCGCGCTGTTGTCTGATGATGCGGCCCCTGCACCAGCACCGTGGTCCTCCGCCTCCCGCCCCCATGTCTTCACCACCACCATGCTCGCAGGGCTCCCCCGCCACTGCAGTTGTATCTCTCTTCAGTACTTTGTTATTTTTGCTGTTCCTCTTGCTTCGGTCGCTCCCGGTCTGTGTCCCCTGTACCCCGGCACCAACTAGTTTCCATTATGGTTGATCACAAATGTACAATCCTCAATTGGAACGTCCGGGGTCTCAACAACCCGGCTCGTCGCCAAATTGTCAGAAATCTGTGCTCTCAAAATCGTGCCTCGGTAGTCTGTCTCCAGGAGACTAAACTCTCGTATGTTGATCGCCCTCTCATTCTTGATCTTCTTGGTGCTGAATTCGCTGACTCTTTTGTTTTCCTCCCCGCTGATGGCACCAGGGGCGGCATCATTCTCGCCTTCTCCTCTGATCATTTCAACATCTCCAGTTCACATGTCACTACAAACACTATCTCTGCCTCTGTCTCAATGAGAGCTTATGCTGCTTCTTGGAGCATTTATGTGGTCTACGGGCCACAGTCCGACGCGGACAAGTTAAATTTCATCACTGAACTGAAGGACTTGAAGCAACTCATGTTGGCTTCATGGGTTCTTTTGGGAGATTTCAACCTCATATGCCGGGCTACTGACAAAAGTAATGGCGACATCAATCGCCGGATGATCAACCACTTTCAAGCTGCTCTGAATTCCTTGGAAGTTGATGAATTGCGGCTCCACGGCCGCAAGTTTACTTGGGCCAGCACCTGTCAGCAACAAACCAGAACCAAGATTGATCATGTTTTCTGCACGACGGATTGGAACATGCTCTTCCTGCGATGCCACCTGCGGGCTGCTTCGACCTCGATCTCAAACCACTGTGCTATGATTCTTACTGGACAGGTCTCTCAAAAGTGCTTCCGAGGGTTCAGATTTGAAAATTATTGGCTGAAAATCAGAGGTTTTCGAGAGGTCGTCCGTCAGTCCTAGGATGTCCCGGTCCTTCATGCTGATGCAATGTGGCGGTTGAATCATAAGCTTTCCCGCCTGGGCAAAGCCCTTCGCCTCTGGAGTCGCAGTAGGGTGGGAAACATTGCTCTGTTGTCCGCTATTGCCGAGCAAGTGATTCTTGGGCTGGACTCTGCCCAGGATGCCCGGGACCTGATGATCGCCGAGTTGGGGCTACGGTTGTTCCTGCGACAGAAGCTCCTTGGCTTGGCGGCAGTGCAACGGATCCGTATCCGCCAGTGATCCCGCATCCTCTGGTTGCGCCCAAACCATGCTAGCTCAAAACTATTCCACATCAAGGCTAATGGTCGTCGTAGACGCAACTTCATCCCTGTGCTTCATACTGACTCGGGGCAGCTCTCTATTCAGGCTGACAAGCAGAGGGAGTTTCTATCCCACTTCAAGAACTCCATTGGCTGCTCTCCGTCCAGGCCGTGCTCAATCAACTGGGACTCTTTGCAGATTCCGCGCCATGACCTGTCGGCCTTGGAGGCAGATTTCTCTGAAGATGAAATCAAAGATGCTGTTTTTGGTCTGCCGTCCGGGAAGGCACCTGGACCTGATGGTTTCACAACGGATTTTTTTCAAGTTTTGTTGGGATATTGTCAAGTGGGATCTGATTGCAACTCTGAACCAAGTCTTCACCCTTCGAGCTAAGCGCTGGAACCTCCTTAACCATGCCATCACTTCTCTGCTGCCCAAATCCTCTGATGCCATGAGAGTGAAAGATTTCAGGCCAATAAGTCTCATGCACTCCATTGCCAAGATTCTATGCAAGCTGCTGGCCAACCGGCTGGCTCCTTTCCTGCACATCCTGGTCCCCCAGTCTCAGAGCGCTTTCATCAAGACACGTAGCATTCACGACAATTTTCTCTATGTCAAGAATGCGGTCAGATCTCTTCACAAGTCAAAAACTGCTGCCCTACTTCTGAAACTGGACATTGCCGGTGCTTTCGATTCAGTCTCCTGGGGCTACATGTTCGAGCTGATGACTGCCATGGGTTTTGGACCCAGATGGTGTGATTTGATGGCTGTCCTTTGGCGCACCTCCTCGTCCCGTATCATGGTGAATGGTGAGCTCGGCCTACCATTCTTCCACAAGCAGGGGTTGCGCCAGGGCGATCCTCTTTCCCCCATGCTCTTCACTATCGCGATTGCTCCTCTTCACTGGCTGTTTGCTAGGGCGATCTCGGCTGGTGCTCTCTCTACTTTGCGGCTTCCTGCATCTCGTCTCAGGGTCAGTCTTTATGCCGATGACGCTGCTCTTTTTGTTGCCCCAACAGCCAATGACATCCTCTGCACGCGTGAGATCCTGCGCCTTTTTGGCTCGGCTTCTGGCCTCAAAGCAAATACTCAGAAAAGCATTTTCCTGCCTATTGCCTGCGAAGATTTGGACCTCTGCTCGCTGCTTGAGAGCTTCCCGGTCCCTCTCGGCAGCTTCCCCTGCAAGTATCTTGGATTGCCTCTGCACTATAAGAAGATCACTCACGCTGACATCCAACACACCCTGGATAAGATGGCTGCAAGGTTACAGCTTTGGAGAGGTAGACTCATGACCCCGGATGCTCGTCTCAGCTTGTGCAACTCTGTTCTGTCCGCTATCCCCGTGCACCTTCTCATGGCCTTCAAACTTGACGGCTGGGCTATTAAGCAAATGGACAAGCTGCGTAGGAACTTTCTGTGGCGTTCTAGGCCTAACAGTGACAAAGGAATTCCTCTTGTGAATTGGAAAGCAGTCTGTCGTCCGAAGAACCTTGGAGGCCTTGGTATTCTTGACATAAGAAGATTTAGCAGAGCCTTGCGGCTGAGATGGAAGTGGTATGACTGGACTGATAAGGGACGGCCGTGGGCTGGATCTGAGTTGCCGTGCGACAAAGAGGACTTGGCCCTGTTCCACGCCTCCACTCTGGTGACCATTGGCAATGGGCTTACTGCAAGTTTCTGGCATGACAGATGGTTGGATGGACATGCTCCGAAGTCGCTTGCTCCTGACATCTTCAGACTGTGTTCTAGGAAGTCCATCTCTGTCCATGATGCCATTGTGGAAGGAAAATGGATGGCCGGGCTGCACCGCATCTCTCTTGCCTCTGAGCTTCGTCAATTCACCTGTCTGTGGCACCAAGTTCAGCAAGTCAACCTCTCGGAAACCGCGGAGGACTCCATTGCTTGGGTCTGGAACGACTCCAAGGTCTACACTGCTGCCTCTGCTTACCAAAGCCAGTTCATTGGTTCTTTTGCCAGCATGCATTTTGACAAGCTTTGGACTGCCAAGGTGGAACCCAAGTGCCACTTCTTCATGTGGGTCTGGCTGCGCGGCAAAATCCTCACCAACAACAACTTGGAGACCTGAGGTATTCCTCACAGCGAGAAGTGCATTCTCTGTGACCAGCTTGATGAAACACCACAGCACCTCATCCTCAACTGCCCGTTTGCTCGCTCTGTGTGGTTCCTCGTGGCCAACGATCTGGACATCCCCTCGTTAACACCCCCCCCCGCACATCCCACTGTTTCCATTGCTATGTGGTGGAACGACCTTGCATCGCGCCTTGGTCCTAAGGCCAAATCTGCTGCGATCTATACTGCTTGGAACATATGGAAGGAATGGAACCGGCGCGTCTTCGAGCACAAGACCCTGCAGGAGTCTGCTGTCCTGCAGCTCATTAAGCAAGACCTTCTTCAACCTGCACTCTCAGCTCACTGGCTCTCAGATGTTGAGAACTACCCGCCACCTGAACCGGATTAATTTTCATACTGTTTTGTTACTTACGGTGAGGGATACACCTAAAAACCAGCTCTGTAACAGACTATTTGTAACTTTCTTTACTCCTTCTTAATATATTGGCAGTAACTGCCATTCCCTCAAAAAAAAGATACTCCATTTTAATGGCATGCTGACAGAACGATAGAGGAGGCGATACGTGTGCGAGAGAGAGTGAGTGGAGCCTCTCTTGCCCATCCCTCAAAACCGGTTAAAGCAGTAAAAAAAATTGTTTTGAAAAGTTAAACTAGACCTAGTCGATCCCTTATCCGCTTTAGAGCATCTCCAACGGCCGCGCGCTTCGCGCAAAAAATGCCTTTACAACGTCGAAATAGCCAGTTTTTGCGCGCAGGCGAGCGCTGGCTCCAGCGGCCGCTACAAAATATAGCGCGCGCGAGCCGCTCCAGCAGGCGCTGCAAAAAAAGTCGCGCGAGCAGGCAACGCTATGATTAAAATGATAGATCATACCATACATCAAGCCAAACACCAGATGAAGTTCATACGATACAAATGAAAAACGGTACTAAAATAAAAATACGCCTACACTACTCCTCATCATCCTCCTCGGTGGTGTCATCGGACGTCGTAAGAAACGCGTCCACGTACCGTCGTCGTTCGGGTCCCAGGGGTCGTTCTCCATCTCTGTGTGGGAAATAGCCAATGCATTGCGCCTACGCTTGTCTAGGCGTTCGGCAACACGTTCCGCCCTCCTGTTCGCGTAGAACTCATGCTCGGAGCGGATTTCGGCGTAGAACGTGCCGGACGGGCGTCTGCAGACACCGCGGTAGCCCGACATGCTCCGGGGGCGCGGCGGCATGGCGCGACGGCGACGAGGCGGGGGGAGAAGGCGGGAAGAGAGCGGCAGAGGGGGCGTGGCGAGGAGATAAGCGGTGGGAGGGCGCGTGGCGGGCGCTCGATTTATAAAGCGCGCCGCACGCCGCACGCCAAAACTAGTGCGTGCCCGGCCGCTTTTTCGCGCGCGCTCTTTTCCCGCGCGCCTGATTATCCCGCGCCCGCTGGAGCGCGCAAAATCGCTCCGCGCACGCGAAAAGCAATGTTTACCGCGCGCGCGCGTTTTTTGCAGCCACTGTTGGAGATGCTCTCAGAATGATTTCAGCCCTTCCCCTGCAACGGCCCTCTCCCATGTTTGCCCGCCAGTGCCACCCCGATGCGTTCCTTGCCTCTGGCGACCACCCCGATGCCGACCGACACCCTGCAGCCCTGCCGACCTTCGGCCGCCAAATTCCGGCAAGATTCCAACGATATTTTTTTCTTTATTTTTTTCGCTTTCGTCATCCCTGACCAAGGAGGCGCTCCCCCTCATCATCCCTAGCCCGACGGGGCTCCTCCCATCATCCCCGGCCATGAACAAAGTTGCAGCATGCAAAGGACACCTATAGAAAGAAGAAGTTCAATGTACATGAGGAAACCTACAAGAAAAGTGGTCGACCGTCGCCATCGCCGATTCCGATGAATATAGGCTTCCATGCGAGGTTAGTTCGTTTGAGGAATAAGTCTAAGAGTTTGGCTAGGAAACACTTTTTTTAGCCAATCAAATATAAGGAGTTCCCTCAAGGAGTCCTGTAGGGTGTGTTTGGTAGTTGTTCTCATCCTAGCATGATTGTTCTCATTTGAGACATGCTGAGTACATACAACTACAATTGTTTGATAGTTATGTATATGTTGAGACATGCTGAGCTGAGATTTTGTTTAGTAGTGTGTAGCTAATTACACATGTTGGACTGAGACTGTATTTGGTAGTGTGTGTTTGAGGTAGAAGTGGGCCTTTTTCTCGGGCGGGGATGCCACCACAATTATGAGATATATGATGCAAAATTATTTATGTGCACAATTCTACTAAGATTTGTTTTAAACATAGTCATTAGTTTCCAAATTGTTTTATTTTGTATTTTTTCTTTATTTGATGTCCATCATTGTTCTTAGACAAAATCAAGTGTGTTCGTATTGTATTTGTAATGTAGGTGGCCTTTTTCTTGAACAGGGGATAACCCGGGTGTCTACATTTGTTAATGTAGGTGGCTACTGGATAACTCTAGTAACCAACCCATAAGAGCACTTGCTTTCTTTGATACGCATACGAATTTTTCACTATTTCATACGTGGGTTATCACATAACCATTTGCATTTTCTTAAAGCGAACTAGATGCATGGTGTACTCTGTAATGTAACAAAGAACTGCAAGCACTTTTATTACAGAACAACAACCAACAGCTTGTATTACAGATTTATAAAGTGAATTTACCATTTAAGGAGAGTGGTATTTTCGCTCATAGGTGCAGATACACTTATTATGAAATATATATAATAAACACATTTGAAAATGTTTAAAAAATTCAACAATAATTTTGCGTGTACATCCGGACATTCTATGTCCTCACACAAAACTTCACAAGGAAAGAACATTTTTTGTGGCATGTATAAAAAGATATAAAAAATGTCTCGTGAATAGTTATAATCAAGCATCGAAAAATTTCTTTTTTACACAAGCCACAAAAAATTTCCTTTTTCACCAAAACTTTGTGCACGAATATGTAATGTCCGGATGTACACGTGGTTTTTTTTTTCTTGATTCTTTTAACTTTTTAAAATGTTCTTTATACCAAGGTTACACAAATCCATGACATAAGAACAAAATACAGCGCCAACGACTTTCTATTACAATCTTATGTATCTACTTCTACAATATTCTTAATCTAATTCTGCAAGAAAGAAAATACATGGCCAACCGAGCAAGATAAACTGAACCATACATACATTGAACAAGCTAGAACACAAGAACAACAACAACAAACTAGAACAGATCACATGATAGGAAAAGAGGAGGAAGGAGCAGGAGTGACGAGGCATGAAGGAGGGGGGGGGGGGGGAGCAGGAAGGAGAAGGACGGGAGGAAAGAGATCCGAGGATGGAGCGGGAAGGAGAGAGAAAGACGGATAGGAGGAAGAGGAAGGAAGGAAAGGGACGACAAAGGTGCTACCTCTAGCAGCGGTGACGAAGATATACCTCATCAGAGGTAGATCTTTGATGACTATAGTTGTGACATACAAAAAAAGTGGTGCATGAACTTGGATTTCGTGTGATATACGGTGCATTTGCTGTTCGTGACATTAGTCTACTCTGTTGACATGGGTCTCACATGTTAGTGGCCTACAAATAGTATTAGAATGAAAAATGGTTGGCTCGAGGATTCAAACCACCAACCTGTGATAACCTACATGCTTGCTTAGCCACCCCAACCCTTGACATTTGTTGTTCTAAACGGATGCATTTGCTTTATCCTTTCGGGTGAACAACATAAATTAATAATTTTAATGCGAATGAAAATTTTACATTTGTGTTATATCCTTTCAGGTGAACAACATAAATAAAGAATTTTAATTCAATGAAAATGATATAGCCTCGGGGATTCGAAACAGTGACCCCATGTTATCATACCCTCCATGCTAGCCACTCCAACCGAAGACATTTCAAGTCCTAAAGGATAATTACTGTTTATGTTTGTAACAATATTATAATTTTTTCATATAATTTAATACTACATTAAAAAAATTTATCCTATCTTAAAAATCGCATATTATTATAATATATATCCATACAATTTTAAAATAATATAAAAAAGTTCATGACATCTAAAAACATGTGTGATAAATAATATAAATACCAATAAATTATATTTAATAAATGGTCGTGTATTTAAAAACATGTATTATTATAAAACACATCCATATAATTATAAAGATATTTATGAATTATAAACTTCTTGTATAATTTAAATAATATTCCTTTGAGGATCTAAAGTCTGGGGGAATACTAGGCTCGTATTTATTTTATTCATACATATTTTTATATTTATTTAAGTTTACAATATGTATATAATATGTTCTTTAGAAAACATACAAACTTTATTAAAAAATGTGAATACTTTTTAAAGGCAACGTAAAAACTCTTAAAGGATGAACAACTTAATATACTACATGAATATTTTATTAAAATTGTCAACATTTTTAGACTTATATGAGCATTAATTTAAATATATAATAAATTTTAAGAATTACTTTATTTTTTATTATTCAACATGAGAAAACTTTGAAAACTATACAAATACTTTGCAATTCATAATTTAGTTGTGTGGGTTTTATAATTAACAAGTGAACATTTTCTTAAATATAATTATTTTTATATAAACTAGATGAACATTTTTTTTAAATATATGAACATTTTTAATGATATTTATTTTGTTACAGACATAAACAGTAAATTATCCTGAAGAGTCATGAAACGTCGTTCATTGGAGTGTCAGGGACGGACGGAGGATAACCTGAGTTCACGAAAATACGCTGCCCTGACAGCGCAGTTAACGTCCACAGACACCAAAGTGATCAGCCAACGTTGTCACCACACAAAAAAAGTGACGAGCCGTGGCAAATTGAAGCACCATGTGCATTTACCTCGAAGAAAAACCCAAAGGGGAGCAACCGAGCAAAACACAAAAATGAGTGGAACACTGTAGCTGGGTCTCGATCGCCCGCTGCTTGGCCGCCGCCGCATCGAAGATACTCCCTCCGATCGGAAAAATGTGTCTCAGCTTTGAACGTGGAGGGAGTATTTCTGAATGGCCTAATGCCATGTTTGGTTAATCTCCTCGTCACAGGGATTTAAGGGGATTGGGGAGGTTTGAGGGGAATTTTGACTTGCAAAGGATTTAAGGGGATTGGGGAGGTTTGAGGGGAATTTTGACTTGCAAAGGATTTAATTCGCTTCAATCCATTTCAAACCTCACTTCAATCCCTGTCTAACCGAACAAGGCCAGGTTCAGTACACCCCTAAGCAACCACAGTTGTGGTTGCTTTTAATCCCACTTCTACCAATAGAGATGCCCCTGCACCGGCTCACTCAAGACAGCCCAGACAAAGCGATCTAGGGGACACCTGTTTGATTCCAGCAAGAACCCTGACAAATAGCACAAGTTTTCCCATGTTGTAGCAACTGAATTGAAATGACTGCATAAATCTAGTTCAGTTTGGCTGCATAAATCATGCACTTACAACCAAGTACCCAAATCCAAAGCAATATAAATATATTTTCTCGATTAAATGGGGGTCAAAAGCAATACACATTTGCCTTGACATCATATCATAGTAGTATAAAAGAATCTGAGATCGGTAGACACTGTAGTACTAGCACAAAAGAATAGCGACAGCAACAACACCAAATCAACACATCTTGGATGGAGGCGCCGCTCGCCCGCCGCTCCAGCGGGTGAAGCTGCGCGAAGCGCAGAGGCTCGCCCCTCAGACATGGTAGGCGTCGGCCCAGTTCTTGGCGCGGCGGAGGTCGTCCTCGCCGTCGTCCTCCTCGTCAAGGCGCAGGGAGAAGGCGAGCGCGAGGGCGGCCCACTCGAGGACGAAGATGGCGGTGCCGAGCCCGCCGACCATCTTGAGGATGACGGCGCCGTCGTCGTCGCGGACGTAGGACTGGAGCTCGGCGAGGAAGTCGGCGGTGCGGGTGAATGCGAGGAGCGCGACGGCGCCCTGGAAGATGGCGGTGAGCGCGGCGCCGGCCGTGTGCGCGGTGTGCCAGGGCGCCGGGTTGGCCGGACCGGCCGTGAAGGAGCCCGAGCACCCGGCGGCGGAGAAGACGGCGGTGAGCGCGTGGAGGAAGATGAGGAGCAGGCCGCAGGGCGACGGCAGCAGGCGGAGGGACAGCGTGAGGAAGATGCAGCTGGAGGCCGCGCCCAGCAGCGCGTAGTTGCACAGCAGGAACGCCTTGTGCGTGTGCACCTTGCCGGACGCCATCGTCTCAAGCCGGATCGAGCGAGAGTGGAGAGAGATTTGCTGGCTTGGTGGGCTGGATCGGGAATGGAGATGCTGAGTGAGGAGTGAGGAGTGAGGAGTGGAGGAGTGGAGGAGAGGGGTGGGCGGGTTTTATGCCGCGCGGCGCGGGGGAGATGGCCGTTGGGGGCGCGGCGCCAAGGGCAACGGCTAGTCGGGAGAGAGCCGTTGCTTTGCCTTCCAGTGGGGCAGAGCCTGCCCCAGTCAGTGGGCAGTCGCCTTCCTTCGATTTTTCTCTAAGTAAACCAAATTAACTAAAACACTCTCGCTAAAAAAACGCCCATTTTTTAGGGTAAACCCATTATGGTGACTTTATTCAATTTGGCATAAAATAAATTGACAACGTCCTTAATTCATTTCTAAAGAAAACTCCATGATTCAAGTATGATAACTATGAGCCCATTTCGGTTCTAAAGAAAACATATCAGCTCATCTTGCATCTACACCCCCTCAAGTCGTCCCACGTTGGAATATGCATCCTAGCATATATGTTTCCAGGAGAAACACCATTGTAAGAATTAATTTTCTTGCCGAAAACACAATTGTAAGAAACTTATTTTAGGGTAAAGCAAAGCTTTATAACTTAAGGGTGTTCGGGCGCATCACCTGAGACACAAGTAGCCACATGGGATGCTATCCTTCGGCAAATAAAGACGACCAATCTTAGCTAATTCATGCGCTACAGAATCGTAAGAAACATTTAATAACCTCAAAAGACGGTGCTTACCTCTGCCTCAAGGCGGTCTACTGTAAGAATAAGGTCTACCTGCCTCGCCCTCGTTTCGATGATGCTTCCGGTGGCAGAGCTACGTAGCCAAAGCTGGGTGGGCCGATACGAAGGAAGGTCACTACTTTTTTGCTCATGGCCCATTTTACTTCAATCCTTAGGTGTATTTGTTCTGGGTTGGGCGGGCCATGACCCATTTTCGTAACACGTAGCTCCGCTAATGGATGCTTCCACGTATCGGCGGGAGGCGTGTGACAGATGGTGTGTCATCAGATCTAGGTTTGGCGTCTTTTTCAGCAGGATTGTCTCAGTCGTGTTGTGTCCTGCGGAGCGGACAACATGGTTGTACGACTATACGTCTTGGTCCTCCGGCTTCAACTCCGACCGATGAAGGTTGGCAAGTCTCGGCCTCGTCGAAGAGCGTGTGAGGTTTGTGTTCCCCGACTTTGTTTGACCGAAACTTGATTGTTCTACATGCCATCTCCGTTGTTTTATTCTTCGTGTCGACAATTAGCTACGCAGGCCATGGCCGCCGATGTCTTCTAGCCTATATCAATGACTTCTTGGTTGTTGCTTCTACAAACTTCTGGGTTCAAACAAGTTGGCTCCGCTGGGATGAAGGCCCAGAGGTGACAACGAGCTTTGCTCACGGCGTGCCGCTGTTGGATGCAGGAGGAAGAAGACTTTGGCCCCCCAAGAATTTGAATGTATTTTTAAATTTCTATAAGGGTGTTTTATAAGGGTTTGTGCTATTTAATATATTGTTTTTGGCCTTTTCGCAAGACAAAAATATGAAACGTCTCGTATTTTTCAGATTTAATAATATTTGAAAGCCTAGGGACAAGATCATATTTAACACCTTTGTTAGGCATGGCACCCGCAGGGTATGGGTACGGGTGGAGCCTCCCCATACCCTTACCCGTCCCGCCTGAGCTTACCCATCACCCTTACCCATACCCACCAACGGGTACAATTATTTCCCATACCCGTTACCCGATAGGGTAGACGGGTACCCGCGGGTAAAATTACTCATGTTTGCAAAGCATCAATTTGAACAACTTATAGTCATAAACTGCATCATATAATATAGTTTACGGAAATAGATTATAACAACAACATATACTTATAAACAACATCATATAGTCGTAAACAACAACACATAGGCATACACTTTCAGTTTAGAAATTCTTGACATAGTGTAGATTGTAGAGATAATTTTCAGTTTACATAGATTTTATATGGGTACATGGGTATGTATGGGTTACATGATCCCATACCCGTACCCGCTTTACCCAATGGGTTTCAGATTTTCCTATTTGTATACCCATGGGTAAATTTTTGTCCCATACCCTTACCGTAATAAGGTTTTTACCCACAGGGTACGTGGGTAATGGGTACCCATTGCCATCCCTAACCTTTGTTGCCAATAGGAGTGGCAGAAATGGCACAAAATGGTAATACCTCTGTAACTAAATATAAGGTGTCTTATATTTAGTTAAGGAGGTAATAGTATTTAGAATATTTGGGAGGGATTGAAGTGCCAGACTTTGGATAGGTGGGGACATGGTTTTGAAGATTTGAAAATGGTATACTAAGTTTTGTACCATAGAATTTCACATAAACTCTTGACTATGTTGGTTGCCATTTACATTGCGCAATTGCTTAACTTTCTTTACATGGTGGGACACTGCTTTGTGAAACTGATCCTTAGGGTTTTCGTCAGTCTTCTTTCAGCAATGTCACATAAGATGCGAGAGAGAAACCAAGAGATGGTCTCTTAGGCTAGTCATACTGGGAGTAACTTATGTAGTAACATAGCGCATTCCAAGACAAATTTGCTTATGTGGCATGTAGTTAATGAGGAGAGAGGTGTTTAGAGTAACATAATATGTTACTACTGTAACATAGCGCTTCCCGAGAAATTATGAGTCTACAAGATAATAAATGAACCCATCTATGATACTAGTACTAAGTTACTTTGCACTATGGAGGTAGTAACTTAACCTAGTGTCATATACATGACACTAGTCTAAGTTACTCCCCACTATGACCAGCCTTATAGATATTGTCTGTTTCTATTGTACAAAATTTCTCTCTTAGTGACAGTTTTTCTAATTTAATGAGTTACCACATTATTTTAGGAGCACGTGGACATTAATTGCTAGAGATAACAGTAAGAGTGAACCTTTCATTATTGTGATTTGTTTTTTACTTAGAGAAAAACACCCAAGAAGCTCAATGTAGTGTTGTTGCCTTCTTCTGTTTCGGTGCCTAAACTCATTGTGCTTTTTTTAACTGAGGCAAAAGATTTGCCTCATATATTAATTAAGAGAAGAATAGAATGTGTGTTACAACACCGAAGTTACAAAAAGATTACTCCCCCGACATAATGATCCCCAAATTTTTTACAGCCGCGGCGAGCCTCTCCTTTGATTGACGGTGGAGTGCTTTTGGGTCAAAACACCCGTGCATTTCTCTCGTTCCATATGGTCCAACTGATGAGCAATGTGAGGGACGCCATGGCCTTGCTATTGGCAGTGTTGATATCGAAACGATTTGTCCACCAATCCTTGACGGAGCTCTCAAGATGCCAAGTGCAGGTGTCGATGCTCTCAAGATGAAGCCACTCATTCGCTAGGTTCCAAAGACGGATGGTGAAGCGGCACTTGAAGAAGAGGTGTGATTAGTTCCTTTAGTGATCCAAAAATGTAGCATAAAGGATTCTCACATTTTTCCCAGAGGTGACCCTGAGTTATCGAACCCATGAGAGGACAAAGCCCTTTAAGGAAGGGTTTCAAACAAGTTTTTGCTAGAGAATTAAATTCCAGCTTTTGACCAGATTGTAAATCATGTTGACATTAAAAACACTTATAATAAAAATAGGCATGGGTATGAGAACTTATGATTACAACCATATGTTTGTTTGGGATCATCATGATCTTAATTTGTGCTCTAGAAGTCATCCATCAAGATGTGCTTGCTACGTATCAAAGTGGAGGATGTGTCCAAATTACGCCTTGACCAGCACGCGCCTTGCATCAAGAGTCAGTTATCCAACCGAAGGCCCTATCCATCGCGTGGGGTTACCCTGATAATTAAGATAGCAATAATCGGACAAAAGCATTGGGTGTTTAATGACTACACCTCTTGAATCTCCAAGGATAGTATCCGTGTTACCGTACTAAACCTTTCTGTCACTGGTGTTCAGAATAACACTTCATGATCTCCCTGTGATTTGTTGGGAAACGTAGTAGAAAACTAAAAAGGTCATCATGTGATCACCCAGGAATAATATGAAGATGCATAAACGGTTTGGATCATGATCATTACCGACTCCGAGTAGCAGCGAAAATAGACGAGTCGGTGTAGATCGTACTTGGAGTCCCTCGAACCGTAGATGAACGATCCCATGAACCGTCCACGAACGATCCCTCGAACGGAAGACCGAATGCACAGCCTCTCTACTTGGTTGCAATCGCATGGTCTTCACGATCCGGCAGCGCTTCGCCATCCAGAGCTAATCGTCGTTGGAGAATTAGAGAAAGGAGATTAGAATCACACTGGACTTTTAATTATGAGGATTAGAGGATCTAGTTCAACCTCTAATTGATCAACTAGGACCAACTAAAATTAGAACTGAAGAATTAGAGGAGGCTCCAAAACTTGTATATTCAGATAGTTGAAAGCACATTTGCTCCCTTGGTGGTTTTGGTAATTAATAACAACATATATGTCACTGGACTCATGTTTCCACTAAGTATATTTCAGGAAAAGTCCAATGGTGAGATGGCTATAAATTGTGAGGAGATACCCCAAGATGCAAGGAATGAATTGGCAAAGCTTCAAGCTAGAAGGCTCTCTTTTTACTTTGTGAGAAATCACTTTGAGTCCATAGGAAAGCCAATACTATTAAAAGGGGGTAAGGTATTGTTGATGAACAAATTGCTCCACGTGCATAAGTGCTAGCCACCAAAAACACCCACAAGCTCTCCCACAAAAATACTCTGTCAAAACCCTAATCCACAAAATCGGTGCCACCAAGTTTTCATCCGGCTCTACCGATTTTCTACCCAAGACAGAACCCTAGCCAAACCCTAGCATTTCGGTACAATTGAGACTGCATCGGTGCAACCGAGTTTAGGTGACCACGGTTCGGGTGACTGATTTCATAAAATCGGAATTTCCGAGTTTATACTTCGGTCTCACCGAGTTTTGGGAACTGCCCTCGGCTAGTCGTTTCGGTACCACCGAGATTCCTATATCGGTCTCACCGAGATTCCGAAAGTTGCCACATTTTGAACAGATCGGTACAACCGAGTTTTGCTTCGGTTTCACCGAGATGGTCAATAATGTTGTAACGGTTGGATTTTTGGAGATGCCTATATATACACCTCCACCACATCCCACTCGCAAGAGAAGCACTCAGAACAGTTCCCCACTTCCCATATCCAAATTTCTGAGAGAGAACCACCTACCCTTGTGTTGAGATCAAGATCATCCACTCCAACCATATGGATCTTGATTTCTAGCCTCCCCAAGTTGCTTTCCACCCAATCAATCCCTTCTACCAAGCCAAATATGTGAGAGAGTGATTGAGTGTTGAGGAGCCTATCATCTTGAAGCACAAGAGCAAGGAGTTCATCATCACTATCAAGCCTATTACCTTTTGGAGGGTGGTGCCTCCTAGATTGGTTAGGTGTTGCTTGGGAGCCTCCTACTTCATATTGTGGAGTTGAACCAAGAAGTTTGTACGGGCAAGGAGATCGCCTACTTCGTGAAGATCTACCCATAGTGAGGCTAGTCCTTCGTGGACGGAAGCCATTATGTAATAGTCAAGGTTGCTACTTCGTGGACCCTTATGGATGGAGCCCTCCGTGGACTCTCGCGACCGTTACCCTCCGTGGGTTGAAGACTCCATAAACGTGGATGTATGATAGCGCCACCTATCGGAACCACGGGAAAAATTCTTGCGTCTCCAAATTGCGTTTGATCTTCCTATCTCTACTCTCTCTTACATGTGCTTGTCTTATTTTCCGCTGCCATACTTGTTGACTAGCATGTGTAGGGTGCATTAGACTTGTTATAATTGCTAAAACTGCCCACCAATTAACTTGGGAAAAGGTTAGGTTTTAATTCTTGCAAGTAGTCTAATCACCCCCCCCCTCTAGACGTATCTTCTATCGATCCCTTCAATAGTGCAAAAGCCTCTAGTATATGACGCCTGCTGCGAATTAGTCGAATGATATGAGCCAAATTTAAGCCACCCCTATAGCCATCAGATCGCACCATCTACAGACTACAGGCATTCGATTCATTCTCCCGAGCAGCACATCCCAGCACGCCTCTTCCCGCACGCATGACCGCAACTCCCTCGTAGCACCTCACGCAGCCATGCGTGGTTCACACATGGCAGCATCGGGAAGCTCCAGCAACGCCCATGGTAGCATCAACTCGCAGCTCTGATGAAACCATGGTAGCGGCATCGTACCATCATGTGTTGCAACGCAGCTTCGCCGCCGGCCATGGCAGCAACTCGTCGCCTCTCCTGCTGCAACGTAGCTCTGCCATCGACGCGACAACAGAGGCATTGTCATCTCTCATGCTGCAACGCAACTTTGCCATCGGCCATTGAGGCAGCTCGTAGCCTGTGCTGCTGCAACGCATCTCCGCCGTCAACGTGGCAGCAACACCGTCGTAGCATCGCGTGCTACAACGCAGCTTCGCCGGCGGCCATGACAGCAGCTCATCGCCTCTCGTTCTGCAACGCAGCTCCGCCGGCGGCGTGGCAACAACGCCGTCGTGGCATCGCATGCTGCAAAGGCGGCAATGGCAGCAGCTCGTCGCCTCTCCTCCCGCAACGCAGATGCGCCGCCGGCGGGGCAAAAACACTGTCGTAGCAAAGCATGGTAGAGCCGGGCCATGGCAGTAGCGTCCTCCTCTCCTAGCCTGTAGAAGCACGAGGACGACAGCGACTCAGGTTGCAGATGCCTCATCTCCAGCAGAGCATCGTCCTCTCTGAAGCCACCTTGCAGCAAACGGTGAGAAGAAGGTTGGGGGTAGCAGAGCGCGTCCACGAGTCATGGCGAAGACGTAGTAGGAGCCGGAGAGGTGCGGGACGAGAAGGAATCAATGGAGATGGAGATGAGAAGACAAAGCTGCCATGAAAATAGCTCGGTGGAACGAGTGGCTCTCGTGACCCACTGGAGATCAGAAGATAATGCTGCCCAGCGAGCATGCCCCACCAGGACGCATGGCGCTCGGAGCGCACGGTTGACGCGAGAGAAAATCATCTGGTTGTTTTTAAACCTTTTCCCTAGTATATATAGGTTAGAGGGGAGAGGAGGGGCGCCACACAAGGGGGCAAAGGATTCCCCCACACAAGCCTCTGTTTTTTAGATTAGTTACATATAAATCACCCCCTTTTAGCAAGTGTAAGTCAGACAATAAGAATGCACTAACTCCATCTTTCACCCCATGTTTGAAACTTCTGCACTGTAGTAAAATGTATCGCTTAAAAAACTAAGATTTAATCCTCTTGCAGCTCATGTGTGCCATCACCTCACCATGTGCATTCAGATTGGTCAGGTTCCACTTGCAAGGGTCTTTGTGCAAGGGTAGCGCTCTGCACATTCAGATTGGTTAGGTTGCAGATGTTTGTACCGGATGTTTATATAGACGCCTAATGAAAATATGACTTCAGGGGATGGAAACATGGGAGAGAGAGAGAGAGAGGAGAATTATGAAGGGCTAATTCACAAGGAGGAGATTATGCTATGGCCCACTTTCTCTGTATGCCCCTTGCAGCCTTGCGTCGCTCGACTGGGCGACACGGGCGACTTCCCATCCAATCTCCAGGGCCGCCTCCTCCAGTACTCCTCCCTGCCGTGCCGGCGGCGGCGGCAGGCCCTCCTCCCCTCTCTCTCTTTTTTTCTTCTTATTTGACTCTCCCTGGCGGTGGCATCCGTTCCACGCGGCTAGTCAGATCACCATATCCTGATCTTCGACGGCCGCAGCGCGCATGTTGCGTCCTCTCCCCGTTGTCTCCCAATGAAGCCAGTCATGGAGCGTTCACCATCTTCAAGTGGTGCAAGAGAATTTCTGTGATGGCCTGCGTGTGATGCGGTCATTGGGGTACGTGATTTGGCCTATTGGCTTCATGTTCCCCATGACTCCGATGGTGTGTTGGATTGTCCGGCTGGTCCGCTTGGTGGTAGTGGTGCGGTGATTAATGGCAGATCTAGCGGCTTCATCATCTACGCTACTCCGGCCAGCGGCGGTGGACTCGCCGCGAATTGTGGTCACCACCGAAAGGTCTTCACGAGGGTTGCTTTATCCAGATCAGGTGGTTGTGTTCAGCAGGGAGATGCAAATTATGGACAACGATTTGACGCAGAGGAATGGTTGTGCAGCGGCAGCGATCGCACATCACATGTAGCTGTTGGGATCGCGGGAAAGTGGCGGCCACAACACATACGTGACGTTGATGGTGGTGCTATTCGATCATCTGGTCTCGAGCTCCGGGGTGAAAGCCTAGGTCTGACATGTGTCGGTTATACCTGTCAATGGCGATGTTTTCCCGTCGTTACCTTGTTGAAGGTATTGCTCGGATATGTTCGGACTGGTTCTTCAGGGTGAAAACTTAGATTCTAACCTTGGCTGGTTGTATCCGGTGACGGTGGTGATTGAGCGCTGCTCCCTTCCTGAAGGCGTTGATGTTGAAGAACCGCGACGTCTGTGTGTTGTCATAAGATGGTTGATGCGGATATGGTCATTGTTTTAGTTTGTGGATCGCGGATCCGAGCTAGGTTATTTTTTTCCTCGCCTACATATAGCTTTGGTCTTATATGACTTTGCTATTTGTCAGCGGGTTTTTTGTGTGCGTGTGTTGGTGTTGGCTGTGTGCATCCTAGCTATGCAGAGGTCGGGTGTGTGTTCATTGTATTTGTATGCTCTTGATGCTTTATATTGAGCTAATAAAATTCACCCTTTGTCGAAAAAAGCCTTGCCGACAACTTAATAATGTTTTTCTTCATGTGTGCATCTACTTTTGAGATGATAACACGAGTGGATCTTCATCTTTGCTGCGATATAATATCTCTTCCATTGCTAATAAGGTGAGTTCTGATATCTCTGTACCCAGGGTATCGGTTATCGTGAATATTTTTCATCGATATTCTCCATTGTTTCTCTGGGTTATCTTTCGCTTTGCCATATATAAGTTGTAGCAAAAAAAAAACTACCTGGCATGTTGTTCAAATACGTCTATTTCCATCTGCCATACTTGAAATACATCGTTGGGTTTTATAATTATGTCAAGATCAAATATGCATAACTATGCAGGATGCCTCTACTCCTATGATTTCTTCGGCTCTAGAGCAGTAACCCCTTATCCAGATTCATGTTATTTTTCTCCATTTCATTCCGACAGGTCATGAACCATCTCTTCACCAAATCGATATTGTAGCCATACTGAGCTCATTCATTTTCAATTTCACTACTATTTCTATACCTTTATTCACTAGATTATCATGTCTTAGACTGTGCCCATATGTATTGTTATATTTTCTCACTCTTAATCCAAGCAATGCTAGAGTCAAATTAATTAACCTCCACAAATTTATCTAGATCTGCTCTGAATTTCTATGGTAGACGCATGCATTTTTCCTCAGTTTTTCTACCTGGATTGACACCTATTTGAATGCCAGCATTTCCAATGCAGAAGTCTTTAGCTCTTTGTTATGAATCACACAAAAACACATTTGTGTGCAGTTGTTTGTGGTATATGCAGTTATATTTTGTTCCAAATTAAAGAATTTGTTAGAAATCTAGACGATGTGCTTCTGAACAAAGTTAGATATGCCCCTTACATAACCTTCTGCTCTGTACATATGAGCTCCCCCAGCATCTTCTTCTAAACTGGTGAAGGTGTTTCAAAAGCTTCCAAATCATGTCATGGCGGAAAGTTAATATAAAACGATGCATCTCTCTCTTTGTTTGTCTATCTTGCTCTGTTTAGGGGAACAAACTGATAGAAGAATCAATTATTATGGTGAATAATGGAATAAAATTGCGCCGTTAGGATTGTTTCTCTCTGTGTCATGTTTGTTGGTGCTTTTATGGTGCCATGGATTTTGACTGCTTCTGATTTTCGTGTTGTTGCGGTGATGTTCACCTGTTGGGCCCGAAGCAGACATCGGTTGCTGCTGCATAGAGGTACTCCCAGGGGAACCCTGTTTAGGGGAGCTTCAGAATAGGAGATTATTTCTTGGGACTCGTTACGAGAGTTTAGCGCTGGTCGTTTGGTGGTGTAAGTTGAATTTGGCTGGTAAACGTCAATTGGTTGGCTGTGTTGCGAAAATTGAACTGCGTCGACCGGAACTCTGGTGGTCTGGAATGTGGAAGCCAAGTTCTGTTCTGTGTTGTCATTCATATTTGTTTGTCCGTTTTATGTTGGATATTTTGATGATGTTGATTGGGTTGAAGTAGTGGATAGATTAGCCAACAATCCTTGATACATCTGAACCACACCTAAAAGGAGCTATAAGACTGTGAGCTCTGTCCTGTTCATTTTCTTTGGTGGCGTACAATGATATTTACTGGCTTGGGATGTGATGTTGAAAATCCTATGTTGAGCTCAGTTTACCTTTCAACCAGTTTGGAATTGAAGAAGAAAAATCAAGTGATAACTTGAAAATATCCTCTATGTCCTGTTATTTCTTTTCTGAGGCATTCATCCTTCTTCAGAGCAATAAGGATGGTGCAGCTCAGATGTTCTGTGCATTGGGATCAAACAGATCACACCAATAGATGAAGATGCAAACCTTAGTGTGTGTGTGTTTTTGGCGAAAACCTTAGTGTGAAATCAGCAACTCTCTTTATAACCGATGCATATACGAGTAAGTAGTTCTGACTGCAACTCAGACTTGACACATGCAGAGCCAAAAGCAGCAGCATCGCTGCTGCTTGTCTAAATCAAGCAACACAAAACATACATTTAACACGGAGCACAAGGAAAGTAACTTAAATGTCATCTACAGTATGATTCAAACTTGATCGGAGTCGGAGGGGAGGAGAAGTGCTCTACTGGGTACAAGATGCGTGCAGCAGTGCGCCACCCGGCGGCGGGCTGATCCACACCTTGCAACGGGCCTCACCCGGGCTATACATGTAGAACCAGAACCAGCTAGGACGGATCACCTCGGTTCGGAACCGGGCGACCACGTGGAACACCTTTGGCCCACCGTTGGCCGTGGCCTCCTGCCACGCCTGGGCTTCCTTGCTGGAGATCCGTGTGTCGTAGATGAACCGTACATGGTGGGACGTGGTCTCGCCCGACCGCAAGACCACCGGCGCCGGAAATATGGCCTCCGTGCCGATCAGTCGACCGTTGAAGTAGAGGTCCATCTCCGTCTCGTATATCTGGTTGTCGATCCTGATGTTCTCGGAGGCAGAGATGGAGGCCAATAACACCAGGTTGACGCTGAGCGCATGGCCGGGGGTCGTGACGTCGTGGATTATATGACTAGCATCCAAGAGCCCGGAACTTACAGAGAAAGAAGGCACTTTGGGGCGCATGAAGATGCACGCAGCTATCACGCCCGAGGACGCGAGGAAGACGCCGGCCAACACGAGCATCCCCATGAGAAGACCGACGGTAACCCCCACTTTGGCGGTTACCGACGGCTGCCGGCGTCGGACCATGCCCATTGGCGACGCCGGGATCCAGGGGAGCGGGGCGACGCCGGGATCCGGGGGGAGAAGGTGGGGGCGGGGCGGCGCTGCCGGGCACCTCGCTCACGGCGGCTCCGGGCTCTTCTTTTGGTCCTCTCCTGTGGGATTAGAAACGCTCTTTATAATATTATAAGGAACGGAAGATTCCTGCCTTGTCTTATGAAAAAGTTAAATATATACTTTGCTTGTACTCATGAGTGAAGAGATTCTTTAATTGCTTGTCCAGAGAGATCAAGAGATTCTTTACCTATTGCTTGTCCAGAGAGATCAAGAGATTCTTTACGTATTGCTTGTCCAGAGAGATCAAGAGATTCTTTACCTATTGCTTGTCCAGAGAGATCAAGAGATTCTTTACGTATTGCTTGTCCAGAGAGATCAAGAGATTCTTTACCTATTGCTTGTCCAGAGAGATCGAGAGATTCTTTACGTATTGCTTGTCCAGAGAGATCGAGAGATTCTTTACCTATTGCTTGTCCAGAGAGATCAAGAGATTCGGTCGGTGCTGGTCTTCGGTGGATCTGTTTGGATCCGGTCTTCGTTCGTCTTTGTTTGGGTGTTTACAGGTTTGATCCTTCTGATCTACGACTTTCTTCATCGGCGATGGTTGCTACTCTGGTGCGCTGGTCCTATGGGGCCTTAGCACGACGACTTCCCGACTGTTTACTACAACAAGGTTTGCCCGGCTCCGGTGAGGGAGGGGCGATGACGGCGGCGCGCCTTCAGCTCGCTCCAGTGCTTGTAGTCGTCACTAGGTGGTCTACGGACATGGTTATAATTTTTATTATCTCTGTTGTTCTTTGTACTGCCATAATTGAAGATGAATAGATTGGAAGTTTCTCGCAAAAAAAAAAAAAAAGAAGAGATTCTTTACCTATTGCTTGTCCAGAGAGATCAAGAGATTCTTTACCTATTGCTTGTCCAGAGAAATTAGATCTTAACCTACACTTTTGCTATATATCATTGGTAGGTATTGTTCTTGATTTTTTTTCACCTAGATTGCTTTCGGCCCTGCAGAATTTGATTTGATTTGGCACGGCCGGCCCTAGGCCATGGCAAAAGGTGGGGTGGCCTAGGGTCCATCTTAAATAGGGGTCCAATATATCCACATATTTAAATAAATTACAACAAAATTGATTTACAGAACAAAAAATAAACATGGACAGGGGACACATGCCCCCCCCCCCCCCCTCCTCGGCGCATTTCATCAGGTTGTATTTATTCTATAGTTACTGATAGTTGAGTACATTATAATCATTATTTGCGTCATATAATCACATATAGATGGTGTATTGAGACTTTATTTATAATTAAAAATATATTTTTTTGTTAATGCCTTTATATTTTTCATGATATATGATATATTGTTGAAAGGATATATGTTACTATGTTAATGTTCATTGTGCCTCAGTCGCACTAGGGCTTCCATAATGCTAGGGTCGGCCCTATCGTGAGAATGCTTGTGTTGGCCGGCGTCTTCTTCGCGTGCTCGGGCGCAATCGGTGCATACATCATCATGCGCCCCAAAGAACCTGTTTTCTCTCCAAGTTACTTTTCTTGTTTTCGGTGTTAAATGTGTTGTGTTGCTTGGGCTTCCATAATGCTAGGGTCGGCCCTATCGTGAGAATGCTTGTGTTGGCCGGCGTCTTCTTCGCGTGCTCGGGCGCAATCGGTGCATACATCATCATGCGCCCCAAAGAACCTGTTTTCTCTCCAAGTTACTTTTCTTGTTTTCGGTGTTAAATGTGTTGTGTTGCTTGATTTAGACACACAACGATGCTGCTGCTTTTGCCTCTGCATGTGCCAAGTCTGAGTTGCAGTCAGAACTACTCGTATATGCATCGGTTATGAAAAGAGCTGCTGATTTCACACCAAGGTTTTCGCCAAAAAACACACACACTAAGGTTTGCATCTTCATCTATTTGTGTGATTTGTTTGATCCCAATGCACAGAACATCAGGGCTGCACCATGGATGGATGCCTCGGAAAAGAAATGACATAACAGAGAGGACATTTTGAAGTTATCACTCGATTTTTCTTCTTCAATTCCAAACTGAGCTCAACATAGGATTTTCAACATCACATCCCAATCCAGTAAAAAATACTGTACGACACCAAAGAAGAAAAAAAAAACAGGACAGAGCTCAGAATCTTGGGTCCTTTTCGGTGTGGTTCAGATGTACTCCATATCAAGGAATGTTTGCTAATCTACTATTTCAACCCAAACAGCAGCATCAAAATATCCAACATAAAACGGGTAGACAAATATGAATGACAACATAGAACAGAACTTCGCTTCCACATTCCAGACCAACCAGAGTTCCGGTCGACGCAGTTCAATTTTCGCAACACAGCCAACCAATTGACGTTTACCAGCCAAATTCACCTTACACCACCAAACGACCAGCGCTAAACTCTCGTAACGAGTCCCCAAAAAATAATCTCCTATTCTGAAGCTCCCCTAAACAGGGTTCCCCTGGGAGCACCCCTATGCAGCAGCAACCGGTGTCTGCTTCGGGCCGTTGTTGACGCGGGCGTACCTTCCGTTCTCGTTCTGGAAGGGCCGTGGCTGGTGGAAGCCATTCCCGTTGTGGTTGTGATAGCCGTTCCCCTGGGGAGGCCCTCGCCCACGGCCTGAAAACTCGTTCCGGTTCCGGAAGTCATTCCTCCTGTTGAAGTTTTCACCGCCATCGTTCCTCCTATTGAAGTTTTCACCGCCGTCGTTCCTCCTGTTGAAGTTATCTCCGTCGTCCCTCCTGGTGAAGTCTTCACCGTCGTCCCTCCTGGTGAAGTTATCGCCGCCACGGTAGCTTGCACTGTTCATGTAGCCACCTCCCCGTCCTCTGAAGTTATCACCACGGTGACCCCTCCCGTATTGAAAACGGCCACCTCCGCCAGCATTCATGACAACGCCATTCACAACTGCAGAAAGAGTTCCAAGTTAAATATCTCATCAACTAACGCTGCATTCAGCAAACAAAATAACCACAAAACATTGTGAAAAATAACAAATGAACCTCTTAGAAACTCATGGGGAGCATTCCAACAACAGGCTTTATTTTTCTTCTATATACTCTGCATAGACTAATTAAGACTAATACTAGCAAGAAGAAGAAAACATTGGTAGAGCAGCACAACATTCCTACTTGGTGGCATAAGGAACAGTTGTGCAGATTTATGCAGCACGCATTTTTTACATGTTCAGAAAACCAAGATGCATAGTATCAAATTAAGAGTAACTTTGGCAAAGTAGCAAACCAGAAAACCATGAAGGTAGCTTACCTCGCGTACTGGTTCGTTTCTGCTCAATGCCCACTTCAGTGTCACCAATATAAAGTGGAGATGCCTGCATCACAGTAAGATACAATTAATACATCATCTCCACAGATACTGTAAAAAGACAATGTGTCCATTATAGGCAAACCTGAATTGCTGCTTGCATAGATTGCTCGGATTCAAATTCAACAAACCCAAAGCAGTATTGATCAATCTGAAGCAATTGAAGTAAGAATGTCAGCCAAATAGCACCAGCTTGAACCAAAAGAAACTGTTACAACTAACCTTGTTGTTCCTAACTTGGATGCCGCCTGGCTTGATTGTACCAAATTTCTTGAACTCTTCTTCAACCATTTGGACAGTCGAATTGTAAGGCAAACCCTTGATGAAAATCGAATAGCCTTGTTCTGCAGGGTAAAATAATGATCACAGCTACGAACGCCAAAAGGACTACATATATATACTAAAGTAAAGCCATAACCAACCATCATGAGAAGTTTTATTCTTGGCAACACTTGTGCCAGCTGGAGTGGTTTCAGTAGTCTGCGAAGACTTTACAGAAGATTTTTCTGAACCTTCAACAGCCTTGGCCACAGGCTTGGTCGCAGGCTTAGGAGATGGCTTAGGTTTGACAACTGGAGTTGGTGGGGCCTCCTTCATGACTTTTACCTGCAGGTCAGTAATTAGAAAGAACCTCAAGTCCACAAAAGCTAAAGGAACATCAACATCAATTCATAAAAGCAATAATTCCATCACTTCGGAATTACATTACAAACATGGCAGTAAAGGCCTACTGATAAATACTAGAGGAAGTAGATAACTCACAATTGATGCATAAGTCTTCTTGGTGACATCCTTCTGAGCTGGAGAAGGAGGAGGGGGAGAAGCAGCAACAGGGGTCTTTTTCGGAATATCCTTCTGAGCTGGAGGAGGGTTATCCTTCTGGGCAGGAGGAGAGGGGGAAACAGCAACAGATATTTTTTTGGGAACCTCTTTGGTCACCTTCACAGGTGGCTCAACATTATTTTCAACAGTTCCATTGGCAGTGGGGTTACTTTGAACAGTTGTGGCATTAACAATGGGATTCCGAACATCCACGTCGGTGACACGGTCAGTAGTCGGACTCTCCACCACGACAGCTGGAGTAGGAACTGCTACTGTTGAAAATGTGAGTACATCAGTACACATGGAATTACAGTTATTTTAGAATAAATGCAAATAAAAATATCAACCTGATTGAGCAACAGGCCCATCCTTCTGAGTTCTTCCGTTTTCTAGATTCCTTTGTGTTATCAACCTAAAAATATCATTGAGAACAAAATAGCCGCCACCGTCTTGTGGCGCCAGGAAGAACGACTGTGTAAATCGTTGGCAGAAGTCATCAACCATGGTTAATGATCCAGTAACAACAATGAGAACACCACCATTGTGAGATAACACTGCATCTGCAGTCTCTATCTCTGTTAAGTATTTGCTGAAGTCCATGGCCATAATTTTCTTGCTGATCTCCTGTTGTAATACAGGAGGGTGCAAATAAGCATATAGTCAAGAATAAGGTCGTAGAAATTATAGCAACAAATTTCCATGGAACTTACCGGCAATGTTGTTACGTATTCCATGACTCCATCAGAACCTGTCCGGCCAATCCTACTTGTGTCTTGATAAAACTTGTGCGCCTGGTCTGGTGTCTCATGTAGAATATGGTAATATTGCTCAACAAACACAGAGCAAATCTACACGACAAAGAAGATGTGGATCAAAACTAGCATCCATGGCTTGTAATAGCCTGTTCACAGGAAAGAGAGAAACCTACCACTTGGGGACTCAAACGAGGAGCGGCCGGGCTTCCTGCTTGGGTTGCCATCGCTGAAAGAAAGGTATAGATTGATGCTTAGATAAAATAAACAGTAGATGGATATAAAAAGGTAGCAGCATTAAAAGAATGATTTAGAAAAGGGACTATTGGTCAACACAAAAGTCAGAATAAGGACTCAACAATCATCAGTTTCCTTTGACATGAAGACAGCGCGAACTACGAATCCAAATGCAGATTCAAGAAAGCATATACACCCCAAGCCTCTGTCCACGATAACAACATAAACAGAAGAGGGCCGACAAATTCAATCTACTCTAAGCACTATAACAAAAGGTCTGGCGGCATGAACCACGAGAATAGCACGTAAACCATTACAATCCAAACTCTATGATAATCCCAGACAGCTACTTCGTCGACAATAATGCCCAACCCCCGAGTAGATTACGACAATATACAAGCGTGGACATAAATCACGGGCGGATCTAGATGGCGCGCCGGCAGAAGTTGTGAAGGTCAACGGGATTCAACTAATCGCTGGGCGAAAACAGCATCATACCTCACGGGGCGGAGACAGCGGCAACGCGATGTCCCCGGCGAGGAGGAGCGGGTTCGGCGACGGCGGAGACGCGCGGGAGAGGCGGGGGCGCTGGGAGGGAGCGGGCGGGGGAACGAAGCGTCGGCGGCGGGATTGGGCCGCCGGCGCTGAAGCTAGGGTTTAGCACGGCGGAGAGATTTAGAGCCGCCGCTTTTTTTTTTCGAGGGAGATTGGAGACACGGACGCCTTGGTAGGGCTCGGGAGGAAGAGCCGGGGGCGACTTGTATAGGATCGGCGCCGTGGGTGCGTGCTCGCGATCCTGCAATATGGACCGTCAGATCGGGAATACATGGCATGGATTGAAGTTGAACTGGACTCGGAGGAGGACTCGGATTTTGTACGAACTCCCCTGTCCTACAAAAAATTGGGAGGAGGACTATGGTTTACCCCCAATTTTTTTGGGCTTTGGATGAATTTTTTTTTTTTGAGGAAACTTTGGATGATTTGCCTGTCACGTTGCATTGTACTCCGGACGGGTTTATACAGGACATAAAAGGGTCTGAAATTTTATTTTTCAGGTAATACGTGTCTCATTTTTATTTTCAAAGATCAAAGTACAATGTACACGTCGACCTGACAAAATTAAAAAGACAACGGAACACTAGCCTTTGTACAGAGAAAACACCACACACAAGAAGGAAAATTACAATCAAAACTGAAAAATGCTATAACATTTACATCAATGCATGTCACCTACCTCTCGCATCATCACAGCAGCCACAAAAAGAAAAGAAAATGACGGATCACCTCCACACTCGAGCTCGGCGTGGCTCCATCACTGATATGCAGCTTTGCGGATCTTTAAGGTGGCTCATCAAAGGTGAAACAATTACCGTTGAACGAATCAAACCGGCTCAACACCCCGGACACACCATCAAACTCCAGATTTGACACCCACGCACGACTAAGATGTCGGAGTAGAAAACCATACCTGCCGTTCATGAACAACGAGCCCAGCACACGATCCGGTCTCGCCAACCGGCTCGGCACGCATGTACTCTTCCTCACCTGCGCCTTTGGCCCTTGGTGTTCGTGTAGCGGCAGCCCCGGCCGGACACGCGAGGCGCTGGGGCGATGGCTGGTGACGTACGCTGGCGGGCGACCTTCGCCGCCGATCTCGAGCATGCACGGCATCTGACGCTCGCCGACGGCGAGATTCTCCTCCGACGCGACACTCTCCGCGTCGCCCTCTTCGACTCGCACGGGAAGACGGTCGACGCTCGCTACTTGCGTGTGGGTGAGAAGATTGACATCGGAAGTTTGGTTTCCTTTCCTTGTCATTTTGCTAGGGTTAGAGACCGGATTCCGACGACCGGCGGGATCCCTCCGGCGAATCGAAGGGAAGTTGTTATACCTGAGGCGGAATCGAGCCATGCAGCCACGTCTCGGGCGCAGGCGGTACATGGGCGCACGGTTCCGCCCCGGTCCAACGAGCGTGGGGTCCTGGGGCCTGCCCCACCTCCCACCATGGCGGATCCTCAACACGTGGAGACGAGACAATCCGACCGACATGGCCCTCCGGTGCCTAGGGTTTCCTCTGGTATAAAAGACCGGCGCCGTCGGTTCCCCATTTTAGATCTGGACGAGAGCTTTCTCCACTTTTGGGAGGCGCCTCCTTGCGCTGTTTCTAGGGTTCCTACCTCCTCCTCTTGGTGGGAAGGAAAAATCGGGGGTGATTGCAGATCCTTCGCCCAAGTTCCTTCCTCTCCTCCCCCCTTTGAGCCACCTGGTAGTTTGAATCGTGAGAAGAGAGATCTGAAGATGAGAGGGGAGAGATTTGGTGCGGGGAGACACGGCCGCGG
The DNA here is from genome assembly GCA_039707655.1 of Elymus sibiricus. Classification (NCBI taxonomy): domain Eukaryota; kingdom Viridiplantae; phylum Streptophyta; class Magnoliopsida; order Poales; family Poaceae; genus Elymus; species Elymus sibiricus. Next base: position 424,720,882 of record CM077667.1, on the reverse strand, counting down.
AGCGGGCCGCTTCGACCGCGGCGATGGTCGTGGCCGCGAGCATGTGTGGATTCGCAAGGATGAAGGCGGCACCTCCTGTACCAGGCGAGGATCTGGATCCGACGAGACCGGGTTCGAGAAGTGGAACGAAGCTGCAGGCAAAAATCTGATTGCTCCTCCTCGACAGGATCGCTGGAAGGGAGGCGGGGGCGATATGAACAAGCGCAAGTCGCTGACTCCTCCCAAGCCTCGTGCTCCCCCTGCTATGGCCGAACCCCCCATGGGTGTTCCTAAGGTCTGTCAGATTTGCAACATCCTTGGTCATTTCACTGCTAAGTGTCCTCAAGCCTTGTGTTCTAGATGTCAGAAAAAAGGCCACCTATCGGTTCTTTGCAATACTTTTCTTCCTTGGGAATTTGTTCCTTCCATGTGTGCTTTCCAGTCTAGGGGGCAGGGGTTTTATTACATGCATGATTTCTGTAATGATGGGATGCCTAAAGAAAGATCCACCAATGTCATCCCGACGGTGATTGAGGGGTCGGTCACTTCCAAAATTCTTGAGAAGGAATTTGAGATCTATATCGGCCAAGGCTGGCGCTGCTCTGCACATGCCATAGCTGATAAGAAACATGTCATGCGTTTTCCAAATCTTCGTGAAGTTGATAGGGCTCTATATGTTGAAAGAATTATGCTTAAATCCTGTGGTGCTGTGATTGGTATGTCTCCTTGGTCCGAAGATATGGATGCTGAGGCCTTATTGGAAATTGCCTGGGTTAAAATTGGCAAGATTCCTCTGGATAAGAGATGTGACAAAAACATAGCTTATGTTGGAGGCTTGATAGGTATAACTCTTGAAGTTGATATGTCTACTGTGAAGCGACCGTCATTTGTACGGTCCAAGATAGGCTGTCATTCTGTTGATATGATCCCTACCACTGCTGAAGGTTGCCTGGGAACCAAATTTTACAGATTCACTTATGAGATTGAGGAGGTGCTGGTCCGCAACCCTGTGGTGGAAGAAGAGGAGATAATTGCGGTCAGCAATGATGAGAAAAATAGCCCTACCCAGACCCCTAAACGTAAACGGCCTGATGATGAGAAGGAGAATAGACAGAATTTTGCTTGTAACAAACCTGGATCATCAAAAACTGCAGGCGGAAAAGCCTGTTGCCTTTCCCCTGAGGAAGAAGATATTGATGTCTCTTCTGAAAGCAGTGAGGATGACAACTCTCTTCTTATCGAGCAAATTTCCAGAACTCAGGGTGTGATGGTGCAACAAGATTGTGACAAGTGGCTAGTCCCTGTTAACTCAATGAAGTTCTCTCCAGCTACTGAAGTCCCTGTTGGACTTGAGCTGAAGGTGAATTTTCTCAAGCATTTCAATTCTTTGTTGTCACCTACACAAGCGGGTACTAATATCAACCAGATCCAGGAGATCGAGGGGGAGGTGGATCCTGAGGTCAAGACTTCCAATGACTATGTGGTACATCTTCCTTCAGAGAGTAATGAGGATATCATACCCACTCCTCCTCTTGCTTCTGAAACTTCCTTGCGGTTCAGCCGTCGAAAAGGGGCAGATCTGATGATGAAGATGGAGCAAAAAATAGCAAATCTGGCCAGGAAAAGAGATCTAGAAGGTACTTCTATGCCCTGTAATAACAATTCCTTTGCTGCCTTGTCTAATACTGAGTTATTATGTAAGGCAGCTAAGATGGGTGTATATATTCCTGATGAGGACTTCGAATGCATTGACATTCTTAGAGAACTAAATATAGTTCAGGAGAATCTTCGAGATAAAGCATGCAATGAGGAAGAGGAGGGGGAACTAGAGGATATAGTCATTGTTACGGGGTTAGGGAAGACTATGCCTGTTAATCTTACTTGGCTGGACCAAGAAGATGAAATCCTTAATCAACCCAGATCTAATAGTAAAAGTAAGAAGAAAAAACCCAATGTCAAAACTTTCAGGCCCGTGACTAGAAGTCAAAAGAAAAATAGTTTGGAAAGTGGTAGCCCCGCCCAGCATCCTGGCAGGGTTACCAGGGCCCGCAAACAAAAAGATCATTTCAAATGAGAGGTCTCATTTGGAACTACAGAGGGGTAGGTAAGAAGGGAATGGCTTCCTGCCTCTCTGATATCATTCATGACCATTTCCTGGACTTTATTGGCCTTCAAGAAACCATGAAGAAGGATTTTACCCCTAAAATGCTACGCAAATTGGACCCATTTGACTATTTCAAATGGGAATGGATTCCTTCTTACGGTAGATCTGGTGGTATTATCTGTGGGGCCAAGAAGGACAGTCTCGAAATAGTGACCTGTACTAAAGGCAGAAGTATCATGCGCCTTGATCTGCTAGATATTAAAATTAAATGCATATGGGGACTCCTGGTAGTTTACGACTTAGCTCATGAAGAATTCAAGGAGGATTTCCTAATTGAGCTGGCTATGTTTTGTGGTCATATGACTATTCCTTATATTGTTGGTGGAGATTTTAACATCCTGAGACACGGGGGAGAGAAGAACAAAAAAATGAACCATGTCAAATCCTCTGATATGTTTAATTCGGTTATCAACTCTCTGGGACTCCGTGAAATTTATATCAATGGGGGCAAATTTACCTGGACCAATAATCAAGCCCATCCGACCCTAGAAAAATTAGATCGCATCCTTATGTCTGATGATTGGGAAAAATTGTTTCCTTTGGTCACAACTAGAAAGTTAGTGAGAAAACTTTCTACCACAATCCACTCCTGATATCTTTAGAGGGGGAGATGAGAGATACTCCTAAACCCCGAGAATTTCGCCTTGATCTTTCCTGGCTCAAGAACGAGGACTTCCTGCGGCTGGCAGATCAGATTTGGAATAGGGAGGTTGCTGCCTCTGATACTATTGATAGGCTTAATATCAAACTAAAAAGGATCAAAACATACTTCAAAGGATGGGGGTCTAATAAATATGGTCATGATAAAAAAAAAGAACTTCACATGGAGCTGTCCATGTTGGAAGAACTAGAAGAAGAAGTACCCCTTACTCCTGAGTTGTATGATAGAAAAATTGATGTTAATGTTGAACTTCATGAGCTTTTAATCTCTGAGGAGATCTTCTGGTTACAACAATCCCACGAGCGCTGGTTTCTCAAAGGGGACCGCAATACAGAATATTTTCATAAAATTGCTAATGGTCGCAAGAGGAAACATACAATCCATTCGTTGAAATGTGGGGACATTGACATTGAGGGCACTGAGGAGTTGCTGTCCCATGGCACGGCCTATTACAGAGATTTATTCGGGCCTGCCCCTGGCAATCTTTTTAAAATGGATCCTAACACGTGGGGAAAAAATGAGAAGCTCAATGATGAGGGTAACAAAGATCTAACTAGGGAATTCACCGAGGAAGAGGTGAAGGCTGCTCTGTTTAGTATGGAACCTAATAGAGCTCCCGGACCTGATAATATTCCTGCGGAATTTTATCAATGTTGCTGGGAAACTGTCAAGGAGGATATTATGAATTTGTTTAAGGATTTCCATGCGGGGAAACTTGACATCCAGCGCCTCAACTATGGTGTTATCACCCTTGTGCCTAAAGTGTTGGGTGCGGACCGCATTCAACAGTTCCGCCCCATCTGCCTCCTTAGGGTCCCTTATAAACTTGTCACTAAGGTCCTTGATCGCCGTGTGGGGGTTTATGCCCATAAGCTAATTAGTCCCACCCAAAATGCTTTTGTTAAAGGGCACAACATTGCGGATGGTATCTTGGCCCTCCACGAGCTGCTTAACTATACCCATGTTAAGAAAAAAAGTTGGGGTGGTGTTGAAGATAGACTTTGAAAAAGCGTATGATAAGGTCAATTGGGAATTCCTTTTAGAATGTCACAAGATGAGAGGCTTTAATGAAACCTGGTGTGGTTGGGTGAGAAAAAATTTATCCAATGGTACTATTAGTATCAAGATGAATAACTGCGTGGGCCCTTACTTTCAAAGCGCAAAAGGGGTCCGCCAAGGCGATCCTATGTCTCCTTTCCTGTTTAACCTTGCGGCAGACTGCCTATCCAAGATGATCAATAATGCTAAAAAAATGGTCTCCTGACGGGACTGGCCTTGGACCTTATCCCTAACGGGGTGGCAGTGTTACAATACGCTGATGATACTATCATCTGCCTGGAGCATGATATTGATAAAGCTCGTAACCTGAAACTGCTTTTGCATATTTTTGAAAAGATGTCTGGGCTTAAGGTCAACTTTCAGAAAAGTGAAATTCTGACGGTTGGTGGTGATGACACTATCAACCAAATCTATGCTGATGTGTTTAATTGTGAAGTGGGTAACTTCCCCCTTAAGTACTTAGGCATGCCTATGAGCTTCACCTCCCTGATGGGAAATACCTCAAGAAATTTGATGACTGGGTGGGCAATGCGGCTTCCACGGGTGGAAGACTTACCCTCCTGACTTCTGTTGTTACACAGTTGTCTATGTACCATATGTCTATGTGGCTTATGAACAAAACTTTCATTGAGAAACTGGACAAACACAGAAGATGTTTCTTTTGGCAAGGGTGTAATAAAAAGAGAAGATACCATCTTGTGAGATGGAGCAGGATTTGTAGATCCAAAAATAAAGGGGGTTTGGGTATTAAAGACATGCATAAACAAAATACTAGCCTCATGGTGAAATGGTGGTGGAAACTAGATACCCAAGATGGGATTTGGCAAAAAAAATTGTGAGGGCTAGATACCTTACTAACCAGACTGTGGCCACAGTTAAACCTAGGTTTTCTGACTCCCCATGTTGGAAAGCGTTGTTAAAAGTAAAAGATGTGTACATGATGGGGAGAAGGCTGAAGCTGGGAAGTGGTGATCTGGTCAGGTTGTGGAACGATTCCATAAATGGCAATACTCCCCTTGGTGAGCTATATCCTAACCTCTTTGAGATTTGCAATGATCAAGATTGCACTGTGGATAAGTGGGAAGAGATCTCCCCTGCTTCCTTTTTTCGTAGAAGACTAAATCCAGTGCTATCTGATCAATGGGGCAAGGTTTATTCCATGATGGAAAATCTGCCAAGATCCGCTAACCCTGATCAGGTCTTTTGGGGGTTTCACAAGTCTGGTAAATTCACAACTATGTCTGTATACAAATGGCTGGAGAAGCCTCTCAGTGGTTGCCACTTTAATTGGATTTGGAAGGCTAAAATTCCTCTCAAAATCCAAATCTTCCTTTGGCAGATGTTCCAAGATGCTATTCTTACTCGTGATGTTATGCAACGAAAAAAATGGTCGGGGAAGCCTTCGTGCTCTTTCTGCACTTCCGGGGAGACTGTACATCATCTGATGTTTACGTGTCCTGTGGCTCGGGTGGTTTGGCAATCTATTGGGGTAGCTCTGGGCACTGATCTATGCCCGAACAACCATTGGCAATTCTTTTCCTGGTGTCATGCTTTCATCCCTGGAGAAGAATGTTTCTATACAGTTGGTTTAGCAGCAGTCACCTGGGCTATATGGCTGGCTAGAAACCGGGCCACGTTTGAGAAGAAGCTGATAAAATCTCCTTTTGAGATTGTGTTCAGTGCATGTTCCTTTTTGCTTTATTGGGCAGGTCTTCAACCCGACAAAGAAGCGAAGAAGATGAGGAGCGGGATCCAGATGATCCGAGAGGGTACCATGGCGCTGATGAAGGTTTGCGATGCCGCTAAATCTGTTGAAAACAAATGAAGGACTCCCCCCCCCCCGGGAAGTGATCGTGGACGAAGTGCAGAACATTCAGGCTTTTGCGTCGAGTGTCTTTGCCATCTCTGTTTGTTCTGAGCTCTCTTTTGGTCCAAGCTGAACTTGTAATCTGTGATTTTCTAGCTGGAATGTGTTGGAAATATGCCCTAGAGGCAATAATAATAAAGTGTTTATTATCATATTTCCCCGTTCATGATAATGGTTTATTATTCATGCTAGAATTGTATTGACAGGAAACTAAATACATGTGTGGATAATAGACAAATACTATGTCCCTAGTATGCCTCTACTAGACTAGCTCGTTGATCAAAAGATAGTCAAGGTTTCCTGACCATGGACATGAGTTGTCATTTGATAACAGGATCACATCATTAGGAGAATGATGTGATGGACTTGACCCAACCGTTAGCATAGCATATGATCGTTCAGTTTATTGCTACTGCTTTCACTATGTCAAATACACGTTCCTCTGACCATGAGATCATGCAACTCCCGGATACCGTAGGAATACTTTGGGTGTATCAAACGTCACAACGTAACTGGGTGATTATAAAGGTGCACTACAGGTATCTCCGAAAGTGTTTGTTGAGTTGGCTTGGATCAAGATTGGGATTTGTCATTCCGTCTGTCGGAGAGGTATCTCTGGGCCCTCTCGGTAATACAGCATCACAGAAGCCTTGCAAGCACAGTGACTAAAGAGTTAGTTGCAAGATGATGTATTATGGAACGAGCAAAGAGACTTGCCGGTAACGAGATTGAACTAGGTATTGGATACCGACGATCGAATCTCGGGCAAGTAACATACCGCCAGACAAAGGGAACAACGTATGTTGACATATGAGGTTCACCGATAAAGATCTTCGTGGAATATGTAGGAACCAATATGAGCATCCAGGTTCCGCTGTTGGTTATTGACCGGAGAGTCGTCTCGGTCATGTCTACATCATTCCCGAACCCGTAGGGTCCGCACACTTAAGGTTCGATGACGATTTAGTATTATATGAGTTATGTGATTGGTGGCCGAAGTTTGTTCGGAGTCCCGGATGAGATCACGGACATGACGAGGAGTCTCGAAATGGTCAAGAGGTAAAGATTCATATATTGGAAGGCTATATTCGGACGTCGGAAAGGTTCCGAGTGATTCGGGTATTTTTCGGAGTACCGGGGAGTTACGGAACCCCCCGGGGAAGTAATGGGCCTACATGGGCCATACGGGAAAGAAGAGGCAGCCCACAAGGGGTGGCTGCGCCCCTCCCCCTAGGGAGTCCGAATTGGACTAGGGGAGAGGGGGCGCACCCCCCCTTTCCTTCTCCTCTTCTCTCTCCCTTCCTTCCCCCTTCCAAGAGGGAATCCTACTAGGACTTGGAGTCCTAGTAGGACTCCTCTCTCTCCCTTGGCGCACCCCTAGGGGGCCGGCCAGCCTCCCTCCTTTATATACGGAGGAGGGGCACCCCTTGGAGACACACAATTGTCCCATAGCCGTGTGCGGTGCCCCGATCTCCGTTTTCCACCTCGGTCATATTTTCGGAGAGCTTAGGCGAAGCCCTGCCGGAATCACTTCACCATCACCGTCGCCACGCCGTCATGCTGACGGAACTCATCTACTACCTCGACATCTTGCTGGATCAAGAAGGCGAGGAACGTCACCGAGCTGCACGTGTGTAGAACTCGGAGGTGCCGTACGTTCGGTACTCGATCGGTGGAGCTCGAAGGATTGTTCGACTACATCAACCGCGTTGTGAGACGCTTCCGCTAACGGTCTACGAGGGTACGTAGACACACTCTCCCCTCTCATAGCGATGCATCTCCATGGATAGATCTTGCGTGAGCGTAGGAAATTTTTTGAAATTCATGCTCCGTTCCCCAACAGTGGCATCCGAGCCAGGTCTATGCGTAGATGTGATTTGCACGAGTAGAACACAAACGAGTTGTGGGCGTGGGTGTATACATATTGCTTGCCGTTACTAGTTGATACTTGATTCGGCGGTATTGTGAGATGAAGCGGCCCGGACCGACATTACGCGTACGCTTACGCGAGACAGGTTTCACCGCTACGTGCACTCGTTGCATAAAGGTGACTGGCGGGTGTCTGTCTCTCTCACTTTAGTTGAATCGGTTTCAATGAAGAGGGTTCTTTTAGAAGATCAAAAAGCAATCACTACACCACGTTGTGGTTTTGCGTAGGTAAGAACGGTTCTTGCAAACCCGTAGCAGCCACGTAAAACTTGCAACAGCAAAGTAGAGGACATCTAACTTGTTTTTGCAGGGTATGCTGGTGATGTGATATGGTCAAGACATGATGTGATATAAGTTGTTGTATGAGATGATCATGTTTTGTAAGTTATCAGGCAACCGACAGGAGCCTTATGGTTGTCTCTTTATTGTATGCAATGCCAACGCTATGTAATTGCTTTTCTTTACCGCTATGAGTTAGCAGTAGTAGTAGTAGCAATAGCCGGCGAGACGACCACGACACTGCGATGGAGATCAAGGTGTCACGACGCTACGATGGAGATCATGGTGTCAATCCGGTGACGATGGAGATCATGACGGTGCTGGGCTGATGGAGATCAAAAGCACAAGACGATGATGGCCATATCATGTCACATATATTGAATTGCTTGTGATGTTAATCCTTTTATGCATCTTATTTTGCTTAGGACGACGGTAGCATTATAAGATGATCCCTTCACTAAATTTCAAGATAAGTGTTCTCTCCTAGTATGCACCGTTGCGAAGGTTCGACGCTTCTAAGTACCACGTGATGATCGGGTGTGATGGATTCTTTCGTTCGCATACAACGGGTGTAAGCCAGTTTTACACACGCAGAATACTTGGGTTAAACTTGACGAGCCTAGCATATACAGATATGGCCTCGGAACACAAGAGACCGAAAGGTCGAACATGAGTCATATAGTAGATATGATCAACATGAAAGATGTTCACCATTGATAACTAATCCACCTCACGTGATGATCGGACGTGGTTTAGTTGATGTGGATCATGTTACACTTAGACAACTTGAGGGATGTTAATCTAAGTGGGAGTTCTTAAGTAATTTGATTAATTGAACTTCAATTATCATGAACATAGTCTTACTTGTCTTAGCAAATTTATGTTGTAGATCAATAGACCGCGCTGTAGTTCCCCTATTTTTATTATGTTCCTAGAGAAAACAAAGTTGAAAGTTGATGGAAGCAACTATGCGGACTAGGTCCGTGATCTGAGGATTGTCCTCACTGCTGCACAGAAGGCTTATGTCCTTAATGCACCGCTCAGTGAAATACCCCTACGGCTTCGTCTGTGGACGTTATGAATGTCTAGCAGACAAGAAAAGATGACTACTCGATAGTTAAGTGCGCCATACTTTATGGCTTAGAACCGGAGCTCCAAATATGTTTTGAGCAACACGGAGCATATGAGATGTTCCAAGAGCTGAAAATTTGTTTTTCAAGCTCACACCCGGGTCGAGAGGTATGACACCTTCGACAAGTTCTATAGCTACAAGATGGAGGAGAACAGCTCCGTTAGTGAGCAAGTACTCAGAATGTCTGAGTACTTCAAACACTTGAATCAAATGGGAGTTAGACTTCCGAATAAAGTGGTGATTGATAGAGTTCTCTAGTCACTATCACTAAGCTACTGGATCTTCGTGATGAACTATAAAAGGGATAGAAGATCCTTAAGCTATTCGCGATGCTACAAGCTGCGGATGTAGAAATCAAAAAGGGAGCATCAAGTGTTGATGGTTAATAAGACCACTAGTTTCAAGAAGGGCAAGGGAAAGAAAAGGGAACTTCAAGAAGAACGGTAAAACAGTTGCCGCTCACACAAAGAAACCCAAGGCTGAACCAAACCCGAGACTTAGTGCTCCCATTGCAAAGGGAAATGTCACAGGGAGCGGAACTTCCCCAAAGTTACTGGCAGATAATAAGACTGGCAATGTCAACAAAGATATTTGATATACATGTTGTTGATGTGTACCTTACTAGTACTCGTAGGAGCACCTGGGTATTTGATACTTGTTCAGTTGCTTGCAACTTGAAACATGGAGCTTCGGAATAAACGAGGGCTAGCTAAGAACGAGGTGACGATGTGCATTGGAAGTGTCTCCAAGGTTGATGTGATCACCATCGCCACGCTCTCTCTACCTTCAGGATTAGTGATGAACCTAAATAATTGTTATTTGGTGCTTGCGTTAAGCATGAACATTATATCTGATAGTGTTTATTGCAAGACGGTTATTCAATTTCAGAGAATAATTGTTATTCTATTTATTTGGATAATATCATTGATGATCATGCACTTAAAATGAAAGGTTTATTGAATCTTGATCGTAGTAATACACATGTTCATAACACAAATGCCAAAAGATAATGATAGTACCACATATTTGTGGCACTGCCGCTTATGTCATATCAGTGTTAAACACATGAAGAAACTCCATGCAGATGGGTTTTTTGGAATCTCTTGATTATGAATCATTTGAGACATGTGAAACGTGCCTTATTGGCAAGATGACTAAAACTCCGTTCTCCGGAACTATGGAGCGAGCAATCAACTTATTGGAAATAATACATACCGATGTATGCGGTCCGATGAGTGTTGAGGCGCGCGGTGGATATCGCTATGTTCTCACGTTCACTGATGATTTGAGTAGATATGGTGATGTCTACTTGATGAAGCATAAGTCTGAAACATTTGAAAAGTTCAAAGAATTTCAGAGTGAAGTAGAGAATCATCATAACAAGAAAATAAAATTCTTACGATCTGATCGTGGAGGAGAATATTTGAGTTACGAGTTTGGCACTCACTTAAGACAATGTGGAATTGTTTCACAGTTCACGCCACCTGGAACACCACAGCGTAATGGTGTGTCCGAACGTCGTAATCGTACTCTATTGGATATGGTGCGTTCTATGATGTCTCTTACCGATTTGCCACTATCATTTTGGGGTTATGCATTAGAGACAGCTGCATTCACTTTAAACAGGGCACCGTCTAAATCCATTGAGACGACACCGTATGAACTATGGTTTGGAAAGAAACCTAAGCTGTCGTTTCTGAAAGTTTGGGGCTGCGATGCTTATGTCAAAAGGCTTCAGCCTGATAAGCTCAAACCCAAAGCGGATAAGTGCGTCTTCATAGGATACCCAAAAGAGACCGTTGGGTACACCTTCTACCACAGATCCAAAGGCAAAGTATTCGTTGCTAAGAATGGATCCTTTCTAGAGAAGGAGTTTCTCTCGAAAGAAGTGAGTGGGAGGAAAGTAGAACTTGATGAGGTAATTGTACCTCCTCTGGATAGTAGTACGCCACAGAAAGAAATTTCTGTGACACCGACACAGACCAGAGCGGAAGTAGATGATGATGATCATGAAGCTTCGGATCAAGTTGCTGCAGAACCTCGTAGGCCAACCAGGACACGCTCCGCACCAGATTGGTACGGCAATCCTGTCTTGGAGGTCATGTTGTTAGACAACGGTAAACCTACGAACTATGAAGAAGCGATGGCGAGCCCGGATTCCGACAAATGGCTTGAGGCCATGAAATCCGAGATTGGATCCATGTATGAGAACAAAGTGTGGACTTTGGTAGACTTGCCCGATGAACGACGAGCTATTAAAAATAAATGGATCTTTAAGAAGAAGACGGACGCTGATGGTAATGTCACCGTCTATAAAGCTCGACTTGTTGCTAAAAGTTATCACCAAGTTCAAGGAGTTGACTACGATGAGACTTTCTCACCCGTAGCGATGCTAAAGTCTGTCAGAATTATGTTAGCAATTGCCGCGTTTTATGATTATGAAATCTGGCAAATGGACGTCAAAACGGCATTCCTTAATGGATTCCTTAAGGAAAAATTGTATATGATACAGCCATAAGGTTTTGTCGATCCTAAAGGTGCTAACAAAGTATGCAAGCTCCAGCGATCCATCTATGGACTAGTTCAAGCATCTCGGAGCTGGAATACTCGTTTTGATGAAGTGATCAAAGCGTTTGGGTTTATACAAGTTTATGGAGAAACTTGTATTTACAAGAAAGTGAGTGGGAGCTCTATAACATTTCTAATAAGTATATGTGGATGACATATTGTTGATTGGAAATGATGTAGAATTTCTGGAAAGCATAAAGAATTAATTGAAAGGAGTTTTTCAATAAAAACCTATTTTTGAGTTATCCACGGTTTGGGCATCGAGATCTATAGAGATAGATCAAGACACCTGATAAAAGATTTTCACACACCTTGATGAGATTTTGAAGAAGTTCAAAATAGATCAAGTCAAAAGAAATAAGTTCTTGGCTGGTGTGAAGTGGAGTAAGACTTGAAGATCTAGGTAAAGGTTGTTTACATGTTAGGCATCAAAATCTATAGAGATAGATTGAGATGCCTCATATGACTTTCACAAAACATATACCTTGACAAGATTTTGAAGAAGTTCAAATTGGATCAGTCAAAGAAGGAGTTCTTGACTGTGGTGAAAGGTGTGAAATTGAGTAAGACTCAAATCTCGACCACGGCAAAATAAATAGAATGGATGAAGGTTATCCCCTATGCCTCGGCCATAGGTTCTATAAAGTATGCCAAGCTGTGTGCCTTGCCATGTGTCTGGCAAAAGAGGTACCAAAGTGATCCAGGAGTAGATCACTGGACAGCAGTCAAATTATCCTTAAGATGACTAAGGAAGAATTTCTCGGGAATAGAGGTAATAAAGAGTTCGTCGTAAAGAGTTACGTCGATGCAAGCTTTAAATACTGATCCAAAAGACTATGAGTCTCAGACCGGATAAGTATAGTGGGGAGATCTTTTGGAGTAGCTCCAAACAGAGTGTGGTAGCAGCATCTACATATAACATAGAGATTTGCCAAGAAACACACGGATCTGAATATTGCAGACCCGTTGACTAAAACCTCTCTCACAAGCAAAACATGATCAGCTTTAGAACTGATTAAGTGTTAATTACATGGAGATGAAATCTAGATTATTGACTCTAGTGCAAGTGGGAGACTGTTGGAAATATGCCCTAGAGGCAATAATAATAAAGTGTTTATTATCATATTTCCCCGTTCATGATAATTGTTTATTATTCATGCTAGAATTGTATTGACAGGAAACTAAATACATGTGTGGATAATAGACAAATACTATGTCCCTAGTATGCCTCTACTAGACTAGCTCGGTGATCAAAAGATAGTCAAGGTTTCCTGACCATGGACATGAGTTGTCATTTGATAACAGGATCACATCATTAGGAGAATGATGTGATGGACTTGACCCAACCGTTAGCATAGCATATGATCGTTCAGTTTATTGCTACTGCTTTCACTATGTCAAATACACGTTCCTCTGACCATGAGATCATGCAACTCCCGGATACCGTAGGAATACTTTGGGTGTATCAAACGTCACAACGTAACTGGGTGATTATAAAGGTGCACTACAGGTATCTCCGAAAGTGTTTGTTGAGTTGGCTTGGATCAAGATTGGGATTTGTCATTCCGTCTGTCGGAGAGGTATCTCTGGGCCCTCTCGGTAATACAGCATCACAGAAGCCTTGCAAGCACAGTGACTAAAGAGTTAGTTGCAAGATGATGTATTATGGAACGAGCAAAGAGACTTGCCGGTAACGAGATTGAACTAGGTATTGGATACCGACGATCGAATCTCGGGCAAGTAACATACCGCCAGACAAAGGGAACAACGTATGTTGACATATGAGGTTCACCGATAAAGATCTTCGTGGAATATGTAGGAACCAATATGAGCATCCAGGTTCCGCTGTTGGTTATTGACCGGAGAGTCGTCTCGGTCATGTCTACATCATTCCCGAACCCGTAGGGTCCGCACACTTAAGGTTCGATGACGATTTAGTATTATATGAGTTATGTGATTGGTGGCCGAAGTTTGTTCGGAGTCCCGGATGAGATCACGGACATGACGAGGAGTCTCGAAATGGTCAAGAGGTAAAGATTCATATATTGGAAGGCTATATTCGGACGTCGGAAAGGTTCCGAGTGATTCGGGTATTTTTCGGAGTACCGGGGAGTTACGGAACCCCCCGGGGAAGTAATGGGCCTACATGGGCCATACGGGAAAGAAGAGGCAGCCCACAAGGGGTGGCTGCGCCCCTCCCCCTAGGGAGTCCGAATTGGACTAGGGGAGAGGGGGCGCACCCCCCCTTTCCTTCTCCTCTTCTCTCTCCCTTCCTTCCCCCTTCCAAGAGGGAATCCTACTAGGACTTGGAGTCCTAGTAGGACTCCTCTCTCTCCCTTGGCGCACCCCTAGGGGGCCGGCCAGCCTCCCTCCTTTATATACGGAGGAGGGGCACCCCTTGGAGACACACAATTGTCCCATAGCCGTGTGCGGTGCCCCGATCTCCGTTTTCCACCTCGGTCATATTTTCGGAGAGCTTAGGCGAAGCCCTGCCGGAATCACTTCACCATCACCGTCGCCACGCCGTCGTGCTGACGGAACTCATCTACTACCTCGACATCTTGCTGGATCAAGAAGGCGAGGAACGTCACCGAGCTGCACGTGTGTAGAACTCGGAGGTGCCGTACGTTCGGTACTCGATCGGTGGAGCTCGAAGGATTGTTTGACTACATCAACCGCGTTGTGAGACGCTTCCGCTAACGGTCTACGAGGGTACGTAGACACACTCTCCCCTCTCGTAGCGATGCATCTCCATGGATAGATCTTGCGTGAGCGTAGGAATTTTTTTGAAATTCATGCTCCGTTCCCCAACAGAATGTTTGTTGGTAGTTAGTTTGAGATATAGGTGTCAGCAGGTTTTAGTCCCATAGTGTCTGTTTCGATGTCGAGCGGTCACAGTGGGTTTCCTGCATGATGCGTCGAACTCGCTTTTCTCCTTTCCCTCCCCCTGCTTTGCTGGAACTGATGTATTTCCGTTCGTTAGTAATGGAAAGGGGTGAAAAGTCCGGTTCGAAAAAAAAGCACACGATCCACCATCTTTGTCGTGGTTTTGTCACGGCAGATGCCCGAAGGCTTAGGTTCGGAGTCAATGCCATGGAAGTGGACTCAAAGGGGTTAAGCAGGACAAGGGACACGGGTTTACCCAGGTTCGGCCCCTCACGATGGAGGTGAAAGCCTACGTCCTACTTAAGCTGTATTAACTGGTATATTGAGTACAAGGGGCGGCTTGCTTGCCCTAACTCTCAATTGCTTGATCTCTCTCGCCGTAAGGCTTGTCTGTCTTTTTTCCCCCTAACCCGCCGCAGGGGCTCACCTTTATATACACAGGTTGAGGCCCTGGGCTTACAAGAGTCCGGGTCGGGTTACACAACGTAACCGACCCTGGTTCTACTTTCCTAGTCTTACAAGGTAAGTCTTCACGTGGCGGCTCACCCTCTCAGGCCTTGAGTCGCCACCAGGCCTTGGGCCTTCAAAGGGCCGCCTGTTAACCGTCATCTTCATGTCTTGCCTTCCTGGGCTTGCTTGGGCTCTTGCGCCATGAGTCGCCAACCGTTGTAACCCGGCCCCTTAAGGGCGGGTCACACCGTGGGGTTATATCCCCAACATTAGGCCCCAAATTGATTTGAACATGTCATGTCAATTTAAATCCTTCCGTTGGCGAGTCTTCTTTAACTCTTCTGAAATCTAATCTCGGACTGGTCTTTCATAACCCGCCATATTCAACAGTGTGACGTCACCGCGAATCTTCGCCTGAACCCGCCATTCCGGAAATCGAGGCGCCTCCTCAGTCACGATAATTACGTCGCCTCGATCTTCGGGCTTGCCGTTTCACTGTCCCTTCTCCTTATAAATGGGCGCGGGGGTCCCTCCTTTTCCACTTACCCCGTCACCTCTCCTCCTTCTTCTTCCTCGCGCCAGCTACAGTGTACACCGCAGCAGCCTGAAGCTCCGCCGTCGTCGTTCCTCATCGACAGCCTCGACTCGGGCCGCTGCATCAACCTGACTGGATCAGAGCCCAGCGGCGCATCTCTGCTTTCCGATCAGACGTCCAGGTAATGCCCTTTCTCTTCCACGGATTCACATTAGATCCGGTCTGTTCATCGAGCTCGCCGGAGTTCTTTGCCTGTTCTTCGTGTTCCTCGTGCCAAAAAATGATGCTTCAATCCGAATCAAGGTAGAAAATATTGCGGCAGTAGCTAGCTCCCCCTTTGTATATTGTATGGATCGATTCTGCTTCGGCATTAGCGAGTTGCTGATTTATCTGTTCTTCCACTATCTGATAGGGTTGATAGTTTTTCCCTTTTCTAGATTGCCTGTAGATCCGAAAAAATTGCTACGGATTGTGAAACTTTGTTTGTCCAACACTTAGTGAAATTCTGGCCATCCTTGGATGCACCGATAACTGACCCGCCCTTCACCCTTTGGGCGGCTTAGCACATATTTTGTAACTTGCCATAGAGTCTTATTACTGCTTCTTTTACGTAACCCGCCAGTCTGCCACCGGCTCTTAATTTCAAAGATTAACCCGCCAATATGTCAAGCGCAACATCGTCTTGTGACTGGGTCCAATCCGGAGTTACCGAAGATCTACTGTTAGACTATGTGAAGATAGGCGTGTTACCGGCTCGGGACGTCATTCAGTGGCGGGCTCCCGGGTTAGAGAAAAGACCCAGACCTCAAGACGGAGAAGTCGTTGTTTTCGCTGACCACCTCGTCCGCGGCTTCAGCCCGCCCGGGTCTAAATTCTTCCGAGATGTTCTGCACTTTTTTAAGCTTCACCCTCAGGACATAGGCCCCAATTCAGTCACCAATATCTGTCAATTCCAAGTCTTGAGTGAGGTGTATCTGCAAGAAGAACCTTCTGTGGACATTTTTCGTGATTACCATTATATCAACCGCCAAACTGAGAAAGCAGGCGGCTCAAGTCTGGAACTCGGCGGCGTGACTATACAGAGGCGGAGAGATGTGCCTTACCCATCTGCTACCCTGCCAAGTCATCCTAAGAACTGGAACAGGACATGGTTTTATTGCAAAGACACTTCTCCGGAGGGTGAAAATCCGCTGCCGGGTTACCGCCCTACCCGGCTTCCCAGCTCCGGAGAACTTCCCGACAGGCTATCCACTTCTGAAAGAGCGAAGTATGCCACTTCCATTGCCAAGATCAAAGCTTTGATTGCAAACGGATTAACTGGTGTCGACCTGACCCGCTGCTGGGTCAGCTGGCAAATATCGCCCCTGAGCCGGCGTGACCGGCTTATATTTGAATACACGGGTGAACCCAATGACCCCCTCTGCTTCTCAAACGCCCAATTGTCCCAATAGGAAATCAGCAATAGCGTTAAAAATCTTCTCGGCGAAAAACAGGAAACTTGTGATAAAATTGGGCTGAGACCCTTCTATGCCCAGAACCCGGCTCCGCCTGTAAGAAAAACTTCTGGAAACCTTACCATCTTTGTTTTGCTCGTTTTAATTTGCATCTTTTAACCTCTCTGGCGGCTTGCGCGCAGGCCGGCTCAGATTTCTGGAAGAAAAAACTCAACCCGCCCGTGAGGAAGCCCAGGGCGGGTAAAACCCTTGCTCATAAAAGGAGAACCACCGCCTCCTCTATTCCTGAGTCTAATGATTCAGAGGTAAAGCTTGACTTCTTCTGACCATCTCTTTATACAGCTTACTGATGATATTTATTTCACAGGTTGAACCAGAGACCAGCCGTGTGGACGCTCCTGAGGTAATCAATATTTCCTCCGATTTAGAAAATTCTCCCCCAAAGAAGAAACGGCGGGTTATCCGAAAAGTCCCATTCTCATCCTCTTGCTTACTTGGACTGCCATTTTCTTTTGAAAAAGCAACAGCACACCTCCAGACGTCAGACCCGGAGTGCCGGCTCTGAGGAGCTGATGGGCGGCTTACCCAACTCCCCGGCTTCCCGGAAGCGTCCTGCAGAGGTACTTTTTACCCAAGTCTGATCATCTTAACAGTCTTGTCTTGCAACCTTACTTTACCTGAAGAACTGTAACTTTTCTAGGACTCGCCCCCTTCGTCTGGCGACTCAACGGCCACTAAGCTGCCTCCATTGAGAATCAACCCAGAGTATGCATTTTTCCTTTGCACTATATTTTTCTTCAATCTTGTCTTTTATTTGACAATGGTTTTTGCTCTCTAGGGCTCCAGCGAAGCGGAAGAAAACCGGCCGGTCTGAAACCGCCCCCACTGTTCAAGAATCGGATAAATCCAAGCCGGCTTCCCCTGTACCTCATGCTGAGCCTACAGAAGCTATAAAAGAAACACCTGCCGATGATCCTCAGCCCCACGAGCCGGCTGTTAATGATACGGTCGCTCCTACGAGCCCTCCACGAACTGACTTCCAAACGCCGAGCTCTCCAGTTACCAAAAACGTCGCTCTTACTGGGGCGGGTTATCAATCAACCTCTCATGTGCTGACAAGACACACCGGCGAGGCTAAAGAGAACTCGCCAGAAAGATTCGACTTTGCATTGCCCTCGTTGGAAAAGATGTCTACAGATGATCTTCATGCCGGCTATTTAAATCGCCTCAGCGCAAGCCACAACATGGAGCGAAAACTTGTTAGCCTTATGAAGTCCAAATTTGAGGTACTGCTCCTTTCTTGCTTTCCTTATACCCTTATGTAGCCCCCAAGATCCGGTTTAGTCTTGCAAAATAGTAGACCGGGTCTTATACTTCTTGTCATACTTCAAATTATAATACTTGTAGTCCCCAAGTATCGGGTTAATACTGATATTGAGCCGGTACTTAGTTGAAAAGGTTGATCCAAGTGTAGCCCCCGAGTTCGGGTCATGACGATGAGCCAGAACTCCATTGTAAACTTTGGAGAGCTCTGTGTAGCCCCCGAGTGCCGGCTTAACCTTAACAAAGATGAGCCGGGACTGCCATGTAGACTTAGAGAAAAACACAGGCATTAGCCCCCAAGTGTCAAGTATATTGCTTGCAATCTGCTTGAGACTTATAACAAAATAGTTTTACCAATGTGCGAATCATATCCTGACTGAAAACCTTTGAAACTGTCTTTTGCGTAACGCAGGAAGCTTTAGCAACTGCTGAGTCGAATTTCACTGTGCAACAAGCCGCCAGGGCTGAGGCGGACAATAAATGGCGAGTTGCCGTGACAGAGCTGGAGAAAACCCGGGCTGAACTCGCTGCTTATCAGAAGACGGCTGAGGCGGAAAAAGCTGCTATAACCCAACGAGCCAACGAGACTGAAAACCGGCTTAAGGTTGTGTCCAATGAGCTACAAACTCTCAAAGACCATATCTCCAGGATGACTTCTGCGATCTTCGGTAAGTGCCAAGCACTTGAGAATTACCTTGTCTTGTTGAATAACTCATACAGGCGGCTTATAATACTTAACTATCTTGCAGGTGAACGGAGCCGCCAACTCGCTTCTGACAGCGTGATTAAGCTGAAAGCCATCTACTCCTTAACCGAACAGTTATATTGCGGGACCCTCTGCACCATGAAGGCGATGCTGACCGAGAAATGCATCCCAAAGCATATGAAGGGGGTAATAGAACTTCTATCCACCCTGCCCAAACAGGTTGGAGAACTCAAACGGTCAGCCGGCAGGCAGGGAGCCATGGCTGCTTTAAGCCGGTGTCTTGCTTTTGCCTCGGAATTAACTACAGCGGAAATGACGGACGGGTTCCCAGCCAAAAAGGTCGACGGCTCAGATTTCACAGAAGCCGACTACGTCAAATGTATGAAAGATTCCCGGGTGCTGGCCTCAAGTCTTGCCAATGAGTTAGACCTTTCCACATACCAGGCGGCTTATGACGCGGAAAACAAACGCGTGCGCGGCCCAATCTTTGAATCGAGGAGCCTGACTCCCGCGCATCGTAAGCAGCTCTTCGCTCCTGACCTTGATGCATCTCCCGTCTTCGACCAGACCCAATTTGAGGTCTTAACACGCTGCAACTGGGATGTCGACAATCTTCAGATCGAAGAGGTCGAAGACCCGGCGAAGGATGACTAGCCAGCGAGCTGTACTTTCGGCTGAAACTGATAACTCGGCCTGTCTGAGCCGCCAAGGCTGTCTTTTGTAAAAAACTTTAATCTTGCCTTGTCTTGTACTCCATTGGGAGCTTTTGTAATAGCTGTGGAGATATCTGAAATGCCTGAGTCGTGCCTTCGTGCACGTATAACCCTTTTTGAATAGTCTTGCTGCAATGACATCTTTCATATGCTCTTACTCTCAACCATGCTTTCAATGTCCATGGCGGCTTATCAGAAAAGATAAAACCTGCAAAAATAACCAAGACAGAAAACTTCTATATTGTTGTAAGGGCGGCTTATAACAGCACAACCCGGAGATGTCTTTCATGGTCTTGCGTCTTGTTTCATAATCTTTCCTTGACCCGGCTTGTCAAAACCGGAATGATATGTAAGTGTGATGTATGATGCAATGCATGACGTATGATGTAATGCACGATGCATGATGCAATGCATGATGTATGATGTTCTCTGCTCTTGCAAGTCATCCAAAAAGGGGGTAAGTGGCCAACTCGCTGCACCCCAATATTGGAGAGGTTATCAAAAGAGGGGGTGAGTGGCTAACTCGCTGCACCCCAATTTTGAAAAAAGGTCATCAAAGAGGGGGTAAGTATTCAACTCGCTGCACCCCAATTTGGAAAAAATCATCAAAAGAGGGGGTAAGTTCTCAACTCGCTGCACCCCAATTTTGGAATAAGTCATCAAAGAGGGTGTAAGTATTCAACTCGCTGCACCCCAATTTGGAAAAAATCGTCAAAAGAGGGGGTAAGTTCTCAACTCGCTGCACCCCAATTTTGGAATAAGTCATCAAAGAGGGGGTAAGTATTAAACTCGCTGCACCCCAATTTGACCTTGTCAATGACATACTTGTGCACAATCTGAGATACATGAAAAAACGGCAGAGGCCCCGGCTTATGGGGATGCCAACTTTATTTATCATATATGTGATATGTACAATGACTCAAGTGTAATAAGGCCGTAGATGAGCTATGTTCCACGGCCGGCGGGTCTCCTGCCCAGAGGTATTTGACTCGTCTCGCACGTCAACTAGGTAGTATGATCCATTGTTGAGATTCTTGCTGACCACAAAAGGCCCTTCCCATGGAGGAGATAGCTTATGCATATCCGTCTGGTCTTGAATCAAACGCAACACTAAGTCGCCTTCTTGAAACGTCCGGGTCTTAACTCTGCGGCTGTGATAGCGACGCAGGTCTTGCTGATAAATCGCCGAACGAGCCGCCGCCAGATCACGTTTCTCCTCCAGAGCATCTAGCGCATCCTGACGCGCCATCTCGTTGTCTTGCTCAACATAAGCCGCCACACGCGGCGAGTCATGACGTATGTCGCTTGGTAATACAGCTTCCGCGCCGTAAACCATGAAGAAAGGTGTATAACCCGTCGATCTATTGGGAGTAGTATTGATGCTCCATATCACTGATGGTAACTCCTCAACCCAACAACCCGGTGTTCGCTGCAAAGGAACCATAAGCCAGGGCTTGATACCTTTCAAGATCTCCTGGTTAGCACGCTCCGCCTGACCATTGGACTGTGGATGAGCAACCGCCGAAACATCAAGCCGGATATGTTCATTCTCACAAAACGTCTGCATAGCCCCCTTGGACAGGTTTGTACCATTATCAGTGATAATACTGTGAGGATAACCAAAACGGTAGATTAACTTCTTAATAAATTGAACCGCCGTAGCCGCGTCACACCTACTGACCGGCTCAGCTTCCACCCACTTGGTAATTTATCCACCGCCACCAAAAGGAGGGTCTTCTTATCTTTATATCTCTTGAAGGGTCCAACCATGTCAAGCCCCCAGACCGCAAACGGCCAAGTAACTGGAATCATACGCAGCTCCTGAGCCGGCACGTGAGCACGACGCCCAAACTTCTGACATCCATCACACTTAAGAACCAGGTCTTCCGCGTCCTTATGAGCCGTCAGCCAGAAGAAACCATGACGGAAAGCCTTGGCCACCAAAGATTTTGAGCCGGCATGATGACCGCAGTCGCCAGCGTGAATTTCATTTAAAATCTCCTTACCCTCTTCTGGTGAAACACACCGCTGAAAGACGCCGGTGACGCTGCGTCTATGTAACTCGCCATTGAGGATAGTCATAGATTTAGACCGCCTTATGATTTGTCTGGCCAAGATCTCATCCTCTGGTAACTCACCGCGCGTCAGATATGCCAAGTAAGGCAATGTCCAGTCAGGAGTAGCATGTAGAGCCGCCACCAATGGCCCCTCCGGGTCAGGGACAGCCAGGTCTTCCTCTGAAGGCAGCTTGACAGACGGGTGGTGTAACACGTCCAAGAAGACGTTAGGCGGCACCGGCTTACGCCGTGAGCCGAGTCTTGCCAACGCGTCAGCCGCCTCGTTCTTGCGACGGTCAATATGGTCCACCTGATAGCCTTTGAAGTAACCAGCAATTTCATCCACCGCCTGACGATAAGCCGCCATCCTTGGGTCTTTGGAGTCCCAAGTGCCTGAAACCTGCTGAGCCACGAGGTCTGAATCGCCAAGACATCGAACCCGGCTCAGGCTCATCTCTTTCGCCACGCGGAGACCATGAAGCAAGGCTTCATACTCAGCTGCATTGTTAGTACAGGTAAATATTAGTCTGAGCACATAACAGAACTTATCACCTTTAGGGGAGGTTAAGACAACCCCAGCCCCCGAGCCTTCTAGCTGTCTAGACCCATCAAAGTGAATCGTCCAGTAAGTGTTATCCGGCTTTTCCTCGGGCGCCTGCAGCTCTGTCCAGTCGTTAATGAAATCCACCAAAGCTTAAGACTTGACAGCCGTACGAGGCACGTACGTAAGGTTGAGAGGCCCAAGTTCCAATGCCCACTTTGCAATCCGACCAGTGGCCTCCCTGTTCTGAATTATGTCCCCCAACGGGGCAGAGCTCACCACAGTAATCGGGTGGCCCAAGAAATAGTGCTTCAGCTTGCGATTCGCCATGAACACCCCATACACCAGCTTCTGCCAATGGGGGTACCTTTGCTTAGACTCACTCAACACCTCACTGATGTAGTAAACTGGCCTCTGAACCGGATATTCCTTCCCTGCCTCCTTTCGCTCCACCACCACTGCGGCACTGACTGCTCTGTTATTAGCCGCCACGTAGAGGAGCAACGGTTCCTTCTCAATTGGAGCAGCCAAGACGGGCGGCTCAGACAGCTGCCTCTTAAGAGCTTCAAACGCCTCACCCGCCTCCTTACACCAGATGAAGTTGTCTGTCTTCTTCATCATCTGATACAAGGGGATAGCTTTCTCGCCCAGGCGGCTTATGAACCGGCTTAACGCAGCGATTCGACCCGCCAGGCGCTGAACATCGTTAACACACTTCAGTTCTGACAGGGAGGTAATAGCTTTTATCTTGTCCGGGTTAGCTTCAATGCCTCGCTCTGAAACTAGAAACCCCAAGAGTTTTCCTGCTGGAACTCCAAAAACACACTTGGCCGGGTTAAGCATCATTTTGTAAACCCGTAGATTATCAAACGTCTCCTTCAGGTCTTCGAGCAGAGTCTCCTTCTTCTGAGACTTAACCACAATATCATCCACATAAGCATGAACATTGCGCCCAATTTGATTGTGAAGACAGTTCTGCACACAGCGCTGATAAGTCGCCTGGGCACTCTTGAGCCCAAAAGGCATAGACACATAGCAGAAAGCACCAAAAGGCGTTATGAAAGCCGTCTTCTCTTGGTCCTTAACCGCCATCTTGATCTGATGATACCCGGAGTAAACATCCAGGAAACATAGGCTCTCGCAACCCGCCGTGGCATCAATGATTTGATCAATGCGGGGGAGGGCAAAAGGGTCAATCGGGCATGCCTTGTTGAGATCCGTGTAATCCACACACATGCGCCACGTGCCGTTCTTCTTCAGTACCAACACCGGGTTAGCAAGCCACTCCGGGTGAAACACTTCGACGATGAACCCTGCAGCCAAGAGCCGGGCCACCTCTTCTCCAATGGCTTTACGTCTCTCTTCGTTAAACCGCCGGAGGAACTGTTTAACCGGCTTAAACTTAGGATCCACATTAAGATGGTGCTCAGCGAATTCTCTCGGTACACCCGGCATGTCAGAAGGCTTCCATGCAAAGATGTCCCGATTCTCACGGATGAATTCGATGAGCGCGCTTTCCTATTGGGGGTCCATATTGGCCCCAATAGTGAACTGCTGTGATGAGTCGCCCGGTTTAAAGTCCACCAACTTAGTATCTTCTGCCAAAAACTTGAGGGGCGGCTCAGATTCCGTGTTGGGTTTCTTCAGAGAGGTCATATCTGCCGGGTCGACATTCTGCTTATAGAAATTAAGTTCTGCCTCTGCACAGCTTGTCTCTGCGTAAGCCGCATCACCTTCCTCACATTCCATAGCCGTCTTCCGATCACCATGTACAGTAATCGTTCCCTCCAAGCCGGGCATCTTGAGCTGCAAATACACATAACAAGGTCTGGCCATGAACTTCGCGTAAGCCGGCCGTCCAAAAATAGCGTGGTACGGGCTCTTGATCTTGACCACCTCAAACCATAGAGACTCCACCCTGTAGTTGTATTCATCCCCAAAAGCCACTTCCAAAGAGATCTTCCCGACTGGGTAAGCCGACTTTCCTGGTACCACACCGTGAAAGACTGTTGAAGAAGGCTTAAGATCCTTGTCAAGTATGTTCATCCGGCGAAAGGTGTCATAGTACAAGATGTTAATGCTGCTGCCGCCATCCATAAGTACTTTAGTGAACTTGTATCCTCCCACTTGGGGGGCAACTACTAAGGCTAGCTGCCCCGGGTTATCAACACGTGGCGGGTGATCCGCCCTGCTCCAAGTGATGTCATACTCAGACCACTTGAGATACTGTGAGAGAGCCGGCATGACCGCGTTAACCGCCCGTTTGTGTACCTTCCATTCCCGTTTGTCAAGGCTGGTTGTGAAGACGTGGTACTGACCCCCGCTGAGCTGCTTCGGGTTACTCTGATACCCTGACTGGTTATTCTGCTGCTGGCCTCCGCCACCAGACTATTGGTTATGACCTCCTTTGTTGCCTTGACCCTGGCCGCCCGGCCCTGAGCCGCCCGACGGGCCATTACCGTTGTTACGATGCTGCTGAATGCTGTAGTTCCGGAAATCCCGCATAACGCTGCAATTTCCCCATGTATGATCTGCTTGCTTGCCATTCCGGCTGTCCTCTGGACAAGGTCTATTAAGCATCTCCTCTAGAGGAATCTTACCTCTGTTAAAAGGCTGTCTATAATTCCCATTGCCCTTAGCACGGTTATTCCCAGTGTTGGTATTAGCCACTAGCTCTGACTCGCCTTCCGGGTGTTTCCGCTTTCCAGCGTTGTTACTTCCAGCCGTACCCGGCTGCTGACCCTTGCCATTGTTACCCTTTTTCCCCAACAATCTTGCATATGTCATTGATGCAGACCACGATCTGCATCCGCTCATGGACTACCACCCAAGCTCCACGACAGTGCTGGAGCAAACGTTGTTGCAACGGCGGAGCCCGAGGACACAAGTCCACCACAAGGACGCACCGTCATCACGTCATTCTTGCTTGAATAGACTTGTTTTCAAATTCATCCCCAACCATAGGACCGATTGCCTCGTCGGAGAAGGATCTGAAGAATCTTTATTCAGCTTCGTCATATCCACCGGCGAAGCCAAGATGATGAAACAACCTGAAAAATCTAAGCTACTAGGGCCTAAAATTATCCACACACGTGGATCCGACGACCCCCCCACCACCACCACCGATGACATCATCGGTGGAGGGGAGCCGCCACAGGACGGCGTGTGGAGGAACA
Source organism: Elymus sibiricus (assembly GCA_039707655.1). NCBI lineage: Eukaryota > Viridiplantae > Streptophyta > Magnoliopsida > Poales > Poaceae > Elymus > Elymus sibiricus. Next base: position 424,695,403 of record CM077667.1, on the reverse strand, counting down.
CTCCTAGCGACTCGCGCGTCCGAGATGCCTTTCTTTCTTCGCATCTGAAGTTGCCAAGACTCCCTGTTATTATGCTTTTTATGTAATTTATGATATGATTGATTTTTGATGAAATAGGCACAAGAATATATCAGATTTCATGCCACAAAGTCTCTCAAACGCCGTTTTTATCTATCCACCTGCATACTTCGTCACTTGTCATCCCATAAATAAATGAGCGTTGGTCATCAAATACGCGTGTGATGACGAGGAAGTTTACTGGCTCCTCCTCGCAGCATTAATTTCAGTAACTCGCTTCTTCAAAAACACATGCAAGTCTTTTACTTCTATCCAAAGAAAATTTGAAAATGTGCCTACTAACCCTGTGTGGAGGGAGTAACTGGGTTTCCCTACATTGTGTAGATATTTTATCGGTTGACCTATGACAGCTCGGTGTTGGAAATATGCCCTAGAGGCAATAATAAAGTGGTTATTATTATATTTCCTTGTTCATGATAATTGTTTATTATCCATGCTATAATTGTATTGATTGGAAACTCAATTGCATGTGTGGATACATAGACAACACTGTGTCCCTAGTATGCCTCTAGTAGACTAGCTCATTAATCAAAGATGGTCAAGGTTTCCTAGCCATAGACATGAGATGTCATTTGATAACGGGATCACATCATTAGGAGAATGATGTGATGGACAAGACCCAAACTATGAACGTAGCATATGACCGTGTCAGTTTATTGCTATAGTTTTCTCCATGTCAAGTATCTGTTCCTATAACCATGAGATCATGTAACTCACTGACACCGGAGGAATACCTTGTGTGTATCAAACATCGCAACGTAACTGGGTGACTATAAAGATGCTCTACAGGTATCTCCGAGGGTGTCTGTTGAGTGGGCATGGATCAAGACTGGGATTTGTTACTCCGTGTGATGGAGAGGTATCTCAGGGCCCACTCGGTAATACAACGTCACAATAAGCCTTGCAAGCAAAGTGACTAAAGTGTTAGCCACAGGATCTTGTATTACGGAACGAGTAAAGAGACTTGCCGGTAACGAGATTGAACTAGGTATAGAGATACCGACGATCGAATCTCGGGCAAGTAACATACCGAAGAACAAAGGGAACAGCATACGGGATTAACTGAATCCTTGACATAAAGGTTCAACCGATAAAGATCTTCGTAGAATATGTAGGAACCAATATGGGCATCCAGGTCCCGCTATTGGTTATTGACCGTAGAGGTGTCTCGGTCATGTCTACATAGTTCTCGAACCCGCAGGGTCTGCACACTTAACGTTCGGTGACGTTTCGGTAGTATTGAGATATATATGTTGGTGACTGAAGGTTGTTCGGAGTCCCGGATGAGATCCCGGATGTCACGAGGAGCTCCGGAATTGTCCGGAGGTAAAGATTTATATATAGGAAAGTGGTATTTGGGTTTCGGAAAAGTTTTGGGTATTTCCGGTAGTGTACCGGGAGTGACGAATGGGTTCCGGGGGTCCACCAGGTGGGGCCCACCCACCCCGGGGGGGGGGGGGCACATGGGCCCAAGAGGTGGCGCACCAGCCCCTAATGGGCTGGGGAATCGACCCCATAAGGGCCCATATGCCCAAGAGGAAAAAAAGATGGTGATAGGAAGGAATAGGACTCCTTCCTAATATGAATCCACTTCCTACTAGGAAGTGGATTGGACTCCTCCATGCCCTGGTTCAGCCGACTCCTAGGGGAAACCCTAGGGAGGCTGCCTCCTCCCCCTCCCTCCTATATATACTAGAGGAATAGAGCCCCCAAAGACACACGACCACGTGCTAGTTCTCTATTCCACCAAATAGATTCCGGTAGTGCTTAGGCGAAGCCCTGCCGGGATAACTCCACCACCACCACCACGCCGTCGTGCTACTGGAGATCTCATCCACCTCTCTGCCCCCTCTTGCTGGATCAAGAAGGCAGAGATCGTCATCGAGCTGTACGTGTGCTGAACGCGGAGGTGCCGTCCGTTCGGCGCTAGATCGGGACGGATTGCGATTTGGATCGCGAAGACGTTCGACTACATCAACCGCGTTTATTAACGCTTCCCGCTTAGCGATCTTCAAGGGTGCTTAGATCCACTCTCCCTCTCGTAGATGCTTATCACCATGGATAGATCTTGCGTGTGCGTAGGAAATTTTTTGTTTCCCATGCAACGTTCCCCAACAGTGGCATCATGAGCTACATCTATGCGTAGATGAGATCACGAGTAGAACACAAAGGAGTTTGTGGGCGTTGATGCTCAGATTGCTTGCTCCCTTGGTCTTTTCTTGATTCAGCGGTATTGTGGGATGAAGCGACCCGGACCAACCTTACTCGTACGTTTACGAGAGACCGGTTCCATCAACTGACATGTGACTTTGTTGCATAAAGATGGCTGGCGGGTGTCTGTCTCTCCCACTTTAGTTGGATCGGATTCGACAAAGGCGGTCCTTGAGAAGGTTGAATAGCAATTTGTGTATCACCGTTGTGGTTTTTGCGTAGGTAAGAATCGTTCTTGCTAGATACCCGTAGCAGCCACGTAAAACATGCAACAACAAGTAGAGGACGTCTAACTTGTTTTTGCAGGGTATGTTGTGATGTGATATGGCTAATTACATGATGAGATATATGTGATGTATGAGATGATCATGTTTTGTATAGAATATCACGACTTGCATGTCGATGAGTACGGCAACCGGCAGGAGCCATATGGTTGTCTTTAATTTATTTTTGCCATTTTTGCTGTACTTTATCGCTATGAGTTAGCAATAGTCGTAGAAGCAATAGTTGGCGCGACAACCTCATGGCGACATGTTGATGGAGATCAAGATGATGGAGATCATGGTGTCATGCCGGTGATGATGGAGATCATGCCGGTGCTTTGGAGATGGAGATCAAAAGCACAAGTTCATGGCCATATCATGTCACTTATGATTTGCATGTGATGTTAATCCTTTTATGCATCTTATTTTGCTTAGGATGACGGTAGCATTATAAGGTGATCCCTCACTAAAATTTCAAGATTAAATTGTGTTCTCCCTGAGTGTGCACCGTTGCGAAAGTTCGTCGTTTTGAGACACCACGTGATGATCGGGTGTGATAGACTCTACGTTCACATACAACGGGTGCAAGCCAGTGTTGCACGTGCGGAACACTCAGGTTAAACTTGACGAGCCTAGCATGTACAGACATGGCCTCGGAACACAAGAGACCAAAAGGTCGAACATGAGTCATATAGTAGATATGATCAACATGAAGATGTTCACCATTGAAACCACCTCATCTCACGTGATGATCGGACTTGGGTTGGTGAATTTGGATCATGTGACACTCGAATGAACAGAGGGATGTCAATTTGAGTGGGAGTTTTTAAGTAATATGATTAACTAAACTCATTATCTTGAACAATAGTCTAAGTTGTCTTTGCAAAATTTATGTTGTAGATCAATGGCTCGCGCAGTAACACCCCTGAATTTCGATGCGTTCCTAGAGAAAGCTAAGTTGAAATATGATGGAAGTAACTTTGTAGACTGGGCCCGTAATCTGAGGATTATCCTCACGGATTCCCAAAAGGCTTATGTCCTTGATGCACCGCTTGGTGAACCACGTGCTCCAGTAGAGGCTGCAGACGTTGCGAACGCCTGGCAGACACGTTCTGATGATTACTCAATAGTTCAATGTGCAATGTTGTATGGCTTAGAACCGGGACTTCAAAGACATTTTGAACGTCATGGGGCATATGAGATGTTCCAGGAGTTGAAGTTTATCTTTGAGAAGAATGCCCGAATCGAGAGGTATGAGACCTCCGATAAGTTCTATGCTTGCAAGATGGAGGAGAACGGGTCTGTCAGTGAACACATACTCAAAATGTCTGGGTATTCTAACCGTCTGGCTGAATTGGGGATGCCCCTTCCGCCAGAGGCGATCACTGACAGAGTTCTTCAATCACTGCCACCTAGCTACAAGAGCTTCGTGTTGAACTATAACATGCACGGGATGAACAAGTCAGTCGCCGAGCTGTTTGGGATGCTAAAAATCGTTGAGTCTGAGATTGAGAAGGAGCATCAAGTGTTGATGGTCAATAAAACCACTAGTTTCAAGAAGAATGGCAAGGGCAAGAAGGGTAACTCCAAGAAGAGTGGCAAAGCAGTTGCCCCTCCCGTGAAGAAACCCAAGGCTGGACCCAAGCCAGAAACTAGGTGCTTTCATTGCAAGGGAACTGGTCACTGGAAGCGGAACTGCCCCAAATATATGGTTGACAAGAAGGCGGCCAACACCAAACAAGGTATATATGATATACATGTTATTGATGTGTACCTTACCAACTCTCGTTGTAGTGCCTGGGTATTTGATACCGGTTCGGTTGCTCACATTTGCAACTCAAAGCAGGAACTACAGAATAGACGGGGCTGGCAAAGGACGAAGTGACGATGCGCGTGGGAAATGGTTCCAAGGTTGATGTGATCGCCATCGGCACGCTCGCTCTTCGATTACTATCGGGATTAGTGATGAACCTGAATAATTGTTATTTAGTGCCTACGTTAAGCATGAACATTATATCTGGATCTTGTTTATTGCGAGACGGTTACTCATTTAAATTAGAGAATAATGATTGTTCTATTTATATGAGTAATATCTTTTATGGTCATGCACCCATTGTGAGGGGTTTATTCTTATTGAATCTCGATAGTGATGATACACATGTTCATAACATTGATGCCAAAAGATGTAGAGTTGATAATGATAGTACCACTTTCTTGTGGCACTGCCGCTTAGGTCATATTGGTGTAAAACGCATGAAGAAGCTCCATGCTGATGGACTTTTGGAGTCACTTGATTTTGAATCACTTGACACATGTGACCATGCCTCATGGGCAAGATGACTAAGACCCCGTTCTCTGGAACAATGGAACGGGCAAGTGACTTGTTGGAAATCATACATACTGATGTGTGCGGTCCGATGAGCATTGAGGCGCGCGGTGGATATCGTTATTGATACGTCTCCAACGTATCTATAATTTTTGATTGTTCCATGCTATTATATTATCTGTTTTGGATGTTTTATATGCATTAATATGCTATTTTATATTATTTTTGGGACTAACCTATTAATCTAGAGCCTAGTGCCAGTTTCTGTTTTTTCCTTGTTTTTGAGTATTGTAGATAAGGAATATTAAACGGAGTCCAAACGGAATAAAATATTCGCGATGATTTTTCTTGGACCAGAAGAAACCTACCAGACTTGGAGATGAAGGCAGGAGACCTGTCGGGAAGTTACACGCCTGCAGGGCGTGCCCCCATGGCTTGTGCCCCCCCTGCAGGTCCTCTAACCCTATTCTTCGGCCTATAAATTCCCAAATATTCCCCCAATACCAAAGGGAGCCACGAAAATACTTTTCCGCCGCCGGAAGCCTCTGTTCCCGTGAGATCCCATCTTGGAGCCTTTTCCGGTAATCTGCCGGAGGGGGATTCGATCATGGAGGGCATCTACATCAACTCCATTGCCCCTCTGATGATGCGTGAGTAGTTCACCACAGACCTTCGGGTCCATAGCTAGTAGCTAGATGGCTTCTTCTCTCTCTTTGTTCTTCAATACCATGTTCTTCATGATCTTCATGGAGATCTATCCGATGTAATACTCTTTTGCGGTGTGTTTGTCAAGATCCGATGAATTGTGGGTTTATGATCAGATTATCTATGAATATTATTTGAATCTTCTCTGAATTCTTATATGCATGATTTCATATCTTTGCAAGTCTCTTCGAGTTATTGGTTTGGTTTGTCCAACTAGATTGGTAATTCTTGCAATGGGAGAAGTGCTTAGTTTTGGGTTCAATCTTGCGGTGTCCTCACCCGGTGACAAAGTAGGGGTAGTGAGGCACGTATTTGTATTGTTGCCATCGAGGATAAAAAGATGGGGTTTTCATCATATTGCTTGAGTTTATCCCTCTACATCATGTCATCTTACCTAATGCGTTACTCTGTTCTTCATGAACTTAATACTCTAGATGTAGGCAGGAGTCGGTCGATGTGTGGAGTAATAGTAGTAGATGCAGAATCGTTTCGGTCTACTTGACACGGACGTGATGCCTATATGCATAATCATTGCCTTGGATATCGTCATAACTATGCGCTTTTCTATCAATTGCTCGACAGTAATTTGTTCACCCACCGTATTATTTTCCTTCATGAGAGAAGCCTCTAGTGAAACCTATGGCCCCCGGGTCTATTTTCCATATTATATTGTTAGATCTATAAACCAAAAATACCAAAAATACTTTGCTGCAATCTTTTTACTTTTGTTTTACTTTTTGTTTTAGCAATCTTTTATATCTATCTCTATCAGATCTCATCCTTGCAAATAACCGTGAAGGGATTGACAACCCCTTTATAGCGTTGGGTGCAAGAGTTTGATTGTTTGTGTAGGTGCGAAGATTGGGGACTTGCTTGTATCTCCTACTGGATTGATACCTTGGTTCTCCACAACTGAGGGAAATACTTATCTACTTTGTTGCATCACCCTTTCCTCTTCAAGGGAAAACCAACGCAAGCTCAAGAAGTAGCAAGAAGGATTTCTAGCGCCGTTGCCGGGGAGATCTACATCAAGCCTACCAAGTACCCATCACAAACTCATCTCTTGCATTTACATTATTTGCCATTTGCCTCTCGTTTTCCTCTCCCCCACTTCTAAAACGATTTTCAGAAAAAACCAAAAAGATTTGCCTTTTTATTTGCCCTTCTTCCGTTCGTCTTTTCGTTTGCTTTTTGTTTGCTTGTGTGCTAGATTGCTTGCTTTGTCACGATGACTCAAGAGAATACCAAGTTGTGTGACTTCTCCAATACTAATAATAATGATTTTATTAGTACTCCGATTGCTCCTGCCACTAGTACGGAATCTTATGAAATTAATGCCACTTTGCTTAATCTTGTTATGAAAGAACAATTTTCCGGACTTCCTAGTGAAGATGCTGCATCCCATCTAAATACTTTCGTTGAGTTGTGTGATATGCAAAAGAAGAAAGATGTGGATAATGATATTGTTAAATTGAAGCTATTTCCGTTCTCACTACGAGATCGTGCTAAAACTTGGTTTTCATCTTTGCCTAAAAATAGTATTGATTCATGGAATAAGTGTAAAGATGTTTTTATTTCCAAGTACTTTCCGCCCGCTAAGATCATCTCCCTTAGGAACGATATAATGAATTTTAAGCAACTTGATCATGAGCATGTTGCACAATCTTGGGAGAGTATGAAACTAATGATTAGAAATTGCCCCGCGCATGGTTTGAGTTTATGAATGATTATACAAAAAATTTATGCGGGATTGAATTTTGCTTCTAGAAATCTTTTAGACTCCGCCGCGGGTGGTACTTTTATGGAAATCACATTAGGAGAAGCTACTAAACTCCTAGATAATATTATGGCAAATTACTCTCAATGGCATACCGAAAGATCTCCTACTAGTAAAAAAGTGCATGCTATTGAAGAAATAAATACTTTGAGTGAAAAGATGGATGAATTAATGAAATTGTTTGCTAGTAAGAGTGCTCCTATTGATCCTAATGATATGCCTTTGTCTTCTTTGATTGGAAATAATAATGAATCTATGGATGTGAATTTTGTTGGTAGGAACAATTTTGGTAATAACGCGTATAGAGGTAATTTCAATCCTAGGCCGTTTCCTAGTAATTCCTCTAATAATTATGGTAATTCCTACAACAATCCTTATGGAAATTATAATAAGATGCCCTCTGATCTTGAGAATAATATTAAAAAATTTATTAGTTCGCAAAAGGGTTTCAATGCTATGATTGAAGAAAAATTGCTCAAGATTGATGATTTGGCTAGGAACGTTGATAGAATTTCGCTTGAGATTGATTCTTTGAAAATTAGATCTACTCCACCCAAGCGTGATATTAATGAGTCTTTAAAAGCTATGAGAATTTCTATTGATGAGTGTAAGGAAAGAACCGCTAGAATGCGTGCTAAGCGTGAATGACTTGAAAAGGTGTGTTCTCGTGATAATATTGATGAAGATCTTAAAGTGGTTGATGTGACTCCTATTGAATATTTGTTTTCTACTTTAAATCTTGATAAAGATGGGACTGGAGATAAGTCAACTTTAGTTAAAAGGCGTCCCAATGATTCGGAGTTTATAGATCTTAATGCTAAGATTGATAAAAGTGGGATTGAAGAGGTCAAAACTTTAAATAGCAATGAACCCACTCTTTTGGATTTCAAGGACTTTAATTATGATAGTTATTCTTTGATTGATTGTATTTCCTTGTTGCAATCCATGTTGAATTCTCCGCATGCTTATAATCAAAATAAAGCTTTTACTAAACATATCGTGGATGCTATGATGAAGTCTTTTGAAGAAAAACTTGAGTTGGAAGTTTCTATACCTAGGAAGCTTTATGATGAGTGGGAACCTATTATTAAGATTAAAATTAAAGATTATGAGTGCCATGCTTTGTGTGATTTGGGTGCTAGCGTTTCCACGATTCCGAAAACTTTATGTGATGTGCTAGGTTTCCATGAATTTGATGATTGCTCTTTAAATTTGCATCTAGCGGGTTCCACCATTAAGAAACCTATGGGAAGGATTAATGATGTTCTTATCGTTTCAAATAGGAATTATGTGCCCATAGATTTCATTGTTCTTGATATAGATTGCAATCCTACATGTCCTATTATTCTTGGTAGACCTTTCCTTAGAACGATCGGTGCAATTATTGATATGAAAGAAGGAAACATTAGATTCCAATTTCCATTAAGGAAAGGCATGGAACACTTTCCTAGAAATAAAATAAAATTACCTTATGAATCTATTATTAGAGCTACTTATGGATTGCATACCAAAGATGACAATACCTAGATCTATTGCGTTATGCCTAGCTAGGGGCGTTAAACAATTGCGCTTGTTGGGAGGCAACCCAATTTTATTTTTATGCTTTTATTTTTTTCTTATGTTTTTGAGTGATTTACACATTATTACCTCTGTAGTAATTGTGTTTTCTTGTTTTAATTAGTGTTTGAGCCAAGTAAGACCTTTGGGATGGTCTACGGTGATTGTGATTTGATTTTGCTGAAAAACAGAAACTTTTGCGCTCAGTCCAGGAATTTTATAAATTGACCAGAGCTTCAAATGAGTCGGAAATTTTTACAAAAGATTGATATACAAATTTCCCTGATTTTCCTAATTTTTAAGAATTTTTGGAGTTACAGAAGTATTCGAAGTCTATATATTTCTACAGACTGTTCTGTTTTAGACAGATTCTGTTTTCTTTGTGTTGTTTGCTTATTTTGATGTATCTATGGGTTGTATAGGGGGGTATGAACCATGGAGAAGTTGGAATACAGTAGATATTACACCATTATAAATAAATAATGAGTTCACAACAGTACCTAAAGTGGTGATTTATTTTTCTTATACTAACGGATCTCACGAGTTTTCTGTTGAGTTTTGTGTTGTGAAGTTTTCAAGTTTTGGGTAGAGATTTGATGGACTATGGAATAAGGAGTGGAAAGAGCCTAAGCTTGGGGATGCCCAAGGCACCCCAAGCCAAATTCAAGGATACCAAAGAGCCTAATCTTGGGGATGCATCCCCTCTTTCGTCTTCAATCCATCGGTAAATTTACTTGAGGCTATATTTTTATTCACCACATGATATGTGTTTTGCTTGGAGCGTCTTGTATGATATGAGTCTTTGCTTTTTAGTTTGTCACAATCATCCTTGCTGCACACATATTTTTAGGGGGACACACATTAATCGTGAATTTATTAGAATACTCTATGTGCTTCACTTATATCTTTTGAGCTAGGCAATGTTGCTCTAGTGCTTCACTTATATCTTTTTAGAGCACGGTGGTGTTTTATTTTATAGAAATAATTGAACTCTCGTACCTCACTTATATTATTTTGAGAGTCTTTAAACAGCATGGTAATTGGTTTAGGTTATGAATTTAGTCCTAATATAATGGGCATCCAAGAGGGATATAATAAAAACTTTCATATTAAGTGCATTGAATACTATGAGAAGTTTGATTCCTTGCATATAGTTTTGAGATATAAAGATGGTGATATGAGAGTCATGCTAGTGAGTAATTGTGGATTAGTAGAAATACTTGTGTTAAAGTTTGTGATTCCCGTAGCATGCACGTATGGTGAACCGTTATGTAACGAAGTCGGAGCATGATTTGTTTAATGATTTTCATCCTTTGTGTGAGGGTCGGGAGCGCGCGATGGTTAACTCCTACCAACCTCTCCCCTAGGAGCATGCGTCTAATACTTTGCTTCGATAACTAATAGACTTTTGCAATAAGTATGTGAGTTCTTTATGACTAATGTTGAGTCCATGGATTATACGCACTCTCACCCTTCCACCTTTGCTAGCCTCTCTAGTACCGCACAACTTTCGCCGGTGCATTTAAACCTACCATATACCCTTCCTCAAAACAGCCACCATACCTACCTATTATGGCATTTCCATAGCCATTCCGAGATATATTTTCATGCAACTCCCACCGTTTCATTTTTCATGACACGCACCATCATTTTCATATTGCTTTGCATGATCGTAAGATAGCTAGCATGATGTTTTCATGGCTTGTCTGTTTTTTGATGTCAATTGCTAGGCTAGATCGTTGCACATCCCGGTACACCACCGGAAGCATTCATATAGAGTCATATTTTGTTCTAGGTATCGAGTTGTAATTCTTGAGTTGTAAGTAAATAAAAGTGTGATGATCTTCATTATTAGAGCATTGTCCCGTGAGAGAAAAGGATGATGGAAGCTATGATTCCCTCACAAGTTGGGATGAGTCTCCAGAATTTACAAATAATAAAAGAGGCCAATGAAGCCCAAATAAAAGAAAAAGAGGCCAAAGATGCCCACCAAAATAATAATAAAAAATGAGAGAAAGAGAGAAGGGACAATGCTACTATCTTTTTCCACACTTGTGCTTCAAAGTAGCACCATGATCTTCATGATAGAGAGTCTCCTATTTTGTCACTTTCATATAACTAGTGGAATTTTTCATCATTATGCACAACCACTTAGTTTCTTTTTGAGCTTTCATACACTTATAGCTCTAGTGCATCCGTTGCATGGCAATACCTACTCACTCACATTGATATCTATTGATGGGCATCTCCATAGCCCGTTGATACGCCTAGTTGATGTGAGACTATCTTCTCCTTTTTTCTCACAACCTCCACCATATTCTATTCCACCTATAGTGCTATATCCATGGCTCACGCTCATGTATTGCGTAAGAGTTGAAAAGGTTTGAGAACATAAAAGGTGTGAAACAATTGCTTGACTTGTCATCGGGGTTGTGCGTGATTTAAATACTTTGTGTGGGGAAGATGGAGCATAGCCAGACCATATGATTTTGTAGGGATAGCTTTCTGAGGCCATGTTATTTCGAAAAGACACAATTGCCTTGTTAGTATGCTTGAAGTATTACTGTTTCTATGTCAATATTAAACTTTTGTTTCGAATCTTGCGGATCTGAATATTCATGCCACAATAAATAATATTACATGGATAAATATGTTAGGTAGCATTCCACATCAAAAATTCTGTTTTTATCATTTACCTACTCGAGGACGAGCAGGAATTAAGCTTGGGGATGCTTGATACGTCTCCAACGTATCTATATTTTTTGATTGTTTCATGCTATTATATTATCTGTTTTGGATGTTTTATATGCATTAATATGCTATTTTATATTATTTTTGGGACTAACCTATTAATCTAGAGCCTAGTGCCAGTTTCTGTTTTTTCCTTGTTTTTGAGTATTGCAGATAAGGAATATTAAACGGAGTCCAAACGGAATAAAATCTTCGCGATGATTTTTCTTGGACCAGAAGAAACCTACCAGACTTGGAGATGAAGGCAGGAGACCTGCCGGGAAGTCACAAGCCAGCAGGGCGCGCCCTAGGGGGGGCGCGCCCCCCTGGCTTGTGGCCCCCCTTGCAGGTCCTCTAACCCTATTCTTCGGCCTATAAATTCCCAAATATTCCCCCAATACCAAAGGGAGCCACGAAAATACTTTTCCGCCGCCGGAAGCCTCTGTTCCCATGAGATCCCATCTTGGAGCCTTTTCCAGTAATCTGCCGGAGGGGGATTCGATCACGGAGGGCATCTACATCAACTCCATTGCCCCTCCGATGATGCGTGAGTAGTTCACCACAGACCTTAGGGTCCATAGCTAGTAGCTAGATGGCTTCTTCTCTCTCTTTGTTCTTCAATACCATGTTCTTCATGATCTTCATGGAGATCTATCCGATGTAATACTCTTTTGTGGTGTGTTTGTCGAGATCCGATGAATTGTGGGTTTATGATCAGATTATCTATGAATATTATTTGAATCTTCTCTGAATTCTTATATGCATGATTTCATATCTTTGCAAGTCTCTTCGAGTTATTGGTTTGGTTTGGCCAACTAGATTGGTAATTCTTGCAATGGGAGAAGTGCTTAGTTTTGGGTTCAATCTTGCGGTGTCCTCACCCAGTGACAAAGTAGGGGTAGCGAGGCACCTATTTGTATTGTTGCCATCGAGGATAAAAAGATGGGGTTTTCATCATATTGCTTGAGTTTATCCCTCTACATCATGTCATCTTACCTAATGCGTTACTCTGTTCTTCATGAACTTAATACTCTAGATGCAGGCAGGAGTCGGTCGATGTGTGGAGTAATAGTAGTAGATGCAGAATCATTTCGGTCTACTTGACACGGACGTGATGCCTATATGCATAATCATTGCCTTGGATATCGTCATAACTATGCGCTTTTCTATCAATTGCTCGACAATAATTTGTTCACCCACCATATTATTTTCCTTCATGAGAGAAGCCTCTAGTGAAACCTATGGCCCCTGGGTCTATTTTCCATATTATATTTTCAGATCTATAAACCAAAAATACCAAAAATACTTTGCTGCAATCTTTTTACTTTTGTTTTACTTTTCGTTTTAGCAATCTTTTATATCTATCTCTATCAGATCTCATCCTTGCAAATAACCGTGAAGGGATTGACAACCCCTTTATAGCGTTGGGTGCAAGAGTTTGATTGTTTGTGTAGGTGCGAAGATTGGGGACTTGCTTGTATCTCCTACTGGATTGATACCTTGGTTCTCAACAACTGAGGGAAATACTTATCTACTTTGCTGCATCACCCTTTCCTCTTCAAGGGAAAACCAACGCAAGCTCAAGAAGTAGCAGTTATTTTCTCACCTTCACCGATGACTTAAGTAGATATGGGTATATTTACTTAATGAAACACAAGTCTGAAACGTTTGAAAAGTTCAAACAATTTCAGAGCGAAGTTGAGAATCATCGTAACAAGAAGATTAAATTCCTACGATCTGATCGAGGAGGAGAATATCTGAGTTATGAGTTTGGCAGTCACTTAAGACAATGTGGAATTGTTTCACAATTGACACCGCCTGGAACACCACAACGTAACGGTGTGTCCGAACGTCGTAATCGAACCTTATTAGATATGGTTCATTCTATGATGCCTCTTGCCGATTTGCCACTATCGTTTTGGGGTTATGCATTAGAGACAGCTGCATTCACTTTAAATAGGGCACCATCGAAATCCGTTGAGACGATGCCATATGAACTGTGGTTTGGCAAGAAGCCAAAGTTGTCGTTTCTTAAAGTTTGGGGATGTGATGCTTATGTCAAAAAGCTTCAGCCTGAAAAGCTGGAACCCAAAGCGGAGAAATGCGTCTTCATAGGATACCCAAAAGAGACAGTTGGGTATACCTTCTATCTCAGATCCGAAGGCAAAGTGTTTGTTGCTAAAAACGGAACATTTCTTGAGAAAGAGTTTCTCTCGAAAGAATTGAGTGGGAGGAAAATAGAACTTGATGAGGTTGTTGAACCTTTACTTCGACCAGAGAGTAGCGCAGCGTAGAAAGATGTTTCTGTAGAGCCTACATCGGTTGAAGAGGAAGTTAATGATGATGATCATGAAGCTTCGGATCAAGTTGCTATCGAACCTCGTAGGTCGACAAGGACACGTACTGCTCCTGAGTGGTACGGTAACCCTGTCTTAGAGGTCATGTTGTTGGACAACGATGAACCTACGAGCTATGGAGAAGCGATGATGGGCCCAGATTCCGAGAAATGGTTAGAGGCCATGAAATCCGAGATGGGATCCATGTATGAAAACAAAGTATGGGCTTTGGAAGTATTACCTGAAGGGTGAAAGGCCATTCAGAACAAATGGATCTTTAAGAAGAAGACGGACACGGACAGGAATGTCACCGTCTATAAAGCTCGACTTGTGGCAAAGGGTTTTTCACAAGTTCAAGAAGTTGACTACGATGAGACCTTCTCACCCGTAGCGATGCTTAAGTCCGTCAGAATCATGTTAGTAGTAGCTGCATTTTTCAATTATGAAATTTGGCAGATGGATGTCAAAACAACGTTCCTTAACGGTTTCCTTAAGGAAGAGTTGTATATGATGCAACCAGAAGGTTTTGTCGATCCAGAGAATGCTGACAAAGTTTGCAAGCTCCAGCAATCCATTTATGGACTGGTGCAAGCATCTCGGAGTTGGAATCTTCGCTTTGATGAGGTGATCAAAGCGTTCGGGTTTATACAAGTTTACGGAGAAGCTTGTATTTACAAGAAAGTGAGTGGGAGCTCTATAACGTTTCTAATATTATATGTGGATGACATATTGCTGATTGGAAACAATATAGAAATGTTGGAAAGCATGAAGGAATATTTGAACAAGAGTTTTTCAATGAAGGACCTAGGAGAAGATGCTTTCATATTAGGCATCAAGATCTATAGAGATAGATCGAGACGCTTGGTAGGACTTTCACAGAGCACATACCTTGACAAAGTTTTAAAGAAGTTCAAAATGGATCAGTCCAAGAAGGGGTTCTTGCCTGTATTGCAAGGTGTGAAGTTGAGTAAGACTCAATGTCCAGTGACTGCAGAAGATAGAGAAAAGATGAGTGTCGTCCCCTATGCTTCAGCCATAGGCTCTATCATGTATGCAATGCTGTGCACAAGACCCGATGTCAGACTTGCCATAAGTATTGCCGGAAGGTTTCAAAGTGATCCAGGAATGGAACACTGGACGGCGGTCAAGACTATCCTTAAGTACCTGCAAAGGACTAAGGATATGTTTCTCGTTTATGGTGGTGATCAAGAGCTCGTCATAAAGGGTTACGTCGATGCAAGCTTTGACACTGATCCAGATGACTCTAAGTCTCAAACCGGATACGTATTTATTCTCAATGGGGGTGCGGTAAGCTGGTGCAGTTCCAAGCAGAGCGTGGTAGCTGATTCTACATGCGAAGCGGAGTACATCGCTGTCCCGGGGCGGCGAAGGAAGGTGTCTGGATGAAGGAGTTCATGACAGATCTTGGAGTAGTGCCTAGTGCACTAAACCCAATGACTCTGTTCTGTGACAACACTGGTGCCATTGCTCTGGCCAAGGAACCAAGGTTTCACAAGAGGACCAGGCACATAAAGCGACGCTTCAATTCCATCCACGATTACATCAAGGAGGAGGACATAACTATTTGCAAAGTGCACATGGATCTGAATGTCGCAGACCCGTTGACTAAACCTCTTCCAAGGGCTAAACATGATCAACACCAGACTGTATGGGTGTTAGATTCATTACAATGTAAATCACATAGTGATGTGAACTAGATTATTGACTCTAGTGCAAGTGGGAGACTGTTGGAAATATGCCCTAGAGGCAATAATAAAGTGGTTATTATTATATTTCCTTGTTCATTATAATCATTTATTATCCATGCTATAATTGTATTGATTGGAAACTCAATTGCATGTGTGGATACATAGACAACACTGTGTCCCTAGTATGCCTCTAGTAGACTAGCTCGTTAATCAAAGATGGTCAAGGTTTCCTAGCCATAGACATGAGATGTCACAAGATCCAAACTATGAACGTAGCATATGACCGTGTCAGTTTATTGCTATAGTTTTCTGCATGTCAAGTATCTGTTCCTATAACCATGAGATCATGTAACTCACTGACACCAGAGGAATACCGTGTGTGTATCAAACGTCGCAACGTAACTGGGTGACTATAAAGATGCTCTACAGGTATCTCCGAGGGTGTCTGTTGAGTGGGCATGGATCAAGACTGGGATTTGTTACTCCGTGTGACGGAGAGGTATCTCAGGGCCCACTCGGTAATACAACGTCACAATAAGCCTTGCAAGCAAAGTGACTAAAGTGTTAGCCACGTGATCTTGTATTACGGAACGAGTAAAGAGACTTGCCGGTAACGAGATTGAACTAGGTATAGAGATACCGACGATCGAATCTCGGGCAAGTAACATACCGAAGAACAAAGGGAACAACATACGGGATTAACTGAATCCTTGACATAGAGGTTCAACCGATAAAGATCTTCGTAGAATATGTAGGAACCAATATGGGCATCCAGGTCCCGCTATTGGTTATTGACCGTAGAGGTGTCTCGGTCATGTCTACATAGTTCTTGAACCCGCAGGGTCTGCACACTTAACGTTCGGTGACGTTTCGGTAGTATTGAGATATATGTGTTGGTGACTGAAGGTTGTTCGGAGTCCCGGATGAGATCCCGGACGTCACGAGGAGCTCCGGAATGGTCCGGAGGTAAAGATTTATATATAGGAAAGTGGTATTTGGGTTCCGAAAAAGTTTCGGGTATTTCCGGTAGTGTACCGGGAGTGACGAATGGGTTCCGGGGGTCCACCGGGTGGGGCCCACCCACCCCGGGGGGGGGGCACATGGGCCCAAGAGGTGGCGCACCAGCCCCTAATGGGCTGGGGAACCGACCCCATAATGGCCCATATGCCCAAGAGGAAAAAAGGTGGAAATAGGAAGGAATAGGACTCCTTCCTAATATGAATCCACTTCCTAGTAGGAAGTGGATTGGACTCCTCCTTGCCCTAGTTCGGCCGACCCCTAGGGGAAACCCTAGGGAGGCTGCCTCCTCCCCCTCCCTCCTATATATACTAGAGGAATAGAGCCCCCAAAGACACACGACCACGTGCTAGTTCTCTATTCTCTAGTTCCTCCACCAAATAGATTCCGGTAGTGCTTAGGCGAAGCCCTGCCGGGATAACTCCACCACCACCACCACCACGCCATCGTGCTGCTGGAGATCTCATCCACCTCTCTGCCCCCTCTTGCTGGATCAAGAAGGCGGAGATCGTCATCGAGCTGTACGTGTGCTGAACGTGGAGGTGCCGTCCGTTCGGCGCTAGATCGAGACGGATTGCGATTTGGATCGCGAAGACGTTCGACTACATCAACCGCGTTTCTTAACGCTTCCCGCTTAGCGATCTACAAGGGTACATAGATCCACTCTCCCTCTCGTAGATGCTCATCACCATGGATAGATCTTGCGTGTGCGTAGGAAATTTTTTGTTTCCCATGCAACGTTCCCCAATACTCGGGACCACATGCAATGGCTCAATGGTCGCTTTACTTCATTGTCTTCGGAAATCCCTCGTGAGCTCAAGTTATCATTTCCCTCCTCTTATTGCTCGGCACCCTACCACAAACCCGCCTCCCACTGCAACTCCCCTCCACCCTCTACCCAAGATGTCGACCATTGCCCTTTTGAAGAGTGCATTTTGTACTCATCATTTCATACTTTGAAGAACGACATACAGCTTAATCACTAATTGACTGTTAGAATGTATAGTTCATCTCTTTCATTTACTGAGAGAACTCCACTTTATAATGATGAACTCTTTGATTTGTCTAAGATTCAACCCTGAAACTTTAAAATGGAGAACATGCATCTCTATAAATTACACGTTTAAGAGAAGCATTTCCATGGGTTGCACGTCGCAAATTGGCACTACTAGGACTGCATGAGCCAATACTGGCACCTATAACACTCGATTTCGGCTCCCTCAGGGCAAACAAATCAATTGTTTGTAAAGATGATTGGCACCTACTAAATTCTACTTATAGGAGGTGTTGGACCCCGCGAGTGCAAGGTTTATAAACAATAGCAGTTTTTTCCTTAAGTGGGAGATTTAAAGGTCATCGATCCACAAGGGGTAATGAGTGATTTGTTCTCCCTTCGTTAATTTGTTTTTCGAATAAATGTAGGATAGTGTTTCCTGTCCCTAACACTTTTAGACTTTTAGTGCGATCTTCAATTGCGACAGTCGCTTATCTTCATGAGACAATTATAATAAAAGTATTACTCACAGATAAGTATGTTTTTTTGAATAATTAAAGGCTTAAAATAAAGATGCATAAAAAGTAATATTAAAGTGGTATCTTACGTGGGAAGACCGTGGTTCATAGCACTAGTAGCATCTCTCATACATATGATATTTATAATATTAAGCAAAACTATAAACATAAGCTCTGTAATCATATACATGGTACATGAAGATTTTCATTCAGCGACCTCTTGGAAACAAAGTTGTCAGTGTATCTCTTTTATTCAATAAAATAGTTGCCTTCTGCTCAGTACATATTAGATATAATTAATATTGCACCTCTAGAGTTTTGTCACAACACCATGTGTTGGACTAGAAATCAGTAGATTCCTCATCACCAACCAACATTTTCCTTCCATTAGGGTACATGTCCCTCATTTGCAGCAAGTTTCTCCAACAAGGGGAGTATGTTCTTTTATGCTTAACATGTCTAATACAATATATATATATATATATATATATATATATATATATATATATATATATATATATATATATATATAGAGAGAGAGAGAGAGAGAGAGAGAGAGAGAGAGAGAGAGAGAGAATATGTGGCCAAACCCTCTATTATGCTTCTAATGCCCGACACCACTTACATAATAAGCTCACATTCAAACCCCTAAGATTCTTGACACCCAAAACTCCTCTCTTATTGGTTGTATAAATAATTCGCCCTTAAAAGATCATATGATTCTTTTTGGTTGTCCACGCTGCGAGAAGGAAGATATTCTGACTTGGTCAAACTTTTGATGGCCTTCGCGCTTAGAAGGCCACGCTTAAACTTGGAGGTGATTTCTAATTGTTACAACCTGTGAACCTTAATACCACCACTTGGCACTTGGAGCACTCAACCAAAGAGTGTCGGATCAACATGTCCGAAGCCAATGTTCCGAATAGAGGTGCCATGGCACCAATAGGCAATAGCCATGCTTATATGCTGAACTATTTGAAATGCAAGGGTCTTTCGTCAGTCCGCACCACCGGCAATCCTTGTTGAGGGCATCAAGAAGGAAGCAAGACTTCAGTCCACCACGGGTGCAAAATGTTTGGCGCAAATAATGTCGGGAGAATAATGGCCTTTTATATTTTGTTTGGACACGTGTCATCCTTTTTCTATAAGCGAACACTCTATTCCTCGGTTAATTAATGGATGAGGCAAAACTAATGCCTCCGTTTCAAAAACATAAAAATTCTCCCTTGCTTCACCTCATCCTTAACAAACATGATTGTCTCATCCGCATATTGAAACATGACCTTGACTTGACCAATATTGGCTTCAACACTCTGCACCATCCTTGCCGACTACCAGCAGCTACTCCTTCCGTCCCAAAATAACTGACGCCGATTTAGTACAACTTTGTATTAAGTATTAACTTTATATTAAATTAGCGACACTTATTTTGGGACCGAGGGAGTATATTGGAAATGAAAGGGGGTAATGTTGTCCCCCGACTCACCCGCTCACCCTTGAAAGCTGCCAAAATATGGGCCATTAAGTACGACACACAAAGTGCCATTCTTAACCACAGAATGAATCTGCTTGCGCCACCACCTCTCTCTTCTTTGTGCATGGTGTGGCATTTACAAAAATTTCAAGTGAAGTTCTGCTAGCATTTCACTCTATTTTTGGCGAGAGGCAATGAGACTGGACCAATAACTGAAGATTTCTGCTAACAAGTGTTGAATATAAACTGCTGCTTATAAATTTACAATGCCGCCCTCGTCACGGCGGCTCATGGTACCATTACTAAGATCAGAAACATCAATTCCCCAGACTGACGGCGAAGTGGCTACGGATCCAGTTCACGCGCTCATAGGGAGCTTCTCATGCTTCGGAGGCAAAACTGTCTGTCTTGGTGGACTCCTCTGCATCAGATGGCTTCGATTCGTGCATCGCTGCCGCTTTGAGAACTCGGTCCTGCACCGCCGTCGTGGAGGGGGACGTCGCCAGGCCAATCTTGTTTGGCTCTAGCTTCTTAGCTGCCCATGAGAGCGCTTCGGCGCCCACTCTTACTGGGGATAGCAACAGCCTGCGGAAAGAGGGAGAGGGGGAGGAAAATTTGTGATGGTTCTAATTTGTGCTTGAAGTTTGAACAGTGCATGCTTAAAGCACCTGAACTACAAAATGATGGAATGGAAACGCACCACAGAACACAAATGTCACAAGCAAGGGGAACTTACTTTAGGTCTTGCAGGAAATCCTCCGAACCCTCATATGTAGAGAACCGTAGGTAGATCGTCTACGACAGTAGAAAAATATCAGGTGACAGGGCATAAACATTGTCGCTGACACTTGGCAAATGGCCACATATTTGAACTTTTGTAGTCGACGGTAGTAGAGAATTGCACAAACTTACGATGCTTTTATCCAATCATGATTGACACATGCTGAAAAATAAATATGCTATGTGCAAAACATTTAAAAATGGAGAGTACTTACCAATCCAAGACTAAGAACACCGATGTACTGCAAGGTCGTCTCCCATTCTACAATCACGTACATCCATAGTCAATTCATCAAAAAGTAGTTTGAAGTGCTTGTAGTTTACAGGTTTCACCTAACTAGAATTTAGAAGTCCAATAACAAATATCTGTGGGCATTAGGTCAAAAAGGCCAAACGATGCACATTTAAGTGAAATGGCAAATAAATCAAACAATGGGAAGTGGTTTAGGTCGGTGCTTAACAGAAGGACAGTATATACCAGGTAATGAAGATGCGGTTTTCAAAACTGATGTTTAACTGCAAACACTCCACTAAGCAATACCTTCTTAATTTTACTAAAATGCCATACTTCGAATTGCATCAATTTTTGCTATGCAAAAGAAAGTTTCCTCTTATGTGTATATATCCTAAAGACCATTCCCGTGTACTTTGTACATGAACTATTTGTCCTTTGAGTCGAGTGTCACAGCTCCTGCCCTTTCTGGCAAAACACAAGACTATCTGATACCCCTTGGTGTCAAGAGGACCCATTTTTAAAAACCATACATGCTATCTCCATACTCTACTTACCTAGCAAAGCATAAGTCACAGCTGAGAGGCCCTGTACAAAAGAAATCAAAATTAGCAAGAAAGAAGCATGCCATCAGCTGCAAAGACACCCATAAAAGAAGAAGTGGCATGTATGTACCAGAAGAGATCCAAAGACAAGTGTAGGGGTGGGCTTTATGCCTTCAAGGATTTCCTCAGCATCCTACACACGTTCAGAACAATGATTCAAGTTGACACTATTTGATAATGATTCAAGTTGACACTATTTGATAGTGATAAAAGGCTTTATGCCTTCAAGGATTTTCTCAGCATCCTACACACGTTCAGAACAATGATTCAAGTTGACACTATTTGATAGTGATAAAAGGCTGGAATGTGAGAGTGATGACAACACCAAGCGCTTTTATATATCATGCAACCAATAATATACGAAATATAAATCTACTACAGTCACAAAAGATCTCAAGAATCATTCAAATGATAGCCAAGAAGTGAAGAAAATTGCACAGATGATTCTCAGGTGTGAATTATTACCTCATTTATTACTGTCAATGCAGTCTCAGGTTTCAGTTCTTTCACGCGAAGATTCTTTGCCCAAGATTGGAAACCACCTTTAACGAGGTAAGGTTGCTGCCATCGAAACATTTAATATTAGACAGAAGAATAGTGCATGCAGGGAACTATGAAGAAAGAAGCATACAAAACTTGTCCTAAAAAAATAAATCCAAAACTTGCCTGCACGCCAAGCTTCTTCAGTAGCCTAGCAATGGACTTTGATCGGGTTCCATTAGCATCCATAATGATGACCTTTGAATCACCCTACAAAAGCAGGTGAAAAACACAGTACAGATACAATTACTTCTTGTGAAGAAACGATAGAGTATAAATATCAAATACAAGCCTCAGTCAAACAGAGTAAGTACCTTGATCAACTTCAAGTTGCGGATTACAACTGCAACCAAAGCATCATCAACTTCGCTTCCACCTTTAAGTAGCTTCTTTGTTGGACCTTTGATCTGAATTAAAAAAACAAATGCATTAATTATCAAAAAAGAAATATATTTTGTAATTTCAACATTTTTAAAAACATTAGGATAACGTGGCTAATAGATCATAAGATTAATTTCATATTCTTTAAAAATTAACGAACACAAATCTTAATACTGTCAGGACAAAAAAGGACTTTTCGTTACATGAAACAGCTTTAATCTTTACAGGCAGAGGTACAAATTTGGAGCTGAATTCAGGGAAGTTAAATAAATTGTCCAGAAATCAGTGAGCGCTTGAATAGATATAATTCACCAAACAATAGAGCTTCTAGAATTAGGAGAGAAACAAGTAGCATTCTAGATCTTCAGTTCAAACCAGCATACCTCAGGCGAAGCAACGCTTGCATATTTAGATCTAGCTGCACGACGTAGGTCAGGAATTCCATCTTTCACCCTCAAGTCCTACAGAACATAATTTGATGAGAAGCTGCTATAGTTTTTTTTTGTTAAATATAAATGATATATCGAACAGTTGAGTTAAGATACATTTAATTGTTCAGTTACACGTGCTCCACAAAGGACACGACAAAGCCACACAGACCTTCAGTACCTAGGGATGCTTCACTAAAAATGTTTATGTTCAAAGGCAGGATATGAGTGAAGAACTTGATAGTTAAGTGTTTTTAAGAAGCAATCAAGGAATGACACGTCCATTTGCTAAAATAGTCATAATTAATCTTATATGTGGACAATTTGCAGAAATATCATGAACCAGATTCGATAGATATCTTAGATGAAAAAAGGACATGAACGAAAGAAAAGGCTAATGAGATTTACAATCTCTTGCCTCAGGCCGAACATCAATAAGTACGGCTTTGCCATCACTTTTCAATAGCTCCAATGTCGATTCAGGTGACAAATCTCCAGAATAGCCGCCATATGCGAAGAGCCAGTAAGATATCCTACAATGTCACAAAATTCAGGACTTTGCAAAACCAAATGCAGGAAATGCCCCAATACAAAATAAATGAAAATTCTCCTTTACCCTATTGTTGTTGAACCTCCAAGCAGAACTGCCAATTGAACAATTGGGTCACTTGCGTCCAAACCAACATTCTTTTCTACGCCTTCGATGATAACATATACCTGAAAAATTGTGTGCCAGGATATTTTCAGTGGCCTCATCAACATTTGACTTGACAATTTAGAGATTTACTGCCAGGAGTATCATAAGGGGAGACCAGTGGTGGCACAAATATACCTGTTGAAGGGCACTTCCAATCGGTCGCAACACTATGTTAGCTTTCTCCTCGGATGAGTTCAGCAAATCTTTGACATTTGGTGGCAACGACGACTTGGCCGAGCCATAGTAGTACACGAGGGACGTGGTTGCACTGCCCAGTGAATCCTCTGCTACAACAATTGCCTTCCTAAGAACATCAGCCGCCACGGCACCAGCTCCGGCCACCTTATCCTGAAATGCGCCGGAAACGTCCGGGGCCCCACCGGCGGCCTGCTTCTTGGTGGCAGCCACCGAGGACGTGAGGCCACCAGCGACGCCCCTTATCGCCTTCCTGTAGGCCCCGAGGGCGTCGTACGCCGATAGCCTGAGCTTGTCGTACCCTTCGGTGAGCGCGTCCTCCGCCTGGAATATCTGCTTGCTGAGCTTGTCGATGAACCGGGCCACGGATTCCTCGACGCCGGTCGCGTCGGCCGGGAATGTGGTGGGCATCTCCGCGTCCATCAGGGCCTGCTGCGAGGCATCGTCGGTGACCGCGCCGACCACAGCGTCCGCGGCCAGGTCGACGGAGACGGGCATCAGCGGCGGGTCGACCCCGGCGCGCCAGAGAGGGTCGGGCAGCTCGGCGGCGGAGGCGAACCCCCGCACGATGTCGTCCGGCGCGGTGGCATAGGGGGAGAGGATGGCGGAGTCGGAGAAGAGCGGGCGGTCGGGCACCGCCTGCGCGACGAGCGGGTCGGCGGCGAAGGACCTGAGCGCGCTGGCATCGACCCTCCGCAGCGCCCGCGCGCCGGCCGCGGTCACCGGGCAGAGGGGGGGGCATGGGGTGGGCGCGGCGGAGCAGAAGGGCAGCATGGCGGGAGGGGTGCTGGCATCAGATGGCTGTGGCCATGGCGCGCGGGGCGGGGGCGGGCACAGTTCACGAGTGAGGTGGTTGGTGCCACGCGCGTGTGGAGGAGACGCTCGATCCGGGGTGTGTGGAGCCGATGCGACGCCGGGATTCGGTGATCTGCGCGCGGGATTGCGCAGATTGGTGCTGGGGCAGCGTGCGCGCGGGCGTGTGGCTCGCCGGCGTCGGGGGTTGGGAGGTGGACCCGTCCCGGCGCGCCGCGTGCCACATACGCTCTGCTCCCTCGTTGCTCCGGTCGTTTTCCGGTCACCGCGGTCGCTGTTGTTCGGTGGCTCCGCCGTTCCGGGCCGACCGTTCTGCGGTATGTGTGGTTAAATTCGTGAAGTACGAGTGCGAATTTTTCGAAGCACGGTGCATTGGAGATTTTTATTTAAAGGGTTTGTCTGCACATTCAAGTAACCTGCGCCTCTGAGAAGCCGCACTACATGAATATGCGGATGTTACCTTTATGTTTTTTTTCTTTAAATTTCTGATGCTTATGAATCATCCGTGAAATTAGCTAGCATGTAAGGAAGATAATACATGTTTTGATCTGTCGAGAGGTGTTTTTTCACTCCCATTTCATTTCAGCTTCCCATCTGTGGAACTTGGGCAGGAGCACTTTGTCCTTTGTCGGAGCGATTCCGTCGGGGGAACTTACCTCTCGGAGGGGGAAATCGAAGCCATCGTCATCACCAACAACCCTTGCATCTTTAGGAGGCAAATCTTCATCAACATCTTCATCAGCACCATCTCCTCTCAAACCCTAATTCATCTCTTGTGTTCAATCTTTGTACCGGAACCTCGGATTGATACCTGTAGGCGACTAGTAGTGTTGATTACATCTCGTAGTTGACGACTATATGGTTTATTTGGTGGAAGATTATATGTTCAGATCCATCATGCTATTTAATACCCCTCTGATCTTGAACATGAATATTATTTGTGAGTACTTACCTTTGTTTTTGAGGCCACGGGAGAAGTCATGTTGCAAGTAATCATGTGAATTTGATATGTGTTCGATATTTTGATGATATGTATGTTGTGATTTCCTAAGTGGTTTCATGTGAACGTCGACTACATGACACTTCACCATCTTTGGGCCTAAGGGAATGCATTGTGGAGTAGTTATTAGATGATGGGTTGCTAGAGTGACAGAAGCTTAAACCCTAGTTTATGCGCTATTTCATAAGAGGCCGATTTGGATCCAAATGTTTAATGCTATGGTTAGATTTTACTTAATACTTTTCTCGTAGTTGTGGATGCTTACGAGGGGGTTAATCATAAGTGGGAGGTTTGTTCAAGTAATAACAGCACCCAAGCACCGGTCCACCCACATATCAAATTATCAAAGTAGCGAACGCGAATCAAACCAACATGATGAAAGTGACTAGATGAAATTCTCGTGTGCCCTCAAGAACGCTTTGCTTATTATAAGAGGCCGTTTTGGCCCGTCCTTTGCCACAAAAGTATTGGGCTACCTTGCTGCACTTTATTTACCGTTATCTTTTCTTGCTCGTTACGAATTATCTTGCTATCAAACTACCTGTTACCTACAATTTCAGTGCTTGCAGAAACTACCTTGCTGAAAACCGCTTGTCATTTCCTTCTGCTCCTCGTTGGGTTCGACACTCTTACTTATCAAAAGGACTACGATTGATCCCCTATACTTGTGGGTCATCAAGACTCTTTTCTGTCACCGTTTCCGGGGAGTGAAGCGCTCTTGGTAAGTGGAAATTGGTAAGGAAAAATTTATACTACGTGCTGAAATTTATTGTCACTTGCTACCATGGAAAACAATCCTTTGAGGGGTTTGTTCGGGGTATCTTCACCTCGACCGGAATCACAATTAGTTGCCCCTCAACCTACTGCACCTACTGAAAATATTGGTTATGAAATTCCTTCGGGTATGGTAAAACAACTGCTAGCTAATCCTTATGCAGGAGACGGAACTGAACATCCTGATATGCATCTAATACATGTGGATGAAATTTGTGGATTATTTAAGCTTGCAGGTTTACCCGGAGATGAAGTTAAGAAGAAGGTTTTCCCTTTATCTTTGAAGGTAAAATCATTGACATGGTATAGGCTATGTTATGATATTGGATCATGGAACTGGAATCGATTGCAATTAGAATTCCACCAAAAGTTTTATCCTATGCATCTAGTTCATCGTGATCGGAATTATATATATAATTTTTGGCCTCGTGAAGGAGAAAACATCGCTCTAGCTTGGGGGAGGCTTAAGTAAATGTTATATTCATGCCCCAATCATGATATCCCGAGAGAAATTATTATTCAGAACTTTTATGCTCGGCTTTCTCATAATGATCAATCCATGCTTGATACTTCTTGTACTGGTTCTTTTATGAAGAAGACTATCGAATTCAAGTGGGATCTCTTAGAAAGAATTAAACGCAACTCTGAAGATTGGGAACTCGACGAAGGTAATGAGTCAGGTATTAAGCTTAAATTAGTTTGTGTTAAATCTTTTATGAATACCGATGCTTTTCACAAGTTTAGCACTAAATATGGACTTGACTCTGAGATAGTAGCCTCTTTTTGTGAATCATTTGCTACTCACGTTGACCTCCCTAAGGAGAAGTGGTTTAAATATCATCCCCCTATTAAAGAAGAAATTAAAGAATCGGTCATAGCTAAAGATGAAACCATCATTTACAATGTTGATCTAGTTGCGCCTACCGTTTATATTGAAAAACCACCTTTCCCTGTTAGGATAAAGGAACATGCTAAGGTATCAACTGTGGTTCGCAAAAGTAATATTAAAGCACCTAAGCCCTCTGAACAAATTCAAGTAGAACCTAGTGTTGCTATGGTTAAATATCTCTTGGTAGAAAATATTGATGGGAAGTATATTTACTTCTGTGATGAAGCTGCTAGAATTGTCAAACCCGATGAAAAAGATAAACATAGACCCGTAGTTGGCATGCCGGTTGTCTCAGTTAAAATAGGGGATCATTGCTATCATGGTTTATGTGATATGGGTGCTAGTTTGAGTGCTATTCCTTTTACCTTATACCAAGAAATTATGAATGATATAGAACCCGCCGAAATAGAAGACATTGATGTTACTATTGAACTTGCTAATAGAGACACCATCACACCACTTGGGATTGTTAGAGATGTTGAAGTCTTGTGTGGGAAAATAAAATATCCTACTGATTTTCTAGTTTTTGGTTCCCCACAAGATGACTTTTGTCCCATTATCTTTGGTAGACCTTTCTTGAACACCATTAATGCTAAGATAGATTGTCAAAAACAAACTATCGGTGTTAGTTTTGGTGATGTAATGATGAAATAATTGGTATTGCTTATATTGCCATACCTCCTACTGATCCACTAGAACAATATTTACTTGACCATGAAAATGATATGCCCTTGCATGAAATAAATAAAATAGATAAAAAAAATCTTTGAACAATAACCTCTCCTAAAACACAATTTGCCTATTGAAACTCTAGGAGGTCCTCCTCCACCTAAAGGTGATCCTGTGTTTGAATTAAAGCAATTGCCTGACACTTTGAAGTATGCTTATCTTGATGAGAAAAAGATATATCCCGTTATTATTAGTGCTAACCTTTTAGAACATGAAGAAGAAAGATTATTAAAAATTCTAAGGAAGCACCACGCTGCTATTGGATATACTCTTGATGATCTTAAGGGCATTAGTCCCACTCTATGTCAGCACAAGATCAATATGGAACCTGATGCTAAACCCGTTGTTGATCACCAACGACGATTGAATCCTAAGATGAAAGAAGTGGTAAGAACTGAAATATTAAAGCTTCTGGAAGCAGGTATAATTTATCCCATAGCTGATAGTAGATGGGTAAGTCCCGTTCATTGTGTCCCTAAGAAGGGAGGTATTACTGTTGTTCCTAATGATAAAAATGAACTTATTCCACAGAGAATTGTCACTGGCTATAGAATGGTAATTGATTTTAGAAAATTAAACAAAGCTACTAGAAAAGATCATTACCCTCTGCCTTTCCTTGATAAAATGCTAGAAAGATTATCTAAGCACACACACTTTTGTTTTCTAGATGGATATTCTGGTTTCTATCAAATACATGTATCACAACCTGATCAAGAGAAAACCACCTTTACTTGTCCTTTTGGAACCTATGCTTATAGACGTATGCCTTTTGGTTTATGCAATGCACCTGCTACCTTTCAAAGATATATGACTGCTATATTCTCTGATTTTTGTGAAAGATTGCGAAGGTTTTCATGGATGATTTTTTCGTTTATGGAACTTCTTTTGATGATTGCTTAAGCAACCTTAATCGAGTTTTGCAGAGATGTGAACAAACTAATCGTCTTGAATTGGGAGAAGTGCCACTTTATGGTTAATGAAGGTATTGTATTGGGGCATAAAATATCTGAACGAGGTATTGAGGTGGATAAAGCTAAATTTGATGCAATTGAGAGAATGCCATGTCCTAAAGATATTAAAGGTATTCGGAGCTTCCTTGGTCATGCTGGTTTTTATAGGAGGTTTATTAAATACTTCTCTATAATTTCTAGGCCTCTTACTAATCTTTTACAAAAGGATATTCCATTTGTTTTTTATGATGATTGTGTAGAAGCCTTTGAAACACTCAAGAAAGCCTTAACTTCTGCACCTATCGTTCAACCGGAACTTGCTTTTTGAAATTATGTGTGATGCTAGTGATTATGTTGTTGGTGTTGTTCTAGGACAAAGAGTTGATAAGAAATTAAATGTTATCCATTATGCTAGCAAAACTCTAGACAGTGCCCAAAGAAATTATGCTACTACTGAAAAAGAATTTTTAGTACTTGTGTTTGCTTGTGATAAATTTAGATCTTACATTGTTGATTCCAAAGTTATTGTTCACACTGATCATGCTGCTATAAAATATCTTATGGAAAAGAAAGATGCTAAACCTAGGTTCATTAGGTGGGTTCTCTTGCTTCAAGAATTTGATTTACATATCACTGATAGGAAAGGAGCTGAGAACCCCGTAGCTGATAACTTCTCTAGGTTAGAAAATATTCTTGATGACCCACTACCTATTGATGATAGTTTTCCTGATGAACAGTTAGCTGCAATAAATGTTTCTCAAAACACCCCTTGGTATGCTGATTATGCTAACTACATTGTTGCTAAATATATAGCACCTAGTTTCACATACCAACAAAAGAAAAAAATATTCTATGATTTAAGATATTACTTTTGAGATGACCCACATATTTATAAAGAAGGGGTAGATGGTATTATTAGACGTTGTGTACCTGAGCATGAACAGGAACAAATCCTACGGGAATGTCATTCCGAAGGCTATGGAGGACATCATGCGGGAGATAGAACTGCTCACAAGGTATTGCAATCTGGTTTTTATTGGCCTACTGTCAGGGATATAACCCCGCGATATAACCCGGTCGGAGTATAACCCGGCCAGGACTTGGCGATTCACTGAAGACCCGGAAACCAGCTTGGCGGTTCATAGTCAAGACCCATAAGGTGGGCCAGAAGACAGAGACCAA
Organism: Elymus sibiricus; assembly: GCA_039707655.1. Taxonomy (NCBI): domain Eukaryota; kingdom Viridiplantae; phylum Streptophyta; class Magnoliopsida; order Poales; family Poaceae; genus Elymus; species Elymus sibiricus. Next base: position 424,665,513 of record CM077667.1, on the reverse strand, counting down.
ACCACATGGCGGGTTACCAAGTGGGCCAAGAGGAAGACAAGACATGAAGACCAGGCCATATGGCGGCTTACCAGATGGGCTGAGGCCAAGGCCCAAGAGGCAGGAGGCGACTCATAGGCCAGAAGGTATAAGCCGCCATAAGATGACTTGTTCTGTAAGACTAGGAAGTTGGAACCAGGATCGGTTACGTTGTATAATCCGACCCGGACTCTTGTAAGCCGTCGGACCTCAGCCTATGTATATAAAGGCGAGACCTGGCGGCGAGTTAGACAGGTTAAGACAGACAGACAAGCCTTACGGCGAGAGAGACCAAGCAGTCGAGAGCTAGGGCAAGCAAGCCGCCCCTTGTAATCGATACACCAGTTAATACAGCATAAGCAGGACGTAGGCTTTTACCTCCACCGTGAGGGGCCGAACCTGGGTAAACTCGTGTCCCTTGTCCCGTTTAACCCCTTTGAGTCCACTTCCATGGCGTTGGCCTCGAACCTAAGCCTTCGGGCATCTGCCGTGACAAATCCATGACAGTTGGCGCCCACCGTGGGGCTAGCGCTCGGTGGTGTTGAGTTCTCAAAGGGTTCTCTCTCTGGGAGCGAGGGGGACGTCAATGGTGAGATGACCAAGAGTCGCCATGGGAGACTCTACCTCGACGATGCCGGCTGGGGTCCTGAGGCCGACACAATCGAGCATGGTTTCCGGGTCCCCTTCGGTGGAATCAACGTCTTCATCGGCAAGACTGGCGGATCTGAACCCGGGCCGGACATCTGCACCGACATCGTCGAGCCGGCTCGGTGCAAGCAACTCGCCCGGAGCGTGCAACCCGCCCGTGTTGACCCGGGCAAGAAGCACGTCTTCGTTGGCTTTACTCAAGGCATGGATCTTGAAGGTTCTATGTCACAGGAGGAAACTCTGGTCTACTCAGAGGAAGGATCCTCGAGTGGAGAGACGGAATCGATCTATCAGCTTCATAATGGTGGACTTGGGGGCTACGACGAGCCTTACCCCGAGTCAGAGTATCATGAGCCGGAGGAGGATGAGCCGCCAAACCGCGCTGCCGTTTTTATGGCGGGTTCCGCGGCGGCTCCGAGCGGTACAGCCGCCGGTGTGACCGGGTCTGGGTCAGGCAGGCCCCCGGTTCAGGTTCTTCTGGATCTGATGAACGAGTTTACAACCCTAATGAAGACTGAGGTCACTACTGAAAACCAAGCGGCCCGTAATGCGGAGATCGCGAGGTTAAAGAATCAGATGGCCGGAGTCCAACAGGAAATCAATGAGCTGAAGGCTCAGATGGATGCTGAGGCGGAATGCCTTAAGGCGGACGCTTTTCGCCTTGAGTTAGAACAACAGTCAGCAGCGGCGGTTTATCGCATGAGACATCAATCCCGCTTGCCGGAGCAATATGAAGCTAGGAATCTTTTTAACACGCCAGGAACGGGACGAAACGTACCTTTGACCGTAACCCGGACGGCGGAAATACCTGGAAACCGGGCGGCGGCTCAGCGTCAGCAGCTAGACCCGCCCCGACGGAACCAAAACCCGCTACCACTTTATGCAACACCGCCGGGTCATTATGCTAACCCGGCGGAGAACATGGTGGCAGCGACAACCAGGCTTGATACAATCCCAATCCCCGATGAGGCGCCTTATGCAGGAGAGGTGCGGAATGCCATCAGATACCTGCGAACGGCGATGGCCCAGCAGGAGAAATATAATTACAGCCGGAGTCGCGTGCACTCAACTCCCATCCACAGCCGTAGCTACAGCCGGCGTTATGAGTCCTCGGCGGTCTCTAGCAGTAACCCGCCTCAAGCTGATCGGGCGGCTCTAGATGTTCAAGCACGGGTGGAACGGGCAAAAGCACAGCAAGAAGCGGCGGCTCAGGCGACGGCGATGGCTCATCAAGAACCCTCAGTTGCACCCTCCGTCCCAGCAGGAGCAGGAATGACCTCCAGGGCTGTGGGAGTGCCCTGTTTGGTGCCGACTCTGCGGGATGAACGTCTGCCGAAAGATTTTAAGGGTCCTCGAAAGGTACCCAATTACACTGCCGACTTACCTCCAGAGGCTTGGGTTGAAAGCTATGAGCTAGCCATGGAGATGTTAGACGTCAGTGATGCAGTATGCGCAAAGTATTTCATCATGATGCTGGAAGGGCCGGCTCGCACATGGTTGAAGGGTTTACCACCCAACACCATTACTTCCTGGGCCGAGTTAAGGGCGAAATTCATCAAAAATTTCCAAGGAACGTGCAAGCAGCCCATGACGATTGTGGATTTGGACCATTGTGTACAACGTACAGATGAGTCGGCTCATCACTGGGTCCGGCGGGTCTCCGAAATCATCCACTCTTCTGAGCAGATTACGGCGTCTCAGGCGGTTTTGATTCTAGAAAAGAATTGTCACTTCACGCCTTTGAAGCAGAAGCTTGGCCGGCTCAAACGGTCATGTCAAGACATGGGGGAGCTCATGGTAGATCTCACCAAATATGCAGACTCCGACAACACAAAAGACACAAGCTCTGATGATGAGAAATCAGGTCAGGGGAAGAAAGGCAACAATGCAAAGGGTCAACAGCAAAGCATGGCTGGAAACAACCCGGGCAAACGGAAGCACCCGGACGGCGAGTCAGAACTGGTGGCAAGCACCAACACCAGGAACACCCGTGCTAAGGGTAAAGCTCCTATCAACCTGGAAGAGATGCTCAATAAGCCTTGCCCAGAACACAGCCGGCCCGATAAGCCGGCACGACATACCTGGGGGGATTGCTACATTATGCAACAGTTTCGGGATTACAGCCTTCAACAGCATCGTGATAACGGTAACGGTCCATCAGGCGGCTCAGCACCGGGCGGCTCAGGGGCCGGTTTTGGTGCTGGCGGCTCAGGAACCGGTTACCAAGGTCAGAGCGATCGCGGGGGTCATAATTAACAATCTGGCGATGGAGGCCAACAGCAGAATAACCAGTCGGGGTACCTGACTAACCCGAAACAACTCGGCCAGGGTCAGTACCATGCTTAAAACCCGGCTCAAAATAAGTCTGTCTCTCACAAAGCTTTGAGACCTTGATATCCGGCTCAGCGTCTGGTTCAAAAGAATTCATCTCTCGCAAGTTCGAGTTTTCAAGAATATTGTAAAGTCGCCCAAGAGGACAAGCCGCCATGATGTACCATTCAAATATATGGGTACCCTGGTTCATTGAATAATCATAAAAGTCATTTGGGGGCTTCCAACCCACCTGGTGCATTTCTAAAATAAAAATAAAAGGCACACGATGCTCCAAGAATTTACGCATATCATTTGAACAAAATGAAAACCGAGACATACCGATAATTGTTGAAGAAGAAAGATGGGATGCCTTCCGGGGAATCCCCAAGCTTAGGCGCTTGAGTCTCCTTGAATATTTACTTAGGGTTCCTTTGGCATCCCCAAGCTTGAACTCTTGCCTCTCCTTATTCCTCTCATATCGATACCTGCTCGATCTTCAAACACTTCATCACACAAAACTTAACAGAACTTTTATTAGAAAGGTTAGTACATGTAACATTGAATCTCATCATGTCATGCCATAACATTATTGTATAATTATAATATAACATTATATATTGTATAGTATCACAATTCTATGGCTCCCAAGTAAATGGGGTTCAACAAGAACTCAAACATAAGAAGTCAAAGCAACTATAACAACAATCTGTGAAAAACAGGACAGTCTATAAAGATGCGGATGAAACCTATACTTCCTTAACTCAAAAAATTCTGCAAAATTAGGACGCAATAAAGAATTTGCATAGACGTACTGTGTAAAAATTTCAGAACTTTGGCATGCTCCAGTAAAATATGAAAATTCAAACACTACAATAAAAGTTTATGTTTTTACACAGCACATATCAAACAAGCAATTTAAACATCCTAAAGAAATCTTGGCACATTATTTTTATAATACAATGGATTTATACAAGGGGATAATTATTTTTTTGAAAATTTTTTGTAATCAAGATTCACAAAGTTTCCATGGGCATGAACAAAGTTTTAGGCTAGCCCCCACTTCAACAGTGCTCGTCTTTCTCACTTTCAATTTTCTTTTTGAAAAAGTTTTAAGTTCCCCACTTTATTTTTTTTTATTTTTTTTTTATTTTTTTTAAAAGCACACAACAGAAAAAAAATATTCTCTAAAACTTCCGTGTTGTCTCCCTGGCAGCGCTTTCTTTAAAGCTATTAAGCTAGGCATATAGTGCTCAAGTAATTGATCCACCCGGATCCCAAGGTATATCAAAGCCAATTTTAATTAACAATGATTTGTAATTTAGTAGTGAGCACAAAGTAATATGTATCATGTAACAACGAAGTCTAACTCTCTTCCTATGCATTGGCATGTCATACAAGAACAATTCATTCACACAAAGTAAAGGCCAATACATAGCATAAGTAGTTTCTTGCAATTTTATCGTATTGGAAACATAGAGAGGTGAAAATTTGGTTCCTCTCATAATAATTGCAAGTAGGAGCAGCAAGCACATGCATATTATATTCATCAAAATCCCCATGTGTAGTAGTAAAACGCAACCCATCAATATAATCCTTAATAAGCGCAAACTTCTCCGATATAGTGTAGTTGGGAGAATTCAAAAAGATAATAGGACTATCATGTGTGGGTGCAATAGTGACAATTTCATTCTTAACATAAGGAACTATAGCAAGTTCATCTCCATAAGCATCATTCATATTGGCATCATGGCCACAAGCATAGCAAGTATCAAGTTCATCAAAAAGGGATATTTCAGACGAATCCAAGGGATCATAGCAATCATCATAGCATTCATCCTTCGGTATGTGCAAAGGGAAATTAAATAATGTATGAGTTGAAGAGTTACTCTCATTAGAAGGTGGGAACGGGTAGCTAATCTGCTCTTCCTCCTTTTGTTCTTCGCTCTCCTCCTCATCTTTTTCATCTAATGAGCTCAAAGTTTCAGTAATTTCTTCTTTCATAGATTCCTGCAAAATATTAGTCTCTTCCAAGGCAGCAGACATTCTCTCAATAGTTCAATAATATCAGCATTGTATTCATAATTCTCATAGCAATATTTAAGTATGGCAAAATTTTCAGGTCTGTAAATAGCATCATCATAGTTATCGTACTTTTAAAAGAACGGTTCAAGTTCATAAGCACCCTTAAAAGCAACAAATTCTTCTATTTGTTCCACATCATAGTAATCATATATACCATTAGCATAAGAAGCCAAGGTTTTATTATCATTCTATTCACATTGAAAGGGAATGTGTGGAGCCTCCATCTTAGAGCAACAAGTATAATCACATCTCAAGCATAAATCTCAAGCATACCAATGCAACATTTTAATTTGATCCCATAAGTGTTTCCCTTTTTGAGACAAGCGATAATACCTAAAGTACTCACATTGATCCAACGTGTCTCCCATTATCAAGTTGAATGGGGATTTCTCATGATTATCAAAGTAGTATTTAATGTGTTTCACATAACCAGCATCGAGGGTTTTAGGAGGTTCCCCATCTCCATGAGCAGCAAGTACAAGTAAATTTTTTGGTATTTCGTGTTCCATATCCATAAGTAAAGATATAAAACAACTTATAACAGAAAATAAAATTACTTAGTGATAAAGCAAATAACCACACACGAGAATATCAACTCCTATGCTATTGCTCCCCAGCAACGGCGCCAGAAAAAGGTCTTGATAACCCACAAGTGTAGGGGGTCATTTTTAGCCTTTTTCGATAAGTAAGAGTGTCGAACCCAACGAGGAGCTAAAATTAGAATTAATATTCTCTCAAGTTCTATCGACCACCGATAAAACTCTACGCACGCTAACGCTTACTTTACCTAGAACAAGTATGAAACTACTTTGTGAGAAGGAAACTAGAAGTACTTAGTAGGTGTGATAGATAGGTTTGCAAGGTAATAAATAACAAGTAAATAAAAATTAGGGGCTATTTAGAGAAATATTAAGTAAGTTAATTGTTTAGTAGAAAGATTTTTGTAGCACAAGAGAAAGATTTGTCCTTAGGCAATCGATAACTAGATCGGTATCATTGTTGCAGTTTTATATAAGGGAGGGGCATACGCTAACATACTTTCCATACTTGGATCATATGCACTTATGATTGGAATTCTAGCAAGCATCCGCAACTACTAGAAATCATTAAGGTAAACCCAACCATAGCATTAAACATCAAGTCCTCTTTACTCCCATACGCAACAATCCCCTTACTCGGGTGTAAGCTTTTGTCACTCTAGCCACCCACTATAAGCGAATCATAAACATATTGCCACACCCTCCAGCGTGAATCCTTCACGTGTGCGCCTCACAGAAGGCACCTTAGGACAGCACCAAAATAAACCACGCAACTCAAACCAATCAAGATCATCAATCAACCCATAGGACAAAAAGGAATATACTCAAACATCATAGGATAGCCACACATCATTGGATAATAATATAGCATTAAGCACCATGTTTAAGTAAAGATTACAGCGGGGAAGAGAGGTTTTACACCGCTGCATAGAGGGGGAGAGAGTTGATGGTGACGGCGGCGAAGTTGTTGGTGTAGATCGCTGTCACGATGGTTGCTCCGGCGGCACTTCGGCGCCACCGGGAGAGAGGGGGAGAGAGCCCCCCTCCTTCTTCTTCTTGCTTGGCCTCCTCCCTAGTTGGGAGGAGAGTTTCCCCTCTGGTTCAGGGTCACCTTGGCTCCCGGAGGGCAGGCCCCCCTTCGAGATTGGATCTATCTCTCTGTCTCTCTTCTGTTTTCGCGACTGGTTTCTGACCCCTTCACCGTTTCTTAAATATCCGGAGATTCGTAACTCCAATCGGGCTGAAATTTTGAGGGGATTTTTATCGTAAAAATATGTTCCTTGCAGCGAAAGTAGTGCCCCAACCGACTTAAAGGGTGGCCAGGAGCTATCAGGGCGTAACCACGCCCCTGGTCGCGCCCTGTTGGGTCTTGGGCCCCTCGGGCATCGTATTGCGTTGATTCTGACTCTCAAAAATCACATATATTCTAAAACAAATCTTCGTAAATTTTTATCGCGTTTAGACTTCGTTTGATATGGATTTTCTACGAAACAAAAACAGAAAAAATAGGAACTGGCACTAGGCACTGTGCCAATAGGTTAGTGCTAAAAAAATAATATAAATTGGTAAATAATGCTCAAAAAGTATCCTAGAATGATAATATTATAGCATGGAACAATCAAAAAATTATAAATACGTTGGAGACGTATCAGTTTGTGATAGTATCCTTATCATACACGCTTTATAATGTTTCACTGTTTGTTATGTCATATGCATCCTACACGATTACGACAGTTCGACCGTTTGGGAATCTTGGTATAACGCAAACGACGTCGTAAGACAAAATGTGTCTGATAGTCTCCTTATCATACACGGGTTATAGTTACGAACTGCTTGTGACGCGGCGCATATCGTAAACGGTGCACCACATAGTAGCGCATGCGATGGTAATGCGATCTCACACGAGTAGCAAAGATGGGCCGTATGGGAAATATGACATATCTCAAACGGTTGTCGGATAACTCTCGTTTGTGATAGGTGCGGACATCCCATACGCTTAGTTTTGCGAAATGTTTGCGTTCATAGGTCACCATCACCGACGATTTTTCCGTGTCGTGTGGGATGGACCCCTCCTATCGCCCACACAGGCTAGGCGATGGTTTAAATCTACGTCGCAAAAAGGGGTTAAAAACCGTTTGTATAGCATGTCGCTGCATGAGTGCATCTCTCTCGAAGTAGGCATACGGTGGGTAAACAAATTACTGTTGGGCAATTGATAGAAAAGCGCATAGTTATGTGATATTCACGATAATGATCATATGTATATAGGCATCACGTCCATAAGCAAATAGGCCGACTCCTGGCTGCACCTACTATTATTACTCCACCCATCGATCGCTATCCAGCATGCATTTAGAGTATTAAGTAAAATAGAGTAATGCTTGGAGAACAATGACATGATGTAGACAAAGAAAATCCAATTAATATGAATCAACCCCATCATTTCCTTAGTGGCAGCAATACAAAGACGTGTTATGTCCCCTACTTTGTCACTGGGATATAGAGCACCGTCAGATTGAACCCACTACAACACACCCCTTTCACTGAAGATAGATCAATCTAGTTGGCCAAACAAAATCAATAGATCAGAGGGATTTACGAAGCTATAATAATCATGCAAATAAGAATCATATAAGTATTCATAGAAGACTCAAATCTTTTTCATGAATAATCTGAACATAAACCCACAATTTATCGGATCCCAACAAATGCACCGCACAAAGTGATTACATCGAATAGATCATCGCGAAGATGCGATCAACTTTGTATTAAAGAACATAGAGTGAGAGATAGAGAGTCATCTAGATACTAGATATGGACCCGTAGGTCTACGGTAGACTACTCACATTATCATGGGAGCAGCAAGGTTCATGAAGAAGTCCTCCGTGATCGATCCCCCCTCCGGCAGGGCACCGGAACAGGGCTCCAGATGGGCACACGGCGGAACATAGACTTGCGGCGGCGGAAAAAGTGTTTCGACACCTCTCCTAGGGTTTTCAGAATATATTTGAATTTATAGGCCAGAGAGGGACGTCGAGAAACGAGAGGGGGGCCCATGACCCAACGGGGCGCGACCACCCCCCTGGGCGTGCCCTGTTGGGTGGTGGCTCCCTCGTGCGCCCTACGGTCTTCTCCCGAAGCTTCCAGGTGTTATTTTGGTCCAGAAAAAATCGTCAAGAAGTTTCGTGGCAATTGGACTTCGTTTGGTATTGTAAACCTGAAAAGCCAAAAACATGCAGAAAAAAACAACTGACACTGGGCACTAGGTTAATAGGTTAGTGCTTAAAAATAATATGAATTGGTAAATAATTATCAAAAAGCATCCTAGAATGATAATATTATAGCATGGAATAATAAAAAATTACAGATACGTTGGAAACGTATCAACGGACTCTGAAGGCATCTCCAACGCCGACCTTCAAACCTTCCGCAACTGACCGGACCGCGTTGTCCGGACCGTGCAAGCCATCCAACACGGTCCTGTATCGGTGTGTAGAGCGGTCCGGACGCAATTTCTCTCGCAAACCGAAGACAAACGTGGGGCGGCTTTGCGGGAGTCCAGACACGAGAAACGTCGTTATCTACCCCCTTGTCCACCCAAAAGGAAGGCGGAGTCCGCGCTTTTGTAGCATCACACACTGTTTCCGTATCAAAACCCCACACTTCTCTTTTTCCATTCCCCGTCGCTCTTCGCCCACTTCCCTTCGGAGAGGTTCGAGGACATCTTGGCGAAGAAGGAGGAGGCATGCGTGAGGCGCTCGGAGATCAAGGAGGAGAAGAAGGTGGAGAGGTTCAAATTGTTGATGGACGTGACGGACAAGAAGCTCTAGCTCGAAGAGAGGAGGACCGTGGTCGAAGAGAGGGAGGTCGCGCTTGAGGAAAAGAGGGTGAAGATAGCCGCCAACGCCGAGGACGCCAAGAGAGGAATGTCGACTCTTTGGATGCCGACACAAGAATCATCGTGCAATCCGCCCGCTACGAGATGTTGCAGCGGCAGAAAGATGAGTTGGCGACAGCAGACTATGAGGATGCGGCGGAGGCGGACGCGGACACGGGGGGAAAGGCGGACACGGAGGCCGACACCTCCTTTATCGGGGAGTAGTTGGCTGGGATTGCCGGTCCGGTAGAGAAAAAATGTATGGACTGTCGAACTGATGTTCTTTTGAATTCGGGCATGTAAAAATAAGCATATTTGCCTATTTTTGTTATGATCGGGTATGCGATCTGACGCGCTGTGTGGATCGGATCAAAGTACATTTGAATTTAAATTTACTGCGAACATATACAGGCTGACATTGGATACTGTTCTTCTGCATCCGTGTCCGCGGACTGGTCCCTTATCTGGGACGGATGCAGTAGAAAATTTACGGACTGTTGTTGAAGATGCTCTGACATGAAATATCATGCACTGGGACGAGGGCCAAGACAAAGACCAAGGGGGAGAGGGAACCTTCGGATCACTATCAACGGTAGATTGTGCAGGGTTCGATTCGGATACGGGATGATTGGTGTACGATACCTGATCAACTCCGTACTGCTTCAAACATTATAACCTTTTTCTTAATATATAATAGAGTATACACTCACGCTTTTACTAGCCTCTACTCTGACCCCGGACGTTCTTTGGAAAACGCTAATCCCAGAAAAACCTCGACGTACGCCAGCAAACAAAACCTGCCGGCGCCGGGAGATTGGCAATGAGCGCCGCCACCACCTATCTTGCGTGGCAGCAGATGCGACGAGCGCGTGAAGCCAGAGTGTCGATCGGCGTCCCACGCACCGAGCCGTTGCAGATGCGACGGGAGGGTGAAACCTGGGTGGCGATCGGTGTCCCGCTCCTCGAGCCTTGTCCCCAGTCTGAGCCTAGCCCCTGCCACAAGCCGTTGATGAGGGTAAGATGCACGCTCGAATTTGTTTGTCGATCGGTGTTGTAGTATGAACTTTATTTCTAAAACTTGGTCGTAAGAAAAACATTTATAGGTTTCAGACATTACAAAAGAAAGTTAAGCCTGGCACTTTTTTCCGATGTAATGATTTTCTCCTTGCATTTATTCTTTGCAGTGTTTCATGATCGTGGCAGGAACCATATATACGCTTATGCTCTTCATGGTGGATGGGCCCCTCTATGCGAAGATACTTGCTACGTGCGTGATTTGGATTGTGCCGATTAGTATGATCATGCTCACATTTGAATCCGACGATCTTCTCGAGGATACAACTTAGTCCTGATCTATCACTTGGCTGTGGTGAGGGAGGAATGATGCCGACAACGCGTGTTTAATTCGTTCTAGTGTTTGTAGTCGTAGCTAGATGATTTATGGATCTAGATGTAATTTCTGTAACTTCTTATGTTCTTTATACCACCTAAACAATTGGAAACAATTTACGGAATAGATTGAAAGTAATTTTTTGAAAGAAAAAAATAGTGTTGATCTATCATTCGGCAAGGGAGGTGAAATAGTAGCCTTTGCATCTTCATATATTATATATTCACTGGCAAATATACCCGTGCGCAGCAACGGGATAAAAAAATATGACACCCTTTGCCCAATAAACATGGCTCAAGATCCACATAGGTTCAAGTCCTCAACTTCAAACATGGCACCCCCTTTTTATAATAGTAGTGCAATGGTTGTCGTGGGAACGATTCCGACAGTACGAAGGGGGTAGGGTAAAGGAGCATGATCTACCGAGATGCATATGGGTGACACGGTATTTTAGCGAGTTCGGGCCTCTCACGGTGGAGATAACAACCCTACGTCTCGTGCTCCGGAGAGGCTTTGTTTTATCTGAGTATATATCCGGAGATTACAATGTGTGTGGGAGAGAGCGGAGAACGGATCCCCTGCCTGAGCTAAGTCCGGAGACTAGTAGAAAAGAGAGAGAGGTCGAAGCAAGAGCCCCCCAAGTCTAGTGGTGGGGGGTGGCTTATATAGAGTGCGCCACCCCTTCACCTCCTATGTTACAAAGTGGGGCATTGATGCCGTAACGCCAGATGGTGCCTCGACTACCTTGTCGACTGTCGATCTTCGTATATCCGAGTGAACCATACGACCGAGTGATTGATTGTCTTCCGAGTGAAAGGTAACCATCGAGTGGATGAGGAAAGTCTCCGAGTGGATGTTGTCGAGTGACTTGTATGTCTTGATGATTTCAGTCGGTGACCTCCTTGTAGTCCTTGACTTTTCTAGGGTAACGTCCTTAGGTAGGGTATGCAGGTCAGGCCTATGACCCTACCCTAGGTACATATCCCCATCATTAGCCCCCGAATGGATTGGGGTTCGAGTGAAAAATAGATTGATGCGGGTTCTGATAAGACACAAAAATTCCAAGTGCATTTTGGGTCTTCACAGAAGTCTGCGTCGATTGGAGTCTTTGTCATTCACCCTGATCGATTCTGTCTTGATATGCATTTTCTTTTGGTGCATACTTGCTTGTTTTCCCCTCGAATAGAGCAGGTCTTAGTCGAGTGGTTTCTGGTCCAGTGGGGGCACGCTGAGTGCACCCACTGGGTGTAGTCCCTGAGACCGCTGTCGAATGGCGGTGACATCAGCAGGGGTCTTAGATTTGTTTTGATAGTCGCTAGTCACTCGACAGGCCGGACCTGGTCGAATGATAGTAGGTCCAGTGGGGGCACGCTGAGTGCACCCACTGGGTGTAGTCCCCGAGACCGCCGTCGAGTGCGTGCATCGGCGGGGGTCTGATAGAGACAATCTTCGTTTGTTTGTTTTCCAATCCTTTGCTTGGCTAAGTTTGTTTGGTTTCTGAATGAGATGGATGCTCATTACTCGGAAGAATTTTGAACTTAGGCGAAAACTGGTTCGCAACTGAGTTTTCGAGTGAAAGTGTTGCCTATCACTCAGAACAACCTTTAACTTAAGCGAGGTCTGACTCGCGGCTAAGTCCCCGAGTGAGAGGAATGCTCGTCACTTGGGAGATTTTTTAACTAAGACGAAGACTGGTTCGCAGCTAAGTTTCCGAGTGAATGGGATGCTATTCACTCGGCAGGGTATTTAACTTAGGCGAAAACTTGTTCACGGCTAAGCCCCCGAGTGAGAGAAGCGCTCGTCACTCGGAAGAGTTTTCAACTTAGGCGATACGGAATCGCAGCTAAGCCCTCGAGTGTGGATGATGTCCTCACTCGGAATGGTTTTTAACTTAGGTGATACGGAATCACAGCTAAGCCCCCGAGTGTGGATGATGTCCTCACTCGGAGTGGTTTTTAACTTAGGTGATACGGAATCACAGCTAAGCCCCCGAGTGTGGATGATGTCCTCACTCGGAGTGGTTTTTAACTTAGGTGATACTGAATCACAGCTAAGACCCCGAGTGTGGATGATGTCCTCGATCACTCGGAGTGGTTTTTAACTTAGGCGATACGGAATCGCAGCTAAGCCCGCGAGTGTGGATGATGTCCTCACTTGGAGTGGTTTTTAACTTAGGTGATACGGAATCACAGCTAAGCCCCCGAGTGTGGATGATGTCCTCACTCGGAGTGGTTTTTAACTTAGGTGATACGGAATCACATCTAAGCCCCCGAGTGTGGAGGATGTCCGCACTCGGAGTAGTTTTTGACTTAGGCGATACGGAATCGCAGCTAAGCTCTCCGAGTGTGGAGGATGTCCGCACTCGGAGTAGTTTTTGACTTAGGCGATACGGAATCGCAGCTAAGCTGAGCGATGGCGCGCGGGGCAGCCGATGATGAAGACGTGCCACAGGGAGTGGCGATGCGCGGGGCATCCGGCAGAGTGGCGACGCGCGGGGCGGCCAAGTCATGCATGTCGAGGAGGTGTCCGACCCAGTGACGGCACGCGGGGCGACCATGTCCAGTACGTCATCGAGGGGGCGCCCGAACACGTGACGACGCGCAGGGCGACCGAGTCGAACATGTCGTCGCGGAGGCATCCGAACAAGTGGAAACACACGAATGATCGTTGCGGCGACTGAGCCTGGGTAGCGACGAAGATGGCGCACAGATGCGTCGAGTGATCGCATAACCTGTGTATGAAAAATAGCACAAGCCAACATAAAAATTTATCAAAATAATTTGATCTTTGCTGAAATAATTTGTGTAAATAACACCCATAGACACCCGCTGGGTGTGCCAGGTGCTTGTTGGTTCGGAACCAGCAAGAGTCTAAAGAGTGAAGGATCCGACTGTACTTGTTTGAGTACTGGACCCAAAAGAAGCAGAAGTGAAGTGTTCCGACATAAAAATAAACAACCGAGCGCAGAGGTACACTCGGTGGCGTGGCCTCCGAATGAACGCCATGTGCGACTTCCTCGACACTCGGTAATGCGGAAATAACTATTTAATTGAATGCAGCGTATGAAGAATGACTTAGCTGTCTGACGGCGCAGGAGCGGCCGAGTGACGAAGGAGCGTCTAGCTGAGGGACGGTGCGCGGAGCGACCGAGTGACGAAGGAGCGTCCAGTGGAGTGACAGCGCGCGGAGCGACCGAGTGATGAAGGAGCATCCAGTCGAGTGACGGCGCGCGGAACGACCGAGTGACGAAGGAGTGTCCAGTCGAGTGACGGCGCGCGGAGCGACCGAGTGACGAAGGAGCGTCCAGTCGAGTGACGGCGCGCGGAGCGACCGAGTGACGAAGGAGCGTCCAGTCGAGTGACGGCGCGCGGAGCGACCGAGTGACGAAGGAGCGTCCAGTCGAGTAACGGCGCGCGGAGCGACCGAGTGATGATGACGTGCCGCACGGAGTGGCGATGCGGGGGCATCCGAGTGAAGTAGATGTCTCTGGCTGAGTGGCGACGGGGCGGTCAAGTAACGGCGCGCGGGGCAGCCGAGTCGAGAATGTTGACGAGAATGGCGCACAGAGGCGTCCAGGTAACCTGTGTATGAAAAATAACACAAGCTAACATAAAAAATTCTCGAAGTAATTTGATGTTTGTTGAAATGATTCGTGTAAATTACACCCATAGACACCCGCTGGGTGTGCCAGGTGCTTGCTGGTCCGGAACCAGCAAGAGTCTAAAGAGTGAAGGATCCGACTGAACTTGTGAAAGTGAAGGATCTGACATGAAGATAAAGAACCGAGCGCAGAAGATACACTCGGTGGCGTGGCCTCCGAGTGGACGTCATGCGCGACTTTCGTGCCACTCGATAATGTGGAAATAACCATCTAATTGAATACAGTCTGTGAAGAATGACTTAGCTGTCTGACGACGCGCGGGGCTACCGAGTGGCGATGCGCGGAGCTGCCGAGTGATGAAGACGCGTACAATAGAGTGACGGCGCGCGGAGCTGCCGAGTGGCGATGGAGCATCCGACTGAATGGCGAAGCGCGGAGCTGCCGAGTGATGACGACGCGTCCAGTAGAGTGATGGCGCGCGGAGCTGCCGAGTGGCGATGGAGCGTCCGACTGAATGGCGAAGCGCGGAGCTGCCGAGTGATGACGACGCGTCCAGTAGAGTGATGGCGCGCGGAGCTGCCGAGTGGCGATGGAGCGTCCGACTGAATGGCGATGCGCGGAGCTGCCGAGTGATGACGACGCGTCCAGTAGAGTGACGGCGCGTGGAGCTGCCGAGTGACGATGGAGCGTCCGACTGAATGGCGATGCGCGGAGCTGCCGAGTGACGACGACGCGTCCAGTAGAGTGACGGCGCGCGGAGCTGCCGAGTGGCGATGGAGCGTCCGACTGAATGGCGATGCGCGGAGCTGCCGAGTGACGACGACGCGTCCAGTAGAGTGACGGCGCGCGGAGCTGCCGAGTGGCGATGGAGCGTCCGACTGAATGGCGATGCGCGGAGCTGCCGAGTGACGACGACGCGTCCAGTAGAGTGACGGCGCGCGGAGCTGCCGAGTGACGATGGAGCGTCCGACTGAATGGCGATGCGCGGAGCTGCCGAGTGATGACGACGCGTCCAGTAGAGTGACGGCGCGCGGAGCTGCCGAGTGACGATGGAGCGTCCGACTGAATGGCGATGCGCGGAGCTGCCGAGTGATGACGACGCGTCCAGTAGAGTGACGACGCGCGGAGCTGCCGAGTGACGAATGAGCGTCCCTCCGAGTGACGGCGCAAAGGAGCGTCTCGCCGAGTGACGAAGACTTGTCTCACCGAATGGCGATGCGCGGAGCTGCCGAGTGATGAAGACTTGTCTCGTCGAGTGACGGCGCAAAGGAGCGTCTCGCCGAGTGACGAAGACTTGTCTCGCCGAGTGGCGATGCGCGGAGCTGCCGAGTGATGAAGACTTGTCTCGTCGAGTGACGGCGCAAAGGAGCGTCTCGCCGAGTGGAGATGCGCGGAGCTAATGATGAAATTGTCCGAATGGTGTGTTGTGTTCCTGCATAGTGTCCGAGTGGACGGTTGATCCACACGGGTTCGATCCTTGTATTGTCTGAGCATCGTCCGAGTGCTGCTCGTTTACTGTTCGAGCACCGGGGTTTAATGGAAGCAGGAGTGTTGCGGCGTGCAGCGTCGAGCCCGTGTCTCCGCCGTGGGGCCGTTGTTGTGCAGCCACTCGGGGGAAGAGTGTCGCGCCATCAGCTGATTGCTCGGAGTGCCGTGCATTGCTTGTAGGCGGGGGTTAGCATCGTTGCAGTATGCCACCGCCGCGAAGACTATCAATGTGAAGTCGATGTCGGTGCCGGAGAATGGAGCGGTGGAGCTCGACGGTGCATTGTAGACGAGGCCGGAGATGAGGGGCCGGACCGTGCCGGTGGCCGTTTGTAGGAGCTGGAGGGCCTCACTAAATGGCCAATTAATGAATAAAGAGGCAGCGAATTAATACGACGTAGATGACGGCCATCACGTCCTTGCGTTTCCTTTGGTGTTCATGCATGCAGTTAATAGATCGAGGGCCACCACGTCCTGCTGTTTCCTTCCTGCAGTCAATTGATCGAGGTGCAGTCGGCTGTGCCGAGGTCGGTGACAACGACGGGGCGGAAGACGACGGCAGCCGCCTCAACGTACGTGACGACGACGGGGCGGAAGACGACGGCAACCGCCTCAACGTACGTGACGACGACGGGGCGACGGCGTCGGTGTTCGTGCGTGGAGGCTTGACGGCGACGTCGTAGACAAGGCCGAAGATGACGACGGGGCGGCGACGTAGACAAAGCCGATGATGGCGACGGTGTAGCGTTGCTGCATTGGTCACCGTGCTCGAAGGCGCAGCCGGCTTCCTGCTTCCACACCCCGTCGGGTTTCAGCCGGCCGTCCCTGCGGTCGTAGTTGATGATGGCCCTTTGTACATGAGGAAAAAGATCAACTCATTGTTAGATAATTAGTTTAAAGAGAGATTAGATCAAACGGATGCTTCCCTGATCCTTTTTTTTGGTATGAATGGCGCAATGGCCAGAATTCCAGCAGCCGATCTCTCTCACGATGGTCGTTGATCTGCTGTCGAAGATTGAAGAAAAAACCATGTGCATCATGGCTCGATAGACGCCATGCCCCACGGTGGGCGCCAACTGTCGTGGGAACGATTCCGACAGTACGAAGGGGGTAGGGTAAAGGAGCATGATCTACCGAGATGCATATGGGTGACACGGTATTTTAGCGAGTTCGAGCCTCTCACGGTGGAGATAACAACCCTACGTCTCGTGCTCCGGAGAGGCTTTGTTTTATCTGAGTATATATCCGGAGATTACAATGTGTGTGGGAGAGAGCGGAGAACGGATCCCCTGCCTGAGCTAAGTCCGGAGACTAGTAGAAAAGAGAGAGAGGTCGAAGCAAGAGCCCCCCAAGTCTAGTGGTGGGGGGTGGCTTATATAGAGTGCGCCACCCCTTCACCTCCTATGTTACAAAGTGGGGCATTGATGCCGTAACGCCAGATGGTGCCTCGACTGCCTTGTCGACTGTCGATCTTCGTATATCCGAGTGAACCATACGACCGAGTGATTGATTGTCTTCCGAGTGAAAGGTAACCATCGAGTGGATGAGGAAAGTCTCCGAGTGGATGTTGTCGAGTGACTTGTATGTCTTGATGATTTCAGTCGGTGACCTCCTTGTAGTCCTTGACTTTTCTAGGGTAACGTCCTTAGGTAGGGTATGCAGGTCAGGCCTATGACCCTACCCTAGGTACATATCCCCATCAATGGTCATGCTTCGCTATTTTCTGACAAGTTTCAAATATGGCATGATTATTTTGAGACTATAAATTAGAAGACATCAATTATTTTATAGGTGCATTTGAATCTGACAAAAATAAAAATAAAAGGATCAACACTGGCTATCGGGCCGAATTGCACTCAATGCAACCCATTTGTAATCCATCGCTAATTAAATCAATGAAGATAAAAGAGAGAGAAAAGGGATCGAGCTAGATTCAAACCCAAGATTTCAGGCTAGATGGTTGCATGCGCTAGCCATAATGAATGACTTCAGTTTCAGTTGAAAAGGAGGTTTAGGCCTACAGGAGTTAGTCGACCGAGCGGATCTAGGAAAAAAAGAAAAAAAATACGAAAAGGGGCGGAGCTGGAATTCGAACCCAAGATCTCGGGGTAGATGGTTGCATGCTCTAGACGTCAGGAATGACTGTTAAAATGCTTTTGTTGAAACGGGGGTTCGGTCCTACATGACTTAGCCGGCCAAGCAGATCTGGGAAAAACGAAACGTTTTTCACTTATGGGCGGCATTGAGGGATAATTTATGCGAACTTCGGGGGTAATTTCGTGACGGATAGGCAGAAACACTAGTCCTTTTATTAATAAAGTATAGGTATATACAGATTTGTGAAGGAATGGCCTTTTTAATGTAATGAACAAGAGCAAAGGCATGGCGTTTTTTTAGCTAAGCCAAGGTGAAATACCTCTCTTCCTATGTTTGGAAACAACTAGCGAGGTGTTTTGTGCCTACATATACCTCAATCCACATCCCATGTTTTTCCAAACTTGAAAGGTTAATAAATAAATTAGAGGGAATTACAAATTTACAGATTTGCTTGTGATTGTTTGATCTTACCTAGTTTTGACTAAGAGTTGATTGATGATTGAAAATGTGGCTCAAATAAAATATTAGAATTATTCAAAACCATAAATTGTGGTGGTGGCTTGCTCCTTCGGGCGGCGGCGCTGCTTTCGAGAGAGAGAGAGGGGGGAGGGGAGGGGAATGAAGAAGGAGAAGTGGTGGTGGGAGTAGGTGCTCGTTGGTGCCGACGCTCCGGCGACAGGAGGCGCGTTGAGGAAATGCGATTGGCGGCAACAACGGGGTCTCGGGCGAGGATCAATGCGCCGCTCGCGTTCCTCCTCGAGCGCGGGTGCTACGGGAGGTTGCGGGCATACTTGGTGGCGTGGACATTGTCTGGTGGCGGGGTGTACAATGTTTGTCGGGTCGTACTGAGCCAGTCTTTTTTTACAAGGTTAATAGGGCTTGTTTAGTGGATTAAAAGTTTGTTCCTACGAAGAATAGGAACTTGTGCGGGTCCAGAGCGCAACTGTACTGCAGTATGGCCCCCGACACAGCCAAAAGCAGGTAGGTAGTGACTAACAACATTTTGACTCCTACTTACATGAGCAATGGTTACATCTCTTTCACCTAAGAACCTCTTAACGCCATTGACTATCATCACATGCGCTGATATGTCAAGAGAAGGTGATTTGATTAACTTGACTGCCTCCATGCAGTCCATATCAATGTCTACCAGCAGGGTAAACCATTGGAGAGCAAAATTCAAACCCTTTTGGCAGGCAAGAAGCTCGGCTTGAAGTGCCCCAAAGCAGTGCAAGATGGAGCGGCATGCAGAGAAGATGATGCTTCCCTCACTATCTCAGAGAATCACTCCTGCTCCCGCTTCTCCAGTGGCTTGAACATAGGAACCATCAACGCCGAGCTTTATTCCTCCAGGAGGAGGAGCCAAACAGGATGTAGGAGGTGGCGGTGTTGGGGTATGTGTTGTGGATGACTTGCACCCAACATATACTGGAGCGACCAATATGTGCTTCTAGCCTTAGCGTGGATTGCAAAGTTGTTGAGACTAGGATCGCATGTTGGGAGTTACAGTAGATATATTTCTTCCTATGGGTAGGATATTGGAAGACATGTCGAATTGATCTCAATTCGGAGGCAAGATGATATCTGCAATATATAAAGGCCTTAGAGGCCATGGTGGAAAGGGGAGGACTGATACTTGTGATCTGCATTGGGTTTTCCGCGAAGAGGAACGGGTTATTGCAGCACAAAGTGGGTAAGTATTTCCCTCAGTTGTGAAACCAAGGTTTATCGAACCAATAGGAATATCAACCATCAACCGTGTTCAGTGGCTGCACACAAAAGAGCAAACAACTTGCACCCAACGCGGGCAAGAGGGTTGTCAATCCCCTTGATCTCGTTATTTGCAAGCAAATGAGTTGTGTGGATAATTGTAGATAATTGTAAAAATGCAAAATAAAATAAAAAGTAAATAAAGGCAGCAAGGTAACCATAGCTTTTGTAAATATATAAGTGAATAGACCCGAGGGCCATAGTTTTCCCTAGCGGCATCTCTCTTGTAGGCAACATACGGTGGGTAACAAATTACTGTTGGGCAATTGATAGAAAAGCGGATAGTTATGCGATTTTCACAGCAATGATCATGTGTATATAGGCATCACGTTCATAAGCAAATAGGCCGACTCCTGCCTGCACCTATTACTATTACTCCATCCATCGACCGCTATCCAGCATGCATCTAGAGTATTAAGTAAAACAGAGTAATACTTGGAGAACAATGACATGATGTAGACAAAGTATACTCAATTAATATGAATAAACTCCATCGTTTTATCCTTAGTAGAAGCAACACAAAGACGTATCTTCTCCCTTCTGTCACTGGGATATAGAAATTCGTCAGGTTGAACCTACCACAACACACCTCGAAGAGAATTACGAAGCTATAATGATCATGCAATTAAGAGACATAATAAATATCAGAGATATCTCAAATACTTTTCATGAATAATCGGAACATAAACCCACAATTCATCGGATCCCAACAAACACACCGCATAATAGGATTACATCGGATAGATCAAAGCGAAGATGCGATGATCATTCTATTGAAGATCAAAGTAGAGAGAGATTGCCATCTAGGTACTAGCCATGGACCCGTAGGTCTGTGGTGAACTACTCACACATCATCATGAGGGAAGCAAGGTTGATGTATAGGCCCTCCGTGATCGATCCCCCCTTCGGCAGGGTAACGGAACAGAGCTCCAGATGGTCTCGCGACGGAACAGAGACTTGCGGTGGCGGAAAAATGGTTTCGGGACTGCTTCTGGGGGTTTCACGATATTAGAGAATTTATAGGCCAGAGAACGACGTCGGAAGAGCCACCGCGGGGGCACAAGCCATCACCCCCCCCCCCCCCCGAGGCACGCCCTGATGGCTTGTGGGGCCCTGTTGCGGCTCTCGGCCATCTTCCGAAGCTTCTAGGTCTTGTTTTTGTCCAGAAAAAAAAATCGTCAAAAAGTTTCGTGGCAATTGGACTTCATTTGGTATAGTAAACCTGCAAAGTGAAAAACACGCAGAAAACAACAACTGGCACTGGGCACTGGGTCAATAAGTTAGTGCTCAAAGATATTATAAATTGGTAAATACCCAAAAAGTATCCTAGAATGATAATATATTAGCATGGAACTATCAAAAATTATAGATACGTTGGAGACGTATCAGCATCCCCAAGCTTAATTCATGCTCGTCCTCGAGTAGGTAAATGATAAAAACAGAATTTTTGATGTGACATGCTATCCATTATGTAATCTTATGCATGTATGATCATTGGGAAACGATGAATTGACAAACACTAACATAGCAATACTTATAAGTATAAGAAACAAAATTATCGATTTTTCAAAGTATACGATCCTCAAAGAATGTTTACCCCTCATTCATCTTCTTATATTAGCAAGGCATGGCTCCGTCTTCACCACATTAATACAAATGTCAAGCACCGCGGTGCCCAAGTCAGGCAATTGGATTGTACTTTTTCAAGGTGCATCAACGTTTTATTCTTCACGCGATACATGAGCGTGAGCCATTGGACATAGCATTTAGGTGGAATAGAATATTGCGGTAGAGATCAAAGGGGTAAAAAGTGGAAAAGATAGTATCACATCAACTAGGCGTATCAATGGGCTATGGAGATGTCCATCGATAGATGTCAACACAAGGAGTAGGGATTGCCATGCAAATGATGCACTAGAGCTATAATGTATGAAAGATCAAATGAAGCTCAGTGGTGTGTGCATCCAACTTGCTTGCTCATGAAGACCTCGGGCATTTGAGGAAGCCCGTCATAGGAATATACAAGCCAAGTTTATAATAATGAAATTCCCACTAGCATATGAAAATGACATAACATGAGATTCTTTATATATGAGGAACAAGGTGTCACTTTGAGGCACAAGTGTGGTAAAGTATAGTAGCAAAGTCCCTTCTCTTATTTTCTCTTATTCATTTTTTATGGTGGGCTCATTTGGCCTCCCCCATTTTTATTTTTCGTTCGGAGTCTCATCCCGACTTGTGGGGGAATCATAGTCTCCATCATCCTTTGCTCACTGGGACAATGCTCTAATAATGATGATCATCACACTTTTATTTACTTACAACTCAATATGAAGAACTGATATGAAGATATGAATCTATATGAATGCCTCTGGCAGTGTACCAGGATGTGCAATGATCTAGCGTGACATGTATCAAAAATATGATGAACGGTGGCTTTGCCACAAATACTATGTCAGCTCTATATGATCATGCAAAGCAATATGATGATGAACGAACTAGTCATGTGAAGTGACGATGGAATTTTCATGGCAATATATCTCGGAATGGCTATGGAAATGCCATGATAGGTAGGTATGGTGGCTGTTTTGAGGAAGATATAATGAGGCTTATGTGCAACAGAGCGTATCATGTCTCGGGGTTTGGATGCATCGACGAAAGTTGCACCGATCCTCGAGGTGAGAATGGGCTACGCACGGTACCGAAGAGGCTAGCAAATATGAGGAGGTGTGATTGCGTATGTCCATGATTTCACATTAGTCATAAAGAACTCATATACTTATTGCAAAGTTTTATTAGTTTATCACAAATTAAAGTACTCCTCGCATGCCCCGAGGGAAGAGGTTGGTAGGAGTTAACCATCGCGCGCTTCCGACCGGAAACAACACTAGGATTTCAACAAGGAATAGAAATGCTCACACATCCTCACCATGCCTTTTTAATTTTAGAAAAACAAGAAATTGACCTCTTTGAATATAGACACTTCTACAAATTAACAATTTTGTACTCACACCTTTTTAGATTACTACATCAATATCATTAATCCTCAACTTCTCTATATGTGCTACATGATGGTTTTGATTATCACTCATTGAATACCTAATATTTTTGGACTAGTCTTATGACCCATGCAAATTACCGTCACTATTTATTAACTCTCAAACAAATATAAGTGAAGAGCGAGAGTGAAATTATTTCTATAAAATCTACACGCCACCGTGCTCAAAAAGATATAAGTGAAGTACTAGAGCAACTGCTAAGCTCAAAAGACATAAGTGAAGCACATAGAGTATTCTAACAAATTATAGATGAAGGTGTGTCTCTCTTAAATAAGTATGTCCAGCAAACGATGATTGTGGTAAACTGAAAGTAAAATCAAACAAAAGCAAACGACGCTCCATGCAAAACTCATATCATGTGACGAATAAAAATATAGCTTCAAGGGATATATCGATGGATTGAGACGAAAGAGGGGATGCCTTCCGGGGCGTCCCCAATGTCGGTTCTATATCTGGCATATCTCATAGTAGGGGTCCTAATCTAGGCGTCTTGGAGCGATGGTAACATGGACACATGATTTTACCCAGGTTCGGCTCTCTCAAGGAGATAATACCCTACGTCCTACTTTTGATTGTATTGATATGGGGATAGTACATAGTATAGGTATCTACCACGAGATTGTTGTAATGAATATCCGATTGTCCATTGACTAGCCTAGCCTCAGTTTATATATTGCACCAGAGGCCTAGGGTTTAGAAGAGTCCTTGTCATGTGCGCCAAGTCTTGTGGAATCTTCCTAGTATGCGTCATGGGCTGCCCAAAGTGGCCCATTAGTGAATCATCATGGGGGTCCTCGGCCCGACCCACTGGTCGGGAGACAACGTGGTGAGTACCCCCTAGTCCAGGACACCGTTAGTAGCCCCCTGAACCGGTCTTCAAGTTGGGGACGCTCCTCGATTCTTCCGCTCAGTTCTTTGTCTTCGGTCGTCAGTCTTGAAAACTGGTTCAACAAATCTTCCCATGTCTGATCTTGAGGATCGCTGAGCTGAATCCGAAGAGTTCACACATCGGGCATCCGAGGAGCCCTTTAAGTTTTCGGCCTTTATCAATGCCTTGTTATTTTTTACGCCACACCTCGGGTTCGAAGTGTTTCCCGTGCGGCGGTGTCCTCTTGCATCCAAGCTCCAACGTCGAACTGCATCCGAGGTGTCCTTTTGTAGCCGATCTCCAACGTTAGTTGGCATCCGAGGTGTCATAGATTACTTCGATCTTGAAAAAGTTGAATGAGTTCATCCGAGCTTAATGCCGGAATGCCCTCTATGTAGCCAGCCAAGTGCGCCCGAGCTTTATGCTGGACTGTTTCTGAGCTCCAACGCCGGACTGCATCCGAGGTCCAACACCAGACTACGTCCGAGAACTCTCCGATCTTGAGCTTTATGCCGGACTGCTTCCGAGCTCGAACGCCGGACTGCATCCGAGCTCCAACGATGATCAGCATCTGAGGTGTCATAGATTACCTCGATCTTTAAAAATTTGAAGGAATTCAGCCGAGCTTAATGCCGAAAATGCTCTCTATGGAGCCAGCCACTTGCGCCCGAGCTTTATGCTGGACTGCTTCCGAGGTGGTGCACCACCCCGACCATGGGCTGATTTTTTGTGGATATTTTCGATTGGTGCAATTTATTCTCTGCCGAGATATATAGCGAGTAGCCCTCAAGGTGCGTGTCGGTCTAAAACCCGGGATGCACCTGAAGGATAAAATAAAACCACTAATACTAGTAGCCCCTGAGACTCACGTCGATTCGCGAAATCGGCCTGAGTATCAATTCCTTACTCGGCAGGATACTTAGGAACAGAAACGTGGTGCGCCTAGTTTCACAGACTCAGGTTGGGTGCGGCCGACCAACCTGAGGATCGGATCTCTTTGGAAACTGTATTGCACTTTGAATTTACTGCATTGAATAGGCAATGTAGTAGCCCCCGAGCCTTAATTTGGGCATGGGTGGTCGAATTAAGGATCGATATTTATGTGACACAAACTTTGTTAAGT
This sequence comes from Elymus sibiricus, assembly GCA_039707655.1. NCBI lineage: Eukaryota > Viridiplantae > Streptophyta > Magnoliopsida > Poales > Poaceae > Elymus > Elymus sibiricus. The sequence goes on along the minus strand of CM077667.1, from coordinate 424,640,643 downwards.
TTGACACAATTTATGTGTAATGATTCTATGTATCCAAGTACTTTACATCATTAATTCTCGGATCCGCATTGTACAAGACTTTGTTGACCGACCATCGGCTTCAACCTCCTCAGCCAGTAGCCGAGGAGTGTTTGTCCTACTTTATAAAGCCTTTATAAGGGCAAAGGTTTACGATAAACAAGGCAATCCAGCCATGCGGTTTTATAAACAAAGGTACGTGGAGAGATAGTTATTTAATTTAAGAAACATCTTCTGGGAAAATAGTTCATTTATAAGTTCCTTTTCCCAGGATATCATGTTGACCATGATCGTGAAACCTCAACTCCGATCAATGTGGGAGGAAAATATTGAGGATTTAGTTTGGGGAATGTTCCCGAACTCTATGGTCTTTAATGAACCGAAATTTTCACTTCCGTCGTTGCCGACCAATTAAATTATTAAGATGGCTAGCTTTTGGCTTCACCCAGTCTGAGGTACTAACCCGGATGACCCGGAAGTAACAATCACAGAGGTGCTCCCTTTAGCCCCTAGCCGAACAATCGAGAACATAGGGGGTAAGCATAGGAGCCAGGCAACCCAGCTTGGCCAAAATCTTAAGTCAAATTGATGCATATTTATGGCTTTATAATGATAATTACGGAAGGCAGCACTCGCATATTGAATACAAATACTTTTATGCTATATGCTATTTTGACTCCTTTGTGATCGTTTATCATTTGAGAGTGGCCCATCGCTGGCTTCTACCCCTTTGTAGATGCTACGCAGGGCATTTCCGCAGTAACAAGACAACCCTTAGCTGACATCTCGGTGCCCGGAGGCGGTTGTGTTAGCGGAAACGAGGCAATCAGATATCTAGGCTTTATAACTTTCACTTAGTCATATGAGCTTAAAGTTTGGGAGGCTAGTTACTAGCCCCCGTTAGTATTCGGTGTCACACGAGGTCAAGCCATTAACACTCCGGCCAAATTTATGAAAGGCCTATGGGGTAACATCCATCGGTCTATAGTTTGATAGAGTTATTGGATCGCTGACCAGTTTGCACTCATTGTGACAGTCGGTTTTTGGATTTCTCCACTGAGGTACTTGACCAGTTAAATCGGAAGTACAATCGCAGTGGTTCTCCCTTTGCACACCTAGCCGAACAAAGCGAAATGTAGGAGGCAATCACAGGAGCAGGGCAACCCAACTATTGACCAAAGACACAATTCGAAATGGGTGCATATAAAGAAATATCCGAGAAGGTTTTTTTGAGGACAACTCAGAGTACCTTGGCTTTTGGTGGGTTCGGAAAAGATCTCCTGACCTGAATTATTACAAAGGACACCTCGGTCATGAGGATGTCCCGCCTCCTAAAAGAAAAACATACAAATAGCTTAAAAGTGCCATAAACTCAAAAAGCCAAAAAACTTATGTCAAAACTTCAACGTCCGAACTAAATCAAGTTTTTTGGTGCCAATCCAAAATTGGTCTTAAAATTAATACGTGCTTCGATCATGCTTTAACATGATACATCCGATCTCCGGACTCCAAGCGGGTCAGCCTTTGGCTTCGACCTCCATATCCCGAAGGCAGAGTGTTTCTCCGAGGCCTGTTTAGCGAACTAAACTTGAGCGTCTTTAGAAAGAAACCAGGCTATCTGTCTATTGACCACACACTAGTGTCGAAAAAAGGAGTAGTAGAAAAAGACTTTGCAACGACCAAGAAAAAAACACATTTATTATAAAACGGCTCATAGAAATTAAAGAGCCCCCGGTTAAATGGGGTAAACAAATTTTTAACAAACAATTTTTTTTGTTTAACAAGAAATATAATGTTTGGTTGAACCGAACAAAAAGTAAAATTTCAAAGAGAGCTGAGCACGAAAACGACTTAGCTGGTTAATGTGCTCGGTGCGGTCCGGGGTTGTGGCGGGACGAAGACGTAGTCCTCGCCCTGGCCGAGGTCCCAGCCTCCAAGCCCGAGGTAATCGAGTGAAGAGCTCGGGTCGAGAAGTGGCAACGCAACACGGTTGCTGCGATGAGGCGAAGCCCCCGGTCCAGCCGAGGAGACAGGGTAGTTCGAAAGCGTGACGGCGAAGCCCCAGTTATTATGGGAAAAGGAAGTGTTTTTAACAAAAAAAATTAACATAAATATAATGCTTGGTCGAACCGAACAAAAATTAAAAATAGGAAAAAGTTGAGCATGAAAGCGACTTAGCTAGTTAATGTGCTCGGTGTTGATGACGTGGCCAGAGCTTGTAGCAGGTCAAGGTCCCAACCCCCAAGCCAGTCCTGAGGTGCCTGAGCGAAGAGCTTGGCTTGATGAAGTGGCGACGCAGCATGGCTGATGTGGCGAGGCGAAGCCCCTGGTCCATCCGAGGTGATGAAGCTGGTTGGCTGGTGATGCCGACGTCCCAGGAGTAGGTTGATGATGAGATGGTGAAGCCTTCGGTCTAGCCGAGGTGACGGAGTAGGTCGGTAAGGTGACGCTAGATTTCCCATGCCAGCCGATGTCTCGAAGCAGGTCGGCGTGGTGGGAAGAAACGACGGCGCGGCAATGCCGACGCAGATCGGAATTTGTGAAGCGGTCAATACCGGCTTGAGAAGTGACCGTGCGGCGATGCTGGCACGCCCGACCCGTGCAATCCGTGGGGCGACGATCTTGTCTTGATGATTATTTGTCCCTCACGATGCCGAATGCTCGCCGAGGTGATGATCCGAGGTGGTTGTCGACGGCTCGATGGAGCGACGGCGCAGTCGATGTTGGCGCAGGTCGGTAGCCATGGAGCAACGTGGTCGGGCCGATTTGACATCGGCGCGATGGTCAATATTGCCTCGAAAAAGACTCAAAATTTGTGGGCACGTGTTTGAAAACAATACAAAATACCCTAGAAAAAAATCCTCAAAAAGGATGTCCAATATCCCGTTCATGAAGAAAGATGAATTCGGGTCAGATTCGTTTTCGTGCAGAAAACAGATCCGAAAATTGATGCATTCATCGGACGTTTCCCGGAGTTTGAACGGTCGGATCGAGCTGAAATTTTGAGGGGTGTCATTATGAGAATTCCGGAGCCGATGAACGGTGAGATCTTCCAAACGATGTCAGAGCTAGACGCTGGACTCCTTGCCCTAAACTCATCCAGATGCTCGTCCAGATTCGACAGGGATCCGGTAGATCGAAGTTTGCCGGAGTTTCGTCCATCGGAACGCGACGAAATTTTGCAGGGTTGTTCTAGACTCAATTCCGCACAATTTCACTGAAGCAATCATCAAAACGACACTCGAGGAGTTGGGGACGACAAACACGAATCTGCTGTCCAGGAAAACTGCACCGTCGCCCGAGGACTATGTTGACATCGAGCCCCCGAGCTCCACGGATGATTTCCCATGATCTTGATAAAGATCAGAGTTGATGATGATGAAAGTATCCGTCCGATCTTGATGATCCGACGCAAAGCGCAGTCCTCGGTCCAGCCAAGGTGACCAGTCGAGCCGGTGACGAAGATGCCAACATCGACAACAAAGCTCGGTTCCGACGCGTCGATCGCGCCGGAGACGATTTGAATACCCATCGTACCGCGGCGACTGTCAGCAGGCTCTCAATGAAAGCACCAATGTCGGTTCTATATTCGGCATATCTCATAGTAGGGGTCCTAAGCTAGGCGTTTTGGAGCGATGGTAACATGAACACGGGGTTTTACCCAGGTTCGGGCTCTCTCAAGGAGATAATACCCTACGTCCTGTTTTTGATTGTATTGATATGGGGATAGTACATAGTACAGGTATCTACCACGAGATTGTTGTAATGAATATCCGATTGTCCATTGACTAGCCTGGCCTCAGTTTATATATTGCATCAGAGGCGTAGGGTTTAGAAGAGTCCTTGTCTTGTGTGCCAAGTCTTGTGGAATCTTCCTAGTATGCGTCATGGGCTGCCCGAAGTGACCCATTAGTGAATCATCATGGGGGTCCTCGGCCCAACCGTCACCCAAGCTTAGACGCTTGAGTATTCCTTAGAATATTACCTTGGGGTGCCTTGGGCATCACCAATCTTAGGCTCTTGCTACTCCTTATTCTTTTGTCCATCGCGATAACACCCAAAACTTGAAAACTTCAATCACACAAAACTCAACAAAACTTCGTGAGATCCGTTAGTATAAGCAACATATCAAATACTTTAGGTACTGTTGTAAATTGATCTTATTTCATAATTGCATAATAGTTACTGTGTTCTAACTTCTCCATGGCTTATACCCCCCCCCCCCCCCCCCGATACAATCCATAGCATAATCAAAACAAGCAAACTATGCAAGCAAAAACAGAATCTGTCTAAAACAGAACGGTCTGTAAAGATCTGTAGACATGTATACTTATGTAACTATAAAAATTCTGAAAAGTTAGGAAAACCTGAATAATTTGTAAAGAAATACTGTGTAAAAAATGTAGACAATTATCATGTTCGAGTAAAAAATTAAAATTCCTGTACTGGACGCTAAAGTTTCTGTTTTTGCACCGTATCAATTCTACTCATCATATGAGTCATCCCAAAGGCTTTACTTGGCACAAACACTAATTAAAACATACAAACACAATCATTACAGAGGCAATAATCATGTTATCACAAACAAACAGAAAGTATTGGGTTGTCTCCCAACAAGATCTTTCTTTCTAGCCATCAACATAGGCTTGAGATTTCAATGATGCTCACGTAAAGGATAATAATTGAATCACAAAGCAAGCATCATATAGCATATGAAATACACATCTAAGTCTAACATACTTTCTATGCATAGGCATTTTATAAGCAAATATATTATCTTCACAACAAGTGTCTAACATAAGCAAGTAGTAAGAGTGAAGCATTAACAATTTGAACATCAAGAGAGGTAATTGAACATGAAAATTCCTATAACCATATTTGCCTCTCTCATAGTAATAATTACATGTAGGGTCATAATCAAACTCAACAATATAACTATCATGTAAAATATTCTCTCCATGATCCACATGCACAAAAGTTTTATAATCTTCCAAAATAGTGGGATTAACATCAACCAAAGTCATGACAAACCCACTTTGAGTAGTATTGCAAATATCATTGTCAAAAATAGATTCAACATGAAGCTCAGAATTATCAAGATCATAAGAAATATCATGATTATCACCCCAATCGTGATCATTAGCACAACTGGCATTCATAGAATTTATACTAACAAAATTGCAATCATACTTTTCATTCAAGGAACTATCATGAATCACTTTATAAATTTCTTTTAACATTTCATCACAATTTTTAGGTTCATGATTTTCAAGCAAGACCTCATAGAGATAATCTAGTGAACTCTCACTAGCAATTGTTTCAACATAATCGGGTCTTTTGAAAAGATTAGCAAGTGGATGAGGACCATTTATCTTTATTTTATGTTTTTACTTTCTGTTTGTTTTTTATAAAGATAACATAGCTAGGCAAGCAAGCAAGGTAACAAGCAAAACAAGCAAACTAGTAAAGTAAATATTTTTGTATTTTTGATTTTTATGAGACAAACTAAATATAACAGCAAATAAAAAGATAAACAAGTGAATGAAAATTTGTGTGAATCTACTTGATAGTTGGTGATGATACTCCCCGGCAACGGCGCTAGAAATCCTTCCTGATACTTGTGATCTGCGTTGGATTTTCCGTGTAGAGGAACGGGTTATTGCAGCACAAAGTGGGTAAGTATTTCCCTCAGTTATGAAACCAAGGTTTCTCGAACCAATAGGAATATCAATCATCAACCTTATTCAGCGGCTGCACGCAAAAGAGCAAACAACTTGCACCCAACGCGGGCAAGAGGGTTGTCAATCCCCTTGATCTCGTTATTTTCAAGCAAATGAGTTATGTAGATAATTGTAGATAATTGTAAAATGCAAAATAAAATAAAAAGTAAATAAAGGCAGCAAGGTAACAATAGCTTTTGTAAATATATAAGCGAATAGACCCGGGGGCCATAGTTTTCCCTAGCGGCATCTCTCTTGTAGGCAACATACGGTGGGTAACAAATTACTGTTGGGCAATTGATAGAGTTATGCGATTTTCACGGCAATGATCATGTGTATATAGGCATCACGTCCATAAGCAAATAGGCCGACTCCTGCCTGCACCTATTACTATTACTCCACCCATCGACCGCTATCCAGCATGCATCTAGAGTATTAAGTAAAACAGAGTAATACTTGGAGAACAATGACATTATGTAGACAAAGTATACTCAATCAATATGATTAAACCCCATCGTTTTATCCTTAGTAGCAGTAACACAAAGGTGTATCTTCTCCCTTTTTGTCACTGGGATATAAAAATTCGTCAGGTTGAACCTACCACAATGCACCTCTCTCACCGAAGAAATAACATTCTAGTTGGCCAAACTATTTCAATAGATCGGAGAGAATTACGAAGCTATAATGATCATGCAATTAAGAGACATAATAAATCTCAGAGATATCTCAAATACTTTTCATGAATAATCTAAACATAAACCCAAAATTCATCGGATCCCAACAAACACACCGCACAATAGGATTACATCGGATAGATCAAAGCGAAGATGCGATGATCATTGTATTGAAGATCAAAAGAGAGAGAGATTGCCATCTAGGTACTAGCCATGGACCCGTAGGTCTGTGGTGAACTACTAACACATCATCATGAGGGCAGCAAGGTTGATGTAGATGCCCTCCGTGATCGATCCCCCCTTCCGACATGGTGCCGAAACGGAGCTCCAAATGGCCTCATGATGGAACAGAGAATTGCGGTGGCAGAAAAAGGGTTTCAGGACTGCTTTTGGGGTTTTCACGATAATAGAGAATTTATAGTCCAGAGAACGGCGTCGGGACAGCTACCAGGGGGCCACAAGCCATCAGCCCCCCCCCCCAGGGGCTCGCCCTGATGGCTTGTGGGGCCCTGGTGCGGCACCCGGCCATCTTCCGAAGCTTCTAGGTCATGTTTTTGTCCAGAAAAAAACATCAAAAAGTTTCGTGGCAATTGGACTTCATTTGGTATAGTAAACCTGCAAAGTGTAAAACACGCAGAAAATAGCAACTGGCACTAGGCACTGGGTCAATAGGTTAGTGCTCAAAAATATTATAAATTGGTAAATAAAGAACCAAAAAGTATCCTAGAATGATAATACATCAGCATGGAACTATCAAAAATTATAGATACGTTGGAGACGTATCAAGGACCAATCTACAATATTCACTATTTCTCACAGATGCAATTCTCAAACTATTTTCGGGCTAATATTCCATGTTGAATGTTGGTCTTGTTGAAAGCACGTAGTCATGTTTATAGGATCATGCCACTAGGGAGGATTTCCCTATTGTGTCATTTGATGAGAAGAAGCTTTTCTGCATGCTCTTGGATGTTGGTCTTATGTTTGATGCCCCTTGAGGTATGTGATGCATTTATGGTATGAATCACTTTGTCTTGAGCTTATCTTGTACTTAATATATTATCTAACACATGAAAGCATTATGAACAATTTATTTTCAATAAATAACATGCCAGTTAACTTTTCATGTTGGGATTACTTGAAGGGATACCTTCCTCGCTCTTTGATTGCACTTTAGAATTGTACTAGATCATTGATGGCACGTGTTGATGCGCTTGTCCATTTTGACAACAAAATGTAGGAATTTACACAGATAATTGTGTATGTTTATTTTTAAGTAGTGAAATAGATGAATATCCATTACTAATAGCATATGTTTGAGAAAGCTCAAAGGCTTATGTGTGATGTCTTCTAATTCAAATCGGAAGTTCCTTTGATGTGCTGGACAAATAACTTTGCTTTATCAAGGTGACTACCTTATGGATGGTGCCATATACTTTGTCACTATGACTACATGTCCCAAGCCCGAAATTGTACTTCTAAATGAATAACCAGGGTTGTGGAATTCATTTGTCTTCATTTGTTGATGTACACAATTACATATCTTAAAGCAGTGTAGCATAGGATACACAATTCAACAATCGATGACCTTTTAACCGAAGAAATTAGAAAATATATAACATGGTCAATGTAATTAATGGCTCGTGATCGAGCAACACACTTGATTCTTCAACATCACTTTCTTCGAGAGCAGACAACAATTTCACTGAACATTGGTTTTAGTCTCTTCTTAGGAATCCTTGATCCCTGCAATACAACAGAAGATGACAGAAAGGTGATTTAGTACAACCATCATATCACAAAATATTTTACATGCCAATGTACTAACAGTATACTAGTAATGCAAAACTTACTCTGGGCAATCACTATAACATTTCCGAGCTTACTGGATTTTGAGAATCATGTTGATACGTATAAGATGATATCACTCAGGCAAGCCTGCGCACACAGAAAAACTTTGGAATTAAATACTTTTGGCATTCAAATCATGATATTTCTTACCTAGACAAACAAAATCTAATATATTTTTAGTTTTCCACGTGAACATTTTATTAAGGATAAACCCCTTGGCCTTGAAGCTAACACAAAGATCACCTAGATGACAACGATCTAAATTTCCTAGGCCAACACTAAGACGACAATGTTTAGGACATTTAGTCACACATAACAAGAGCATGCAGACAAAGAAAATAAAGATGTTTATTGCGGCATGCATCCATCTTGCCAAAAGAATGGTAGAAATATTAGAGGCAAAGTGACACGTCTGCATCTCAATAGTCTTATCCATAAAAAAAAAGGAAAAAGGTCCTGAAATTCTGAACCAAGAAAGCAAGTTATCAACATGGTATGCAACCAATTTACATATACCACAGTGCATGTTAAGCAGTACTCGTGAATAAACATCTTCGTACACCAGCTTTGATACAAGAGTATCAACACTTGTAGAGCTACAAAAAAGAAGTCACCCAACATCTTACCTATCATATATAATACTTGCATAAAGTGTTCGAACCGAGTCTAATCAATAGCAAGCTATCAAAAATTAGGTAGGCACACAATAGCTAAAGGTGTGTGTTGATCCAAAAAAGTAGAAGGAACTTCTCGATGGAGCATACATATCTGCTATCAGCTACCCGAAATGACATCGATATTGGAATGGAAGTATTAAACAGTCAAGTACATGCACAAAACGGTGTCTGAACATTAACTGCAAAAATATGGATCACTTCAAGCATTAAACTTGCATGAATCGTAAGAAATGTGAGAAGTGTTTATTCTAAAATATTAATGTGAGAAAAAAACATTCTAAAAATGAAAGGACCGTAAAATATTGAACAACCACTCATCAAAAGATGTTAGTGCATATTCTGTTTTCGTGCCATTCGACTTATTATTGTTACCTACAAATAGGAAAGAATCATAAAATAAATAGAAATGCATCACAACACATATTTCTGAAAGTAAAAGTTCATTGTTGTTGAAATGTCAAATAAAAAACATAATGATATTTCAGAGATAATTAGATTACAAAATAGAAGGATTCCTTTAAGAAGACAATTTTCATTGACACTAAAGTCAAGGATTAAATTTTGACAACCAAGGGAAGGTCTCTTAGTTGTACTAACATGTTCTGGTCTACATGATGCAAATATGGATCCCCCATCGTTTGTGATGATACTTCTACAAAGAAGGCAAACTCAGGGTGTGTTCTGATTCTCTCCAACTTCAAACTCCATAAACTTCTCATTTGGAGTTGGTGAAAGCACAACTTCTCCCTAGGTGGTTTTGGTAATTAATAGCAACATATATTTCACTGGACTAATGTTTCCACTAAGTATATTTTAAGAAAGTTCACTGAATGGATTGGCAAAAGGATTGTGAGGAGATCCCCATATGCAAGGAATAGGATTGGCAAATCATCAAGCTTGAAGACTCTACATTTTACTTTATGTGAGAAATCACTTTGAGTCCATAGGAAAGCCAACCCTATTAAAAGGGGATGAGGTGTCTATGATGATCTGGTTGCTCAAGTGCTTAGAGATTAGCCACCAAAACACATGAAATTCTCCCACAAATACTCTGTCCAAAACCAAATATCCAAAATCGGTGCCACCAACCTATTTCATTTGGCCCTACCGAGTTTTGCCTCAGACAGATCCTAAGCCAAACCCTAGTTTCTCGGTGCCACCAAGTTTTCCTTTCGGTCCAACCGAAATCAGTGACCAACTTGCTGGTGTCCTATTTTCAAGAATCAAAATTTCCAAGTTTTGGAAATCGGTGCCACCAAGATCTGGAAACTGCCTAGGTCACCCATATCAGTGCCACCGAGAATTATGTATCGGTCTCACTGAAAAGCCTAAAGTTGCCACATTTTACACTAGTCGATGCAATCAAGTTTTTGGACCAGTGTCACCGAGTTGGGCAATAATGTTGTAATGGTTGGATTTTTGGAGATGCCTATATATACCCCTCCACCACCTCTCATTCGTAGAGGAAGAACTCATAACACACTTACACTTGCCCCATCCATTTTTCTGAGAGTGAGCCACCTACTCATGTGTTGAGATCAAGATCTTCCACTCCAACCATATGAATCTTGATTTCTAGCCTCCCCAAGTTGCTTTCCACCCAATCAATCTCTTCTACCCAATCCAAATCTGTGAGAGAGTGATTATGTGTTGAGGAGACTATCTTTTGAAGCACAAGAGCAAGGAGTCCATCATTGTTACCACATCTATTAGCTTTTGGAGGGTGGTGCCTCCTAGATTGGTTAGGTGTCGCTTGGGAGCCTCCTTCTTTGTGTTGTTGAGTTGAACCAAGAAGTTTGTACGGGCAAGGAGATCGCCTACTTCGTGAAGATCTACCCTTAGTGAGGCTAGTCCTTCGTGGGCGGAAGCCGTGATGGAATAGACGAGGTTGCTACTTTGTGGACCCTAACGGGTGGAGCCCTCCGTGGACTCTCACGGCCGCTACCCTCCATGGGTTGAAGTCTCCGTCATCATGGACGTACGATAGGACCACCTATCAGAACCACAGGAAAAATCTCCGTGTCATCAATTGCGTTTGATTCTCCTCTCCCTAGCTTTACTTTCATGTGCTTGTCTTTACTTTCCGCTGCAATACTCTTAGACATGCATGTGTAGGGTGTACTTTACTTGCTATAATTGCTAAAATCTGCCAACACTAAAATTAGGAAAAGGCTAGGATTTTTATTTGGTCAAGTAGTCTAATCACCCCCCCCCCCTCTAGACATACTTTGGATCCTACAAGTGGTATCAGATCATTGGTCTCCATTGCATTGGTTTCACAACCTAGGAGAGTATGGCGTCTAGTGAGGGAAGTTATTATCGTAGAGGTCCATATTTTGATGGTACAAACTTTGCTAGTTGGAAGCATAAAATGAAAATGCATATTCTTGGTCATAACCCCGCTGTTTGGCTGTTGTTCGTGTTGGATTACAAGGTGAGTTCTTTGGAGATGGAAAGGAACCGGATCGTGAAGCGACTGCGGAAGAATTGAAGATGTTGCAATACAACGCTCAAGCATGTGACGTTCTATTCAACTGCCTATGCCCCAAAGAATTCAACAAGATAATCCGTCTTGATAATGCAAAACAGATTTGGGATGCTTTGGTTGATATGCACGAAGGAACCGAATCCGTCAGGGAATCTAAGTTGGATGTGCTATAAAGTCAACTTGACAAGTTCAAGATGAAGGATGGTGAAGGAGTTGCGGAAATATACTCTAGGCTTGCTCTCATCACCAATGAGATTGTCGGCTTAGGAAGTGAAGAGATGACCGACAAATTCATCATCAAGAAGATCCTTGATACGTCTCCAACGTATCTATAATTTTTGCATGTTCCATGCTGTTATATTATCATTCTTGGATGTTTTACAATCATTTTATGACAACTTTATATCATTTTTTGGGACTAACCTATTGACCTAGTGCCAAAGTGTCAGTTGTTGTTTTTGCTTGTTTTTTACTTCGCAGGAAATCAGTACCAAACAGAGATGAAACGCTGCGGGGATTTTTGTGGATTTTTTACGGACCAGAAGAGTACAGATGAGCCAAAGAACACGAGGAGAGGAGGCCCAGGGTGGCCAGCACCCACATGGGCACGCCAGAGGCCCCCCAGCGCGCCCTGGGGGGTGCTGGGCCACTCCGGCACCCCCTCAACCGACTATCGTGCCTATAAATTCCCTGGAAATCCAAAAACCCTAGAAGAGTCGACAAAACACAATTGCAGCAGCCGCAAGTTCCAGAACCGTGAGATCCAATCTAAACACCATCACGGAGGGGTTCATCTTCCTCATAGGTGCCTCTCCGATGATGCGTGAGTAGTCCACCATAGACCTATGGGTCCGTAGGCAGTAGCTAGATGGCTTCTTCTCTCTCTCTTATGATTCTCAATACAATGGTCTCTTGGAGATCTATTTGATGTAAACTTTTGCGGTGTGTTTGTTGGGATCTGATGAATTTTGAGTTCATGATCAGTTTCTATCCATGAATATTATTTGAGTCTTCTTTGATCTCTTATATGCATGATTACTTATAGCCTCGTATTTCTTCTTCGAATCTTTGGTTTAGTTAGGCCAACTAGATCGATTTTTCTTGCCATGGGAAGAGGTGCTTTGTGATGGGTTCGATCTTGCGGTGTTCTTTCCCAGTGACAGAAGGGGCAGCAAGACACGCATGTATCATTGCTATTAAGGATAACAAGATGGGGTCTATTCCTACATGAATAGATCTTGTCTACATCATGTCATCGTTCTTATTGCATTACTCCATTTTTCCATGAACTTAATACACCAGATGCATGATGGATAGCGGTCGATGTGTGGAGTAATAGAGGTAGATGCAGGTAGGAGTCGGTCTATCTATCTTGGACGTGATGCCTATATAATGATCATCGCCTTGGATATCGTCATGACTATTTGATTTTCTATCAATTGCCCAACAGTAATTTGTTCACCCACCATGCGCTATACTCATGACTGAAGCCACTACTGAACCCTACGCCCCCCGGGTCTACTTTTCCTATCATATTGCTTTCCGATCTACGTTTTTTGCAATCTTTGTTTTCAGATCTACAAAACCAAATACCCAAAAATACCTTGCTGCATATTTACTCTTTTTATTTGTGTTCTTGAGAGATCTATCTCTCCTATCTATCACTACCTAATCTATCTTTTTATCGTAGAGAGATTGACAACCTCTCTTTCGCGTCGGGTTGCAAGTATTTTTGTTTATGTGCAGGTGCTGCTTATTGGGTGGTGGTGATCCTCCTACTGGTTCGATAACCCTGGTTTCATAACTGAGGGAAATACTTACCGTCGTTGTGCGGCATCATCCCTTCCTCTTTGGGGAAATACCGATGCAGTCCAAGCCACGTCAAAGGAATTTCTGGCGTCGTTGCCGGGGAGGAAGCAGTCTCTTCTACGTGCCTATCATAGGCGCCGAGGGATTCCACCATCATCTACCAGGTTCCTAATCACGAATCTCATCTCCTTGCAATTACATTATTTGCCATTTGCCTCTCGTTTTCCTCTCCCCCACTTCACCAATTTGCCGTTTTATTCGCCCTCTTTTTCATTTGCCCTTTTTCTTGCCGGATCTCTTCCTTGCTTGCAATCTTGTTTGCGTAGGCACGATGACTCAAGAGAACACCAAGTTGTGTGATTTTTCCAATACTAATAACAATGGTTTTATTAGTACGCCTATTGCTCCTCCCGCCACTAGTGCGGAGTCTTGTGATATTAATGCCGCTTTGTTGAATCTTGTCATGAAAGATCAATTTGCCGGTAATCCTAATGAGGATGATGTGTCCCATCTAAACACATTCGTTGAATTGTGTGATATGCAAAAGAAAAAATATGTGGACAATGATATTGTCAAGTTGAAACTATTTCATTTTTCCTTGCGGGATCGTGCAAAAATTTGGTTTTCATCTTTGCCTCGCAATAGTATCGATTCTTGGAATAAGTGCAAGGATGCTTTTATCACTAAGTATTTTCCTCCCGCGAAAATTATTTCCTTTAGGACGCAAATCATGAATTTTAAGCAACTTGAGCATGAACATGTTGCCCAATCTTGGGAAAGAATGAAGTTGATGATAAGAAATTGTCCTACACATGGTTTGAATCTTTGGATGATCATACAAAAAAATTATGCGGGATTGAATTTTGTCTCTAGAAATCTTTTAGATTCCGCCGCGGGTGGTACTTTTATGGAGATTACTTTGGGTGAAGCTACTAAATTTCTAGATAATATCATGGCTAATTATTCTCAATGGCATACCGAACGAGCACCTACTAGTAAAAAAGTTAATTCGGTAGAGGAAATTAGTACTTTGAGTGATAAAGTTGATGCTTTGATGAAATTGGTTGCTAGTAAAAATGCTCCTATTGATCTTAATGATGTGCCTTTATCTACTTTGATTGAGCAAAATAGTGAATCCGTAGATGTGAATTTTGTCTCGTGCAACAATTTCAATAACAATGCTTATAGGGGTAATTTTAATCCTAGGCCTTTTCCTGGAAATTCCTCTAATAATTATGGAAATTCTTCTTACAATAATAATAGGAACACCTATGATCTTGAGAGTAATATTAAAGAATTTATCAATGCGCAAAAGGCTTTCAATACTATGATAGAAGAAAAGTTGAATAAGATTGATGATATGTCTAGAAGCATTGAGAAAATTTCTCATGATGTTGAAAATCTCAAGTTGAAAGCTTTTGTGCCTAAGATTGATGAATCTATTAAAGCTTTATATGTCTCTATGGATGAAAGTAAGAAAAGAACCGCTATGCTTACAGCTAAAAGAGAAATCTTAGAAAAACGTCTTCTAGTGATTGTCGTTACAAGAATGATGTAGATCTTAAAGTGATTGGTGTTTCTTCTATTGATTCCTTGTTTAGTAATGTTAAAATTGATAATGAAGGGACTGAAGTAGGGTTAACTTTATCTAGAAGGCGTCCCAATAATTTGGAGGGTGAAAATCTTGATGAAAGTGGGTTTGAAGAGGTCAAAACTTTAACTAGTGATGTGCCCACTATCTTGGATTGCAAAGATTTTAATTATGATAGCTGCTCCTTGATTGAATGTATTTCTTTGTTGCAATCTATGTTGAATTCACCCCATGCTTATGATCAAAATAAAGCTTTTACTAAACATATCGTTGATGCCATGATGAAATCTTTTGAAGAAAAGTTGGAGTTGGAGATTTCTATTCCTAGAAAATTACATGATGAGTGGGAACCTACCATTAAGGTCAAGATTAAAAATTATTAATTCTTTGCTTTGTGTGATTTGGGTGCTAGTGTTTCCACGATTCCGAAATCTCTATGTGATGTGCTTGGTCTTACCAACATTGAAGAATGTTCCCTTAATTTGCACTTGGCGGATTCTACTATTAAAAAGCCTTTGGGAAGAATTAATGATGTTCTTATTCTTGCAAATAGGAATTATGTGCCATGACTTTATTGTGCTTGATATTGATTGCAATCCGTCTTGTCCCATTATACTTGGTAGACTGTTTTTACGCACTATAGGTGCCGTGATTGATATGAAAGAAGGCAATATTCGTTTTCAATTTCCCTTGAGAAAGGATATGGAACACTTCCATAGAACAATAATTAAGCCACCATATGAATCAATCAGGAGGGCATCCTATGGATCCAAAACCAAAGATGACAATACTTGAATCTATCTAATATGCCTAGCTAGGGGCGTAAAACGATAGCGCTTGTTGGGAGGCAACCCAATGAATAAATAAATTTTTGCTTTTTACTTTATGTTTTTGAGTGTTGAAACAATTATGCCTCTGTTATGATTGTGTTTTTATGGTTTATTTAGTGTTTGTGCCAAGTAGAACCGTTAGGATGATTCATAGGATGAGTAGAAGTGATGCTGAATCTGAAACAGAAACTTTGCGTCCAGTATATGAATTTTCATTTTTTGATGTAACGTGATCTTGAGCTTAAATTTTAACAAAGTGTTGCTATACAAATTACTTACGTTTTCCTAATTTTTCAGAATTTTTAGAGTTACATAAGTATGGGTATGGTACAGATTACTACAGACTGTTCTGTTTGAGACAGATTCTGTTTTTGTTGCATTGTGTGCTTGTTTTGATGAATCTATGGTTTGTATTGAGGGGTATAAGCCATGGTAAAGTTAAAATACAGTAGTTATAATGCAATTATAAAATTTGAATGGGTTTACAACAGTACCTAAAGTAGTAATTTGCTTTCTTATACTAACGGATCTCACGAAGATTTTGTTGAGTTTTGTGTGAATAAAGTTTTCAAGTTTTGGGTGAGATCACGATGGATGAAGGAATAAGGAGTAGCAAGAACCTAAGCTTGGGGATGCTACTGCACCCCCAAGATATATCCAAAGAGTAACAAGCAAATAAAATTGGGGATGCCCCCGAGTGGCATCCACTCTTTCTTCTAACGACCATCGGTATTTTACTTGGACTATATTTTTATTCATCACATATCATGTGTTTTGCTTGGAGCGTCTTGTATCTTTGCTTGATTTGTTTGTTAGTTTTTCCTTTGTATCCTTGCTGTACACACCTATTTGATAGAGCCACAATCATGCTATGATTTGTTAGAATTGCTCTATGTGCTTCACTTAAACTTTTTGAGCTATAGGAATTGCTCTAGTGCTTCACTTATATCTTTTTGAGCACAGTGTGCTTGGAAACTTTTGTAGAAATACTCTCATGCTTCACTTAGATTAATTTTAGAGTTAGTAAATTTTGAAGAAATCCTCTCATGCTTCACTTATACCTTTTTGAGAGATGAAATATTTATGCTCATGTGCTTCACTTAAATTTGTTTGAGCTTGCCAATAAGCAATGGCAATATATGAAACTAGTCCCAAAGTGATAGATATCCAAGGAGGATATAATAAAAACTTTCATGAAGATCATTGGACAAATTAAACTTGATTCCTTGTAATAGTTTTGAAACATGATGATAGTAATATGCGAGTCATGTTAGTGAGTAATTATGCTTAGTAGGAATATTGGTGTTAAGGTTTGTGATTCCCTATGCATGCACGAAAGTCAATAGTTATGCAATGAAGTTACATCCTACTTGTGGTGCATTATTCGGTGTTAGTTATGTTCAATGCTCACTTATGTGATTTTTCGTTTCTTGGTTTGGTTGCTTCCCAATCTATTTGCTAGCCTTCACTTGTACTAAGTAGAAATACTACTTGTGCATCCAAAATCCTTAAACCAAGTTTTGCCTTATGAGTCCACCATACCTACCTATATGCGGTATTTCCATGCCGTTCCAAGCAAATTTGTACGTGCCATCTCTAAATTTTCAAAATAAATTTTCTCTTTTGTGTGCCCGTACCGCTCATGAAACGGTGGGGAGTGTCCAATATTTTTCCATGCTAGATGTGTTATTCTCAAGATGAGTGTTTATTCACTTGTCATTGCACGAGAGTGCAGGCGGTAATAGGGATGCCCATTCCCGAAATGAAAAAGAAAAAATATTTACTTTATGTTGTCAAATAATAAATTCCTTGGAAAGTGTTGGTATGGAAGGCAACCGTGGATACGGCCCGCCATGGAAAGTGAAAGTTTGGTGGAAAAAGGAATAAACTTTATTTTCAATTTGGGAACCGCCTATGATATATCTAGCATGGAAAGTATTGTGAGCTACTTTGTCATTTTCGTTGACAGGAAAAGCATGCCACCCAAAAAAAATTTCTCTCTCTCAATTTAAACCTTGAGCTCTGGCACCTCTACAAATCCCTACTTCCCTCTGCGAAGGGCCTATCTATTTACTTTATGCAATTTTTATTTTTGCTTTGAGTCTCCATCTTCTCTTATAAGCACCAACTAGGGGGCACTATGATCGTACTTGAGCATTGGGCATAGCTAATATTTGAGTGTGTTTCATGAATGGATCAATGATTGAGCATGATGGGCTAGGGATAACTTTCTTTAGTGTTGATATTTTGAAAGACATGGTTGCTTGTTGACATGCTTGAGTATTGAAGTCATTATGTTAAAACTAGACTATTGCTTTGAATCATTTACAAGTCCAAATGTCCATGCTATACAAAATAAAAGAATATAATGAACATGTTAGGCAGCATTCCACATCAAAAATTCTGTTTTTATCATTTACCTACTCGAGGACGAGTAGGAATTAAGCTTGGGGATGCTTGATACGACTCCAACGTATCTATAATTTTTGCTTGTTCCATGTTGTTATATTATCATTCTTGGATGTTTTACAATCATTTTATTACAACTTTATGTCATTTTTTGGGACTAACCTATTGACCTAGTGCCAAAGTGCCAGTTGCTGTTTTTGCTTCTTTTTTACTTCGCAGGAAATCAGTACCTAACAGAGATGAAACGCTACGGGGATTTTTGTGAATTTTTTACGGACCAGAAGAGTCCAGATGGGCCAAAGAACACCAGGAGAGGAGGCCCAGGGTGGCCAGCACCCACATGGGCGTGCCAGAGGCCCCTCGGCGCGCCCTGGGGGGTGCTGGGCCACTCCGGCACCCCCTCAACCGACTATCGTGCCTATAAATTCCCTGGAAATCCAAAAACCCTAGAAGAGTCGACAAAACACAATTCCAGCCGCCGCAAGTTCCAGAACCGCGAGATCCAATCTAAACACCATCACGGAGGGGTTCATCTTCCTCATAGGTGCCTCTCCGATGATACGTGAGTAGTCCACCATAGACCTACGGATCCGTAGGCAGTAGCTAGATGGCTTCTTCTCTCTCTATTATGATTCTCAATACAATGGTCTCTTGGAGATCTATTTGATGTAAACTTTTGCGGTGTGTTTGTTGGGATCCGATGAATTTTGAGTTCATGATCAGTTTCTATCCATGAATATTATTTGAGTCTTCTTTGATCTCTTATATGCATGATTACTTATAGCCTCGTATTTCTTCTTCGAATCTTTGGTTTAGTTAGGCCAACTAGATCGATTTTTCTTGCCATGGGAAGAGGTGCTTTGTGATGGGTTCGATCTTCCGGTGTTCTTTCCCAGTGACAGAAGGGGCAGCAAGACACGCATGTATCGTTGCTATTAAGGATAACAAGATGGGGTCTATTCCTACATGAATAGATCTTGTCTACATCATGTCATCATTCTTATTGCATTACTCCGTTTTTCCATGAACTTAATACACTAGATGCATGCTGGATAGCGGTCGATGTGTGGAGTAATAGAGGTAGATGCAGGCAGGAGTCGGTCTATCTATCTTGAACGTGATGCCTATATAATGATCATCGCCTTGGATATCGTCATGACTATTCGATTTTCTATCAATTGCCCAACAGTAATTTGTTCACCCACCGTGCGCTATACTCATGAGAGAAGCCACTAGTGAACCCTACGGCCCCCGGGTCTACTTTTCCTATCATATTGCTTTCCGATCTACGTTTTTTGCAATCTTTGTTTTCAGATCTACAAAACCAAAAACCCAAAAATACCTTGCTGCATATTTACTCTTTTTATTTGTGTTCTTGAGAGATCTATCTCTCCTATCTATCACTACCTAATCTATCTTTTTATCGTAGAGAGATTGACAACCTCTCTTTCGCATCGGGTTGCAAGTATTTGTTGTTTGTGTGCAGGTGTTGCTTATTGGGTGGTGGTGATCCTCCTACTGGTTCGATAACCTTGGTTTCATAACTGAGGGAAATACTTACCGTCGCTGTGCTGCATCATCCCTTCCTCTTTGGGGAAATACCGACGCAGTCCAAGCCACGTCAATCCTTAGAGCCTTGGATGGAAAGTACGACTCCGTGTGCACATTGATCCAAATGATTCCCAATTACAAAGATCGCAAGCCCACGGAAGTCATTGGAAGGATTTTTGATCATGAGATGTCACTCAAAGATAAAGAAGAGCTCCACACCAAGTCAAGCGGTGCATACAAAGCCACAAGTGACACTGCCGCTACTTCAAGTTACAACCTTGTTACCAATGAAGAGATAAGCCTCATGGTCAAGAAATTCAACAAGTTCTACAAGAGTAGAGGCAAAGAGAGAAGCTCCAACTCAAGATATGAAGAGAATCATTCCTCTAGTCGTGACCGGAATTGTTACAATTGTGGAAGGCCCGAACACTACTCCAATGAGTGCACGGCCCCCCACAAAAGGAGAGAAGAGTCATCTAGAAGATGAAGCTCAAGAGATGAATCACCTCGTAGAGAGAGGAGTAGAGAAAATCGCTATGAACGAAGACCCTCCCGAAGAAGCAAGGACTCGGAGAAGAAGGACAAGTACACCAAGAGCTACACAAGAGACATCAAGCTCATGTTGGTGAATGGGTTTCCGGCTCCAATTCCGACAACCAATCCGAGAGAAGCTACCACTCCAACTCCGACTATAGTCAAGATGAAGGTGTTGTCGGATTAGCACTCATAACCTCCAACTCTTATGCCATATTTGATTCACAAAATGAAGGAAGTGGAAGTTGCTTCATGGCTAAAGGCCCCAAGGTATCACACCCGGAATACATTGACTTCAATAGTGATGAGGATGATCTATTAGGAGGTGATGACTTGCTCTTTGATAAAACTAGTGATGTTAGTCAAAATGAACTTCATGATAATCATGCTAATCAAGATAAGTCATATGATGATGATAAGAAGGATATTGAGCATCTAACTAAAGAACTAAACACTCTTAAGTTAGCTCATGAATCTACTCAAGAAGATCATAGAGAGCTTCTAAGAGCTCAGGAGAAGCTACGCTTCGAGAAGCTAAATTTAGAGCAAGAGCATGAGTTTCTTAAAGCTATCAATGACGATCTTCGAAAGAAGAGTTCTTCTTATGTTTCCAAACATTTACTCTTGTCCACATTTGTTCCACAAGTAAAACCTAATCAAACTAGTAACAAAGGCAAGAAGGGTTCTTTATCTAGTAACAACAATGCAAATGTCAAATCCAATAATATTTTTTCTAGTAGCTCTATTGATTCCACTAATGATTCTCTTAGCCAAGTTACACTTGAGCAAGAAAATGATTTATTGAAAGGAATTATAGAGAAAGGTGTCTACAAAAGTCTTGTCGGATGTAAGCAATTTGAGGACATTGTACGCAAGCATGGAGGATACCAGAAGAACCAAGGCATTGGCTACTTCAACGCCAATGGGGTTGAATGGGAAGAAGGTCAATACCCCAAGCCTAAGTTTGTTCCTCAAAGGGAGAAGTATGAACCTACTCTCCCCAAGGGAACAAAAGCTCAAGATGACCTTCCACCACAAGACCACAAGCTCAAGGGCAAGGACAAGCTTCAAGAGGAGATTGACAGATTTGAAGATGAATCCCTAGCCATGGTCAAGTGAGTTCCCAAGGCTACTACAAGCTCTACTTCGACTAGTACTACTTCAACTCCAAGGATCCCCGTCAATTTGATGTGGGTCCCAAAGAAGAAGAACTAGAGAAGTTCTTGAGGGGTGACTCCGCCACTGAAATTCACTCACATTCATTTTTGGCAAGGGCTATTTGCAATCAACTCCAACCGTATGCATTATTTCAAGGAGTCACACATTTCCTCAAAGGTAAGCAAGGGACAAGGTAATTAAAGAATCAATGGACATCATCTATATGTGTTTCACTCCATGTCCATAGATATCCTTGTATTTGTTCCTTGTGTGGGACTAACCCGTGTAGGTGAGAAGAGTACGAAACAACAACGATTGCTCCCAACTCAAGATGATCTTCATCAACTATGAGCATCCACTACTCCACACCAACATGAAGTCTTCATCAACAAAACCCAAGGTTAGTTTGTCCCTCTTAGGGGGGATGTCACATCAAGGGGGAGCTTTACTCTAAGACTTGAGTTAAAGCATTTCATAAGATGTGACTACATTAAATGCTTTATGTAAAAGTGGTAACCCCACTTGTGCTTAAATGATGAGTATGACTTATGATCAAGTATTATTACTTGGATCCTAAGTCAATATACACATATATAGATGACTTCATCATCGCCAAAGTGCTTGGTAGATACTAGAGTGATTTTGCATGTTTGCCATGATTTCTATTGGCATCTTATTGTGTGAGCATGTTGGTATGCATATCTTTTCTCATTCAAGGATATCCAATTGTTGATATTTGGCTTTTATTTTCTTTGGCCAATTAGATATACAAGAATGCCTAAGTACCTCCCTCTAGCTATATATGCTTTCTCGTCTCAAATTCTATTCATGCTTCATCATAAAATTTGAGCAAGCACTTTTCGAACCCTCTGTGTGAAGAGCACTCGGAGTTTCGTTTTGACAAGAACTGACTTCCAAAACCTCCCATGTGCAACTCGGTGTAACCAATTCCATAAACTCGGTTCCACCGAACCACTAGGGTTGATCTGGTTTTTGTCCTCGGTACCACCAAATTCTCCATCTCGGTCTCACTGAGTTTCACTGTCTCCTGGCAGTTAAGAAACTTGGTGGCACCGAAATGTTCCAATCGGTGTCAGCGACGGTAAGGGGATATATATAATCCAGTGGACCCAATTTTTGAAATTCAATCTTCAATCATCGTCCTCCACAACCGCTTGCTGTCATGCTCGGGTCTCCGGACTTCGCACTTTGTCTCCCGTGCGCCCTCACCGCATGAATTTCTCGCTGTCGACGAAAATCTTCTCTGTCGTCACCGTCGTAGGAGGTCTTCACCAAGCTAGGGTAAAGATCTAGCTCCTTTTGCGCTCATTGCTTCCGATTCTTGCGCATTGGGTTTGCCTATATTCATGCCGCGGTTTGCACTGCCTCCATCCTCGAATCGAATCCCGTAGTTTAGCAGAACGAGAAAATTTAGGTTTAGGGTTCCGCAACCTGCATTTCGGAATCACCGAGTGGAAAGAATCGGTCCGACCGATTTGGTTTTCAGGGCTATGAGAACTTTCTCGGTGTGACCGAGTCATTCTTTTCGGTGAAACTGAAAAGGTGACCAAGTCACTGTGTAAGAGGAAGTCTGTCTCGGTAGCTCCGAAAATTGAAACACGATGGAACCGACTTACATGTTGCAGAATTCTGAAACTATATTTTTGAGTTCAAACTTTCAAAAAACTTCTGAAATTTGTGATGCTTATCCCTTCTGCTCATCTATATCTATTCACAGGACCAGTATGTAAGGTTCAGAGGACAGTGACAATGAGTTGAGGGAACCAAGTGTTGACTTGGATGCTGGCACTAGCCTAGAGAGACGATAAGTTCTACATACTTTGAAATTTTTGGTAACTTGTTGCAAAAGAGGGAGAAGTGTATAGATCATAGGGTTTTGAGAGAGAGTGTTTTGTCTTTTGGTTGCTCTCTTATTGTTTTAAAAACATTTGGTTTATCGCTTGGTCATTCTTAAAATCCTTTGTGTGTGATCATACGTTTGCTTACTGATGCTATTATTTCCTATCTATGTGATGTTAATACTATGATCATTCACTTGTTTGGTGTTATGTGCATTGTAATCCATTCATATCATTTATGCGCACCACCAAGTTGTATGTGACATGGAAGAGTTACCCATGCTCCTAATCGATTGTGCATTTGCATTCGAACGCAAATTTTAAAATGATGCACAAATTTAGGGAGAGCTCTTGCTTATCACATAGTTCTCAAAGCGACGATGCTATTCATTGTTTTATCCCTATCGAAGCTTTCATCTATATGTTGTCATCAATTACCAAAAGGGGGGATTGAAATCACAACTTCTCCCTAGGTGGTTTTGGTAATTAATAACAACATATATTTCATTGGACTAATGTTTCCACTAAGTATATTTCAGGAAAGTTCAATGAATGGATTGGCAAAATGATTGTGAGGATATCCCCATATGCAAGGAATAGGATTGGCAAATCATCAAGCTTGAAGACTCTACATTTTACTTTATGTGAGAAATCACTTTGAGTCCATAGGAAAGCCAATCCTATTAAAAGGGGATGAGGTGTCTATGATGATCTGGTTGCTCAAGTGCTTAGAGATTAGCCACAAAAAATACACATCAAATTCTCCCACAAATACTCTGTCCAAAACCAAATATACAAAATTGATGCCACCAACATATTTCATTCGGCCCTACCGAGTTTTGCCTCGGACAGATCCTAAGCCAAATCCTAGCTTCTCGGTGCCACCAAGTTTTCCTTTCGGTCCAACGGAAATTAGTGACCAACTTGATGGTTGATGACCCACAAGTATAGGGAGTCAATCATAGTCCTTTTGGATAAGTAAGAGTGTCGAACCCAACGAGGAGCAGAAGGAAATGACAAGCGGTTTTCAGCAAGGTAATTTCTGCAAGCACTGAAATTGTAGGTAACAGATAGTTTGATAGCAAGATAATTGGTAACAAGCAAGTAACGGTAACGGTAAATAAAGTGCAACAAGGTATCCGAATCCTTTTGTGGCAAAGGACGGGCCAGAACAGTCTCTTATAATAAGCAAAGTGTTCTTGAGGGTACACGGGAATTTCATCTAGTCACTTTTATCATGTTGGTTTGATTTGCGTTTGCTACTTTTATAATTTGATATGTGGGTGGACCGGTGCTTGGGTGATGTTCTTACTTGAACAAACCTCGCACTTATGATTGACCCCCTCGCAAGCATCCGCAACTACGAGAAAAGTATTAAGATAAAATCTAACCATAGCATTAAACGTTTGGATCCAAATCAGCTCCTTACGAAGTAGCGCATAAACTAGGGTTTAAGTTTCTGTCACTCTAGCAACCCATCATCTAATAACTACTCCACAATGCAATCACTTAGGCCCAAAGATGGTGAAGTGTCATGTAGTCGACGTTCACATGACACCACTAAGGGAATCACAACATACATATCATCAAAATATCGAACACATATCAAGTTCACATGATTACTTGCAACATGACTTCTCCCGTGACCTCAAGAACAAAGGTAACTACTCACAAATAATATGCATGCTCAAGATCAAAGGGGTATTGAATAGCATAATGGATCTGAACATATAATCTTCCACCAAATAAACCATATAGTAATCAACTACTAGATGTAATCAACACTACTAGTCACCCACAGGTACCAATCTGAGGTTCCGGTACAAAGATTGAACACAATAGATGAACTAGGTTTGAGAGGAGATTGTGTTGTTGAAGATATTGATGAATATTGGCCTCCCAAAGCTGACAGGAGTGTTGGTGATGACGATGGCTTCGATTTCCCCCTCCGGGAGGGAAGTTCCCCCGGCGGAATCGCTCCGCCGAAGAGCAAAAGTGCTCCTGCTCAAGTTCCGACTCGAGACGGCGGCATTCCGTCCCGAAAGTCCTCTCCGTATTTTTTCTAGGTCAAAAGACCTTAACTACCAAAAGATGGGCACCGGAGGTGGGCTGGGCTGAGCACAACCCACCTAGGCGCGCCTGGGGGGCCTGGCACGCCCAGTTGTCTTGTGCTCACCTGGTGGCCCCCCTCTGGTAGTTATTTGATCCAGTATTTTTCATATATTCCAAAATATTCTCCGTGAAGTTTCAACTTATTTGGAGATATGCAAAATAGGTATCTGTGATGTGCTTTTTCAGGTCCAGAATTCCAGCTATCGGAATTCTCCCTCTTTGTGTAAACCTTGCAAATTATGAGAGAAAAGACATTAGAATTACTCCATAAAGCATTATTATGCATGAAAACATTATAAATAACATTAGGAAATCATGATGCAAAATGGACGTATCAACTCCCACAAGCTTAGACCTCGCTTGTCCTCAAGCGAAAGCCGATATCGAAAAACATGTCCATATGGTTTGAGAGAGAGGTGTCGATAAAAACAAAATGCGGACATAGTAGCATCATGCTTATTATCATAGCAGCAACAAACTTTGTCATAGAACTTATTCATATAACCATTATTATATAACTTCATCATATAACTTCTCATGAACAAGTAACAATTCATCACAACATAAAAGTATAAAGCATAAACCTTATTGAAAACCAACAAACTATGTTCTCAGTCCACTTTGCAACTTAAATTCATCATATTTTCAGGAAGGGTCTCGTGTCGGAGCCTTTTGGCAAGTCCACATACTCAACCATCATTTAGTCTTCTATGATTGCTAACACTCACAGCATACCCATGAGCAAAAAGTTTCAACCGGACACATAGAAAGATAGGGGCTTATAGTTTCGCCTCCCAACATATTCACCTCAAGGGTGATGTCAACAATAATAACTCATGCTCACTCACATCCAACTGGATATATGTGCCTAGATCTTTCCTCACCACATGATGCTTGCAAAAAGAAAAAAGAAAAAGGAATAGGGAAGAATACTTTGACTCTTGCATAAAAGTAAATACATAAAAGTAAAAGATAGGCCCTTCGCAGAGGGAAGCAGAGGTTGTCATGCGCTTTTTGTTTTGTATGCTAAATCACTTAATGTAAAAGAACATCACGTTATATTGCCCCCTATGATAGCAACCTTTATTATGCAGTCCATCGCTTTTATTACTTTGTCATCATAAGTCCGTACAACGCTCAACTTTCTCTTACACTAATTGATCAAACACATTTAGAAGCTATTTTTATTGCCTTGGTGCATCGATGACAACTTACTTGAAGGATCTTACT
Organism: Elymus sibiricus; assembly: GCA_039707655.1. NCBI lineage: Eukaryota > Viridiplantae > Streptophyta > Magnoliopsida > Poales > Poaceae > Elymus > Elymus sibiricus. The sequence goes on along the minus strand of CM077667.1, from coordinate 424,614,132 downwards.
CAATCCATAGGTAGATATGGTGGACTCTCAAAACATGAATTTGGGTTTTGGGTTTTTGGATGCACAAGTAGTATCTCTACTTAGTGCGGAATTTTTGGCTAGCAAAGATATTGAGCAAGCACCACATGTTGAAGGATCCATGACAATATACTTCTATGTGAATATGAACAAACATAAATCATTACGTTGTCTTCCTTGTCCAACGTCAACAATTTTGGCATATAATATTTAATGGGGGCTCACAATCATAAAAGATGTCCAAGATAGTGTATTTGCATGTGAATATTTTCTTCCCTTATTAATTCTTTCATGAATTGCATCATTGACCAATGCTATGTTTGTCAATCTTCAATAAATTTTACCACTTATACTTTTCCTTATGTGGTGTCATTACTTACCATAAGATTAGCATATGATCTTTTTCATTATTTCTTTTTGTTTTGATTGCAGCATAAAAGGTAAAGAAGCACAAACTCAAACTAACTTTATTATATAACTCTCACTCGATTACATAGATAGATAGATCACGAAACTAGCACTCACAAATAGATCATACTAAACTTTTATTCAACTAGATCACGAAAGAGCTAAGTATCGAACTAAAGATAGGTAAAGGTAAATAAAAGTGAAGGTGATACGATACCGGGGCACCTCCCCCAAGCTTGGCTCAAGCCAAAGGGAGTGCCCATTCCCGTGTACTCAAGTCTCCTTTGGTGGTGAAGATGATGAAAGTGGTGGTGATGAAGTAACCTTCTTCTTCAACGTATATTTGAGCATAATTTTTTCCTCCCTTAGATCCTCATTCTCTAACTCGAGCTTTAATATCTTTTTGCATAAAGCTGCCTTGCTCTCCTACAGAAAATGAGATGGGATAAATTGAATCTTAGGTTTGTATCTTTTAGGGAGGCTTGAATTCTTGAATTCCACATGCATGTCTCCGGGTTGAGGTAATGGGTCATCCTCTTCCTCAGAGCTATCATCATTTGTTTCCTTCATGATAGCGTCTTCCTCCTCATCTGTGGTCCATCCATAATGATCCACCTCTCCATAGATCTTAGGATTTGCAATATAGTCAGCAACATAGCTCTCCCCCTCTGAATCTTGAGAAGACATATTTTCAGACCTGTCAGGAAAACAACACGAAACAAGAACAGGGGATTTTTCTGCGATGCGGTGGTCAAATCAATTGGGGATATATATAACGAATTGTTTATCTTGGAAAGCAAGAATATGGAAGGAAAAAGGAGTCGGGAAGGTGTACGAGGTGGGCACAACCCACCTGGGCGCGCCAGGGAGGGCAGGCGCGCCCTGGTGTATCGTGCTCACCTCGATTGCTTTCCTGTTTATTTCTTATTTTCCTAATTTTTTTAATATTCCAAAACTAACGGAAAATATTTTTGCGGATTTTTCGGGGTCTGTTTACTTACCGTATCACATACCTCCTCTTTTTCAGGGTTCTGGAGTGTTCCGAAAGGTTTCTTTTATGTGCTCCTCCGGTGTCATGGTTTGGATAACATTGGTTTCAACATTAATAGGCGTACCTGAGATATAGTGTTTAATTCTTTGTCCATTGACCACCTTCGGGTTAGTACCTTCGGCATTATTAATCTTGACAGCTCCAGAACGATAAACCTCTTCGATAACATATGGTCCTTCCCATTTGGAGAGAAGTTTTCCTGCAAAAAATCTAAAACGGGAGTTGTACAAAAGAACATATTCTCCAACTTTGAATTCCCGCTTTTTGATTCTTTTGTCATGCCATATTTTAACCTTTTCTTTGAATAATTTGGCATTTTCATAGGCTTGGGTTCTCCATTCATCTAGTGAGCTAATATCAAATAACCTCTTTTCACCGGCAAGTTTGAAATCATAATTGAGTTCCTTAATTGCCCAAAATGCTTTATGTTCTAACTCTAGAGGCAAATGACAAGCTTTTCCATATACCATTTTGTATGGAGACATACCCATAGGATTTTTATAAGCTGTTCTATAGGCCCAAAGTGCATCATCTAGTTTCTTGGACCAATTCTTTTGAGACCTATTGACAGTTTTTTGTAATATTAATTTTATTTATATTGCTAAGTTCAATTTGACCACTAGATTGAGGATGATAGGGTGATGCAATTCTACGGTTAACATCATATTTAGCATGCATCTTACGGAAAGCACCATGGATAAAGTGTGAACCACCATCAGTAATTAAATATCTAGGGACTCCAAACCTCGGGAAAATAACTTCTTTAAGCATTTTAATGGAGGTGTTATGATCAGCACTACTAGTTGGAATAACTTCTACCCACTTAGTAACGTAATCAACAGCAACCAAAATATGAGTATACCCATTAGAGGAAGGAAAAGGTCCCATATAATCAAAACCCCAAACATCAAATGGTTCAACAACAAGTGAATAATTCATAGGCATTTCCTCACGCTTACCGATATTACCAATTCTTTGACATTCATCACAAGACAAGAGAAACTTACGGGCATCCTTGAAGAGAGTATGCCAATAAAAACCAGATTGCAATACCTTGTGAGCAGTTCTATCTCCCGCATGATGTCCTCCATAAGGTTCGGAATGACATTTCCGTAGGATTTGTTCCTGTTCATGCTCAGGTACACAACATCTAATAATACATCTACTCCTTCTTTATAAAGATGTGGGTCATCCCAAAAGTAATGTCTTAAATCATAGAAGAATTTTTTCTTTTGTTGGTATGTGAAACTAGGTGGTATATATTTAGCAACAATGTAGTTAGCATAATCAGCATACCAGGGAGTGTTTTGAGAAATATTTATTACAGCTACTGTTCCTCAGGAAAACTATCATCAATAGGTAGTGGGTCATCAAGAATATTTTCTAACCTAGACAAGTTATCAGCTATGGGGTTCTCAGCTCCCTTCCTATCAGTGATATGTAAATCAAATTCTTGAAGTAAGAGAACCCACCTAATGAGTCTAGGTTTAGCATCTTTATTTTCCATAAGATATTTTATAGCAGCATGATTGGTGTGAACAATAACTTTGGAATCAACAATGTAAGATCTAAATTTATCACAAGCGAACACAACTGCTAAAAATTCTTTTTCAGTAGTAGCATAATTTCTTTGGGCACTGTCTAGAGTTTTGCTAGCATAGTGGATAACATTTAATTTCTTATCAACTCTTTGTCCTAGAACAGCACCAACAACATAATCACTAGAATCACACATAATTTCAAAAGGCAAGTTCCAATCAGGTGGTTGAACAATAGGTGCAGTAGTTAGGGCTTTCTTGAGTGTTTCGAAGGCTTCTACACAATCATCATCAAAGACAAATGGAATATCCTTTTGCAAAAGATTGGTAAGAGGCCTAGAAATTTTAGAGAAGTCTTTAATAAACCTCCTATAGAAACCAGCATGACCAAGGAAACTTCGAATACCTTTAATATCTTTAGGACATGGCATTTTCTGAATTGCATCAACTTTAGCTTTATCCACCTCAATACCTCATTCAGATATTTTATGCCCCAAGACAATACCTTCATTAACCATAAAGTGGCACTTCTCCCAATTCAATACAAGATTAGTTTGTTCGCATCTCTGCAAAACTCGATCAAGGTTGCTTAAGCAATCATCAAAAGAAAAGTTTCGTAGACGAAAAAATCATCCATGAAAACCTCCACAATCTTTTCACAAAAATCAGAGAATATAGCAGTCATACATCTTTGAAAGGTAGCAGGTGCATTGCATAAACCAAAAGGCATACGTCTATAAGCATAGGTTCCAAAAGGACAAGTAAAGGTGGTTTTATCTTGATCAGGTTGAGACACAGGTATTTGAGAGAAACCAGAATATCCATCCAGAAAACAAAAGTGTGTGTACTTAGATAATCTTTCTAGCATTTGATCAATGAATGGCAGAGGGTAATGATCTTTTCTAGTAGCTTTATTTAATTTTCAAAAATCAATTACCATTCTATAGCCAGTGACAATTCTTTGTGGGATAAGTTCATTTTTATCATTAGGAACAACAGTAATACCTCCCTTCTTATGGACACAATGAGCGGGACTTACCCATCTACTATCAGCTATGGAATAGATTATACCTGCTTCCAGAAGCTTTAATATTTCAGTTCTTACCACTTCTTTCATCTTAGGATTCAATCGTCGTTGGTGATCAACAACGGGTTTAGCATCAGGTTCCATATTAAACTTGTGCTGACATAGAGTGGGACTAATGCCCTTAAGATCATCAAGAGTATATCCAATAGCAGCCCCGTGCATCCTCGGATTTTTTAATAATCTTTCTTCTTCATGTTCTGAAAGGTTAGCACTAATAATAACAGGATATATCTTTTTCTCATCAAGATAAGCATACTTCAAAGTGTCAGGCAATTGTTTTAATTCAACCACAGGATCACCTTTAGGTGGAGGAGGACCTCCTAGAGTTTCAATAGGCAAATTGTGTTTTAGGAGTGGTTATTGTTCAAAGAAAATTTTATCTATCTCATTTCTTTCATGCAAGTGCATATCATTTTCATGGTGAAGCAAATATTGTTCTAATGGATCGGTAGGAGGCACGGCAATAGAAGCAAGACCAATTATTTCATCCTTACTAGATAATTCTTTATCACGAGGTTGTCTAGTAAACTTGGAAAAATTAAATTCATGAGACACATCACCAAAACTAACACTGACAATTTGCTTTTCACAATCTATCTTAGCATTGACGGTGTTCAAGAAAGGTCTACCAAAGATAATGGGACAAAAGTCATCTTGTGGGGAACCAAGAACTAGAAAATCAGTAGGATATTTTATTTTCCCACACAAGACTTCAACATCTCTGACAATCTCAAGTGTCTCTATTAGCAAGTTTAATAGTAACATCAATGTCTTCTATTTCGGCGGGTGCTATATCATTCATAATTTCTTGGTATAAGGTAAAAGGAATATCACTCACACTAGCACCCAAATCACATAAACCATGATAGCAATGATCTCCTATTTTAACTGAGACAACAGGCATGCCAACTACGGGTCTATGTTTATCTTTTTCATCAGGTTTGGCAATTCTAGCAGCTTCATCGCAGAAGTAAATAACATGCCCGTCAATATTTTCTACCAAGAGATCTTTAACCATAGCAACACTAGGTTCTACTTTAATTTATTCAGAGGGCTTAGGTGCTTTAATATTACTTTTGCGAACCGCAGTTGATACCTTAGCATGTTCCTTTATCCTAACATGGAAAGGTGGTTTTTCAATATAAGCAGTAGGCACAACTGGATCAACATTGTAAATGATAGTCTCATCTTTAGCTATGACCGGTTCTTTAATTTCTTATTTAATAGGGGGATGATATTTAAACCACTTCTCCTTAGGGAGATCAACATGAGTAGCAAATGATTCACAAAAAGAGGCTACTATCTCAGAGTCAAGTCCATATTTAGTGCTAAACTTGGCAAAAGCATCGGTATTCATAAAAGATTTAACACAATCAAACTTAAGCTTAATACCTGACTCATTACCTTCGTTGAGTTCCCAATCTTTAGAGTTGTGTTTAATTATTTCTAAGAGATCCCACTTGAATTCAATAGTCTTCTTCATAAAAGAACCAGTACAAGAAGTATCGAGCATGGTTTGATCATTATGAGAAAGCCGAGCATAAAAATTCTGAATAATAATTTCTCTCAGAAGCTCATGATTGGGGCATGAATATAACATTGACTTAAGCCTCCCCCAAGCTAGAGCGATGCTTTCTCCTTCGCGAGGCCAAAAATTATATATATAATTCCGATCACGATGAACTAGATGCATAGGATAAAACTTTTGGTGGAATTCCAATTTCAATCGATTCCAGTTCCATGATCCAATATCATCACATAGCCTATACCATGTCAATGCTTTTCCCTTCAAATATAAAGGGAAAACCTTCTTCTTAACTTCATCTCCGGGTAAACCTGCAAGCTTAAATAATCCACGAATTTCATCCACATGTATTAAATGCATATCAGGATGTTCAGTTCTGTCTCCTGCATAAGGATTAGCTAGTAGTTGTTCTACCATACCCAAAGGAATTTCATAACCAATATTTTCAATAGGTGCAGTAGGTTGAGGAGCAACTAATTGTGGTTCCGGTCGAGGTGAAGATACCCCGAACAAACCCCTCAAAGGATTGTTTTCCATAGTAGCAAGTGACAATAAATTTTAGCATGTAGTATGAGTTTTTCCTTAACAGTTTCCACTTACCAAGAGCGCTTCACTCCCCGGCAACGGCCCCAGAAAAGAGCCTTGATGACCCACAAGTATAGGGGGTCAATCGTAGTCCTTTCGATAAGTAAGAGTGTCGAACCCAACGAGGAGCAAAAGGAAATGACAAGCGGTTTTCAGCAAGGTAATTTCTGCAAGCACTGAAATTGTAGGTAGCAGATAGTTTGATAGCAAGATAATTGGTAACGAGCAAGTAACGGTAGCGGTAAATAAAGTGCAGCGAGGTAGCCCAATCCTTTTGTGGCAAAGGACAGGCCAGAACAGTCTCTTATAATAAGCAAAGTGTTCTTGAGGGTACACGGGAATTTCATCTAGTCACTTTTATCATGTTGGTTTGATTTGCGTTCGCTAATTTGATAATTTGATATGTGGGTGGACTGGTGCTTGGGTGTTGTTCTTACTTCAACAAACCTCCCACTTATGATTAACCCCCTCGCAAGCATCCGCAACTACGAGAAAAGTATTAAGATAAAATCTAACCATAGAATTAAACGTTTGGATCCAAATCAGCCTCTTACGAAGAAGCGCATAAACTAGGGTTTAAGCTTCTGTCACTCTAGCAACCCATCATCTAATAACTACTCCACAATGCATTCCCTTAGGCCCAAAGATGGTGTAGTGTCATGTACTCGTCGTTCACATGACACCACTAAGGGAATCACAACATACATATCATCAAAATATCGAACACATATCAAGTTCACATGATTACTTGCAACACGACTTCTCCCGTGACCTCAAGAACAAAGGTAACTACTCACAAATAATATGCATGCTCAAGACAGAGGGGTATTGAATAGCATAATGGATCTGAACATATAATCTTCCACCAAATAAACCATATAGTAATCAACTACTAGATGTAATCAACACTACTAGTCACCCACAGATACTAATCTGAGGTTCCGGTACAAAGATTGAACACAAGAGATGAACTAGGGTTTGAGAGGAGATGGTGTTGTTGAAGATGTTGATGAAGATTGGCCTTCCAAAGATGAGAGGAGTGTTGGTGATGACGATGGCTTCGATTTCCCCCTTCGGGAGGGAAGTTCTCCCGGCGGAATCGCTCTGCCAGAGAGCAAAAGTGCTCCTCCCCAAGTTCCGCCTCGAGACGGCGGTGTTCCGTGCCGAAAGTCCTCTCCTTAATTTTTCTAGGTTAAAAGACCTTAAGTACCAGAAGATGGGCACCAGAGGTGGGCTGGGCTGAGCACAACCCACCTGGGCGTGCCTGGGGGGCCTGGCGCGCCCAGGTGTCTTGTGCTCACCTGGTGGCCCCCCTCCGGTAGTTATTTGCTCCAGTATTTTTCATATATTCCAAAAATATTCCCCGTGAAGTTTCAGCTTATTTGGAGATGTGCAGAATAGGTATCTCTGATGTGCTTTTTCAGGTCCAGAATTCTAGCTGCCGGTATTCTCCCTCTTTGTGTAAACCTTGCAAATTATGAGAGAAAAGACATTAGAATTACTCCATAAAGCATTATTATGCATGAAAACATTATAAATAACAGTAGGAAATCATGATGCAAAATGGACGTATCACTGGTATCCTATTTTCAAGAATCGGAATTTCCGAGTTTTGGAAATCGGTGCCACCGAGATCTGGAAACTGTCTAGGTCACCCATATCGATACCACCGAGAATTATATATCGATCTCACCGAAAAGCCTAAAGTTGCCACATTTTATACTAGTCGGTGCAACTGAGTTTTTGGACCGGTGTCACCGAGTTGGGCAATAATGTTGTAACATTTGGATTTTTGGAGATGCCTATATATACCCCTCCACCACCTCTCATTCGTAGAGGAAGCACTTAGAACACACTTACACTTGCCCCATCCATTTTTCTGAGAGAGAGTCACCTACTCATATGTTGAGATCAAGATCTTTCACTCCAACCATATGAATCTTGATTTCTAGCCTCCCCAAGTTGCTTTCCACCTAATCAATCTCTTCTACCCAAGCCAAATCTGTGAGAGAGTGAATGTGTGTTGAGGAGACTATATTTTGAAGCACAAGAGCAAGGAGTTCATCATTGTTACCACATCTAATATCATTTGGAGGGTGGTGCCTCCTAGATTGGTTAGGTGTCGCTTGGGAGCCTCCTTCTTCGTGTTGTGGAGTTGAACCAAGAAGTTTGTACAGGCAAGGAGATCGCCTACTTCGTGAAGATCTACCCAGTGAGGCTAGTCCTTCGTGGACGGAAGCCGTGATGGAATAGACGAGGCTGCTACTTTGTGGACCCTAATGGGTGGAGCCCTCCATGGACTCTCACGACCGCTACCCGCCGTGGGTTGAAGTCTCCATCAACGTGGACGTACGATAGCACCACCTATTGGAACCACTGGAAAAATCTTCGTGTCATCAATTGTGTTTGATTCTCCTCTCCCTACCTTTACTTTCATGTGCTTGTCTTTACTTTCCATTGCAATACTCTTAGACATGCATGTGTAGGGTGTACTTGACTTGCTACAATTGCTAAAATCTGCCGACACTAAAATTATGAAAAGTCTATGATTTTTATTTGGTCAAGTTGTCTAATCACCCCCCCCCCCCACACACACACACACCACCCATCTAGACATACTTTGGATCCTATAGTTGGGCCGAATGTCTGAGATCTAAGAAGCTAAATCCAAGAAGTTAGACTGTAGGATCCAAGGTATGTCTAGAGGGGGGGTGATTAGACTACTTGACCAAATAAAAATCCTAGTCTTTTCCCAATTTTAGTGTTGGCAGATTTTAGCAATTGTAGTAAGTCAAGTACACCCTACACATGCATGTCTAAGAGTATTGCATCAGAAATTAAAGACAAACACATGAAAGTAAAGGTAGGGAGAGGAGAATCAAACGCAATTGAGGACACGAAGATTTTTCCCGTGGTTACGATAGGTAGTGCTATCGTACGTCCACGCTGATAGAGACTTCAACCCACGGAGGATAGCAGTCGCGAGAGTCCATGGAGGGCTCCACCCGTTAGGGTCCACAAAGTAGCAACCTCTATTCCATCACGGCTTCCATCCATGAAGGACTAGCCTCACTATGGGTAGATCTTCACAAAGTAGGCGATCTCCTCGCCCGTACAAACTTCTTTGTTCAACTCCACAACATGAAGAAGGAGGCTCCCAAGCGACACCTAACCAATCTAGGAGGCACCACCCTCCAAAAGGTAATAGATGTGGTAACAATGATGAACTCCTTGCTCTTGTGCTTCAAAAGATAGTCTCCTCAACACACAATCACTCTCTCACAGATTTGGCTTGGGTAGAAGAGATTGATTGGGTGGAAAGCAACTTGGGGAGGCTAGAAATCAAGATTCATATGGTTGGAGTGGAAGATCTTGATCTCAACACATGAGTAGGTGGCTCTCTCTCAGAAAAATGGATGGGGCGAGTGTAAGTGTGTTATGAGTGCTTCCTAGCTCTGCGAATGAGAGGTGGTGGAGGGGTATATATAGGCATCTCCAAAAATCCAACCGTTACAACATTGTTGGGGAAATAACCCCACGATATAACCCGCCCTATTGGGTCGGGTCATCCTGATCGCGTCTTAGGAAGCAATACGTTAAGCGGGCCATGACACTGAGGAACAGGACCGGCGGATGGCTACCAAGTGAGCCAGTTGGCGGCCCAGTACCGAAGGCGGCGACTTAAGACCCAAGAGGTGGAAGCCGCCTAGAGTTTCCTTGCTTAGGAGGCAAGGCGAGTTAGAAACATAGTCGGTCACGAATCACAACACGACTCGGACTCTTGTAAGCCCAGGGTCTCGACCTGTATATAAAGGCGAGTCCCTGAGGCCAATAGACTTAGGTTACAATCGATCAATAGCTAGGTCAAGCGAATCCGCTCCCTTGTATTGATCACCAAGCAATAAGCAGAAAAGCAGGAGTAGGCTTTTACCTCGATCGTGAGGGGCTGAACCTGGGTAAACCGTGTCTCTCGATTCCGCTCAACCCCGACAAGCTAATCACACAGTTGCGATGGCCTCACGTCAAGTCCTCACACTAGGACATCTGCCGTGACAAAACCACGACAAACATTATTGCCCAACTCGGTGAGACCAGTCCAAAAACTCGGTCATACTGACTAGTGCAAAATATAGCAACTTTAGGCTTTTCGGTGGAACCGATATATAAATCTTGGTGGTACCAATATGGTGAACCTAGGTAGTTTCCAATTCTCGGTGGTACCGATTTCCAAAACTCGGAAATTTCGATTCTTGAAAATGAGATACCGGCAAGGTGGTCACTGTTTTCGGTGGCACCGAATTTGAAACTTGGTGGTACCGAGACATGGGTTTGGCTTAGGATCTGTCTAGGGTGTTAACTCGGTGTGACCGAATGGGAATTGTTGGTGGCACCGATTTTGGATATTTGGTTTTGGACAGAGTGTATGTGGGAGAAGTGGTGGGTGCTTTTGGTGGCTAACACTTGAGCATTTTGAGCAATTCATTCACCAAGATTACCTCACCCCCTTTTAATAGTATTGGCTTTCCTATGGACTCAAAGTGATTTCTCACATAAAGTAAAATGTAGAGTCTTCATGCTTGATGTTTTGCCAATCCTATTCCTTGCATTTGGGGCCTCCTCGCAATCCTTTTGCCAATCCATCCATTGAACTTTCCTGAAATATACTTAGTGAAAACATTAGTTCAATGAAATATATGTTATTATTAATTACCAAAACCACCTAGGGAGAAGTTGTGCTTTCATAGACCCTCCCGCAGTGTAAAAAAGAGAAGCACGATTGGCCCAACTCCGAGAAACTGAAAAGCAAGAGTTGTACATATTTACAATCGAGGTGCCACCGCCAAAAAAGACGTTTCATCCTTCGTTCCCGAATTGGTACGTGACTTGAGGAAAACCTATCGATAACCCCAACTTGGGCTGATTCCAGCGGGCCCAACAAGCGCTAGACAGGCCAGCCGCCACCGCCAACCCAATGTGGCGATGGAGAAGACAACCAAGGTGCAGAACAGACAGGATTAGCTGTGTGGAGTGAGAAGCTAAGATAAGAAGCTGGATTTGTGGAGTTTTGGGAAGCTGGAAGAGATCCGAACACGCCCTCAATCTCCCATGTCTTACATTTCTTTCCAAACGATACCATGTCTTAATTAAGGGCACGGTTTTGTAGAGAATAAAATATGGAGCGAACACCATTAAGATGAAAGTTGTACCTAATGAAGCCATATCTTTAGGAGATAATTGCCAGATGAAGCACTGGGTGTATGAGAGAAAATAATTTGCGTACCTCAGTGTAGTTGCACTTTGGTTCAATGCGGAAAAAAATATTTATGTTGGGCTTGGATTCTTGTTCCCGTTGCACGTATTGATGACATTAAAAGCTCCTGATGCTAGCCTTAATAGTGTAACAATAGATTGTATATTTTCATCATAACCCTAATCAATTAAGCAATCTGTCTAGGATGTCCGTGTAGAGAATTGAGTAAGAAATCAAAGAATATATGTACAACTGACAAGATTCTCATTTGGCTTAATGAAATTCAGTTACTCAGTTTGAAAACTTCCAGTTCAGATTTCCTGAGATGTAGAAAGTTGATCGGTGCATGTGAACGAACCTGTCCGGCAAAAGCGATGCACGCACTGAATGCATCTTAACACAGATCCCCAACCAAAACTTCCTTGTCGTCCGCGCGTACATTCGGCCGGGTGCGCGGTGTTGAATCTGGATCAAGCAATCCCAATCCCCGCAATCATCGCAACAATGGTGTAGCATAAAAACATAGATAGTAAAATGCGTAAGGATAAGTTCTGGAGTAATTACCTGTCCAACGCCATTTCAGATTATGAATTGTCGAACAACAAAAATCCCACTACCCAGATCCAGGATGTGCCCAAATCAATCGAGTACAACTAGCATGAACGTCACGTGTGCGTAGAATTTTTGGTATGAGCTTATATTAGGATAATGTAATTGCTTGGCACGACAATGAAATGAACTGAAAAGAGGAAAACTACTCGCGCATCATGCTGGAAGATGTTGTGCTACCGAGGGTGGAGAGGGTTAGCAAAGAGTAGCAGGGGAGGAGGCATATATAGACGTACATCGATACATGTACCCCTCGGTAGAGGAAAGAATCGACATATCACCCATCATGAATATGCGCTCAGAAAACTGAAGTACGATTGCGTCTATCAAGTCTCAGTGGAGCGGTTTTGATTAGCTGAGGCGTTGTCCTTCATCGCCCGTGTCCTCTCCTTTCTCCATTTAAGTCTGATCGACGTCATTGGCTGGATCCAGAGGCCCTCATGTCACCTGATCCGCATCTGTCGGCTGGATCAAGAGGACTACTCGATCCCCTCTAACGCGTCCGATCCACTCTCACACGATCAACCGCATCGCCCGCGGGGTGCTATGTCGGCTGGATCGATCGACTGCATTGCCTGCATCGGGCGCGCCTCGATCCCCTCTATCAGCCATGACCAGTCTGCTCCTTTGTATCTAGGGCCGATCGATCCGCTCCTGCTCTCTGTGGAGCGCTTTTTTTCTCGAAAACGGGGACGAAAGTATAGCGGCAGATCGCTCTGGACCACCGTCGGTAGCTAATTGGGCAGGCGAAGCGGCTCAGATAATCAGAGGGCTCGGATTTTTCTCCTGGAGCAGCCTATAGGACAGTTGGGCCAGGATTTTCAACTGCACTGGAGATCGATATACACATCACATCCGATGGCCAGAAATGCCCCAATCTCCAAAACGGACATCCAAAAATGAAGAGGGCGTGAGAGGACTGGGTTTAGGCTCAGTTTTATTGTCCTACATTTATTTAATAGCATCCCTTTGCGGTCTTAAACACTTTTATGTGGCAAATAAGTCTTTATCCAGTGAATTCCGGTTTTTATCCCCTATTTTGACATTTTTTACAATAATTACCCCATTTAGCCGGAATTCATCCGTTTTACCCCATTTAGCAAAAGTTTGCCACAATTTACCCAGTTGAAAATTTTGTGAGCATTCTGACCGGCCTGATTTGATCACACGAGAGCAGGTCACTCACATCCAATGCACAACGCCCGGGTGCACCTCACCATGCTGGTCTGCAATGTTTTCACGGCGCACATCGTTTGTCTTCTTTCGAATCGCACGCATGATCCTGCCCCAAACCACTGCCTCCTTTCGTTAGGAGGGGGTAGGACGACGTTGGCGACGAGCGTCAGGCAAGAGGCATGGCCGTTGGCGATTATCGGAGCGAGTGAGAGCCGGTACAAAATATATTCACCTCCCATGCATGCCTGCATTCTCTGTTTCTCACCCCTGCAACAGTTTTGGTTGTTCGTGGCTAGATTTGTTATCAATCTAGGAACCATATTAGATGGGTTTAGCTGCTCATTTTCTGGTTGAAGAAGTATGCTGATGAGATGACTATAGTTGATCGGTGTGACATGTTATCATAAAATAAATTATAGGAGAAATTGTTATTGATATAATCTGAAATCATGTATGTTTTTCTTATGTATTATCATATACAACCTTAAGTCTGCATGATTCTGTGGATCACATTAAAGATGGTGTGACTATACTACTTTACCAACTCGGTAGAGAATTAATACATATAGAAGTGGCAGCCTTTATTATTGTATTTGGTACAGAGGTGATGACATTTTTTACTACTTGCTTGTTGTAAAGGAATTTTGGATCTCTGTATCTTACGATGAATCACGTGAGCGACCTCCATCCGACCGGGCCCGGTCGGGAGCAGCTTCGAGGACCGGTTCAGGAGGGAGAAAAATAGGCAGAAAAAACGGACAATGTGGCATGTTGGCTAGAGCTGATAATTGGGACCTGTCAGTCAGAACGCTCACAAAAATTTAAACAGGGTAAATTGTGGCAGAACTTTTACTAAATGGGGTAAAACGGATGAAATCTCATTAAATCGGGTAATCAGTGTCAAAACTGACAAAATAAGGGGTAAAAGGCGGAATTCACTCTTAATACTTCGTGTAATTTCTTTTTGTGCTGCAAGGAGTGTTTGTATGGTGGGCTTGACATTCTATACGGTGACAAGAGGTTTATAGGTTTTAAGAAGGAAGGAAAGTAGATGGGTGCCAAGACTCGCCGCAAGTACATCTATAAAGGTCATGTTTCTAACTAGATGGATTGAGCCCTCTTTAGCGCTCACCGACGACTGAGCCACACCATAGCCTTGTCCAGCTACCGTTGCCACTGTGCCATCATCCGTGGTATTCGCAACCGCGTCGGTCCCCTTTACGACTGTGCCTTGGCCATTATTTGCCGCTTTGCCTTAGACGCTATCCGCAACCACAACGTTGTCTAGGTTGCCCATGCAACTCAACCTCGCGCCATCGCCACAGTGTAACTAGGGTTGGGACTCGATAGTGAGAGAGAGGGTTGATCGGGGGAGAAAAGAATCTTTTTAGTCGGTGGGCCTCTCTTCTCTCTTTTGTTGTCGTTAACAGTAGGGGCAAATTTCTCGCAAAAAAAAAACAGTAGGGGCAAATTAGTTACACAATACTGACATGTCAAATAGACAAAACTGTAACGGGACTGACGGAAATGCCATTCAGGGAAGATTGTAGGTGAAGTGTCAAAAAAGAATTTTATTTACTTTTGGGCCAAATAGGGAAGCAGACTTTGAAAAGGACCAGGAATTCTCCGGATTCGTATCCCTCCCTGGTTCGATCCAATTTGTTCTTCCCCCCATCGCAATTTGCTTCGCCGACGGCGACGAGCCACGGCGCCCATGCCCTACTGGCGCCGGCACCGGAGCGGCGCTAATTGATTCCCTCTCATGTTGGCATAGGTAAGGAACCCTAGCTCCACCTCCACTGGATTTTGGAACCATGAGCTCGTACTGTTTCTGAGGATCTCCGCTGAGGGGGCTAGGGTTCGCCGCAACCGTGCTTTCTCTCCCCGTCCGTTCGTCCCCGATTTGGTTGCTGCGTGTCACCCTGCTAACCACGACCCATCCGTTGCTCCATTAGGTTCCTCTCCTTCCCATCCGAGTTCGATCCCGTAGGGCTTAGTAGTAAGTTGTGGGCGGAGCTTATTTCCCTAAAAATGCTGGGGGGTTGAACTGAACTGAACTGAAGCCCGTTCCTGACCATCGGTGTGCTTGTGAACTTCAGGTTGTCAGAAATCATCCGCAAGGGGGGGAAAATGGTTCAGCTCTTTCTGCAAGTGCCGGCAGACAAAGGCAGTGTCGATACAGATGCTGTGAGAGCGAGGAGGTCTCTGCTGGACAAGGCTGAGTCCGTGATCAAGTCGGTCGTAAGGTCCGGAGGCCGGTATGAGGCTCGGATGTGGCTGTGCAGTACCGTCTCGTCGATTCATCTGCTCGATCCGCATGACCATCGGGACCTGTTCCTCGATCTCCTGGAGATGAAGGACTCGAGGCGCGACGTCGCTGCCCGCCTGCTGCGGATGATTTTCGACAAGAAGCCTGCCAAGGCTGGCCCTGTTTTAGCGAAGAAGTGTCATATGCTGGAGAAGTTCTTCCAAGGCAGGTTCACTAAGAACTTGATTTTCTTTGTATTTTCTGCTTCTGCTCACATATGTTTTACTTTATTTTGCTTGCTGCAATTCACCAGTTTATGTATCTAGTATGCAGAACTTACTTTCTGTAGTTATATGTTTTTAAAGATATTATGTTCAGAATTCAGATATATCATTAGTTCATTCGTTATGGTTCAGCAAACTATCTGTTCAGCTGCTTCAGCTTGTTCATAATGTAAGATCTGCTGGACTAAATTTATATTAGTGCTGTTCTTGATGGATATGTTAACTAATGCCCCTCGCTTGTGCGCATTGCTTTAACAAGTTACAGTGTATGTCATATTAGTAGCATATCATGGCATTATAGTAATGCACTGCCATAAACTAACAGAAAAACGAATTTTTGTTTTCGTTACATCATTACAGTAACACCGGCCTCTCTGCATATTTCTATGTGCCTTCGGGTAGTGATCACTTTTCCAGATGTAGTGTATTTGTGTAGTTCATCAAGAAATGTCTTCGAATTATTAACAGGAATTGCCTGCTGCATATACATATGCTCTTGGAGAAATGTAGTCTTCTAACATAAATAGAATGTTATGTTATGTCTACCCTTTACTCAAATTCTATGTACGAGTACCTTTTTGTGCTGGACGGATTTAATAAAATCTTAATCAAATGAAGCAAAACACGTTAGGGGTTAGAGCTCAGGTATAATATTGTTTTGTCTTTCATTATGCAATACAACAGAATTTAGTTCTGATGCCACTTCTTACATGTGATCTATCATTGCTTACATTATATACTATGACCTGCAGGAAACCCTGAGCGGATACTGCAATGGTTTAGCCACTTTGCTGCTACTGGAGAGTCAGCACACAAAAAGGGTGCTCGGGCACTTGCTCAGTTTGCATTTGTGAATCGTGATGTTTGCTGGGAGGAGCTTGAGTGGAAAGGCAGGCATGGTCAGTCTCCTGCTGTTGTTGCCACTAAGCCTCATTACTTTCGTGATCTTGATGTCCTCCAGACAGTTGAAAATTTCATTGAATATGTCCCAGACTTCTGGTCTTCGGAAGAGCTTGCTGATTCTGTCAAAGATGGTGAAATACTGCAAATTGATACAGAATATTTTGTAGATCAATTTGTCTATTTGATGTATGAAGGGAATTTTAAAGATGTGTGGCAAGTAGTTGAAGATTTTCTGATGGAGGAGCACTTTTCCACTCTGTCTCAGTATATTCTTGTTCATCTAGACGAACAAAGGCTTCTTCGTTTCTTAAAAACATTAGGGAAGCTCATCAGTCTGAATGCACAGTGCTCCAAGTTAGCATTCCCATGCTGCTGGCTTGAGGTTCTTTTGTCGGCACATATTGATCAGATATCTCTTGACGAACTTATCCTATTGAACTGTGTCATTACCAAAGGTAGGCAACTTTGGCACCTCATGAACGACGAAGAACACGAGGAAGAACGAGGGAGGATGGACGAGCTTGTGAGGACCATGGATGACTTGACTGATGCTGATCATTTTGCTCTCATAAAGGATTTCATGGGTACAAAGTTTCCTGATGCACTTAAGTGGATAGGCATCCAGTCCTGGGTAACTTTCTGTGGGTTGTCAAAATTATGCAAATCGGCTGATTCTTGTGAATCTCTGTTCACTGGTAACAGCATAGAATTTCGCAAGGCTTATGATTACTCATTGGTTCAGAATGATGGGCGCTCAGTTACACATACTTCAGATACTGATGAGAAGGACCCGACTAAAAGTTGTCATAAAAGAAGGAAGAGAGATAAGAAGAGAAAACGACATAGATATGATTCTGACGAGGATAATGTTGATCAGCTGCTTGAACTTGGAACTTTCACTGGGAAGAGGGCTATTGAATCACAATGTGGAAGCTGGTACCTGTCAACTGATGATTTCTCTGCTCCTTGGGACATTGTATGCTATCTTCTTGCCTTCCCCATACCATTTCAAGTTTTCAACCAATGTCTTCACTAGACAACTCATCAGTTTTTATTCGTATATTCATGGCTGTCATCTTACTCATGCAGGCCGACATACCGGATCACCTTTCTACTCGTTATCTTAGAGTATGGCTGAAATGGGCTTGCTTTAGATGATCCTCCTCCTTGTGACGCATGTGTGGCAATCATGCTAGCTTTTATGGTGAAGTAATCTTTGAGCATGGAGCTGTTTATACATGCATTTTCCCACATGGCATGTGCAATCTTCTGATCATGCATCCTGATGGTAAGTGATCGCTTCCTATATGTCCTACTTGTTGAGTACCATGTCATTGATTTCTTCTGTAAAATGCCCAAGTTCACAAAGTCTGTAAACTCTAGAACCTGTAGTTTTATGACTTCTGTAAGATTTAAATGATGCTTAGTGTGTTTAACTTATACTCCATAATATCCATGTGTCGTTATGTAAACTGCCTTAAATTGCACACACTTCCAGCATTGTTTTACTTTCATATGAAGCTACCCTCACCTCTGTCACTTCTTTTTTGTTTTGCAGATTCACGCATTTTGGATGTGTTAACTGTGCGAGTTATCATGAGATCCAAGACAAAATGTTTCCTGAAGTTCATCCGAGTAGGTTGGCGCCGATGGAAATTCCACCCGCATGGACATCGAAATAGCTGAAGTTTTCCCCTGGAAACAAGTTTAAATGCTGTTTTTGATATTACAAATCTTATTGTTGACTACGGGATGGTATAAACTAGTCTGCAGTTCTTCTGTAATGGTATGACCCAGCGATACAGCACGGTTTGTAACTGATCACGGATTTTCTGATTAAACGTGTTCTACACGTGCATCATGAGCACCAGCTAAGGATTTCGTACTGCATATGCATTTGTTATTCTGTACTGGCTGCAGTTCCTGGGTGCGAACTGCAAAGTCCCCATTTTCTTCCTTCACAGATGGCAACTATGTACCCACATGACGACACATCACAATGTTGACACCTCAACTTAATTTTCATTCAAGAACGTTCAACTTGTATTGCATCCAAATTCTGTGCTGGAAAACAAACAGTGTGCAACATAACAAACAGTGTGCAACATAAACCGTTCATAACTAGACATGTTTAGAACAGCGGCATACTGGCATGCCACATCCTTCGGCGCTCGAATGAACTACAAAGGGCCCTGGCCAGCTAAATAATGTGAATATGTACATGCAACATTCATTATTCATACAACGAGTCATCTGGCTGAGTATTTGATTTCCAGCAGTTTTACAAATATTCAGAACGTAATCGAACTAAGTTGTTCTAATGTGGAATGTTCTCCTTTACAAATAGTATGGACAAACCAGAGACCCAATTTACTGGGATCTCAGCGCCCAGCATCTGTGGCTACAAGTCTTGCAAGCAGTCAGAGCCGTGAAGGCATCTGTTTCCTCATAGCCAAGCAGTGTTCAATATCTTAGGACGTATAAAAGTACATCCCATTGTCGCTGGCTTCTGGGACAATCTCCAGTGTTGAATTTGTGAGTACTGCATATATTCAGATATCAAGATTATCATGGGCACCAGGGGTTGAACAACACATAGGTAAACTATTTAAAAGCTTCTGTATAAGGGGATAAGGCTTACCGATGGGATCATATGTTGGCAGGGAGATGTTTTTAGGGCAATGCTTTGATTTCGATAGGTTCTTGTACATTGCCGAAGTAGTAAGGCAATCACGAGGCTGGAATAAAACCAAGGTGAGCATGGTTGTACAGCAAAAATGACTGAAGCGGAGAGCGTGGCAATTATGAAGCAGAGAGCAGGTATTCCAACTTTGGGGACAGACTCAAATAGGTTCACTAGTTTCGAAAAATAATCAATGGTGGAAACTAATTCAACACCTGTTTACGACACAGTACGAGCAAGGAGAAAGCAACTCTAAGTAAGCTGAACAGCATGCAGGCGACAGGCCAAAATTTCCCAGACACAGCTATGCCGTTCCATTCTAATAAAATTCTGATTCACCTATTTTGTTATCAGGATTAGAGAGATTGTTGAGTTTATTCCAAAAAGTAGCATGCTTCAATTTTTAGCAAATGCAACTGCAACTATCGGTCCTGTGAGGAAAAACGTTTAAAAACATGCTGCTGGTAATCAGTTTAAGAACAGTGCGTTGTAGTAATCAGTAGTACACATTAATAGTTCTTCACAACAAAAACTGATGATTCCTATCGGCTTGCGCGTTGGACATCATTCAAAATGGTTGTGGCAACATTATTCCTTAAGCAGTGAAGTTCTCTTCATGCAAACAAAAGTGAAAAATGAGGAGACCTGTCCAAGGAGAAAAGATAACTCACCTTCAAATCCTTGGTGAAGCATAACCTTAGTTCTTCAACTGAGCCCTTCTTGCAGATGATCTGTGGTGAGCCCCCAAAAGCATGTTTGATGGTATCAATGACATCACTCAGTGCGTATTCTTTACCGTTGGAGACTAGGATATCTCCAGTCGCCAACATTTCCTGCAATTCCAATCAAAACTATAACAATGTAAAAGAGACAAATTTCTATGACACGGTTTAGCAGGAGCCAAATTCATAGACACTACAACTCGAGTGGTTTTAAGTTTGTTTTCTTCGTCTGGAAACGAAGCTGATTTGAATAACAAAGGTTCAGGTGCTATGGCCAACAAAAGAAACCAATAATTCCTGCAAGAAAAAACAATAATGCTCTACACCTAACGAGTCAATGACCAGATGCTTACTGTAACGTTATATTTGAAGTAGAGATCAAGGGCAGTGGTGAAGAACTGTAATTCTTCCTGAACAACAGGGGCCGAGCATGTTCCATGCTTCTCTGTAAAAAAAATAAACAAATGACAGAAACTTAGCAATGCAAATGAGACAATGTTTGTGCACATGGATCAAATTAGCAAGTCCCTCTTATAACAATAATCCAATTCATCAGGTCAAGTGGATTGAAGAAAATTACCCCACTAAAAGATCCATGAATGACCGATCGAGCAGCACATGTCAATGCCATTATGCAAAACAACAGGCAAGGGGAAACAGCACAAAAGGTTAGTGACAATTCCAATCGAGGTAATTTTAGAGTCCAATCCATCAGTTCTGAACTTCTGACACAATACCTCGTGAGCCCAGAAGGGGCCCCTGCCACTGAAGCAAGTGGAAGAGGACGAGCAGTAGAGGGACGGCCAGTACTTGTCCAGAGTGGGCTTCAGAGGCGTTATCTACACCAAATAATTGAAGACACGGCAGAACCGTGCACCAACAAGGTCAGCAGTCAGCACAGAACGAATGGAATCCAGCTTGGCAGGACTAATTAAGCTCCTTGCGGCTAGCACCTTGTCCATGTCGAAGTTGGTGTGGCGGCAGCACGACGGCCAGGTCCCGTCATCGTAGTCCGGCCACAGCCCGTCTGTTCCATCAGCGGAAATCCAACCGCGCCAGTGAGGAATTCACATCCATCGAGCAGGAACCGATAAAACACAAAATTAAAGCACGATGGGCGCCGTGCACTTACGGATCGTGAACGTGTGGAGCGGCTCCTTCCTGCAGCGAGAAACAAAGGAAAAAGCGGGTTGCGTGAGCACGGGTCGAATCTCCGGAGCGCCAGAAACCCCTCCCGAGCCGAACCGAGCGAGATAGCACGCGGGGGTCGATGGGGCGGAGGTGGGGAGGGAGGGGCGGCGGACCAGTAGCACGTACCGGCAGCAGCCGTTGACGGCGCAGCAGTGGCGGGTGGAGGAGCAGATGGTGCCCGGCCACTGCAGCGCCAGCGCGAAGTAGTCGAACTCGCGCTGCTCCTTCCCCACGGCAGCCGGGGCGAAGGACGCCCGGGCGAGACCCGTGCCGAACAGGCCGGCGGCGACCAGCGACCAGGCCGCCAGCAGGCACGTCGCCGTCGTCGTCGCCATTGCCTCTCCGCCCGCCGCGGTGTCTCCTTCTCCCCCTTTCCTTCCCTCTCTCTCGGGTGGGTCGTGGTTTCAGAACCGAGCGTAGTACACAGAGTGCAATGAAGACGCAATCGGGCGCTTTAATAATGAATGCGGTTAAGGAGGAGATGGTGTCGCTGGCAAGTGGGGCCCGCGCCGTCCCCGCAGGTAGGAGTACCTCTCCGTCTATTTTCTGTTTTGTTTTCTAATCTGATTCAAAATAAAATCCGTTTTCTAGGGGATAAAATCCGTTTTCTACTAGTAGCTCCTCTACCGTTCAAAAGTCTGAAATAGACATAAGCTAAGTATAATCGATAGGCTCGGTCTGTGGATATAATGTGCTCCGAGAAACTTGCGAAATGCACGTTATTCTACTCCCTCCGTTCCTAAATATTTGTCTTTTTAGAGATTTCACCACGGACTACATACGGATGTATGTAGACATAATTTAGAGTGTAGATTCACTCATTTTGCTTCGTATGTAGTCGGTAATTGAATATTTAAAAAGACAAATATTTAGGAACGGAGGGAGTATTTATTAAATCGTCTCCCGCGTGATACTCAAATAAAAGGCTGGACCCTTTTTAAATGAAAATAAAAACGTGTTTGATAATTGTAAGTCACCTGAAAACAAAGTCAGTGCAAGTCGGTTTTTTTTTGTGACAATCAGAGCTGCTAGGCAGGGCCGGGGTGACCCATACCTCTGCGGTGTCCTTGGCCGGCGAGGGTGGAGACGTCACAGCTGCCCGTGGCATCGCTTGCGGGGGCAAGTCCGAGCCTTGACGGTTTGATGTCCATAGTGGGTTGCGGGCGTCGAAGAAGAAGAAGGATGTTTAAAGAATGGTTGGGGTGGCAATGTTGATGTTAGGCACGAGTTGGAGGGTGGCTTGGCCCGACCGGGAAGACGAAGGGGAGGAAGAAAGCATGTGTGCACAATGTCAAGTGACGCTTCATGATTTATTTATTTTGCAAATGATGGTTCCGGCTCATTATAAAAACTCGTAAAAATACAAAGCATAACAAACGTAATAAAAAATGCATCGAGGTCCCTAGACCACCAAACGTTCACAATATTCGCCACAACGATACATCAACACACCATATCACTTCTCCTCTACCAAAGTCGCCCTGACCATGTCGATTAAAGCCGAAAAATCTTTATGCACGTGCCTCTAAGGATCAACACGTACGCTGGGGTCACAGTGGTCGTCGTTAAACCCTTAAATCAATCTAAAACGTCAAGCACAATATATTTCATCGCCGCAAACATACCAACGCGTTTTTTTTTTTTTTTTTTTTGCAACTTTGTTCTATCAAGGACCAAACCCCTGAAACCATCAACTTCAATCCTTTGCAGCCCGGAACTAATCCTCGCGCCCTTCTCTTTCTTGTCGCAAACATTTTCCGGGCGTGGAGATCGAGTACCACACGCATCACATGCCCCTGTGGAAATTTGCAAGTGCTAGCACCCACGAGGAAGAGAAGAAAAGAGCCTGCCGGATGCAGCAAACGACCCGAGGCCGGGTGCCTATTTTGCCCCGGGGCATATGTGGGTCTGATCCTCTCGAATCTCTCGATTTTTTTTGCGGAATATCCTTTGCCATCATTGAACACCGTCGAAAGTTTCTTTCAAAAAAAGAAACACCGTCGAAAGAGACAAGCAAGCGAGCAGTCATCTCTGATTAGAACCAAAGCGAGCAGCAAACACGCGTTCGATCCAGCTCGTCCAGGGGGTGAAAGTGAAACATACACTACTACTACTACAGTGCATTGAGGGCAACGGCTGTGCTTGATCCCTCCGATATTCTTTGATGCCATCTTCACATGTACGCACACCCGACGTGGCTATGGCGTTAACGCCGCCGCAGAAGAATGCGCAGAAGAAAGAGATACAGAGCCAGGAAGCGACGGCTGCTGATCGATCGACGCCGGCGGGTCTCGTTGCACCGTGCTCTTCAGCCGTCGTCGGCAGGCTTATCATGGCACGCGCTGGATGGATGGATGGAGTCCGTCTGTCCGTGGCTCAGTGGCTGCTAGCTCTTCGTAGCACTCGCCATCGCTGCCACTGCAAAACAGGCAAACCTTGAGAACAGAAGAAATCCACACGAATTCATACTTCCAGCAGTAAATTCGGACAGCAGAAAGGGCCAAGTAACTTTATTTTTTGGGGAAAAACAAAAGGGCCAAATAACTTTCTTTCTGAGAAAAAAACGAAAGGGCCGAATAACTGAGCCTCTTCGTGGCCACGGCGACCGTTTTGCTCGGAAAAAGGAGGCCAGGAGCAGCTCGGGCCTATTGGACCTCAGAAAAAGGCCGTCTTGTTTGAGGCCCATGCAAAGCGGCTGGCTCGGGGGCATGCACCGTCCGCAGGCGCGAGGGGCGAGCAGCAACTCGTTTAGTACCACCTCGCCTGCCGAGGAGGAACGGGAGGGCGAGGAGGCTACAAATAGAGGGGCTGGGCAGCACCACAACTCATACCTTTCTCGGCCTTTTGGCTAAGATCAAGTGTAGTATCTGTTCTTATCAGTTTAATATCTGATATGTGGGTCATGTGCCCACAACGATATTAAATTTATTTTTTAAGGGGGAGGGTCCATCACAGTGGCTTGCCACTGGGGCCCTCACGTGTTCCCTGGACGTTGCACTACTGTCCAGGTGTGGCGCACCCCAACCAAATCAAGTTAACAAATTTAATCTCTTATAAGTGAGATTGAATGTTTTGAAATTGAATCGTGAGTTGCAAGATAAACCTATCCTGGCGCTCAGTGGCCAGGGCAGTGGGCTTGAGGTCCGTCGTCAGCCTCCGCCCCAGTCCTGCTGAGCTCCGTTTCTTCTTCGAAGAGATAGATCGATGTGTATGTTACCAGGTTTTCTGCGTGCAAATTAAGACCGATCTATCTCTCATGTCTTGATGTTGAAATACATCTGATCTTCATGTCGTGCAGAGTCATTCATATCCATGGTAAACCAAACGATCCGTACTAGTACCAATAACTAGATTATTATCGTGACGACGAACATCAGTTCTTGCCACAGTCGTTGAGCTGCCCCCGCGTCGCTCCCACAGGGGCGGCACGGGAGGCGATTCTAACCTAGCCGCCGTCTCGCCAGTCCCCATATCTCTGTCCTCGCCGCCGCCTGAGCTTCCGAGGACGGCGGCGGCGAGGCGCTTGTTCGTCGCGGCGTTCGGCTGCCCCCAGGTCGGGCTGGTGGTTTCCCTCTGCTCAGGTGCTTCCACAAGCGAGCGGCGCAGGCGGCCAGGGCGGGTCGCGCGGCGGTTTCGTCGGCCTGCTGCCTGGCGCGCTTGGTGGCTGCGCGGGGCATGCTTGGCAGCGCCGGCGGCGCATCGGGCCAGGAAGGGTTGGATCTGGGCCGGAGTGGGCCGTCGCTGTACGCGCTCGCAGGCGCGTCTGTGGCAGAGGAGGAGGGTCAGGCGGAGGCGGGGCAGTGTCTTGCGCTGCCGCGACGTTGGGTGGTTCGTTCTGACTGTAGGGCGCAGTGGTGCTGCAGACGGAGGTGTGCCGCGGCGGTTCGGCTGGTTTTTGCACGGGCGTGCTTGTGCGACTCTCTGTCGGGTCCTGATGGTCCATCCTCAGCTGCCGGCTTCGGTCCGGCGTGCTGCTTCTTATTTGGCCCTCCGTAGCTCGGCTCACACCTCTTTGCTGCCCGGGCTAGTGGGCTACCGTGGTGGGTGACCGACATATCCGGGCGCGAGGTGGAGGAGGCAATGCCGGGTGAAAACTCTATCGCTGGTGACGCCTGTGGGCGCCATTTCTCCTTCTTGAAGGTGTCGATTTTGGCATCGTTTACCTTCCCCCCATGCTCTCGGATCCCAAGAGAAATCTCGATCCGAGATTCCTCGAGTCGGACGGTGTCGACGTCTATACGTCGTTTCCTCCTCGGGGCATCGTCTTGGATTGTTTCTGCTTTGGGTGGACTCGCCTCTTGCTGCTCCATCTTCACCTCGGCTCTGATCCCGGCAGGCCTTTGTTCTCGGCGACTTGGGTAGAGCTTGCATGGACGTCCTGGGGTGGCCTCGGCGGCACGCTGCCCTTCGACCTCGGCGGTGGTACACCGGTGCTGCGCCCTTCGGTCTCGTTGCGCGTTGCCTTCTCGGCTTCATTGGCGGCACATCGGTGTCGCCGCTCGAACTCGGCTGTCCGATGCTCTTCGTTCACGCCAGTGACGCTTCTCGGTATGCTTTTACTTTGGTGTCTCCTTTCCACAGGGCTGTGTTTCATGGTGGTCCAGACGACGTTTGCGTGGACGTCCTGGGGTGGCCTCGGTGACACGCTGCCTTTCGACCTCGGCGGCGATACACCGGTGTCGCGCCCTTCGGTCTCGGTGGTGTGTTGTCCTTCGGCTACGCCGGCACACACCGGTGTCGCCGCACGAACTCGGCTATCCGATGCCCTTTGTTCGTGTCGGTGATGTCCCTTGCGAGCTGCTGTTTTTGGTGTCCATCTTTGTCTCCCTAGGCCTTGCTGTGGTTCTTTGTTTGTGGTGGAACGAGCTGCTCAGCGGAGCTCGCTACCGAGATGTCTGCTATCGGGGGTTTCGGTTTGGTTATGTAGCCAGCCTTCCCCTCCGTTTGTATCTCTCTTCTAGTTTTGGGCTCTCCTCTTGAGGCCTTCCTTTGTAATTTTCTTTTTGCGCCTCGTGTGCGCTTTCATATATCTGTACTGACTGCCAAGTCACATTCGAGTTGTAATATAACAAGCGGTGGGTTTTTATGCGCCCCCCCCCCCCCCCCCCCGGGTCAATCTGGAAAAAAAAGATTATTATCGTGACATTGTACTCATCCTGTATCTCTGGGTAGCTACACATTCGTTCGCTGCAGCACAAACGAACACAGCGTGAGCCCAGTGGATCAGCACAACGGTAATGTAAACAAAACGAAGAAGTACCAGCACAAGTGTAATGCTTCTACCAGAAAATTTAGACCACGTACCCTGCTAAGGCCAACTTCAACGTGCCGACGCATTTGGTCCGCGTGTGTCCGTTTGAGCTGAAACAAACATAAACGATGGCAGAACGCGCCGACGCATATCCAAATCACGTCTGCTAGGCGTCCGTCTCGATGCATTTCTGACCTAAATTTACAATACATTTGCGTCCACGCAGATAAGAGACAGACGCCCACACGACCGCTACCTCTCCGGCGCTGGTCCGCCCTTTGACCGTCCACCTACCGCCGCCCATCGTATTAAATGGACATGCGTTCGCTTGGCCCGTGGGTGAACATCCATGGAAGGTCCTATTTTATGGCAAAATGGACACAAGTGACCTAAAGACCCAAAAAATTCACAAAGTGAACCGTGTCCGGAAAAATTTCACTCGGGTAACCTTTTCGTGTGGCGCCCGACACGAAGGCACCACATTCCATTGTGTGATGCCTAAGGGCTAGGCCACACCTCTTGCCACGCTGGCGCCCTGTGTCAATGGCTGGCCCCACCGCCTGTAGTGTGGCGCCTAAGCCATAGGCGCCGCACTTGCAATGCGTGGCGCCTAGCGCTTAGGCGCCGCACCTGTTGTTATCCAGCCGCGGGCCGGCCCTCCCCCACCCCTACTCGTTCCTCCAGGTTACAGCGACGGCGGCGGCTACCTTCTCTCCTCCTCCGAATCCCATCTTCAAAATCCGCCAGATCCGTGGATTTCTTCCCCAAATCGTTCTAGAAGGTAAACTCCTCCATTCCCCATCTTTCTATCCAAAAAATATTGCACCTTTTTCAGATTTGTGTAAGTTAGGATGAGAGTCTTGTTTTGCTTTGATTCGAAATTTATATGAGAAGTTAGGTGTGATTTAGGATTCCTAGATGAGTAGATGAGTATTTAGGATTCATAGATGAGTATTTAGGATTAGAAATTTTTAATATTTGTGAAACCCTAGTGTTGTTGATTTTTTAATTGCTAGATGAGTATTTAAATTGTTAGATGAGTATTTGAATGAGTAGTAGTAGATGATTATTCAAATGAGTATGTAAATTCCAAGATGAGTATTCCTATATGATTTGTTCATTTGTGTTACCATTTTGTGAAACATATGTATGATTGTTTAGATGAATATATATTAGATGATTATTTGTTGAGATGAATTGTTTTGTATAACTCATATAATTTTCTTGAAATATGTAGGATGGTGTGGCTTTTGAATGATGGCTATGACGTTGAACACCGCACCTATTTGATGTCGGAGAAGCGGATGGTAATATGAGCTTAATAGTTGTTATTTTTTATCTCGTATTTATTTGAAAAGATGAAAGTGTAATCATCTCACTTTTATGTTTGCAGAACCTGCAACCCCTGAAGATTCGGTCTCACGGGGCGTCGACTTCCATGCCATACGATGAGCGGTACACACCGTACATCGAGAAGACATGACTCCTTCCTTTCATTCAGCTTGTGAGCCGGTCGACGCACAACCTGAACGCGGCGGCAATCACCGCACTTACGGATCGGTGGAGGCCGGAGACCCATAGTTTCCACCTCCGGACCGGAGAGATGACCGTGACTCTTCAGGATGTTTCCATGATCACCGCACTTCCAATCGAGGGGAGACCTCTTTGTATGAGCACTGATTCAAAGGCATGGCGCCAACAAATGGAGGCCCTTATTGGTATGTCTCCTGCAGAGCAGGAACCAACAGAGGGAGCGAAGAAAGACAGAGTCCCTACCGGCGCTCCTTTCACTTGGATCGTAGCCAACTTTGCGCATTGTCCTCAGAGCGCCAATGAAGATGTGATCCAGACCTATGCTCGTGTGTACATGTGGTATGTTATCTCTAGGACTATCTTTGCTGACGCCGGCGGCAAGAACACTCAATGGATGTGGCTGAAGGCGTTGACGGTCCTCGACCACAAGTTCAGCTGGGGTTCGGCGGCATTGGCCTACTTGTACCGGCAGGTAAAAATTGTTCGTACTTAGTTTTTGTTTGCCTTTCACTATTGTCCTTAACTGATCCATGTTTGGCTTGGCGTTCAGTTGGATCATGCTTGTCGTAGGTCCTCGAAAGACGGCTGCATTGGTGGTTGTATGCTCCTACTATCTGTATGGAGTTGGGAACGCCTTCCAGTTGGACGCCCTTAAGGTGTAACGTTCAAGGACTGGGATGACCACGACAACTCCTTACGGTTTCCCACTTGGGCTTACAACTGGGATGTGGTAACGGAGATGACAAGCGATGTCAATATCATGTACAGGCAATACACTAACGAGATGGATTCGCTTACCACCGAGCAGGTAAACAGTGACATACGGAAATGGTCCTCGTAGGTATCCACGCATACCAATCCTAGTCTCACCAACACTGCCTCCACCACCAGCACCTCTAGCACCACCACGAGCTCTACCACCACCACCTCTAGCACCACTGACGTGGCTTGAGACTGCGTCGGTATTTCCCCAAAGAGGAAGGGATGATGCAGCACAACGACGGTAAGTATTTCCCTCAGTTATGAAACCAAGGTTATCGAACCAATAGGAGGATCACCACCACTCAATAAGCAGCACCTGCACACAAATAACAAATACTTGCAACCCGACGCGAAAGATAGGTTGCCAATCTCTCTACGGTAAAAAGATAGATTAGGATATGATAGATAGGAGAGATAGATCTCTCAAGAACACAAAATAAAAAGAGCAAATAAAAAGTGCAGCAATATATTCTTGGGTTTTGGGTTTGGTAGATCTGAAAAAAAAGAGGCAAACAGATAGATCGGAAAGCAATATGTTGGAAAAGTAAACCCGCGGGCCGTAGGTTTTACTAGTGGCTTCTCTCATGAGTATAGCACACGGTGGGTGAACAAATTACTGTTGGGCAATTGATAGAAGATCAAATAATCATAACGATATCCAAGGCGATGATCATTATATAGGCATCACGTCCAAGATAAGTAGACCGACTTCTGCCTGCATCTACCACTATTACTCCACACATCGACCGCTATCCAGTATGCATCTAGTGTATTAAGTTCATGGAAAAACGGAGTAAGCAATAAGAACGATGACATGATGTAGACAAGATCTATTCATGTAGGAATAGACCCCATCTTGTTATCCTTAATAGCAACGACACATGCGTGCCTTGCTGCCCCTTCTGTCACTGGGAAAGGACACCGCAAGATCGAACCCATCACAAAGCACCTCTTCCCATGGCAAGAAAAATCGATCTAGTTGGCCTAACTAAACCAAAGATTCGAAGAAGAAATACGAGGCTATAAGTAATCATGCATATAAGAGATCAAAGAAGACTCAAATAATATTCATGGATAGAAACTGATCATGAACTCAAAATTCATCGGATCCCAACAAACACACCGCAAAAGTTTACATCAAATAGATCTCCAAGAGACCATTGTATTGAGAATCAAAAGAGAGAGAGGAAGCCATTTAGCTACTGCCTACGAACCCGTAGGTCTATGGTGGACTACTCACGCATCATCGGAGAGGCACCTATGAAGAAGATGAACCCCTCCGTGATGGTGTTAGATTGGATCTTGAGGCTCTAGAACTTGCGGCGGCTGGGTGTGTTTTTCGTTGACTCCCCTAGGGATTTCTGAATATTTGGGTATTTATAGGCGTCAGAGGCGGTGGAGGGGGGCCCCGTGGAGGGCACAACCCATCACGGCGCGTCGGGGCCCCCCTGGCGCGCCCTGGTTGGTTGTGGCCTCCACAGCCCACCTCTCCGGCACTTCTTTGGCCCACTGGGTGTCTTCTGGTCCAAAAAAAATCTCCAAAAAGTTTTGTCGCGATTGGACTCTTTTTGGTACTGATATTCTGCGAAGTAAAAAACAAGCAAAAACAACAACTGGCACTTTGGCACTATGTCAATAGGTTAGTCCCAAAAAATGATATAAAGTTGCTATAAAGTGATTGTAAAACATCCAAGAATGGTAATATAACAGCATGGAACAAGCAAAAATTATAGATACGTTGGAGACGTATCAACCACCATGAGCTCTACCACCAGCACCTCTACCACGACCACGACCCCTTGTAAGTCCAAGTCGGCTCCCTCTTTGTTGGTTATTAGGACCTTGCTAGCTACTACTTAGTTGGCTAGTACTTGCTTGGCTAGCAAATTGTTGGCTAGGACCTTGTTGGCTACTACTTGCTTGGCTAGCGTATTCTTGGCTACCAAATTGTTGGCTAGGACCTGCTTGGCTACTACTTGCGTGGCTACCAAATTGTTTGCTAGGAACTTGTTGGCTACTACTTGGTTGGCTTGTCTTTGATTCATTTTTTCTGAACTTCTTTGCCTTGCCACAAGTTTTTGTGTTGTGCCCTCTACCACCGCAAACTCCACAATGGTATCTCTCAGTAGTATCTTGGAATTGGTTGTTGCCCATTTCTCGGCAACCACCACGACCCCATCCATCCATGTCTCCTCTAAGATGCTTTGTCTTTCGTCTTCCCCGTTTAACCACCTTCCATTCCGGGTTGGGCCATAGTTGAAGTCCATGATACTCTGGCCACTGTGATAGGTCAAAGTAAGGTTCAAATCTAGGAGCCCATGTATGCTTCGTGGTCATGATAGAGAACTCGGACTCCCTCACGGTAAGCAGATGGTTGACGTCCACATTCCTAGTGCGAGCCGCCGTGTACAAGTGCGAGCATGCGAGATGAACCAACCAAGGCCTCCCGCAAGAGCAATCACACTGTAAAATAGAAACCTTGAACGACCGGTTTCCGTGTTGGTGGCCATCGTTTGTGGTTCCTCCGGGCTCATCCACTTGGTACATCCAATCCTCATTATTGTATAATGTAGCTTGTTGGGAGTCCGCCTTCCGTGATTGAAATTCCATCCATTCATCAATCCTTGGTGGGAACTTGTACTTGTACTTGTGCTTGTTCTCTCCCGCAATCTGCTTATCCGTTTCAACTGGGTACTTTATAAAGTATGCTCTCAACTTGGAGAATGTGTATTGAACTATTGCCGTGACGAGCAATGAACGCACACCCTTGAGCACCCAGTTGAAACATTCGGCCATGTTGCTTCTCATTTGACCGTATCTTCGGCCGTCTTCATCATAAGCTTGTGCCCACTTTGGCCTAAGTTGAATGTGCCTATTGAGGAAATCAAGACCACCTGGATCAAGTTTTCTGTGAGCGACCAAAGCATCGTACAATCTTGCGAAACGTTTGTCAGAATAAGCTTGACAACAATCTTGAAGATCATCCATCAACTCCTTCCTACCACATGCCCGATAGAAGTTTGAGCAAAAATGCCTCATGCACCATCGATGGTGCAAAGGAGCATGCCCGGGAATGTGAATGTCAACCGCGTTAAGAATTCCTTGATGGCGATCCGATATGACACAAATTTCCCTTTCGGCCGATAACACCTTCGTTCTCAACAAACGCAAGAACCACTGATGACCCACAAGTATAGGGGATCAATCATAGTCCTTTCGATAAGTAAGAGTGTCGAACCCAATGAGGAGCAGAAGGAAATGGCAAGCGGTTTTCAGCAAGGTAATTTCTGCAAGCACTGAAATTGTAGGTAACAGATAGTTTGATAACAAGATAATTGCTAACAAGCAAGTAACGGTAACGGTAAACAAGGTGCAGCAATGTAGCCCAATCCTTTTGAGGCAAAGGACAGGCCAGAACAATAACTAGTAATAGGCAAAGTGTTCTTGAGGATACACGGGAATTTCATCTAGTCACTTTTATCATGTTGGTTTGATTCGTGTTCGCTACTTTGATAATTTGATATGTGGGTGGACCGGTGCTAAGGTGCTGTTCTTACTTGAACTAACAACCTACTTATGATTAACCCCCTCGCAAGCATCCGCAACTACGAGAAAAGTATTAAGACAAAGTCTAACCATAGCATTAAACGTTTTGTAGGATCACTAGAAGTGTGTGTGTCTAGAGGGGGGGTGAATAGACTACTTGCAAGAATTAAAACCTAACCTTTTCCCAAGTCAATTGGTTGGCAGATTTTAGCAATGATAGCAATTCAAGTACACCCTACACATGCAAGTCAACAAGTATGGCAGCGGAAAGTAAAGACATTGCACATGGAAGTAAGGAGTTGAGATAGGGAGATCAAACGCATGAGGGACACGAAGATTTTTCCCGTGGTTCCGATAGGTGGTGCTATCGTACATCCACGTTTATGGAGTCTTCAACCCACGAAGGGTAACGGTCGCGAGAGTCCACGGAGGGCTCCACCCATAAGGGTCCACGAAGTAGCAACCTTGACTATTCCATAACGGCTTCCGTCCACGAAGGACTAGCCTCACTATGGGTAGATCTTCACGAAGTAGGCGATCTCCTTGCCCGTACAAACTTCTTGGTTCAACTCCACAACACGAAGTAGGAGGCTCCCAAACGATACCTAACCAATCTAGGAGGCACCACCCTCCAAAAGGTAATAGGCTCGGTAATGTCGATGAACTCCTTGCTCTTGTGCTTCAAGATGATAGACTCCTCAACACACAATCACTCTCTCATAGATTTGGCTATGGTGGAAGAGATTGATTTGGTGGAAAGCAACTTGGGGAGGCTATAGATCAAGATTCATATGGTAGGAATGGAATAGCTTGATCTCAACACATGAGTAGGTGGCTCTCTCAGAAAATAGGATGGGGCAAGTATGGAATAGTTCTGAGTGCTTTTCTTGCGAGTGGGTGGTGGTGAAGGGGTATATATAGGCATCTCCAAAAATCCAACCGTTACACCTAAAGTGACCAACTCGGTGACACCGAAGTATAAAACTCGATGGTACCGAAGTGACCAAAAGGCAGTAACTTTTGAATCTCGGTGAGACCGATACATAAATCTCGGTGGTACCGATTTGATGACCAACGGTTAGATTACACAACTCGGTGAGACCGATTCTCAAATCTCGGTGGTACCAATTCTTGACAACGGCTAACCAGAGAGTTGGTCAAAAAACTCGGTGAGACCGATTCACAAAACTCGGTGGTACCGATTCTTGAGAATGGCTAACTAGGAAGTTGGTCCAAATCTCGGTGAGACCGATTGGCAAAACTCGGTGGTACCGATGCTTGAAAATAGCTAACCAGAAAGTTGGCAACTGAACTCGGTGGCACCGAAGTGGATTGTTGGTAGTACCGAGATGGGTTTGGCTAAGGATCTGTCTAGGGTTTGAATCTCGGTGAGACCGAATAGGAATTGTTGGTCTTACCGATTTGAGTGGTAGGGTTCTAGACAGAGTATTTGTGGAAGAGCTTGTGGGTGTTTTTGGTGACTATCACTTGTGCACGTGGAGCATCTTGTTCACCAACAGTACCTTACCCCATTTTAATAGTATTGGCTTTCCTATGGACTCAAAGTGATTTCTCACAAAGTAAAATGTAGAGTCCTCTTGCTTGAAGCTTTACCAATCCATTTCCTTGCATCTTGGGGTTTCTCCTCACAATCCTTTTTGCCAACACTCTCTGTGGACTTTATCTGAAATACACTAGGTAAAAGTATTAGTCCAAGAGACAATGTATGTTGTCATGAATTATCAAAACCACCAAGGGAGCATATTGTGCTTTCAATATCCCCCTTTTTGGTAATTGATGACAACATACAATCAAAGCTTCAAATAAAGATATGCATGGATATAATGAAGACTTTGAGAGATACATGACTAAGACTTGCTCCCCCTAAATGTGTGCAATCCCTTTAAAGGATAGTTGCTTTGGAATGCATGGACACACATATAGTATAGAAGGGATATAAGGAGTCATGTGTATCTTGGCTATATGCATCAAATATATATGAATGAGATGTATCCTTGTTCAAGACTTCACTCTTGCAAACAATATGTGCAAGAAGCAAGAGATCATGTTGATCAAAGATATGATGCATATACTTACCTTGAGTTCTTGAGCATTCTAGTAGTAGAAACACACTTGAGAAAACAATGTTAGGAAACACAAGAGTATTCTACCAATCAATAAGCAATAGAACTCAATAGTACCAAGATGTGGAGAACATATAGAAGATAGTATTCCTTAAGATTGATATGTCTCCAAGAACATTTAGGACTTTCTCCCCTAGATATGAAATAGTAGGTCATCCTCTCCCTCTGAATCTTAGCATGTAGATATTGGGATTTGATAGGGTGAGAAAAGTCTAACATGAGTAGTCAAATGAAATAAACATATTTTTCTCCCCCTACTTTGGTATTCTCACCTTGTCTATATAAGTATAAACTTTGATATTCTCCCCCTTGATTGTATCTCCCCCTTTGCATAAGCATGTATCTCCCCCTTTAGCTATTTGAAGCTTTGGTATTTCTCCCCCTTTGGCATTAATTTCCAAAAAGGTCCATACATAGGGTGAGACACATGGATCATGGAGTTAGAAGGGATCCTTGAGAACAAGGGTCATGGAATGTAGGGTTCATAAAAATGAAAATTATAGAGAGCATCAAAAACTGAGGGAATCATGGAAAATAATTTCTCCCTCTTGACCGATCTAAGAGCTTGTAAGACTTCTCCTCCTTTGAGTTAGGGATCCTAGAAAAGAGTTTCTCCCCCAAATATATTTTTAAAAATAAAGGATCATCGAAGAAATGAAGAATTGCTAAGTTAAACAAAGAATAGAAAAGATAGCAAAGTCGGTGGCTCCGAGGCAAATAAGTCGGGAACCGAGACGTGTATTTGCAGCCTATCTGCATAATCGGTAGAACCGAGTTATTTGGATCGGAGGCTTCGAGTAGTAAACAGAAACTTGGCAATGTTTTAGAAACTTGCAAATGAATTTGGAAAACTTGTAACAAAGTGTCAAAAGGATATTCAAAGGAAAAGCAAAAGACTTTACAAAGAGATATCAACTAGCGAAGATTTGAGTGGTTCCAAGAAATCTTGCAAATAGAGAATGAACCAAACAAGATACTTAACTAGATGATGGTTGGTGACTAGGTCATCTATATTAGAGTATATTGACTTAGGAGCCAAGCAAGAATACTTGATCATAGGTCATACTCATCGTTAAGCTCAAAATGGGGTTACCATTTTTCGATT
The DNA here is from genome assembly GCA_039707655.1 of Elymus sibiricus. Classification (NCBI taxonomy): domain Eukaryota; kingdom Viridiplantae; phylum Streptophyta; class Magnoliopsida; order Poales; family Poaceae; genus Elymus; species Elymus sibiricus. The sequence goes on along the minus strand of CM077667.1, from coordinate 424,578,512 downwards.
AAGCATTTTAATGTTTTCATATCACTTGAGTTGCTTTATCTCATGACTTGGAGTAAAGCTTTTTCAAGGATATGAATACATACCTTTGAGTGATGTTGATGACGTAGCTTGTAGGTGAACTTGTTGAGGATGCTCGAGGTTGATGAGGTTCATCTTGAGTTGGGAGCAATCCTTCTTGTTTTGGTTCACTTATCACCTACATAGGTTAGTCATGCAAGGAAGAACAATATATATCCATTTGACATGATATCAATTGAGAATTAGCAAATATGATCACATCAAATATATGTCAAGGATATGGTTGAGTTGTCTTCTTCCTTCCATCATCAAGAGGGTTGTGGATACTTGGTCATGACAAGATTGCTTAAGATATGAGTTGATGAAAATCTTGTGGAGTGTTGTTCTACCAAGTACCTACAAAATGTTAGATGCAATGCAAGGGAGCATAGAATTCCAAGTTATAAGATAACATGTCAAGTATATCATGGAAGTATCATGTAAGCTCATGCCCTTGCATGCAATCGAGTGAGTCTAGCTGAAGTTTGAAGCATCAAGGATGTTCAACTCACTCCTCAAGTGACAAAACACTTTCTCATCAAGTGGCTTAGTAAAGATATCGGCCAATTGCTTGTTAGTGTGAACATGCTTAAGATTGATATCTCCTTTGGCAAGATGATCACGAATGAAATGATGTCGAACTTGAATATGCTTAGTTCGAGAATGTTGCACGAGATTATGACCAATCTTAATGGCACTTTCATTGTCACAAAGTAATGGAACATTTTTCACATGGATTCCATAATCCTTAAGCGTTTGTGTCATCCATAGTAATTGTGCACAACATGATCCGGCGGCAATATACTCAGCTTCGGCAGTAGATAGAGATACCGAGTTTTGTTTCTTGGAGGACCAAGACACAAGAGATCTACCAAGAAATTGACATGTACCCGAGGTGACCTTGTCACCGGCATAGTCCGAATCGGAATAGCCAACAAGGTTAAAGGAAGATCCCTTGGGATACCAAATGCCAAGGTTTGGTGTTTGTATCAAATATCTCACAATACGTTTCACGGCCAAAAGATGACACTCTTTAGGTGCAGCTTGATATCTAGCACAAATGCAAACACTAAGCATAATATCGGGACGGGAGGCACATAGGTATAGCAATGAACCAATCATAGATCGATAAACTTTTTGATCAACTGGTTCATTCTCCTTGGTAAGGTCAACATGTCCACTAGTAGGCATAGGAGTTTTCATACCTTTACACTCTTGCATGTTGAACTTCTTGATCAAGTCCTTGGTGTACTTGGTTTGAGAGATGAAAGTTCCTTCTCTCGTTTGCTTGATTTGCAAACCAAAGAAAAATTTCAGCTCACACATCATGGACATCTCATACTTATCGGACATCAACCTTCCAAATCTTTCACTAAATTGTGGGTTAGTAGATCCAAAGATAATATCATCCACATAGATTTGGCACACAAATAATTCACCATTAACTCTTTTAGTGAATAAGGTTGCGTCAATTTTGCCAATTTCAAAACCCTTTTCAATGAGAAACTTCGTTAAGCATTTATACCAAGCACGTGGGGCTTGCTTAAGACCATAAAGGGCATTACGAAGCTTGTAGACATGATTAGGTTTCTTAGGATTCACAAAACCAGGGGGTTGTTTAACATAGACCTCTTCTTCAATCTCACCATTTAAAAAGGCACTTTTAATGTCCATTTGATAAAGCGTGATATCATGGTGATTAGCATAAGCAAGGAGAATGCGAATAGCTTCAAGTCTAGCGACGGGGGCGTAGGTCTCACCGTAGTCCATACCTTTGACTTGTGTATATCCTTGGGCTACGAGACGCGCCTTGTTGCGTACAACTTGACCGTCTTCATCTTGCTTGTTTCGAAACACCCATTTGGTTCCGATGATGTTGTGCTCGTCCTTGGGCTTCTCCACGAGTGTCCACACTTCGTTCCTCTCGAAGTTGTGAAGCTCTTCATCCATGGCGTTCACCCAATCCGGGTCTTCAAGAGCTTGTTCTACCTTCAAGGGTTCAATGCTAGAGATGAAAGAATAATGCTCACAAAAATTAGCTAAGCGAGTTTTAGAGCGAGTGATTCTCCCAGTTTGTATGTCACCAAAGATTTGGTTTAGGGGATGGTTCTTGGTCACACTTGCTCGAACTCGGGTTAGCTTCGGCTTGTTGGATGGTGGAGCTTATTCATCATCATCATCTTCATCTTCGTTGTTGTTGAAGGTGTCGTTTCCTTGAGGTGGCGGTGAAGGAGGTTGTGGTGGATCTTCATGATGTATTTCCTCCTCTTCATCTTGTCGTGTACCGCTTGTGGATGCCTCCATGTCGAGTTGAGGTTCACCTTGACGTGAAGTAGGGGCTTCCACTTGAGTTGACGAAGTACTTTCCTTCACCTCCATGGGACGAATCTTGCCGATGGACAAGTCTTGGATAGCTTCCGAAGGATCCTTATCTCCTACATCATTTGGCAATAGTTCGACTTGCGAACCATTAGATTCATCAAACTTCACATCTACCGTCTCTTCAACTTTTCGAGTGAAGTTGTTGTAGACTTGGTAAGTGTGAGAGTTCGATCCGTAACCAAGTAGGAAACCTTCATGAGATTTAGGAGCAAATTTAGTACGACGATGCTTATCAAGAATGTAGCACTTTGAGCCGAATACCCTAAAGTATCCAACTTGGGGTTTGTTACCGGTGAGTAGCTCGTATGCTGTTTTACCGAGAAGCTTGTGCAAGTAGAGTCGGTTTGTGGCATGACATGATGTTTCCACGGCTTCTGCCCAAAAGTGTCTTGGCATCTTGTATTCGTCAAGCATCGTTCTTGCCATCTCAATAAGAGTTCTGTTCTTCCTCTCAACAACTCCATTTTGTTGAGGCGTGTATGTAGCCGAGAACTCATGTGAAACACCTTCGTTGTCAAGAAAGGTGTCTACATGGGTGTTCTTGAACTCCGATCCGTTATCGCTCCGAACCTTCTTGATCTTCACTTCAAACTGATTTTGCATTTTGCGAGCGAAGTTCTTGAAGATCTTTTGTACCTGCGACTTATCATCAAGAAATAATACCCACGTAAATCTGGAAAAATCATCAACTATAACTAGACCATAGGAATTTCCACCGAGACTCTTGTAGGCATTGGGACCAAAAAGATCCATGTGAAGTAACTCGAGTGGTCTCCTAGTAGTCATGATATTTTTTACGGGATGACTTCCACCTACTTGCTTTCCAGCTTGGCAAGCACTACAAATTCTATCTTTGTCAAAGATAACATCTTTAAAACCAAGTATATGATCACCTTTGATAAGCTTGTCTAGATTACGCATGCCAACATGTCCTAGTCTTCTATGCCAAAGCCAACCTTTAGAAGATTTTGCAATAAGACAAGTACGAGGTTTGGATCTCTTAGTGAAATCGACAATATATAGATCACCTCTACGGAAACCGGTAAAGACCATGTTATGATTATATTGACGAAACACTTGGCAATCTACTTTCGTGAATAGCACATTAAAACCAATACGGCAAGTCTAGATACGGAAAGAAGATTGTAGCCAAGGGATTCAACAAGCATGACGTTTTGAATAGAGCTATCATGGAATATGGCCACCTTACCAAGACCAAGTACCTTACCCTTGGAGTTGTCTCCAAAAGTTACATACCTTCGCGGTCCATGGTTTGGTGTGATCTCTTCAAACATCTCTCTATCTCCGGTCATATGATCGGTGCATCCACTATCGAGAATCCACTCTTTTCCTCCGGACATGTAATCCTTGAAGTTTGCCATAAGACTTAGATTCTTCATGATCTTCTCATGTTCGATGTCAAACAACTCATCTTCATCATAGTAGCCATGTTCCACATTGTCATCATCAAGTGGGAAATCCTCGTCACAAGAAACAAGGGATTCGTTAGGGTTGTGATCATGACAATGTTCAAGATTATGAATGCGAATGGCTTCTACAATGATGTTGTTGATAGTTATGACATCTCCTTTAGCACGCATGAGGTCTCTAAGCTCAAATAGATAGTCATCAAACTTGGGATCAGTAGGCATCATTTTGTGAAAGAAAATAGTTTTATGAAGAATTTCATCAAGATTACTCAATGAATAACGTGGATATCGTTTCTCCAAGTCATTCCACAAAGTATAAGCACATTCAAAATTCTTCATTTGATTAAGCACAATCCTAGGCAATCCTCTAATGATAAGATTAACAGTTCTAAGATTGCATAGCATATCAATTTCCTCTTCGTGTGTGGGATGTAAAGGATCAATGGGAGGTACATAGGGGTTATTAACATACTTGCTCAAATGAAATTCATTGAATAGCTCAAGCATCTTAAATTTCCATTGACTATAGTACTCCCCATCAAGAATAGGCACTCTACAACTCAAACTTCCCACACTAGACACATCCATCTTCCTCCACGGTGATGAAACCGATGCAATGGAGACCAATGCTTTGATACCACTTGTAGGATCACTAGAAGTGTGTGTGTCTAGAGGGGGGGGGTGAATAGACTACTTGCAAGAATTAAAACCTAACCTTTTCCCAAGTCAATTGGTTGGCAGATTTTAGCAATGATAGCAATTCAAGTACACCCTACACATGCAAGTCAACAAGTATGGCAGCAGAAAGTAAAGACATTGCACATGGAAGTAAGGAGTTGAGATAGGGAGATCAAACGCATGAGGGACATGAAGATTTTTCCCGTGGTTTCGATAGGTGGTGTTATCGTACATCCACGTTTATGGAGTCTTCAACCCACGAAGGGTAACAGTCGCGAGAGTCCACGGAGGGCTCCACCCATAAGGGTCCACGAAGTAGCAACCTTGACTATTCCATAACGACTTCCGTCCACGAAGGACTAGCCTCACTATGGGTAGATCTTCATGAAGTAGGTGATCTCCTTGTCCGTACAAACTTCTTGGTTTCACTCCACAACACGAAGTAGGAGGCTCCCAAGCGACACCTAACCAATCTAGGAGGCACCACCCTCCAAAAGGTAATAGGCTCGGTAATGTCTATGAACTCCTTGCTCTTGTGCTTCAAGATGATAGACTCCTCAACACACAATCACTCTCTCACAGATTTGGCTATGGTGGAAGAGATTGATTTGGTGGAAAGCAACTTGGGGAGGCTAGAGATCAAGATTCATATGGTAGGAATGGAATAGCTTGATCTCAACACATGAGTAGGTGGCTCTCTCTCAGAAAATAGGATGGGGCAAGTATGGAATAGTTCTGAGTGCTTCTCTTGCGAGTGGGTGGTGGTGAAGGGGTATATATAGGCATCTCCAAAAATCCAACCATTACACCTAAAGTGACCAACTCGGTGACACCGAAGTATAAAACTCGGTGGTACCGAAGTGACCAAAAGGCAGTAACTTTTGAATCTCGGTGAGACCGATACATAAATCTCGGTGGTACCGATTTGATGACCAACGGTCAGATTACACAACTCGGTGAGACCGATTCTCAAATCTCGGTGGTACCAATTCTTGACAACGGCTAACCAGAGAGTTGGTCCAAAAACTCGGTGAGACCGATTCACAAAACTCGGTGGTACCGATTCTTGAGAATGGCTAACCAGGAAGTTGGTCCAAATCTCGGTGACACCGATTGGCAAAACTCGGTGGTACCGATGCTTGAAAATAGCTAACCAGAAAGTTGGCAACTGAACTCGGTGGCACCGAAGTAGAATGTTGGTAGTACCGAGATGGGTTTGGCTAAGGATCTGTCTAGGGTTTGAATCTCGGTGAGACCGAATAGGAATTGTTGGCTTACCGATTTGAGTGGTAGGGTTCTAGACAGAGTATTTGTGGAAGAGCTTGTGGGTGTTTTTGGTGACTATCACTTGTGCACGTGGAGCATCTTGTTCACCAACAGTACCTTACCCCCTTTTAATAGTATTGGCTTTCCTATGGACTCAAAGTGATTTCTCACAAAGTAAAATGTAGAGTCCTCTTGCTTGAAGCTTTGCCAATCCATTTCCTTGCATCTTGGGGTTTCTCCTCACAATCCTTTTTGCCAACACTCTCTATGGACTTTATCTGAAATACACTAGGTAAAAGTATTAGTCCAACAGACAATGTATGTTGTCATGAATTATCAAAACCACCAAGGGAGCATATTGTGCTTTCACGTTTGGATCCAAATCAGCCCCTTACGAAGCAGCGCATAAACTAGGGTTTAAACTTCTGTCACTCTAGCAACCCATCATCTAATAACTACTCCACAATGCATCCCCTTAGGCCCATGAATGGTGAAGTGTCATGTAGTCGACGTTCACATGACACCACTAAGGAAATCACAACATACATATCATCAAAATATCAAACACATATCAAATTCACATGATTACTCGCAACATGACTTCTCCCGTGACCTCAAGAACAAAGGTAACTACTCACAAATAATAATCATGCTCAAGATCAGAGGAGTATTGAATAGCATAATGGATCTGAACATATAATCTCCCACCAAATAAACCATATAGTAATCAACTACGCAAGGTAATCAACACTACTAGTCACCCACAGGTACCTGATACGTCCATTTTGCATCATGATTTCCTACTGTTATTTACTTTGTTCTGTTGAATAATAATGCTTTGGGGAGTGGTTCTAATGCCTTTTCTCTCATAATATGCAAGGTTTACACAAGGAGGGAGAATACCGGCAGCTGGAATTCTGGACCCAAGAAAAGCACGTCAGAGATACCTATTCTGCACAACTCCAATGAAGCTGAAATTTTACGGAGATTATTTTTACATTTAATAAAAAATACTGGAGCTGAAAACTACCGGAGGAGGCCCCCCATGTGGGCACAACCCACCAGGGCACGCCAGTCGCGCCCTGATGGGTTGTGCTCAGCCTGGCCCACCTCCAGTGCCCATCTTCTGGTATAAATTCCCAAAAAACCTAGAAAAAATAAGAGGAGGACTTTCGGGATGAAGCGCCACCGCCTCGAGGCGGAACTTGGGCAGGAGCACTTTTGCCCTCCGGCGGAGCGATTCCGCCGGGGGAACATCCCTCCCGGAGGGGGAAATCGAAGCTATCGTCATCATCAACACCCCTCTCATCTTTGGGAGGTCAATCTTCATCAACATCTTCAACAGCACCATCTCCTCTCAAACCCTAGTTCATCTCTTGTGTTCAATCTTTGTACCGGAACCTCAGATTGGTACCTGTGGGTGACTAGTAGTGTTGATTACCTTGCGTAGTTGATTACTATATGGTTTATTTGGTGGAAGATTATATGTTCAGATCCATTATGCTATTCAATACTCCTCTGATCTTGAGCATGATTATTATTTGTGAGTAGTTACCTTTGTTCTTGAGGTCACGGGAGAAGTCATGTTGCGAGTAATCATGTGAATTTGATATGTGTTCGATATTTTGATGATATGTATGTTGTGATTCCCTTAGTGGTCTCATGTGAACGTCGACTACATGACACTTCACCATTCATGGGCCTAAGGGAATGCATTGTGGAGTAGTTATTAGATGATGGGTTGCTAGAGTGACAGAAGCTTAAACCCTAGTTTATGCGCTACTTCGTAAGGGGCTGATTTGGATCCACATGTTTAATGCTATGGTTAGACTTTATCTTAATACTTTTCTCGTAGTTGCGGATGCTTGCGAGGGGGTTAATCATAAGTAGGTTGTTAGTTCAAGTAAGAACAGCACCTTAGCACCGGTCCACCCACATATCAAATTATCAAAGTAGCGAACACAAATCAAACCAACATGATAAAAGTGACTAGACGAAATTCCCGTGTACCCTCAAGAACACTTTGCCTATTACTAGTGATTGTTCTGGCCTGTCCTTTGCCTCAAAAAGGATTGGGCTATCTTGCTGCACCTTGTTTACCGTTACAGTTACTTGCTCGTTACCAATTACCTTGCTATCAAACTATCTGTTACCTACAATTTAAGTGCTTGTAGAAATTACCTTGTTGAAAACCGCTTGTCATTTCCTTCTGCTCCTCGTTGGGTTCGACACTCTTACTTATCGAAAGGACTACGATTGATCCCCTATACTTGTGGGTCATCAAGACTCTTTTCTAGCGCCGTTGCCGGGGAGTGAAGCGCTCTTGGTAAGTGGAAATCAGTAAGGAAAAACTTATACTACGTGCTGAAATTTATTGCTACACACTACTATGGAGAACAATCCTTTGAGGGGATTGTTCGGGGTATCTTCACCTCGACCGGAACCACAATTAGTTACCCCTCAACCTACAACACCTATTGAAAATGTTACTTATGAAATTCCTTCGGGTATGCTAGAACAACTGCTTGCTAAACCTTATGCAGGAGATGGAACTGAACATCCTGATATGCATCTTTTATATGTGAACGAAATATGTGGATTATTTAAGCTTGCAGGTCTACCCGGAGATGAAGTTAAGAAGAAGGTTTTCCCTTTATCTTTGGAGGGAAAAGCATTGACATGGTATAGGCTATGTGATGATCTTGGATCTTGGAACTGGAACCGTTTGCAATTGGAATTCCATCAAAAGTTTTATCCTATGCATCTAGTTCATCATGATCGGAATTATATATATAATTTTTGGCCTCGTTAAGGAGAAAGTATCGCTCTAGCTTGGGGGAGGCTTAAGTCAATGTTATATTCATGCCCCAATCATGACATTCCGAGGGAAGTTATCATTCAGAATTTTTATGCTCGGCTTTCTCATAATGATCAATCCATGCTCGATACTTCTTGTGTTGGTTCTTATATGAAGAAGACTATTGAATTCAAGTGGGATCTCTTAGAAAGAATTAAATGCAACTCTGAAGATTGGGAACTCGACGAAGGTAATGAGTCAGGTATAAATCTTGAATCTGATTGTGTTAAATCTTTTATGAATACCGATACTTTTCACAAGTTTAGCACTAAATATGGACTTGACTCCGAGATAGTAGCCTCTTTCTGTGAAGCATTTGCTACTCATGTTGATCTCCCTAAGGAGAAGTGGTTTAAATATCATCCCCCTATTAAGGAGGAAGTTAAAGAAACGGTCATAGCTAAAGAAGAAACCATCTTTATAATGTTGATCTAGTTGTGCCTACCGCTTATATTGAAAAACCACCTTTCCCTGTTAGGATAAAGGAACATGCTAAGGTATCAACTGTGGTTCGTAAGAGTAATATAAGAGCACCTAAACCCCCTGAGCAAATTAAAGTAGAGCCTAGTGTTGCTATGGTTAAAGATCTCTTGGTGGAAAATATTGATGGGCATGTTATATACTTTTGTGATGAAGCTGCTAGAATTGCCAAACCTGATGAAAAAGATAAACATAGACCCGTAGAAGGCTTGCATGTTGTCTCAGTTAAAATAGGAGATCATTGCTACCATGGTTTATGTGATTTAGGTGCTAGTGTGAGTGATATCCCTTTTACCTTATACCAAGAAATTATGGATGAAATAGCGCCTGCTGAAATAGAAGACATTGATGTCTCTATTAAACTTGCTAATAGAGACACTATCACACCACTTGGGATTATTAGAGATGTTGAAGTCTTGTGTGGGAAAGTAAAATACCCTACTGATTTCCTAGTCCTTGGTTCCCCACAAGATGACTTTTGTCCCATTATCTTTGGTAGACCTTTCTTGAGCACCGTCAATGCTAAGATAGATTGTGAAAAACAAACTGTCGGTGTCAGTTTTGGTAATGTGTCTCATGAGTTTAATTTTTCCAAGTTTAGTAGACAACCTCGTGATAAAGCTTTATCTAGTAAGGATGAAATAATTGGTATTGCTTCTATTGTTGTGCCTCCTACTGAACAATATTTGCTCGACCATGAAAATGATATGCACTTGCGTGAAAGAAATGAAATAGATCTAATTTTCTTCGAACAACAACCTCTCTTGAAACACAATTTGCCTATTGAAACTCTTGGAGGTCCTCCTCCACCTTAAGGTGATCCTGTGTTCGAATTAAGACAATTGCCTGACACTTTGAAGTATGCTTATATTGATGAGAAAAAGATATATCCTGTTATTATTAGTGCTAACCTTTCAGAACATGAAGAAGAGAGATTATTGAAAGTTCTAAGGAAGCACCGGACTGCTATTGGATATACTCTTGATGATCTTAAGGATATTAGTCCCACTCTATGTCAGCACAAGATCAATATGGAACCTGATGCCAAACCCGTTGTTGATCATCAACGGTGATTGAATCCTAAGATGAAACAAGTGGTAAGAACTATTAAAGCTTCTGGAAGCAGGTATAATCTATCCCATTGCTGATAGTAGATCGGTAAGTCCCGTTCATTGTGTCCCTAAGAAAGGAGGTATTACTGTTGTTCCCAGGGCCGACCCTAAGCCATGGCAAGGAGTGCGGCTGCCTAGGGCCCGGCATGTGCAGGGGCCCACACTCTATGCATATGTAATTATTTATTGGTACAGTTGAAGACAAAATAACCGAGGACAGAGGAGGCAGTCACGAGATGAACTCCTTAATTGCTTCGTTTTGTGCGAGACAGTGCCGCCGGCTCATTCTTCTTCAAGTCCAATCTTCTTCCTTTCCTAATTAATTGCACCAAGTCCCCATGAGGCTGGGCCCCAAGCGATGCTCATGCATGGATTTTCAGCTGTACCACCTCGTTAATCTCTTCGTTACCCAATGAATTTTGTACAAGTTCTTTCATATGTACCCAAGGTGACAAGGCCCCGGCGGGCGGCGACCTCCTTGGCAGTGGTGATGAGCTGACGATGCACCATATTCGGTTGGCCGCTAAGGCGTTGACTCCAGCGCTAGTGCACATGTAAATTATCCATCGTATGTATTGAACATCTTTTCATGTTAGTTCTGAATTATGTCACGATTCTCTTGCATGAAATTGTCGCACAAGTGATTGCTTCATGTTAGCGATGATCGACCACCATTACCACGTGACAATTAGATATTGCTCGGGTTTTATCTTGTGGTATTTCTCTATTGTTCTTGTATGGAAGGTGTTTGTATTTTTGTTCAAACAGCTATTTCTTGATAGACCACAAAAGGTTTGTTTGAAATTACTGCAAAAAGAACAAGTCATATGTACTAGTATATGAGTGGACTTGTCACTTGTGGCTGCAATTTTTAGCAGCGACCAGCAAGATGTTAGGTCTTACCGTAGGGCCCGTTGTACCATGTTCGCACTAGGGCCTCCTAGATGCTAGGGCCGGCCCTGGTTGTTCCCAATGATAAGAATGAACTCATTCCACAAAGAATTATCACTGGCTATAGAATGGTAATTGATTTTAGAAAATTAAATAAAGCTACTAGTTAAGATCATTACCCTCTACCGTTCATTAATCAAATGCTAGAGAGACTATCTAAGCACACACACTTTTGTTTCCTAGATGGATATTCTAGTTTCTCTCAAATACCTGTGTCACAATCTGATCAAGAGAAAACCACCTTTACCTGCCCTTTTGGAACCTATGCTTATAGACGTATGCCTTTTGGTTTATGCAATGCACCTGCTACCTTTCAAAGATGTATGACTGCTATATTCTCTGACTTTTGTGAAAAGATTGTGGAGGTTTTCATGGATGATTTTTCCGTTTACGGAACTTCTTTTGATGACTGCTTAAGCAACCTTGATCGAGTTTTGCAGAGATGTGAACAAACTAATCTCGTCTTGAATTGGGAGAAGTGCCACTTTATGGTTAATGAAGGCATTGTCTTGGGGCATAAAATATCTGAACGAGGTATTGAGGTGGATAAAGCTAAAGTTGATGCAATTGAGAAAATGCCATGTCCTAAAGATATTAAAGGTATTCGCAGTTTCCTTGGTCATGCTGGGTTTTATAGGAGGTTCATTAAAGACTTCTCTAAAATTTCTAGGCCTCTTACTAATCTTTTACAAAAGGATATTCCTTTTGTCTTTGATGATGATTGTGTGGAAGCCTTTCAAACACTCAAGAAAGCCTTAACCTCTGCACCTATCGTTGAACCACCTGATTGGAACTTGCCTTTTGAAATTATGTGTGATGCTAGTGATTATGTTGTTGGTGCTGTCCTAGGACAAAGAGTTGATAAGAAATTGAATGTTATCCATTATGATAGTAAAACTCTAGACAGTGCCCAACGAAACTATGCTACTACTGAAAAAGAATTTTTAGCAGTTGTGTTTGCTTGTGATAAACCTATATTGTTGACTCCAAGGTTATTGTTCACACCGATCATGCTGCTATTAAATACCTTATGGAAGAGACAGACGCTAAACCTAGACTCATTAGGTGGGTTCTTTTGCTTCAAGAATTTGACTTACACATTGTTGATAGGAAAGGAGCTGAGAACCCCGTAGCTGATAACTTGTCTAGGTTAGAAAATAGTCTTGATGACCCACTACCTATTGATGATAGTTTCCCTGACGAACAGCTAGCTGCAATAAGTGTCTCACAACACACACCTTGGTACGCTGATTATGCTAATTACATTGTCGCTAAATATATACCACCTAGCTTCACATACCAACAAAAGAGAAAATTGTTTTATGACTTGAGACATTACTTTTGGGATGACCCACATCTTTATAAAGAAGGAGTAGATGGTATTATTAGACATTGTGTACCTGAGCATGAACAGGAACAAATCCTACGGAAATGTCATTCCGAAGCTTATGGAGGGCATCATGTGGGAGATAGAACTGCTCATAAGGTACTGCAATCTGGTTTTTATTGGCCGACTCTCTTCAAGGATGCCCGTAAGTTTGTCTTATCTTGTGATGAATGTCAAAGGGTTGGTAATATCGGTAAGCGTCAGGAAATGCCTATGAATTATTCACTCGTTGTTGAACCATTTGACGTTTGGGGTTTTGATTATATGGGGCCTTTTGCTTCCTCTAATGGGTACACTCATATTTTGGTTGCGGTCGATTATGTCACTAAGTGGGTGATACGTCTCCAACGTATCTATAATTTTTGATTGTTCCATGCTATTATATTATCTGTTTTGGATGTTTTATATGCATTAATATGCTATTTTATATTATTTTTGGGACTAACCTATTAATCTAGAGCCTAGTGCCAGTTTCTGTTTTTCCATGTTTTTGAGTATTGCAGATAAGGAATATTAAACGGAGTCCAAACGGAATAAAATCTTCTGAATGATTTTTCTTGGACTAGAAGTAACCTGCCAGACTTGGAGATGAAGGCAGGAGACTTGCCGTGGCGTCACAAGCCACTAGGGCGCGCCCTAGGGGGGGCGCCCTCCTAGCTTGTGGCCCCACGGCAGCTCTCCCAACCCTATTCTTCGGCCTATAAATTCCCAAATATTCCCTAGATACTAAAAAGAGCCACGAAAATACTTTTCCGCCGCCGGAAGCCTCTGTTCCCGTGAGATCCCATCTTGGAGCCTTTTCCGGTAATCTGCCGGAGGGGGATTCGATCACGGAGGGCATCTACATCAACTCCATTGCCCCTCCGATGATGCGTGAGTAGTCCACCACAGACCTTCGGGTCCATAGCTAGTAGCTAGATGGCTTCTTCTCTCTCTTTGCTCTTCAATACCATGTTCTTCATGATCTTCATGGAGATCTATCCGATGTAATACTCTTTTGCGGTGTGTTTGTCAAGATCCGATGAATTGTGGGTTTATGTTCAGATTATCTATGAATATTATTTGAATCTTCTCTGAATTCTTATATGCATGATTTCATATCTTTGCAAGTCTCTTCGAGTTATTGGTTTGGTTTGGCCAACTAGATTGGTAATTCTTGCAATGGGAGAAGTGCTTAGTTTTGGGTTCAATCTTGCGGTATCCTCACCCAGTGACAAAGTAGGGGTAGCGAGGCACGTATTGTATTGTTGCCATCGAGGATAAAAAGATGGGGTTTTCATCATATTGCTTGAGTTTATCCCTCTACATCATGTCATCTTACCTAATGCGTTACTCTGTTCTTCATGAACTTAATACTCTAGATGCAGGCAGGAGTCGGTCGATGTGTGGAGTAATAGTAGTAGATGCAGAATCGTTTCGGTCTACTTGACACGGACGTGATGCCTATATGCATAATCATTGCCTTGGATATCTTCATAATTATTCGCTTTTCTATCAATTGCTCGACAATAATTTGTTCACCCACCGTATTATTTTCCTTCATGAGAGAAGCCTCTAGTGAAACCTATGGCCCCCGGGTCTATTTTCCATCTTATATTTTCAGATCTATAAACCAAAAATACCAAAAATACCTTGCTGCAATATTTTTACTTTTAGTTTACTTTTCATTTTAGCAATCCTATCTATTTATCTCTATCAGATCTCATCCTTGCAAGTAACCGTGAAGGGATTGACAACCCCTTTATAGCGTTGGGTGCAAGTGTTTGATTATTTGTGTAGGTACATCTATTGGGGACTTGCTTGTATCTCCTACTGGATTGATACCTTGGTTCTCAACAACTGAGTGAAATACTTATCTACTTTGCTGCATCACCCTTTCCTCTTCAAGGGAAAACCAACGCATGCTCAAGAAGTAGCAGTGGGTAGAAGCTATTCCAACTAGTAGTGCCGATCCCCACACCTCCATTAAAATGCTTAAAGAGGTTATCTTCCCGAGGTTTGGAGTCCCAAGATATTTAATGACTGATGGTGGTTCACACTTTATTCATGGTGCCTTCCGTAAGATGCTTGCTAAATATGATGTTAACCATAGAATTGCATCACCCTATCATCCTCAATCTAGTGGTCAAGTTGAACTTAGCAATAGAGAAAAACAATTAATATTACAAAAAACTATCAATAGGTCTGATGTCTACTACGCAACCTTCTTCTTGTAGACTCGTGTTGGGCCTCCAAGCGCAGAGTTTTGTAGGACAGTAGCAAATTTCCCTCAAGTGGATGACCTAAGGTTTATCAATCCGTGGGAGGCGTAGGATGAAGATGGTCTCTCTCAAACAACCCTGCAACCAAATAACAAAGAGTCTCTTGTGTCCCCAACACACCCAATACAATGGTAAATTGTATAGGTGGACTAGTTCGGCGAAGAGATGGTGATACAAGTGTAATATGGATGGTAGATATAGGTTTTTGTAATCTGAAAATATAAAAACAGCAAGGTAGCAAGTAACAAAAGTGAGCACAAACGGTATTGCAATGCTTGAAAAGAAGGCCTAGGGTTCATACTTTCACTAGTGCAAGTTCTCTCAACAATACTGACATAGTTTAATCATATGTAAATCCCTCACGTGCGACAAAGAGTTCACTCCAAAGTCACAAATAGCGGAGAACAAACGAAGAAATTATTGTAGGGTACGAAACCACCTCAAAGTTATCTTTTCCGATCAATCTTATGAGCCATCCCTATAAGTGTCACGAACAGCCCTAGAGTTCGTACTAAAATAACACCTTAAGATACACATCAACCAAAACCCTAATGTCGCCTAGATACTCCAATGTCACCACGAGTACCCATGGGCTTGATTATACGATATGCATCACACAATTTCAGATTCATCATGTTCAATCCAACACAAAGAACTTCAAAGAGTGCCCCAAAGTTTCTACCGGAGAGTCAAGACGAAAACGTGTGCCAACCCCTATGCATAGATTCCCAAGGTCACGGAACCCGCAAGTTGATCACCAAAACATACATCAAGTGGATCAATAGAACATCCCATTGTCACCACGGATATCCCATCGCAAGACATACATCAAGTGTTCTCAAATCCTTTAAAGACTCAATCCGATAAGAAAACTTCAAAGGGAAAACTCAATTCATCACAAGAAGATAGAGAGGGGAAAACTCCATATGATTCGTCTATATTAATAAAGCTCGCGGTACATCAAGATCGTGTCATCTCAAGAACACGAGAGAGAGAGATCAAACACATAGCTACTGGTACATACCCTCAGCCCCGAGGGTGAACTACTCCCTCCTCGTCATGGAGACCGCCGGGATGATGAAGATGGCCTCCGGTGATGGTTTCCCCCTCCGGCAGGGTGCCGGAACGGGCTCCCGATTGGTTTTTCGTGGCTACAGAGGCTTGCGGCGGCAGAACTCCCGATCTAGGTTTCTTTCTGGGGGTTTTGGTATTTATAGGAATACTTGGCGTTGGAATCAAGTCAGGGGGACTCCCGAGGGACCCACAAGCCGGGGGGGCGCGCCCTAGGGGGGTGCCCCCTAGGCTTGTGGCTGCCTCGGGACTCCTCTCCGGTATATTTTTGGTCCAGTATTTTTTATATTTTCCAAAAATATTCTCCGTAAATTTTCAGGCCATTCCGAGAACTTTTATTTCTGCACAAAAAACGACACCATGGTAGTTCTGTTGAAAACAACGTCAGTCCGGGTTAGTTCTAATAAAATCATACCAAAATCATATAAAATTATTGTAAACATGGCATGAATACTTCATAAATTATAGATATGTTGGAGACGTATCAGCATCCCCAAGCTTAATTCCTGCTCGTCCTCGAGTAGGTAAATGATAAAAGAAATAATTTATGAAGTGTGAATGCTAGCAAGTGCACAAGTTTGATCAATGATAATTCCAATCACTTTTTCTAGCATCAATATAAACCATAAACAGTAGCTCATCTCATAAAACTTCTCATGATCAAGTAACAAGCTATTCACATGTTAAAGTATAGACCAGAAAGTTTCTTGAAAACTAACAAACCATATTCCTAGTCATCGAACAATTGCAATTCATCTTATTTTCAGGAAGGGTCTATGTAAGAGCTTTGATTTAGCAAATTCCACATACTCAACTATCATATAGTCTTCCATGATTATTGACACTCAAAGCATATTTTTAGAACAAATAGCATCCATCGAGCACAGAGAAAGATAGGGCTTAATGTTTCGCCTCCCAACTTATTTATCATATAGATAATTGTCAACAATAATAATTCATGATCAAATATATTTGTGTGGATATATATGTCTAGATCATTCCCCAACACATGACGCTTGCCAAGAGAAAAAGGCGAAATATAGGAAGTGGTGAAGATCACCATGACTCTTGCATAAAGGTAAGTACTAGAAAGTAAAAGATAGGCCCTTCGCAGAGGGAAGCATTGATTTGCAAAGGTGCCAGAGCTCGAGCTTTTAAAACAGAGATGAATAATAATTTTGAGCGGTATGCTTTCATTGTCAACATAATAACCGAGAGATCTCGGTATCTTCCATGCTAGATACATTATAGGCAGTTCCCAAACAGAATGGTAAAGTTTTTACTCCCCCTCCAACAATCAATCACACTCCACGGCGAGCCGAATCCACGGGTACCGTCCATACAAACAACAATCCTGGGGGAGTTTTGTTTCATTATATTTTGATTTGATTTTTTTGAGCATGGAACTGGGCATCCCGAATACCAGCCACTCTCTCGTGAATGATAGTGAATCAACACATATCGTGAGAATAACCCACCTAGCATGGAAGATACTGACAGCCCCTAGTCACTATATGAGCGATTCGGGCATACAAAACAGAATATTATTTGAAGGTTTAGAGTTTGGCACATGCAAATTTACTTGGAACGGCAGGTAAGTACCGCATATAGGTAGGTATGGTGGACTCATATGGAACAACTTTGGGTTTAAGGGTGTTTGGATGCACAAGTAGTATTTCTACTTGGTGCGGAAGTTTTGGCTAGTATGAGGTGGAAGCAAGCACCACATGTTGGAGGATCCATAACAATATAACTTCTATACAAATATACCCAAACATAACTCATTATGTTGTCTTCCTTGTCCAATTTCAGCTAATTTGCTCAAGTTTGAAATAATTAATGAGCTCACAATCATAGAAGATGTCCAAGATAGTATGTTTATATGTGGAATCTCTCTTTCTTCAATATTCTTTCATGAATTGTTCAAGTGACCAATGTGGTGTTTGCTAACTTTCAATAAATTTTACCACCTATACTTATTATGTGTGAAGTCATTACTCCCCATGGGATAAGTATATGAAGCATATTTAATTTCAGATTTATGATATTCAATTCATTTAACCATTTACTCATAGGATATAAGTGAAGCACGAGAGTGAATGACAAACTACTCTCAAAAGATATAAGTGAAGATCAATAAGTAGTTAAACAATTAAGTAGCTATGTGAGGGCTCTCTCTCAATAAATATTTTAAGATCTGAGTATTTTATTCAAACAGCAAACTAAATAAAAATAGCACTCCAAGAATAGCACATATCATGTGAACGAATAAAAATTTAGGCTCAACATAGGCTAACCGATAATTGTTGATGAAGAGAGGTGGGATGTGTAGCATCCCCAAGCTTAGATGCTTGAGACTTCTTGAAATATTTACTTGGGGTGCCTTGGGCATCCCCAAGCTTGAGCTTTTGTATCTCGTTCAATCCTCTCATATCATGGTTTCACCTATTCTCAAAAACTTCATCCACACAAAACTTGAAAAGAACTCGTGAGATAGGTTAGTGCACATAATAATAAATCAACTCTTTATGTACTGCCAAGACAATTTGCACAATAATTTTCAAACATCATCTACTGTTTACTATCATCTCCACAATTTATATCTACCAATATAGGCTATGGAAACTATAGGATAAGTAGATAACAAAACTATGACAGCAATCTGTCCAAACAGAACAGTCTGTAGCAATCTATTAAACCAGTGTACTTATGTAAGTCAAAAAATTATGAAAATTTAGGACATGCTAAATAATTTATATGACAATACTGTGTAAAATTTTCAGAAATTTTCCACGGTCCAGTAAAATATGAAAATTCAAACACTACAGCAAAAGTTTCTGTTTTTACACAGCACACATCAAAACATGCAATGCAAGCATCCTAAGACAATTCTTGGAACTTTTTATTGAAAAACAAGATTATGAATAACACCTAACATAAAATAACAAAATATAATGACAATCCAAGCAAAGCACATATTATGTGACGAATAAAAATATAGCTCCAAGTAAGATATACCGATAGTGTTGAAGACGAAAGAGGGGATGCCTTCCGGGGCATCCCCAAGCTTAGACGCTTGAGTATTCCTTGAATATTACCTTGGGGGTGCCTTGGGAATCCCCAATATTAGGTTCTTGTCACTCCTTATTCTCCTCATATTGGTGTCTCACCCAAAACTTGACAACCTCAATCACACAAAACTTAACGGAACTTCGTGAGAAGGGTTAGTGTAACAAAGATAAATCATTCACTTAGGTACTGTCAAGACAAGACTAATAATTGTTCCCACATAATACCTACTTTATTATATCATTACCATAATTTATATCACTCAATATAAGCTATAGAAACACTAAAACAAGTAAACTATGCATGCAAAACAGAATCTGTCAAAAACAGAACAGTCTGTGATGATCTGTAGTGTAACCATACTTCTCTGTCTCTAAAAATTCTGAAAAATTAGGACAACCTGAATAATTTGTATATCAAGACTGTGTAAAAATTTCAGATCATTATCACGCTCCAGTAAAAAATGAAAAGTCTTGTGCTGGAGTCAAAAGTTTCTGTTTTGGTTCAGCATCAATTCTACTCATCTTGTGAGTCATCCCAAAGGCTTTACTTGGCACTTTATTGAAATAAAAGACACAAACATGATTAATACAGTATCTTAATCATGTTAACACACAAAAACAGAAAGTAAAAGTGTTGGGTTGTCTCCCAACAAGCGCTTTTCTTTAATGCCTTTTAGCTAGGCATGATGATTTCAATGATGCTCATATAAGAATAGTAGTTGAAACATGCAAAAGAGCATCATGAATCTCATGGAAAGCACATTTAAGTCTAACCCACTTACTATGCACAGGGATTTTGTGAGCAAACAATTTATGGGAGCAAGAATCAACTAGCATAGGAAGGCAAAACAAGCATAACTTCAAAACTTTGAACACATAGAGAGGAAACTTGATATTATTGCAATTCCTACAAGCATATACTCCTACCTCATAATAATTTTCAGTAGCATCATGAATGAATTCAACAATATAACTATCACATAAAGCATTCTTTTCATGATCTACAAGCATAGAAATTTTACTACTCTCCACACAAGAAAATTTCTTCTCATGACTAATAGTGGGAGTAAACTCAACAAAATAACTATCATGAGATACTTGATTGACATAACCACTTTGAATACTAAAATCATGATGACAAGTTTCATGATTACTATCACTCTTTATAGCATACGTGTCATCACAATAATCATCATAGATAGGAGGCATGCCATCATCATAATAGTTTTGCTCATCAAAACTTGGGGCACTAAAAATATCATCTTCATCAAACATAACATCCCCAAGCTTGTGGATTTGCATATCATTAGCATCATGGATATTCAGATAATTCATACTAACAACATTGCAATCATGCTCATCACTCAAAGATTTAGTGCCAAACATTTTAATAACTTCTTCTTCTAACACTTGAGCACAATTTTCCTTTCCATCATTTTCACGAAAGACATTAAAAAGATGAAGCATATGAGGCAACCTCAATTCCATATTTTTTTTGTAGTTTTCTTTTATAGACCAAACTAGTGATAAAACAAGAAACTAAAAGATTCAATTGCAAGATCTAAAGATATACCTTCAAGCACTCACCTCCCCGGCAACGGCGCCAGAAAAGAGCATGATGTCTACTACGCAACCTTCTTCTTGTAGACTCGTGTTGGGCCTCCAAGCGCAGAGTTTTGTAGGACAGTAGAAAATTTCCCTCAAGTGGATGACCTAAGGTTTATCAATCCGTGGGAGGCATAGGATGAAGATGGTCACTCTCAAACAAACCTGCAACCAAATAACAAAGAGTCTCTTGTGTCCCCAACACACCCAATACAATGGTAAATTGTATAGGTGGACTAGTTCGGCGAAGAGATGGTGATACAAGTGTAATATGGATGGTAGATATAGGTTTTTGTAATCTAAAAATATAAAAATAGCAATGTAGCAAGTAACAAAAGTGATCGTAAACGGTATTGCAATGCTTGAAAACAAGGCCTAGGGTTCATACTTTCACTAGTGCAAGTTCTCTCAACAATACTGACATAGTTGAATCATATGTAAATCCCTCACGTGCGACAAAGAGTTCACTCCAAAGTCACAAATAGCGGAGAACAAACGAAGAAATTATTGTAGGGTACGAAACCACCTCAAAGTTATCTTTTCCGATCAATCTTATGAGCTATCCCTATAAGTGTCACGAACAGCCCTAGAGTTCGTACTAAAATAACACCTTAAGATACACATCAACCAAAACCCTAATGTCACCTAGATACTCCAATGTCACCACGAGTACCCATGGGCTTGATTATATGATATGCATCTCACAATTTTAGATTCATCATATTCAATCCAACACAAAGAACTTCAAAGAGTGGCCCAAAGTTTCTACCGGAGAGTCAAGACAAAAACGTGTGCCAACCCCTATGCATAGATTCCCAAGGTCACGGAACCCGCAAGTTGATCACCAAAACATACATCAAGTGGATCAATAGAACATCCGATTGTCACCACGGATATCCCATCGCAAGACATACATCAAGTGTTCTCAAATCCTTTAAAGACTCAATCCGATAAGAAAACTTCAAAGGGAAAACTCAATTCATCACAAGAAGATAGAGAGGGGAAAACTCCATATGATTCATCTATATTAATAAAGCTCGCGGTACATCAAGATCGTGTCATCTCAAGAACACGAGAGAGAGAGATCAAACACATAGCTACTGGTACATACCCTCAGCCCCGAGGGTGAACTACTCCCTCCTCGTCATGGAGACCGCCGGGATGATGAAGATGGCCTCCGGTGATGGTTTCCCCCTCCGGCAGGGTGCCAGAATGGGCTCCTGATTGGTTTTTCGTGGCTACAGAGGCTTGCGGCGGCGGAACTCCCGATCTAGGTTTCTTTTTGGGGTTTTTGGTATTTATAGGAATACTTGGCATTGGAATCAAGTCAGGGGGACTCTCGAGGGGCCCACAAGCCAGGGGGGCGCGCCCTAGGGGGGGCGCCCCCTAGGCTTTTGGCTGCCTCGGGACTCCTCTCCGGTATCTTTTTGCTCCAGTATTTTTTATATTTTCCAAAAATATTCTCCATAAATTTTCAGCCCATTCCGAGAACTTTTATTTCTGCACAAAAAACGACACCATGGTAGTTCTGCTGAAAACTGTGTCAGTCCGGGATAGTTCTAATAAAATCATACCAAAATCATATAAAATTATTGTAAACATGGCATGAATACTTCATAAATTATAGATACGTTGGTGACGTATCAAGGTCTCGTAAGAATTGGTCTAAGAAATTAGACGATGCACTTTGGGCCTATAGAACAGCCTATAAAAATCCTATGGGTATGTCCCCATATAAAATGGTATATGGGAAAGCTTGTCATTTGCCTTTAGAACTAGAACACAAAGCATTTTGGGCAATTAAGGAATTCAACTATGATTTCAAACTTGCGGTGAGAAGAGGCTATTTGATATTAGCTCACTAGATGAATGGAGAACCCAAGCCTATGAAAATGCTAAGCTATTCAAAGAAAAAGTAAAAAGATGGCATGACAAAAGAATCCAAAAGCAGGAATTCAAAATAGGAGATTATGTTCTTTTGTTCAACTCTCGTTTAAGATTTTTTGCAGGAAATCTTCTCTCAAAATGGGAAGGACCATATGTTATTGAAGAGGTTTATCGTTCTGGAGCTATCAAGATTAATAACGCCGAAGGTACTAACCCGAAGGTGGTCAATGGACAAAGAATTAAGCATTACATCTCAGGTACGCCTATTAACGTTGAAAGCAACGTTATCCAAACCATGACACCGGAGGAACACATAAAAGAAACCTTTCGGAACGCTCCAGAATACTTATAAATAGGAGATATGTGATACGGTAAGTTAACGGACTCCGAAAAATCCGCAAAAATATTTTTTGTCAGTTTTGGAATATTTTAGAATTTTGGAAATAAAAAAATAAACCGGAAGGTGATCGAGGTGAGCACGATACACCAGGGCGCGCCACGCACCCCTGGGCGCGCCCTGGTGGGTTGTGCCCACCTCGGATGCCTTCCCGGCTCCGTTTTCCTTCCAAATACTTGTTTCCCAAGAATAAAAATTCTCTATATATTCCCCCGACTGTTTTGACGACCGCATCGTAGAAAAATCATCTGTTCTTGTTTCTTGCTATTTCCCTGACAGATCTGAAAATATGTCGTCTCAAGATTCGGAAGGAGAGAGCCATGTTGATCCCTATGTTCCAGACCCGAAGATCTTTAGGGAAATTTACCCCTACCTATGGACCTCGGAGGAGGAAGAGGATGCTACCATGCAGGAAACAAAAGATGAAAGCTCTGAGGAAGAGGATGATCCATTGCCTCAACCTGGAGATATGCATGTGGAATTCAAGAAATCAAGCCTCCCTAGAAGATACAAACCTAAGGTACAATTTATCCCGTCTCGTTTTCTGCAGGAAAGCAAGAATGTCCTATGCCAAAGGATATTAAAGCTTGAGTTGGAGAATGATGACCTAAGGGAGGAAAACTTTATGCTTAAATATAAGTTGAAGAACAAGGCCTCATCAACACCTCCACCTTCTTCATCACCACCACAAAAGGACACTTGAACTCACGGGTATGGGCACTCCCCTTGGCTTGAGCCAAGCTTGGGGGAGGTGCCCCGGTATCGTATCACCACCACTTTTATTCCCCTTTACCTATTTTAGTTTGATCTTTAGTTTCCCTTTGCTTTAGTTGAATAAAAGTTTAGCCTGATCTATTTTCGTGTGTTAGTTCCGTGATCTATCTATCTATGTAATCGAGTGAAAGTTATATAATAAAGTTTAGTTTGAGTTTTTGCCTCTCTACTTTCTTGTTGCAATTGAATAAAGGAAAAGAAACAAATGAAAAGAATCATATGTTGATCTTATGGTGAGTAATGACATCACATAAAGAAAAGTATAAGTAGTAAAATTTATTGGAGATTGACAAACATAGCATTGGTAAATGATGCGATTCATGAAAGAATTAGTAAAGGAAGAGAAGATTCACATGCAAATACACTATCTTGGACATCTTTATGATTGTGAGCCCCCATCAAATATTATATGTCAAAATTGTTGACGTTGGACAAGGAAGACAACGTAATGAATTATGTTTGTTCATATCCACATAGAAGTTATATTGTCATAGATCCTATAACATGTGGTGCTTGCCCAATATATTTGCTAGCCAAAAATTCCGCACTAAGTAGAGATACTACTTGTGCATCCAAAAACCCAAACCAAACTCTTTCTTTGAGTGTCCACCATACCTACCTATGGATCGAGAAAGATCCTTCAAGTAAGTTGTCATCGGTGCAACAAGGCAATAAAAATTGATTCTAAAAGTGTTTTGATCAATTAGTGTAAGAGAAAATGGAGAATTATACGAACTTATGATGGCAAAGTAATAAAAGCGACGGACTGCATAATAAAGGTTGCTATCATAGGGGGCAATATAGCGTGACATTCTTTTACATTAAGGGATTGAGCATACAAACCAATAAGCGCATGACAACCTCTGCTTCCCTCTGCGAAGGGCTTATCTTTTACTTTTATGCACTTATTTTTATGCAAGAGTCAAAGTATTCTTCCCTATCCCTTTTTACTTTTTCTTTTGCAAGCATCATGTGGTGAGGAAAGATCTAGGCACATATATCCAGTTGAATATGGGTGGGCATGAGTTATTATTGTTGACATCACCCTTGAGGTGAGTGAGTTGGGAGGCAAAACTATAAGCCCCTATCTTCCTACGTGTCCGGTTGAAACTTTTTGTTCATGGGTATGCCGTGAGCGTTAGCAATCATAGAAGACTAGATGATGGTTGAGTATGTGGACTTGCCAAAAGGCTTCGACATGAGACCCTTCCTGAAAATATGATGAATTGTAGTTGCAAAGTTGACTGAGAACATAGTTTGTTGGTTTTCAATAAGGTTTATGCTTCATACTTCTATGTTGTGATGAATTGTTACTTGTTCATGAGAAGCTTTATGATAAAAATGTATTGAAATAAGTTCTTATGTTAGAGCTTGTTGCTGCTATGTTAATAAGCATGATGCTTCTATGTTCGTATTTTGTTTTTATCGATACCTCTCTCTCAAACCATGTGGACATGCTTTTCAATATCGGCTTTCGCTTGAGGACAAGCGAGGTCTAAGCTTGGGGGAGTTGATACGTCCATTTTGCATCATGATTTCCTACTGTTATTTACTTTGTTTTGTTGAATAATAATGCTTTGGGGAGTGATTCTAATGCCTTTTCTCTCATAATATGCAAGGTTTACACAAGGAGGGAGAATACCGGCAGCTGGAATTCTGAACCCAAGAAAAGCACGTCAGAGATACCTATTCTGCACATCTCCAATGAAGCTGAAATTTTACGGAGATTATTTTTACATTTAATAAAAAAATACTGGAGCTGAAAACTACTGGAGGAGGCCCCCCAGTTGGGCACAACCCACCAGGGCGCGCCAGGCCCACCTGGGCGCGCCCTGATGGGTTGTGCTCAGCTTGGCCCACCTCCGTTGCCCATCTTCTGGTATAAATTCCCAAAAAACCTAGAAAAAATCAGAGGAGGACTTTCGGGCAGGATGAAGCGCCGCTACCTCGAGGCAGAACTTGGGCAGGAGCACTTTTGCCCTCCGGCGGAGTGATTCCGCCGGGGGAACTTACCTCCCGGAGGGGGAAATCGAAGCTATGGTCATCACCAACACCCCTCTCATCTTTGGGAGGCCAATCTTCATCAACATCTTCAACAGCACCATCTCCTCTCAAACCCTAGTTCATCTCTTGTGTTCAATCTTTGTACCGGAACCTCAGATTGGTACCTGTGGGTGACTAGTAGTGTTGATTACCTTGCATAGTTGATTACTATATAGTTTATTTGGTGGAAGATTATATGTTCAGATCCATTATGCTATTCAATACTCCTCTGATCTTGAGCATGATTATTATTTGTGAGTAGTTACCTTTGTTCTTGAGGTCACGGGAGAAGTCATGTTGCGAGTAATCATGTGAATTTGATATGTGTTCGATATTTTGATGATATGTATGTTGTGATTCCCTTAGTGGTGTCATGTGAACGTCGACTACATGACACTTCACCATTCATGGGCCTAAGGAAATGCATTGTGTAGTATTTATTAGATGATGGGTTGCTAGAGTGACATAAGCTTAAACCCTAGTTTATGCGCTACTTCGTAAGGGACTGATTTGGATCCACATGTTTAATGCTATGGTTAGACTTTGTCTTAATACTTTTCTCATAGTTGCGGATGCTTGTGAGGGGGTTAATCATAAGTAGGTTGTTAGTTCAAGTAATAACAGCACCTTAGCACCGGTCCACCCACATATCAAATTATCAAAGTAGCGAACAGAAATCAAACCAACATGATAAAAGTGACTAGACAAAATTCCCGTGTACCCTCAAGAACACTTTGCCTATTACTAGTGATTGTTCTGGCATGTCCATTGCCTCAAAAAGGATTGGGCTATCTTGCTGCACCTTGTTTACCGTTACAGTTACATGCTCGTTACCAATTACCTTGCTATCAAACTATCTGTTACCTACAATTTCAGTGCTTGCAGAAATTACCTTGCTGAAAACCGCTTGTCATTTCCTTGTGCTCCTCGTTGGGTTCGACACTCTTACTTATCGAAAGGACTACGATTGATCCCCTATACTTGTGGGTCATCAGTACCAATCTGAGGTTTCGGTACAAATATTGAACACAAGAGATGAACTAGGGTTTGAGAGGAGATGGTGCTGTTGAAGATGTTGATCAAGATTGGCCTCCCAAAGATGAGAGGGGTGTTGGTGATGACGATAGCTTTGATTTCCCCCTCCGGGAGGGAAG
Source organism: Elymus sibiricus (assembly GCA_039707655.1). NCBI lineage: Eukaryota > Viridiplantae > Streptophyta > Magnoliopsida > Poales > Poaceae > Elymus > Elymus sibiricus. The sequence goes on along the minus strand of CM077667.1, from coordinate 424,551,649 downwards.
TTCCCCCGGCGGAATCGCTCCGCCGGAGGGTAAAAGTGCTCCTGCCCAAGTTCTGCCTCGAGGCGGCGGCGCTTCGTCCCGAAAGTCCTCCTCTGATTTTTTCTAGGTCAAGAGTGACCATATACCAGAAGATGGGCACCAGAGGTGGGCCGAGGTGGCCACAACCCATCACGGCGTGCCCTGGTGGATTGTGCCCACCTGGGAGGCCCCCTCCGGTAGATTTCTGCTCCAGTATTTTTTATTAAATGCAAAAATAATCTTTGTAAAATTTTAGCTTCATTGGAGTTGTGCAGAATAGGTATCTCTGACGTGCTTTTCTTAGGTCCACAATTCCAGTTGCCGGTATTCTCCCTCTTTGTGTAAACCTTGCATATTATGAGAGAAAAGGCATTAGAATCACTCCCCAAGGTATTATTATTCAGCAAAACAAAGTAAATAACAGTAGGAAATCATGATGCAAAATGGACGTATCAACTCCCCCAAGCTTAGACCTCGCTTGTCCTCAAGCGAAAAACGATATTGAAAAGCATGTCCACATGGTTTGAGAGAGAGGTGTCGATAAAAACAAAATACGGACATAGAAGCATCATGCTTATTAACATAACAGCAACAAACTCTAACATAAGAACTTATTTCAATACATTTTTATCATATAGCTTATCATGAACAAGTAACAATCCATCACAACATAGAAGTATGAAGCATAAACCTTATTGGGAACCAACAAACTATGTTCTCAGTCAACTTTGCAACTACAATAAATCATATTTTCAGGAAGGGTCTCATGTCGGAGCCTTTTGGCAAGTCCACATACTCAACCATCAGCTAGTCTTCTATGATCGCTAACGCTCACGGCATACCCATGAACAAAAAGTTTCAACTGGACACATAGGAAGATAGGGGCTTATAGTTTCGCCTCCCAACTTACTCACCTCAAGGGTGATGTCAACAATAATAACTCATGCCCACCCATATCCAACTAGATATATGTGCCTAGATCTTTCCTCACCACATGATGCTTGCAAAAGAAAAAGTAAAAAGGAATAGGGAAAAATACTTTGACTTTTGCATAAAAGTAAATACATAAAAGTAAAAGATAGGCCCTTCACAGAGGGAAGCAGAGGTTGTCATGCGCTTATTGGTTTGTATGCCCAATCCCTTAATGTTAAAGAATGCCACGCTATATTGCCCCCTATGATAGCAACCTTTATTATGCAGTCCGTCGCTTTTATTACTTTGCCATCATAAGTTCGTATAGCGCTCAATTTTCTCTTACACTAATTTATCAAAACACTTTTAGAAGCAATTTTTATTGCCTTGTTGCACCGATGACAACTTACTTGAAGGATCTTTCTCGGTCCATAGGTAGGTAAGGTGGACACTCAAAGAAAGAATTTGGGTTTGGGTTTTTGGATGCACAAGTAGTATCTCTACTTAGTGCGGAATTTTTGGCTAGCAAAGATATTGAGCAAGCACCACACGTTAAAGGATCTATGACAATATAACTTCTATGTGGATATGAACAAACATAAATCATTACGTTGTCTTCCTTGTCCAACGTCAACAATTTTGACATATAATATTTGTTGGGGGCTCACAATCATAAAAGATGTCCAAGATGGTGTATTTGCATGTGAATCTTCTCTTCCTTTACTAATTCTTTCATGAATCGCATCATTAACCAATGCTATGTTTGTCAATCTCCAATAAATTTTACTACTTATACTTTTCCTTATGTGATGTCATTACTCACCATAAGATTAGCATATGATTCTTTTCATTTGTTTTTCTTTTCTTTAATTTTATTGCAACAAGAAAGTAGAGAGGCAAAAACTCAAACTAAACTTTATTATATAACTATCGCTCGATTACATAGATAGGTAGGCCACGGAACTAACACAAGAAAATAGATCATGCTAAACTTTTATTCAACTTAAGCAAAGGGAAACTAAAGGTCGAATTAAAATAGGTAAAGGTGAATAAAAGTGGTGGTGATACGATACCGGGGCACCTCCCCCAAGCTTGGCTCAAGCCAAGGGGGAGTGCCCATACCCGTGTGCTCAAGTCTCCTTCGGTGGTGGTGACGAAGAAGGTGGGGGATCTATGATGTCACACTTCAGCTTCAAAAGATGCTCCAACTTGCGGATGACCCTCCTAAGGTTATTGATGTGCTCTTCTAGCAAAATATTTTCACGGATGAGAAATTTATTCTGAACACGAACCGCTTCAAAAGCTCTAAAGGCTTCGATTTCAATAGGGGTGAGATGACTATAGTAAGGTTGAAGGATATCTTCTTCCTCTCCCTCCTTTGCTGGCATGGGTTGATCTCCTTCAAAGGGATGATCCACCATAGCCTTCTTGCCCTTCTCTTCCTTGTTGGCTTCTTCCGTCTCCTCCCTCTTCAACTCTATCTTCATTAGCCAGGCATCTTATTCTACCTTGTTAGAAGAGGGAGAAGACATGATGCCTGACCTGACAGATCTGATAGGAAAACAGCAAGAAACAAGAACAGAGGATTTTTCTGCGATGCGGTCCTCAAAATAGTCGGGGGTATATATAGGGAATTTTTATTCTTGGGAAACAAGTATATGGAAGGAAAACGGAGTCGGGAAGGCATCCGAGGTGGGCACAACCCACCAGGGCGCGCCCAGGGGTGCCTGGCGCACCCTGGTGTATCGTGCTCACCTCGATCACCTTCCGGTTTATTTCTTTATTTCCAAAATTCTAAAATATTCCAAAACTGACAAAGAATATTTTGCGGATTTTTCGGAGTCCGTTTACTTACCGTATCACATACCTCCTATTTTTAAGAATTCTGGAGCGTTCCGGAAGGTTTCTTTTATGTGTTCCTCCGGTGTCACGGTTTGGATAACATTGCTTTCAATGTTAATAGGCGTACCTGAGATATAATGCTTAATTCTTTGTCCATTGACCACCTTTGGGTTAGTACCTTCGGCGTTATTAATCTTGATAGCTCTAGAACGATAAACCTCTTCGATAATATATGGTCTTTCCCATTTTGAGAGAAGCTTTCCTGCAAAAAAATCTTAAGCGAGAGTTGAACAAAAGAACATAATCTCCTATTTTGAATTCCCGCTTTTGGATTCTTTTGTCATGCCATCTTTTTACTTTTTCTTTGAATAGCTTAGCATTTTCATACGCTTGGGTTCTCCATTCATCTAGTGAGCTAATATCAAATAACCTCTTCTCACCGGCAAGTTTGAATCATAGTTAAGTTCTTTAATTGCCCAAAATGCTTTGTGTTCTAATTCTAGAGGCAAATGACAAGCTTTCTCATACACCATTTTATATGGAGACATACCCATAGGATTTTATAAGTTGTTCTATAGGCCCAAAGTGCATCATCTAATTTCTTAGACCAATTCTTACGAGACCTATTGACAGTTTTTTGTAATATTAATTTTATTTCTCTATTGCTAAGTTCAACTTGACCACTAGATTGAGGATGATAGGGTGATGCAATTCTATGGTTAACATCATATTTAGCAAGCATCTTACGGAAAGCACCATGAATAAAATGTGAACCACCATCGGTCATTAAATATCTAGGGACTCCAAACCTCGGGAAGATAACCTCTTTAAGCATTTTAATGGAGGTGTGGTGATCGGCACTACTAGTTGGAATAGCTTCTACCCACTTAGTGACATAATCAACCGCAACCAAAATATGAGTGTACCTGTTGAAGGAAGGAAAAGGCCCCATATAATCAAAACCCCAAACGTCAAATGGTTCAACAACAAGTGAATAATTCATAGGCATTTCCTGACGCTTACCGATATTACCAATTCTTTGACATTCATCACAAGACAATACAAACTTACGGGCATCCTTGAAGAGAGTAGGCCAATAAAAACCGGATTGTAATACCTTATGAGCAGTTCTATCTCCCGCATGATGTCCTCCATAAGCTTCAGAATGACATTTCCGTAGGATTTGTTACTGTTCATGCTCAGGTACACAACGTCTAATAATACCATCTACTCCTTCTTTATAAAGGTGTGGGTCATCCCAAAAGTAATGTCTTAAGTCATAGAATTTTTGTCTCTTTTGTTGATAAGTGCAGCTAGGTAGTATATATTTAGCGACAATGTAGTAAGCATAATCAGCATACCAAGGTGTGTTTTGTGAGACACTTATTGCAGCTAACTATTCATCAGGGAAACTATCATCAATAGGTAGTGGGTCATCAAGAATATTTTCTAACCTAGACAAGTTATCAGCTACGGGGTTCTCAGCTCCCTTCCTATCAACGATGTGTAAGTCAAATTCTTGAAGCAAGAGAACCCACCTAATGAGTCTAGGTTTAGCATCTTTCTTTTCCATAAGGTATTTTATAGCAGCATGATTAGTGTGAACAATAACTTTGGAGTCAACAATATAGGATCTAAATTTATCACAAGCAAACACAACTGCTAAAAATTCTTTTTCAGTAGTAGCATAGTTTCGTTGGGCACTGTCTAGAGTTTTACTAGCATAATGGATAACATTCAATTTCTTATCAACTCTTTGTCCTAGGATAGCACCAACAGCATAATCACTAGCATCACACATAATTTCAAAATGCAAGTTCCAATCGGGTGGTTGAACGATAGGTGCAGAGGTTAAGGCTTTCTTGAGTGTTTCAAAGGCTTCCACGCAATCATCATCAAAAACAAAAGGAATATCCTTTTGCAAAAGATTAGTAAGAGGCCTAGAAATTTTAGAGAAGTCTTTAATGAACCTCCTATAAAAACCAGCATGGCCAAGGAAACTTCGAATACCTTTAATATCTTTAGGACATGGCATTTTCTCAATGCATCAACTTTAGCTTTATCCACCTCAATACCTCGTTCAGATATTTTATGCCCCAAGACAATGCCTTCATTAACCATAAAGTGGCACTTCTCCCAATTCAAGACGAGATTAGTTTGTTCACATCTCTGCAAAACTCGATCAAGGTTGCTTAACAATCATCAAAAGAAGTTTCGTAAACGGAAAAATCATCCATGAAAACCTCCACAATCTTTTCACAAAAATCAGAGAATATAGCAGTCATACATCTTTGAAAGGTAGCGGGTGCATTCCATAAACCAAAAGGCATACGTCTATAAGCATAGGTTCCAAAAGGGCAAGGAAAGGAAGTTTTCTCTTGATCAGATTGTGACACAGGTATTTGAGAGAAACCAGAATATCCATCTAGGAAACAAAAGTGTGTGTGCTTAGATAGTCTTTCTAGTAGCTTTATTTAATTTTCTAAAATCAATTACCATTCTATAGCCAGTGACAATTCTTTGTGGAATGAGTTCATTCTTATCATTAGGAACAACGGTAATACCTCCTTTCTTAGGGACACAATGAAAGGGACTTACCCATCTACTATCAGCTATGGGATAGATTATACCTGCCTTCAGAAACTTTAATATTTCAGTTCTTACCACTTCTTTCATCTTTGGATTCAATCGCCGTTGGTGATCAACGACGGGTTTAGCATCAGGTTCCATATTGATCTTGTGCTGACACAGAGTGGGACTAATGCCCTTAAGATCATCAAGAGTATATCCAATAGCAGCCCGGTGCTTCCTTAGAACTTTTAATAATCTTTCTTCTTCATGTTCTGAAAGGTTAGCACTAATAATAACAGGATATATCTTTTTCTCATCAAGATAAGCATACTTCAAAGTGTCAGGCAATAGTTTCAATTCAAACACAGGATCACCTTTAGGTGGAGGAGGACCTCCAAGAGTTTCAATAGGCAAATTGTGTTTCAAGAGAGGTTGTTGTTCGAAGAAAATTTGATCTATTTCATTTCTTTCTCGCAAATGCATATCATTTTCATGGTCGAGGAAATATTGTTCTAATGGATCAGTAGGAGGCACAGCAATAGAAGCAAGACCAATTATTTCATCCTTACTAGATAAAGCTTTATCACGAGGTTGTCTACTAAACTTGGAAAAATTAAACTCATGAGACACATTACCAAAACTGACACCGACAATTTGTTTTTCCCAATCTATCTTAGCATTGACGGTGCTCAAGAAAGGTCTACCAAAGATAATGGGACAAAAGTTATCTTGTGGGGAGCCAAGGACTAGAAAATCAACAGGGTATTTTACTTTCCCACACAAGACTTCCACATCTCTAACAATCCCAAGTGGTGTGATAGTGTCTCTATTAGCAAGTTTAATAGTGACATCAATGTCTTCCATTTCAGCAGGTGCAATTTCATCCATAATTTCTTGGTATAGAGTAAAAGGGATAGCACTCACACTAGCACCCAAATCACATAAACCATGATAGCAATGATCTCCTATTTTGACTGAGACAACATGCATGCCTTCTATGGGTCTATGTTTATCTTTTTCATCAGGTTTAGCAATTCTAGCAGCTTCATCACAAAAGTAGATAACATGCCCATCAATATTTTCTACCAAGAAATCTTTAACCATAGCAACACTAGGTTCTACTTTAATTTGCTCGGGGGGGTTAGGTGCTCTTATATTACTTTTACGAACCACAGTTGATACCTTAGCATGTTCCTTTATCCAAACAGGGAAAGGTGGTTTTTCAATATAAGCGGTAGGCACAACTGGATCAACATTGTAAAAGATGGTTACTTCTTTAGCTATGACCGGTTCTTTAATTTCTTATTTAATAGGGGGATGATATTTAAACCACTTCTCCTTAGGGAGGTCAACGTGAGTAGCAAATGATTCGCAGAAGGAGGCTACTATATCAGAGTCAAGTCCATATTTAGTGCTAAACTTATGAAAAGTATCGGTATTCATAAAAGATTTAACACAATCAAACTCAAGCTTTATACCTGACTCATTACCTTCGTCGAGTTCCCAATCTTCAGAGTTGCATTTAATTCTCTCTAAGAGATCCCACTTGAATTCAATAGTCTTCTTCATATAAGAACCAACACAAGAAGTATCGAGCATGGAGTGATCATTATGAGAAAGCCGAGCATAAAAATTCTGAATGATAACTTCCCTCGGAATGTCATGATTGGGGCATGAATATAACATTGACTTAAGCCTCCCCCAAGCTAGAGCGATACTTTCTCCTTCACGAGGCCAAAAATTATATATATAATTCCCATCACGATGAACTAGATGCATGGGATAAAACTTTTGGTAAAATTCCAATTGCAGACGATTCCAGTTCCATGATCCAAGATCATCACATAGCCTATACCATGTCAATGATTTTCCCTCCAAAGATAAAGTGAAAACCTTCTTCTTAACTTCATCTCCGGGTAAACCTGCAAGCTTAAATAATCCACAAATTTCGTTCACATATAAAAGGTGCATATCAGGATGTTCAGTTCCATCTCCTGCATAAGGTTTAGCAAGCAGTTGTTCTAACATACCCGAAGGAATTTCATAAGTAACATTTTCAATAGGTGCCGTAGGGTTAGGGGCAACTAATTGTGGTTCCGGTCGAGGTGAAGATACCCCGAACAAACCCCTCAAAGGATTGTTTTCCATAGTAGCAAGTAGCAATAAATTTCAGCACGTAGTATAAGTTTTTCCTTACCGATTTCCACTTACCAAGAGCGCTTCACTCCCCGACAACAGCGCCAGAAAAGAGTCTTGATGACCCACAAGTATAGGGGATCAATCGTAGTCCTTTCGATAAGTAAGAGTGTCGAACCCAACGAGGAGCAGAAGGAAATGGCAAGCGGTTTTCAGCAAGGTAATTTCTGCAAGCACTGAAATTGTAGGTACCAGATAGTTTGATAGCAAGATAATTGGTAACAAGCAAGTAACGGTAACGGTAAACAAGGTGTAGCAAGGTAGCCCAATCCTTTTGAGGCAAAGGACAGGCCAGAACAATCACTAGTAATAGGCAAAGTGTTCTTGAGGAAACACGGGAATTTCGTCTAGTCACTTTTATCATGTTGGTTTGATTCGTGTTCGCTACTTTGATAATTTGATATGTGGGTGGACCGGTGCTAAGGTGCTGTTCTTACTTGAACTAACAACCTACTTATGATTAACCCCCTCGCAAGCATCCGCAACTATGAGAAAAGTATTAAGACAAAGTCTAACCATAGCATTAAACGTTTGGATCCAAATCAGCCCCTTACGAAGCAACGCATAAACTAGGGTTTAAGCGTCTGTCACTCTAGCAACCCATCATCTAATAAATACTCCACAATGCATCCCCTTAGGCCCATGAATGGTGAAGTGTCATGTAGTCAACGTTCACATGACACCACTAAGGGAATCACAACATACATATCATCAAAATATCGAACACATATCAAATTCACATGATTACTCGCAACATGACTTCTCCCGTGACCTCAAGAACAAAGGTAACTACTCACAAATAATAATCATGCTCAAGATTAGAGGACATTGAATAGCATAATGGATATGAACATATAATCTTCCACCAAATAAACCATATAGTAATCAACTACGCAAGGCAATCAACACTACTAGTCACCCACAGGTACCAATCTGAGGTTCCGGTACAAAGATTGAACACAAGAGATGAACTAGGGTTTGAGAGGAAATGGTGCTGTTGAAGATGTTGATGAAGATTGGCCTCCCAAAGATGAGAGGGGTGTTGGTGATGACCATAGCTTCGATTTCCCCCTCCGGGAGGTAAGTTCCCCCGGCGGAATCACTCCGCCGGAGGGCAAAAGTGCTCCTGCCCAAGTTCCGCCTCGAGGCAGCGGCGCTTCGTCCCGAAAGTCCTCCTCTGATTTTTTCTAGGTCAAGAGTGACCATATACTAGAAGATGGGCACCAGAGGTGGGCCGAGGTGGCCACAACCCATCAGGGCGCGCCCAGGGGGGCCTGGCGCGCCCTGGTGGGTTGTGCCCACCTGGGAGGCCCCCTCCGGTAGTTTTCTGCTCCAGTATTTTTTATTAAATGCAAAAATAATCTCCGTAAAATTTCAGCTTCATTGGAGTTGTGCTGAATAGGTATCTCTGACGTGCTTTTCTTAGGTCCAGAATTCCAGCTGCCGGTATTCTCCCTCTTTGTGTAAACCTTGCATATTATGAGAGAAAAGGCATTAGAATCACTCCCCAGGGTATTATTATTCAGCAAAACAAAGTAAATAACAGTAGGAAATCATGATGCAAAATGGACGTATCAACCACTCCCAGTTATCATTGTTCTCCGCCTCAACCAAAGCAAAAGCCAAAGGCACCAACCAGTTATTGGCATCATTCCCTATTGTAACCAAAAAGAGTTCCCTTAAATTGTCCGGCCAAAAATGTGCCATCGATGGAGATGACCGGCCGACGGTGTTGGAAAGCCCTCACGCGTTGCTCAAAAGCCTAAAAAGCACGACCAAACACTCTGACCGTCCTTCCGTTGTAAATCCTTGTTTTTTTACCATACGGCTTGACCACATGAACCATACCCGGGTTTGTGGCGGCCATAGATCCGAACAACCTAGGGAGTCGGTTGTATGCTTGCTCCCAATCACCATACAACATCTTGAATGCGGCTTGCTTCTCCTTCCATGCCTTCCCATATTTCACCTCGTAGTGAAAGAGGGCTTTCACAAGGTCTTGTACGCTCTTTACGCTCATTGTTGGAAGTGAGGAGATGGAGTTGGAAAGCCGGTAAGTGATGAACTCGGAGGTGAGTTGTCTATGGTTTGGGGACACACCATCGCCATCAACCCTCTTGCCGCGACACAAGTGACATGGTACACAACTCACTATGTGCCATCCGGGATCTCCTTTCCATGGTCTTGCACGCACAATCCATGGACATCCTTCTTTCTCACATGCAACCGTGTAACGCACCTTCACGTCCGACTGAACAACTTTGTGTGGACGATGATGCGTAACCGAAAAGTCATCCAACCACATCTTCAATTCCAACAATGTTTCGGACTTTGACTCTTTAGAAATACCGTTCTTCCCAGGTGGGTCCAGGTGAGAAGTTGGCCTAACTCCAAGCAATATGCCTTTGCTGCCGTCAACCACGGCTTCATCCGCAAGACTAAGATCCTCGGACAATGGTATCCGATGATCCCGCCATAATACCTTCTCGAAAGCTTTGACCTCCTTGGCCGTGAACCCCTCCTCATCAACTTCTTCATCCGGACCGTCGTCATCTGACTCCGATGCATAGCCACAGGAATACGGGATGGAATGGTCCATGGTCTCTTGCAGCAAATATTTGTCCAAATCACCAACATTGTTGTCATGGAGAACAACATCCTCATTATTGTCATCCTCATACTCATTATTCTCCTCTGGCAATGCTTCATCTTGGATCTTCGAAATAAGTGTAAATGTTGGCCTCACTTGTGGGGTCAAAAGAGGTTCACTCATGTCATCTTGGTTCATCCGTGGAGGACTACTATCAACAATCGGAGAGACAACCTGGTTCAAATCCAAATGCAAGCTAGCATCAACCTTTTTGGTGGCAAATAACTCTAGAGCCTTGTTTAGTGATTCGCCCATCGTCTCCTTGTATGCAACCCAACGTTGCTCGGAGTTCACACGCATGGTCTTCCAATGAATGTGCATTCCAAATCCCACATTATGCCTTCCATCAAACTCAATAACATCACTTGGGTCCATCCAATTCAAATCTTTTCTCACTTGTTCCAACAGCTCGGCATAACTAGGACTACACTCAAACACCATGTCTAGCTCATACGGGTCCGGGTCAATATTGCCTTTCAAAAAGGCGTCCTTATCCACGTGATAAACATAAACACTTGTTCTTCCCATCCCTAAAAAAATATAACAACACAACGTACAATAAATTCTATAAGAACTCATGCAAAGATTTGAACTTTCCAATAACCATAACAACAAACCTTACTACTCCTAACATATTGAACAATCCTAACCCCCAACATAACCCTAACCCCAACATAACCCTAACCCTTACATACTAAAAACCGTAACCCTAACAAACCAATAAGCATAACCTTTACATAGCAACAAGCCTAACCCTAACAAAGTACAACAAAAGCCTACACATTTTAAAGTTCATGAAGAACTAGGGTTTGCTCAAATTTGCATAAAAATGAGCAAATAAGATCTTTTTTTCTGGATTAGAGGGAGGGGATCAGAGGAGATTACCTTCAGGGAGGGATTGGGGTCCAAATCCACGGACCAAACCTTCAGATCTTCTTGATTTGGGGAGGGATTTGAGAAGGGGGGAGCGAGGAACTCGTGGGCGCCTAAGCTCTATGTTCTTGCTGGGTAGGAGTGAATGGAGAGGGGTGGGGGGCAGGGTCAGGCCACAACTGGTTAACAGGATGTGTGGCGCCCAAGGGCTAGGCGCCACACATTACAGGTGCGGCGCCTTTCCCTTAGGCGCCACACTGCTGGGTGTGGGGTCGGCCCGGCCACGAGGCGCCAGCGTGGCAGGATGTGTGGCGCCTAGCCCTTAGGCGTCACACAGTGTAGTGTGGTGCCTTCATGTCGGGCGCCACACGAAAAGGTTATGCCAGTGAATTTTTTTGTACATGGTTCACTTTGTGATTTTTTTGCGTCTTTAGGTCGGATTTGTCCATTTTGCCCTATTTTATCCGATACAGGGGCCGCCCGGTGCGGTACACTTCTTCTTCCCCCACTTTCATCTTCGCTTGCCCTCGAGTTGTCTGATACGTCTCCAACATATCTATAATTTTTGCTTGTTCCATGCTGTTATATTATCATTCTTGGATGTTTTACAATCATTTTACAACATCAAAGGCCTGCCGGAACTCTGCAACCTATTTCTATTCCAGAATGGAAATGGGATCATGTTGAAATGGACTTCATTACTGGTTTTCCCAGGTCGCAGAAAGGTAATGATGCTATTCTTGTCGTCATTGACCGACTGTCCAAAGTTGCACATTTTCTGGCTGTCAAGGAAACTATTACTGCTAGTCAGCTAGCAGATCTTTACATGTCCAGAGTGGTTTCACTCCACGGTATTCCATTGGTGATTAGTTCGGACCGTGGCAGTTTATTCACTTCAAGATTCTGGGCAAGTTTCCAGGAAGCTATGGGGACTCATTTGTCCTTTAGCACCGCTTTTCACCCTCAATCCCAGGGACAAGTTGAAAGAGTCAACCAGATTCTCGAAGACATGCTTCGAGCTTGTGTCGTTTCTTTCGGCAAGAAATGGGAGGAATCTCTCCCGTATGTTGAGTTCTCCTACAACAATAGCTATCAAGCTAGTCTGAAGATGGCTCCCTTTGAAGTATTATATGGACGTAAGTGTCGGACTCCTCTGAATTGGTCAGAAACTGGGGAACGTACACTTATCGGTCCGGATATTATTCAACATGCTGAAGATCAAGTTCGCATTATTCATGCAAATCTGAAGGCTGCTCAGTCTCGTCAGAAGAGTCAGTATGACCGTCATCACAAAGATATGGTCTATCAACCTGGCGAAAAGGCTTATCTTCGAGTCACACCAATGAGAGGTACACACCGTTTCGGGATCAAGGGCAAGCTGGCTCCTCGATATATTGGTCCTTTCACTGTTCTCGAAAGGCGTGGTAAAGTGGCATATCAACTGGAACTGCCGCCAAACCTTTCTCAGGTTCACGATGTGTTCCATGTGTCACAGCTTCGTCGCTGCTTCAAGGATCCTATCCGAGCAGTGGATCATGATATGCTTGAGCTACAACAAGACCTTTCTTACAAAGAGCAACCAGTCCGCATTCTCGATGAAACCGAACGTCGGACTCGTCAGAAGGTTACTAAGTTCTTCAAAGTGCAGTGGGCAAATCATTCTGAAGATGAAGCCACTTGGGAATGCGAAGACCATCTTCGTGCAGAATACCCCGGGCTCTTTCCTTGTACTTCTTAATTCTCGGGACGAGAATTCTTTTTAGTAGGGGAGAATTGTGACACCCTGGTTTTATGCTACAGTGATCATCGTAATTAAGCACAGTGATGTCCATGATCAGTGCCTAATCATCTTGCTAAACAAGGTATGATCCAGTTAAAAATTCATATCTCAATTTAAATTTCACTTCAAAAGCCAATTGAATTTTATGGTGATAAAATAATTCTCCAAACAGCATCAGGAAAAATGTTGCACACTTGTGATAAATCACAAAACAATTGTTGTTGAGGAGAACAACACCACCAAACATATGGTGTGGCCCCCACCTTCAATAACAACACCATTTTACATTTTAAAGTGCTATTAAATTCAAATGGATAATTCAAACAGTTTCCAAAAATGCTCAAACCTTGTGTGGCCATGCAGCATATTGCAAAATGTTATTTGGAGCAAGTCACACATTTTTGCTGTAAAGAATTAGAGCTAAAAAGAAATAAAACAAAAGCTGTGAAAGAAAACAGAAAAGGAAAAAGAAAATAAAACAGAAACCGGACTGTGCACTTAAGCCCATAGCTACAGTGCACAGCCCAGCCCACTCCCCGGTCGTCTCCCACCTCGCACTGCTCCTCCCCGAGCTGCTGTCGCCGCGCGCGCGCCCGCGCCAGCCCCCCCCCCTCTCCCTGGTCGACAGCGGCCTCGTCCGCGCCTCTGGAGGGGATAAGGACCCCTCCCCGACCCCGTGGGCGAACCCTAGCCGCCCCACCCCCTCTCTCCCTAGTCTCCCCACCGCACCCGAGCGCCGCCATGGCCTCGCCGCCGTGACACACGCGGCCACCGCCTCCGCCTCGTCGCTGTACCACGCCCACCTTCTCCGCCGTCCTCGACCACGTCGGTCGTGGCTAGCCATTCGAGCTCGGAGCCACCACCCCGTCTCCCACGGCCTCGTCTTCCACCTTCGGCCACCCGCATCGCCGCCGTCGATTCGCCGCCGTCGCCCTTCCCCGAGCACACTCTCGCACATCTGCAGGGCCACTGTGAGCTGCTACATCTTCTCCCCCTCTCCCCGTCCTCTCCCCACAGCCATAGCCATCGCCTCGCTCGCGCCCGAGTGCATCGCCGCGGAGCTCGTCGCTGGCGAGCCTCCGATGACCATATGGTCTCGGGCTAGTGCCCATTGTGCTCGCCCGCGCGCGTAGATGCTCTCTGGCCTATCCATTTGACTCGAGCGCGCCCGCGTCGCCGTTTGCCATCACGCCCGAGCGCCGTCGTCCGCCTCCGCGCTCGCCGCCGTCGCTCCGGTGCGTCTCCGGCGACGCCACCACCCCCACTAGATGCGGCCCATCCCTAGCTTCCGAACGCGCCAAGCCCCGCGGCAAACGGCCGTCTGTGGCCGTTTTCCGGCCAAGTCCGGCGAGCCTCCGCCGCGTACGAGCTCGCCGGCGCGACTCCGGTCACCGTCCGACGTGGCGCTGACGCGGCAGCCACGGGCCCCACCGCTGTGCCACTGCAACTGGGTCCCACTGGGCCCAGTTGACCCAGTCAACTGCTGACTGGGCTGGCCCAGTCACTGACATGTGGGCCCCGAGCTAATTTAACTGATTTTATAAATAAATAAAAGGTTAATTAATCTGTTAATTAACTAAAACATTTAATCACTCACTGACCAGTAGGCCCCACCCTTAATTAATCCTAATTAGTTTAAATAAAACCTAATTAAGCTACTGTGAGGCTGACCAGTGGGACCCACTGGACCCACTGGCAGGTTTGACTCGGTCAGTAACACTGTTGACTGCTGACGTCACAGTGATGTCATGCTGACGTCATTAATGCTTTTTCGAATTAATTTAATTCTGTGAATTTCAGAAAATGATTAAAACTTTGAAAAATCATATAAAATAATCCGTAGCTCAGATGAAAAGGTTTTATACATGAAAGTTGATCAGAAAAATCCCACGAATCCGAATACGCTATCTGTTCGTCTGTCACATGCTCCTAGCATAGCAAACATGGAACTTTTCCCCTCCGGATCGTTTGTCCGATAAATCCAAAGACCCGGGAAATATCGTCAGATATTCTCCCGCTCCGTCTGCAACGTGTAGTACTGCGTTAGTGCATGCCTAGCTCCGCTTATTGTCATGTCATGCATCGTGATTGCATCTGTGCTTTATATTTATTGTTTCTCCCCCCCTCTTCTTACCGGTAGAGCCCGAGACTGACGGTGCTGCCGGGAACGAATACACGCCTGACGATCAGCCTTTTGCCGTAGAGCAGCAAGGCAAGCAACCCCCCTTGAGCATTCCGATATCGCCTATTCCTTTTCCCTCTTATTCTTGCATTAGATTTTGCTACTGTATTAGTTCGCTCCTATTCTGATGCATAGCCTGCTTTTGATAAACTGCTACCATACCTGCAATCATATCAACTGCTTAGTATAGGTTGATCAATGAATCCCCAGTGACCCCTTAGTCCCAGTTGCCCCTGCTTCTTCATCGACGACTCGACGACCCGAAGACTCGAGGACTCGGTCAACCGACCGACGAGCCAGGCCCCCCTTCACATCACCGCACACCCCTTAGTTGTACGACTCTGCAACGCTACTATCGAGTACCGAGGGTGACACCTCGTGAAGTACTCATGATGCTAACTCTGTAGTGCAGCTAGTCGGTCGTGGTTATCGAGGGTGATTCCTCCTTCACCACTCCCTACGATGACTCTGTCGTGCAACCCCTCAAGTGTGGGACCCTCGAGGGTGATTCCTCTAGGTCCACCTTGAATTTCATCGAGTGGGCCCCTTTGAGGGTGATTCCTCAGGTTCCGTCTTGATGTGTTATACACACAGTTATTTTGACCTGGTTACAGAAACATGTTGGTGATGGGTCGGCCCTGAGGGGTACCCACGGATTGATGATGATGAGGCGTGGACGGGCAGGAGAGGCCCTTGCCACACATCCTCGAGACGGGGCGACGGGACCGCACTTCATGGGTCGCGCTTGCCCCGCATTAATAAAATGCTAATGGGTTGGGTATTTGATCTGAGTTGGGTCGTTGGCCTTTTTATGCACCAAACCATCGCGTGGGAGAAGTTATGGGTACTCAGCGTCGTTGTATCAGCCGAAGCTCTTCGGACGTCAGCAATGGACCGGCGTGCGCCGGATTGGACTGGACGGTACAGCTCTTGGACTGGAGTGTGCTAGGTCTGCTTCCGGCCGCCTTCGCATCGTGCAGGAGCGCGTAGGGCAAGTGGGCCCACGACCCCTGTGTGCTTAGGATTTAGACCGGCGGGCTGGCCTCTTCGTTGAGCCTAGGTGGGGCGACGACGTGCTGCTATCCCGAGGCCGGGCATGACCCAGGAAAGTATGTCCGGCCGGAGGTGATCAGGCGTGTTGGAAATGCGGTGCACCCCTGCAGGGATGAATAATCTATTCGAATAGCCGTGTCCACGGTAACAGGACGACTTGGAGTTGTGCCTTGACCTTATACAACTATAATTGTGACTTTAAATTGAAATGAATGTGGCTCCGAGATTGCTTCCTCGCAGGGAGTCGAGGAAGAATCTCTGGGCGTGGTTACTTAATAAAATTGCTACAATAATATGACTATATATGAGATACCAGTCTACTCTCTTCTATTGCTGCAAGACGCTGAAGATGCTAGTCTTCGATAGGACTAGGCCTCCCCCTACTCTTGCTTTCTGCAGTCAGTCCAGATATAACCCCACTCCTTGATACTGATGCATACTTAGCATAGTTCTGATGTCAGTCTTGCGAGTACTTTGGATGAGTACTCACCGCTGCTTTGCTTTCTCTTTCCCCCTCGATACGATTCTGCGTTCAGACGATGGAGCCCAGGAGATGGAGTACGCCGGAGACGACTATTACACCACCGCTGGAGCCTACTACTACGTGGAGAGTGCCGACGCTCAGGAGTAGTTAGGAGGTTCCCAGGCAGGAGGCCTCGCCTCTTTCGATCCGCTGCTTATGTTTGTGCTAGCCTTCTTAAGGCAAAACTTGTTTAACTTATGTCTGTACTCAGATATTATTTGCTTCCGCTGACTCGTGCTTTGTCGAGCTTTGTATTCGAGCCCTCGAGGCCCCTGGCTTGTAATATGAAGTTGTATGACTTTAATTTGTGTCTAGTGTTGTGTTGTGATATCGATCAGTGAGTCCCTAATCTTGGTCGTACGCATTGCGTGTATGTTTAGCGTACGGTCGAAATCGGGGGCGTCACAAGTTGGTATCAGAGCCAGGTTTCGATCCTGGGACCTGCCCCCTTTCCAACTCCTTGGCCGAAGTTGAGTCTAGTCATTGAAAAACTTTTACTAACATAGTTGTGTGGCTTACGGGCCCACATCTCAATCGGGTGGTATTAGGATCTTTTATTCCTCGTCTATACTCTGGGTTCTGATCTCTCTTCTCTTTCGGGATAAAGATTTTGCTAAATCTAACATTAGGTTCTCGTGATCACATCCACCGGAGATTTGTTTCATCGACAATTGTTTTCCCTTGAAGTATGATGCACACACTGTCATTTGACATCTTTAATCTTCTTGTTACAGATGCGTCCCGCTAGGCATGTCGTTCGTCTGACTTTTGCTCACGACACGACTGGGTTCTCGGCCATTCTGATCAACCTCTTGATCAGGCTGGGAAATCGCTGGTACCCCGAGTACACTGTTTACGAGGACTACCGCGAGTTCAACCAGGAACAGTATGAGGCTGAGATGGTTATCTGGGATCGACAGGACCTCTCCATCACTGAGCTGCACACCTTTCGTGGCATTGGAGTGACCGTTGAGATGGCAGTACAGGATGCTGCTTATGCTGCTATTGTTCGTCTCCATGCAGCAAACCCCTGTTTGGAGGAGACGGCGTACAGATACATCCCGTATGTTCCTGCTGGAATGGATACTGCCGCCGACGGTGAGGTCTTAACCCCTTTCGCGCGGCAACACAACGACCGGTCCTACACTGCTGTCTGCACCCCCTACGTGAGTCGTCGTTACGACCCACAGGTTCTGGTTCAGTACACTGAGGCACTGGATCGCACTGTCAGGGCTCTGAACGTCGAGCTGTACGCCACCCGTGCTTGTCTTTATCTGGCTATGGAGCAGTTGTTGCCAGCAGTCACTGCGGGGATGCATCCGGAGTACATTCTTCACCCGCGTCGGACTGAGTTTCCTCCAGGTGTTGAGTGGCCTGCGGTTGGAGGTCGTACTCCGGCACGTGGACCTGCACTCCCGGTTGATCACCAGATTCTACATCAGGGTGTGCATGGGATGCAGAACCCTGCCCCCGGGTTTCACATTCAGGGTCACTTGCAGTTCCGTGGGTTCTTTCGTTGTCCCCGACGTTGATGTAGCATATCGCTATGCCTCGTTGGTGTATCCCTCCACCGCGTGCCTGCGTGCCGCCTAGTTGTCTAGGTTATTTTCATGCCGGACCTATCGTCTATTTTGTAACAGACTTATTGTTTGTAATAGACCTAAGTATGGATCTGTATGTTGAAATTTGAACTACTATGTCGTATCTATTGCACTTCCTTCTTTGTGCAATTTACTTCATGGATGATTCTTTGTCTTTGCAATTACCCAATGCTAAACTACCACTGTTAAAAATTTGACAGAATGGTTAGGCCAGCTGGTCGTGGTCGTGGTGCGTCTGAACCACCACCGCCACCGGAATACATGGCTGGTATGATAAGGCAGTTTGAACTGAATCGTCAGTTTATGCAAGGGCTTATGGACCAGTTTCCGAGGCCGAACATGAATCAGCAGCCAGCCCCAATAACTCTGCAAGACTTCATGCGTCTCAACCCTGCGATCTACCGCAGCTCAACTCAGCCGCTTGACGCAGATGACTGGCTCCGTGACATCACTTATGAGCTGGAGGCTTCAGGCGCCCCAGTGGCTAGCTATGTCACCTTTGCCTCGTACTTTCTGAAGGGTCCCGCTGCTCAATGGTGGGACAGTCACAGGCGCTCACAGCCTGTTGGAACAATCATCACCTGGCCGGAATTCCAAGCTACGTTCCGTGCTCGTCACATTCCTCAGGGACTGATGGATAAGAAGAAGCGTGAATTCCGCAACCTAGTCCAGGGCAACAAGACTGTGGATGCCTATCAGCGGGAATTTCTGGACTTATCTCGCTATGCTGAAGAAGACATTGCAACTGATGCTTGTAGGCAGGAGAAGTTCCGTGAAGGCCTCCACCCGGATATCAAGCTGGCACTCCTTGTTCAAGACTTCGATAACTTCGCCACCTTGGTGAACAAGTCTATTATAGTGGAAACGGGTCTACAGGACTACAAGGACAGCAGCAAGCGCAGTCGTGACATGGGCTCGTCTTCGGGCTCATCTGCTCAGAAGCGCAAGATCTGGATCCCCCACAACATGTACCATGCACCGCCTCCTGCTCCGAGGCCGTCCTATGCTGCACCTCGTCTGCCTCCACCCCCACCTAGGCAGCCGAGGCTCCCAGCTCCGCCACCACAAGCTCCTGTTCCCCCTTCTCGTCCTGAGGATGGGCTGTGCTTCAAGTGTGGTCGTCCAGGACACCGTGCTAGAGAATGCAGGCATAATCAGAATCAACTTGCACTGCCTTCCAACCAGCCCCGCAACAACAATGCCAGGCCTAACACTGGTCGTGTCCAGGCTAACAACATTGATATGTCTGAAGTTCAAGACCAGCCTGCTACTGTGATGGGTACACTCCTTGTTAACTCAGTACCAGCTTCTGTATTGTTTGATACAGGAGCATCGCATTCCTTTATGTCTGAAGATTTTGCATACATGCATGGCATTAAGTACGAGGAGATGAACATTCCAATAGTGGTAAACACCCCCGCTGGCCAATGTCGAACCTCAATGGTTTGTCAAGATGTCCCCATTGAAATAGAAGGAATGGAATTCCATGCTTCCCCCATTATATTGAAGTCTTCCAAGATCGACCATATTCTGGGAATGGATTGGTTGAAGGCACATACCGCTTCCGTCGTTTGCGCCACCAAAACTGTCCACCTTCTGCATCCTTCGAATGAGATAGTCAGCTACTATGCTCATCTTGTTCGAGATGCTGAAGCCCGACTATATGCCATGAATGCATTAAACGAGTCACCTCTTGAAGGAATTGAAAACATTCCAGTTGTCCGGGATTTCCAAGATGTTTTTCCGAAAGAACTCCCAGGGATTCCCCCTGCCAGAGTTGTCGAGTTTGTCATCGACTTGGTACCTGGTACCACTCCTATAGCCAAGCGTCCGTATAAGATGCCACCACATGAACTCCTTGAACTTAAGCAAGAAATTGACAATTCGCTTCGTCTGGGTTTCATCCGTCCAAGTTCCTCTGCTTGGGGAGCACCTTCCCTCTTTGTCAAGAAGAAAGATGGTACGAATCGATTGGTCCAAGATTATCGTCCTATCAACCAAGCAACGATTCAGAACAAATATCCGCTGCCTCGGATCAACGATCTTTATGATCAACTTGCTGGGTCATCAGTGTTTTCAAAACTCGACTTGAGGTTGGGTTACCATCAGATCCGGGTTCGCGAAGAAGATATTCCCAAGACTGCATTTGTTACTCGCTATGGTTCATACGAGTACACCGTCATGTCCTTCGGCTTAACCAATGCCCTAGCAACCTTCTCTCGCCTGATGAACTATATATTCATGGATTACCTCGATAAATTCGTCGTGGTTTATCTGGATGATATCCTGGTTTACTCCAAGAGTAAAGAAGAGCATGCTGAACATCTTCATCTTATACTGGAGAGGCTTCGAGAACATCAACTTTATGCAAAATATTAAAAGTGTGAATTCTGGATGGACAAAGTAACCTACCTTGGCCATGTGATCTCCAAGGATGGTATTGCGGTCAACCCTGAACGAGTTCAGGCTATTCTTGACTGGACTCCCCCGAAGAATGTCAAGCAAGTCAGAAGTTTTCTCGGACTCGCCAGCTATTGCCGTCGATTCGTCGAGAACTTCTCCAAGATTGCAAAGCCCTTAACCAATCTGCTTCACAAAGGTGTTAAATATGAGTGAACAGAAAAATGTCAGGAGAGCTTTCAGGCACTTAAGGAAAAACTGACGTCTGCTCCAGTGCTTGCTCCTCCGGATACTCGTAAGGACTTCGTCATTTATTGTGATGCTTCACGTCAAGGAATGGGATGTGTCCTAATGCAAGAGCGCAGAGTGGTTGCTTATGCATCTCGTCAATTGCGTCCTCATGAACAGAACTACCCAGTTCATGACCTTGAACTTGCCGTAGTGATTCATGCACTGAAATAGTGGCGGCAATACCTTGTTGGTAATCGTTGCGAGATCTACACCGATCACCAAAGTCTGAAGTACCTGTTTACTCAGCCAGATCTGAACCTCCGTCAACAGAGATGGATGGAGCGCATAGCAGATTACAACGTGGGTATTTCTTATACGCCAGGCAAGGCTAATGTAATGGCTGATGCTTTGAGCCGCAAGTCATACTGCAACCACCTTCAGGTTCACAAGGTTCACCCCCTTCTTCAAAAGGAATTCCGCAAGCTGAACCTCCATATTGTTCCTCAGGGTTATCTCACTCCCCCTGCTGAAGGGTCCTACAAAATGAACCTCCACATTGTTTCCCAGGGTTCTCTTAATACCCTGGTTGCTAAACCAGATCTTGTGGACGTCATCAAGTGGATCTAGAAGTGTGACAATGAAGTCGAGAGGATTAAATTCGATCTCGCAGAAGGAAAGCCCTCACCCTTCACTATTGCTGAGGATGGCGCTTTGTATTTCAAAGGCCGCCTAGTGGTACCGAGTAAGGAGGAAAACAATGATATGACTCAGGAGGTCATGAAGGAAGCACATGACACCCCGCTGTCTATTCATCCTGGTAGTACCAAGATGTACCAAGACATTCGTCAAAGATTCTGGTGGTCTAACATGAAGCAAGACATTGCTCGCTATGTTGCTGAATGTGATATTTGTCGTCGTATCAAAGCAGAACATCAAAGACCTGCCGGAACTCTGCAACCTATTTCTATTCCAGAATGGAAATGGGATCATGTTGAAATGGACTTCATTACTGGTTTTCCCAGGTCGCAGAAAGGTAATGATGCTATTCTTGTCGTCATTGACCGACTGTCCAAAGTTGCACATTTTCTGGCTATCAAGGAAACTATTACTGCTAGTCAGCTAGCAGATCTTTACATGTCCAGAGTGGTTTCACGCCACGGTATTCCATTGGTGATTAGTTCGGACCGTGGCAGTTTATTCACTTCAAGATTCTGGGCAAGTTTCCAGGAAGCTATGGGGACTCATTTGTCCTTTAGCACCGCTTTTCACCCTCAATCCCAGGGACAAGTTGAAAGAGTCAACCAGATTCTCGAAGACATGCTTCGAGCTTGTGTCGTTTCTTTCGGCAAGAAATGGGAGGAATCTCTCCCGTATGCTGAGTTCTCCTACAACAATAGCTATCAAGCTAGTCTGAAGATGGCTCCCTTTGAAGTATTATATGGACGTAAGTGTCGGACTCCTCTGAATTGGTCAGAAACTGGGGAACGTACACTTATCGGTCCGGATATTATTCAACATGCTGAAGATCAAGTCCGCATTATTCATGCAAATCTGAAGGCTGCTCAGTCTCGTCAGAAGAGTCAGTATGACCGTCATCACAAAGATATGGTCTATCAACCTGGCGAAAAGGCTTATCTTCGAGTCACGCCAATGAGAGGTACACACCGTTTCGGGATCAAGGGCAAGCTGGCTCCTCGATATATTGGTCCTTTCACTGTTCTCGAAAGGCGTGGTAAAGTGGCATATCAACTGGAACTGCCGCCAAACCTTTCTCAGGTTCACGATGTGTTCCATGTGTCACAGCTTCGTCGCTGCTTCAAGGATCCTATCCGAGCAGTGGATCATGATATGCTTGAGCTGCAACAAGACCTTTCTTACAAAGAGCAACCAGTCCGCATTCTCGATGAAACTGAACGCCGGACTCGTCAGAAGGTTACTAAGTTCTTCAAAGTGCAGTGGGCAAATCATTCTGAAGATGAAGCCACTTGGGAACGCGAAGACCATCTTCGTGCAGAATACCCCGGGCTCTTTCCTTCTACTTCTTAATTCTCGGGACAAGAATTCTTTTTAGTAGGGGAGAATTGTGACACCCTGGTTTTATGCTACAGTGATCATCGTAATTAAGCACAGTGATGTCCATGATCAGTGCCTAATCATCTTGCTAAAAAAGGTATGATCCAGTTAAAAATTCATATCTCAATTTAAATTTCACTTCAAAAGCCAATTGAATTTTATGGTGATAAAATAATTCTCCGAACAGCACCAGGAAAAATGTTGCACACTTGTGATAAATCACAAAACAATTGTTGTTGAGGAGAACAACACCACCAAACATATGGTGTGGCCCCCACCTTCAATAACAACACCATTTTGCATTTTAAAGTGCTATTAAATTCAAATGGATAATTCAAACAGTTTCCAAAAATGCTCAAACCTTGTGTGGCCATGCAGAATATTGCAAAATGTTATTTGGAGCAAGTCACACATTTTTGCTGTAAAGAATTAGAGCTAAAAAGAAATAAAACAAAAGCTGTGAAAGAAAACACAAAAGGAAAAAGAAAATAAAACAGAAACCGGACTGTGCACTTAAGCCCATAGCTACAATGCACAGCCCAGCCCACTCCCCGGTCGTCTCCCACCTCGCACTGCTCCTCCCCGAGCTGCTGTCGCCGCGCGCGCGCACCCGCGCCAGGCCCCCCCTCTCCTTGGTCGACAGCGGCCTCGTCCACGCCTCTGGAGGGGATAAGGACCCCTCCCCGACCCCGTGGGCAAACCCTAGCCGCCCCACCCCCTCTCTCCCTCGTCTCCCCACCGCACCCGAGCGTCGCCGTGACACACGCGGCCACCGCCTCCGCCTCGTCGCTGCACCACGCCCACCTTCTCCACCGTCCTCGACCACATCGGTCGCGGCTAGCCATTCGAGCTCAGAGCCGCCACCCCGTCTCCCACGGCCTCGTCTTCCACCTTCGGCCACCCGCATCGCCGCCGTCGATTCGCCGCCGTCGCCCTTCCCCGAGCACACTCTCGCACATCTGCATGGCCACTGTGAGCTGCTACATCTTCTCCCGCTCTCCCCGTCCTCTCCCCACAGCCGTAGCCGTCGCCTCGCTCGCGCCCGAGCGCATCGCCGCGGAGCTCGTCGCCGGCGAGCCTCCGATGACCATATGGTCTCGGGCTAGTGCCCATTGTGCTCGCCCGCGCGCGTAGATGCTCTCTGGCCTATCCATTTGACTCGAGCGTGCCCGCGTCGCCGTTTGCCATCACGCCCGAGCGCCGTCGTTCGCCTCCGCGCTCGCCGCCGTCGCTCCGGTGCGTCTCCGGCGACGCCACCACCCCCACTAGATGCGGCCCATCGCTAGCTTCCGAACGCGCCAAGCCCCGCGGCAAACGGCCGTCTGTGGCCGTTTTCCGGCCAAGTCCGGCGAGCCTCCGCCGCGTACGAGCTCACCGGCGCGACTCCGGTCGCCGTTTGACGTGGCGCTGACGCGGCAGCCACGGGCCCCACCGCTGTGCCACTGCAACTGGGTCCCACTAGGCCCAGTTGACCCAGTCAACTTCTGACTGGGCTGGCCCAGTCACTGACATGTGGGACCCGCGCTAATTTAACTGATTTTATAAATAAATAAAAGGTTAATTAATATGTTAATTAACTAAAACATTTAATCACTCACTGACCAGTAGGCCCCACCCTTAATTAATCCTAATTAGTTTAAATAAAACCTAATTATGCTACTGTGAGGCTGACCAGTGGGACCCACTGGACCCACTGTCAGGTTTGACTCGGTCAGCTACACTGTTGACTGTTGACGTCACAGTGATGTCATGCTGACGTCATTAATGCTTTTTCGAATTAATTTAATTCTGTGAATTTCAGAAAATGATTAAAACTTTGAAAAATCGTATAAAATAATCCGTAGCTCAGTTGAAAAAGTTTTATACATGAAAGTTGATCAGAAAAATCCCACGAATCCGAATACGCTATCCGTTCGTCTGTCACATGCTCCTAGCATAGCAAACATGGAACTTTTCCCCTCCGGGTCGTCTGTCCGATAAATTCAAAGACCCGGGAAATATCGTCAGATATTCTCCCGCTCCGTGTGCAACGTGTAGTACTGCGTTAGTGCATGCCTAGCTCCGCTTATTGTCATGTCATGCATCGTGATTGCATCTGTGCTTTATATTTATTGTTTCTCCCCCCCTCTTCTTACCGGTAGAGCCCGAGACTGACGGTGCTGCCGGGAACGAATACACGCCTGACGATCAGCCTTTTGCCGTAGAGCAGCAAGGCAAGCAACCCCCCTTGAGCATTCCGATATCGCCTATTCCTTTTCCCTCTTATTCTTGCATTAGATTTTGCTACTGTATTAGTTCGCTCCTATTCTGATGCATAGCCTGCTTTTGATAAACTGCTACCATACCTGCAATCATATCAACTGCTTAGTATAGGTTGATCAATGAATCCCCAGTGACCCCTTAGTCCCAGTTGCCCCTGCTTCTTCATCGACGACTCGACGACCCGAAGACTCGAGGACTCGGTCAACCGACCGACGAGCCAGGGCCCCCTTCACATCACCGCACACCCCTTAGTTGTACGACTCTGCAGCGCTACTATCGAGTACCGAGGGTGACACCTCGTGAAGTACTCATGATGCTAACTCTGTAGTGCAGCTAGTCGGGTCGTGGTTATCGAGGGTGATTCCTCCTTCACCACTCCCGACGATGACTCTGTCGTGCAACCCCTCAAGTGTGGGACCCTCGAGGGTGATTCCTCTAGGTCCACCTTGACGGTTTCATCGAGTGGGCCCCTTTGAGGGTGATTCTCAGGTTCCGTCTTGATGTGTTATACACACAGTTATTATGACCTGGTTACAGAAACATGTTGGTGATGGGTCGGCCCTGAGGGGTACCCACGGATTGATGATGATGAGGCGTGGACGGGCAGGAGAGGCCCTTGCCACACATCCTCGAGACGGGGCGACGGGACCGCACTTCATGGGTCGCGCTTGCCCCGCATTAATAAAATGCTAATGGGTTGGGTATTTGATCTGAGTTGGGCCGTTGGCTTTTTTACGCACCAAACCATCGCGTGGGAGAAGTTATGGGTACTCAGCGTCGTTGTATCAGCCGAAGCTCTTCGGACGTCAGCAATGGAGCGGCGCGCGCCGTTTTGGACTGGACGGTACAGCTCTTGGACTGGAGTGTGCTAGGTCTGCTTCCGGCCGCCTTCGCATCATGCAGGAGCGCGTAGGGCAAGTGGGCCCACGACCCCTGTGTGCTTAGGATTTAGACCGGCGGTCTGGCCTCTTCGTTGAGCCTAGGTGGGGCGACGACGTGCTGCTATCCCAAGGCCGGGCATGACCCAGGAAAGTATGTCCGGCCGGAGGTGATCAGGCGTGTTGGAAATGCGGTGCACCCCTGCAGGGATGAATAATCTATTCGAATAGCCGTGTCCACGGTAACAGGACGACTTGGAGTTGTGCCTTGACCTTATATAACTATAATTGTGACTTTAAATTGAAATGAATGTGGCTCCGAGATTGCTTCCTCGCAGGGAGTCGAGGAAGATTCTCTGGGCGTGGTTACTTAATAAAATTGCTACAATAATATGACTATATATGAGATACCAGTCTACTCTCTTCTATTGCTGCAAGACGCTGAAGATGCTAGTCTTCGATAGGACTAGGCCTTCCCCCCTACTCTTGCTTTCTGCAGTCAGTCCAGATATAACCCCACTCCTTGATACTGATGCATACTTAGCATAGTTCTGATGTCAGTCTTGCGAGTACTTTGGATGAGTACTCACCGCTGCTTTGCTTTCTCTTTCCCCCTCGATACGATTCTGCGTTCAGACGATGGAGCCCAGGAGATGGAGTACGCCGGAGACGACTACTACACCACCGCTGGAGCCTACTACTACGTGGAGAGTGCCGACGCTCAGGAGTAGTTAGGAGGTTCCCAGGCAGGAGGCCTCGCCTCTTTCGATCCGCTGCTTATGTTTGTGCTAGCCTTCTTAAGGCAAAACTTGTTTAGCTTATGTCTGTACTCAGATATTATTTGCTTCCGCTGACTCGTGCTTTGTCGAGCTTTGTATTCGAGCCCTCGAGGCCCCTGGCTTGTAATATGAAGCTGTATGACTTTAATTTGTGTCTAGTGTTGTGTTGTGATATCGATCAGTGAGTCCCTAATCTTGGTCGTACGCATTGCGTGTATGTTTAGCGTACGGTCGAAATCGGGGGCGTCACACAGTCTCAAGCCACGTCATTGTCCAACAGCCAGCAAATCCTAGCTGGCCATGGTTTTTTTAGCCGCAACAGCAAGCCCGGCCGCGACAAGCATGACCGTGAGGCATCGTCGTCCTCGGGTAGGCGTCCGACGAAGTTTACTATCGCCCTGTCGCTGTCGTCGGGGCCACGCGAGCCTCCACACCCGCGCGTGTGGCTGTACCTCCCGTCCACGAGTGTGTGTGCCACTGGCAGAATCGCATCCTCATAGTGGCCGGATGTGAACGTACTTCACGACTGGCACCTCAACCCCGACAGGCTGCCGGCCCTGGCGGTGTCACGGTTGGCAACAGTAGGCACCCGATGCGGCCCAATAAGCGGTGCTGATGGCTACCCACCAGCAAGTATTTCCATGGGTGCAGGCCGTCGGAATACATCAACCTAACCAACGAGAACGAGGAGGACAACGGCGAAGCCTAGTTGCGCCCTAGATGTACCGGCCGCCGTAGTTTTAGTTTTTTATATGTTTTTCTAAGTTATTATTAATGTAAGTGGACTTTGGCTGGCGTTTGAACTACTAAGTTTATTTAGTTCATGTTTTTATGTGGATTTAGTCTTTTTTCGTTTGCAGATTTGGGATGCGTCGGCTGCGTTGGTCGCGTGTATGTCATCCCGGTCAAAACCGGACACACTCGTCCGCTCGACCGAGCCAAACAGACGAAATTGAGTCTGTTTTGGTCGACGTGTTGGAGTTGGCGTCACAAAGGGGGCGGTTCAGTGAAACGTCAGCACATGACATGTGGCAGTCCAGGGAAATGGTACTTATAGGAATCGCCTACTTACTTCACACAAGAATGAGACACCTGTGAATTAATTGCATTAATAACCCATTTGAGAAAATTTAATCAATGATCAACATCAAAGCAGGAATGCTAGAAAATACATGAACATAAAAAACGAGTTTACTCCTATTGGATAAAGTCTTTATCCATCCAACTAGAAATATTCTTGCCCGTAGACAAAACTAGAATTGTTCTTAACTATTCTATCAATGATAGGCCAAGGACCCTCTCTCCTCAATTTATCAAGATGGGAAGGCACACCTAAATACTATAGTTATTTTTTCTCATCCAACTAGTATATTTTTTCTCAAAAAAAACCCCTAATATTAGTGTAAAAATAAACCAGGTTTACAACAAAAGAACCATCTAGCATTACATACAACCGAAAGACTTGATAGAAGTAACCTACGGTTATTCGTATTTCCAAATGTGCGTCGAGACATATGTGAAATGCAAGTCTTTCTATTTCATAATTTATCCCCACACATTGGATCTCTAGCTAGAACACACCAGGATAATCTTTTGTAACATGTTTTTAGCGACGAAAAAATCCCAGGCCACACTATGCATCAACTGATTGCTTTCTCTTAGAAATTAGTTGGCTTGGCGATCGTCTGATGCATCTTGCTTGATCCGTGTGATGCATTACATCATCACTGCATTATCTGTCTTGTGCTCTTTGTTATGCAACTTCATCGACATTGTAGTCGCCGTCACAACACTACGCCATTGCAATGTTGTCTTTGTTGCGCTTGCTGACATGCAAAATCATCGATGTTGCAATCAACACTGCCGCCATTGCAACCGCATTGCTGACATTGTGGCATCGTCGCATCACTATGCCATCACAACTTTGCGTATGGTGCGCTCTTCGTTATGCAACATCATCGACGTTCCAGTCACCGTGATACCGCATCACCGCCATTGCAACATCGCGATGTTATCAGCAATGATGGACACAATGCCCCTCTGGCAAGATCACAACACTCGCGCCTTTGATGAGCTTGCAGCACCATTGCAGCATCGCCAACCGCCGTCGTGGAGCCGCAACAGGGGTTGCAACAACTCCAGCGGCCTCACAACCGACCGATGTTGGGGTTGTACCAACTCGATGGCCTCACGACAAGGGATGTAGCATCACCGTCCGCCGTCGCAATGGTACTCACAATCAGTATTGCCGCCGTCGTTGTTGCAGCATGGTGCCGCTCCCAGCATCTGTAGCAGCACATACAAAGGCCATCGACCCCTCCATTTGCGTTTGCCTGTGGAGCCGCATGACACTGATTAGAAAATCTATGGCTTGGAGCCATTTGTGGCAGCATGTTGCAAGGGTGGGAGGAAAGCCCTCGCCAATGATACGTCCATTTTGCATCATGATTTCCTACTGTTATTTATAATGTTTCTATGCATAATAATGCTTTAGGGAGTGATTCTAATGCCTTTTCTCTCATAATATGCAAGGTTTACACAAAGAGGGAGAATACCGACAGCTGGAATTCTGGACCTGAAAAAGCATATCAGAGATACCTATTCTGCACATCTACAAATAAGCTGAAGCTTCACGGAGAATTATTTTGGAATATATGAAAAATACTAGAGCAAATAACTACCGGAGGGGGGCCACCTGGTGAGCACAAGACACCAGGGCGCGCCAGGCCCCCCAGGCACGCCTTGGTGGGTTGTGCTCAGCCCAGCCCACCTCAGGTGCCCATCTTCTGGAACTTAAGGTATTTTGACCTAGAAAAAATAAGGAGAGGACTTTCGGGACGGAACGCCGCCATCTCGAGGCGGAACTTGGGCGGGAGCACTTTTGCCCTCCGGCGGAGCGATTCTGCGGGGGGAACTTCCCTCCCCAAGGGGGAAATCGAAGCCATCGTCACCACCAAAACCCCTCTCATCTTTGGGAGGCCAGTCTTCATCAACATCTTCAACAACACCATCTCCTCTCAAACCCTAGTTCATCTCTTGTGTTCAATCTTTCTACCGGAACCTCAGATTGGTACCTGTGGGGGACTAGTAGTGTTGATTACATCTTGTAGTTGATTGCTATATGGTTTATTTGGTGGAAGATTATATGTTTAGATCCATTATGCTATTTAATACCCCTTTGATCTTGAGCATGAATATTATTTGTGAGTAGTTACCTTTGTTCTTGAGGTCACGGGAGAAGACATGTTGCAAGTAATCATGTGAATTTGATATGTGTTCGATATTTTCATGATATGTATGTTGTGATTCCCTTGGTGGTGTCATGTGAACGTCGACTACATGACACTTCACCATCTTTGGGCCTAAGGGAATGCATTGCGGAGTAGTTACTAGATGATGGTTGCTAGAGTGCCATAAGCTTAAACCCTAGTTTATGCGCTACTTCGTAAGGGGCTGATTTGGATCCAAACGTTTAATGATATGGTTAGATTTTATCTTAATACTTTTCCCGTAGTTGCGGATGCTTGCGAGGGGGTTAATCATAAGTAGGAGGTTTGTTCAAGTAAGAACAACACCCAAGCACCGGTCCATCCACATATCAAATTATCAAAGTAGCGAACGCAAGTCAAACCAACATGATAAAAGTGACTAGATGAAATTCTCGTGTACCCTCAAGAACACTTTGCCTATTATAAGAGACTGTTCTGGCCTGTCCTTTGCCACAAAAGGATTGGGCTACCTTGCTGCACTTTATTTACCGTTACCGTTACTTGCTCGTTACCAATTATCTTGCTATCAAACTATCTGTTACCTACAATTTCAGTGCGTGCAGAAATCACCTTGCCGAAAACCGCTTGTCATTTCCTTCTGCTCCTCGTTAGGTTCGACACTCTTACTTATCGAAAGGACTACGATTGACCCCATATACTTTTGGGTCATCAGCCGACCAAATTCAACCAGTGGCGTTGGAGAGAGGAGGCAGACAGTGCAAATATCGCTATGAGGAAATAAACTTGTGATGAAGCCTTTCTTCGAGAAGATTAGAATATAAGAGGAGGCGGTAAACGTAGGGGGTAGGCCCACAGGATGCGTGGGGCACGATGAAGGTGTTCAACTTTGTGTTTTTTTAGTCGGGCAATTCTAATACTTCCACTTTTGATTTGGCACACGCCACGCGTCGGTCAGCTGACGTGCGAATTGGATCAGCCGCCTCCAGAGCTGCAGGATCGTGTGTGTGACAGTCGGCCGATCTAGGCTGCTTCAACCCTTTAGTCGTGACCCACCATTTTCAACATGACCCATGTAGCGCTCGTGTTGCAAACACTCCTTGTCCGTCGAAGCATCTTTTTACCATTGCAACATGCCTCTAGACCAATGTTGCGACCCACTAAACCTCATCATATGTCGGGTCGGGTCAAGTATCAGCCCGAGCTTGAACAAGCCCGAACCCCAGACAACAAGCCTGAGCCCGACCTGAAGCCCGAAAATGACCGTTTTCTCGAGCCTGAGCCCAACAGGAAACCAAGTCCGAAAGCTAGGCCCAAACGCTCGATTTCCTAATGCATGTGTGTAAGCCCAACTCGAAATGTTGAAAAGTTGAATCCCAGGCCTGAATCGAATGCACTTTCCGTCCGTGTCCCGGATGCACGTCGAGGTGGCTCTCTGTTTGTGAGTCTCAGGGTCGTGGCCGCTATGGAGTGGTCCGCCAGGAGGTGGTGTGACCTGCACTGCTTGCGGTGCCGACGGCTCGTGGTCTTGCTGGATTTGGTAGGCGAGCTGATGTTGTTATTCCCCTACCATGCTGGAGGTGGAAGATGGACTACGTGGCCTCATCGTGCTGGGTGTAGGTGTTATGTGACGCTATGATCACAATGGCGAGGCGATGTGGTGGCGGCGGTGTGATCCAGCACAAATGATGTGGCCTAAATTCTTCGCGAGGGGTGGGAGGTGGGTGACGTTACAAATGAAAATCCTGCATATCTTTGGTCGGTGCTTGCGGCGACGGCGCATGTGCGTGTCGTTTATGCGTGTCGGCATCTCCCCTTCTTGTTTGGGTTGTTGACTCCAGGCGAAAGCCTAGGTCTTGGACCAGCGATGGCGGCGTATTGGCTTTGTTCCTTTGTTGGGAGCATCGTGTGTGGAGGCATGTCTTGGAGGTTCTGTGATGCGGTTTTTTGACACCCGTGAGTCTAAGACGACGGCTTTTTCGGGACCAATCGAGTCCTGCCACCCACTCGCGGCCTCCTTTCAGCAATCAAGGGTTGTTTGTGCGTCAACAAGGGAAGTCCGGCTGAAGTTGCTGCTCTTCGAGATGATCGGTGTTGGTCGAGACACGACTTTGTTGCTTTGGTCAGGGCAGGTTCCTTTGCGTTCTGTTTGTAATGTGTGCGGAGGCTTTTCTTCGGGCTAGCTCGGGTGTGGTGTTTGTACTACAGTTACTGTTCACAACGAGAGGTAGTCTCTTGTAAACTGTCTTCTGCCTTCTACAAAAATATGATACACCTTAGACACTCTCTAAAAAAAAACTTTGCCGTCATCAAACACCAGAGAAAAGTGAAAGAGACAAGCAAGCGATCGCCTAGGATGAGAACGAATTGTAACCAACACGCATTCACTCCCATCCAGCTCGTCCAGGAAAGAGAAGAAAGGAATGACGCACACTAGCATTGACGGAAGATACAGCGATGGCTCCCGTATTTTTTGTCGTACACAATATTCCTTCATGCTACCCTACAATATCAATGGGAGTATCATATAGGTACAGGATTGCAACGTCAATTCTTTGTGCAGAGCAGAGCCTAAGCGAATGCGCAGAAGAATCAATCAATCACAGGGGCATCAACCGACGACTGCCTGCCTCTGGCCGGGAGTCTCCCGAGGCCGACCGGTCGATCGACGGTGGCGTCCCGTCTGACCGTGCATCGCCTCGGCCATGCGTCGCGTGCGTCGTCGGGCTTCAGGACACACTTCGATGGAGCAGCACGACTGCACGACAGCAATCAGCCGTGACTGTTGACTACACATAGCTCTGCCCGTGTGCACGCGGCTGGTTCTCCGCTGGGTTCCGCAGGCGCCCCTCCGTGGAGTTCCCCAAAGCTGCGATCGCAAAACAGCAAACCTTAAGAACAGATGAATCCACGCTAGCTAGCATAATTTGTTACTTCCAAAATTCCAATCATAAATTCAGTTTCGTGCAGAAAAAAAAAAGGGGGCGAAATAACTGGGCCTCCTCCGTGAGGACGGCGAGCCAGCCAGCCAGCCAGCCCGTACCAATATAGGGCCTCGGCAGAAAGGCCTTCTTCGTTTGAGGCCCACGCAAGAGGCTGGCTCGGGGCTGTGCACGCACGCGCGAGGTGCGAGCAGCAACTCGTTTAGTACCACCTCGCCTGGCGAGGAGGAACGGGAGGGCGAGGAGGCTACAAATAGAGGGGCTGGGCAGCGTTGGAACTCATACCTTTCTCGGCCTTTTGGCTAAGATCAAGTGTAGTATCTGTTCTTATCAGTTTAATATCTGATATGTGGGTCATGTATCCACAACGATATTAAATTTATTTTTTATGGGGGAGGGTCCATCACAGTGGCTTGCCACTGGGGCCCTCACGTGTTCCCTGGACGTTGCACTACTGTCCAGGTGTGGCGCACCCCAACCAAATCAAGTTAAAATTTTGACCTCTTTTGATTTGGAAATTCAGTCGTTGTTTCAGTTCCAGTAGCAAGAAGATACCAATTGGTTGGTACCTGACTGTTTGTAGGACGGGAGGGTGACGTAGCGAGGGCAATGGCTTCTCCTATTCGGCGACCGCGCCTCGTCGTCCTCCGATCCGCAATCCAGGGGCTGCAATTTGATGATCATCTGAGTTCAGTTTTCTTCTGAATTTCTTCTTCGCGGATGGATCGAGGTAGTAGGTACCTGGTAGTCCTTGTGGAAGCAAAGCCTGAGCTCCTGCACGGAGCCGTTCTTGCAGACGAGGTGTGGCAGCCGCCCGAAGGCATGGTCGATGGCGTCCAGGATGTGCGCCACCGCGTACTTCCTGCCGTTCCGCGGGTAGATGTGCGCTTTCCTCAGAGCTTTCTGCGCGCAGATTATCAACACCCACTCAGTGCCATGGTGGCGAACCAAAACAATTCTGCACTCGTAGTGCTAACTTGACTGATTACCGTGACGTTGTACTTGCTGTAGAGGTAGAGCGCCGTGGAGAAGTAGTCGTACTCGTCCTGTATCTCGGGGTAGCCGCACGTCCCGTGAGTCGCTGCGACACGAACGAACAGCGGGTGAGTCATTCGAGTTTCAGACGGATCAGGATCAGGACAACTGAATTTCTACTAGTAAATTCAGAAGCACATACGTACCCCACTGACGAAGAAGACAGTCGAGCGAAGAAACATCAGCACATGCACAACAGAAACAAAAATGAAGAAAGCCCGTGAGTTAAGTGTGCGACAGTGCTGTCTGTTCCCCATCAATAATAAGGTCTCAGAATGCCTAGTCGCCGGTTAATTGAGCTACTAGCAGTACCTCGTGGGCCCAGAAGGGGCCTCTTCCGCCGAAGCAGGTGGAGGTGTCGCCGCAGTAGAGCGACGGCCAGTACTTCTCCAGGATCGGCCTCAGCATCGCGATCTGCGCCGTCCAAGCAAGGGAAGATCCATTAACCGAAGCGCATTGACCTAATTTACCTGCGTACCTGGAGAAACGAGCCCGGCATGTGCCCTTCTGATGAGATTGTGACTGAATCGAGGTCGGTCGAGGGCTCTTCACGCGTACTGTACCTTGTTCATGTTGAATGTGGTGGTTGGTCTGCAGCAGGACGGCCACCCACCGTAGCTGTACTGCGGCCACAGCCCATCTGTTATGTCCCCAACAAAGAAAACGGAATTGGATGCTGTCTAAACTCTCGGTATCTGCAGACTGGCACCAATGCGCAGTTTTTTCGATTTGATTCTGAGTTTTGTCTTTTGTGCCTCAACTCCAAACATAACTCAGAGATTGAAAGCGTTCCAGGATGAGCAACAGAGTGGAGTAATAGCAAAGACGGATTGGTGTACTTACGGATTGTGAACCAGTTGAGAGGGTTTGACCTGCGGAGCGCACGCAAAGGGAGAAAGTAAGATGAGGGGAAATTCACAGGGAGGGGAGAACGCGTGAGCAGGAGAGAAAGGGAAGCGAGTTGGGGGGCAACAGTACCGGCAGCAGCCGTTGGAGCTGCAGCAGTGGTTGGTCTGGCGGCAGACGGTGCCCGGCCACTGCAGGGCCAGCACGTAGTGGTCGAACCCGGCCTGCCGCCGCTTCCTCCCGGCCGCCGGCGACGCCAGCAGCGCGCCGGGGAGCAGCACGGCCAGGCAGAGGAAGCAGAGCGACACGAGGAGCCGCCTCCCGCGCCTCGTCCCGTCCATTGCTATCTGCAGCAGTACAAGAGTCTTCTTGGCTCGATCGACCGGGTCTGATAATCTACGTGCTACCCACCACCATTAGCCGCCTGCTATCCCCATGTGATCCGCTGCCTCCGCTGCAATTTATGGCGCCTTCTTTGGAGTGGCTTGCGGGACATGGCAGCTATGCATGATTGATCGACCTTGATTATTTAGCTTGACGTCGTTGAGAGTAACACGCCCCCCTCCCCTCGTCTTTGGGTTTTCTTCCTTCGGCAGTGTATGCTTGCTTCCATGGAGGGTACAAGTCTACGAGAGTCAGAAATTTACGTGCATTCAGTTGACAAGGTATACCATGGGGGCACCAGCAAGTCACACGTCTTGGTCTCCTTTCCCCTCTTTCAGTTCGAGGTTGCTCCCACGGTTTCAAAATAATTTAAATTCTAGACATCGTAAGTCAAACTTCATTAAATTTGACAAAGTCTGCAAAAAATAAATAAATCAACATCTACAACGCAAAATTTGCTTCATTAGATTCATTATGAAATATATTTCATATTATATATAGGTCTTTACAATTGTTTCTATATACTTGTACTCACGACAATCCTAAAACTTTAATTATTTTAAAACCGAGGTGGGGGCACATTGTTCAAACAGGGATCGGCTCTAGATACTGCTATATTTGCACCTTGTGTATATACTTACTTTCTTTTATAAACTCAAATTAATTTTGAATGCACAACTTTAAGTTAATTCCCGCGGGCTTTACTTTCATGTGGACTTCTTAGGCTATCATCGGGAGGGAGAAATTGGTCTGAGCAATTACTCGCGGGAAGGAGAAGTTTATAGTTTCAACGACTAATGCATTTTGTCACGAATATCCAATTCTGAGTCCATGCTCATCCGCAACCAGTGAAAAATAAATTCAAAAAACATATGCTAGAAAAAAATCAATAAAAACTTATTTTTTTGCATGGAAGATGTTTTACTGCGTGAGGCCCGTGCCAATTTTCAGCGTGTTTAGACATCTGAGATAGCTCTCAGCAAAAAAAAGAGAGATTTGGTCTCAATAGTGCATAGGTAGTAAACTTTTTCACATACCTCAAGCTTGTCTTTTTTGTGAGAGCTACTCAGATGTCCAATCACGTTAAAAATTGACACGGACATCACACACTCAAACATCTTCCATGAAAATAAAAACAAATATTTTTGCATTTTTCTATTTTTTAATTTGATGTTCACGGGAGGAAGTAGATGAGCTCAAGAGCCATTTCACTGCTCTCATTTTGTCAAGCCTTTTAAAAAAGCTCTGCACAAGGTACCGAAAACAAAACAAGGAGCATTACAAGCACACATACACGTTCATGGCAAAGCACCGGAAGAGGTATCATCAGCACTTTGCACAACCCCCCTCCCCCCCACTCCAAGAAGTAGAATACTTCCTCCGTCCCAAAATAAGTGTGTTAACTTTGTACTAACTTTATTTTCAGCGTGTTTAGACATCTGAGATAGCTCTAAAAAAAAAGAGAGATTCGGTCTCAATAGTGCATAGGCAGTAAACATTTTCACGTACCTCAAACTTGTCTTTTTTGCTGAGAGCTACTCAGATGTCCAATCATGTTAAAAATTGGCACGGACATCACACACTCAAACATCTTACATGAAAATAAAAACAATTATTTTTGAATTTTTCTAATTTTTTAATTTGATGTTCACGGGAGGAAGCACATGAGCTTAGGAGCCATTTCGCCGCTCTCATTTTGTCAAGCCTTTATAAAAAGCTCAACAAAACAAGGAGCATTACAAGCACACATGTGTTCATGGCAAAGCACCAGAGGAGCTATCATCAGCACTTTGCACAAGCCCCCCCATACTCCCTTCGTCCCAGAATAAATGTCTTAATCTTAGTACTAACTTTAGTACCAAAATAAGTGTTTTAATCTTAGTATAACTTTATACTAAAGTTAGTACAAAGTTAAGACACTCATTTGGGGACGGAGGGAGTACAAGATAAGTCGTTGGAGAGCTCTGAGTTGTACTCCGACAGTCGCCATCAAGCTCCTCTTTTTGGGCGTGAAGAAGTGTCAAACCAAAATACCCAATAGGCATAAGCATTAGCTCTCCGTGAAAAGGAGCTGATCCAGCCACACCTTCCAGTACGGCTACCTTGTTACGACTTCACTCCAGTCGCAATCCTAGCCTTAGGCATCCCCCTCCTTACGGTTAAGGGTAATGACTTCAAACATGGCCAACTCCTATAGTGTGACGGGCGGTCGACACGGAATCATTCACCAGAGAGGAGCACAATGATATGAGAATGAGACTTTTACATTTGTGTCCCTAACTCGGACCCACTTCTCAAATTTACCCCTAATTTCGGAGTGTGCTCAAATTTGCCCCTCTCTCGTTAGTTCCTCTTATAGAAATGCCCTTCTGTGCTATTACCGTCCGGTCAAAGGGGTTTGACCATCTATTAGACGTTTTCTAGCCATTGTTGCCCCTGCTTCCTTATCTCACTAACACGTGGGACCCACTCTAAAAAAACTAAAGGAAAGAACTCTTTATCTCACCCCTCTCTCTCACTAACTTACATGTGGGGTCCAACCGAAATAATAATAAAACATTTGTCTCTCACAACCTCACTCTCTCTCCCTGACATGTGGGCCATGGGACCCACTCTCAGGGTCAACGCGTAGCCAGCCATGAGCAGCTGCGTTTGCCGGTGGCTCGTCGTAGGGAGCCGGAAGACCACGGGAGGAGGGGTGTGATACGTCCATTTTGCATCATGATTTCCTACTGTTATTTACTTTGTTTTGTTGAATAATAATGCTTTGGGGAGTGATTCTAATGCCTTTTCTCTCATAATATGCAAGTTTTACACAAAGAGGGAGAACACCGGCAGCTGGAATTCTGGACCCAAGAAAAGCACGTCAGAGATACCTATTCTGCACAACTCCAATGAAGCTGAAAATTTACGGAGATTATTTTTATATTTAATAAAAATTACTGGAGCTGAAAACTAATGGAGGAGGTCCCCCAGGTGGGCACAACCCACCAGGGCGCGCCCTGATGGGTTGTGCCCAGCCTGGCCCGCTTCCGGTGCCCATCTTCTGGTATAAATTGGCCGAAATCACTGTTTTGACCTTGTCAGCGAAGTTCTCCACAAACTGAACTCGATTGGAACAAATTTCATGATCTGACCTTTTGGGAAACGCCAGACACCGCGGCGTTGCCAAAGGACATAGAAACGCCGACCCTTCGAGCGTTTCCACTGGACATAGAAACGTCGTCCTGAGCTGCGTTGCTACCCTGGCCCACTGCTAGGCGGAGCACGCGTTGCCTGGTGATGTGGCAGGCCGGAAACGCCGACCTATTCTGCGTTTCCAGCAATGCCAGGGTCCCTGGCGTTTCTCGGGTGCATTAAGTCAACCGCGCGGGGCCGCATCTGGGACTCAGCCCAGCCCCTTCTTCCTCACCCCGCGGAAGAACTTCCGCCCCTCTCTCCTTCTCCACCAAATCCTGTCTCAATCTTCCAATTTTTCCATCAAAAGTAGTAGATCTTACCGGCCCCAAGTTGCTTGAGGTATTCTCCTTCCATTCCTCCAATTTTTTCCAGTCAATATTCAATATTGTAGATGTATTTTTTTAAAAGATGGTGGAACCCTAAATTTGTTGATTTGTGATTTGTTTGAAGAATATATTGATTGTGTTGAAGTATTTGTTAGGATAGTAATGTAGTATTAGATATAGATATAGTAAAAAATGTGTTATGTTGAATCCTAAAATTATATGTTGGTAAATTTATTATGTAGGATGTTTGAGCCGGATAAATATCCCGGACTTGATGATTTTTACGAGAAGAAGCATCGTGCTGTGCTAGTGGAAAGAGGGGATGCAATGATGTATCTACATTGTTTGATTTCCATTTTGTGACAAGTTGAGAGAAGTAACTAAATTGTGCTTTTGTTTTTTTAGGTTCCACCGGTTCTTCGTTTGAGGGGCCACAACCCGCGTGAATCTCTTTTATATGACCCTCACTACGAGCCTTATTTTAGAAGAATGGATCTTCTTCAGTTTGTGCTCAACTTTAAAGGCACACCACCATGGCTGAACTCGACGGCCATTACCGCACTTACGGACCATTGGAGGCAGGAGACGCACTCTTTCCACTTTGCTCTTGGTGAGATGACCATCACTTTAGAGGATATTGCGATGATCTCCAGGCTACCGATCGAGGGCAGGGCTCTTACCGGGAAGGTGAAGTCTGAGGGGTGGCGACAACGGGTTGCAGGATTGGTTGGTGTTGAACCAACACCGTGGATTCGTGAAACCAAGAAGGATCCTAGGCCATCCGGTGTGTTGTTCTCGTGGATAAGGGAACATTTTTATGAGTGCCCAGAGGATGCCAGTCCGGCTGTTGTGGAGATGCACGCCAGGGCTTACTTATGGAATCTTTTGACCCAAGTGGTGTTTCCGGATGGCACGAGGGACACAGCCTCATGGATGTTCTTGGACCCTCTTCGTAACTTGGATGTTAAGTGGAGTTGGGGGTCGGCGGCACTAGCTTTCTTGTACCGTCAGGTAATGCTTAGTAAGATGCATTTCATTATTTAAAATAGATGTTTGCGTGTGATCATTTAACGTTTGAACAAATGTGTAGTTGGACGGAGCATGTATGAGGAGTAAGCCGACATCGAGTCTTGGCGGTTTTGTTTGGGCCCTACAGATTTGGATGTGGGAGCGTATCCCTGTAGGCCATAACATCACCATTGCTCCGGATGAACCTTGGGACTGGCCTTTTGACGGGGATGAGGAGCGGTACCCCACTATCGCACACACATGGGCTAATGTGCAAGTGTCTTGTGCCGCGGCCATGGGGCGGTACAAGGCATGCATAAGCGAGCTTGACATGCTGACTTATAATCAGGTAATTATCTAGATGCTTTGCCATTCTTGTGGTTTTTTTTGCACGAGCTAGTGAAACGTTCTGATGTAGGTCAATTGGAGGCCATACATGGTACTTAGGCAGTTCCCTTTAAGCAATATGTGCTTTCGTGACCAACATCTATGGCGTGTGCGGTGCCCCATGATATGCTTTTTTGCGGTCGAGTGGCATCTTCCACATCGTGTTTCAAAGCAATTTGGAGTACAACAAGGCACCCCGCCGGAATACGTTGAGACAAGTGTGCTGCTACATAGGTGAGAGTTTTTGGTAACACATGTTTATCAATGTCAAACACGAAAAAATGCAATTGATGTATTCTTGTCATGCTTTGTAGGACGAGCCGACAAAACAACAAGAATGTAACGAATTGGGAGGATCACCACCTTATGTGGGTGGACATGTGGAATGCCCAGAGGAATGCTCGAATTGAAAATGATCACACACCCGACAACGACAAGGAGGCATATTTAAGGCATTTGGAGTGGCTTCGCAAAGAGTACAGAGTTATCCACAAGGGTGCGTGGACTCGTGCCGATTGCTTGGACCTAATGCCAAGTGAGGCTGCTAATGGTGCATTCAACAACTCTATTAGGGAAACCATTGGAGCGCACTTAGATTATGGCCCTCTGCATGACCGAGTGGTATGTCTCTTTTCATTCTAATGAACATTTGTCGTTTATTCGTGAGTGATGTGGCACATATGTTTTATTCAGGGCACGGAGCTATGGAGATGTATCAATGACAGTAATGTGGTGCTTGGTCGTGCCCCTGGTCCACAAACAGACGGACTTGTTAGGAGTACTCTGCAGGTTAGATGCCTTGTTGTGGTACATTCTTTATTCGTGAGTGATGTGGCATATTAACATGTCAATGTCTTTCCTTGTGCAGAAGGTCGTGAATCGTTGCCGCACCCTAGCCGCTTTACTTTCTTGCCATGGTGGTTCATCCACGGATGTGCGGGCACGTGCTCAGTACACAATGGATGTGCTTTCTTCGGCTCGTGCATCTTCAAGTCGAGCTCGTGCTTCTTCGAGTCGAGCACGGATTGAGGAAGAGGAGATGGACGAAGAAATGGATCCGGACTACATTGAGCTCGATGCTTCGCAAATGGAAGATGCTCCACAGCCAACTCAACCTTCTCAGCCGTCACAACAAGCACGAAGAGCTAGCTCACGAGCCACCCGACGTCCAATATGGCAGAACACTCCAGAGGGCTACATCAACAAGGGGAAGCTCGCTGCGAAAAGAGGGAGGAAGTGAAGTGATGTATGCTTTATGTAGCTAAGCTTTATGACGGGTGAACTTGTCATGTATGTTGTGAACTTGTTATGTTTCTTGTGAACTTGTTATGTTTTAAAAATATTGTGTCAACATATGCTGTACGTGAAATTGTTATGTGTCAAAACATATCTGAAATTGTTATGTTGAAATTGTTATGTTTCATGTGTATTCTTTAGGTGACCAAGTATGCCAGAAACGCCAGGCTCTTTGGCGTTTCAATGTGGAGAAGAAACGCCTGGAAACCTTGGCGTTGGGAGGCCACATGGAAACGTTCTCTCGTCGTCGCTATCGCAGGTTCTGTCTGACAGGAACGCCAAGGGGACATTTAGCGTTTTTGTATGGACTGGAAACGCCGGCGTGTTTGGCGTTGTGGGAACACATAGAAACGCCATCAAGTTTGGCGTTTCATGCAGAACAGAACATACTCTCTTAAGATCTTTTGCCTTTTCCACAGAACAAAAATTGCACAACACATAGCAAAAATATGAAATACACACAACATAATGAAGTCCATACAAATTAAGAGTGCACATAGAGGAGTACACATAATGGAGTTCGTAGCAATTAAGAGTACACATAGATGAGTTCACATAATGGAGTTCAAAGCTCATAATCTAGGTGAGAAGTGCATGACGAGAACCACATTGTTCTACTGTGTAGAGCAAGGCCCCTTTCCCCTCTTTTTCTTCCTCTCTTCTTCCTCCTCCCCCTCCTTCCTTTTCCTTATGAGATGAGCCTCGTGAACCACCCTCTCTATGAATAGCTTATTCTCCCTCTCTTTCATTGCCTTGTCAATAGCACAAACTTGCTTCCAATTCTCTTCAAGATCCTTTTGCCGTTGCGCAGCTGCCTTCTCACACTTCATTTTCAGATTCTTCTGCATCGCGAGATACTGAAATGTCATCCTATCACGTTCCTTCATTTTCTCTTCGAACTCCTGTTGCTTCTTCCTCTCTAGTTTGGCTGCATCCTCCTCTCGCACCTTCCTCGCAGCCTTCTCCCACCACCCCGGCATCTCACCTTCCCATCCGTCTCCTCCACCCCCTTCATTGTTGCCTTGTTGGGTTGAGAAGCCGCCATATCTGTAAAAAATAAAAAGACATTAGTTAGTAATGACAAAACCAATATGAACAATAATATTAGAATGTAGGCACGTACGGAAATGGTCCATCTAGGTATCCAAACATTCCTCTAGCACGACCACGGCCTCTACCCATGAAACCTCCTCTAGCACCACCCAAACCTCTACCTCTTCCAGGAACACGACCACCGGTAACTCGGCCTCTACCTCGGCCACCACCAGTTCTACCACCGGAACCGCAGCCACCACCAGTTCTACCACCGAAACCGTGGCCACCAGCAAGTACACCACCAGTACCGCGGCCACCAGCAAGTCCACCACCGGTACCGCGGCCACCATCAAGTCGACCACCGGAACCGCGTCCACCGAGAGGATCACCACCGCAACCTCTACCACCACCACTTGAACCACCTCTGCTACCAGCATCACTAGTAGAAGCATTGTGTCCTTTTGAAGTTTTGTTTGCTTTGCACGCCCTCTTGTTGTG
The DNA here is from genome assembly GCA_039707655.1 of Elymus sibiricus. NCBI lineage: Eukaryota > Viridiplantae > Streptophyta > Magnoliopsida > Poales > Poaceae > Elymus > Elymus sibiricus. The sequence goes on along the minus strand of CM077667.1, from coordinate 424,508,661 downwards.
TGTCGTTTCATTGCAACCACCGCATTGGTTAGCATCGTGTGGCTCCATGAAATGTCCACTACCAAACTCTCTTGTGCTCATGAGTTCATCCATATCATTCCTGTATCGCTTCGTTCTCCTTCTACCCTTGGGTTGTACCATCATCTCCGAATCCGGCCTAATGTTAGGGCCGTGATACTCTGGCCATTGTGATGCGTCCAGAAAAGGGTGGAATCTAGATGCCCATGTCAACTTATGAGTTTGCAAGTTGAATTCATGCAACCTCACAACTACTCCATCAGAGACGGGCAAATTCCTCGTGCGAGCCGCCGTAATCATGTGCAAGCATGGCCAGTGGTACTTACTAGGCCGCTCACAAGTGCAATGCCGTGTTCGAAGAGCCACCTTAAAAGAGCGACCCCCATATGATTGTCCATCTCTCGTTGTCCCACCTGGCTCATCCACTTGGTATTTCATTTCAACATTATCGAAACAAGTGGCTCGTTGGATGGCTGACTTGTCCTTTTGAAACTCTAGCCACTCGGCAACCTTCTTCGGATAAATCTCATTGGGAGGCTTCTCACTATCACCAATCAACTTGTCGATTTCATCGGAGTGCTTCAGAAAATACTCATTTAGCTTGTAAAAAGTATATTGCACTATTGCCGTCACCGGCAACTGACGGGCACCCTTCAAGACAAAGTTGAAGCACTCAACAAGATTGCTTGTCATGTCACCATATCTCATGCCTCCTTCGTCACATGCCTGTGACCACTTGTGTCTCTCATCAATATTCCTTTCTAGGAAATCTTTCCCACCTTCATTTGCCTTCTCATATATTTTGTCCAAGCGTGTCTTAAACGACTCAACGGAGAAGGCTACACATGCGGAGTTAAGATCCTTACAAAGATCCTTGTTCTTACAAGCCCTGTAAAAGTTTGCAACGAAGTGCCTCATACACCAACGGTGGTGAAGCCTCACATGCCCTGGAATGTGAATATCCACGGCCTTCAATATGCCTTGGTGCCGATCGGATATGATGCATACCTCCCTATTCGGAGGAATGACCATGGTCCTCACAAATCTCATGAACCATTCCCAGTTGTCTTGGTTCTCCACAGACACCAAAGCAAATGCCACAGGCAACACCTGATCATTGGTATCATGTGCCATTGCTATCATGAGTGTGCCCTTGTATTTGCCTGTAAAAAATGTTCCATCTATAGACAAAACCGGACGACAATGCTCGAAAGCTGCAATGCATGGGCCAAACGTCCAAAAGGCATGATGAAACACTCCTTCGATATCTTGGACATAGTGGTACATTCCTGGGTTTCTATAGGACATCGCTCCCAACAACCTGGGTAGCATGTTGTATGCCTCTTCCCATCCACCATACAACATTCTAAGAGCTACTTGCTTGGTTTTCCATGTCTTCCCGTACTTGACCTTATACCCAAACTTATCATAAACCCAACTCATCAACAACCTCACTTTAATGGTTGGATCCTCGGCTATATGTTTCTGGTATTTATAACCGATGAATTCCGAGGTTAGATGACGGTGTGTCCTTCGTGCTTCTTGTTGGGGAACGTTGCATGGGAAACAAAATTTTCCTACGCACACATAAGATCTATCCATGGTGATGAGCATCTACGAGAGGGAGAGTGAATCTACATACCCTTGTAGATCGCTAAGCGGAAGCGTTAATAAACGCGGTTGATGTAGTCGAACGTCTTCGCGATCCAAATCGCCGAGCGTCCCGCGATCCAATCACGATCCTTCCGATCTAGTGCCGAACGGACGGCACCTCCACGTTCAACACACGTACGGCTTGATGACGCCTTCACCTCCTCGATCCAGCGAGCGATGGTGAAGTAGTGGTTGAGTTCCAGCAGCACGACGGCGTGGTGATGGTGGTGAGGAACAATCTCTGCAGGGCTTCGCCAAGCACTACGGAGATTATGACGGAGGAACTAGAGGGTTAGGGTTGCCGCACACGGCTTGGGGAAATCTTGATGTGTCCCGTGTGCTAGCCCTGCCCCTCTATTTATATGTTGAGCCTTGGGGTCTAAACTTGGAGTAAAAGCCTCCTCCGGGTCGGTTTTGCCCGCACAAGGTCGGTTTGGCCCGCAGGGAAAGAGTCCAACTCGGATCCCTGCCGAACCGTGCACAGCCGCGCACAAGCGGTAGTACCGCTTCACACAAGCGGTAGTACCGCTTGGGCGGTAGTACCGCTTCACACAAGCGGTAGTACCGCTCGGGCGGTAGTACCGCTTCACCAAGCGGTAGTACCGCTTACGCGGAAGCAAAACTACTTTTGCACTTTCCAATACCTTGTGGGCTTTATCCCTTTGGCTCATATAAAGTGTTGCTGCACCCGAACACTTCGGTAAACATCCGGAACCCATTCCGGTGAATTCCGGAACCCTTCCAGAGATCAAAACACTATTATCACATATATCAATCTTTACCTCCGGACTATTCCGGAGATCCTCGTCATGTCCGGGATCTTATCCGGGACTCCGAACAACTTTCGGTCACCAACATAATAACTCAATTATACTAATCGTCACCAAACGTTAAGTGTGTAGACCCTGCGGGTTCGAGAACTATGTAGACATGACCGAGACACCTCTACGGCCAATAACCAATAGCGGGACCTGGATGCCCATATTGGCTCCTACATATTCTACGAAGATCTTTATCGGTCGAACCTCTATGTCAAGGATTCAGTTAATCCCGTATGCTGTTCCCTTTGTTCTTCGGTATGTTACTTGCCCGAGATTCGATCGTCGGTATCACTATACCTAGTTCAATCTCGTTACCGACAAGTCTCTTTACTCGTTCCGTAATACAAGATCTCGTGGCTAACATTTTAGTCACATTGCTTGCAAGGCTCATTGTGATGTTGTATTACCGAGTGGGCCCTGAGATACCTCTCCGTCATACGGAGTAACAAATCCCAGTCTTGATCCATGCCAACCCAACAGACACCCTCGGAGATACCTGTAGAGCACCTTTATAGTCACCCAGTTACGTTGCGACGTTTGATACACACAAGGTATTCCTCCGGTGTTAGTGAGTTGCATGATCTCATGGTCAAAGGAACAGATACTTGACATGCAGAAAACAATAGCAATAAACTGACACGATCAAATGCTACGTTTACAGTTTGGGTCTTGTCCATCACATCATTCTCCTAATGATGTGATCCCGTTATCAAATGACATCTCATGTCAATGGCTAGGAAACCTTAACCATCTTTGATCAACGAGCTAGTCAACTAGAGGCTTACTAGGGACACAGTGTTGTCTATGTACCCACACATGTATTTGAGTTTCCAATCAATACAATTATAGCATGGATAATAAACGATTATCATTAACAAGGAAATATAATAATAACCAATTTATTATTGCCTCTAGGGCATATTTCCAACAGTCTCCCACTTGCACTAGAGTCAATAATCTAGTTCACATCACTATGTGATTTACATTGTAATGAATCGAACACCCATGCAGTTCTGGTGTTGTTCATGTTTAGCCCTTGGAAGAGGTTTAGTCATCGGATCTGCAACATTTAGATCCGTGTGTACTTTGCAAATATTTATGTCGTCCTCCTTGATGTAATCGCGGATGGAATTGAAACGTCGCTTTATGTGTCTGGTCCTCTTGTGAAATCTTGGTTCCTTGGCTAGAGCAATGGCACCAATATTATCACAAAACAGAGTCATTGGGTTAAGCGCACTAGGCACTACTCCAAGATCTGTCATGAACTCCTTCATCCAGACACCTTCCTTCGCCGCCTCCGAGGCAGCGATGTACTCCGCTTCGCATGTAGAATCTGCTACCACGCTTTGCTTGGAACTGCACCAGCTAACCGCACCCCCATTAAGAATAAATACGTATCCGGTTTGCGACTTAGAGTCATCCGGATCAGTGTCAAAGCTTGCATCGACGTAACCCTTTACGACGAGCTCTTGATCACCTCCATAAACGAGAAACATGTCCTTAGTCCTTTTCAGGTACTTCAGGATATTCTTGACCGCCGTCCAGTGTTCCATTCCTGGATCACTTTGAAACCTTCCGACCATACTTATGGCAAGGCTGACATCGGGTCTTGTGCACAGCATTGCATACATGATAGAGCCTATGGCTGAAGCATAGGGGATGACACTCATCTTTTCTCTATCTTCTGCAGTCACTGGGCATTGAGTCTTACTCAACTTCACACCTTGCAAAACAGGCAAGAACCCCTTCTTGGACTGATCCATTTTGAACTTCTTCAAAATCTTATCAAGGTATGTGCTTTGTGAAAGTCCTATTAAGCGTCTTGATCTATCTCTATAGATCTTGATGCCTAATATGAAAGCAGCTTCTCCTAGGTCCTTCATTGAAAAACTCTTGTTCAAATATTCCTTTACGCTTTCCAGCATTTCTATATTGTTTCCAATCAGCAATATGTCATCCACATATAATATTAGAAACGCTATAGAGCTCCCACTCACTTTCTTGTAAATACAAGCTTCTCCGTAAACTTGTATAAACTCGAACGCTTTGATCACATCATCAAACCGAAGATTCCAACTCCGAGATGCTTGCACCAGTCCATAAATGGATCGCTGGAGTTTGCAAACTTTGTCAGCATTCTCTGGATCGACAAAACCTTCTGGTTGCATCATATACAACTCTTCCTTAAGGTAACCGTTAAGGAACGCTGTTTTGACATCCATCTGCCAAATTTCATAATCGAAAAAGGCAGCTATTGCTAACATGATTCTGACGGACTTAAGCATCGCTACAGGTGAGAAGGTCTCATCGTAGTCAACTCCTTGAACTTGTGAAAAACCCTTTGCCACAAGTCGAGCTTTATAGACGGTGACATTACCGTCCGCGTCCGTCTTCCTCTTAAAGATCCATTTGTTCTGAATGGCCTTACGCCCTTCAGGTAATACTTCCAAAGTCCATACTTTGTTTTCATACATGGATCCCATCTCGGATTTCATGGCCTCTAACCATTTCTCGGAATCCGGGCCCATCATCGCTTCTCCATAGCTCGTAGGTTCATCGTTGTTTAACAACATGACCTCTAAGACAGGGTTGCCGTACCACTCAGGAGCAGTATGCGTCCTTGTCGACCTACGAGGTTCGATAGCAACTTGATCCAAAGCTTCATGATCATCATCATTAACTTCCTCTTCAGCTAATGTAGGCTCCACAGAAACAACTTTCTGCGCTGCGCTACTCTCAGGTTGAAGTAAAGGTTCAACAACCTCATCAAGTTCTATCTTCCTCCCACTCAATTCTTTCGAGAGAAACTCTTTCTCAAGAAATGTTCCGTTTTTAGCGACAAACACTTTGCCTTCGGATCTGAGGTAGAAGGTATACCCAACTGTCTCTTTTGGGTATCCTATGAAGACGCATTTCTCCGCTTTGGGTTCCAGCTTTTCAGGCTGAAGCTTTTTGACATAAGCATCACATCCCCAAACTTTAAGAAACGACAGCTTTGGCTTCTTGCCAAACCAAAGTTCATATGGCGTCGTCTCAACGGATTTCGATGGTGCCCTATTTAAAGTGAATGCAGCTGTCTCTAATGCATAACCCCAAAACGATAGTGGCAAATCGGCAAGAGACATCATAGATCGCACCATATCCAATAAAGTTCGATTACGACGTTCGGACACACCATTACGCTGTGGTGTTCCAGGCGGTGTCAATTGTGAAACAATTCCACACTGTCTTAAGTGACTGCCAAACTCATAACTCAGATATTCTCCTCCTCGATCAGATCGTAGGAATTTAATCTTCTTGTTACGATGATTCTCAACTTCACTCTGAAATTGTTTGAACTTTTCAAATGTTTCAGACTTGTGTTTCATTAAGTAAATATACCCATATCTACTTAAGTCATCAGTGAAGGTGAGAAAGTAACGATAACCACCGCGCGCCTCAATACTCATCGGACCGCACACATCAGTATGTATGATTTCCAATAAGTCACTTGCCCGTTCCATTATTCCAGAGAACGGCGTTTTAGTCATCTTGCCCATGAGGCATGGCTCACATGTGTCAAGTGATTCAAAATCAAGTGACTCCAAAAGTCCATCAGCATGGAGCTTCCTCATGCGTTTTACGCCAATATGACCTAAACGGCAGTGCCACAAGAAAGTGGTATTATCATTATCAATTCTACATCTTTTGGCATCAATGTTATGAACATGTGTATCATTACTATCGAGATTCAATAAGAATAAACCCCTCACATCGGGTGCATGACCATAAAAGATATTACTCATATAAATAGAACAACCATTATTCTCTGATTTAAATGAGTAACCGTCTCGCAATAAACAAGATCCAGATATAATGTTCATGCTTAACGCAGGCACCAAATAACACTTATTTAGGTTCATCACTAATCCCGACGGTAATCGAAGAGCGAGCGTGCCAACGGCGATCACATCAACCTTGGAACCATTTCCCACGCGCATCGTCACTTCGTCCTTTGCCAGCCTCCGTCTATTCCGCAGTTCCTGTTTTGAGTTGCAAATATGAGCAACCGCACCGGTATCAAATACCCAGGCACTACAACGAGAGTTGGTAAGGTACACATCAATAACATGTATATCATATATACCTTGTTTGTTGTTGGCCGCCTTCTTGTCAGCCAAATACTTGGGGCAATTCCGCTTCCAGTGTCCAGTTCCCTTGCAATGAAAACACACAGTTTCTGGTTTGGGTCCAGCCTTGGGTTTCTTCACGAGAGGAGCAACTGCTTTGCCACTCTGCTTGGAGTTACCCTTCTTACCCTTGCCATTTTTCTTGAAACTAGTGGTTTTATTGACCATCAACACTTGATGCTCCTTCTGAATTTCAGACTCAGCGGCTTTCAGCATCGCAAACAGCTCGGCGACTGACTTGTTCATCCCGTGCATGTTATAGTTCAACACGAAGCTCTTGTAGCTAGGTGGCAATGATTGAAGAACTCTGTCAGTGATAGCCTCTGGCGGAAGGGGCATCCCTAACTCAGCCAGACGGGTGGAGTACCCAGACATTCTGAGCACGTGATCACTGATAGACCCGTTCTCCTCCATCTTGCAAGCATAGAACTTATCGGAGATCTCATATCTCTCGATCCGGGCATTCTTCTGAAAGATAAACTTCAACTCCTGGAACATCTCATATGCTCCATGACGTTCAAAACGTCTTTGAAGTCCCGGTTCTAAGCCATACAACATTGCACATTGAACTATTGAGTAATCATCAGAACGAGCCTGCCAGGCGTTCACAACGTCTAGAGACTCAACTGGAGCGGGTGGATCACCAAGCGGTGCATCAAGGACATAAGCCTTCTGGGAAGCCGTAAGGATAATCCTTAGATTACGGGCCCAGTCCACAAAGTTACTTCCATCATCTTTCAACTTAGCTTTCTCTAGGAACGCATTAAAATTCAGGGGTGCTACTGCGCGAGCCATGATCTACAACATAAATATAGCAAAGACAACTTAGACTATTGTTCTAGATAATGAGTTTAGTTAATCATATTTTAAAAAACTCCCACTCAAATTGACATCCCTCCGATCATTCGAGTGTAACATGATCCAAATCCACCAACTCAAGTCCGATCATCACGTGAGTTGAGGTGGTTTCAATGGTGAACATCTTCATGTTGATCATATCTACTATATGACTCATGTTCGACCTTTCGGTCTCTTGTGTTCCGAGGCCATGTCTGTACATGCTAGGCTCGTCAAGTTTAACCCGAGTGTTCCGCACGTGTAACATGGCTTACACCCGTTGTATGCGAACGTAGAGTCTATCACACCCGATCATCACGGCGTGTCTCGAAACGACGAACTTTCGCAACGGTGCACACTTGGGGAGAACACAATTTATCTTGAAATTTAAGTGAGGGATCACCTTATAATGCTACCGTCGTCCTAAGCAAAATAAGATGCATAAAAGGATTAACATCACATGCAAATCATAAGTGACATGATATGGCCATGAACTTGTGCTTTTGATCTCCATCTCCAAAGCACCGGCATGATCTCCATCGTCACCGGCATGACACCATGATCTCCATCATCTTGATCTCCATCAACGTGTCGCCATAAGGTTGTCGCGCCGACTGTTGCTTCCACGACTATAGCTAACGTTTAGCAATAAAGTAAAGCATTACATAGCGCTTAATGATTGACACGCAGGTCATACAATAATTAAAGACAACTCTATGGCTCCTGCCAGTTGCCGTACTCATCGACATGCAAGTCGTGATATTCTATACAAAACATGATCATCTCATACATCACATATATCTCATCATGTAATTGGCCATATCACATCACAACATACCCTGCAAAAACAAGTTAGACGTCCTCTAATTGTTGTTGCAAATTTTACGTGGCTGCTACGGGTTTGCAAGAACCGTTCTTACCTACGCAAAACCACAACGTGGTGTAGTGATTGCTTTTTGATCTTCTAAAAGAACCCTCTTCATTGAAATCGATTCAACTAAAGTGAGAGAGACAGACACCCGCTAGCCATCTTTATGCAACGAAGTTACATGTCAGTTGAAGGAACCTGTCTCGCGTAAGTGTACGCGTAATGTCGGTCCGGGCCGCTTCATCTCACAGTACCGCCGAATCAAATATCAACTAGTAACGGCAAGCAATATGTATACAACCACGCCCACAACTCGTTTGTGTTCTACTCGAGATCTCATCTACGCATAGACCTAGCTCTGATACCACTGTTGGGGAACGTTGCATGGGAAACAAAATTTTCCTACGCACACATAAGATCTATCCATGGTGATGAGCATCTACGAGAGGGAGAGTGAATCTACATACCCTTGTAGATCGCTAAGCGGAAGCGTTAATAAACGCGGTTGATGTAGTCGAACGTCTTCGCGATCCAAATCGCCGAGCGTCCCGCGATCCAATCACGATCCTTCCGATCTAGTGCCGAACGGACGGCACCTCCGCGTTCAACACACGTACGGCTTGATGACGCCTTCACCTCCTCGATCCAGCGAGCGATGGTGAAGTAGTGGTTGAGTTCCAGCAGCACGACGGCGTGGTGATGGTGGTGAGGAACAATCTCTGCAGGGCTTCGCCAAGCACTACGGAGATTATGACGGAGGAACTAGAGGGTTAGGGTTGCCGCACACGGCTTGGGGAAATCTTGATGTGTCCCGTGTGCTAGCCCTGCCCCTCTATTTATATGTTGAGCCTTGGGGTCTAAACTTGGAGTAAAAGCCTCCTCCGGGTCGGTTTTGCCCGCACAAGGTCGGTTTGGCCCGCAGGGAAAGAGTCCAACTCGGATCCCTGCCGAACCGTGCACAGCCGCGCACAAGCGGTAGTACCGCTTCACACAAGCGGTAGTACCGCTTGGGCGGTAGTACCGCTTCACACAAGCGGTAGTACCGCTCGGGCGGTAGTACCGCTTCACCAAGCGGTAGTACCGCTTACGCGGCAGCAAAACTACTTTTGCACTTTCCAATACCTTGTGGGCTTTATCCCTTTGGCTCATATAAAGTGTTGCTGCACCCGAACACTTCGGTAAACATCCGGAACCCATTCCGGTGAATTCCGGAACCCTTCCAGAGATCAAAACACTATTATCACATATATCAATCTTTACCTCCGGACTATTCCGGAGATCCTCGTCATGTCCGGGATCTTATCCGGGACTCCGAACAACTTTCGGTCACCAACATAATAACTCAATTATACTAATCGTCACCAAACGTTAAGTGTGTAGACCCTGCGGGTTCGAGAACTATGTAGACATGACCGAGACACCTCTACGGCCAATAACCAATAGCGGGACCTGGATGCCCATATTGGCTCCTACATATTCTACGAAGATCTTTATCGGTCGAACCTCTATGTCAAGGATTCAGTTAATCCCGTATGCTGTTCCCTTTGTTCTTCGGTATGTTACTTGCCCGAGATTCGATCGTCGGTATCACTATACCTAGTTCAATCTCGTTACCGGCAAGTCTCTTTACTCGTTCCGTAATACAAGATCTCGTGGCTAACACTTTAGTCACATTGCTTGCAAGGCTCATTGTGATGTTGTATTACCGAGTGGGCCCTGAGATACCTCTCCGTCATACGGAGTAACAAATCCCAGTCTTGATCCATGCCAACCCAACAGACACCCTCGGAGATACCTGTAGAGCACCTTTATAGTCACCCAGTTACGTTGCGACGTTTGATACACACAAGGTATTCCTCCGGTGTTAGTGAGTTGCATGATCTCATGGTCAAAGGAACAGATACTTGACATGCAGAAAACAATAGCAATAAACTGACACGATCAAATGCTACGTTTACAGTTTGGGTCTTGTCCATCACATCATTCTCCTAATGATGTGATCCCGTTATCAAATGACATCTCATGTCAATGGCTAGGAAACCTTAACCATCTTTGATCAACGAGCTAGTCAACTAGAGGCTTACTAGGGACACAGTGTTGTCTATGTACCCACACATGTATTTGAGTTTCCAATCAATACAATTATAGCATGGATAATAAACGATTATCATTAACAAGGAAATATAATAATAACCAATTTATTATTGCCTCTAGGGCATATTTCCAACACTTCTACGGCCAGCGGTGTGCATTGGTGAGTGGCTTTGCAACTTGTTATCTTCCACCAATCATCTTTCGCGAGTCTTCCATTCACTGTCCATTTGCATCTTTCTACCTCACATTTCACGGTGTATCGCTTGTTGCAGTCCGAGTGAACAACTATGAAAGGCCTGTGGTGTTTGACAGCATACTCACACAACCACATCTTGAATTCTAGCATGTGCTCGAACATCAAACCTTTCCTTAGGTAAGACATAGAAATCTCGTCGGGTGTACTACTTGGGAACTGTCTAGCCTCAATTGTCTTGCTCATGCCACCGTCGACTATAGCCTTATCTGCAAGGCTAACATCACAAAACAAAGGAACTTTGTGATCCCTACCGGTGATTTTTGTGTACCACTCTGCTTCTTTCTCAGTGAAGCCATCCTCGTCCAACTCATTCATCGGGCCTTCATCATCCGAGTCATCCACACAGGCACGCTGATAGATAATGTCAGGATCCATGTCCTTATGCCTTACTTGAGCCTCTACCTCACCAATAATGTTGTGTTGCCTCTCATACTCTTCCTCGAAGTCATGATCATCATCATTGATCGGTGCACTAGCTCCGAACTCATATTTGGGATACTCATTGGCTTCCACTTCAACTTCATGCTCAACATCTTTTATCAAGGTTTGGTTCAAGTCAACTTCAAAGAGAGGAGCCTTGACCACCTTACTTGCAAACACTTCGAGTGACTTGATTGTCGATGATGCAACAACCTCCTTATATGCAACCCAATGCAAATTGGACCTGATAGGCATTGTCTTCATTCGACACTTGTGTGCCGATCCAACATCATATCTTCCTACTAATTCAACTTGGTCACTTGCATCCACCCACTTTAATCTTGTCCGTATTTCTTCCACAACCTCTTCATAACTAGGACTCTCAATAAATATCAACACTTCCTCATACTTGTCATCAATATCAACATTCATGGATGCCTCTTTGTCAACATAATGAATATTCACAATTTTTTCCATCTAAAAAATACAAACATAAGTACAAGAAATGCAACACATTGCTAACAAAACCACTAACAACAACTTTGTCCATCCAAATTAAGCATTAACCCTAACCCTAAATCTTAACATAAGACATAACCCCAACCCTAAATCTTAACATTAGACCCTAACCCTAAATCTTATCACAATGCCACACTTTTGAAACAACAATAATAATCATGAACATCATATAACAACCACAATGTTCAAAACTAGGGTTACCTCATTAACAAAACAATCCAAATAGACAAATTCAACCAATAAAATTTTGTGAGATGGAGGAGGTTACCTCAAGGAACGGAAAAGACACCGGATCCATGATACGTCTCCGTCATATCTATAATTTTTGATTGTTTCATGCCAATATTCTACAACTTTCATATACTTTTGGCAACTTTTTATACTATTTTTGGGACTAACATATTGATCCAGTGCCCAGTGCCAGTTCTTGTTTGTTGCATGTTTTTTGTTTCGTAGAATATCCATACCAAACGAAGTCCAAACGGGATAAAAACTTACGGAGATTTTTTTTGGAATATATGTGAATTTTGGGAAGTGGAATCAACAGAAGGCGGTGCCCGAGGGGCCCACAAGCCGCAAGGGCGCGCCCTGGGGGGTAGGGCGCGCCCTGGGGGCTTGTGGCCACCCTGTAAGGCGGTTGGTGCCCTTCTTTCGCCGCAAGAAAGCTAATATCCGTCTAAAAATCGTGTTAAATTTTTAGCCCAATCGGAGTTACGGATCTCCGGGAATTTAAGAAACGGTGAAAGGCCAGAATCTGAGAAGGCAGAAACAGAAGGAAACAGAGAGAGAGAGAGATCCAATCTCGGAGGGGCTCTCGCCCCTCCGCCGCCATGGAGGCCAAGGAACAGAGGGGAAACCCTCCTCCCATCTAGGGGGGAGGTCAAGGAAGAAGAAGAAGAAGGAGGGGGGCTCTCTCCCCCTCTCTCTCGATGGCACCGGAACGCCGCCGGGGCCATCATCGTGACGGCGATCTACACCAACAACTTCGCCGCCGTCATCACCAACTCTCTCCCCCTCTATGCAGCGGTGTAACACCCCTTCTCCCCGCTGTAATCTCTACTTAAACATGGTGCTCAACGCTATATATTATTTCCCAATGATGTATGGCTATCCTATGATGTTTGAGTAGATCCGTTTTGTCCTATGGGTTGATTGATGATCATGATTGGTTTGAGTTGCATGTTTTATTATTGGTGTTGTCCTATGGTGCTCTCCGTGTTGCGCAAGCATGAGGGATCCCCGCTGTAGGGTTTGCAATATGTTCATGATTCGCTTATGGTGGGTGGCGTGAGTGACGGAAGCACAAACCCGAGTAAGTAGGTTGTTTGTGTATGGGAATAAAGAGGACTTGATACTTAATGCTATGGTTGGGTTTTACCTTAATGATCTTTAGTAGTTGCGGATGCTTGCTAGAGTTCCAATCATAAGTGCATATGATCCAAGTAGAGAAAGTATGTTAGCTTCTGCCTCTCCCTCATATAAAATTGCAATAATGATTACCGGTCTAGTTATAGATTGCCTAGGGACAAATAACTTTCTTGTGACAAAAAGCTCTCTACTAAGACTAACCTAGTTGTTTCTTCATCTAAGCAGCCCCTAGTTTTTATTTACGTGCTCTTTATTATCTTGCAAACCTATCCTATCACACCTACAAAGTACTTCTAGTTTCATACTTGTTCTAGGTAAAGCGAACGTTAAGCGTGCGTATAGTTGTATCGGTGGTCGATAGAACTTGAGGGAATATTTGTTCTACCTTTAGCTCCTCGTTGGGTTCGACACTCTTACTTATCGAAAGAGGCTACAACTGATCCCCTATACTTGTGGGTTATCAAGACCTTTTTCTGGCGCCGTTGCCGGGGAGCAATAGCGTGGGGTGAATATTCTCGTGTGTGCTTGTTTGCTTTATCACTAAGTAATTTTTATTTTTCTGTTATTAACTTGTTTTCTATCTTTAGATATGGGTAGGAAACGCAAAATACCAAAAAAATTAGATGTACTTGCCGCTCCAAAAGTTGAGGAACCACTAGTGTTCCGTACCACCGAAGAATATTACTTGGGTCATCTTCGATCCACTTGTGCTCGTGCTGAAACCCCAACTAGCTTAGTTGAGGGCAAATCATTAAATGAGCATGCTTATTATGTGCGACACCGCTTATCTCAAAAAGGGAAACTTTTATGGCATCATATTAATACTTTGCAATGCTATGCTTGGAATTTATGCGAAATTTATGATTTTACTTGTTGTTCTGAAGACCCTAAAAAACACCTTTCCTATCAATGTGAGTTTAAGGATAATGGAATCGTATCTTCTTATGCCAAGGGTGTTTATAATTACTATGATATTGAGCAAATTGAAGAATTTGTTGCTTTTAAGGGTGCCTATGAAATTGCTTCTTTGATTGAAAAGTATGATGCTACTCTTTACAAATCTGAAAGTTTTGCCATACTTAAATATTGCTATGAAAACTATGCTTTTAATGCTTATGTTAAGCCATATATTGAGGACTCCTCCGCTGTCCAAGAGGAGACTAATATTTTGCAGGAAACTATGGAAGAAGAAAATGATGACACTGTGAGCTCATTTGATGAAAAAGATGACGAGGAGAGCGAAGAACAAAAGGAGGAAGAGCGGACTAGCTACCCATGCCCACCTTCTAATGATAGTAACTCTTCAACTCATACATTGTTTAATTTCCCTTCGTTCTTACCGAAGGATGAATGCTATGATGATTGCCATGATCCCTTGGATTTGTTTGAAATATCCCTTTTTGATGAACTTGATGCCTGCTATGCTTGTGGCCATGATGCCAATATGAATGATGCTTATGGAGATTTACTTGCTATAGTTCATTATGTTAAACATGAAATTGTTGCTATTGCACCCACACATGATAGTCCTATTATCTTTTTGAATTCTCCCAACTACGCTATATCGGAGAAGTTTGCTCTTATTAGGGATTATATTGATGGGTTGCCTTCTACTATTGCACATGATAATTTTGATAAATATAATATGCATGTGCTTGCTGCTCCTACTTGCAATTATTATGAGAGAGGAACTACATCTCCGCCTCTCTATGTTTCCAATACGATAGAATTGCAAGAAACTGTTTATACTATGCATTGGCCTTTACTTTGTGTGCATGAATTGTTCTTTTATGACATGCCGATGCATCGGAAGAGAGTTAGACTTCGTTGTTACATGATATATGTTACTTTGTGCTCACTACTAAATTATAAATCATTGTTAATTAAAATTTGCTTTGATATACCTTGGGATCCGGGTGGATCAATTACTTGAGCACTTTATGCCTAGCTTAATGGCTTTAAAGAAAGCGCTGCCAGGGAGACAACCCGGAAGTTTTAGAGAGTCATTTTATTCTGTTGTGTGATTTTATATAGTTTAAAAACAAAAAAATAAAGAGGGGAACCTAAAACTTTTTCAAAAAGAAAAGTGAAAGTGAGAGGGACGAGCATTGTGAAAGTGGGAGCTAGCCTTGAACTTTGTTCATGCCCATGGAAACCTTGTGAATCTTAATTACAGAAACTTTTCAACAAAAATAATTATCCCCTTGTATAAATCCATTGTATTATAAAAATAATGTGCCAAGATTTGCCTTTAGGATGATTAGATTGCTTGTTTGGTGTGTGCAGTGCAAAAACAGAAACTTTGGCTGTAGTGCGTGAATTTACATTTTTTACTGGAATGTCAAAAGTTTCTGAAATTTTTACACAGTACTTATAGGAATTTTTTTTATTTTTTCCTAATGTTTCAGAATTTTTAGAGTTACAGAAGTATGGTAAATGTTCAGATTACTACAGACTGTCCTGTTTTTGACAGATTCTGTTTTTGATGCATTGTTTTGCTCGTTTTGATGAAACTATCGATTGTATCGGTGGTATAAGCCATGGAAAAGTTATATTACAGTAGCTACAATGCAAAAATAAAATGTGAATTGGTTGGCAACAGTACTTAAAGTTGTAATTTGCTTTATTATACTAACGGATCTCACGAGGGTTTTGTTAAGTTTTGTGTGATTGAAGTTTTCAAGTTTTGGGTGAGATCACGATGGATGAAGGAATAAGGAGTGGAAAGAGACTAAGCTTGGGGATGCCCGAGGTACCCCAAGGTAATATTCAAGGACTCCCAAGAAACTAAGCTTGGGGATGCCCCGGAAGGCATCCCCTCTTTCTTCTAACAACCATCGGTAATTTTACTTGGAGCTATATTTTTATTCGTCACATGATATGCGTAAATCTTGGAGCGTCGTGTGCTTTTTATTTTTATTTTAATAATGCACCATGCTGGTTTGAGAAAGTCCTTGGTTGATTTATAGAAGGCTCTTTGCACCTCACTTATATCTTTTGAGTATGGCTTTATAGAATGCTTCATGTGCTTCACTTATATCATTTGAAGTTTGGATTGCCTGTTTCTCTACACATAGAAAACCGCCATTTGTAGAATGCTCTTTTGCTTCACTTATATTTGTTAGAGAGTGGGCATATCTTTTGTAGAAAGAATTAAACTCTCATGCTTCACTTATATCTATTTAGAGAGTCAACAGGAATTGGTCATTCACATGGTTAGTCATAAAATCCTACATAAAACTTGTAGATCACTGAATATGATATGTTTGATTCCTTGCAATAGTTTTGCGATATAAAGATGGTGATACTAGAGTCATGCTAGTGAGTAATTGTGGATTGGTAGAAATACTTGTGTTAAAGTTTGTGATTCCCGTAGCATGCACGTATGGTGAACCGTTATGTGATGAAGTCGGAGCATGATTTATTTATTGATTGTCATCCTTTGTGTGGAGGTCGGGATCGCGCGATGGTTAACTCCTACCAACCCTTCCCCTAGGAGCATGCGTGTAGTACTTTGTTTCGATGACTAATAAATTTTTGCAATAAGTATGTGAGTTCTTTATGACTAATGTTGAGTCCATGGATTATACGCACTCTCACCCTTCCACCATTGCTAGCCTCTCTAGTACCGCGCAACTTTCGCCGGTGCATTAAACCCACCATATTCCCTTCCTCAAAACAGCCACCATACCTACCTATTATGGCATTTCCATAGCCATTCCGAGATATATTGCCATGCAACTTCCACCGTTCCGTTTATTATGACACGCACCATCATTGTCATAATGCTTTGCATGATCGTAAGATAGCTAGCATGATGTTTTCATGGCTTGTCCGTTTTTGATGTCATTGCTACGCTAGATCATTGCACATCCCGGTACACTGCCGGAGGCATTCATATAGAGTCATATTTTGTTCTAGTATCGAGTTGTAATTCTTGAGTTGTAAGTAAATAAAAGTGTGATGATCATCATTATTAGAGCATTGTCCCATGTGAGGAAAGGATGATGGAAGCTATGATTCCCTCACAAGTTGGGATGAGTCTCCGGACTTTACAAAAAAAAAAAAGAGGCCAAAGAAGCCCAAATAAAAATAAAAAAAAGAGGCCAAAGAAGCCCACCAAAAAAATGAGAGAAAAGAGAGAAGGGGCAATGCTACTATTCCTTTTTCCACACTTGTGCTTCAAAGTAGCACCATGACCTTCATGATAGAGAGTCTCCTATATTGTCACTTTCATATACTAGTGGGAATTTTTCATTATAGAACTTGGCTTGTATATTCCAATGATGGGCTTCCTCAATTTGCCCTAGGTCTTCGTGAGCAAGCAAGTTGGATGCACACCCACTTAGTTTTCAGTTTGAGCTTTCATACACTTATAGCTCTAGTGCATCCGTTGCATGGCAATCCCTACTCACTTGCATCGATATCGATTGATGGGCATCTCCATAGCCCATTAATTTGCCTAGTCGATGTGAGACTATCTCCTTCTTTTTGTCTTCTCCACAACCACCACCATACTCTATTCCACCTATAGTGCTATATCCATGGCTCACGCTCATGTATTGCGTGAAAGTTGAAAAAGTTTGAGAATACTAAAGTACGAAACAATTGCTTGGCTAAAACCGGGGTTGTGCATGATTTAATACTTTGTGTGATGAAGATGGAGCATAGCCAGACTATATGATTTTGTAGGGATAACTTTCTTTTAGCCATGATATTTTGAGAAGACATGATTGCTTTATTAGTATGCTTGAAGTATTATTGTCTTAATGTCAAATGATAGACTATTGCTTTGAGTCACTCGTGTCTTAATATTCATGCCATGATTAGATTATATGATCAATATTATGCTAGGTAGCATTCCACATCAAAAATTATCTTTTTTATCATTTACCTGCTCGAGGACGAGCAGGAATTAAGCTTGGGGATGCTAATACGTCTCCATCGTATCTATAATTTTTGATTGTTTCATGCCAATATTCTACAACTTTCATATACTTCTGGCAACTTTTTATACTATTTTTGGGACTAACATATTGATCCAGTGCCCAGTGCCAGTTCCTGTTTGTTGCATGTTTTTTGTTTCGCAGAATATCTATACCAAACGAAGTCCAAACGGGATAAAAACTTACGAAGATTTTTTTTGGAATATATGTGAATTTTGGGAAGTGGAATCAACAGAAGGCGGTGCCCGAGGGGCCCACAAGCCGCAAGGGCGCGCCCTGGTTGCTTGTGGCCACCCTGTAAGGCGGTTGGTGCCCTTCTTTCGCCGCAAGAAAGCTAATACCCGGATAAAAATCGTGTTAAAATTTCAGCCCAATCGGAGTTACGGATCTCCGGGAATTTAAGAAACGGTGAAAGGCCAGAATCTGAGAAGGCAGAAACAGAAGGAAACAGAGAGAGAGATCCAATCTTGGAGGGGCTCTCGCCCCTCCGCCGCCATGGAGGCCAAGGACCAGAGGGGAAACCCTCCTCCCATCTAGGGGGGAGGTCAAGGAAGAAGAAGAAGGAGGGGGGCTCTCTCCCCCTCTCTCCCGGTGGCACCGGAACGCCGCCGGGGCCATCATCGTGACGGCGATCTACACCAACAACTTCGCCGCTGTCATCACCAACTCTCTCCCCCTCTATGCAGCAGTGTAACACCCCTTCTCCCCGCTGTAATCTCTACTTAAACATGGTGCTCAACGCTATATATTATTTCACAACGATGTATGGCTATCCTATGATGTTTGAGTAGATCCGTTTTGTCCTATGGGTTGATTGATGATCATGATTGGTTTGAGTTGCATGTTTTATTACTGGTGCTGTCCTATGGTGCTCTCCGTGTCGCGCAAGCGTGAGGGATCCCCGCTGTAGGGTTTGCAATATGTTCATGATTCGCTTATGGTGGGTGGCGTGAGTGACGGAAGCACAGACCCGAGTAAGTAGGTTGTTTGCGTATGGGAATAAAGAGGACTTGATACTTAATGCTATGGTTGGGTTTTACCTTAATGATCTTTAGTAGTTGCGGATGCTTGCTAGAGTTCCAATCATAAGTGCATATGATCCAAGTAGAGAAAGTATGTTAGCTTATGCCTCTCCCTCATATAAAATTGCAATAATGATTACCGGTCTAGTTATCGATTGCCTAGGGACAAATAACTTTCTTGTGACAAAAAGCTCTCTACTAAGACTAACCTAGTTGTTTCTTCATCTAAGCAGCCCCTAGTTTTTATTTACGTGCTCTTTATTATCTTGCAAACCTATCCTATCACACCTACAAAGTACTTCTAGTTTCATACTTGTTCTAGGTAAAGCGAACGTTAAGCGTGCGTAGAGTTGTATCGGTGGTCGATAGAACTTGAGGGAATATTTGTTCTACCTTTAGCTCCTCGTTGGGTTCGACACTCTTACTTATCGAAAGAGGCTACAACTGATCCCCTATACTTGAGGGTTATCAATCCATGGAGAAAGCCAATCAATTTCCAAGGATTTGAGAGGGGGATAGTGAGGGAAACAATGGGAGAAAAGAGAGGCAGCTCGGGATAGGCCAATGGGGGAGAAGAGAGTGAGTGGTGAGTGGTTGATGAGAGCCCCACGGGCACCTAAAATATCTGGATAAGAAACGCCAAGGTAGGTCGGCGTTTCTGGAAACACAGAACGGCTCGGCGTTTCTGGCCTGGCACGTCAGCAGGCAATGCGTGCTCCACCTGGCAATGGGCCAGGGCAGCAACGCGGCAAAGGTCGGCGTTTCTATGTCCTTTGGCAACGTCGCGGTGTCTGGCGTTTCCAAAAAGGTCAGATCGTGAAATTTGTTCCGATCGAGTTCAGTTTGTGGAGAACTTCGCTGACAAGGTCAAAACAGTGATTTCGGCCGTATAAATTCCCAAAAAACCTCAAAAAATTAAGAGGAGGACTTTCGGGACGAAGCGCTGCCGCCTCGAGGCGGAGCTTGGGTAGGAGCACTTTTGCCCTCCGGCGGAGCGATTCCGCCGGGGGAACTTCCCTCCCGGAGGGGGAAATCAAAGCTATCATCATCACCAACACCCCTCTCATCTTTGGGAGGCCAATCTTCATCAACATCTTAAACAACACCATCTCCTCTCAAATCCTAGTTCATCTCTTGTGTTCAATCTTTGTATACCCCCGACTGTTTTGACGACCGCATCGCAGAAAAATCCTCTGTTCTTGTTTCTTGCTGTTTTCCTATCAGATCTGTCAACTCAGGGATCATGTCTTCTCCCTCTCCCAACAATGTGGAAGAAGATGCCTGACTAATGAAGATAGAGTTGAAGAGGGAGGAGCCGGAAGAAGCCTACAAGGAGGAGAAGGACAATGAAGCTAAGGTGGATTATCTCCCTAAAGGAGATCAATTCAAGCCAGCAAAGGAGGGAGAGGAAGAAGATATCCTTCAACCTTATTATATTCATCTCACCCCTATTGAAATCGAAGCCTTTAGAACCTTCGAAGCGGTTCGTGTTCAGAATAAATTTCTCATCCATGAAAATATCTTGTTGCAAGAACACATCGACAACCTTAGGAGAGTCATCCGCAAATTGGAGCATCTTCTGAAGCTAAAGTGTGACATCACATCACCACCACCTGCATCAACACCTCCACCTTCTTCACCATCACCACCAAAGGAGACTTGAGCACATGGGTATGGGCACTCCCCTTGGCTTGAGCCAAGCTTGGGGGAGGTGCCCCGGTATCGTATCACCATCACTTTTATTCACCTTTACCTATTTTGGTTCTATCTTTAGTTTCCCTTTGCCTTAGTCGAATAAAAGTTTAGCGTGATCCGTTTTCGTGTGTTAGTTTCGTGGCCTACCTATCTATGTAATCGAGTGAAAGTTATATAATAAAGTTTAGTTTGAGTTTTTGCCTCTCTACTTTCTGGTTGCAATCAAATAAAAGAAAGACAAATAATTGAAAAGAATCATATGCTAATCTTATGGTGAGTAATGACATCACATAAGGAAAAGTATAAGTAGTAAAATTTATTGGAGATTGACAAACATAACATTGGTCAATGATGCAATTCATGAAAGAATTAAAAAAGGAAGAGAAGATTCACATGCAAATACACTATCTTGGACATCTTTTATGATTGTGAGCCCCCATCAAATATTATATGTCAAAATTGTTGACGTTGGACAAGGAAGACAACGTAATGATTTATGTTTGTTCATATCCACATAGAAGTTATATTGTCATAGATCCTTTAACATGTGGTGCTTGCCCAATATCTTTGCTAGCCAAAAATTCCGCACTAAGTAGAGATACTACTTGTGCATCCAAAAACCCAAACCCAAACTCTTTCCTTGAGTGTCCACCATACCTACCTATGGACCGAGAAAGATCCTTCAAGTAAGTTGTCATCGGTGCAACAAGGCAATAAAAATTGCTTCTAAAAGTGTTTTGATCAATTAGTGTAAGAGAAAATTGAGCGCTATACAAACTTATGATGGCAAAGTAATAAAAGCGACGGACTGCATAATAAAGGTTGCTATCATAGGGGGCAATATAGCGTGACGTTCTTTTACATTAAGGGATTGGGCATACAAATCAATAAGCGCATGACAACCTCTGCTTCCCTCTGCGAAGGGCCTATCTTTTACTTTTATGCACTTAATTTTATGCAAGAGTCAAAGTATTCTTCCCTATTCCTTTTTACTTTTTGCTTTTGCAAGCATCATGTGGTGAGGAAAGATCTAGGCACATATATCCAGTTGGATATGGGTGGGCATGAGTTATTATTGTTGACATCACCCTTGAGGTGAGTGAGTTGGGAGGCAAAACTATAAGCCCCTATCTTCCTACGTGTTTGGTTGAAACTTTTTGTTCATGGGTATGCCGTGAGCGTTAGCAATCATAGAATACTAAATGATGGTTGAGTGTGGACTTGCCAAAAGGCTCCGACATGGGACCCTTCCTGAAAATATGATGAATTGTAGTTGCAAAGTTGACTGAGAACATAGTTTGTTGGTTCCAATAAGGTTTATGCTTCATACTTCTATGTTGTGATGAATTGTTACTTGTTCATGAGAAACCTTATGATAAAAATGTATTGAAATAAGTTCTTATGTTAGAGTTTGTTGTTGTTATGTTAATAAACATGATGCTTCTATGTCCGTATTTTGTTTTTATCGACACCTCTCTCTCAAACCATGTGGACATGCTTTTCAATATCGGCTTTCGCTTGAGGACAAGCGAGGTCTAAGCTTGGGGGAGTTGATACGTTCATTTTGCATCATGATTTCCTACTGTTATTTACTTTGTTTTGTTGAATAATAATGCTTTGGGGAGTGATTCTAATGCCTTTTCTCTCATAATATGCAAGGTTTACACAAAGAGGGAGAATACCGGCAGCTGGAATTCTGGACCCAAGGAAAGCACGTTAGAGATACCTATTCTGCACAGCTCCAATGAAGCTGAAAATTTACGAAGATTATTTTTGTATTTAATAAAAATTACTGGAGCTGAAAACTACCGGAGGAGGGCCCCCAGGTGGGCACAACCCACCAGGGCGTGCCAGGCCCCCCTGGGCGCGCCCTGATTGGTTGTGCCCAGCCTGGCCCGCTTCCGGTGCCCATCTTCTGGTATAAATTCCCAAAAAACCTAAAAAAATTAAGAGGAGGACTTTCGGGATGAAGCGCCGCCGCCTCGAGGCGGAACTTGGGCAGGAGCACTTTTGCCCTCCGGCGGAGCGATTCCGCCGGGGGAACTTCCCTCCTGGAGGGGGAAATCGAAGCTATCGTCATCACCAGCACCCCTCTCATCTTTGGGAGGCCAATCTTCATCAACATCTTCAACAACACCATCTCCTCTCAAATCCTAGTTCATCTCTTGTGTTCAATCTTTGTACCGGAACCTCAGATTGGTACCTGTGGGTTACTAGTAGTGTTGATTACCTTGCGTAGTTGATTACTATATGGTTTATTTGGTGGAAGATCATATGTTCAGATCCATTATGCTATTCATTACTCCTTTGATCTTGAGCATGATTATTATTTGTGAGTAGTTACCTTTGTTCTTGAGGTCACGGGAGAAGTCATGTTGCGAGTAATCATGTGAATTTGATATGTGTTCGATATTTTGATGATATGTATGTTGTGATTCCCTTAGTGGTGTCATGTGAACGTCGACTACATGACACTTCACTATTCATGGGCCTAAGGGAATGCATTGTGGAGTAGTTATTAGATGATGGGTTGCTAGAGTGACAGAAGCTTAAACCCTAGTTTATGCGCTACGTCGTAAGGGGCTGATTTGGATCCACATGTTTAATGCTATGGTTAGACTTTGTCTTAATACTTTTCTCGTAGTTGCGGATGCTTGCGAGGGGGTTAATCATAAGTAGGTTGTTAGTTCAAGTAAGAACAACACCTTAGCACCGGTCCACTCACATATCAAATTATCAAAGTAGCGAACACGAATCAAACCAACATGATAAAAGTGACTAGACGAAATTCCCGTGTACCCTCAAGAACACTTTGCCTAATACTAGTGATTGTTCTGGCCTGTCCTTTGCCTCGAAAGGATTGGGTACCTTGCTGCACCTTTTTACCGTTACCGTTACTTGCTCGTTACAAATTACCTTGTTATCAAACTATCTGTTACCTACAATTTTAGTGCTTGCAGAGATTACCTTGCTAAAAACCGCTTGTCATTTCCTTCCGCTCCTCGTTGGGTTCGACACTCTTACTTATCGAAAGGACTACGATTGACCCCCTATACTTTTGGGTCATCAGGGCAAGGCACGAGTTGTAGCCGTGCGAGGTGCGCCAGATACGCTGGGCACGACAGGGGTAGGCGGGCGCACGCACGGCCTATGCTGTCGTGGTCGGTCATGGCGGCCGGCTTCGGGCAGGTGGCACCGGGCATGGAATCGGGCAGGGGAAGATGTGAGTAGGGCTTCAAGCTTTCCCTAACGACGACAAGGAGGTCGGGTAGGTCAACGGTGGCTCGAGGCGGCCGAATTTTGAGCGGAAGAGCGACGACCATGGCGGAGATTGAGGTCCTGGGTGTCGTCTATGGACGGTCTCAGGCCCGATTCAGTGTGCAGGGTAGAGGAGAGGTACCCTACGGAGCTCATGGACATGCTCATCCTGAATGATCTGGCCTCCGGCCATAGTGGCTAGCAACGTCGTCCTCAACAGAGCTCTAAGGCGCTCTTCCCCGTCCATGGCGTCACCGTACACCGTCATTCGCCTTGACCTCTATGCCCTCCACCAGACCACCCCCAAGCCACCCCCCTCCCCTCCTCAGACACAGATGCGCCGCCCCTCGCCGGCGATGGCCACCGGCCGAGCCGCCAAGTCTCGCCATGACCAGGTGTACGCAAGTGTTGACCCCGACAGTGGGTCCCGTGGCTCACATGCCAGCGATAGAGAGGGGGTTGTGTGAGAGAAAAAATATTTTATTTTTTATTTTGATTGGGTCCACTTGTAAGTGAGAGAGACTTTTTTTCTTTTTTAACTCTTGAGTAGGTCCCATGTGTAAGTGAGAGAGGGTTCTTTTCCGTTTTTACTATGGGGTAGGTCCCACGTGTAAGTGACATGTGCATGGAAGGGCAAATATGTCCAGAAAACGTCTAATAGACGGCCAAAACCCTTTGACCGGACGGTAACGGCACATAAGGGCATTTCTATAAGAGGAACTAACAACAAAGGGGCAAATTTGAGCACACTTCGAAATTATGGGTAAATCTGAGTAGTGGGTTCGAGTTGGGACACAAATGTAAAAGACCCTATGAGAATTACCATCTGATCAACGTCCTCTGGCGGTCCTCATATGTGTCTCCTCAGTTGAGCACTGGCCTCATTGTCTTGTCGATCGGGGTGGAACCCTGAATCACTGCATTCCTAGATTGGCCGCTAGCCAAGATTGGTACTGGATCCATCCACCATCTTCCGTATGATAGCACGAGAGCAAGCTCCTTCCAGGTTTCACCATTGTCACTGACCGAGACCGATGCCTCAAATGGTCAAGCTAACTTTGCTTTTCTTAGTGGGGAAAGGGGAGGGGGGTGAAACCAACTATGCTACATGAGATCAACAACCAACACTTCTCTTAGAAGGTGATGGAATAACGACCCTCAAAACAGGGATGAAAACCGGGGGGGGGGGGGGGGGGGGCTATCACAGGTCGACCCATATAAAGAATAGTCGGTGGCTGCATGGGCCTGATGGATATTTTGGGTCGACCCAAATTCTTGCTTTACATTACCTTATGGACAAACGAGATGTTGAAATTAGGCAGTGTTTAATGGGATCCAACTAGTGTAAGAATTAAGATGTCTAAGACATGGTTAATAGTAAAAATCAAGCCGCCAGCCTGTGGTTTTGTACGTGCGCATCTTGCCGAAACATATCAAGATTTTTTTTGTTAATATACGCGACCGTTGGCCGAAAATTATACGACAAAAGACATACTGCATTGCAACATGAGAGTTTTTTTTACTCTATGGATGCTTGGATCCTCAAGATCAAACAAAACACTATCGTCTCCGCTGCCCACATCCGGGAGTTTTTTTTACTCTATGGATGCTTGTGCGTAATTTTCCTCTTGATAATCTTGTGGAGGATGACATTCTCTAGAAGCACTCTAATGACAAGATCTATTCGGTGTCCACCGCGTATAAAGCATAATTTCTTGGGATGACTCTTTCCCCAATGGATCACATGATATGGAAGGCTTGGGCTCCACCAAAAGTCAAATTCTTTTCTTGGCTCCCGATCCAAGATCGGATTTGGACGACCGACCTCTTGGAGAAGAGGGGATGGGCAAACTGTGGGCTTTGTCCACTATACAAGAGTGAGCAGGAAACCGGGACACATCTTTTCTACAAACGTCTCTTCTTCCTTCAACTCTGGCGTCTGGTCCTTGAGAAATTTGGTCATCCACACGACGACACTTTGACTTGGCACAACGAGGACTTGTGTTGGCTTTGTGGGACAAGAAGACAGATGCTAGAACCATGAATAGATACGCGAGGGCGTCCCTAACCATGCTTGTCTCATGGACCCTCTGGAATGAGAGGAATGCCAAGTTCTTCCAGCACAATAGTGCGCCGCTCCCCATCTTGTTGCGCTTAATTGTTGATGAGGCTAGGCTTTGGGCTACCGCGGGTGCTAAACACCTAGGGCTTATTGTATTAAGTGAGTAATTGTGAGGCCGTGATATTGTGTCACTTGTAAAACTCTAGCTTCTCCTTATTTAATAGATGGGGCAAATCTTATGCCTTTGTTTAAAAAATAAGGACAAGGCAACCTATGCATCTCATGTCGAAGCTGGAGACATGTGTATTGTTCTAAATGCAAAAGATATTTCTGTTACATGAAGAAAAATGACTGATAATATTTACTAATGACATATAGGGTTGGTAATTCTAGCAAATACCTTTGTATACCTTATTTGTCATTATTATTAATTTTCTTCTGTCATGTGCATTTTGCCATTTCCCCAATAGGTATATTGGCCACCTGAAGGAAAAAAATCTCAAGGACCAGATGGCTAAAGACCCAACTGAAGTGATCTATAAGGCTATCATGTGCATGCTTCCCCGTAATAAATTGAGTGATGTAAGTGAAATTTCATTTATATGTTAGAATTGAGTATTTGAAGAAAAGAACAAAATCCAGTAAAATACCATAAGATCTCATCCATCTTTTCTTTTGTGTGGTTACAAGTGGTTAATATTCCATGTATATTGAATTACTGATGGGCCGTAGCCTATTCTATTCCCTTCCCAATATGCCATTCATCATGTACTAGTTTTATGATGGTATTATCATTTAGCACCCTCTTGCTTTGATTCTCCATGATAGGGATCACACGTTGAGGATATTTGCTGAAGGCGAGCATCCATTCCATGACCGACCTCTCGAACCTTTCGTCATGCCGCCACACCAAGTACGTGAGATGCGCCCCCGGGCAAGACGCGCGATGATCAGGGCACAAAAGAAAGATCAGGACAGGGAAGCTAAGAAAGCAGAGGGAGAAGCAACTAAGAATGGCAAAACTGCGGTCGCGCATAAGTCACCTTCAGATGTGTGTGGACAATGGAGATCGATGATCTTCTACTCGATGCATTTTCTGGATGACGATCTGTGTACCTTTTATCCCTTTGACATGTAGTCTTTCGTCTTGAATTTCATAGACAAGATGCGCTACAATCTTTATCTAGCTTTGTTAAGGTAGCCATATTGTTGAGAAGCCTGCTGAGTTGAGTTGAGGCACTAGAACCCGCAAAAGCTCAAACTTACTCTGAATTTTCTTTTCTTAAACCTGTAACTGGGATCTTGTATTGCAAATAAAATTCATCGCATTATGTAGAACAATGTAGGTTCACATTCATATCTTGAATGGAGCAGATAACTCATAAGGTCTAGCTATATAGCTCACCCTATTTTTGTCAAAAAGAATGTTACAATACTAATTTCTGGAATAAAGGTAATACTATTCTATGAATGATTTTTTTTAAGAAAAAGAAAAACCAGCACCATTATTTTTACGATTAACTATTTTTACAAGAAAACCTTGAGATTCATTTTTTTTTCTTTGAGTCCACCTTGAGATTCAGCTAGCACAAATAGCTTTTTTTTTCGAGACAAAGCACAAATAGCTTTCATGGCCATCAATAATACTAGTGGCCCAACAATAGCCCATTAAGGCCTTAAACCCTAATGCGAAACCTTTCACTGCCTCTCTCCCTCAACTCCCGTGCACCGCGTCTCCACCACACAAGAGAACTACCACAGCACCTCGCCGCCGCCGCCGCCGCCGAGGACGTCGACGTCGACGATGTGGAGTTCGCGAGCTCGCGCCCTCCTCCTGCTCCGCTCGTCCGTCCCCAGGTCGGCACCGCCGCAGCAAAATCCACTTCGGAGCTTGACCCGAGCCCCACCCCCGCCACCACGCCTTCTCTCCCGCTTCCTCTCCTCCTCCTCCCCGGAGGCCCTGCCGGACGCCCCCTCCTCCGCTGCGGAGGCCCTCCCGGATGATCCCTTCGCCTTCGCGCCCGGCGTTGTATCCGGATCGGCTGATCCCACCGAGGCCGACGAGGACAACCTGGCCGCGCTGTGGGAGGAGGATGCGGGCGACGCCGACGACATCTTCGTCTCCCCCGCCTCCTCCGAACCCGCCGACTCTGAGGCCAGCGACGAGGAGGTCGCCCGCGTCCGCGCCGTCGTGCAGTCCACCCCGGAGGACCAGATCCCCTCCGCCATCGCCGACATGGTCGTTGACTTCACCGAGCCGCTCCTAGCCGCCATCCTCCTCTCCGCCGAGAACTGCTCTGGTAAAAAGCTACTCCTCTTGTTCAAGTCTGCCGGGAAGAACAACCCTGATGTCAAGAGCCTTGCCAATCTTGATATCGTCGCGAGCAAGGTTGCTGATTCCGCCGAGATTGACAAGATGGACGCGTACATGCTCTGGGATTTGGTGAAGGAAATGGGCAGTATGCCCGGCTCATTGAACACCCCACTGTTGAACAGAGTGCTAGCAATGTTCTGGAAGCTTCAGAAATCGAAGGCGGCGCTAGAGGTGCTTGACAAGTTCAGTGAGTTTGGCTGTACTCCGGACGGCGACAGCTATTATCTGGCGATTCAAGCAGCTGGAAAGAAGTCCATGGTTGGTGCTGCATGGGGAGTTTGCGAGAAGATGATTAGCTCTGGGTGCTTCCCTGATGGGAAGAAGGCCGGTGAGATCGTGACCTTCTTTTGCCAGGGGAAGAAGGTGACGGAGGCACATTCAGTATACCTAGCAGCAAAGGAGAAGAAGGTTCAGATTCCTACATCAGCCTTGGATTTCCTTGTTGGTGCTTTGGCGAAGAATGATGAGACTATTGGTACGGCTCTGGAGCTGCTAGAGGAATACAAAGGAAAATCTCTTAAGCATGCAGGCAAGTCCTTTGCTGCCGTTATACATAGTTTGTGCAGGATGAAGAATGTGAAGGATGCAAAGAAGCTGTTGATGAGGATGGTGAATCTTGGCCCAGCTCCTGGTAGTGCAGTGTTCAACTTTGTCATCACAGGATTGTCTAAAGAGGGAGAAATGGAGGACGCAAAGGATTTGATAAGAGTGATGGAGAGCCGAGGGCTGCGCCCTGATGTTTATACATACAGTGTGATCATGAGTGGCTATGCAAAGGGAGGCATGATTGATGAAGCCCATTCTCTACTTCGCGAAGCTAAGAAGATCCATCCAAAATTAAGCAGGGTTACTTATCACATTCTAATCCGTGGTTACTGCAAGATGGAGGAGTTCGAGAAGGCCCTGGAGTGCCTAAAGGAGATGAAGGAGGATGGGTTGCAGCCAAACATGGATGAGTATAACAAACTCATCCAGTCGTTATGTCTGAAGGCTATGGACTGGAGGACAGCTCAGAAGCTCCTGGAGGAAATGGAGGGCAGTGGATTATGCCTTAAGGGCATTACCCGCAGCCTCATAGCAGCAGTCAAGGAGTTGGAAATGGAAGAGGCGTCCAAAGACAGCCAAGAAGCATAGTTTCTCTAGGATACGCTTGGAGTGACACAGCCACTAATCAGTTTTGGGGAATCACCCTCTTTTTGCTCTCTGCATCTCTGGTGAGGTTATGAAAAACACCATCTTTTGTACTTGTCTGCTTGTTGTTAGATGCTAAAATAATATTGCATTTGTATTATAAATGCTGGACCGGAAGGGATGCATATTTATTTTTGGTCTAGAGTTTCTGCTTCTGTAGAAGTAGAACCGAGAATTTCCATGCAATTTTGATCCAATCTTCATGACAATTCAACGGAGGATACATCTTTGTCTATTCCCAAAGCAAGAGGCCTTGCAAACCGAAAAATCTATTCTTTTGGAATGTGCCTAACAAATCAAAAGGGAAGTAGTAAAAAGGAAAACATGTTGATGCAGCAGCAGGTACCTGTTGGTGCTTTGGTGCATGATATGCAAGAACATGCCTATGTGCCGTTATCATGTAAAATATCGGAGTGACAACGCTATTATTGTTAACCTGTAATTTATAGGCTTGTTGGCCATTGGTGTCTTATTCAGGGAAGATACTTGATTGATCTGGTTTTTAAGGACATGTCTTTACTAATTTGATCTGCTATATACTGGAGTACTTTTCTGGGAATGAACTTGATTTATCATTGATGTGTATGAGTGTATCCACATATAACTCTCCTGGGCAGTATGATCTGTTGTGGCTATAGCATAGGGTTCGTCTATTTGATGAGTTTAGTGTCGACAATTTAGTATTTTATTCGGTTTCTCTTTTATTTGTAATCTGTTGAAAACACAGAACCGTACCTGCCCAGTTCTGCATTCCATGTCACTACCAAGCTTAGTTTACTGCGATCGTCGCACTTCTTTGTGCATAGAGCAAGCTGAATTCCCAGCCGCTCGAGGTAAGTGGTACTCGAAATAAATCTCAGCTAGACCGGTTTTGAACAATCGTCTGGTTAAGGCCTAATCAGGAGTAGATGCTTTGTGCAGTGAGACATGATTGTGTATTGAAAACCAGGAAGTTTCTGAAGATTTTTTTTCCGAACAATCACCGCGGGGGAATGGGGGGGGGGGGGTCCCACCTAAATATATCACTCAAAGGCCCAGAGGGCAAGTTATATCAAGGGTTACAACGAGAGGAGAGGTACAGGCGCCAAGACACGACAACCTCCATACTCACATTGGTCGTTAAAGCGTAAAGCTGAAGATTTGATTGTGTATCCAAAACAGACATTTCAGGGCTACTTTCTTCAGAAAAGAGAGATGCTAGGCCTCCTTGGGTTTATAGGATAGGAATACCATAGTAGTAGGAAACTTGTAGGAAATGAGATGTCATTTATCTCAAATCCTATGAATATGAATAGCAAGAGAGATGTTCTTTGATTCACTTAGGATTTTTTCTGTTGTGTCTAGTCTAACGTTTATTTTCATATGAAATGTGGAAGATAGGAAGAATTCGTCCATATAGGAATAGGATTCTATTCCTACAAACCAAAGGATTCTAAAGGAAAATTTTCAATAAAAATCATGTCCTATGGAATTCCTTCGTCCTCCAAACGAAAAGGAGGTCTGAACAAGTGTTATGTCTCGTCAGTGCTGTCGTGCTTGACAGGAGAAGGCTAACGAGAAACCGGCCCAGAACTGGGACTGAAGTGCTGGCTGCAGGCAGAAGCTGTGGTTGCTCACTCTGAGACCACAATAGCAATAGGTCCTGTGATTGCGCCAAGGCTTTGATTCTGCATTCTGCATTCTGCAAACTGGTTGCCTCATCGATCATTCAACACGCGGTTGGTCTATTGCTTCGGTTGCTTGATCTGTTGGATTGATATAAAATACTGTCGTGTCGTGGTCAGCTGTCAGTACTCACCCATTTTACTTCTCTTCGTGCATAGTGTGAC
The DNA here is from genome assembly GCA_039707655.1 of Elymus sibiricus. NCBI lineage: Eukaryota > Viridiplantae > Streptophyta > Magnoliopsida > Poales > Poaceae > Elymus > Elymus sibiricus. The sequence goes on along the minus strand of CM077667.1, from coordinate 424,477,261 downwards.
AGGAGTAGTATAAATTCCTGGCGCTGACGCTGCTGTTAGTTACGCTGTCAAGTGATGCCTGATGATCGACGCGATCACACTTGACAAGCTGCGCAAGCACGGTGCACGGCCACGTGCCCACGCACATGCCTTGGTCTCGGTCGTCGTTTGAGCCAAGGTACCCGGAGCTACTCTCTGTCCCATAATAAGCGTTTAAAAAAAAAAAACAATGTCCGATCGAAAAAAACGGAAATAAACAGTGGCCGCCCATGGTGACAATCAGAATCTGATCCGAGTGTTATCATGCACATTTGCATTTTCCATGCGCTTGGGAAGATAAGCTAGAGTACTCACTGGTGTATTGTTTTGGGTTTCTGTAAACTGAAGCTCTGCCGGCCACTCGCATCTTCTATAGGGATGCGGCCAGACAAATGGATGGCGGCAGATTGTGCGCGTGTTTTTATATTTCAAGTGCTCTACTTGTTTTTATATTTCAAAAGTGCTGTACTTGCTGTCCGAAATTCGAAATGGTCGGTCAGACGCGAGTTGCAGCAAGTAATTGTATGGTACCACCTCCGTTCGCAAATGTAAGGTGTTCTAAAAATATCTGAATCGAACGTATATAGACATGTTTTAGGTGTTTTTTTTTCACTCATTTCAGTTTGTACATAAGTAGTCCATATTAAAATATCTAAAATATTTTATATATGTAAACAGAGATAGTAGGATATAAATTTTCTACTAATCCACTCCAAATTCATTGGGTTCTTCCATGGCACCTATGTTGCTATCGCTGAAATAAAACCATGACCACATTCAACTGTCAGATGAGACAAAAAGCAAAGCTATCCAGTAGCATGTTTTTTTTTTTGTAGGAAAAAAATTCCAGTCTATTTATCAACCGTCAAGGTAGTGCAAAGAACATCAGAAATAAAAGTTACATCCAAGTCCGTAGACCACTTAGCGACGACTACAAGCACTGGAGCGAGCCGAAGACGCGCCACCGTCATCGCCCCTCCATCCTCGGGCCGGGCAAACCATATTGTATTAGACAATCGGGAAGCCGTCGTGCTAAGGCCCCAGAGGACCAGCGCACTAGAACAGCAACCGCCGCCGACGAAGAGAAGCGTAGATCGAAAGCATCCAACATGTAGACACGCAAACATATACAAACGAAGGCCGGATCCACCAAAGACAAACGCCGATCGAATCCCGCGAGATCCGTCGGAAACAAACCTCCACACGCCCATCGACGATGCTAGAAGCACCATCGTGACAGGGACTAGGCGGGGAGAACCTTATTCCACCTTCTAGAAGCTGTCGCCGCCCCGCCTTCCCGAGTAGGACACAAATCCTACCAAAACACAAGAAAATACCTAAATATGAAGCCCTCCCGTCGGCAAGTACAAGGATCCACCGCGCCTCCATGGCCCTAAGACCATAGGAAGACGAGGCAGATCGGTGGTTGCGCAGCGGGAGGCAGCAAAAACCCTAGCTTCGGGTGCCCTCGGAGCGTGTCGCTGAGGAAATTCTCCTACGAAAGAAATTACATAGATTAAGTGTCAATCAAAAAGTCATTTTGGAGGACGACACCCACATGCAAATTAGCTTGTCCCTACATGTGTTAATATGACAACCTTTACGTTTTAATAGTTGAAATTTGGTGAAAGTTGACAAAAACTTAATATTACGATAATCAAATTTTAATAGTTGAAACTTGGTAAACTTTTTAAAACTTGTCAAACATATTCAAGAGTGGTTTTGTTCCAAAACCCTCGTTGCAAGGAACACAAATTTGCAAAGAAAACATAAATTAAACTTTCGGTTCAAAAGATGTATCCGATTCAAAATTTGAAGTGAAAAGAAATAAAATAGGAGATGGGGTGGGTGGAGCATGCATTTTCTGCAGAAAGTTGCATGTATGCCCCCCGTAAAGTAATTAAGCGCCAAACACATGTAGAGTACAAGTCATTCGTGGATCATGATGGTCATATCTACAACCCAGATACCGACACCACATGGCTCGTCCTTTGAGGGTGTGTTTGGTTACTCACCTTCACTTGCACGAGTCCTGAGTATCAACTCACCATGTCCCCGCTAGCATGTCCTCGCTTAGCCTGGTCCAGTCATTGACATAACCAAACGGTGGGGAAAAGTAAGAGCTCGTATGAAAGTAGGTGAGGGTTGGTAGATTTGCATGTGCTACGTTTGGTCGGCGGCGTGGTGTATGTGGTGTGAGAGAGCCATGCAAGTGTCAGGGGATCTTTTTCGCCCCGTGTTGCGTGCGTGCGTGCTTGCATGAGTAGAAACAACCAATTTGGGCATTCCTCTCGAGCCAAGTTTTGAGGTCCTTTGAGCATCGTGCTGGCCAGAACTTGGACAACACCTGCTGACGAGGAAGAGGAAGAGGAAGCCCCTACTCACCTCAAGAAGTTGAGGCCATTTCTGCCAGCACATGATGATGTTCATCCAGAGGCAGAAGATATGAAGAAGAGGAAAGATAAAGGATTCAGAAAGTGGAGATCCACCGATCCTTATGCTCCAAGATCAAGGAAGATTGATGTGTGATGTCTACTACACAATTTTATTCTTGTAGACTCGTGTTGGGCCTCCAAGCGCAGAGTTTTGTAGGACTGTAGCAATTTTCCCTCAAGTGGATAACCTAAGGTTTATTAATCCGTGGGAGGTGTAGGATGAAGATTGTCTCTCTCAAACAACCCTGTAGTCGAATACAAACAATCTCTTGTGTCCCCAACACACCCAATACAATGGCAAATTGTATAGGTGCATTAGTTCGGCGAAGAGATGGTGATACAAGGCAATATGGATAGTAGATGTAGGTTTTTTGTAATCTGAGATAATAAAAACAGCAAGGTAACAATTTATAAAAGTGAGCACAAATGGTATTTCAATGATTGTAAACAAGGTCTAGGGTTCGTACTTTCACTAGTGCAATCTCTCAACGGTGCTAACATAATTGAATCATATAACCATCCCTCAACGTGCAATAAAGAACCATTCCAAAGTTCCTATCTAGCGGAGAACATAAGATGAAATTGTTGTAGGTAGCAAAACCACCTCAAAGTTATCCTTTCCAATCAATCTATTGAGCCATCCCTATAAGTGTCACAAACAGCCCTAGAGTTTGTACTAGAATAACACCTATGATACACATCAATCAACTCTAGTGTCACCTAGATACTCTAATGTCACCACAAGTATCCATGAGTTAATTATTCGACATGCATCAAACAATTTCAGATTCATCATATTCAATCCAACACAAAGAACTTCAAAGAGTACCCCAAGATTTCTATCGGAGGAAGTAGGACGAAAACGTGCATCAACCTATGTGCCTAGATCACCCCAATGTCACCACGGGGATCCACAAGTTGATAACCAAAACATATATCAAGTGACTCAATAGAATACCCCATTGTCACCATGGGTATCCACATGCAAGACATACATCAAGTGCTCTCAAATCCAAAGTATTCAATCCAACATAACAAGATCTTAAAGGGAAAGACTCAATTCATCGCATCAAGATAGAGAGGGAAGAACACCATATCATCCAACTATATTAACAAAGGCCGAGATATATCAAGATCGTGCCATCTCAAGAACACGAGAGAGAGAGAGAGAGAGAGAGAGAGAGAGAGAGAGAGAGAGAGAGAGAGAGATTAAACACATAGCTACTGGTACATACCCTCAGCCCCGAGGGTGAACTACTCCCTCCTCGACATGGAGACCGCTGGGATGATGAAGATGGCCTCCGGTGATGATTTCCCCCTCCGGCAGGGTACCAGAAAAGGGCTCCGGATGAGATCGTGATGACCCACAAGTATAGGGGATCAATCGTAGTCCTTTCGATAAGTAAGAGTGTCGAACCCAACGAGGAGCAGAAGGAAATGACAAGCGGTTTTCAGCAAGGTAATTTCTGCAAGCACTGAAATTGTAGGTAACAGATAATTTGATAGCAAGGTAATTGGTAACGAGCAAGTAATGGTAACGGTAAATAAGGTGCAGCAAGGTAGCCCAATCCTTTTGAGGCAAAGGACAAGCCAGAACAATCTCTAGTAATAGGCAAAGTGTTCTTGAGGGTACACGGGAATTTCATCTAGTCACTTTTATCATGTTGGTTTGATTCGTGTTCGCTACTTTGATAATTTGATATGTGGGTGGACCGGTGCTTGGGTGCTGTTCTTACTTGAACAACCTCCCACTTATGATTAACCCCCTCGCAAGCATCCGCAACTACGAGAAAAGTATTAAGATAAAATCTAACCATAGCATTAAACGTTTGGATCCAAATCAGCCCCTTACGAAGTAGCGCATAAACTAGGGTTTAAGCTTCTGTCACTCTAGCAACCCAGCATCTAATAACTACTCCACAATGCATTCCCTTAGGCCCATGAATGGTGAAGTGTCATGTAGTCGACGTTCACATGACACCACTAAGGGAATCACAACATACATATCATCAAAATATCGAACACATATCAAATTCACATGATTACTTGCAACATGACTTCTCCCGTGACCTCAAGAACAAAGGTAACTACTCACAAATAATAATCATGCTCAAGATCAGAGGAGTATTAAATAGTATAATGGATCTGAACATATAATCTTCCACCAAATAAACCATATAGTAATCAACTACGCAAGGTAATCAACACTACTAGTCACCCACAGGTACCAATCTGAGGTTCCGGTACAAAGATTGAACACAAGAGATGAACTAGGGTTTGAGAGGAGATGGTGCTATTGAAGATGTTGATGAAGATTGGCCTCCCAAAGATGAGAGGGGTGTTGGTGATGAGGATGGCTTCGATTTCCCCCTCCGGGAGAGAAGTTCCTCCGGCGGAATCGCTCCGCCGGAGGGCAAAAGTGCTCCTGCCCAAGTTCTGCCTCGAGGCGGCGGTGCTTCATCCCGAAAGTCCTCCTCTAATTTTTTTAGGTCAAATGTGACTATATACCAGAATATGGGCACCGAAGGTGGGCCGAGGAGGCCACAACCCATCAGGGCGCGCCTAGGGGGGTCTGGCGCGCCCTGGTGGGTTGTGCCCACCAGGTTTGCCCCCTCCGGTAGTTTTCTGCTCTAGTATTTTTTATTTATTCCAAAAATAATCTCCGTAAAATTTCAGATTCATTGGAGTTGTGCAGAATAGGTATCTCTGATGTGCTTTTCTTGGGTCCAGAATTCCAGCTGCCGGTATTCTCCCTCTTTGTGTAAACCTTGCATATTATGAGAGAAAAGGCATTAGAATCACTCCCCAAAGCATTATTATTCAACAAAACATAATAAATAACAGTAGGAAATCATGATGCAAAATGGACGTATCAACTCCCCCAAGTTTAGACCTCGCTTGTCCTCAAGCGAAAACCGATATTGAAAAGCATGTCCACATGATTTGAGAGAGAGGTGTCGATAAAAACAAAATACGGACATAATAGCATCATGCTTATTATCATAACAGCAACAAACTCTATCAGAAAACTTATTCAATACATTTTTATCATATAACTTCTCATGAACAAGTAACAATTCATCACAACATAGAAGTATGAAGCATAAACTTTATTGAAAACCAACAAACTGTGTTCTCAGTCAACTTTGCAACTACAATTCATCATATTTTCAGGAAGAGTCTCATGTCGGAGCCTTTTGGCAAGTCCACATACTCAACCATCATTTAGTCTTCTATGATTGCTAACACTCACGGTATACCCATGAACAAAAAGTTTCAACCGGACACATAGGAAGATAGGGGCTTATAGTTTCGCCTCCCAACGTATTCACCTCAAGGGTGGTGTTAACAATAATAACTCATGCCCACCCATATCCAACTAGATATATGTGCCTAGATCTTTCCTCACCAAATGATGCTTGCAAAAGGAAAAAGTAAAAAGGAGTAGGGAAGAATACTTTGACTCTTGCATAAAAGTAAATACATAAAAGTAAAAGATAGTCCCTTCGCAGAGGGAAGCAGAGGTTGTCATGCGCTTTTTGGTTTGTATGCCCAATCCCTTAATGTAAAAGAACGTCACGCTATATTGCCCCCTATGATAGCAACCTTTATTATGCAGTCCGTCGCTTTTATTACTTTGCCATCATAAGTTCGTATAGCGCTCAATTTTCTCTTACACAAATTGATCAAAACACTTTTAGAAGCAATTTTTATTGCCTTATTGCACCGATGACAACTTACTTGAAGGATCTTACTCGATCCATAGGTAGGTATGATGGACTCTCAAAGAATGAGTTTGGTTTTGGGTTTTTGAATGCACAAGTAGTATCTCTACTTAGTGCGGAATTTTTGGCTAGCAAAGATATTGAGCAAGCACCACATGTTGAAGGATCTATGACAATATAACTTCTATGTGGATATGAACAAACATAAATCAGTACGTTGTCTTCCTTGTCCAACGTCAACAATTTTGACATATAATATTTAATGAGGGCTCACAATCATAAAAGATGTCCAAGATAGTGTATTTGCATGTGAATCTTCTCTTCCCTTATTAATTCTTTCATGAATTGCATCATTGACCAATGCTATGTTTGTCAATCTCCAATAAACTTTACTACTTATACTTTTCCTTATGTGATGTCATTACTCACCATAAGATTAGCATATGATTCTTTTCATTTATTTCTCTTTATTTTTATTTTGATTGCAACAAGAAAGTAGAGAGACAAAAACTCAAACTAAACTTTATTATATCTCTCTCACTCGATTACATAGATAAATAGGCCACGAAACTAACACACGAAAATAGATCATGCTAAACTTTTATTCAACTAAAGCAAAGAGAAACTAAAGATTGAACTAAAATAGGTAAAAGTGAATAAAAGTGATGGTGATACGATACCGGGGCACCTCCCCCAAGTTTGGCTCAAGCCAAGGGGAGTGCCCATACCCGTGTGCTCAAGTCTCCTTTGGTGGTGGTGATGAAGAAGATGGTGGTGATGATGTAGGTGGTGGTGATGATGAAGTATGCTTGTCCTCCAGCTTCCAGGGCAAGGGCTCCCCATCATAAGTTGACGCGAGAGTCCCCTGAGTCCTGCAACTGGCAGCTAAACTCATACCTTTAAAGCTTGCCTCATATTCAAAGACTTGATTTTGAAGATCATAAACTTGGCTCTGTAGAAAATTAGTTTGCTTGTTGAGGGTGGAGATGATGTCCTTCGCAGATCGGCCATCCACCACCTGATCACGGGTGAATTCCGTGATCATGGAGTGATTGGCACCAAGTCCGTACTCCACCATCTTCTGGCACTTGAAAATTTCCTGTTCCACCGCCTCGAGCCTAGCCTCCATGCTTCCGGTCTTCTTGGATCCCTGAACATCGCGGATGTGGAGCACCCCTTCACACATCTCAATGGCTTGAGGGTGCTTCATCAGCTCCGACAAGTACGGATTGATGACCTTCTCGAAGAACTTGTCCTTGGAGGAGCTTGGTAGAGCCATGGAGATCTAGATCTGACGAGAAACAACAAGAAACAAGAACAAAGGATTTTTCTGCGATGCGGTTGTCAAAGCAGTCGAGGGTATATATAAAGAATTTTTATTCTTGGAAAACAAGCATATGGAAGGAAAACGGAGTCGGGAAGGTGTCCGAGGTGGGCACAACCCACCAGGGCACGCCCAGGTGAAAGGATGTGGATGTCGCCTAGAGGGGGGGGGGTGAATAGGCGCTTTAAAATAATTACGGTTTAGGCTTGAACAAATGCGGAATAAAACTATCGTTTAATTAGTCAAGCACAAAACCTAAAACAACTAGGCTCACCTATGTGCACCAACAACTTATGCTAAGCAGGATAGACAACTAAGTGATAGCAAGATATATAACAAGAAACAATATGGCTATCACAAAGTAAAGTGCATAAGTAAAGGGCTCGGGTAAGAGATAACTGAGGCACGCGGAGACGATGATGTATCCCGAAGTTCACACCCTTGCAGATGCTAATCTCCGTTCGGAGCGGTGTGGAGGCACAATGCTCCCCAAGAAGCCACTAGGGCCACCGTAATCTCCTCACGCCCTCGCACAATGCAAGATGCCGTGATTCCACTAAGGGACCCTCGAGGGCGGTCACCGAACCCATACAAACAAGGTTGGGGCAAACTCCACAACTTAATTGGAGGCTCCCAACAACACCACGAAGCTTCACCACAATGGATTGTGGCTCCGAGGTGACCTCAAATGCCCGGGGCAATCTCCACAACCTAATTGGAGACCCCGAAGCTTGCCCGGAGCTTTGCACCACAATGATTGAGCTCCGAGGCACCACCAACCGTCTAGGGCGCCAAAGCACCCAAGAGGAACAAGCTCTAGGGTGCTCAAACACCCAAGAGTAATAAGCTTCTCAACTTCTCATTTCCACGTATCGCCGTGGAGAACTCAAACCTATGCACCAAATGCAATGGCAAGGACACACGGAGTGCCCAAGTTCTTCTCTCCCAAATCCCACCAAAGCAACTAATGCTAGGGAGGAAGATGAGAGGAAGAACGAAGAAGAACACGAAGAACTCCAAGATCTAGATCCAAGGGGTTCCCCTCACTTAGAGGAGAAAGTGATGGTGGAAATGTGGATCTAGATCTCCTCTCTCTTTTCCCTCAAGAACTAGCAAGAACCATTGGAGGTATTGAGAGTTAGCAAGCTCGAAGAAGGTCAATAATGGGGGAAGAACACGAGCTGAAGAGATAAGGTTCAATGGGGAAGAAGACCCCCTTTTATAGTTGGGGAAAAATCCAACCGTTATGCTCACAGCCCACACAGAGCGGTACTACCGCTCATGGGAGCGGTACTACCGCTCGTCCTCATGGTACTACCGCTAGGGATAGCGGTACTACCGCTAAGGGTAGCGATACTACTGCTAGCGAGCGGTACTAAAAAATTACTTCCATGCCTACCTCCGCTGAGGCTTAACACGAGATTTTGGTCCGGAGCGGTAGTACCGCTCTGGAGCCGCGGTAGTACCGCTCTGGAGCGGTAGTAAAAAATTACATCCGCTTTAGCCGCGGTAGTACCACTGCAGCCTTTACCAAAACTGCCACAACTTCTGCAAACGGATTCTGAATTCAACGAAATCAAGTTTGTTGGAAAGCTAACGACATGGGCTAACACAATCTTGATAGAAATATCAATAAGAAGCAAATGAGAAAAGGCCCATAAGAAAATGGTGAGAACCCTTCCTCGGATAAGACCGGTAAAACCTCCAACACCGAAAACGCAATAGAAGAAGCATATGAAATCCGTTTTCGATGTACTAGAGCTTGTCACGAAGATAACCACAAGCTCTAAAACCTCAAAAAGAGAAAATACAAATAAGAATCAAGAAAAATGATGCAAGGATGCAATGGTTTGAGCTCTCGACGAACGATACGATCAAGCTACTCACTTGAGAGCCCCCCTTGATAGTACGGCTATCGATCCTATAACCCGGTCTCCAAACTATCACCATGAGACCGGTAAAATAGAAAACCTATCAAGGGCAAACCTTTGCCTTGCATGAAGTCCACTTGAGCTAGATGATGACGATCTTGATTCCCTCAAGTTGGACCACCTTTCGTGATTGCGTTGGCTCGATGAAGGCTAGTTGATTGCTCCCCCATACTCCACTATGGGTGAGTCACTCTTCGGCACACCTTCACAAGTCCATTGTCACCACAATGGACGGCAAGCTACAAGCATGATTTCTTCGTGATGCTTCACTTGAACTTGCACACCGCAACCTTGATGACGATCACCACTTGATGTCATCTTCCATGGGTTGTATGGGATCTTCCTCTTGATGCAATCCCATGGAAATATACCTAACCCTACAAAGAACACTCACGTAGACCATGGGTTAGTACACAAAGTGTAATGGACAATGCTTACCATACCATGGGATCACTTGATCCTTCTCGGTATATCTTGTACGCTTTGTGTGTTGATCAACTTGGTTCATCCTTTGACTTAGTCTTGATCAACCTTGTATCTTATTTTCTCTCTTCATAAAGATGATGTCTTGAAGGTAAACATGAATGCTCACACAGTCTTCTTCTTCAAGACATGCTTGCAGTAAGCTCAACTCTTACATGGCCAATCTTTGGATAACACCTTGAATACCACATGACCAATCTTTGGATAACACCTTGAATACCACCTTGGTCACCATATAAACTCCTTGAAACCAACAGATGGACTTCAAGAAGTACCTACGGACAAATCCTTCAAATATAACTCAAGGCAACCATTAGTCCATAGGGGTGTCATCAATTACCAAAACCACACATGGAGAAAAGTGCTCTTACAATCTCCCCCATTTTGGTAATTGATGACAACCACTTTCAAGAGAGTTTATATAAGGAAAGAAGCACAACCAAGCACACACACACATGCAGAGCAATGCATGGGTGTGAGATGCAACTGCTTAAGCAATAAAAGCAAAACTCTCTAAGCTTTCCAAACTAAACTCTCTAAACTTCTCCCCCATTGGCATCGATTGCTAAAATGGGCGAAAAGCTTAGAAAGCCAATATAATAGGAGTTCCTCCAAAAGGTTTGTATTTCTCAAAATATGAGTGCAATGAAATACACATATCCAATGATAAGTAGTTGGAGGAAAACAAACTATATTGAGGATCCAAAGATTACAAAAAGGATCGTATGGCACAAAGACATACACCAGAGTGAAGCAAGCAATCAAAAGATACCAATTGGAACAATCAATCACATGGTCCTACCAGCCACATGAATAAAAGATATTATGATATGGGCAAAAGAGTGTTTATAAAGAAACTAGAGGAGCTCCCCATGATTTGTGCACAAATAAGAATTTTTTGTATTTGAATACAAGTGCACAAAATAGGACCATGACTCCCCCAAAATCAATATAAACACACAACAAGTGCAAGCAAGTAGATAAGACAATAAGAATATCACTTGCACCAAACATATGGTTGAGCAACATGTAAAAGAGGCAATTTAATAATAGGCTCAACCAAAATGATGTGTGTGAGTCATGGAAAAGCACTTTGAGAAGACTAGTATAAGGATGAGCATTAAGCATGAACATAGTCTTGAAGAAATGAGACACAAAGTGCATGCCATATCCTTCCCACACACACAAACCACTGGCAAATGGGTCCACAAGCTTACTAATAAGAGAATTAAAAACCAAAGCTTGTGACAACCCCTGGTGAAGATAGGAAATAATAGCATTGTCAGGAGGAGGGATACCAATCGAAATGGCAAAACCCTCATGAAGACAAGCATGAGGAAAATAATCTTCACCACCAAAGAGTGCATCAAGATGCAAGGATATAAGATCCGCACTCAAGACAGATTCTTTCACGAAACCACCAAGTAAATAAAAAGGAAATGCAACGGTGGACGTGAAAGAAAAGAGGATATCAACTAGAGATGTAACTTCTCTCATGTGTATAAGATTCTAGGTAGAGGGCAATCATGATGATATATCCACAAAGAATGATGTACACACGAAATAGTTACAAGAAGGAACAAACAAGATATCCAAAAGGAAGTCATAAATATACCAATAAGATCTTTGCTTGAAAGCATAGCACATAGCCTAATATTTTCTTATTGTACATAAATGAACTCCCAAGACACGAACATCAAAGACATCACAACTAGCAATATGACATCATCGTTGAGACGCTTTGAGAAAGGAAACAAGTACCACAAGAATGACTCAAGAAATTCATGCCATTATGCAACCTACAAAAGGTTGAATGCAAGAAATGTATGCATGAAGTAGATACTTGTTACCGAGATAGCATTGGATGATGTAGTAGACAATGGTTCATCGATCATCCTAGTATGGCTCCAATAAGCACATGGTGTCAACACCTTCCTTGTAAGTGGGCCGAGTGCCCAATGTATCTCCAATTGTTCCTAGAACAACACCACAAACAAAGTGGTACCCAAACTTATTGGGACCAAAGAGTTAGAGGACCAACAACACATAGGACAAACTCCACATAAATATGTGCATATAGATATGAAATTGAATTTCATGCACACTTTAGCCAATTTATGTCATAGTGGAGTTTCCCCTACATATTGGGTCAAGGAAAGAGAGCATGCCAACGAAAGTACATGTAGTAAATATGCATGCTCAAGGCTTTCAAGAATCAAATCAACACACAGTTGATAAGATACCGAAAGATAAGGTATCAAGTGAAAATAAGATACCAAACGAAAAATTATCACTTGACGGATACCAACTAAAAGATACATCAAGGAATGAGATATCCATTGACACATGCCAAATAGAAGGAAACAAGATACCAATTGAAGGAAAACAAGAGGTATCAAGTTCCCAAAAGAGAGCTAGGTTCCAAACAAACCAAACCCTCCGCAAATTTTCATGATGGCACAAAGCACCATAGAGAAATGGCTTGCCTCCCATCAACACACACTTGATGAAGATCGAAAGATTTTTTATGATAAAAACATAAAGAGAGTGTTCTAAAGAAAATATGATAGCTCCCCCAAGAGATGTGCATTATATAGAATTTGCATTTGAATACAAAATGCACACGATGGGATCATCACTTTCCCTATATCTATAGAAACACTAGAAATGCTCAAAAAGATCCACAAGAGGCAAGGAAGACAAACGATAAATAAACACCTATGTAAAGATGATTAGCAAATTCTACCACTTAAAAGGAATACCAATTGTCAAAGGACAAGAAGTATTTGGAAATAATTCCCATTGGTAGATTGCAAATAGATCCAACATCATCTTTACTCCTAAATCACAAGCAAATGACACTTGTAGAGCTAGCATGCCACCTAGGAACAAGATAAATTATAATATCAACTCTAAGTGGCAATATCTCAAATGTACACATTCTCTGGGCTTGTAATATGCACATAGCATATTACTCCCCCATAATGTGGTAACCCAACGTTAATAACAAGTGGCAAAGGAAATCCAACAAGAGATGATTAATGGACCATTTAGAATTTGAATTTCTCATGAGAAGACATACCATATAGAAGCTAGATAATCTTGTAATATCAATACTAAGTGGTATTCCTCATGTACACACATTTTAGGATTGTGAAGTGCACAAAGCACATCACTCCCCCAAAATGGGATAATCCATTAATCTCTCAAAAGAGCCAACTAAGAGAAGATAAGATGCAAAAAGGCTCAACACAATACGCACACGTACATGATGTGCAAACCAACATACCCATACTTGATTACTCAAGATAAGCAAGCCGGAGGTACACCATATACAAATACATGCAAGGTACAAAACCACAACATGCAAAGGGGCAAGTAACTATTAATGTAAACAATTTAAGTACAAGTTACCGCAAGGAGGACATTGTATATAGGATAGAAACTCGATAGTCAAAATGACTTGGCTTGAGATAATATGAATGATGAAGATCCCTTAATTCTTCATAATGTAGCCAAGTCTCCAATGCCCTCCAACATCACCTATTGATCAAGATTGAGCTTGTTGGTCCCCAACCAAGTTGGGTCCTAAGAGGTTAGTCACAATAGGCTTATCTACCCAAATGGTTCTTTTCTTGACACCACATTGAGTACCAACAAACTTGGCAAACACATTGCCAACCTTATCCTTCCCAAGAGAATAGATATCATCAATAATAATTGGGTTGGATAAGTTACCATTCGTGCATGAAGAAGCAAAGTGACCCTTCTCACGACATAAGTAGCAACATCTACCCTTTACTTTCTTCTCAATTGATTTCTCAACTTGAGGAGCGTTGACTTGGGTCTTCTTGGGAAGAGGCCTTTCTTCAACTTGAGGTTGAGCATGAGATTGAACTTGTGTCCGCTTCCCTTGTTGCTTGTCACTATGGGGCTTCTTCTTCAATTGGCAAGATCTAACATGGTGCCCTTCTATCTTGCACTTGAAGCAAATAATCTTGGCCGAATTCTTGACTTTTTCTTGGCCCTTCTTTTTGTTTCTCTTGGACTTCTTCTTATTATTGGAGTTGAATCCAAGTCCACCTTTGTCATTTGGGGATTTTTGCACACTCAATATATTGTTGAGTGTGGACTCCCCTTCATGACCCTTTTCCAAGTCTTTCTTCAAAGAAGTGACTTGGGCCTTGAGCTCATTGATTTCCTCTACATGGTTAGTATGAACACAAGTACTAGAGGACATATAAGCTTCATCGTTAGAGCAACAAGGCAAGGAAAGTAATTCATCACAAGATGTAGCAACATTATGAGTAGATGAACTACAAGGACTAGCACATGGCAATAAAGCATTTCTACTAGATGTAGTGCTAATGTCCACATGAGGCTCACTAGATGTTACCTTAGTAGTACTAGCCTCATGAGCTATCTTTAGCACATTATGGGATACTAGAAGATCACCATGAGAGCTCGAGAGCTTTTCATGACTTTCTTCCAATTTCCCATAATTGCTAGATAGCAACTCAAGTTGAGCCCTTAGCTCAACATTCTCCTTAAAAATGGATGCTTCACAAGAAATAGAGTTAGTAGCACAATCATCATCATTAACAACAAAAGGAGAAGGCAACTTGGCAAGCTCTTTAGCATATGCAGCTTCAAGTTGAGAATGAGACTCCGTGAGTTCAATGAGCGAACTCTTAATGACCCTTGAGCCATTTTCGAGGTGCTCAAAGTCCTCAAGGAGTTTAGCATGTGCAACTGCAAGCTTATCATTTTTAGTTCTAAAATCATTAGCCACCTCGAGAGCTCTATCATGGGATTCCTTTAATCTAGATAATTCTAGAGCAAAGGTTTCCTCAAGAGATTCCTTGGTGGTTTGTTCATTTTCAAGAGCTTGAGATAGCTCCGCGATCTCATTAGCATAATCACGCTCATGACCTTCCATTTTATCAATGGTGGCCTCATGCTCCTCGAGATGAGCTTCCAACTCCTCAATATATTTCTTGCCCTCAATTGCAATAGACATGATTTCCATGAAGTTGGAACGAGCAATTTTATTCTTATGAAGAGCTTTAAAAACCATTTCTCCCTTAATTTTTAAGGAAGCAATATTATCACTCTCTTCATCATCATCAACATCATCATCATGGGATATATTGGGATTCAAAGTAGGAGATACCTTTGAAGCCTTAGCCATAAGGCAAAAGTGAGAAATAATAGATGATGATGTAGGATCCCTTGACGCACCATTCAAGACCACATCTTGTTCCATGGAGTGTTGGGTTTCCTCTACATTGTTAGCACAACAACTCGAGGAAATAGATACATTTTTATCATGGCAACAAGATATAGCAAGCATATCATCATGAGATTTAGTCGAGCAATTTCTACATGATATGCAAGGACTATCAACACAAGCATGTGAAACATTTAGAGTGCTCGAAGTGTTAAAGTCCAAAGATGAAGCATTGCAATAAGATAGTGATGAAGTATCATCAACAATAAGCCCACTATCACCATTACAATGATCATCACTACTCACCATATCGTTACCTTGTGGCAATCCACATGTAGGTGAAGTAGATGAAGTTGAGAAGACAACACGACCGGAGGTGGAGGGAGAACAATCATCCCTAGAAATCTTGGACACACCATATTTATCTTGAAGCTTTGTCCACAACTCATGAGCATCCAGGAATGGCATGAGTTGAAATATAACTACATTGCTCAAAGCATCAAAAAGCACATTAGAAGCTTGAGCATTGAGATAAGAGTTTTTCTCATCCTCTAAAGATATGTGTTGAGAATCCTTTGGAGGAGAAAAACCCATATCTACAATTCGCTCCAAATATGGGTCCATGACCCTAAAGAGATTAAGCATGCGAATTACCCAAACATCAAAATTTGTGCCATCGAAACTAAGAGTGTCAGAGAATCCTAATCCCCTAGTCGACATCCTTACTCTCTAGGTGGTTAAACCTAATAATGAGAGACCTGGCTCTGATACCAATTGAAAGGATGTGGATGTCGCCTAGAGGGGGGGGGGGTGAATAGGCGCTTTAAAATAATTACGGTTTAGGCTTGAACAAATGCGGAATAAAACTATCGTTTAATTAGTCAAGCACAAAACCTAAAACAACTAGGCTCACCTATGTGCACCAACAACTTATGCTAAGCAGGATAGACAACTAAGTGATAGCAAGATATATAACAAGAAACAATATGGCTATCACAAAGTAAAGTGCATAAGTAAAGGGCTCGGGTAAGAGATAACCGAGGCACGCGGAGACGACGATGTATCCCGAAGTTCACACCCTTGCAGATGCTAATCTCCGTTCGGAGCGGTGTGGAGGCACAATGCTCCCCAAGAAGCCACTAGGGCCACCGTAATCTCCTCACGCCCTCGCACAATGCAAGATGCCGTGATTCCACTAAGGGACCCTCGAGGGCGGTCACCGAACCCATACAAACAAGGTTGGGGCAAACTCCACAACTTAATTGGAGGCTCCCAACAACACCACGAAGCTTCACCACAATGGATTGTGGCTCCGAGGTGACCTCAAATGCCCGGGGCAATCTCCACAACCTAATTGGAGACCCCGAAGCTTGCCCGGAGCTTTGCACCACAATGATTGAGCTCCGAGGCACCACCAACCGTCTAGGGTGCCAAAGCACCCAAGAGGAACAAGCTCTAGGGTGCTCAAACACCCAAGAGTAATAAGCTTCTCAACTTCTCACTTCCACGTATCGCCGTGGAGAACTCAAACCTATGCACCAAATGCAATGGCAAGGACACACGGAGTGCCCAAGTCCTTCTCTCCCAAATCCCACCAAAGCAACTAATGCTAGGGAGCAAGATGAGAGGAAGAACGAAGAAGAACACGAAGAACTCCAAGATCTAGATCCAAGGGGTTCCCCTCACTTAGAGGAGAAAGTAATTGGTGGAAATGTGGATCTAGATCTCCTCTCTCTTTTCCCTCAAGAACTAGCAAGAATCATTGGAGGTATTGAGAGTTAGCAAGCTCGAAGAAGGTCAACAATGGGGGAAGAACACGAGCTGAAGAGATAAGGTTCAATGGGGAAGAAGACCCCCTTTTATAGGTGGGGAAAAATCCAACTGTTATGCTCACAGCCCGCACAGAGCGGTACTACCGCTCATGGGAGCGGTACTACCGCTCGTCCTCACGGTACTACCGCTAGGGATAGCGGTACTACCGCTAAGGGTAGCGATACTACTGCTAGCGAGTGGTACTAAAAAATTACTTCCGTGCCTACCTCCGCTGAGGCTTAACACGAGATTTTGGTCCGGAGCGGTAGTACCGCTCTGGAGCCGCGGTAGTACCGCTCTGGAGCGGTAGTAAAAAATTACATCCGCTCTAGCCGCGGTAGTACCGCTGCAGCCTTTACCAAAACTGCCACAACTTCTGCAAACGGACTCCGAATTCAACGAAATCAAGTTTGTTGGAAAGCTAACGACATGGGCTAACATAATCTTGATAGAAATATCAATAAGAAGCAAATGAGAAAAGGCCCATAAGAAAATGGTGAGAACCCTTCCTCGGATAAGACCGGTAAAACCTCCAACACCGAAAACGCAATAGAAGAAGCATATGAAATCCGTTTTCGATGTACTAGAGCTTGTCACGAAGATAACCACAAGCTCTAAAACCTCAAAAAGAGAAAATACAAATAAGAATCAAGAAAGATGATGCAAGGATGCAATGGTTTGAGCTCTCGACGAACGATACGATCAAGCTACTCACTTGAGAGCCCCCCTTGATAGTACGGCTATCGATCCTATAACCCGGTCTCCAAACTATCACCATGAGACCGGTAAAATAGAAAACCTATCAAGGGCAAACCTTTGCCTTGCACGAAGTCCACTTGAACTAGATGATGACGATCTTGACTCCCTCAAGTTGGACCACCTTTCGTGATTGCGTTGGCTCGATGAAGGCTAGTTGATTGCTCCCCCATACTCCACTATGGGTGAGTCACTCTTCGGCACACCTTCACAAGTCCATTGTCACCACAATGGACGGCAAGCTACAAGCATGATTTCTTCGTGATGCTTCACTTGAACTTGCACACCACAACCTTGATGACGATCACCACTTGATGTCATCTTCCATGGGTTGTATGGGATCTTCCTCTTGATGCAATCCCATGGAAATATACCTAACCCTACAAAGAACACTCACGTAGACCATGGGTTAGTACACAAAGCGTAATGGACAATGCTTACCATACCATGGGATCACTTGATCCTTCTCGGTATATCTTGTACGCTTTGTGTGTTGATCAACTTGGTTCATCCTTTGACTTAGTCTTGATCAACCTTGTATCTTATTTTCTCTCTTCATAAAGATGATGTCTTGAAGGTAAACATGAATGCTCACACAGTCTTCTTCTTCAAGACATGCTTGCAGTAAGCTCAACTCTTACATGGCCAATCTTTGGATAACACCTTGAATACCACATGACCAATCTTTGGATAACACCTTGAATACCACCTTGGTCACCATATAAACTCCTTGAAACCAACAGATGGACTTCAAGAAGTACCTACGGACAAATCCTTCGAATATAACTCAAGGCAACCATTAGTCCATAGGGGTGTCATCAATTACCAAAACCACACAAGGAGAAAAGTGCTCTTACACCAGGGGTGCCTGGCGCGCCCTGGTGTATCGTGCTCACCTCGATCACCTTCCGGTTTATTTCTTCATTTCCAAAATTTCCTAATATTCCAAAACTGACAAAAAATATTTTTGCGGATTTTCCGGAGTCCGTTTACTTACCGTATCACGTACCTCCTATTTTTCAGAATTCTGGAGTGTTCCGGAAGGTTTCTTTTATGTGTTCCTCCGGTGTCATGTTTTGGATAACATTGCTTTCAACGTTAATAGGCGTACCTGAGATATAATGCTTAATTCTTTGTCCATTGACCACCTTCGGGTTAGTACCTTCGGCGTTATTAATCTTGATAGCTCCAGAACGATAAACCTCTTCGATAATATAAGGTCCTTCCCATTTGCAGAGAACCTTACCTGCAAAAAATCTTAAACGAGAGTTGAACAAAAGAACATAGTCTCCTATTTTGAATTCCCGCTTTTGGATTCTTTTGTCATGCCATCTTTTTACCTTTTGTTTGAATAACTTGGCATTCTCATAGGCTTGGGTTCTCCATTCATCAAGCGAGCTAATATCAAATAGCCTCTTCTCACCAGCAAGTTTGAAATCATAGTTAAGTTCTTTAATTGCCGAAAATGCTTTATGTTGTAATTCTAGAGTTAAATGACAAGCTTTACCATATACCATTTTGTATGGAGACATACCCATAGGATTTTTATAAGCTGTTCTATAGGGCCAAAGTGCATCATCTAATTTCTTAGACCAATTCTTACGAGACCTATCAACAGTTTTTTGTAATATCAATTTTATTTCTCTATTGCTAAGTTCAACTTGACCACTAGATTGAGGATGATAGGGTGATGCAATTCTATGGTTAACATCATATTTAGCAAGCATCTTACGGAAAGCACCATGAATAAAGTGTGAACCACCATCAGTCATTAAGTATCTAGGGACTCCAAACCTTGGGAAGATAACCTCTTTTAGCATTTTAATGGAGGTGTGGTGATCAGCACTACTAGTTGGAATAGCTTCTACCCACTTAGTGACATAATCAACAGCAATCAAAATATGAGTGTACCCATTAGAGGAAGGAAAATGTCCCATATAATCAAAACCCCAAACATCAAATGGTTCAACAACAAGTGAATAATTCATAGGCATTTCCTGACGCTTACCGGTATTACCAATTCTTTGACATTCATCACAAGACAAGACGAACTTACGGGCATCCTTGAAGAGAGTAGGCCAATAAAAACCAGATTGCAATACCTTATGAGCAGTTCTATCTCCCGCATGATGTCCTCCATAAGCTTCGGAATGACGTTTTCATAGGATTTGTTCCTATTCATGCTCAGGTACACAACGTCTAATAATACCATCTACTCCTTCTTTATAAAGATGTGGGTCATCCCAAAAGTAGGGCCTCAAGTCATAGACGATTTTTTTCTTTTGTTGGTATGTGAAGCTAGGTGGTATATATTTAGCGACAATGTAGTTAGCATAATCAGCATACCAAGGAGTGTTTTGAGAAACATTTATTGCAGCTAACTGTTCATCAGGAAAGCTATCATCGATAGGTAGTGGGTCATCAAGAATATTTTCTAACCTAGACAAGTTATCAGCTATGGGGTTCTCAGCTCATGCAAGTCAAATTCTTGAAGCAAGAGAAACCACCTAATAAGCCTAGGTTTAGCATCTTTCTTTTCCATAAGATATTTTATAGCAGCATGGTCGGTGTGAACAATAACTTTTGAGTCAACAATGTAGGATCTAAACTTATCACAGGCAAACACGGCCGCTAAAAATTCTTTTTCAGTAGTAGCATAATTTCGTTGAGCACTGTCTAGAGTTTTGCTAGCATAATGGATAACATTCAATTTCTTATCAACTCTTTGTCCTAGAACAGCACCAATAGCATAATCACTAGCATCACACATAATTTCAAAAGGCAAGTTCCAATTAGGTGGTTGAACGAGGTGCAGAGGTTAAGGCTTTCTTGAGTGTTTCAAAGGCTTCCACACAATCATCATCAAATACAAAAGGAATATCCTTTTGCAAAAGATTAGTAAGAGGCCTAGAAATTTTAGGGAAGCCTTTAATGAACCTCCTATAGAAACCAGCATGACCAAGGAAACTGCGGATACCTTTAATATCTTTAGGACATGGCATTTTCTCAATTGCATCAACTTTAGCTTTATCCACCTCAATACCGCGTTCAGATATTTTATGCCCCAAGACAATGCCTTCATTAACCATAAAGTGGCACTTCTCCCAATTCAAGACAAGATTAGTTTGTTTGCATCTCTGCAAAACTCGATCAAGGTTGCTTAAGCAATCATCAAAAGAAGTTCCGTAAACGGAAAAATCATCCATGAAAACCTCCACAATCTTTTCACAAAAGTCAGAGAATATAGCAGTCATACATGTTTGAAAGGTAGCAGGTGCATTGCATAAACCAAAAGGCATACGTCTATAAGCATAGGTTCCAAAAGGACAAGTAAAGGTGGTTTTCTCTTGATCGGATTGTGACACAGGTATTTGAGAGAAACCAGAACATTCACCTAGGAAGAAAAAGTGTGTGTGTGCTTAGATAATCTTTCTAACATTTGATCAATGAAAGGCAGAGGGTAATGATCCTTCCTAGTAGATTTATTTAATTTTCTAAAATCAATTACCATTCTATAGCCAGTAACAATTCTTTGTGGAATGAGTTCATTTTTATCATTAGGAACAACGGTAATACCTCCTTTCTTAGGGACATAATGAAAGGGACTTACCCTTCTACTATCAGCAATAGGATAGATTATACCTGCTTCCAGAAGTTTTAATATTTCAGTTCTTACCACTTCCTTCATCTTAGGATTCAATCGTCGTTGGTGATCAACAACGGGTTTAGCATCAGGTTACATATTAATCTTGTGCTGACATAGTGTGGGACTAATGCCCTTAAGATCATCAAGAGTATATCCAATAGCTGCCCGGTGCTTCCTTAGAAATTTTAATAATCTTTCTTCTTCATGTTCTGAAAGGTTAGCACTAATAATAACAGGATATATATTTTTCTCATCAAGATAAGCATACTTCAAAGTGTCATGCAATTGTTTCAATTCAAACACAGGATCACCTTTAGGTGGAGGAGGACCTCCAAGAGTTTCAATAGGCAAATTGTGTTTCAGGAGAGGTTGTTGTTCGAAGAAAATTTGATCTATTTCATTTCTTTCACGCAAGTGCATATCATTTTCATGGTCAAGCAAATATTGTTCTAATGGATCAGTAGGAGGCACAGCAAGAGAAGCAAGACCAATTATTTCATCTTTACTAGATAACGCTTTATCACGAGGTTGTCTACTAAACTTGGAAAAGTTAAACTCATGAGACACACCACCAAAACTAGCACCGACAGTTTGTTTTTTGCAATCTATCTTAGCATTGACGGTGCTCAAGAAAGGTCTACCAAAGATAATGGGACAAAAGTCATCTTGTGGGGAACCAAGAACTAGAAAATCAGTAGGGTATTTTACTTTCCCACACAAAACTTCAACATCTCTAACAATCCCAAGTGGTGTGATGGTGTCTCTATTAGCAAGTTTAATAGTAACATCAATGTCTTCTATTTCAGCAGGTGCTATTTCATCCATAATTTCTTGGTATAAAGTAAAAGGGATAGCACTCACACTAGAACCCAAATCACATAAACCATGATAGGAATGATCTCCTATTTTGACTGAGACAACAGGCATGCCTCCTATTGGTCTATGTTTATCTTTTTCATCGGGTTTAGCAATTCTAGCAGCTTCATCACAGAAATAGATAACATGCCCATCAATATTTTCTACCAAGAGATCTTTAACCATAGCAACACTAGGTTCTACTTTGATTTGCTCAGGGGGCTTAGATGTTTTTAGATTACTCTTACGAACCACAGTTGATACCTTAGCATGTTCATGTATCCTAACAGGGAAAGGTGGTTTTTCAATATAGGCGGTAGGCACAACTGGATCAACATTGTAAATGATGGTTTCTTCTTTAGCTATGACCGGTTCTTTAGTTTCTTCTTTAATAGGGGGATGATATTTAAACCACTTCTCCTTAGGGAGATCAACGTGAGTAGCAAATGCTTCGCAAAAAGAGGCTACTATCTCAGAGTCAAGTCCATATTGAGTGCTAAACTTATGAAACGTATCGGTATTCATAAAAGATTTAACACAATCAAACTCAAGCTTTATACCTGACTCATTACCTTCGTCGAGTTCCCAATCTTCAGAGTTGCATTTAATTCTCTCTAAGAGATCCCACTTGAATTCAATATTCTTCTTCATATAAGAACCAGCACAAGAAGTATCGAGCATGGATTGATCCTTATGAGAAAGCCGAGCATAAAAATTCTGAATGGTAACTTCTCTCGGAATGTCATGATTGGGGCATGAATATAGCATTGAGTTAAGCCTCCCCCAAGCTAGAGCGATACTTTCTCCTTCACGAGGCCAAAAATTATATATATAATTCCGATCACGATGAACTAGATGCATGGGATAAAACTTTTGGTGAAATTCCAATTGCAAACGATTCCAGTTCCACGATCCAAGATCATCACATAGCCTATACCATGTAAATGCTTTTCCCTCCAAAGATAAAGGGAAAACCTTCTTCTTAACTTCATCTCCGGGTAAACCTGCAAGCTTAAATAATCCACAAATTTCGTTTACATATAATAGATGCATATAAGGATGTTCAGTTCCATCTCCTGCATAAGGTTTAGCAAGCAGTTGTTCTACCATACCCGAAGGAATTTCATAACCAATATTTTCAGTAGGTTGAGGGGCAACTAATTGTGGTTCCGGTCGGGGTGAAGGTACCCCGAACAAACCCCTCAAAGGATTGTTCTCCATAGTAGCAAGTAGCAATAAATTTCAGCACATAGTATAAGTTTTTCCTTACCAAGAGCGCTTCACTCCCCGGCAACGGCGCCAGAAAAGAGTTTTGATGACCCACAAGTATAGGGGATCAATCGTAGTCCTTTCGATAAGTAAGAGTGTCGAACCCAACGAGGAGCTGAAGGAAATGACAAGCGGTTTCAGCAAGGTAATTTCTGCAAGCACTTAAATTGTAGGTAACAGATAATTTGATAGCAAGGTAATTGGTAACGAGCAAGTAACGGTAACGGTAAATAAGTTACAGCAAGATAGCCCAATCCTTTTGAGGCAAAGGACAGGCCAGAACAATCTCTAGTAATAGGCAAAGTGTTCTTGAGGGTACACGGGAATTTCATCTAGTCACTTTTATCATGTTGGTTTGATTCGTGTTCGCTACTTTGATAATTTGATATGTGGGTGGACCGGTGCTTGGGTGCTGTTCTTACTTGAACAACCTCCCACTTATGATTAACCCCCTCGCAAGCATCTGCAACTACGAGAAAAGTATTAAGATAAAATCTAACCATAGCATTAAACGTTTGGATCCAAATCAGCCCCTTACGAAGTAGCGCATAAACTAGGGTTTAAGCTTCTGTCACTCTAGCAACCCATCATCTAATAACTACTCCACAATGCATTCCCTTAGGCCCATGAATGGTGAAGTGTCATGTATTCGACGTTCACATGACACCACTAAGGGAATCACAACATACATATCATCAAAATATCGAACACATATCAAATTCACTTGATTACTTGCAACATGACTTCTCCCGTGACCTCAAGAACAAAGGTAACTACTCACAAATAATAATCATGCTCAAGATCAGAGGAGTATTAAATAGCATAATGGATCTGAACATATAATCTTCCACCAAATAAACCATATAGTAATCAACTACGCAAGGTAATCAACACTACTAGTCACCCACAGGTACCAATCTGAGGTTCCGGTACAAAGATTGAACACAAGAGATGAACTAGGGTTTGAGAGGAGATGGTGCTGTTGAAGATGTTGATGAAGATTGGCCTCCCAAAGATGAGAGGGGTGTTGGTGATGACGATGGCTTTGATTTCCCCCTCCGGGAGGGAAGTTCCTCCGGCGGAATCGCTCCGCCGGAGGGCAAAAGTGCTCCTGCCCAAGTTCCGCCTCGAGGCGGCGGCGCTTCGTCCCGAAAGTCCTCCTCTAATTTTTTAGGTCAAATGTGACTATATACCAGAAGATGGGCACCGGAGGTGCGCCGAGGAGGCCACAACCCATCAGGGCGCGCCCAGGGGGGTCTGGCACGCCCTGGTGGGTTGTGCCCATCAGGTTTGCCCCCTCCGGTAGTTTTCTGCTCCAGTATTTTTTATTTATTCGAAAAAGGATCTCTGTAAAATTTCAGCTTCATTGGAGTTGTGCAGAATAGGTATCTCTGATGTGCTTTTCTTGGGTCCAGAATTCCAGCTGCCGGTATTCTCCCTCTTTGTGTAAACCTTGCATATTATGAGAGAAAAGGCATTAGAATCACTCCCCAAAGCATTATTATTCAACAAAACATAATAAATAACAATAGGAAATCATGATGCAAAATGGACATATCAGATCGCTTCAGAACAGAGGCTTCCGGCGGCGGAGTGGAAGTTCTAGGTTATGATATTCTATTGTAGTTGTATTCCTTGTCCAACTTCAACAAATTTTATCAAGGTTCAAAATAATTAATGAGTATTCACAATCATAAAATATGCCCAAGATAATATATTTGTATGTGAAAGTTCTCTTCCTTATACTAATCATTCATGAATTGCTTGTATGTACAATACTATGATTGTCAAACTTCAATTATGATTATCAAACTTCAATATATTTTACTTTCTAAACCCAACGTGAAGCTACTACTAAACATTTACAACATACATAATTTCAAATTTATGATATTCAATTCATTCACAATTTACACTTAGGATATAAGTGAAGCACAAGAGTAAAAATCAAAATAATCTCAACAGATATAAGTGAAGATCAATGAGTAGTTAAACAATTAAGTAGCTATGTGAAGACTCTCTCCAAATAAAGATTTTCACATTTGAGATTTATTTAAAACCACAAACAAAGCAAAAAAAAGACACTCCAAGAATAGCACATATCTTGTGAACGAAGTAAAACATAGGCTCAACATAGGCTAACTAATATTTGTTGACGAAGAGAGGTGGGATGCCTAACGTGGCATCCCCAAGCTTAGATGCTTGAGAATTCTTGTAATATTGTCTTGGGGAGCCTTGGAAATCCCCAAGCTTGAGATCTTGTGCCTCCTTAATTCCTCTCATATCATGGTTTCCTAAATCTTAAAAGCTTCATCCACACAAAACTTGACAGGAACTCGTGAGATAGGTTAGTGTACATAAGAATAAATCAACACTTTATGTACTGCCAAGACAAGTTGCATAATAATTTTAAAACATTATATATTGTATACTATCATTTACACAATATATATCTACCAATATAATCCATGAAAACTCTAGGATAAGCAGATAACAAAACTATGAAAGCAATCTGTCTAAACAGAACACTCTGTAGAGATTAATTCAAAAAGTACAATTCTGTAACTCAATAAATTATGATAATTTAGGACATGATCAATAATTTGTGTGTCAACAGTGTTTAAAAATATCAGAAACTTTCCATGTTCCAGTAAAATATGAAAATTCCAACACTACAACAAAAGTTTCTGTTTTTACACATCACACATCAAACATGCAATTCAAGCATCCTAAAGGCAATTCTTGGTAATTTTTATTGAAAACAAGATTATAAATAACAACAAGCAAATTCCAACAAAATAAAATGATGCTCCAATAAAAAAAATTATTATGTGATGAATAAAAATATAGCCGCAAGTAAGATATACCGATATTGTTGAAGACGAAAGAGAGGATGCCTTCCGGGACATCCCCAAGCTTAGAGGCTTGAGTCTTCCTTGAATATTACCTCGGAGGTGCCTTGGGAATATCCAAGCTTAGGGTCTTGCCTCTCCTTATTCTCCTCCTATCATTATCTCACCCAAAACTTAAACACTTCAATCACAAAAAACATAACGAAAATCATGAGATGGGTTAGTGTAATAAAAATAGATCATTCACTTAGGTACTGTCAAGACAAGATTCATAATTGTTATGACATAATTCCTATTGTATTCTATCATTCCCATAATTTATATCACTAAATATAAGCTATGAAAACACTAAAATAAGCAAGCTACGCATGCAAAACAGAATCTGTCAAAAAGAGAATAGTCTGTAAAGATCTGAACTAAAACCATATTTTCCTCTCTCTGGAAATTCTGAAAAATTAGGACAATGTAGACAATTTGCAGAGAAATATCGTGTAAAATTTCAAAAGTATTTTGATGCTCTAGTAAAATCAGAAAAATTATGTACTGGAAGCAAAAGTTTTTGTTTTTGCTCAGAATCAAATCAACAAGTATCCACACTATCCCAAAGGCTTTACTTGGCACATTATTAAAATAAAAAGGCACAAAACATGATTACTACTATAGCTTAATAACACAAAAATAGTAAGGATAAATATTGGGTTGTCTCCCAACAAGCGCTTTTCTTTAATGCCTTTTAGCTAGGCATGATGATTTCAATGATGCTCACATAGGAATAGTACATGAAACAGGCAAAAGAGCATCATGAATCACATGACAAGCACATTTAAGTCTAAACCACTTCCTATGCATAGGGATTTTGCAAGCAAACAATTTATTGTAGCAAGAATCAACTTGCATAGGAAGGCAAAACAAGCATAACTTCAACATTTTGAACACATCGAGAGGTAACTTGATATTATTGCAATACCTACAAGCATATGTTCGTCCCTCATAATAATATTCAGTAGCATCAAGAAGGAATTCAACAATATAACTATCAGATAAAGCATTCTTTTTCATGATCCATAAGCATAGAAAATTCATTACTCTCCACATAAGCAAATTTCTTCTCATTCATAGTAGTGGGAGCAAACTCAACAAAATAACTATCATGAGATACTTGATTAATTTGAACATTAAAATCATGATGAAAAGTTTCATGGTTATCAATACTCTTTATAGCATACATGTCATCACCATAATCATCATAGATAGCAATTTTGTTGTCATAATCAATAGAAACCTCTTCCAAAATGGTGGAATCATCATTAAATAAAGTCATGACCTCTCCAAATCCACTTTCATAATTATTACAATAAGATTCAACACCCTCCAAAGTAGTGGGATCACTAGTACCTAGAGTTGACACTCTTCCAAACCCACTTGCATCAATATAATCATCATACATAGGAGGCATGCTATCATCATAGTAAATATTATCATCACAAGTAGGGGACTAAAAAGACCATCTTCATCAAGCATAGCATCCACAAGCTTATGGATTTGCATATCATTAGCATCATGGGAATTCATGGAAGACACATTAATAACATTGCAATCATGCTTATCATTCAAGGTTTTAATGCCAAACATTTTATTGAATTCTTCTTATAACACTTGAGCACAATTTTCCGATCCATCATTTTCAAGAAAGACATTATAAAGATGAAGCTGAGACAACCTAAATTCCATTTTTTGTAGTTTTCTTTTATAAACCAAACTAGTGATAAAACAAGAAACTAAAAGATTCAATTGCCAGATCTAAAGATACACATTCAAGCACTCACCTCCCCGGCAACGGCGCCAGAAAAGAGCTTGACGTCTACTACACAACTTTATCCATGTAGACTCGTGTTGGGCCTCCAAGCGCAGAGTTTTGTAGGACAGTAGCAATTTTCCCTAAAGTGGATGACCTAAGATTTATCAATCCATGGGAGGTGTAGGATGAGGATGGTGTATCTCGAACAGCCCTGTAATCAAATAAAAACAATCTCTTGTGTCCCCAACACACCCAATACAATGACAAATTGTATAGGTGCACTAGTTCGGCAAAGAGATGGTGATACAAGTGCAATAGGGATAGTAGGTACAGGTTTTTGTAATCTGAAATAATAAAAACAAGAAGGTAACAATTTATAGAAGTGAGCACAAACGGAATTTCAATCCTTGGAAACAAGGCCTAGGGTTCGTACTTTCACTAGTGCAATCTCTCAATGGTGCTAACATAATTGAATCATATAACCATCCCTCAACGTGCACCAAAGAATCACTCCAAAGCCCCTATCTAGCGGAGAACATAAGATGAAATTGTTGTAGGTAGCAGAACCACCTCAAAGTTATCCTTTTCGATCAATCTATTGAGCCATCCCTATAAGTGTCACAAACATACCTAGAGTTCATACTAGAATAACACCTTTGATACGCATCAATCAACTCTAATGTCACCTAGATACTCCAATGTCACCACAAGTATCCATGAGTTATTTATTCGACATGCATCAAACAATTTCAGATTTATCATATTCAATCCAACACAAAGAACTTCAAAGAGTACCCCAAGATTTCTATTGGAGAAAGTAGGACGAAAACGTGCATCAACCTATGTGCCTAGATCACTCCAATGTCACCACGGCGATCCGCAAGTTGATAACCAAAAAATATATCAAGTGACTCAGTAGAACACCCCATTGTCACCACGGGTATCCACATGCAAGACATACATGAAGTGCTCTCAAATCCAAAGTATTCAATCCAACATAACGAGATCTTAAAGGGAAAGACTCAATTCATCGCATCAATATAGAGAGGGAAGAACACCATATGATCCAACTATATTAACAAACCTCGAGATACATCAAAATCGTGCCATCTCAAGATTACGAGAGAGAGAGAGATTAAACACATAGCTACTGGTACAAACCCTCAGCTCCGAGGGTAAACTACTCACTCCTCGACATGGAGACCACCGGGATGATGAAGATGGCCTCCGATGATGATTTCCCCCTCCGGCAGGGTACCGGAAAAGGGCTCCGGATGAGATCGCTTCGGAACTGAGGCTTGGGGTGGCGGAGCGGAAGTTCTAGGTTAACTTTTGGGGTTTTTGGAATATATATGATTTTTCAGCGTTGGAATCAAGCCAGGGAGGTGCTCGAGGGGCCCACAAGGTATCCCAAGGGCGCGACAGGTTGCCTTGTCACCTCCTCGTGGGTCTTCTGGTACTCCCTCGAAGCCTCCTAGGTTCCTTTCCTTTCATAAAAAATCATTAAAAAGTTCCGTTCAATTATAAGAACTTTCATTTTCTGCACAAAAACAACACCACAGTAATTCTGCTGAAAACAACGCCAGTCTGGGTTAGTTCCATTTAAATCATATAAATTGCATCAAAATCATACAAAAGTATGGTAAACATAGGTAAATATGGCATTAAGTTTTCATAAATTATCGATACGTTAGAGACGTATCAATGTGGACTATATATTTCATACAATTGAGCAACAAGACTTTTACTAGTAGAATGCTCGCGCGTTGCTGCGGGCTACAATGCATATAAATGAATCAAAAAATGATTGCTGTCATCTTTAAGGTCGAAGATCATTTCTTCCTCATACATCCGGGTGTGTTCGGACATCGGGCACCCAACAAGCTCCCAAAAATTCAACTTTCTCGACGATCCGGGCTTCCCAAATCCAAACCATATATGGAGGAGAAATGTGGTTGTCCAGACTATCCGCCATGTTATCTCCAACATGCGGGCCCAACACAAAAACCCTACCCCACGACACACCCTTCCCTTTTCCTTCCAGACCCTTCCCTCCCCCTCGGTTTGCCATTGCAATGGGACAGTTCTCGCTAGAACCCTCTCCTTTAAAACCGGAGACGCCCACCTCACCTTCGCCTTGGCACCCTCTCTTCTTTACAACACACTTCCCCACAAACCGTCAAGGAGGAGTCCCCCGCCAAGCGCCCCGCTCTCCGCCTTGATCCCCTCCCCTCGTGTCCATGTCGATCCGCTATAGCCATCAAGGGGGAGGAGGCGTGCACTACCCGTTACAGCCCCCGAGTCAAAAGTGTAATCTCGACAGTGAAAAATACATTTTCTAAAATCCTAATGTCAATAGTGAAAAACATCAAGGAAAGGATTTAGGCATGCACACAGTTTAATAGTCCTAGCAAATCTATAACACCAGTAGTTTTCAAATCAGATTTTGTTTTAGATTGACACTAAACCTTCTACGAAATATGTCAAACTAAATAGGAACTCAGACGTATGTCTAATACGTCTCCAACGTATCGATAATTTATGAAGTATTCATGCCATGTTTGCCTATGTTTACAATAATTTTATATGGTTTTGATGCACTTTATATGATTTATTTAGAACTAACCCGGACTGACACTGTTTTCAGCAGAATTACCATGGTGTTGTTTTTGTGCAGAAAACAAAAGTTCTCGGAATCGCCCGGAACTTTTTGAGGATTTTTTTCTAGAGGAAATAAGCAATATTGTTGTGAAGAACCACCGGAGAGGAGCCACTTGTGGGCCACAAGCCAACAGGGCGCCCCCCTAGGCCGCGCCCAAATGGCTTGTGGGGCCCACGTGGCTCCGTTGCGCGTGATTCCAACGCTGAAAAATCCTATAAATCCCAGAAACCCCAGAAATAAAGGGAGACTCTCCGCTCCGCCACCGCAACTCTCTATATCGACGAAAAAACAATCTGGAGCCTTTCCTGTACCCTACCGGAGAGGGAAATCATCATCCGGTGGCCATCTTCATCATCCCGGTGGAGGCCATGACGAGGAGGGAGTAGTTCACCCTCGGGGCTGAGGGTATGTACCGGTAGCTATGTGTTCAATCTCTCTCTCTCTCTCGTGTTCTTGAGATGTCACGATCTTGATGTATCACGGGCTTTGTTAATATAGTCGGCTCATGTGATGTTATTCCCTTGCTACCTTGTTATGATGAATTTAATCTTTAACTTTGAGATTTTGTTATGTCGGATTGAATTTTGGATTGGAGATCACTTGATATATCTCTTGCATGTGGATACCCGTGGTGACAATGGGGTGTTCTACTGATTCACTTGATGTATGTTTTGGTACTCAACTTGCGGATTCCCGAGGTGACATTGGGGTAATATATGCATAGGGGTTGATACACGTTCTTGTCCAACGTTCTCTGATAGAAATCTTGGGGGTGCTCCTTGAAGTTCTTTGTGTTGGTTTGAATATGATAGATCTGAAATTGTTTGATGCATGTCGTATAATTTACCCACGGATACTTGAGGTGACATTGGAGTATCTAGGTGACATTAGGGTTGATTGATATGCATCATTGGTGTTATTTTAGTACGAACTCTAGGGCTGTTTGTGACACTTATAGGAATAGCTCAAAAGATTGATCGGAAAGAATAACTTTGAGGTGGTTCTACTACCTACACCAATTTCATCTTATTGTTCTCCACTAGATAAGAACTTTGGAGTGATTTTTTGTTGCACGTTGAGGGATGATCATATGATATGACTATGTTAGCATTGTTGGGAGATTGCACTAGTGAAAGTATGAACCCTAGACCTTGTTTCCAAGCATTAATATACCGTTTTGCTTGTTGTTTACTATTTGCTACCTTGCTTTTTTATATTTTCAGATTAGCAAAACCTATATCTACCTTCCATATTGCACTTGTATCACCATCTCTTCGCCGAACTAGTGCACCTATACCATTTACCATTGTATTGGGTGTGTTGCGGACACAAGAGATTTCTTGTATTTGATTGCAGGGTTGTTCGATAGAGACCATCTTCATCCTACACCTCCCATAGATTGATAAACCTTAGGTCATCCACTTGGGGGAAAATTGATATTGTCCTACAAAACTCTGCACTTGGAGGCCCAACATAGTCTACAAGAATAAGTTGCGTAGTAGACATCAAGCTATTTTCTGGCGCCGTTGCCGGGGAGGTGAGTGCTTGAAGGTATATCTTTAGATCTTGCAATTAAATCTTTTAGTTTCTTATTTATCACTATTTTGGTTTTACAAAAGAAAACTACAAAAAAATGGAGTTTAGGTTGCCTCACTTGTTTCGTCTTTATAATGTCTTTCGTGAAAATAAGGATTCATAAAATTGTGCTCAATTGGTAGAGTAAGAAATTATGAAAATACTTAATGCGAACTCCTTGAATGATGAGCATGATATCAATATTGTTAGTATGAGTTCCCTGAATATCCATGATGCTAATGATATGCAAAGCCACAAGATTGAAGATGCTATGTTTGATGAAGATGATACTTTTTGTCCCCCAAGTTTTGATGAGCAAATTTATTATGATGATGGCATGCCTCCTATCTATGATGATTATGGTGATGAAATGTATGCTATAAAGAGTACTAGTAACCATGAAACTTGTCATCATGATTTTAATATTCAAAGTGGTTATGTCAATCAAGTGTCTCATGATAGTTATTTTGTTGAGTTTGCTCCCACTACTATGAATGAGAAGAAATATGCTTATGTGGAGAGTAATAAATTTTCTATGCTTGTAGATCATGAAAAGAATGCTTTATGTGATAGTTATATTGTGGAATTCCTTCATGATGCTACTGAAAATTATTATGAGGGAGGAACATTTGCTCATAGGAATTGCAATAATATCAAGTTTCCTCTCTGTGTGTTCAAAGTTGTGAAGTTATGCTTGTTTTGCCTTCCTATGCTAGTTGATTCTTCCTCCCATAAATTGTTTTCTCACAAAATCCCTATGCATAGGAAGTGGGTTAGACTTAAATGTGCTTGTCATATGTTTCATGATGCTCCCTTGCATGTTTCAAATACTATTCTTATGTGAGCATCATTGAAATCATCATGCCTAGCTAGAAGGCATTAAAGAAAAGCGATTGTTGGGAGACAACCCAACACTTTTCCTTTCTGTTTTTGTGTGTTCACATGATTAAGATACTGTAGTAATCATGTTTTGTACCTTTTATTTCAATAAAGTGCCAAGTAAAGCCTTTGGGATAGTGTGGATACTTGTTAGTTTGATTCTGTGCAAAAAACAAAAACTTTCGCCTCCAGTAAAGAATTTCTATGATTTTACTGGAGCATCAAAAAATTCTGACATTTTAACACAGTATTTCTACGCAAATCCTCTCCGTTGTCCTAATTTTTCAGAATTTTTAGAGATAGGGAAATATGGTTATATTACAGATCTTCACAAACTGTTCTGTTTTTGACATATTCTGTTTTGCATGCATAGTTTGCTTGTTTTAGTGTTTCCATAGCTTATATTTAGTGGTAATTATGGGAATGAAAGAATACAGTAGGTATTATGTGGGAAAAATTATGAATCTTGTCTTGACAGTACCTAAGTGAATGATATATCTTTAATATACTAACCCATCTCACGAAGTTCTGATAAGTTTTGTGTGAGTGAAGTTTTCAAGTTTTGGATGAGACACCGATATGAGGAGAATAAGGAGTGACAAGAACCTAAGATTGGGTATTCCCAAGGCACCCCAAGGTAATATCCAAGGAAGACTCAAGCGCCTAAGCTTGGGGATGGCCCGGAAGGCATCCCCTCTTTCGTCTTCAACACCATCGGTATATCTTACTTAGAGCTATATTTTTATTCGTCACATAA
Organism: Elymus sibiricus; assembly: GCA_039707655.1. Classification (NCBI taxonomy): domain Eukaryota; kingdom Viridiplantae; phylum Streptophyta; class Magnoliopsida; order Poales; family Poaceae; genus Elymus; species Elymus sibiricus. The sequence continues at coordinate 424,443,254 of CM077667.1, read as the reverse complement.
TATGTGTTTTGCTTGGAGCGTCATTTTATTTTGTTGTTATCTTTTATATGTTATTTATAATCTTGTTTTTCAATAAAAATTTCCAAGAATTGGCTTTTCGGATGCTTGAATTGCATGTTTGATGTGTGCTGTGTAAAAACAGAAACTTTTGATGTAGTGTTTGAATTTTCATATTTTACTGGAACATTGAAAGTTTCTGAAATTTCTACACAGTATTGTCATATAAAATATTTATTATTTACTAAATTTTAAGAATTTTTGGAGATACATTAGTACACTGGTTTGATAGATTGCTACAAACTATTCTATTTGGACAGATTGATGTCATAGTTTTGTTATCTACTTCTCCTATAGTTTTCATGACTTATATTGGTAGATATAAATTGTGGAAATGATAGTATACAGTACCTAATGTTTTTAAATTATTATGCAACTTGTCTTGGCAGTACATGAAGTGTTGATTTATTCTTGTGTGTACTAACCTATCTCAAGAGTTCTTTCCAAGTTTTGTGTGGATGAAGTTTTTGAGACCTAGGTGAAACCGGGACATGAGAGGATTGAACAAGATACAAAAGCTCAAGCTTGGGGATGCCCAAGGCACCCAAAGTAAATATTTCAAGAAGTCTCAAGCATATAAGCTTGGGGATGCTACGCATCCCAGCTCTCTTCGTCAACTATCGGTTAGCCTATGTTGAGCCTAAATTTTTATTCATTCACATGATGCGTGCTATTCTTGGAGTGTACTTTTGTTTTGTTTGCTGCTTGAATAAAATAATTAGATCCGAAAATATTTATTGAGAGAGAGAGAGAGAGAGAGAGAGTCCTCACATAGCTACTTTATTGTTTGACTACTCATTGATCTTCACTTATATCTTTTGAGAGTAGTTCGAAATTTACTCTTGTGCTTCACTTATATCCTGAGAGTAAACGTTGAATGAATTGAATGTCATAAATGTGAAATTATATATGCTTCATATTCTTGTCCCATGGGGAGTAGTTACTTCACATACTAGGAGTATAAGTGGTAAAATTTATTGGAAGTTAGCAAACATAGCATTGGTCATTTAAACAATTCATGAAAGAATATTGAAGGAAGAGAGGTTTCACATATAACTACACCATCTTCAACATCTTCTATGATTGTGAACCCCCATTAATTATTTTAAAACTTGGTCAAGTAGTTGACGTTGGACATGGAAGACAACATAATGGTTATGTGTGTTTATATTCACGTAGCAGTTATATTGTCATGGATCCTCTAACATGTGATGCTTGTTTAGAACCTTTTGCTAGCCAAAACTTCGTACTAAGTAGAAATACTACTTGTGCATCCAAATCCTTGAGCCAAGTTTCTTCCATGAGAGTCCACCATACCTACCTATATATGGTATTTCACTGCCATTCCAAGTAAATTTGCATGTGCCACATCTAAACATTCAAATAAACATCCGTTTTTTTGTGCTCGTACAGCTCATGGAGCAACGGGGCGGTCATTATCTTCCATGCTAAGCGGTTATTCTCAAGATAAGTGTTTATTCACTTGTCAATGCACGAGAGAGGCTGGTAAAAAGGATGCCCAGTCCTACATAATACAAAAATAAATAAACAAGAACTCCCCCTAGAAAGTTGATTGTTTGGATGGTACCCGTGGATTCAGCTAGCCATGGAATGTGTTTGAATGGTGGAGGGGGAGTAAAAATTTAAATTTTGTTTGGGAACTGCCAATAATGTGATTAGCATGGAAAATATTGAAATCTCTTGCAGTGACATTGACAGGAAAGGCACACCACCCAAAATACATTCATCTCCATTTTAAAACTATGAGCTCTGGCACCTTTGCAAATCCCTGCTTCCCTCTGCTAAGGGCCTATCATTTACTTTTCATGTTGATTCAACTTCTTATTCTAGTCTATTAATTCTTTAGTTGGCAAGCATCACGTCGTGGGGAAAGATCCAGACATATATATCCGGTTGAATATAGGTGACCATGATTCATTATTTGTTGACATTATCCCCGGGATAAATAAGTTGGGAGGCGAAACTTTAAGCCCCTATCTTCCTATGTGTTTGACTGAAACTGTTTGTTCTAAAAATATGCTTTCAGTGTCAGCAATCATGGAAGACTAAATGATAGTTGAGTATGTGGAATTTGCTAAACCAAAGCTCTTACATAGACCCTTCCTGAAAATAAGATGAATTGTAATTGTTTGATGACTGAAAACATAGTTTGCTATTTTTCAAGAAAGTTTATGGTCTATACTTTAACATGTGAATAGCTTGCTACTTGATCATGAGAAGCTTTATGAGAAATACTTGCTGGTTATGATGCTAGAAAAGTGGCTAAAATTATCCTTGATAAATATTATACATTATGCTAGCATTCACACTTCATAAACTATTTCTTTTATCATTTACCTACTCGAGGACGAGTAGGAATTAAGCTTGGGGATGCTGATACGTCTCCAACGTATCAATAATTTATGAAGTATTCATGCCATGTTTGCCTATGTTTACAATACTTTTATATGGTTTTGATGCACTTTATATGATTTATTTAGAACTAACCCGGACTGACGTTGTTTTAAGCAGAATTGCCGTGGTGTTGTTTTCGTGCAGAAAATGAAAGTTCTCGGAATCGCCCAAAACTTTTTGATGATTTTTTCTGGAGAAAATAAGCAATATTGGAGCGAAGAACCACCGGAGAGGAGCCACCTATGGGCCACAAGCCAACATGGCGCCCCCTAGGCTGCGCCCTGATGGCTTGTGGGGCCACGTGGCTCTGTTGCGCGTGATTCCAACACTGAAAAATCCTATAAATCCCAGAAACCCTAGAAATAAAGGGAGACACTCCGCTCCGCCGCCTCAACTCTCTATATCAACTAAAAACCAATCTGGAGCCTTTCCAGTACCCTGCCAGAGAGGGAAATCCTCATCTGGTAGCCATTTTCATCATCCCGACGGAGGCCATGACGAGGAGGGAGTAGTTCACCCTCGGGGCTGAGGGTATGTACCAGTAGCTATGTGTTCAATCTCTCTCTCTCTCTTTCTCTTTCTCTTTCTCTCTCTCTCTCTCTCTCTCGTGTTCTTGAGATGCCACGATCTTGATGTATCATGGGCTTTGTTAATATAGTCAGAGCATATGATGTTATTCCCTTGCTACCTTGTTGTGATGAATTGAATCTTTATCTTTGAGATTTTGTGATGTCGGATTGAATATTGGATTGGAGATCACTAGATATATGTCTTGCATGTGGATACCGGTGGTGACAATGGGGTGTTCTATTGATTCACTTGATGTATGTTTTGCTACTCAATTTGTGGATTCCCTAGGTGACATTGGGGTAATCTATGCATAGGGGTTAATACACGTTCTTGTACTACGTTCTCCGATAGAAATCTTGGGGTGCTCCTTGAAGTTCTGTGTGTTGGATTGAATATGATAGATCTGAATTTGTTTGATGCATGTCGCATAATTTACCCACGGATACTTGAGGTGACATTGGAGTATCTAGGTGACATTAGGGTTGATTGATATGTATCATTGGTGTTATTTTAGTACAAACTCTAGGGCTGTTTGTGACACTTATAGGAATAGCTCAAAAGATTGATCAGAAAGAATAACTTTGAGGTGGTTCTACTACCTACACCAGTTTTATCTTATTGTTCTCCGCTAGATAGGAACTTTGGAGTGATTCTTCGTTGCACGTTGAGGGATGATCATATGATTCAACTATGTTAGCATTGTTGGGAGATTGCACTAGTGATAGTATGAACCCTAGGCCTTGTTTCCAAGCATTCATATACCGTTTTGCTCGCTATTTACTATTTGCTACATTGCTGTTTTTATATTTTCAGATTACAAAAACCTATATCTACCTTCCATAGTGCACCTATACAATTTACCATTGTCTTGGGTGTGTTGGGGACTCAAGAGATTTCTTGTATTTGATTGCAGGGTTGTTCGAGAGAGACCATCTTCATCCTACACCTCCCACGGATTGATAAACCTTAGGTCATCCACTTGAGGGAAAATGCTTGGAGGCCCAACATAGTCTACAAGAATAAGTTGCGTAGTAGACATCAATGTCCATGCGTTGCTATGGACAAAATGCAAGTAAATGAATCAATCAGGTTATGTAAGGACATGTCTAACCTATGCTCTCTTTATCAATTTGTTTAGTAAATACTACGAGATTGGTCACCGAAATAATCTTTGTGCCAACCGAATTCCATGCGTGTCTTCTTCCTCTCTCCTTCATCCTCCTCCTCCCGCTCCCGCGAGCCACCCTCTCGACGCCGGCCTAACCGTTGTCTTCCTCCTCTCCTTCGGCCTCCTCCTCCTGCTCCGCCGGCCTAACCGCAACCCCCATATTCTTTGAGCCGAGATCAAGGCTCATCAATCGAGGCCGATGATAGTCGTGACTTCATATTATAGAGTTATAGATGTACTTAACATGACTGAAACTGATCCAACATTGGTAGAATTGCCCTTAATATTTTGGGAGGGCTGATGGTTTGAGTTTGTTCCTTTAGCCACTCAGTTTTTGGGACTTGTACTACATAGTTAATGAGCAAGGCAAGACCGGTTGGTATCTGGGATGCCAACGGATTAGGCCCGATAGAAGGAGCATCAACGATGAGTTGATGCAATGGTGGCATGCGTTGGAAAGTGTTGCTCACATCATTGTGGGGACCAGATTGTTTGGCGATATATGAGGCTAAGTGGCAAACACTCTTCTAAGCTTCAGTGTAGAGTGCAAGTAACACCTTATTTTCTTTTGATGAGGTCTCTCCTCTCAACCCCCGGATCTCCTAGATTAGTTGGTGAAGCACTCATTGTTGCAATGGTGGTTTATGCTACTAATCAAACTGAGGGGCTATCACACGTGCTCTCCTCTCAAGTCCTGCACTTCTCGAGCTCTGCTCTATGCCTAATATCACATTAGGGGCATCTCTAATAGAAGCCCTAGAAGGCTTTAACTCTTATTCAAAATATTCTTGTTGAGGAGGTCAACCCTTGTCTAACCGAAACCCGAATACATCTATACGTTTAACTACCAAAATCTTGAGAAGTGTCGTTCGCTGCTTCAATTTCTCCAGGATAAAAAGGGACCTTCAAGCTTGTCCAGGGCAGGGCAGCGGGAGATCAGACCGCAACTTCCTTCGTCATCTTCATTTCTCCAGGAGAGGCTAGGAGCTATCTAGCCGTGCAGTTAGCCACTATAACTGTGGCATGCAATTGATCCAAGAGACAACAAACCAATTCAACAATCTCTATCAAAAGAGCATAAGCACGCAAAACATAACCAACGCTAGCCTGAATGTTTTCAGGTCGTACCTAGTCCTCAACTACTTGCTTTTCACGAACAAACTTTCAGATCCTAAAATACAAATGCTTTTCAACTTGTTGATGTTTCGAGGTGTCATATTCACCTAGAACTATTGAAAATGTCTACATGCCATTGCGCAAATCTGGCGATGAGGCGTTGTTGAGACCTTACGAAGAAGAAACCATTTTGAAGCATTACAGATAACAGTCGATATTAGACACCATTTTAATTGGCGACGTATAACAGATAACGATTCACACCGATGGATGGACAAGCCATGTCGTTCACCAGTCTGATGATAATTGCACTGCACGGTGCTTTCAGCCTGAAAGAAAGTGTACCATAGCAACGACTCACCCTACACATCTCGTTCCGTTGTAAAATTATGACCCAATGCAATGATATTCACACGAACAACATGCACACACAAATACAACTAACTGAACATTGATATACACCAACTAAAGCACATTGATTTTATTTGGTCAGAAGCATCACCAATTCATCAGACTTTGTGGAGACATTATGTGGCTAACCAAAACACGGTTCGTATGTCACTGTGCGTGCAACCAAATGAACAATGATATATTGAAAGGGGAATAGATAAGAGGATCCTTGCTATACATGCATGTAAGACTCAACGAAAAACCAAACAACAAATCATTTGTAGCCAACCATCATTACATCAGGGATATCTTGGCTAGAGACCTCTAACAAACGTAAGGGCCGCCACGATTCATTACAACATCAACAACAGTTCATATCTTGGCTACACGCCTGTTGTTTTGGCTGTGTCAATATATCTTGAGGAACATTAACTGCCTCGGAAACTTCAAGTTTCTTTCTCTTCCATCCGAGACAAAAAAATCAATAGAATTAAAATATATTTGTATACTACTTGTAGGTAATTTCCTACTCCATGCTTTTGAAATCTTGAACGCTTGCAAGGTGGTCTATTTGTTTTTAGAAATGGGCAGCTAGACATATGATGAATCTCTAATTGCCTATAACCCAACCTGCTTAAAAATCATGTTCCTGAAAACAATTTTTCCAAAGTGCTAACTACAGTTGGCACGGAATAACAAACTTTAAATAAAAACATTGCAATTTAGGAGGATAAGCATGGCTTGAGTTTCTTTGTTAGAACAAATGTTCACAACTCATTCTTTCGAGCGGCATACTAATTTCTGCCCTTTATTTGGGTTTGATTTCACATGAAGGGTAGGTCCTCCAAGATTTACATATTGCAGTTTTCAACAAAATTTACAAGTAATCAAACTCTAACAAAATTTCATTCGTACTAATCGAGGTTATCAAATAATCCTCTATCTTTTCCTTAGCACTAACACTGATGTTTTCCTTAGCAGTAACAACGAAAATTCATCCCTACCGATCGAGGGTTATCAAATACTTCTCCAACTCTGTATTTTCCCTAGCAGTAACAACAAAAATTCATCCCTACTGATAGAGAGGTACATCAACACTCAAAGCAACACATATCCTCCTCCTCTATCTATTCCTTAGCATTAATAACACAAGTACTAAAAAAGCAAGCAATCACCTCACCCATGGGAGAAAAGGAGAACGCCCTCTGAAGTTCTAGTATTTACAAAGTTCACTAAATTGCATCAAATCCACATAAGGAGGAAGAATGCTCCATGTTTCTCCGGATTCTCTGGATGGGGAAGATAGAAGTAGGAGGAGGGCTGTCGCAAAGGGCCCTGCTCGTCGGCATCGACCACCACTCGTTGGAGACGACCACCGCGTTGGACCCTGCTGCGGATCCTCTCCATGGTCGACATCGTCCTCTCGTGTTGGGCACATGCAAGAAGCCCACGGAGGAGGGGAGGCGACAGTGACGGGTTGAGGAAGACGACGTAGACGGCGTGAGGAGGAGGCCGTCGCAGCCTCGCTTGGGAGGCACTGCGTCGGCCCGAGGTGGAGAGCCGGATCGGGTGGCTCGCAAAGGAGGGCCGTCGACGTCTCACACGTGACGTCCATCAGCGATCCATGAGACGACGACCTCGATCTACACGAATCCAACTCCGGCGACCTCAATCTTGAAGTCGTCGGCAAGGGGGCAAGCCGGGTGATACGTCTCCAACGTATCTATAATTTTTGATTGTTCCATGCTATTATATTATCTGTTTTGGATGTTTTATATGCATTAATATGCTATTTTATATTATTTTTGGGATTAACCTATAAACCTAGTGCCCAGTGCCAGTTTCTGTTTTTTTTCTTGTTTTTGAGTATTGTAGATAAGGAATATCAAACGGAGTCCAAACGGAATAAAATCTTCGCGATGATTTTTCTTGGACCAGAAGACATCTACCAGACCTAGAGAGGAGGGCAGGAGACCTGCCGGGAGACGACAAGCCTGCAGGGTGCGCCCTAGGGGGGTGGGGGGGCACGCCCCCCTGGCTTGTGGCCCCCCTGCAGGCCCTCCAACCCTAATCTTCCGCCTATAAATTCAGGAATATTCCCCCAATACAAAAAAGATCCACGATAATACTCTTCCGCCGCCGGAAGCCTCTGTTCCCGTGAGATCCCATCTTGGGGCCTTTTCCGGTAATCTGCCGGAGGGGGATTCGATCACGGAGGGCATGTACATCAACACCATTGCCTCTCCGATGATGCGTGAGTAGTTCACCTTAGACCTTCGGGTCCATAGCTAGTAGCTAGATGGCTTCTTCTCTCTCTATGTTCTTCAATACCATGTTCTCCATGATCTTCATGGAGATCTATTCGATGTAATACTCGTTTGCGGTGTGTTTGTCGAGATCCGATGAATTGTGGATTTATGATCAGATTATCTATGAATATTATTTGAATCTTCTCTGAATTCTTATATGCATGATTTCATATCTTTGCAAGTCTCTTCGAGTTATTGGTTTGGTTTGGCCAACTAGATTGGTAATTCTTGCAATGGGAGAAGTGCTTAGTTTTGGGTTCAATCTTGCGGTGTCCTCACCCAGTGACAAAGTAGGGGTAGCGAGGCACGTATTTGTATTGTTGCCATCAAGGGTAAAAAGATGGGGTTTCCATCATATTGCTTGAGTTTATCCCTCTACATCATGTCATCTTACTTAATGCGTTACTCTGTTCTTCATGAACTTAATACTCTAGATGCAGACAGGAGTCGGTCGATGTGTGGAGTAATAATAGTAGATGCAGAATCGTTTTGGTCTACTTGACATGGACGTGATGCCTATATGCATAATCATTGCCTTGGATATCGTCATAACTATGCGCTTTTCTATCAATTGCTCGACAGTAATTTGTTCACCCACCGTATTATTTTCCTTCAAGAGAGAAGCCTCTAGTGAAACCTATGGCCCCCGGGTCTATTTTCCATATTATATTTTCAGATCTATAAACCAAAAATACCAAAAATACTCTGCTGCAATCTATTTGCTTTTATTTTACTTTTCGTTTTAGTAATCTTTTATATCTATCTCTATCAGATCTCATCCTTGCAAGTAACCGTGAAGGGATTGACAACCCCTTTATAGCGTTGGGTGCAAGTGTTTGATTGTTTGTGTAGGTGCAAAGATTGGGGCCTTGCTTGTACCTCCTACTGGATTGATACCTTGGTTCTCAACAACTGAGGGAAATACTTATCTACTTTCCTGCATCACCCTTTCCTCTTCAAGGGAAAACCAACGCAAACTCAAGAAGTAGCACCGGGGTCGTCCTCATCGCCTGGGCGCCGAAGCATGTGGATGGGAGATGATCGAGTGGAGTATGGGAGGTGGGAGATGGATTCATGGATATAGCGTTGAAAAAATCTGCAAGGCTGGCAAATTCCTTCGTTTCGAAAATATCGGTCAGGCTAGTTCCTTCTTTTCTTAAAAATCCGCAGGGCTGAGGACTTCCTTCGTTTGTAAAAAAATCGGTGGGGCTGGCGATTTTCCTTCCTTCGGTGGAGGTAACGAACGAACGAATGACCTAGCTACTGCCGTACACAAGTCTTTTGATAATGAGATTTGTATGTCATGATTTAGATGTTAATTTCCATAAAATCCAATATTTTTTCCTAAAAATCTATTATTTGTTTCCTAAAATAAATTACACTAATGAGAGGGATCGGTTGATTTGGATAAGTTAGGAAAGTTAGATTAAAATCTATTATTTGTTTCCTGAAAATATGTTATTTGTTTCCTAAAACAAATTGCACTAATGAGAGGGATCGATTGATTTGGATAACTAAGGAAAGTTAGATCCGTGATTTGTTATACGTTAGGAAAGTGCTAGTTTTTAATAAAAGAGTGGAGAGAAAAGTAAACCGATGGACCAGGGTGGGAGGGGTGGTGGGAGGAGAGACGAAAAAAACTAGACGAAGGTGGGAGGAGAGACGGAAAAAACCCGTGGAACGTCAGCTACCAAGTACCTAATTAGGAGTAGAGATGAGATAGTTTTGCTAGAGAAGAAACCTGCAGTCAATGAGCTGAATGGGAAAAGGTTGTTGCTTTGCCTCCAAGTTCTGAAATTTTCATTGATGTGTATGCTAAGAGCCAGATTAACCATGATACTATGAAGGATATGTACAAGCTTATACCTACTGAAGAGGTGGAGAAACATAAGTTGGGCTCTGTATATTTTTATCTAACAGGGCTGGCAACCATCAACACTATATCGAGATATACTTTGATGCCTAAGTCTGGAGATGACATGATGATTAGAGGCTATTCTATTGACATGTTACATCACATTGACGAGCTTCTCAACTTTAATGTCATGTACCTCATTGTGAAAAATGTTAAGCATAGCCGGGTAAATAAAAATGACATGTAGCCGGACAAGCATGCCCGACTCATGAGGCCGGCCATGCGAAGTGTAGCCAGCCAGCCTAGCCGGATGGGCATGCCCGACTCGCAAGGCCGGGCAAGCGAAGCGCATCCGGCCAGGCTCCCGCACGGTGATACGTCTCCAACGTATCGATAATTTATGAAGTATTCATGCCATATTTTCCTATGTCTACAAAACTTTTATATGGTTTTGATTTACTTTATATGATTTATTTATAACTAACCCAGACTGACGCTGTTTTCAGCAGAATTGCCGTGGTGTTGTTTTTGTGCAGAAAATGAAAGTACTCGGAATCGCCCGAAACTTTTTGATGATTTTTTCTGAAGAAAATAAGCAATATTGGAGTGAAGAACCACCGGAGGGGAGGCACTTGTGGGCCATAAGACATCAGGGCGCGACTGCCCCCTAGGCCGCGCCCTGATGTGTGTTGGGGCCCACGTGGCTCCGTTGCGCGTGATTCCAACGCTGAAAATCCTATAAATTCCAGAAACCCCAGATATAAGGAGAGACTCTCCGCTCCGCCGCTGCAACTCTCTGTATCAACGGAAAACTAATCTGAAGCCTTTCCAGTACCCTGCCGGAGAGGGAAATCATCATCCGGTGGCCATCTTCATCATCCCGACGGAGGCCATGATGAGGAGGGAGTAGTTCACCCTCGGGGCTGAGGGTATGTACAAGTAGCTATGTGTTCAATCTCTCTCTCTCGTGTTCTTGAGATGTCACGATCTTGATGTATCACGGGCTTTGTTAATATAGTCGGATCATATGATGTTATTCCCTTGCTACCTTGTTGTGATGAATTGAATCTTTACCTTTGAGATATCGTTATGTTGGATTGAATATTTGGTTTGAGAACACTTGATGTACGTCTTGCATGCGGATACCCATGGTGACAATGGGGTATTCTATTGATTCTCTTGATATATGTCATGGCATCAACTTGCGGATTCTGGTGACCTTGGGGATCTATGCATAGGGGTTGATTGCACGTTTTCATACTACTTTCACCGATAGAAATCTTGGGGTGATCCTTGAAGTTCTTTGTGTTGGATTGAATATGATAGATCTGAAATTGTTTGATGCATGTCGCATAATTTACCCACGGATACTTGAGGTGATATTGGAGTATCTAGGTGACATTAGGGTTGATTGATATGTATCATTGGTATTATTTTAGTACGAACTCTAGGGCTGCTTGTGACACTTATAGGAATAGCTCAAAAGATTGATCGGAAAGAATAACTTTGAGGTGGTTCTACTACCTACACCAATTTCATATTATTGTTCTCCGCTAGATAGGAACTTTGGAGTGATTCTTTGTTGCATGTTGAGGGATGATCATATGATTCAACTATGTTAGCATTGTTGGGAGATTGCACTAGTGAAAGTATGAACCCTAGGCCCCAATTCCAAGCATTAATATATCGTGTTGCTCGATGTTTACTATTTATTACCTTGCAGTTTTTATATTTTCAGATTACAAAAATCTATATCTACCATCCATATTGCACTTGTATCATCTTGATAACCCACAAGTGTAGGGGATCGCAACAGTCTTCCCGGGTAGTATTTCACCCTAATTTATTTATTTGACACAAGGGGAGCCAAAGAATATTTATTGGCCTTGACAGTTGAGTTCTCAATTCAACTGCACCGAGGATATCTCTCTACGGTAAAGATTTAGTAGCACGGCAAATAGTAGTAGCAAAAGTAACAGTAATAGTGACAGTAGCAGGTTTGTAGCAAGTGTGACAGTAACAATAGCAATAGTAAATTGGCAAGATTCATTATAGGTAGCGCGTAGGCACGTGGATCGGTGGTGGATAATGATTTGGATGACATTGATCATATAACAGTTACACACTAGGGCGACACAGAACTAGCTCCAATTCATCAATGTAATGTAGGCATGTATTCCGTATATAGTCCTACGTGCTTGCGATAAGAACTTGCATGACATATTTTGTCCTACCCTCCTGTGGCAGCGGGCTCCTATTGGAAACTTAGGGATATTAAGGCCTCCTTTTAATAGAGACCCGGAACAAAGCATTAACACATGGTGAATACATGAACTCCTCAAACTATGGCAATCACCGGAAAGAATCCCAATTATTGTCACCTTGGGGTATGCGGATCATGACACGTAATAGGTACATATAACTTGCAAGATAGGATCGAAATAACTCTTATATTCATGAAAACATAATAGGTTCAGATCTGAAATCATGGCACTCGGGCCCTAGTGACAAGTATTAAGCATAGCAATGTCATAGTAACATCAATCTCAGAACATAGTGGATACTAGGGATCAAGCCCTATCAAACTTAACTCGATTACATGATCAATTCCATCCAATCCCACCACCGTCCAGTAAGCCTACAAAGGAATTACTCACTCCTAGTGGTGAGCATCATGGCAGTGTTGATGGAGAAGGGTTGCTGATGACGACAGCGGTGATTTCCCCTCTCCGGAGCCCAAAACAGGCTCCAGATCAGCCCTCCGGAGAAAGAACAGGAGGTGGCGGCGGCTCCGTCTCATGAAACGCGATGAAATCTTCTCTCTAATTTTTTTCTCCGCGGATGTGAATTTATAGCGTTGGAATTAGGGTCGGAGGGGCCACGAGGGCCCCACAAGCCATCTGGCCCCGCCCCTAGCGGTTGCGTGGTGGCCTTCTGGTCCACCCCCTCCAGCAGTTCTTCGCTCCAAATATCCTTATATAGTCCAGAAAAAATCCATAAAAAGTTTCGTCCAATTCCGAGAAATTTTATTTCTGCATAAAAATAACACCAAGGTAGTTCTGCTGAAAACAGCGTCAGTCTGGGTTAGTTTCATTCAAATCTTGCAAATTAGAGGACAAAACCAGAGCAAAAGTGTTTGGAAAAGTAGATATGTTTGAGACGTATCAACTCCCCCAAGCTTAACTCATTGCTTGTCCTCAAGCAATTCAGTTGATAAACTGAAAGTGATAAAGAAAACTTTTATAAACTCTTTTGTTCTCGTTATTGTACACATGCTTAGCTAGTGCTCAAGTTTTCAGCATAAATCATAGATAGACACGTCCATGACAACAAATAGATATTATATTAACTCATGGCAAGACATAACCAGCTAGAAAGCAATAATAAGATAACTCCTATGTCAACAATTTATCAAAACACTCATAATACAATATGGTGACATGGTATTTCGCTAGCCCTTTCTAAGACCACAAAACATAAATGCAGAGCACCTCCAAGATCCAAGCAGCGACTAAACATTATAATTCAGGGTAGCAAAGATCCAATCATGCTCATATCCAACATTAACTAAACTAAATGCATAAGAATGACAATAGTGCTCTCGGGTATGGTGCTTTTGGTAAGAGGATGATGACTCAACATAAAAGTAAATAGATAGGCCCTTCGCAGAGGGAAGCATTGATTTGCAGAGGTGCCAGAGCTCGAAGCTTAAAACAAGGGTGAAAGTATAATTTTTGAGCGGTGCACTTTTCTTGTTGGTTCCCAAAAAGAATAGTAAAATTTACTCCTATCCACCTGATATGTCTCCAATGTATCTATAATTTTTGCTTGTTCCATGCTATTATATTATCATTCTTGGATGTTTTACAATCATTTTATAACAACTTTATATCATTTTTTGGGACTAACCTATTAACATAGTGCCAAAGTGCCAGTTGATGTTTTTGCTTGTTTTTTACTTCACAGAAAATCAATACCAAACGGAGTCCAATCGCGACGAAACTTTTTGGAGATTTTTTCTGGACTAGAAGACACCCAGTGGGCCAAACAACTGCTGGAGGGGTGGGCTGTGGAGAGCACAACCCACCAGGGCGCGCCAGGGGGCCCCGGCGCGCCCTGATGGGTTGTGCCCTCCTCGGCCCCCTTCCGCACCGCCTCTGATGCTTATAAATTCCAAAATATTCCAAAAACCCTAGGGGAGTCGACGAAACACAATTCCAGCCGCCGCAAGTTCTAGAACCACGAGATCCAATCTAAACACCATCACGGAGGGGTTCATCTTCCTCATAGGTGCCTCTCCGATGATGCGTGAGTAGTCCACCATAGACCTACGGGTCCGTAGGCAGTAGCTAGATGGCTTCTTCTCTCTCTTTTATGATTCTCAATACAATGGTCTCTTGGAGATCTATTTGATGTAAACTTTTGTGGTGTGTTTGTTGGGATCCGATGAATTTTGAGTTCATGATCAGTTTCTATCCATGAATATTATTTGAGTCTTCCTTGATCTCTTATATGCATGATTGCTTATAGCATCGTATTTCTTCTTTGAATCTTTGGTTTAGTTAGGCCAACTAGATCGATTTTTCTTGCCATGGGAAGAGGTGCTTTGTGATGGGTTCGATCTGGCGGTGTTCTTTCCTAGTGACAGAAGGGGCAGCAAGACACGCATGTATCGTTGCTATTAAGGATAACAAGATGGGGTCTATTCCTACATGAATAGATCTTGTCTACATCATGTCATCGTTCTTATTGCATTACTCCGTTTTCCATGAACTTAATACACTAGATGCATGCTGGATAGCGGTCGATGTGTGGAGTAATAGAGGTAGATGCAGGCAGGAGTCGGTCTATCTATCTTGGGCGTGATGCCTATATAATGGTCATCGCCTTGGATATCGTCATGACTATTCGATTTTCTATCAATTGCCCAACAGTAATTTGTTCACCCACCGTGCGCTATACTCATGAGAGAAGCCACTAGTGAACCCTACGGCCCCCGGGTCTACTTTTCCATCATATTGCTTTCCGATCTACGTTTTTGCACTATTTGTTTTCAGATCTACAAAACCAAAAACCCAAAAACATATTGCTACATATTTACTCTTTTTATTTGTGTTCTTGAGAGATCTATCTCTCCTATCTATCACTACCTAATCTATCTTTTTACCGTAGAGAGATTGACAACCTCTCTTTCGCGTCGGGTTGCAAGTATTTGTTGTTTGTGTGCAGGTGCTGCTTATTGGGTGGTGGTGATCCTCCTACTGGTTCGATAACCTTGGTTTCATAACTGATGGAAATACTTACCGTCGCTGTGCTGCATCATCCCTTCCTCTTTGGGGAAATACCGACGCAGTCCAAGCCACGTCAAAGGAATTTCTGGCGCCGTTGCCGGGGAGGAAGCGGTCTCTTCTACGTGCCTATCGTAGGCGCCGAGGGGACTCCATCATCATCTACCAGGTTCCTAATCACAAATCTCATCTCCTTGCATTTACATTATTTGCCATTTGCCTCTCGTTTTCCTCTCCCCCACTTCACCAATTTGCCGTTTTATTCGCTCTCTTTTTCGTTTGCCCTTTTTCTCGCCGGATCTCTTGCCTTGTCACTATGGCTAGTTCTTCCTTTGTTGCGTGCACTCCCGATAATGAGGTTCTTAATTTTAAGCAAAGGGGAGGGGAGAACTTAAAAGATGCTTGGTATAGGATTTGCAGTGCTCATAATAGATCTATCCATAAGCAATCTACCGTTGTTCTTCTTCGCAGTTTCTATGTTGGCATTACCACTTGGTATAGATTCGTCCTTGATACGATTACCGGTGGGAATTTCTTGATGTGTCCATCTTTGGATGCTTTTAATGCTTTGGGAAGTTTAGTGGGATCGTCACCTATCATGATCAATGAAACAACTTTAATTCTCGAACACGTTATGGAGAGATTGGATGCTATTGAAAAGAAGATGATTACTAAAGAACATCTTGATGATCTAGATAAAAAGATGCATAACCTTGCTAATAAAATTGGATCTAAGGCGGGAGATGCTCTTAAATTGTTTAAGGCAAAAGAAACCGTAGTTAACAAAAGGGTAGAAGAAAGTCCTTACCGTATTGATAAGTTGGAAGAGATCTTTAGTAATTTGGGTTCGACTTTTTCTTCTATCAAATATATTGAAAAAACTCCCATAAATATTGGCAAGACCACGCAAGTCACTAAGAACAAAGTTGCTACGCCTAGTAATCACAAGGGGGATCTTAAAATGATTAGTATTCATCCCGACTTTGTTGAAATCATAAGAGACCCTATTTACAAGAATGAATTTTTTGGGTTTCTTCCTAGGAGTGTTGTCATCAAAAACATGCATGCTAAATCCTTGAGGAAATCAAGTTGTGTGATTGAATAATTGAAAACCAAGGATGACAATACTTGAATCTATCCATTATGCCTAGCTAGGGGCGTAAAACGATAGCGCTTGTTGGGAGGCAACCCAATGAATAAATAAATTTTTGCTTTTTCCTTTCTGTTTTTGAGTGTTGACACAATTATGCCTCTGTTATGACTGTGTTTTATGATTTATTTAGTGTTTTTGCCAAGTAGAACCGTTAGGATGATTCATAGGATGAGTAGAAGTGATGCTGAATCTGAAACAGAAACTTTGCGTCCAGTATATGAATTTTAGTTTTTTGCTGGAACGTGATCTTGAGCTGAAATTTTAACACAGTGTTTCTATAAAAATTCCTTACGTTGTCCTAATTGTTCAGAATTTTTAGAATTACATAAGTATGGGTATAGTACAGATTACTACAGACTGTTCTGTTTAAGACAGATTCTGTTTTCGTTGCATTGTGTGCTTGTTTTGATGAATCTATGGTTTGTATTGGCGGGGTATAAGCCATGGTAAAGTTAAAATACAGTAGGTATAATGCAATTATAAAATTTGAATGGGTTTACAACAGTACCTAAAGTAGTGATTTGCTTTCTTATACTAACGGATCTCACGAAGATTTTGTTGAGTTTTGAGTGATTGAAGTTTTCAAGTTTTGGGTGAGATCACGATGGATGAAGGAATAAGGAGTAGCAAAAGCCTAAGCTTGGGGATGCTACCGCACCCCCAAGATATATCCAAAGAGTAACAAGCAACTAAGCTTGGGGATGCCCCCGAGTGGCATCCCCTCTTTCTTCTAACGACCATCGGTATTTTACTTGGAGCTATATTTTTATTCGTCACATATCATGTGTTTTGTATCTTTGCTTGCTTTGTTTGTTAGTTTTTCCTTTGTATCCTTGCTGTACACACCTATTTGAGAGAGCCACAATCATGCTATGATTTGTTAGAATTGCTCTATGTGCTTCACTTAAAAACTTTGAGCTATAGAAATTGCTCTATTGCTTCACTTATATCTTTTTGAGCACGGTGTGCTTGGTAACTTTTGTAGAAATACTCTGATGCTTCACTTAGATTAATTTGAGAGTTAGTAAATTTTGAAGAAATCCTCTCATGCTTCACTTATACCTTTTTGAGAGATGAAATCTTTATGCTAATGTGCTTCACTTAAATTTGATTTAGCTTGCCAAAAAGCAATGGCAATATACGAAACTAGTCCCAAAGTGATAGATATCCAAGGAGGATATAATAAAAACTTTCATGAAGATCATTGGACAAATTAAACTTGATTCCTTGTAATAGTTTTGAAACATGATGATAGTAATATGTGAGTCATGTTGATGAGTAATTATGCTTAGTTGGAATATTGGTGTTAAGGCTTGTGATTCCCTATGCATGCACGAAAGTCAATAGTTATGCAATGAAGTTATATCCTACTTGTGGTGCATTATTCAGTGTTAGTTATGTTCAATGATCACTTATGTGATTTTTTGTTTTTTGGTTTGGTTGCTTCCCAATCTATTTGATAGCCTTCACTTGTACTAAGTAGAAATACTACTTGTGCATCCAAAATCCTTAAACCAAGTTTTGCCTTATGAGTCCACCATACCTACCTATATGCGGTATTTCCATGCCGTTCCAAGCAAATTTGTATGTGCCATCTCTAAATTTTAAAAATAAATTTTCTCTTTTGTGTGCCCGTACCGCTCATGGAACGGTGGGGAGTGTCCAATATTTTTCCATGCTAGATGTGTTATTCTCAAGATGAGTGTTTATTCACTTGTCATTGCACGAGAGTGCGGCGGTAATAGGGATGCCCATTCCCGAAATGAAAAAGAAAAAATATTTACTTTATGTTGTCAAATAATAAATTCCTTGGAAAGTGTTGGTATGGAAGGCAACCGTGGATACGGCCCGCCATGGAAAGTGAAAGTTTGGTGGAAAAAGGAATAAACTTTATTTTCTGTTTGGGAACCACCTATGATATATCTAGCATGGAAAGTATTGTGAGCTACTTTGTCGTTTTCATTGACAGGAAAAGCATGCCAACCAAAAATATATTTTCTCTCTCAATTTAAACCTTGAGCTCTGGCACCTCTACAAATCCCTACTTCCCTCTGCGAAGGGCCTATCTATTTACTTTATGCAATTTTTATTTTTGCTTTGAGTCTCCATCTTCTCTTATAAGAACCAACTAGGGGGCACTATGATCATACTTGAGCATTGGGCATAGCTAATATTTGAGTGTGTTTCATGAATGGATCAATGATTGAGCATGATGAGCTAGGGATAACTTTCTTTAGTGTTCATATTTTGAAAGACATGGTTGCTTGTTGACATGCTTGAGTATTGAAGTCATTATGTTAAAACTAGACTATTGCTTTGAATCATTATAAGTCCAAATGTCCATGCTATACAAAAGAAAAGAATATGATGAACATGTTAGGCAGCATTCCACATCAAAAATTATGTTTTTATCATTTACCTACTCGAGGACGAGTAGGAATTAAGCTTGGGATGCTGATACATCTCCAACGTATCTATAATTTTTGCTTGTTCCATGCTGTTATATTATCATTCTTGGATGTTTTACAATCATTTTATAGCAACTTTATATCATTTTTTGGGACTAACCTATTGACATAGTGCCAAAGTGCCAGTTGCTGTTTTTGCTTGTTTTTTACTTCGCAGAAAATCAATACCAAACGGAGTCCAATCGCGACGAAACTTTTTGGAGATTTTTTCTGGACCAGAGGACACCCAGTGGGCCAAACAACTGCCGGAGAGGTGGGCTGTGGAGAGCACAACCCACCAGGGCGCGCCAGGGGGGGGCCGGCATGCCCTGATGGGTTGTGCCCTCCTCGGCCCCCTTCTGCACCGCCTCTGATGCCTATAAATTCCCAAATATTCCAAAAACCCTAGGGAGTCGACGAAACACAATTCCAGCCGCCGCAAGTTCTTGAACCGCGAGATCCAATCTAAACACCATCACGGAGGGGTTCATCTTCCTCATAGGTGCCTCTCCGATGATGCGTGAGTAGTCCACCATAGACCTACGGGTCCGTAGGAAGTAGCTACATGGCTTCTTATCTCTCTCTTATGATTCTCAATACAATGGTCTCTTGGAGATCTATTTGATGTAAACTTTTGCGGTGTGTTTGTTGGGATCCGATGAATTTTGAGTTCATGATCAGTTTCTATCCATGAATATTATTTGAGTCTTCTTTGATCTCTTATATGAATGATTGCTTATAGCATCGTATTTCTTCTTCGAATCTTTGGTTTAGTTAGGCCAACTAGATCGATTTTTCTTGCCATGGGAAGAGGTGCTTTGTGATGGGTTCGATCTCGCGGTGTTCTTTCCCAGTGACAGAAGGGGCAGCAAGACACGCATGTATCGTTGCTATTAAGGATAACAAGATGGGGTCTATTCCTACATGAATAGATCTTGTCTACATCATGTCATCGTTCTTATTGCATTACTCCGTTTTCCATGAACTTAATACACTAGATGCATGCTGGATAGCGGTCGATGTGTGGAGTAATAGAGGTAGATGCAGGCAGGAGTCGGTCTATCTATCTTGGGCGTGATGCCTATATAATGATCATCGCCTTGGATATCGTCATGACTATTCGATTTTCTATCAATTGCCCAACAGTAATTTGTTCACCCACCGTGCGCTATACTCATGAGAGAAGCCACTAGTGAACCCTACGGCCCCCGGGTCTACTTTTCCATCATATTGCTTTCCGATCTACGTTTTTGCACTCTTTGTTTTCAGATCTACAAAACCAAAAACCCAAAAACATATTGCTACATATTTACTCTTTTTATTTGTGTTCTTGAGAGATCTATCTCTCCTATCTATCACTACCTAATCTATCTTTTTACCGTAGAGAGATTGACAACCTCTCTTTCGCGTCGGGTTGCAAGTATTTGTTGTTTGTGTGCAGGTGCTGCTTATTGGGTGGTGGTGATCCTCCTACTGGTTCGATAACCTTGGTTTCATAACTGATGGAAATACTTACCGTCGCTGTGCTGCATCATCCCTTCCTCTTTGGGGAAATACCGACGCAGTCCAAGCCACGTCAAAGGAATTTCTGGCGCCGTTGCCGGGGAGGAAGCGGTCTCTTCTACGTGCCTATCGTAGGCGCCGAGGGGACTCCATCATCATCTACCAGGTTCCTAATCACAAATCTCATCTCCTTGCATTTACATTATTTGCCATTTGCCTCTCGTTTTCCTCTCCCCCACTTCACCAATTTGCCGTTTTATTCGCTCTCTTTTTCGTTTGCCCTTTTTCTCGCCGGATCTCTTGCCTTGTCACTATGGCTAGTTCTTCCTTTGTTGCGTGCACTCCCGATAATGAGGTTCTTAATTTTAAGCAAAGGGGAGGGCAGAACTTAAAAGATGCTTGGTATAGGATTTGCAGTGCTCATAATAGATCTATCCATAAGCAATCTACCGTTGTTCTTCTTCGCAGTTTCTGTGTTGGCATTACCACTTGGTATAGATTCGTCCTTGATACGATTACCGGTGGGAATTTCTTGATGTGTCCATCTTTGGATGCTTTTAATGCTTTGGGAAGTTTAGTGGGATCGTCACCTATCATGATCAATGAAACAACTTTAACTCTCGAACACGTTATGGAGAGTTTGGATGCTATTGAAAAGAAGATGATTACTAAAGAACATCTTGATGATCTAGATAAAAAGATGCATAACCTTGCTAATAAAATTGGATCTAAGGCGGGAGATGCTCTTAAATTGTTTAAGGCAAAAGAAACCGTAGTTAACAAAAGGGTAGAAGAAAGTCCTTACCGTATTGATAAGTTGGAAGAGATCTTTAGTAATTTGGGTTCGACTTTTTCTTCTATCAAATATATTGAAAAAACTCCCATAAATATTGGCAAGACCACGCAAGTCACTAAGAACAAAGTTGCTACGCCTAGTAATCACAAGGGGGATCTTAAAATGATTAGTATTCATCCCGACTTTGTTGAAATCATAAGAGACCCTATTTACAAGAATGAATTTTTTGGGTTTCTTCCTAGGAGTGTTGTCATCAAAAACATGCATGCTAAATCCTTGAGGAAATCAAGTTGTGTGATTGAATAATTGAAAACCAAGGATGACAATACTTGAATCTATCCATTATGCCTAGCTAGGGGCGTAAAACGATAGCGCTTGTTGGGAGGCAACCCAATGAATAAATAAATTTTTGCTTTTTCCTTTCTGTTTTTGAGTGTTGACACAATTATGCCTCTGTTATGACTGTGTTTTATGATTTATTTAGTGTTTGTGCCAAGTAGAACCGTTAGGATGATTCATAGGATGAGTAGAAGTGATGCTGAATCTGAAACAGAAACTTTGCGTCCAGTATATGAATTTTAGTTTTTTGCTGGAACGTGATCTTGAGCTGAAATTTTAACACAGTGTTTCTATAAAAATTCCTTACGTTGTCCTAATTGTTCAGAATTTTTAGAATTACATAAGTATGGGTATAGTACAGATTACTACAGACTGTTCTGTTTAAGACAGATTCTGTTTTCGTTGCATTGTGTGCTTGTTTTGATGAATCTATGGTTTGTATTGGCGGGGTATAAGCCATGGTAAAGTTAAAATACAGTAGGTATAATGCAATTATAAAATTTGAATGGGTTTACAACAGTACCTAAAGTAGTGATTTGCTTTCTTATACTAACGGATCTCACGAAGATTTTGTTGAGTTTTGAGTGATTGAAGTTTTCAAGTTTTGGGTGAGATCACGATGGATGAAGGAATAAGGAGTAGCAAAAGCCTAAGCTTGGGGATGCTACCGCACCCCCAAGATATATCCAAAGAGTAACAAGCAACTAAGCTTGGGGATGCCCCCGAGTGGCATCCCCTCTTTCTTCTAACGACCATCGGTATTTTACTTGGAGCTATATTTTTATTCGTCACATATCATGTGTTTTGCTTGGAGCGTCTTGTATCTTTGCTTGCTTTGTTTGTTAGTTTTTCCTTTGTATCCTTGCTGTACACACCTATTTGAGAGAGCCACAATCATGCTATGATTTGTTAGAATTGCTCTATGTGCTTCACTTAAAAACTTTGAGCTATAGAAATTGCTCTATTGCTTCACTTATATCTTTTTGAGCACGGTGTGCTTGGTAACTTTTGTAGAAATACTCTGATGCTTCACTTAGATTAATTTGAGAGTTAGTAAATTTTGAAGAAATCCTCTCATGCTTCACTTATACCTTTTTGAGAGATGAAATCTTTATGCTAATGTGCTTCACTTAAATTTGATTTAGCTTGCCAAAAAGCAATGGCAATATACGAAACTAGTCCCAAAGTGATAGATATCCAAGGAGGATATAATAAAAACTTTCATGAAGATCATTGGACAAATTAAACTTGATTCCTTGTAATAGTTTTGAAACATGATGATAGTAATATGTGAGTCATGTTGATGAGTAATTATGCTTAGTAGGAATATTGGTGTTAAGGCTTGTGATTCCCTATGCATGCACGAAAGTCAATAGTTATGCAATGAAGTTATATCCTACTTGTGGTGCATTATTCAGTGTTAGTTATGTTCAATGATCACTTATGTGATTTTTTGTTTTTTGGTTTGGTTGCTTCCCAATCTATTTGATAGCCTTCACTTGTACTAAGTAGAAATACTACTTGTGCATCCAAAATCCTTAAACCAAGTTTTGCCTTATGAGTCCACCATACCTACCTATATGCGGTATTTCCATGCCGTTCCAAGCAAATTTGTATGTGCCATCTCTAAATTTTAAAAATAAATTTTCTCTTTTGTGTGCCCGTACCGCTCATGGAACGGTGGGGAGTGTCCAATATTTTTCCATGCTAGATGTGTTATTCTCAAGATGAGTGTTTATTCACTTGTCATTGCACGAGAGTGCGGCGGTAATAGGGATGCCCATTCCCGAAATGAAAAAGAAAAAATATTTACTTTATGTTGTCAAATAATAAATTCCTTGGAAAGTGTTGGTATGGAAGGCAACCGTGGATACGGCCCGCCATGGAAAGTGAAAGTTTGGTGGAAAAAGGAATAAACTTTATTTTCTGTTTGGGAACCGCCTATGATATATCTAGCATGGAAAGTATTGTGAGCTACTTTGTCGTTTTCGTTGACAGGAAAAGCATGCCAACCAAAAATATATTTTCTCTCTCAATTTAAACCTTGAGCTCTGGCACCTCTACAAATCCCTACTTCCCTCTGCGAAGGGCCTATCTATTTACTTTATGCAATTTTTATTTTTGCTTTGAGTCTCCATCTTCTCTTATAAGAACCAACTAGGGGGCACTATGATCATACTTGAGCATTGGGCATAGCTAATATTTGAGTGTGTTTCATGAATGGATCAATGATTGAGCATGATGAGCTAGGGATAACTTTCTTTAGTGTTCATATTTTGAAAGACATGGTTGCTTGTTGACATGCTTGAGTATTGAAGTCATTATGTTAAAACTAGACTATTGCTTTGAATCATTATAAGTCCAAATGTCCATGCTATACAAAAGAAAAGAATATGATGAACATGTTAGGCAGCATTCCACATCAAAAATTATGTTTTTATCATTTACCTACTCGAGGACGAGTAGGAATTAAGCTTGGGATGCTGATACATCTCCAACGTATCTATAATTTTTGCTTGTTCCATGCTGTTATATTATCATTCTTGGATGTTTTACAATCATTTTATAGCAACTTTATATCAATTTTTGGGACTAACCTATTGACATAGTGCCAAAGTGCCAGTTGCTGTTTTTGCTTGTTTTTTACTTCGCAGAAAATCAATACCAAACGGAGTCCAATCGCGACGAAACTTTTTGGAGATTTTTTCTGGACCAGAGGACACCCAGTGGGCCAAACAACTGCCGGAGAGGTGGGCTGTGGAGAGCACAACCCACCAGGGCGCGCCAGGGGGGGCCCGGCACGCCCTGATGGGTTGTGCCCTCCTCGGCCCCCTTCTGCACCGCCTCTGATGCCTATAAATTCCCAAATATTCCAAAAACCCTAGGGAGTCGACGAAACACAATTCCAGCCGCCGCAAGTTCTAGAACTGCGAGATCCAATCTAAACACCATCACGGAGGGGTTCATCTTCCTCATAGGTGCCTCTCCGATGATGCGTGAGTAGTCCACCATAGACCTACGGGTCCGTAGGCAGTAGCTACATGGCTTCTTCTCTCTCTCTCTTATGATTCTCAATACAATGGTCTCTTGGAGATCTATTTGATGTAAACTTTTGCGGTGTGTTTGTTGGGATCCGATGAATTTTGAGTTCATGATCAGTTTCTATCCATGAATATTATTTGAGTCTTCTTTGATCTCTTATATGAATGATTGCTTATAGCATCGTATTTCTTCTTCGAATCTTTGGTTTAGTTAGGCCAACTAGATCGATTTTTCTTGCCATGGGAAGAGGTGCTTTGTGATGGGTTTGATCTCGCGGTGTTCTTTCCCAGTGACAGAAGGGGCAGCAAGACACGCATGTACCGTTGCTATTAAGGATAACAAGATGGGGTCTATTCCTACATGAATAGATCTTGTCTACATCATGTCATCATTCTTATTGCATTACTCCGTTTTTTCATGAACTTAATACACTAGATGCATGCTGGATAGCGGTCGATGTGTGGAGTAATAGAGGTAGATGCAGGCAGGAGTCGGTCTATCTATCTTGGACGTGATGCCTATATAATGATCATCGCCTTGGATATCGTCATGACTATTCGATTTTCTATCAATTGCCCAACAGTAATTTGTTCACCCACCGTGCGCTATACTCATGATTGAAGCCACTAGTGAACCCTACGGCCCCCGGGTCTACTTTTCCATCATATTGCTTTCCGATCTACGTTTTTGCACTCTTTGTTTTCAGATCTACAAAACCAAAAACGCAAAAACATATTGCTGCATATTTACTCTTTTTATTTGTGTTCTTGAGAGATCTATCTCTCCTATCTATCACTACCTAATCTATCTATTTACCGTAGAGAGATTGACAACCTCTCTTTCGCGTCGGGTTGCAAGTATTTGTTGTTTGTGTGCAGGTGCTGCTTATTGGGTGGTGGTGATCCTCCTACTGGTTCGATAACCGTGGTTTCATAACTGAGGGAAATACTTACCGTCGTTGTGCTGCATCATCCCTTCCTCTTTGGGGAAATATCGACGCAGTCCAAGCCACATCACCACCATCCAAACACATTCCATGGCTGGCCAAATCCACGGTTGCCCTCCAAACAATCAACTGTCCCAAGGAGTTGGTGTAATTTATTTCAATTATGTGGGACTGGGCATCCCTCTTACCAGCCTCTCTCATGCAATGACGGCGAATAAACGACCATCCTGAGAATAACTTGCTTAGCATGGAAAATATCGACTGCCTCGTCGCTCCATGAGAGAGATGGTTGCACAAAAATGGATGTTTATTTGAATATTTAGAGATGGCACATGCAAATTTACTTGGAACGGCAGGGTAATACCGCATATAGGTAGGTATGGTGGACTCATGTGGAATAACTCGGTTTAAGGATTTGGATGCACAAGCAGCATTTCCGCTTAGTACAGGTGAAGGCTACCAATAGGTTGAGAAGCGACCAGCTAGAGAGCAACAACTGTCATGAACATGCATTTTGCATAATTAACATTGGATGTAGCATGAGTAGGATATGAACACTCTGAATTTAAACATCATGAAGGCTATATTCGTTTTGATTCAATTACATGTTTGCACATGGGCCAAGTCAAACTGCTTGAATTTCTCAGAGGGAAATACCATACTACCATACCATATTATAACCATTTTAATGCATGTTGACACACAAGATAAACCATTATTAACTCCTAGCTATTTAGGCATGGCATGAGAAGCTATAATCTCTAATTGTCATCACGAACATGTTTACTCATGATATACTGAATCAGGATCAAACTGGCTAAATGTATTTACAAAAACAGAAAACAAGAAGAGTTCATACCAGCTTCCTTTGCCATAGTCACTTCATCAAATATCATCATTATTGCCTTTCACTTGCACGATCGAACGGTGTGATAATAATAATAGTGCAAGAATGCCGTGGACTAAGCTAGAATCTGCATGGCAGTTTAAGACAAAGGAGAAGACAAGGTAAAATTGGCTCTCTATTAGATCATCAGTAAAGCATATGAGAGCCACTCAACATTTTCATCGTGGTCTTCTCCTTTCGACAACTCAACAAAAGAAAAGAAATTCAAAGAAACACACTGAAATATTTTTGGAGTTTTTGATTTTTTTCTTAAGCAAGCAAAGGAACTAAGGGGAAAAACAAGAACGAGAAAAATTATTTACACGGGAAAGCTCCCAACAAGCAGAGGAAATCTTTTGGGTTTTCTTTTTAGTACTACAGCTAAAGAGACAAGGAAAAGAACAGGACCGAAAAGAAGCGAGAAATATTTTTGGATTTTCAAAGTTTTTCAAACACGCAAGAAGAAAACGGAAAATAAAGCTAACATGGATATACATAGAAAGAGGATGAACACCGACAATTTATATGAAGTGTGAGGACATGAATGTAATGTCGGTGAGAAATACGTACTCCCCCAAGCTTAGGCTTTCGCCTAGCTTAGTAATCACCACTAGTAGTAGCCGTCAGGTCCAGGAAAGTACTTCCGCCGAGGTACCCGAGAGTCCCATGCCTGGGCCTCGGCATCCGCAGCAGCAAGCTCGTCCCGGTAAGCAATGATGTCCTCTGGCATTATTCTGTATCCGTTCCTAGCATGATATTTAAACAAAGATGGTGCAGGCAATGGAATAATATCGCAAGTCTTCTCGCTAAACACTAAGCTGTAACGAAGGGGTTGTAGTGGTTCGGGCTTCCAGAGAAACTGGTGTTCGTCCATGGATAGATGGTCGAGGTGCACCTCAGGCAACAAATAATCAGTAGGGCGTATTGCCACCTCAAAGCACTTAGCCAAGCGCACAACATGAATACCACCATGAATTTTACCTTTAGTTCGGTTAAGATGCAAGCGGCGCGCAACAATAGCTCCTAGGTTGTAAGCATTACCACCATAAAGTGCACGGCGTAAAATAGCG
Organism: Elymus sibiricus; assembly: GCA_039707655.1. NCBI lineage: Eukaryota > Viridiplantae > Streptophyta > Magnoliopsida > Poales > Poaceae > Elymus > Elymus sibiricus. Next base: position 424,415,904 of record CM077667.1, on the reverse strand, counting down.
AGGGTGGGGGCGCTGGCACCACCCCGCTCCATAGCAGTTATGCATTTTCCTATAACCAGAGAAAAATAAGGCACAGATGGAAAATGCAAACTAGTGGCTCTGGAGTGTGAAACGCCCCTGGTTTCCCCACAGTTAAGGTATGAATAAAGTCCTCAAACTCCTCAGCTTTAGGTTCACGCACCCCCCATCAGAGGGAAGCAGACGTATTTCACAAAATTCATGCAGAGGTAGCTCGTAGTTCTCGGCATATAGAGCAAAGCGTACCATAGGAGCACCGGGCGTATTAACGAAGAAAAGTTTTGCGCAAAGGAACTTGTAAGGAGGTAGTGTTGGTCACACTTATCTGCGAAGAAGCTGGTTAGCCCAACATTTGCAAAAAATTGCATGAAGTCTTCATAAAAACCCGCTTCACTCATGAAGGGTATATGTGGCCATTGACAGGGCCTAACTTCCGCATTGCGAGGGAGGTTGATATCACTATCCTGAATCCTCCTAGAAACTCCCTTGGGGCTCCGGCTTGAAGAAGCTCTTGTTAGAAAGTTCATTTTCCTAAGAACAAATTTCTGAAATTTTTGAGCCACAAAATTATGTCAATAAAACTTTGCAAGATTGGTAGCAACTACTCATATGGATGTCTAGAGGACATATCAAGCATTCCCACTACTTGGAACTCAAAGAATTAGACATGCAAGCTTATTTTCTGTAGCACCAAGTGCAGCAACTTATGCAAAATATAAACCACTAAAACAAAAACTAATTGGAGGAATGGGAGAGTCACATACCAAGGAACAATTCCTCAAAACAGTTTCGGAAACGGAGTTCCGAGCAAAGAGATCGAAAATTTCACTTTCTGGGTGAAGAACACGGGAGAGAGATGACTGGAGAATTTTTCTAGAGGTAGGAGAAGGAGTGGGAGGAAGAGATAAGGCAGGGGGCCCCTGTGGGCCCCACAAGCCAACCGGCCACGCCCCTAGGGGGGCGGCCTGTTGCGTGGTGGCCCACTGGCAGGCCCCCCTGCAATGATTTTTACACCAATTTTTTTATTTATTCCAGAAAAATTCATGTTAAAATTTCGTGGAAATCTGAGTCTTTTTATTTTTGAGGTATTTTTCATGCACGGGAAAAACAGAAAACAGGAATTTCATGGAATTTTATTTTTACTTTTACTAAGAAAACAGAATATAAACTTGTGATATAGAGAGTTGTGAATATTCAATTCATAAATCTCATGTCTTTCGAAAAGAATTCATTAATAAGGTTGATCAAGTCTTATTAATAAACGTTTCTGATTAACATGAAACCGAAGAATCTTCATATGTCACTAGGTTACCTCAATTGGGATTTGTATCTCCCCAACAATAAGATTATAATATTTCTTCTTCTTGGCACTAGGGAGAGGAATGGTAATATCTCCAATGATAATCGTCGGTAGAGGATCAATGACATTAATATTATTAACCAAAGTTTGCTTCCTCGGAAAATGCACGGTATGTTGCTTGCCATTGATATGAAAGGTGACCTTGCTTTTATTGCAATCTATAACAGCCCCTGCAGTATTTAGAAAAGGTCTACCAAGGATGATCGACATATTGTCGTCCTCCGGCATATCAAGAATAACAAAGTCTGTTAAGATAGTAACATTTGCAACCACGACGGGAACGTCTTCACAAATATCAAAGGTAAAGCAGTGGATTTATCGGCCATTTGCAAAGATATCTTAGTAGGTGTGAGTTTACTCAATTCAAGTCTTTTATAAAGGGAGAAAGGCATAACACTAACATCGTCCCCTAAATCACATAAAGCAGTTTTAACATAATTCCTTTTGATAGAGCAAGGTATTGTGGGTATACCCGGATCCCCCAACTTCTTAGGTACTCCACCATCAAAAGAATAATTAGCAAGCATGGTGGCAATTTTAGTTTCAGGTATCTTTCTTTTATTAGTGATAATACCTTTCATATACTTAGCATATGGAGGCATTTTCAATATATCAGTCAAGCGAGTGCATAAATGGACAGGTCTAATCATTTCAGCAAAGCGCTCAAAATCTTCCTCATCTTTACTTTTAGTGGCTTTACGAGGGAATGGCATAGGTTTTTGAACCCATGGCTCTATTTCCCTTCCATGTTTCCTAGCAACAAAGTCTCTCTTATCATAACGTTTATTTTTAGAAGGTGGGTTATCAAGATCCTCAGCAGGTTCAATTTCTACATCATTATCATTTTCTTTGTAATTATCTGGTTGAGCATCTATATGAGCATCATCATCATTATTATCATTTTTCGTTATCACTAAGTATATGCTCACTACCCGAGTGAGTCTCAACATTAGAAATAGAAACTACATTGTTTTCTCAACAGGTTTTTCTATAACAGGTTCACTAGAAGCATGCAAGTTCCTATCATTTTTCTTTTTCTTCTTCTTCTTAGATGAACTAGGTGTATCTTAATTAATTTTCTGAGAATCTTGTTCAATTCTTATAGGTTGACCTTCAGGATAAAGAGGTTCTTGGGTCATTCTACCCTCTCTAGTCACTACTCTAATAGCATGATCATTTATATTATTCATTTCAGCAAGCAAATCATTTTGTTATTTAACTACTTGGTCTAATTGAATGTGAACCATAGAAGCATGTTTGCCTAAACCTTTCACATCATTTGTAATTCTAAACATCAAGTCACTTAAGCGATCTATCATCATAACATTACGTTGCAATTGATTCTTAACATATTTGTTGAAATGTTCTTGCTTAACAACGTAATTATCAAATTCATCCAAGCATTGTTCATGAGTCTTAATATAAGGTATATCACTTTTATTAAAGGAACGGAGAGAGTTTACCTTTACTACCTGTGTTGGGGTATCAAGTCCATGTATTTCTTCAATAGGTGGTAATTTCTTGACATCCTCGGTTTTAATACCTTTTTCTTTCATATATCTTTTTGCTTCTTGCATATCTTTGGGACTGAGAAATAGAATACCTCTCTTATTTTGAATAGGTTCTGAAGGTGGTTCAGGGAGTGTCCAATCATCGGCATTTTGCATTATGTTGTTCAATAATTCCTCAGCTTGTCCAAAAGTTCTTTCCCTGAAAACACAACCAGCACAACTATCTAGGAAATCCCTAGAAGCATCAGTTAGTCCATTATAAAAAATATCAAGTATTTCATTCCTCTCAAGCGGACAATCAGGAAAAGCTCGTAGTAACCGGAGAAGCCTCCCCCAAGCTTGAGGGAGATTCTCTTCTTTAATTTGAGCAAAGTTAAATATTTCCTGTAAGGTAGCTTGTTTCTTATGAGCAGGAAAATATTTTGCAGAAAAGTGTTGAAGCATATCCTGGGGACTACGTATGCAACCAGGAGCAAGTGATAAGAACAATTCCTTGACCTTGCCTTTTAGCGAGAAAGGAAAAAGCTTAAGGATATAATAGTAGCGAATCTTTTCTTCATTGGTGAACAGAGCAGCAATATCATTCAGTTTCATAAGGTGTTCGACAACAGTTTCATTTTCATAACCATGGAAAGGATAAGACTCTACTATAGGAATTAACTCAGGGTCTATAGAGAACTCATAATCCCTATCATTAACAAATATAGGAGAAGTAGCAAATTTAGGATCACGTTTCATTTTCTCCATCATAGATTTTTCTTTTAGTTTGCATAATAGTTTCTTTACATCATCTCTATTTTCACAAGCAAGAATGTCCCTAGCTACCTCATCATCCATAACATAACCTTCAGGTACAAAAGGCAATTCATATCTATTTGGTGAGCGAGGGGTAATAGGTGATTCAAAGTCCTCCTCAATTTCAGCATTCTCAATGGTAGGAACTAGGGTTCTACCAGGCCTAGACCGTAGGTTGTAGGGGTGGAAGGATGGATGGCGAGGAGTTGGGCGCGGCCGGCGGCGCGACGGCGCCGTGATCGCACGAGGAGGAGGCGGCGGCGGTGAGAGACGGCTAGGGTTTTAGGGTTCCGGCTCCTAAGGGGAGTCGGGCAATAGTTATGACTTATTGCTTAATTCCAAAAGGTGGCCTTACAACTGTTTACATAATCCTTGCTGCTAATAAAAATAAGATAAGTTGATCTAAGCCCCTAACTAGACGCGCCCATTGGGCCTTCTCCGGCTATAAGTGACGCCGGTCATAACACTCAACTTCTCTAGCTTTAGCAATATGAGCATCAAGTAATTCATTCAGTGGCACAAGTTCAGTTTCAACATGTGTAGCAATAGTTTCATCATTAATTTCAGAAGTAGCATCATCAAGTTTATGTGACATATCAAGACGATCAACAGGTGGTGGTGTAACAAGCTGATTCAAAACAGAAGGTGAATCAAAAGCAGAGCTAGATGGCAGATCCTTACCTCCTCTCGTGCGAGAGGGAACGATCTTAGTGCGGTCGTCTTTCAGATTTCTCATAGTGGCAATTGGATATCCTTCAGTTAACACAATAAATAGAACTATGCTCCCCGGCAACGGCGCCAGAAAAAGGTCTTGATAACACACAAGTGTAGGGGATCGCGACAGTCTTCATGGGTAGTATTTCACCCTAATTTATTGATTCGACACAAGGGGAGCCAAAGAATATTTATTGGCCTTGACAGTTGAGTTGTCAATTCAACCGCACCGAGGATATCTCTCTGCAGCAAAGATTTAGTAGCACGGCAAATAGTAGTAGCAAAAGTAACAGTAATAGTGACAGTAGCAATTTTGTAGCAAGTGTGACAGTAACAATAGCAACAGTAACTTGGTAAGATTCAGTATAGGTAACGCATAGGCACATGGATCGGTGGTGGATAATGATTTAGATGACATTGATCATATAACAGTTACACACTAGGGCGACACAGAACTAGCTCCAATTCATCAATGTAATGTAGGCATGTATTCCGTATATAGTCATACGTGCTTGCGATAAGAACTTGCATGAGATCTTTTGTCCTACCCTCCCGTGGCAGCGGGGTCCTATTGGAAACTAGTGCAGAAAAGCCTAGCTATGGCGTGGCAAAAAGGGCCTTGCTGGCGTAGGCACCCTACGCCAGCAATATGGCGCCATAGTTAAATAATAGTGGTGGCGTTGGATCTTACGCCAGCAGTATTTCATATACCTATGGCGTTGGATTTGTCTCCACGACGGAAATATCATATATATCTATGGCGTGTTAGCTTTTCCAATGCCATACACTAGAGAGGTCATTACTGGCGGAGCGGATGTTTTGCACGCCAGTACTAAATGACCAAACGCAACAAAAAACCGCTGCCACCACAGCGAGAAATGCTGCGGCGGCAGCGCAATTTTGTATCAGTATATACATAATTATGTTTGTGTCCCACACTGATTCCGATAAGAAATGAAAACGCACGTACAACATAATTTATATTATGGTACACATCATATATATATGCATACATTAAGCATCGTCGTAACAACTAGTACGGTACTCATCACGTTTATTAGGATCAATCTTGAAGAAGAGGGAAATTAACCCCCTCATCTCCATGCATGGTGGAGCATAGAGATTCACCGATTCCAATCTTCCAAGTTGCAATCACTCGGGTAGTTGCCTCCATTTTTTAACTCTTCCAAGTTGCGATCACTCGGGTAGGTGCCTCCATTATTTTAACTCTTCCAAGTTGTGATCACTCGGGAAGCTGCCTCCATTCTTTTAACTCTTCCAAGTTGCGATCACCCGGGTAGTTGCCTCCATTCTTTTAATAGTACGGGCATTCTTCCATTTTGTGCTGCATTCACAAAATAAAATTCAATGGAAAAATGGACATATTGAGAGCAAGAAATTTTGATGAAACGGAAATGAATCCACGTTTCGCCAAAACATTGGCCACTCTCTCGACCTTTCCCTGCAAAAAGAAACATAGCTAGCGCGAGACAATTCACAAGAACACACGATGATGCAACATATAACATATTTCATCAATTCAAATTTCATCAAATGGTTAGAGATAGATTTGTACCATCCGGATCGAGTGGGGGTCGGCTGTCAGCAGGGCACGGTGGGGGCACCCGTGAAGACTGTGCGATGGGGTGGTATTGCGTGGTGGACGGGGCGGACGGACAGGGCGACAGAGGGAGAGATTGGCCGGACAGGACCATCGCGGAGGGACAGAGTGGCCGGACAGGACGACAGAGGAAGAGGCTCTTGGATGAGCGGGTGGGCTTGGGGAAGGGCTGGGCAGCGCGGCGGCACGTCTGGCGCAGGGTGCGGGCGTAGCTGGGCGGGGGAACGATGGAGAAAAGTGTCCGACGGCGGAGGGAAGAAGGGAATCTGAGTTGTTCTCACAACAGAGTGTACGTAAAAGTGCCGGTTAGTCATTAGTGCTGGCGCCAATGACGTGGCCGACGCCAGCAGTAATTGGTGTTGTGTTAACTTAATTGGTCTCTTCTAATAGTACTTGACAAATGGGGTGTGAAAATGCATACATGAATGTGGATCAAAGTATATAATAATGCAAATTAGGAGGTACAAATGAAGTACAATATCGTGCGAAGTACGTATTACGCAATGAGAAGTACACAAAGTACTGTAGTACACGAATAATGAAGCACACAAAATAATCAAGTACGACGTCGTTTCACAATCCTCTCAACGACGGTTTGGGTCTTTTTAATCTTGCTTGAATACTTCCGTCCCGCGTTATGTCTCTTTCATAAGATGGGACGTCCTGTCTCAGGCAAGGTAGTTCTGCTCCTTCTAGTGGTGTAATTTTCATCGTCATCATAGTTCTCCTCTTCTTTTGGGTCGATGCCGAACTGATCATAGTCATCCTCGTTGGCCACTCCGTCCATCCCGACGATGGATCTCTTGGATCTCGTGACGACAGCACGACTTGGCTTTGCCGGGTCAGTTATATAGAAGCATTGTGACACGTCCTTAGCGAATACCGAAGGCTCATATTTGGCGGTAATTCCTTTGACACCCTTTGCATCGGCAGCTTGTGCTTCGGGCAGGGACATAGTAACGGCACCACGTTCTTCCTTCTCGACATTCTTCGCCCATCTAACCCGGAACAGTGGCACCGTGTGACCTTCGGCGTACTCAAGTTCCCATATCTCTTTGATCCTTCCGTAGTATCTGTTAGTTTCATTCTCGGTGGAGGCAACTAACGTGACACCTGAGTTCTGGTAATCAGAGTTTTTGTCTTTTGCCTCAGTATAGAATGTGTATCCATTGATATCATATGATTGGTAGGTGGCGACGGTGCATGCGGGGCCTACTGCTAATGCATAGATGAGATTTGCATTGGTAACACCCGTTGCCAGTGGTTTCTCCCGAATTCGATCTTTTAACCAGGCTGCAAATTTCGAGTTGTGCTCTCTAATGATCTGGGCTTTGGTCCTCTGTCTCCCTGCCATTGCATGCTCTCTCTTTAAGGTGTCCTTGTGAGTCTGTTGCCAAGGAGTGATTATATCTGCTTGTTGTAACACCACTGTGTGCGCTCTGTCGAAGTCGTCTCGGCGGTTATGTGTATCCACATTTAAATCACGCTTCAACTGTGAGTGACCTACTCCATCAAGCCTATCGGCATGCTTCCTCGTGGGAAAACCAAGAGATTGATCATCATCTATATAATTATTGCAGAATGATATGCACTCTTCGATCAGATAGGCCTGGACGATGCTTCCATCCGGACGGGCCCTGTTACGAACGTAACCCTTCACAGTTCCATTCATCCTTTCAAACGGGAACATGGTATGCAAGAATGTCGGTCCAAGGTCTTTAACCTCAGAAACTACATGAACTAGGAGATGCACCATCACATCAAAGAATGACGGGGGAAAATATATCTCAAGCTCACATAGTATTGTGATGATCTCCTCTTGTAGTCGAGTGAGATGTCGCACGCTGATCGACTTTCGAGAGAGAATGTTGAAAATGTTGCAGAAGTCAAGAAGTGTGTTGCGAACGTGATCATCCATTATCCCTCTGAGACAATCATGGGACTTCATGTTGCTAAACCTTTGCTTTTTTGTGTCAAGATATTTGCGTATGAGCCCGGAGTAACCAGAAGGAACTTTGATGCCGTCAAGGCAATTGAATAGTTGATGAAGCTCATCCTCGTCGAGCGTGAAGCAAGCTGGGGGGCAATAATCTTCTTTGTTTTTTGTCACGGTTTTGCCCTTCGTTGTCTCGTCGTCTATGGCGATGTTTTTGCCCTTGGCCATCTCCTTGATTCTTTTAAGGGATGCAGGTTGGAGCTCTTCCCTAATACCTATATATTTCAAGTCTTGTCTTGCCCTCGTACCATTTTTACTTTTTTCTGGCATGTCAAACAGTGTGCCAAGCAAACTCTCACATATATTTTTTGTGATATGCATCATATCAAGAGAATGCGGCGAACTGAGTAGTTCCCAATACTTCAAGCCCCAGAAAACAGACTTTCTTTTCCATACTTTTAGTAGCATTTTCTCAGCCTTCTTTTTCTTCTTTCCTGGCTTCGGGCAATCTGTCCAATTCTTTAACATCTCATGGATTTCTTCTCCACTCCTCTTACGTGGTGGCCCTCGGGCCTCATCCGTGTTGTCGAACAGGTCGCCACGACTTCTCCACTAATCATCTTTGTCAAGCCACCTTCGATGGCCCATGAACACTGTCTTGCAATTGCCCTTTTTTGATAGCTGGAGAAAAGATGTGCTATCCATACATTTAACACATCCGCAATGTCTATGACACGCTTGTCCAGAAATATATCCGTAACCTAGATAGTCATGAACGGTCGTGAGCAATGCTGCTCTCATTGGAAAATAGTTTCCAGTGTTGGCGTCCCACGTCTTGACGCCTTCATCCTTCCATAATATGTCTAACTCCTCCTTCAATAGCTCAAGATATGTGTTGATATCGTTGCCTGGTTGGAGCGGTCCTTGAATGAGCATTACCATGTGTATGTACTTTTGTTTCATGTAGAGCCAAGGCGGGAGGTTGTACATCCAAACAAACACAGGCCATGTACTATGTGTGCTACTCTGCTTGCCAAATGGACTTAGTCCATCGCTACTGACACCCAACCTGAGGTTTCTTGGTTCTGATGCAAATTCTGGTTCAATGCAGTCGAGTGCTTTCCACTTACAACCATCCGCAATACGTCTCAGAATGCCATCATTTTTGGATTTCCTGGTCTTGTGTCAAGTCATGTTCTTTGCTTCCTTCGCGTCAACGAAATAACGTTGCAGGCGTGGAATCAACGGAAGGTACCATACAACCTTTCGAGGTTCCTTCTTTCTAGGCTTGTATCGGGGTTCCTTGCAAGTTGGACACTCTGTTTTGTGCTCATGCTCGTTACGATATAAGATGCAATCATTTATGCATGCATGATATCTTACATGCGGCAAATCAAGAGGGCACACGATCTTTTTCGCCTCATCAACACTCTTAGGCAACAAATTCCCCTTGGGCAACACTGTATGCAAATATTCCAATGTAGCGTCCAGACTTGCGTCTATGCTCTTGAATCTTGCCTTGATGTCTAGAAGTTTGAGCGTGACGTGCAAGAGGGTGTGCTCAGGATCACAACCTTCATACAGTGGAGCACTCACATCTAACTCCAATTGCGCCAACTTGAGAGCCTCCTTAATAGTAGCTCTCTCATTTGTCGTCTTCTCGTGAAGCAGTTCTTTAACATGGTGATCCTGCAGCATTTCAGCCAACGACATATCCTGGGTGACATGGTCCTCTTCATGTTCGGGTGGCGTTTCATCATTTCCTCCTCCAGGTGCATGTTCATTATTGTTTCCTCCTTCTGGCGGCCCTGCTAATTCATCATTGAAAGGGTTCTTTGCTTCCATATCCGCCGCTCTGTCGTCGTCATTCTCCTCACCATGCTTTGTCCATCGTGTATAACCTTCAACGAAACCATGACGAAGCAAGTGCGCGAGGACGCTACCATCGAACGGGTTATGGAAAATTGCATTTTTGCAGGCCTTACATGGACATAATATCTGCGTTTCACACTTTTGTATCATATTCGTCACCGTGAAATTGAGAAAGGCCTTCACACTTCGATCCATATTGAATCTTTAGATAGATCAAAGTAGCCTGTAAAGGGAAATACAAAAAGAATTACATATATATCAAGCGGGGGCATACAAAATTTCGGCATGACCTTTGCTAAAAGTGGTACATATTGAGTACCAGAAATTTGACGAAACGGAAATGAATCAACGTTTCGCCAAAACATTGGGAACTCTATCTACAAATTTGCCATCCATGCACGTTTCGCCATTTAGCAATCACACACGTACGTAACATGCATAATTAAATGACGAGGAAGTGTTTTTTGTGTTAATTACCTCAAGCAGAAGAAACACGAGTTGAGCTAGTCCTCGATCGATCCCACGAGAAGCCGGTCGACCGTACATAGGTTGGTGGGCGCCATTAATGGAGGTTGAAAGAAAATTTAGTGCAAGTGGGTGGAGGAGAGAGCTAGATAGCTAGCTTAATTAGAGAGTGGGTGGAGGAGGCTAGCAAATGTAACTACGCATCACCTAGCTAGATCTAACTACCTAATTAAGAATCATGATAAAATAATTGAGTTTCTCAAGATGAGGAGAGGGAAGAGAGAGGAGGAAGAGGAAGAACAAGAGGAAGAAGCAAGGGGAATCTAGTGTATACACAAGGGGGTTAGCACGGGTAATAGTGATGCGACTTTATTACTGGCGTTTGAAGAGGACGTAACGCTAGAACTAATATGTATATTCCTGGCGTACCACCGTATGCTACGCCGGTGTTACGTGGGGCCCAATGTTGAAAGCACAATATGCTCCCTTGGTGGTTTTGATAATTCATGACAACATACATTGTCTCTTGGACTAATATTTCTACCTAGTGTATTTCAGGTGAAAGTCCATAGAGAGAGATGGGTTGGCAAAAGGATTATGAGGAGAAACCCCTAGATGCAAGGAAATGGATTGGCAAAGCTTCAAGCAAGAGGACTCTACATTTTACTTTGTGAGAAATCACTTTGAGTCCATAGGAAAGCCAATACTATTAAAAGGGGGTAAGGTACTGTTGGTGAACAAGATGATCCACGTGCACAAGTGATAGTCACCAAAAACACCCACAAACTCTTCCACAAAAGTCTGTCCAAGCCTATCTTGAAAATCGGTGCTACCAACAATTTCCACTCGGTCCTACCGATTTCCCACCTCAGACAGACCCATGCCAAACCCTAGCATCTCGGTACTACCATCATTCCATTCGGTGCCACCGAAATCAGTTGCCAACTTTCGGGTATCCTATTTTCAAGAATCGGTACCACCGAGTTTTGCCAATCGGTCTCACTGAGATTTGGACCAACTTTCTGGTTAGTCATTCTCAAGAATCGGTACCACCGAGTTTTGTGAATTGGTCTCACCGAGTTTTGGACCAACTTTCTGGTTAGCCGTTGTCAAGAATTGGTACCACCGAAATTTGAGAATCGGTCTCACCGAGTTGTGCAATCTGACCGTTGGTCATCTTATCGGTACCACCGAGATTTATATATCGGTCTCACCGAGATTCAAAAGTTGCTACCTTTGGAGCAACCCGGTACCACCAAGTTTTACACTTCGGTGTCACCGAGTTGGTCACTTTAGGTGTAACGGTTGGATTTTTGGGGATGCCTATATATACCCCTTCACCACCACCCACTCGAAAGATAAGCACTCAGAACTATTCCATACTTGCCCCATCCAATTTTCTGAGAGAGAGCCACCTACTCATGTGTTTAGATCAAGCTATTCCACTCTATCCATATGAATCTTGATCTCTAGCCTCCCCAAGTTGCTTTCCACCATAGCCAAATCTGTGAGAGAGTGATTGTGTGTTGAGGAGTCTATCATCTTGAAGCACAAGAGCAAGGAGTTCATCGACATTATCGAGCCTATTACCTTTTGGAGGGTGGTGCCTCCTAGATTGGTTAGGTGTCGCTTGGGAACCTCCTACTTCGTGTTGTGGAGTTGAACCAAGAAGTTTGTACGGGCAAGGAGATCGCCTACTTCGTGAAGATCTACCCATAGTGAGGCTAGTCCTTCGTGGACGGAAGCCGTTATGGAATAGTCAAGGTTGCTACTTCGTGGACCCTTATGGGTGGAGCCCTCCGTGGACTCTCGCGACTGTTACCCTCCGTGGGTTGAAGACTCCATAAACGTGGACGTACGATAGCACCACCTATCGGAACCACGGGAAAAATCTTCGTGTCCCTCATGCGTTTGATCTCCCTATCTCAACTCCTTACTTCCATGTGCAATGTCTTTACTTTCCGCTGCCATACTTGTTGACTTGCATGTGTAGGGTGTACTTGAATTGCTATCATTGCTAAAATCTGCCAACCAATTAACTTGGGAAAAGGTTAGGTTTTTAAACTTGCAAGTAGTCTATTCACCCCCCCTCTAGACACACACTTCTAGTGATCCTACAAAAGTTGACTAAAAAATGAACCCACAAAATAAACTGCTGGCGTCCGTACTATGTCAACGCCATAGATATATGAAATACTGCCGATGTACTACCAACCTAGTACGCCAACAGTAAGTTACGCCTCCACACAACCTTGGGGGCCACATACAAGTGGCGTTCCACGTACGTCCAGCGCAAGCACTATGTAACTAGCAATGGCGTACCAAAATGGGCGACGCCAGAGATATTTGAAAATATTAGTGCTGGCGTCGGCGGAAAATGGCGCGCCACCAACAAGAGTTGTGGCTAGCCATTTCTCTACTAGTGTTTAATAGAGAACTGGAACAAAGCATTAACGCATGGTGAATACATGAACTTTTCAAACTATGGCAATCACCGGAAAGAATCCCAATTATTGTCACCTTGGGGTATGCGGATCATGGCACGTAATAGGTACATATAACTTGCAAGATAGGATCCAAATCACTCTTATATTCATGAAAACATAATAGGTTCAGATCTGAAATCATGGCACTCGAGCCCTAGTGACAAGCATTAAGCATAACAAAGTCATAGTAACATCAATCTAAGAACATAGTGGATACTAGGGATCAAGCCTTATCAAACTTAACTCGATTACATGATCAATACCATCCAATCCCACCACCGTCCAGCAAGCCTGCAAAGGAATTACTCACTCCCGGTGGTGAGCATCATGGTGGTGTTGATGGAGAAGGGTTGGTGATGACGACGATGACGATTTCCCCTCTCCGGAGCCCAAAACAGGCTCCAGATCAGCCCTCCGGAGGAAGAACAGGAGGTGGCAGCGGCTCTGACGTGGCTTGAGACTGCATCGGTATTTCCCCCAAAGAGGAAGGGATGATGCAGCACAACGACGGTAAGTATTTCCCTCAGTTATGAAACCAAGGTTATCGAACCAGTAGGTAGATCACCACCACCCAATAAGCAGCACCTGCACACAAACAACAAATACTTGCAACCCGACGCGAAAGAGAGGTTGTCAATCTCTCTACGGTAAAAAGATAGATTAGGTAGTGATAGATAGGAGAGATAGATCTCTCAAGAACACAAAATAGAAAAGGCAAATAAAATTCAGCAATATATTTTTGGGTTTTTGGTATTGTAGATCTGAAAACAAAGATGCAAAAAGATAGATCTGAAAGCAATATGTTGGAAAAGTAGACCCGGGGGCCGTAGGGTTCACTAGTGGCTTCTCTCATCAGTATAGCGCACGGTGGGTGAACAAATTAATGTTGGGCAATTGATAGAAAATCGAATAGTCATGACGATATCCAAGGCGATGATCATTATATAGGCATCACGTCCAAGATAAGTGGACCGACTCCTGCCTGCATCTACCACTATTACTCCACACATCGACCGCTATCCAGCATGCATCTAGTGTATTAAGTTCATGGAAAAACGGAGTAATGCAATAAGAACGATGACATGATGTAGACAAGATCTATTCATGTAGGAATAGACCCCATCTTGTTATCCTTAATAGCAACGATACATGTGTGTCTTGCTGCCCCTTCTGTCACTGGGAAAGAACACCGCAAGATCGAACCCATCACAAAGCACCTCTTCCTATGGCAAGAAAAATCGATCTAGTTGGCCTAACTAAACCAAAGATTCGAAGAAGAAATACAAGGCTATAAGTAATCATGCATATAAGAGATCAAAGAAGACTCAAATAATATTCATGGATAGAAACTGATCATGAACTCAAAATTCATCGGATCCCAACAAACACACCGTCAAAGTTTACATCAAATAGATCTCCAAGAGACCATTGTATTGAGAATCATAAGAGAGAGAGAGAGGAATCCATCTAGCTACTGCCTACGGACCCGTAGGTCTATGGTGGACTACTCACGCATCATCGGAGAGGCACCTATGAGGAAGATGAACCCCTACGTGATGGTGTTTAGATTGGATCTTGAGGTTCTAGAACTTGCAGCGGCTGGAATTGTGTTTCGTCGACTCCCCTAGGGTTTTTGGAATATTTGGGAATTTATAGGCATCAGAGGCGGTGCGGAAGGGGTCCCGAGGAGGGCACAACCCATCAGGGCGCGCCGGGGGCCCCCTGGCGCGCCCTGGTGGGTTGTGGTCTCCTCGGCCCACTTCTCGGGTACTTCTTTGGCCCACTGGGTGTCTTCTGGTCCAGAAAAAATCTCCAAAAAGTTTCGTCGCGATTGGACTCCGTTTGGTATTGATTTTCTACGAAGTAAAAAACAAGCAAAAACAGCGACTGGCACTTTGGCACTATGTCAATAGGTTAATCCCAAAATATTATATAAAGTTGTTATAAAATGATTGTAAAACATCCAAGAATGATAATATAACAGCATGGAACAAGCAAAAATTATAGAAACGTTGGAGACGTATCAGCATCCCCAAGCTTAATTCCTACTCGTCCTCGAGTAGGTAAATGATAAAACAGAATTTTTGATGTGGAATGCTGCCTAACATGTTCATCATATTCTTTCTTTTGTATAGCATGGACATTTGGACTTATAGATGATTCAAAGCAATAGTCTAGTTTTAACATAATGACTTCAATACTCAAGCATGGTAACAAGAAACCATGTCTTTCAAAATATCAACACTAAAGAAAGTTATCCCTAGCCCATCATGCTCAATCATTGATCCATTCATGACACACACTCAAGTATTAGCTATACCCAATTCTCAAGTACGATCATAGTGCCCCCTAGTTGGTGCTTATAAGAGAAGATGGAGACTCAAAGTGAAAACAAAAATTGCATAAAGTAAATAGACAGGCCCTTCGCAGAGGGAAGTAGGGATTTGTAGAGGTGCCAGAGCTCAAAGTTTTAAATTGAGAGAGAAAAATATTTTGGGTGGCATGCTTTTCCTGTCAACGAAAACGACAAAGTAGCTCACAATACTTTCCATGCTAGATATATCATAGGCGGTTCCCAAACAAAAAATAAAGTTTATTCCTTTTTCCACCAAACTTTCACTTTCCATGGCGGGCCGTATCCACGGTTGCCTTCCATACCAACACTTTCCAAGGAATTTATTATTTGACAACATAAAGTGAATATTGTTTTTTCTTTTTCATTTCGGGAATGGGCATCCCTATTACCGCTGCTCTCTCATGCAATGACAAGTGAATAAACACTCATCTTGAGAATAACACATCTAGCATGGAAAAATATTGGACACTCCCCACCGTTTCATGAGCGGTACGAGCACACAAAAGAGAAACTTTATTTTGAAAATTTAGAGATGGCACATACAAATTTGCTTGGAACGGCATGGAAATACCGCATATAGGTAGGTATGGTGGACTCATAAGGCAAAACTTGGTTTAAGGATTTTGGATGCACAAGTAGTATTTCTACTTAGTACAAATGGAAGCTAGCAAATAGATTTGGAAGCAACCAAACCAAAAAATGAAAATTCACATAAGTGAGCATTGAGCATAACTAACACCGAATAATGCACCACAAGTAGGATGTAATTTCAGTGCATAACTATTGACTTTCGTACTTGCATAGGGAATCACAAACCTTAACACCAATATTCCTACTAAAGCATAATTACTCACCAACATTACTCACATATTACTATCATCATGTTTCAAAACTATTACAAGGAATCAAGTTTAATTTGCCCAATGATCTTCATGAAAGTTTTTATTATATCCTCCTTGGATATCTATCACTTTGGGACTAGTTTCATATATTGCCATTGCTTTTTTTGACAAGCTCAAACAAATCTAAGTGAAGCACATGAGCATAAAGATTTCATCTCTCAAAAAGGTATAAGTGAAGCATGAGAGGATTTCTTCAAAATTTTCTACTCTCAAATTAGTCTAAGTGAAGCATGAGAGTATTTCTACAAAAGTTTCCAAGCACACCGTGCTCAAAAAGATATAAGTGAAGCACTAGAGCAATTCTATAGCTCAAAAAGTTTAAGTGAAGCATAGAGAGCAATTATAACAAATCATAGCATAATTTTGGCTCTCCCAAGTAGGTGTGTACAGCAAGTATACAAAGGAAAAACAAACAAGCAAAGCAAGCAAAGATACAAGACGCTCCAAGCAAAACTCATGATATGTGACGAATAAAAATATAGCTCCAAGTAAAATACCGATGGTTGTTAGAAGAAAGAGGGGATGCCACTCGGGGGCATCCCCAAGCTTAGTTGCTTGTTACTCTTTGGATATATCTTGGGGGGCGGTAGCATCCCCAAGCTTAGGCTTTTATCACTCCTTATTCCTTCATCCATCGTGATCTCACCCAAAACTTGAAAACTTCAATCACACAAAACTCAACAAAATCTTCGTGAGATCCGTTAGTATAATAAAGCAAATCACTACTTTAGGTACTGTTGCAAACCCATTCATATTTTATAATTGCATTATACCTACTGTATTTTAACTTTACCATGTCTTATACCCCCCGATACAAACCATAGATTCATCAAAACAAGCACACAATGCAACGAAAACAGAATCTGTCTTAAACAGAACAGTCTGTAGTAATCTGTACATAATCATACTTCTGTAACTCTAAAAATTCTGACAAATTAGGACAATGTAAGGAATTTGTATATAAACACTGTGTTAAAATTTCAGCTCAAGATCACGTTCCAGCAAAAAATGAAAATTCATATACTGGACGCAAAGTTTCTGTTTCAGATTCAGCATCACTTCTACTCATCCTATGAATCATTCTAAAGGCTTTACTTGGCACAAACACTAAATAAACCATAAAAACACAATCATAACATAGGAATAATTGTGTCAACACTCAAAAACAGAAAGGAAAAAAGCAAAAATCTATTTATTCATTGGGTTGCCTCCCAACAAGCGCTATCGTTTTACGCCCCTAGCTAGGCATAACGCATAGATTCAAGTAGTGTCATCTTTGGTTTTGGATCCATAGGATGCCCTCATGATTGATTCATATGGTGGCTTAATTCTTGTTCTAGGGAAGTGTTCCATACCCTTTCTCAAGGGAAACTGAAAACGAATATTGCCTTCTTTCATATCAATCACGGCACCTATAGTGCGTAAAAACGGTCTACCAAGTATAATGGGACAAGACGGATTGCAATCAATATCAAGCACAATAAAATCTATGGGCACATAGTTTCTATTTGCAAGAATAAGAACATCATTAATTCCTCCCAAAGGCTTTTTAATAGTAGAATCCGCCAAGTGCAAATTAAGAGAACATTCTTCAATATTTGTGAGACCAAGCACATCGCATAGAGATTTCGGAATCGTGGAAACACTAGCACCCAAATCACACAAAGCAAAGCACTCATAATTTTTAATCTTGACCTTAATGGTAGGTTCCCACTCATCATGTAATTTTCTAGGAATAGAAATCTCCAACTCCAACTTTTCTTCAAAAGATTTCAGCATGGCATCAACAATATGTTTAGTAAAAGCTTTATTTTGCTCATAAGCATGGGGTGAATTCAACATGGATTGCAGCAAAGAAATACATTCAATCAAAGAGCAACTAACATAATTAAAGTCTTTGCAATCCAAAATAGTGGGCACATCACTAGTTAAAGTTTTGACCTCTTCAAACCCACTTTTATCAAAAAATTCATCAAGATTTTCACCCTCCAAATTATTGGGACGCCTTCTAACTAAAGTTGACTCTACTTTAGTCCCTTCATTATCAATTTTAATATTACTAAACAAGGAATCAATAGAAGAAACACCAATCACTTTAAGATCTTCATCTTTTTTATCCTTTAGAGAGATTGGTTTGGCGGCCATTTGATTTATCAAAGTAGCTTGCGCATCGGAGATTTTACCAAGCAAATTTTCAGCATGAGCATATTTACATTGAAGATTGCAAACTTATGTACTGATATCATCAAGTTGTTTCGTTATGGCATCTAGCACGGTAGAGTGTTCTCTAAGCTCATCGATAAAATACTTATTATGCTCAAATTGTGTAGTCATATACTCCTTAGTACTTTTCTCAATTTCAAGCAGAATATTGGGATAAGGAACTTCATAGTACTTTCGTTGGGGCATCATAATTACGCAAACAAGATTGCAAGCAAGGAATAGATCCGGCGGGAAAAAGGCAAACGAAAAAGAGGACGAATAAAACAGCAAATTGGTGAAGTGGGCGAGAGGAAAACGAGAGGCAAATGGCAAATAATGTAGTTGCAAGGAGATGAGATTTGTGATTAGGAACCTGGTAGATGATGATGGAGTCCCCTCGGCGCCCACGATAGGCACGTAGAAGAGACCGCTTCCTCCCCGGCAACGGCGCCAGAAATTCCTTTGACGTGGCTTGAGACTGCGTCGGTATTTCCCCAAAGAGGAAGGGATGATGCGTGAGTAGTCCACCATAGACCTACGGGTCCGTAGGCAGTAGCTAGATGGCTTTCTCTCTCTCTTTTGATTCTCAATACAATGGTCTCTTGGAGATCTATTTGATGTAGTGACATTTTGCGGTGTGTTTGTTGGGATCCGATGAATTTTGAGTTCATGACCAGTTTCTATCCATGAATATTATTTGAGTCTTCTTTGATCTCTTATATGCATGATTACTTATAGCCTCGCATTTATTCTTTGAATCTTTGGTTTAGTTAGGCCAACTAGATCGATTTTTCTTGCCATGGGAAGAGGTGCTTTGTGATGTGTTCGATCTTGCGGTGTCCTCTCCCAGTGACAGAAGGGGCAGCGAGGCACGCATGTATCGTTGCTATTAAGGATAACAAAATGGGGTCTATTCCTACATAATAGATCTTTTCTACATCATGTCATCGTTCTTATTGCATTACTCCGTTTTTCCATGAATTAATACACTAGATGCATGCTGGATAGCGGTCGATGTGTGGAGTAATAGTAGTAGATGCAGAATCATTTCGGTCTACTAATCTTGGACGTGATGCCTATATAATGATCATCGCCTTGGATATCTTCATGATTATTTGATCTTCTATCAGTTGCCCAACAGTAATTTGTTCACCCACCGTGTGCTATACTCATGAGAGAAGCCACTAGTGAAATCTACGGCCCCGGGTCTACTTTTCCAACATATTGCTTTTTGATCTATCTTTTGTCGCTTTTGTTTTCAGATCTATTATTCCAAAAAAAATACCTTGCTGCACTTTTTATTTGCCTCTTTTATTTTGTGTTCTTGTGCGATCTATCTATCCAATCTATTACAATCTAATCTATCTTTTTACCGTGGAGAGATTGACAACCTCTCTTACGCGTCGGGTTGCAAGTATTTGTTCTTTGTGTGCAGGTACCGTTTACATAGTGTTGTGTGGTTTTCCTACTGGTTCGATAACCTTGATTTCATAACTGAGGGAAATACTTACCGTAGCTGTGCTGCATCATCCCTTCCTCTTTGGGGAAATACCGATGCAGTCTCAAGCCACGTCAAAGGAATTTCTGGCGCCGTTGCCGGAGAGACATCATCAACATCTATCAGGTTCCTAATCACAAATCTCATCTCCTTGCAATTACATTATTTGCCATTTCCTCTCGTTTTCCTCTCCCCCACTTCACAAATTTGCCATTTTGTTCGCCCTCTTTTTCGTTCGCCTTTTTCTCGTTAGATCTCTTGTTTGCCTACCTTGTAGCTATGACTAGCGTCACTACTCCCCCTTTGTCACCAGATTTTGAAGTTCTATACTTCAAACAAAAACAAGGGGAAAATCTGAAAGATGCCTGGTATAGGTTAATGGAATCCTATCGCATTTGCAATCTAAAGGGAAACGCAAAGATTTTGCTTCAAAAAATTTACATAGGGTTAGCTTTGCATCATAGACAACTCTTGGATTTTGCTGCTAAAGGGAATTTTATAGAGCTTGATGGCAATACCGCTTACGAAATTTTGGAAGGGATATTGGGGATTCCTCCACCAAAAAAGGGGTTTTCTTTTACACAAGAAGGGGTTCAAATTATAGACAAATTGGGTGATTTACATAAACATTTGGTCGAGTCGCAAAAATATAATGAACCTCTTAAACATATTAGTGGAAACCTCAATTGCATGAATACTTTGATTACTCTTTGCAATAAGCGTTTGGATATTTTAGATCTCAAGATGGTCTCTTCTCCTGAAAATTTGGGGAAGCGTAAAGAGCCTCCCAGGTTTGAGAAAGCCCTCACAAAAGTAGCAAAAACTAAAGATGACAATACTTGAATCTATGCATTATGCCTAGCTAGGGGCGTAAAACGATAGCGCTTGTTGGGAGGCAACCCAATAAATAAATTTATTTTCACCTTTTTCTTTCTGTTCTTGAGTGTTGACACAATTATGCTACTGTTATGATTGTGTTTTTTATGTTTTATTTAGTGTTTGTGCCAAGTAAAGCCTTTAGGATGATTCATAAGATGAGTAGAAACAATGCCGAATCTGAAACAGAAACTTTGACTCCGGTGAAGGAATTTTCATTTTCTACTGGAACATGATAATAAGATGAAATCTTAACACAGTATTTCTATACAAATTCTTTACGTCGTCCTAGTTTTTCAGAATTTTTAGAGTTACAGAAGTATGGTTAGAGTACAGATTACTACAGACTGTTCTGTTTTTGACAGATTCTGTTTTCGTTGCATTGTGTGCTTGTTTTGATGAATCTATGGTTTGAAGGGTATAAGCCATGGTAAAGTTATAATACAGTAGATATAATGCAATAATAAAATATGAATGGGTTTGCAACACTACTTAGAGTGGTGATTTGCTTTATTATACTAGTGTATCTCACGAAGGTTTTGTTGAGTTTTGTGTGATTGAAGTTTTCAAGTTTTGGGTGAGATCACGATGGATGAAGGAATAAGGAGTGAAAAGAGCCTAAGCTTGGGGATGCTACAGCACCCCCAAGATAACATCCAAGGAGAAACAAGCAACTAAGCTTGGGGATGCCCCGAGTGGCATCCCCTCTTTCTTCTAACGACCATCGATATTTTACTTGGAGCTATATTTTTATTCGTCACATATCATGAGTTTTGCTTGGAGCGTCTTGTATTATTTGAGTCTTTGCTTGATTTGCTTTTTAGTTTGTCACAAGTATCCTTGCTGGACACACCTATTTGAGAGAACCAAAATTATGCTATGATTTGTTGGAATTGCTCCAGTGCTTCACTTATATCTTTTTGAGCACGGTGTGCTTTAAATTTTTGAAGAAATACTCTCATGCTTCACTTAGATTAATTTGAGAGTTAGTAAACTTTGAAGAAATTCTCTCATGCTTCACTTATACTATTTTGAGAGATGAAATTTTTATGTTCATGTTCTTCACTTAAATTTATTTGAGCATGTCAAAAGCAATGGCAATATATGAAACTAGTCCCAATGTGATAGATATTCAAGAGGGATATAATAAAAACTTTCATGAAGATCATTGGACAAATTAAACTTTATTCCTTGTAATAGTTTTGAGACATGATGATAGTAATATGTGAGTCATGTTGGTGAGTAATTATGCTTTAGTAAGAATATTGGTGTTAAGGTTTGTGATTCCCTATGCAAGCACGAAAGTAAATAGTTATGCAATGAAAATACATCCTACTTATGGTGCATTATTCGGTGTTAGTTATGCTTAATGTCCGTTTATGTGAATTTTCGTTTCTTGGTTGGTTGCTTCTCAATCTATTTGCTAGCCTCCACTTGTACTAAGTAGAAATACTACTTGTGCATCCAAAATCCTTAAACCCAGTTTTGCCTCATGACTCCACCATACCTACCTATATGCGGTATTTCCATGTCGTTCTAAGCAAATTTGTATGTGCCATCTCTAATTTACAAAATGAATTTCCTTTTGTGTGATCGTACCGCTCGTGAAACGGTAGGGGGTGTCCAATATTTTTCCATGCAAGATGTGTTACTCTCAAGATGAGTGTTTATTCACTTGTCATTGCACGAGAGTACAGTGGTAATAGGGATGCCCAGTCCTGAAATGAAAAGAAATTTACTTTATGTTGTCAAATAATAAATTTCTTGGAAAGTGTTGTTATGCAAGGCAACCGTGGATACGGCTAGCCATGGATTGTGAAAGAATGGTGGAAAAAGGAATACACTTTATTTTATGTTTGGGAACCGCCTATGATGTATCTAGCATGGAAAGTATTGAGAACTACTCGGTCGTTTTCGTTGACAGGAAAGGCATGCCACCCAAAATATTTGTCTCTCTCAAATTAAGCTTTGAACTCTGGCACCTCTACAAATCCCTACTTCCCTCTGCGAAGGGCCTATCTATTTACTTTATGCAATTTTATTTTTAATTTGAGTCTCCATCTTCTCTTATAAAGCACCAAATAGGGGGCACTATGATCATACTTGTGCATTGGGTGTAGTTAATATTTGAGTGTGTTTCATGAATGGATCAATGATTGAGCATGATAGGCTAGGGATAACTTTCTTTAGTGTTGATATTTTGAAAGACATGGTTGCTTGTTGGCATGCTTGAGTACTAAAGTCTTTATGTCAAAACTAGACTATTGCTTTGAACCATCTAAAAGTCCAAATGTCCATGCTACAAAAGAAAAGAATATGTGATGAACATGTTAGGCAGCATTCCACAACAAAAATTCTGTTTTTATCATTTACCTACTCGAGGACGAGTAAGAATTAAGCTTGGGGATGCTGATACGTGTCCAGCGTATCTATAATTTTTGATTGTTCCATGCTATTATATTACCATTCTTGGATGTTTTAGAATCATTTTATAGCAACTTTATATTATTTTTTGGGACTAACCTATTGACATAGTGCCAAGTGCTAGTTGCTGTTTTTTTGCTTGTTTTTTACTTCGCAGAATATCAGTACCAACCGGAGTGCAATCGCGATGAAACTTTTTGGAGATTTTTTTGGACCAGAACAAAGCCAGTGAGCCAAAGAAGCGCCCGGGAGGAGCCCCAGGGGGCCCAGAAGACACCAGGGCGCGCTAGAGGCCCCCGACGCGCCCTGGTGGGTTGTGGTGGCCTCGGGACCCCCCTCCACCGCCTCTGAGCTCTATAAATACCAAAATATTCTAGAAACCCCAGAGGAGTCGACGAAAAATACTTCCAGCCGCCGCAAGTTCCAGAATCGCGAGATCCAATCTAACACCATCACGGAGGGGTTCATCATCCTCATTGGTGCCTCTCCGATGATGCGTGAGTAGTCTACCATAGACCTACGGGACCGTAGGCAGTAGCTAGATGGCTTTCTCTCTCTCTTTTGATTCCCAATACAATGGTCTCTTGGAGATCTATTTGATCTAATGACTTTTTGCGGTGTGTATGTTGGGATCCGATGAATTTTGAGTTCATGATCAGTTTCTATCCATGAATATTATTTGAGTCTTCTTTGATCTCTTATATGCATGATTACTTATAGCCTCGTATTTCTTCTTCGAATCTTTGATTTAGTTAGGACAACTATATCGATTTTTCTTGCCATGGGAAGAGGTGCTTTGTGATGGGTTCGATCTTGCGGTGTCCTCTCCCAGTGACAAAAGGGGCAGCGAGGCACGCATGTATCATTGCTATTAAGGATAACAAGATGGGGTCTATTCCTACATGAATAGATCTTGTCTACATCATGTCATCGTTCTTATTGCATTACTCTATTTTCCATGAACTTAATACACTAGATGCATGCTGGATAGCGGTCGATGTGTGAAGTAATAGTAGTAGATGGAGAATCGTTTCGGTTTACTAATCTTCGACGTGATGCCTATATAATGATCATCGCCTTGGATATCATCATGATTATTTGATCTTCTATCAATTTCCCAACAGTAATTTGTTCACCCACTGTGTGCTATACTCATGAGAGAAGCCACTAGTGAAACCTACGCCCCCCGGATCTACTTTTCCAACATATTGCTTTCCGATCTATCTTTTGTTGTTTTTGTTTTCAGATCTATTGTTCCAAAAAACCCAAAAATACCTTGATACACTTTTTATTTGCCTCTTTTATTTTGTGTTCTTGTGCGATCTATCTATCCAATCTATTACAATCTAATCTATCTTTTTACCGTGGAGAGATTGACAACCTCTCTTACGCGTCGGGTTGCAAGTATTTGTTCTTTGTGTGCAGGTACCGTTTACATAGTGTTGCGTGGTTCTCCTACTAGTTCGATAACCTTGGTTTCATAACTAAGGGAAATACTTACCGTAGTTGTGATGCATCATCCCTTCCTCTTTGGAGAAATATCGACGCAGTTTCAAGCCACGTCACCAGGCGGGTCCGGAGAAGCTCTTGTGTGTGTGGCCAAGACGCGTGCTGAGTCCGCCGCATGACGGTGTCCCCAGTCGCGCCATCAGTTCACATGTCATTGACCTTCCAGCTGGGTCACCCAGGTCTGCGCCGAAGTCCATCGCATGAGGTCCTGGTCCTGTAGGGGAACGTTGCATGGGAAACAAAAAAAATTCCTATGCACACGCAAGATCTATCCATGGTGATGAGCATCTACGAGAGGGAGAGTGGATCTACATACCCTTGTAGATCGCTAAGCGGGAAGCGTTAAGAAATGCGGTTGATGTAGTCGAACGTCTTCGCGATCCAAATCGCAAGTCGTCCCGCGATCCAATCACGATCTGTCCCGCGATCCAATCACGATCCGTCCCGCGATCCAATCACGGTCCTTCCGATCTAGCGCCGAACGGACGGCACCTCCGCGTTCAGCACACGTACAGCTCGATGACGATCTCCGCCTTCTTGATCCAGCAAGAGGGCGCGGAGAGGTAGATGAGTTCTCCAGCAGCACAACGGCGTGGTGGCGGTGGTGGTGAACTAATCCGGCAGGGCTTCGCCAAGCTCCACCGAACTAATCTAGAGGAGAAAACGATCTAGAGGGAAAGAGAGGCAGTCGTGGCTTTTTTTTGGGTTGGGGCTACCCTCTAAAACCTCTAGTATATATAGGAGGGAGGGAGGAGGAGGCAGCCCTAGGGTTCCCCTAGGGGTTCGGCCGAACCTCCACCAAGGGGGAGGAGTCCACCTCCCACAAGGGAGGTGGAATCCTAGTAGGACTCCTCCCCACTTGGCCTCCTCCCCCACCCCTTGCGCAAGGGCCTCTAGGGGCTGGCCGGCCAGCCCACCAGGGGCTGGTGCGCCACCTCCTAGGCCCATGTGACCCTTGGGGTGGGTGGGCCCCACTTGGTGGACCCCCCGGAACCCATTCGTCACTCCCGGTACACTCTCGGAAATGCCTGAAACTTTTCCGGAGACCAAAATGGGACTTCCTATATATCAATCTTTACCTCTGGACCATTCCGGAGCTCCTCGTGACGTCCGGGATCTCATCCGGGACTCCGAACAATCTTCGGTCACCAACATACATAACTCAATACTACCAAAACGTCACCGAACTGTTAGGGAACGTTGCATGGGAAACAAAAAATTTCCTATACACACGCAAGATCTATCCATGGTGATGAGCATCTAAGAGAGGGAGAGTGGATCTACATACCCTTGTAGATCGCTAAGCGGGAAGCGTTTAAGAAACGCGGTTGATGTAGTTGAACGTCTTCGCGATCCAAATCGCTAGCCGTCCCGCGATCCAATCACGAACCGTCCCGCGATCCAATCACGAACTGTTCCAGGATTCAATCACGGTCCTTTCGATCTAGCGCCGAACGGACGGCACCTCCGCGTTCAGCACACGTACAGCTCGATGACGATCTCCGCCTTCTTGATCCAGCAAGAGGGAGCGGAGAGGTAGATGAGTTCTCCGGCAGCGCGACGGCGCAGCGGCGGTGGTGGTGGAACTATTCCGACAGGGCTTCGCCTAAGCACCACCGAAACTAGACTAGAGGAGAAACGATCTAGAGGAAGAAGAGGGCAGCACGTGGCAATTAGGGTTGGGGCTGCCCTCAAATCCTCTAGTATATATAGGAGGGAGGGAGGAGGAGGCAGCCCCTAGGGTTTCCCCTAGTGGCTTCGGCCGAACCAAGGAGGAGGTGGAGGAGTCCACCTCCAATCCTACTCCAAGTAGGATTCCAATCCTACTTGGAAAATCCTTCCCCCACTTGGGGTTTTTCCTTCTCCCACCTCCTAGCCGCATGGGCCTTGTGGGGCTGGTTTTCCCAGCCCACTAAGGGCTGGTGCACCACCCCTCAGGCCCATGTGGCCTCCCGGCGTGGGTGGCCCCTCCCGATGGCCCTCCGGCACTCCCGGTACACTACCGGAAATACCCGAAACTTTTCCGGTGGCCAAAATGGGACTTCCTATATATCAATCTTTACCTCCGGACCATTCCAGAGCTCCTCGTGACATCCAGGATCTCATCCGGGACTCCGAACAACCTTCGGTCACCAACATACATAACTCAACTATACCGAAATGTCACCGAACCTTAAGTGTGCAGACCCTGCGGGTTCGAGAACTATGCAGACATGACCGAGACACCTCTACGGTCAATAACCAATAGCGGGACCTGGATGCCCATATTGGTTCCTACATATTCTACGAAGATCTTTATCGGTTGAACCTCTATGTCAAGGATTCAGTTAATCCCGTACGCTGTTCCCTTTGTTCTTCGGTATGTTACTTGCCCGAGATTCGATCGTTGTTATCTCTATACCTAGTTCAATCTCATTACCGGCAAGTCTCTTTACGCGTTTCGTAATACAAGATCCTGTGGCTAACACTTTAGTCACATTGCTTGCAAGACTTATTGTGATGTTGTATTACCGAGTGGGCCCTGAGATACCTCTCCGTCATACGGAGTAACAAATCCCAGTCTCGATCCATGTCAGCTCAACAGACACCTTCGGAGATACCTGTAGAGCATCTTTATAGTCACCCAGTTATGTTGTGACGTTTGATACACACAAGGTATTCCTCCGGTGTCAGTGAGTTGGATGATCTCATGGTCATAGGAACAGATACTTGACATGCAGAAAACTGTAGCAATAAACTGACACGATCATATGCTACGTTCATAGTTTGGGTCTTGTCCATCACATCATTCTCCTAATGACGTGATCCCGTTATCAAATGACATCTCATGTCTATGGTCAGGAAACCTTGACTATCTTTGATCAACGAGCTAGTCTACTAGAGGCATAATAGGGACACAGTGTTGTCTATGTACCCACACATGTATTTGAGTTTCCAATCAATACAATTATAGCATGGATAATAAACGATTATCATGAACAAGGAAATATAATAATAACCAATTTATTATTGCCTCTAGGGCATATTTCCAATAGTCTCCCACTTGCACTAGAGTCAATAATCTAGTTCACATCACCATGTGATTTACATTGTTATGAATCTAACACCCAATGACTTCTGGGGTTCGATCATGCTTTGCATGTGAGAGAGGTCTTAGTCAACGGTCTACAACATTCAGATCCGTGTGTTCTTTGTAGATCTATATGTCATACTGCAGATTCTACCACACTCCACTTGGAGCTATTCAGAGTCATCCGGATTGCTACTCAGAGTCATCCGGATTGGTGTCAAAACTTGCATCGACGTAACTCTTTACAACGAACTCTTTGTCACCTCCATAATCGAGAATCATTTCCTTAGTCCTATAGTTACTAAGGATAATTTTGACCGCTGTCCAGTGGTCCACTCCTGGATCACTCTTGTACCCCTTGACAGAATCATGGCAAGGCACACACCAGGTGCGGTACACAGCATGGCATAGAGAGCCTATGGATAAGGCATAGGGGACGACC
Source organism: Elymus sibiricus (assembly GCA_039707655.1). Classification (NCBI taxonomy): domain Eukaryota; kingdom Viridiplantae; phylum Streptophyta; class Magnoliopsida; order Poales; family Poaceae; genus Elymus; species Elymus sibiricus. The sequence continues at coordinate 424,387,847 of CM077667.1, read as the reverse complement.
TTCGTCCTTTCTCTTTCTTCTGCCGTGGTCGAGCTTTGAGTCTTACTCAACTTCACACCTTACAAATCAGGCAAGAATTTCTTCTTTGACTGATCCATTTTGAACTCTTTCAAAATCTTGTCAAGGTATGTACTCATTGAAAGTCTTATCAAGCGTCTTGATCTATCTCTATAGATCTCGATGCCCAACAATTTAGTAGCTTTATCCAGGTCTTCCTTTGAAAAACTCCTTTCAAACAACCGTTTATGCTTTCCAGAAATTCTATATCATTTCTGATCAACAAAATGTCATCCACATATACTTATCAGAAATTCTATAGTGCTCCCACTCACTTTATTGTAAATACAAGTTTCTTATAAACTTTGTATATACCCAAAAACTTTGATCACCTTATCAAAGTGTATATTCCAACTCTGAGATGCTTGCTCCAGTCCATAGAAGGATTGTTGGAGCTTGCATACATTTTAGCATCCTTAGGACTGACAAAACCTTCCGGTTGTATCACATACAACCTTTCCTCAAGGAAACCGTTAAGGAAACGATGTTTTGACATCCATCTGCCAGATTTCATAATCGAAAAATGCAGTAACTGCTAACATAATTCCAACAAACTTTAGCATCGCTATGGGTGAGAAAGTCTCATCGTAGTCAACTTCTTGAACTTGTCAAAAACTTCTTTGTGACAAGTCAAGCTTTATAAATGGTGACATTTACCATCAGCGTCTGTCTTCTTCTTAAAGGTCCATTTGTACTCAACGGCCTGCCGTTTAACGGGCAAGTCTACCAAAGTCCATACTTGCTTTTCATACATGGATCCTTTCTTGGATTTCAAGGCTCCTAGCCATTTGTTGGAATCCGGGCCCACCATCGCTTCTTCATAGCTCGTAGGTTCACTGTTGTCTAACAACATGACCTCCAAGACAGGATTGACGTACCACTCAGAGGCGGTACGAGTTCTTGTCGGCCTACGAGCTTCGGTAGTAACTTGATCCGAAGCTTCATGATCATCATCAATTGCTTCCTCTTCACTTGGTGTAGGCGTCGCAAAAACATCTTTCTGCGTCGTGCTACTATCCAACTGAAGTGACGGTTCAACAACCTCATCAAGTTCTGCTTTCCTCCCACTCAATTCTTTCGAGAGAAACTGTTTTTCGAGAAAGGACCCGTTTTCAGCAACAAACACTTTGCCCTCGGATCTGAGATAGTAGGTATACCCAATTGTTACATTAGGGTATTCTATGAAGATGCACTTTTCTGCTTTGGGATCGAGCTTATCGGACATAAGCGTCGCATTCCCAAACTCCGAGAAATGACAGCTTAGGTTTCTGCCAAACCAAAATTCATACCGTGTCATTTCAATGGACTTAGATGGTGCCCTATTTAAAGTGAATGTAATTGTCTCTAATGCATAACCCCAAAACGATAGTGGCAAATCGATAAGAGACATCATAGTACGCACCATATTCAATAGAGCACGACTACGACGTTCGGACCCACCATCACACTATGGTGTTCCAGGTGGCGTGAGTTGTGAAACAACTTCCACATTGTCTTAAGTTGTATACCAAACTCGTAACTCAGATATTCACCTCCACGATCATATTGTAGACATTTTATCTTCTTGTCACGATGATCTCAAACTTCACTCTGAATTTGCTTGAACTTTTCAAACGATTCAGACTTGTGTTTCATTAAGTAAATATACCCATATCTACTCAAATCATAAGAGAAGGTAAGAAAATAACGATATCCACCGCACGCTACAACACTCATTGGACCGCATACATCAACATGTATCATTTCCAATAAGTCACTTGCCCGCTCCATCATACCGGAAAACGGGGTCTTAGTCATCTTGCCCATGAGGCATGGTCCGCATGTCTCAACCGATTCGAAATCGAATGAGTCCAAAGATCCATCAGCATGGAGTTTCTTCATGCGCTTTACACCAATATGACACTTAGCGGCAGTGCCACAAGTATGTGGTACTATCATTATTAACTTTGTATCTTTTGGCATCAATATTATGAACATGTGTATTACTACGATCAAGATTCAATAAACCATTCTCATTGGGTGCATGACCATTGAAGGTATTATTCATGTAAACAAAATAACCATTATTCTCTAACTTAAATGAATAACCGTACTGCAATAAACATGATCTAATCACGTTCATGCTCAACGCAAACACCAAATAACATTTATTTAGGTTCATCACTAATCCCGAAGGTAGAGAGAGCGTGCGATGGTGATCACATCAACCTTGGAAACAGTTCCAACCCTCATCGTCACCTTACCCTTAGCTAGCCTCCGTTTATTGCGTAGCTTTTATTTCGAATTACTAACATTTAGCAACTGAACCGGTATCTAATACCCAGGTGCTACTAGGAGTACTAGTAAGGTACACATGAATAAAACGTATATCAAATATACTTTTGTTGACGTTGCCAGCCTTCTTATCTACCAAGTATCTAAGGTTGTTCCGCTTCAGTGACCGCTCTCCTCATAATAGAAGCACTTAGTCTCGGGTTTGGGTTCAATCTTGGGTTTCTTCACTGGAGCAGCAACTGGCTTGCCATCCATGAAGTTTCCCTCCTTGCCCTTGCCCTTCTCGAAACTAGTGGTTTTATTAACCATCAACATTTGATGCTCCTTCTTGATTTCTACCTTCGCGGTGTCAAACATCGCGAATAGCTCATGGATCATTATTTCCATCCCTGGCATTTCATAGTTCATCACGAAGCTCTAGTAGCTTTGTGGCAGTGACTTGGAGAACTATATCAACCACTATCTTATCTGGAAGATTAACTCCCACTCGATTCAAGCGATTGTAGCACCCAGACAATCTGAGCACATGCTCACCGATTGAGCTATTCTCCTTCATTTTGCAGGCAAAGAATCTTGTTGGAGGTCTCATACCTCTCAACACGGGCACGAGCCTGAGATCCCAATTTCAGCTCTTAGAACATCTCATATGTTCCGTGACGTTCAAAACGTTTTGGAGCCTCAATTCTAAGCCGTAATGCATGACGCATTGAACTATCAAGCAGTCATCAAAACGTGCCTGTCAGACGTTCACAACATCTACAGACGACGTTTGAGGGGGTGGCGCACCGAGTGGTACATTAAGGACATAAGCCTTCTGTGCAGCAATGAGGACAATCCTCAGATCACGGACCCAGTCCGCATTATTGCTACCATCATCTATCAACTCTATTTTCTCTAGGAACGTATAAAAACACAGGGGAGCTACAGCGCGAGCTAGTGATCTACAACATAATTTGCAAAGACATTTTGACTATGTTCATGATAATGAGTTCAATTAATAATATTACTTAAGAACTCCCACTCAAATTGAGATCCCTCCGGTCATCCGAGTGTTACATGATCCATATTCACCAACCCAAGTCCGATCATCACTTGAGATGAGGTGGTTTCAATGGTGAACATCTCCATGTTGATCATATCTACTATATGACTCATGTTCGACCTTTCGGTCTCTTGGGTTCCGAGGCCATGTCTGTACATGCTAGGCTCGTCAAGTTTAACCCGAGTGTTCCGCATGTGCAACACTGGCTTGCACCCTTTGTATGTGAACGTAGAGTCTATCACACACGATCATCACGTGGTGTCTCAAAACGACGAACTTTCGCAACAGTGCACACTCGGGGAGAACACAATTTTATCTTGAAATTTTAGTGAGGGATCACCTTAAAATGCTACCGTCGTCCTAAGCATAATAAGATGCATAAAAGGATTAACATCACATGCAAATCATAAGTGACATGATATGGCCATGATCTTGTGCTTTTGATCTCCATCTCCAAAGCACCGGCATGATCTCCATCGTCACCGGCATGACACCATGATCTCCATCATCTTGATCTCCATCAACGTGTCGCCATGAGGTTGTCGTGCCAACTATTGCTTCTACGACTATTGCTAACTCATAGCTATAAAGTAAAGCAAAACGGCGAAAATAAATTAAAGACAACCCTACGGCTCCTGCCGGTTGCCGTACTCATCTACATGCAAGTCGTGATATTCTATACAAAACATGATCATCTCATACATCACATATATCTCATCATGTAATTGGCCATATCACATCACAACATACCCTGCAAAAACAAGTTAGACGTCCTCTAATTGTTGTTGCATGTTTTACGTGGCTGCTACGGGTATCTAGCAAGAACGATTCTTACCTACGCAAAAAACCACAACGGTGATACACAAATTGCTATTCAACCTTCTCAAGGACCGCCTTTGTCTAATCCGATCCAACTAAAGTGGGAGAGACAGACACCCGCCAGCCATCTTTATGCAACAAAGTCACATGTCAGTTGATGGAACTGGTCTCTCGTAAGCGTACGAGTAATGTTGGTCTGGGCCGCTTCATCCCACAATACCACTGAATCAAGAAAAGACCAAGGGAGGAAGCAATCTGAGCATCAACGCCCACAAACTCCTTTGTGTTCTACTTGTGATCTCATCTACACATAGACCTAGCTCTGATATCACTGTTGGGGAACGTTGCATGGGAAACACAAATTTTCCTACGCACACGCAAGATCTATCCATGGTGATGAGCATCTACGAGAGGGAGAGTGGATCTACATACCCTTGTAGATCGCTAAGCGGGAAGCGTTTAAGAAACGCGGTTGATGTAGTCGAACGTCTTCGCGATCCAAATCGCTAGCCGTCCCACGATCCAATCACGAACCGTCCCGCGATCCAATCACGAACCGTTCCGCGATTCAATCACGGTCCTTCCGATCTAGCGCCGAACGGACGGCACCTCCGCGTTCAGCACACGTACAGCTCGATGACGATCTCCGCCTTCTTGATCCAGCAAGAGGGAGTGGAGAGGTAGATGAGTTCTCCGGCAGCGCGACGGCGCGGAGGCGGCGGTGGTGGAACTATTCTGACAGGGCTTCGCCTAAGCACCGCCGAAACTAGACTAGAGGAGAAACGATCTAGAGGAAGAAGAGGGCAGCACATGGCAATTAGGGTTGGGGCTGCCCTCAAATCCTCTAGTATATATAGGAGGGAGGGAGGAGGAGGCAGCCCCTAGGGTTTCCCCTAGTGGCTTCGGACGAACCAAGGAGGAGGTGGAGGAGTCCACCTCCAATCCTACTCCAAGTAGGATTCCAATCCTACTTGGAAAATCCTTCCCCCACTTGGGGTTTTCCCTTCTCCCACCTCCTAGCCGCATGGGCCTTGTGGGGCTGGTTTGCCCAGCCCACTAAGGGCTGGTGCACCACCCCTCAGGCCCATGTGGCCTCCCGGCGTGGGTGGCCCCTCCCAATGGCCCTCCGGCACTCCCGGTACACTACCGGAAATACCCGAAACTTTTCCGGTGGCCAAAACGGGACTTCCTATATATCAATCTTTACCTCCGGACCATTCCGGAGCTCCTCGTGACATCTAGGATCTCATCCGGGACTCCGAACAACCTTCGGTCACCAACATACATAACTCAACTATACCGAAACGTCACCGAACCTTAAGTGTGCAGACCCTGCGGGTTCGAGAACTATGCAGACATGACCGAGACACCTCTACGGTCAATAACCAATAGCGGGACCTAGATGCCCATATTGGTTCCTACATATTCTACAAAGATCTTTATCGGTTGAACCTCTATGTCAAGGATTCAGTTAATCCCGTACGATGTTCCCTTTGTTCTTCGGTATGATACATTGCCCGAGATTCGATCGTCGGTATCTCTATACCTAGTTCAATCTCGTTACCGGCAAGTCTCTTTACTCGTTTCGTAATACAAGATCCCGTGGCTAACACTTTAGTCACATTGCTTGCAAGGCTTATTGTGATGTTGTATTACCGAGTGGGCCCTGAGATACCTCTTCGTCATACGGAGTAACAAATCCCAGTCTCGATCCATGTCAGCTCAACAGACACCTTCGGAGATACCTGTAGAGCATCTTTATAGTCACCCAGTTACGTTGTGACGTTTGATACACACAAGGTATTCCTCCGGTGTCAGTGAGTTGCATGATCTCATGGTCATGGGAACAGATACTTGACATGCAGAAAACTGTAGCAATAAACTGACACGATCATATGCTACGTTCATAGTTTGGGTCTTGTCCATCACATCATTCTCCTAATGACGTGATCCCGTTATCAAATGACATCTCATGTCTATGGCCAGCAAACCTTGACTATCTTTGATCAACGAGCTAGTCTACTAGAGGCATACTAGGTACACAGTGTTGTCTATGTACCCACACATGTATTTGAGTTTCCAATCAATACAAGTATAGCATGGATAATAAACGATTATCATGAACAAGGAAATATAATAATAACCAATTTATTATTGCCTCTAGGGCATATTTCCAACACGAACGTTAAGTGTGCAGACCCTGCGGGTTCGAGAACCATGTAGACATGACCGAGACACCTCTACGGTCAATAACCAATAGCGGGACCTTGATGCCCATATTGGTTCCTACATATTCTACAAAGATCTTTATCGGTTGAACCTCTATGTCAAGGATTCAGCTAATCCCGTATGCAGTTCCCTTTGTTCTTCGGTATGTTACTTGCCCGAGATTCGATCGTCGGTATCTCTATACCTAGTTCAATCTCGTTACCGGCAAGTCTCTTTACTCGTTCCATAATCCAAGATCCCGTGGCTAACTCTTTAGTCACTTTGCTTGCAAGGCTCATTGTGATGTTGTATTACCGAGTGGGCCCTGAGATACCTCTCCGTCACACGGAGTAACAAATCCCAGTCTTGATCCATACCAACTCAACAGACACCCTCGGAGATACCTGTAGAGCATCTTTATAGTCACCCAGTTACGTTGCGACATTTGATACACACAAGGTACTCCTCTGGTGTCAGTGAGTTGCATGATCTCATGGTCATAGGAACAGATACTTTGACATGCAGAAACAATAGCAATAAACTGACACGATCATATGCTACGTTCATAGTTTGGGTCTTGTCCATCACATCATTCTCCTAATGATGTGATCTCGTTATCAAATGACATCTTATGTCTATGGCTAGGAAACCTTGACCATCTTTGATCAACGAGCTAGTCTATTAGAGGCATACTAGGGACACAGTGTTGTCTATGTACCCACACATGTATTTGAGTTTCCAATCAATACGATTTTAGCATGGATAATAAGCGATTATCATGAACAAGGAAATATAATAATAACCATTTTATTATTGCCTCTAGGGCATATTTCCAACCGTCTCCCACTTGCACTAGAGTCAATAATCTAGCTCACATCACCATGTGATTAACATTGTAATGAATCTAACACCCAATGAGTTCTGGGGTTCGATCATGTTTTTGCATGTGAGAGAGGTTCTAGTCAACGGTCTGCAACATTCAGATCCGTATGTTCTTTGCAAATCTATATGTCATACTGCAGATGCTACTACGCTCCACTTGGAGCTATTCCAAATGGCTGCCCCTCTATACGTATCCGGATTGCTACTCAGAGTCATCCGGAGTGGTGTCAAAGCTTGCATCGACGTAACCCTTTACGACGAACTCTTTATCACCTCCATAATCAAGAAACATTTCCTTAGTCCTCTAGTGACTAAGGATAATTTTGACCGCTGTCCAGTGATCCACTCCTAGACCACTCTTGTACCCCTTGACGGACTCATGGCAAGGCACACACCAGGTGTGGTACACAGCATGGCATACTATACAGAGCCTATGGATAAGGCATAGGGGACGACCTTCGTCCTTTCTCTTTCTTCTGCCGTGGTCGAGCTTTGAGTCTCATTAACCTCCACACCTTACAAATCAGGCAAGAACTCTTTCTTTGACTGATCCATTTTGAACTCTTTCAAAATCTTGTCAAGGTATGTACTCATTGAAAGTCTTATCAGACGTCTTGATCTATCTCTATAGATCCTGATGCCCAATATTTAAGTAGCTTCATTCCAGGTTTTCCTTTGAAAAACTCCTTTCAAACAACCCTTTATGCTTTCCAGAAATTCTACATCATTTTCGATCAACAATATGTCATCCACATATACTTATCAGAAATTCTATAGTGCTCCCACTCACTTTATAGTAAATACAAGTTTCTCATAAACTTTGTATAGACCCAAAAACTTTGATCACCTCATCAAAGCGTATATTCCAACTCCGAGATGCTTGCTCCAGTCCATAGAAGGATTGCTGGAGCTTGCATACATTTTAGCATCCTTAGGACTGACAAAACCTTCCGATTGTATCACATACAACCTTTCCTCAAGGAAACCGTTAAGGAAACGATGTTTTGACATCCATCTGCCAGATTTCATAATCGAAAAATGCAGCAACTGCTAACATAATTCCAACAGACTTTAGCATCGCTACGGGTGAGAAAGTCTCATCGTAGTCAACTCCTTGAACTTTGTCGAAAACTTCTTTGCGACAAGTCGAGCTTTATAACTGGTGACATTTACCATCAGCGTCTGTCTTCTTCTTAAAGGTCCATTTGTACTCAACGGCCTGCCGTTTAACAGGCAAGTCTACCAAAGTCCATACTTGGTTTTCATACATGGATCCTTTCTCGGATTTCATGGCTCCTAGCCATTTGTTGGAATCTGGGCCCACCATCGCTTCTTCATCGCTCGTAGGTTCACTGTTGTCTAACAACATGACCTCCAAGACATGATTGTCGTACCACTCAGGAGCGGTACGATTCCTTGTCATCCTACGAGGCTCAGTAGTAACTTGATCTAAAGTTTCATGATCATCATCATTAGCTTCCTCTTCATTTGGTGTAGGCGCTGCAGAAACATCTTTCTGCGTCGTGCTACCATCCAACTAAAGTGACGGTTCAATAACCTCATCAAGTTTTACCTACCTCCCACTCAATTCTTTCAAGAGAAACTTTTCTCGAGAAAGGACCCGTTTTAAGCAACAAACACTTTGCCCTTGGATCTGAGATAGAAGGTATACCCAACTGTTTCCTTAGGGTATCTTATGAAGATGCACCTTTCCGCTTTGGGTTCGAGCTTATCAGTCATAAGCGTCACATTCCCAAACTCTGAGAAATGACAGCTTAGGTTTCTGCCAAACCAAATTTCATACGGTGTCATCTCAACGGACTTAGATGGTGCCCTATTTTAAAGTGAATGTATTTGTCTCTAATGCATAACCCCAAAACGATAGTGGCAAAACGATAAGAGACATCATAGTACGCACCATATCCAATAGAGCACGACTACGACGTTCAGACACACCATCACACTATGGTGTTCCAGGTGGCGTGAGTTGTGAAACTATTTCCACATTGTCTTAAGTTGCATACCAAACTCGTAACTCAGATATTTACCTCCACGATCATATCGTAGACATTTTATCTTCTTGTCACGATGATCTCAAACTTCACTCTGAATTTGTTTGAACTTTTCAAATGTTTTAGACTTGTGTTTCATTAAGTAAATATCCCCATATCTACTCAAATCATCAGTGAAGGTAAGAAAATAGCGATATCCACCTCACGCTTCAACACTTATTGGACCGCATACATCAACATGTATTATTTCCAATAAGTCACTTGCCCGCTCCATCAAGCCGGAAAATGGGGTTTTAGTCATCTTGCCCATGAGGCATGGTCCACATGTCTCAACCGGTTCGAAATCGAGTGAGTCCAAAGATCCATCAGCATGGAGTTTCTGCATGCGCTTTACACCAATATGACCTTTAGCGGCAGTGCCACAATTATGTGGTACTATCATTATTAACTTTGCATCTTTTGGCATCAATATTATGAACATGTGTATCACTACGATCGAGATTCAATGAACCATTCACATTGGGTGCATGACCATTGAAGGTATTATTCATGTAAACAGAATAACCATTATTCTCTGACTTAAATGAATAACTGTATTGCAATAAACACGATCCAATCATGTTCATGCTCAACACAAACACCAAATAACATTTATTTAGGTTCAGCACTAATCCCGAAGGTAGAGGGAGCGTGCGATGGTGATCACATCAACCTTGGAAACATTTCCAACACACATCGTCACCTCGCCCTTAGCTAGTCTCCGTTTATTCCGTAGCTTTTATTTCGAGTTACTAACATTAGCAACTGAACCGGTATCTAATACCCAGGTGCTACTAGGAATACTAGTAAGGTACGCATCAATAATACGTATATCAAATATACTTCCGTTGACGTTGCCAGCCTTCTTATCTACCAAGTATCTAGGGTTGTTCCGCTTCAACGACCGTTCACCTCATAATAGAAGCACTCAGTCACGGGTTTGGGTTCAACCTTGGGTTTCTTTACTGGAGCAGCAACTGGCTTGCCATCCATGAAGTTTCCCTCCTTGCCCTTGCCCTTCTCGAAACTAGTGGTTTTACTAACCATCAACACTTGATGCTCCTTCTTGATTTCTACCTTCGCGGTCTCAAACATCGCGAATAGCTCGGGGATCATTATTTCCATCCCTGGCATTTCATAGTTCATCACGAAGCTCTAGCAGCTTTGTGGCAGTGTCTTGGAGAACTATATCAACCACTATCTTATCTGGAAGATCAACTCCCACTCGATTCAAGCGATTGTAGCACCCAGACAATCTGAGCACATGCTCACCGATTGAGCTATTCTCCTTCATCTTGCAGGCAAAGAATCTTGTTGGAGGTCTCATACCTCTCAACACGGGCACGAGCATGAGATCCCAATTTCAGCTCTTAGAACATCTCATATGTTCCGTGACATTCAAAATGTTTTGGAGCCTCAATTCTAATCCATAATGCATGACGCACTGAACTATCAAGTAGTCATCAGAACGTGCCTGTCAGATGTTCACAACATCTACAGACGACGCTTGAGGGGGTGGCGCACCGAGCGGTGCATTAAGGACATAAGCCTTCTGTGTAGCAATGAGGACAATCCTCAGATCACGGACCCAGTCCGCATTATTGCTACCAACATCTTTCAATTCTATTTTCTCTAGGAACGTATAAAAACAGGGGAGCTACAGCGCGAGCTATTGATCTACAACATAATTTGCAAAATCACTTTGACTATGTTCATGATAATGAGTTCAATTAATCATATTACTTAAGAACTCCCACTCAAATCAACATCCCTCAGGTTGTCTAAGTGTGACATGATCCAAATCCACCAACCCAAGTCCAATCATCACGTGAGATGAGGTGGTTTCAATGGTGAACATCTCCATGTTGATCATATCTACTATATGACTCATGTTCGACCTTTCGGTCTCTTGTGTTTCGAGGCCATGTCTGTACATGCTAGGCTCGTCAAGTTTAACCCGAGTGTTCCGCATGTGCAACACTGGCTTGCACCCGTTGTATGCGAACGTAGAGTCTATCACACCCGATCATCACGTGGTGTCTCGAAACGACGAACTTTCGCAACGGTGCACACTCGGGGAGAACACAATTTTATCTTGAAATTTTAGTGAGGGATCACCTTATAATGCTACCGTCGTCCTAAGCAAAACAAGGTGCATAAAAGGATTAACATCACATGCAAATCATAAGTGACATGATATGGCCATGATCTTGTGCTTTTGATCTCCATCTCCAAAGCACCGGCATGATCTCCATCGTCACTGGCATGACACCATGATCTCCATCATCTTGATCTCCATCAACGTGTCGCCATCGGGGTTGTCGCGCCAACCATGCTTCTACTACTATTGCTACCGCTTAGCGATAAAGTAAAGCATTACATAGCGCTTAATGAGTGACACGCAGGCCACATAATAATTGAAGACAACCCTATGGCTCCTGCCGGTTGCCGTACTCATCGACATGCAAGTCGTGATAATCTATACAAAACATGATCATCTCATACATCACATATATCTCATCATGTCTTTGGCCATATCATATCACAACATACCCTGCAAAAACAAGTTAGACGTCCTCTAATTGTTGTTGCATGTTTTACGTGGCTGCTATGGGTATCTAGCAAGAACGATTCTTACCTACGCAAAACCACAACGGTGATATACAAGTTGCTATTTCACCTTCTACATGGACCGCCTCTGTCGAATCCGATTCAACTAAAGTGGGAGAGACAGACACCCGCCAGCCATCTTATGCAACAAAGTTACATGTCAGTCGATGGAACTGGTCTCTCGTACGTGGACGAGAAAGGTTGGTCCCAGCCACTTCATCCCACAATACCGCCGAATCAAGATAAGACTAAGGAGGGAAGCAATCTGAATATCAACGCCCACAAACTCCTTTGTGTTCTACTCGTGATCTCATCTACGCATAGACTTGGCTCTGATACCACTGTAGGGGAACGTTGCATGGGAAACAAAAAATTTCCTACACACACGCAAGATCTATCCATGGTGATGAGCATCTACGAGAGGGAGAGTGGATCTACGTACCCTTGTAGATCACTAAGCGGGAAGCGTTAAGAAACGCGATTGATGTAGTCGAACGTCTTCGCGATCCAAATCGCAAGCCGTCCCGCGATCCAATCACGATCCGTCCCGCGATCCAATCATGATCCGTCCCGCGATCCAATCACGGTCCTACCGATCTAGCGCCGAACGGACGACACCTCCGCGTTCAGCACACGTACAGCTCGATGACGATCTCCGCCTTCTTGATCCAGCAAAAGGGAGCGGAGAGGTAGATGAGTTCTCCGGCAGCACAATGGCGTGGTGGCGGTGTTGGTGAACTAATCCGGCAGGGCTTCGCCGAGCTCCGCTGAACTAATCTAGAGGAGAAAACGATCTAGAGGGAAAGAGAGGCAGCCGTGGCTTTTTTTGGGTTGGGGTTGCCCTCTAAAACCTCTAGTATATATAGGAGGGAGGGAGGAGGAGGCAGCCCTAGGGTTCCCCTAGGGGTTCGGCCGAACCTCCACCAAGGGGGAGGAGTCCACCTCCCACAAGGGAGGTGGAATCCTAGTAGGACTCCTCCCCACTTGGCCTCCTCCCCCACCCCTTGCGCAAGGGCCTCTAGGGGCTGGCCGGCCAGCCCACCAGGGGCTGGTGCACCACCTCCTAGGCCCATATGACCCTTGGGGTGGGTGGGGCCCACTTGGTGGACCCCCCGGAACCCATTCGTCACTCCCGGTACACTATCGGAAATGCCCGAAACTTTTCCGGAGACCAAAATGGGACTTCCTATATATCAATCTTTACCTCCGGACCATTCCGAAGCTCCTCGTGATGTCCGGGATCTCATCCGGTACTCCGAACAACCTTCGGTCACCAACATACATAACTCAATACTACCGAAACGTCACCGAACGTTAAGTGTGTAGACCCTGCGGGTTCGAGAACCATGTAGACATGACCGAGACACCTCTAAGGTCAATAACCAATAGCGGGACCTGGATGCCCATATTGGTTCCTACATATTCTACAAAGATCTTTAGCGGTTGAACCTCTATGTCAAGGATTCAGCTAATCCCGTATGCAGTTCCCTTTGTTCTTCGGTTTGTTACTTGCCCGAGATTCGATCGTCGGTATCTCTATACCTAGTTCAATCTTGTTACCGGCAAGTCTCTTTACTCGTTCCGTAATACAAGATCCTGTGGCTAACTCTTTAGTCACTTTGCTTGCAAGGCTAATTGTGATGTTGTATTACCGAGTGGGCCCTGAGATACCTCTCCGTCACACGGAGTAACAAATCCCAGTCTTGATCCATGCCAACTCAACAGACACCCTCGGAGATACCTGTAGAGCATCTTTATAGTCACCCAGTTACGTTGCGACGTTTGATACACACAAGGTACTCCTCCGGTGTCAGTGAGTTGCATGATCTCATGGTCATAGGAACAGATACTTTGACAAGCAGAAACAATAGCAATAAACTGACACGATCATATGCTACGTTCATAGTTTGGGTCTTGTCCATCACATCATTCTCCTAATGATGTGATCCCGTTATCAAATGACATCTCATGTCTATGGCTAGGAAACCTTGACCATCTTTGATCAACGAGCTAGTCTATTAGAGGCATACTAGGGACACAGTGTTGTCTATGTACCCACACATATATTTGAGTTTCCAATCAATACGATTATAGCATGGATAGTAAACGATTATCATGAACAAGGAAATATAATAATAACCATTTTATTATTGCCTCCAGGGCATATTTCCAACAGGTCCACCCACCATGGACATAGGCCAACTATAGCGATCACGCGCCCCCGGTCCACCCGTCATGGACATGCGCCGACTATAGCGATCGTGCGTCCTTGGTCCACCCGCCATCGACCTTCCACCCGGGTCGCCCGGGTGTGAGCCGTCCGGGAAGATCAGACGACTCGCCTCGCCCCCGAGAGCCTCTCGCCGCAAGCCAGCCGACAATGGACAGCTGGGAGGCTCTCTTGTCTGTCGAGCAGCCCAGGAAGGTGGGTACTCCACCGTCCTTTATAGGAGTAATGTGGTGGAAGCCCATCGTTCGCAAAGGTTTTCCTGCCTTAGCTTTATTCAGATGCATCTCACACAAAATACACATTTGGTTTCACTTGCATCTAGACATCCAGAAGTGCACGAATAGCCAACCCACGTACTTCCCAACCCGCGCAGTTCCAACTCAAGAGCTTCACTGCTTCTTCCTCAACGAGCAAACCTCTAGGAGAGAAAAAAGTTCACCCCCACCAAAACCAAATTGCGTTAGCACCTTACAATTCCACCGCATCCAATCTAAGAAGGACTGGAGCACAACTTCCTCATGAACCTCATAATCTCATGCACGGCATGCTCCTATGAACAAGGCGTTGGAGCCGAAAAACTGATCTAATATGGATGACTGATGCATAAGCAGCCACTAACTCGTAGTGGAGAGAGAGACCAGCCACAACACCTCACGCACCGCCCCCCGCGCTGCCACCTAGGAGGCAGTCGATGACGGAGCAATGGAACCCCTAGCCGCCTGGGAATTGCCTCTCACGAGAGAAAAAATTCTTAATGTGTTGCCTGTTCAATTTGCTAGTTCTAGTTATTACAAGATTAAGATAATGTTCATGTCAGTTATAAAGACTTAAGCTAACAACCCCTCATAAAGAAAAGATATATATGCTGGGATCACGAAAAAAAGGTGGCGACAACATAGTATTGATTTTGATTTGATGGTATGCTTCTCGAGTACCCGTCTCGAGCCCTGGGGTGAAAACCTTAGGTCTGACCGAATTGGTTATACCTATCAAGGGTGATGTTCTGTATCGCTAGCTTGTTAAAGGCATTGCTTGAAAATGCACGGACTTATTTTTTCGGGTGAAAGCCTAAAATCCGGTATTCGGTGGTTGGATCCGGCGATGACGGTGTTTGAGTGTCGTTTCTTTCATTGAGGCGTTTGTATCCACTTGATGTTTAATTCCAAATCAATAAAATTCACCATTTCATCGAAGAAAAAAGTATCTGTGTTCTATTTTCCGAACAACAGGTACCTGTGCTAGCACAAGCTCAAAACCGTGTTCTAGTGCGAACCAACCTGTGGTTGGATGGTTAGAGGGACTGTGGTATCCCCAGCCCACCAGAGTTCAAATCCTGGTGCTCGCATTTATTCCTGGAATTATTTCAGGATTTCCGGCGATGCGCATTCAGTGGGAGGAGACGTTCCCGTCGACGACGAGGTGCCTACGGTGACTTCGTAAATTTCAAGATGATATGCCGGCTCAGTCTCTCGGAGGTGCTCATAGGGGTAGGGTGTCCGTGTGTGCGTTCATAGGGGTGAGTGTATGCGCGTGTATATGAGCGCTTGCGTCTGTACTGTGTTAAAAAAAAAAACCGTGTTGTAGTACTGCTTCCAGGTTCACTCGACACGTATGGAGTGGTGGGCCGGAGGCCGAAACCAGATCCAAACCGACCGGGCAATCCTAATGACACGGGCGGACCGGCCCGACGGCAGAGGCCGCCTCTTCACGCGTGCGGCGTGCCGTGACGCCGTTGGCAGAGAGCCAGAGACATCAGAGCGACAGCGGGCGCACCCTCTCCCTATATCTACGCGACTGGACTGGAGCCTCCATCAGCCGACTCCCCCCAAATTTCTCGCCCACCCACGACCCACGGTCGCGGCGCGCCGGATCGGGATCACCTCACGCTCAGCAGCACCAGGCCTGCTCCGCTCTCGGCTCTCGCTCTCGCTCTCGCCGGGAATGGGGAGCACGGCGGGCGAGGTCACCCGCGCCGACTTCCCCGAGGGCTTCGTCTTCGGCGTCGCCACCTCCGCCTACCAGGTCCGTTCAGACTGATCTTCAGTTCAGGCTGTCACTTAGTACTCTACTACTACTCGTGCTAGCAGCTAGTACTACAGTACCTAGCTAGGTTCATGAATGGCAGGCGGTGGCCGGTGGGTCACCAGGTCTCATCTCGGCCGCCGATTGCTGATCCCTGCTTCCACGCTGTTGTATGGTGTGACAACGCGTCGCCCTCGCCCGGTAGCCCACGCCAACGACGCCGTGTACTTTCACTTGGCTGCGCTGGCTTCCTGCTGTTGGCGACTTATCTTTCAAAAAAGATTAGGACAGTGACTGACCAACGGCCTCTCTGCTTCGCCAAAACTAGATGAAGCAAATTCATGGGGTTCCTATATCTGATTTTTTATGCGGTTGAACCAAACGCCCTCCCCTCCAGTAAACTTATCATCTGAAGCAAAAAAAGGGAAGAGGTAAGGTGGAAAGTAATCGGCAAATTTAATTTCTTGGAGTACAAACATGGCAATATATGGACAGGTTAATACTGATACTCAGGGAAATTTATCTTAGGAATGGAGAAACGGCAAGTAGTTGTGAATGAACAAACTAGTCAGAAGAAGAACACTTTTTGTGAATAGAGGCGGTATGTATTTAATTGGAGAGGAAGGAATATACGCGGGAAAGAAAGGTTGACAGGGAATGATCTTTTCCCCTGCTGGCAGAGAAACATAACTGAACTGAGAAAGGAGAGAAATTGATAGGGGATCTTCCATCCGTATGTTGTCGTAAATGTTCTCCGCTTTGGTTTTCTCTCGGACACGTGTCGAAACACACATCATTTCGTATTAGAAGAAACGACAAAAAGGCGTAAAGAGTACAGCCCGCCAAAAGGCGAAGCAAAACATAATAAAACAGAGCAAATTTTGAGGAAAAAAAACATATCTAAAACAGAGCAAATTTTGAGAAACCAAAAAAAAAAACCAGAGCAAATCAAAAGCAAAAACGAGAACAGAGAAGAACTATACAGGAAAGCTGAGAAACGAATGTCCTCCACCTTGAGGAGGAAAGGGAGAACCATCATAGAATTTTGTGTGGGTCCTTGGATGACAAATTTTAGGTTTCACCAGTTTTATCCCCTTGATTCCAAGTAAAAGAAAAAGAAAGAGGTTTTCTGTGATCTATGAATCTATCCTCCTTCCTTTTGCCTAAAACTAGATGTATCATAGCCGTGAAGTAATGTTCTTGGCTTTTCCCCTCTATCCAGATTGAGGGGGGAAGAAATGAAGGTGGCAAAGGCGACAGCATATGGGATGTATTTACAGATAACAAAGGTTTGTCTCATCTGCACTCTATTTTAGTTTGTTGAAATATATCAATTTAACTGAGATTTGACATCAAAATGCCTTTTCAGAACGTGTCTTAGACGGATCCTCTGGAGAAGTTGCAGTTGATCATTACCATCGATACAAGGTGTTATTATTGTCATAGCTATCACATTACTATTATATTTTTTTAAATAAAGTGTTTCTTTGCCTTGCTTGAGAGAGATTGTCTAGCTCCTTGATGCATTGTGTACAACATTGCCTTGTTTCCTATATCCCTAATTACTTGTTTGAACTGTTTGGGTACAGGAAGATATTGAGCTCATGGCCAAGTTGGGTTTTGGTGCTTATAGATTTTCCATATCTTGGTCACGGATATTTCCTGGTACATTATGCGTCAGATATCAATACATTTACAAATTGCATGGCCACAATTCCAGCTTTCCCCTTGATATGTGCTTCTTATTTATTATTATCATTTATCAGGCACACCTCAGCTGAGTTTATAAGTTTACCGTTTCTGCAGATGGCCTAGGGAAAGAGATCAATGAGCAAGGAGTTGCTTTCTATAACAATCTTATAGATTTCATGATTGAGAAAGGTGCCACATGATATACTAAATGTCGAAGTTACTGTTCATCTAGTTATTCACCACCCATCTGAAGCGTCAAAATTCACCACCCATCTGCCCTGACTTTAGGTATTCAGCCTTATGCAACTCTGTATCACTGGGATCTTCCACATAATCTTCAGCGGACGATGGGGGGTTGGCTTTCGGACAAGATTATGTAAGTCAATGCAGGCATCTTAACTTTAGACTATGAATTTGTAAGTATAGTTAAATGCCAACACAAAATACCACATGGCATGTTTACCTAAGAACACAGCTTCATTTCAAAGTGTTCTGTTCTTTTTTACGAAAAGGGGGACAAAGACCCCCGGCAAAGTGTTCTCGTTTAATTTGGTGTTTCTATATCTGATTGTATTGGCTGTCAAAAAATTTCAGAGAGTACTTCGCATTATATGCAGAAGCTTGCTTTGCAAATTTTGGAGACAGAGTTAAGCATTGGATAACAATCAATGAACCTATTCAAACATGCATTAATGCTTATGGGATTGGAATATTTGCTCCTGGATTGTGTAAAGGTGTATCTGCTGAACCTTTCTTGGCTGGCCATCACCAGATCTTAGCTCATGCTGCTGCTGTTGATGTCTACAGAAGAAAATTCAAGGTCTGTTAAGTTTCCATTTGAAGTATCATCGTCAGTTTCTTTGTAGTACCATTGTTTTGCTGATGATTTACATATTATAGGCTAAACAAGGTGGTCAAGTAGGGTTTGTTATTGATTGTGAATGGGCAGAGCCAATGTCTGACAAAATGGAAGACCAGGCTGCTGCAGCACGGCGCATTGACTTTCAACTTGGATGGTAAAACTTCTGCTCACCTATTCAGGGAATACATAAAAGTGCCCTATATTTGTTGCCTTTTTTCATAGAACATATATTTTAGTTTCCACTCAGTGTAACTTCCTGTACTTTAGTTGTATAATGCTGACTCATATTCAGATTCATGAAGCCTATGATACACTTTATGCATATATCCTGATTATAATTGCTTCTTTTGAAGGTTCCTGGACCCAATATACTTTGGTGATTACCCAGAAAGCATGCGTGAGAGAGTGGGTGAACATCTTCCAAAATTCTCAGAGAAAGACCGTGAATTGATGAGGAACAAAATTGATTTTATTGGATTAAATCACTATACATCAAGAATCATTGGCCATCAGCCGAACCCACAACCACAAGAGATTCATTTTTATCAGGTTCAACAAATAGATAGAACAGGTACTATGCTTCATCTATCAAAGACTTCATCTTTTTTGTTTGTAAAAACAAGCGCAGCATAACCTGAAAGATGCAGGGTTATCTACAAAAACTGTAGTACGTAGACAGCAGACATGGCAGAAGTATTTCACCTTGCTGATTAGGAAAAACAGCCCTTCTCCACTAGCCATAGAGTCTATTTAGCTCTTCTGCGTCATCTCACTCTTGGAGAATTGTAAATCAATATAGCCATGCAAGGGAGAACTACTTTTCTTGCTGAAGTTTGGTCTGAATATTCTGCGCCACTTGCATGCTATTCTATCCCCAGATTAATATCGTAATGCTGACACTTTATTTCCCTTTGGCAGACAAATGGAGTAGCGGTGAAGCAATTGGTGAAAGAGTAAATACTTGACCACTGTCCATTCATGTAGCCCCAACGATCTCACCTAACATTTCATCTCAATATTTGTGCAGGCTGCGTCTGAGTGGCTTTTAATAGTTCCTTGGGGTATTCGGAAAACAATTAACTATATAGTAAAGAAATATGAAAATCCAATAATATATATAACAGAGAATGGTAAGGCTTCCATGCTTCCAACATTTTTTATGGTGCATTTTATATATTTGAAGTTTCTAATGCACACATGGCATATCTGGTTACATTATTTGAAATTGTCACATTTCCTGCATATGTTGGTTGAATGATTAAATCAAATAGCAATTACTTCACATAATGTAGATTATCTAGATTGACTTGCTTTATTTCCAGCATACGTTGGTTGAATGATTAAATCAAATAGCAACTACTTCACATAATGTAGATTATCTGCATTGACTTGCTTTATTTCCAGTTTAATTATTTTTTCTAGAATTGTTATACTCTGCAACTTGGAGGTTGTTGTACTGCTTTAGTTCAGAGTTCTTTTGTTTTGACCAGACAACCCCGCATCAAGCTATTTATTCCTTTTTTTTTTTTGCGCATAAGCAAGCTATTTGTTCCACCTGTGCATGCTAGTCAAATATGGAATATGCATAGGGAGCCCTTTTTTATCTTCTCTTGGATACATATTTTTTGTACAGAATTTCTAATTCCTGGGTTTGTACTGCCACAGAATATTGACAAAATAGATTGCCAAGATAAACACACCACAAAATAGATTCCTGAGTTTGTACTGCCACAGAATATTGACAAAATAGATTGCCAAGATAAACACACTACAAAATAGATTCCTGAGTTTGTACTGTCACAGAATATTGACAAAATAGATTGCCAAGATAAACACACTACAAAATAGATTCCTGAGTTTGTATTGCCACAGAATATTGACAAAATAGATTGCCAAGATAAACAGACTACAAAATAGATTCCTGAGACTGTACTGCCACAGAATACGACTTTGAAGTTTAAAGAACCGACAGGCATACATGTAAATGCGATTCAGTAACTTTTTAATATGAAAATAAGAATTCGCTATTCCATTACAATGGTGCCCAGCTAGCATTTTTTGTGTGTGATGTAATATTTGCTGACTAAATTATTAAGTAACCAGCCCTGTATATCGATGATGCTCTCATGTAGTTTATTTTCTGTAGGCATGGATGACGAAGACGATCCATCAGCACCAGTTGATCAGTTTTTAAATGACACAAAGAGGGTTAATTTCTTCAAAGGATACGTTGGTGGAGTCGCACAAGCAATAAAGTAAGTTTGTTTCTGTTTGCCGCATAACTATCACTGTGTAACAAAAACAACCAAAACAAGTGATGCTGCTAATTTTGGTAACTATTGGCATTACAGGGATGGTGCCGACGTTCGTGGATACTTTGCATGGTCATTCCTGGATAACTTTGAGTGGGCGATGGGATTCACCAAGAGGTTTGGGATTGTCTATGTTGATTACAAGAACGGGCTCTCCCGACACCCTAAAGCATCAGCCATGTGGTTCTCACGCTTCTTGAACGGCGAGGCTGCTGATAGCAAACCTGACACAAACTAAGCCCGCATTCACCAAAGGTGCTTAAATCGTACTTGAGCTGCTTCTATCAGTGCCATATCTATGTATCTGTCCAGTATTCGCAATATCTGCGTAGCAGCTATATCTACCCACAAACCAGACACCGTACATAACTGATCCAACATTTGTTCAAATGAATGCTTAATGAGTGAACATCCCTAGCAGTATGTGATGGGTTCATGTCAGTTAACGCCACGCTGCTGCTGATAACTCGCACAATCTAATCTGAACCCATGCTATCTCTGTTGCTATATTCTTGTCGATGTTGGTGCAGTAAGCAATCACGTACCAATTTCTTCTCGCGACTGATGCCACTAACGTTTTGCCGCAGGGATGGCGCTGACGCTGGTGGATAGTCTGGATGGTCATTCCCTGGGCAACTTTGAGTGGTATACAGGATACACCAAGAGAGGTTTGGTACAGGGATGGGATCTGGGGACATTCCGAAGCATCAGCCCTGTACGCGGTTCTCACACCTGTCGAAAACCAAGACGGGCGTGAGCCGAGCCCATCTCACGGCAAGTAAATGAACATTACACACTAGTTGTTTCCCCTGTTGTTGTTGTTGTTGTTGTTGTTGTTGTTGTTGTTGTCGTTGTCGTCGTCGTCGTCGTATCGTGCTGTGACTGTCGCCGTATCTGCTCCCAATAAAAATTGTACCCCATCTCGCATGCCCTTCTGCACGGGCCGTGATTAATCCATTGATTGCTCAAACGGATGTTTAAGGAGCCACTGAGAGTGCCCTGCTAATAAGTTATGAGTTCGTGTCAGCTAACACTGCTACACTTATAGCCATGTGGTGTGTGGCCTTCATGGGCCCTCCTAGTAGGCAATTGCCAGTCACCAGAAACTTGGTTCTGTTCTGCTGGAGTTCTTCACCAGAGGAACTTGCTCCTGACAGGTTGGACCCACCCAAAACCACTTTTAACTTTGGTTGATTGGTGAAGGGCAAAGTGACATGTCACATAATAAATAAAATAAAGAGCTGGTTAAAGCATGGATGGGATGGAGGCTATTGGGCCGCTTTCTTCCCTATTCTGGGGCCGGCCGGCCTATTCGTAGTATGTTTTGCATCCAACGCAATGCAATGATGGTACCCTGTCGTCCTGGCCGCGACGATCGCTCTCTGGGGCGCAATGCCGTTGGTTGCATTTGCATTCATTCCCTCACGGCTTTGGGCTGAGAATCAGGCCGTTGGGAGGGGCTCATCACACCATCCCTGTGACTGTGATGCTGGTCCTTTGCCTCCTGATGATTGCTAAGATACCTCTCTTCTTCTTCATCATCATCATACTCTTTCCTTTGCCTTTGTGCGCCCCCTTCTTTTCCTCGTCTTCCACCCATCGCCGGCGAGCCGAAGGTGGCGGCGAGGGAGAATAGATGAAGGTTGCCGGAGACGCGGAGACGGCTATGGCCGTGACAGGCTCTCCGGAGGGGTAGCCACTAGCAAGGGCGAGTTGATGCAAAAAAAAAAAAAAACATGTGCCATCATTGCTGGCTAACGGGAGCACACCTTTGCTGCCCTCTCCCTAAACGCCCACCGGCAGGCTCAGCCAGACGTGTCCCCCAAATCCCCATCTCCTGCCTGCGCTCTGAAAGCAGCGTCGACGCGATATGTTCTCTCATCAGAAGCATCGAGCCGTTGAGGAGGGCAGCACGCACCTGCCTGCCTGCCTTTAAGTAAGGGGTAGCTCAGACAAGGGATACTCACTGCTTTACAACTTTACCACGACTCAACATTTTAAACAAATCATAGCAAAGCTTTACATGATTCGCGGCCTCGTAGGGGGCATCTCGCCCCTCACGTGAAAACAGCATATTTCGCGTATAACGTGCGTGCGTGCGTGCTCGAGCTCGGTGTTCCTTCCTTGAGAGAGAAGATGCTCGGCGCTACTATATGATCGGGGAATTTTCTGTACGTGTGCCCCGAACCAGGGCTCGCGCGTGATAATGCTCGTACTCCCTCCGTCGGAATTACTTGTCGCGAAAATGGATGTATCTAGACGTGTTTTAGTTCTAGACGCATCCATTTTTATCCATTTCAGCGACAAGTAATTCGGGACGGAGGGAGTGCTTTCCTATATCGTCCTCACTCCTTCAGTGATCAGCAATGCGTTGCTTTTTAGTGTTTGTCTGAAAGCAAAGTGGGTAGTTGGAGTTAAGTGCCACCTTAGGTTCAGCATGAAGGATATGCATTTGTGTGTGTGTGTGTGTCTAGCTAAAACGGGCAACGCCGGGCACCTGACAAGAGCTTCAGTTTTCGTCAAGCGTCTGGTCTGGTACCTATATTTAGGTAGCAACCCGTTGATTCATGCTATGTGATTCATTCATTCATTCATGTGGAACGGCTGCATGTAGTAGTAGTAGTACCACACATCATCGCGCTCACAGCTCACCGGGTAACTAAAGAGTTCACTGCAAAAGCATCCAAGAACCTGAAACTGAAAGGCAAATCTCTGACAGGACAGCCAACAGCGCATTCATCGGATGCATCGCTGGCAGGCCAGCACGAGTCACCTGCATGTGCGGCTCCTCACGAGCCTATGATTGTACCACACGGACACCGGCGGCATTGCAAGATTTTGGCAGCGGTTCGAAGTGCCACTGCAGCTGCCCACTGTGTGTGCTGTTGGTCACTCCCAAGTCCCAAATCATGCCAGCGACTACGTACCCTTTTACTTGGTCTTTGGACAGAATCTTGCTGCCCCAGCCAGAAGCATGCGTGCCATGGCTGGGTCCTCCCCTACCTTCCATCTCCAGCCACTACCCCGGCCAGATCTCCAATGCAGCATCATCCTCACCCTCTTCTTCTTCCCCTCTCCCTGACTGGCCCGTGCTTCTTAAATGCCAATCATAGTTGGTTCTTGGCCTATGCCACCAACTGACTCGCTCAGCCAAAGCCGAATCAGTCAGCCCATGCCCATGTGTGTGTGCCTGCAGGCCAAGGCAAAGGCATCATTCTACTGGCAATTGGGCGCCAATAATTTGGCCATGCCATGCATGGGCGTCTAGTGTAGGAGACAAAAGGGGGTCCATGTGGGTGAAAAACGGCAAGAATGGAGGAATTTGGTAGGAAAGGCAGCCACAGCCAGTGAAACGAGCCATGCATGGCAATGGCATTGGCATGCTCACAATCACAATGCAACATCCATCCAGCTCCAGCGCAATGCGCACATGCGGCTGTGGACCTGGCGATAGCGGCCACCCGAACCACCACCCCCACCCCCACCCTGGTCTTTGCCCTCTCCATGCTACATACGTGCTGCACACACCCAGCACATGGCCATGAAATGAAATGCAATGCCCAGTTTGTTACTATACTAAGCAGCATGCCTCAGGCTTGGGCCAGATGCTCCAACTGGAAGTTTCTTGCACCTTTCGCCATATCCATCCATCCATAATGAACTGCTCAGTGAGCTCTGCAGTAGTACAAGATGAAGTTCTTCTGAAGCTTACAGCACTTCTGCTCTGCCCTGCAGTAGATACTGGAGTACTAGTACTAGTAACATTCTTCTACGGCAGATGAAAGTATGTCAGGTTATACTCTGGTAAAAAGTCTCTGGCTGCATCTAGTAGTGGTCGGTACAGCAGCTAGTGTATGGTACTGCTATGCCATGGACCATTTGTGCAGGCAGGAATGTGATGACAAAACACTATGATGAGTGCTCTGTCATCTGTTTTTTGGCACAACGACCAGACCAGAGTCTCATCTCATGCTCTCATTTTGTTTTCTTTCTCAGCTGCATCCGAGTTCAGCAGCTACCATACACACACCCAGCTGTGCAGATTCAGCAAAGTTTTCAAAAATTGTTACTGTTGCATTTCACTACTCAACATGTATTTCAAACTTGTTTACAGCATTGCTCAGGGCGATGAGTAATTCGACATCTGGTTTACCTACTGCTCCATGTTAATGTACAGAATTCAAGACCACATACATACATACATACATACATACATGAACTGCTTGCTTATTTTCCCTCCTCTGATGTCTGATCTAAAGCTTGTGTCCCTTCTTATATATCCGAATAAATATTTGCAAAAATCTTGTACATTCTATAATCTACAGGTACAGAAAGTCAGGAAAGAAAGAGATGAACAGGCCCGCCGCCATCGGTGTTCGTGCGGGCGGCGAGCGTCGACCGTCAGGCACGGTGTTAAGGGGTGCTCAGCTACCTCCAACTAACCTGAGCTTGACGCCATGGTCATATGGCATGTTGGAATTGGATAGATGCCGGTGCCAGTTGGTTGAAGTTCCGGTGCTAGGGGTGCTCCGGTCCCGGCTGCCACCCTGTTGAGTTGTCCTTCTGTGGTTCCTGCCCTCTGCTGGTTTCCCCGTTGATAATCCATGAAAAATTCTATTGGCAGACTAGTGTTGGTCAGGGCGATGACGCGACCGAGCTCTCGTCGTCGGAGATTCCAGCTCTCAACGCGTGAATCCTCGGGAACAACTGCGGCATCATCGGGTTGACGGGCACCGGGAAATGGCGCACGGAGCTGGCAATCGTGCGGTCATTGATCCTGCCAACCTCCCTGCACACCTGAGTGAGAACCGAGAGGAAATCCCTGACCACCATGAAGATCCTGAAAGGATGAGCCTCCTCTTTCGCCGAGTCGCCGTGGAAGTACTCGGTGATTTCCTTCACGAGCGACAGCGCGACGCTCTCCTGAGCTTGAACCCTGAGGATCTCGTCATCGGCCTTCTTCAAGAACTTCTGCATCGTGTCATGGAACCTCCACGCGTCGTCCCTCGTGTTCAGCTCTTCATTCAACCGCAACACCTCAGTGATCTTCTCTATTCCTCCTGCGAGCTTCGTAACATAGCTGCTTAGCACGTCGGAATCCATTGCCGCCGCCTTCTTGACGTTGCTGAGCTCGTTCCCAAGGCCAGCCACCACTTGGAGGCCGAGCTTTTTGCACTCGAGCTCATCCCGGAGAGGGTTCGCAAGAGTTCTTGGCGTCGATTGGTTGCTGGCAGAGAGACGGGAACCCTCTGTTCGGATGATCTCCTGCACGACGAAATGCAGAAGGGTTGTCTTTCCATCGGTGCCTTTGACATCAGCCAATTTGAGTAGAGTGTCAAGCTTGAATGCATGAGCATCGCCCCGATTTGTGCCAACATTCATCCTGTTGCCAGTCTTGAGAATAGCCTCCAGTAGCTTCAGAAATAGCCTGCTGTTTCTAAGCTCATCGCAAGCAGCCTGTCAAACGAAGAATGATCATTTAGCTAATAAAACAGAGCGGCGGTGGTGAGTAAAAGTGGAGGTGCTAGGAAAATAATGATGCTGAAACCAACGGTAGAAACCGCATCGCTCACCTCAAGGATCTCAAAGTTGTTCTTCAAGTACTTGACCTCTGATTCAAAGTTAGCAATATAAAGCATTGCGTCTACTCTTTTGAAAGCAAAAGGGACATCAAGAACCGCCTTAAGGAACTTTTCAGAAGGGCCAAGCTTAATAGGAGATGTCTCTTCTTTGAATTCTCTCAGCTTGATCTCCTCTTCCTTGGTAGGAGCCATCTTTAGCAAAGTCTCCAGTAAATCTGCTCCAAAGTTCTGTGTGTTACCTGTAGAACAGCATATAGCAAATTGGTAAGCATAATAGTGAAGGCTGGATGATGCAAACATCTCAAATTCTCAACACAATGCAGTATAGAGCTCATGAAGAAATGATGCAAACATGTCAAATTTAGGAATTTAGTCGTGTTCACCTTCGCAGAGGGCCTCGCAGACCTCCTCCTTGGTAACATTCAGAGCGCGCAGCAAGATGGCGATGTTTTGTGCCTTCTTTGGATCCAGCAGCACCTTGTTCTCCGCCTTGGGCGTCGGCAACGCCGGCCTCTTTGTCGCCTCCTTCGGCGCCGCACTCGCGGGGTTGCAAATGAACAATGTCTCGATCATCTCCTCGTTCACCCTAAGAGAATTCAGTTAAATAGATCAGCAAACTGCAAAGCAATGAAGAACAAATTTTGGGCTGAGAAAAGATGGAAATTTGGCAGAGCACTCACTGGAATGAGCTGGATTTGAGCTGATCCCACACCATGGCTCGGTCGGAGCTGGCCCGGACCTTGTCCCAGTGCAGGGGCTTCAGCTTCGGCCGCGGCGTGGTCTCCTCGGACTTGTCGCCGTGGTCCGCATTGTCCTGCAGCCGCCCGGGGAACGCATCGGTGGGTGGAACGCTCCTGAGATTGGCGGCTTGGGGTGGCGGAGACAGCGCCGGCGACATGGCCTCTTTCGACGTGCCGGGCTTGCGCACGCGGCTCTCCCAGTAGCCCACCGGCGGTGGAGGAGGCGGCGGAGGCGGAGGAGGTTGTCCGCGCGTGCTTGTCGGTGGGGCTGGTGGCTGGATAAATGGGTTTTTTGAGATGGTGTCGGTGGCGGATCTGAGAGCTGGCGGCGTGCTCACGAGTGGAGAGGACGGTGGCGATGGCGATGGTGGTTTCCGGCGAGGAGGAGGCGGCGGTGGAAGTGTCGGTGCGAATGGAGGGGGTGGGGGTGGAGGCGTCGGTGGCATGCCAAAGACGTCGCGCGCGCTCTCGGATCTTGCCTTGGCGGAGCGGCGGCACGACTGGCCGGGGCTGGATAGGAGAGGCGGGGAGGAAGGTGCAGGGGACATCGTCGCCCCGGGCGAAGACGGATACGACGGCGTACTGACGGCCGATCCCGGCGAGGCGGTCCTGGAGCGGTCGCGCGCGGCCACGGCGGCCTGGACCGCCGCGGCGAGCGTCCGTTGCGAGCCCGACGCCTTGGACGATCCTCGCGGCGAGTAGAATTCCTCGTCTCCGGACGACGGGGAGGACCCACCGATGCCAGGGCTCCTGCTCCCGGCCGGCCCGCATTGCCGCCCCACCAGCGGCGGCAGAGGCCGGAGCTCCGGCGACCCGCCGGAGCTCCGAGACACCTCGTCTCCGGACGAGGTCGTGTCGCTGCTCTTCCCGTCCTCTCTGCCGGCCAAGGTGCCCACGTACAGGAACTCGGCGGACGGGGCCGTGGACGCGGCCGTGGTTGCCGGCGCGCCCCTGCCGCTCCCGCCGAACTCGTCGCGCGCGAAGAGGCTGGCCCGCTCCGGGTGCAGGAACTTGCTCTCCCCGCCGCCGACGCACCCGCCCCCGACCCCGCGGCCGGCATTGGTCCGGCGACGCTTGAAGAAGAAGGCGATCGAGAGCCCGAGCACGGCGACGGTGAGCAGCGGCAGCAGGATGGCCGGGACGAGCTTGGAGGAGCTCTTGGACGAGCCCTTGCCCCCCGAGCCAGCGCCAGCGCCGTCGGATGGCGCGGCCGTGGCGCTCCCGGCGGGGGTGCTGGGGTTGGGCAGCACGAGGGCGGGGTACGTGGGCTGCTCCGGCGCGGTCGGCGTGCCCGGCGGCGGCGGCGGCGCCTGCAGCGTGGGGAAGAAGGGCGGCGCCGGGCCCGGCGGCGCCTGCGACGGCGGCGCGGTGGAGGACGGGTCCGGCACGAAGGGCTGGTGCAGCTGCCTCCTCGCGGCGGCCGGAGCGCGGCCGTCGACGGGGACACCGACGCAAGAGGAGGCGAGCAGGATCGGCAGCAGTGTGATGAGCAGCTGCGGCAGCAGCAGCCCCCGCCGCCGGGGACGCCGCAAAGATGGCATCCTCACGGGAGAAGCGAG
Organism: Elymus sibiricus; assembly: GCA_039707655.1. NCBI lineage: Eukaryota > Viridiplantae > Streptophyta > Magnoliopsida > Poales > Poaceae > Elymus > Elymus sibiricus. The sequence goes on along the minus strand of CM077667.1, from coordinate 424,358,905 downwards.
CTGAAGTCCGCGTCCGTGTCAGATCTCGAGAGGCAGAGAGAGAGAGAGAGAGAGGGGGTAGAGGGAGAGAGAGTGAGGGGGGAGAGGAGGTGTGGAGTGTGCGTGGTGGTGACGGTGGTGAGGAGGAATACAGCTCGCTTTACGTGGAGGTGGAGGAGTATTTTGGATGGATCGACATCTTTCTCCTCTACGCGCACTGCGCCTCGATCGCTCGTCCCCTTTGACACGGTGGAGGGTGGACGGAGGTTGGGATTTTTTCCCTTCCCGGATTTTGCTTAGAGCATCTCAGGCGTGCAACGCGTGCCGCGTAAAAAACGGTTATAGCGCGCGCAACTAACGTTTTTTAGCGCTCGGCACAGCGCTGGTTCCAGCGCCCGCCGCAAAATTTATAGCGCGCGGCGCTCCAGCACACGCTGCAAAATACACTACGCGCGCCCTATATCGCCCTATACAAACAACATATGCACTCCAAAAATAAAATCCAAAGATCAAACAATCAACAATAAATAGTTTAATTTTATTATTACAACTCAAACAAATAGTTTATCATCCAATACAGCAAATAGTTCAACAATACAACATCAAATAACCAAATCATCATGCGTTCTGTCGGCCATTCCATTCCCACCACTCCTCGATGAGATCGTTCTGAAGATCGTCATGCGTTTCGGCACGCCGAATAGCATGATAGGAAGCAACAAATCGGGCCACCCTCACAGCACTCCGCCGCACTCGCACAGGATGTCCCAAGAGCTCGTACTGAGAGTAGTCTAAATCTTGGCCACGTTCATTCTCGATGATCATGTTATGCATGATCACACAAGCGTGCATGATGTACCAAAGGATCTTTTGATCCCAAAATCTAGCCGGTACTCTCACAATAGCAAATTGGGCTTGCAAAATCCCAAATGCTCTCTCAACATCTTTCCTAGCCGCCGCCTGAGCATTGTGAAAATCTAGATTTTTCTTACCTTGCGGTTTTTTCAACGGCTTCACAAATGTTTGCCACTTTGGATAGATGCCATCCGCAAGATAGTAGCCATAGTTGTATGTATGGCCATTTGCTACGAACTGTATCGGTGGCAGATCACCATTTGCAATCTTATTCATCAGTGGTGACCGATTAACGACGTTGATGTCATTCAAAGATCCAGGCATTCCAAAAAAAGCATGCCAAATCCAAGTCTCTTGATCGGCCACCGCTTCAAGGATTATAGTGGAACCCTTTTTCGCGCCGTGGAATTGTCCATGCCATGCCTTAGGACGGTTTTTCCAACTCCAATGCATGCAATCTATTGAGCCAAGCATACCTGGGAACGCGAGCTTTGTTCATCTCCAAAAGCCTTGCGGCGTCTTCAGCATTGGGAGATCTCAAATACTCTGGGCCAAACACTTGCACAATTCCGACTGCAAAGCGCTTGACACACATGATGGCTTGACTCTCACCCATGGCCAAGTGGTCATCAACTAGATCAGCCGGAATACCGTATGCTAACATACGCAAAGCGGCTGTCACCTTTTGAAAGGTGCTATGCCCGAGTTCTCCGGCGGCGTTCCTCCTTTGCTGAAAAAAACCCGATCATGACTCGCTAGTTTCTCTGCAATGCGCCTGAACAACCCAGTGCTCATCCTAAAACAACGCCGAAAATACGACTCGGGGTATGTGGGATTCTCCACAAAATAGTGCCTCATCAATCTGTTGTCGGCATCGATCTTGTCCCTTCAAATTTTCTGCCGACCCATAACCGAACCACCGTGCTTCGGTTTTTTTATTGATGTGCATAGCTACGATGATTGCAAGGTCCTCTTCCTCTTTCATATCAAATTCTTCTTCGGAAGAATTATATGATGAACTCATCTACAATATTGAATTTAAACTAGTCTATAAACTATGAACAACAAGCATCAAATTAATGTAAAAAATGTGTACTTTGAGCAATATATACCTTGTGGCGTTCTGTCGAACACCTTGTGGGCGCCGAGCGGCGGTGGGCGGCCGAGCGCTTTTCGCCGGAGCAATAGCGCGCGCAAGGGCCGGCGGCGACTAGAGGGAGGGGGAGGGAGCTGCAGACGCGCGGTGGTAGGTCCGGAAAACGCCGTCGGGTCGCCGGAGCAAAGGGGTGGCGCGGTGACGGCGCGGGCGCTGGTGGGGAGGGAGTTGGGAGAAGATGCGCGAGCGCTCGAGTGGTTCCGCGCGCGGGAACGGACGCACCAAATAAGCCGCGCGCGATGCCGTTTCGCTCCGCGCGCGGAAGCACTTATGCTGCGTGCGCGGTTTTTGAGCGGCCGCTGGAACGCGCGGTTTCGCTGCGCGTGCTAAAACACGCAATTTTGCAACGCGGGCCCGTTTTTTGGGCGCCTGTTGAAAATGCTCTTAGCGAGGGAGGGGGTTGGTCGTCGCCACTGGCGCCGGTTTTAATTACGTAGAGATGATGCGGCGTGGGTGGTGGTTGCTGCTGCTGGCCCTCGGCCTCGGCGGCGTGCGCTTTGCTGGTTTGTGCTCCTTCCTTGGCCGTTTCCGGAGCAAAACCCTTTGTTTATTGCGTAGTCCTGCTGATAATAATAAGCGGGGAGAGTTGTTGGAGAGGAGGAAGGCAAAGTGCAATGTGGTGTGCAATTTGAAGTGTGCTTGGAGTTCGAGTTTGCGTGCGATTGGATCGTTGGACTATGTACTGGAGGGAGCTGTGGACTTGCAATGCTTTCTGGTACATTGGAATTGCTTAGTTGTAGGCGTTTGGATGTTCTGAGTTTTGATCGCTTTTTTTGTGTGTGCTCCAACAATAGTTGTGTCTCAATCACCATTGTGCCATTTTCGCCGCTTCTTTCGTTTACTTTGGAATTTCATTTTATTTTTAAAATAAATTACATATGTTTATCTATCTAGTTTTAATTACGCCGATGTTGCTTCGGGGAGCGGAGGCACTTTAGTTTGTACGACGGTGTCAACTTTAATCTCTTTCCACACGTCGAGGCTAAAGTTGTGGTTGGGGTAGCGGCATCGGAGAAGAAAACACCTGCCTCTTCGAGGTTATAGCGATAGTTTGGGGCGACAACATGAGTGGCGGCGGCGGTGGTGGTATGTGGAGGTGGTGTGGCAAGACAACATAATAGCAACGCGTGCTGCGGGCAAAAGTGGTAACTAGTTAGCCCCAGTCGAAGAGGAATAAGAGATCGCTTGAGAAGTAGGTGTATCGACTTTGATCATAAAATTGTTAATTCTAAGTCGTCCAGGATTTTCTCAGGGCAGTCGAGTGCTCCGCCGTGTACTATATCTATCTAGATATAGCTCTTAGCATGGGAACCAAGACTAGTAATGATTTTTCTCTGGCAGTGATAGTACTTTTACATACAACACTTAGATGCAAGCCATTGGATAAGTTGTATCTAAATACGTATTTAATGTATAGATGCAGCTTAAGATACGATGCATTGTGATTACCCTCGTGTTATTGTGTATGCCTTGAATTTAATAACATCTTCATAGAAAGGTTGTATGGGAGACCCATAATATAAATGTGAGCACCTAGGCACAACTCCACCGGGAAGGGCAGTTATAGTGCTCCATGTTGAACTATATCTTAATCATGAAACAAAAGCAAAAATGTTGTGTCACTGCATTTAATGAGGGAAGAGAGAATTATCGTATCTTTATCTCGATATAACTCTTAGCATCATAACCAAGAGAGTTCATAAAAAATATATCTAAATACATATTTCCTCCGTATCAAAATATAAGATGTTTTTACAGTTTAATTTATACTACAAAAATGTCTTATATTTCAGTACAAAGGGAGTATTTATGCATATGATACAAATCTTAGCATCAAAACGTATTAAATGAGATCTATTTTATATACTAATATACTGGGAGTTCCACAATACCATCTTGCTGATATTTGCTCCCGAAAAGAGAAAGGAGACTGATCTTGAGGGCTAGCGCCAAGTTTTCCAACTCTGCTCTTGAAACGAGAAAGTAGACTGATCTTGACGGTTAGCGCCATGGACCGAACCACATATGTAGCGCTTTTCTTTGTTGACTCAAATGAACCATGGACAACCTCATGTTGTACAAGCATGGAGAAAAAACTAGAGCGATGCGGTCGGTCGTGAAGTCCCCGACGAGGCCGAGCTAGGACCTCACCAGAAATGGGACTAAGTGGCTGGCCGCATCGACAACGATGTAGGCGCGAACAAGGGTGATGACATGAGTGGCGATGAGTGGTGGTTGGTTCAAGGTGGGGTGACAAGACAATATAGGAGTGGTGCGGGCCTTGTGCATGGCAGATCATTTGTTCGATCGAATAGCAGGGCAGGTTGATAGAGGAAGATCGGTTGGAGAAAAAGAAACGGGAATACCTACTTTCGATTGAAATGAGTGTGTTGACTTGAAATCATTTAAGTTGGGGAAGTTGGAGATGTATCTGGCTATGATGCAGTCTTAGGATATATGATTGATGAAGCAGTTGACGTATACCATCGCGACTTGGTTTGTCGTTGGGGTGGTTGGTGGTCTGCGTAGTCGACGCATCGATCCGACCTCCAAGCTGAGGCTCGAGCCCCCGGCTCCCATCGCGTCGGCGTGCTATCGTTGCTCCCTGAGTTGGAGGCTGGTGGTGAAGACGATGTCGAACCCGACGAGAAGGATTGTGCCTTAATGTCGGCGCCGACCCTGTTTCTTAGAAGTATCTGCATCATCATTTGGTTGTGGCTCCAGCATTCCTGAGCCCGACGTTGCCTTACGAGTTGGAGGTTGGCGGGAAGGACCTTGCGGACCCCGATGGGACTGCTGGTGTGATCCGTTGCGATGGTGGAATTCACACGTGGAGGTCGCCGTAGTGATTGACAACGAAAGCGTGCTGAAGAAGATTGTGTGGGCAAGGGAGGCCGGTGGGTTGATGTCATTCGAGCTTGCCCCGTGTGCGGTGAAGGTGAAGCTGAAGGGGCCAAGGCTAAGGCTCTCTCTCCTAGCAGGAGGTCGCCAGAAGCAAGGGGAGATTCAATCTAGATTCAGTCCCTGGTCAGCATAGCCCCTGCTTGGCACGCCAACTAATAGTACGTAAACCCTTTAGTATCCTAGGTAGGGTGGCGAACATGGCCGGGAGTACCAGATGGATGTCACATGAGGAGTTACCTAGGTTCGAGCCTCCGGGAAGGAGTAACACCCTACGTCCTCCGTATGGATTGTATTCATGGTGGAATACATCATGCGAGGGTTACGATGGGGATAGAGTTAAGTCTATCGAGAGTTGCCCCTGAACTACAACACATCAACTCAACTAGCCGGAGTGCTTTCTTAAGGGGAAAAAGTATTCAAGAGAACTTTATTTATGTCCAAAACCTGATACAGAGTCTACACCATGCAAAGAAACCATCCTTATTCCTGAAGCTAGACATTGCAAAATCATTCGATTCGGTCTAGTGGGATTATCTTCTCGATGTTTTGAAGCACGTAGGATTTAGCCATAGATTCAGAGATCTGATTGCTACCTCACTTGCCTCTACCACTTCGCGAATCATCCTAAATGGCACTCCTGGTACACCTTTTCTGCATCGCCGGGGTCTGAGATAGGGTGACCCGCTTTTGCCATTGCTCTTCTTGCCTGCCATCGACCCACTACAAAAGATTCTTGACAAGGCTACGGAGGAACATATTCTCAGCCCAATCAACCATGAGAGTGCCCCGGTGAGAATAAGCTTTTACGCAGATGACGTTGCCCTCAATCCTTTCCAAGCTGAAGTGGTTGCTCTTCAAACCATCCTCGCAGCCTTTGGCAAATCTCTGGCCTTTGTACAAACTTCAACAAATCTGCAACATACCCAATTCGATGTGAAGACCATGTTATTGAGGAGGTTCTAGCTCAGTTTGAGGGTCAAATCAGCTTCCTCCCATGAAAGTACCTTGGGCTGCCTTTGAGTATTCGCAAGCTTCAAAGGGTGGATTTTCAAGTACTCGTTGATAAAATCGCAGCAAATCTTGCGGGATGGAATGGGCAAATTCCTTAACAAGATAGGGCAGCTAGGTCTTATCAATTCGGTGTTAACCTCCTTGACCACATACTATCTGACCATTTTTGCACGAACCAAATGGGTTGTAAAGAGGATTGACAAACTTCAAAGAAGCTTCTTGTGGAAAGGAGAAGAAGAGGTCAAAGGAGGCCAATGTGCGGTCAATCAGGAATAAGTCTGCTCCCCCAAAAAGCTTGGGGTCTTGGAGTCGAAAATCTCCCTTTTTACAGTAGATCCATGAGGTTAAGGTGGGCTTGGTACTCTTGGAAATATCCCAATAGGCCTTGGATTGGATCGCAACTCCCTTGCACTAGCACCGACATGCAGTTGTTCAGCACCTCCACAATTGTAAAGCTCGGCGATGGTTAAAGGGCGGAATTTTGGAGTAGTACGTGGCTAAATGGTACTGCTCATAAGGACATCGCACCAAACCTACATAAGCTTGCTAGGAGGAAAAATACCTTTGTGGCGGCTGCTCTCCACCAGGGCCGTTGGATGAAAGGAATCGAAACGTCTTAGCACCACTGAAGATCTACTAACTTTCATTGACCTTCGGCACTGGATTCAAGGGATTAATCTCTCAGATCAACCAGATGACATCGAGTGGAAATGGAACGAAAGCAAAACATACACAACCACAACTGCTTATGATGCCCAATTCACGGGAACCTTAGCAAATCCAGAGTTAAATGTCATTTGGAAAGCAAAGGTGGAGGGGGAAATCAATTTTTTTTGCTTGACTGCTAGCTCAAAATAGACTGCCAACTGTTGATCGTCTCTGTGCGAGAGGATGTGAACACAACGACAACTGCACCCTCTGCGATCAAACGATTGAGACCGTCGCTCATATGATTTGTTCCTGCCCATTTGCAAAGAAAGTGTGGCAAAAGATCATCGTCATGCTCCCTAACAGTCAGCTCCGAACGGCCTTGCCGTTCACCTCTACCACATCCTGGTGGAGAACCTTGGCCTACGTGCAGCAAAATAAGGCAGCAACTACGTTATACTTTGCATCGAACATTTGGAATGAGCGGAACCGAAGAATCTTCCAAAACCTATCTTCATCTGCTGATATGGTAGCTTGCATAGTCAAGTCTGACTTATCATACCTTGACATGGCCTATTCGAGGCCTTTAGCTTTGTATTTCGATTCTTTCTCTCTTTTGTCTGCCCTAGGGCTTCAGACTTCTCTCCTGTAAGTTCCTAATCTATAATGAGAAGGCAAAGCACCTGCCATTTTCCCTAAAAAAATCTACCGAGAGTATGGTTCTATAGGAGTAAATGGGAATGACTGGCCCTAGTCTCCACCTTATGTAGATGACGGGGATTATTGTTGTACATGAGATCGATCTCATCTAAGCCGCCATCTTGGCTTGATCACCCAGATGGTCCCTAGCCGCATGTATGGGCCTCTCGGCCCTCCTTTTGAGGTTGGACCTTCAAAGAGCCTCGTGGGCCCGAGACAAGCCTGTTATCAGGCTTCTTCTAGGAGGCCACCCCCAGTGCATTACATCGTTACCACCCATCCGCGCAGCGGTCCGGACGTTCTTTTTACTGCAAACCAGAAGCAAATCAGGCGGTGCAGCTTTGCGGACGTCCGAACCGTTGCAACGCATGCGTCCACACCCCGGGCCCACCCAAAACCTTCTGTTATGCTTTATCTCCATCATATGCGTTATTTCCTACGCCACATTTATGTCGGTCTAGAACTACATTTATGTCGGTCTAGAACTGCAATGGCCAACATTGATGTCACGTAGCCAGCTGGGAGCGTGATGCTGATCGACGCGACTAGATGGGCGACGCCGCTTCAACGCGGACGCGTCTCTTGGGAAACCAACTCCGGCAGTTGCACCGAACTGAAGCGGGTTGATTGTTCGTTGTAGCGACCCGACCCGAAACGGTCGAATCTCCGGTGTTTCCGTACCATCCCAAGATCATGCTGGTACACACACGGTACATCAATGTATATATCAAGAGTTCAATCACAACTGCTTTATTAATCGAAATCTCATATCGAGTCCTTTATTACAATAAGGATTACAATAAAGTGGCTGAAGGCCAACTCATGAGATAAACTAATCAAAATCTTGCGGAAGCTTCAAAGGTAGTTGAGTCCATCTGACTCCAAGGGCATCTCACCGAGCGTAGAGCGTATCCTCACTCCTGGTCGGAAAAGTACTCTGCAACATGATACGTTGCAGCCGTGTAGGTCAGCATATTGAATATGCTGGCAAGTCACAAAAGAGAGGGGATGAAAATATCAACTATACTACATGCATATATGGTAGGTGGGGCTGTAAGTTTAAGTTTAGCGTAAAGCAAATTTTTCCTACAACAAGAGAGGGGCAAAGCGAAAATTATTACTACAATGTTGGTTGTTTAATGAGAAGGTTCCACCAACCATTTCTCATACCCAAGTTATCAATATAACCCACATCATTAATATTATTTGTGTTGAGACTGGCTGATAGTATCATCTCCGGTGCTCATGTTGTCCATAACCGGGGACACGGCTAATCGATTAGTTTGACACTCTGCAGAGGTTTGTACACTTTACCCGCAAGAATCGATCCCTCCCGTTGTGTCCTCGCACTGCCTGGTGTTTGAGAACGAGATGATCGAAACATGGTCTTCCAGAGCGATCCTCCGATAGTTAAGTCAGTGCCCATCCAATCCTACCGTTCTTCTACGTCTCGTAGCACTGACCTACCAGAGTCACGACTAGGGTCAACCAAGCCAGAGCCCATATTGACTTGCGGTTGCACACGTAAGCTTTCCGGCCTTGAAGTATCCATCCATCTCTTTGAGCCTGGGTGGCATTCCGTTGGGATGATCACAGGTAGATACCAGGATTCCCGGGCATAACCATGATAGATATCAGGCTGCCAGATGCATGTCCAATCCACCCAGAGGTATGTTGAAAACTTGTAGTCTTGAAGTCTTGATCATCATGTAGGTCTTGAAATAATTTATCTCACAACTCTCTCATGAATCACACAACCAACCCCGTCTACTAAAAGCATAGCAAAATAAAATAACGTCCCGGTCCAAAGTAACAAGGGAATAGGGGTGCCTACCACATGATACTACTCAAGTAACCAAGTTTCCAAGTACCTACTTTGCATGCAATGGGTGAAAGATTGAACTAATGCAATTTGAAAACATAGGTAATAACATGATCAACGTGAACTTGCCTTGCTGACGATCTTCGTACTCGAGTGACTCTAGATAACAAGCCTCGCACTCCGGATGATCTAACGAATCAAACATTGCACACAATCAGCATAACCATAACACATCTTACACTAACAGCAAGGTAAACTAATAATACTAAAACAATCAATAGCACAATCAAAAGAAAAGAAAACCAAAACAAATAGAAAGCCTCTCAAATTTTGTGGCAAGGCTTCTACTAAAACAAAACAAGACAAGAATTGTTTTCAGCAACTAATATAGAAAATAACAGAAATTAAAAGTAAAGTTTTATTAGAAAACATAAAGTATTTCACCATAAATCTTTTATGCAAAAAGAACTACTATAAACCTATTATAAAACACCACATAAAGTGGAAACAATGTTTTCCTACTAAAACAATGAACAAAACAATAAAAAAATATTCTCATTAATAGAAAATAAATCACCTAATGATAAACAACAGAAACTAAAAGACTTATAATAGAAAGTTAAAAGAAAACAGAATCAAAATCAAAACTAAAACAAAGTAAATCAAATTAACCCTAAAAGAAACTAAACAGAAACTGTTTTGTTAAAAACCCTAATTTAAAATATACTAAAAATTCCCAAATTGAACAGGGTGATAAAACTAACTAATACAAAACAGTGGCAAAAAGTTTCATTAAAAAATATATTTTTAAACTCAAGATATTCAGATTCTAGTGATTTGAGCAAATTCAAAAGAATTCAAATTTAAAAGTCCAGAATTTGAAATCCAAAGCTACTGGCATAAACTACATACAATTTGTGAACTACTGCAAAAAGAAACAACTAAAAACTCCTAATATTCTACGAGATATTCACAGAACAAAAACTGGTTGTATTCTGTTTCAGAAACTAAAAACAGAAATAAAAGAAAAACCTAAACTACGAACATGCTATGTGGCGGGCTAAGAGTGGATGCGGGTGTGCGCGCATTAGCTAATCGGGTGAACGTTCATTAAATAAAAAAATGGTTCGGGACTAAATAAAATCTAATCGTGGCCGTACGTTTTAGATCTAACGGTCAAAAAGGGGGGTGGGGTGCTCACAGCGGTGGTGTGAGATGCTCCGGCGATGTCCGACGGCGGCGGAGCTTCGGGTTCGATGCGGGCGGCGTCTCCGGTGGTCCTCCGGCGAAGGTGAAGACGGCTGTCGATGCAGACGAGCAAGGCGGAGCGGTTGGCGGCGTCGGTGAAGCTCGGGGGTGACAGAGGTGAGCGCCTCGAGCTCGAAGGTTTCGGTGGAGGAGCAAGAGCTCCGGCGAGTGGTGGTGGGGGCGTTCTGGCGACGGCTTGCTTGGGGTTTCGGGGGAAACGGAATGCGGGCGAGTCGGAGGTTTATATAGGGGGCTCTAGGGGCTCGGGGAAGGAAGGGAGAGAGAGATCGGCAGCGGATCCGATCTCGCCGGCGAGGAAAGGAAAGGGGAGGGAGGAAGGAAGGTGGTGACCGACGGGGGTCGGGATCGGCGGTGGGGCCGGGGCGTCAGTGGGTGAAACGAGGCGGCGGGGCAATCGGTGGCCGATCCGAAAGATCTTCGGATCTGATCCGGAGTGGATCGGGCCGCCACTATTCCTATTGGGCCTCGGATACGATTCCGTTTTTAAAACATTTTCCTAATATTCAAAAACAGGAAAGAAAACAAGGAAAAGGAAAAAGTAGATAGGGTCAAATATAGAGGTATTATATACCAAAATTCTCAGAAAAATAAATTCCACAAGATGGACATTTTTCCACGGACAAATAAAATAATTTTTAAAACAGTATTTTTAGAAATGCCCAAATTTGATTTATTTCTTTTGCAAATATTTTTCAAATAATCCCCTGGTTATTATAGTTCACAAGTTTCACAGAAATACCCCTTGTGTGGAGGGTCATGTTCCTCCTCTCCTATTTGAAATATTTCAGGGGTTTGCAAATTTTTGAAAAGCAAAAGCAAAAGAATAGAAATGAATTTCCATATTTCAAATAAGAACTCCAGATTTTTATTCACTCACAAATATTATGCAAACAATATGATGTGATGCTTAACTATATTTCATAACATTCCAAAATGAAATTTTGGGATGTTACATTCGTTCTCCTAGTCGCGACTATTTAAGCACGGCACCGGCGCCATCCACATCGCACTGTGCAAATCTTTGTGCCTCCCCCACTCCCCGCCGCTCCACTCTCCCCTCTCTCATCGGTGATGGGTAAGTCCTGCGTCTCGGTGTCGGCGGGCAGGCCTGCTTCGGATCATGGTGTCACCTGATACGTCTCCAACGTATTTATAATTTTTGATTGTTTCATGCTATTATATTAACAATCTAGGATACTTTATATGCAATTATATGTTATATTATATCATTTTTGGGACTAACCAATTAACTCAGTGCCTAGTGCCAGTTTCGGTTTTTTGCCTGTTTTTGGACTTTTCAGAAAATCAATATCAAACGAAGTCCAAATTGGTTAAAATTTACGGAAGTTATTTTTGCAACAGAAGAGACCACGGAAGCTTCGGAGGGAGGCCAGAAGACCCACGAGGTGGCCACAAGCCACTGGGGCGCGCCCTGCGAGGTAGGGCACGCCCCATGGCTTGTGGGCACCTCGTGGCACCTACTGGCCTAATTCCACTTCTGTATATTCCCAATTACCCCAAAACCAACAGATATCCACCCAAAACAATTTTTCCGCGATCGCAAGTCTCTATTCTTCCGTGATCCCATCTGGAGGCCTTTTCTGGTACTCAGCCGGAGGGGGAATCCATCACGGAGGCCATCTTCATCAACCTTGTTGCCTGCATGATGATGTGTGAGTAGTTCACCACAAACTTGTGGGTCCATAGCAAATAGCTAGATGGCTTCTTCTCTTTCTTTGATCTTCAATACAAAGTTCTTCGCAATTCTCGCATTGATCTATCCGAGGTAATCTTCTTTTGCGGTGTATTTATTGGTGTAAGAGCACATTTATCCATGTGTGGTTTTGGTAATTGATGACAATCCCTATGGACTAATGGTTGCCTTGAGTTATATTCGAAGGATTTGTCCGTAGGTACTTCTTGAAGTCCATCTGTTGGTTTCAAGGAGTTTATATGGTGACCAAGGTGGTATTCAAGGTTTATCCAAAGATTGGTCATGTGGGAGTTGAGCTTATTGCAAGCATGTCTTGAAGAATAAGATTGTGTGAGCATTCATGTTTACCTTCAAGACATCATCTTTATGAAGAGAGACGATAAGACACAAGGTTGATCAAGACTAAGTCAAAGAGTGAATCAAGTTGATCAACACACAAAGCGTACAAGATGTACCGAGAGGGATCAAGTGATCCCATGGTATGGTAAGCATTGTCCATTACGCTTTGTGTACTAACCCATGTTCCCTGTGAGTATTCTTTGTGGGGTTAGGTATGTTTCCATGTGCGAGCATCAATAAGAAGATCTCATACAATCCATGGAGGATGACATCAAGTGGTGATCGTTATCAAGGTTGCGGTTTGCAAGTTCAAGTGAAGCATCACGGAGAGATCATGCTTGAAGCTTGCCGTCCATTGTGGTGACAATGGACTTGTGAAGATGTGCCGAAGAGTGGCTCACCCATAGTGGAGCATGGGGGAGCAATCAACTAGTCTTCATCAAGCCGGCGCAATCAAGAAAGGTGGTCCATCTTGAGGAAGTCAAGATCATCATCATCTAGCTCAAGTGGACTATGCGCAAGGCAAAGGTTTGCCCTTGATAGGTTTTCTATTTTACCGGTCTCATGGTGATAGTTTGGAGACCGGGTTATAGGATCGATAGCCGTACTATCAAGGGGGGCTCTCAAGTGAGTAGCTTGATCGTATCGTTCGTAGAGAGCTCAAACCATTGCATCCTTGTGTCATCTTTATTGGTTCTTGTTTGGTGTTTCTCTCTGTGAGTTTTAGAGCTTATGGTCATCTTCATGACAAGCTCGAGTTCATCGAAAACGGAGTTCACCTGCTTCTTCTATGATGTTTTCGATGTTGGAGGTTTTGTCGGTTCTTCATTCATAGAGGTTTCACATCTCTATATCTTAGGCATACCTCCCCTGCCTCTTCTTTAGAAAACCTCCCCTGTCGTTGTTGGATAGCTCTTGTCGTCCTGAATCCAACAAGCTTGAGTTTGCTCAATTCGGAGCTCATTTGCAGCAGTTATGGCAGTTCTGGTTTTTCTGTTTCCTTCCGTTTTCCTAGCTGTGCAAATTGAAGGCAGCAAGGTGCTCGTGTTCAGTGGCTAGCAGTAGTACCGCTCAAGGGAGCGGTAGTACCGCAGGTGCCCGCGGTAGTACCGCTCCAAGGAGCGGTAGTACCGCTGTCCTCAGCCCTGGTGCGTGCGCTTGCGGTAGTAGGTGCGGATGTAATTTTTTACATCCGCCCTCGAGCGGTAGTACCGTAATTTTGTCCGGTACTACCGCGCCGGACTTTTGCACAACTCCACCCTCAGCGGAGGTAGGCACGGAAGTAATTTTTTACTTCCGTGCATCTCCTGTGCCAGTTGATACCGACCTTGCGGTAGTACCGTATTGGCGCGCGGTAGTACCGCTCCGGCGGTTCTACCGCTCGTTGCCCAGTGCAATAGGACTTCATCTGGCCACTACCGTGCGAGCGGTAGTACCGCACCCCACTGCGGTAGTACCACAGCCTCTTGCGGTAGTACCGCAATGCGCGGGCTGAGCGTGGGGATAACGGTTGGATCCTCCCCCCCCCCCTATAAAAGGGGGTCTTCTTCCCCAATGCATCTTAACTCTTGAGCTCGTGTTCTTCCCCCATTGTTGACCTTCTTCGAGCTTGCTAACTCTCAATCCCTCCAATGATTCTTGCTAGCTCTTGAGGGAATAGAGAGAGGAGATCTAGATCCACATTTCCACCAATCACTTTCTCCTCTTTGTGAGGGGTGTTGGGGAACGGAGCATGAATTTCAAAAAAATTCCTACGCTCACGCAAGATCTATCCATGGAGATGCATTGCTACGAGAGGGGAGAGTGTGTCTACGTACCCTCGTAGACCGTTAGCGGAAGCGTCTCACAACGCGGTTGATGTAGTCGAACAATCCTTCGAGCTCCACCGATCGAGTACCGAACGTACGGCACCTCCGAGTTCTACACACGTGCAGCTCGGTGACGTTCCTCGCCTTCTTGATCCAGCAAGACGTCGAGGTAGTAGATGAGTTCCGTCGGCACGACGGCGTAGCGACGATAACGGTGAAATGATTCCGGCAGGGCTTCACCTAAGCTCTCCGAAAATATGACCGAGGTGGAAAACAGAGATCGGGGCACCGCACACGGCTATGGGACAATTGTGTGTCTCCAAGGGGTGCCCCTCCTCCGTATATAAAGGAGGGAGAGGGGAGGAGGCTGGCCCTAGGGGCTGCGCCAAGAGTGGGGAGTCCTACTAAGACTCCTTAGACCTAGTAGGATTCCACCTCCCATACGGAGTAGGAAAGGGGGAAGGGAGAGGGAAAGGAAAGAGGGGGCTGCGCCCCCTCCCCTAGTCCAATTCGGTTTGGGCAAGGGGGGGCGCGCGCCTCCTCACGTGGCCTGCCTCTCCTTTTCCCGTATGGCCCAATAAGGCCCATTACTTCTCCCGGTGAATTCCCGTAACTCCCCGGTACTCCGAAAAATACCCGAATCACTCGGAACCTTTCCGACGTCCGAATATAGCCTTCCAATATATGAATCTTTACCTCTCGGACATTCCGAGACTCCTCGTCATGTCCGTGATCTCATCCGGGACTCCGAACAACATTCGGCCACCAATCACATAACTCATATAATACTAAATCGTCATCGAAACTTAAGTGTGCGGACCCTACGGGTTCGGGAATGATGTAGACATGACCGAGACGACTCTCCGGTCAATAACCAACAGCGGAACCTGGATGCTCATATTTGTTCCTACATATTCCACGAAGATCTTTATCGGTGAACCTCATATGTCAACATACGTTGTTCCCTTTGTCTGGCGGTATGTTACTTGCCCGAGATTCGATCGTCGGTATTCAATACCTAGTTCAATCTCGTTACCGGCAAGTCTCTTTACTCGTTCCGTAATACATCATCTTGCAACTAACTCTTTAGTCACGGTGCTTGCAAGGCTTCTGTGATGCTGTATTACCGAGAGGGCCCAGAGATACCTCTCTGATAGTCGGAGTGACAAATCCCAATCTCGATCCATGCCAACTCAACAAACACTTTCGGAGATACCTGTAGTGCACCTTTATAATCACCCAGTAACGTTGTGACGTTTGATATACCCAAAGTATTCCTACGGTATCCGGGAGTTGCATGATCTCATGGTCAGAGGAACGTGTATTTGACATATTGAAAGCAATAGCAATAAACTGAACGATCATTTGCTATGCTAACGGTTGGGTCATGTCCATCACATCATTCTCCTAATGATGTGATCCCGTTATCAAATGACAACTCATGTCCATGGTCAGGAAACCTTGACCATCTTTTGATCAACGAGCTAGTCTAGTAGAGGCATACTAGGGACATAGTATTTGTTTATCTATTCACACATGTATTTAGTTTCCGGTCAATACAATTCTAGCATGAATAATAAACTATTATCATGAACGGGGAAATATGATAATAACTAATTTATTATTGCCTCTAGGGCATATTTCCAACAGTCTCCCACTTGCACTAGAGTCAATAATCTAGATTACATCTCCATGTAATTAACACTTAATCAGTTCTAAAGCTGATCATGTTTTGCTTGTGAGAGAGGTTTTAGTCAACGGGTCTGCAATATTCAGATCCGTGTGTTCTTGGCAAATCTCTATGTTATATGTAGATGCTGCTACCACACTCTGTTTGGAGCTACTCCAAAAGATTTCCCCACTATACTTATCCTGGTCTGAGACTCATAGTCTTTCGGATCAGTGTTTAAAGCTTGCATCGACGTAACCCCTTACGACGAACTCTTTATCATCTCTATTCCCGAGAAATTCTTCCTTAGTCATCTTAAGGATAATTTGACCGCTGTCCAGTGATCTACTCCTGGATCACTTTGGTACCTCTTTTGCCAGACACATGGCAAGGCACACAGCTTGGCATACTTTATAGAACCTATGGCCGAGGCATAGGGGATAACCTTCATCCATTCTATTTATTTTGCCGTGGTCGAGATTTGAGTCTTACTCAATTTCACACCTTTCACCACAGTCAAGAACTCCTTCTTTGACTGATCCAATTTGAACTCTTCAAAATCTTGTCAAGGTATATGTTTTGTGAAAGTCATATGAGGCGTCTCAATCTATCTCTATAGATTTTGATGCCTAACATGTAAACAACCTTTACCTAGATCTTCAAGTCTTACTCCACTTCACACCAGCCAAGAACTTATTTCTTTTGACTTGATCCATTTTGAACTTCTTCAAAATCTCATCAAGGTGTGTGAAAATCTTTTATCAGGTGTCTTGATCTATCTTTATAGATCTCGATGCCCAAACCGTGGATAACTCAAAAACAGGTTTTTATTGAAAAACTCCTTTCAATTAATTCTTTATGCTTTCCAGAAATTCTACATCATTTCCAATCACATATACTTATTAGAAATGTTATAGAGCTCCCACTCACTTTGTTGTAAATACAAGTTTCTCCATAAACTTGCATAAACCCAAACGCTTTGATCACTTCATCAAAGCGAGTATTCCAGCTCCGAGATGCTTGCACCAGTCCATAGATGGATCGCTGGAGCTTGCATACTTTATTAGCACCTTTAGGATCGACAAAACCTTCCGGTTGCATCATATACAATTCTTCCTTAAGGAATCCATTAAGGAATGCCATTTTGACGTCCATTTGCCAGATTTCATAATCATAAAATGCGGCAATTGCTAACATAATTCTGACAGACTTTAGCATAGCTACGGGTGAGAAAGTCTCATCGTAGTCAACTTCTTGAACTTGTCGATAACCTTTAGCAACAAGTCGTGCTTTATAGACGGTGACATTACCATCAGCGTCCGTCTTCTTCTTAAAGATCCATTTATTTTTTAATAGCTCGCCGTTCATCGAGCAAGTCTACCAAAGTCCAAACTTTGTTCTCATACATGGATCCAATCTCGGATTTCATGGCCTCAAGCCATTTTTCGGAATCCGGGCTCGCCATCGCTTCTTCATAGTTCGTAGGTTCACCGTTGTCTAACAACATGACCTCCAAGACAGGTTTGCCGTACCAATCTGGTGCGGAGCGTGTCCTGGTTGACCTACGAGGTTCTGTAGCAACTTGATCCGAAGCTTCATGATCATCATCATCTACTTCCTCTCTGGTCTGTGTCGGTGTCACAGAAATTTCTTTCTGTGGCGTACTACTATCCAGAGGAGGTACAATTACCTCATCAAGTTCTACTTTCCTCCCACTCACTTCTTTCGAGAGAAACTCCTTCTCTAGAAAGGATCCATTCTTTAGCAACAAAAACTTTGCCTTCGGATCTGTGGTAGAAGGTGTACCCAACGGTCTCTTTTGGGTATCCTATGAAGACGCACTTATCCGCTTTGGGTTCGAGCTTATCTGGCTGAAGCCTTTTGACATAAGCATCGCATCCCCAAACTTTTAGAAATGACATCTTAGGTTTCTTGCAAACCACAGTTCATACGGTGTCATCTAAACGGATTTAGACGGTGCCCTTGTTTAAAGTGAATGCAGTTGTCTCTAATGCATAACCCCAAAATGATAGTGGCAAATCGGTAAGAGACATCATAGAACGCACCATATCCAATAGAGTACGATTACGACGTTCGGACACACCATTACGCTGTGGTGTTCCATGTGGCGTGAGCTGTGAAACAATTCCACATTGTCTTAAGTGATTGCCAAACTCGTAACTCAAATATTCTCCTCCACGATCAGATCGTAAGAACTTTATTTTCTTGTTACGATGGTTCTCTACTTCGCTCTGAAATTCTTTGAACTTTTCAAATGTTTCAGATTTATGCTTCATCAAGTAGACATAACTATATCTACTCAAATCATAAGTGAACGTGAGAACATAACGATATCCATCGCGCGCCTCAACACTCATCGGACCGCATACATCGGTATGTATTATTTCCAATAAGTTGGTTGCTTGCTCCATTGTTCCGGAGAACGGAGTTTTAGCCATCTTGCCAATAAGGCACGGTTCACATGTCTCAAATGATTCATAATCAAGAGATTCCAAAAACCCATCTACATGGAGTTTCTTCATGTGTTTAACACTGATATGACCTAAGCAGCAGTGCCACAAATATGTGGTACTATCATTATCTTTTGGCATTTGTGTTATGAACATGTGTATTACTTACGATCAAGATTCAATAAACCTTTCATTTTAAGTACATGATCATCAATGATATTATCCAAATAAATAGAATAACAATTATTCTCTGAATTTGAATAACCGTCTTGCATTAAACACTATCAGATATAATGTTCATGCTTAACGCAAGCACCAAATAACAATTATTTAGGTTCATCACTAATCCTGAAGGTAGAGAGGGCGTGGCGATGGTGATCACATCAACCTTGGAGACACTTCCAATGCACATCGCCACCTCGTTCTTAGCTAGCCCTCGTTTATTCCGAAGCTCCATGTTTCAAGTTGCAAGCAACTGAACAAGTATCAAATACCCAGGTGCTCCTACGAGTACTAGTAAGGTACACATCAATAACATGTATATCAAATATCTTCGTTGACATTGCCAGTCTTATTATCTGCCAGTTACTTTGGGGAAGTTCCGCTCCCTGTGACATTTCCCTTTGCAATGGGAGCACTGAGTCTCGGGTTTGGTTCAGCCTTGGGTTTCTTCGCGTGAGCGGCAACTGTTTTACCGTTCTTCTTGAAGTTCCCTTTTCTTTCCCTTGCCCTTCTTGAAACTAGTGGTCTTATTAACCATCAACACTTGATGCTCCCTTTTTGATTTCTACATCCGCAGCTTGTAGCATCGCGAATAGCTTAAGGATCTTCTATCCCTTGCATGTTTATAGTTCATCACGAAGATCCAGTAGCTTAGTGATAGTGACTAGAGAACTCTATCAATCACCACTTTATTCGGAAGTCTAACTCCCACTTGATTCAAGTGTTTGAAGTACTCAGACATTCTGAGTACATGCTCACTAACGGAGCTGTTCTCCTCCATCTTGTAGCTATAGAACTTGTCGAAGGTGTCATACCTCTCGACCCGGGTGTGAGCTTTGAAAAACCAATTTTCAGCTCTTGGAACATCTCATATGCTCCGTGTTGCTCAAAACATATTTGGAGCTCCGGTTCTAAGCCGTAAAGTATGGCGCACTGAACTATCGAGTAGTCATCTTTCTTGTCTGCCAGACGTTCATAACGTCCTCAGACAAAGCCATAGGGGTTGCTCACCGAGCGGTGCATCAAAGACACAAGCCTTCTGTGCAGCAGTGAGGACAATCCTCAGAATACGGACCCAGTCCGCATAGTTGCTTCCATCAACTTTCAACTTAACTTTCTCTAGGAACATATTAAAAATACAGGGGAGCTACAGCGTGGTCTATCGATCTACAACATAAACTTGCTAAGACATTTTTGACTATGTTCATGATAATTGAAGTTCAATTAATCAAATTACTTAAGAACTCCCACTTAGATTAACATCCCTCAAGTTGTCTAAGTGTAACATGATCCACATCAAACTAATCCACGTCCGATCATCACGTGAGGTGGATTAGTTATCAATGGTGAACATCTTTCATGTTGATCATATCTACTATATGACTCATGTTCGACTTTTCAGTCTCTTGTGTTCCGAGGCCATATATGTATATGCTAGGCTTGTCAAGTTTAACCCAAGTATTCTGCGTGTGTAAAACTGGCTTACACCCGTTGTATGCGAACGAAAGAATCCATCACACCCGATCATCACGTGGTGCTTAGAAGCGTCGAACCTTCGCAACGGTGCACACTAGGGGAGAACACTTATCTTGAAATTTAGTGAAGGGATCATCTTATAATGCTACCGTCGTCCTAAGCAAAATAAGATGCATAAAAGGATTAACATCACATGCAATTCAATATATGTGACATGATATGGCCATCATCGTCTTGTGCTTTTGATCTCCATCAGCAAAGCACCGTCATGATCTCCATCGTCACCGGGTTGACACCTTGATCTCCATCGTAGCGTCGTGACACCTTGATCTCCATCGTAGCGTCGTGGTCGTCTCGCCGGCTATTGCTACTACTACTACTGCTAACTTATAGCGGTAAAGTAAAGCAATTACATAGCGTTGGCATTGCATACAATAAAGAGACAACCATAAGGCTCCTGCCGGTTGCCTGATAACTTACAAAACATGATCATCTCATACAACAACTTATATCACATCATGTCTTGGCCATATCACATCACCAGCATACCCTGCAAAAACAAGTTAGACGTCCTCTACTTTGTTGTTGCAAGTTTTACGTGGCTGCTACGGGTTTGCAAGAACCGTTCTTACCTACGCAAAACCACAACGTGGTGTAGTGATTGCTTTTTGATCTTCTATGAAACCGATTCAACTAAAGTGAGAGAGACAGACACCCGCCAGTCACCTTTATGCAACGAGTGCACGTAGCGGTGAAACCTGTCTCGCGTAAGCGTACGCGTAATGTCGGTCCGGGCCGCTTCATCTCACAATACCGCCAAATCAAGTAACAACTAGTAACGGCAAGCAATATGTATACACCCATGCCCACAACTCACTTGTGTTCTACTCGTGCAAATCACATCTACGCATAGACCTGGCTCGGATGCCACTGTTGGGGAACGGAGCATGAATTTCAAAAAAATTCCTACGCTCACGCAAGATCTATCCATGGAGATGCATCGCTACGAGAGGGGAGAGTGTGTCTACGTACCCTCGTAGACCGTTAGCGGAAGCGTCTCACAACGCGGTTGATGTAGTCGAACAATCCTTCGAGCTCCACCGATCGAGTACCGAACGTACGGCACCTCCGAGTTCTACACACGTACAGCTCGGTGACGTTCCTCGCCTTCTTGATCCAGCAAGACGTCGAGGTAGTAGATGAGTTCCGGCAGCACGACGGCGTGGCGACGGTAACGGTGAAGTGATTCCGGCAGGGCTTCGCCTAAGCTCTCCGAAAATATGACCGACGTGGAAAACAGAGATCGGGGCACCGCACACGGCTATGGGACAATTGTGTGTCTCCAAGGGGTGCCCCTCCTCCGTATATAAAGGAGGGAGAGGGGAGGAGGCTGGCCCTAGGGGCTGCGCCAAGAGTGGGGAGTCCTACTAGGACTCCTTAGTCCTAGTAGGATTCCACCTCCCATACGGAGTAGGAAAAGGGGAAGGGAGAGGGAAAGGAAAGAGGGGGCTGCGCCCCCTCCCCTTGTCCAATTCGGTTTGGGCAAGGGGGCGCGCGCGCCTCCTCACGTGGCCTGCCTCTCCTTTTCCCGTATGGCCCAATAAGGCCCATTACTTCTCCCGGTGAATTCCCGTAACTCCCCGGTACTCCGAAAAATACCCGAATCACTCGGAACCTTTCCGACGTCCGAATATAGCCTTCCAATATATGAATCTTTACCTCTCGGACATTCCGAGACTCCTCGTCATGTCCGTGATCTCATCTGGGACTCCGAACAACATTCGGCCACCAATCACATAACTCATATAATACTAAATCGTCATCGAACCTTAAGTGTGCGGACCCTACGGGTTCGGGAATGATGTAGACATGACCGAGATGATTCTCCGGTCAATAACCAACAGCGGAACCTAGATGCTCATATTGGTTCCTACATATTCCACGAAGATCTTTATCGGTGAACCTCATATGTCAACATACGTTGTTCCCTTTGTCTCCCGGTATGTTACTTGCCCGAGATTCGATCATCGGTATCCAATACCTAGTTCAATCTCGTTACCGGCAAGTCTCTTTACTCGTTCCGTAATACATCATCTTGCAACTAACTCTTTAGTCACGGTGCTTGCAAGGCTTCTGTGATGCTGTATTACCGAGAGGGCCCAGAGATACCTCTCCGATAGTCGGAGTGACAAATCCCAATCTCGATCCATGCCAACTCAACAAACACTTTCGGAGATACCTGTAGTGCACCTTTATAATCACCCAGTAACGTTGTGACGTTTGATACACCCAAAGTATTCCTACGGTATCCGGGAGTTGCATGATCTCATGGTCAGAGGAACGTGTATTTGACATATTGAAAGCAATAGCAATAAACTGAACGATCATTTGCTATGCTAACGGTTGGGTCATGTCCATCACATCATTCTCCTAATGATGTGATCCCGTTATCAAATGACAACTCATGTCCATGGTTAGGAAACCTTGACCATCTTTTGATCAACGAGCTAGTCTAGTAGAGGCATACTAGGGACATAGTATTTGTTTATCTATTCACACATGTATTTAGTTTCCGGTCAATACAATTCTAGCATGAATAATAAACTATTATCATGAACGGGGAAATATGATAATAACTAATTTATTATTGCCTCTAGGGCATATTTCCAACAAGGGGAACCCCTTGGATCTTGTTCTTGGAGTTCTTCGTGTTCTTCTTCGTTCTTCCTCTCATTTTCCTCCCTAGCATTAGTTGCTTTGGTGGGATTTGGGAGAGAAGGACTTGGGCACTCCGTGTGCCCTTGCCATTGCATTTGGTGCATAGGTTTGAGTTCTCCACGGTGATACGTGGAAGTGAGAAGTTGAGAAGCTTGTTACTCTTGGGTGTTTGAGCACCCTAGAGCTTGTTCCTCTCAAGGTAGTCAGAATCCCGACTCGAATCCTAGAATCCCACGACTTCACGACCCTACATAGGCATGTCGATCCAAGTCCCACTATGAATCCAGATATGGTAGAATCCATGTTGAGTCACGATCCAAATCATAGAATCCTATACAAAACTGTAGAATCCCGACTATGCTATGGACTATGTCCGATTCTACTAATTTATCTAAGTCGTCTGTTTAGTTGTACCAGAACAGTATGCCATCATGCAAACCCCTTTTCACATGCCTCATGGCCCTTTATTCCTGTTCCAAGCTCAATCTCTTGGCCGTCGACACCTTTGATCTAGCTCTCAGAAACCCTAGATCAAAACTGAGGATCTAACTTGTGGACGCATGGAATTGGCGTGAGAAGGAGGACGCGTCAAGATTGATCGGAGAAGGACAACAAGACCCTTAAAGTTTCAGCACAGCGAGTCAGCTATACAAGTGATCGACCTATTCACGTACTCTAAAAAACCCTCCTAAGTAAATTTTCTGTGTTGAAGATTTAAATGTTTGGTATATTTCCCTCTCGAAAACGTTCCATCATTCAAGCTATATAGTAGGTTAGCCATGAAAAGAAGTGGAATACAACTAGCATTGATGTGTATGTTTTTTGCTCTATATTTAGCGTTAAACTCTATAAACCCAAATAAATTTTCAGCGTGGATGCAAAATATCTCATGTCTGTAAATCTAGTAGAATCCTCGATTCCACGACTCGATACTACGACTCGATTCTATCTAAGGAAAATCGATCCGACTCCGAATCCCGACTCTAACTACCTTGGTTCCTCTTGGGTGCCTTGGCACCCTAGACGGTTGGTGGTGCCTCGGAGCTCAATCATTGTGGTGTAAAGCTCCGGGCAAGCATCGGGGTCTCCAATTAGGTTGTGGAGATTGCCCCGAGCAATTTGTACGGGTTCTGGTGAACCGCCCCCAAGGGTTGCCAAAGTGTACGGGTACCGGTGACCGCCCCCAAGGGTCGCCATTTGTACGGGTTCGGTGACCGCCCTCAAGGGTCCCTTAGTGGAATCACGGCATCTTGCATTGTGCGAGGGCGTGACGAGATTACGGTGGCCCTAGTGGCTTCTTGGGGAGCATTGTGCCTCCACACCGCTCCGAACGGAGATTAGCATCCGCAAGGGTGTGAACTTCGGGATACATCGTCGTCTCCGCGTGCCTCGGTTATCTCTTACCCGAGCCCTTTACTTATGCACTTTACTTTGTGATAGCCATATTGTTTCTTGTTATATATCTTGCTATCACTTAGTTGTTTATCTTGCTTAGCATAAGTTGTTGGTGCACATAGGTGAGCCTAGTTGTTTTAGGTTTTGTGCGTGACTAATTAAACGATAGTTTTATTCCGCATTTGTTCAAGCCTAAACCGTAATTATTTTAAAGCGCCTATTCACCCCCCTCTAGGCGACATCCATGTCCTTTCAATTGGGATCCGATGAATTGTGGGTTTATTATCATATTATTCATGAAAAGTAATTGAGTCTTCTCCGAATTCTATTATGCATGACTGTTATAGCTTTGTAAATCTCTATGATCTATCGGTTTGGTTTGGCCAACTAGATTGAATTATCTTCAGTGGGAGGTGTGCATTGGAGTGGGTTCAATCTTGCGGTGCTCTATATCCCAGTGACAGAAGGGGACAAGACATGTATTTTGCTACTAAGAATAAAACGACGGGGTTTGAACATATTGCTTGTACGTACTTAGTCTACATCATGTCATCTTGCTTAAAGTATTACTCTGTTTGCATAAACTTAATACCATAGATGCATGCTGGATAGCGGTCGATTGGTGGAGTAATAGTAGTATATGTAGAATCATTTTGGTCTACTTGTCACAGACGTGATGCCTATATACATGATCATTGCCATGAATACAAAATCATAACTATGCGCTTTTCTATCAATTGCCCAACAGTAATTTGTCTACCCATCGTATGCTACTTTGGAGAGAGAAGTCTCTAGTGAACACTATGCCCCCCCCGGGTCTACTTAATCATATTTGCTAAAAATCTAACACTACCTTGCTGCAATTTACTTTTATTTTATTTTGCTTTTATCATCATCTATCTACCACTATCAGAAGTAATCCTTGCAAGTAACGAGTTCAAGGGGCTTGATAACCCTCTTGCACGCGTTGGGTGCAAGTGTTTGGTTTTGTGTGTGTAGGTACAACTTGAAAGACGAGTTGTTGTGATTCTCCTACTAGTTCGATAACCTTGGTTCTCACTGAGGGACATACTTATCGCTACTATATTGCTTCACCCTTCCTCTTCGGGAAAAAACCCAACGCAACTCACAAGTAGCAGAAAGAATTTCTGTCGCCGTTGTCGGGGAGACATCACCAACTTTGCTTGAAGGTCCCTTCACACAAACTATCAATCACTTGTTCTACTTTTTGCTTGTCTTTTATTTTATCCTTATATCTGCTTTTACATAAAAATCAACAAAATACAAAAATATTTCTATTCGCTTGCTTGACTAGTTATTCAGTTTACTTTTTTTGCTTGTTAGTTTGCTTGTTTCATTGCCATTTCTCAAGATACTTCTCCCGCCACTAGCACGGAGTCATCACCTAGAAATAGGGGGATAGAAATATTAAAAGAAACTTGGAAGACATTTCTAGTGATGAATTGCCTAAGTGAAAGCACAACTTCTCCCTAGGTGGTTTTGGTAATTAATAACAACATATATTTCATTGGACTAATGTTTTCACCAAGTATATTTCACGAAAGTTCAATGAATGGATTGGCAAAAGGATTGTGAGGAGTTCCCCTAGATGCAAGGAACATCTATTGGCAACAAGCTTGAAGACTCTACATTTTACATTTTGTGAGAAATCACTTTTGAGTTCATGGGAAAGTCAATACTATTAAAAGGGGATGAGGTTTCTATGATGATCTCATTGCTCAAGTGCTTAGAGATTAGCCACCAAAAATACACATGAAATTCTCCCACAAACTCTCTGACTAAACCCTACCACTAAAATCGGTGCCACCAAGTTCTCATATTTGGCCCTACCGAGTTTTACCCTAGACAGATCCTAAGCCAAAACCCTAAGGTCTTGATGATACCAACATTCCATTCGGTGCAACCGAAATCAGTGACCAACTCTTTGGTATCCTATTTTCAAGAATCGGAATTTTCGAGTTTTGAAAATCGGTCTCACCGATATGTGGAAACTGCCTAGGTCACCCACTTCGGTACCATCGAGATTTATATATCGGTCTCACCGAGAAGCCAAAAGTTTCCACATTTTGCACTAGTTGGTGCAACCGACTTTTTGTATCGGTTTCACCGAGTTGGGCAATAATGTTTGATACGTCCATTTTGCATCATGATTTCCTACTGTTATTTATAATGTTTTTATGCATAATAATGCTTTATGGAGTAATTCTAATGCCTTTTCTCTCATAATATGCAAGGTTTACACAAAGAGGGAGAATGCCGGCAGCTGGAATTCTGGACCTGAAAAAGTATATCAGAGACACCTATTCTGCACATCTTCAAATAAGCTGAAACTTCACGGAGAATTATTTTGGAATATATAAAAAATACTGGAGCAAATAACTACCGGAGGGGGGCCACCTGGTGACCACAAGACACCAGAGCGCGCCAGCCCCCCTAGGCGCGCCCTAGTGAGTTGTGGCCAGCCCGGCCCACCTCCGGTGCCCATCTTCTGGTACTTAAGGTCTTTTAACCTAGAAAAAATCAGCAGGGGACTTTCGGGACGAAACGCCGCCGTCTCAAGGCAGAACTTGGGCAGGAGCACTTTTGCCCTCCGGCGGAGTGATTCCGCCGGAGGAACTTCCCTCCCGGAGGGGGAAATCGAAGCCATCGTCATCACCAACAACCCTCTCATCGTTGGGAGGACAATCTTCATCAACATCTTCAACATCACCATCTCCTCTCAAACCCTAGTTCATCTCTTGTGTTCAATCTTTGTACCGGAACCTCAGATTGGTACCTGTGGGTGACTAGTAGTGTTGATTACATCTTGTAGTGGATTACTATATGGTTTATTTGGTGAAAGATTATATGTTTAGATCCATTATGCTATTTAATACCCCTCTGATCTTGAGCATGAATATCATTTGTGAGTAGTTACCTTTGTTCTTGAGGCCAAGGGAGAAGTCATGTTGCAAGTAATCATGTGAATTTGATATGTGTTTGATATTTTGATGATATGTATGTTGTGATTCCCTAAGTGGTGCCATGTGAACGTCGACTACATGGCACTTCACCATCTTTGGGCCTAAGGGAATGCATTGTGGAGTAGTTATTAGATGATGGGTTGCTAGAGTGACAGAAGCTTAAACCCTAGTTTATGTGTTATTTCGTAAGGGGATGATTTGGATCCAAATGTTTAATGCTATGGTTAGATTTTATCTTAATACTTTTCTCGTAGTTGCGGATTCTTGCGAGGGGTTTAATCATAAGTGGGAGGTTTGCTCAAGTAAGAACAACACCCAAGCACCGGTCCACCCACATATCAAATTATCAAAGTAGCGAACGTGAATCAAACCAACATGATGAAAGTGGCTAGATGAAATTCCTGTGTGCCCTCAAGAACGCTTTGCTTACTATAAGAGACCGTTTTGGCCTATCCTTCGCCACAAAAGGATTGGGATACCTTGCTGCACTTTATTTACCTACAATTTCAGTGCTTGCAGAAATTACCTTGCTGAAAACCGCTTGTCATTTCCTTTTGCTCCTCGTTGGGTTTGACACTCTTACTTATTGAAAGGACTACAATTGATCCCCTATACTTGTGGGTCATCAAGGCTCTTTTCTGGTGCCGTTGCCGGGGAGTGAAGCGCTTTTGGTAAGTGGAAATCGGTAAGGAAAAATGTATACTACGTGCTGAAATTTATTGTCACTTGCTACTATGGAAAACAATCCTTTGAGGGGTTTGTTCGGGGTATCTTCACCTTGACCGAAACCACAATTAGTTTCCCCTCAACCTACTACACCTACTGAAAATATTGATTATGAAATTCCTTCGGGTATGATAGAACAACTGCTAGCTAATCCTTATGCAGGAGATGGAACTGAACATCCTGATATGCATCTAATACATGTGTATGAAATTTGTGGATTATTTAAGCTTGCAGGTTTACCTGGAGATGAAGTTAAGAAGAAGGTTTTCCCTTTATCTTTGAAGGAAAAAAGCATTGACATGGTATAGGCTATATGATGATATTGGATCATGGAACTGGAATCGATTGAAATTAGAATTCCACCAAAAGTTTTATCCTATGCATCTAGTTCATCGTGATCGGAATTATATATATAATTTTTGGCCTCGTGAAGGAGAAAGCATCGATCTAGCTTGGGGGAGGCTTAAGTCAATGTTATATTCATGCCCCAATCATGAGCTCTCGAGAGAAATTATTATTCAGAAATTTTATGCTCGGCTTTCTCATAATGATCGATCCATGCTCGATACTTCTTATACTGGTTCTTTTATGAAGAAGACTATTGAATTCAAGTGGGATCTCTTAGAAAGAATTAAACGCAACTCTGAAGATTGGGAACTCGACGAAGGTAATGAGTCGGGTATTAAGCTTAAGTTTGATTGTGTTAAATCTTTTATGAATACTGATGCTTTTCACAAGTTTAGCACTAAATATGGACTTCACTCTGAGATAGTAGCCTCTTTATGTGAATCATTTTCTAATCATGTTAACCTCCCTAAGGATAAGTGGTTTAAATATCATCCCCCTATTAAAGAAGAAATTAAAGAACCGGTCATAGCTAAAGATGAAAAACTATCATTTACAATGTTGATCCAATTGTGCCTACTGCTTATATTGAAAAACCACCTTTCCGTGTTAGGATAAAGGAACATGCTAAGGTATCAACTGTGGTTTGCAAAAGTAATATTGAAGCACCTAAGCCCTTTGAACAAATTAAAGTAGAACCTAGTGTTGCTATGGTTAAAGATTTATTGGTAGAAAATATTGATGGGCATGTTATTTACTTCTGTGATGAAAAAGATAAACATAGACCCGTAGTTGGCATGCCTGTTGTCTCAGTTAAAATAGGAGATAATTGCTATCATGGTTTATGTGATGTGGGTGCTAGTGTGAGTGCTATTCCTTTTACCTTATACCAAGAAATTATGAATGATATATTGAT
Source organism: Elymus sibiricus (assembly GCA_039707655.1). NCBI lineage: Eukaryota > Viridiplantae > Streptophyta > Magnoliopsida > Poales > Poaceae > Elymus > Elymus sibiricus. The sequence goes on along the minus strand of CM077667.1, from coordinate 424,329,779 downwards.
TCGTCTCCGTCGTATCTATAATTTTTGATTGTTTCATGCCAATATTATACAACTTTCACATACTTTTGGCAAAAATTTATATGATTTATTGGACTAACCTGTTGATCCAGTGCCCAGTGCCATTTCCTGTTTTTTGTGTGTTTTTTGTTTCGCAGAAATTCCATATCAAACGAAGTCCAAACGAGATAAAATTTACGGAGATTTTTTTTGGAATATTTGCGAATTTTGAAAAGTGGAATCAACGCACAAGGAGGCCCACAACCCCCACAAGACACCAGGGCGCGCCCCAGGGCCCAGGCGCGCCGTGGTGGGTTGTGGTCACCTCGTATGTCGGTTGGAGCTCTCCTTCGGGCACAAGGAAGCTAATTTTTGGAAGAAAAAATCGTGTTAAAATCTCAGCGCAATCGGAGTTACGGATCTCCGAGAATATAAGAAATGGTTTTCGGCCAGAAAACAGGAACGCGAAACAGAAGAGAAAAGAGAGGGAGATCCAATCTAGGAGGGGCTCCTACCTCTCCGGCACCATGGAGGCCATGGACCAGAGGGGGAACTCTCCTCCCATCTAGGGGGGAGGCCAAGGAAGAAGAATAAGGAGGGGGGCTCTCTCCCCCTCGCTCTCGGTGGCGCCGGAACGCCGCCGGGGCAATCATCGTGACGGCGATCTACACCAACAACTTCGCCGCCGTCAACACCAACTCTCTTCCCCTCTATGCAGCGGTGTAACACCTCTCTTCCCCGCTGTAATCTCTACTTAAACATGGTGCTCAACTCCATATATTATTTCCCAATGATATTTGGCTATCCTATGATGTTTGAGTAGATCTCTTTTGTCCTATGGGTTAATTGTGGTATGATAATGGATGTGAGTTGTATGTTGATATGGTGATGTCCTATGGTGCCCTCCGTGTCGCGCAAACGTGAGGGATCCCCGCGGTAGGGTGTTGCAATATGATCATGATTTTCCTATGGTGGGTTGCGTGAGTGACAGAAGCACAAACCCGAGTAGGTGGGTTGTTGCGTATGGGAGTAAAGGGGACTTGATACTTAATGCTATAGTTGGGGTTTACCTTAATGAACTTTGGTAGTTGCGGATGCTTGCTAGAGTTCCAATCATAAGTGCATATGATCCAAGTACAGAAAGTGTGTTAGCGTATGCCTCTCCCTCATTGCATATAACAAGTATCTATCATATTATATTCAATTTCCTAGGGACAATCTTTCTCTTGCATTACACAAAAAGCTTCTACTAAGTTATTTACTTTTATTGTTCTTTTATTAAAACAACACCTAACTTTTATTTCCCCGTTCTTTATTTTCTTGCAAAGTACTTCTAGTTTTATTCCCGCAAAGTAGTTTCATACTTGTTCTAGGTAAAGCAAGCATTAGCGTGCGTAGAGTTGTATCGGTGGTCGATAGAACTTGAGGGAATATTTGCTCTACCTTTGGCTCCTCGTTGGGTTCGACACTCTTAGTTATCGAAAAAGGCTACAAACGATCCCCTACACTTATGAGTTATCAAGACCTTTTTCGGGCGTCGTTGTCGGGGAGCAATAGCGTGGGGTGAATATTCTCCTGTGTGCTTGTTTGCTTTTGCACTAAGTAATTTTTATTTTCCGTTATTAGTTGTTTTATATATTTAGTTATGGAAATGGAACACAAAATACCAAAAAAATTAGTGGTACTTGCTACTCATGGAGATGGGGAACCTCTTAAAACCCTCGATGCTCGTTTTGTGGGACGCATTAATTACTCCTTTGATAATCCTGAGAAATCATCATTAAACTTTATAATGGGAGACACGTTGAATCAACGTGAGTACTTTAGGGATTATCGCTTGTCTCAAAAAGGGGAACACTTATGGGATCAAATTAGAATATTGCAATGGTTTGCTTGGGATGCATGCTTGACATGTGATTTTACTTGTTGCTTTAAGATAAAGGCTCCACACCTTCCCTTTCAATGTAAATTTAACGATAATGAAACCTTGGCTTCTTATGCTAAAGGTATTTATGATTACTATGATGTGGAACGAATAGAAGAATTTGTTGCTTTTAAAGGTGCTTATGAAATTGCTTGTTTGCTTGAAAAGTATGATGATGTTCCTTACAAATCTGAAAATTTATCCATACTTCAATATTGCTATGATAACTATCAATACAATTATGATATTATTGAATTTATTGAAAGAATGTCCGCTGCCTTGGAAGAGACTAATATTTTGCAGGGACCTATGGAAGAAGAATTTGATGAAATTGTGAGCTCATTAGATGAAAAAGATGAGGAGGAGAGCGAAGAACAAAAGGAGGAAGAGCGGATTGATCACCCGTGCCCACCTTCTAATGAGAGCAACTCTTCAACTCATACATTGTTAAATTACCCTTCATGCTTACCGAAGGATAAATGCTATGATGATTGCTATGATCCCTTGGATTCGTTTGAAATATCCCTTTTTGATGAACTTGATGCTTGCTATGCTTGTGTCCAAGATGCCAATATGAATTATGCTTATGCAGATGAACTTGCTATAGTTCCTTATGTTAAGCATGAAATTGTTTCTATTGCACCCACACATGGTAGTCCTATTATCTTTTTGAATTCTCCCAACTACACTATACCGGAGAAGTTTGCACTTATTAAGGATTATATTGATGGGTTGCGTTTTGCTACTACACATGATGATTTTGATGAATATAATATGCATGTGCTTGCTGCTCCTACTTGCAATTATTATGAGAGAGGAACTACATCTTCACCTCTCTATGTTTCAGATACTATAAAATTACAAGAAATTGTTTATACTATGCATTGGACTTTACTTAACGTGCATGAATTGTTCTTGTATGACATGCCGTTGCATAGGAAGAGAGTTAGACTTCGCTGTCACATGATATATATCACTTTGTGCTCACTACTAAATTACAAAAATCATTGTTAATTAAAATTGGCTTTGATATACCTTGGGATCCGGGTGGATCCATTACTTGAGCACTTTATGCCTAGCTTAATGGCTTTAAAGAAAGCGCTGCCAGGGAGACAACCCAGAAGTTTTAGAGAGTCATTTTATTCTTTTGAGTACTTTTATAAAGTTTAAAAAATATATAGAGGGGAACCTAAAACTTCACAACAAGAAAGGTGAAAGTGAGAGAGATGATGAGCATCGTTGAAGTGGGGGCTAGCCTTGAACTTTGATCATGCCCATGGAAACTTTGTGAATCTTGAATCACAGAAACTTTTCAACAAAAATAATTATCCCCTTGTACAAATCCATTGTATTATGTGCCAAGATTTTCCTTTAGGATGATTAGATTGCTTGTTGGTATGTGCAGTGTAAAAACAGAAACTTTGGCTGTAGTGCGTGAATTTACATTTTTTACTGGAACGTCGAAAGTTTATTAAATTTTTACAACGTATTTCTATACAAAAAATATATTTGTTCCTAATTTTTCAGAATTTTTGGAGTTACAGAAGTATGGTCAAAGTTCAGATTACTACAGACTGTCCTGTTTAAGACAGATTCTGTTTTTGATGCACTGTTTTGCTTGTTTTGATGAAACTATTGATTGTATCGGTGGTATAAGCCATGGAAAAGTTATAATACAGCAGGTATAATGCAAATATAAAATATGAATGGGTTTGCAACAGTACTTAAAGTAGGAATTTGCTTTATTATACTAACGGATCTCACCGGTCTTCTGTTAAGTTTTGTGTGGATGAAGTGTTCGAACATCGAGGAGGTCTCGATATGAGGAGAAGGAGGAGAGGCAAGAGTTCGAGCTTGGGGATGCCCAAGGCACCCCAAGTAAATATCCAAGGAGACTCAAGCGTCTAAGCTTGGGGATGCCCCGGAAGGCATACCATCTTTCTTCAACAAGTATCGGTATGTTTTCGTTTTCGTTTCGTTCATGTGATATGTGTAAATCTTGGAGCGTCTTTTGTGTTTAGTTTTCACTTTTCTTTTATGCACCATGCTGGTATGAGATAGTCAATGGTTGATTTATAGAATGCTCATTGCACTTCACTTATATCTTTTGAGTATGGCTTTATAGAATGCTTCATGTGCTTCACTTATATCATTTGAAGTTTGGATTGCCTGTTTCTCTTCACATAGAAAACCGTTATTCGTAGAATGCTCTTTTGCTTCACTTATATTTATTAGAGCATGGTATTTTGTAGAAATAATTAAACTCTCGTGCTTCACTTATATCTATTTAGAGAGTCAACGGGAATTGGTCATTCACATGGTTAGTCATAAAATCCTACATAAAACTTAGGGATCACTGAATATGATATGTTTGATTCCTTGCAATAGTTTTGCGATATAGAGATGATAATATGTGGGAGGTACTAGTGGATGATCGTGTTTAGTAAGATATTGGTGTTAAGGTTTGTGATTCCCGAAGCATGCACGTATAGTCTCCCGTTATGCTAGGAAGTTGGAGCACAATTTATTCTTGATTGTCTATCTTTGTGTGAAGGTCGGGGGCGCGCGATGGTTAACTCCTACCAACCTCCCCCCTAGGAGCATGCGTAGTAACACTTTGCTTTGAGGGCTAATAAACTTTTGCAATAAGTATGTGAGTTCTTTATGACTAATGTGAGTCCATGGATTATACGCACTCTTACCTTTCCGCAATTTGCTAGCCTCTACGGTACCGTGCATTGGCCTTTCTCACCCTGAGAGTCGGTGCAAACTTCACCGGTGCATCCAAACCCCGTGATATGATACGCTCTATCACACATAAGCCTTATTATATATTCCTCAAAACAGCCACCATACCTACCTATTATGGCATTTCCATAGCCATTCCGAGATATATTGCCATGCAACTTCACCGCTTCCGTTTTGATGACTTGAGCATTCATTGTCATATTGCTTTACATGATCGTAAGATAGCTAGCATGATGTTTCCATGGCTTTTCCGTTTTTTGATATCTTTGCTACGCTAGATCATTGCATTCATATAGAGTCATACTTTGTTCTACTATCATTGTAATATTGAGTTGTAAGTAAATAGAAGTGTGATGATCATCATTATTCATTATTAGAGCATGTCCCAGTGAGGAAAGGATGATGGAAACTATGATTCCCCCACAAGTCGGGATGAGGCTCCGGACAAGAAAAAAATAGAAAAAAAAATATAAAGAAAAAAAGGAAGAAAAAAAATGATGAGAGACAAAGAGAGAAGGGGCATGCTAATTCCACCCTTGTGCTTCAAAGTAGCACCATGTTTTTCATATAGAGAGTCTCCTATGTTGTCACTTTCATATACTAGTGGGAATTTTTCATTATAGAGTTAGATGCACACCCACTTAGTTTTCATATTGATCTTTCATACACTTATAGCTCTTAGTGCATCCGTTGCATGGCAATCCATACTCCTCGCATTGATATCTATTGATGGGCATCTCCATAGCCCGTTGATACGCTGAGTTGATGCGAGACTTTCTTCTCCACTTTTACCCCTTTGAAACCTACCACCATATTCTATTCCACCCATAGTGTGATATCCATGGATTGCATTCATGTATTGCGTGAGAGTTGAAAATGCTGAAGCGCGTTAAAAAGTATGAACCAATTGCTTAGCTGACACCGGGGTAGTACATGATTTCTACTTTGTGTTAAGAAGACAGAGCATGACAAGACTATATGATTTTGTAGGGTTAGCGTTCTTTAGCCTTGATATTTTGAAAGACATGATTGTTTGTTGGGATGCCTGAGTATTAATATCCTTATGTCAAAACTAGACTATTGCTTTGAATCACTTGTGTCTTAATATTCATGCCATGATTAGATATATGATCAAAGATTATGCTAGGTAGCATTCCACATCAAAAATTATCTTTTTTATCATTTACCTAATCGAGGATGAGCAGGAATTAAGCTTGGGGATGCTGATACGTCTCCGTCGTATCTATAATTTTTTATTGTTTCATGCCAATATTATACAACTTTCACATACTTTTGGCAACAATTTATATGATTTATTGGACTAACCTATTGATCCAGTGCCCAGTGTCAGTTCCTGTTTTTTGTGTGTTTTTTGTTTCGCAGAAATTCCATATCAAACGAAGTCCAAACGCGATAAAAATTTACGGAGATTTTTTTTGAATATTTGTGCATTTTGAGGTGGAATCAACGCAAAAGGAGGCCCACAGCCCCCAGAAGACACCAGGTCGCGCCCCAGGGCCCAGGCACGCCGTGGTGGGTTGTGGTCACCTCGTACGTCGGTTGGAGCTCTCCTTCGGGCGCAAGGAAGAATTTTTGGAAAAAATCATGTTAAGATCTCAGCGCGATCGGAGTTACGGATCTCCGAGAATATAAGAAACGGTTTTCGGCCAGAAAACAGGAACGCGAAACAGAAGAGAACAAAGAGGGAGATCCAATCTAGGAGGGGCTCCTGCCCCTTCACCGCCATGGAGGCCATGGACCAGAGGGGGAACTCTCCTCCCATCTAGGGGGGAGGCCAAGGAAGAAGAAGAAGGAGGGGGGCTCTCTCCCCCTCTCTCCCAGTGGCACCGGAACGCCGCCGGGGCAATCATCGTGACGGCGATCTACACCAACAACTTCACCGCCGTCAACACCAACTCTCTCCCCCTCTATGCAGCGGTGTAACACCTCTCTTCCCCGCTGTAATCTCTACTTAAACATGGTGCTCAACTCCATATATTATTTCCCAATGATATTTGGCTATCCTATGATGTTTGAGTAGATCTCTTTTGTCCTATGGGTTAATTGTGGTATGATGTTATGGATGTGAGTTGTATGTTGATATGGTGTTGTCCTATGGTGCCCTCCGTGTTGCGCAAACGTGAGGGATCCCCGCTGTAGGGTGTTGCAATATGTTCATGATTTGCCTATGGTGGGTTGCGTGAGTGACAGAAGCACAAACCCGAGTAGGTGGGTTGTTGCGTATGGGAGTAAAGGGGACTTGATACTTAATGCTATGGTTGGGTTTTACCTTAATGAACTTTGGTAGTTGCGGATGCTTGCTAGAGTTCCAATCATAAGTGCATATGATCCAAGTACAGAAAGTGTGTTAGCGTATGCCTCTCCCTCATTGCATATAACAAGTATCTATCATATTATATTCAATTGCCTAGGGACAATCTTTCTTTTCCGTTACACAAAAAGCTTTCTACTAAGTTATTTACTTTTATTGTTCTTTTATTAAAACAGCACCTAACTTTTATTTCCACGTTCTTTATTTCCTTGCAAAGTACTTCTAGTTTTATTCCCGCAAAGTAGTTTCATACTTGTTCTAGGTAATCACCCGCCGAAATAGAAGACATTGATGTTACTATTAAACTTGATAATAGAGACACCATCATGATACGTCTCCAACGTATCTATAATTTTTGCTTGTTCCATGCTGTTATATTGTCATTCTTGGATGTTTTACAATCATTTTATAGCAACTTTATATCATTTTTTGGGACTAACCTATTGACATAGTGCCAAAGTGCCAGTTGATGTTTTTGCTTGTTTTTTACTTTGCAAAATATCAGTACCAAACGGAGTCCAATCGCGACGAAACTTTTTAGAGATTTTTCTAGACCAGAAGACACCCAGTGGGCCAAAGAAGTGCCACAGAGGTGGGCTGTGGAGGCCACAACCCACATGGGCATGCCAGGGGGCCCCCGGCGCGCCCTGGTGGGTTGTGCCCTCCACGGGCCCCCCTCCAGCGCCTCCGACGCCTATAAATTCCCAAATATTCAGAAATCCCTAGGGGAGTCGACGAAACACAATTCCAGCCGCCGCAAGTTCCAGAACCTCGAGATCCAATCTGAACACCATCACGGAGGGGTTCATCTTCTTCATAGGTGCCTCTCCGATGATGCGTGAGTAGTCCACCATAGACCTACGGGTCCGTAGGCAGTAGCTAGATGGCTTCCTCCCTCTCTTTTGATTCTCAATACAATGGTCTCTTGGAGATTTATTTGATGTAAACTTTTTGCGGTGTGTTTGTTGGGATCCGATGAATTTTGAGTTCATGATCAGTTTCTATCCATGAATATTATTTGAGTCTTCTTTGATCTCTTATATGCATGATTGCCTATAGCCTCGTATTTCTTCTTCGAATCTTTGGTTTAGTTAGGCCGACTAGATCGATTTTTCTTGCCATGGGAAGAGGTAATTTGTGATGGGTTCGATCTTGCGGTGTCCTTTCCCAGTGACAGAAGGGGCGGCAAGGCATGCATGTATCGTTGCCATTAAGGATAACAAGATGGGGTCTATTACTACATGAATAGATCTTGTCTACATCATGTCATCATTCTTATTGATTACTTCGTTTTTCCATGAACTTAATACACTAGATGCATGCTGGATAGCGGTCGATGTGTGGAGTAATAGTGGTAGATGCAAGCAGGAGTCGGTCTACTTATCTTGGACGTGATGCCTATATAATGATCATCGCCTTGGATATCGTCATGATTATTTGATCTTCTATCAATTACCCAACAGTAATTTGTTCACCCACCGTGTGCTATACTCATGAGAGAAGCCACTAGTGAAACCTACGGCCCCCGGGTCTACTTTTCCAACATATTGCTTTCCGATCTATCTTTTTGCCTCTTTGTTTTCAGATCTACTAAACCAAAAACCCAAAGATATATTGCTGCACTTTTTATTTGCCCTTTTTATTTTGTGTTCTTGAGAGATCTATCTCTCCAATCTATCACTACCTAATCAATCTTTTTACCGTGGAGAGATTGACAACCTCTCTTTCGCGTCGGGTTGCAAGTATTTGTTATTTGTGTGCAGGTGCTGCTTATTGGGTGGTGGTGATCCTCCTACTGGTTTGGTAACCTTGGTTTCATAACTGAGGGAAATACTTATCGTTGTTGTGCTGCATCATCCCTTCCTCTTTGGGGAAATACCGACGCAGTCTCAAGCCACGTCACATCACACCACTTGGGATTGTTAGAGATGTTGAAGTCTTGTGTGGGAAAATAAAATATCTTACTGATTTTCTAGTTCTTGGTTCCCCACAAGATGACTTTTGTCCCATTAACTTTGGTAGACCTTTCTTGAACATTGTTAATGCTAAGATAGATTGTGAAAAACAAACTGTCGGTGTTAGTTTTGGTGATGTGTCTCATGAGTTTAACTTTTCCAAGTTTAGTAGACAACCACGCAATAAAGAATTATCTAGTAAGGATGAAATAATTGGTCTTGCTTCTATTGCCGTACCTCCTACCGATCCACTAGAACAATATTTGCTAGACCATGAAAATGATATGCACTTGCATGAAAGAAATGAAATATATAAAATTTTCTTTGAACAACAACCTCTCCTAAAACACAATTTGCCTATTGAAACTCTAGGAGGTCCTCCTCCACCTAAAGGTGATCCTGTGTTTGAATTAAAACAATTGTCTGACACTTTGAAGTATGCTTATCTTGATGAGAAAAAGATATATTCTGTTATTATTAGTGCTAACCTTTCAGAACTTGAAGAAGAAAGATTATTAAAAATTTCGAGGAAGCACCGGGCTGCTATTGGATATACTCTTGATGATCTTAAGGGCATTAGTCCCACTCTCTGTCAGCACAAGATCAATATGGAACCTGATGCTAAACTCGTTGTTGATCACCAACGACGATTGAATCCTAAGATGAAAGAAGTGGTAAGAACTGAAATATTAAAGCTTCTGGAAGCAGGTATAATTTATCCCATAGCTAATAGTAGATGGGTAAGTCTCGTTCATTGTGTCCCTAAGAAGGGAGGTATTACTGTTGTGCCTGATGATAAAAATGAACTTATCCCATAGAGAATTGTCACTGGCTATAGAATGGTAATTGATTTTAGAAAATTAAATAAAGCTAATAGAAAAGATCATTACCCCTGCCTTTCATTGATCAAATGCTAGAAAGATTATCTAAGCACACACACTTTGTTTTCTGGATGGATATTCTGGTTTCTCTCAAATACCTGTATAACAACCTGATCAAGAGAAAACCACCTTTACTTGTCCTTTTGGAACCTATGCTTATAGACGTATGCCTTTTGGTTTATGCAATGCACCTGCTACCTTTCAAAGATGTATGACTGCTATATTCTCTGATTTTTGTGAAAAGATTGTGGAGGTTTTCATGGATGATTTTTCCGTTTACGGAACTTCTTTTAATGATTTCTTAAGCAACCTTGATCGAGTTTTGCAGAGATGTGAACAAACTAATCTCATCTTGAATTGGGAGAAGTGCCACTTTATGGTTAATGAAGGTATTGTCTTGGGGCATAAAATATCTGAACGAGGTATTGAGGTGGATAAAGCTAAAGTTGATGCAATTGAGAAAATGACATGTCCTAAAGATATTAAAGGTATTCGGAGTTTGTTGGTCATGCTGGTTTTATAGGAGGTTTATTAAAGACTTCTCTAAAATTTCTAGGCCTCTTACTAATCTTTTACAAAAGGATATTCCATTTGTTTTTGATGATGATTGTGTAGAAGCCTTTGAAACACTCAAAATAGCCTTAACTTGTGCACCTATCATTCAACCACCTGATTGGAACTTGCCTTTTGAAATTATGTGTGATGCTAGTGATTATGTTGTTGGTGATATTTCTAGGAGAAAGAGTTGATAAGAAATTAAATGTTATCCATTATGCTAGCAAAACTCTAGACCGTGCCCAAAGAAATTATGCTACTACTGAAAAAGAATTTTTAGCAGTTGTGTTTGCTTGTGATAAATTTAAATCTTACATTGTTGATTCCAAAGTTATTGTTCACACTGATCATGCTGCTATAAAATATCTTATGGAAAAGAAAGATGCTAAACCTAGACTCATTATGTGGGTTCTCTTGCTTCAATAATTTGATTTACATATCACTAATAGGAAAGGAGCTGAGAACCCCGTAGCTGATAACTTGTCTAGGCTAGAAAATATCCTTGATGACCCACTACCTATTGATGATAGTTTTCCTGATGAACAGTTAGCTGCAATAAATGTTTCTCAAAACACCCCTTTGTATGTTGAGTATGCTAACTACATTGTTGCTAAATATATACCACCTAGTTTCACATACCAACAAAAGAAAAAATTCTTCTATGATTTAAGACATTACTTTTGGGATGACCCACATCTTTATAAAGAAGGGGTAGATGGTATTATTAGACGTTGTGTACCTGAGCATGAACAGGAACAAATCCTACGGAAATGTCATTCCGAAGCCTATGGAGGACATCATGCGGGAGATAGAACTGCTCACAAGGTATTGCAATCTGGTTTTTATTGGCCTACTCTCTTCAAGGATGCCCGTAAGTTTGTCTTGTCTTGTGATGAATGTCAAAGAATTGGTAATATCGGTAAGCGTCAGGAAATGCCTATGAATTATTCACTTGTTGTTGAACCATTTGATGTTTGGGGTTTTGACTATATGGGACCTTTTCCTTCCTCTAATGGGTATACTCATGTTTTGGTTGCTGTTGATTATGTTACTAAGTGGGTAGAAGCTATTCCAACTAGTAGTGCTGATCATAACACCTCCATTAAAATGCTTAAAGAAGTTATTTTCCCGAGGTTTGGAGTTCCTAGATATTTAATGACTGATGGTGGTTCACACTTTATTCATGGTGATTTCCGTAAAATGCTTGCTAAATATGATGTTAACCATAGAATTGCATCACCCTACCATCATCTATCTAGTGGTCAAGCTGAACTTAGCAATAGAGAAATAAAATTAATATTACAAAAAACTGTCAATAGGTCCCGAAAGAATTGATCTAAGAAACTAGATGGTCACTTTGGGTATGTCTCCATACAAAATGGTATATGAAAAAACTTGTAATTTGCCTCTAGAGTTAGAACATAAAGCATTTTGGGAAATTAAAGAACTCAATTATGATTTCAAACTTGCCAGTGAAAAGAGGTTATTTGACATTAGCTCACTAGATGAATGGAGAACCCAAGCTTATGAAAATGCCAAACTATTCAAAGAAAAAGTTAAAAGATGGCATGACAAAATAATCCAAAAGCGGGAATTCAAAGTTGGAGAATATGTTCTTTTGTACAACTGTTGTTTTAGATTTTTTGCAGGAAAGCTTCTTTCCAAATGGGAAGGACCATATATTATCGAAGAGGTTTATCGTTCTGGAGCTATCAAGATTAATAATGCCGAAGGTACTAACCCGAAGGTGGTCAATGGACAAAGAATTAAACACTATATCTCAGGTACGCCTATTAATGTTGAAAGCAATATTATCCAAACCATGACACCGGAGCAACACATAAAAGAAACCTTCCAAAACACTCCAGAATCCTTTAAAAGAGGAGGTACGTGATACGGTAAGTAAACGGACTTCGAAAAATCCACAAAAATATTTTCTGTTAGTTTTGGAATATTACAAAAATTAGGAAAATAAGAAATAAACAGGAAAGCAACAGAGGTGAGCACGATACACCAGGGCGCACCTGACCTCCCTGGCGCGCCCTGGTGGGTTGTGCCCCCCTCGGGCACCTTCCCGACTCTGTTTTCCTTCTATATTCTTGCTTCACAAGATAAAAAAATCTTTATATTTACCCCCGATTGTTTCGACCACCGCATCACAGAAAAATCCCCTGTTGTTGTTTCGTGTTGTTTTCCTATCAGATCTATCAAGCCAGGCATCATGTCTTCTCCCTCCTCCAATAACGTAGAAGAAGATGCTTGTTTGATGAAGATGGAGCTGAAGAGAGAGGAGCCAAAAGAAGCCAACAATGAAGACAAGGGCAAGGAAGCTATGAGGGATCAAGCTCATGAAGGAGGGCAATCCATGCCAACAGAAGAGGAGGAAGAAGAAGATATCCTTCGACCTTATTACAATCATCTCACCCCCACTGAAATTGAAGCTTTTAGGGCTTTCGAAGTGTTTCGTGTTCAGAATAAATTTCTCACTCGAGAAAATATTTTGCTAGAGGAGCACGTCATCACCCTTCGGAGCGTCATCCGTAAATTGGAGTACCTATTGAGGCTAATGTGTGACACTTCATCATCACCACCTTCAACATCTTCACCACCAAAGGAGATTTGAGTACACGGGTATGGGCACTCCCCTTGGCTTGTGTCAAGCTTGGGGAGATGCCCCGGTATCGTATCACCATCACTTTTATTTACCTTTACCTATTTTAATTCTATCATTAGCTCTTTCTTGATCTAGTTGAATAAAAGTTTAGTATAATCTATTTTCGAGTGCTAGCTTCGTGATCTATCTATCTATGTAATTGAGTGAGAGTTATATAATAAAGTTTAGTTTGAGCTTTTGCTTCTTTACTTTCGTGTTGCAATCAAAATAAAAAGGAAATAAATTAAAAGGATCATATGCTAATCTCATGGTAAGTAATGACATCACATAAGGAAAAGTATAAGTGGTAAAATTTATTGTAGATTGACAAACATAGCATTGAAGATTCACATGCAAATACACTATCTTGGACATCTTTTATGATTGTGAGCCCCCATTAAATAATATATGCCAAAATTGTTGACGTTGGACAAGGAAGACAACGTAATGATTTATGTTTGTTCATATTCACATAGAAGTTATATTGTCATAGATCCTTCAACATGTGGTGCTTGCTCAATATCTTTGCTAGCCAAAAATTCCGCACTAAGTAGAGATACTATTTGTGCATCCAAAAACCCTAAACCCAAACTCATGTTTTGAGAGTCCACCATACCTACCTATGGATTGAGTAAGATCCTTCAAGTAAGTTGTCATCGGTGCACTAAGGCAATAAAAATTGCTTCTAAATGTGTTTGATCAATTAGTGTAAGAGAAAATTGAGCATTGTACGAACTTGTGATAGCAAAGTAATAAAAGCAACTGACTGCATAATAAAGGTTGCTATCATAAGGGGCAATATAACGTGACATTCTTTTTCATTAAGGGATTTGGCATACAAACCAAAAAGCGCATGACAACCTCTCCTTCCCCCTGCGAAGGGCCTATCTTTTACTTTTATGTATTTACTTTTATGCAAGAGTCAAAGTATTCTTCCCTATTCCTTTTTTCTTTTTTTCTTTTTGCAAGCATCATGTGGTGAGGAAATATCTAGGCACATATATCCAGTTAGATATGAGTGAGCATGAGTTATTATTGTTGACATCACCCTTGAGGTGAATACGTTGGGAGGCGAAACTATAAGCCCCTATCTTTCTATGTGTCCGGTTAAAACTTTTTGCCGACAAGAGATTAAATGATGGTTGAGTATGTGGACTTACCAAAAGGCTCCGACACGAGACCCTTCCTGAAAATATGATGAATTGTAGTTGCAAATTTGACTGAGAACATAGTTTGTTGGTTTTCAATAAGGTTTATGCTTTATACTTCTATGTTGTGATGAAATGTTACTTGTTCATGAGAAGTTATATGATGAAGTTATATAATAAAATTTATATGAAAAATTCCTATGACAAAGTTTGTTGCTACTATGATAATAATAAGCATGATGCTACTATGTCCGTATTTTGTTTTTATCGACACCTCCCTCTCAAACCATGTGGACATGTTTTTCTAAATAGGCTTTCGCTTGAGGACAAGCGAGGTCTAAGCTTGGGGGAGTTGATACGTCCATTTTGCATCATGATTTCCTACTGTTATTTATAATGTTTTTATGCATAATAATGCTTTATGGAGTAATTCTAATGCCTTTTCTCTCATAATATGCAAGGTTTACATAAAGAGGGAGAATGCCGGTAGCTGGAATTCTGGACCTGAAAAAGCATATCAGAGACACCTATTCTGCACATCTCCAACTAAGCTGAAACTTCACGGAGAATTATTTTGGAATATATAAAAAATACTGGAGCAAATAACTACCGGAGGGGGGCCACCTGGTGACCACAAGACACCAGGGTGCGCCAGGCCCCCCAGGCGCGCCCTGGTGGGTTGTGGCTTGCCCGGCCCACCTCCGGTTCCCATCTTCTGGTACTTAAGGTCTTTTAACCTAGAAAAAATCAGGAGGGAACTTTCGGGATGGAACACCGCCGTCTCAAGGCAGAACTTGGGCAAGAGCACTTTTGCCCTCCGGCGGAGCGATTCCGCCGGGGGAACTTCCCTCCCGGAGGGGGAAATCGAAGCCATTGTCATCACCAACAACCCTCTAATCTTTGGGAGGCCAATCTTCATCAACATCTTCAACAACACCATCTCCTCTCAAACCCTAGTTCATATCTTGTGTTCAATCTTTGTACCGGAACCTCAGATTGGTACTTGTGGGTGACTAGTAGTGTTGATTACATCTTGTAGTTGATTACTATATGGTTTATTTGGTGGAAAATTATATGTTCAGATCCATTATGCTATTTAATACCCCTCTGATCTTGAGCATTAATATCATTTGTGAGTAGCTACCTTTGTTCTTGAGGCCACGGGAGAAGTCATGTTGCAAGTAATCATGTGAATTTGATATGTGTTCGATATTTTGATGATATGTATGTTGTGATTCCCTTAGTGGTGCCATGTGAACGTCGACTACATGGCACTTCACCATCTTTGGGCCTAAGGGAATGCATTGTCGAGTAGTTATTAGATGATGGGTTGCTAGAGTGACAGAAGCTTAAACCCTAGTTTATGCGCTATTTCGTAAGGGGCTGATTTGGATCCAAATGTTTAATGATATGGTTAGATTTTATCTTAATACTTTTCTCTTAGTTGTGGATGCTTGCGAGGGGGTTAATCATAAGTGGGAGGTTTGTTCAAGTAAAAATAGCACCCAAGCACCGGTCCACCCACATATCAAATTATCAAAGTAGTGAACGTGAATCAAACCAACATGATGAAAGTGGCTAGATGAAATCCCCGTGTGCCCTCAAGAACGCTTTGCTTACTATAAGAGACCATTTTGGCCTATCCTTTGCCACAAAAGGATTGGGCTACCTTGCTGCACTTTATTTACCGTTATCGTTACTTGCTCGTTACAAATTATCTTGCTATCAAACTACATGTTACCAAAAATTTCAGTGCTTGCACAAATTACCTTGCTGAAAACCGCTTGTCATTTCTTTCTGCTCCTCGTTGGGTTCGACACTCTTACTTATCGAAAGGACTACGATTGATACCCTATACTTGTGGGTCATCAATGTTGTAACGGTTAGATGCCTATATATACTCTTCCACCTCCTCTCACTCGTAGAGGAAGCACTCAAAACATATCTTCACTTGCCCCATCCATTTTTCTGAGAGAGAGCCACCTACTCATGTATTGAGATCAAGATCTTCCACTCCAACCATATGAATCTTGATTTCTAGCCTCCCCAAGTTGATTTCCACCCAATCAACCTCTTCTACCAAGCCAAATCTGTAAGAGAGTGATTGTGTGTTGAGGAGACTATCTTTTGAAGCACAAGAGTAAGGAGTTCATCATTGTGACCACATATATTACCTTTTGGAGAGTGGTGTCTCCTAGATTGGTTAGGTGTCGCTTGGGAGCCTCCTTCTTCGTGTGTGGAGTTGAACCAAGAAGTTTGTACGGGCAAGAAGATCGCCTTTCGTGAAGATCTACCCATAGTGAGGCTAGTCCTTCATGGACGGAAGCCGTGATGGAATAGACGAGGTTGCTACCTTGTGGACCCTTACGGGTGGATCCCTCCGTGAACTCTCGCGACCGCTACCCTTCATGGGTTGAAGTCTCCATCAGCGTGGACGTACGATAGCACCACCTATCGGAACCACGGGAAAAATCTTCGTGTCATCAATTGCGTTTGATCCTCCTATCCCCTCCTCTACTTTCATTTGCATGTCTTTACTTTCCGCTGCTATACTCTTAGACTTGCATGTGTAGGGTGTGCTTGACTTGCTACAATTGCTAAAACTTGCCAACATCTAAAATTGGGAAAGGGCTATATTTTTATTTTGTCAAGTAGTCTAATCACCCCCCTCTAGACATACTTCGGATCCTATACAAGTGGTATCAAAGCTTTGGTCTCCATTGCATTGGTTTCACAACCTAGGAGAGTATGACGTCTAGAGGTTCATATTTTGATGGTACAAACTTTGCTAGTTGGAAGCATAAAATGAAAATGCATATTCTTGGTCATAACCCCGCCGTATGGGCTGTTGTTCGTGTTGGATTACAAGGTGAATTCTTTGGTGAAGGAAAGGAACCAGATCATGAAGCGACCGCGGAATAATTGAAGATGTTGCAATACAACGCTCAAGCATGCGACATTCTATTCAACTGCTTATGCCCCGAAGAGTTCAACAAGATAAGCCGTCTTGACAATTCAAAGGAAATTTGGGATACTTTGGTTGATATGCACGAAGGTAACGAATCCGTCAGGGAATCTAAGTTGGATGTGCTACAAAGTCAACTTGACAAGTTCAAGATGAAGGATGGTGAAGGAGTCGCGGAAATGTACTCTAGGCTTGCTCTCATCACAAATGAGATTGCCGGCTTAGGAAGTGAAGAGATGACCGACAAATTCATCATAAAGAAGATCCTTAGAGCCTTGGATGGAAAGTACGACACCGTGTGCACATTGATCCAAATGATGTCAAACTACAAAGATCGCAAGCCTACGAAAGTCATTGGAAGGATTGTTGCTCATGAAATGTCACTCAAGGACAAAGAAGAACTGCACACCAAGTCAAGAGGTGCATACAAAGCTACAAACGTGCCTGGCCGTGAAGGTGGGGATCTCCGTTTGGCCATCGGCGGGCAGCTCAGTGATGTAGAACCACTCTCGCTGCCAGACCTGGATGGTTTCCACAAAGGTGCCCTTTGGCCAGGTCACCTTTGGGAGCTTACTCACTATAGCCCCGCCACAATCGGCGAGTGATGACCCACAACTATAGGGGATCAATTGTAGTCCTTTCGATAAGTAAGAGTGTTGAACCCAACGAGGAGCAGAAGGAAATGACAAGCGGTTTTCAGCAAGGTAATTTCTGCAAGCACTGAAATTGTAGGTAACAGATAGTTTGATAGCAAGATAATTGATAGCGAGCAAGTAACGGTAACAGTAATCAAGGTGCAGCAAGGTAGCCCAATCCTTTTGATGCAAAGGACATGCCAGAACAATCACTAGTAAAAGGCAAAGTGTTCTTGAGGGTACACGGGAATTTCGTCTAGTCACTTTTATCATGTTGGTTTGATTCGTGTTCGCTACTTTGATAATTTGATATGTGGGTGGACCAGTGCTAAGGTGCAGTTCTTACTTGAACTAACAACCTACTTATGATTAACCCCCTCGCAAGCATCCGCAACTACGAGAAAAGTATTAAGACAAAGTCTAGCCATAGCATTAAACATGTGGATCCAATTAGCCCCTTACGAAGTAGCGCATAAACTAGGGTTTAAGCTTCTGTCACTCTAGCAACCCATCATCTAATAACTACTCCACAATGCATTCCCTTAGGCCCATGAATGGTGAAGTGTCATGTAGTTGACGTTCACATGACACCACTAAGGGAATCAAAACATACATATCATCAAAATATCGAACACATATCAAATTCACATGATTACTCGCAACATGACTTCTCCCGTGACCTCAAGAACAAAGGTAACTACTCACAAATAATAATCATGCTCAAGATCAGAGGAGTATTGAATAGCATAATGGATCTGAACATATAATCTTCCACCAAATAAACCATATAGTAATCAACTACGCAAGGTAATCAACACTACTAGTCACCCACAGGTACCAATCTGAGGTTCCGGTACAAAGATTGAACACAAGAGATGAACTAGGGTTTGAGAGGAGATGGTGATGTTGAAGATGTTGATGAAGATTGGCCTCCCAAAGATGAGAGGGGTGTTGGTCATGAAGATATCTTCAATTTCCCCCTCCGGGAGGGAAGTTCCCCCGGCGGAATCGCTCCGTCGGAGGGCAAAAGTGCTCCAGCCCAAGTTCCGCCTCAAGGCGGCGGCGCTTCGTCCCGAAAGTCCTCCTCCTATTTTTTTCAAGGTCAAGAGTGACCTTATACCAGAAGATGGGCACCGGAGGTGGGCCAGGCTGAGCACAACCCATCAGGGCGTGCCCTGGTGGGTTGTGCCCACCTGGGAGGCCCCCTCCAGTGGTTTTCAGCTCCAGTATTTTTTATTAAATGTAAAAGTATTCTCCGTAAAATTTCAGCTTCATTGGAGTTGTGCAGAATAGGTATCTCTGACGTGCTTTTCTTGCGTCCAGAATTCCAGCTGCCGGTATTCTCCCTCCTTGTGTAAACCTTGCATATTATGAGAGAAAAGGCATTAGAATCACTCCCGAAGCATTATTATTCAACAAAACAAAGTAAATAACAGTAGGAAATCATGATGCAAAATGGACGTATCAGCGAGTTGGGTGCCGCTGCTCTTCGGCTTGATGCTGAATATCTTCAGTCATAGGTCGGAGTGCGGTTCGACGTGGATGAATGCCTCGTAGATAGTGATGAAATCCGCGATGTGAAGAATGGAATTTGGGGCTAGATGGTGGAAATCTAGACCATAGTAGAACATCAGTCCCCTGACGAAGGGGTGGAGGGGAACTCCAGACCTCGGATGAGGTGAGGGACGAAGACCACCATATCCCCTTGATTGGGAGCTGGGATGGGGTTGCCGGGCTCCGAAACGCGGTAGTTGGCTCCGACGGTTATGTAGCCCGCGGCCTGGAGCTCTCTAGTGGTGCCCTCTGTTACGTTGGAGGACACACACTTGCCCTTGAGCTCAACATGGGCCATGGCGGGCGGGGAAATGCGAGCAAAGGGAGGAGCTTGGGAACGGGTCTAAGGCGCTGGAGCTCTGGAGACTGTAAGCAATGGCGCAAGAGATGGGAGCGTGGGAGGAGAATAAGTTACCTCCCTCTGCTTGTATAAGTCAGTAAAATACCAAGAGTCCCCATACTACATCGTATAAATCGCTACTTTCCAACCCATCGCGTTGTTAAGCATGCATCGGTTAAAACAATCTGTTGATGATATCCCGTGAAAGTCGGAGCACGGTTTCTATTTTGATAAGACGTGCCAATAAGCAAGATGCCTTGGGACGCAGTTCGATTTGCTATAACGGGCTCAATTAGCCTTATAAGTGGTGACGGTTCGATAAAAGTTGCCAGATAGAAATGATTGTTCGCTCCTATGTGGCGAGCCTTTCAGGTTAAGCGATCTCGAGAATTTGGATGTCGAAGTATAACTCACAAAGCATATGGTCAGCGGGTTCAGCCGTAGAGGAGAAATCCAAGGAGTTGCCTCGGATGAAACATACTTCGGTTCTGAACACAAATTAACTGTGAAGGAGCTCGCCTGCCAAGCCAAAGATGTCAAGCGTGAGAAATTAATCTAAGGAGAACGGTCGTCCACGGCGTTGGAGACTATTTCAGGGGCTACTGGGGGTGTCCCTGACTAAAGGGTACTAACCCGTGCGGTCTCTCACCTATGGGCCGAACCTAGGCTGACCAGCCACCGCTTTGAGGATTGCCGAAGCTGTGAACCTCGTTGTGAGCAAAATGGAAGCCACCGAAGACTTGGCGTATACTTCAAGGACAAATTTTGTATCCAGCATGATTATTTCTAGGTGGCAACTGACGTTATGTGTAAACCTAGGTAGACCGGGCATCTATATAAGCCGAGGGTTTTAGTCCGTAGAGACACAATTACTCACCTTAGGGTTTAGAGCACAATCATACGATCTCGAGGTAGATCCTCTTCTACTCTGTACTCCATCTCATTAATACAATCAAAACATGACGTAGGGTTTAACCTCTGTGAGAGGGCCCGAACTTGGGTAAACATCGTCTCCATTGTCTCTTGTTACCCATCGTTCCTAAATCCACAGCTCGGGACCCCCTACCTGAGATCAGCCGATTTTAGGGCCGACAATCGCCACTCCGTGTCTAGGAGAAGCGGCATTCGCCACCGTCTAGCCGCGCAGGTGGCGGCCTGCCGCACGCGATCGCAGCAAAGGCGCGCGAGCTCATACTCCACAGCCTCGGCGATGGTCGCGGAGGTAGCGGCGGCGACCGATCCTCATCCTGAAGTGCCTTGGCGGCGCAGGAGAGTGTGGACAGGGAGCGGCGGAACAGGCACAACACCAAGCGCCAGGCGGAGTTCGCGGACTTGGAAGTCCCACCGCCATAAATCCGCAAGGATCCAGAGCTCGCAACATCCTATGTCCCTGATCGGTCGAAGAACACGACGGAGACGAGCAAGCATCGTCTCCGCCACCTCGACGAGGAGATGGTAAAGTACAACGGGCATGGTCTTTGAGCGATACCGCCACCGCCACCTCGGACAAGTCCCTCTACCAGGCTCTCCCCCAACCCACGTCCGCGGTGACCGCAACGCGGGAGCAAGTGGAGAAGATCTTCCACGAGCGTCAGGCGGCGGTGGTAAGCCATGTCGCGACGCCGCACCCTTCCGCCGCTGAAAGCCCGACTCCGACGACGACAATGGAGATGCTGCCGGCCAACCCGGCATGGCGTACGAGATCACCATGGAGTATACGGCGGTTTCTTTTTAGTTTTAGTTCATCGGTTGAAATACTGTGTGATTTTATGTAAAATTTATATAAGTTTGTGTGGACATCATCAAGTTTGTTTAAATTTGCATCAAATTTGTTATTTTTCGCTAAAACATTCGAAATATGACAGGACATTTGCGGCTAGCTTTGCTGTCCGCTCGACACCGTGGTGTCTGGGGTTTAGGGGGCCGCGTTGAAAATGCCCTTATCAACATCTAGAATAACAAATCATTGACATAATATTCATCATGAAATGTACCTCCATGTGATATGAAATCAATGGCATAATACTGCTCATGAAATGTACCTCCATGTGATATGCGTTTCGTATCGTTGATACTGTACATGTGATTTTCCCAATAAAATTTGTCAAGAGAAATTAAAGATTGGCCTTATTTGTGAAACCAATGTGCGCACTGTATTAGAGCACGGAAAGAATACGGCTGAACTGATAAACCATGGGTTGGCCTTTTTGCTCCTCCCTCGGCAGACAAAGGTTTATATCAGCTGGAATTTAGGTCCAAACCGAAGAGCACAGCTCACCAGATTCGCGGCCGAGAAAATTGACCGCCATGCACGAATAAACAAGGAAGCAACAATCTTGACGGCAAAATGCGCATGCGTGATTGTCCGCTGTTCTCGTGGGCGTGGGCGCGCAAAGCCCATGCACCGTACTCCGTAGTATATGTTGCTTCTCCTCACGGTTTTCCTCTCCCTCCTTTTACCCGCCGAATAAAAACGGCTCACGTGCCCAATGTGATGCTGCAGTGTAGCTATGCGTTATGCCTAGCTAGGGGCGTAAAACGATAGTGCTTGTTGGGAGGCAACCCAATGAATAAATATTTTTTTGCTTTTTCCTTTCTGTTTTTGTGTGTTGACACAATTATGCCTCTGTTATGATTATGTTTTTATGGTTTATTTAGTGTTTGTGCCAAGTAAAGCCTTTAGGATGATTCATAGGATGAGTAGAAGCGATGCTGGATCTGAAACATAAACTTTGCGTCCAGTATATAAATTTTCATTTTTTGATGGAAGGTGATCTTGATCTGAAATTTTAACACAGTGTTTCTATACAAATTCCTTACGTTCTCCTAATTTTTTCAGAATTTTTAGAGTTACAGAAGTACGGGTAGATTACAGATTACTACAGACTGTTCTGTTTAAGACAGATTCTATTTTCGTTGCATTGTGTGCTTGTTTTGATGAATCTATGGTTTGTATTGGGGGGTATAAGCCATGGTAAAGTTAAAATACAGTAGGTATAATGCAATAATAAAATATGAATGGGTTTGCAACAGTACTAAAGTAGTGATTTGCTTTATTATACTAACGGATCTCACGAAGATTTTGTTGAGTTTTGTGTGATTGAAGTTTTCAAGTTTTGGGTGAGATTATGATGGATCAAGGAATAAGGAGTTATAAAAGCCTAAGCTTGGGGATACTACCGTACCCCCAAGATATATCCAAAGATAAACAAACAACTAAGCTTGGGGATGCCCCCGAGTGGCATCCCCTCTTTCTTCTAACGACCATCGGTATTTTACTTGGAGCTATATTTTTATTCGTCACATATCATGAGTTTTGCTTGGAGCGTCTTGTATCTTTGCTTGCTTTGTTTGTTAGTTTTTCCTTTGTATCCTTGCTGAACACACCTATTTGAGAAAGCCAAAATCATGCTATGATTTGTTAGAATTGCTCTATGTGCTTCACTTAAACTTTTTGAGCTATAGAATTGCTCAAGTGCTTCACTTATATCTTTTTGAGCACGGTGTGCTTGGAAATTTTTGTAGAAATACTCTCATGCTTCACTTAGATTAATTTGAGAGTGGGTAAATTTTGAAGAAATCCTCTCATGCTTCACTTATACCTTTTTGAGAGATGAAATCTTTATGCACATGTGCTTCACTTAAATTTGTTTGAGCTTGCCAAAAAGCAATGGCAATATATGAAACTAGTCCCAAAGTGATAGATATCCGAGGAGGATATAATAAAAACTTTCATGAAGATCATTGGACAAATTAAACTTGATTCTTTGTAATAGTTTCGAAACATGATGATAGTAATATGTGAGTCATGTTAGTGAGTAATTATGCTTAGTAGGAATATTGGTGTTAAGGTTTGTGATTCCCTATGCATGCACGAAAGTCAATAGTTATACAATGAAGTTATATCCTACTTGTGGTGCATTATTCGGTGTTAGTTATGTTCAATGCTCACTTATGTGAATTTTCGTTTCTTGGTTTGGTTGCTTCTCAATCTTTTTGCTAGCCTCCATTTGTACTAAGTAGAAATACTACTTGTGCATCCAAAATCCTTAAACCAAGTTTTGCTTTATGAGTCCACTATACCTACCTATATGCGGTATTTCCATGCCGTTCCAAGCAAATTTGTATGTGTCATCTCTAAATTTTCAAAATAGATTTTCTCTTTTGTGTGCCCGTACCGCTCATGAAACGGTGGGGAGTGTCTAATATTTTCCATGCTAGATGTGTTATTCTCAATATGAGTGTTTATTCACTTGTCATTGCACGAGAGTGCGGTGGTAATAGGGATGCCCATTCCCGAAATGAAAAAGAAAAAAATTACTTGTTGTTGTCAAATAATAAATTCCTTGGAAAGTGTTGGTATGGAAGGCAACCGTGGATACGGCCCGCCATGGAAAGTGAAAGTTTGGTGGAAAAAGGAATAAACTTTATTTTCTGTTTGGGAACCGCCTATGATATATCTAGCATGGAAAGTATTGTGAGCTACTTTGTTGTTTTCGTTGACAGGAAAAGCATGCCACCCAAAATATTTTTCTCTCTCAATTTAAAACTTTGAGCTCTGGCACCTCTACAAATCCCTACTTCCCTCTGCGAAGGGCCTATCTATTTAATTTATGCAATTTTTATTTTTGCTTTGAGTCTCCATCTTCTCTTATGAGCACCAACTAGGGGGCACTATGATCGTACTTGAGCATTGGGCATAGCTAATATTTGAGTGTGTTTCATGAATGGATCAATGATTAAGCATGATGGGCTAGGGATAACTTTCTTTAGTGTTGATATTTTGAAAGACATGGTTGCTTGTTGACATGCTTGAGTATTGAAGTCATTATGTTAAAACTAGACTATTGCTTTGAATCATCATAAGTCTAAATGTACATGCTATACAAAAGAAAAGAATGTGATGAACATGTTAGGCAGCATTCCACATCAAAAATTCTGTTTTTATCAAGCACCTACTCGAGGACGAGTAGGAATTAAGCTTGGGGATGCTGATACGTCTCCAATGTATCTATAATTTTTGCTTGTTCCATGCTGTTATATTATCATTCTTGGATGTTTTACAATCATTTTATAACAACTTTATATCATTTTTTGGGACTAACCTATTGACATAGTGCCAAAGTGCCAGTTGTTGTTTTTGCTTGTTTTTTACTTCGCAGAAAATCAATACCAAACGGAGTCCAATCGCTACGAAACTTTTTGGAGATTTTTTCTGGACCAGAAGACACCCAGTGGGCCAAAGAAGAGCCAGGAATGTGGGCTGTGGAGAGCACAACCCACCAGGGCGAGCCAGGGGCCCCCCGGCGTGCCCTGATGGGTTGTGCTCTCCATGGGGCCCCTCCGCACCGCCTCTGATGCCTATAAATTCCCAAATATTCCAAAAACCCTAGGGTAGTCGACGAAACACAATTCCAGCCGCCGCAAGTTCCAGAACCTCGAGATCCAATCTAAACACCATCACGGAGGGGTTCATCTTCCTCATAGGTGCCTCTCCGATGATGCGTGAGTAGTCCACCATAGACCTACGGGTCCGTAGGCAGTAGCTAGATGGCTTCTTCTCTCTCTCTCTTATGATTCTCAATACAATGGTCTCTTGGAGATCTATTTGATGTAAACTTTTGCGGTGTGTTTGTTGGGATCCGATGAATTTTGAGTTCATGATCAGTTTCTATCCATGAATATTATTTGAGTCTTCTTTGATCTCTTATATGCATGATTACTTATAGCCTCGTATTTCTTCTCCGAATCTTTGGTTTAGTTAGGCCGACTAGATCATTTTTTCTTGCCATGGGAAGAGGTGCTTTGTGATGGGTTCGATCTTGCGGTGTTCTTTCCCAGTGACAGAAGGGGCAGCAAGACACGCATGTATCGTTGCTATTAAGGATAACAAGATGGGGTCTATTCTACATGAATAGATCTTGTCTACATCATGTCATCGTTCTTATTGCATTACTCCGTTTTTCCATGAACTTAATACACTAGATGCATGCTAGATAGCGGTCGATGTGTGGAGTAATAGAGGTAGATGCAGGCAGGAGTCGGTCTATCTATCTTGGACGTGATGCCTATATAATGATCATCGCCTTGGATATCGTCATGACTATTTGATTTTCTATCAATTGCCCAATAGTAATTTGTTCACGCACCGTGCGCTATACTCATGAGAGAAGCCACTAGTGAACCCTACGGCCCCCGGGTCTACTTTTCCATCATATTGCTTTCCGATCTACGTTTTTGCAATCTTTGTTTTCAGATCTAGAAAACCAAAAACCCAAAAATATATTGCTGCATATTTGCCCTTTTTATTTTGTGCTCTTGAGAGATCTATCTCTCCTATCTATCACTACCTAATCTATCTTTTTACCGTAAAGAGATTGACAACCTCTCTTTCGCGTCGGGTTGCAAGTATTTGTTGTTTGTGTGCAGGTGCTGCTTATTGGGTGGTGGTGATCCTTCTACTGGTTCGATAACCTTGGTTTCATAACTGAGGGAAATATTTGCCGTCGTTGTGTTGCATCATCCCTTCCTCTTTGGGGAAATACCAACGCAGTCCCAAGCCACGTCACTTTCCGATCTATCTTTTTGCCGCTTTTGTTTTCAGATCTATTATTCCAAAAACCCAAAAATACCTTGATGCACTTTTTATTTGCTTCCTTTGTTTTGTGTTCTGAGAGATCTATCTCTCCAATCTATCACTACCTAATCTATCTTTTTACCGTAGAGAGATTGACAACCTCTCTTTCGCGTCGGGTTGCGAGTATTTGTTCTTTGTGTGTAGGTGTTGTTTACGTAGTGGTGGTGATCCTCCTGCTGGTTCGATACCTTGGTTTCATAACTGAGGGAAATACTTACCGTTGCTGTGCTACATCATCCCTTCCTCTTTGGGAAAATACCGACGCAGTCTCAAGCCATGTCAAGTTCCACAATACCATCTTGCTGATATTTGCTCCCGAAAAGAGAAAGGAGACTGATCTTGAGGGGTAGCGCCATGTTTTCTAGCTCTACTCTTGAAACGAGAAAGTAGAATGATCTTGACGGTTAGCGCCATGGACGGAACCACACATGTAGCGCTTTTCTTTGTTGACTCAAAGTGAACCATGGACAACCTCATGTTGTACAAGCATGGAGAAAAAACTAGAGCGATGCGGTCGGCCGTGAAGCCCCCGATGAGGCCGAGCTAGGACCTCACCAGAAATGGGACTAAGTGGCTGGCCGCATCGACAACGGTGTAGGCGAGAACAAGGGCGATGACATGAGTGGCGATGAGTGGTGGTTGGGTCAAGGTGGGGTGACAAGACAACATAGGAGTGGTCGCCAGAAGCAAGCAGGGGTTTACGTACCTAGGATACTGACGGGTTTACGTATTGTTAGTTGGCGCGCCAAGCAGGGGCTACGCTGACCAGGGACTGAATCTAGATCGAATATCCCCTTGCTTCTGGCGACCTCCCACTAGGAGAGAGAGCCTTAGCAAGGTTCAAAGGGTGGATTTTCAAGTACTCATTGATTAAATCGCAGCAAAGCTTGTGGGATGGAATGGGCAAATTGCTTAACAAGATGGGGCAGTTGGCTCTTGTCAATTCGGTGTTAACCTCCTTGACCACATACTATCTGACCATTTTTGCGCGAACCAAATGTGTTGTAAAGAGGATTGACAAACTTCAAAGAAGCTTCATGTGGAAAGGAGAAGAACTCAACACAACTCACAAGTAGCACAAAGAATTTCTGACACCGTTGCTAGGGAGACATCACCAACTTTGCTTGAAGGTCCCTTCACACAAACTATCAATCACTTGTTCTACTTTTTTGCTTGTTTCTTATTTTATCTTTATATCTGCTTTTACATAAAAATCAAAAAATACAAAAATATTTCTATTCGCTTGCTTGCCTAGTTATCTAGTTTACCTTTTTTGCTTGTTAGTTTGCTTGTTTCATCGCTATGTCTCAAGATACTTATCCCGCCACTAGTGCTGTGTCATCACCAAGAAATAGGGGAGATGAAAATATTAAAAGAAACTTGGAAGAAACTTCTAGTGATGAATTGCCTAAGGAAATAGATGAAAATTTGACTAGTGAAGAAGACACTACTACCATGCATACAAAAAGACTTCGAGTCGGTAGTGGTGATATTATTGGAAGAGGTATTTTACAAGATTTATTTGCTTGCGCGGGAACACTATCTATGATAGGGGATTCCATTCTTGCTAAAACTACTAGTCATGCGGATGCTACTACTTTATTTCTGGTTGAATTTGAGAGACAATTTGTGCACATGCATCCCTTTATACAAAGAATGATGTTAGAATTTTCCAACATCCAAGACCCTTCAATGAAGCGATTGGTTACAATATTCTTGGTTAATGAATTCAGTTACCTCGTGAAGGAGTCAAGGGAAATATTTTCCCACTATAATATAAAAACTGAGTGTCCACCAATAGAAAGGATATTATATGATAATGATGAGATAAGGAAGCTGAAATCGATTGATCCTAATGTGTATGTTGAGAACCTTAGAAAAAAGGTTCATCCCTCTATCTTGATTGATAAGTTATCCGAAAACAATGATGGCTTTGCCATAGAAATAATGGGTTGGGATGTGTGCTTAAGAAAAATATGAGAGAATATATTTATAGAAACATTTATAATGAGGACATAGTTATCACTTACAAAGGGCCAAAAGAGGAGCATCCTCCTATTGAACTTGATCTTTCAGATCCTTGCCCTATAAAGTATAGTCCTTTTAATTATTATTTTCCTACACATTAGTCAAATTGTTGCTGAAAGAACGGAGTATGAGATGAATATGAATGACATTCCGTATGATTATGAGAATACTTGAAACAATGCATTATGCCTAGTTAGGGGCATAAAACTATAGCGCTTGCTAGGAGGCAACCCGATAGTTATCTTTAAATTTTCCTTTTTACTTTATGTTATTGTGAGTTTACACTTTTGTTGCTACTGTTATGGTAGCGTTTTTGTGTTTAAATTAGTGTTTAAATTAGCTCGGGACCCCCTACCCGAGATCAGCCGGTTTTAGTACCGACAACAACCACTCCGTGTCTAGGAGGAGCGGCATTCGCCACCGTCTAGCCGCGCAGGTGGCGGCCTGCCGCACGCGATCGCAGCAAAGGCGCACGAGCTCATACTCCATAGCCTCGGCGATGGTCGCAGAGGCAGCGGTGGCGGCTGATCCTCCTCCCGAAGCGCCTTGGCGGCGCAGAAGAGTGTGGACAGGAAGCGGCGGGACAGGCACAACACCGAGCACCAGGCGGAGTTTGCGGACTTCGAAGTCCCGCTGCCACAAATCCGCAAGGATCCGGAGCTCGCAATGTCATATGTCCTCGACTAGTCGACGAACACGACGGAGACGAGCAAGCGTCGTCTCCGCCGCCTCGACGAGGAGATGGTAAAGTACAACGGGCATGGTCTTTGAGCGATACCGTCACCGCCACCTCCGGCAAGTCCCGCTACCAGTCTCTCCCCCCACCCACATCCACGGTGACCGCGGTGCGGGAGCAAGTGAGATCATCCACCAGCGTCAGGCGGCGGCAGTAAGCCCTGTCGCGACGCCGCACCCTTCCGCCGCTGAAAGCCCGACTCCGACGACGACATTAATGGAGATGCCGCCGGTCAACCCGGCATGGCGTACGAGATCACCGTGGAGTATACAGCAGTTTCATTTTAGTTTTAGTTCATCAGATGAAATATCGTCTGATTTTATGTAAATTTATATAAGTTTGTGTGCAAATCATCAAGTTTGTTTAAATTTGCATCAAATTTGTTTCTTTTCGCTAAAAAACATTCGAAATATGACAGAACATTTGCGGCTAGCTCTGGTGACCGCTCGACACCGTGGTGTCCAGTTTAGGGGGGCGCGTTGGAGATGCCCTTATCAACATCTAGAATAACAAATCAATGACATAATATTCATCATGAAATGTACCTCCATGTGATATGCGTTTCGTATGATTGATACTGTACATGTGATTTTCCCAATAAAATCTGTCAAGAGAAATTAAAGATTGGCCTTATTTGTGAAACCAATGTGCGCACTGTATTAGAGCACGGAGAGAATACGGCTGAACTGATAAACCGTGGGTTGGCCTTTTGGCTCCTCCCTCGGCAGACCAAAGGTTTATATCAGTTGGCATTTAGGTCCAAACCGAAGAGCACAGCTCACCAGATTCGCGGCCGAGAGAATTGACCGCCCATGCACGAATAAACAAGGAAGCAACAATCTTGACGGCGAAATGCACATGCGATTGTCCGTTGTTCGCGTGGGCGTGGGCGCGCAAAGCCCATGCACCGTACTCCGTAGTATATCATGCTTCTCCTCACGATTTACCTCCGGAAATTCACTTTGACTCATACGTTTATATGCATCCATTGTCTAAATACATATTTTAAAATGTAAAAAAAATTGAGAAAAAATCTCGCGTGTAAATCCAGACATTATATGTGTGTGCACCAAGTTTCGATGAAAAAGGACATTTTTTGTGGCTTGTGTAAAAAAGACAAATTTTTATGCTTGAATACAGCTATTCACGAGGCATATTTTTATCTTTTTTATACATGCCACAAAAAATTTCCTTTTTCACCGAAATTTTGTGTGCAAACATAGGATATCCGGATGTATACGCGTGATTTATTCTTGAATTTTTTAAACATTTTGAAATGTGTTTTTTATACGTATTTCATAATAGGTGTATATACACCTAGCAGCCAAAACGCCACTCTCATTTACCTCTCCTTTTTTACCCGCCGGATATAAACGGCTCACGTGCCCGACGTGATGCTGCAGTGTAGCTACCGCTACCAGTTATCCGTTGGTCAAGCTCTGGTGAACCGCGAATGATTACAGCGGCAGCGGCGGGTTAAAAGCTTTGGTGAGTCGCGAATGATTGATTACCGCGGCGGAGATGGGTGACGGTAGGATCTCATCTCTGGTGGGGACGCACGCACGTACGTATTCGTACTACGTACCTGGAGACTGACCGGACGAAGGCAACACGTAGGTGCAGCCTGCAGTGTTCCCCCCGATCGCCGTACGATACGCTGAACGTGGGCCGCGTGAGAAAGGTAAGGCCAGTGGTGGTCGAGGTACAGTTCGGGGACGTGGTAGATGCCTGGACGGACGGACGGACGGACGGATCCTCTGCGGCAGCCCCACCCGGTGGTGGAGAGTGTGGTAGGCTGGAGGAGGTCGACGGGTGGTGGTGCCATGCGCGTGCGCGTGAGCGTGCCCGGGGTGGGGGCGGTGAGTCTTGTCGCCTGCCTCCCGTCGACGTGCGCCTGCGCTTTCCCTCTCCCCTCCGTCAACAGTCGCCGGGCCTGGGTTGGAAACCTCGCTCGGCCGACGGATGAGAACCGAAACCTGCCCTGCCCAGCTGCACTGCTCGCTCCGTCGGTTTCTCGTTGGCCCTTGCTACGTACTCTACTCGCCAAAAGGCACGTCCGCATATCCCACAAGTTGCACGGGCCTGTACCGTTCATGCAACAATAACGCGCGCATGCATGCCTGACGGCACAAGCATCGCACGGTTGCACGCACACACCGGGCAATCGGCGACCGTACACCTAACCCGAATCCTATTCCTTCAGCTGGAGAACCAAGGAGAGCGACGATATCAGAGTACCACCTGCCCCGGCCGTACGCCCGTCTCGCGGCGCATACGATTCGGACGCTCGACCTACCGGGCCTGTAATGTAATCAGGTTGGCACGCACAGCAGCCACCGGCCGGGGAAATTAATCGAGTGTTGTGACGACGACATTGACATTGACATGGTAGATGGTACATTGGTACGCACGCATACAGTGACACCGCCACTCAGCACTGCTCCCTTCTTCTACTCGTACTGCTTTTGAGGTTAATTGAGTGCATACTGTACAAGCTCGAAGCTTTGGGTACGTACGTACTCGTACTCGTTGTACACGCATGCATCCATTGATTGATCCAAGGACTGGGCCCTTAATTACTCCTACTACTCGCTTTCTCGCTCCGGGTTACGACCGTTGCTGACGGACAGCAGGAAGAATCCCCCGTTGTTTTGGCCGGTGACACGTGGGTCCGGCCCGAGAACACACACCATCCGCCAGATGCGTGGCATTAACTTTGAACAGTCTTCCTTCGAAAAGGAAAAAAAAATGAACAGTCTGACTGGACATGTGCTGCTACGGCCACCCCTCCCGGTCGAAGCGAAGACGGCAACGAACCTTCTCCTTCCTTCCTTCCTTCCTTCCTTCCTGGTCACTGCCGGTGCCGATGCATGTCGGTGGCCTCGAGAGCTGGTGACCGTCGTCGCCTGCGTAGCGTAGCGTGGATGCTGCTGAAACAAAAGGGCGGCCTGGAAAACGCGGCCGGGAACGTTTGTTAATCTCGTTGACGTCACCCGCACGCAGGTTAGTGGTAGCAGTACAGTACTACTCCTTGAGATCGGTAAAGTACGTAGTAAACTTAATCGCAGTGGTCAGTGGACGTACTCTGTCAGTAAGAGGGATGCATTGCATGGGGGCTCGTAAAATGCAGGTTAAACGTGGACTGATGCCGTGCTCGATCTGCAGGCCGGGACCGAGCGACGCATCGCCGGCGCCCGTATAATATAAGTACGTACTCTCTGCAGAACTGTCTGACGGACGGTGTATATACAATTACAAAGGGAGATTGTGCCATGCAGAGCTTTGTGCTCCTACATGATGTTAGTACTCGTAGTGCAGAGGACAGGCGTCAAGCCACCGCCGCAGATCTCGTTTAATTAACTAACTGGCGCCGTAGCTAGCTCGGAGACGCGGCACCATCGTTAATTCATGAATCAACCGAGACGAGGAGCGCCCACACGTGAGCGACGGACGGACGGACAGGTGTGAAGCGTCAGTGGCCGACCTCGTGCCAGACTGCGAGTCGAGTCGGCGGGCAGCCCGGAAGAAACACCGGCGTCGCCGTTCCCCATGCACTCCCCTCTCCTCGTTCTGGCCGCGCGCGCGCCGACGCCGACCTCGGGGGCACGCACCTATTTCTACTTGGGATGCCCTGCGCCGTGCGCCATGGACACGCGTCGCCGTCGGCTTTCGGGCTCTTCCTGGCACTAAAAATTATGTACCCTCTGGCCTGGTCTGCCTCTGGTTCGTGACTTCCTGCTTATTCATTCTCGCGTTTCACCAACGGTATGATTATTCGTGTACGTAGTACGTACGCTCCCGCTGTCGGCACTACGGAGTACAGATGACGAGGCTCTAGTGCTGGAGCGAGCGAATGATGGAACGATATGAGTAGTGGCGGCAGCCTCAGGTGTCGACCGTATCGGACAGGACGCAGCAACCACCGGCGCCGTGCTGTGCCCACCATCACACTAGGCAAAATGGACACATCTGACCTAAGAACGCAACAAATTCACAAAATGAACTGTTTTCGGAAAAATTTCACTCGCGTAACCTTTTTGTGCGGCGCCCGACAGCAAGGCGCCACACTACATTGTGTGGCGCCTTTGCCTTAGGCGCCACACAGTGTAGTGTGACGCATTTGTCTTAGGCGCCACACTAGGTCTCAGGCGCCACACAATGTAATGTGGGGCGCCACACAGTGTAGTGTGGCGCCTAAGACAAAGACGCCACAAAAAAAGGTTACGTGAGTGATTTTTTTTTCGGAAACAGTTCACTTTATAAATTTGTTGCGTCTTTAGGTTAGATTTGTCCATTTTGCCATCACACTACCACTCGACTTCCCATAGCCCGATACTCCTACTACATAGTAGAGCATAGGATTGCCATCCCATTCCGTTCCATGTCCATGATGAGGGCAGGCAAATGCTGGTGGGCTGGGAGATATGCTACTGTACTGTGCATCAGTGCATGCTGGTGAATGATGCTGAAGAACAGAATCTACATATCACCACTTTCCGCGTCAGCTTTTCCAATGGCCTTTGGTTTTCTGGCGCCCCTTTTATGGCGAAAGCGTTCTCCGTCTTTTTAATCAGCGGTGGATACATGACGCATGGAACCATGATGTCGACGGCGGAACCGAAACCCCATCCGGCCGGCTCGTCTACGATCCATCATCCATCCATGATCTCTCTCCCTCTCCCCACGGCCTTGCGTCGTAAGCAAAACAAAAGAGGAAGAGGGAGGCTACCTGCTCCGTCCGACGCTAGCGTTTGTGCCTGTGCGCGCGTGCGTGACTTGTTCCTTTTGTTGTTGGATTCCATTCCATCGATCGGACTGTTAGTTAACCGTGTGATTTGTGGATCATGTCAAGGCTTACTTACCTCGCATGCATGCATAACTAACTGTTGTTTCTTGGTCGTTTTCAGAGGTGAGTTTTCACAAAAGCGGGATTATTCCTCCGTCTAATCGTGAGCACATCAAAGAGGCGAACGGGAATACCAAAGTGATATTTACTTCCTACTGTACTTACTTCCAGGGAAATCGGTTGTGATGATGTGATCGATTCGATCATGCGGACATATAGGAGGGTGCCCCCTGGCCCGGCTGATGAAACGCACGAATCAGCAGAGGTTGACACTCCAGCAATAGTCATTGCAGGTCGTTGCTTCCACCGGGTACTACAGGCCTCTCAAGTGGAGTGCCACTTGGGTATGCATCTCTCTCAATCATTCTGAATCCACGCATATGTATATATAATTGAGGAATGAGGACAACGCGTATCATGGTATAGTCATGCGCAAACAAGCCATGCACCGTCACATGCCATGTGCGCCTGGCTTACATGTACGCCGAATAAAAATGACGCGGTGCGCTTGACATGCGAGCTTTCCGCGTCTAATCATCTTGTCTACGCATATGCGTGTACATACGTTGCAGATCAAGTGGGTGACAAGAAAGCAGCAGAAACTTGTAGCGGTATTCCTGAGCTGAGGCTGTGTCTGACATGACCTCTCACCTTTTAAGCACACGCTTTGTTCTATTCCACTCTGGGCTAAGTAGCCTGATGGTGGTTGCTGTGTGTTGTGCATCTTCAGCCGTGATCTGAGTGCACTGTCGAGCGATGATCATGACGGTGCACTGCTGCAGCGTGTACCGCAGGTCGGTAGCAGATCGAGTGTTTTCCGGCGGTGAAGGGCGGAGGGATTACGGGGAGAAACGATCGACGGGTGCGCCGACACAGGCACAATAGCCATTCCGTTGGATCACTTGCCCGCGGTGGAGTACGAACGAGCCGAAACTGTAGTGGAGTAAGCCGTTGCGCCGACCGACCGGCTGGCCGGCGACAGCACGTACGTAACGCGTGCACGAGCGGCATACGCGTAGGCAGGTTCGGCGAGCGTTGCGGCGTCGAGGGAAACGCACTGTTTCGGCAGCCGCGCCGGGTCGTCCGTCGTGGTGGCGTGGGCGTGGGGTGGGGTCGACGGAGGCGCGACCACAGACAGAGGTGGCGCCTGCCACGCGAAGAAGAGCGTTCCCGTCGGTCTCTGCATGCCCCGGCAGGCAAGCAGGCTCCACCCGGGTGGCTGAAATGCCGAAGTTGAAACGGCAAAGAGGGCGTCGGTGCGTATGCTGATCAGTGATCACAGTGTTGTCTCAGAGCGCACTGGCACGGCGGCTCCACTACGCCGGTTGCGCTATAGCCTAAGGGGCTATTTGGTTCTAGGCCTAGCCATGACACACTTTGCCACACAATGTTGCCACACTTGCCTAAGGTTAGTTCTTCAAAATAAGAGCCACAAGTTGGCAAGCCTAAAGAAATCTTGTCACACTTTTTGAGTGTATGTGATGTGGGACCCCTAATGTGGCTTGACTAAGGTGTGGCTTGAACCAAACACCCACCTAAGTTGGTCAAACTTACCTAATCTTAGATGTGACAACCTTAGGCAAACTTAGTCTCAAACCAAACAGCCCCTAAGACCGCCAACCAGTCGCACCGCAGAGGACGCCGCCAAGCAACCGCGAAACGATTTAGCAATTCCGGCACCGACTTTCGCCTCGTTTCCGTCGCTTTGTTGCTTTCCGGCCTGCTCCGTGCTCCGTCCATCCAGGACGAATATCAGGCGGCGTGGCATGGCACGGACTGTTGCCTGCATATCGCCCTCCCACCGATTTCGATCAATCAGTCAGCTTGTCTTCTACAACCTCTGTACCACAAAATACTTGTCGTTGGGGAATGTATTGTGGTACAGAGGGAGTAATCATCATTCCTATATTCCATCGTCGTCGTCTACATCACCCTTTTCTTTTCTTTCTTTCATCCATTTTTCCGGATACAGTGAAGAGCGAGAGCGAGACGCTTTACTGCCACCTTCAAAGCGCGACGCCTCGCACGGTTCACAGGTCGCTCTGTAATCCTTCCTTGTCAAATGGAACGGCAGCGGTTGCAAACCTTGTTCATTCATGGATCAACAATACATCATGTCCTACATGCTATAATTCAGAGCCAACCACAAGACAAAAAAAAAAAGATGTTACCTTCACAGAACAAACGGACAGAAAGAGCAAGCAGAGAAAGTTGTTGCCAAATTCTATGAAGACGGTAAAATTCAGTACTGAAACATGAGGAAGACTTCCAAATACAGGCAGTCCAGCAGATCCAGATGCATACAGTTCCTAGGGACTGTTGTTCCAAGGAGACAACGGGCAGGCAAATAACTTCTTCCGAGCCGACAGACGACGCTACCAACATTACACGGACACATAAAACTTAGCTTTACACAGGGCTAATCATCATATATACACCCAGCCAACATGGAGCACAACAACACAGCCCTACTACTTCAGCTCAGCTTCAGATCAGCTAGGCACAAGATTAGTGCGGAACGATACTACAGAGGAGGGATAAATTTAACAACAAACAACGAAAAATGGGGGCCAAGTCACGACGACGACGACGAAGGTGAAGACGAAGAAGACAATCTGTATGTTGTTGATGGTGCTGTGACAGATATTGTAAGATGTATGTATATCATGCCACTTCTGCTAGGGCGGTCTTGGTCTAGAAATCTGTCTTCAGGAGCTTGGACACTGGCTTCACGTTTATTAAATCGAAGGGGTTCAGCTGCTCCACCTGAATGTAGTCCTTCGTCGATAGTACCTGTCAATGGAGCAGAGCACGTAACGTAAGTACTGACACCCTGTGATGGCTGGTGTGATCCCATGCCACGCGGGGTTCAAACAACCAGGCTTGCCCAAGAGCGTTGCGGACCTAACTCGAAAGATGTTACAGACCGAGACTATTAAAAGACAGACATGGTGCTAGCAGCAGGTTCATGGAAGATGCTGAATGTTAAATGCCATGTTAAATGGAGATGTAACTATAAATGCGGCCTACTTACCTACACACACCTTTTTCTACAATGGGTAACTAGCATGAAGCAAAATTGATGACGTACCAAGGTCTCGAAGAACATCCTTGAGGCTTCTTTCCGAGACTTTCCATTTACCAGATGATCAATGACAACATTCTTTCTCCCCCGACCAGACTCTTCATCGAATAAAGTCTTGAGATATCTTGCAACACCCCTGCACACGAATAAATAGCAACACATAGTGAAAAAAACTGGGGGAAATCTGAACACAAGTCTGAAGGAATTAAAATCAAGTCCATCCGTACTTTGTACGAGAAGACCAGCCACTAAGTGCATCATGAGACTGGAATTCGTCAGGATTTGGCTCATCATCATCATCATCAAGATCAATTGCCTCATCAAAGTCCCCATCATCATCATAGTGTACAAAATCTGAAATGATATATAGTAGACCTATGTTAAATGCTTAATTAATCTCGCGGCGTAAGACCAACTTAGTAAGCACATGATTGTGAAGAACTTGATGTACTATAATATTAGTTAACAATGTGGACTTGGACATGCTTTTTCTGAAACATTTACAGATGATCTGCAACCATAATGAATCCACACCATGCTAGGGTACAAGTTCATGGTTCTTATCTGGACAGAAGAATTACCTGTGTCGACACCATGAATTGCACTTCCAAAATCCTGTAATTTAAACCAAATATCAATTATGATCTGGCTTTAATGACAACGAAATAAAACAGTGCATAAAGTTGCATTGCAAGGATGTGCCAGACGCAACCAGTAGAATGCATGCTGCATTTAGCAGTTATAGGAACAAATCATTCTTATAAGTGAAAACTTCTACGTGGACTTACACTGCATTCCTTCAGTGCAAAGTCATGCCCTGTGTTGTCCATGTCCATGAAGGATCCTGCGTTGTTTTCTTGCAAGCCAGAATTTTCTCCCATGGCCGACACAGCATTCTCATCCTCCGTTGGTTGAGGAAAACCAGAGGCATGTTCAGTGAATTCCAGTCCAGTAATCTCAGAAGCGGGCATCTTATCCACAAAAGCATTAATATCACTGTGAACAATGTCACTCAATTCCCCTTCCCGATCGTCCACTGCTTGTGCACAAGCTGGGCCAGAACTATGCAAAGCAACATCTGGAGCATCTGTTATAGTAGCAGAATCATGGGTTATGCCATCTTGCGCAAAGAGAGGTGTATCAGCATTTGTATTCCTCTGCATATCTGCTGAAACATCAAGATGGCAGTCCTTATCCAGTGTATTATCATGAGCAGTAATGTCCGTAACAGCATTTGTTTCGTCAACAAGTGGGATTTCTTTCCCGTCACCAAATTCAGTTACTTTCTCAATGTTATTATCACGTTTGTCAGATGGCATTTGCAAACTAAATGCAGCTGTAGCATCAACTGTATCAGTTGCTTCTTGTGGCGTAGCATCTAAGTGAGCTCCATCTGGTAGTCCCATATGAAGTTGGTGATCAAGAGCTGCACTGTCATTTGCACCAGAGATGCCAACACTGTGAGCTCGAGCTCCATCTGGTAGTCCCATATGAAGTTGGTGATCAAGAGCTGCACTGTCATTTGCACCAGAGATGCCAACATTGTGAGCTCCATCTGGTAGTCCCATATGAAGTCGGTGATCAAGAGCTGCACTGTCATTTGCACCAGAGATACCAACGTTGTGAGCTCCATCTGGTAGTCCCATATTCAGTTGGTGATCAGGAGCCGCACTGTCCTTTGCACCAGAGACATCAACATTGTTGGTATCTGGTAGCACCATATGAAGTTGGTGATCAAGAGGTGCACTTCCCTCTGCACCAGAGATGCCAGCATTGCTGTTATCTGCTGGGATAGTTTCAGACAAGTCTACTTGTCGTTGCGGTTCCCTGTTATGTACGGTGAATTGAGAAACAGACTCATAGGTTCGATGGTGTAAATCGTTCAGGTCCTTGTGCATACCTAATTGGGAAACAAAACATCCATGAGTAAAGAATGAAAACATGGAATTAACACCGGTTACACAACCACTAAATACTACTCCCTCCGGTCCAAAATAAGTGTCATGGTTTGGAGGGAGTAGAAGAATACTAAGATGGTAAGAGTAATACACCAATCAACTTCTGCTTAATTTGCTTCCTATGTGAAGTTAACATCAGCGACGAAAGAGGATACAGAAAATCAAAGTCAATTTAGAGAACTTACAGGAAAATATAGGCTCGCGGAATATATCAGCTTCTAGTGAACCTTTCTCGATCATCCATATTTCAGTACGGGTGCATGGAGCCTTTCTACGAATGCGCCTTATATCCTCAGTGCTGATCAGCTGCTGCCGTATAATACTGGAGAAGGGAAGAGTCAATAAGTAAGCTCACAATAGAACATTACTTGGACGAAATGGTCTGTACTGTTCTGTGATAGTATACTCTATGTGCATATTACAGTGGAATTGTGCGCTGAAGAATGACAGTCTGATAAATAAAGGTAGCAATAGCACACTTGTAAAGGTGTAATAGCTTGGCAAGAACATTTCTTACAAGACTCGTAATCTCAAAAGATTTATATTTTCTCCATTACTCATCCATTGAAAAGAATGCCACGGTAAGTAAAAGAAGCTTAAAGGAAAGTGCGCCGTGGTTTCTTGAAATTATACAAAGAATTTCTTGAAATGGTAAGAGGTACAAGAAAAAACAGGTATATCACACTTCACAGTAAACGCGTTAAAAGGGGAATGTTGAATGTTTTGCTAGCAATGGCCTTTGTTTCTACTACAGCTGATTAAGACAAGAATTAAGTTAAGGAATCAAGGATCCAAGGTAAGATCATCATATTCATTTCTGACGAGGAAGGAAGTGACGGTAACAAAACAAGGACATCCCATAATTTCTTTGTACTGGCTCCGTTCATCAATACATTTTGAAAGGATAGTCACACAGTTTCCACAAACAAGTTCATTAGAGGCAGGCAATGAAGCATATACGTACTCGGCATGTATAACCATGGCATCGTCCATTTTCACTCTTCTCTTGGGTGTCTTGGTCTTGGGTGTCAGCGTGGTCTTCGGTGTCAACCTTTGGCGTTTCGAAGATGATGCCTTAGGTGGTATTGGTGTTGAATCAAGCACCAATCCAGGGGTTCTTCTACCAACTAATACAAAAAGATGTGATTAGACAACATAGGAAGATCATGCAACAAAAATTCTGTGGATTAAATTATCCGTACCTAAAATGGATGCCAGTATATCATCATCATTAGGAACAGCATCAGCAGTTCTTTGACCATGTGGTCTGCTGGACAAATTTTCAGTAGTCCTACTCTCTGGAGCTGGCATGCTATCCTCCAAGTGACGTTTTCTGCTACTAAGGCTACCAATTTTGTTACTTCCATCAGATTCAGTGATTCCTTTCTCTGCAGTTAACTGTCCCAAGTCATTTGTCTGGTGGAATCCAATATATGGAGCTGACAGCATTCTCTCACGTTCTGGGAAATTTGAGGTAAACATGTCATTTGGTCTATCATTATATGACATGTACTGCGGTATTGTTCCAGTGTTCTGTTGGAAAGCTGCAGTTGATATATTACTGTGTGTCATTCCTGGTGGTGTTTCTTGTAAGTTATGTCCGAGAAACACATTAGAAGCATGCAGATTATACCCTGCCAGAAAACATATTAAAAAATCAGATGGCCACAAAAATTCTGACTTTGAAAAGAATACAATAGTCAATTTACCTTGCACATTTACTGGTCCCTCATTGAAATGTGTTGGATGGCCTGTCAAGCGTGGCTCGGTAGGACCACTAGGCCTACCCCAACTTGCTTGGGACAAAAAGCTTTGTTGCTGTTGCCCTGTCACCCATGGCTCGGTAGAACCACTAGGGTATGGCTCTACAGATACATTAGAAGCAAGAAAATTATACCCTGCCAAAAACATAGTAAAAAATCAGATGGCCACAAGAATTCTGAGACTTTGAAAAGAGAAACAGTAAAGTCAACTTTACCTTGCATGTTTACTGACCCCTCATTAAAATGTGTTGGATTCCCTGTCAGGTATGTCTCGGTAGAACCATTAGCGCGTGGCTCTGAAGTATTCTGAACAAATGGCACACTTCCCATGGTTGCTTTAAAAGGTAGTGTTTGACCTGATACAGCTATATTGTCCGTATTTCCCACCGACTTATCAACAGTAGCCACCAGGTTTGATGTTTGTGGTTCTGGTGGCATATCCACAGTTGCACAGTGTTGCCTCAGAAAATCCATCTCCCTTACAGCACCAGAAGACTCAACTTGCACAGGATTAGCCAATCTAAATTCACCCACCTCAGCACCAATACCGTCATTAGCATGTGCTGCAGCTGGACGGAGAAAATCTGAGGGTGGAGCAGCAAAATGCTCTTGTACAGCACCAGAAGACTCAACTTGCACAGGATTAACCAATCTAAATTCAGCCATCTCAGCACCAATAGCATCATTAGCATGTGATGCAGCTGGATGGAGAAAATCCAAGGGCGGAGCAGCAAAATTCTCCTGTACAGCACCAGAAGACTCAACTTGCACAGGATTGGCCAATCTAAATTCAGCCATCTCAGCACCAACAGCATTATTAGCATGTGATGCAGCTGGATGGAGAAAATCTGATGGTGGAGCAGCAAAATTCTCCTGTACAGCACCAGAAGACTCAACTTGCACAGGATTGGCCAATCTAAATTCAGCCATCTCAGCACCAACAGCATCATTAGCATTTACTGCAGCTGAATGGAGAAAATCTGAGGGTGGAGCTACAGCACCAGAAGACTCAAATTGCACAGACATAGCCAATCCAAATTCAGCAGTCTCAGCACTAGCAGCATCATTAGCATTTGCTGCAGCTGAATGGAGAAAATTTGAGGATGGTGCAGCAAAATTCTCCTGTACTTCACCGGAAGACCCAACTTCCACAGGCTTAGCAAATCCAAATCCCGTCATCTCAGCACCAGCAGCATCATTAGCATTTGCTGCAGCTGAATGGAGAAAATCTGAGGGTGGAGCAGCAAAATTGTCAACCTTTGCAGTTTCCTCGTTGCTTGATGGTGAAGCTTTCCGTTGCGGACTCAGAACAGGACTTTCGTGCACTCTGGAAGGAACTGTTTCTTCCATTAAGCCAGGTGTAGCCGGGGCTTGAGCGCTTACAAACTCAGGAGATGCAGGAGACGCAGGAGATGCAGGATCATCACAAGGGAAGGGACTAGGCTGATAGTATGAAGTTGATGGCCCTGCATCATCTTCATTGTGGAAAAGCATATCATTCAAATCAGGGGTACGCAAATTGTAACCAGTCCAATTAGGAATATTGTTCCTTAAATCATCTGCATTTGATTGATTTTGCCTGCTGGAAGTAGAAGGTTCATCATCCATTTTGTTGTATCCTTCAGCGCCTTCATCTTTACTTGGGTTATCGTCAACATCCATATCAGTAGGATGAAGTGATGATTGACCTTGAATGATGATACTGGAGACACAAAAGGAAAGACACAAGGAATGTCAATGTAGCAAAATATGAGCAAAAAGACAGATGCAAGGCATTGCCCCTTCAAAAATGCCTAGGCAACGAAGTAGTGAAAAATGTTTTCTTGGTATGCATGACAAATCAAGAAAACTGCAACTCAGCATGCAAACAGTTAACATATATGGAAGGACATCTAGATATCTGACAGCAAAGGCTAGTATCTTATAGTAGGTCTATAGTCTATACAATATAAAGTTTGACACTAAAATCAAAGTAAACACCCTGGAGAAACGTAAAATCATTTCTTGGAAACTACGAAAGTGAACCCCTTGAATGAGAGCCCAAATACAGGCCCTTGCAACCAGGCAATATAAAAGATTCCAAGAAAAACCCATGGGATTAGTGTTCAAAAGACGAAAGATGTGACTTTACCCATCACCAGATTCGAGTTGAATTGGGTGATCCTTCACCAGCAATAATTCCTGAGGACAAAAAAAAGTCAGAATTTGAAGAGAGTTTAACATTTGGTACTATCTGTCTCTGACAGCTACTCCTTCTATCAAAATATAAGACGTTTTTTGACAGAGAGAGTATTTAATTAAGTCACATGATGTAAAAAGACACAGAACGACGAGAGTTATAGGGCTTTCTTCAATCTTTGACTTGCATAAACGACCTTAATTTCAACGAATTAGCACAGTTATTATGTAAGGAACCGAATATAACCCAATATAAATGACCTCAGTTTCAATGAATTGGCACATTTATTATGTAAGGAACCAAAATAACCCAATACAGCTGGAAGACATGCAGATAATTTCAAGAACAAATCAATGCATGTCACACTCAGAACCATTGACCAACTGTCCAATGTCATCCTATAAATGATCCTACAAGCCTTAACAGCATTCAGAATATAATGCACAATGTGCACCACAAATGTTTGCAGCAGACACATGGAAAAAGGTTAATTAAGTTAAGATTACCTCCTCCAAATCAAAACCCATATGTGAAGAACTGCCATCACCAAATCTTTCTGCACATTTAGATATGCTTAAATCATTAACAGATAAGTTCATAATTTGAAAAATAAAAGATGTGAACACAGAAAGGACCAACCATCTAAACCAAATTCAGATGTTAAATATCCTGTTCTCTCTGGGTTGTCTTGCAGGGTAATCTGTTCTTTTGAGCTTACATGATGATCAATGTCCCTGGAGCATGGTGAAAAGTCTTTAGACAACTGAAGGACATATTTTAAACAAACCTATCACACCAAGAGTTGTGACCTTACCCCTGAAATTCAGCCTCAGGTAACTCAAAATCATCAAGATGGAATGTCTCAGGGAGTGTTATAGAATGATATGGAGCAGTTGATTCTTCAGGGGGGAGATCAACAGCAGCAGACCTAAATGCTTGTTTTATCTTGAGCAAAGCTTCACTGCAATCATGAAATAGGTAGTTGACCTTCCGTGAATAGATTCTGACCACGCCTACCATAAGATGGCTGGATAACCGCAGCGCAATCGGAACCTCAGGGAATATAATTGAATCTGCAGGAATATTAATAATTAGCACTCAGCTAAAAAAAGAGAACATGGAACAGAGAAACAGGAAATATCAGGACAAAACAGCACTTCTATCCAAAAGTGTATCAATTGCCATAGAGATTGTTTCAGAGATGGGCGATGAGTTGCCCTGTCC
Source organism: Elymus sibiricus (assembly GCA_039707655.1). Lineage (NCBI taxonomy): Eukaryota > Viridiplantae > Streptophyta > Magnoliopsida > Poales > Poaceae > Elymus > Elymus sibiricus. The sequence continues at coordinate 424,285,636 of CM077667.1, read as the reverse complement.
AGCTGACTCATAGTACAGTAACAAACTAACAACATTCTCTAGTTCCTTCAAAATAAGTATGCGCCAGCCATAAAGTGCTGATTTCTTTGACTTGTGAGTTTATGTTTGTATAAAACCTTCCTGTGCAAACCCACCAAACTGTTGATTAACTAGAAATATTTTTAAAGCCATGTGAGAGATCATTGTTTCCATATACTGGAAACTCGAGATAAATCTTCTCACCGATTAACTTTCTAAGCTAATGCTCTTGCTAAGGGATGGTGTACTCGTGATTTGTGATTATCTGTGCCATCTCTTCACGAATAAGTACGATTACATGTGTCAATGACACAGTTTATGGAGCACGATGGCTTGGCCAAAATGATAAGAGCCTACAGCAAAGAATGACAGAAAAGTAGCATCTGCATGAGACCAAAAGCGTCCGACCTGACACTGCACCGCTTGACTCGTGACATAGTAGACTACTTCTTTCAACAAAAAGATAAGACTATCCACACAGATTCTTTTTTTCGTAAGAGAAAATTACACCTACCAATTTTGTTTGCCATAATGATAATCGTTAACAGAGAATTCCATAATAATAACTTCCAATACCTCTGGACACAAATATGCATGTGCATGCTAAGAACGAGAAAGCAACAATTCTCAAGAAAATTTTCTAGGTTAAGAGATAATAGAAGTACACGTGATTTTTTGTTAGATATTCTACGGCTCCACGTCCCTTGGTAAAAACATGTAATCATGATATGCATGTGATGACATGATAACATATGTTATACTGAAATTGGAATAAAAAAATTAGTCGTCTTAGCTGCCTAAAATCATTATAAACCTAGCCTGACGCTACCTGAAAGTAACAGGAAAATAAATATATATGTATCTCAGGATTGCTGCACAACGTAAAACTAGATGGAAGTTTTCTTGGATCAACTTCAAGTCCTATTTGTCTCAATCCAAGGTTTATCACCAAGAAGTGCTACACTTACACATCATCACTGCCTCATTCTTTCAAGTCCATGGTTCCTCATAATATTGAGCATCATGTGTTAAATGTTATACTTCAAATGGATAGTGAGATGGATTAGTTGGCAACCTTTGGAGTATTTCAGCATTATCATTGTCTACAAGAAGAAGTGGGGGTATTTTTTACTTTAGATGGAAGCATCACCTTTACATTTAGCAACAGAGCATTGCATATGAAGAAAGAAAGTAAATGTGATCAATCATCATTCAAACCTCCAAAGATAATAGGGTTGTGGATTACTACCTCAGAATCAAGCAATAGGCAATACACATGATATTCAGTTCTTTAACTTTCTATTTGTTGGCTTTATTTCCATTGCGTTGTCTTCATGTACTTGTCTGGATATTAAACATAATCTCGTTGTGTTGCCTTTTCTTTAGATTATTATGTGTACACCATTTATTCTTTACAGGATTGTGAACAGAAAATGGTTCCAAGGTGCAACAACAGGAAAAGAGCACATTTACTGGAAGTCTTCCCTCTCTTTATGCTTCATTTTAGTACATGTACAACAAAGAAAATCAAATTATCTGTATCGAGAAAAATAAAACAAATAACCATTTGAGGAGGTTAAATTTGAAACAGCCTATGCTGAAGAAAACTCTCATATGCATATTTTTTCAAACATGGTCGGCACGTGTGGGTTTTGTAAATCGCTACTCATCGCATGTACAATGCATAAATACACTTCCCCGAAACAGATACGACAAAACACAAAAACTAGTCAAGGAGTAGTCTGCCTAGAAAGGTGGACCATTATCCTTAGGCCATAGCACGTAGACAAGCACACATGAGATACGAGGCATCAGGAAGCTGCCAACATTCTCGGACTATAAGCTTCACCTAACCACTATAATAGGCTTTACAATTCCACCAGTGCCTAGTTCTAGAAACAAAGTCCACCAATAGCCGTGGATACAAAAATCTTAGATCTTTGAAACTCTTGGTGACCTAGCGACTAATGAGGATCAAGGTGACATTTCCTTTCAATCCCAGAAAACAATGAACCACAATAGGAAAGCTCTAAAAGCATGGCTCTTTTCAAGATTCCATTGAGGCTATGTAGAAATGCATCTGGACCGTTAACATTATTTACTAACGACTCAAATGGGTTGAAAAATTGTACGTACTACTCAGACGGTAGCAAGGAGATAAATACCATGTAGTGCAATACTGGTAATCCAGCAGTCAAGCACATAAAAAAAGGAGCTTCTTGGCATACTCAGCAACTAATCACACGTCCGCTGCTGACGACTGGGAGCTAGTTAGGCTAGCAGGCGGCAAAAAGGTAACACCTTTACTAATCCACTAGCAATAACTACGCAATAAGCATACATCAACGCCATAAACACCCCAAATATGGCAAACTTGAAGTGCTGACAGACAGGATACGGCAGCAATGAGCGCTAGCAAAAGAGCCTGTATGGCTGTATCATGGGACGGTGTATCATGGACGAAGCATGCATATTACAACAAGAAATGAGACCCCAGATCCAGAGGAGCCTGTGAGGCAGCGGAAACCACCCACCTACGGAGACGCCGATGTCGGTGTCCGTGACCTGGTTCTTGCGCAGCTTGCGCTCCAAGTGCGCGGCGATCCATATGGTCCCGAGGGGGCCTTTCTTGGCCAAGATGAACTGCGAGTAGAACATCTCCGGCTGCGCTCCTGGCGAGCGCGGAGCGGAGCTCGAAACCCTAGCCTAGCCTGAGCTCAGCTCGCCTCACCTCAGCTCCCCGACGGACAGGGAAGAGCAAGCAAGCTCCGGCGTTCACGACATCCCCCCCCCTGCCACCGGAAATCCAGGCCCTAGGCAGCTGGCCGCGCCCTGGCGGCTCCAATCGGCCGGAACGGCGAGCTCCGGCAGGGCGGAATGCGAAATGGAAACCCTAATCTGGCGGTGGGAGCTGGAGGAGGGGCGCGGAAACCCTAGAATTGGGCGGACTCGGGGGCCGGGGCGCGCGGGAGGAGGTGGGGATCTGGGGATTCGGCGGGCGCGCGGGCGATTTGGGAGCTGGGCGGGGGAAAATTGGAATCTTTGGGGGAGCGGAGCGGGGAGTTGAACTTGACAGTGTGTGGGCGAGCGACCTGCGACTGCGGGGAGAGAGAGGGAGGGGGAGAGAGCTCGCCGAAGCAAAAGTGCTACACGCTTCGCCGCCGCACCCCCGAGGAGTTCGTAAATTACATTTGGCCTCTCGCGCTGCTTGTCTCTGGGGCGTTTTTGTTCGTTGCGGGATAGTCTAGGGGGTTTAGTGTAAAAAGGGCGGGCTGGTAATAAATGTGCGGTTGCCGGGACGAGAAAGCCGCGCGAGAATATCGTGTGGTCGTGTGGGCGCCGTCGGATCCGGCGAGGCGGGGTATCTTGTCCGTTCGACCGTGTCGCGGGAGGCTCGTGTCGTATCGGGTGGGGACGGGCAGAGGCGCGCGCGTCTGGCGCCGTGGGATGGAAGCTACTGCTACCGGTTCAGGCGCCTGTTTTTTTTTTTTTTTTTTTTTTGAGCCTGCCTGCCTGTTTTTGGCAAAGTGGTTCGTGCCAGCCACGTACTTTCCTCCGGTCCGGTACAGAGGCCCGATATGGAAATGCTAGTGATCAAGACAAAGGCGTGAATCTTGCAGGAATGTTCGGATTAGTTATCGGCCAGGAGGCCAGAAATAGAAACCAGGGTAATCAAGACAGAACGAGTGAATTTTTGAATAAATTTTGGATTGGTTTTATATTAGAAGTGCAGGTAATTAAGACGAGTGATTTTTCACTCGTCTTAATGACGGTTGCGATGGCGGAAAAATCTCTCCCGCGACGTTGTATTGATAATGCTCGAAGAAAAAGGTTTCTTGTCCCGCTTGTTAACTACATCGCTCGCATTTCTCGGTCTAACCTTGCGTCCGCGTACCTATCGGAGTGCCTTGGTGAATCGGGTCGAGCCAGCATAGACGCCTTACTGGTTTGGGCTAAGTGGGCCAGCGGAGGGGTTAGAACATGTGTTGTATCTTTTTACTACTCGGCATTGGTAGCAAGTCAACGAGGCACCGAGGGCATGTGTAACCATATGCTCCACGGTACCTTGTAGACTTGGTCTAGACGTCAGACGCATGACTTGTGAAAGTACATCTAGGCCTCTAGTTGAGTTTTGGTATTGATGGTAACAGATATATGGACTAATGAGACCACTAAAATGCATGCCCAGACCTTAGTATCAGTTGTGAAAGTTGACGAGCATCGATGAACCCCAAAAAGTGAAAAGAAAGCTCAGGCGTCTTTGCGCGCAGGTTATTTATAGCGTTTATTTGCTTTTATTGAGTTCAAGAATCTCACACCATTTAATAGGGGATTTAGCTGATGAAGTCCTTCCTCGAAACATCTACACGTCATATAGTCTTTCCCTTAACAAAAGAGTTCAAAGACGGAAAGCCAAAAATCCTAGTTGCTCTCCCTGTTGAAGTGTTGCTCTCAGCAACCCGAACTGTCCCAAACGTGCAAGACGGGCATACATGGGCTGAGCTCCTATCAGACCATCCAGACTCAGATCCTAGGTCGCTCGGTTTTACGCCGAACTATTCGGGCTAGCATCAAGGGCAAGTCCAAGGTCCCTCAGTTTGGCGCCGGACTGTTCGGGTTAGCATCCGGGGCAAGTCCAGGGCGCTTGGTTTCTCACCGGACCGTTCGTGATACAAGCACTTCTTGTGTCGTGGAAGTTACTTCAAGTAGGCTAGTTCAAAAGTTTGTTTTGTTGACTCGTTCGTGCAAGCTACACACTCCCTCCAACCGGGTATGCAAGGTTAACGATAGAAATCCTAGCAACTTTGACTGTGAAGTCCAAAGAGAATTTTGGATTGATTTTCAGCTAAGATGAGCATGTGATTTACATCTTATTAATGGCGGTGGAATAGCGGGAAAATCACTCTCCCCCTCCCACACACATTCACTCACTTTGTGTATTAACGCTCAAAAATGTTCGGAACCCTTAGGACCAGTTCTTTTGTTGGCTTCTACAATAAGCTGAAATAAGTTACCTCCTGTCGTGGGAATGATCCTGACAATAGTACTAGGGGGTACGAATGAAGGGGCGTCGTCTAGCTACGGCTCAAGTGTGCACTCGGTTTGTACGAGTTCAGGCCTCACTCGGGTGTGATAACAGCCCTACGTCTCGGTGCCCGGAGGCTGTTGTGTTAGCTTATGGTGGTATAGGATTACAGGGGGTCGAAACCCTTGCCACGGCGCCCGGGGGTGGCTTATATAGAGTGCGCCACCAGCGGCAGAGCGCCATGATTAGGCATTAAATGTTAATGAATATTACGTTACAGGAACGATTGATTAACCTGCCGTTACTGATAACGGCGAATTAACTCATGATGTGTGACTACTCGAATTCCACTGACGCTCTGTCTTCCTGGTCGTCTGAGCTTCCGCTTGTCCGAATGATGCCGAGTGAAATGAGGCATCCGAGTGAACGACTATATTCATCCGAATGAGTCTCTGCCCAGGGGCTTTGAAGACATTGGAGGGCCATTGGTGGGCCCCAGATGTCAGGCCTATGACCCTACCCAGGGTAGGCATCCTCATCAGTAGCCCCCGAATCCATGAGGTTTCGGTTGTTAAGTGATTGACACTCGGAAGTGTCCAGAAATGGCATGGGCGTTCCTCACTCGACTTCAAACCACGATGGATTCAAGATCAATGTTTTCTGACGGAATGGTTCAACTTGTATATGTCCTTCTGCCGGAAAGATTCAGGATCTTTCTCGGAAGAAATGATCCGAATGATTTGTCGTTCCATCCGAGTGACTGACCAATCGAGAGTCGATCGCCTGGTTCATTTGGAACAGATCAATAGGTTCTTCGAAATGCGGAGTTCATTCCGATTGAAATTCGAGGAAGTTCCCGCGCGTCCTGAACCACGAGAGGCGCGCGCGCGGCACGATCGAACGGTCATGTCGCGGAAATCTGGGGCGGAGGCCACGACGCCTCGATTATCGCGCCGGGATTTCCGCCACGCATCCTTAGGGCCCCGCTAAGCAGATCTGCGGATCTCGCTCCGTTAGCGGATTGACGGCCCGAGATTGCGCTCGCGCTTTGGGTTATAAGGGGCGCGAGTACTGTTTGCGGAGAGATAGATCTCATTTCCTTCCTCCGCCTCCGTCCTCTCCGCCGCCCGAGCGATACACTTCCATCCCACCTCCGCCGTAGATCGGGTCTAGAGTTGCCGGAGATGATGAAGGCGGCGACGGACAAGGCCGAGCGGGCAAAGAAGAGCTCGCGGGGATCATCCTCGAGCGCGGGCGCTCCAGCGGGATGGACCCAGGGCGAGTGGATGCAGTCGCGGGTCACCGAAGCTCGCATGCTCGAGCTGGAGAGCCGAGGGCTCATCGCCGCGGGGGCTTGGAGGTTGCCGGAAGAGGGCGAGGAGGAGCCTTCACCACAGGGCAACGAACGCGTGCTCTTGGTGACTCACCTCGAGCGAGGTTTCTCCCTTCCGACTCATCCATTTTTCTGTAGATTTCTGAACTTTTTCGAAGCTCAACTCCACCACCTTCCTCCCAATGCCATCGTTTACCTAGCTGCGTTCGTATCCCTTTGCGAAAATTTCCTGGGTTGTCATCCCCATTGGGGTTTATTCAAACACCTTTTCACCTGCCGAATGATGACTGTGAAAAAGCCCAGTCAATCAAAGGATAAGACGAACGTAGCCCAATTGCGTGGGGGTCTTGGGATTCAACTGCGGGGAAAAGGTTGTTTCCCAAAAAATTCGTTCCCAGACTCGGTGAAGGGGTGGCAGGAAACTTGGTTTTATTGCCAAGATGTTCCAGTCGGGGATGATCAGCTGGGTCTTCCTCCATACACGTCGGAACGCATTCAGGCAGTTTCCCGACTGACCGTGTCCAAAGAGGAGAAAACGGAGGTAGATATCCTGGTAATAGCCCTGGTGGCTTTAGTGCAGAAAGGCATCAATGGCCTCGACTTGCTAGAGGTCTTTCTCCAGAGGAGGGTCCAACCGTTGCAAGCCAGGGTTCACCCCATGTGGGCGTACACAGGCCCGGATGACACCACCCGGACTCATCCGGAGGAACTTAAGGCTGACTCAGTGGAAGCTAGGATCAAGGTGATCTCTTCTGCATGTGACAACCCCAGAGGGAGCAGGCAGGTGCCTCCGCTCTCCTCTGAGAACCCGCCGAATGAGGTAATCTTCGAGGTGCCATAGTCCGAGTGATATTTACGCATTTAATACAACTGATCCGACTAACTTGTTCTTCTGGCCAATCTGTCTTCCACTCGTCAGGCCTTCACAGGGATGAACAGTCCAGTGCCGATCGTCAACCGAGGACCGATTGACGTAGCAAGTGACAACGATCAGCCAGACGAGTCTGCAAAAGTGGGAGGCGGTGAAGGAAGTGGCGAAAGCGGCGAAAGTGGTGACGACGAAGATGACTCACACGATGGTGATGAAGCGGAGTCTTCTCGTTCTGAGGAACGGGTTCCCGAGAGCCGTTCCAAGTCGCGCCAAGACCCGGGGGTCCGTGGCGGCGGTCCCAAAGCTTCGAGTGCTACCAAGCCGAGCGGAACTGCTCTCCCGACTCGCGGCTCGAAGCATGGGCGTGGAGAGCCTGCCTTGTCACCCGAAAAGGCGTCTAAACAAGCCAAGATCATCACCTCCAAGCCTCGGAAGGCCGTGTTTGTTCCCAAGATCAAGATGAGCATTCCTGTAGCCTCAGCGTAAGTATCTTCACTTCGACATTTATTGTCATGGCTCAATCCGAGTGTTATGATATCCCGAGTGTTTTCATTGCAGTGCTGATACTTCGACTGCTTCGCCTGACCCTCAATCTCTGGAGAAGGAAAAGGCTGACGTTGATGTTGCGTCCTCAAAGGGTAAACTTCTGATTCACTCGAACGCACATTTCAATTTTTCTTTCTGCTTGTTTCTGACTGTTCTTCTGAACGCTTGCAGCTCCGCGTGAAGTGATAGACCTCGACGCGGGCGACAAGGTCGAACTGCCAAAGTCGTCTGTTGACGCGGATGTCGTGATGCAGGAGCTGCCATCTGCCAGTGTTTTAGCGTCGGCGCAGGGGACCAGCTCAGGGGTCGGAGCCGCACTCGGGACTGAAACTGCATCCCTTTCACCCATTCCTCCTGCCACCAATATCTTCGCGCTACACCATGTCCCGGAGGATCAGGTGGGGGCGACCAAAGAAGCATTGATCCAACTGGGGGTGATGAGCGAGCGGCTGAAGACAGCTTATGACGCGAGTGAAGCACTGCAGAAGAATTTCCGAGTAAGTACTCTTGTAAGTACCTTCCTCAGTCGGGAATTTTGATCCGTGTGGTTTTTGTTTTGATCCCGAGTGGGTTTGCGTCTGGGGCACACCCACTGGGTGTTTCTGGTTCCAGTGGGGGCGCGCTGAGCGCACCCACTGGGTGTAGTCCCCGAGGCTACCGTTGACTGATGCAGTCGGCGGAAGTCTAGAAAACCGAGTGAACGCGGAGTTCAATACATTGACGAGCTCAGATAGAACCTTGTCTTTATTTTCCAGTGGGGGTGCGCTAAGCGCACCCACTGGGTGTAGTCCCCGAGGCTGCCGTCGACTGATGCAGTCGGCGGGAGTCTAGAAAACCGAGTGAACGCGGAGTTCAATACAATGACGATCTCAAATAGAGCCTTGTCTTTATTTTCCAGTGGGGGCGCGCTGAGCGCACCCACTGGGTGCAGTCCCCGAGGCTGCTGTCGACCGATGCGGTCGGCGGGAGTCTTAGAGTCTAAATCAAAGTCTGACCAATATTTGTCTTTTGTTTCTTGTGGGCAGGCTGTTTGCGAACTCGGAAACCATTATAATGTTCTGCAGAAGGAGGTGCAGGAGCTGCGTCTCAACCTGGAGGCCGGGAAGGCCAAAAATGCTTGACTGGAGCAGGAGAAGAAGTCAATTGAAGGTAAGTCCTTCCTGTCCGACTGTAACAGTAACTTCTCTCCTTCTCCATCCGACTGAATATGCTTCATCAGATCTTCGTGGAGAAAATCGTAAACTTGTCCAGAGGCTGAAGAATTATATTTCTTTAGAAACTGTGAAGAATGCTCTTGAGAAGAAGGACGTCGATCTGGCGGCTGCTCAGAAGGAAGCTAGCCGAAAGGCCAAAGAGGCCGAGGAGAAACTGAAGACAGTCGGAAAACTGGAGGAGGAGAAGAAAGCTTTGGAAGCCACTGTGCAGAAGTCCAAGGAAGAACTTGTGGAGCTGAAGAGGTCGCACGCCGAGTGGGATACCAAACTCAAGCACATCACTGCCAAGAAAGTAGAGCTGGAGGAGTATGTTGAGGAATTCAGTGGTGAAGCCAATGAAAAGCTCAAAGGTAACTTTCCCAAGTGATTCTCATGGAGCTCGATTAAACCGAATGAATTTTATCTGTCTCTGACTTCTTTCTTCATTTGGCCGAATCCAGCATTTTGTGACGATGTGGCGGAGGAGACACACAAAATTGAGAAGGAGCTGGATCCATCTCAAGGTCTGCTTAAGGACAGCGCTGCCATGGGCGTGCTCCGCTTGAAAGAGCGTGTCGAGCAAGTGGCCCTGTTTATCAGGGAGCTTAACGCCGCCATCTCCGCAATCGATCGCGACGTCTTTTCTGACGATGAGCCTTTGAAGGACCTGGAGACCATGCTTGCCCGAGTGAAGGCGGTGCCGAGCCGGGTGAAAGAGTGGAAGAAATCTGCAGCTCGGGTTGGTGCTGACATCGCCCTCTCGTTAGTCCGTATCCACTGCAAGGGGGTGGACGAGAAGAAGTTGAAGTCTCTTGAGGTAGCTAATAGGAAGCACGCCAAGATTGATGACTTCATGGAGATGTTCATGGAGGCTGCCACTCGGATAGCGGACAGCATCGACCTGGACACCTTCGTGGAAGCAGTGTCTCAGCCTGAGTGATCGTCAGGTTTAAACTCTTTAAGCTCTTGCCTCGGAATGTCGAGTGGTAGCTGTAACTGTAAGACTTTGAATGAGCTTGAGGCTCCTGTCATCAAGACTTTTATCCGTACTCTTATTTCGAGTGATACAGTTTTTATTTGCCTTGGTTTTGTTCAACCTTTGCTTTCTGAACGTTTGCGCTTAGGCGATGCGGAGTCGCAGCTAAGTCCCCGAATATGGGCGTGACCCGCATTCGGGATCGTTTGTTAGAACAATGATGGTCCCGTCCATCTTGTCGTCCGAGTGAGAAGGATGTCCCACTCTAGACATTTTTAGGCGATGCGGAATCGCGGCTAAGCCCCCCGAATGTAGGTGAGACCTGCACTCGGGTTAGTTCTTGCGAACAATGATGGTCCTGTCCATCTTGTCGTCCGAGTGAGAAGGATTCCCACTCTAGACATTTTTAACTTAGGCGATGCGGGACCGCGGCTAAGCCCCCGAGTGTAGGTGAGACATATACTCGGGATAGTTCTTGCGAACAATGATGGTCCTGTCCATCTTGTCGTCCGAGTGAGAAGGATGTCCCACTCTAGACATTTTTAACTTAGGCAATGCGGGACCACGGCTAAGCCCCCGAGTGTAGGTGAGACCTATACCCGGGATAGTTCTTGTGAACAATGATGGTCCTGTCCATCTTGTCGTCCAAGTGAGAAGGATGTCCCACTCTAGACATTTTTAACTTAGGCGATGCGGGACCGCGGCTAAGCCCCCGAGTGTAGGTGAGACCTGCACTCGGATTAGTTCTTGCGAACAATGATGGTCCTGTCCATCTTGTCGTCCGAGTGAGAAGGATGTCCCACTCTAGACATTTTTAACTTAGGCGATGCGGGACCGCGGCTAAGCCCCCGAGTGTAGGTGAGACCTGCACTCGGATTAGTTCTTGCGAACAATGATGGTCCTGTCCATCTTGTGGTCCGAGTGAGAAGGATGTCCCACTCTAGACATTTTTAACTTAGGCGATGCAGGACTGCGGCTAAGCCCCCGAGTGTAGGTGAGACCTACACTCGGATTAGTTCTTGCGAACAATGATGGTCCTGTCCATCTTGTGGTCCGAGTGAGAAGGATGTCCCACTCTAGACATTTTTTAACTTAGGCGATGCGGAATCGCAGCTAAGCGTTTTACACCCACTGGGGGTGACATAGAAAACTGATTCACCGGAGTGGCAAGAGTTAAATTTCGACAAAATATGAAGGAACTAAACTTTATTCATCGAGATCACTCGGATTCATTTCTGGAATGACAAACTAAAGTAGTTATGTTCTAGGTGTAGAACTTGCGAAGCAGGTCCGCGTTCCAAGTCCGGGGCTCTTCTACTCCATCTTCGATATTGTAGGCTCCATTGTGCAGGACTTTGGAGATTGCATACGGCCCCTGCCACGGAGGCGCTAGCTTGTGGGGTTTCTGCTGATCCAGTCGGAGGACAAGGTCTCCTTCCTGAAAAGCTCGGCCCTGGGCGTGTCTGTCATGGTAACGCCTCAGATCTTGCTGATAGAGCGTCGATCTGATGAGGGCCAGCTCTCTCTCTCTTCCTCTAAAAGGTCGAGGCCGTCTTGCCGAGCGGCTTCGGCTTCAGCTTCATCATATAGTTCCACTCGGGGGGAATTGTGCTGAAGATCACTCGGCAACACAGCCTCTGATCCGTACACCATGAAGAAAGGCGTGCGCTTCGTAGAGCGGTTTGGGGTTATCCGAATGCCCCATAAGACAGAAGGCAATTCTTCGACCCAAGCTCCAGCAGCATACTTCAGGTCTCTCATCAATCGAGGCTTCAGACCTTGCAGAATCATTCCTTTTGCGCGCTCTGCCTGTCCATTCGATTGCGGGTGAGCCACTGAGGCGTAATTAACCCGAGTGCCTTGAGAGAAACAGAATTCACGGAACTCTTCTGAGTCGAAGTTCTTCCCATTATCCGTGATAATATCATGTGGTACGCCGAATCTGAAGATGATCTGCCGAATGAAACTGACGGCAGTACCTGCATCCAAACTCTTGATGGGCTTCGCTTCGACCCATTTGGTGAACTTGGTAACCGCCACGAGCAGATGTGTGAATCCACTCGACCCAGTCCGCAAGGGACCGACCATATCGAGGCCCCATACTGCGAATGGCCAAGTGATCGGGATCGTCTTGAGCGCGGACGCTGGCTTGTGGGACTTATTCTTGTAGAACTGACACCCAACACACATGTCCACCAGGTCCCTTGCTGCTTCATTGGCTCAGGGCCAATAAAAACCCGCTCAGAAAGCCTTAGTAACCAAAGTCCGAGAGGACGCATGATGGCCGCAGATTCCCGAGTGGATTTCATGTAAGATTTGCAGCCCTTCCTCTGGGGAGATGCATTTTTGGATGACTCATGTGGTGCTTTTCTTGTACAACTGGTCTCCCATAACTTCGAATGACTTGGATCGACGGACAATCCGACGGGCTTCTTCTTCGTCTTCGGGGAGTTCTTGTCTGAGCAAGTATGCCAAATAGGATTGAGTCCACTCGGGAGTGATCACCAGCATTTCGTGGACCAGATCCACTATAGCTGGAACTTCAACCTCAGTCAGATCAGATGGACCGACTGCTTGCGGGGGCTCCTCTGTGAAAGGGTCTTCTGCGATTGTTGGAGCGTGTAGATGTTCGAGGAATATGTCCTTGGGGACTGCCCGCCGAGTGGAACCAATCTTTGCTAGGTCGTTTGCTGCCTCGTTCTTCGCATGAGGAATGTGATGCAGCTCCAATCCTTCAAAGTTCTTCTCCAGCTTTTTGACTGCGTTGCAGTAGTCAGTCATAGCTGGGCTCTGAATGTCCCATTCCTTCATCACTTGATTGACAACGAGGTCCGAATCACCGTAGACCATCAAACGACGAATGCCGAGTGAGATGGCCATACGGAGGCCATACAGGAGGGCTTCATATTCGGCCTCATTGTTTGACGAATCAAAATGGATCTGGAGGACGTAATTCAACTTATCTCCTCTGGGAGAGACAAGGACTACTCCAGCCCCCGAGCCATTGAGCATCTTAGATCCATCAAAGAACATGGTCCAATGCTCGGAGACGCTCGGGGTCGGTTGCTCTTGCTCCATCCATTCAGCCATAAAATCCACCAAAGCCTGAGACTTGATTGCTTTCTTGGCTTCAAATTTTATTTCCAGCGGCAGGAGTTCAATCGCCCATTTCGCCACTCGACCAGCAGCGTCTCTGTTGTGCAGAATCTCCGACAGGGGAGCGTTGCTGACGACTGTGACCGAGTGATCTTGAAAGTAATGAACCACCTTCTTTACCGTTAGGTAAATGCCATAGACAAGCTTTTGGTAATGTGGGTACCTTTGCTTGGAAGGGGTCAAGACTTCTGAGATATAATATATAGGCCTTTGCACTTTGAATGTTTTTCCCGGTTCCTCGCGCTCTACAACAAGGACAGTGCTCACCACCTGGCTAGTGGCCGCGATGTACAGGAGTAGAGGTTCCTGGCTGCCCGGAGCAGCTAACATCGGCTGGGTGGAAAGCAATGCCTTGAGTTCCTCGAACGCGGCTTGTGCTTCGGGTGTCCACTCGAATTTGTCGGACTTCTTCATTAGTTGGTAGAGCGGCAATGCCTTCTCACCGAGTCTTGAGATAAATCGGCTCAGAGCCGCAAGGCAACCGGTCAACCTTTGCACGTCGTGCAGGTGTTCGGGTTGTTTCATTCGGATTATAGCACCAATCTCATCCGGATTTGTGTCGATCCCTCGTTCGGAAACAAGGAAACCGAGTAACTTTCCGGCGGGCACTCCGAATGTGCACTTCGCTGGATTCAGCTTTATTCCAAAGCGTCACAGGTTCGCGAAGGTCTCTGCAAGGTCAGTCAGGAGGTCAGAACCTTTCCTTAACTTGACCACGATGTCATCCATATATGCCTCCACGTTCCGACTGATTTGCTCTCGCAAGCATTTTTGTATCATGCGTTGGAAAGTAGCGCCAGCATTTTTCAGACCGAATGGCATTGTGATGTAGCAGAAACACCCGAATGGGGTGATGAAGGCTGTTTTTATTTCATCAGGACCGTACATTCGGATTTGGTGGTACCCAGAGTACGCATCCAGGAACGACAGACGTTCGCATCCGACTGTAGAGTCTACTATCTGATCTATCCGAGGTAAAGGAAAATGATCCTTCGGGCAGGCCCGATTGAGATGTTTGAAGTCAATACACATACGGAGTGACTTGTCCTTCTTCGGTACCAAGACAACATTCGCGAGCCACTCGGAGTGGTAAATCTCGCGAATGAACTCGGCGGCGAGGAGCCGAGCTATCTCTTGACCAATCGCCTTGCGCTTCTCGACGAAGGATCAGCGCAAGTACTCCTTGACTGGCTTGGCCTTGGGGTCGGTTCGGAGTCGGTGCTCAGCCATCTCCCTGGGAACACCAGGCATGTCAGACGGCTTCCATGCGAAGATATCCCAGTTCTCACGGAGGAACTGGATGAGCTCGGCTTCCTATTTGTCTCCGAGTGAAGTGGAGATGTTCGTCGGGGCGACACTTGGATCACTCGGATGAACATGGATTTGCTTAGTCTCGCCAGCCGACTGGAAGGCTGATTCCGAAGCTGACCGCTTTGATCTGAGCAAATCAACAGTATCTACTTCTTTCTTTTACCCTTCAAGCTTGACTGCAAGCACTTGTTCATTGGCGATCTTTGTACCCTGCTGAAGGCACTCTTCGGCGATCTTCCGGTCGCCAGTGACTGTAATCACACCCTTAGGTCCTAGCATCTTGAGCTTGAGGTACACGTAACATGGTCTGGCCATGAAACGTGCGTAGGCGGGCCTACCCAGGATGGCGTGGTAAGCACTGCGGAAGTCGACCACCTCAAAGGTTAGCCTTTCCTTTCGAAAATTCTTCTCGCCGCCGAATACTACGTCCAGAGCGATCTGGCCGAGTGACTCTGCCTTCTTTCCAGGGACGATCCCGTGGAAATGCATGTTGCTCTTGCTCAATCGGGACATCGGGATGCCCATAGCCTTGAGCGTGTCAGCATATATGATATTAAGCCCGCTGCCTCTGTCCATTAGGACCTTGCGCACTCGGACGCCACCTACCGCTGGGTCCACGACCAGCGCCTACCTCCCAGGGGTGGCAATGTGGGGCGGATGATCGGACTGGTCGAAGGTGACAGGCGTCTTCGTCCAGTTGAGGTACTTGGTAGCAGTCGGAACTGCCATATTGACTCCCGATTGATAACTTTCAGCTGCCTCTTGCTTTCAACGTCGGCGAAAATCACGTTAAGAACCTTGTCGACTTTCGGATACTCGGAAGTATCTCCCTCATCCTCGACATCGACCTTCTCACTCGAGGGCTCAGCACCCATCTCCTGCTTGAGCAGGCAACATTCCCTGAGTGGTATGCTTCGGGAGCACAACATTGCCTTCTTCATCCATCTTAGTATGAATTTGGCACGGCTGGTCGAGAATGTCGGATTTGTACTCGGACTTCTTCTTGGGAATCCATTCTTTCTTCTTTTTCTTGGGCTTCGGCTTGCCTTGCCCTTGCCCTTGGACGGCTGCGACCTCTGCTTTGCCGGAGGCGTCAGCCTTCCGCTTCTGATTTTTCCCGGCGTTGCCTCCCGATTGAGGGGCGTTGCCAGCTCTCGCTTTGCCGCTACGGAGGCGGTCTTCTTCTTCGCCATTGGCGTACTTGTTTGCAATCTCCATGGCCCGACTGAGGGACAGATCCCCAGACCGACCGAACTTCAAGACTAACTCCCGATACCGAGTGCCTGCCTTGAAGGCGCACATGGCCTGATGCTCGATGACATTTTCCACGGTGTTATGCAACATGGTCCAGCGCTGAATGTACTCTCGGAGAGTTTCATTGTTCTTCTGAACGCAGTGCTGGAGTTCCGTCAGTCCACCTGGGCGCTTAAAGGTGCCTTCGAATGTTTTGACGAACACTCAGGCTAAGTCTTCCCAACAGTAAATGCAGTTGGCAGGCAACTGATTTAGCCACGCCCGCGCAGACCCTTCCAACATGAGCGGAAGGTGCTTCATGGCAACAAAATCGTCGCCGCCGCCGATCTGGACAGTGACTCGATAATCTTCAAGCCAAGTCTCTGGCTTGGATTCACCATTAAACTTTCCAATTCCGGTTGCCAGTCGGTAATTGGGGGGGGGGGGGTATTTCCGCCTCTCGGATGTATCTGCAGAAACACCCAAGGCCGGTAACTCCCCAGCCACTCGCTCGGTCTCTATCATACCTATTCCGATCGACCACTCGCTGAGTGATATCAGATCGGGCATCGTAGCCTCTATGTCGAACAGGGCTCCTCTCGCGGTTTCTCCTGAGTGGGTAGCCTCCGTCATATGGATGTTGGCCACGCAAACCGCCCCTCGGAGGGGGGGTCCGACTGAAATCGTGGTCGTCGCGCCCGCGTCCTCCATACAGGCCTCTCGGATGAGGAGGAGTTCGCGGATCCTTCCTCGGCGCGAGCGGACTGTGGGCTGACTGCACAATATCTGCCCGAGTAGATTCATTGTGAATGCGCTGATGAGATTGTGATATCTCTGAGTTTTGCTGCAGGGCGGTCTTCAGCAAAGCCTGGATCTGCCGAATGCCCTCGCCGGCCGCCGAATTGGAAGGCTAGATCGAATCTGCGATCCGAGTGGCCGCGGCCAGATTCATCAAAGGTGTGCGCATCACCGGGATGGTGTATGGACGATCCTTCGTGAACTCAACTGGCGGCGGCTACGGCTAGAACTGGGAAGTTCCCTTGCCGCGCGTTCGTCGAGTGAATGCTGTAGCCGCTCAAGACGCTCGCGCTCAGCCAGAGTGGCTTGGCGAGCGGCCTCCAGGGCTATCTCTTCGGGGGTGTTCCCCGCAATGGGCGTTTGGAGTACTTGGTCGTTCCTGCGCCTGATTTCCTCCCGTTGCTCCCGAGTGACGGGTCGGGGAATGTAGCCGTCGGAGCTGGCGTTGCGGCGGTCGCCATCCCGATCGCGGGTGTCTCCCGCCGAATGCCCCAGAGGGGCAGCATCTCGGGCCGGGCCGGCCATCAAGACCTCCGCCACTTCGCCGCTGCTCTCGAAACCGGCAGCATCGGAGGAGTCGTCATCCGAAGACGAGAAAAGCAGTGGACTGACTCGTCAGCTTCGAGTGCAGCCACTTGTTGTCCTGCGGCCTGGGCCGCCACAGCGTGCTTGATCCAACGCTGTAGCCGAGAGCGCCCGGAGCGCCGGCGAGAAGTCGCAAGACGAGTCGGTCGATAGGGTGTAGACGGTTGCTGGAGGAGAACTCCGAACGTCGTCGCGCTAAAGTGCACTGCGCCGCGGGCGGGCAGTGCCTTAGCGTCCAGCGGTGCCTCCTGCAGCCACGCCGAATCGTCGACGACGAAGCTGAGGGACCCGAAGAGGATCTCGCCGCCGAAAGCGTTCATGATGAACGAGAAAATGGAAATTCCACCTGCGCCGGAATTCGCTAGATGCGCAGCCCCAAGGTGGGCGCCAACTGTCGTGGGAATGATCCTGACAATAGTACTAGGGGGTACGAATAAAGGGGCGTCGTCTAGCTACGGCTCAAGTGTGCACTCGGTTTGTACGAGTTCAGGCCTCACTCGGGAGTGATAACAACCCTACGTCTCGGTACCCGGAGGCTGTTGTGTTAGCTTATGGTGGTATAGGATTACAGGGGGTCGGAACCCTTGCCACGGCGCCCGGGGGTGGCTTATATAGAGTGCACCACCACCGGCAGAGCGCCATGATTAGGCATTAAATGTCAATGAATATTATGTTACAGGAACGGCTGATTAACCTGCCGTTACTGATAACGGCGAATTAACTCATGATGTGTGACTACTCGAATTCCACTAACGCTCTGTCTTCCTGGTCGTCTGAGCTTCCGCTTGTCCGAATGACGCCGAGTGAAATGAGGCATCCAAGTGAACGACTATATTCATCTGAATGAGTCTCTTCCCAGGGGCTTTGAAGACATTGGAGGGCCATTGGTGGGCCCCAGATGTCAGGCCTATGAACCTACCCAGGGTAGGCATCCTCGTCACCTCCTATCCACCTTATTTATAAGCCCAACTATTTTTTTAGAAGCCAACTAATTAAGACTTGGCTAGTAGGCTTCTTAAAAAATACTTTTGGTTGGGCTTTTAGAATAAGCTGGGTAGGGGACATCTTATTCTAAAAGCCCAAAAAAGCCAGCAAAAGAACTGGCCTTTCTATTGATTGCATCACTCACTTTTCTCGGTCGATCCTCGTGTTTGCATGCCTAACGGGGTACCTTGGTGAGTTTGACCGAACCATCGTCATCATCGGGTTGGCCATTACTAACCCAAGCTAAGTGTATCAAGGCGGTTTTAGAGCACATGTGATATCTATTTAGTATTTGGCATTTGTAACAATTAGAACGGGCCACTAGGGGCATGTATAATCATATGCTCTGATGTGGCTCGTAGACTTGGCTTGAATATCATATATACTAGAAGGGCGGTGCGCGCTTTGCCGCGCCGCTTATATTCTTGGGGTTGTACATGTTTCATGTAATTTTTTAAAGTTCTGAAAAATATTTACGTATTAGTTGGTTTGATGTGTGGGGGTACAATGAAGTGCATTTTTTATGAGATATGCTACTACTACGGACATACTTTGTGAAATCATGCTTACAGATGGATTTGTCAATTTATGGTCAGAGATTAGGGAAAAAATGGGCCAACGGTGCAAATCGGGGAAGTGATTAGTGGGACAATGTTTGGTATGACCAATCCGTAGCGAATCGTTCGTGAGTGTATCATTTTTGTTTTTTTTATTGTGGTGCTTGGGTGGTTTTTTTTTACCGTGTGATTGAAGGATGTCTTTTAATTAGTAAAAAACATGAGAAAGTTACTTACGTTGCTGGAGGCGTGTGTTATGTTGGTGCTAAACGTGTCATGTGCGACACTTTCGTTTTGTCATCCATTCATCGAGAGATCCCGCCATGAAGCCAGGGTGAACGACCCAATCAATTATGTATCCAATCAAAATTGAAGAGTTGAATGAGGGGCTTTAAAATGGGATAGCTTAACGAAGATAGAGATTTCATTGCCACAACAAAGGATTGACGGAGTCAAAATCAAGGATTGACGGGAAAAGCTTTAAAATTAGGGAGCATGGTGTATTAAAAAAAATGAATGGGAGAGCTCATTGTGAAATTGTTGACCCGGTCAAAATTGAATGATCCAACTTCAAATTGAGACATCAACTGATTGTGAGGCCTTAAAAATAGGGAGCTTAGAGTTATAGAGGATTAAATAACTGAGTGAAAAATTGTTGACCCGGTCAAAATCGTTGACCCAATTTCAAATTGGTGACCTCAATTGAATGAGAGGCCTCCAATTCTAGGAAGTTGTCATGTGCGACACTTCCGTTTTGCCACCCATTCATCGAGAGATCCCCCCCATGAAGCCAGGGTGAACGACCCAATAAATTATGTATCCAATCAAAATTGAAGAGTTGAATGAGGGGCTTTAAAATGGGATAGCTTAACGAAGATAGCGATTTCATTGCCACAACAAAGGATTCACAGAGTCAAAATCAAGGATTGACGGGAAAAGCTTTAAAATTAGGGAGCATAGTGTTGGAAACATGCCCCAGAGGCAATAATAAAAGTAGTTATTATTATATTTCCTTGTTTATGATAATCGTTTATTGTCCATGCTATAATTGTATTGATTGGAAACTCAATTGCATGTGTGGATACATAGACAACACTGTGTCCCTAGTATGCCTCTAGTAGACTAGCTCGTTGATCAAAGATGGTCAAGGTGTCCTGACCATAGACATGAGATGTCATTTGATAACGGGATCACATCATTAGGAGAATGATGTGATGGACAAGACCCAAACTATGAACGTAGCATATGATCGTGTCAGTTTATTGCTATTGTTTTCTGCATGTCAAGTATCTGTTCCTATGACCATGAGATCATGCAACTCACTGACACCGAAGGAATACCTTGTGTGTATCAAACATCACAACGTAACTGGGTGACTATAAAGATGCTCTACAGGTATCTCCGAAGGTGTCCGTTGAGCTGGCATGGATCGAGACTGAGATTTGTTACTCCGTATGATGGAGGGGTATCTCAGGGCCCACTCGGTAATACAACATCACAATAAGCCTTGCAAGCAATGTGACTAAAGTGTTAGCCACGGTATCTTGTATTACGGAACGAGTAAAGAGACTTGCCGGTAACGAGATTGAACTAGGTATACAGATACTGACGATCGAACCTCGGGCAGGTAACATACCGAAGAACAAAGGGAACAGCTTACGGGATTAACTGAATCCTTGACATAGAGGTTCAACCGATAAAGATCTTAGTAGAATATGTAGGAGCCAATATGGACATCCAGGTCCCGCTATTGGTTATTGACCGTAGAGGTGTCTCGGTCATGTCTACATAGTTCTCGAACCCGCAGGGTCTGCACACTTAATGTTCGGTGACGTTTCGGTAGTATTGAGTTATATATGGTGGTGACCGAAGGTTATTCGGAGTCCCGTATGAGATCCCAGACGTCACGAGGAGCTCCAGAATGGTTCGGAGGTAAAGATTGATATATAGGAAGTCCCGTTTTGGTCACCGGAAGAGTTTCGAGTATTTCCGGTAGTGTACCGGGAGTGCCGGAAGGGTTCCGGGGGTCTATCGGGAGGGGCCACCCATGCCGGAAGGCCACATGGGCCTTAGGGGTGGCGCACCAGCCCTTAGTGGGCTGGGAAAGCCAGCCCCTAAGGGCCCTTGTGTCTAGGAGATGGGAAAAAGGAAAAAGCCCAAGAGGGTGGAAGGTTTTCCAAGTAGGATTGGAATCCTACTTGGAGTAGGATTGGAGGTGGACTCCTCGACCTCCTCCTGGTTCGGCCGACCCCTAGGGGAAACCCTAGGGCGGCTGCCTCCTCCCCCTCCCTCCTATATATACTAGAGGAATAGGGCCCCCAAAGACACAAGTCCGCGTGCTAGTTCTCTATTTCCTAGTTCCTCCACCAAATAGATTCCGACGGTGCTTAGGCGAAGCCCTGCCGGAATAGTTCCACCACCACCGTCGCCGCACCGTCGCGCTGCCGGAGAACTCATCTACCTCTCCGCTCCCTCTTGTTGGATCAAGAAGGCGGAGATCATCATCGAGCTGTACGTGTGCTGAACGCGGAGGTGTTGTCCGTTCGGCACTAGATCGTGATTGGATCGCGGGACGGCTAGCGATTTGGATCGCGAAGACGTTCGACTACATCAACCGCGTTTCTTAACGCTTCCCGCTTAGCGATCTACAATGGTATGTAGATCCACTCTCCCTCTCGTAGATGCTCATCACCAAGGATAGATCTTGCGTGTGCCTAGGAATTTTTTTGTTTCCCATGCAACGTTCCCCAACAGTGGCATCATGAGCTAGGTCTATGTGTAGATGAGATCACGAGTAGAACACAAAGGAATTTGTGGGCGTTGATGCTCAGATTGCTTCCTCCCTTGGTCTTTTCTTGATTCAGCGGTATTGTGGGATGAAGCGGCCCGGACCAACATTACTCGTACGCTTACGAGAGACCGGTTCCATCAACTGACATGTAACTTTGTTGCATAAAGATGGCTGACGGGTGTCTGTCTCTCCCACTTTAGTTGGATCGGATTCGACAAAGGCGGTCCTTGAGAAGGTTGAATAGCAATTTGTGTATCACCGTTGTGGTTTATGCGTAGGTAAGAATAGTTCTTGCTAGATACCCATAGCAGCCACGTAAAACATGCAACAACAATTAGAGGACGTCTAACTTGTTTTTGCAGGGTATGTTGTGATGTGATATGGCCAATTACATGATGAGATATATGTGATGTATGAGATGATCATGTTTTGTATAGAATATCACGACTTGCATGTCGATGAGTACGGCAACCAGCAGGAGCCATAGGGTTGTCTTTAATTTATTTTCACCGTTTTTTGCTTTACTTTATCGCTATGAGTTAGCAATAGTTGTAGAAGCAATGGTTGGCGCGACAACCTCATGGCGACACGTTGATGGAGATCAAGATGATGGACATCATGGTGTCATGCCGGTGACGATGGAGATCATGCCGGTGCTTTGGAGATGGAGATCAAAAACACAAGTTCATGGCCATATCATGTCACTTATGATTTGCATGTAATGTTAATCCTTTTATGCATCTTATTTTGCTTAGGACGACGGTAGCATTATAAGGTGATCCCTCACTAAAATTTCAAGATAAAATTGTGTTCTCCCCGAGTGTGCACCGTTGCAAAAGTTCGTCGTTTTGAGACACCACGTGATGATCGGGTGTGATAGACTCTACGTTCACATACAACGGGTGCAAGCCAGTGTTGCACGTGCGGAACACTCGGGTTAAACTTGACGAGCCTAGCATGTACAGACATGGCCTCGGAACACAAGAGACCGAAAGGTCAAACATGAGTCATATAGTAGATATGATCAACATGAAGATGTTCACCATTGAAACCACCTCATCTCACGTGATGATCGGACTTGAGTTGGTGAATTTGGATCATGTGACACTCGAATGACCGGAGGGATGTCAATTTGAGTGGGAGTTTTTAAATATGATTAACTAAACTCATTATCTTGAACAATAGTCTAAGTTGTCTTTGCAAAATTTATGTTGTAGATCAATGGCTCGCGCAGTAGCACCCCTGAATTTTAATGCGTTCCTAGAGAAAGCTAAGTTGAAAGATGATGGAAGTAACTTTGTGGACTGGGCCCGTAATCTAAGGATTATCCTTATGGCTTCCCAAAAGGCTTATGTCCTTGGTGCACCGCTTGGTGATCCACCCGCTCCAATAGAGTCTGCAGACGTTGCGAATGCCTGGCAGGCACGTTCTGATGATTACTCAATAGTTCAATGTGCAATGTTGTATGGCTTAGAACCGGGACTTCAAAGACGTTTTGAACATCATGGAGCATATGATATGTTCCAGGAGTTGAAGTTTATCTTTCAGAAGAATGCCCGGATCGAGAGGTATGAGACCTCCGATAAGTTCTATGCCTGCAAGATGGAGGAGAACGGGTCTGTCAGTGAACACATACTCAAAATGTCTGGGTATTCCACCCGTCTGGCTGAATTGGGTATGCCCCTTCCGCCAGAGGCGATCACTGACGGAGTTCTTCAATCACTGCCACCTAGCTACAAGAGCTTCGTGTTGAACTATAACATGCACGGGATGAACAAGTCAGTCGCCGAGCTGTTTGCGATGTTGAAAGTCGCTGAGTCTGAGATTCAGAAGGAGCATCAAGTGTTGATGGTCAATAAAACCACTAGTTTCAAGAAGAATGGCAAAAGTAAGAAGGGTAACTCCAAGAAGAGTGGCAAAGCAGTTGCCCCTCCCGTGAAGAAACCCAAGGCTGGACCCAAGCCAGAAACCGAGTGTTTTCATTGCAAGGGAACTGGTCACTAGAAGCGGAACTGCCCCAAGTATCTGGCTGACAAGAAGGCGGCCAACACCAAACAAGGTATATATGATATACATGTTATTGATGTGTACCTTACCAACTCTCGTTGTAGTGCCTGGGTTTTTGATACCGGTTCGGTTTCTCACATTTGCAACTCAAAACAGGAACTGCGGAATAGAAGGAGGCTGGCAAAGGACGAAGTGACGATGCGCGTGGGAAATGGTTCCAAGGTTGATGTGATCGCCGTCGGCACGCTCGCTCTTCGATTACCATCGGGATTAGTGATGAACCTGAATAATTGTTATTTAGTGCTTGTGTTAAGCATGAACATTATATCTGGATCTTGTTTATTGCGAGATGGTTACTCATTTAAATCAGAGAATAATGGTTGTTCTATTTATATGAGTAATATCTTTTATGGTCATGCACCCAATGTGAGGGGTTTATTCTTATTGAATCTCGATAGTGATGATACACATGTTCATAACATTGATTCCAAAAGATGTAGAGTTGATAATGATAGTACCACTTTCTTGTGGCACTGCCGCTTAGGTCATATTGGTGTAAAATGCATGAAGAAGCTCCATGCTGATGGACTTTTGGAGTCACTTGATTTTGAATCACTTGACACATGTGAACCATGCCTCATGGGCAAGATGACTAAGACCCCATTCTCTGGAACAATGGAACGAGCAAGTGACTTGTTGGAAATCATACATACTGATGTGTGTGGTCCAATGAGCATTGAGGCGCGCGGTGGTTATCATTACTTTCTCACCTTCACTGATGACTTAAGTAGATATGGGTATATTTACTTAATGAAACACAAGTTCTGAAACATTTGAAAAGTTCAAGCAATTTCAGAGTGAAGTTGAGAATCATCCTAACAAGAAGATCAAATTCCTGCGATCTGATCGAGGAGGAGAATATCTGAGTTATGAGTTTGGCAGTCACTTAAGACAATGTGGAATTGTTTCACAATTGACACCACCTGGAACACCACAGCGTAATGGTGTGTCCGAACGTCGTAATCGAACCTTATTGGATATGGTGCGATCTATGATGTCTCTTGCCGATTTGCCACTATCGTTTTGGGGTTATGCATTAGAGACAGCTGCATTCACTTTAAATAGGGCACCATCGAAATTCGTTGAGACGACGCCATATGAACTATGGTTTGGCAAGAAGCCAAAGTTGTCGTTTCTTAAAGTTTGGGGATGTGATGCTTATGTCAAAAAGCTTCAGCCTGAAAAGCTGGAACCCAAAGCGGAGAAATGCGTCTTCATAGGATACCCAAAAGAGACAGTTGGGTATACCTTCTATCTCAGATCCGAAGGCAAGTGTTTGTCGCTAAAAACGGAACATTTCTTGAGAAAGAGTTTCTCTCGAAAGAATTGAGTGGGAGAAAAATAGAACTTGATGAGGTTGTTGAACCTTTACTTCAACCAGAGAGTAGCACAGCGCAGAAAGATGTTTCTATAGAGCCTACATCGGTTGAAGAGGAAGTTAATGATGATGATCATGAAACTTCGGATCAAGTTGCTATCGAACCTCGTAGGTCGACAAGGACACGTACTGCTCCTGAGTGGTACGGCAACCCTGTCTTAGAGGTCATGTTGTTGGACAACGATGAACCTACGAGCTATGGAGAAGCGATGATGGGCCCGGATTCCGAGAAATGGTTAGAGGCCATGAAATCTGAGATGGGATCCATGTATGAAAACAAAGTTTGGGCTTTGGAAGTATTACCTAAAGGGCGAAAGGCCATTCAGAAAAAATGGATCTTTAAGAAGAAGACGGACGCGGACGGTAATGTCACCGTCTATAAAGGTCGACTTGTGGCAAAGGGTTTTTTACAAGTTCAAGGAGTTGACTACGATGAGACCTTCTCACCCGTAGCGATGCTTAAGTCTGTCAGAATCATGTTAGCAATAGCTGCCTTTTTCGATTATGAAATTTGGCAGATGGATGTCAAAACAGCGTTCCTTAATGGTTTCCTCAAGGAAGAGTTGTATATGATGCAACCAGAAGGTTTTGTCAATCCAGAGAATGCTGACAAAGTTTGCAAACTCCAGCGATCCATTTATGGACCGGGGCAAGCATCTCGGAGTTGGAATCTTCGCTTTGATGAGGTGATCAAAGCGTTCGGGTTTATACAAGTTTACGGAGAAGCTTGTATTTACAAGAAAGTGAGTGGGAGCTCTATAGCGTTTCTAATATTATATGTGGATGACATATTGCTGATTGGAAACAATATAGAACTTTTGGAAAGGGTGAAGGAATATTTGAACAAGAGTTTTTCAATGAAGGACCTAGGAGAAGCTGCTTTCATATTAGGCATCAAGATCTATAGAGATAGATCGAGACGCTTAATAGGAATTTCACAGAGCACATGCCTTGACAAAGTTTTGAAGAAGTTCAAAATGGATCAGGCCAAGAAGGGGTTCTTGCCTGTATTGCAAGGTGTGAAGTTGAGTAAGACTCAATGCCCAGTGACTGCAGAAGATAGAGAAAAGATGAGTGTCGTCCCCTATGCTTCAGCCATAGGCTCTATCATGTATGCAATGCTGGGCACAAGACCGATGTCAGCCTTGCCATAAGTATGGCCGGAAGGTTTCAAAGTGATCCAGGAATGGAACATTGGACGGCGGTCAAGAATATCCTGAAGTACCTGAAAAGGACTAAGGACATGTTTCTCGTTTATGGAGGTGATCAAGAGCTCGTCGTAAAGGGTTACGTCGATGCAAGCTTTGACACTGATCCGGATGACTCTAAGTCTCACACCCGATACGTATTTATTCTCAATGGGGGTGCGGTAAGCTGGTGCAGTTCCAAGCAGAGCGTGGTAGCTGATTCTACATGCGAAGCGGAGTACATCGCTGCCTCGGAGGCGGCAAAGGAAGGTGTCTGGATGAAGGAGTTCATGACAGATCTTGGAGTAGTGCCCAGTGCACTAAACCCAATGACTCTGTTCTGTGACAACACTGGTGGCATTGCTCCGGCCAAGGAACCAAGGTTTCACAAGAGGACCAGACACATAAAGTGACGTTTCAATTCCATCCGCGATTACATCAAGGAGGAGGACATAATAATTTGCAAAGTACACACGGATCTGAATGTCGCAGACCCGATGACTAAACCTCTTCCAAGGGCTAAACATGATCAACACCAGAACTGTATGGGTGTTAGATTCATTACAATGTAAATCACATAATGATGTGAGCTAGATTATTGACTCTAGTGCAAGTGGGAGACTGTTGGAAATATGCCCTAGAGGCAATAATAAAAGTAGTTATTATTATATTTCCTTGTTTATGATAATCGTTTATTGTCCATGCTATAATTGTATTGATTGGAAACTCAATTGCATGTGTGGATACATAGACAACACTGTGTCCCTAGTATGCCTCTAGTAGACTAGCTCGTTGATCAAAGATGGTCAACGTTTCCTGACCATAAACATGAGATGTCATTTGATAACGGGATCACATCATTAAGAGAATGATGTGATGGACAAGACCCAAACTATGAACGTAGCATATGATCGTGTCAGTTTATTGCTATTGTTTTCTGCATGTCAAGTATTTGTTCCTATGACCATGAGATCATGCAACTCACTGACACCGGAGGAATACCTTGTGTGTATCAAACGTCACAACGTAACTGGGTGACTATAAAGATGCTCTACAGGTATCTCCGAAGGTGTTTGTAGAGCTGGCATGGATCGAGACTGGGATTTGTTACTCCGTATGACGGAGAGGTATCTCAGGGCCCACTCGGTAATACAACATCACAATAAGCCTTGCAAGCAATGTGACTAAAGTGTTAGCCACGGGATCTTGTATTACGGAACGAGTAAAGAGACTTGCCGGTAACGAGATTGAACTAGGTATACAGATACCGACGATCGAACCTCGGGTAGGTAACATACCGAAGAACAAAGGGAACAACGTACGGGATTAACTGAATCCTTGACATAGAGGTTCAACCGATAAAGATCTTTGTAGAATATGTAGGAGCCAATATGGGCATCCAGGTCCCGCTATTGGTTATTGACCGTAGAGGTGTCTCGGTCATGTCTACATAGTTCTCGAACCCGCAGGGTCTGCACACTTAACGTTCGGTGACGTTTCGGTGGTATTGAGTTATGTATGGTGGTTACCGAAGGTTGTTCGGTGTCCCGGATGAGATCCCGAACATCACGAGGAGCTCCGGAATGGTCCGGAGGTAAAGATTGATATATCGGAAGTCCCGTTTTGGTCACCGGAAGAGTTTCGAGTATTTCCGGTAGTGTACCAGGAGTGCCGGGAGGGTTCCGGGGGTCCATCGGGAGGGGCCACCCACGCCGGAAGGCCACATGGGCCTTAGGGGTGGCACACCAGCCCTTAGTGGGCTGGGCAAGCCAGCCCCTAAGGGCCCATGCGCCTAGGAGATGGGAAAAAGGAAAAAGCCCAAGAGGGGGGAAGGTTTTCCAAGTAGGATTGGAATCCTACTCGGAGTAGGATTGGAGGTGGACTCCTCCACCTCCTCCTAGTTAGGCCGACCCCTAGGGGAAACCCTAGGGCGGATGCCTCCTCCCGCTCCCTCCTATATATACTAGAGGAATAGAGCCCCCAAAGACACAAGTCCACGTGCTAGTTCTCTATTCCCTAGTTTCTCGACCAAATAGATTCCGACGGTGCTTAGGCGAAGCCCTGCCGGAATAGTTCTGATGACCCACAAGTATAGGGGATCTATCGTAGTCCTTTCGATAAGTAAGAGTGTCGAACCCAACAAGGAGCAGAAGGAAATGACAGGCGGTTTTCAGTAAGGTATTCTCTGCAAGCACTGAAATTGTCGGTAACAGATAGTTTTGTGATAAGATAATTCGTAACGGGTAGCAAGTAACAAATGTAACAAAGGTGCAGCAAGGTGGCCCAATCCTTTTTGTAGCAAAGGACAAGCCTGGACAAACTCTTATATAAAGCATATGATTCGCGTTCGTTACTTTGATAATTTGATATGTGGGTGGACCGGTGCTTGGGTGCTGTCCTTACTTGGACAAGCCTCCCACTTATGATTAACCTCTCTCGCAAGCATCCGCAACTACGAAAGAAGAATTAAGATAAATCTAACCATATCATGAAACATATGGATCCAAATCAGCCCCTTACGAAGCAACACATAAACTAGGGTTTAAGCTTCTGTCACTCTAGCAACCCATCATCTACTTATTACTTCCCAATGCCTTCCCCTAGGTCCAAATAATGGTGAAGTGTCATGTAGTCGACGTTCACATAACACCACTAGAGGAGAGACAACATACATCTCATCAAAATATCGAACAAATACCAAATTCACATGATTACTTATAACAAGACTTATCCCATGTCCTCAGGAACAAACGTAACTACTCACAAAGCATATTCATGTTCATAATCAGAGGAGTATTAATTATCATTAAGGATCTGAACATATGATCTTCCACCAAGTAAACTAACTAGCATCAACTACAAGGAGTAATCAACACTACTAGCAACCCATAGGTACCAATCTAAGGTTTTGAGACAAAGATCGGATACAAGAGATGAACTAGGGTTTGGAGAGGAGATGGTGCTGGTGAAGATGTTGATGGAGATTGACCCCCTCTCGATGAGAGGATCATTGGTGATGACGATGGCTTCGATTTCCCCCTCCGGGAGGGAAGTTTCCCCGGCAGAACAGCTCCGTCGGAGCCCTAGATTGGTTCTGCCCAAGTTCCGCCTCGAGACGGCGGCGCTTCATCCCGAAAGCTCTCTTATGATTTTTCCAGGTCAAAACCCTCCATATAGCGGAAGATGGGTACCGGAGGCCTGCCAGGGGGGCCACAAGCCACAGGGGCGCGCCCCCTGGCTTGTGACCTCCTGGTGGGTCCCCTCTGGTATTTCTTTCGCCCAATATTTTTTATATATTCCAAAATAATTCTCCATAACTTTTCAGGACTTTTGGAGTTGTGCAGAATAGGTCTCTCATATTTGCTCCTTTTCCAGTCCAGAATTTCAGCTGCCGGCATTCTCCCTCTTCATGTAAACCTTGTAAAATAAGAGAGAATAGGCATAAGTATTGTACCATAATGTGTAATAACAGCCCATAATGCAATAAATATCAATATAAAAGCATGATGTAAAATGGACGTATCAACTCCCCCAAGCTTAGACCTCGCTTGTCCTCAAGCGAAAGCCGAAATCGATAAATATGTCCACATGTTTAGAGATAGAGGTGTCGATAAAATAAAATACGGACATGAAAGCATCATGGTCATCTTTAGAACAGCAACATATATTGACATATAATTTCTTATGCTAAAGTAACAATTCATTCACAAGGTAGAGTATGAATCAAGAACTCTATTGAGAACCAACAAACTATGATCTTAGTCATTGAAGCAATTCCAATTTATCATAACGTCGGAAAGATTCAATATAAGAGCTTGTAAAGCAAATCCACATACTCAACCATCTTTTAGTCTTTCATAATTGCTAACACTCACGCGGTACTGATGAGGTCAAAGCTTCAATCGGACACAGAGAAAGATAGGGGCTTATAGTTTCGCCTCCCCACTATTTACCTCAAGGGTAATGTCAACAAAATAACTCATGATCACCCACATCCGAGTGGATATATGTGTCTAGATCATTCCCCAACACATGACTCTTGCCAAGAGAGAAAGGCGAAATAAAGGAAGTGGTGAAGATCACCACGACTCTTGCATAAAGGTAAGTATTAGAAAGTAAAAGTAACAGATAGGCCCTTCGCAGAGGGAAGCAGAGGTTGTCATGCGCTTTTATAGTTGGATGCACAATCCCTTAATGCAAAAGAACGTCACTTTATATTGCCCCTTGTGATAGACAACTTTATTATGCAGTCTGTCGCTTTTATTTCTTCCATATCACAAGTTCGTATAAAGTTTATTTTCCTCACACTAATAGATCATACATATTTAGAGAGCAATTTTTATTGCTTGCACCGATGACAACTTACTTGAAGGATCTTACTCAATCCATAGGTAGGTATGGTGGACTCTCATGGCAAAACTGGGTCAAGGGTGTTGGGATGCACAAGTAGTATCTCTACTTGGTGCGGAAGTTTTGTCTGGTATGGGGTGGAAGCAAGCATCACATGTTAAAGGATCTATAACCATATAACTTCTATTCGGAAATAAGCAAACATAACCCATTATGTTGTCTTCCTTGTCCAACATCAACTTCTTAGCATATAATATTTTAATGAGTGCTCACAATCATAAAAGATGTCCAAGATAATATATTTATATGTGAACCTCTCTTTCTTTATTACTTCCTTTTAATTGCAACAATGACCAATCGCTATGTTTGTCAACTCACAACAAATTTCAATCGACATACTTCTTATATGTGAAGTCATCACTCCCCATAAGATCATCATATATACTCTTTGCTTTTATTCTATACTTCTTTCTATTACTTTTTCTCAAGATCATAGCAAGCAAGCAAAGCCCTCAACTCAAAACTACTTTTTATTATATAACTCTCGGACTTGCTTACATAGGGGGAACATAAAGCAAAACTCAAAACTAGATCACACTAAAACTTTATTCTACTAGATCAAGATATAACCAAAAGGATCGAACTAAGAAAAACGATAAAAGTAAAAGATATGATGGTGATACGATACCGGGGCACCTCCCCCAAGCTTGGAAAAAACCAAGGGGAGTGCCCATACCCATGTGTTTAGTTGTCTTTCTTCGGAGGTGGTGCTGTTGGAGTTGTTGATGAGGTTGGAAGCCTGTCTAGTTTCCTCTTAAGTATAAAATTTTGTTCCCTCAGATCGTCTACTTCCTGCTCGAGCTTCAATATCCTTTGACATAATTCTTGCTTGCTCTCCTGCAGGAAACAAGAAGGGGTAAATAGAACCTTGGGTTGTCTTCTTGTGTTTGGGAGGCTCGATTTCCTGAACTCCACGTGCATATCTCCTGATCGAGGCAGGGGGATCTCCTCTTCATCCGAGCTTTCTTCCTCATACTTGCCATCTTGTTCCTCCTCCGAGAACAATCCATAAGGATCTAAGTCCCGTTAGAGCTTAGGATTGGCAAGATAATGCGATACATAGCTCTCCCCATCGGAATCTTGGGACGACATATTGCTCTTAATCTGCTGCAGAAACAGCTCAAAACGAAAACAAGAGGTATTGTCGTGATACGAAGGTCAAAACCTTCGGGAGATTATATAATGAATTTTTACCGACCTGAAGGAGCACACCACAAGAAAACGGAGTCCGGAGGGTACACGGGGTGGCCACAAGCCACAGGGGCGCGCCCAGGGGGGTAGGGCGCGCCCCCCTGGCTTGTCGCCTCCTCGTGCACTCTTCGGACTACTTTAAATTTTCCTAATTTATTAAATATTCCAAAACGGATAAAAAATGCTATTGGAAAAGTTTTGGAGTCGGTTTGCTTACCGTAACACATACCTATTCCTTTTCGGAGTCTAAAACGTTCTGGTAGGTCTCCCTAATGTACTCCTCCGGAGTCATGGTATTGATAATATTGGTTTCAACATTTATGGGCGTACCTGAGATATAATGTTTGATTCTTTGCCCGTTTACCACCTTAGGATTTGTGCCTTCGGCGTTGTTGATCTTGATGGCACCGGAACGATATACTTCCTCAATAATGTAAGGCCCTTCCCATTTAGAGAGAAGTTTTCCTGCAAAAAATCTTAAACGAGAATTGTATAGCAAGACATGGTCACCTACATTGAATTCACGCTTTTGTATCCTTTTATCATGCCATCTCTTAACTTTTTCTTTAAACAACTTGGCATTCTCATAGGCCTGGGTTCTCCATTCATCAAGTGAGCTAATGTCAAATAACCTCTTCTCACCAGCAAGTTTGAAATCATAGTTGAGCTCTTTAATTGCCCAATAAGCTTTATGTTCTAGTTCTAGAGGTAAGTGACATGCTTTACCATAAACCATTTTATACGGAGACATACCCATAGGGTTTTTGTAAGCAG
Source organism: Elymus sibiricus (assembly GCA_039707655.1). Taxonomy (NCBI): domain Eukaryota; kingdom Viridiplantae; phylum Streptophyta; class Magnoliopsida; order Poales; family Poaceae; genus Elymus; species Elymus sibiricus. Next base: position 424,253,251 of record CM077667.1, on the reverse strand, counting down.
TTCTATAAGCCCATAATGCATCATCAAGTTTCTTAGACCAATTCTTTCTGGATCTATTAACAGTCTTCTGTAAGATCAATTTAATTTCTCTATTGCTCAATTCTACTTGACCACTAGACTGAGGATGATAAGGAGATGCAATTCTATGATTAACATCATACTTAGCAAGCAATTTACGAAAGGCACCATGAATAAAGTGTGAACCACCATCAGTCATTAAATATCTAGGGACTCCAACTCTAGGGAAAATAACTTCTTTAAGCATTTTAATACAAGTGTTATGATCAGCACTACTAGTTGGAATAGCTTCTACCCACTTAGTAACATAATCAACAGCAACTAGAATATGAGTATACCCGTTAGACTTTGGAAAAGGTTCCATATAATCAAAGCCCCAAACATCAAATGGTTCAATAACAAGTGAGTAATTCATAGGCATTTCCTGACGTCTACTAATATTACCAATTCTTTGACATTCATCACAAGACAAGACAAACTTACGAGCATCCTTGAAGAGAGTAGGCCAATAAAAAAAAGATTGTAGTACCTTATGTGCAGTTCTATCTCCAGCGTGGTGTCCTCTGTAGGCCTCGGAATGACACTTGTGAAGGATCTCTTCCTGTTCATGCTCAGGTACACAACGTCTAATAACACCATCTACTAATTTTTTTGTTTCCCATGCAATGTTCCCCAACACATAGTGTATTAAAAAAATGAATGAGATAGCTCATTGTGAAATTGTTGACCCGATCAAAATTGAATGATCCAACTTCAAATTGAGACATCAACTGATTGCGAGGCCTTAAAAATAGGGAGCTTAGTGTTATAGAGGATTAAAATAATTGAGTGAAAATTGTTGACCCGGTCAAAATCGATGACCCAATTTCAAATTGATGACCTCAATTGAATGAGAGACCTTCAATTCTAGGAAGTTTAGTTATATAGTATATGCTCTTACCAAGTGTGCAAATTCTTGGGGAGAAAAGCGAACGAGAAAGAAATAGAAAATATAATTTTGGAGTAACACACAAAGAGGCTAGCCATTAGTAGGGAACCCCTTATAAGATTTTTATACTAGTAGCGTTCACTAAACCACACGTGAGCGCTTACTTAGCTAACTACCAACGGCGTCCAGTGAATAACTGGATATTACTGTTATTTGCACACTAGCAACGCCCGTAGAAAAAAAACGTTGCTAAAGTTGTTGTCAAGGGAGCTATTGTGCCGTAGAGGACCAACATCGTTTGGCTACAACACACGCCGCTAGACGGAAGTAAATTAATAGTGTTCGCTAGTTCGGAATTGCGACAAAACGAAGTTGCATCTCCATATTGGCCCACCACATTAATGGATGTTATTTTTACGCTCATCAAACCTGAGTTCAAACCGAGTTATTTCATAAAAATCGAGATATCCGCTTTGATGTTGCTACTAATGACTAATGAATGCAAAGGATACCCAATATCATATCTTTATTTTGTTTTCACGAAAAATGGACTAAATCAAGGCAATACATGTAAAGGAGTAAAGAGGGCATAGAGGAGATCAAGTGGGAAGCACACGAGGAAGCAATAGAGTGCAAGACGACATTCCCTATTTTTTTTATTGTTTCATGTTGTTATCATACCGCTTTTACGAATTTTGGCTAGAATTTATATTGTTTCTATTTAGACTAATTGATTGACCCGGTGCCAAAGGCCAGTTCCTGTTTTATATCTTTTGTTTTTTAGGTGAAAAATTCACAAAGCCGGAATGATTTAAAAAATTATGTGGAATTTTTGTGGAACATATCTGAATTTTTGGGGAAAGAATCAACGTAAGAAGAGGCACCTGGGCCTCAATGTCCAGGGGGCACACTGTTGGGGAACGTTGCATGGGAAACAAAAAATTTCCTACGCTCACCAAGATCGATCTAGGAGATGAACATCTACGAGAGGAGAGATTGCATCTACATACCCTTGTAGATCGCTAAGCGGAAGCGTTAAGAAACGCGGTTGATGTAGTCGAATGTCTTCGCGATCCAATCACGATCCGTCCCGCGAACTCCCGATCAAGTGCCGAACGGACGACACCTCCGCGTTCAACACACGTACGGCTTGATGACGCCTTCACCTCCTTGATCCAGCGAGCGATGGTGAAGTAGTATCTTGAGATCTCCGGCACCACAACGGCGTGATGGCGGTGGTGGTGGAACTGTTCCGGCAGGGCTTCGCCAAGCACTAATGAACCAATCTAGTGGAGAAGAGTTACGAGGGAGAGGAGGGGCAGCGCCGTAGCACGTTGGGTGCGGCTGCCCTCTCTCTCCCTCTCTATATATAGGGGAAGGGGAGGAGGGGGCACCCTAGGGTTTCCCCAAGGGGCCGACGGCCAAGGGGTGCGGCCAGGGTTTGGGGTGCCCCCCCAAGGCGCCTTGCCTCCTAAGGAAAGGGGGCCGGCGGCCCTAGGGGTGAGCCCTGCCTCTAGGCCGACTCGGGCTAGGGTTTGGGCGGCGCCCAGCCCCCTAGTGGGCCGGTGCCCCCCCTCTCCTTGGCCCATGAGGCCCCAACACTTGCCGGGGCCCCCTGAAACCTCTTTCGATACTCTGTCGAATCCCCGGTACACCCCGGAACACTTTCGGACTCTGATACCCTTGGTCCTATATATCAATCTTCACCTTCGGACCATTCCGGAGTTCCTCGTCACATCCGGGATCTCATCCGGGACTCTGAACAACCTTCGGTCACCAACATAATAACTCGACTATACTTACATCGTCACCAAACGTTAATTGTGTAGACCCTGCGGGTTCGAGAACTATGCAGACATGACCGAGACACCTCTACAGTCAATAATCAATAGCAGGACCTGGATGCCCATATTGGTTCCCACATAATCTACTAAGATCTTTATCGGTCGAACCACGATGTCAAGGATTCAACAATCCCGTATATAGTTCCCTTTGTCCATCGGTATGTTACTTGCCCGAGATTCGATCGTCGGTATCTCCATACCTAGTTCAATCTCGTTACCGGCAAGTCTCTTTTCTCGTTCCGTAATACAAGATCCCGTGACTAACTCCTTAGCCACATTGCTTGCAAGCTTCTTGTGATACTATATTACCGAGTGGGCCCAGAGATACCTCTCCGTCATACGGAGTGACAAATCCCAGTCTCGATTCACGCCAACCCAACAAACACCCTCGGAGATACATGTAGAGCACCTTTATAGTCACCCAGTTACGTTGCGACGTTTGATACACACAAGGCACTCCTCCGGTGTCCGGGAGTTGCATGATCTCATGGTCATAGGAACAGATACTTGAGATGGATAAAGCAGTAGCAATAAACTAACACGATCAGATGCTATGCTTATGGTTGGGTCTTGTCCATCACATCATTCTTCTAATGATGTGATCCCGTTATCAAGTGACAACTCATGTCCATGGTCAGGAAACTTTAACCATCTTTGATCAACGAGCTAGTCTAGTAGAGGCTCACCAGGGACACAATGTTGTCTATGTATCCACACATGTATCTGTGTTTCCAATCAATACAATTATAGCATGGATAATAAACGATTATCATGAACAAGGAAATATGATAATAACTATTTTATTATTGCCTCTAGGGCATATTTCCAACAGTCTCCCACTTGCACTAGAGTCAATAATCTAGTTCACATCGCTATGTGATTTACATTGTAGTGAATCTAACACCCATAGAGTTCTGGTGTTGATCATGTTTTGCCCGTGGAAGAGGCTTAGTCAACGGGTCTGCAACATTCAGATCCGTGTGTACTTTGCAAATATTTATGTCCTCCTCCTTGATGTAATTGCGGATGGAATTGAAACGACGCTTTATGTGTCTGATCCTCTTGTGAAACCTGGGCTCTTTGGCTAGAGCAATGGCGCCAGTGTTATCACACAAGAGTGTCATCGGATCCAGTGCACTGGGCACAACTCCGAGATCTGTCATGAACTACTTCATCCAGACTCCTTCCTTCGCCGCTTCCGAAGAAGCGATGTACTCCGCTTCACATGTAGAATCTACTACCACGCTTTGCTTGGAACTGCACCAGCTTACCGCTCCACCGTTCAGAATAAATACGTATCCGGTTTGGGACTTAGAGTCATCTGGATATGTATCAAAGCTAGCATCGACGTAACCCTTTACGACAAGCTCTTGATCACCACCATAAACGAGAAATATTTCCTTAGTCCTTTTCAGGTAATTAAGGATATTCTTGACCGCTGTCCAGTGCTCCACTCCAGGATCACTTTGAAACCTCCCTGCCATACTTATGGCGAGGCTGACATCTGGTCTAGTGCACAACATCGCATACATAATATAGCCTATGGCTGAAGCATAGGGGATGACACTCATCTTTTCTCTATCCTCTATAATCGCCGGGCATTGAGTCTTACTCAAGTTCACACCTTGTAAGACAGGCAAGAACCCCTTCTTCGACCGATCCATTTTGAACTTCTTCAAAACCTTATCAAGATATGTGCTTTGTGAAAGTCCTATTAAGCGTCTCAATCTATCTCTATAGATCTTGATGCCTAATATGTAAGCAGCTTCTCCGAGGTCTTTCATTGAAAAACTCTTATTCAAATATATCTTCACGCTTTCTAAAAGTTCTATATTGTTTCCAGTCAGCAATATGTCATCCACATATAATATCAGAAACGCTATAGAGCTCCCACTCACTTTCTTGTAAATACAAACGCTTTGATCACCTCAACTTGTATGAACCCAAACGCTTTGATCACCTCATCAAAGCGAAGATTCCAACTCCGAGATGCCTGCACCAGTCCATAAATGGATCGCTGGAGCTTGCACACTTTGTCAGCATTTTTAGGATCGACAAAACCTTCTGGTTGCATCATATACATCTCTTCCTTAAAGAAACCATTAAGGAACGCTGTTTTGATGTCCATCTGCCAAATCTCGTAATCGAAAAATGCAGCTATTGCTAATATGATCCTAACGGACTTAAGCATCGCTACGGGAGAGAAAGTCTCATCGTAGTCAACTCCTTGAACTTGTGAAAACCCTTTTGCAACAAGTCGAGCTTTATAGATGGTGACATTACCGTCCGCATCCGTATTTTTCTTAAAGATCCATTTATTCTGTATGGCCTTACGATCATATGGTAAGTCCTCCAAAGACCACACTTTGTTCTCATACACGGATCCTATCTCGGATTTCATGGCCTCTAGCCATTTGTTGGAATCCGGGCCCACCATCGCTTCTTCATAGCTCGTAGGTTCACTGTTGTCTAACAACATGACCTCCAAGACAGGATTACCGTACCACTCAGGGGCGGTACGATTCTTTGTCGACCTACGAGGCTCAGTAGTAACTTGATCTGAAGTTTCATGATCATCATCATTAGCTTCCTCTTCACTTGGTGTAGGCGCCTGATACGTCTCCAACGTATCTATAATTTTTGATTATTCCATGCTATTATATTATCTGTTTTGGATGTTTTATATGCATCAATATGCTATTTTATATTATTTTTGGGACTAACCTATTAATCTAGAGCCTAGTGCCAGTTTCTGTTTTTTCCTTGTTTTTGAGTATTGCAGATAAGGAATATTAAACAGAGTCCAAACGGAATAAAATCTTCGGAATGATTTTTCTTGGACCAGAAGAAACCCAACAGGCTTGGAGATGAAGGCAGGAGACCTGCCGTGGCGTCACAAGCCACCAGGGCGCGCCCTAGGGGGGGGGCTGGCTTGTGGCCCCATGGCAGCCCTGCTAACCCTATTCTTCGGCCTATAAATTCCCAAATATTCCCCGGATACCAAAGAGAGCGACGAAAATACTTTTCCACCGCCGGAAGCCTCTGTTCCCGTGAGATCCAATCTTGGAGCCTTTTCCGGTAATCTGCCGGAGGGGGATTCGATCACGGAGGGTATCTACATCAACTTCATTGCCCCTCCGATGATGCGTGAGTAGTTTACCACAGACCTTCGGGTCCATAGCTAGTAGCTAGATGGCTTCTTCTCTCTCTTTGTTCTTCAATACCATGTTCTTCATGATCTTCATGGAGATCTATCCGATGTAATACTCTTTTGCGGTGTGTTTGTCGAGATACGATGAATTGTGGGTTTATGATCAGCTTATCTATGAATATTATTTGAATCTTCTCTGAATTCTTATATGCATGATTTCATATCTTTGCAAGTCTCTTCGAGTTATTGGTTTGGTTTAGCCAACTAGATTGGTAATTCTTGCAATGGGAGAAGTGTTTAGTTTTGGGTTCAATCTTCCGGTGTCCTCACCCAGTGACAAAGTAGGGGTAGCGAGGCACGTATTTGTATTGTTGCCATCGAGGATAAAAAGATGGGGTTTTCATCATATTGCTTGAGTTTATCCCTCTACATCATGTCATCTTACCTAATGCGTTACTCTGTTCTTCAAGAACTTAATACTCTAGATGCAGGCAGGAGTCGGTCGATGTGTGGAGTAATAGTAGTAGATGCAGAATCGTTTCGGTCTACTTGACACGGACGTGATGCCTATATGCATAATCATTTCCTTGGATATCTTCATAATTATTCGCTTTTCTATCAATTGCTCGACAGTAATTTGTTCACCCACCGTATTATTTTCCTTCATGAGAGAAGCCTCTAGTGAAACCTATGGCCCCCGGGTCTATTTTCCACATTATATTTTCAGATCTATAAACCAAAAATACCAAAAATACCTCGCTGCATTCTTTTTACTTTTGTTTTACTTTTCGTTTTAGCAATCCTATCTATCTATCTCTATTAGATCTCATCCTTGCAAATAACCGTGAAGGGATTGACAACCCCTTTATAGCGTTGGGTGCAAGTGTTTGATTATTTGTGTAGGTACATATATTGGGGACTTGCTTGTATCTCCTACTGGATTGATACCTTGGTTCTCAACAACTGAGGGAAATACTTATCTACTTTGCTGCATCACCCTTTCCTCTTCAAGGGAAAACCAACGCATGCTCAAGAAGTAGCAAGAAGGATTTCTGGTGCCGTTGCCGGGGAGATCTACATCAAGCCTACCAAGTACCCATCACAAACTCATCTCTTGCATTTACATTATTTGCCATTTGCCTCTCGTTTTCCTCTCCCCCACTTCTAAAACGATTTTCAGAAAAACCAAAAAGATTTGCCTTTTTATTCGCCCTTCTTCCGTTCGTCTTTTTGTTTGCTTGTGTGCTAGATCTATTCGTTGCTACTATGTCTGAATCGGGGAAGGTTATCATTGAAAATCTTGAGGGTATTGCTAGTACTAATCTTGAGGAAAATTTTGAATCTTGCTCTCTAGATCATGAAACTGAACCTCCTCCTAATTATAAAGCTAAAACTTTTCAAGTGGGAGATGGGAATATTATTGGGAAGAGTGTTATTCAAGAGTTCTTTGATTCGACGAGAGTGATGCCTATGAATAAGAGCTCTATTCTTCTTAGCACAAATTGTTATGCGGACGCTATTGTCATGCTCATTGAAAAATTGGAGAAAAAATTTGTGCACGTTCATCCTGCTTTGCAAAAGGTGTTTTATGAACTTCCCAATATTAATCATCCTAAAGCTAAAAAGATTGCTACTATCATCCTTATGCGTGAATTTGATTTTATCATACAAGAAGCTAGGGAGATTTTTCCTTTCTATAATAAAGACGTTGAACACCCTCCAATTGAAGAAATTCTCCATGATAAAGAAACCTTGCGTAGTCTAGAATCTAGAGACTATCAATCTTATAGTGAAAATCTTAGGAGGAGAGTCCCCTACGCGGAAGTCACTCAAATCTTGTACCTTGAGACTTATGATGAATTTGATTGGTTAACTAGGGGAATTTTTGTTGGGTATAAGGATGATTTGTTGGAAAAGATGGCTACGGAACCCGTTAGAAATAGGATACGTGTTTTATACGATGACATCTATGGTGATGATCCAGATTACGGGTTTATGAATGTCAAAATTACTAGTCAAAGTTCTTTTCATGAATTAAGTTCCCCTACTAGGAGGGAAATAAAGGAAAGGATAGATCATTTAGGAAAGCTTTTGATGGTTTGATCAAGTATGGATTGCATACCAAAGATGACAATACCTAGATCTATTGCGTTATGCCTAGCTAGGGGCGTTAAACAATAGCGCTTGTTGGGAGGCAACCCAATTTTATTTTTATGCTTTTGTTTTTCCTTCTGTTTTTGAGTGTTTTACACATTATTACCTCCGTAGTAATTGTGTTTTCTTGTTTAAATTAGTGTTTGAGCCACGTAAGACCTTTGGGATGGTCTACGGTGTTTGTGATTTGATTTTGCTGAAAAACAGAAACTTTTGCTCTCAGTCCAGGAATTTTGTAAATTCACTGGAACGTGATTTTGATCTGAAATTTTTACACAAGATTTATATACAAATTTCCCTGATTTTCCTAATTTTTCAGAATTTTTGGAGTTACAGAAGTATTCGAAGTCTATAGATTGCTACAGACTGTTCTGTTTTAGACAGATTCTGTTTTCTTTGTGTTGTTTGCTTATTTTGATGTATCTATGGGTTGTATCGGGGGGTATGAACCATGGAGAAGTTGGAATACAGTAGATATTACACCAGTATAAATAAAGAATGAGTTCACAACAGTACCTAAAGTGGTGATTTATTTTTCTTATACTAACGGATCTCATGAGTTTTCTGTTGAGTTTTGTGTTGTGAAGTTTTCAAGTTTTGGGTAAAGATTTGATGGACTATGGAATAAGGAGTGGCAAAAGCCTAAGCTTGGGGATTCCCAAGGCACCCCAAGCCATATTCAAGGATACCAAAAAGCCTAAGCTTGGGGATGCCCCGGAAGGCATCCCCTCTTTCGTCTTCAATCCATCGGTAAATTTACTTGAGGCTATATTTTTATTCACCACATGATATGTGTTTTGCTTGGAGCATCTTGTATGATATGAGTCTTTGCTTTTTAGTTTGCCACAATCATCCTTGCTGCACACATCTTTTGAGAGAGACACGCTGAATCGTGAATTTATTAGAATACTCTATGTGCTTCACTTATATCTTTTGAGCTAGGCAATGTTGCTCTAGTACTTCACTTATATCTTTATAGAGCATGGTGGTGTTTTATTTTATAGAAATTATTGAACTCTCGTACCTCACTTATATTATTTTGAGAGTCTTTAAACATCATGGTAATTGGTTTAGGTTATGAATTTAGTCCTAATATAATGGGCATCCAAGAGGGATATAATAAAAACTTTCATATAAAGGGCATTGAATACTATGAGAAGTTTGATTCCTTGCATATAGTTTTGAGATATGAAGATGGTAATATGAGAGTCATGCTAGTGAGTAATTGTGAATTGGAAGAGATACTTGTGTTAAAGTTTGTGATTCCCGTAGCATGCACGTATGGTGAACCGTTATGTAACGAAGTCGGAGCATGATTTGTTTAATGATTGTCAACCTTTGTGTGAGGGTCGGGAGCGCGCGATGGTTAACTCCTACCAACCTCTCCCCTAGGAGCATGCGTCTAATGCTTTGCTTCGATAACTAATAGACTTTTGCAATAAGTATGTGAGTTCTTTATGACTAATGTTGAGTCCATGGATTATACGCACTCTCACCCTTCCACCTTTGCTAGCCTCTCTAGTACCGCGCAACTTTCGCCGGTGCATTAAACCCACCTTCCTCAAAACAGCCACCATATACTTTCCTCAAAACAGCCACCATACCAACCTGTTATGGCATTTCCATAGCCATTCCGAGATATATTGCCATGCAACTTCCACCGTTCCGTTTTTCATGACACGCACCATCACTTTCATATTGCATATAGAGTCATATTTTGTTCTAGGTATCGAGTTGTAATTTTTGAGTTGTAAGTAAATAAAAGTGTGACGATTTTCATTATTAGAGCATTTGTCCCGTGAGAGAAAAGGATGATGGAAGCTATGAATCCCTCACAAGTTGGGATGAGTCTCCGGACTTTACAAATAATAAAAGAGGCCAGCGAAGCCCAAATAAAAAAAATAGGCCAAAGATGCCCACCAAAAAAAAAGAAAAAAAATGATGAGAGAAAGAGAGAAGGGACAATGCTACTATCTTTTTCCACACTTGTGCTTCAAAGTAGCACCATAATCTTCATGATAGAGAGTCTCCTATTTTGTCACTTTCATATAACTAGTGGAATTTTTCATCTTATGCACAACCACTTAGTTTTCTTTTTGAGCTTTCATACACTTATAGCTCTAGTGTATCCGTTGCATGGCAATCCCACTCACTCACATTGATATCTATTGATGGGCATCTCCATAGCCCGTTGATACGCCTAGTTGATGTGAGACTATCTTCTCCTTTTTCCTAACAACCTCCACCATATTATATTCCACCTATAGTCCTATATCCATGGCTCACGCTCATGTATTGCGTGAGAGTTGAAAAGGTTTGAGAACATAAAAGGTGTGAAACAATTGCTTGACTTGTCATCGGGGTTGTACATGATTTAGATACTTTGTGTGGGGAAGATGGAGCATAGCCAGACCATATGATTTTGTAGGGATAACTTTCTAAGGCCATGTTATTTCGAAAGGACGCAATTGCCTTGTTGGTATGCTTGAAGTATTACTGTTTTTATGTCAATATTAGAGTTTTGTTTTGAATCTTATGGATCTGAATATTCATGCCACAATAAAGAATATTACATGGATAAATATGTTAGGTAGCATTCCACATCAAAAATTCTGTTTTTATCATTTACCTACTCGAGGACGAGCAGGAATTAAGCTTGGGGATGCTTGATACGTCTCCAACGTATCTATAATTTTTTATTGTTCCATGTTATTATATTATCTGTTTTGGATGTTTTATATGCATTAATATGCTATTTTATATTATTTTTGGGACTAACCTATTAATCTAGAGCCTAGTGCCAGTTTCTGTTTTTTCCTTGTTTTTGAGTATTGCAGATAAGGAATATTAAACGGAGTCCAAATGGAATAAAATCTTCGGAATGATTTTTCTTGGACCAGAAGAAACCCAGCAGACTTGGAGATGAAGGCAGGAGACCTGCCGTGGCGTCACAAGCCACCAGGGCGCGCCCTAGGGGGGGGGCGCCCTGGCTTGTGGCCCCACGACAGCCCTCCTAACCCTATTCTTCGGCCTATAAATTCCCAAATATTCCCTGGATACCAAAGAGAGCGACGAAAATACTTTTCCGCCGCCGGAAGCCTCTGTTCCCGTGAGATCCAATCTTGGAGCCTTTTCCGGTAATCTGCCGGAGGGGGATTCGATCACGGAGGGCATCTACATCAACTCCATTGCCCCTCCGATGATGCGTGAGTAGTTTACCACAGACCTTCGGGTCCATAGCTAGTAGCTAGATGGCTTCTTCTCTCTCTTTGTTCTTCAATACCATGTTCTTCATGATCTTCATGGAGATCTATCCGATGTAATACTCTTTTGCGGTGTGTTTGTCGAGATCCGATGAATTGTGGGTTTATGATCAGCTTATCTATGAATATTATTTGAATCTTCTCTGAATTCTTATATGCATGATTTCATATCTTTGCAAGTCTCTTCGAGTTATTGGTTTGGTTTGGCCAACTAGATTGGTAATTCTTGCAATGTGAGAAGTGCTTAGTTTTGGGTTCAATCTTGCGGTGTCCTCACCCAGTGACAAAGTAGGGGTAGCGAGGCACGTATTTGTATTGTTGCCATCGAGGATAAAAAGATGGGGTTTTCATCATATTGCTTGAGTTTATCCCTCTACATCATGCCATCTTACCTAATGCGTTACTCTGTTCTTCATGAACTTAATACTCTAGATGCAGGCAGGAGTCGGTCGATGTGTGGAGTAATAGTAGTAGATGCAGAATCGTTTCGGTCTACTTGACACGGACATGATGCCTATATGCATAATCATTGCCTTGGATATCTTCATAATTATTCGCTTTTCTATCAATTGCTCGACAGTAATTTGTTCACCCACCGTATTATTTTCCTTCATGAGAGAAGCCTCTAGTGAAACCTATGGCCCTCGGGTCTATTTTCCACATTATATTTTCAGATCTATAAACCAAAAATACCAAAAATACCTCGCTGCATTCTTTTTACTTTTGTTTTACTTTTCGTTTTAGTAATCCTATCTATCTATCTCTATCAGATCTCATCCTTGCAAATAACCGTGAAGGGATTGACAACCCCTTTATAGCGTTGGGTGCAAGTGTTTGATTATTTGTGTAGGTACATCTATTGGGGACTTGCTTGTTGAGGGAGTCCTAGTTTAAGGGGTCCTCGGATAGCCGACCTGTTACTTATGGGCCGGACTATATGGGCCACTTGCCGAATACTAGATGGATTGAAGACCCTGTCTCCAGGAAGGAAGCTTCGAGGATCGTGGCTTGTCCTCCACGTTTTGAGTAGTAAATAGGCATGTTTATCCCTTCGACGTGTAACCGACCATGTGTAAACCCTAGGTACCCTCGGCGTCTATATAAGCCGAAGGGTTTTAGGTTGTAGAGCAACATAACTCATCTAGGGTTTTAGCTACTTGATCTCGAGGTAGATCAACTCTGTAATCCTCATATCATCAATATAATCAAGCAAGACGTAGGGTATTACCTCCGTAGGAGGGCCCGAACCTGGGTAAAACCTTGTACCCTTCGTCTCTTGTTACCATCGATCCAAGTCTCACAGCTCGGGACCCCCTACCCGAGATCCGCCGGTTTTGACACCGACATTGGTGCTTTCATTGAGAGTTCCGCTGTGATCACCAGAAGGAATCGATGGCTCGCTTTGTCACCAACAACAAGATCTATGCCCGGGGGACTCTTGCCCCGGATCAGATCCTCGCGAGCGACGACACCTCGTCGCGCGCTTACCCGATCGGCCACCAACGCCAGATCGAAAGCTTTCCCCCTGACCAAGGGATCAGGTTCGGGACCCTAGAGTTCGCAGCTGATTCCCGGGGAGGACTTGTACTGATGGAATCCTTGACCCCTATGGAGAAGCCCGCAGATCCTGACGCCTCGGCGCCGAATACATCGGGCCTCGTCTCCGGAGATGAAGTTGCTATCTCCGGGCCGTCTGGACCAGCCGGTCCGGTCGTTGCGACCGGATCTGCCATGGTTGAACAGAATCCGAGACCGCTCTCGCGCGACTCTGGAACTGCGACGCCGCATATCGACCCCACTCGCTTCAGCGACACGCATCCCACCATCGCCTCATTTCTCAAAGAGTTGTTTGATCGGATGGAGACTATGCGAATGGCCGATGACCAGACCCCGGTCTATGACCGGCTCGGGCTTAAATCTGACGATAGGGAGATTCACATCCCCACGGTCACCCACCTTGTCGCCACCGTCGATTGTCCGGCGGGGGGCTCGACCTCCCAGCTACCGGAGTTAAAAATGGTTTATACTCCAATCTCCGATCACCGAAACCTTGCTTACAACCCAGACTCTGGCGTTCGCTCTGGAAACAGTCCGGTATCGGTCCCTGATCTATCACACAGTTCGGAATCCGTGATTCCGAACTCCCACCGTGGCGTGGAGTCAAACCTTCTCCCACCCACCTCCCAAGCCGATGACTCGAGCATCGCATCAGAACCCAAGCCTTCGGACTTACCGGACATTGTACATTTATCAGGGGAGTCGATTCATCATTACTGGGCTAGACTACTACTTGCCCGAAGCAAAGTACGGGGCCTTAGGGATCAAGAGGTCATGGCAACCTTCAAACGTAACTGCCACGACAAAGGGATTCTCAATGCCCTGGCGCGGCGGCACATTAGTAACTTTACCGAGCTGTCCATTTTGGTACAGAAGTATTGTGCCATGGAAAGTGCTTGGCAAGCCGAGCGGCTATTTTCGGAGCCAACCTTTACCGAATACCCTAGAGGAGATCGGCAAAAGAGGATACCTCCGAACCGGCCAGCCAAACTTGAGCCCGCCAAGAAGAGGAACAGGCCCCTTTCAGGGGTCAGTACTGTCCTGGATGGACTACTGGATAAACCTTGCCCTATCCACTCCGTATTGCTGAACACAGCCTTAGAGCTTGCTGGGTCGTCAGGCAGATCGCGAAAAGCGGTGAATCCATTCTTGGGGCACCACCGCCGAACAGGCGCTCAATAGTGCCATTAGAATATAACGCCGAAGTCCTGACGATCTACGAAACGTTCCCCTCGAGGAACCGGAGGAAAAGAGCTCTTAAAGAACTCGAACAGGTATATCACGTGGCAGCAAACAGCGCATGGGCAGACATACCTATCACCTTCGGAGATGCTGACCGACCAGCCATTCTTCCCGGTCATTCACCGGCCGCACTAGTCCTGAACCCCATCATCGATGGCTTCAGGTTACACAAAGTGCTAATGGACGGCGGCAGTGGTTTAAACCTAATCTACGAGGATACTCTATAAAAAATGCAGTTCGACCGATCTCGCATCGAGCATAGCAACACAACTTTCCGGAGAATAATCCCGGGGAAGGAGGCGCGCTGTTCAGGATGTATCACCCTGGACGTAGTGTTCGGCACACCCGACAACTACCGCTCCGAAGAACTTCTCTTCCATATCGTGCCCTTCCCCAGCGGCTACCACGCCTTATTGGGACATGACGCCTTCACAAAATTCCAGGCTATACCACATTACGGGTATATGAAACTTAAGATGCCAGGACCAAACGGGGTGATCACAACCTCCAGTGATCCGAATATAGCCCTTCGGTCCGAAAATAAAACAGCAGCGCTTGCCCTCGAGGCTTTAGCTGAGACCTTTGCTGTGGAAGAGCTGACCGAACTCCGGTCAAAAGTAGACAAGGACGATGTGATCCTCAGCAAGAGGCCCAAACCGACGTCCTTCAAACTAGCAAAGGAAATCGTTAAATTTCAAGTGCATCCGACAGACCCCACCAAGACAGCGTCCACCGGAGCTCAGCTCGACCCCGTAGTGGACGAAGCGCTGCGAGCTTTCTTACGAGAAAACTGGGATATCTTCGCCTGGCATCCTTCCGATATGCCTGGCATCCCACGGCGGCTGGCAGAACATAGTCTGAACATCATCGCAGGCTTTAAGCCCGTCAAGCAGACTCTGCGCCGCTTTTCCAAGCCCAAATGACAAGCTATGGGTGAAGAATTGGCTAAATTACTAGAGGCCGGATTCATTCGGGACATTAAGCACCCCGAATGGTTGGCAAACCTGGTTATGGTACCAAAGAAAGATAAATCATGGCGGCTGTGCGTCGACTTTAAAGACCTCAACAAAGCCTGCCCTAAGGACCCATTCCCACTACCACGCATAGACCAGATCATCGACGCCACAGCCGGACACGACTCGTTGTGTTTCCTCGATGCTTATTCCGGATACCATCAAATTAAAATGAAGGAATCCGATCAAGCAGCAACCGCATTCATCACCCCTTACAGACCATTTTGCTTCAACACAATGCCTTTCGGGCTAAAGAACGCTGGAGCTACATACCAGCGTATGATCCAGACCTGCCTCGAAAAATAGGTTGGCAAAACAGTCGAGGCGTACATTGACGATGTGGTCATTAAAACCAAACACGTCCGCCATTTGATTGACGATTTAAGGCAAACCTTTGCCAGCCTACGCGAATACGATATTCGGCTCAACCCGGAGAAGTGTGTATTCGGAGTTCCCGCTGGTAAATTGCTTGGATTCATCGTTTCCCATAGAGGAATAGAAACGAATCCGGCCAAGATCTGTGCCTTATCAGAACTTGTAGTTCCCACAGAGCTAAAGCATGTCCAAAGGTTGGCGGGTTGCATGGCGGCGTTAAGTCGCTTTATCTCCCACCTCGGTGAAAAAGCTTTACCGCTGTATAAATTGCTGAAACGGACCAAGAATTTTGAATGGACCGACGAAGCAAAAGCTGCGTTAGAAGAAATTAAGACACTCCTGGCAAGTAACCCCATACTCACAGCACCAGGCGCGGATGAGCCCATGTTATTATACATATCGGCCACTAACCAAGTCGTTAGCGCAGTGCTCGTCGTCGAACGAGAGGAGGAGGGACACAAATTCCAGATACAGAAGCCGGTCTATTACGTGTCGGAAGTACTAATGCAATGCAAGTCCAGATACCCGCACTACCAGAAGATAGCCTATACAGTATTTATGGCATCACAGAAACTAAGACACTACTTCCAAGCGTGTTCGGTCACGGTGGCCTCCGAAGTACCCCTGAATGATATAATCGATAACAGGGACGCCACCGGCCGCATAGCCAAATGGGCCATTGAGCTCCTTCCTTTTGAGATTACCTACAAACCATGCCGAGCTATTAAATCTCAGGTGTTGGCAGATTTCCTCGCCGAATGGACAGAAGCCGAGCTCCCCAGGGAATATAGTACATACTCCCATTGGACGATGTACTTCGATGGATCCAAAACTCTGGCCGGACTGGGGGCTGGAGTTGTTCTCACATCCCCCACAGGTGACAACGTTCGATACGTGTTGCAGATCATGTATGCCGACTCCAACAATGCAGCCGAATACGAAGCCCTCTTACACGGTCTTCAGATGGCAGCCTCAATGGGTGAGGGAGTCCTGGATTAAGGGGTCCTCGGGAGGCCGACCTATTTCCTATGGGCCGGACTGTATGGGCCGTTCGCCGGACACTGGATGGATCGAGGGTCTTGTCTCCAGGATGGAAGCCTCAAGGATCGTGGCGTGTCCTCCAAGTTTAAAGTAGTGAATAGGCATGTTTATCCCTTCGACGTGTAACCGACCATGTGTAAACCCTAGGTACCCTCGGCGTCTATATAAGCCGAAGGGTTTTAGGTTGTAGGCCAACAGAACTCATCTAGGGTTTAGTTACTTGATCTCGAGGTAGATCAACTCTATAATCCCCATACAATCAATATAATCAAGCAGGACGTAGGGTATTACCTCCATAGGAGGGCCCGAACCTGGGTAAAACCTTGTCCCCTTCGTCTCTTGTTACCATCGATCCAAGTCTCACAGTTCGGGACCCCCTTACCCGAGATCTACCGGTTTTGACACTGACATTGGTGCTTTCATTGAGAGTTCCGCTGTGATCGCCAGAAGGAATCGATGGCTCGCCTAGTCATCAACGAAGAGGTCCGCAATCCGGGCAATTTTGTCCCCGGACAGATCTTCGCTTTCGGCAGCGTTGTGCTACATGCCGACTCGACCGGCCATCTAGGCCGCGTCGGAAGTTTTGCCCCTGATCAAGAGGTCAGATTCGGGAACTTAGAGTTCTCCGTAGACTCTCGAGGTGATCTGTCACTAACCGGGCTTGCAGTCTTGCCTACCATGCCCGAAGATTCTAAGGCTTTAACCCCAGATCCATCTTTCGGCTCTGCCCACGGGATCTACCCCGGCGAGGGCCCGACTGTTAGTCCGGATCAGGTCATAGCGCCCGACGTTCGGACATCAGTTCTTGCCGAACACTCTCCCTGCACGGATGCATCGGAGGTTCACTACGGAAGCTCTGGGCAGACCGGTCCGATCGAACTCTCAATACTCGATGAGGCTCTAGATCGGATCTCGTCGGTGATGATCAACGACGACCCAAACCCGATCTGTTCTCAGATCGGGCGCCAGACGGGTCAGGACGGATTTTTCGTCCCACCCACCACCCACTTGATAGCCACTGTCAAGGATTTAACCGACATGCTAGACTATGCCTCCGAGGAGGCAGAGTACATGGATGAGGAGGATCACGCCCTCACCCCCGCTAAGACCGGGCAGCGGACGGCCACCTCCACATACGACGTCTACATGGTGGACACTCCGAAAAATGACGGCGATAAATCGGATGAAGCGTCGTCAAGACGCCGAAAGCCGCATAAACGGTCAAAAGGAAAAAAGGGGTGGAAATCTATCGATGGCACCGGGAACGAAGATACCCCGGAAGACCTCGGTGATCCCGAAAACCCCGAACACCCGTTAGAGGGTCAGGAGAGACCGGAAGACCGACGCGACCCCGATGATCTAGATGATCCCGAGGACGACGAATACCTCCGCTCTATCGAGGGGGAGGATAATGCAGAAGCCGATGACTTCGCCGTCCCCGACAATCCAGCAGATCAGGAACTATTCAGGCAACAGCTCATAGCCACAGCCCGCAGCCTGAAAGCAAAAGAACGGCAGCTTAAGGCCGAACAAGACAACCTCAACGATCGATGGACGAGAGTCCTCTCGGCTGAGGAGGGATACGGCACCGGTCTATCGGACCCGCCTAAGAGTTATCCATGCAGAAGGCTGCTGCCACAGTTCGACGACGAGCTCTCTGATACGCCGTCTCCCAAGCATACCCCATACGACAAGCCAGACCGCCCGCCTCGAGGACGAGACATGACGGCTGACGATACCGGTTATAGGCTGACGATACCCCATAGACGGGGAAAGGAGCCACTAGAGCCCGATGACAGGTTCGACCTGCGACACGACCTGGATTACAGAGCAGGTCGTACGCGATCCATTTACGGATCCAGAGGATACTCACCCGATCGACGGGAAGGGCACCGTCCTCGGTTCGACCGCGACAATGAAGATCGGGAACGAACCCGAGCTAGGACAGACACCGATCACCGGCGCGTCATAGCTCGGGTCAGAGGCGCCGCCCACCCACTGTGCTTCACGGACGAGGTAATGCAGCATCAGTTCCTGGAAGGGTTTAAGCCCGTAAACATAGAGCAATACGATGGGACAACTGACCCAACCGTATGGATCGAGGATTTCCTCCTCCACATCCACATGGCGCGAGGAGATGACCTCCACGCCATCAAGTACTTACCCCTGAAGCTCAAGGGGCCAGTTCGGCACTGGTTAAATAGCCTCCCCGAAAACTCTATTGGGTGTTGGGAGGACCTAGAAGAGGCATTCCGATCTAACTTCCAGGGCACTTATGTTTGGCCGCCGGACTCCTCCGATCTAAGCAACGTCGTTCAGAAGCCAGGAGAGTCCGCGCGGCTATTCTGGAACCGTTTCTTGACCAAGAAAAACCAGATCGTAGACTGCCCGGACGCCGAAGTTATAGCCTCCTTCAGGCATAATATTCGGGATGAATGGCTGGCTCGACAGCTCGGCCAGGACAAACCCAGGACAATGTCCGCCCTCACATCACTCATGACCCGCTTCTGCGCGGGCGAGGATAACTGGCTAGCTAGACGTAGCCACAACCCCGAAGACCCCGGAACCTCTGAAGTTCGGGATGGAAACGGGAAACCGAAGCGCAACAAGCACAAGCGCCGGCACAACAATAGTGATGCCGATGACACGGCTGTCAACGCCGGCTTCCGCAATTCCCGCTCTGGGAAGCGGAAGAAGCCTCCTAAAGGCAAACACGACGGACCCACCCCGCTGGACAAGATACTGGAGAGGCCTTGCCAGATCCACGGCACTCAAGACAAGCCCGCCAATCACACCAACCCTAACTGCTGGGTCTTCAAACAGGCCGGCAAGCTCGCAACCGAGGACCAAGGCAAGAGCCCACACAGCGAGGACGAGGATGAGCCTCGTGGTTCGATCGGTGGCGGACAAATGAAATTCCCTCCAGAGGTGAAAATAGTAAACATGATATACGCCACCCATATACCAAAAAAGGAGAGGAAGCGCGCCCTTTGAGATGTCTACGCCATAGAGCCTGTAGCCCCGAAGTATAACCCATGGTCGGCATACCCGATCACCTTCGATCGACGTGACCATCCGACCAGTATCCGTCATGGGGGTTCGGCCGCACTCGTCCTAGACCCGATCATAAACGGGTACCACCTCACTAAAGTCCTAATGGACGGTGGAAGTAGCCTCAATCTGATTTACTCAGATACGGTGAAAAAGATGGGCATAGATCCGTCAAGGATCAAGCCCAGTCACACTACCTTCAAAGGAGTGACCCCAGGCGTTCAAGCCCGGTGCACAGGCTCTGTAAGCCTGGAAGTAGTGTTCGGCTCGCCCGATAACTTTCGAAGCGAGGACTTGATCTTCGACATCGTACCTTTCCGCAGCGGCTATCACGCCTTGCTCGGCCGTACAGCGTTCGCTCGCTTTAACGCCGTTCCACACTACGCATACCTCAAGCTCAAGATGCCTGGCCCCAGGGGGGTCATTACTGTCAATGGCAACACAGAGCGCTCCCTCCGAACTAAGGAACATGCGTTGGCCTTGGCGGCCGAATTCCACTACACCGATGATTGGCAAGCGCCGACATCCGCCGTAAAGGCACCCAAGGCTAGGAAGCAAGCTCGGTCTCAATCCGAAGCACCAGCACCTTCCTCTCCCAGTAAATAGGGACTCGCCCCCCATCGCACGGCCCTAGAACCTGCAAAGTACGTGCCAAGAAGGCACAACTTCGCGCTTAAAATTCCATGGGCAGCGGTGGGGTAAAACTATTAAAGGGTAAAGTGTCCGGTTAGACCGAACTATCACCATCGACATGTCTTTGGACACACTACGGGTACCATAAAGTACCCGCTACGGCATAAAGCTCGTCCATGTTTCGGCAACTTCTCAAGGCTTTTTCTCCAGAGTCCGCTCGCCGAATACCACACCCATAACGGTGTACAACTCTTCGGGAGACGCAGGAGCGGACAAGCGACAGGGCACATCAAGGACGTCAGGTCACCTATCGAAGACCCCTGATACAACCCCTCCTGTAAGATTTATATTTTTAATACCTACAAAACAGTTGTACCACCAATTTGAATAATAAGAGTTGTTGAGTAAAATACAGATATATCCTATAGTATCTTTTTGCTGTCCCTTTTCGGAACACTCCCTATTTTCTCCCTCTTCTTGCGAACCTGTTTGGTATACTCTACGATGCAACCGGCTAATAGACCGGGGGCTCGACCTTAAAAATCGCCCAAATCACAACTGATTTAGTGTTCGGCGTCTTGGAATCCCGCTTTATATGCATTAGTTCCGAACTATGTCTTGGGTCAATAGTTGGGTTGCCCGGCTCCTGTGCTTGCCCCTTTATGTTCCGCTCGTTCGGCTAAAGGGGCAAAGGGAGCACCACTGCGATTGTGCTTCCGGCTAGTCTGGTCAAGCACCTCAGTGGAGAAAGATGAAAACTGACTGTCATGGTATGCGAGAACCGGTCTGCGAATCCGAGCTTAACTAGATCTCGTCAGAGGTTATTCCGTGTCATACGATGGGTTTGGTATTAGTACAAACCAGGTGATATAGGCTTCGGTCACGGTTATTCCGAACATCACGAACCTTGGGGGCTAGTCATCAGCCTCCCGCACTCCTTTCTCGCGCCCCTACGGCTAAGTGAAAGTAATAAAGCATCATAGTCCGATTGCCTTGTCTGCCTCACACTACCGCCTTCGGGTACCGATAGCTTGGCTAAGGGTCATAGTGCGATTGGCAGAGACACTCCGCGTAGTATCTACGTGGGGGCTGAAGCCGACGACTCGCAGCTTTCAGTTTCAGCGGCCACACAAGAGTTATAAAGAATGCAAAACATGCAAGACATGATAAACCATGCAAACTTTAAATATAAACGCGTTCAAAGGTCTTCGGACATATTACATAAGTGTTTACTCATACACATTCTCTCGCGAACACTGCGCCTCTATTACCCGAGCACCCTCCATTACGCCGGAGAAGTACAGCTTGGGGTGTCTATGCTCTTTCCCGGTAGGCGGAGGAGCGGTGGCTATCTTCATTGGATCCAGCCCCGGCCAGTGCACCTTGGCCTTCGCAAAGGTCATCCGAGCTCCCTCGATGCAGGAAGATCGCCTTAGCGCGTCGATCCGGGACGAGGCGTCGCTCAGCTTCAGCACCAGGCCGAAGTAGCTGCCCGGCAACGGCTCATTGGGCCATAGCCGGATGCAGAGATCCTTCATTGCTGGCTCTGCCATACGGTGTAGCTCCATCAGCTGCTCAAGAAGGAGAGGAGAGCGCTCGGGGGCTTCAAACTGCGCCCAGAACAGTCGAGCTTCATCTCCTTCTCCCCGCAAACCATAGAACTGGTTTGCGTCCGCCGCGCTCTTCTGAAGGTCCAAGCAGGCGCCTGAGGAACGCCATACTTGGGTGAGCAATTTGAACTTGCTATCCCCGTAGACACACTGCAATAAATATGGCTTACCATCCATGATAGCCTTGGCCTGGCTGATCTCCTCTTCATAGGACCGTCTATCCACCCGTTCCTTTCGGAGATCGGTTTTCAGGGTGGATAGTTCGGCGGCCTGCTCCTTGCTTTTCCGCTCAAGGTCCTCACACTTTTTGCTTGCGTCCTTGAGCTCCTGTTGGATTTCCTCCACCCGAGCCTCATGCTTGTCGCTGGTGGCTCGTAGGGCGGATAGCGCGGTAGCCGCTTCTTTGGCCGCCGCCTTCTCAACCAAAGCTTCCTGCTTCGCCTTCTCAAGCTCGGCTTTGAGCTTCTCAACCTCCTTCGCCGAGGCTGCGTAAAAATAGAGTCATATCAAAAAACCGCTTGATAGTACGGTAAAGAAGAGTTTTGATACTCTAAATCCGGCTTACCTTGCGCCTCGTCGAATCTCTTGTTCAGAGCGTCAAGCTCGTCGTCGGAGCTTTTGAGCTTCCGATTTAGCTCGTCCAGCTCGACAGCGTTAGAAGAAGCCGCCGCAGACGAAGCCTGCAAAATACAAAACAACTATATCAAGATACATGGGTTGAAAAGTTTCCGAACTGTTATTTTTTTTGAGCAACCAAAACAGCAGGAGAGGCTCCCACTGCTATATTAAATTAAGAATAAACTGTACAGAGTATTTACATGCCTTCACACAGGAATGTGGAGGGGATCTTAGTATTGGGCTAAGATACAAAAGTGTTCAAACACAAACCTAGGCAAAAATTAAAATACAAGGGGCAAGGGGTGCTAGCTGAGAGAGGTGATCAAATAATCCAGGAAGTCTGCTCTCTCTGATTTGACCCTGAATTTTAGGATTTGTAAGTCTGAAATCATACCCCTTTTCCAGCCTTGCAGTGTGGGAGAAATCGTGTCAAAGTAGTATGCATTCCTTTGTTTCCAAATGTTCCAAGCACCCAACATTATGACCTCTTTGAACATGCCTTGATTCCAAATTCTGGCAGCCTCCTTCAACATCTCCTGGATTTCCAGATTTGTGTTCCATTGCACATTTATGGCGTTCCAGCAAACAGTGCTGAACCCACACTCGAAGAAAAGGTGTCTGTTTGTTTCCAAAGGGGTCGAGCTACAAAGCATACAGGAGTGATCACTCCCAATATTAAAGTGTCTTCTACACAGGAGGTCTCGTGTGTTCACCCTGTCCATAAACATGAGCCACATAAATACTTTGTGCTTCATCATACATTTAGTTTTCCAGATGGCAGGTATATGTGCTGGTGGGTTAAGGTCTCTGAAGAAGAATTTGTAGAATTTACGTGGCTTGAAATTGGTTTCGCCCCAGCATAGCACCCAGTCATCAGTCTCAAGGGGGTTTAATGTGATCTGGCTTAGCTTCTCATTTTACCTAGCTTGAATCGAGAGAGGCAACATGAAATTTCGATCCGGAGTTGGATCGGCCAGAAAGTTAGCTAGAGATATGTCCTCTTCCTTGTCATACGAGAACAGCCTTTTATAAGAATCTTGCAGCACACCATTTTTGTCCCATAGATCTTTCCAGAGAAGAATAGTGTCGCCGGCCCCTGGGATGCAGCTGGTGATGCCTCTGTAGATGTCCATTAGGGAGAAAATGTCGCGCCACCAGAATGAGCCACACCTAGGTTTTGCATGAGGTGGAGTATCATCATAGTAATTGTGCCAAATAAGCATGACCCATGGGACTTCCGAACTGTTATAGATAAGATCCCGGGCCCGGTCCCTTTTTAAAGCTGCTAAAACATTCCGAACACACATCTGTCTTGTACATAGTTCAGTTAATGGTCTATTGTAGACCCCCAGGTAAGTTTTTTCCAAACTCACCTAGGGCTCGGGGGCTGCCATGTATATAATTATTACTCAAAGAAATCAATATTTCACAAAATAGAGCATTACATGGCTTACCTGAAAGCCTGTCAGGAGACCGTTGAAGGCCTCCTTCAGTCCGATATCCACGGACTGGATGCTCTGCAATACCGCACCCATAAGGGCGCGGTGCTCACCGGAGATGGAGGCGCTTGATAGAGCCTCCCCCATAGCCGGCCACCCGTTGGTCGGTGGCACCGGTGGGGATCGGTTGATTCGATCTCCGACCGGAGATTGAATCGGTGCCTCCGGAGGCATGGTATGCTCCGGAGACCGCCTTGGAGGCGACTGGACATCTTCTCGTCCGGCCTCCTCAGTATCCGGGAGGGGCCTCTCTCCCGGGTCTTCGGCGGCCGAGGTGTTGGCCTCGGCCATAACGTCGTCGCCCCCGCCTCCAGTGTTCGGCTCCAAAGGAGCCTGTTGGGAGGACACCTCCGAGGCATCCTTTGCGGCGCCCGGAGGAGAGGGGTGCGACGCGGTCCCGCTCTCTGCTAGCTCGGCGGGCGGGGTCTCCCCATCTGAAGCCTGATCGGTGGGGAGAACTTGTGGTGGGCTGCAAGTCACAAAGGCGCTCACATGATTAATCATATTCAAAACTTAGCACTAATAACTCGGAAAGGTCTTCGGATCTGTACCTTCGAGGTGGGGGCTTGACCCTGAGGTTCCTTTGCAGAACCCTCTTGAAGTCCTCGGACTCAGTATCCGAGTCCGAGCTGTCGTCGGACGAGAAAACCTGTGTCCGGCGCGCTTTCTTCGGGGCGGGGGGATCTAAGTCCTCCGGGGCGTCCGATGACGTTGCCCTCTTTCCTGCGAGGGGGGAATCGCCTCCCTCCTCACCCTCATGCTCCTCCTCTTGATTCGAGGAGGCGTGGGTTTCTTCGGACGCAGCCTCCGGCTGGTCCCTGTTGCGCAGGCCTGTTCGGCCTGGCTTCTTCTTCTCCTTCTTCTCTGGCGCCTTGTAAGGCGCCACGACGAGCATCTCCAACAGTAGAAGAGACTTGGGGTCTTCGGGCTGTGGAGCCGGACACTTGATGCCCGTGGCTTTGCTCAACCATTCCTGTGAAGGGTGATCGGAAAATGCTTAGACTATCTTTAGGAAGATAGAACCGGTGAAATAAAACTATGCTATACCTCGGGTGGGGACTTGATGGCGCTCAAGCCCTTGTCCTCCTTCTTGCCCGGCCAGTTCTCCTGCGCCTTGAACAGCGCCTTCCATAGCTTCTCCCGCGTGGTGCGGAAGAGTTGATGAACTGTAGGATCGTCGTCAGTCCGGTAATCCCACATAGGAGAACTCCGGCACTGGCAGGGGAGGATGCGCCGCCGAAGCATAACCTGGACCACATTGGTCAGGCCAACTCCCTCCCTGATTAGGGAGGCGATGCCCCTCTGCAGGTCCTCCACCTCTGTGTCCGACCCCCAGTCAAGGCCCTTTCGGACCCATGAGGTCAATCTGGTCGGGGGACCGGACCTGAATTTGGCAGGAACAGTTCCGCCCTCCTCCCTTGGCTCGGTGATGTAAAACCACTCTTTTTGCCAAGTCTTGATGGTGTCGATGAAGGTGCCGGATGGCCATACTGCGCGCGGAAGCTTGCCGATGACCGCCCCACCGCAGTCCGCATGTGCGCCTGCGACACACTTCGGCTTGATGTTAAAGATCTTGAGCCACAGTCCGAAGTGTGGCTCGACTCGCAGGAACGCCTCGCAGACGATGATGAAGGCCGATATATGCATAAAAGAGTTCGGCGGGAGGTCGTGGAAGTCGAGGCCGTAGAAGAACATGATGCCCCTCACGAAGGGGTGAAGCGGGAAGCTTAACCCTCTGATGAAGTGAGGGATGAAGACCACCCTCTCACCTAGTTTGGGGGTAGGGATCACCTGACCCTCCTCTACGACGCGGTGGAAGACGTTGGCGGGGAGGTATCCGGCCTCCTTGAGGTCTCGGATGTCCTGGTCGGTGACCGTGGATGCCTCCCACTTACCGTTGGATCCGGAGCTGACCATGGCTAAGCTCGGAGGAGCAAGAATGTAAAACCTAGATCTGGGCTCTAGGAGCTCGGAAGATTGGGGAAGCAGGGATGCGAATGGGAAGTGCGGATAAGCCTTGGAGTTTTCTTTCCCTTTTATTGAGCTTACTGCTGGTTAGCCTCCCTTCACGGCACCGTGAATCTCTCCGCTTCCCGAGGCGTGCGTGCCGTTATACGCGCATGATTAAACATATCCCGTGTAAAATGGGGCACGATCTGTGCATTCATGGATCGTGCTGGTGGAAACGGCCTCGAACCGCGAATCGAGTCTTTACGACTGGTTTAGTGGTCATGGTGGGCCGTGACCTTTCGTCTGGAAGGTTGTCAGAAATCACTATTCACTCCCTGACATTTGGCCTTCAGGGCCGGTTACTTATGGTGTTCGGACGATCTATGATCGGAGGAATTACACGTCGTCGGGGGCCGAACTATCTCGGCCGATCACTATTTGGAGGAAGGAACTCGCCTCGCAAGCCGAAGACTTTTGATCACATGAAGCAGCTAAAGCTAGGACTCTTGGCGTTGGAGGCTAGTTCGGGGGCTACTGAGGGAGTCCTGGATTAAGGGGTCCTCGGGAGGCCGACCTATTTCCTATGGGCCGGACTGTATGGGCCGTTCGCCGGACACTGGATGGATCGAGGGTCTTGTCTCCAGGATGGAAGCCTCAAGGATCGTGGCGTGTCCTCCAAGTTTAAAGTAGTGAATAGGCATGTTTATCCCTTCGACGTGTAACCGACCATGTGTAAACCCTAGGTACCCTCGGCGTCTATATAAGCCGAAGGGTTTTAGGTTGTAGGCCAACAGAACTCATCTAGGGTTTAGTTACTTGATCTCGAGGTAGATCAACTCTGTAATCCCCATACAATCAATATAATCAAGCAGGACGTAGGCTATTACCTCCATAGGAGGGCCCGAACCTGGGTAAAACCTTGTCCCCTTCGTCTCTTGTTACCATCGATCCAAGTCTCACAGTTCGGGACCCCCTTACCCGAGATCTGCCGGTTTTGACACCGACAATGGGCATACAGCGGCTGGAGGTACGGGGAGACTCCAATCTTGCCATCTCTCAAGTCAACGGTGAGTTCGATGCCAAAAATCCAAAGATGGCGGCATATAGAAACGCTGTCCTCAAGATATCCGCACGGTTCGAGGGGCTGGAATTTCACCACGTTGCCAGAGACGACAACCAAGCTGCCGATATACTGGCTCGCATAGGAGCCAAACGCGACCCTGTCCCACCAAACACTTTTCTAGAACGGCTCTTTAAGCCATCTGTGGTTTGGCCGGACGATCAAAAGGGCGCCGATCTAACCAGTGCAGACGAGGTTGTTCCCCCCGTAAACGAACCAGACGATCAAATCATCGGCGGCTCCATAATGGATGAAACGCCCTCGGCTCATGAGGTCGTGGCAGTAATCGCGCCATGGACAGAGCCCTTCCTCGCCTATCTCCTTCGCAAAGAACTCCCCGACGATCATACGGAGGCGCGGCGCATAGTTCGGCGCTCCAAGGCCTTCAAGGTACACGAAGGTGAGTTATACAAGAAGAGCACCACCGGAATACTACAGCGGTGCATATCTGAGGAAGAAGGGCGGCAACTCTTAGTCGAAGTCCACGCAGGGATGGGCGGTCATCACGCCGCAGCAAGAGCCTTAGTAAGCAAGGCCTTCCGGGCTGGGTTCTTTTGGCCCACAGCTCGGGCGGACGCCCAGTCACTTGTCAAATATTGCGTGGGGTGTCAACTTTTTGCAAATCAGAGCCACGTGCCCCCAACGGCTCTTCGGACTATTCCGATCACCTGGCCCTTCGCGGTCTGGGGGCTGGACATGGTCGGACCACTTAAAGGGGGGACCAAAAAGAATAAATACCTACTGGTCATGGTCGACAAGTTCACCAAATGGATAGAGGCAAAACCTGTCAAATCAGCCAAATCCGGACCAGTAATCGATTTTATATCCAGCGTGGTACACCGTTACGGTGTCCCGCACAGCATAATAACTGACAACGGATCCAATTTCACGGCCCAAGAGGTCAAAGACTGGTGCGCAAAGATGGGCAGCAAGCTCGATTACGCATCGGTTTATCACCCGCAGAATAATGGACAAGTCGAACGAGCAAACGGCCTCATAATGAGCGGCATTAAGCCACGTTTGGTCCGGTCTCTTCAAGAGTCCGGTTGTCATTGGGTAGAGGAGCTCGACTCCGTTCTATGGGGCTTGCGCACCACCCCGAATAGATCAACGGGATACACACCGTTCTTCATGGTCTATGGGGTAGAAGCGGTCCTTCCTTGTGATATTATTCACGATGCACCAAAGGTGCGCATGTACGAGGAAAGGGAGGCCGAGTTAGATCGGCCAGACGACTTCGACGCCTTGGAAGAGGAGCGCGATATAGCTCGGGCCCGTTCTACCTTTTATCAACAGCAGGCCCGGCGTTACCAGAGCAGGGAGGTCAGGGCACAAGCATACAACATGGGCGAACTCGTCCTACGGCTCCCTAAGAAGCAGAATCATAAACTCAAGCCCAAATGGGAAGGCCCCTTCATCATCGATGAAGTACTCACAGGAGGGGCTTACCGCCTTCGGAACCCACAGGACAACCGCCTTGAACCAAACCCATGGAACGCAGCTCGTCTTCGGCGCTTCTACGGCTAGACTGGTGTCGTCATACTCTTTGCCTTTGTTTTTTCTTTCTTTTCTTTGTTATTTCTTCTCCCTCCCACCTTGATTTTGGCAGGTTTGTATTCTTTTTTCCTCCCCAACTCTATGTTCGGTTCAACCGATCTCGTACTAAAGATTTTCGGCCTACACCCTTAAGTGTTAAATCCGAACACAGTACCTGGGGGCTTCTTTTCCGAAGCCAATGTTTTTATATTCTAAAGCACTTATTCACATTTATTATGTGCGCAAACTTTCCTTGTCGTTTTACGCCATCATATGCATCAATTCGAACTAAGAATTTGCCAAGCTGGGTTGCCTCGCTCCTGTGCTTACCCTCTACGTTCCCGATAGTTCGGCTAGAGGGTAAAGGGAGCACCTCTGCGATTGCTACGACCGGGTCATCCGGACACGTACCTCAGATGGGTGAAGCCAAAAGCTAGCTATCTTTAGTAGACAATTGATCGGCTACGACGGATTCAACTAATAAAGATTATGGTCGTCATAACCATTACTCGGGCTTCTCCTATAGCATTAGCCCTTAGCCGGATACTAACGGTATACGACCCTTTTTCCTACGATTTACGTAGTGCCCCTGAAGAAAGGTATCGATAGAGTTACTATTTTCTTCGGAAGATGTTTCTTACGCTAATCAGTAATATAACATATCTCCCTGTGTGCTTTCTGTCTGTTCGTACCACATGGCCGGATTGACTGGTTCCCGAACATAATTCCCTCCCTGTAGGGTGATAATTTATAAGGAACACTCCCAAGCCCTTAGCATGGGAGGCTGAAGCCGATGGCCGGTTAAGACAAAGTTCACAACATAGACGGAGCAGTTCTTCGATTATTAAGTACATAGCTACATATGATCATACATCTGGCTGTTGATCGAGATTATCGATTATGGTGTCTAGGGAGCAATCTTCTTGTGAGAGACGGGCGGCAGGCATCACCTGGTCGTATACCAGGTGGAGCGGCACTTCTTGTCCATCTGACCCTACTGGATCAACCTGAGCCATATGCTCGGGGTCAAGTCTGGTATAGAGGGTCTTGATCATCGCCCACGCCTCCCGTGCTCCCTCCCGACAAGCCGATGTCTTCCACAGCTCGAACCTAGCTCGGGCTCCCTTGAAGCGATCGATTAGTTCGGTCATTCCCTCCGGAGGTTGCTCGGCAGGCCATAGTGCCTTCACCATGCTCTTCATGGCCTTCCGAGCCCGCTCATGAAGGGCGGATAGCTCCTTCAGCAGATTCCCCTGATAGGATCCGATTTCCTCTTCGGGTTGCCCGGACAGTAGACCTGCACATGAGTCACGGCATGCGTATCACATCTCACTCATAAGAGATACCTTCCGATGTTAGAATCACACTTACCAAACATGCCTCTCTGTAAATTCTAGTTTTCTCCTTGGGCCTGGGCCAATTGAGCCTTTAAGCTCTCAATCTGTTCGGCTTGCTGTCTGTTCTCCTCCTTCAGGCGGTTCTTCTCTTCAAGATGCCGTTGTAAAACGCGATAGCCAGCTTCCTGCTGGGACTCGGCATATTGCTGAGATTCTCGGGCTACATCCAAATCTTTTTGTAATTGCCCTATTGATTCAGCTGCTACATGGTACCCTTGTGTAAGCATGGGGATATACTAAAGATCAGCAAAATATATATACTCACCGTGTGCCTCCCGAGTAAAGCTCTTCACTTGCTCCAATTCGGCCTTCACAGATTCGACCTGTGTTCGGCTGGCTTCCAGTTCCTTTGCTAGATGCTCGCACTGTTGCTTAGAGGCCTGCATTACCAGCAAATTATTACAGGGATCCTTAATTCGGTCGTACCGACAAATTTAAGGCTCGGGGGCTACTGAGTCTACACGAGTGTTCGGACTTCAATAATCGATTACTTACCTGTAGGCTGGACGATATCAATTTCACAGCCTCCCCGAATCCAGCTCGGGCGGCTCCGAGGTGTGCGTTGGGGCCAGTGGAGGACACTTGTCTCTTGCGGGATGTCTTCTTCTTGCTTGTCGCAGGAGAAGGGAAGGATCCAGGGTAATTGTCAATAATGGCCACCTTGGAGCCGTCCAGGCCCTCTTGGTAGAAAACCCCGTCTTCGAGTTCGATTGACAGGTCTGGGTCTTCATGATAGCCCGGATCATCATCACGGGAATAGTCCTCGGGCTGAGGGGCCGGACAGTTGACTGTCTCGATAAAGCTTTTCCATTCTTGTTTACATAAAGATAAAAGGCTTCGGTCAAGAAGGGACAAATTGAGAACCTGAATTGTGGTCACGGGATTGAAAGGCTCACTCATTCGATGGGATTATGGCTTGAGTATCCCTCCTTGGTCGATCGCTGAATGAAATCTTCTTGCTCCCCTTTGTATAGGTCGGCAAGTGCGGCGGCCAACGCCGTTTGATCGGCAGGACCCAGTCTTCGGGAGCGAGTAGTGTCGCTTGTCCCGTTGTAACACCACAAGGGGTGTATCCTCTGTTGGAGGGGGTGGATGCACCGGGAGATGGCAGCGGCCATGACGTCTATCATGGTCAGCTTATGATGGGCTAGTATCCTCACACGGGCTGCTAAGCGCTGCACCTCAACGCTGTCCTCTTGGGACAGGCTCCTCGGGCGCCAGTTGTACCTTTTCCTCAAGGGGGCATCGAAGTATTCGGGTAGACCCCTCCGAGCTGGATCGAATAAAGGGACGTCCTCGATATAAAACCATTCCAAAGTCCATAGTTCGGATTCCTTCGGTGTCCCCACGGGGTACCCTGTCCCCGCTATGCGGCATACTTCGGCTCCATCGACCTAAAAAATTGTATTGTCTCTAGTGCGAGGAACGAGGCAAAAGTATTTTCTCCACAACTCGAAGTGTGCCTCGCACCCCAGGAACATCTCGCAAAGGGCGACGAAGCCCGAGATATGCAGAATAGACCCTAGGGTGAGGTGGTGGAGTTGGATCCCATAAAACGCCAGTAACCCTCTCAGGAACGGATGAATGGGAAACCCAAGACCTCACAGGAGGAATGGCACAAAACATACATGCTCCCCCTTACGTGGATGGGGAAAATTCTCCGTGAGGGCCTCGCCGTTGAATGATGTCAGACCGGCGCGGACGGCTGTCAGATCCGAGGAAGGAAGGTACCCTTGGGTCTCGAGGTCGCGAAGTCGAAGAAGCGACACGGAGCAGCTAGTCCAGTCCCCAGGACAGGATCCGTAAGGATCCGAGGAGGAACTGGGGGCGCTCGCCATCTTTGGTGGAGACCTTTCGCTGGAGGTTTTTCCGGTGGAAGAGAAGAAGATGTGGCTTGGACCACGGCTCAGTTTGTTTAAATGGGCGGTGCCTCATTTGTGTTGGGGGTAGTTTTGTAAAAAGCTACTGAACCGCTCATCTCCCCGTGGTGCACGAAAACCAAGAAACATTATTACTGTGGACCCAGCAATCCCGCGACGTTTGGGATTTCGCCGATGATAGGATGGTTTCCGAACAAGAAGGGATGGAGGGACTCGCCTCACAAGCCGAAGACGTACAAGATTGTCCGAATATAATTCGACATTGAAGGCTAGTCCGGGGGCTACTGAGGGAGTCCTGGTTTAAGGGGTCCTCGGATAGCCGACCTGTTACTTATGGGCTGGACTATATGGGCCACTTGCCGAATACTAGATGGATTGAAGACCCTGTCTCCAGGAAGGAAGCTTCGAGGATCGTGGCTTGTCCTCCACGTTTTGAGTAGTAAATAGGCATGTTTATCCCTTCGACGTGTAACCGACCATGTGTAAACCCTAGGTACCCTCGGCATCTATATAAGCCGAAGGGTTTTAGGTTGTAGAGCAACATAACTCATCTAGGGTTTTAGCTACTTGATCTCAAGGTAGATCAACTCTGTAATCCTCATATCATCAATATAATCAAGTAGGACGAAGGGTATTACCTCCGTAGGAGGGCCCGAACCTGGGTAAAACCTTGTCCCCTTCATCTCTTGTTACCATCGATCCAAGTCTCACAGCTCAGGACCCCCTACCCGAGATCCGCCGGTTTTGACACCGACACTTGTATCTCCTACTGGATTGATACCTTGGTTCTCAACAACTGAGGGAAATACTTATCTACTTTGCTGCATCACCCTTTCCTATTCAAGGGAAAACCAACGCATGCTCAAGAAGTAGCAGCGCCGCAGAAACATCTTTCTGCGTCGCGTTACCGTCACCCTGAAGTGACGGTTCAATAACCTCATCAAGTTCTACCTTCCTCCCACTCAATTCTTTTGAGAGAAACTCTTTCTCGAGAAAGGACCCGTTCTTAGCAACAAACACTTTGCCCTCAGATCTGAGATAGAAGGTATACCCAACTGTTTCCTTAGGGTAACCTATGAAGACGCATTTGTTCACTTTGGGTTCGAGCTTATCAGGTTGAAGTCTTTTCACATAAGTGCCGCAACCCAAACTTTAAGAAATGATAGCTTAGGTTTCTTGCCAAACCATAATTCATACGGTGTCGTCTCAACGGACTTTGATGGTGCCCTATTTAAAGTGAATGCGACTGTCTGTAATGCATAACCCCAAAATGATAGTGGCAGATCAGTGAGAGACATCATAGATCGCACCATATCCAATAGAGTATGATTACGACGCTCGGACACACCATTACGCTGTGGTGTTCCAGGTGGCGTAAGTTGTGAAACAATTCCACACTGTCTCAAATGCATACCAAACTTATAACTCAGATATTCTCCACCACGATCAGATCATAGAAATCTTATCTTCTTGTTACGATGATTTTCTACTTCACTCTGAAATTCCTTGAACTTTTCAAATGTTTCAGACTTGTGTTTCATCAAGTAAATATACCCATATCTACTTAAATCATCAGTGAAGGTAAGAAAGTAATGATATCCACCGCGCGCCTCGATACTCATCGGACCGCACACATCAGTATGTATGATTTCCAACAAGTCACTTGCCCGCTCCATTGTACCGGAGAACGGGGTTTTCGTCATCTTGCCCAAGAGGCATGGTTCGCATGTATCAAGCAATTCAAAATCGAGTGATTCCAAAAGTCCATCAGCATGGAGCTTCTTCATGCGTTTTATGCCAATATGACCTAAGCGGCAGTGCCACAAGAAAGTGGTACTATCATTATTAACTTTCCATCTTTTGGCATCAATGTTTTGAACGCGTGTATCACTACTATTGAGATTCAACAAGAATAAACCATTCACATTGGGTGCATGACCATAAAAAGATGTTACTCATATAAATAGAACAACCATTATTCTCTGATTTAAATGAATAACCGTCTCGCAATAAACAAGATCCAGATATAATGTTCATGCTCAACGCAGGCACCAAATAACAATTATTCAGGTTTACTACTAATCCCGATGGTAATTGAAGAGAGAGCGTGCCGACGGCGATCACATCAACCTTGGAACCATTTCCGACGCGCATCGTCACTTCATCCTTTGCCAACCTTCGTTTATTCCGCAGTTCCCGTTTCGAGTTACAAATATGAGCAAGCGAACCGGTATCAAATACCCAGGCACTACTATGAGAGCTAGTGAGGTACACATCAATAACATGTATATCAAATATACCTTTGTTGACGTTGCCAGCCTTCTTATCAGTCAGGTACTTGGGGCAATTCCACTTCCAGTGGTCAGTCCCCTTGCAATAGAAGCACTCAGTCTCAGGCTTGGGTCCAGCCTTGGGTTTCTTCACGGGAGCGGCAACTTGCTTGCCACCCTTCTTGGAGTTACCCTTCTTTCCCTTGCCTTTCTTGAAACTAGTGGTTTTATTCACCATCAACACTTGATGCTCCTTTTTGATTTCTACCTCCGCGACTTTCAGCATCGCAAACAGCTCGGAAACAGACTTTTCCATCCCTTGCATATTATAGTTCATCACGAAGCCCTTGAAGCTAGGTCGCAGTGACTGGATAATTCTGTCAGTGACCGTTTCGGGCGGAAGCTGGACTCCCAAATCATTCAAACGGTTGTAGTACCCAGACATTCTGAGCAGGTGTTCACTGACAGAACTATTCTCCTCCATCTTGCAGGCGAAGAACTTATCGGAGGTCTCATACCTCTCGATCCGGGCATTTGCTTGAAATATTAACTTCAACTCCTAGAACTTCTCATATGCTCCATGGCGTTTAAAACGCTTTTGAAGTCCCGATTCTAAGCCGTACAACATGGCGCACTGAACTATAGAGTAGTCATCAGAACGTGCCTGCCAGGCGTTCACAACGTCCACAGACGACGCTGGGAGGGGGGGGGTGGCGCACCAAGCGTTGCATCAAGTACATAAGCCTTGTGCGAAGCCGTGAGGATAATCCTCAGATTACGGACCCAGTCCGCATAGTTACTTCCATCATCTTTCAACTTAGCTTTCTCTAGGAACGCATTAAAATTCAGGGGAGCTACTGCGTGAGCCATTGATCTACAACATAATTTTGCAAAGACAATTTAGACTATGTTCATGAAAATGAGTTCAATTAATCATATTACTAAAGAACTTCCACTCAAATCAATATCCCTCAGGTTGTCTAAGTGTAACATGATCCAAATCCACCAACCCAAGTCCGATCATCACGTGAGATGAGGTGGTTTCAATGGTGAACATCTCCATGTTGATCATATCTACTATATGACTCATGTTCGACCTTTCGGTCTACTGTGTTCCGAGGCCATGTCTGTACATGCTAGGCTCGTCAAGTTTAACCCAAGCATTCCGCGTGTGTAAATCTAGCTTACACCCGTTGTATGCGAACGTAGAGTCTATCACACCCGATCATCACGAGGTGCTTCGAAACGGCGAACCATCGCAACGGTGCATACTCGGGGAGAACACAATTTTATCTTGAAATTTTAGTGAGAGATTATCTTATAATGCTACCGTCGTCCTAAGCAAAATAAGATGCATAAATAGGATAAACATCACATGCAAATCATATAAGTCACATGATATGGCCATCATCATCTTGTGCTTTTGATCTCCATCTCCAAAGCACCGGCATGATCTCCATTGTCACCGGCATGACACCATGATCTCCATCATCGTGTCGTCATGAGGTTGTCGCGCCAACTATTGCTTCTACAACTATTGCTAACACATAGCGATAAAGTAAAGCAAAAGAAAGCGAAAATAATTAAAGACAACCATATGGCTCCTGTCGGTTGCCGTACTCATCAACATGGAAGTCGTGATAATCTATACAAAAACATGATCATCTCATACATCACATATATCACATCATGTCATTGGCCATATCACATCACAACATGCCCTGCAAAAACAAGTTAGACGTCCTCTACTTTGTTGTTGCAAGTTTTACGTGGCTGCTATGGGCAACTAGTAAGAACCGTTCTTACCTACGCAAAGCCACAACAGTGATATTCAAGTTGCTATTTAACCTTGTACAAGGACCGCCTCTGTCGAATCCGATTCAACTAAAGTGGGAGAGACAGAGACCCGCTAGCCATCTTTATGCAACAAGTGCATGTCAGTCGATGGAACCGGTCTCTCGTACGTGGACGAGTAAGGTTGGTCCGAGCCGCTTCATCCCATAATGCCGCCGAATCAAGATAAGACTAAGGAAGTGAGCAATCTGAACATCAATGCCCACAAACTCTTTTGTGTCCTACTCGTGCATGTTATCTACGCATAAACCTGGCTCTGATACCACTGTTGGGGAACGTTGCATGGGAAACAATTTTTTTTCCTACGCTCACCAAGATCAATCTAGGAGATGAACATCTACGAGAGGAGAGATTGCATCTACATACCCTTGTAGATCGCTAAGCGGAAGCGTTAAGAAATGCGGTTGATGTAGTTGAACGTCTTCGCGATCCAATCACGATCCGTCCCGCGAACTCTCGATCAAGTGCCGAACGGACGGCACCTCCGCGTTCAACACACGTACGACTTGATGACGCCTTCACCTCCTCGATCCAGCGAGCGATGGTGAAGTAGTATCTCGAGATCTCCGGCAGCACAACGACGTGATGGCGGTGGTGGTGGAACTGTTCCGGCAGGGCTTCGCCAAGCACTAACGAACCAATCTAGTGGAGAGAAGAGTTACGAGGGAGAGGAGGGGCAGCGCCGTA
Source organism: Elymus sibiricus (assembly GCA_039707655.1). Classification (NCBI taxonomy): domain Eukaryota; kingdom Viridiplantae; phylum Streptophyta; class Magnoliopsida; order Poales; family Poaceae; genus Elymus; species Elymus sibiricus. The sequence goes on along the minus strand of CM077667.1, from coordinate 424,216,560 downwards.
GCACGTTGGGTGTGGCTGCTCTCTCTCTCCCTCTCTATATATAGGGGAAGGGGAGGAGGGGGCGCCCTAGGGTTTCCCCTAGGAGCCGGCGGCCAAGGGGTGCGCCCAGGGTTTGGGGTGCCCCCCCCCAAGGCGCCTTGCCTCCCAAGGAAAGGGGGCCGGCGACCCTAGGGGTGAGCCCCGCCTCTAGGCCGACTCGGGCTAGGGTTTGGGCGGCGCCCAGACCCCTAGTGGGCCGGTGCCCCCCCTCTCCTTGTCCCATGAGGCCCCCAACACTTGCCGGGCCCCCCTGAAACCCTTTTCGATACTCTGTCTAATCCCCGGTACACCCCGGAACACTTCCGGACTCTGATACCCTTGGTCCTATATATCAATCTTCACCTTCGGACCATTCCGAAGTTCCTCGTCACATCCGGGATCTCATCCGGGACTCCGAACAACCTTCGGACACCAACATAACAACTCGACTATACTTACATCGTCACCAAACGTTAAGTGTGTAGACCCTGCGGGTTCGAGAACTATGCAGACATGACCGAGACACCTCTATGGTCAATAACCAATAGCGGGACCTGGATGCCCATATTGGTTCCCACATATTCTATGAAGATCTTTATCGGTCGAACAATGATGTCAAGGATTCAATCAATCCCGTATATAGTTCCCTTTGTCCATCAGTATGTTACTTGCCCAAGATTCGATCGTCGGTATCTCCATACCTAGTTCAATCTCGTTACCGGCAAGTCTCTTTACTCGTTCCGTAATACAAGATCCCGTGACTAACTCCTTAGCCACATTGCTTGCAAGCTTCTTGTGATACTGTATTACCGAGTGGGCCCAGAGATACCTCTCCGTCATACGGAGTGACAAATCCCAGTCTCGATTCACGCCAACCCAACAGACACCCTCGGAGATACCTGTAGAGCACCTTTATAGTCACCCAGTTACGTTGCGACGTTTAATACACACAAGGCACTCCTCCGGTGTCCGGGAGTTGCATGATCTCATGGTCTTAGGAACAGATACTTGAAATGGATAAAACAGTGGCAATAAACTAACACGATCAGATGCTATGCTTATGGTTGGGTCTTGTCCATCACATCATTCTTCTAATGATGTGATCCTGTTATCAAATGACAACTCATGTCCATGGTCAGGAAACTTTAACCATCTTTGATCAACGAGCTAGTCTAGTAGAGGCTCACTAGGGACACATTGTTGTCTATGTATCCACACATGTATTTGTGTTTCCAATCAATACAATTATAGCATGGATAATAAACGATTATCATGAACAAGGAAATATGATAATAACTATTTTATTATTGCCTTTAGGGCATATTTCCAACACACACACCCTGGAGCGCGCAGGGTGGCTTGTGGAGAGACCATGGGCTCAAGGAAGCTAATTATGCGGAAACAATCATCTTAAAATTTTAGCCCGATCGAAGTTACGGAACTCTGGTATAAAAGAAACGATGTTCGGCCAGAAAATATAACTGAAACATAGAAGAAACCCTAGAGAGAACGAAGAGGAGTGATACGTGTCGAACGTATCTACTTTTCCAAACACTTTTGCTCCTGTTTTGGACTCTAATTTGCATGATTTGAATGAAACTAACCCGGTCTGACGCTGTTTTCAGCAGCACAACCATGGTGTTGTTTTTGTGCAATAAAAGTTCTCGAAGTTGGACGAAACTTTCTGAAGATTTTTATGGAATATATAAAAAACACTGGAGCGAAGACCCACCAGAGGGGGGCCATCGGTTGCCCACAAGGCAACAGGGCGTGCCCTGATGCCTCTTGGGGCCCACGTTGCTCCGGTGACCCTAATTCCAAGCCTAAAAATTCCTATTCCCCGAGAAAAAAATAGAAGAAGAAGTTTGATCGCGTTTTACGAGACGGGGCCGCCGCCACCTCTTGTTCTTCCTTAGGAAGGCTGATCTGGAGTCCGTTTGGGGTTCCAGAGAGGGGGATTCGTCGTCGTCGTCATCACCAACCCTTCTCCATCAACAATTCCATGATTCTCACCACCGGGAGTGAGTAATTCATTTGTAGGCTTGCTCGACGTTGATGGGATTGGATGAGATTTGTCATGTAATAGAGTTATTTTGATAGGGCTTGATCCTAATATCCACTATGTTCTAAGATTGATGTTGCTATGACTTTGCTATGCTTAATGCTTGTCACTAGGGCCCAAGTGCCATGATTTCAGATCCGAACCTATTATATTTTCATGAATATGAGAGTGTTTTGGATCCTATGTTGCAAGTGATATGCACATATTACATGTTATGATCCGCATACCCCATGGTGACAATAATTGGGATTCTTTCCGGTGATTACTGTAGTTTTAGGAGTTTATGTATTCAGTATGTGTTAATGCTCTTTTCCGGTTCTCTATTAAAAAGAGGCCTTACTATCCCCTAGTTTCCTTATGGACCCCGCTGTCACAGGAGGGTAGAACAAAAGATGTTATGCAAGTTCTTATTATAAGCTTGTATGACTACATACGAAATATATTCCTACATTACATTGATGAATTGGAGCTAGTTCTGTGTCACTCTAGTGTGTGACTGTTACATGATGAATGTTATTGCTTTCGTCGAGAAGAAAAAACAAAAACTCCAAAAATATTTCAGCGTGTTTTTCTGAATTTCTTTCTTTTTATCGAGTCGTATAAAGGAGAAGACCATGATGAAAATGTTGAGTGGCTCTCATATGCATTAATGTTGATCTAACAAAGAGCCCATATTACCTTGTCTTCTCCTTTGTTTAAATGTTCGCAGATTCCAGCTTAGACCACGACACACTTGTACTATTATTATTATCACATCATTCGGTCGTGCAAGTGAAAGGCAATAATGACGATATTTGATGAAGTGGTCATGGTAAAGAAATCTGGTATGAACTCTTCTTGTTTTCCGTTTTTGTAAATATGTTTAGCTCGTTCGATATTGATTCAATATATCATGAGTAAACATGTTAGTGATGATGATTAGAGATTATAGTTACTCATGCCATGCTTAAATAGCTAGGAGTGGATAATGATTTACCTTATGTGTCAACATGCATTAAAATGGTTGTGATGTGGTATGATAGTATGGTATCCTCCTCTGAGTAATTCAAGCGGTTTGGCTTGGCCCATTTGCAAACATGTAGTTGATTCAAAACCAATCCAGCCTTCGTGATGTTTAAATTCAGAGTGTTTATATCCTACTCATGCTAGTGTTCAACGTTAATTATTTTCAATGCATGACTATGACCATTTTTGTTCTCTAGCTGGTCGCCTCTCAATCTATTGCTAGCCTTCACCTGCACTAAGCAGGAATGCTGCTTGTGCATCCAAAATCCTTAAACCCAAGTTGTTCCACATGAGTCCACCATACCTATCTATATACGCTATTACCCTGCCGTCCTAAGTGAATTTGCATGTGCCTGATACGTCCATTTTGCATCATGATTTCTTATTGATATTTATGATATTCTTGTCCATTATTCCCTATTATCATACAATTCTTACGCCTTTTCTCTCTGAATATGCAAGGTACATCACAAAGAGGGAAATGTGTGGAAATTGGATTTCTGGACTCGGAAACCAAGAAAAAGGCAGAAAAATCATCAGACTCCAAATGACCTGAAACTTCACAGTGAATTTTAATGGATTATTTAAGAATGATTGGGCCAAAAATATACCAGAGGGGGGCCACCTGCTGGGCACAAGCCAACAGGGCGCGCCCAACAGGCCTCCCGACCCCCCCTTCTCCTATATGCTGGGTTTTACCCTAGAAAAAATGATAAGCAGCCTTTCGGGATGAAGTGCCGCCATCTCGAGGCGGAAACCTGGGCAGAGGCCCTTTTGCACTCTGGCAGGCTGATTTTGCCGGGGAAACTTCTCCCCGGGAGGGGGAGATCGAAGCCATCGTCATCACCAACGCTTCCTCCTTCGTGTGAGGACCAATCTTCATCAACATCTTCACCATCACCATCTCATATCCAACCCTAGTTCATCTCTTGCATTCAATCTTTGTCTCAAATCCTCTGATTGGTACCTGTGGGTTACTAGTAGTGTTGATTACATCTTGTAGTTGATGCTTGTTGGATTACTTGGTGAAAGTTATTATGTTCAGATCCTTAATCTCCATTATTATACCTTTGATTCTAAACATGTTGATGAGGTGTGAGTAGTTACTATTGTTCCCGAGGACATGGGAGAAGTCTTGTTATAAGTAATCATGTGAAGTTGGTATTCGTTCGATATTTTGATGATATGTATGTTGTTACTTCTCTTAGTGGTGTCATGTGAAAGTTGACTACATGACACTTCACCATGTTATGGGCCTAAGGGAAGTCATTGTGGAGTAACAAGTAGATGATGGGTTGCTAGAGTGACAGAAGCTTAAACACCAGTTTATGCATTGCTTCATAAGGGGCTGATTTGGATCCACATGTTTCGTGCTATGGTTAGATTTATCTTAATTCTTCTTTCGTAGTTGCGGATGCTAGCGAGAGGGGGTAATCATAAGTAGGTTGTTTGTTCAAGTAAGAACAACACCTTAGCACCGGTCCACCCACATATCAAATTATCAAAGTAGCGAACGCGAATCATCTCAACATGATGAACATGACTAGACAGGAACTCTCACGTGTCCTCGGGAGCGCTTGCTTAATATAAGAATACTTTCTGGACCGTCCTTTTTTATAGAAAGGATTGGGCTACCTTGTTGCACCTTTGTTACTATTGCCACTTGTCACTTGTCACTTGTTACGAATTATCTTGCTGCAAAACTATCTATCATTGCTACTCACAACACTTGCAGAGAATACCTTGCTGAAAACTGCTTATCATTTCCTTCTGCTCCTCGTTGGGTTCGACATTCTTTCTTATCGAAAGGACTACGATTGATCCCCTATACTTGTGGGTCAGCAGTGCCACCTCTAATCATTCAAATAAACATCAGTTTTGTGTGCTTGTACCGCTCATGGAGCGACATGGCGGCCAGTATATTCCATGCTAAATGGGTTATTCTCAAGATGGACGTTTATTCGTCTGTCATTGCATGAGAGAGGCTGGTAAAAAGGGATGCCCAGTCCTGCAAAATAAAAAAAATAAAAAAACCTCCTAGGACAGTTGAAATAGTGGAGGGCATCCGTGGATTCGGTCAGCCATGGCTTGTGTATGTATGGTGGATGGGAGTAAACTTTACAATTCCGCTTGAGAACCGCCAATAATGTGTTTAGCATGGAAGATATTGAAATCCTTTGTCGTGACGTTGACAGGAAAAGCACATCACCCAAAATTACAATCTCAATTCTGTTTTAAACCTTGAGCTCTGACATCTCTGCAAATCAATGCTTCCCTCTGCGGAGGGCCTTTCTATTTACTTTAATGTTATTTTTGAGTCATCATCTTCTTACTAAAAGCACCAAACCGGAGAGCACTATTGTCATTCTTATGCATTGAGTCTAGTTAATGTTGGATGTGATCATGGCTGGATCTTTTCTACCCTGAATTATAATGTTTAGTCATTGCTTGAACCTCGGAGGTGCTCTGCATTTATGTTTTGCGGTCTCAGAAAGGGCTAGCGAGATACCATGTCATCATATTATATCATGATTGTTTTGACAAATTGTTGGCATGTGAGATTTTTTATTATTGCTCGCTAGTTGGTTATGTTATTTTCATGAGTGAATATAATAGCTAAGTGTTATCATCGATATGGTTATTTATGATTTATGCTGAAAATCTGAAAACTAGTTAAAGCATATGTATAACAACAAGAACAAAAGAGTTTGTAAAAGTATTCTTTATCACTTTTAGTTTATCAACTGAATTGCTTGAGGACAAGCAATGAGTTAAGCTTGGGGGAGTTGATACGTCTGAAACATATCTACTTTTACAAACACTTTTGCTCTTGTTTTGGACTCTAATTTGCATGATTTGAACGAAACTAACCCGGACCGACGCTATTTTCAGTAGAACTACCGTGGTGTTATTTTTGTGCAGACATAAAAGTTCTCGGAATTGGACAAAACTTGTTGTGAATTATTTCTAGAATATATGAAGAATTATGGAGCGAAGACCTGCCGGAGGGGGCAGACTGTGGGCCACAAGCCAACAGGGCGCGCCCACCCCCCTAGGACGTGCCCTGTTAGCTTGTGGGGCCCACGTGGCTCCCCAGACCCTAATTCCAGTCCTATAAATTCACAATTATGGAGAAAAAATCAGAGAGAATATTTCATCGCATTTCAAGAGACGGAGCCGCCACCACCTCATGTTCTTCCTCGGGAGGGCTGATCTGGAGTCCGTTTGGACTCCGGAGAGTGGAGATCATCGCCGTCATCATCACAACCCTTCTCCATCAATAATTCCATGATGCTCACCACTGGGAGTGAGTAATTCCTTTGTAGGCTTGTTGGACGGTGATGGGTGTGGATGAGATTGATCATGTAATCGAGTTATTTTGATAGGGCTTGATCCCTAGTATCCACTATGTTCTGAGATTGATGTTGTTATGACTTTGCTATGCTTAATGCTTTTCACTAGGGCCCGAGTGCCATGACTTCAAATCTGAACCTATTATGTTTTCATAAATATGAGAGTGTTTTAGATCCTATCTTGGAAGTTGTATGCACCTATTACATGTCATGATCCGCACACCCCAAGGTGACAATAATTGGGATTTTTTCCGGTGATTGTCGTAGTTTGAGGAGTTCATGTATTCACCATGTGTTAATGCTTTGTCCCGGTTCTCTATTAAAAGTAGGCCTTAATATCCCTTAGTTTCCGTATGGACCCCGCTGCAATGGGAGGGTAGGACAAAAGATGTCATGTAAGTTCTTATTGCAAGCACGTATGACTATATACGGAATACATGCCTACATTATATTGATGAATTGGAGATAGTTCTGTGTCGCTCTAGTGTGTAACTGTTACATGATGAATGTCATCCATATCTATCCATCCCTGATCCATGGCCTACGCTTTTCATATACTGAATCTTGCTAAGTTATTATTGCTGCTGCTACCGTTACCATTAATACAAAACTGATGTTGTCACTGTTACTATTACTACTATTATTCTGCTTTGCTACTAAACTTTTGCTACAGAAGGATACTCCAGGTGTGGTTGAATTGACAACTCAACTGCTAAGACCAATAAATATTCTTTGGCTCCCCTTGTGTCGAAACAACAAATTGTGGTAACATACTTCCCTCCAAGACTGTTATGTTCCCCTATACTTGTGGGTTATCACAGGGAGACATCATCAAATTCTCACGAGGTACCTGCGCACATATTATCATTCACTTGTTCTACTCTCTACTTGCCTAGCAATGTTATCTTTATCTTTGTCACACAAAAACAGAAGGTAAAACAAAAGTTTAAGATAAATGGATCCTCACCCACTTGCCAATCTTTTCAAAAGACTCGATTATGTTGAACCAATTGCTAGTGAGAGTGCACTAGATTATCTTTATGAGGTCTTGCTTGAAAATCGGGAATCTAGATATTGTGATGAAGTGTTAAAAGAAGTTTATAAATGAAAGCACAATATGCTCCCTTGGTGGTTTTGATAATTCATGACAACATACATTGTCTCTTGGACTAATACTCTTATCTAGTGCATTTCAGATAAAGTCCACAAAGAGTGTTGGCTAAGGATTATGAGGAGCATCCCCAAGAAGAAGAAGAAGAAGAAGGAATAGGATTGGCAAAGCTTCAAGCAAGAAGACTCTACATTTTACTTTGTGAGAAATCACTTTGAGTCTATAGGAAAGCCAATACTATTAAAAGGGGGTAAGGTATTGATGGTGAACAAAATGCTCCACGTGCACAAGTGATAGTCACCAAAAACACCCACAAGCTCTTCCACAAAAGTCTGTCAAAAGCCTATCATGCAAAATCGGTGCCACCAATAATCCCCACTCGGCCCTACCGATTTTCACCTCAGACAGATCCCAGCCAAACCCTAAGTTTTTGGTACAGCCGATTCTGCATCGGTGCCACCGAGTTTAGGTTGCCAACATTCTGTTGCCCCTTTTCTTCAATTCGGAATTTCCGAGTTGTTTGGATTGGTGCCACCGAGTTTTGCAATCTGACCGTTGGTCACCTGATCGGTACTGCCAAGAATTATATATCGGTCTCACCGAGATTCGAAAGTTGCTACCTTTTGAGCAACTTGGTACCACCGAGTTTTATACTTCGGTGTCACCGAGTTGGTCATTTATACGTCTCCAACGTATCTATAATTTTTGCTTGTTCCATGCTGTTATATTATCATTCTTGGATATTTTACAATCATTTTATAGAAACTTTATATCATTTTTTGGGACTAACCTATTGACATAGTGCCAAAGTGCCAGTTGCTGTTTTTGCTTGTTTTTTACTTCGCAGAAAATCAATACCAAACGGAGTCCAATCGTGATGAAACTTTTTGGAGTTTTTTTTCTAGACCAGAAGACACCCTGTGGGCCAAAGAAGTGCCGGAGAGGTGGGCCGTAGAGACCACAACCAACCAGGGCGCGCCAGGGGGGCCCCGGCGAGGCCTGATGGGTTGTGCCCTCCTCGGGGCCCCTCTCCACCGCCTCCGATGCCTATAAATTCCCAAATATTCAGAAACGCGCAAAAAATAACCCTAGACTCTCCGCTCCGCCGCCGCAACTCTCCGTATCGACGAAAAACCAATCTGGAGACGTTCCAGTACCCTGCCGGAGAGGGGAATCCATCTCCGGTGGCCATCTTTATCATCCCGGCGGAGGCCATGACGAGGAGGGAGTAGTCCACCCTCGGGGTTGAGGGTATGTACCAGTAGCTATGTGTTCAATCTCTCTCTCTCTCGTGTTCTTGAGATGTCATGATCTTGATGTATCATGGGCTTTGTTAATATAGTCGGATCATATGATGTGTTTACCTCTCTATCTAGTTGTGATGAATTGAGATTTCCCTTTGAGATTTCGTTACCGGATTGAATACTTTTATGGATTTGAGAACACTTGATATATGTCTTGCATGCAGGTACCCATGGTGACAATGGGGTGTTCTATTGATTCACTTGATATATGTTTTGGTACTCAACTTGCGGATTCCCGCGGCGACATTGGGGTAATCTATGCATAGGGGTTGATACACGTTCTTGTCCTACTTTCTCCGATAGAAATCTTGGGGCACTCTTTGAGGTTCTTTGTGTGGATTGAGTATTATGAATCTGAAATTGTTTGATGCGTGTCGTATAATTAACTCATGGATACTTGTGGTGACATTGGAGTATCTAGGTGACATTACAGTTGGTTGATGCGTATCATATGGTGTTATTCTAGTACGAACTCTTAGATAGATCGAACGGAAAGGATAACTTGATGTTATGTTAGTACGAACTCTTGAATAGATCGATCGGAAAGAATAACTTTAAGGTGGTTTCGTACCCTACAAACAATTTCTTCTTATGTTCTCCGCTAGATAAGAACTTTGGAGTGACTTTTCGTTGCACGTTGAGGGATGGTTATGTGATCCAATTATATTAGCATTGTTGAGAGATTGCACTAGCGAAGGTACGGACCCTAGGCCTTGTTTTCAAGCATTGCAATACCGTTTGTGCTCACTTTTGTTACTTGCTACCTTGCTGTTTTTATATTTTTAGATTACAAAAACCTATATCTACCATCCATATTGCACTTGTATCACCATCTCTTCGCCGAACTAGTGCACCTATACAATTTGCCATTGTATTGGGTGTGTTGGGGACACAAGAGATTTCTTGTATTTGATTGCAGGGTTGTTTGAGAGAGACCATCTTCATCCTACACCTCCCATGGATTGATAAACCTTAGGTCATCCACTTGAGGGAAAATTGCTACTGTCCTACAAAACTCTGCGCTTGGAGGCCCAACAAAGTCTACAAGAATAAAGTTGTGTAGTAGACATCAGTCATTATAGGTGTAACGGTTGGATTTTTGGAGATGCCTATATATACCCCTTCACCACCACTCACTCGAAAGAGAAGCACTCAGAACTATCCCATACTTGCCCCATCTGATTTTCTGAGAGAGAGCCACCTACTCATGTGTTGAGATCAAGCCATTCACTACTGGAATCAGCTGCTTTGCCATCTGCCATAGCAGACGGCAAAGGCATGTTTGGCGGACGGCAAAGCCTTTGCCGTCCGCTAGCAGACGGCAAACACTCCGGCAAAGAAGCTGCCGGTAAAGGCTGCTTTGCCGTCTGCTGGCGGACGGCAAAGAAGGAAAGTTCTTTGCCGTCTGCTGGCAGACGGCAAAGAAGCAAGATCTTTGCCGTCTGCTGGCAGACGGCAAAGAAGCAAGCTCTTTGCCATCTGCTAGCAGACGGCAAAGAGGTTTGCCATCTGCCAGCAGACGGCAAAGAGGCCAAATAGGCCAGCCCAGTTTGCACAGGCTGCTGCCACGTAGCCCTCTTTGCCGTCTGCTAGCAGACGGCAAAGTGGCTATATAGCCCATGTTTTTTCTGTTTTTTGTTATATCAATTCATTTTCACAGAAATTCAAACATATATATATATATATTCAGAATCACATAGTTTCAAACATCAAACATCAAACATAGTTTCACCATCATCATCAAACATCAAACATCATACATTCAATTCATATATATATACATAGTTTCACAAACATCCAATAGTTTCACAAACATCCAATACATCAAACATCTAACAACTAAACTGTAGCATTCTGCCCTTCCATGAAGTGATCTTCCAAATCTTCAACAGCTTGAAGATCTTCCAAACCACCATCAACTTGTTTACCTTTGGGAAACCTGCAACAGATCAACCGATCGGAAACTCAAAATGGAGCTCTTGTTTCAGATTTTAAATCGACACATTAAAGGTTTTGACGTGTTGCAATTTAACTCATCGGCATAAATAAAAATCTGCTAAATGTGCTACACTAAATCATCATAGCAAGCAATATGCTCACACTGATGGCAAGGCATGGCTGCCCACACTGAGACATGTATGTGCCTTTTTGATTTGCAAACTTATGCTAAATGTGATACTTTTGTTCTCTGTATGCTCTTTGTTCTACATGCCTATGTACCATACTGGTGACTCCTTAACACAATATAGGGACAATATTCAAACCATGTAAGTAAGATTTGTGACGTGTCAGCCGTAAACATGATACAATGCATGGTAGCATGATAGCGTAAAACAAAGTTGCCAGCATAGTTCATGATAGAAAAGCAAGATATATAGGTAGCCATAATGTATCATATAGATAGATAGCTCTGGTCTTCCAGCCTGATGTTTAGTTTTTTATCTTCTGCTGGTATGTATGACCAAACCCAGGCGAGGAGACATCATACCTGGCCATAGAGGACTCAGACTCAGAACTCAAGCAGGGTGGACTTAGACTCGCGCAGGGAGACCTCGAACTCGGGCATTGAAGACTCAGACTCTAACTCGAGCATGGAGTCAAGACTTGTCCATTCAAGACTCAACCTTCGGCATGGAAGCCTTATGCTCGGGCATGGTGGACCTTGAATTTCCCACTGGCACCTACCATGGTAACAGTGCCCATTTTCTTGAATGCTTCAACAACAGAGGTTTTCATTGTTGAAATTCAAGCACAGTCACCATAAAGAAAGTTCGATAAATAAGAGTCAGTTGTTAGAACTATCCTTTGACTATGTAGTCATCCTAGATTGAAGCAAATATTGGACACGAGAAATCAAATTACATTGTTCAGTTCTTATCAACCCAGGAAGAAAATATGAGGTGAAATTCATATGTACAAAGTTTAGTAAACCCACGCCGGAAAGAAAAACAGCAAACGATGTTCACTTACACTACTCACCAGTTAGTCCTCATATTTATCCTAGCAGCTTGGCCAACCTATCTTCTTTGTTGTCATCATCAGCAAGCTACCAGGATCACATCCTCATCCCGGACAGCTCTGGTTCTTCTACAGCGGTAATTGACAGCGAAGCATAATCTAGAATTAAGAAATTAAGGAAAGAGCAGGGAATTAGTGAACTGAACATCGAAAGCGAGCAGAGGTAGCCAAGACTTATAACTCAAACAACAATTTCTTTTGCCCCAACAAATTAAAAGCATTTTCTGTTTGGCAGCATACATCGAAAGGAACAGACATGTTGTCTGTTTTATTCCCTTGGCACACATCTACCACCGATCAAATGGTTCACACCATTTTTTCTTCTTATGATACATATCTCCTCAATAATCAAATGGTCAATCTCAAAGTACAGCAGTCATATTAGCGTGCCCGTAGTATCAGTTTTATGATTGGAATACGGTCTCCCTGCGTAAAAGCAGACCCAAACAGCCAAGCCAACTGTCCAAAAAGTCTATGTATGTAACTAAATCATAATCTAAAACCAGCAAGCAACATGCTTGCTGGGAAACACATGCTACTCTCCCAAGCATGCTTTGGTTCACAAGAATTAGATACAAATTATTTAAATAAACAAATGGGAAACACATGCTACTCTCCCAAGCAAAACCAGAAATTGACTAAATGAGCAGAGGCCAAGTTCACATATGCTCCAGCCATTATTTCCCCCAATTTTCTGCAACTAAATGAAAGTGCATGATTAATTTAGCAGCAGGTACAAGCACACACTTAACAAAGGACAATACAAACTTGGGTTTTAGAGGCAAGAAACATTCAAAGATCGAACATGTGTGCATGACTAATTTAGTAGCAGGTACAAGGTACAACCACATACTTAACAGGGGACAATCCTAACCTAGGTTTCGGAGGGAAATGGTTGAAGAACAAACACGTCGTCCTTCCGCCTTGTTCCATTCGTCACTTCCCACTAAAAAAACAGATTGACATAGTTCAGTAATAATAAAAACAGAAAAAAACAGAAAAAAACAAAGAAGGGGGGATGGTGGACATTGTCCGGCCAGAGAGGGGCACTGGACGCGCGCGTGGCCGTGCTGGCCGTGGCGCTAGGGCCGGCGGCCGGGGCGGCCGGCGGCGCGGCCAATGGAGGGGGCGGGCGGCGGCCAGGTAGAGGCGGCCGGAGGCGGCCAGTGGCCTGGGCGGCGGGGTCGTGCGGTCCAGGGCGCGGGCGAGCAGGGCACGGCTGCGGGGCGAGCGGGGACGCGACCGCCGGCACGGGACGCGCCAGGTGCGACGCGGGGTCGGGCGAGCGCGGCCGGGGCACGGCTTGGCACGCGGTCACCGCGACGAGGACGGGGGCGAGCGGGGGGGGGGGGGGGTAAGCTGGCGGCGGCAGAGCGGCTCACCGAGGGGGCCGGGAAGAGGCGGCGTTCGGCGAGGCAGGGAGGTCGGGGAGGCGGGGCAGTAGGGGAGGCAGCGGGGGTGGCGCCGTGGTGGCGGCCGGCGGTGGCGGGGGCAGCCGGTCGGCGCGGTCGCCGGGCGCCAGGCGTCGGCCCCCCGGCTCGATCTGATCCAGACCGGGGGGTTGGATCGGGGAGAGAGTGGGGGAAGTGGGGGGTGGCTGCAGCTAGGAGAGAGAGAGGCGCGGGGGGGGGGGGGGCGAAAATTCTTTGCCGTCTGCGGTATGCTGGCAGATGGCAAAGAAATCTTTGCCGTCTGCCAGCAGACGGCAAAGAAGTGGCCCGTGTGACCTAGCCAGTACAGTACCCCGTGGGGCCCACTGTGGTCTTTGCCGTCTGCTGGCAGACGGCAAAGAACTCTTTGCCGTCTGCCAGCAGACGGCAAAGAAGTGGCAGATGGCAAAGACCCTCTTTGCCATCAGCTGGTTCTTTGCCGTCTGCTTTGGCAAGACAGACGGCAAACAACCTCTTTGCCATCAGCTGGCAGACGGCAAAGAGCTGGCAGATGGCAAAGACCCTGATTCCAGTAGTGATTCCATTCCAACCATATGAATCTTGATTTCTAGCCTCCCCAAGTTGCTTTCCACCCAATCAACCTCTTCCACCAAAACCAAATCTGTGAGAGAGTGATTGTGTGTTGAGGAGTCTATCATCTTGAAGCACAAGAGCAAGGAGTTCATCGTTACTATCGAGCCTATTACCTTTTGGAGGGTGGTGCCTCCTAGATTGGTTAGGTGTTGCTTGGGAGCCTCCTACTTCGTGTTGTGGAGTTGAACCAAGAAGTTTGTAAGGGCAAGGAGATCGCCTACTTCATGAAGATCTACCCATAGTGAGGCTAGTCCTTCGTGGACGGAAGCCGTTATGGAATAGTCAAGGTTGCTACTTCGTGGACCCTTATGGGTGGAGCCCTCCGTGGACTCTCACGACCGTTACCCTCCGTGGGTTGAAGACTCCATAAACGTGGATGTACGATAGCGCCACCTGTCGGAACCACGGGAAAAATCTTCGTGTCTCCAAATTGCGTTTGATCTTCCTATCTCTACTCTCTCTTGCATGTGCTTGTCTTACTTTCCGCTGCCATACTTGTTGACTAGCATGTGTAGGGTGCATTAGACTTGTTATAATTGCTAAAACTGCCCACCAATTAACTTGGGAAAAGGTTAGGTTTTAATTCTTGCAAGTAGTCTATTCACCCCCCCTCTAGACACACACTTCTAGTGATCCTACAAGTGGTATCAGAGCTTTGGTCTCCATAGCTTCGGTTTCATCACCGTGGAGGAAGATGGATGTGTCTAGTTTGGAGAGTTTGAGTTGTAGAGTGCCTATTCTTGATTAGGAGTACTATAGTCAGTGGAAATATGAGATGCTTGAGCTATTCAATAAATTTCATTTGAGAAAGTATGTTAAGAACCCCTATGTACCTCCCATTGATCCTTTACATCCCACACACGAACAGGAAATTGATATGCTATGCAATCTTAGAACTGCTAATCTCATTATTAGAGGATTGCCTAGAATTGTGCTTAATCAAATGAAGAATTTTGAATGTGCTTATACTTTGTGGAATGATTTGGAGAAACGATATCCAAGTTATTCATTGAGTAATCTTGATGAAATTCTTCATAAAACCATTGCCTTTCAGAAAATAATGCCTAGTGATCCCAAGTTTGACGAATATCTATTTGAGCTTAGAGACTTCATGCATGCTAAAGGAGATGTTATAACTATCAACAACATCATTGCTGAAGCCATTCGCATTCATAATCTTGAATATTGTCATGATCACAACCCTAACGAATCTCTTGTTCCTTGTGATGAGGATTTCCCACTTGATGATGACAATGTGGAACATGGCTACTATGATGAAGATGAGTTATTCGACATCGATTATGAGAAGACAATGAAGAATCTAAGTCTCATGGCAAACTTCAAGGATTACATGTCCGGAGGAAAAGAGTGGATTGTCGATAGTGGATGCACCGATCATATGACCGGAGATAGAGACATGTTTGAAGAGATCACACCAAACCATGGACCGCGAAGGTATGTGACTTTTGGAGACAACTCCAAGGGTAAGGTACTTGGTCTTGGTAAGGTGGCCATATCTCATGATAGCTCTATTCAAAACGTCATGCTTGTTGAATCCCTTGGCTACAATCTTCTTTCCGTATCTAGACTTGCCGACTTTGGTTTTAATGTGCTATTCACCAAAGTAGATTGCCAAGTGTTTCATCAAGATAATCATAACATGGTCTTTACCGGTTTCCGTAGAGGTGATCTATATATTGTCGATTTCACTAAGAGATCCAAACCTCGTACTTGTCTTATTGCACAATCTTCTAAAGGTTGGCTTTGTCATAGAAGACTAGGACATGTTGGCATGCGTAATCTAGACAAGCTTATCAAAGGTGATCATATACTTGGTGTTAAAGATTTTATCTTTGACAAAGATAGACTTTGTAGTGCTTGTCAAGCTGGAAAGCAAGTAGGTGGAAGTCATCCCGTAAAGAACATCATGACCACTAGGAGACCACTCGAGTTACTTCATATGGATCTTTTTGGTCCCAATGCTTACAAGAGTCTCGGTGGAAATTCCTATGGTCTAGTCATAGTTGATGATTTTTCCAGATTTACGTGGGTATTCTTTCTTGATGATAAGTCGCAGGTACAAAAGATCTTCAAGAACTTCACTCGCAAAGCACAGAATCAGTTTGAGGTGAAGATCAAGAAGGTTCGGAGCGATAACGGATCGGAGTTCAAGAACACCCATGTAGATACCTTTCTTGATGAAGAAGGTGTTTCACATGAGTTCTCGGCTACGTACACGCCTCAACAAAATGGAGTTGTTGAGAGGAAGAACCGAACTCTTCTTGAGATGGCAAGAACGATGCTTGACGAATACAAGACGCCAAGACACTTTTGGGCAGAAGCCGTGGAAACAACATGTCATGCCACAAACCGACTCTACTTGCACAAGCTTCTCGGTAAAACAGCATATGAGCTACTCACCGGTAACAAACCCCAAGTTGGATACTTTCGGGTATTCGGCTCCAAGTGCTACATTCTTGATAAGCATCGTCGTACTAAATTTGCTCCTAAATCTCATGAAGGATTCCTACTTGGTTACAGATCGAACTCTCACACTTACCGTGTCTACAACAACTTCACTCGAAAAGTTGAAGAGACGGTAGATGTGAAGTTTGATGAATCTAATGGTTCGCAAGTCGAACAATTGCCAAATGATGTAGGAGATAAGGATCCTTCGGAAGCTATCCAAGACTTGTCCATCGGCAAGATTCGTCCCATGGAGGTGAAGGAAAGTACTTCGTCAACTCAAGTGGAAGCCCCTACTTCACGTCAAGGTGAACCTCAACACAACATGGAGGCATCCACAAGCGGTACACGACAAGACGAAGAGGAGGAAGCACATCATGAAGATCCACCACAACCTCCTTCACCACCACCTCAAGGAAACGACACCTTCAACAACAACGAAAATGAAGGAGATGATGATGAAGAAGCTCCACCATCAAACAAGCAAAAGCTACCCCGAGTTCGAGCAAGAGTGACCAAGAACCATCCTCTAAACCAAATCTTCGGTGACATACAAACCGGGAGAATCACTCGTTCTAAAACTCGCTTAGCAAATTTTTTTGAGCATTATTCTTTCATCTCTAGCATTGAACCCTTGAAGGTTGAACAAGCACTTGAAGACCCGGATTGGGTGACCGCTATGTATGAAGAGCTTCACAACTTCGAGAGGAACGAAGTGTGGACACTCGTGGAGAAGCCCAAGGACGAGCACAACATCATCGGCACAAAATGGGTGTTTCAGAACAAACAAGATGAAGACGGTCAAGTCGTACGCAACAAGGCGCGTCTCGTGGCTCAAGGCTACACCCAAGTCGAAGGTATGGACTACGGTGAGACCTATGCACCCGTTGCTAGACTTGAATCTATTCAAATTCTTCTTGCTTATGCTAATCACCATGATATCACGCTTTATCAAATGGACATTAAAAGTGCATTTTTAAATGGTGAGATTGAAGAAGAGGTCTATGTTAAACAACCCCTGGTTTTGTGAATCCCAAGAAACCTAATCATGTCTACAAGCTTTGTAAAGCTCTTTATGGTCTTAAGCAAGCCCCACGTGCTTGGTATAAATGCTTAATGACGTTTCTCATTGAAAAGGGTTTTGAGATTGGTAAAATTGACGCAACCTTATTCACTAAAAGAGTTAATGGTGAACTATTTGTGTGCCAAATTTATGTGGATGATATTATCTTAGGATCTACTAACCCACAATTTAGTGAAAGATTTGGAAGGTTGATGTCCGAGAAGTATGAGATGTCCATGATGTGTGAGCTGAATTTTTTCCTTGGTTTGCAAATCAAGCAAACGAGAGAAGGAACTTTCATCTCTCAAACCAAGTATACCAAGGACTTGATCAAGAAGTTCAACATGTAAGAGTGTAAAGGTATGAAAACTCCTATTACTACTAGTGGACATGTTGATCTTACCAAGGAGGATGAACCGGTTTATCAAAAGGTTTATCGATCTATGATTGGTTCATTGTTATATCTATGTGCCTCCCGTCCCGATATTATGCTTAGTGTTTGCATGTGTGCTAGATATCAAGCTGCACCTAAAGAGTGTCATCTTTTGGCCGTGAAACGTATTGTGAGATATTTGATACAAACACCAAACTTTGGCATTTGGTATCCCAAGGGATCTTCTTTTAACCTTGTTGGCTATTCCGATTTGGACTATGCCGGTGACAAGGTTGATAGAAAATCCACCTCGGGTACATGTCAATTTCTTGGGAGATCTCTTGTGTCTTGGTCCTCCAAGAAACAAAACTCGGTATCTCTATCTACCGCCGAAGCTGAGTATATTGCCGCCGGATCGTGTTGTGCACAATTACTATGGATGACACAAACGCTTAAGGATTATGGAATCCATGTAAAAATGTTCCATTACTTTGTGACAATGAAAGTGCTATTAAGATTGGTCATAATCCCATGCAACATTCTCGAACTAAGCATATTCAAGTTCGACATCATTTCATTCGTGATCATGTTGCCAAAGGAGATATTAATCTTAAGCATGTTCGCACTAACAAGCAATTGGCCGATATCTTTACTAAGCCACTTGATGAGAAAGTGTTTTGTTACTTGAGAAGTGAGTTGAACATCATTGATGCTTCAAACTTGAGCTAGACTCACTCGGTTGCATGCAAGGGGATGAGCTTACTTGATCATTCCATGCTATCATTACAATGAATCTCATATAACTTGGAATTCTATGCTCCCTTGTATTGCATCTAACCCTTTTGTAGGTACTTGGAAGAACAACAATCCACAAGATTGCCATCAACTCATATCTTAAGCAATCTTGTCATGGCCAAGTATCCACAACCCCTCTTGATGATGGAAGGAAGAGGACAACAAAACATATCCTTGACACATATTTGAATTTCTCAATTGGTATCAACTCACAATTGGTATCATGTCATTTTGATATATCATGTTCTTCCTTGCATGACTAACCTATGTAGGTGATAAGTGAACCAAAACAAGAAGGATTGCTCCCAACTCAAGATGAACTTCATCAACCTCGAGCATCCTCATCAAGTTCACCTACAAGCCACGTCATCAACATCACTCAAAGGTATGTACTCATATCCTTGATATAGCTTTACTCCAAGTCATGGGATAAAGCAACTCAAGCGATATGAAGACATTAAAATGCTTAAACGAAAAATGGTAATCCCATTTCGAGCTTAACGATGAGTATGACCTATGATCAAGTATTCTTGCTTGACTCCTTAAGTCAATGTACTCTAACATAGGTGACCTAGGCACCGCCCATCATCTAGTTATAAGAATTGAATGGATAATCTTTTGTTTTGTTGATCATTGACATTTCCATTCAACTCCAACCTAGATGAAAAATTCATTACAAATCTTTCTAAAAATTCGTTGCAAATCTTTCTAAAAATTCATTGCAAATCTTTCTGAGAATTCATTGAAAATCTTTGTGATATGTTTGAGACTTTCTGAAAAACTGCATTTGACAAAATAGCCAAGAACAATTTTTCCAAGTTTCTGTTTCACAACTCGGAGCCTCCGATCAAAGAATCTCGGTCTCACCGATGAAGCAGTTATGCTGCACAACCACTCATCGGTGCTACCGACTCTTTTTCATCGGAGCCACCGACTTTTTGCAAAAACATCTATACACTTTGTCTGTTTTGGTCTTATGGTTAGATCAATGATCCCTACATCAAAGGAGGAGAAACCTTAACAGTTTTCAGATCTTAAGGGGGGGGGGGGAAATTGCTTTCAAGGAACCCTTGTATCCATGCTCTCGATGACCCTTACTCTCTAGGACCCCTTCTCACTCAATGATCCCAGTTATCCGACCTTTTGTGTGACCCTTTTTGGAAATTAATGCCAAAGGGGGAGAAATATCAAAGCTAAGCTTCAAAGCTTTTATTCATACCAAAGGGAGATATTCATACCAAAGAGGGAGATATAATACTAAAGGGGAGAAATATCTAAGCTTTCATGCTTCAGGGGGAGAGATAATCATGAAAAGAAGAAGTGTACATTTAACAAAGACAAAGGGGGAGAAATATCAAGGATCCCTTATCTCAGAAACACTTCTTCAGGAGAAGAGAGAAAACTAAATTTAATTGAATTTGATTCTTATTTGTTTTAGACTTTTCTCAACCTTACCTACTCCCAATATCTAAATGCTAAGATTCAGGGGGAGAGGATGACCTACAATTTCACAT
Source organism: Elymus sibiricus (assembly GCA_039707655.1). Lineage (NCBI taxonomy): Eukaryota > Viridiplantae > Streptophyta > Magnoliopsida > Poales > Poaceae > Elymus > Elymus sibiricus. Next base: position 424,196,454 of record CM077667.1, on the reverse strand, counting down.
CTAAGGGAGGAAGTTCTAAATGTTCTTGGAGACATGTCAATCTTAAGGAATATTATCTTCTATATGTTCTCCACATCTTGGTACTATTGAGTTCCATTGCTTTTTGATTGGTAGAATACTCTTGTGTTTCCTAACATTGTTTTCTCAAGTGTGTTTCTACTACTAGAATGCTCAAGAACTCAAGGTAAGTATATGCATCATATCCTTGATCAAGATGATCTCTTGCTTCTTGCACATATTGTTTGCAAGAGTGAAGTCTTGAACAAGGATGTAAATCATTCACATGTATTTGATGCATATAGCCAAGATACACATGACTCATTTTATCCCTTTCCACTACATGTGTGTCTATGCATTCCAAAGCAACTATCCTTTAAAGGGATTGCACACATCTAGGGGGAGCAAGTCTTTGTCATGTGTTTCTCAAAGTCTTCATTTTATCCATGCATATCTTTATTCGAAGCTTTGATTGTATGTTGTCATCAATTACCAAAAAGGGGGAGATTGAAAGCACAATATGCTCCCTTGGTGGTTTTGATAATTCATGACAACATACATTGTCTCTTGGACTAATACTCTTATCTAGTGCATTTCTGATAAAGTACACAGAGAGTGTTGGCTAAGGACTATGAGGAGCATCCCCAAGAAGAAGGAGAAGGAATAGGATTGGCAAAGCTTCAAGCAAGAAGACTCTACATTTTACTTTGTGAGAAATCACTTTGAGTCTATAGGAAAGCCAATACTATTAAAAGGGGGTAAGGTATTGATGGTGAACAAAATGCTCCACGTGCACAAGTGATAGTCACCAAAAACACCCACAAGCTCTTCCACAAAAGTCTGTCAAAAGCCTATCATGCAAAATCGGTGCCACCAATAATCCCCACTCGGCCCTACCGATTTTCACCTCAGACAGATCCCAGCCAAACCCTAAGTTTTTGGTATAGCCGATTCTGCATCGGGCCACCGAGTTTAGGTTGCCACCATTCTGTTGCCCCTTTTCTTCAATTCGGAATTTCCGAGTTGTTTGGATCGGTGCCACCGAGTTTTACAATCTGACCGTTGGTCACCTGATCGGTACTGCCAAGAATTATATATCGGTCTCATCGAGATTCGAAAGTTGCTACCTTTTGAGCAACTCGGTACTACCGAGTTTTATACTTCGGTGTCACTGAGTTGGTCATTATAGGTGTAACGGTTGGATTTTTGGAGATGCCTATATATACCCCTTCACCACCACCCACTCGAAAGAGAAGCACTCAGAACTATCCCATACTCGCCCCATCTGATTTCTGAGAGAGAGCCATTCCATTCCAACCATATGAATCTTGATTTCTAGCCTCCTCAAGTTGCTTTCCACCCAATCAACCTCTTCCACCAAAGCCAAATCTGTGAGAGAGTGATTGTGTGTTGAGGAGTCTATCATCTTGAAGCACAAGAGCGAGGAGTTCATCGTTACTATCGAGCCTATTAGCTTTTGGAGGGTGGTGCCTCCTAGATTGGTTAGGTCTCGCTTGGGAGCCTCCTAATTCGTGTTGTGGAGTTGAACCAAGAAGTTTGTAAGGGCAAGGAGATCGCCTACTTTGTGAAGATCTACCCATAGTGAGGCTAGTCCTTCGTGGACGGAAGCCGTTATAGAATAGTCAAGGTTGGTACTTCGTGGACCCTGATGTCTACTACACAACCTTCTTCTTGTAGACTCGTGTTGGGCCTCCAAGCGCAGAGTTTTGTAGGACAGTAGCAAATTTCCCTCAAGTGGATGACCTAAGGTTTATCAATCCGTGGGAGGCATAGGATGAAGATGGTCTCTCTCAAACAACCCTGCAACCAAATAACAAAGAGTCTCTTGTGTCCCAAACACACCCAATACAATGGTAAATTGTATAGCTGCACTAGTTCGGCGAAGAGATGGTGATACAAGTGTAATATGGATGGTAGATATAGGTTTTTGTAATCTGAAAATATAAAATCAGCAAGGTAACTAATGATAAAAGTGAGCACAAACGGTATTGCAATGCTTAGCAACAAGGCCTAGGGTTCATACTTTCACTAGTGCAAGTTCTCTCAACAATACTGACATAGTTGAATCATATGTAAATCCCTCACGTGCGACAAAGAGTTCACTCCAAAGTCACAAATAGCGGAGAACAAACGAAGAAATTATTGTAGGGTACGAAACCACCTCAAAGTTATCTTTTCCGATCAATCTTGTGAGCTATCCCTATAATTGTCATGAATAGCCCTAGAGTTCGTACTAAAATAACACCTTAAGATACACATCAACCAAAACCCTAATGTCACCTAGATACTCCAATGTCACCACGAGTACCCATGAGCTTGATTATACGATATGCATCACACAATTTCAGATTCATCATGTTCAATCCAGCACAAAGAACTTCAAAGAGTGTCCCAAAGTTTCTACCGGAGAGTCAAGACGAAAACATGTGCAAACCCCTATGCATAGATTCCCAAGGTCACGGAACCCGCAAGTTGATCACCAAAACATACATCAAGTGGATCAATAGAACATCCCATTGTCACCACGGATATCCCATCGCAAGACATACATCAAGTGTTCTCAAATCCTTAAAGACTCAATCCGATAAGTAAACTTCAAAGGGAAAGCTCAATTCATCACAAGAAGATAGAGAGGGGTAAACTCCATATGATTCATCTATATTAATAAAGCTCACGGTACATCAAGATCGTGTCATCTCAAGAACACGAGAGAGAGAGAGAGATCAAACACATAGCTACTGGTACATACCCTCAGCCCCGAGGGTGAACTACTCCCTCCTCGTCATGGAGACCGCCGGGATGATGAAGATGGCCTCCGGTGATGGTTTCCCCCTCCGGCAGGGTGCCGGAACGGGCTCCCGATTGGTTTTTCGTGGCTACACAGGCTTGCGGCGGCGGAACTCCCCATCTAGGTTTCTTTCTGGGGGTTACGGTATTTATAGGAGTACTTGGCGTTGGAATCAAGTCAGGGGGACTCCCGAGGGGCCCACAAGCCAGGGGCGCGCCCTGGGGGGGGCGCCCCCTAGGCTTGTGGCTGCCTCGGGACTCCTCTCCGGTATCTTTTTGCTCCAGAATTTTTTTTTATTTTCCAAAAATATTCTCCATAAATTTTTATTCCGTTTGGACTCCGTTTGATATTCCTTTTCTGCGAAGCTCAAAAACAAGGAAAAACAGAAACTGACACTGGGCTCTAGGTTAATAGGTTAGTCCCAAAAATAATATAAAATAGCATATTAATGCATATAACATCCAAAACCGATAATATAATAGCATGGAACAATAAAAAATTATAGATACGTTGGAGACGTATCAGCATCCCCAAGCTTAATTCCTGCTCGTCCTCGAGTAGGTAAATGATAAAAACAGAATTTTTGATGTGGAATGCTACCTAACATATTTATCCATGTAATATTCTTTAGTGTGGCATGAATGTTCAGATCCATAAGATTCAAAACAAAAGTTTAATGTTGACATAAGAACAATAATACTTCAAGCATACTAACAAAGCAATCGTGTCTTTTCAAAATAACATGGCCAAAGAAAGTTATCCCTACAAAATCATATAGTCTGGCTATGCTCCATCTTCATCACACAAAGTATTAAATCATGCACAACCCCGGTTTTAGCCAAGCAATTGTTTCATACTTTAGTATTCTCAAACTTTTTCAACTCTCACGCAATATATGAGCGTGAGCCATGGATATAGCACTATAGGTGGAATAGAATATGGTGGTTGTGGAGAAGACAAAAAGAAGGAGATAGTCTCATATCAACTAGGCGTATCAACGGGCTATGGAGATGCCCATCAATAGATATCAATGTGAGTGAGTAGGGATTGCCATGCAACGGATGCACTAGAGCTATAAGTGTATGAAAGCTCAAAAATAAACTAAGTGGGTGTGCATCCAACTCTCTTGCTCGCGAAGACCTAGGGCAATTTGAGGAAGCCCATCATTGGAATACAAGCCAAGTTCTATAATGAAAAATTCCCACTAGTATATGAAAGTGTCAATATAGGAGACTCTCTATCATGAAGATCATGGTGCTACTTTGAAGCACAAGTGTGGAAAAAGGAATAGTAGCATTGCCCCTTCTCTCTTTTCTCTCATTTTTTTGTGGTGGGCTTCTTTGGCCTCTTTTATTTTTTTGTAAAGTCCGGAGACTCATCCCAACTTGTGAGGGAATCATAGCTTCCATCATCCTTTCCTCACATGGGACAATGCTCTAATAATGATGATCATCACACTTTTATTTACTTACAACTCAAGAATTACAACTCGATACTTAGAACAAAATATGACTCTATATGAATGCCTCCGGCGGTGTACCGGGATGTGCAATGACTCAAGAGTGACATGTATAAAAAAATATGAACGGTGGATTTGCCACAAATACGATGTCAACTACATGATCATGCAAAGCAATATGACAATGATGATGCGTGTCTTAAATGGAACGGTGGAAGTTGCATGGCAATATATCTCGAAATGGCTATGGAAATGCCATAATAGGTTGGTATGGTGGCTGTTTTGAGGAAGGTATATGGTGGGTTTAATGTACCGGCGAAAGTTGCGCGGTACTAGAGAGGCTAGCAAGGGTGGAAGGGTGAGAGTGCGTATAATCCATGGACTCAACATTAGTCATAAAGAACTCACATACTTATTGCAAAAGTCTATTAGTTATCAAAACAAAGTACTACACGCATGCTCCTAGGGGAAGGGTTGGTAGGAGCTAACCATCGCGCGATCCCGACCTCCACACAAAGGAGGGCAATCAATAAATAAATCATGCTCCGACTTCGTCACATAACGGTTCACCATACGTGCATGCTACGGGAATAACAACCTTTAACACAAGTATTTCTACCAATCCACAATTACTCACTAGCATGTCTCTAATATTACCATATTTATATCTCAAAACAATCATAAGGAATCAAACTTCTCATAGTATTCAATGCACTTTATATGCAAGTTTTTATTATATCCCTCTTGGATGCCCATTATATTAGGACTAAATTCATAACCTAAGCAAGTTACCATGCTGTTTAGAGACTCTCAAAATAATATAAGTGAAGCATGAGAGTTCAACAATTTCTATAAAATAAAACCACCGCCGTGCTCTAAAAAGATATAAGCGAAGTACTAGAGCAAATTGACAAACTACTCCAAAAAGATATAAGTGAAGATCAATGAGTAGTCAAAAATTTAAATAACTATGTGAAGACTCTCTCTCTCAATAAAGATTTTCAGATCTGAGTATTTTATTTAAATATCAAACTAAATAAAAATTTATTCCAAGAATAATTCATATCATGTGGACGAATAAAACTTTAGGCTCAACATAGGCTAACCGATATTTGTTTGATGAAGAGAGGTGGGATGCGTAGCATCCCCAAGCTTAGATGCTTGAGACTTCTTGAAATATTTACTTGGAGTGCCTTGGGCATCCCCAAGCTTGAGCTTTTGTATCTCGTTCAATCCTCTCATATCCCGGTTTCACCTATTCTCAAAAACTTCATCCACACAAAACTCGAAAAGAACTCGTGAGATAGGTTAGTTCACATAATAATAAATCAACACTTCATGTACTGCCAAGACAAGTTGCAAAATAATTATCAAACATCATATACTGTTTACTATCATTTCCACAATTTATATCTACCAATATAGGCTATGGAAACTAGAGGATAAGTAGATAACAAAACTATGACAGCAATCTGTCCAAACAGAACAGTCTGTAGCAATTTATGAAAACAGTGTACTTATGTAACTCAAAAAATTATGAAAATTTAGGACATGCTAAATAATTTATATGAAAATACTGTGTAAAAATTTCAGAAACGTTCCACGTTCCAGTAAAATATGAAAATTCAAACACTACAGCAAAAGTTTCTGTTTTTACACAGCACACATCAAAACATGCAATGCAAGCATCCTAAGAAAATTCTTGGAACTTTTTATTGAAAAACAAGATTATGAATAACACCTAACAGAAAATAACAAAATATAATGATGATCCAAGCAAATCACATATTATGTGACGAATAAAAATATAGCTCTAGATATACCGATAATGTTGAAGACGAAAGAGGGGATGCCTTCCGGGGCATCCCCAAGCTTAGGCGCTTGAGTCTTCCATGGATATTACCTTGGGGTGCCTTGGGCATCCCCAAGCTTAGGTTCTTTTCACTCTTTATTCTCCTCATATCGGTGTCTCACCCAAAACTTGAAAACTTCAATCACACAAAACTTAACAGAACTTTGTGAGAAGGGTTAGTGTAATAAAGATAGATCATTCACTTAGGTACTGTCAAGACAAGATTCATAATTGCTCTCACATAATACCTGATGTATTACATCATTCCCATAATTTATACCACTAAATATAAGCTATGGAAACACTAAAACAAGCAAACTATGCATGCAAAACAGAATCTGTCAAAAACAGAACAGTCTGTGAAGATCTGTAGCGTAACCATACTTCCCTGTCTCTAAAAATTCTGAAAAATTAGGAAAATATAGGAAATTTGTATATAAATCATGTGATATGGGGTGTCCCGATCTTCTCAGTAAGCGGCGGTGGTGATGATGATGGTGTAGGATAACTTGTATGTCGCCGATGAACTCTCCCTCGCTTGATCCCTGATGCCAATGCAAAAGGTCTCAACCCTTTGGATATTCACAACGTCACACACTTGCGCACGCAGCCGTCGACCACGAACGGTTAGAATTGCAATATACTAATTCCCAATGGAACAGCAGATCACACTTGACTTGCAGTATATAATCACCAGATCGATACGAATTGGTGATGAGGATTCAAGAAGAATGCTTACAAGCAATCTCATGAACTAGGGTTTATCTTAAACGTGGTCTAACTCTAACTAACCCTAAGGAAGAGTATTTATATCCTAAGATAGATCGAAGGGGTACATGGGCTGTCAGCCCGAAACTCTGCGCGCAGGCAGCACGGTAGTACCGCTGATGTCATGCGGTACTACCGCTCCAAGCGGTACTACCGCTTCAGTACCGCTCTACTACCGGTTAGCGTCAAAAGATGCCAGTAGTTTTCACGGTAGTAGGGGCGGTAGTACCGTCTCAAGCGGTACTACCGCTGGTGTAGGGCGGTACTACCGCCCTGGAAACTCCAAGATCCTTTTCCCTGCCCAGCTGCATTGCCTCCTTGCTCTCCTCCTTGCTCCCTTGTGCCATGCCTTCCTCTCCGATGTACCTAAAGATACATGCACACAAGGACTTAGGCAGTATAAAATTCTTCCGAATCAAGGGAACAAGTACAACTAGGAATAAATTCACCTTATGATATTTTTCAACTAGGCTCAATATTTCTTTCCAGCTTAAGCAAGCAGAATCATCATATTCCATGAATATATCCTCATCATCCTCCCTTTCTTCAAGAAAAGCCGTCCGCGGCTTTGGGTAAGCTGAAAATGGCAGCAACAAAAAGAACAACGTGTACGCATAATATATGTAGATGTAACATGCTGTATCATTTTTGTTGTCATGAAAAAGATTCCCAGTATGCAATATGCAACTTAAATTGCAAGTATAAGTGAAGTTCATATAGTCATGACCAGAATGAGGAACACACATGTACAATGTCTTATTGTTCAGTATTAAGTCCGAAGCCCTCACAGAAGATCGATGATCAAAAGTGCTACAAGCAAGGTCAAACCAGTCCAAAATATTCAAAGGGACATATATGGGATACCATGCTTCAACTGTGCGACTCTGATATATAGAACAAGCATATGTATGTTCATGAGCAGTACTCGCAGCATGTAAGATGCAACTCAGTTTGCAAATATAAGTGAAGTCTATAGCAGTAGCATATAAATGCAACAGGTGTGGAAACAAACACAATGGATCAGATTCGGTGATAGCAAGATGAGAACAATCGAACATATAGGAAATTTTCAGATTCTCATGAAAATTAGTTACTATCCAAAAGCAAAAAGACTCTGTCACAAAGCATATAGGACGCAAAACAGCAAGTTTCAAATCAGCAATCGTATCACAGGTAATGCATATGTGATCCACCAGAAAATTATCAGTCATGCTATATTCACCAATTAAATTAAATGTGAAACTATATGCATAGGTGCGAAAATTTAGATATGAAAGTTTAGAAATCTTCTTCATAGCACAACTCAAACGAATAGGTTCATTTAGCATGATAGAATACACAATATCAACAAGTGGTATTCGAGCAAGTAGTTCTGTATGTGTTATCAGTACCACATGATCAGAATTGGAATTTAGAAAATTATCACATGGTGCGGACATATTTGGACCGATCAACGCACAAGAATCAACCAGCAAAGGAACAGACTCACTGAATGCCTCATTGGCTGGTTGCAGCTCTAAATTAGCACCAGTATCAATGTCAGCCGCCTGAGATGTAGTAGGTACTGGAAAATCTTGCTCAAGTGGTGAAGCAGGTTGTACTACATGCTGCTCCCTTTCTGCAAAAACAACCTGCATATCACAAGAAACAACACTAGGAGGAGACATGATTACGTTAGGTGAAACCTGACATGTCTCATTAACATGTACTCCCAAGATTGTGTGATCACGCATATGCTCATTGTCAACTATGGGAATGACAGGTGGACATAGATTTTGACGCCTAACCTCCTGAAATTTCTTAAGTCGTGTATGTGCTAACCAAGTGTGCTTATTATTCCAAACGAATAAAGGATCAATCTGAGCACTATCAAATTCGACCTTATACCTATCACACCAAGGTTTTCCCAACAAAACGTGACAACAATTGAGTGCTCTAGGAATGACATCACAGCGCATGCTAACAGTATAACCATAAATGGTGATAGGAACATAAGCATGATGAGTAATTGGAAATGCCTCATCATAAGCAGCTAACGTATATGGCACAAGTTTGGTATATGTACGCAACTGCAGCTTGTTAACAACATCAATACTGACCAAGTTTGTGAGAGAATAATTATCAAGGATCACTGCAGCAGGTCTACCTTCGATGTCGGCAGTAAAGTGAAACAAACCTGAATCAGGATGTACACCAAGATCTTCCTCCTCCCAGAATGCATCACTGCACAAAAACTGTAATGGTAATGGCTTGTCCTTGATAGGATTCACCATTATTAGTACATAAAAAGTATAGCAGATGTATATGGTGTACTCGCACAACTCACTCAAAAACTGACAAGAAAAGGAAATCTTACCGTTCCAAAGTGAATAGCAATGCGTACCCGTTCGGATGGAGGACTAGTACACGGATGTGATGAAGTGAATATCCGGGTATGAGAGCAATCACACGACAAACCAGGGTATATGGTGGAGCTTGGTTGGGATACCTAACAACACCAATTCACAAATCCTAGTGCTGATCGTGTGATACAAAAAGACCCATGGAAACTCACACGGTGGAGATAAATGGGGCAATTGCAACTCTGAAAAGGAGCTCAAATTTGATTTATGTGTCGGAGTAATGCTCGTGCTGCAATGCACAGGGAGAGACGCTAGCAAAAAGCTCAAAACAGGGCACAAGATTGCTCAATTCTACAAGTGCAAACAGCAAGATAATACAAATCCAACACTGCAAGAGATAGCAGCAACTTCTGGCCACGGTTTCTCTCGTTTCGTGCTTTCTCGCTGTTTTTTTTTGTACTCCCTTTTTTTTTTCTCTCTCTCTTTTTTTTATCCTCTTTTCACTCTTTTTTTTTCTTTTCACTGCAGGTCGCGTGAACAGTACCGCGGATTTTTTAACTGCCTCGTGAACAGTACGTGAACAGGACGTGAACAGTACAAACTCTTTTTTTTTTTTTTTTGTAGCCGAGACTGGAGCAACAAACAACGAAGCAGATCTTGCCAATCTCAAAGATGCACTTACCAAAAACCTAGATGAGCAGCCCGTAGAGCACAAGGATATGCTAGTCTCAATAGGAAAGTGCTACGCAAAAGAAGAAAAATTGGCTTGTCTATGGCTCACAAAGGAAAGACTCGATTTAACTCGGACTGGAAAAAGGAAACCTAAAAGAAAACGCTAAAGGAAAAAAAAACCAACGAACACAAGAACCAAGACTCCGACGAACACAAGAACAAAAAGACTCGGATCAGAACAAAACCCTAGACGCCTACTAGATGACTCGGAAGAAAAAGTGACGCAAAAGAAAGACACAACGACCAGCAACTAAAACTTGGAAACGATGTTATCTAGGGTATGGCAAAAACCCGAACCCTAATCTTTTTGTGAGGCTTTTTCTGGATAGGATGAAAAACACAACTAATCTACGGATGATTTGGTGGATGCTTACCGAGGCAATGCTGGATATCTGATACCAAGATGATATGGGGTGTCCCGATCTTCTCAGTAAGCGGCGGTGGTGATGATGATGGTGTAGGATAACTTGTATGTCGCCGATGAACTCTCCCTCGCTTGATCCCTGATGCCAATGCAAAAGGTCTCAACCCTTTGGATATTCACAACGTCACACACTTGCGCACGCAGCCGTCGACCACGAACGGTTAGAATTGCAATATACTAATTCCCAATGGAACAGCAGATCACACTTGACTTGCAGTATATAATCACCAGATCGATACGAATTGGTGATGAGGATTCAAGATGAATGCTTACAAGCAATCTCATGAACTAGGGTTTATCTTAAACGTGGTCTAACTCTAACTAACCCTAAGGAAGAGTATTTATATCCTAAGATAGATCGAAGGGGTACATGGGCTGTCAGCCCGAAACTCTGCGCGCAGGCAGCACGGTAGTACCGCTGATGTCATGCGGTACTACCGCTCCAAGCGGTACTACCGCTTCAGTACCGCTCTACTACCGGTTAGCGTCAAAAGATGCCAGTAGTTTTCACGGTAGTAGGGGCGGTAGTACCGTCTCAAGCGGTACTACCGCTGGTGTAGGGCGGTACTACCGCCCTGGAAACTCCAAGATCCTTTTCCCTGCCCAGCTGCATTGCCTCCTTGCTCTCCTCCTTGCTCCCTTGTGCCATGCCTTCCTCTCCGATGTACCTAAAGATACATGCACACAAGGACTTAGGCAGTATAAAATTCTTCCGAATCAAGGGAACAAGTACAACTAGGAATAAATTCACCTTATGATATTTTTCAACTAGGCTCAATATTTCTTTCCAGCTTAAGCAAGCAGAATCATCATATTCCATGAATATATCCTCATCATCATGTGTCAAAAATTCAGATCAAAAGCACTTTCCAGTGAATTTAGAAAATTCCTGGACTGAGAGCAAAAGTTTCTGTTTTTGCACAGAATCAAGTCAACTATCATCCACACTATCCCAAAGGCTTTACTTGGCACTTTATTGAAACAAAAGCTATAAAACATGATTATACAGTAGCTTAATCATGTGTACATACAAAAACAGTAGGTATAAATATTGGGTTGTCTCCCAACAAGCGCTTTTCTTTAATGCCTTTTTAGCTAGGCATGATGATTTCAATGATGCTCACATAAAAGATAAGAATTGAAACATAACAGGAGCATCATGAAGCATATGACTAGCACATTTAAGTCTAACCAACTTCCTATGCATAGGGATTTTGTGAGCAAACAATTTATGGGAACAAGAATCAACTAGCATAGGAAGGCAAAACAAGCATGACTTCAAAACTTTCAACACATAGAGAGGAAACTTGATATTATTGCAATATGTAGAAGCATAAGATCCTCTCTCATAATAATTTTCAGTAGCATCATGAACGAATTCAACAATATAACCAGCACATAAAGCATTCTTTTCATGATCTACAAGCATAGAAATTTTACTACTCTCCAAACAAGCATATTTCTTCTCATTCATAATAGTGGGAGCAAACTTAACAAAATAACTATCATGAGATACTTGATTGACATAACCACATTCAATATTAAAATCATGATGACAAGTTTCATGGTTACTATCACTCTTTATAGCATACATGTCATCATCATAATCATCATAGATAGGAGGCATGTCATTATCATAACAAATTTGCTCATCAAAACTTGGGGGGACTAAAAATATCATCTTCATCAAACATAGCATCCCCAAGCTTGTGGCATTGCATATCATTAGCATCATGGATATTCAGAGAATTCATACTAGCAATATGCAATCATGCTCATCACTCAAATATTTAGTGCCAAACATTTTAATAACTTCTTCTTCTAACACATGAGCACAATTTTCCTTTCCATCATTTTCACGAAAGACATTAAAAAGATGAAGCATATGAGGCAACCTCGATTCCATTTTTTTTGAAGTTTTCTTTTATAGACCAAACTAGTGAAAAACAAGAAACTAAAATATTTAATTGCAAGATCTAAAGATATACCTTCAAGCACTCACCTCCCTGGCAACGGCGCCAGAAAAGAGCTTGATGTCTACTACACAACCTTCTTCTTGTAGACTCGTGTTGGGCCTCCAAGCGCAGAGTTTTGTAGGACAGTACAAATTTCCCTCAAGTGGATGACCTAAGGTTTATCAATCCGTGGGAGGCGTAGGATGAAGATGGTCTCTCTCAAGCAACCCTGCAACCAAATAACAAAGAGTCTCTTGTGTCCCCAACACACCCAATACAATGGTAAATTGTATAGGTGCACTAGTTCGGCGAAGAGATGGTGATACAAGTGTAATATGGATGGTAGATATAGGTTTTTGTAATCTGAAAATATAAAATCAGCAAGGTAACTAATGATAAAAGTGAGCACAAACGGTATTGCAATGCTTAGCAGAAAGGCCTAGGGTTCATACTTTCACTAGTGCAAGTTCTCTCAACAATATTGACATAGTTGAATCATATGTAAATCCCTCACGTGCGACAAAGAGTTCACTCCAAAGTCACAAATAGTGGAGAACAAAGAAAGAAATTATTGTAGGGTACAAAACCACCTCAAAGTTATCTTTTCCGATCAATCTTATGAGCTATCCCTATAAGTGTCACGAACAGCCCTAGAGTTCGTACTAAAATAACACCTTAAGATACACATCGACCAAAACCCTAATGTCACCTAGATACTCCAATGTCACCACGAGTACCCATGGGCTTGATTATACGATATGCATCACACAATTTCAGATTCATCATGTTCAATCCAACACAAAGAACTTCAAAGAGTGCCCCAAAGTTTCTACCGGAGAGTCAAGACGAAAACATGTGCCAACCCCTATGCATAGATTCCCAAGGTCACGGAACCCGCAAGTTGATCACCAAAACATACATCAAGTGGATCAATAGAACATCCCATTGTCACCACGGATATCCTATCGCAAGACATACATCAAGTGTTCTCAAATCCTTAAAGACTCAATCCGATAAGTAAACTTCAAAGGGAAAACTCAATTCATCACAAGAAGATAGAGAGGGGAAAACTCCATATGATTCATCTATATTAATAAAGCTCGCGGTACATCAAGATCGTGTCATCTCAAGAACACGAGAGAGAGAGATCAAACACATAGCTATTGGTACATACCCTCAGCCCCGAGGGTGAACTACTCCCACCTCGTCATGGAGACCGCCGGGATGATGAAGATGGCCTCCGGTGATGGTTTCCCCCTCCGGCAGGGTGCCGGAACGGGCTCCCGATTGGTTTTTCGTGGCTACAGAGGCTTGCGGCGGCGGAACTCCCCATCTAGGTTTCTTTCTGGGGGTTACGGGATTTATAGGAGTACTTGGCGTTGGAATCAAGTCAGGGGGACTCCCGAGGGGCCCACAAGCCAGGGGGGCGCGCCCTGTTGGGGGGGGGGGGGCGCCCCCTAGGCTTGTGGCTGCCTCGGGACTCCTCTCCGGTATCTTTTTGCTCTAGTATTTTTTTATTTTCCAAAAATATTCTCTGTAAATTTTTATTCCGTTTGGACTCCGTTTGATATTCCTTTTATGCGAAGCTCAAAAACAAGGAAAAAACAGAAACTGACACTGGGCTCTAGGTTAATAGGTTAGTCCCAAAAATAATATAAAATAGCATATTAATGCATATAAAACATCCAAAACCGATAATATAATAGCATGGAACAATAAAAAATTATAGATACGTTGGAGACGTATCAGACCCTTATGGGTGGAGCCCTCCATGGACTCCCGCGACCGTTACCCTCCGTGGGCCATAAACGTGGATGTACTATAGCACCACCTATCGGAATCACGGGAAAAATCTTCGTGTCTCCAAATTGCGTTTGATCTTTCTATCTCTACTCTCTCTTGCATGTGCTTGTCTTACTTTCTGCTACCATACTTGTTGACTAGCATGTGTAGGATGCATTAGACTTGTTATTTTAAAACATTATAACCGAACACTTTTCCAGCCCTCTCAGACCAGTGTCGTTTTTGGCCATCAGATCTGCCCTTCTAAGCGTTTTAGGTCGTTGGATGTGGTTGCAATTCCCTATGGGGTTCGGTTGCGAACAGAGAGAGCTAGGCTGGCTGGGCCGCTGCTCCCAGAACAAAATTGGAGCTCTACTATCGTTTTGTCATCTGGGCCTGACGTCCACGAGTAACAAAGCCCATGAAAGAACACAGCTCCACCGACAACACCGAAGCGAGCAAGGATCCCGGTGGACGTCATCCAGTTCTTGTCTCGCGGATCCATACGATGCGAACGACCGCACCTCCACCGACAACAGGGTCACCTCACTGGGTGACGCCAAGGGGACGGGAGGCTGAAGCGTCGGATGCGATTAGAATCCAATCGCCGATGATTTAGCACGTAGTCAATCGCAGTTGCTGGGGGCATTAATCTCAATTGATGTGCGCAATTCGCCAGCATCCGATTATTGCAGGTCGCTTATTCAGTTTCTTCCTTTATGTGATTCATCTTCTTCCTTTCTTCGATGCGCGAGGACGCTTATCTGGTTCGGTTTCTTCCTTAATTCATTTCATCTTCTTCCTTTAATCTTTGCGCGCCTATATAATCTACTCCTCATTCCCCAACCTTACCCAGCAACATCACATCTTCTGGCCATGCTTCTCGCCAGGTTGCCGATCCAGGTTTATCGCCCCTCACATCTTCCATCCAGTTACTACTGATACTAAGTCCGTTCTGATTGATACCGCTTTTTATTTTGCTCCTAATTCACAACACGACACTTGTTCTTCTGCAGATGCTCTCACTTCTCAATTGAGGTATTGGAATTGTCGACTGGTTCAGGTGGTTAGTTCGGGCACTTCTAAAGTTCACGATTTGCAATGGTTGGCAACCAGGTTAGTATACATGTACTCACCCGCAAAAAAAGTATACATGTACTCCCATATCTTATTATCCGTTTGTATGTGTGCACACGATTTGTAAAATTTGATGCTACTGACTATCTTATTATGTATACATTTCCAGAGTCTCACTCACATATCTTATTATCCATATGTATGTGTGCCTATGATTTGTAAAATTTGATGCTACGGAGTGTGTATACACTTCCAGAGTCTCAAACACTGCTACTATTGACTATTGTTGTTGAGGATAAGCTCTAAACAACATATGCGATTTACTGATTCACACTAATTACATGTTGTAGGACTTACAGTACCTCATCTTCCTCACACCAGGACAAGTTCATTCATGGATGAAGCCAGTAGGAATAACGTAGAACTGTAATTGAAAGTCACTTCGATAATTAACATATCTATGTTGCTGAAACAAAACAGTATAAGTTGAATTTGGTCCATCCAATGCCCCACTACCGGAATTGGTTATAAAAATATAAGTTTATCTTCAATTGTTTCATGTAAATTCTGGGAGGATGGTGCATGTGATTTTGGTGTGGATGTGAGGTGTAGGGTTATGGTTTCTTGGTTCTGATGTGAGCTAAGCTTTTGTTTTGATATTACTGGCCACTGGATGGCAGAATTTCTGTATATCGTGGTCTGTTTGTTGTTACTATTTAGGACATAATCTTGTGTGTCTGTGGTGGAAATAAGCTACCGCTATACAGTTGTGGTGTTCTATTTCGAAAGAAATCTTATGACTTAATCTTGGGTGTCTACATGGTGGAAATAAGCTGCTGATATACAGTTTTGGTGTTCTATTTCGAAATAAATCTTAATTTGTGACTGTGATTAATCTCCATTCATTTGTTCCATGGCTACCGATTTATTGATCAAATACTATATGTACAATGCCACACATTAAGAGTTTGTGTATGTCATGCCACGTTCATAAATTTAATTGCCTTATTTGTGTCCTTTGTTTTTCTTCTCCTAATATTTATGTTAATCGGTTAGTGTTTATACCATCCATGTTTGCATTAATTTAAACCACTATTTTCTGCGGCCAAGGTTGAGAAATCGATTAAACCAAACAACCATCAGAATTTGCAATGCATATGGCATCCTCCCAAAAATGCAAGATTGATTTGCACCTGTCTGAAATGACTATTGATGTTGCGTATTAATTCATTTTTATAATAGTTTTTAAGACCTGTTTTTTAGTTTTTTATTTAATTTCTCACATATTTATATGTATTAAGAGGCATATTTATCATTATGCATATTATTTCTTGATTTATATTCCAGTGTATTTTTACTTTTGAATAATGCTAACTTATTAAGAGGCCATACTCTTTTTGACCATTATTACGGCTCTACTGTTATAGGGCATTGCAGTACACCGTGCACTGTCCTCTTCATATCATGTTTGAGGGTGCCATCAGATCTCTAGTCAATTGGTATACTCTCCATATACTACTGATGTCCGCGGTTTGGTGACATCTACTTTTTTTTAAGCTGCACTCCTATACTCGATAGCGTCTTCCTCTATACTTGTATGGGTAATATATGTGAAACATTTTAATCGTTGGGCTAAAAAAGTTTTAATTTATTGTAACTGCTTATTCATCGTAGAAAAAAAACAGACCATATGCTACTTCAGTCCACATGGGGATTTTATTAATGCTATTGTGGCTTCGAATTGTCTACTTAAGTCTTGCGACACTACCATCGAGTTCTACATTTGGCTAAAAATACGTCCATGTAGTAGAACAATCTCGAATGTCAGCTTTTGATGTTCCCTTACAACCTACCATATGGGTAACTTTATTGTTACAAGCTATCTCTACATCGAAGATAGCCTCTCACCATGATGCCAACAAATAGTTTTATCCTCTTTATATATACAAAACTGAGTGGTTTAAGTGCATGACATTTAAATTATATAGATCGCCATTATACATCCATACATTTCTTTACATGATCTCTAAGTTTCAAGGTTTTTTAGGGATGCAGATGGGTCTGCATCCGTCCCTGAAGAGAAAATTATAAAACTATGACTATTAAAGAATCAACAAGTGTTAGTATTTTTCTGATTTGCAGACGAATGTAATGTTGCGTATGCGTCTGCTTGCATCAAGGTTTTTTGAACCGAGTTATTCTTTTGTGCAAAAGCTAGATCTCAAGCTTTCGACATTGTTCAGTTGCATGCGTAAATGCATGTTCGCTTTTCTTAAATAATAATTTTATTATAAGGTAGAGGCTTTCAACACTGTTCAGCTTCATGAATAAATTCAGGATTTTCGTATAGAATGTTTTTCTTGTAGGTTAGATTTCAAGCTTTCAAAATTGCTCAATTTTATGCATATATTCATGTAATAGATCAAAATTGAGACCAAGAAGTCCTTTGATGTTCTGGACAACGATCATCCTGTTGCATTGCTCCTGATGTGTACAAACTATTACATCATGCTATTTATATTATCCTGATGTTCCATTGTTTTGAAATACAACATATATAATCTTCATGTTATGTTCTATGTCTTTGTATTTTAAGAAATACCTACCATTTTATTGTAACAATGTATGGGCGCAGCAACGCGCGCCATTAATGATCTAGTAATTACTAAAACTGCCCACCAATTAACTTGGGAAAAGGTTAGGTTTTAATTCTTGCAAGTAGTCTATTCACCCCCCTCTAGACACACACTTCTAGTGATCCTACAATAAAGTGATTCATGATAATTCCTTGAATGAAAAGCATGATTGCAATTTTGCTAGTAAAAATTCTATGAATATCAATTGTGCTAATGATCATGATTGGGATGATAATCATGATAATCCTTGTGATCTTGAGAATTCTGAGCTTCATGTTGAATCTACTATTGATAACCAAATTTGCAATGCTACTAAAAGTGGGTTTGGAAGAGCATCAAGTTTAGGTAATAATGGTACCACTACTTTGGAGAATGATCAATCTTATTATTTTTTTGATAAAAGTGGGTTTGGAGAGGTCATGGCTTTAGTTGATGTTAATCCCACTATCTTGGAAGATTGTAAAACTTTTGTGCATGTGGATCATGGAGAACATGTTTTATACATTAGCTATACTATTGAGTTTGATTATGATCCTACATGTAATTATTTTGAGAGAGAAAAATATGGTATTTGAATTTGCATGTTCCTCAATTATCTCTCTTTGTGATAAAATTATTAATGTTTCCCTCTTCCTATTTGCATAAGGTAGACACTTCTTGTCTTGATAATTTGTTTTCTTATAAAATGCCTATGCATAGGAAGCATGTTAGACTTAAATGTGTTTGGATCATGTTTTATGATGCTCACTTTGTGCTTCAATTCTTGTCCTTTACGTGAGCATCATTATTATTACAAGCCTATCTTAATGGCTATAACGGAAGAGCTTGTTGGGAGACAACCCAATACCTTCTGTTTTAGTGTGCGTGCATGATTATTGCTACCGTAATGATTGTATTTTTATGTTTTAATTAGTGTTTGTGCCAAGTAAAGCCTTTGGGATTAATTTGGATGATAGTAGAATTGATACGGTGCAAAAACAGATTCTTTTGCGTCCAGTACATGATTGTTGGTATTTTACTGGAGCATGATAAAATCCTGAAATTTGTACACAATATTGCAATACAATGCCCAAGTTGTCCTAATTTTTCAGAATTTTCAGAGTTACAGAAGTATGGTTTTAGTGCAGATCATTACAGATTGTTCTGTTTTAGACAGATTCTGTTTTTGCTTGCATAGTTAACTAGTTTTGATGATGCCATGGATTATATCGGGGGGGGGGGGTATAAGTCATGGAGAAGTTAGAATATAGTACCTTATGCAATAGTAAAATATTATTCAATTTATAATAGTACCTAAACTTTATGATTTACCTATTATACTAACGGATCTCACGGGGTTTCTGTTGAGTTTTGTGTGCTTAAGTTTTTAAGTTTTGGGTGCGATCATGATGGATGAAGGAATAAGGAGCGGCAAGACTCTAAGCTTGGGATGCCCAAGCCACCCCAAGGTAAAATTATAGGAAGAATCAAGCGTCTAAGCTTGGGGATGCCCCGGAAGGCATCCCCTCTTTCGTCTCCATTCCATCGATATGTCACTTGGAGCTATATTTCTATTCATCACATGATATGTGTTTTGTTTGGAGCGTCGTGTATTATAGTTTGCCTTATTTTAGTTTGCCACAATCATTGTTTGCTGGACACACCTATTTGAGAGAGACACATGTTCATCATGATTTGTTAGAATACTCTATGTGCTTCACTTATATCTTTTGAGCTAAGTAGTTGCTCTAGTGCTTCACTTATATCTTTTAGAGCACGGTGGCGTGTAGATTTTACAGAAATAATTGAACTCTCGTGCTTCACCTAAACTTGTTTGAGAGTCTAATAAATATTAAAGGTAATTTGCATGGGTTATAAGAATACTCCAAAAAGGATAGGTATTCAAGGAGTGTATAATCAAAACCTTCATGTAGCTCACCGTATAAGAGAAATTGTGGGTTAATGATATTGATGTAGTAATATGAAATGGCATGAGCACATGATTGTTGTTTAGTAGAAATATTGGTGTTTAAAGCTTGTTACTTGTTGCTCATCTAAATATTGGTTATGACATGATGATGATGATGTGTGAGCATTCTTATTCCTCGTTGAAATCCTAGTGTTGTTCGAGTCAGGGGTGCGCGATGGTTAACTCCTACCAACCTCCTCCCTAGGGGCATGCGGTAGTATTTTGCTTCGAAAGAGTTAATAAGGCTTTGCAATAAGTATATGAGTTCTTTATGACTAATGTGAACCCATGGATGTACGCACACTCACCTTTCCATATATTGCTAGCCTCTTCGGTACCGTGCATTGCCCATTCTCACCTCGAGGATTGGTGCCGCTTTCGCCGGTGCATCCAAACCCCGTGATATGATACGATCTATCATACATAAGCCTCCTTATATCTTCCTCAAAACAGCCACCATACCTACCTATTATGGAATTTCCATAGCCATTCTGAGATATACTGCCATGCAACATCCACCGTTACATCTCATTGCTTGTGTGTTCATCATCATATTGCTTTGCATGATCCTATAGCTGACACGGTATTTCTGGCAAAGCCACCGTTCATCATTGTTTACATGTTGCACTAGATCGTTGCACATCCTGGTACACTGCCAGAGGCATTCATATAGAGTCTTTTCTTTTTCATCATTGAGTTGTTATATCGAGTTGTAAGTAAATAAAAGTGTGATGATCATCATTATTAGAGCATTGTCCCAGTGAGGAGAGGATGATGGAGACTATGATTCCCCCACAAGTAGGGATGAGACTCCAGACAAAAAAAAGAGTGAATAAAAAATAGGGATAAAGAGAGAAGGGGCAGTGCTACTATTTCTTTTTCTACACTTGTGCTTAGAGGGAACACCATGTTCTTCATATAGAGAGTCTCATGAGTTGTCATTTTCATATGCTAGTGGGAATTTGTCATTATAGAACTTGGCTTGTATATTCTAATGAAGGGCTTCTTCAAATGCCCGAGGTCTTCATGTGCAAGCAAGTTGGATGCACACCCACTTAGCTTCCGTTGTGCTTTCATACACTTATAGCTCTAGTGCATCAGTTGAATGGCAATCCCTACTCCTCGCATTGATATCGATTGATGGGCATCACCATAGCCCGTTCGTCTGCCTAGTCGTTGCGAGACTTTCTTTCCACTTTGACTCCTTTTGATCTCTACCACCATATTCTATTCCACCCATATGTTATGTCCATGGTTCACGCTCATGATTGAGTGAGGTTGAAAATGCTGAAGCGCGTTAGAAGTACGATCCAATTGCCTGACTTGACACCGTTGCGCTCATGATTTGTACTTACGTGGTGAAGATCGAGTCATGCCATGCAAATATGATAAAATGAGTGGGTCATATGTCTCCAACGTATCGATAATTGATGAAGTATTCATGCCATATATTTCCTATGTTTACAATACTTTTATATGGTTTTGATGCACTTTATTTATTTAGAACTAACCCGGACTGACGCTTTTTTCAGTAGAATTACCGTGGTGTTGTTCTTTTTGCGCAAAAAATAAAAGTTCTCGGAATCGCCCGAAACTTTTTTATGATTTTTTTGGAGAAAATAAGAAATACTAGAGCGAAGACCCACCGGAGGGGGGCCACCTACTGGCCACAAGCCAACAGGGCATGCCCGCCCCCCTGGGCGCACCCTGTTAGCTTGTGGGGCCCACGTGGCTCCGGTTGACGTGATTCCAACGCTAAAAATCCTATAAATCCAGAAACCCAAAAGTTGACATAGAATTTCCGCTCCGCCGCCGCAACTCTCTGTATCGAAAAAACCCATATGGAGCCTTTCCGGTACCCTGCTGGAGGGGGAAATCATCACCGGTGGTCATCTTCATCATCCCGGCGGAGGCCATGACGAGGAGGGAGTAGTTCACCCTCGAGATTGAGGGTATGTACCAGTAGCTATGTGTTTAATCTCTCTCTCTATCTTTCTCGTGTTCTTGAGATGGCATGATCTTGATGTATCACGGGCTTTGTTAATATAGTTGGATCATATGGTGTTCTTCCCTTGCTATCTTATTGTGATGAATTGAATCTTTCCCTTTAAGACCTTGTTATGTTGGATTGAATATTTTGGGTTTGCGAACACTTGATCTATGTCTTGCATGTGGATACCCGTGGTGACAATGGGGTATTCTATTGATTTACCTGATATATGTTATGGCATCAACTTGCAGATTTCAGTGACCTTGGGGATCTATGCATAGGGGTTGATTGCATGTTTTCATCCTACTTTCTCCGATAGAAATCTTGGGGTACTCTTTGAAGTTCTTTGTGTTGGATTGAATATGATGAATCTGAAATTGTTTGATGCATGTCAAATAATTAACCCACAGATACTTGTGGTGACATTGGAGTATCTAGGTGACATTAGGGTTGATTGACATGTATCATAGGTGTTATTTCAGTACGAACTCTAGAGCTGTTTGTGACACCTATAGGAATAGCTCAATAGATTGATCAGAAAGGGTAACCCTGAGATGGTTCTACCACCTACAACAATTTCATCTCATGTTCTCCGCTAGATATGAACTTTGGAGTGATTCTTTGTTGCTCGTTGAGAGATGATCATATGATTCTATTATGTTAGCATTGCTGAGAGATTGCATAGTGAAAGTATGAACCCTAGGACTTATTTCGAAGCATTGCTATACCGTTTTGCTCGTTGTTTACTACTTGTTACCTTGCTGTTTTTATATTTTCAGATTACAAAAACCTATATCTACCATCCATATTGCACTTGTATCACCATTTCTTTGCTGAACTAGTGCACCTATACAATTTGCCATTGTATTGGGTTTGTTGGGGACACAAGAGATTTCTTGTATTTGATTGCATGGTTGTTTGAGAGAGACCATCTTCATCCTACACCTCCCACGGATTGATAAACCTTAGGCCATCCACTTGAGGGAAATTTGCTGCTGTCCTAAAAAACTTTGCGCTTGGAGGCCCAAAAATGTCTACAAGAATAAAGTTGTGTAGTAGACATCAAGCTATTTTCTGGTGCCGTTGCCGGGGAGGTGAGTGCTTGAAGGTATATCTGTTGGAAATATGCCCCAGAGGCAATAATAAAGTGGTTATTATTATATTTCCTTGTTCATGATAATCGTTTATTATCCATGCTATAATTGTATTTATTGGAAACTCAAATACATGTGTGGGTACATAGACAAACAACATGTCCCTAGTGATCCTCTACCGGACTAGCTCGTTGATCAAAGATGGCCATGGTTTCCTGGTCATAGACATGAGTTGTCATTTGATAACGGGATCACATCATTAGGAGAATGATGTGATGGACAAGACCTAAACTATGAACGTAGCATATGATCGTGTCAAGTTTATTGCTATCGTTTTCTGCATGTCAAGTATCTGTTCCTATGACCATGAGATCATGCAACCCACTGACACCGGAGGAGTACCTTGTGTGTATCAAACATCGCAACGTAGTTGGGTAACTATAAAGATGCTCTACAGGTATCTCCAAGGGTGTCTGTTAAGTTGGCATGGATCAAGACTGGGATTTGTCACTCCGTATGACGAAGAGGTGTCTCAGGGCCCACTCGGTAATACAACATCATAATGTGCTTGCAAGCAATGTGACTAAGAAGTTAGCCACGAGATCTTGTATTACGGAACGCGTAAAGAAACTTGCCGGTAACGAGATTGAACTAGGTATGGAGATACCGACGATCGAATCTCAGTCAAGTAACATACCGATGGACAAAGGGAACTGCGTACGGGATTGACTGAATCCTTGACATCGAGGTTCGACCGATAAAGATCTTCGTAGAATATGTAGGAACCAATATGGACATCCAGGTCCCGCTATTGGTTATTGACCGTAGAGGTGTCTCGGTCATGTCTGCATAGTTCTCGAACCCGTAGGGTCTACACACTTAACGTTTGGTGACGATATAAGTATAGTTGAGTTATTATGTTGGTGACCGAAGGTTGTTCAGAGTCCCGGATGAGATCCCGGATGTGACGAGGAACTCCGAAATGGTCCGGAGGTGAAGATTGATATATAGGACGAAGGGTATCGGAGTCCGGAAGTGTTCCGGGGTGTACGGGGGATTCGACAGAGTACCGAAAGGGGTTTCGGGGGTCCCCCGCAAGTGTTGGGGGGCCTCATGGGTCAAGGAGAGGGGCGCACCAGCCCACTAGGGGGCTGGGCGCCGCCCAAACCCTATCCCGAGTCGGCCTAGAGGTGGGGCTCACCCCTAGGGCCGCCGACCCCCCTTTCCTTGGGAGGCAAGGCGTCTTGGGGGGCACCCCCAACCCTGGCCGCACCCCTTGGCCGTCGGCCCCTAGGGGAATCCCTAGGGCGCCCCTCCTCCCCTTCCCCTATATATAGAGAGGGAGAGAGAGGGCAGCCGCACCCAACGTGCTACGGCGCTGCCCCTCCTCTCCCTCGTAGCTCTTCTCTCCACTAGATTGGTTCGGTAGTGCTTGGCAAAGCCCTGCCGGAACAGCTCCACCATCACTGCCATCACGCCGTCGTGCTGCCGGAGATCTTGAGCTACTACTTCACCATCACTCGCTGGATTGAGGAGGTGAAGGCGTTATCAAGCCGTACGTGTGTTGAACGCGGAGGTGCCGTCCGTTCGGCACTTGATCGGGAGTTCGCGGGACGGATCGTGATTGGATCGCGAAGACGTTTGACTACATCAACCGCATTCCTTAACGCTTCCGCTTAGCGATCTACAAGGGTATGTAGATGCAATATCTCCTCTCGTAGATGTTCATCTCCTAGATCGATCTTGGTGAGCGTAGGAATTTTTTTTGTTTCCCATGCAACGTTCCCCAACAGCGGCATCATGAGCTAGGTCTTTGCGTAGATGACATCACGAGTAGAACACAAAGGAGTTTGTGGGCGTTGATATTCAGATTGCTTCCTTCCTTGGTCTTTTCTTGATTCAGCGGTATTGTGGGATGAAGCGGCCCAGACCAACCTTACATGTCCGCGTACATGAGACCGGTTCCATCGACTGACATGTACTTTGTCGCATAAGATGGCTGGCGGGTGTCTGTCTCTCCCACCTTAGTTGAATCGGATTCGACAAAGGCGGTCCTTGTAGAAGGTTAAATAGCAACTTGTATATCACCGTTGTGGTTTTGCGTAGGTAAGAATCATTCTTGCTAGATACCCATAGCAGCCACGTAAAACATGCAGCAATAAATTAGAGGACGTCTAACTTGTTTTTGCAGGGTATGTTGTGATGTGATATGGCCAAAGATATGATGATATATATTTGATGTATGAGATGATCATGTTTTGTAATAGTTTATATCGACTTGTATGTCGATGCATACGGCAACCGGCAGGAGCCATAGGGTTGTCTTTAATTATTTTATGACCTGCGTGTCAATCTTTAAGCGCTATGCAATGCTTTACTTTATCGCTAAACGGTAGCAATAGTAGTAGAAGCATGGTTGGCGTGACAACCCCGATGGCAACACGATGATGGAGATCATGATGATGGAGATCATGGTGTCATGCTGGTGACGATGGAGATCATGCCGGTGCTTTGGAGATGGAGTTCAAAAGCACAAGTTGATGGCCATATCATGTCACTTATGATTTCCATGTGATGTTAATCCCTTTTATGCATCTTATTTTGCTTAGGACGACAGTAACATTATAAGGTGATCCCTCACTAAAATTTCAAGATAAAATTGTGTTCTCCCTGAGTGTGCACCGTTGCGAAAGTTTGTCGTTTCGAAGCACCATGTGATGATCGGGTGTGATAGACTCTATGTTCACATACAACGGGTGCAAGCCATTTTTGCACATGCGGAACACTCGGGTTAAACTTGACGAGCCTAGCATGTACAGACTTGACCTCGGAACACAAGAGACCGAAAGGTCGAACATGAGTCATATAGTAGATATGATCAACATGGAGATGTTCACCATTGAAACCACCTCATCTCACGTGATGATCGAACTTGGGTTGGTGAATTTGGATCATGTAGCACTCGGATGATCGAAGGGATGTCAATTTGAGTGGGAGTTTTAAGTAATATGATTAACTAAACTTATTATATTGAACAATAGTCTAAGTTATCTTTGCAAATTTATGTTGTAGATCAATGGCTCGCGCAGTAGCTCCCCTGAATTTCAATGCGTTCCTAGAGAAAGCCAAACTGAAAGATGATGGAAGTAACTTTGTAGACTGGGCCCGTAATCTGAGGATTATCCTCACGACTGCCCAAAAGGCTTATGTCCTTGATGCACCGATCGGTGACCAACCCGCTCCATCGTTTGTGGACGTTATGAACGCCTTGCAAACGGGTGTTGATGACTACTCAGTAGTTCAGTGTGCTATGTTGTATGGCTTAGAACCGGCGTCGGTGTCAAAACCGGCATATCTCGTAGTAGGGGTCCTAAGCTAGGCGTCTTGGAACGATGGTAACATGGACACATGATTTTACCCAGGTTCGGGCTCTCTCGAGGAGATAATACCCTACGTCCTGCTTTTGATTGTATTCATATGGGGGATAGTACATAGTACATATATTTACCACAAGATTGTTGTAATGAATATGAGATTGCCTGTTGACTAGCCTGGCCTCGGTTTATATAATGCATCGTAGGCCTAGGGTTTAGAGGAGTCTTTGTCTTATGCGCCAAGTCTTGTGGAATCTCCCTTGTATGCATCATGGGCTGCCCGAAGTGGCCCATTAGTGAATCATCCTGAGGGTCCTCGGCCCGACCCACTGGTCGGGAGACGACGTGGTGAGTACCCCCTAGTCCAGGACACCATCAGTATCCCCCTGAACCGGTCTTCAAGTTGGGGACGCTCCTCAGTTCTTCAAAACAATTCTTTGTCTTCGGTCGTCGGTCTTGAAAACTGGTTCAACAAATCTTCCCATGTCCGATCTTGAGGATCGCTGAGCTGAATCCGAAGAGTTCACACGTCGGGCATCCAAGGAGGCCTTTAAGTTTTTGGCCTTTATCGATGCCTTGTTATTTTTTACGCCACACTTTGGGTCTGAAGTGTTTCCCGTGCGGCGGTGTCCTCTTGCGTCCGAGCTCCAACGTCGGACTGCACCCGAGGTGTCTTTTTTGCATCCGAGCTCCAACGCCGGACTGTGTCCGAGGTATCTTTTTGCAGCAGAGCTCCAACGCCGGTATGCATCCGAGGTGTCATAGATTACCTCGGTCTTGAAAAAGTTGAAGGAGTTCATCCGAGCTTAATGCCGGAAATGCCCTTTATGGAGCCAACCACTTGCATCCAAGCTTTATGCCGGACTGCTTCCAACGTGGTGCACCACCTCGGTCTCGGGCTGTTTTTTTGCGGGATTTATTTCCGGTCACCGCAATTTATTTACTACCGAGATGTATAGCCAGTAGCCCTCAAGGTGTGTGTCGGCCAAAAATCCGAGATGCACCTGAAGGAAAACATAAAACTGCTGATCCCAGCAGCCCCTGAGGCTCAGGTCAATTCACGAAATCTGCGTGTGGATCAAGTCCTTGCTTGTCAGGATACTTTAGGAATAAAAACGCGGTGTTCTGTAGCCCCTGGGACTCAGGTTGGGTGCGGCCGACCGACCAGAGGATCAAATCTCCTCGGAAACCATATTGCACTTTGAATTTCCTGTATTGAATAGGCAATGCAATAGCCCCCGAGTCTTAATTTGGGCACGGGTGGTCGAATTAAGGATCGATATTTGTTTGACACAAACTTTGTTACGTTTGACACAATTTATGTGCAATGATTCTATGTATCCAAGTACTTTACATCATTAATGCTCGGATCCGCATTGTACAAGACTTCGTTAACCGACCATCGGCTTCAACCTCCTCGGCCAGTAGCCGAGGAGTGTTTGTCCTACTTTATAAAGCCTTTATAAGGGCAAAGATTTACGGCAAACAAGGCAATCCGGCCATACGGTTTTATAATCAAAGGTGCGCGGAGAGAGATGTTATATTACTGTTTAACGTAAGAAACATCTTCTGGGAAAAATAGTTCATTTATAAGTTCCTTTTCCCAGGATATCATGTTAACCGTGATCGTGAAACCTCAACTCCGATCAATGTGGGAGGAAAATATTGAGGATTTAGTTTGGGGAATGTTCCCGACCTCTGTGGTCTTTAATGAACCAAAACTTTCACTTCCGTCGTTGCCGACCAATTATATTCTTAAGATGGCTAGCTTTTGTCTTCATCGAGTCTGAGGTACTAATCCGAATGACCCGGAAGTAACAATCACAGAGGTGCTCCCTTTACCCCCTAGCCGAACAATCGAGAACGTAGGGGGTAAGCACATGAGCCAGGCAACCCAGCTTGGCCAAAATCTTAAGTCAAATTGATGCATACTTATGGCTTTATAACGATGATTATGGAAGGCATCACTCACATATTGAATACAAATGCTTTTATGCTATATGCTATTTTGACTCCTTTGTGACCGTTTATCATTTGAGTGTGGCCCATCGTCGGTTTCTACCCCTTTGTAGATGCTACGCAGGGTGTTCCCACAGTAACAAGACAACCCTTAGCCGACGTCTCAGTGCCCGGAGGCGGTTGTGTTAGCGGAAACAAGGCAATCATATATCTAGGCTTTATAACTTTCACTTAGTCATAGGAGCTTAAAGTTTGGGAGGCCAGTTACTAGCCCCCGGTTAGTGTTCGACGTCAGCCGAGGTCAAGCCATTAACACTCCGGCCAAATTTATGAAAGGCCCACGGGGTAACCTCTATCAGTCTATAGTTTGACAGAGTCATCGGGTCGCTGACCAGTTTGCGCTCATTGTGACAGCCAGTTTTCGGCTTTCTCCACTGAGGTACTTGACCAGTTAAATCGGAAGTACAATCGCAGTGGTTCTCCCTTTGCACACCTAGACGAACAAAGCGAAATGTAGGAGGCAATCACAGGAGCAGGGCAACCCAACTATTGACCGAAGACACAATTCGAAACTGATGCATATAAAGCAATATCCGAGAACGTTTTGCCGAGGACTGCTCGGAGTACCTTAGCTTTTGGTGGGTTCGGTTCTAGCCGGAGTCCCCCATTGATATTGCCGATACTTTAAAGGCATCCCACGTTGTACTACGAGAGCTATGCTGGAGACACACAATATCCCCCGAGACTCAGGTTGGGTGCGGCCGACCAACCTGGGGATCGAATCGCCTCAGGAACTAGTCCAGATGTTATGTGCGTTTCGCCAACGCCGAGGTGTAAGTCGGCAGGAAAGATACCAAGTTGTGGGTCGGAAAAGATCTCCTGAGCTGAATTATTACACAGGGCACCTTGGTCATGAGGATGTCCCGCCTCCTAAAAGAAAAACATACAAATAGCTTAAAAGTGTCATAAGCTCGAAAAGCCAAAAAGCTTATGTAAAAACTTCGATGTCCGAACTAAATCAAGTTTTTTGGTGCCAATCCAAAATTGGTCTTAAAATTAATACGTTCTTCGGTCGTTCTTTAACATGATACATCCGATCTCCGGACTCCAAGCGGGTCAGCCTTTGGCTTCAACCTCCATATCCCGAAGGCGGAGTGTTTCTCCGAGGCCTGTTTAGCGAACTAAATTCGAGCGGATTTTGAAAGAAACTAGGCTATCCGGCCATTGACCACACACTAGTGTCGGAAAAAGGAGTAGTAGAAAAAGACTTTGCAACGACCAAGAAGAAAACACATTTATTATAAAAGAGCTCATACAAATTAAAGAGCCCCCGGTTAAATCGGGTAGGTTTTTTTAACAAACAAACTTTTTAACAAACAATTTTTTGGTTTTAAGACAAAACATAACACTTGGTTGAACGAGCAAAAATTAAATTAAATTAAAAGGAGCTGAGCATGAAAGCGACTTAGCTGGTTAATGTGCTCGTTGTCGATGACATGGGTCGAGCTTGAGACGGGTTGAGGTCCCAGCCCCCGAGTCGGTCCTGGGGTGCCCGAGCGAAGAGCTCGGCTTGACGAAGTGGCGATGCAACACGGTTGCTGCGGCGAGGCAAAGCCCCCGGTCTAGCTAACATGACGAAGCTAGTCGGCCGGTGACGCCGAAGTCCCCAGAGCGGGTTGATGAAAAGATGGCGAAGCCCCCCGTCAGTCGAGGTGACGACATAATTTGGTCGACGAAGGCGAGACAACAATGTCAGTACGCCGATGTAGCAACACAGCCCGATCCGAATCGTTTGCCTGATCACATGAAGAGGGACTAGCAGTTCCTTGATTTGCCTTTTACTTCAGAACAATAGTTCGCTGACAGAAGGACCTTTTCTCGAGTCGCGTGTAGGACCCTGTCATCAACTGAGGTTGATCCCACGTGAAACTAAAAAGGCTAGGGTGGCACTTAGCTTCGGCTTGACGCACACGTACTGCTCCTGAATGGTACGGTAACCCTGTCTTAGAGGTCATGTTGTTGGACAACGATGAACCTACGAGCTATGGAGAAGCGATGGTGGGCCCGGATTCCGACAAATGGTTAGAGGCCATGAAATCCGAGATGAGATCCATGTATGAAAACAAAGTATGGACTTTGGAAGTATTACCTGAAGGGCGAAAGGCCATTAAGAATAAATGGATCTTTAAGAAGAAGACAGACGTGGACATGTATGTCACCGTCTATAAAGCTCGGCTTGTGGCAAAGGGTTTTTCACAAGTTCAAGGAGTTGACTACGATGAGACTTTCTCACGCGTAGCGATACTTAAATCCGTCAAAATCATGTTAGCAATAGCTGCATTTTTAGATTATTGAATTTGGCAGATGGATGTCAAAACAGCGTTCCTTAACGGTTTCCTTAAGGAAGAGTTGTATATGATGCAACCAGAAGGTTTTGTCGATCCAGAGAATGCTGACAAAGTTTGCAAACTCCAGCGATCCATTTATGGGCTGGTGCAAGCGTCTCGGAGTTGGAATCTTCGCTTTGATGAGGTGATCAAAGCGTTTGGGTTTATACAAGTTTACGGAGAAGCTTGTATTTACAAGAAAGTGAGTGGGATCTCTATAGCATTTCTAATATTATATGTGGATGACATATTGCTGATTGGAAACAATATAGAACTTTTGGAAAGCGTGAAGGGATATTTGAACAAGAGTTTTTCAACGAAGGACCTAGGAGAAGCTGCTTTCGTATTAGGCATCAAGATCTATAGAGATAGATCGAGACGCTTAATAGGACTTTCACAGAGCACATACCTTGATAAAGTTTTGAAGAAGTTCAAAATGAATCAGTCCAAGAAAGGGTTCTTGCCTATATTGCAGGGTGTGAAGTTGAGTAAGACTCAATGCCCAGTGACTGCAGAGGATAGAGAAAAGATGAGTGTCACCCCCTATGCTTCTGCCATAGGCTCTATCATGTATGCAATGCTATGCACAAGAACAGATGTTAGCCTTGCCATAAGTATGGCCGGAAGGTTTCAAAGTGATCTAGGAGTGGAACACTGGACGGTGGTCAAGAATATCCTTAAGTACCTGAAAAGGACTAAGGAAATGTTTCTTGTTTATGGTGGTGATCAAGAGCTCGTCGTAAAGGGTTACGTCGATGCAAGCTTTGACACTGATCCGGATGACTCTAAGTGTCAAACCGGATACGTATATATATTCTCAATGGGGGAGCGGTAAGCTGGTGCAGTTCCAAGCAAAGCGTGGTAGCTGATTCTACATGCGAAGCGGAGTACATAGGTGCCTCAGAGGCGGCAAAGGAAGGTGTCTGGATGAAGCACTTCATGATAGATCTTGGGGTTGTGCCCAGTGCACTGGACCCATTGACTATGTTCTATGACAACACTGGTGCCATTGCTCTGGCCAAGGAACCAAGGTTTCACAAGAGGACCAGACACATAAAGCGATGCTTCAATTCCATCCGCGATGCGATCAAGGAGGAGGACATAAACATTTGCAAAGTGCACACGGATCTGAATGTTGCAGATCCGTTGACTAAACCTCTTCCACGGGCAAAACATGATTGACACCAGAACTCTATGGGTGTTAGATTCATTACCATGTAATACTAGATTATTGACTCTAGTGCAAGTGGGAGACTATTGGAAATATGCCCTAGAGGCAATAATAAAGTGGTTATTATTATATTTCCTTGTTCATGATAATCGTTTATTATCCATGCTATAATTGCATTTATTGGAAACTCAAATACATGTGTGGGTACATAGACAAATAACATGTCCCTAGTGATCCTCTACCGGAGTAGCTCGTTGATCAAAGATGGCCATGGTTTCCTGGTCATAGACATGAGTTGTCATTTGATAACGGGATCACATCATTAGGAGAATGATGTGATGGACAAGACCCAAACTATGAACGTAGCATATGATCGTGTCAAGATTATTGCTATCGTTTTCTGCATATCAAGTATCTGTTCCTATGACCGTGAGATCATGCAACTCACTGACACCGGAGGAGTACCTTGTGTGTATCAAACGTCGCAACATAAATGGGTGACTATAAAGATGCTCTACAGGTATCTCCAAGGGTGTCTGTTAAGTTGGCATGGATCAAGACTGGGATTTTTCACTCCATATGATGGAGAGGTGTCTTAGGGCCCACTCGGTAATACAACATCATAATGAGCTTGCAAGCAATGTGACTTAGAAGTTAGCCACTGGATCTTGTATTACGGAACGCGTAAAGATACTTGCCGGTAAAGAGATTGAACTAGGTATGGAGATGCCAACGATCGAATCTCGGGCAAGTAACATACCGATGGACAAAGGGAACTGCGTACGGGATTGACTGAATCCTTGACATCGAGGTTCGACCGATAAAGATCTTCGTAGAATATGTGGAACCAATATGGACATCCAGGTCCCGCTATTGGTTATTGACCATAGAGGTGTCTCGGTCATGTCTGCATAGTTCTCGAACCCGTAGGGTCTACACACATAACGTTTGGTGACGATATAAGTATAGTCGAGTTATTATATTGGTGACCGAAGGTTGTTCAGAGTCCCAGATGAGATCCCGGATGTGATGAAGAACTCCGGAATGGTCCGGAGGTGAAGATTGATATATAGGACGAAGGGTATCGGAGTCCGGAAGTGTTTCGGGGTGTACCGGGGATTCGACAGAGTACTGAAAGGGGTTTCGGGAGGCCCCCGCAAGTGTTGGGGGGCCTCATGGGCCAAGGAGAGGGGGCGCACTGATACGTCCATTTTGCATCAAGATTTCCTGCTGTTATTTACAATGTTTTGATGTATAATAATGCTTTAGTAGAATGACTCTAATGCCTTTTCTCTCATAATATGTAAGGTTTACACAAAAAGGGAGAATACCGGCAGCTGGAATTCTGGAACTGAAAAAGCACATCAGAGATACCTATTGTACACATCTCCAAATAAGATGAAACTTCACGTAGAATTATTTTGGAATATATAAAAAATACTGGAGCAAATAACTACTAGATGGGGGGGGGGGCACCTAGTGAGCACAAGACACCAGGGCGCGCCAGGCCCCCCAGGCGCGCCCTGGTGGGTTGTGCTCTGCACGGCCCACCTCCGGTGCCCATCTTCTGGTATTTAAGGTCTTTTGACCTAGAAAAATAAGTAGAGGACTTTCGGGACGGAATGCCGCCGTCTCGAGGCGGAACTTGGGCAGGAGCACTTTTGCCCTCCGGCGGAGCGATTCCGCCGGGGGAACTTCCCTCCCGGAGGGGGAAATCGAAGCCATCGTCATCACCAACACCCCTCTCATCTTTGGCAGGCCAATCTTCATCAACATCTTCAACAACACCATCTCCTCTCAAACCCTAGTTCACCTCTTGTATTCAATCTTTGTACCGGAACCTCAGATTGGTACCTGTGGGTGACTAGTAGTGTTGATTACATCTTGTAGTTGATTACTATATGGTTTATTTGGTGGAAGATTATATGTTCAGATCCATTATGCTATTACATACCCCTCTGATCTTGAGCATGAATATTATTTTTGAGTAGTTACCTTTGTTCTTGAGGTCACGGGAGAAGTCATGTTGCAAGTAATCATGTGAATTTGATATGTGTTCGATATTTTGATGATATGTATGTTGTGATTCCCTTAGTGGTGTCATGTGAACATCGACTACATGACACTTCACCATCCTTGGGCCTAAGGGAATGCATTGTGGAGTAGTTATTAAATGATGGGTTGCTTGAGTGACAGAAGCTTAAACCCTAGTTTATGCGCTACTTCGTAAGGGGCTGATTTGGATCCAAGCGTTTAATGCTATGGTTAGATTTTATCTTAATACTTTTCTCGTAGTTGCGGATGCTTGCGAGGGGGTTAATCATAAGTTGGAGGTTTGTTCAAGTAAGAACAGCACCCAAGCACTGGTCCAGCCACATATCAAATTATCAAAGTAGCGAACACAAATCAAACCAACATGATAAAAGTGACTAGATGAAATTCCCGTGTACCCTCAAGAACACTTTGCCTATTATAAGAAATTGTTCTGGCCTGTCCTTTGCCACAAAAGGATTGGGATACCTTGCTGCATTTTATTTACCGTTACCGTTACTTGCTTGTTACCAATTATCTTGCTATCAAACTATCTGTTACCTACAATTTCAGTGCTTGCAGAAATTACCTTGGTGAAAACCGCTTGTCATTTCCTTCTGCTCCTCGTTGGGTTCGACACCCTTACTTATCGAAAGGACTACGATTGACCCCCTATACTTGTGGGTCATCAAGACTCTTTTCTGGCGCCGTTTCCGGGGAGTGAAGCGCTCTTGGTAAGTGGAAATCGGTAAGGAAAAACTTATACTACGTGCTGAAATTTATTGTCACTTGCTACTATGGAAAACACTCCTTTGAGGGGTTTGTTCGGGGTATCTTCACCTCGACCGGAACCACAATTAGTTGCCCCTCAACCTACTGCACCTACTGAAAACATTGGCTATGAAATTCCTTCGGGTATGGTAGAACAACTGCTACCTAATCCTTATGCAGCAGATGGAACTGAACATCCTGATATGCACCTAATACATGTGAATGAAGTTTGTAAATTATTTAAGCTTACAGGTTTACCCGGAGATGAAGTTAAGAAGAAGGTTTTCCCTTTATCTTTGAAGGGAAAAGCATTGACATGGTATAGGCTATGTGATGATATTGGATCATGGAACTGGAATCGATTGCAATTAGAATTCCATCAAAAGTTTTATCCTATGCATCTAGTTCATCGTGATCGGAATTATATATATAATTTTTGGCCTCGTAAAGGAGAAAGCATCGCTCTAGCTTGGGGGAGGCTTAAGTCAATGTTATATTCATGCCCCAATCATGATGTCCCGAGAGAAGTTATTATTCAGAATTTTTATGCTCGGATTTCTCATAATGATCAATCCATGCTCGATACTTCTTGTACTGCTTCTTTTATGAAGAAGACTATTGAATTCAAGTGTGATCTCTTAGAAAGAATTAAATGCAACTTTGAAGATTAGGAACTCGACGAAGGTAACGAGTCAGGTATAAAGCTTAAGTTTGATTGTGTTAAATCTTTTATGAATACCGATGCTTTTCAGAAGTTTAGCACTAAATCTGGCCTTGACTCTGAGATAGTAGCCTCTTTCTGTGAATCATTTGCTACTCATGTTGATCTCCCTAAGGAGAAGTGGTTTAAAAATCATCCCCCTGTTAAGGAAGAAACTAAAGAACCGGTCATAGCTAAAGATGAAACCATTATTTACAATGTTGATCCAGTTGTGCCTACTGCTTATATTGAAAAACCCGCCTTTCCCTGTTAGGATAAAGGAACATGCCAAGGTATCAACTATGGTTCGCAAAAGTAATACTAGAGCACCTAAACCCTCTGAGCAAATTAAAGTAGAACCTAGCGTTGCTATGGTTAAAGATCTCTTGGTAGAAAATATGGATGGGCATGTTATTTACTTCTGTGATGAAGCTGCTAGGATTGCTAAACCTGATGAAAAAGATAAACATAGACCCGTAGTGGGCATGCCTGTTATCTCATTCAAAATAGGAGATTATTGCTATCATGGTTTATGTGATTTGGGTGCTAGTGTGAGTGCTATTCCTTTTACCTTATACCAAGAATTATGAATGACATAGCACCCGCTGAAATAGAAGACATTGATGTTACTATTAAACTTGCTAATAGAGACACCTTCATACCACTTGGGATTGTTAGAGATGTTGAAGTCTTGTGTGGGAAAGTAAAATATCCTACTGATTTTCTAGTTCTTGGTTCCCCACAAGATGACTTTTGTCCCATTATCTTTGGTAGACCTTTCTTGAACACCGTCAATGCTAAGATAAATTGTGAAAAACAAACTGTCGGTGTTAGTTTTGGTGATGTGTCTCATGAGTTCAATTTTTCCAAGTTTAGTAGACAACCTCATGATAGAGAATTATCTAGTAAGTATGAAATGATGCAACCTAAACTCCATTTTTTTGTAGTTCTCTTTTATAAAAACCAAACTAGTGAAAATCAAGAAACTAAAAGATTTAATTGCAAGATCTAAAGATATACCTTCAAGCACTCACCTCCCAGCAACGGCGCCAGAAAATAGCTTGATGTCTACTACGCAACTTTATTCTTGTAGACTTTGTTGGGCCTCCAAGCGCAGAGTTTTGTAGGACAGTAGCAAGTTTCCCTCAAGTGGATGACCTAAGGTTTATCAATCCGGGGGAGGTGTAGGATGAAGATGGTCTCTCTCAAACAACCCTGCAATCAAATACAAGAAATTTCTTGTGTCCCCAACACACCCAATACAATGGAAAATTGTATAGGTGCACTAGTTCAGCAAAGAGATGGTGATACAAGTGCAATATGGATGGTAGATATAGGCTTTTGTAATCTGAAAATATAAAAACAGCAAGGTAGCAAGTAACTAAAGTGAGCACAAACGGTATTGCAATGTTTGAAAACAAGGCCTAGGGTCCGTACTTTCGCTAATACAATATCTCAACAATGCTAATATAATTGGATCACATAACCATCCCTCAACGTGCAACGAAGAATCACTCCAAAGTTCTTATCTAGCGGAGAACACAAGAAGAAATTGTTTGTAGGGTATGAAACCACCTTAAAGTTATTCTTTCCGATCGATCTATTCAAGAGTTCATACTAAGATAACATCAAGTTATCCTTTCCGTTCGATCTATCTAAGAGTTCGTACTAGAATAACACCACATGCTACGCATCAACCAACTCTAATGTCACCACAAGTATCCATGAGTTAATTATACGATACGCATCAAACAATTTCAGATTCATAATACTCAATCCACACAAAGAACCGCAAAGAGTGCCCCAAGATTTATATCGGAGAAAGTAGGACAAGAACGTGTATCAACCCCTATGCATAGATTACCCCAATGTCACCGCGGGAATCCGCAAGTTGAGTACCAAAACATATGTCAAGTGAATCAATAGAATACCCCATTGTCACCAGGGTATCCGCATGCAAGACATATATCAAGTGTTCTCAAATCCATAAAAGTATTCAATCCGATAATGAAATCTCAAAGAGAAAACTCAATTCATCACAACTAGATAGAGAGGGAAACACATCATATGATCTGACTATATTAACAAAGCCCGTGATACATCAAGATCGTGACATCTCAAGAACACGAGAAAGAGATTGAACACATAGCTATTGGCACATACCCTCAGCCCCGAGGAGGATTACTCACACATTATCATGGTGAGCAAGAGTGATTTGTTGATGGAGAGGTGCAGCCCCGAAGAGATGGAGGCGATGGCGGCCACGACGCCGATGACGGGCGGCGGCCCGTTGCCCCCCTTATTCCTTGGTCTTGGTGCTGCAATGGAGGAGCCTCTCCCCTTCTTGGCGGCTGCCAAGGGAGAGGCAAATTCGTGGCTCTTAGTGGCTCCCCCGAAATTAGGGTTTTCCTCTCCCTATATGTGCCTCTATGGTGCTCTATGGCCCTCCGATGGATGGACCCTTGATGCAATGGCTCTTGGGCACCTCTAGAACCTTCCTAGGGGCTCCTCACAGCCCTCATGATTCCCCAAAGTCGTGGCTTGGCCGAATATATCAGATATGGTAAGAGTTGGACTCAATCACGTCATCAATTCTCGTAATCCCGTAATCAGATATTTTTCTTCAGTAAAACGGGTCTCCAGATCGCATCCGAACTCCGTTTTGGACGAATTTGTAGTCCAGAATCATTTCCAGAAAATTCCCCACACTTTCCTAGTTTTAACGTTTTCCATTTGACGCCATCTTCAAGGGTCAAACTGACGATCTCTAAAAACTGTTCGTGGACAGATTTCAGGAAAGTCAGAGTCCTCTTCCAACAAGGCTTCTTTTGCGTTTTTTCGACAAATTCCAATTAATTCCTACACATCAAAGTGTGAAACAAGAACTTGTGCAATTTTGCAACCATTAATAGGTTAGTCTCAATAAATCATAAAACCGTAGTAAAAACATAAGCAAAACATATGTCACCGCGGGAATCCACAAGTTGAGTACCAAAACATATGTCAAGTGAATCAATAGAACACCCCATTGTCACCACGGGTATCCGCATGCAAGACATATATCAAGTGTTATCAAATCCATAAAAGTATTCAATCTGGTAACAAAATCTCAAAGAGAAAACTCAATTCATCACAACTAGATATAGATGGAAACACATCATATGATCTGACTATATTAACAAAGCGAGTGATACATCAAGATCGTGACATCTCAAGAACACGAGAGAGAGATTGAACACATAGCTATTGGTACATACCCTCAGCCTCGAGAAGGATTACTCACACATTATCATGGTGAGAAAGAGAGATTTGTTGATGGAGAGGTGCAGCCCCGAAGAGATGGAGGCGATGGCGGCCACGGCGCCGGCGACGGGCTGCGGCGGTGGCGACGGGCGGCGGCCCGTTGCCCCCCTTCTTCCTTGGTCTTGGTGCTGCAATGGAGGAGCCTCTCCCCTTCTTGGCGGCTGCCAAGGGAGAGGCAAATTCATGGCTCTTAGTGGTTCTCCCGAAATTAGAGTTTTCCTCTCCTTATATGTGCCTCTGTGGTGCTCTATGGCCCTCCGATGGATGGACCCTTGATCAAATGGCTCTTGGGCACCTCTAGAACCTTCCTAGGGGTTCTTCACAACCCTCATGATTCCCCAAAGTCATGGCTTGGCCGAATATATCAGATATGGTAAGAGTTGGACTCAATCACGTCATCAATTCTCGTAATCCCACAATCAGATATTTTCCTTCAGTAAAACGGGTCTCCAGATCGCATCCGAACTCCGTTTTGGACGAATTTGTAGTCCAGAATCATTGCCATAAAATTCACCACACTTTCCTAGTTTTAACTCTTTCCATTTGATGCCATCTTCGAGGGTCAAACTGACGATCTCTAAAAACTGTTCGTGGACAGATTTCACGAAAGTCAGAGTCCTCCTCCAACAAGGCTTCTTTTGCGTTTTTTCGACAAATTCCAATTAATTCCTACACATCAAAGTGTGAAACAAGAACTTGTGCAATTTTGCAACCATTAATAGGTTAGTCCCAATAAATCATAAAACCGTAGTAAAAACATAAGCAAATATGACATGAATCCTTCATAAATTATCGATACGTTGGAGACGTATCAGCATCCCCAAGCTTAATTCCTACTCGTCCTCGAGTAGGTAAATGATAAAGGAAATAATTTATGAAGTGCGAATGCTGTCATAATATATAAGTTTGATCAATGATAATTCCAATCAATTTTTCTAGCATCATAACCAGCAACTTTTTCTCATAAAAACCATCATGATAGAGTAGCAGTCAATTCACATGTCATGGTTCAAACAATGAATTCTCTTGAAACTTAACGACCTATGTTCTTAGTCACCAAACAATTGCAATTCAACTTATTCTCAACAAAGTCTAAGTAAGAGCTCCACATACTCAATCATCATATAGTCTTCTATGATTGCTAGTACTTAAAGCATATTTTTAGAACAAGCAACATCCATCGAACACAGAGAAAGATAGGGGCTTAAAGTTTTGCCTCTCAACATACTTATCATAAAGATAATTGTCAACAATAATGAATCATGATCAAATATATTCGACCGGATATATGTGTTTGGATCTTTCCCCACCACATGATGCTTGCGAACTAATAGATTGAGGTTGGAATAAGTAGTTGACTCAACATGAATAGTAAATAACATGAAAGTAAATAGATTGGCCCTTCGCAGAGGGAAGCAGGGATTTTCATATGTGCCAGAGCTCATTGTTTAAAACAGAGATGAATATAATTTTGGGAGGCACACCCTTCCTGTCAACGTTACGACCAAGAGTTATCAATATTTTCAATGCTAAACACATTAGCGGCGGTTCCCAAGCGGTAAAAGTAAAGGTTTACTCCCCCTCCACCAACAAACACACTCCACGGCTAGCCGAATCCACGGGTAACGTCCATACCAACAACATTCCTGGGGGAGTTTTGTTTAATTATTTGCATTTTTTTTATTTTTTATTTGATTTCGGGACTGGGAATCCCAATTACCGCCCCTCTCGTGCAAGGACGAGTGAATAAACACTCATCATGAGAATAACCCGCTTAACATGGAAGATACTGACCGCCCCCTGTCGCTCCATGAGCGGTCCAGGCACACAAAACAAGTGTTCATTTGAAATTTTAGAGGTGGCACGTGCAAATTTACTTGGAATGGCAGTGAAATACCATATATAGGTAGGTATGATGGACTCTCATGGAAGAAATTTGGCTCAAGGGTTTGGATGCACAAGTAGTATCTCTACTTAGTACGAAGTTTTGGCTCGCAAAAGGTTCTAAACAAGCACCACATGTTAGAGGATCCAGAACAATGTAACTTCTATGCAAATATACCCAACCATAACTCATTACGTTGTCTTCCTTGTCCAACTTCAACTAATTTCCTCAAGTTTGAAAATAATTAATGGGTATTCACAGTCATAGAAGATGTCCAAGATAATATATTTGCATGTGAAAGTTCTCTTTCTTATACTAATCATTCATGAATTGCTTGTATGACCAATTTGATGATTGTCAAACTTCAATAGATTTTACTTTATAAACCAGATGTGAAACTACTACTAAGCATAAAGCACATTAACAATTTCAGATTTATGATATTCGATTCATTCATGATTTACTCTTAGGATATAAGTGAAGCACATGAGTAAATATCAAACTACTCTCAAAAGATATAAGTGAGGATCAATGAGTAGTCAAACAATTAAGTAGCTATGTGAGGACTCTCTCTCAATAAAGATTTTCAGATCTGAGTATTTTATTTAAATATCAAACTAAATAAAAATTCATTCCAAAAATAGCTCATATCATGTGGACGAATAAAACTTTAGGCTCAACATAGGCTAACCGATAATTGTTGATGAAGAGAGGTGGGATGCGTAGCATCCCCTAGCTTAGATGCTTGAGACTTCTTGAAATATTTACTTGGGGTGCCTTGGGCATCCCCAAGCATGAGCTTTTGTATCTCGTTCAATCCTCTCATACCACGGTTTCACCTATTCTCAAAAACTTCATCCACACAAAACTCAAAAAGAACTCGTGAGATAGGTTAGTACACATAAGAACAAATCAACACTTCATGTACTGCCAAGACAAGTTGCACAATAATTTTCAAACATCATCTACTGTTTACTATCGTTTACACAATTTATATCTACCAATATAAGATATGGAAACTATAGGATAAGTAGATAACAAAACTATGACAGCAATCTGTCCAAACAGAACAGTCTGTAGCCATCTATTATACCAGTGTACTTCTGTAACTCAAAAAATTATTAAAATTTAGAACATGCTAAATAATTTACATGACAACACTGTGTAAAAAATTCAGAAACTTTCCACGTTCCAGTAAAATATGAAAATTCAAACACTACAGAGAAAGTTTCTGTTTTTACACAACACACATCAAAACATGCAATGCAAGCATCCTAAGACAATTCTTGGTACTTTTTATTGAAAAACAAGATTATAAATAACACCTAACAGAAAATAAAAAAATATAATGATGATCCAAGCAAAGCACATATTATGTGGCGAATAAAAATATAGCTCTAAGTAAGATATACCGATAATGTTGAAGACGAAATAGGGGATGCCTTCCGGGGCAT
The DNA here is from genome assembly GCA_039707655.1 of Elymus sibiricus. NCBI lineage: Eukaryota > Viridiplantae > Streptophyta > Magnoliopsida > Poales > Poaceae > Elymus > Elymus sibiricus. The sequence continues at coordinate 424,154,554 of CM077667.1, read as the reverse complement.
CCCCAAGCTTAGGCACTTGATTATTCCTTGGATATTACCTTGGGGGTGCCTTGGGAATCCCAAGCTTAGGTTCTTGTCACTCCTTATTCTCCTTATATCGGTGTCTCACCCAAAACTTGAAAACTTCAATCACACAAAACTGAACGGAACTTAGTGAGATGGGTTAGTATAGTAAATAAAGATCATTCACTTAAGTACAGTCAAGACAAGATTCATAATAGTTATCACATAATATCTACTGTATTATAACATTCCCATAATTTATACCACTGAATATAAGCTATGGGAACACTAAAACAAGCAAACTATGCATGCAAAACAGAATCTGTCAAGAACAGAACAGTCTGTGAAGATCTGTAGTGTAACCATACTTCCCTGTCTCTAAAAATTATAAAAAATTATTAAAACCTGAACAATTTGTATATGAAGACTGTGTAAAAATTTCAGATCATTATCACGCTCCAGTAAAAAATCAAAATTCCTGTACTGGAGTCAAAAGTTTCTGTTTTGGTTCAGCATCAATTCTACTCATCTTGTGAGTCATCCCAAAGGCTTTACTTGGCACTTTATTGAAATAAAAGACACAAAACATGATTACTACAGTAGCTTAATCATGTGAACACACAAAAACAGAAAGTAAAAGTGTTGGGTTGTCTCCCAACAAGCGCTTTTCTTTAAAGCCTTTTAGCTAGGCATAATAATTTCAATGATGCTCACGTAAGAATGGTAATTGAAACATGCAAGAGAGCATCATGAATCACATGGCAAGCACACTTAAGTCTAACCCACTTCCTATGCATAGGGATTTTGTGAGCAAATAATTTTTGGGAGCAAGAATCAACTAGCATAGGAAGGCAAAACAAGCATAACTTCAATACTTTGAACACATAGAGAGGAAACTTGATATTATTGCAATTCCTACAAGCATATGTTCCTCCCTCATAATAATTTTCAGTAGCATCATGAAGTAATTCCACAATAGAGAAGAAACTTAACGAGCTATGTTCTTAGTCACCAAACAATTGCAATTCAACTTATTCTCAACAAAGTCTAAGTAAGAGCTCCACATACTCAATCATCATATAGTCTTCTATGATTGCTAGTACTTAAAGCATATTTTTAGAACAAGGAACATCCATCAAACACAGAGAAAGATAGGGGCTTAAAGTTTCACCTCCCAACATACTTATCATAAAGATAATTGTCAACAATAATGAATCATGATCAAATATATTCGACCGGATATATGTGTTTGGATCTTTCCCCACCACATGATGCTTGCGAACTAATAGATTGAGGTTGGAATAAGAAGTTGACTCAATTATGATTTCAAACTTTCCGGTGAGAAGAGGCTATTTGATATTAGCTCACTAGATGAATGGAGAATCCAAGCTTATGAAAATTACAAACTATTCAAGGAAATGGTAAAAAGATGGTATGACAAAAGAATCCAAAACTGGGAATTCAAAGTTGGAGACTATGTTCTTTTGTATAACTCTCGTTTAAGATTTTTTGCAGGTAAGCTTCTCTCCAAATAGGAAGGACCATATGTTATCGAAGAGGTTTATCGTTCTGGAGCTATCAAGATCAATAATGCCGAAGGTACTAACCCGAAGGTGGTCAATGGACAAAGAATTAAACATTATATCTCAGGTACGCCTATTAATGTTGAAAGCAATGTTATCCAAACCATGACACCGGAGGAACACATAAAAGAAACCTTCGGGAACACTCCAGAATTCTGAAAAAGAGGAGGTACATGATACGGTAAGTAAACGGATTCCAAAAAATCCGCAAAAATATTTTCTGTCAGTTTTGGAATATTACAAAAATTAGGAAAATAAGAAATAAACGGGAAGGCAACCGAGGTGAGCACGATACACCAGGGCGCGCCAGCCCTACCAGGCGCGCCCTGGCGGGTTGTTCCCACCTCGGACACCATCCCGGCTCCATTTTCCTTCCATATTCTTGCTTTCCAAGATAAAAAAATTCTCTATATATACCCCTGATTGTTTTGACCACCGCATCGCAGAAAAATCCTCTGTTCTTGTTTCGTGTTGTTTTCTCGTCAGATCTAGATCTCCATGGCTCCACCAAGCTCCTCCAAGGACAAGTTCTTCGAGAAGGTCATCAACCCGTACTTGTCGGAAGTGATGAAGCACCCTCAAGCCATTGAGATGCGTGAGGGGGTGCTCCACATCGGCGATGTTCAGGGACCCAAGAGGACTGGAAGTGTGGAAGCTAGGTTCGAGGCGGTGGAACAAGACATCTTCAAGTGCCAATGGATGGTGGAGCATGGACTTAGTGCCAATCACTCCATGATCACGGAATTCACCTGTGATCAGATGGTGGATGGCCTATCTATGAAGGACACCATCTTCACCCTCAACGAGCAAATCAATTTTTTGCAAAGTCAAATTTATGATCTTCAAAACCAAGTTTTTGAATATGAAGCAAGATTTAAAGGTATGAATTTAGCTGCCAGTTGCAGGACTCAGGGGACTCGTGCGTTAACTTTTGATGGTGAGCCCTTATCCTGGAAGCTGGAGGACAAGCCTACCACTTCATCATCACCACCTTCATCATCTTCACCACCAAAGGAGACTTGAGCACACGGGTATGGGCACTCCCCTTGGCTTGAGCCAAGCTTGGGGGAGGTGCCCCGGTATCGTATCATCATCAATTTTATGTTGGAAATATGCCCTAGAGGCAATAATAAATTGGTTATTATTATATTTCCTTGTTAATGATAATCGTTTATTATCCATGCTATAATTGTATTGATTGGAAACTCAAATACATGTGTGGGTACATAGACAACACTGTGTCCCTAGTAAGCCTCTAGTTGACTAGCTCGTTGATCAAAGATGGTTAAGGTTTCCTAGCCATAGACATGAGATGTCATTTGATAACGGGATCACATCATTAGGAGAATGATGTGATGGACAAGACCCAAACTGTAAACGTAGCATTTGATCGTGTCAGTTTATTGCTATTGTTTTCTGCATGTCAAGTATCTGTTCCTTTGACCATGAGATCATGAAACTCACTGACACCGGAGGAATACCTTGTGTGTATCAAACGTCGCAACGTAACTGGGTGACTATAAAGGTGCTCTACAGGTATCTCCGAGGGTGTCTGTTGGGTTGGCATGGATCAAGACTGGGATTTGTTACTCCGTATGACGGAGAGGTATCTCAGGGCCCACTCGGTAATACAACATCACAATGAGCCTTGCAAGCAATGTGACTAAAGTGTTAGCCACAGGATCTTGTATTACGGAACGAGTAAAGAGACTTGCCGGTAACGAGATTGAACTAGGTATAGTGATACCGACGATCGAATCTCGGGCAAGTAACATACCGAAGAACAAAGGGAACAGCATACGGGATTAACTGAATCCTTGACATAGAGGTTCGACCGATAAAGATCTTCGTAGAATATGTAGGAGCCAATATGGGCATCCAGGTCCCGCTATTGGTTATTGGCCGTAGAGGTGTCTCGGTCATGTCTACATAGTTCTCGAACCCGCAGGGTCTACACACTTAACGTTTGGTGACGATTAGTATAATTGAGTTATTATGTTGGTGACCGAAAGTTGTTCGGAGTCCCGGATAAGATCCCGGACGTGACGAGGATCTCCGGAATAGTCCGGAGGTAAAGATTGATATATGTGATAATAGTGTTTTGATCTCCGGAAGAGTTCCGAAGTTCACCGGAAGGGGTTCCGGATGTTTACCGAAGTGTTCGGGTGCAGCAACACTTTATGTGAGCCAAAGGGATAAAACCCACAAGGTATTGGAAAGTGCAAAAGTAGTTTTGCTGCCGCGTAAGCGGTACTACCGCTTGGTGAAGCGGTACTACCGCCGGAGCGGTACTACCGCTTGGTGAAGCGGTACTACCGCCCGAGCGGTACTACCGCTTGTGTGAAGCGGTACTACCGCCCAAGCGGTACTACCGCTTGTGTGAAGCGGTACTACCGCTTGTGCGCGGCTGTGCACGGTTCGGCAGGGATCCGAGTTGGACTCTTTCCCTGCGGGCCAAACCGACCTTGTGCGGGCAAAACCGACCCGGAGGAGGCTTTTACTCCAAGTTTAGACCCCAAGGCTCAACATATAAATAGAGGGGCAGGGCTAGCACACGGGACACATTAAGATTTCCCCAAGCCGTGTGCGGCAACCCTAACCCTCTAGTTCCTCCGTCATAATCTCCGTAGTGCTTGGCGAAGCCCTGCAGAGATTGTTCCTCACCACCATCACCACGCCGTCGTGCTGCTGGAACTCAACCACTACTTCACCATCGCTCGCTGGATCGAGGAGGTGAAGGCGTCATCAAGCCGTACGTGTGTTGAACGCGGAGGTGCCGTCCGTTCGGCACTAGATCGGAAGGATCGTGATTGGATCGCGGGACGCTCGGCGATTTGGATCGCGAAGACGTTCGACTACATCAACCGCGTTTATTAACGCTTCCGCTTAGCGATCTACAAGGGTATGTAGATTCACTCTCCCTCTCGTAGATGCTCATCACCATGGATAGATCTTGTGTGTGCGTAGGAAAATTTTTGTTTCCCATGCAACGTTCCCCAACAGTGGCATCATGAGCTAGGTCTATGCGTAGATGAGATCTCGAGTAGAACACAAACGAGTTGTGGGCGTGGGTGTATACATATTGCTTGCCGTTACTAGTTGATACTTGATTCCGCGGTATTGTGAGATGAAGCGGCCTGGACCGACATTACGCGTACGCTTACGCGAGACTGGTTTCACCGCTGCGTGCACTTGTTGCATAAAGGTGACTGGCAGGTGTCTGTCTCTCTCACTTTAGTTGAATCGGTTCAATGAAGAGGGTTCTTTTAGAAGATCAAAAAGCAATCACTACACCACGTTGTGGTTTTGCGTAGGTAAGAACGGTTCTTGCAAACCCGTAGCAGCCACGTAAAATTTGCAACAACAATTAGAGGTCGTCTAACTTGTTTTTGCAGGGTATGTTGTGATGTGATATGGCCAATTACATGATGAGATATATGTGATGTATGAGATGATCATGTTTTGTATAGAATATCACGACTTGCATGTCGATGAGTACGGCAACTGGCAGGAGCCATAGAGTTGTCTTTAATTATTGTATGACCTGCGTGTCAATCATTAAGCGCTATGTAATGCTTTACTTTATCGCTAAACGTTAGCTATAGTCGTGGAAGCAACAGTCGGCGCGACAACCTTATGGCGACACGTTGATGGAGATCAAGATGATGGAGATCATGGTGTCATGCCGGTGACGATGGAGATCATGCCGGTGCTTTGGAGATGGAGATCAAAAGCACAAGTTCATGGCCATATCATGTCACTTATGATTTGCATGTGATGTTAATCCTTTTATGCATCTTATTTTGCTTAGGACGATGGTAGCATTATAAGGTGATCCCTCACTTAAATTTCAAGATAAATTGTGTTCTCCCCAAGTGTGCACCGTTGCGAAAGTTCGTCGTTTCGAGACACGCCGTGATGATCGGGTGTGATAGACTCTACGTTCGCATACAACGGGTGTAAGCCATGTTACACGTGCGGAACACTCGGGTTAAACTTGACGAGCCTAGCATGTACAGACATGGCCTCGGAACACAAGAGACCGAAAGGTCGAACATGAGTCATATAGTAGATATGATCAACATGAAGATGTTCACCATTGAAACCACCTCAACTCACGTGATGATCGGACTTGAGTTGGTGGATTTGGATCATGTTACACTCGAATGATCGGAGGGATGTCAATTTGAGTGGGAGTTTTTTAAATATGATTAACTAAACTCATTATCTAAGAACAATAGTCTAAGTTGTCTTTGCTATATTTATGTTGTAGATCGTAGCTCGCGCAGTAGCACCCCTGAATTTTAATGCGTTCCTAGAGAAAGCTAAGTTGAAAGATGATGGAAGTAACTTTGTGGACTGGGCCCGTAATCTAAGGATTATCCTTACGGCTTCCCAGAAGGCTTATGTCCTTGATGCACCGCTTGGTGATCCACCCGCTCCAGTTGAGTCTCTAGACGTTGTGAACGCCTGGCAGGCTCGTTCTGATGATTACTCAATAGTTCAATGTGCAATGTTGTATGGCTTAGAACCGGGACTTCAAAGACGTTTTGAACGTCATGGAGCATATGAGATGTTCCAGGAGTTGAAGTTTATCTTTCAGAAGAATGCCCGGATCGAGAGATATGAGATCTCCGATAAGTTCTATGCTTGCAAGATGGAGGAGAACGGGTCTATCAGTGATCACGTGCTCAGAATGTCTGGGTACTCCACCCGTCTGGCTGAGTTAGGGATGCCCCTTCCGCCAGAGGCTATCACTGACAGAGTTCTTCAATCATTGCCACCTAGCTACAAGAGCTTCGTGTTGAACTATAACATGCACGGGATGAACAAGTCAGTCGCCGAGCTGTTTGCGATGCTGAAAGCCGCTGAGTCTGAAATTCAGAAGGAGCATCAAGTGTTGATGGTCAATAAAACCACTAGTTTCAAGAAAAATGGCAAGGGTAAGAAGGGTAACTCCAAGAAGAGTGGCAAAGCAGTTGCTCCTCTCGTGAAGAAACCCAAGGCTGGACCCAAACCAGAAACTGTGTGTTTTCATTACAAGGGAACTGGACACTGGAAGCGGAATTGCCCCAAGTATTTGGCTGACAAGAAGGCGGCCAACAACAAACAAGGTATATATGATATACATGTTATTGATGTGTACCTTACCAACTCTCGTTGTAGTGCCTGGGTATTTGATACCGGTGCGGTTGCTCATATTTGCAACTCAAAACAGGAACTGCGGAATAGACGGAGGCTGGCAAAGGACGAAGTGACGATGCGCGTGGGAAATGGTTCCAAGGTTGATGTGATCGCCGTCGGCACGCTCGCTCTTCGATTACCATCGGGATTAGTGATGAACCTGAATAATTGTTATTTAGTGCCTGCGTTAAGCATGAACATTATATCTGGATCTTGTTTATTGCGAGACGGTTACTCATTTAAATCAGAGAATAATGGTTGTTCTATTTATATGAGTAATATCTTTTATGGTCATGCACCCGATGTGAGGGGTTTATTCTTGTTGAATCTCGATAGTAATGATACACATGTTCATAACATTGATGCCAAAAGATATAGAATTGATAATGATAATACCACTTTCTTGTGGCACTGCCGTTTAGGTCATATTGGCGTAAAACGCATGAAGAAGCTCCATGCTGATGGACTTTTGGAGTCACTTGATTTTGAATCACTTGACACATGTGAGCCATGCCTCATGGGCAAGATGACTAAAACGCCGTTCTCTGGAATAATGGAACGGGCAAGTGACTTATTGGAAATCATACATACTGATGTGTGCGGTCCGATGAGCATTGAGGCGCGCGGTGGTTATCGTTACTTTCTCACCTTCACTGATGACTTAAGTAGATATGGGTATATTTACTTAATGAAACACAAGTCTGAAACATTTGAAAAGTTCAAACAATTTCAGAGTGAAGTTGAGAATCATCGTAACAAGAAGATTAGATTCCTACGATCTGATCGAGGAGGAGAATATCTGAGTTATGAGTTTGGCAGTCACTTAAGACAGTGTGGAATTGTTTCACAATTAACACCGCCTGGAACACCACAGCGTAATGGTGTGTCCGAACGTCGTAATCGAACCTTATTGGATATGGTGCGATCTATGATGTCTCTTGCCGATTTGCCACTATCGTTTTGGGGTTATGCATTAGAGACAGCTGCATTCACTTTAAATAGGGCACCATCGAAATCCGTTGAGACGACGCCTTATGAACTTTGGTTTAACAAGAAGCCAAAGCTGTCGTTTCTTAAAGTTTGGGGATGTGATGCTTATGTCAAAAAGCTTCAGCCTGAAAAGCTGGAACCCAAAGCGGAGAAATGCGTCTTCATAGGATACCCAAAAGAGACAGTTGGGTATACCTTCTACCTCAGATCCGAAGGCAAAGTGTTTGTCGCTAAAAACGGAACATTTCTTGAGAAAGAGTTTCTCTCGAAAGAATTGAGTGGGAGGAAGATAGAACTTGATGAGGTTGTTGAACCTTTACTTCAACCTGAGAGTAGCGCAGCGCAGAAAGTTGTTTCTGTGGAGCCTACATTAGCTGAAGAGGAAGTTAATGATGATGATCATGAAGCTTTGGATCAAGTTGCTATCGAACCTCGTAGGTCGACAAGGACGCGTACTGCTCCTGAGTGGTACGGCAACCCTGTCTTAGAGGTCATGTTGTTAGACAACGATGAACCTACGAGCTATGGAGAAGCGATGATGAGCCCGGATTCCGAGAAGTGGTTAGAGACCATGAAATCCGAGATGGGATCCATGTATGAAAACAAAGTATGGACTTTGGAAAGTATTACCTGAAGGGCGTAAGGCCATTCAGAACAAATGGATCTTTAAGAGGAAGACGGACGCGGACGGTAATGTCACCGTCTATAAAGCTCGACTTGTGGCAAAGGGTTTTTCACAAGTTCAAGGAGTTGACTACGATGAGACCTTCTCACCCGTAGCGATGCTTAAGTCCGTCAGAATCATGTTAGCAATAGCTGCCTTTTTCGATTATGAAATTTGGCAGATGGATGTCAAAACAGCGTTCCTTAACGGTTACCTTAAGGAAGAGTTGTATATGATGCAACCAGAAGGTTTTGTCGATCCAGAGAATGCTGACAAAGTTTGCAAACTCCAGCGATCCATTTATGGACTGGTGCAAGCATCTCGGAGTTGGAATCTTCGTTTTGATGAGGTGATCAAAGCGTTCGAGTTTATACAAGTTTACGGAGAAGCTTGTATTTACAAGAAAGTGAGTGGGAGCTCTATAGCGTTTCTAATATTATATGTGGATGACATATTGCTGATTGGAAACAATATAGAAATGCTGGAAAGCGTAAAGGAATATTTGAACAAGAGTTTTTCAATGAAGGACCTAGGAGAAGCTGCTTTCATATTAGGCATCAAGATCTATAGAGATAGATCGAGACGCTTAATAGGACTTTCACAAAGCACATACCTTGATAAGATTTTGAAGAAGTTCAAAATGGATCAGTCCAAGAAGGGGTTCTTGCCTGTTTTGCAAGGTGTGAAGTTGAGTAAGACTCAATGCCCAGTGACTGCAGAAGATAGAGAAAAGATGAGTGTCATCTCCTATGCTTCAGCCATAGGCTCTATCATGTATGCAATGCTGTGCACAAGACCCGATGTCAGCCTTGCCATAAGTATGGCCGGAAGGTTTCAAAGTGATCCAGGAATGGAACACTGGACGGCGGTCAAGAATATCCTGAAGTACCTGAAAAGGACTAAGGACATGTTTCTCGTTTATGGAGGTGATCAAGAGCTCGTCGTAAAGGGTTACGTCGATGCAAGCTTTGACACTGATCCGGATGACTCTAAGTCGCAAACCGGATACGTATTTATTCTTAATGGGGGTGCGGTTAGCTGGTGCAGTTCCAAGCAAAGCGTGGTAGCTGATTCTACATGCGAAGCGGAGTACATCGCTGCCTCGGAGGCAGCGAAGGAAGGTGTCTGGATGAAGGAGTTCATGACAGATCTTGGAGTAGTGCCTAGTGCGCTTAACCCAATGACTCTGTTTTGTGATAATACTGGTGCCATTGCTCTAGCCAAGGAACCAAGATTTCACAAGAGGACCAGACACATAAAACGACGTTTCAATTCCATCCGCGATTACATCAAGGAGGACGACATAAATATTTGCAAAGTACACACGGATCTAAATGTTGCAGATCCGTTGACTAAACCTCTTCCAAGGGCTAAACATGAACAACACCAGAACTGCATGGGTGTTCGATTCATTACAATGTAAATCACATAGTGATGTGAACTAGATTATTGACTCTAGTGCAAGTGGGAGACTGTTGGAAATATGCCCTAGAGGCAATAATAAATTGGTTATTATTATATTTCCTTGTTAATGATAATCGTTTATTATCCATGCTATAATTGTATTGATTGGAAACTCAAATACATGTGTGGGTACATAGACAACACTGTGTCCCTAGTAAGCCTCTAGTTGACTAGCTCGTTGATCAAAGATGGTTAAGGTTTCCTAGCCATAGACATGAGATGTCATTTGATAACGGGATCACATCATTAGGAGAATGATGTGATGGACAAGACCCAAACTGTAAACGTAGCATTTGATCGTGTCAGTTTATTGCTATTGTTTTCTGCATGTCAAGTATCTGTTCCTTTGACCATGAGATCATGCAACTCACTGACACCGGAGGAATACCTTGTGTGTATCAAACGTCGCAACGTAACTGGGTGACTATAAAGGTGCTCTACAGGTATCTCCGAGGGTGTCTGTTGGGTTGGCATGGATCAAGACTGGGATTTGTTACTCCGTATGACGGAGAGGTATCTCAGGGCCCACTCGGTAATACAACATCACAATGAGCCTTGCAAGCAATGTGACTAAAGTGTTAGCCACAGGATCTTGTATTACGGAACGAGTAAAGAGACTTGCCGGTAACGAGATTGAACTAGGTATAGTGATACCGACGATCGAATCTCGGGCAAGTAACATACCGAAGAACAAAGGGAACAGCATACGGGATTAACTGAATCCTTGACATAGAGGTTCGACCGATAAAGATCTTCGTAGAATATGTAGGAGCCAATATGGGCATCCAGGTCCCGCTATTGGTTATTGGACGTAGAGGTGTCTCGGTCATGTCTACATAGTTCTCGAACCCGCAGGGTCTACACACTTAACGTTTGGTGACGATTAGTATAATTGAGTTATTATGTTGGTGACCGAAAGTTGTTCGGAGTCCCGGATAAGATCCCGGACGTGACGAGGATCTCCGGAATAGTCCGGAGGTAAAGATTGATATATGTGATAATAGTGTTTTGATCTCCGGAAGAGTTCCGAAGTTCACCGGAAGGGGTTCCGGATGTTTACCGAAGTGTTCGGGTGCAGCAACACTTTATGTGAGCCAAAGGGATAAAACCCACAAGGTATTGGAAAGTGCAAAAGTAGTTTTGCTGCCGCGTAAGCGGTACTACCGCTTGGTGAAGCGGTACTACCGCCGGAGCGGTACTACCGCTTGGTGAAGCGGTACTACCGCCCGAGCGGTACTACCGCTTGTGTGAAGCGGTACTACCGCCCAAGCGGTACTACCGCTTGTGTGAAGCGGTACTACCGCTTGTGCGCGGCTGTGCACGGTTCGGCAGGGATCCGAGTTGGACTCTTTCCCTGCGGGCCAAACCGACCTTGTGCGGGCAAAACCGACCCGGAGGAGGCTTTTACTCCAAGTTTAGACCCCAAGGCTCAACATATAAATAGAGGGGCAGGGCTAGCACACGGGACACATTAAGATTTCCCCAAGCCGTGTGCGGCAACCCTAACCCTCTAGTTCCTCCGTCATAATCTCCGTAGTGCTTGGCGAAGCCCTGCAGAGATTGTTCCTCACCACCATCACCACGCCGTCGTGCTGCTGGAACTCAACCACTACTTCACCATCGCTCGCTGGATCGAGGAGGTGAAGGCGTCATCAAGCCGTACGTGTGTTGAACGCGGAGGTGCCGTCCGTTCGGCACTAGATCGGAAGGATCGTGATTGGATCGCGGGACGCTCGGCGATTTGGATCGCGAAGACGTTCGACTACATCAACCGCGTTTATTAACGCTTCCGCTTAGCGATCTACAAGGGTATGTAGATTCACTCTCCCTCTCGTAGATGCTCATCACCATGGATAGATCTTGTGTGTGCGTAGGAAAATTTTTGTTTCCCATGCAACGTTCCCCAACATTTTATTCACCTTTACCTATTTTAGTTCAATATTTAGTTTTTTCTTGATTTAGTTGAATAAAAGTTTAGCATGATTTATTTTCAAGTGTTAGTTTCGTGATCTATCTATCTATGTAATTGAGTGAGAGTTATATAATAAAGTTTAGTTTGAGATTTTGCTTCTTTACTTGCTTGTTGCAATCAAAATAGAAAGGAAATAAATGAAAAGAATCATATGCTAATCTTATGGTAAGTAATGACATCACATAAGGAAAAGTATAAGCGGTAAAATTTATTGGAGATTGACAAACATAGCATAGGTCAATGATAAAATTCATGAAAGAATTAATAAGGGAAGAGAAGATTCACATGCAAATACACTATCTTGGACATCTTTTATGATTGTGAGCCCCCATTAAATATTATATGTCCAAATTGTTGACGTTGGACAAGGAAGACAATGTAATGATTTATGTTTGTTCATATTCACATAGAAGTTATATTGTCATATATCCTTCAACATGTGGTGCTTGCTCAATATCTTTGCTAGCCAAAAATTCCGCACTAAGTAGAGATACTACTTGTGCATCCAAAAACCCAAAACCCAAATTCATGTTTTGAGAGTCCACCATTCCTACCTACGGATCGAGTAAGATCCTTCAAGTAAGTTGTCATCGGTGCACAAAGGCAATAAAAATTGCTTCTAAATGTGTTTGATAAATTAGTGTAAGAGAAAATTGAGCGTTGTATGAACTTATGATGGCAAAGTAATAAAAGCGACGGACTGCATAATAAAGGTTGCTATCATAGGGGGCAATATAGCGTGACGTTCTTTTACATTAAGGGATTTCACATACAAACCAATAAGCGCATGAAAACCACTGCTTCCCTCTGCGAAGGGCCTATCATTTACTTTTATGTATTTACTTTTATGCAAGAGTCAAAGTATTCTTCCCTATTCCTTTTTTACTTTCTCTTTTTGCAAGCATCATGTGGTGAGGAAAGATCTAGGCACATATATCCAGCTGGATGTGAGTGAGCATGAGTTATTATTGTTGACATCCCCCTTGAGGTGAATACGTTGGGAGGCGAAACTATAAGCCCCTATCTTTCTATGTGTCCGGTTGAAACTTTTTGCTCATGGGTATGCTGTGAGTGTTAGCAATCATAGAAGACTAAATGATGGTTGAGTATGTGGACTTGCCAAAAGGCTCCGACACGAGACCCTTCCTGAAAATATGATGAATTGTAGTTGCAAAGTTGACTAAGAACATAGTTTGTTGGTTTTCAGTAAGGTTTATGCTTTATACTTCTATGTTGTGATGAATTGTTACTTGTTCATGAGAATTTATATGATGAAGTTATATAATAAAAGTTATATGAATAAGTTCCATGATAAAGTTTGTTGCTGCTATGATAATAAGCATGATGCTACCATGTCCGTATTTTGTTTTTTCGACACCTCTCTCTCAAACCATGTGGACATGCTTTTCAATATCGGCTTTCGCTTGAGGACAAGCGAGGTCTAAGCTTGGGGAGTTAATACGTCCATTTTGCATCATGATTTCCTACTGTTATTTACAATGTTTTGATGTATAATAATGCTTTAGGGAGTGATTCTAATGCCTTTTCTCTCATAATATGCAAGGTTTACACAAAGAGGGAGAATACCGGCAGCTGGAATTCTGGACCTGAAAAAGCACATCGGGGATACCTATTCTACACATATCCAAATAAGCTGAAACTTCACGGAGAATTATTTTGGAATATATAAAAAATACTGGAGCAAATAACTACCGGATGGGGGGGGGCACCTAGTGAGCACAAGACACCAGGGCGCGCCAGGCCCCCCAGGCGCGCCCTGGTGGGTTGTGCTCAGCACGGCCCACCTCCGGTGCCCATCTTCTGGTATTTAAGGTCTTTTGACCTAGAAAAATAAGTAGAGGACTTTCGGGACGGAATGCCGCCGTCTCGAGGCGGAACTTGGGCAGGAGCAATTTTGCCCTCCGGCGGAGCGATTCCGCCGGGGGAACTTCCCTCCCGGAGGGGGAAATCGAAGCCATCGTCATCACCAACACCCCTCTCATATTTGGGAGGCCAATATTCATCAACATCTTCAACAGCACCATCTCCTCTCAAACCCTAGTTCATCTCTTGTGTTCAATCTTTGTACCGGAACCTCAGATTGGTACCTGTGGGTGACTAGTAGTGTTGATTACATCTTGTAGTTGATTACTATATGGTTTATTTGGTGGAAGATTATATGTTTAGATCCATTATGCTATTCAATACCCCTCTGATATTGAGCATGAATATTATTTGTGAGTAGCTACCTTTGTTCTTGAGGTCACGGGAGAAGTCATGTTGCAAGTAATCATGTGAATTTGATATGTGTTCGATATTTTGATTCCCTTAGTGGTGTCATGTGAACATCGACTACATGCCACTTCACCATCCTTGGGCCTAAGGGAATGCATTGTGGAGTAGTTATTAGATGATGGGTTGCTAGAGTGACAGAAGCTTAAACCCTAGTTTATGCGCTACTTCGTAAGGGGCTGATTTGGATCCAAATGTTTAATGCTATGGTTAGATTTTATCTTAATACTTTTCTCGTAGTTGTGGATGCTTGCGAGGGGGTTAATCATAAGTGGGAGGTTTGTTCAAGTAAGAACAGCACCCAAGCACCGGTCCACCCACATATCAAATTGTCGGAGAAACGACACCTATGGGATCGCGTGGATCCCTTTACGATTCGACAGGGAAAAGGTTTGCACAAAGAGCAGATCAAGCAATCAACGCGAGGGATTTTTACCCAGGTTCGGGCCGCTGAGAACTATAAAACCCTACTCCTGCTTTAGTATATTGGATGTGTTCAAGCCCTGGTTCTTGGAGCACTTGTGATGAATAGTACACAGCAGCTACCTATGCAGAATGGCCCAGAAGGTCCCCCTCTGTAGCTACGCCTTGGGCCTCCTTTTATACGTTCGAAGGGGTCACCACAGTGGCGTACAGTACATACATGAGGTGTAAAGCTGCTACAGTGTTATCATACCTAACATTGACGGTTTAGGACAAAAACATTTAATGCTCCGTTGAGGTGTCCCTTAGCATCTTGGGGACGGGAAAAGAAGCCGTCCCATCAGCACCGCTTAACCCCCCTCCGCCACTAACGCCTGACACGTTACCAGGAGGACAACACCTAAAAGACAAGCTGGTCGCTGCGCTGGAGCGGTGACAGGGTGGCGAGGTCTTGCCGGGGCTCGACGGGCCAGCCCGGCAAGATCTTGCCGGGCGCCCAGCCTTCGGTCTTCTATCTTCTGACTGTTGACTTGAATGCCTTCTTGACGTTGTTATACATGTGTTCTGCTGTCTCCCGGTAGGCCTTGCCGCTGGTGTGGCTGCAACCGCCCGTGCACAAGTATGGGGTACTAAAAAACCCAAACCTTAGTACACCGACAGGAGCCCTCGGGCCTAGGCCATACACGAGTGCGAGGCGTTGTTGGGCTAGGCCCAAACAGTGCACGGGCACGCGTGGCAGGAGTTAACTGTTGTAATCACTACGCGTGTTGAATGCGCGACGTGGGAGACGTGGGCGGAGCGGCCCTTACAGCAGCGCGCTTGCAAAAGCGTTATTTCATTGATTAGTAAAGAGGCAGCCCCGCGCCTTCCCCATAAAAAGGAATCCGCAGAGGCGCTGCTCATTTACCTCTTGTCTTTTCCAATATGGGAACCGCCGTCGTCTTCTTCCTCGAGCCCAAAACAGAGCCCCTCCATTCGTCCGGCGCCTCCACGCCCTCACCGTCCTCGGCCTCTGCTTCCACTGCCGCCATGCCGCCCAAGGCAAGCATGGGCAAGGGGGCGAAGGCTGCCGTTTCGGAGAGCGATCTGGCGAAGATGCGGAGGGAGCACGCCGTCTTCGCTCCGGCGCTCGACGCGAGCGCACTGGGGGAGTGGTACCAGTGCATGTGGGCGAAGGAGACGAAGGCGCATCCTGCAACTCGCGTGAGTCCAGGTTCTTTCAGGGGTGGCCCAGATAAATTCCACTTCTTTGCCGATTACTTTTACTGCGGGCTCTGTGCCCCATTTTCCGATTTCTTCGTCGACATCATGTACACATACGGCTTCCAACTCTTGGATTTTACGCCGAACGCCGTGACATGCATGTCAACCTTTGCTCATCTTTGCAAAAACTTTGCCGGAGTAGTCCCTAGCACAGCCCTTTTCCGCCATTACTTCATTCCTCGCATCCAAAAAGGAGACGCCCTTTCCGGTTCTATCACTTCGATTCCAAGGGCATGGAACAAGGAGATATACCCAGACGGGGTCTATCGCGAGAAGTGGGAAGAATGGCGGGGCAAATGGTGCTGGATTCAGGAGACTGACCCCCAACCCTTCTGTTCGCTCCGGCAAACCAAAATGGCGCGTGGTACTGATTGGAGCGCCTTCGATCTTCAAGATGAGAAACTCTCAATTGCAGTTACCAGAATCCACCGCCTCAAAGCTGCCGGGCTCACAATTGAAATGGTTGGCGCTGATTTCCTTCGCTGGTGCATCGCCCCTCTACAGAACAAGGGGAGGCCAGCTTGGGAGTTCCGGAACGCGGCAGACATCATGAGGCTGCGCCATGGGTTGAACAATAACTTGACGGTCATGCAGCACACAGCCCTCTGCCAGAAATTGTTCAGGACCGACGCGAAGCATAAGTTGCCGGCGAGTGTAATCCCCTTGTGCAATAACTCCGCCCTGGCCTCAATCATCGCCATGATGCCGGTGTGCAATGCTCACGGCCTTGACGGAACTTGGGATGAGCCATCCGAAGAGCAGGCACAGGAATTCTTCGACAACTTGTCAGAGAAGGCCATTCGGGTGGAAAAGCATCTCATCCGCCCCACCACTGAGGAGGAAGTGGCATACATCGCCAGCAGGGTGGAAGAGGCGAATCTTGCCATGGAGGCCGGCAGCGCTGGTTTCACGGAAGAAGAAGCCAGCGAAGGAGAAGTGATGTCAGAGGAAAATCTTGCCATGCAGGGTGAGGTTGCCGGAGAGTAGAGTGGCACATCTGCCGGGGGTACAGCTGAGGAAGAGCTGCACGAGGAGCCCCCAGCTCCCGAGAAGAAGACGAAGCGAGTTCATTGGAAAGCCACATCTAGTGCTTCAACCCAGCAACCTTCTGTTTCTGCCGCAGCCAAGCGGCCGAGGACCACTCCTTCATCTCCTCGCACGAGCGCCGCGGCGGAAGTCGACTTCTACCTCCCTGCCTTCAGCTCGGGAGAAGAAGAGTAAGGGTCCTGCCTCATCTTCTAACTTCTGAATTTCCGATTTTGCTTAACTGATTTGTCTTGCTCTGGCCTGTCTCCGCAGAGATACAGAAACGTTGGCGCAAAGAATGGCGAAGAGGGCGAAGACTTAAACGGGTGATGAGCCACCGGCAAACACCTCAGGTGTGCCAGAATCGACTACCATCAGCCCGGAATCAAGCCCTCAACGCAGCCCCCGACGTGAGTCCACTACTCACTTTCCACTGGCAAGTGCCGGGGTGTGTATCTTCACTGCTAACATCACCGGGCGTGTAGGAGAAGAGCGGCAGCAAGGAGCACCATCAGGAACCACCCCTAACGTGCCGCCTCCGTCAACCATGCCACCCAGAGATGAATCTCCGTCAAGAGTTTCCTCTACCGAGCTCTACCGCGATGAAGAAGAGCCGGCAAGCGCGGGTTCTGGTGGTCCTACTTCGGCAACTGGTGTTGCCGGAAAAGGAAAAACCACCTCCCAACAACTTGACACAGGTAAACTTCTTGCCCCAGAGTACTTGTCGCTTTGTCTTTTTTTTGTCTTCTTGAACTTCCTCCTCAGCCGTATCTTGTTTGTTTTCTTGGCCTCCAGATCTTCCCTCGACGGAGCACATGGATGTTGATGCTGTTATCGAGGAGACCGCCAAAGATGCTGCCGCCGAGGCCGACAGAGTTGCCGCTGAGGAGGCCGCCAAGAATGCTGCCGCCGAAACCGCCGAGGCCGCCAAGGCTGCACAGGAAGAGGCCGCCAAGGAGTCTGCTCAGCGGGCCGGCGAGGAGACCAGTGACCGTACTGACGGCATTCCTGTCGCAGGAGCGCCAGGCGCTACGCCGGCCACGGAACCCCCAGCTGCCGGTGAGGCGGCTGTGGAGGATCAGTCGTCAACATCCGAAGCCCCCTCGTCGAGCAAGTACCTCAAGGTGGGCGACAACCTGTTTGTCAGCATACCAGGAACGGCAAGCCTTGGGGTGCCAGCTGAAGGGGAAACCTTTGATGAAGATGTCATCGCCACTGCTGGGTTCGAGATTGTCGACGAGCCACACACCAACAGCAACAGATCTGAAGAAGAAAAACTCCTCCAGGCCATGAGCGGCAACTTCCAGAAGCTCCAAGCGCTTCACCGTGCCCGAAAAGATAAACTGAACTCCAAGGAAGCAGCGGAGGCGGATCTCCAGAAGCGCGTCGAGGAAATGCAAGCCTGGTATGCTGAGGCCCTTCAGGAACCGAGGACGAGTCAGGAGCAGCTGAGTCAAAGCTGGAACGAGCTCCTCATGAAGCAGTCTGATGTTGAGAAGGCACAAGTGCAGGCCAAACAATAGGCCGCTGTAGAGGAAGCTCGCTTGACAGAGCTCCGTGTCGGGCTCGAGGCCCATGAAGAAGACCTTGATGCTCGCGAGAAGGCGCTTGCCGACAAGCTTCGCGGCAAGGATGAAGAAATTGAAAAGCTTGTCGCGCAGTGGACCCAGAAACTGGAACAGAGGCACAAGGAAACCCTCGAGGCTCTGGCCACAGATCATGCCGGCAAGCTGAAGGAAGCCGTCGATGCTGCCGAAGCTGCAGAGGCCACCAAGAACTTGCTAGAGGAGAAGGTGAAGAAGCTGGAATCAGATCTTGAGGATCACGGCAAGGAGCTCTCGACACTCAAAACCGAAAGAGAGAAGACTCTCCACAGCTTGATGGAGATGCAAGTTGCCATAGCCGACAAGACCAAACAGCTCTCCTCAGCCACTGACTCCATTGGCGATCTGAAAGTGAAGCTGGCCATGCTGAACGAGACTCTGGAGGGCAGCAGGGATCGTGAGAAGGTCTTGATCAGAGATCTCCAGAACGAGAAGGATCTGCTCAAGAGCGCCGCCGTCACCCATAATGACTATGTGAGCGGTGTGCAGGTCTGGACTGAGCGCCTCATCAACGTCGCGGAGAAGCTTGCCGCACAACTGTCCACCATGGGCTTGCAAGGCTTCAACTATTCTTCCGACGAGAGAGTGTCTACAAGCACCAAGCTGACCATGTTCTTCGACGGCATGGTTGACGCCCTGAAGCTGCTCCAGTCTGACCGAGCAACCCATCTGGCCAACGAGTCCCGCAAGCTCTGCCGGGCCATCCTCCAAAAGGTTCTCATCAAAGTGGCGCACAAGAACCCTGGCATCAACCTCACCAACGTCCTCGACCGCTTGCCGAAGGATGTAGACGTCAAGGCACTTGAGGAGCTTGTCGCGCCCATCGTCGACAAGGTAGGCCAAGTCAAGAGGGTTGAAGGCGATCGCCGGGACTAGCTGCTTTACTTCCTTTTCGTTGCTACCACCATACCATGCCAAAGACAATTTTGCCTTATGTTAGAATCATGGCAGCCATTGATGTAATATAACTTGCTATGTTTTGGATGAATGCATGCTATTTCCCTTGTCTGATTTCTTCCTGTATGGTACATGCCCTACGCTTTGTTGGAAACTTGCCGGTGCGCACATCATTGCTGCGAGCGCTAGGTGCGGGACTTTAGCAGCCTGCTGGAGGTGCCGCTGCCGGCAAGATACCTTGGCGTTTTTAGTGCAGCCACTTAAGCTGTTGAGCGGACTCGAAACAGAGTAAGGGCACAACCGACCACGACAAGGTTCCCTTCGCGTGCAGGTTTTCCATACATAGACCGAGACCGTTCAAGGAGAATAACTTTACAAAACAAGAATTTGTCTAAAGTTTCTGCAACTTAGCTTTTCGTTGATGTACTCCTTCCGGCAAGATGCCAACCTTGAACGTCGCCTGTCGGTATCCATACCATCATTCCCCCCGGCAAACTTGCATGCGAGGGAACCTTCTGTCCTTTGAGAAAAAGAAAGAAGAGAAAATATAGATATGGAACCTTGGCGGTTCGTTAATGCTTACCGGAAGTAAGTGTAATACAATATCCCAGATAAGCATGCATATAAATAAACATGAAAATCGACGAGAATTGTAAAACACTTAGTCTTATTGAACTATGCACAGGGTCTGCGCCTGGCTTTGTACAAAGGATTACATGCCTTGGCGGCAAGACTCGTACAAAAGGTGGTTGCCGGGGGACCCGGCAACCGCGCCTTATGGATAGGACTTACGAAGATGCTCGATATTCCAGGAGTTGCTCACTGGAACGCCATCTTCGGTCTCCAGGCGGACTGCGCCAGGCCTGGTGACTCGTACCACCCGATAAGGGCCTTCCCACTTCGGCGTCAACTTGTTGGAATTCTTGGCCGACTGAACGCGCCGAAGAACAAGGTCGCCTTCCTCAAGACTTCGGGCATGAACCTTGCGGCTATGATAGCGGCGCAAGGTTTGCTGGTAGCGTGCAGCTCGCACAGCAGCCTGAAGACGATCTTCCTCAAGGAGCACATCGTCATCTTGCTGCAGCTGCTCTTGCTCGAGCTCGTCATAAGCGAGCACTCGAGGTGACCCGTATATGAGTTCCGTGGGGAGAACTGCCTCCGCCCCATATACTAGGGAGAAGGGTGTCTGGCCAGTGGCTCGATTTGGTGTCGTTCTGATTGACCAAAGAACTGCCGGCAACTCATCAATCCAGCGTCTTCCGCACTTGCGCAGCCTGTCGAAAGTCCTTGTCTTGAGGCCTCGCAACACTTCAGCATTTGCCCTTTCCGCCTGGCCGTTGCTCCTTGGATGAGCAATAGAAGCAAAACAGATCTTGCCGCCAAGGTCTTGGACATACTGCATGAAGGTGTGGCTCGTGAACTGTGTACCGTTTTCGGTGATGATCCAATTAGGCACACCAAAACGACAAACTAGTCCCTTGAAGAACTTGACGGCTGATTGTGCTGTCACCTTCCTCACGGCTTCCACTTGCGGCCACTTTGTGAACTTGTCGATTGCAACGTACAAGTACTCAAAGCCCCCGACAGCACGGGGGAAAGGGCCTAAAATGTCGAGCCCCCAGACCGAAAACGGCCAGGAGAGAGGAATCGTTTGAAGAGCTTGAGCTGGTTGATGTAATTTCTTCGAATGAAACTGGCACGCTTCACACTTGGTTACTAGTGCAGTTGCATCCTGGAGAGCAGTGGGCCAAAAGAAACCTTGCCGGTATGCCTTACCAACAAGAGCTCTTGATCCTATGTGGGAACCACATATGCCTCCATGTATCTCTGCCAATAGCTCCAGTCCATCCTCCCGAGGAATGCACTTCAATTTCACACCGTTCGGTCTCTTTCTGTACAGGACGTTGTCCACGAACTGGTACATACTAGACTGACGGGCTACTTTCTCCGCTTCTTCCTGTTCTTCGGGGAGTTCTCCTGATTGAAGGAAATGGACGATGTGTTGTGCCCATGCTGTAGCCTGAGGCTCGACAACAAGGACTAAGGGCATGTCTTCTGCTGTGGGAGCTCTTGTCTCTACAGCAAAGGCTCGAGGCCCTGCCGGAGCCTGTTGCTCCCTGGCAAGCTCGGCGGGAGCGTTTGTCTCTACGGCAAGAGCTTGAGGTCTTGCCGGAGCCTGTCGCTCACCAGCAAGCTTAGTGTTGTTCCCGGCAACTTCTTTGCTGACGGCTTCTGGGAGCTCTGCCGGAAAATACTTGCCGGAACTCAATTTCCTCCTTTTATCTTGCCTTGCTGAAGGTGATACGGATGGCTGAGTCAATTGAAGCACAAAAGTCCCTGGTTCCACAGGTAAGTTGAGCGCAGCACGCTTCGACAGGTCGTCGGCAATACTGTTTTCTGCACGAGGAACGTGCTCCATTTGCAGACCGTCAAAGCGCTCCTCCAACTTTCTCACTTCATCCACGTAAACCTCCATCAATGGGCTCTGATAATCTTTATTCACTTGCTTGACGACAAGCTGTGAATCACCTCTGACGATGAGCTTCTTGATTCCAAGGTCCGCCGCGATCCTGAGACCGGCAAGCAGCCCTTCATACTCTGCAGTATTATTCGTTGACCTCTCCCGGGGAAAGTGCATCTGAATCACGTATTTGAGGTGCTCTCCGGTGGGTGCGACAAGCAGCACACCAGCACCGGCGCCTTGCAGCGAGAAAGCTCCACCAAAATACATAACCCACTCTTGATTTGTCTCCTTGTCGGGGAGAGTCGTTTCTGGAATCTCTTCGTCTGGTGTTGGAGTCCATTCCGCATTGAATTCTGCCAAAGCTCTGCTCTGGATAGTTGAAGTGCTTTCAAACTTGAGACCAAAGCTTGACAGTTCCAAAGCCCACTCCACAATCCTGCCGGTTGCATCTGGATTTTGCAGAATCCGTTGCAAGGGAAAGCGAGTGACGACGGTGATCTCATGTGCCAGAAAGTAGTGGCGCAGCTTCCTCGAGGCCATAAGGAGGCCGAAGAGCAGCTTCTGCACGCCAGAATATCTTGACCTAGCCCCTGCAAAAGGGAGCTAACAAAATAAACCGGGCGCTGCACCACCTTCTTCTTCTGTTTTGCCTCATCTGACTGCGCAGATCCTGCCTTGTTGGCAGCCGGAGAAGATCCCGGCTCGTCAATTGGCGGTCTTGCCGCTGCCGCTGCTTCTTCGTCAACTTCTCTCTCTGCCACTAACGCAGCACTCACCACTTGATTCGTTATAGCTAGATATAGCAACAACGGCTCTTGTGGTTTTGGCGCGACTAGTACTGGCGGAGAGGAGAGGTACCTCTTCAAATCCTGCAGCGCTGCCTCCGCTTCCGGAGTCCATTTCATTGGACCTGCCTTCTTCAAGATTTTGAAAAAGGGTAGGGTGCGCTCAGCGGACTTGGAGATGAACCTGCTTAGAGCAGCAACACAGCCGGCAAGTCGACGTACATCCTTGACACGTCTCGGTGCCTCAATCTGCTCAATTGCCTTGATCTTGTCGGGATTTGCTTCGATTCCACGTTGAGATACAAAGAATCCGAGAAGCTTGCCGGACGGAACGCCAAACACATACTTCTCAGGATTGAGCTTCAAATTGATCTTGCGTAGATTTGCAAACGTCTCTTCCAAATCTTGTATGAGCGTTGCCCTGTCCTTGGTTTTGACCACTATGTCATCCATATAAGCTTCCATATTTCTATGTAGCTGGGGTTCAAAACCAATCTGGACTGCTCTTGCAAACATTGAACCATCACTTCTCAACCCGAAAGGCATTCGTAAAAAACAATACGTACCACATGGGGTGATAAATGCGGTTTTCTCTTCGTCTTCCTTTGCCATGAAGATCTGATGATATCCTGAATATGCATCAAGAAATGAAAGTAGATCGCAGCTGGCAGTGGAGTCCACAATCTGGTCGATGCGTGGCAAGGGAAAAGGATCTTTTGGACAGGCTTTATTGATATCCGTATAGTCAATACATAGCCTCCATTTTCCATTTGCCTTGCGCACTACAACTGGATTGGCCAGCCATGTTGGATGGAGTACTCCCCTAACCAGTCCTGCCGCTTCCAACTTCTTGATTTCCTCGGCAATAAACTGTTGCCGCTCCAAAGCCTGCTTCCTAACCTTCTTCTTGACGGGCCGCGCGTGAGGACAGACAGCAAGGTGGTGCTCAATCACTTCCCTGGGAACACCGGGGATATCGGATGGTTGCCATGCAAACACATCGATATTCGCCCGCAGGAAAGCAATGAGCGTGCTTTCCTATTTGTCATCGAGGGTGGAACTTATAGTGAAAGTTCCTCCCGTACCATCCTCCTTGGTGGGCACCTTCTTGGTCTCTGGTGGAGCTGCCTTGGATTTCTTGCTCTTGTCGGTGGAGCTCTCTAGCACATCCTCAACGGGAGCGCAGCACTCCGAGGAGGTGCGCTTGCCGAAGTGTGTGCGAGAGGTCTTGCCGGTCTTCTTCCCCCCGGGAGCTTCAGCGGCAGGAGCAAGTGCTTTGGCGGCAGATGCTGCAACTGCCTCCCGGTAAAGCTGGTCGGTGCAGATAAGCGCGTCCTTCTTGTCGGAGCCGACAGTGATAACGCTCATTGGCCCGGGCATCTTCAATACATTGTAAGCGTAGTGCGATGCCGCCATGAACTTGGCCAGCGCTGGGCGGCCAAGGATCCCATTATATGGCAATGGAATCTTGGCGACGTCGAAAATGATCTTCTCTGTCCTGAAGTTCAGGTCACTACCAAATGTTACTGGAAGCGTGATCTTACCCTTCGGCTGGCTCCTTCCTGGATTGACCCCTTGAAACGTGCCCGTTTCCTCGAGGTCTTCATCAGGAATCTGCAACCTTTTGATCACCTCAGGTGAGATCAAGTTCAAACCGGCCCCACCGTCAACTAACATTTTTGTCACTTTGAGGTTGTGAATCGTTGGTGAAACCAACAACGGCAGACACCCGACCGCAGTTATGCGATCAGGGTGATCCTCAGCGTCAAAAATGATAGGCGTGTTGGACCATTTCAATGGCTTCCGGGCATCGACAGATGGCTTTGTCGCATTAACCTCACGCGCCCACTATTTGAGTCGGTGGTGGGAAGAATGCAATGAGGCACCTCCGTCAACGCACATCATGTCTGTAGCTTTCTGGAATTCTTGCTCGCTGGACTCGCCGTCCTCATCGTTGTCATCGTCACCCCCCTCTTGCTTTCATGGCCTCGAGCGGGCCTCTCCTTCTGTTGCTTGGCCTTGCCGCGGCGACCTCCTCGGCCACCGCGTTTCTTGCTGGATCCCTCCGCGCCATCCTAGGCCTTCTCCTTGTCTCGCCTTTCATACTCCGCCTTTTGCTTCTCGACAAGCTGCTCAACTTGCCGGCAGTCTTGGAGATCATGGCCCTTGGTGCGATGGATCTTGCAATATTGCTTGCCGGAGCCTTCTGGCTTGTCGGCAGCCGCCAAGGCCTGATAGGAGGCACACCCGGAAACATCCTTGCCGGGGCCATCATCCTTGGCCTTCTTGGCGGTGTCGGGGTTGCCGGATCCCTCGACGGCAAGCACGGCCTTGCCCTTGCGCTTCCTGTTACGCCGTCTGCCTTTCTTTGCCGGGGCGGAGGTGTCTTCGTCATCAGAGTCGACTCCTGCGCCAGCATCCTCGCTGGGGAGTCTCCTCCCTTCTTCAGCTCGAGCACACTTATCGGCCAGAGCATAAAGCTCGGCAACATCCCTGACTTTGTTCATCGCCAGCTCTTCACGCATCCTGCGGTTGCGCACGTTCTGATGGAACGCGCTGACAACGGCGGCAGGATGAACGTCCGGGATGTTGTGGTGTACGCGGCTGAATCTCTGGATATACTTGTGCAGGGTCTCGCCTTCTTTCTGGGGGATGAGATGCAAATCACTTTCTTGGCCAGGAGCTTGGTGGCCTCCGGTAAAGGCGCCAACAAACTCATGACACAGATCTGCCGAGGAAGAAATGGAATTTTCCGGCAGATGCATCAACCACGACCTGACGTTGGGCTTGAGTACCAACGGGAAGTAGTTGGCCATTATCTTGTCGTCGTGAGCGCCGGCAGCCTGCACCGCAATGGTGTAGATGCTCAAGAACTCCGACGGGTGAGTCTTGCCGTCATATTTCTCCGGGACCTCCGGTTTGAACGTTCGGGAATTGGGCCACTGGACTCGCCGCAGCTCACGGGTAAACGCTGGACAACCCACCTCATAGGGTAGATCGACAGGATACCCTGGCGTAGGCTTGTCTACAGTAGGCCCTGCGCGCTTATCAGATTGATAGCGCGCTTCCCGCCGCCGCTCGATGGTAGTTCGAGCATCTTCTTTGCCTCGTTCCCGGAGAACTTGACGTTGATCACGACGGGTTCGCGGATCAAACGACGCCGTGGAGTCGTCATCATAGGTGTCGACCCGTCGAGTCAGCGACTGCTGTTGCCGCCGTGGAGGAGAATGCACCGTGGTCGTGCCGCCTCCGGTCTTCCCGCCATCGGCGCGCGTCGGTTCGATGGACTGCTGCCGCGACGGCTCCGCCTGCTGCGGTCTGTCATCATTAGCGAGGCCGACGAGGCTCTGAATAGCAGCTCTCCACTCCTCGAGCTTGTCCGCAGCAGGAGGAAAGTTCAGGAGAAGCTGTGCTCACGCTAGTGCTTCTGCTGGTGTAGGCGGCGGTGAAAGATGCGAGGAACGTGAGGTGCTCTGACTCCTAACCGCGTTAGAAGGAGCTCCATCACGGTCCCGCGACCGCACGCCGCTTCCACCAGCATGTTGGCGTGCATGCTGGTCCCGTGCATCTCGAGGGTGATGCTCAGGGGCCTTTCCATGAGGACGCCTGGAACCACCAACGTCGCAGCGCTGTTCATCGCGCACGACCTGAGAAGGCCGCGACGCATGCGCCGGCGTGGGTGTCTTGGAAGGCGCCCTTCCATCCCTGGAGTTCAGTATGCCGCCCGTAGGCAGCACAACTGCGTCCTTAGATCTAGCGGCGCGAGCGACGCCGCTCGCCTGGCTATGATCACCAGAACGTCGTGGAAGCTCTGGATCTCCGCCTCCTCCGCCCGTGCGTGTAGCTATAGGCGCGGCGGACGTGGATGGACCAACCGCCATGAAACCCTTCTTCTTGGGAGCCATGGCGATGAAGATGATGAAGAAACTGGCACGCTGATCACTAGATCAGGTTCACGCAACCCTTTCCCCCTACCTGGCACGCCAAAGATGTCGGAGAAACGACACCTATGGGATCGCGTGGATCCCTTTACGATTCGGCAGGGAAAAGGTTTGCACAAAGAGCAGATCAAGCAATCAACGCGAGGGATTTTTACCCAGGTTCAGGCCGCTGAGAAGCGTAAAACCCTACTCCTGCTTTAGTATATTGGATGTGTTCAAGCCCTGGTTCTTGGAGCACTTGTGATGAACAGTACACAGCAGCTACCTATGCAGAATGGCCCAGAAGGTCCCCCTCTGTAGCTACGCCTTGGGCCTCCTTTTATACGTTCGAAGGGGTCACCACAGTGGCGTACAGTACATACATGAGGTGTAAAGCTGCTACAGTGTTATCATACCTAACATTGACGGTTTAGGACAATGACATTTAATGCTCCGTTGCGGTGTCCCTTAGCATCTTAGGGACGGGAAAAGAAGCCGTCCCATCAGCACCGCTTAACCCCCCTCCGCCACTAACGCCTGACACGTTACCAGGAGGACAACAGCTAAAAGACAAGCTGGTCGCTGCGCTGGAGCGGTGATGGGGTGTCGAGGTCTTGCCGGGGCTGGACGGGCCAGCCCGGCAAGATCTTGCCGGGCGCCCAGCCTTCGGTCTTCTATCTTCTGACTGTTGACTTGAATGCCTTCTTCACATTGTTATACATGTGTTCAGCTGTCTCCCGACAGGCCTTGCCGCTGGTGTGGCTGCAACCGCCCGTGCACAAGTATGGGGTACTAAAAAACCCAAACCTTAGTACACCGACACAAATTATCAAAGTAGCGAACACAAATCAAACCAACATGATAAAAGTGACTAGATGAAATTCCCGTGTACCCTCAAGAACACTTTGCCTATTATAAGAAACTGTTATGGCCTGTCCTTTGCCACAAAAGGATTGGGTTACCTTGCTGCACTTTATTTACCGTTACGTTACTTGCTTGTTACCAATTATCTTGTTATCAAACTATCTGTTACCTACAATTTCAGTGCTTGCAGAAATTACCTTGCTGAAAACCGCTTGTCATTTCCTTCTGCTCCTCGTTGGGTTCGACACTCTTACTTATCGAAAGGACTACGATTGACCCCCTATACTTGTGGGTCATCACGCACCAGCCCACTAGGGGGCTGGGCACAGCCCAAACCCTAGCCCGAGTCGGCCTAGAGGTGGGGCCACCGGCCCCTAGGGGAAACCCTAGGGCGCCCCTCTCCTCCCCTTCCCCCTATATATAGAGAGGGAGAAAGAGGGCAGCCGCACCCAACGTGCTACGGCGCTGCCCCTCCTCTCCCTCGTAGCTCTTCTCTCAACTAGATTGGTTCGGTAGTGCTTGGCGAAGCCCTGCCAGAACAGCTCCACCACCACCGCCATCATGCCGTCGTGCTGCCGGAGATCTCGAGCTACTACTTCACCATCGCTCGTTGGATCGAATAGGTGAAGGCATCATCAAGCCGTACGTGTGTTGAATGCGGAGGTGCCGTCCGTTCGGCACTTGATCGGGAGTTCGCGGGACAGATAGTGATTGGATCGCGAAGACGTTCGACTACATCAACCACGTTTCTTAACGCATCCGCTTAGCGATCTACAAGGGTATGCAGATGCAATCTCTCCTCTCGTAGATGTTCATCTCCTAGATCGATCTTGGTGAGCATAAGAATTTTTTTTGTTTCCCATGCAACGTTCCCCAACAATATCTTTAGATCTTACAATTAAATCTTTTAGTATGTTGTTTATCACTAGTTTGGTTTATAAAAGAAAAACTAAAAAAATGGAGTTTAGGTTGACTCAATTTCTTCGCCTTTTTAATTTCTTTCGTGAAAATGATGGTTCGGAAAATTGTGCTCAATTGTTAGAGGAAGAATTTATAAAAATGCTTAATGTGAATTCCTTGAATGATAAGCATGATAGTAATATTGTTTGTATGAATTCTCTAAATATCCATGATGCTAATGATGATTGCACTAGTCATGATAAAAATACTTCCTATAAGCATGTCAATTTTTGTGGAGTGAATAAAATTTGTGAAGACATGCCATATAGGTATGATAGATTTTGTAAGAAGCATAAACATGATAAAACCAATTGGTGGCTTAAAGTGATAGATGACTTTGGCACAAGATTATGCTCTCTTCATCCCATTACTTGTGAAATTTGCAATAGGGTTGATCATCTTAATTTGCGATGCATGCATTTTCATGATCAAACCGTTTCCAAATATTGTGATAATTTGATCTTCGGTGAACTCTATAATGAACTTTGTTTATTTTTGGGGTGTGAAGAATTGTCACATATAAATGATTGGTTTGATATATCCCTTATCACTAATGATCATGAAACTAACCTACGGGAAATATATATTTTGCGTAGTAAATTGCAATGAGAATGCTTATATTGCCAACTATAGAAAGACGGGAAAACCAATAGAATATAAAAGGAATACTAATGAAAGGGTAAAGGTCTCCCAATACCCTCCTATTGTTTCTCGTAATGAATCAGGTTGCAAGGAGGAGCTTCCCTTCGAACCAATATCTTCAATAGGAAGCTCGAAAGAATTACTTAAACCCACACATAAGGTAGTGAAGAAGAAGAAAAGAAGGAAAAGTAGAGGTAAAAAGGTATCTCTCCCAAATAGTGTTGCTCCTATAATCGTAGAGAATGAATCCGAAAGTAGTGTGAATGATGATACACTTGATGATTATTTTGTTATGCCCACTACTTGTTGTGATGAGGATGATTGGGAAGATAATTGCACTCCTTATAATATTGAAAACCTTTTTGTCACTAACTTGGAAAATTATGATGATAATAATTGCTATATTATTGGTGCCATTGATGCTATTGATGATTATGCTAATGATATGCAAACCCATAAGATTGGGGATGCTATGTTTGATGAAAATGATATGTTTCAGAATTTATTTGCTGAAAATAATGTTTATCCCAAGCTTGGGGATGCAATGTTATATGAAGATGATCTTTTTAGCTCCCCTACTTTTAGTGATCAAATTTGTTATGATGATTGCATGCCTCCTTTTTATGATGATTGCAATTATTATGAAAGTGGGTTTGGAAGAGTGTCAACTTTAGATGATTATTATCCCACTATTTTAGAGGGTGTTGAATCTTATTATAATGATAAAAGTGGATTTGTAGAGGTCATGACTTTATTTAGTAATGATTCCACTATCTTGGAAGAGGTTTCAATTGATTATGATGAGAACCAAGTTACTACTTATGATGATTATTGTGATGATACTTATGTTATAAAAAGTAGTGATGATTATTATTATAAAACTTGTCACAATTATGAATACCCTTTTTCTGAACATTATTCTTTTAATGTAGAAACAATTTATAACATTCGAGTCTCCTATGACACTCCCACTATTATGTATGAGAGTTTGCTTGTGGGGAGAGAAATAAATTTTCTATGCTTGTGGATCATGAAAAGAATGCTTTATGTGATAGTTATATTGTTGAATTCCTTCATGATGCTACTGAAAATTATTATGAGGAAGGAACATATGCTTGTAGTAATTGCAATAATATCAAGTTTCCTCTCTATGTGTTCAAAATCTTGAAGATATGCTTGTTTTGCCTTCCTATACAACTTGAATCTTGCTCCCATAAATTGTTTGCTCACAAAATCCCTATGCATAGGAAGTGATTTAGACTTAAATGTGCTTGTCATATGCTTCATGATGCTCCCTTTGTGTTTCAATTCTTTACTTCTAGGTGAGTATCATTGAAATCATCATGCCTAGATAAAAGGCTTTAAACAAAAGCGCTTGTTGGGAGACAACCCAACACTTTTCCTTTCTATTTTTGTATGTTCACATGATTAAGTTACTATAGCAATCATGTTTCGTGTCTTTTATTTCAATAAAGTGCCAAGTAAAGCCTTTGGGATAGTGTGGATACTTGTTAGTTTAATTCTGTGCAAAAACAAAAACTTTTACGTCCAATGCAGAATTTCTCTGATTTTACTAGAGAGTCAAAAAATTCTGAAATTTGTACACAGTTTGGCTATGCAAACTTGCTGTGTTTTACTAATTTTTCAGAATTCTTAGAGACGGGGAAGTATGATTTAAGTTCAGATCTTCACAGATTGTTCTGTTTTTTGAATGATTATGTTTTGCATGCACAATTTGCTTGTTTTAGTGTTTCCATAGCTTATATTTAGTGGTATAAATTATGGGAATGGTAGAATACAGTAGGTATTATGTGATAACAATTATGAATCATGTTTTGACAGTACCTAAGTGAATGATCTATCTTTATTACACTAACCCATCTCACGAAGTTCCGTTAGGTTTTGTGTGATTGAAGTTTTCAAGTTTTGGGTGAGATACCAATATGAGGAGAATAAGGAGAGGCAAGACCCTAAGCTTGTGGGTTCCCAAGGTAATATCCAAGGAAGACTCAAGCGTCTAAGTTTGGGGATGCCCCGGACGGCATCCCCTGTTTCGTCTTCAACACTATCGGTATATCTTACTTAGAGCTATATTTTTATTCATCATATAATATGAGTTTTGCTTGGAGCGTCATTTTATTTTGTTAAAATTTGCTTGCTGTTATTTATAATCTTGTTTTCCAATAAAAAATTCCAATAATTGCTTGTTAGGATGCTTGAATTACATGTTTGATGTGTGTTGTGTAAAAACAGAAACTTTTGTTGTAGTGTTTGAATTTTCATATTTTATTGGAACGTGGAAAGTTTCTGAAATTTTTACAAAGTATTTTAATATAAAGTCTTTATCATGTCCTAAATTTTCAAAAAAATTGGATTTACAGAAGTGCACTTTCAAAATTAATTGCTACAGACTGTCCTGTTAGACAGATTGTTGTCATAGTTTTGTTATCTACTTCTCCTATAGTTTTCATGACTTATATTGGTAAATATAAATTGTGGAAATGATAGTATACAGTACATAATGTTTGGAAATTATTATGCAACTTTTCTTGACAGTATATAAAGAGTGGATTTATTCTTATAGTTTTCAAGTTTTGTGTGGATGATGTTTTTGAGACCTAGGTGAAACCGGGACATGAGAGGAATTAACAAGACACAGGATCTCAAGCTTGGGGATGCCCAAGGCTCCCCAATTCAATATTACAAGAAGTCTCAAGCATCTAAGCTTGGGGATGCTACGCATCCCACCTCTCTTCATCAACAAATATCGGTTAGCCTAAGTTGAGCCTAAGTTTTTATTTGTCCACATGATATATGTGCTATTCTTGGAGTGTATTTTTGTTTAGTTTACTGTTTTAAATAAATATCAGATCTAAAAATATTTATTGAGAGAGAGTCCTCACATAGCTACTTGATTGTTTGACTACTCATTGTTCTTCACTTATATCTTTTGAGTGTAGTTTGATGTGCTTCACTTATATCCTAAGAGTAAATTGTGAATGAATGAAATATCATAAATTTGAAATTATCAATCTGCTTTATGCTTAGTAGTAGTTTCACATTTGGTTTAGAAAGTAAAATCTATTAAAGTTTGACAATCACAATATTGGTCATACAAGCAATTCATGAATAATTAGTATAAGAAAGAGAACTTTCACATACAAATATATTATCTTGGACATATTTTATGATTGTGAATACCCATTAATTATTTTCAACCTTGATCAAATTGTTGAAGTTGGACAAGGAATACAACGTAATGGTTATGTTTGGGTATATTTGCATAGAAGTTATATTGTTATGGATCCTCCAACATGTGGCGCTTGTTTAGAACCTTTTGATAGCCAAAACATCGTATTAAGTAGAGATACTACTTGTGCATCCAAATCCTTAAGCCAAGTTTATTCCATGAGAGTCCACCATGCCTACCTATATATGGTATTTCACTGCCATTCCAAGTAAATTTGCACGTGCCACCTCTAAACATTCAAAAAACATCCGTTTTGTGTGCTCGTACCGCTCATGGAGCGACGGGGCAGTCATTATCTTCCATGCTAAGCGGGTTATTCTCAAGATGAGTGTTTATTCACTTGTCATTGCACGAGAGAGGTTGGTAAAAAGGATGCCCAGTCCTGCATAATACAAAAATAAATAAACAAGAACCCCCCTAGAAAGTTGATTGTTTTGATGGCACTCGTGGATTCGGCCAGCCATGGAATGTGTTTGAATGGTGGAGGGGGAGTAAAATTTCAATTATGTTTGGGAACCGTCAATAATGTGTTTAGCATGAAGATATTAAAAACTCTGGTGTGACGTTGACATGAAAAGTATACCACTCAAAATTACATATTCATCTCTGTTTTAAAACAATGAGCTCTCGCACCTCTGCAAATCCCTGCTTCCCTCTGCGAAGGGACAATCCATTTTTTTATGTTATTTACTTTCATGTTATTTACTTTTCTTGTTGAGTCAACGTCTTATTCCAACCTCAATCTATTAGTGGCAAGCACCATGTGGTGGGGAAAGATCCAAACACATATATCCAATCAAATATATTTGATCATGATTCATTATTGTTGACAATTATCTTTATGATAAGTGCATTGGGCAGCGAAACATTAAGCCCCTATCTTTCTCTGTGTTCGATGGATGTTGTTTGTTCTAAAAATATGCTTTGAGTTTTAGCACTCATAGAAGACTATATGATAACTGATTATGTGGAGCTCTTACTTAGATTTAATGATGCATTGAAATTTTTTGATGACTAAGAATATATGTTGTTAAGTTTCAAGAGAATGCATTGTTTGAACCATGACATGTGAATTGATTGCTACTCTATCATGATGAGTTTTATGAGAAATGGTTGTTGTTTATGATGCTAGAAAAGTGGTTGGAATTATCATTGATAAAACTTATATACTATGCTAGCATTCACACTTTATAAATTACTTCTTTTATCATTTACCTACTTGAGGACGAGTAGGAATTAAGCTTGGGGATGCTGATATGTCTCCAACGTATCGACAATTTATGAAGTATTCATGCCATATTTGCCTATGTTTACAATACTTTTACATGGTTTTGATGAACTTTATATGATTTATTTAGAACTAACCCGGACTAACGTTGTTTTCAGCAGAGTTACCGTGGTGTTGTTTTTATTTGTGCAGAAAATAAAAATTCTCGGAATCGCCCGAAACTTTTTATGATTTTTTTCTGGAGAAAATAAGAAATACCGGAGCGAAGAACCACTGGAGGGGGGCCACCTGCTGGCCACAAGCCAACAGGGCACACCCACCCTCCTAGGCGTGCTCTGTTAGCTTGTGGGGCCCACGTGGCTCCGGTTAACGTAATTCCAATGCTGAAAAATCCTATAAATCCAGAAACCCCCGAAAGTTAACATAGAATTTCCGCTCCACCGCCGCAACTCTCTGTATCAAAGAAAAACCCATCTGGAGCCTTTCCGGTACCCTGCCAGAGGTGGAAATCATCACCGGTGGCCATCTTCATCATCCCGGCGGAGGCCATGACGAAGACAGACTAGTTCACCCTTGGGGCTGAGGGTATGTACCAGTAGCTATGTGTTTAATCTCTCTCTCTCTCTCTCTCTCTCTCTCTCTCTCTCTCTCTGTCGGTGTCAAAACCGGCGGATCTCGGGTAGGGGGTCTCGAGCTGTGAGACTAGGATCGATGGTAACAAAGGGACGAAGGAGACGATGTTTACCCAGGTTCGGGCCCTCCTATGAAGGTAAAACCCTATGTACTGCTTGATTATATTGATGATATGAAGGTTACAGAGTTGATCTACCTCGAGATCGACTAGCTAAAACCCTAGATGAGTTTCTGTGTCGTATGATCTAAAACCCTCCCGGTTTATATAGACACCGGGGGGTACCTAGGGTTTACACATGATGGGCCTCCTGCCGAGGATGGAGATGTTGACTTTCTCAGCTTGACTTGGAGTGCACGACGCGCCTTCGGGGCTCCCTTCTAGAACATGGAGTCTTTATGTGTCCGGCCCTTCTTCAGAGAACGGCCCATCAAGCCGGCCTATTGAGAGATGAGCTGGCAGCCCGAGGACCCCTTAGTCCGGGACTCCCTCAGTAGCCCCCAAACTAGCCCCCAATGCCAAGGGTCTCAGCTCCAGCTGCTTTGTATGATCAGAGTCTTCGGCTTGCGGGGTGAGTTCTTCTTCCCTTTCCATGATCGGCTGAGACTAGTTCGGTTTCCGATGACACGTATTTCTTCCGATCATATGATTGACCGAACACCATGAATTGCTTAGCCCCGAAGGCCAATCGCCAAAGTGTAAACAGTGTTTTCTGACACCCCCCTCTGACGAAGGGTCGTGGCCTACCATGACCACTGAACCAATTGCGAAAACTCGATTCGCGGTCCAGGGTCATTTTTACAGCGACACGACTTATCAATGTGCAGATCGTGCTCCGTTTCACACGGGATATGATTAATCTCCACACGCGCATAACGGCACGCATGTCTTGGGAAGCGGAGGGATTTGTGGCGCGGTAAGCGAGGCTAATCGGTGACACGTCCCATAAAAAGGGAAAAAACCCCAAGGCCTATTCACGCTTCCCATTCGCATCCCCCGCCTCCTCAATCTCTCCAAGCTTCGAGAGCCCAGATCCAGTTCTTCCTCGCCCTTTCCTCCGAGCTTAGCCATGGCGGGTTCGGGCTCCAATGGCAAGTGGGAGGCCTCCACGGTCACTGACCAGGATATCCGGGACCTAAAGCAGGCCGGCTACCTCCCCGCCAACGTCTTCCACCATGCCCCGGAGAAGAACCAGGTGATTCCCACCCCCAAGGCAGGCGAGAGGGTGGTGTTCGTCCCCCACTTCATTCGGGGGCTGAGCTTTCTGCTCCACCCCTTCGTCAGGGGTCTTATGTTTTTCTATGGGCTGGACTTCCACGACCTTCCGCCGAACTCCTTCATGCACATATCGGCATTCATCATCATTTGCGAAGCCTTCCTGCGGGTCGAACCGCACTTTGGCTTGTGCCTCAAGGTCTTCAATGTCAAGCCGAAGACCGTGGCCAGCGAGCACGCAGACTGCGGAGGGGCGGTAATCAGCAAGCTCCCCTGCGTCGAGTGGCCTACCGGCACCTTCATCGACATAATCAAGATCTGGCAGAAGGAGTGGTTTTACATCACCGAGCCAAGGGATGAGGGCTGGGCGGCGCCTGCCGAATTCAGATCCAGACCCCCTACGAGATTGACCTCGTGGCTCAAGAAGGGCCTTGACTGGGGGTCGGATCCTGAGGTGAAGCTGCTGCAGAAGCGCATTACCTCGGTGATCGAGGCCAAGGTGGAGCTGGTCAACGTGGTCCAGGTTATGCTCCACCGCCGTATCCTTCCCTGCCAGCGCCGGGCTTCCCCAATGTGGGATTATCAGCCTGACGATGAGCCTACCGTACGCCAACTTTTCCGTACCACTCCTGAGAAGTTGTGGAAGGCATTATTCAAGCCTCGGAAAAGCTGGCCGGCCAAGGAAGAGGATACGGGCCTAAGCGCCGATAACCCACCGACCAAGGTATGGTATCACTTCAATTCATTGATTCTGTTTCTTTGGCAAAAAGGTCTGAATGCTTTCTCCCTTACTTTCGCAGAAGTGGCAGAGCAAAGCCGCGAGGGTCAACTGCCCGGCTCCACAACCTGAAGACCCCAGGTCGGAGTTGTTGGCGGCGATGCTCGTTGTGGCGCCATACTCGGCGCCCGAGAAGAAGGAGAAGAAAAAGAAGGCCAGAGAGGGCCTCCGCATAAAGGACCAGCCGGACGCCGTGTCCGAGGAAACCCATGCTTCCTCTAGCCATGAGGAAGAGCATGAAGACGGGGGGAAGGAGTTTCCCCCCTCACAAGAAAGAGGGCGGCGTCGCAGGACGCCGCGGAGGATGTACCTCCTCCCGCCCCGAAGAGGGCGCGTTGGCCGAGGTTGATCCTGGCTGACGACAGCTCGGACTCTGATGTAGAGTTCGAGGTCTTTGAGAGGGTTTCCCGAAGGACCCCAAGGGTCAAGCCCCCAGCTCAAAGGTATGAATCCGAAGACTCCCTGGGTCATTTATGCAAAGTCTTCAATGTTTTAAGTACAAGAATGTCTCGCAGCCCACCGCACATCCTCCCTACCGACCAAATATCGGATGGGGAGTCTCCACCCGCCGAGTTGGCGGAGAGCGGGACCGCATCGCACCCTACACCTCCAGGGGTCGCGAAGGATACCGCGGAGGTGTCATCCAGCCAGGCTCCGTTGGAGCTGAACACGGGCAGAGGGGGTGACCATGCCATGGCCGAGGCTGATGCCGCGGCCGCCGAAGGCCAGGGAGAGAAAACTCCCCAGGCTGCTGAGGACCAGGGGGAGAATGCTCCCCTGGTTGCCGAAGAGGAAGGGCAAAGAAATGCCCAGTCCCCTCCGAGGACGTCTCCGGAGCACTCTGTGCCTCCGGAGTTACCGACTCAGTCCCCGATCAGAGATCGGACTGCCCGGTCACCACCGATGCCACCAACGGCTGGGTGGCCGGTTATGGAGGAGGCGTGTCGTGGTTTTGTCACGGCAGATGTCCGAAGACTTAGGTTCGAGGCCATCGCCATAGCAGTGGACTCAAAGGGGTTGATCGGGACGAAGGACACGAGTTTACCCAGGTTCGGCCCCTCAAGTAGAGGTAAAAGCCTACGTCCTGCTTGTGTTGTATTAGCTGGAGTATCGAGTACAAGGGAGCGGATTGCTTGACCTAGCTCTCGATTACTTGGTTTCTTCTCTAAGCCGCCCCGGGGTCTAGCCTTTATATAAGAGGTCAAGGCCCCGGGTTACACGAGTCTCAAACCGACTCACACAGCGTGTCCTATTCTGTCTCTAAGCCGCCATACCATCTTGGGTAAGCCGCCACCGGGCGGCTTAGCCACCCGGGTCTTCACGCCATCTTCCGTCTCTGGGCCCCTGTCAACGGCCCATCTGGTAAGCCGCCCTGGCGGCCTTGCCTGCATCCTTAAGCCCACCTTACAAGTCTTGGGCTTACGAGCCGCCCGGTGTAACCCGGCCCCGCCTGGGCGGGTCTCACCACGGGTTATATCCCCAACATTAGGCCCCAGGTTGATTTGAGCCAGCTCATGTCAATCTTTAACTTTACTTAACGGCGAGTCTCCATTGCGCTGTCATCTGGAAAGTCAGCTTGTAACCCGCCATGACGTCACACGGAATATTCGGAAAAGATTCCATGACGTTTCGCAACGGATCTCTGTCACCGAAAGGTCATCCCGAAAATCAAGGCGCCAATTTACTGTAGCTCCCCACTTTCGCGCGTACGGTTGCCCTTTTCCTTATAAATAGCGCCACGTGCGCCTCCTCCCTTTCTCCGCCTGTCGCTGTCGTCTCCTTCCTCGCGTGAAGCCTCCCTCTCCAGAGCTCCGCCGCCCGCAACCGAAGACGCGCCGTCGCTCTCCTCGCCGGCCACTGCCTCAGCCCGAAACGGACCAGAGCCTCATCGGCGCCTCCGCATCTCAGAGGTAAGCTCCTCTGATCCTCATTGAATCTGTGTACACTCCCGTTAGGGTTCCGAGTTCTTCCTTGTTCTTGCGAGTTCATCACCATCGAAAACCACTGAGGCATCGAGCACTGCCCAAGACCTCGTATCACTACCCTTTGGTTGCGGGCACTCCTCCGAAATCCATCCCCCACTCATTTTTGTGTCCATATGACACTCATTGTTGCGGGTAGATTGATCTCGTTCATCCACTGTTATTTCTAGGTCGTATTCATTTTCATTTTTTCTTCGCCCGTAGATCTTGCAATGAATAGACAATATGCAAAATCTGTTTTCTGCACTTAGTCATTTTCCCATCCATACCATCTTGGCTTCGTAAGTCGCCATTGTATTGCCGGCTCTCCGCCAATTTTTCTGGCGGCTTAGCTCTTCCACTTACACTGATTATAACTGCATTACACAGCGACTGTTCTTCTTAACCCGCCATTCCTTCTATTTTTGTAGCGTAACCCGCCGTCATGACAAGGACTCCATCCTCCTGTGATTGGGTCAGCTCCGGAGTCACCGAAGAACTCCTAGCTAACTTTGTTGAATCTGGCATGTTACCAAGTAAAGAGGAAATACACTGGCGGGTTCCAGGACCGGAGAAGAGGCCTGAGCCCAAGGAGGGAGAGATCATCATATTTACTGACCACATCCTTCGCGGGTTTCGCCCTCCCGGGTCAAAGTTCTTTCGGGATGTTCTTCACTTCTTCCAGATCCATCCTCAGGACATAGGCCCCAACTCAGTTACCAATATATGCCAATTCCAAGTTTTAACTGAAGTCTATATGCAAGAAGAACCGTCTGTTGACCTCTTCTATGAATATCACTATGCAAACCGCCAGACTGAAATGGCGGCTGGTCCCAGCTTGGAACTTGGTGGTATTACCATCCAAAGACGAAGAGACCTGCCATACCCTTCAGCCACCTTGCCGAGTCACCCCAAGGACTGGAACAAAACCTGGTTTTATTGCCAGGACACCTCTCCTGAAGGCGAGAATCCCCTGCCGGGTTACCGTCCAACCCGGCTCTGCTTTACCAATGACAACCCCCTCCCAGCACGAATGACATCCGCCGAGCGAGCAAAATACGCCTCGGCTTACACCAAGGTCAAGGCTCTGCTGGCTAACGGCTTGACAGGTGTTGACCTAACCCGTTGCTGGATAAGCTGGAAAATCATGCCGTTGAGCCGGCGTGACCGGCTCATGTGCGAATATACGGGTGAACCCAATGACCCCCTTTGCTTCAAGACAACTCCCTTGACTGACGAAGACATCAACAGTGGCGTCAAGGGACTCCTTGGCGAAAGTCAGGAAGCTTGCGACAAGGTTGGGTTAAAGCCCTTCTATGCCAAGAATCCGGCTCCAGACGTAAGTCTCTTTTCCTTCAATTGATTATACTTATCTTGCACCTTCTAACCTTAACCGGCGGCTTATGTATAGGCCAACTCCCCGTTCTGGAAGAAGAAATTCAACCCGCCGGTGAGAAAGCCTAAGACGAAAACCCCAGCCAAAAAGAAGAAAAAAGCCGCCACTCCAGAGCCGGCTGAAAATGATGACTCGGAGGTAGAACTTGATTCTCTTGGCCGTCTCTTTATACAGCTTATTGACAATAATTACTCACAGGATGCGACGGAAGCAAGCCACGCCAACGCTCCTGAGGTAATTGATATTTCTGACTCAGAGATCTATCCACAAGACAGAGTACGGCGGGTCATCCGGAAAGTCCCCTTCTCTCATCCTCTTGCTCACTTAGATCCCAATCTCCTTTTTGAAAAAACAACAGCACAACTCCCGACGCCAGACCCGGAGCTCCGGCTCTGACGACCTCGTGGCCGGGTTACCTCATTCCCCAGCTCCTCGAAAACGGCCAGCTGAGGTATCCTTTTACGAAAACATGATTCTCATCAATTTTGTATTGTAATCTTACTGTCGTGTATTACTTTGGATGCCTTCAGGACTCTCCGCCTTCATCTGGCGACTCAACCGCATCAAAGCTGCCCCCCATGAAGATCAACCCGGAGTATGTATTATTTTGCACTTGAATGTTTTCAATGTCCTTGACATGTATATAACCATCAACTGCGCCTTCCAGGGCCCAAGCCAAACGAAGGAAAACTGGCGGGTCTACTGCCGCCCCAATTGCTAAAGAGCCAGTGTTTGCTAAGCCGGCCTCTCCACCAGCCGCAGATATTGAGAAAAACATTCACCAGCCACCTGAACCGGCGGGTCATAATACGACCGCTGAAAGCCCTGCGAGGGATGATCCTAAACTGCCCAGCCCTTCAATGGCTGATGAAGATACAGCCCTTCCAGACGTTGCTATTACTGAGACGGGTCACCACACCCCTGAACCCCGTGTATTAACAAGGCACTCTGGCAAAGCTGAAACTTCTTCACTGGAGGAATTTAATTTTGAACCCACTGTGCTGGAGAAGTTTACCGCTGATGAACTTCATGCTGGATTTCTAAACCGTCTGGAGTCAAGCCGGAAGATGGAGCTGAAGTTTGTCAGCCTTATGAAGAAAAAATATGAGGTAATACTTTTACCAGCTTGTCCTTTATACCCTTTCCTAGCCGCCAAGAGCCGGATTAATATGTCAAATAATAAACCGGGGCTTTCCTTAGCAATACTTTTCATAACTTGAGCTGTAGCCCCCAAGTATCGGGTTAGTATAAGTAGTAGGCCGATACTCGATGTAGAGTTTGAACGGTTGTAGCCCCCAAGTCCGGGTTATCATGAAATGATGACCCGGATTCTCATTGGATACTGTAAATGCTGATTGTAGCCCCCAAGGGCCGGCTTATCTCTTTTTTTTTTTTTTTTTTTTTTTTTTTTTTTAAAGATGAGCCGGGACAAGCCTTTGAGAACAAATAGACATTAGCCCCCAAGTGTCGAGTATATTGCTTGCAATCTGCTTGAGACTTGTAGCATAATTTCCTCACTGGTAACTTACCATGAACATTGAACCCCCCTTTTCCTGCTTTTGAATTGTTACAGGATGCTCTAGAGGCGGCTGAGTCTGAAATGGCCAGCCTGAAGAAAAATCTCGATGTGCAACAGACCGCCCGGTCAGAGGCGGAAACCAAGTGGCGGGTTGCCATCGAAAATCTTGAAAAGACGCAAGTAGAGTTTGCTCTTTTCAAGAAGAATACTGAAACTCATCAAGCCGCCCTGACCAAGCGTGCAGAAGATGCTGAAGGGCGGCTTGCCACTGTGTCGACAGAGCTGCAGACCCTGAAACAACATATATCCAGGATGACCTCTGCTATCTTTGGTAAGCATACGGTACTTAATGACCGTCTTGTCTGTGCTAAATAA
This sequence comes from Elymus sibiricus, assembly GCA_039707655.1. Lineage (NCBI taxonomy): Eukaryota > Viridiplantae > Streptophyta > Magnoliopsida > Poales > Poaceae > Elymus > Elymus sibiricus. Next base: position 424,113,201 of record CM077667.1, on the reverse strand, counting down.
TATTTCTGGCGGCTTATACCACCAAACCTTCTTGTTGCAGGTGAAAGGAGCCGCCAGTTATCCTCTGACAGTGTGATGAAGCTAAAGGCAGTGTACTCCTTAACTGAACAACTCTACTGCGGGACTCTCCTGACCATTAAAGCTATGCTGACTGAAAGGAGCATTCCCAAGCACATGAAAGATATCTTAGAGCTGCTGTCGACGCTGCCTAAGCAGATTGATGAGCTCAAAAGATCAGCCGCCAGGCAGGGGGCTCTATCCGCGCTAAGCCGGTGCTTGGCTTTTGCTCCTGAGTTAACTGCTGACGAGATGATGGACGGGTTCCCGTCCAAGAAAGATGACGGCTCGGAGTTCACTACAGAAGACTATGCTCAATGCAGAAAATCTTCCAGGGTTCTTGCCTCCAAACTGGTGGAGGATCTTGACATGTCAACTTACCAGGCGGCTTACAGCGAGACATCCAAGAAGATACGTTGTCCCACATTTGAATGCAGAGACTTGACCCCCGTGCGCCGTAAGCATTTCTTCGCCCCCGAGATTGATCCGTCTCCTCTGTTTAAGGACGCCCAGTTTGAAGCACTAACACACTGCAACTGGGACGTGGACAATCTTCAGATCGAAGAAGTCGAAGACCCGGAGCAGGATGACCCGCCGTCGAGCTGAACTTGATATTTGATGACCCGGCTTATTGAGCCGGCGATGTGTATAAAACTTTTGGCTGCTTGCCTGGTGAGCTCTCAAAGAGAGCTTTGTAATAGGCTTGTAGAAAAACTCACTGTCTGACCCGTGCCATCGTGCACGTATGAGTCTTTAATCAATCATAATTTATTCCTTGCTTTTCTTCAAGCGGCTTATGATATCAATCTGCACGGCGTCTTACCTTGTAGACAAACCCGGCAATATAAGGACAGAAACATGTTCTGCATCACTGCGAAGGGCGACTTAGAAAGTCTAACCCGGAGGCGTGAAACCTCATTGTCTTTGCCTGCTTTTCCGAATATATAAGCCGGTTCTTCTGAGTGGTCTTAGCTACTTTGAACTCTTAATAAGAGCGTAGCAATCCAGAAAGAGATGCAGCAAATAGAAGAGTTAATCTCGCCGCTGTAAGAGGCCCTTGCAGAGGGTAAGTTATAGAACTCGCTGCACCCCTGATAAAGCGCATCTACTTACAGGCAGGTATAACCCGTAGTTACAAATACAAGAGTTAACCTCGCCGCTGTATGAGGCCTTTGTAGGGGGTAAGTTATAGAACTCGCTGCACCCCTGACAAAGCGCATCTACATACAGGCAGGTATAACCCGTAGTTACAAATTCAAGAGTTAACCTCGCCGCTGTATGAGGCCTTTGCAGGGGGTAAGTTTTAGAACTCGCTGCACCCCTGGCAAAGTGCATCTGCATACAGGCAGGTATAACCCGTCCGTACAGTTAGCCTCGCCGCTGTAAGAGGCCTTTGCAGGGGGTAAGTTTTAGAACTCGCTGCACCCCTGACAAAGTGCATCTGCATACAGGCAGGCATAACCCGTTTTCACAGATTAGAGGAGGTGAGTTCATGACTCGCTGCACTCCTAGTAATCTTTGTTGATATTATCAACTTTCCACACCAACCTATAAGCCGCCGTATTGTAGCCGCCAGTATGTGGTGATATTGTAGATAAGGAGTCGATCAAGAAGGTTGAAGCTTAACCCGGCGGGTTAGAAGCCCCCAAATGACCTTGTAACTCCGGCTTGAATAGCCAGACCAAGAGGTTTAAAGCCTAACCCGGCAGGTTGAAAGCCCCCAAGTGATCATATGATTGTAGCCATATTGGACAATGAGATCTAAAAACAGCAGAGGCCCCGGCTTGCAGGGATATCAACTTTATTATATATATATATATGATATATACAATGAGGGGAGTCGATGACTTAGGTGTAGTAAGGCCGCAGATGAGCGATATTCCACGGCCGGAGGGTCTCCTGCCCAGAAGTACGTGACTCGTCTCGTACATCAATGAGATAGTATGACCCATTGTTGAGGTTTCGGCTAACCACAAAAGGCCCTTCCCATGGAGGAGACAACTTGTGCGCGTCCGTCTGATCTTGAATCAGACGCAACACTAAGTCGCCTTCTTGAAACGTCCGGGTCTTGACTCGGCGGCTGTGATAGCGGCGCAGGTCTTGCTGATAAATTGCCGATCGAGCCGCCGCCAGGTCACGTTCTTCATCCAAAGCATCCAACGCGTCTTGACGCGCTGTCTCATTGTCCGTCTCAACGTAAGCCGCCACCCGTGGCGAGTCATGACGTATGTCACTTGGTAAGACGGCTTCTGCGCCGTAAACCATGAAGAAAGGCGTATAGCCAGTGGATCTGTTGGGAGTTGTATTGATGCTCCATAAGACTGATGGTAACTCCTCAACCCAACAACCCGGCGTTCTCTGCAAAGGAACCATAAGTCGGGGCTTGATACCTCTCAAGATTTCCTGGTTAGCACGCTCCGCCTGACCATTGGACTGTGGATGAGCAACAGCAGAAACGTCAAGCCGGATGTGCTCTTCTTCACAGAAGGTTTGCATAGCCCCTTTGGATAGGTTTGTGCCATTATCTGTGATTATACTGTGAGGGTAACCAAAACGGTAGATCAATTTTTTGACAAACTGAACTGCCGTAGCTGCATCACACTTGCTGACCGGTTCAGCCTCTACCCACTTCGTGAATTTATCAACCGCCACCAAAAGGTGGGTCTTCTTATCTTTGGATCTCTTGAAGGGCCCGACCATGTCAAGCCCCCAGACCGCAAACGGCCAAGTAATTGGGACCATGCGCAACTCCTGAGCCGGCACATGAACACGCCGTCCAAACTTTTGACAGCCATCACACTTGAGCACTAAGTTTTCTGCATCCTTATGAGCCGTCAACCAGAAGAAACCATGTCTAAAAGCCTTGGCCACCAGAGATTTTGAGCCGGCATGATGACCACAATCTCCGGCGTGGATTTCATTAAGGATCTCCTTGCCTTCCTCAGGTGAAACACAACGCTGAAAGACGCCCGTAACACTGCGTTTATGTAACTCGCCATTAATGATTGTCATGGACTTAGACCGTCTGACGATTTGTCTTGCCAAGGTCTCCTCGTCAGGTAACTCGCCACGAGTTAGATACGCCATGTAAGGCAACGTCCAGTCAGGAATAGCACGCAGAGCCGCCACCAATGGCCCCTCCGGGTCAGGAATAGCCAGATCTTCCTCCGAAGGTAACTTAACTGAAGGGTGATATAACACGTCCAAGAAAACGTTAGGCGGCACCGGCTTACGCTGGGAGCCAATTCTTGACAATGCGTCAGCCGCCTCGTTCTTACGACGATCAATGTGATCCACCTGATAACCCTTGAAGTGACCTGCAACGACGTCTACCGCCTGACGATAAGCCGCCATGCGTGGGTCTTTGGAATCCCACGTGCCTGAAACTTGCTGAGCCACAAGGTCTGAGTCGCCGAGGCATCTAACCCGGCTCAGATTCATCTCCTTAGCAACCCGGAGGCCATGAAGCAAAGCTTCATACTCAGCTGCATTGTTAGTACAAGGAAACATCAGCCTTAATACGTAACAGAACTTATCACCTTTGGGGGAAGTTAAGACAACTCCAGCCCCCGAACCTTCCAGCTGTCTAGACCCGTCGAAGTGAATCGTCCAATAAGTGTTGTCCGGCTTCTCCTCTGGCGACTGACACTCAGTCCAGTCGTTTATAAAGTCCACCAAAGCTTGAGACTTAACCGCTGTGCGAGGCACATATTTTAGATTAAGAGGTCCAAGCTCCAACGCCCACTTAGCAATCCGGCCAGTGGCTTCTCTGTTTTGAATTATGTCTCCCAACGGGGCAGAGCTAACCACTGTGATCGGGTGTCCCAAAAAATAGTGTTTCAACTTCCGGTTTGCCATGAATACTCCATAGATCAGCTTCTGCCAATGTGGGTATCGCTGTTTGGACTCGATCAAAACTTCACTGACGTAGTAAACCGGCCGTTGAACCGGAAATTCCTTCCCTGCCTCCTTGCGCTCCACAACAACCGCAGCGCTGACTGCCCTGTTGTTAGCCGCCACATAGAGGAGTAACGGTTCCTTCTCAGCCGGAGCAGCCAAGACGGGCGGCTCAGTCAGCTGCTTCTTAAGCGCCTCAAACGCCTCACCCGCCGCCTTGCTCCAGACGAAATCATCCGTCTTCTTTATCATTTGATACAAGGGGATTGCCTTCTCACCCAGGCGGCTTATGAACCGGCTTAACGCGACGATTCGACCCGCCAGGCGCTGAACGTCGTTTATGCACGCCGGCTCAGACAAAGATGTAATTGCTTTGATCTTGTCCGGGTTAGCTTCAATCCCACGCTCAGAAACCAGAAAACCCAAGAGCTTGCCTGCGGGAACTCCAAAAACACACTTGGCCGGGTTGAGCATCATCTTGTAAACCCGTAAGTTGTCGAAAGTCTCCTTCAGGTCGTCCAGCAAAGTTTCCTTCTTCCTTGACTTGACCACTATATCATCCACATAAGCATGAACATTGCACCCAATTTGACTGTGAAGACAGTTCTGCACACAACGTTGATAAGTCGCCTGGGCACTCTTGAGCCCGAAAGGCATAGACACATAGCAGAAAGCACCAAAAGGCGTGATGAAAGCCGTCTTCTCTTGGTCTTTGACTGCCATCTTGATCTGGTGATAACCTGAATAGGCGTCCAGGAAGCATAAACTCTCACAACCCGCCGTTGCATCAATGATCTGATCAATTCGAGGGAGAGCAAACGGGTCAGCTGGACAGGCTTTGTTGAGATCCGTGTAATCCACACACATACGCCAAGTGCCGTTCTTTTTAAGCACCAGCACCGGGTTAGCTAACCACTCCGGGTGAAAGACCTCCATGATGAACCCTGCTGCTAAGAGCCGGGCTACTTCTTCTCCAATAGCTTTGCGCCGCTCCTCATTGAAACGACGAAGGAATTGCTTGATCGGCTTGAACTTAGGATCCACATTAAGGTGGTGCTCAGCAAACTCTCTCGGTACACCCGGCATGTCAGACGGCTTCCATGCAAAGATGTCCCGATTCTCACGGATGAATTTGATGAGCGCGCTTTCCTATGCGGGGTCCATGTTAGCCCCTATAGTGAACTGCTGAGATGAGTCGCCCTCCATAAAATCCACCTGTTTGGTATCATCCGCCGAAAACTTGAGGGGCGGCTCATTCTCCGTAGTAGGCTTCTTCAAGGGAGTCATATCCTCCGGGTCAACATTCTCTTTATAAAACTTGAGCTCTGCCTCTGCACAACTTGACTCTGCATAAGCCGCATCGCCTTCCTCACATTCAAGAGCCGTCTTCCGATCACCGTGCACAGTAATCGTTCCTCTTAACCCGGGCATCTTGAGCTGTAAGTAGACATAACAAGGCCTAGCCATGAACTTGGCATAAGCCGGTCGTCCGAATAAAGCATGATACGGACTTTTAATTTTAACCACCTCAAACCACAGGGACTCCACCCTGTAATTGTACTCATCACCAAAGGCGACTTCCAGCGAAATCCTGCCCACTGGGTAAGCCGACTTGCCAGGCACCACACCATGAAAGACTGTGGAAGACGGCTTAAGATCTTTGTCAAGCAGACCCATCCGGCTGAAAGTATCATAATACAGGATGTTGATGCTGCTACCACCATCCATAAGGACCTTCGTGAACATGTATCCACCGACTTGGGGGGCAACCACCAAAGCTAATTGCCCCGGGTTGTCAACCCGCGGCGGGTGATCCGCCCTGCTCCAAGTGATGTCATACTCAGACCACTTCAGATATTGCGGGAGAGCCGGCATGACCGCATTAACCGCCCGCTTGCGTACCTTCTGGTCTCGCTTGTCGAAGCTGGTTGTGAAGACGTGATACTGACCCCCGCTAAGTTGTTTTGGGTTACTCTGAAAACCTGACTGGTTATGTTGCTGTTGGCCACCGCCTCCGGACTGTTGATTATGACCTCCTTGATTACCCTGATTCTGGTAACCAGACCCTGAGCCGCCAGGACCCAGGCCGGCTCCTGACCCGCCTGGCCCTGAGCCGCCAGACGGTCCATTACCGTTGTTATGATGCTGCTGAAGGCTGTAATCTCGAAACTGCCGCATAATGTGGCAATTCCTCCACGTATGCCCTGCCGGCTTATCAGGTCGACTATGCTCTGGACAAGGCTTATTAAGCATTGCTTCCAAATTAAATGGAACCTTTCCCTTGTTAAAATTCTGCTTGAAGTTCCCATTGCCCTTAGCATGGTTATTCCCAGCGCTGGTATTCGCCACCAATTCTGACCCGCCGTCCGGGTGTTTCCGCTTGCCAGAGTTGCCGTTTCCAGCCGCGTTCTGCTGCTGACCCTTTCCATTGTTACCTTTCTTCCCCTGACCTGATTTTTCATCATCAGAGCCTGGGTCTTTCGTGTTGTCAGAGTCCGCATACTTGGTTAGAGCCGCCATAAGCTCCCCCATGTCTTGACACGAACGTTTAAGCCGGCCAAGCTTCTGCTTCAAAGGCGTAAAGTGGCAATTTTTCTCCAGAATCAAAACCGCTTGAGCCGCCGTGATCTGTTCTGAAGAGTGGATGATAGTCGAAACCCGCCGGACCCAACGATGAGCCGACTCATCCGTCTGTTGCACACAATGATCCAAATCCACGATCGTCATGGGCTGCTTGCACGTCCCTTTGAAATTTTTGATAAATTTCGCCTTCAACTCGGCCCAGGAAGTAATGGTGTTGGGTGGCAAACCCTTCAACCACGTGCGAGCCGGCCCTTCTAGCATCATGATAAAGTACTTGGCACACACTGCGTCACTAACATCCAACATCTCCATGGCGAGCTCATAGCTTTCGATCCAAGCCTCCGGAGGTAGGTCAGCTGTGTAATTGGGCACCTTACGAGGACCCTTGAAATCTTTTGGCAGGCGCTCGTTCCGTAAAGTCGGCGCTAAGCACGGCACTCCCACAGCCCGGGAGGTCAACCCGGCTCCGGCTGAGACGGAAGGTGCAGCCGTGGGTTCCGGATGAGCCGCCGCTGCCGCCAGAGCCGCCGCTTCTCGTTGTGCTCTTGCTCGATCCACCAGCGCCTGCGCATCCAGAGCCGGCCGGTCAGCCCGTGGCGGGTTCCGATGTCGTTCACTGCTAGATACCGCCGGCGACTCATAACGCCGGCTGTAACTGCGACTGGGGATGGGGGTTGAATGCACGCGACTCCGGCTGTAAGCATACTTCTCCTGCTGGGCCATTGCCGTTCGCAGGTATCCAACCGCGTTTCGCACTTCTTCTGCGAAGGGTGACTCATCGGGGATTGGGATAGCAGTCAGCCGAGTCGCTGCCGCTACCAAGTTCTCCGCCGGGTTAGAGTAATGACCCGGCGGCGTAGGAAAAGAGGTCGGTGCAATCTGGTTTCGTCGGGGCGGGTTAACCTGCTGATGCTGAGCCGCCGCCCGGTTTCCAGGTACTTCCGCCGTCCGGGTTACGACCAAAGGCACGTTGTCCCCCGTTCCTGGCGTGTTGAAAAGATTCCTCGCTTCATACTGATCCGGTAAGCGGGATTGGTGCCTCATCCGCTGAACCGCCGCTGCTGATTGCTGCTCCAGCCCAAGACGGAAAGCATCCGCCCTAAGGCGCTCTGCCTCGGCGTCCATCTGAGTCTTCAGTTCATTGATCTCCTGCTGGACTTCAGTCATCTGATTCTTTAACCTCGCAACCTCCGTGTTACGGGCGGCTTGGTTTTCAGCCGTGACCTCAGTCGCCATCAGGGTTGAAAGCTCACCCATTAAATCCAGAAGGACCTGAGCCGGCTGCCTGCCAGCCCCCGATCCGGTTGCCTCAGCAGCTGTACTGTTATGAGCCGCCGCGGAACCTGCCATGAAGACGGCGGCGCGGTTCGGCGGCTCATATTCCTCCGGCTTATGAAAATCCGACTCGGGGTAAGGCTCAACGTAGCCCCCGAGTCCGCCATTATGGAGCTGGTAGATTGACTCCGTCTCCCCGCCCGAAGATCCGTTTTCAGAGCAGATGAGAGTTTCCTCCTGTGACATAGATCCTTCTAGATCCATGCCCTGAGTGAAGCCGACGAAGACGTGTCTCCGACCCGGTTTAACACGGGCGGGTTGCACACGTTGGGCGGGTTGCTTGCGCCGAGCCGGCTCGACGATGTCGGTGCAGACGTCCGGCCCGGGTTCAGATCCGCCGATCTTGCCGATGAAGACGTGAATCCCGCCGAAGGGGACCCGGAAGCCATACTTAACGGAGTCAGCCTCGGGGCCCCAGCCGGCGTCGTCGATGTAGAGCCGGCCACGGCGACTCTTGGTCATCCTGCCAACCGCGTACCCCTCGATCCCTGGCAGAGAGCCCTTTGAGAACTCAACACCACCGAGCGCTAGCCCCACGGTGGGCGCCAACTGTCGTGGTTTTGTCACGGCAGATGTCCGAAGACTTAGGTTCGAGGCCATCGCCATAGCAGTGGACTCAAAGGGGTTGATCGGGACGAAGGACACGAGTTTACCCAGGTTCGGCCCCTCAAGTAGAGGTAAAAGCCTACGTCCTGCTTGTGTTGTATTAGCTGGAGTATCGAGTACAAGGGAGCGGATTGCTTGACCTAGCTCTCGATTACTTGGTTTCTTCTCTAAGCCGCCCCGGGGTCTAGCCTTTATATAAGAGGTCAAGGCCCCGGGTTACACGAGTCTCAAACCGACTCACACAGCGTGTCCTATTCTGTCTCTAAGCCGCCATACCATCTTGGGTAAGCCGCCACCGGGCGGCTTAGCCACCCGGGTCTTCACGCCATCTTCCGTCTCTGGGCCCCTGTCAACGGCCCATCTGGTAAGCCGCCCTGGCGGCCTTGCCTGCATCCTTAAGCCCACCTTACAAGTCTTGGGCTTACGAGCCGCCCGGTGTAACCCGACCCCGCCTGGGCGGGTCTCACCACGGGTTATATCCCCAACAAGGCGCTAGCAAGCGCCCCCATCTCCGAGGATCACCGCACTCTTATGGGTGCGGTTTTACAAGGAATTCAGTCCGTTGATACCGGACTGACAGAGGCCTTCAATGGTCTCTTTGAGGGCTTCAAGGTAAGTCATGTAATACCTTTTTCCCGAACAACTTAAATTTTAAGTTTGTGCTATCTTTATATATGTAGTAGTCCCCGAGCCCCGAATGGGTTTGCAAAAACGCATCCGGGGGTCAAACAAGATGGAATGAATAATGATGCACAAGTCACCATTTAGTCCTGCCATGTTCTAAAAGTCCTTGAAAGGACCGAACAGGGAGTCATATCCTTCATACTTCGGGGGTTTGAACGCACATAACTGGATGCATATTTTTTTGTTTTTTGCAGGCCTCATCATCGGCGACGGCCGTTAATGCCGCTGAACTTACTGAGCTAAATCGGAAGCTCAAGATCTCCGAAGAGGAGCTTGATAGCTTGAACAAGAGGTTCGATGAGGCACAAGGTAAGCCGAATTGTAATTTCCGAGCTATATATCGGTAATGATCCGCACTAGTAACCCAGGGTGACCGTTTGTCTATTGCTTCCACAGCTTCAGCTGCGGAGGTCGAAAAACTCAAGGCCGAGCTCCAGAAAATGAAGCAGGAGGCCGCGGAGGAGAAGATGGCTGCCGAACAAGCAGCAGCCGCGCTTTCCGTTTTGAAAGCTGCCTGTGCCAAGCATGAGGCCCGGGTGAAGGAGGTGTAGTAGGAGCTCAAGGATGCCGGCACAAAGTGCGAGGCCCTTGAGTAGAAAGGCAAGGAGCAAGCCACCGAGCTAGCAACGCTAAAATCCGAGCTCCAAAAGGAGCGGGTGGAGAGGCGGTCCTTTGAAGAGGAGGTTCGCCAAGTCAAGGCTGTCATCGATGGTAAGCCATATTCACTGCAATGCCCCTTCGGTGGTAGCAAGTTTGCTTTGCTCACCTAGGTGTGGCGTTCCTTAGGAGTCGGTGCGGATCTCCAGAAGAGTGCAGCGGACGCGAACAAGCTTTATGCTTCGCGGGCGGAGGATGATGAGGGCCGACTATTCTGGGTGCAGTTTGACTCCCCTGAGCGCTCTCCTCTCCTCATCGAGCAAATGAAGCAACTAATGGAGATGCACAGAGTGGCGGAGGCGGCCATGAAGGATCTCTGCATCCGTCTGTGGCCCGATGAGCCGTTGCCGAGCAGCTACTTCGGCTTAGTGCAGAAACTATGCGAAGCTGCGCCTCGGGTCGACGTGCTGAAGCGTTCTACGTGCATCGAGGGCGCGCGGATGGCCTTTGCGAAGACCATTGTGCATTGGCCGAAGCTCAAGCCAACCGAGATGGCTACCGCACCTCCGCCTCCTGGAAAGGAGTATAGGCGCCCCGACCGATACTTCCCCACAGTGATGGAGGGTGCTCGGTCAATAGAGGCTCAATGCTCCAAGGAAGTTTTGTATGAATGAGCGCATTGTAATGTATCCAAAGACTTTTAACGCTTTATAACTAGTGATGCATGGTTTATCATGTCTTATAAGTATTTGATTTTTATTTTGACTCCAGTGTGGCCGGTTTATCTGAAAGTTGCGAGTCGTCGGCTTCAGCCCCCACGTAGATACTACGCGGGGTGTCTCTGTACTCTCACTGTGACCCTTAGCCGAGGTATCGGTGCCCGAAGGCGGTAGTGCGGGGGCGACAAGGCAATCATACTATGATGCTTTATCGCTTTCACTTAGCCATAGGAGCGTAGAAAAAATGCGGGGGCTGATAACCAGCCCCGAGTGTGATGTTCGGGGCCGAAGCCAACATCACATGGTTTGTACAAGAACGAAACACATCGACCTTTAGTCCTGGGTGAAGACACCAACCGGGACTAAAGGGCTGCGAAAAAATTTGGAATTTTTTTTTTTGATTTTTTTTCCAGTCCCGGTTGGTGATACAAACTGGGACTAAAGGGGCTCGTGGGGGCCCCAGCTGACACCAGCCTGCCACCACCCCTTTAGTCCCGGTTTGTATCACAAACCGGGACTATAGGTAGCAAATGAACCGGGACTAATGATGCTGAAATCAAACCGGGACTAATGGTCACATTAGTCCCGGGCCGTAATCAAACCGGGACTAAAGGGGCGGACGAAAGGTCTGTTTTCTACTAGTGGTGCTCCCCCGATACAACAACGCCTCATCTTTGCCGGCCAGGGGCTGGAGGACCAGCGCACCCTGGCGGAGTACAAGATTCAGAAGGAGGATACCCTTTATCAGCTGCTCTGCCTTTGTGGTTGTTGATCGAAATACATGGCCATTCAGCAAAAAACAGCTTTATTTTGCTCTGACTTCCACGCCGGCCCCGAGGGGACCACCATGGTGAGCACAAGACACCAGGGCACGCCAGGCCCCCAGACACGCCCTGGTGGGTTGTGCCCACCTCGACCCACCTCCGGTGCCCATCTTCTGGTATATATGGTCTTTTGACCTAGAAAAACAAGGAGAGGACTTTCGGGACGGAACGCCGCCATCTCGAGGCGGAACTTGGGCAGGAGCACTTTTGCCCTCCGGCGGAGCGATTCCGCCGGGGGAACGTCCCTCCCGGAGGAGGAAATCGAAGCCATCGTCATCACCAACACCTCTCTCATCTTTGGGAGGCCAATCTTCGTCAACATCTTCAACAGCACCATCTCCTCTCAAACCCTAGTTCATCTCTTGTGTTCAATCTTTGTACCGGAACGTCAGATTGGTACCTGTGGGTGACTAGTAGTGTTGATTACATCTTGTAGTTGATTACTATATGGTTTATTTGGTGGAAGATTATATGTTCAGATCCATTATGCTATTCAATACCCCTCTGATCTTGAGCATGAATATTATTTGTGAGTAGTTACCTTTGTTCTTGAGGTCACGGGAGAAGTCATGTTGCAAGTAATCATGTGAATTTGATATGTGTTCGATATTTTGATGATATGTATGTTGTGATTCCCTTAGTGGTGTCATGTGAACGTCGACTACATGAGACTTCACCATCCTTGGGCCTAAGGGAATGCATTGTGGAGTAGTTATTAGATGATTGGTTGCTAGAGTGACAGAAGCTTAAAACCTAGTTTATGCGTTACTTTGTAAGGGGCTGATTTGGATCCAAACGTTTAATGCTATGGTTAGATTTTATCTTAATACTTTTCTCGTAGTTGCGGATGCTTGCGAGGGGGTTAATCATAAGTGGGAGGTTGTTCAAGTAAGAACAGCACCCAAGCACCGGTCCACCCACATATCAAATTATCAAAGTAGCGAACGCAAATCAAACCAACATGATGAAAGTGACTAGATGAAATTCCCGTGTACCCTCAAGAACACTTTGCCTATTACTAGAGACTGTTCTGGCCTATCCTTTGCCACAAAAGGATTGGGCTACCTTGCTGCACTTTATTTACTGTTACCGTTACTTGCTTGTTACCAATTATCTTGCTATCAAACTATCTATTACCACAATTTCAGTGCTTGCAGAAATTACCTTGCTGAAAACCGCTTGTCATTTCCTTCTGCTCCTCGTTGGGTTCGACACTCTTACTTATCGAAAGGACTACGATTGATCCCCTATACTTGTGGGTCATCAAGACTCTTTTCAGGCGCGTTTGCCGGGGAGTGAAGCGCTCTTGGTAAGTGGAAATCGGTAAGGAAAAACTTATACTACGTGCTGAAATTTGTTGTCATTTGCCACTATGGAAAGCAATCCTTTGAGGGGTTTGTTCGGGGTATCTTCACCTCGACCGGAACCACAATTAGTTGCCCCTCAACCTACTGCACCTACTGAAAATATTGGTTATGAAATTCCTTCGGGTATGGTAGAACAACTGCTTGCTAAACCTTATGCAGGAGATGGAACCGAACATCCTAAAAGGCACCTATTATATATGAGGGGTTTCTTCGGACAAATCTTTTTTTTCTGCAAATTTTGATATATTATTTGTATTTTTCTGAATTAGAATGATTTAGTTATGATTTTTCTAAGATTTAGGGGCTCGCAGGGGCCCCCCTTTAGTCCCGGTTGGTATCTCCAACCGGGACTAAAGATAGACCTTTAGTCCTGGTTGAAGACACCAACCGGGACTAAAGGGCTGGGAATTTTTTTAAAAAAAACAAATTTTGATTTTTTTTCCAGTCCCGATTGGTGATACAAACTGGGACTAAAGGGGCTCGTGGGGGCCCCAGCTGACACCAGCCTGCCACCACCCCTTTAGTCCCGGTTTGTATCACAAACCGGGACTATAGGTAGCAAATGAACCGGGACTAATGATGCTGAAATCAAACCGGGACTAATGGTCACATTAGTCCCGGGCCGTAATCAAACCGGGACTAAAGGGGCGGACGAAATGTCTGTTTTCTACTAGTGGTGCTCCCCCGATACAACAACGCCTCATCTTTGCCGGCCAGGAGCTAGAGGACCAGCGCACCCTGGCGGAGTACAATATTCAGAAGGAGGATACCCTTTATCAGCTGCTCTGCCTTTGTGGTTGTTGATCGAAATACATGGCCATTCAGCAAAAAAACAGCTTTATTTTGCTCTGACTTCCACGCCGGCCCCGAGGGGACCACCATGGTGAGCACAAGACACCAGGGCGCGCCAGGCCCCCAGACACGCCCTGGTGGGTTGTGCCCACCTCGACCCACCTCCGGTGTCCATCTTCTGGTATATATGGTCTTTTGACCTAGAAAAACAAGGAGAGGACTTTCGGGACGGAACGCCGCCATCTCGAGGCGGAACTTGGGCAGGAGCACTTTTGCCCTCCGGCGGAGCGATTCCGCCGGGGGAACGTCCCTCCCGGAGGGGGAAATCGAAGCCATCGTCATCACCAACACCTCTCTCATCTTTGGGAGGCCAATCTTCATCAACATCTTCAACAGCACCATCTCCTCTCAAACCCTAGTTCATCTCTTGTGTTCAATCTTTGTACCGGAACGTCAGGTTGGTACCTGTGGGTGACTAGTAGTGTTGATTATATCTTGTAGTTGATTACTATATGGTTTATTTGGTGGAAGATTATATGTTCAGATCCATTATGCTATTCAATACCCCTCTGATCTTGAGCATGAATATTATTTGTGAGTAGTTACCTTTGTTCTTGAGGTCACGGGAGAAGTCATGTTGCAAGTAATCATGTGAATTTGATATGTGTTCGATATTTTGATGATATGTATGTTGTGATTCCCTTAGTGGTGTCATGTGAACGTCGACTACATGAGACTTCACCATCCTTGGGCCTAAGGGAATGCATTGTGGAGTAGTTATTAGATAACACGGAATAAGCTCTATCGATCTATTAGTATGACACTTATGCTCGGATTTGCAGACCGGTTCTCGCTTACTATGACAGTCAGTTTTCGGCTTTCTCCCCTGAGGTGCTTAACCAGACGAGCTGGAAGCACAATCGCAGTGGTTCTCCCTTTGCCCTTTTAGCCGAACGAGCGGAACGTAAGAGGGCAAGCACAGGAGCCGGGCAACCCAACTATTGACCCAAGACATAGTTCGGATCCGATGCATATAAAGCAAAACCCAAGACGCCGAACACACAACCAGTTGTACTGGGGTGATGTTCAAGGCGATTTTAAATTCGAGCCCCCGGTCTATTAGCCGGTTGCATCATAATATATACCGAACAGTTTTCGCAAGAAGCGTGACCAAGGGAAGAACAGAGGATGTATAAAAGACAACGAAGTGGCCATATATAATGGTTTTGTACTTGCTCAATAATTCTTATATCTTGGATTGCCGAAGCAACTGTTTACAGGTAGATGAAATATAAAATTTACAGAGGGGAGGCTGTACCAAGAGTCTTCGATTGATGACATGACGTCCTCGATGTGCCTTGTCGCCTGTCCGTTCATGTTCCTCTGTGGGGGTTGCATCCCATTAAGAGTGATGCTGTCGCCGAGCGGACCTTGGGAAGAAGGTCTTGAGAAGTCGTCGAAGTATCGATGAGCTTTACGCTTTAGTAGGTTCTTGATGGTACCTGCGGTTTGTCCGAGGACGTGTACTAGTAATGGTTCGGTCCAGCCGAACATTTACCCTTTGATTATCGTTCCCCACTGCTGCCCATGGAATCTTGAGTGCGAAGTTGTGACTTCTTGGCACGTATTTGACGGGTGTTAGGGCTGTGCAATGGGGGGCGTGTCCCTATTTCTAGGGAGAAGAGGAATCTGGGAGTTCAGATTGAAACCGAACTCGTTTGTCGACCTTACAGGCCTTTATGGCAGATTTAGGTGTTTGACGACCGTCCTCATAATCAAATTCGGCCGCAAGGGCCAACGCATGTTCCTCAGTTCGGAGGGACCGCTCTGTGTTGCCGTTGACAGTGATGACCCCCTTGGGCCCAGGCATCTTAAGCTTGAGGTATGCGTAGTGTGGGACGGCGTTAAAGTGAGCGAACGCTGTTCGGCCCAGAAGGGCGTGATAACCGCTGCGGAAGGGGACGATGTCGAAGATCAATTCCTCGCTGCGGAAGTTGTCGGGCGAACCGAACACTACCTCCAGGCTAACAGAGCCTGTGCACCGGGCTTCGACACCTGGGATCACTCATTTAAAGGTAGTGTTGCTAAGCTTTATCCTTGACGGATCTATGCCCATCTTTTTCACCGTATCTGAGTAGATCAGATTGAAGCTACTTCCTCCGTCCATTAGGATTTAGTGAGGTGATACCCATCGATAATGGGGTCTAGGACGAGGGCCGCCGAACCTCCGTGACGGATACTGGTCGGGTGATCTCGTCGATCAAAAGTGATCGGGTAGGCCGACCATGGGTTAAACTTCGGGGCTACAGGCTCTACGGCGTAGACCTCTCGAAGGGCACGCTTCCTCTCCTTTTTAGGTATATGAGTGGCGTATATCATGTTCACAGTTTTTACTTCTAGAGGGAATTGCTTCTGACCTCCATTGTTCGGACCACAGGGCTCTTTGTCGTCCTCGCTGCGTGGGCCTTTGCTCTGCTCCTCGGCTGTGAGTTTGCCGGCCTGTTTGAACACCCAACAGTTACGGTTGGTGTGGTTGGCGGGCTTTTCTTGAGTGCCATGGATCTGGTAAGGCCTCTCCATGATCTTGTCCAGCGGGGTTGGCCCGTCGCGGTTGCCTTTAGGAGGCTTCTTCCGCTGCCCGGATCTTGGGTTGCGGAAACCGGCGTTAACGGCCGTGTCATCGGCGTCGCTAGTGCTGTGCCGGCATTTGTTTTTGTTGCGTCGTGGTTTCCCGTTTCCATCCCGGACTTCGAAAGTACCGGGGTCTTCGGGGTTGTGGCTTCGCCTTGCTAGCCAGTTATCCTCGCCCGCGCAAAAGCGGGTCATGAGTGATGTGAGGGCGAACATGGTCCTGGGTTTATCCTGACCGAGCTGGCGAGCCAGCCACTCATCCCGAATATTGTGCCTGAAAGAGGCTATAGCTTCGGCATTTGGGCAATCGACGATCTGGTTTTTCTTGGTCAAGAACCGGTTCCAGAATTGTCGAGTGGACTCCCCTGCCTTTTGCACGACATTTCTTAGGTCGGAGGAGTCTGGGGGCCGTACATAAGTGCCCTAGAAGTTAGATCGGAATGTATCCTCGAGGTCCTCCCAGCTCCCGATAGAGTTTTCGGGGAGACTGTTTAACCAGTGCCGAGCTGGCCCCTTGAATTTAAGGGGTAGGTACTTGATGGCGTGGAGGTCGTCTCCTCGTGCCATGTGAATGTGGAGGAGGAAATCCTCGATCCACACTGCTGTGTCAGTTGTTCCGTCGTATTGCTCGATGTTCATGGGTTTAAACCCTTCAGGGAACTGATGCTGTATCACCTCGTCAGTGAAGCAGAGCGGGTGGGCAGCGCCTCTGACCCGGGCTATATCGCGCCGGTAATCGGCGTCTGTTCTGGCCTGGTTTTGGTCCCGAACTCTATTGTTTCGGTCGAGCCAGGGTCGGTACTCATCCCGTCTATCGGGGGAGTACCCTCTGGATCCGTAGATAGATCTCGTGCGGCCTGTTCTATAATCCAGGTCGCGTCGCAGGTCGTACATGTCATCAGGCTCCATTGGCTCCTTTCCCCTCCTGCGTGGTATCGCCGGCCTATAACCGGCGTCGCCAGCCGTCTTGTCTCGACCTCTGGGAGGGCGGTCCGGCTGGTCGTATGGAGTTTGCTTGGGGGACGACGTATTGGGGAGCTCGTCGTCGAATTGTGGCAGCAACCGCCGGCGTGGGTAACTCTTGGGTTGGTCCCATAGACCGGCACCGTGTTCTTCCTCGGCTGATAGAACCCTTGTCCATCTATCGTTGAGGGTGCCTTGTTCGGCCTTGAGTTGACGCGCTTTTGCCTTTAGGCTTCGAGCAGTCGCTAAAAGCTGTTGCCTGAACCGCTCATGATCCTCAATGGTTTCGGGGACGATGAGGTCCTCGTCGTCCGGGCTATCCTCCTCCTCTACAGGGGGGAGGTAGTTGTCATCCTCGGAGTCGTTCGGATCTTCGGGGTCGCGCTGGTCCTCCGGCCTTTCCTGGTCCTCCAACGGATACTCGGGGATATCGGGATCGCCGAGGTCTTCCGGGGTATCGTTTTCCCCGGTGCCGGCAATAGCTTCCCTTCCCTTTTTGGTCTTTGATCGCTTATGCGGTTTCCGGCGTCTTGACGGCGCCTCACCTGAGTCATCGCCATTGTTTGCTGGTGTGCGCTCGCCGTTACCGGCTGGCGTATCCACCATGTAGACATCATAGGTGGAGGTGGCGGTCCATCGCCCGGTGTTGACAGGGGTGGGAGCACGATCCTCTTCCTCCATGTCCTCTGCCTCCTCGGAGGCGTAGTCCAACATATCGGTTAAGTCTTCGATAGTGGCTACTAAATGGGTGGTGGGTGGGACAAAAAGTTCTTGTTGACCCACCTCTAGGCCGATCTGAGCGTGGATCGGGGTTGGGTCGTCAGTAGTTTTCATCGACAAGATCCGATCTAGAGCTTCGCCGAGTACCGAGAGCTCGATCGGGTCGATCTGCCTGGCGTGTTCGGAGTTAACCTCCGCCGCGTCCGCACGAGGAGTGTATTCGGCAGGAGTTGGTGCCCGGCGATCTGGCGCTATAGCCGGATCCGGACTTAAGTCTAGATCGTCACCGGGATTGACCCCATGAGCGGGATTGAAAACGACATCCGAGGTTAAGGCCTCGGAGTCCTCGGGCGCGTCAGGTGAGACTGCGAGCCCGGTGAGCAAGAGATCGCCCCGAGGGTCAACGGAGAACTCTAAGTTCCCGAATCTAACTTCTTTATCAGGGGCGAAACTCCCGACCCGGCCAAGGCGGCCGGTCGGGTCAGCGTGCAGCACGATGCTGCCGAAAGCGAAGATCTGTCCAGGGACAAAGGAGTCCATGTTGCGGACCTCTTCGTTGATGAAGATGCGAGCCATCGATTCCTTGGGTGATCACAGCGGAACTCTCAATGAAAGCACCAATGTCGGTGTCAAAACCGGCGGATCTCGGGTAGGGGGTCCCGAGCTGTGAGACTAGGATCGATGGTAACAAAGGGACGAAGGAGACGATGTTTACCCAGGTTCGGGCCCTCCTATGGAGGTAAAACCCTACGTCCTGCTTGATTATATTGATGATATGAAGGTTACAGAGTTGATCTACCTCGAGATCGACTAGCTAAAACCCTAGATGAGTTTCTGTGTCGTATGATCTAAAACCCTCCCGGTTTATATAGACACCGGGGGTACCTAGGGTTTACACATGATGGGCCTCCTGCCGAGGATGGAGATGTTGACTTTCTCATCTTGACTTGGAGTGCACGACATGCCTTCGGGGATCCCTTCTGGAACGTGGAGTCTTGATGTGTCCGGTCCTTCTTCAGAGAATGGCCCATCAAGCCGGCCTATTGAGAGATGAGCCGGCAACCCGAGGACCCCTTAGTCCGGGACTCCCTCACTCTCTCTCGTGTTCTTGAGATGGCACGATATTGATGTATCACGGGCTTTGTTAATATAGTTGGATCATATGATGTTCTTCCCTTGCTATCTTCTTGTGATGAATTGAATCTTTCCTATTAAGATCTGGTTATGTTGGATTGAAGATTTTGGGCTTGTGAACACTTGATGAATGTCTTGCATGTGGATACCCGTGGTGTTAATGGGGTATTCTATTGATTCACTTGATATATGTTATGGCATCAACTTGCAGATTCCGGTGACCTTGGGGATCTATGCATAGGGGTTGATTGCACGTTTTCATCCTACTTTCGTCGATAGAAATCTTGGGGTACTCTTTGAAGTTCTTTGTGTTGGATTGAATATGAAATTGTTTGATGCATGTCGAATAATTAACCCACGGATACTTGTGGTGACATTGGAGTATCCAGGTGACATTAGGGTTGAATGATATGTATCATAGGTGTTATTTTAGTATGAACTCTAGAGTTGTTTGTGACACCTATAGGAATAGCTCAATAGATTGATCGGAAATGGTAACTTTGAGTTAGTTCTACGACCTACAACAATTTCATCTTGTGTTCTTTGCTAGATATGAACTTTGGGGTGATTCTTTGTTGCCCGTTGAGGGATGATCATATGATTCCATTATGTTAGCATTGTTGAGGGATTGCACTAGTGAAAGTATGAACCCTAGGCCTTTTTTCCAAGCATTGCTATACCGTTTTGCTCTTTGTTTACTACTTGTTACCTTCTGTTTTTATATTTTCAGATTACAAAATCCTATATCTACCATCCATATTGCACTTGTATCACCATCTCTTCGCCGAACTAGTGCACCTATACAATTTTCCATTGTATTGGGTGTGTTGGGGACACAAGAGATTTCTTGTATTTGATTGTAGGGTTGTTTGAGAGGGATCATCTTCATCCTACACCTCCCACAGATTGATAAACCTTAGGTCATCCACTTGAGGGAAATTTGCCGATGTCCTACAAAACTCTGCACTTGGAGGCCCAACAACGTCTACAAGAATAAAGTTGCGTAGTAGACATCAATGGGGAGTAACGTTCTTTAAGCATCGTATATTTTGAAAGTTAACGATCATGTTATTTATGTTTATGAATATTATTATGTTGTTTTTATCAGTTCATCGTTTCTCAAAGATCATACCTAAAAGAGATAATATTTTGGATAGCATGTCGCATAAAAAATTCGGTTTTTATCATTTACTTACTCGAGGACGAGCAGGAATTAAGCTTGGGGATGCTGATACGTCTACGACATATCTATAATTTTTTATTGTTCCATGCTACTATATTATCTTTCTAAGATACTTTATATGCATTTTATGCTATTTTATATCATTTTTTGGAACTAACCTATTAACCCAGTGCCCGGTGCGAGTTGTTGTTTTATGCTTGTTTTTGGCCTTTCGGGAAATCTATACCAAATGAAGTCCAAATGACACAAAACTTTTTGATGATTTTTCTGGACAAAAATAAGACCTGGAAGCTTCGGAGGGAGTCCGAAGGGCGCACGAGGCGCCTCCAAGGCAAGAGGGCGCGCCCTGGGGGAGCGTGCCCCCTTGCCTTGGGGCCACCTCGTGGCTCCTCCTGACCTAATTCCTCCACTATAAATTCTCTAAAATCGGGAAACCAAGAGAGAGCCTGCCAAAAATAATTTTCCACTGCCGCAAGTCTATGTTCCATCGTGTGCCCATCTGGAGCCCTGTTCCGGCGCCCTGCCGGAGGGGAGATCGATCACGGAGGGCGTCTACATCAACCTTGATGCTCCCATGGTGATGTGTGAGTAGTTCACCATAGACCTACGGGTCCATAGCTAGTATCTAGATGGCTTTCTCTCTCTCTTTGATCTTCAATAAAAAGTTCACCGTGATTCCCGCGGTGAGCTATTCGATGTAATCTTCTTTGCAGTGTGTTTGTTGGGATCCGATGAATTGTGAGTTTATGATCAGATTATTCATGAATATTAATTGAGTCATCTCTGAATTCTTTTATGCATGATTGTTATAGCTTCATATTTCTCTCCGATCTATCGGTTTTGTTTGGCCAACTAGATTGATTTATCTTCAGTGGGAGTGGTATGTTGTGATGGTTCAATCTTGCGGTGCCTAATCCCAGTGATAGAAGGGGACACGACATGTATTGTATTGCTGCCATTAAGCATAAAACTATGGGGTTTATTCATATTAATTGAGTTTACTTTGTCCACATCATGTCATCTTGCTCCAAGCATTACTCTGTTTTTACTTAATACTCTAGATGCATGCTGGATAGCGGTCGATGGGTGGAGTAATAGTAGTAGATGCATGCAGGGGCCAGTATACTTGCTTATGGACGTGATGCCTATATACATGATCATTGTCATGAATAAATATTTCATAACTATGCGCTTTTCTATCAATTGCCCAACAGTAATTTGTCTACCCACCGCATGCTATCTTCGAGAGAGAAGCCTCTAGCGAAAACTACGGCCCCCGGGTCTACACAAATATTATTACAAAAACCCTAAAAATATTGCTGCCTTTATTTGCTTTTATTTTATTTTCTATTTATACCTATCCAAATATTAGTATTTAATCCTTGCAAGTAACGAGTTCAAGGGGCTTGACAACCCCCTTGCCTGTGTTGGGTGCAAGTGTTTGATTCTGTGTGTGTAGGTGTTGACGACGTGAGTTTGCGTGATTCTTCTATTGGTTCGATAACCTTGGTTCTCACTGAGGAAAATACTTATCTCTGCTGTGTTGCATCTCCTCTCCTCTTCAGGGAAAAACCCAACGCAGTTTACAAGTAGCACAAGTGTTATCACTAGAAAGCTTAAAAAGATTACCATGGCTCGTAATGGAAGTTTTGCTGCTCCTAGAAATAGTTTAATGTGTGAACCAATTGCACAACCTGATGTTGTTGCCGCTGAGTATGAGATTAAATTGAACATAGTCTCTATGGTTCAACATGACCAATTTGGAGGCTCTGCTTTTGAGGATGCTGACACACATTTGCATATTTTTAATGAATTGTGTAACATGACATGCATACGGGATTATGACCCTGACGCTTCAAAGTTGTGTCTATTTAAAAGCTAAAGAATGACTTCTGGCTTTGCCTAAAGGTAATATAACTTCATGATGTAGTAGTAGTATTTTTCTGAAATGAAAACACGAGGACTTAGGCCATCGGTGAAAAAGATTAGTGTCTTGCACAATTTGACGTTAGAAAGGAGCAACAATAGTTGACTATTGTAGGTCCTTTGCATGATTTGGAAACATTGGAGAATGGGCATTACAATTTGTTCGCTCTCTTGTGATGCGATATAGAACTTGGAAAATTGGTGGGAAGGAAATTAAAACAACATCACAATTTTCAGTTAAAATCATATTTTGCATTTGGTAGTTTTACATGGAGAAGAATGTTGAATAATGCTCATGTGTGACTGCTCATATGGTGCAGGGTAGATCACTGACGAGCCGCTCGACCACGCCCAGAAGATCACCGACGACACCCGCATCCTCGACAACCATCTAGTGAGTAAAGATGGTCTAATTGGACATGTGGTGTGTGGACTAGTGTTGTGTAGTACTAGTGTTGTCACACATTGATATTTTCGAAATATGATATGATGCATATGTCTACTACATGTGTATGTGTTTGCCCAAGTGATATCTTCGCTTTTTATTGTTTCCAGGGAAACTCGAGTGTCCTATGTTTTGCCGGAATGTTCATTCATTTATGTTCCGGCAAATCTTAGGCACTTGATATGTCATGTGTTTAGCAAAGGTCATGCCGAATTTTTTCGTGAATTTTGGCATAACTTGTGCTAGAAAGTAGGACATATCGAGTGCCTGTGATTTGCCGGAACGAGAATTAAACGACATTCCGGCAAAACATAGGCCTTTTTTATGTCATTACTCGATATATGTGATGGGTTGACTTTCAGTCTGCCCGGGGCTCCTTGTGTGACTTTCAAGCAGTTCTTAAAGGATGAATCCCGATTGTTGTCGTGGGGGTCGTTTCCTCCTCTTCTTCTCGTGATATACCTTGGTAATGCACGAGAGAAAGGGGGAAATGACCATCACCGACGGTCGATATATCTGTGAGGGAGTGTCCACCATATACGGTCGAAATATGTGAGAGGAAGAATTCCGACTGTTGTCGTGGGGGTCGCTTCCTCCTTCTTTCCCGTGTGCTAGACATTTTGGTGCAATGCACTTTGGGACGAAGCGAGGAGCGACCATCACCAACGGTCGAATATACCAGAGAGGGAGGAATGCCCACCATATACACCACGTGAGATGAAGGTTTTCAAGGAAGACTCGACAGACCGAAAGTCAACCCCTGCTGAATAGTGATCTGTGTGTTGAGTTCCTGGTAATCGTCGTCGATTTTTAATCTTCGAATTATCAACACAGGAAATGTCTAACGATGATAGGATTCCTGAGTGCGATTACTGCAACGACGACCGGGGTATGTGCGACAGACCTCGCCTGGAAAATGGTAGGTGCTTTACAATCAAGTTGGACGAGACCTTTAAAGTTTTTATGGTACGTAACGACAACACGTATTTTTTCATAATGAAGCATGACTCGTGCTTCTTTGCTTCAACTTTTAATTCCCGTTTTTTACAATTCGACTAGTGCATCCCCTATCATGCAAGATGGTATGTCTTGAAGAAGCTCGATTTTGAAGATAGTGAGAATATGGAGACAAAGATAGCTCACCTAAGGACGAAACATTGTTTCACTTTTGGGGTGAAGCTATAGAATGCAGTAAATTACTTACATTTTGGTTGCTCGAGTTGGAGAGGACTATTCAAGGCCTATGGATTTCAGGAGGATGTGAAAATAATCTACGATATTCATCCTGAAGATGACATTGAAAATAATATCGACATTTGGGTCGATGTGGATATGCTTCCAGTTCTACCTCTATGTGAGTTTGTCAAACAAATGTGTTAAATAATTTATATTGTTTATTTAAAAATATTTGACAACTTACTTCCATTCCCGAAGAATATACAGAATACCTACTACAGTTATGGTGCAGAACAAACTTGGGAGGAGAAAAATTATATTGTCTCATTTATTAATGATGTTGAGACTTTCAAGAACAATTATGAAATTAACAAAAAATATGGTCAATACGTGCCACTAGTCCACGTGTTGAACTATGGTAACATCTATGGAGATAATATGGTAAGATTTTTTACTATTGTGTCACTAGTCCATCTTTTCCATACATTCTTCTTAAGCTAAACTACATTGCTCACTTTGTTATTATTATGTTCTTCAACAGGAACTCCCGAAGGAATGTGTGCCCGATATGATGTATATGGAAGGTGACATGGATATCATTAGCTTACGGCCAAGTCTGTCGGTGGCTTGGCGCAGTTCATACTCGATTTCGCGAAGAGATGAATACCTTAAAATCAAATGATGGAAAAAAACAATGAATGCGGGAAGGAACTACTTGGAAGCACCATGGTGCACAAACCACAAATTGGAGACAGCTGGATCTATATTCTCCATAATGGAGACAGAAGTGTTATCCTGTTTTATGCTATTTTACCTTAGAGAGAAGAGTGGGTCCTAACTAGTACTTGTAATGTTCTAGAATGATGATGAGTTATTATATGACTACGGATGATGAGGTGTTATATGACTAAGATGATGAGGAGGATGTCGTACTACTTGTCATGTGCTAGAGTGATGATGAGTTATTATATACTCCCTCCGCCCCAAAATAAGTGTCGCAGATTTAGTACTAAATTAGTACAAATTTTGTACTAGATCAATGACACTTATTTTGGGACAGAGTGATATATGACTACGGATGATTAGTTGTTATATGACTACGGACGATGATGATGATGAGTTATTATTATATAACTACGGATGATGAGTTGTCATATCATTGGGGGTGGAAGAAACATGGATTAGATTAAAGTGGAAGGATCCAAGTGAGATACTTGAATTAGTAGGACAATAAGATGTTGGGACGACACACAAGTGTCGATCCGTCCACTTTAATCTAATCCTTGTTTCTTCCACAACCTCTACATTGCTAGTGTATAAAAATTGTATAACGATGTATAAATGCAGTATACATATAGGTAAATGAAATACACACTAATACTAGTGACGCGGGACATGAATGAGCGCCGACCAAACAAGCCCTACTGCTAGCTCCGGTAGCAGCAGCGTCAGTCATGAAGCGCGCTACTGCTAAAATTTAGTTGTAGCGTCGTAGCTATACGCAGGGGGCCACACTATTGATAGGCCTTTACCCCCGCTCTACAGATAGGGTTTTCCCTAGTAGTGAGTTGTTGGAAGGTGATTCTTATGCTAAAAACTGGACCGGGTCCATAGGTTCACCAACTGTAACTCTCCAAAGCACAAAAGCGAGGTAAGTAACGGCAATTCAATCAGGAACACGAGCTCAGATGCACCCAGTGAACAGTAAATAAAAAGTAAAATAATATATAAAAATTCCATTTTTGTGTGGTGCAAGATACTCCTGTGCATGAACTCAGTGCAAAGTTTTGTGAAGTTTGGAAATACGAGGAGCTTCGCGTAAAAAAGACAAAATTGGACGTGAACAATGCGATTTTAAAAAAAATCAAACAGCTGAAAATTGTCTTTTTTTTGCCACGAGCTCCTTGAATATCCAAAATTCACAAAATTTGCATGGAGTTCACACATAGGAGCATCGTGCACTGAAAAAAATTGGATTGTTTTGAGTTTGGTTTTCTATATTTTTTCTGTTCCCGGGTTCCAAAGCGCCGCGTTCGGCAAGTAACATAATCATGTGAAAAAGTGCAGCTAGGTGATTCTTGTGTGATTTTGAAGGAGATTGGATCCGAACAAGTCATTTTGGGCCTTGTGATTTTAGCCACGAACAACCCATATGCAGTGTGGAGGCTTGTAGTTTAGCTAGGCTAGCTACTACTCTTGATGCTGGTCGACATGCTTGGTTACTCGGACACCTGGATGGTCTTTGTATCCCTATGAACATTACTGAAAAATAACGCGTTCTTCTAGAAGAAATATGATCCGATTGAAAAAAAATGATGACATTTGAGATCAGGTGGTTCCCTCAATTTTTTTGTTGAGCTCAAGTACACATCGGACCTTCCACATTTACACATGGTGTTTGCATATGTCCAAATACGTCGTTTGTGTCGGTGGATCATGACGTTGCGCTACCCGTCGGCGTGCCCCATGACTGGTCTTCCTCCTTGGATGCACCATGCAGTCTATCCTCTGTCGTGGCCCGCCCGTGCCCGATGCCGATCTCCTCAACCATCCTCACAACTTCCGAGGCGTCCGGCCGCGCGTCCGGCGTCGTGGCTGCACACGCCATGGCCACCTGCAGTAGCGCCACCATCTCCTCTTCAGCGCCTCCATCCAGTTGCACCAAATCTGTGTCGAACACCTCCGCCGTCCACTCCTCCCTTACCACGGACTGTACCCATCGTGGCAGATCTGACGACACACCACCATCACCCACAACTGTCGACGCCGTCGTGGGGGACCTGCCGGTGAGGATGTCAAGGAAGAGTACTCCAAGCGAGTATATGTCCGACTTGAATGTCGGTCGACGTGCATCCACGAGCTCTGGTGCGCGGTACCCACCGACACTGCCCTGCACGGACGACGGTGGTGGGGAGAAGAGGTGTTGGAGGGAGTAGTCGGAAAGCGCAGCGGCGTTCGGGTCGCCGTGCCGGAGTAGTAGGTTGGATGACTTCAAGTTCCCATGGGTGAGGTTGTGTGTCGCGTGCAGGTACGCCACCCCGCGCGCTGCGGATAGTGCGGCCCACTTCCGCGTGTTCCAATCCATCGGTGTCCGGCTAGAACCGCCGCTACCTGTAGGAAAATAAAATGCACCGTCAGAATTTTCATATAGAGACATGCATCATGCATGCATAGTCTGCAATATGCAGCAAAAAAGCATACTCCCTCCATACCACAATGTAGTGCCTATAGATTTTTTTTAAAGCTTGCAAACT
Organism: Elymus sibiricus; assembly: GCA_039707655.1. Classification (NCBI taxonomy): domain Eukaryota; kingdom Viridiplantae; phylum Streptophyta; class Magnoliopsida; order Poales; family Poaceae; genus Elymus; species Elymus sibiricus. The sequence continues at coordinate 424,086,308 of CM077667.1, read as the reverse complement.
TTGATTAAGTATTTAGAGAAATATTTACATCTAGAATACCAAATACATATCACTAGAAAAATCATGAGATATATTTAATATTTTATATGTTTGATATGGTAGATGAACTTGGTTTAACTTTGCTGAGTTTATGTTTCTTAAACTTTTTATGGGAGCTACCTTATGGAATGGAGGGAGTAACATTTTTCCAACATTTTGAGCAAGTCCAGTTTAATTTGTTTGCAAAAGCGTGCAATACAGGTGTACTACTCTACTTCCTGTATCCGGGTTTTGTAGCCCCCCTCTAATTCCGACTCCAAATTTGACTAAACATTAGGCTAGTAAAACATGACTTATAAATTTGGGACCGAGTTCCACTATCATCAAGGTAACCGAACAACAACAGGCCAGCATCCATGTGCAGCATAAAGTAAAAGAAGTCGACATGTCCAACTGCCAAAAAGAATGAGTTATATGCAACAAAAATTATATCATTGGGTTCATATGCAAAAAAGTTTTCAATAATATACTTTTTGTGGTGAATAAACCATAATTTAGTCAAAATTTGGATCAAATTCAGGATCAAAATTCGAAGTGACCAATAAACACGAACGGATGAAATATGAGACACGCGTGTCCATGGAATTAATAGCGATGCAAAAATAGACAGAATTTGAGCAGCACAGGAACATACACTAGTTTTTTTTTTCTGCATAGGAACATACACTAGTTTGACACGCGCGCGTGTGTGTGGAGCTTCTATGTACACATACTTTTATGAAATTGCATTTTGTAGCGGAGCATGTATGTACCGACTAAGAATCTGCCTTTTATTCATTTTAAGATCTGTGCATTTTGTATTCATATGCATGTCGTATTCTATATATTTGCTTTGCATCTCACTTCCTTCGTTCCTAAATATAAGTCTTTTTAAAGATGTCAATATGGAGTATATACGGAATCTATACTCTATAATATGTTTATATACATTCGTATGTAATCCATATTGAAATATCTAAAAAGACTTATATTTAGGAACGGATGGAGCATATGGTATACCAATTTCAGGTCACATCATAGGGCTTCATCACCTTTTTGTCAGAGAGAAGGACGTAATGTGCATGCATGACTCTACCATTCTTCATTCCCCTCCCATTGAAGGTACTAGCATTAATTTTTCTTTGTGTTTTCTTATATGATTCATATCTTTCAAACTAGAATTCCGTTTTTGGAAAAAATATATATTTAAAATCCTCACGACAACGTCTTTCAAACAAGATAAAAAAATGGATGTATTTTAAACTCATTTAGTCTTGGTTGTTTCACAAAATTGATCGGAACTAAAATGAGTATAATTTTTTTAATTGGCTCTTCTGTTGATTGGAATTGAAATGAATTTCATATATCACTTTATCTCATAAATTTCAATAACTAAGTTACCAGATGCATTTCAGTTACCAAATCACTTTGTTACTTGATGCATTTCAAGAATGGGTGCTTCACTATCAAATTAGTTTGCCGGCATATGAATTTCAATACCAGATGCATTTGAACTACCAGACCACTTTCAATACCATATTCATTTCAACAACATGCACATATTTCAATTTCAATACTATTTTAAACATACATTTCAATAAAATTTAGTACCATATCCATTTCAATAACATAAAAGTGAAACACGAATGATAAATTTCACTACCAGATGCATTTCGAAGAGGCATTTCAATACGAGATCACTTTGTTACCAGGTGCATTTGAATACCATATGCTTCAGTGACAAATCAGTTTGTTAGCAGTTGCATTTCAATACCAGATGCATTTCGATTAGTAGATCACTTTTTTTTAATACCATAACACTTTCAGTACCACATCCATTTCAATAACATGCATCTATTTTCAATTTCAGAACATTTAGAGAAATAATAATATATTTTTGGGTTTTTATCATTTATGCCACTAGTTGTGTCCCACTACTCAGTTTTGCCATTAGAAGTTACGACTGCTCAAAAATGCCATCATTCCGTGAGATGGTTGCTCAAAATGCCATTAGATATCTTAAAAATGTCATTCTTCATTAGATGTTTGCTAAAAAATGCCATTAGACATCATTATTTTCAGGTCAAACTCGTTGACCATGTTATATGACGAAAATACCCCTATATCCACATGTCAGCTCTCTCTATCTCACAATGATAAGTGTGATCTCACTTGTTAGGAGTAAGCAAGCGAATAATTTTAGAGAAAAATAAGAACATTTTTGGGATCAAATGGGACCCACACTTTATTGTAGTGAGATAGAGGGAGAGCTGACATGTTGGTCTACAGGTATTTTGATCATTATAATATGGCAAACGAGATTTGAGCTCAATGTAATGGTGTCGAGTGGCATTTTTGAGCATGCACCTAACGAAGCAATGTCATTTTTGAGTTGTTGAAATTCCTAGTGGCAAAACTGAGTAGTGATACACAACCAGTGACATAAATGATAAAAACCCATATATTTTAGACATTTAAAAAGTATATTAAAAACATTGATATTATATTTTTATAAATATTTTTAACTAATGAGATATAGAAATATGATACACAAATTTCACAATCACAACTGTCAATGTGAAACTGAAGTAGTGTAAATTAAAAGACTTTTGAAATGTATCCAAAATTGATCATGTTCAAAAAGTCTTGTCGCCGGGAATTCAAATATTTGTAAAAATAAAAAAATAATTTTGGTTTAGAAGTTATGATTAATTTAAAATATCACTTAAAAATAAAGGTTGCTTTACGTATGTGGAGAGGAAGAACAGAAATCGTGAATGCGACGTCCTTCTCTGCACCCTCTATTTCTCTGTTTTGACACAATGACAAAAAGCTGACATGAACCATGCATATTCTCATGCATTGCTTCTTTTATGGCTCTAAAAAGTTTTGAATGTGGATCTTTACCCGGTGCATACATGCTCCCCTGGGAAGGACTTTGGCATATTTGTATTTGTATGCTAGCAAACATATGTTTGCATTTGCATGCTAAAAGCAGGTTGGAAAAATGACATACTATTAGGCTAATCAAGCAGCAGGCTGCAATTCAAAGTTTTCAAACTTTGACCGTGTTTTATATAAATATAAATCCCGCTAATTCGGGTAGACCAGACTAGACAAAGAAAATGGAATCTTCAGGGTGCCATCACGGGTAACCGGCGGCTGCCGAGCCATACGTTCAACTCTGCGTCCCTTTCGAATGATTTGGAGCTACTAAGATTTTTCCGTGCCCTCAAGAAAAGCTAGCCAAATGCAATCGCTATGATTGCCACCTTTCAATCCCATTCATACGGTTGGGACCAGGAAAAATTGCCGGACAAACGCGCAAACATCGCTGTCCTGAGTAATCGACCGGAGCTTCACTTCATTCCTTCTTGATGCAAACCACGTTAATGGCGGTCAAAATGACCAACTAGCTAGCAGCGATCAATGCTGTACCTAATGGCGCTGTCAGTGACGAGCGCGGGTCACTGTGAGCTAATGATGTGGTGAGAGGGGATGGCCGGATAGAGCAGGAGACTGACCGTGGAGCGCGGCGGAGAGGCTGCCGTCGGGGAAGAAGTCGGCGACGAGGAGCTTCTCGTCGCTGGAGAAGTAGTAGCCGCGGACGGGGAGCAGGTTGCGGTGCTGCACCCGGCCCACCGCCTCCACGGCGGACGCGAACTCCCGCTGCGCCGCCGCCACGTTCTTCAGCCGCTTCACCGCCACCGTCGTCCCGTCCTCCAGCGCCGCCCTGTATGTCGTCCCCGCGACGCCGTTCCCCAGCACCTCCGCCGATGCCCGCAGCAGGTCCTCCAGGTCGAAGCTGTAGCCACCGCCGCCCATGAACACCAGCCGGCTCCTCATCATCTCCGCCGCGCCGCCGCCCACTGCCGACGGTATCTCCTTTGAAGACGTCAGGTCGGTCATCTCACCTGACACCGTCGACGGCGTCAGCGTGTGCCCTCTCACCGGCGTCGTCGGCGTGAGCGCCTTGTTCCTGTCGTTGCCGCTGGCTGCCGCGTCATCCCGGCGGCGGCGGGCGAAGCAGAGCACGAGCATGACGATAACGAGCAGCGCGCCGGCCCCGGCGCCCACGGCGATGGCCGCGACCGCCACGCCGGAGAGCCGCCTCCTCTTCTTCTCTTGCACCGGTGGGACGACGCCGCCGCTGGGGGACGGGCATGGCCGGTTGAGGGGCTCACCGCAGAGCCGGAGGTTGCCACCGAATGAATCGGGCGGGAAGCGCGCGAGGGAGGCCGGGACGGCGCCGGCGAGCTGGTTATCCGAGACATTAAACACCTCGAGCCGCCGGAGGCCGCTCAGGCTCGGGAGGCCGCCGGAGAGGCGGTTGCCGTCCAGCCTAAGCGACCGTAGCTCCCTCAGGCCATCGAGCACGGCCGGTATCTCACCAGAGAGGTGGTTGTCGTAGAGCTCGAGGTGCCGGAGCGCCACGAGCCCGGCGACCTCGGGCGGGATGGAGCCCGAGAGGCGGTTCCCCTGGAGGTTGAGCGAGCGGAGCAGGGGAAGCGCGAATAAGTCAGCAGGGATGGGGCCGAAGAGGCGGTTGGAGCGGAGGGAGAGCCTCTGGAGGCCCTGGAGCTTGCCGAGGGTGCCAGCGGGGAGGGCGCCGGCGAGGCCGACGCCGGGGAGCCGGACGGCGACGACCGTGGCGTTGCGCGCGTCGCAGGTGACGCCGGGCCAGAGGCACGCCGAGGGCGCAGACGGCGAGTTCCACCCCAGGTCGCGCTCGTGCGGCGTGGCGATGAGGAAGTCCTGGAACGCCTTCCGCTCTTGCTGCGGCGGCTCCACGCCGGCGGCAGAGACGGCCAGCTGTCGGTGTACTAAAGTATGGACCCCTTTAGTACCCCTTACTTGTGTACGGGCAGTTGTAGCCGAACCGCGGCAGGCCTTGCCGGGAATAGCTAGGAGCAATCTCAAGACGAAGATAGTGCTTGCCGGCGAGGAGCGAGCCGGCAAGCCAGGAACCCGGCAAGCCTTGCCGGGAAGAGACGTTCAAGTCAACGACCGGACCAGAAGGCAGAAGGCCAAAGGGGTGCGAAGGCCCGGCAAGACCCTTGCCGGCAAGGCCTCGCGGCCGGCGAGACCCGGGCCCGGCAAGCATCGGACCCGGCAAGCCCCGGGCCCGGCAAGGATTCAGCCCCGGCAAGGCTCTGCACAGTGTAGCGCTATCGCTCCTGCGCAGCGGCCAGCCTTGTCGTTTAGGGTTTGTCCTCATGGTGACGTGGCGCGATGCTGGCCACGAGATGCTTAAGCGGTGCTGATGGGATGGCTGCTTTTGCCCATCCCCTGCAAAGCTTTTCCAAGCCCGAGACGCTGAGGGACACCTCGACGGGCACCTCGCGGTGCATTTAATGAGCTTGTCCTAAGCCGTCAGGGTTAGGTATGATAACACTGTAGTGACCCTGTAGCTACTTACCACCTCATACCTTATCCTTACGCCACTGTGGTAGCCCCTTTGACTCATATAAAAAGGAGGCCCAAGGCATAGCTATGGGGGAGCACTTCGGAAGCTCATTCTGCATGCGTAGCTGCTACTGTAGCTCCCAGAACTTGGCCAAGAATATCCACAATAATACCATCAAAGCAGGAGTAGGGTTTTACGCATCCGTGCGGCCCGAACCTGGGTAAATTCCCCGTGTGCTGTTCGCTAGTTCTGCTCTTCGTGCAATCCTCTCCCCTTGCCGAACCGTAAAGGGATCTGCTCGATAGCGATCCCATAGGTGTTCGTTTCCCACGACATCTTTGGCGCGCCAGGTAGAGGGATCGAGGTTGTGCGAACCTGATCTAGCGATCAGCGCGTCAGATCTTCGATCATTTTCATCACCATGGCTCCCAAGAAGAAGGGTTTCATGGCGGTTGGTCCATCTGCGTCCGTCGTACCTGATGCTGCGCGCACAGGCGACGGGGTAGGCGCGGGTGGAGGAGGTGGAGGCTCCGAGCTTCCACGGCGTTCCGGCAATCCGAGCCGGACGAGCAACAGGTCCAGGGATGGAGCTGCGCAACCTGCGGGTGGTGCAGCGACATCCAAGGATAGAGCGGCGCCTTCCAGGACGAATACACCGGCGCATGCACCGCGACCTTCTCAGGACGCGCGTGACGTGCGGCCTCAAGATGTTGGTGGTTCTGGGCGTCCGCATGGGAAGTCCCCTGTACATCATTCCCAGGGTGCGCAGGGCCAAGATCCACGCCAGCGCGCTGGTGGAGGCCGCGCGCGGGTGCAGAGTCGTGATGATGCTCCTTCTAACCCGGTTAGGAGTTTGAGCACCTCACGTTCTTCGCACCTATCGCCGCTGCCTACGCCTGCAGAGGCGTTGGCGCGGGCTCAGCTGCTCCTAGACTTCCCTCCCGCCTCGGAGAAGCTAGACGAGTGGCGAGCTGCTATCCAGAGCCTCATCGGCCTAGCCAACAACGACGTGCCGCAGCAGGGTGAACCCTCGCGGCTGCCGTCGTCTAGGCTGGTGCGTGCCGATGGAGAGAAGACCGGAGCTGGAACGACCACGTTGCGTTCCCCTCCGTTGCGTCAAGAGCGGTTGATAACTCGGCGGACCAGCGCCCGTGAGGATGATTCCACGGCGTCGTCTGATCCGCGGGTTCGCCGCGATCAGCGTCACGTTCTTCGGGAACGGAAGAAGGAGGACGCTCGAACCACCATCGAGCGCCGAAGGGAAGCGCGTCGCCAGTCCGACAAGCGCGCTGGGATCACTGTTGACGAGCCCGCGCCAGGGTATCCTGGCTACCTACCTTACGAGGTGGGTTGTCCAGCGTTTACTCGTGAGCTGCGGCAAGTCCAGTGGCCCAGCTCCCGCTCCTTCAAGCCGGAAGTACCGGAGAAGTACGACGGCAAGACTCATCCGTCCGAGTTCTTGAGCATCTACACCATCGCGGTGCAGGCTGCCGGGGCTCGTGACGATAAGGTGCTGGCTAACTATTTTCCGTTGGTGCTGAAGCCCAACGTGAGATCGTGGTTGATGCACCTGCCCGAGAATTCCATCTCTTCTTGGGCCGACCTGTGCCATCAGTTTGTTGGCGCCTTCACCGGCGGCCATCAAGCTCCTGGCCAGGAGAGTGATCTGCACATCATTCCTCAGAAAGAAGGCGAAACTTTGCGCAAGTATATACAGAGGTTCACCCGCGTCCAACACAATATCCCTGACATTCATCCTGCCGCCGTTATCAGCGCCTTTCATCAGAACGTGCGCAACCGAAAGATGCGGGAGGAGCTGGCGATGAACAAGGTCAAGGATGTCGCCGAGCTCTACGCTTTGGCCGACAAGTGCGCCCGGGCGGAGGAAGGGAGGAGACTCCCCGGCGAGAACGCCGGCGCTGGAGTCAACTCCGAGAGCGATGACACTCCTGCCCCGGCAAAGAAAGGGAAGCGGAAGAACAGGAAGCGCAAAGGCAAGGCCGTGCTTGCCGTTGAAAGTTCCGGCAACATCGGCACCGCCAAAAAGTCCAAGATCGACGACCCCGGCAAGGAGGTTGCCGGGTGTGCGGCGTGTCAGGCCTTGGCGGCTGCCGATAAGCCAGAAGGATCCGGCAAGCAGTACTGCAAGATCCACTGAACCAAGGGCCACGACCTCCAGGACTGCCGGCAAGTAGAGGAGCTTGCCGCGAAGCAGCACGCCGAGTACGAACGACGCGACAAGGAGCGAGCCCAAGATGGTGCCGGAGGGTCCGGCAGGAAGCGCGGTCGAGGAGGACGACGCGGCAAGCCTGGACAGCGGCAAGAGAAGCCTGCTCGGGGCCGCGGCAGGAAAGAAGGAGATGAAGATGCAGATGAGGGCGATGACGAGTCTAGCGAGCGGGAGTTTCAGAAGGCCACAGAGGTTATGTGCGTCGACGGAGGCGCCTCCCTGCATCTTTCTCACCGCCAGCTCAAGCGGTGGGCGCGTGAGATTCTTGCGGCCGAGCCCTCTATTGATGCGCAGAAGCCGCTGGGGTGGTCCCACACGCCCATCATTTTCGATGCCGAGGATCACCCTGATCGCACTACCGCTGTCGGATGCTTGCCGTTGTTGGTCTCGCCAACAATTCGCAACCTCCAGGTAACGAAGATGTTGGTTGACGGTGGTGCCGGCCTGAATCTCATCTCGCTGGACGTCCTCAAGAGGCTGCAAATTCCTGATGAAGACCTCGAAGAGACAGGCTCCTTCCAAGGGGTCAATCCAGGAAGATACCAGCCCAAGGGCAAGATCACGCTGCCGGTAACATTCGGCAGCGAGCTAAACTTTCGGACGGAAAAGGTCGTCTTCGACGTCGCCAAGATTCCGTTGCCGTACAATGGGATCCTTGGCTGCCCCGCGCTGGCCAAGTTCATGGCGGCATCGCATTACGCCTACAACGTCCTAAAGATGCCCGGTCCGATGAGTGTCATCACTGTCCACTCCGACAAGAAAGACGCGCTCATTTGCACCGACAAGCTCTACCGGGAAGCAGTTGCAACGTCCGCCGCCAAGGCGCATGCTCCTGCCGTTCAAGATCCCGGCAAGAAGAAGCCCGGCAAGACCCCTGGTACAAACTCCGGCAAGCGCGCCTCTCCGCAGTGCTGCGCTACCGTCGAGGATGCACCGGGGAGCTCTGCCGGCCAGACCAAGAAATCCAAGGCAGCTCCGCCTGAGACCAAGAAGGTGCCTGCCAAGGAGGACGGGACGGGAGGAACTTTCACCATAAGTTCCACCCTTGATGACAAATAGGAAAGCGCGCTCGTTGCCTTCCTGCGGGCGAATGTCGATGTGTTTGCATGGCAACCGTCTGACATCCCCGGTGTTCCCAGGGAGGTAATTGAGCACCACCTAGCTGTCTGTCCTCACGCGCGGCCCGTCAAGCAGAAGGTGCGGAAGCAAGCTTTGGAGCGGCAAGAGTTTATTGCACAAGAGATCAAGAAGCTTGAGGCGGCAGGCCTGGTTAGAGGAGTCCTCCATCCTACGTGGTTGGCCAATCCAGTTGTTGTGCGCAAGGCGAATGGTAAATGGAGGCTATGTATTGACTTTACAGATATCAATAAAGCCTGCCCAAAAGATCCTTTTCCCTTGCCGCGCATCGACCAGATTGTGGATTCCACTGCCGGCTGCGATCTGCTGTCATTCCTTGACGCATACTCAGGCTATCACCAGATCTTCATGGCGAAAGAAGACGAAGAGAAGACCGCATTTATCACCCCATGTGGCACATACTGCTTCTTGCGTATGCCTTTCGGGCTGAAAAGTGCTGGGTCGACCTTCGCTAGAGCTGTCCAGATCGGTTTCGAGACCCAGCTCCATAGAAATATGGAAGCTTACATGGATGACATAGTGGTCAAAACCAAGGACAAAGCAACGCTCATTCAAGATCTGGAGGAGACATTTGCAAATTTGCGTAGGATCAACCTGAAGCTCAACCCGGAGAAGTGCGTGTTTGGCGTTCCATCCGGCAAGCTTCTCGGGTTCTTTGTATCTCAGCGTGGAATTGAAGCTAATCCCGACAAGATCAAAGCAATTGAGCAGATTGAAGCACCAAGACGAGTCAAGGATGTGCGCCGCCTCGCCGGCTGCGTCGCTGCTTTGAGCAGGTTCATCTCAAAGTCTGCTGAGCGCGCCCTGCCGTTTTTCAAAATTTTGAAGAAGGCAGGTCCAATGAAGTGGACTCCGGAAGCGGAGGCAGCGCTGCAGGATTTGAAGAGGTACCTCTCTTCTTCGCCAGTACTAGTCGCGCCTAGGCCACAAGAGCCGTTGCTGCTATATCTAGCGGCAACAAATCAAGTGGTTAGTGCTGCGCTGGTGGCGGAGAGAGAAGCAGAGGAGGATGCAGCGGCAACGGCAGGCCCGCCAAGCGGCTTGCCGGGGGCAGCCCCGGCAGAGTCTGGTGCCGGCAAGGAAGGATTTGCGCAGTCAAGTTTAGCAGCACAGAAGAAGAAGATGGTGCAGCGCCCAGTCTATTTCGTCAGCTCCCTGTTGCAGGGGGCTAGGTCGAGATATTCTGGTGTGCAGAAGCTGCTCTTCGGCCTTCTCATGGCCTCGAGGAAGCTGCGCCATTACTTCCAAGCACATGAGATCACCATCGTCACTCGCTTTCCGTTGCAACGGATTCTCCGGAACCCGGAAGCGACTGGCAGGATTGTAGAGTGGGCGTTGGAGCTGTCATGCTTTGGTCTCAGGTTCGAAAGTACTTCAACTATCCAGAGCAGAGCCTTGGCAGAGTTCATTGCAGAATGGACGCCAACGCCAGACGACGAAGTTCAAGAATCAGTGACCCCCGGGAAGGAATCAGGGCAAACATGGGTCATGTACTTTGATGGAGCCTTTTCGCTGCAAGGCGCCGGTGCCGGTGTGCTGCTTGTCGCACCCACCGGAGAGCACCTCAGGTACGTCATCCAGATGCATTTTCCCCGGGAGAGATCGACCAATAACACGGCAGAGTATGAAGGATTGCTTGCCGGTCTCAGGATCGCGGCAGACCTTGGGATCAGGAAGCTCATCGTCAGGGGTGACTCCCAGCTCGTCGTGAGGCAGGTCAACAAAGATTATCAGAGCCCATTGATGGAAGCTTACGTTGATGAAGTGAGGAAGCTGGAAGAGCGCTTTGACGGTCTTCAGACAGAGCATGTTCCTCGATCAGAGAACAGCATTGCTGACGACCTGTCGAAACGTGCCGCACTCAAGTTACCTGTGGAACCAGGGACTTTTGTGCTCCGCTTGACTCAACCATCCGTGTCGCCATCGACAAGGCCTGATAAGAGAAGAAAGTTAAGTACCGGCGAGTACATCCCGGCAGGGCTTCCCGAAGCCCCCGGCAAGAATCTTGCCGGGAACGACCCGGTTGCCGGTGAGCAGCGGCTTCGTGCAGAGCCTCAGGTTCTTGCCGCCGAAGCAAGCGCCCCTGCGACCGAAGAAATACCAGTTGCCGGTGAGCAGCTGCTCCGCCAAGAACCTCAGGTTCTTGCCGTAGAAGCAAATGCTCCCGCAGCTGAAGAGTTGCCTTTAGTCCTTGTCGTCGAGCCGCAAGCTCCGGCATGGGCGCAGCAAATAGTCCATTTCCTTCAGACAGGAGAACTCCCTGAAGAGCAGGAAGAAGCTGAAAAAGTAGCCCGTCAGTCAAGTATGTACCAGTTCGTCGACGACGTCCTGTACAGAAAGAGACCCAACGGTGTGAAATTGAAGTGCATTCCTCGGGAAGATGGACTAGAACTGTTGGCAGAGATTCATGGGGGCATATGTGGATCCCACATAGGCTCCAGGGCCCTTGCCGGCAAGGCATTCAGGCAAGGATTCTTCTGGCCTACTGCTCTCCAGGATGCAACTGCACTAGTAACCAAGTGTGAAGCGTGCCAGTTTCATTCGAAGCAACTTCATCAGCCAGCTCAAGCTCTCCAGACGATTCCTCTCTCCTGGCCCTTCTCGGTCTGGGGGCTCGACATACTGGGTCCCTTCCCCCGCGCTGCCGGGGGCTTCGAGTACTTGTACGTTGCCGTCGACAAGTTCACGAAGTGGCCAGAAGTGGAAGCAGTGAGGAAGGTGACGGCACAGTCAGCGGTCAAGTTCTTCAAGGGGATTGTGTGCCGTTTTGGTGTGCCGAACAGGATCATCACCGACAACGGTACGCAGTTCACTAGTCGCACCTTCAAGCAGTACGTCCAAGACCTTGGCGGCAAGATTTGTTTTGCCTCTGTTGCTCACCCAAGGAGTAACGGCCAAGCGGAGAGGGCGAACGCTGAAGTGCTGCGCGGTCTCCGGACCAGAACTTTCGACAAGCTGCGCAAGCATGGAAGACGCTGGATTGATGAGCTGCCGGCGGTTCTTTGGTCGATCAGGTCGACGCCAAATCGAGCCACCGGCCAGACACCCTTCGCTCTGGTCTACGGAGCGGAGGCAGTTCTCCCCACGGAACTCATATACGGGTCACCTCGAGTGCTCGCTTATGATGAGCTTGAGCAAGAACAGCTGCGGCAAGGCGACGCGCTGCTCCTTGAGGAGAACCGTCTTCGGGCTGCTATGCGAGCCGCTCGCTATCAGCAAGCTTTGCGCCGCTATCATAGCCGCAAGGTTCATGCCCGGAGTCTTGAGGAAGGCGACCTTGTTCTTCGGCGCGTTCAGTCGGCCAAGAATTCCAACAAGTTGACGCCGAAGTGGGAAGGCCCTTACCGGGTAGTGCGAGTCACCAGGCCTGGCGCTGTCCGCCTGGAGACCGAAGAGGGCTTGCCGGTGAGCAACTCCTGGAATATCGAGCACCTTCGCAAGTTCTACCCGTGAAGGGCAGTTGTTGGGTTTCTTGCTGTGATAGCGATACGGCCAGCAGGCTGCTGACGACCCGAATCCAGCGCTCGCGGCAGCGTAACGCTCCGGCAGGATCCCGGCAACGCCATTCTGTACTAATCTTGCCGGATGGCATGTGATCCTTTGTACAGAGCAGGAACATCTTTTGTGCATAGTTAATGAGTTTGCAGTGCTTTACGTTTCTTGCCGATTTCATGCTTTATGTATGCATGTGTTTATCTGAAGTGTATATTGCGCTTGCCCCGATTTCCTGCCGTAGTAGCGATACGCCACGCTGAACACTGTCGGACTCCGGTCCAGTGCTCGCGGCAGCATAACGCTCCGGCAAGCTCCTGGCAATGCCCCCCCGTGAGATCTAACGAACCGTCCAGGTTCCATAACATTTATTTTCTCTTCTTTCTTTTTCTTAAAGAGATAGAAGATTCCCTCGCGCGCAAGTTTGCCGGGGGGGAAGGGGAATGATGGAATGGATACCAGGGGACGTTCAAGGTTGATGCTTTGCCGGGAGAAGAAAAGAATAGCGGCGAAAGCCAGAGCTAAGGTTGCCGGGAGAAGAAAAGAATAGCGGCGAAAGCCAGAGCTAAGTTGCTGACCCCTTTAGCAGATTTCAATTTTTTGTAAGGCTATATCCCTTGAACGATTTCGGCTTTGTATGGAAAACCTGCACGCGATGGAATCTTGTCGCGATTAGGCTGCGCCCTTATTCCGTTTCGAGTCCGCTCAACGGTTTAGGTGGCCGCGCTGAAAGCGTCAAGGTTTCTTGCCGTGAGCAGCACCGCCTGCTGAACGCTGTCGGGCTCCGGTCCAGCGCTTGCGGCAAGGCCATGCTCCGGCGAGTGCCCAGTAAAGCGTAGGGTATATGCTATACAAAGAGAGATTGATCAAGGGGGAATAGCATGCATAGATTCAGATAGAGCAGATTATATATAAGATAGTTGCCACGTTACTAACATAAGACCAAATGTTTGTCTTTTACATGTAACGCGGCGGCAAGACAAGGAGAAAGATAAGGAGGGCTACAGTTAATCTCGGCGGTTGCCTTCTACCCTCTTCACTTGGCCTATCCGTTCGACGATGGGCGCGACAAGCTCCTGCAGAGCCTTGGCGTCCGCATCCTTCGGCAGGCGGCCGAAGACCTTGGTGAAATCGACGCCGGGATTCCTGTACGCCACTTTCATCAGCAGCATCTGGACCACGTCCTGGCAGAGCTTCCTGGACTCGCTGGCGAGCTTTCCGGAGTGGGTTGCTTGGAGTTGCTTGAGCGCATCGACGAGACCTTCGAAGAACATGGTGATCCTGGCGCTCTCGCTTATCCTGTCGCTGGCAGAATACCCGAAGCCCTGAAGGTTCATGCCCTCCAGCTCCGCGGCAAGCCTCTTGGCGACGTCCACCAGCCTGGCGGTCCAGACCTCTGTGCCGGTGACATAATCTTGATGCGTGGCGTAGGCGTTCTTGAGTAGCTCCTGCTCGTCGTGGAGGTCCTTAGCCAAGGTCTTTCCGCGAGCTCGGGCAGCTTCCAGGGACTCCTCCAACGTGGATAGTTTCAGCTTCAGATTTGCAATGGAGTCGTTGGCGGAGGCGAGCTGTTTGATCTTCTCGGACGCGGCGAGCTGCATCTCCACCAGGCTGTGGAGGGTTTTCTCCTTCTCGGCCTCGAGGGCAGCGATCTTCTTGCCGTGTTCCTCGAGAATGGCTTCCAGCTTCTTCGCCTTCCCCTCCAGCGAGTTCTTGATGGTCTCCGCAGCCTCGGCAGCGTAGAGTGCCTCCTTGAGCTTGCCGGCGTGGTCTGCAGTCAGAGCGGCGAGCGCTGCCGTTTGGCTTTGTTCAAGCTCCTGGACCCGCCGCGCGACAAGACTTTCGAGCTCTTCATCCTTGTTGTGTAGCTTGGCGGCAAGCGCCGCCTCGCGGGCGGCAAGGTCTTCTTCTTGGGCGTCAAGGCTGATGCGGCGCTGCGTCAAGAGGGCTTCTGCCGCGGCGGCTTGCTGGGCGGCCTCCTCCTGCGCTTTCTCGATGTCTGATTGCTTCAGCAGGAGGACGTTCCGCTCTTCCGCCAGCTGCTCCCGATAAATATTCAGCTCTTGGAGGGCCTCGCCATACCAAGCCTGTGTCTCCGTGACGCGTTGTTGGAAGTCTCCTTCCGCGGCCTCGACGAGCGCTGCCCGGGAGTCCAGTTTCTCCTTCCGGGCGCGGTAGAGCGTCTGGAGCTTCTGATAATTGTCATTCATGGCCTGAAGTAGCTGCTCCTCCTTGAGCTCACTGACGGCAGCGACGGTGATTTCCCCGTCAAGATGCTCTCCTTCAACCAGCTCTTTGATGCTTGCCGACCCCGGCATGCTGACGACGTTCTTGCCGGCCCTGATATATTGGCTTGAGGGAGGGGCCTGGAACGACGAGGATTGGTCTTCGGCAGTCGAGGGCCCCGCGGCAGTAGAAGCGCCTGGCGCTCCTGCGGCGGAAGCGCCGTCAGTATTGCCGCGGGTCTCCTCGCCGGCTCCCTCGGCGGCCTTGGCGGCCTCGGCGGCAGTGGCCTTGGCGGCCTCAGCGGCAGCGGCCTTGGCGGCCTCGGCGGCGGCATGCTTGGCGGCCTCTTCGGCAGCAACCTTGCCGGCTTCAGTGGCGGCATCCTTGGCGGTCTCTTCAGTGACGGCGTCAGTATCCATGAGCTCTGTCAGAAGAAGATTGAAGATCAAGGAGTTAATTAAGATGAAGCTGGGAAGGAAGTTCAAGAAGACAAAAAAAAAACAAGAGAGAGAAAAGATTTCTAAGGACGAGTGGTTCACCTGCGTCAAGGTCGTCGCGGTAGAACCCGCCTGAAGATTCCTTTGTGGGCTGCGTGGTCGACGGGTGCGGCATGTCGAGGGTGGTCCTTGCCGGCGACCTCTGCTGCTGCTCTGTTCCTACGCGCCCCAAGATGTTAGCTGTGAAGATTACCGCCCCGGCACTCGCCAGCGGAAAGAGAGTAATTGGCTCACGCTGGGGGCTGTGCCGGGGGCTGCGGCGAGGATTGTGCCTTGGGCTTGGCTCCGGGCTGGACTTGATAGTCACCGGCTCTTCAGAAGTGCTTGTCGGCGGCTCGACGCCCGTGGAAATCTTGGCCTTCTTGGCCATCCTCTCCGCCAAGGTCTCTTCATCCCTGTGGAGGCAAGACCATCAAGATTAATCAAGGAAATCAGAAAGCAAGAACGGAGGCTGTGGCAGAACACTTACTCCTCTTCTTCCTCCTCGTTCTCGAGGATGGATAGGTCGAAGGCGGCCTCCGTCACAGTGCTTGGCGGAGGAGGAGAGGTCGTTCTGGGGCGCTTGCCGGCGACGGTTTGCCGCGTTGCCTCGCCGGCAACGGCTTGCCGCGCCGCTTCGTCAGCAGCCTCCTTGCCGGAGGCTTCATCGTTTGGCGCTGGCTGGTAAGCAGGAGCGCCGGTGCTGGCCTTCCGAAGGATGCGCCTCCGTGCCTGTCGAAGAGCTGGGGGCTCCTCTTCCTCCTCCTCTTCCTCGTCGGCGGCCGCTCCAACAAAAGGGCCCCCGGCAGCGGCTCCGCTCGGCTCCCCGGCAGCCTGACCTCGCCCGGCAAGATTTTCCCGCAGCAAGTCCTCGCCCTCGCTGGACTCGGCGCTGCCGGCTTCTTCGGCAAGGTTCGCCTCTTCCGCCCTGTCGGCGATGTGGGCGAGCTCCTCCTCTGTGGTGGCGCGGACAAGGTCCTCCTCGCGGATGGCCTTCTCCGTCAAGTTGTCGAAGAACGCCAGCACCTGCTCCGCGGACGGCTCGATCCACCTCTTGTCGATGCTATGGGCATTGAACACCGGCATCATGGTGATGATGGAGGTGAGTGATGAGTTGTTGCACAGTGGAACGACGCCCGCCGGCAAGTTCCCCACTGTTCCAGAATTGAAGAGTTGTTGGCAGAGGGCTGCGTGCCCCATGGCTGTTAGATTATTATCCAGCCCAGGCCGCACCCTCATGACGTCGGCGGCATTCGTGTACTCCCAGGCAGGACGCCCTTTGTTCTGCAGTGGGGCGATGCGCCGGCGAAGGAAATCTGAAGCAATCATCTCCACCTTCAGCCCGGCAGCCTTGAGGCGGAGTATCCTGGTGGTGGCGATGGTCAGCTTGCTGTCGTCAGGGTCCGCAGCACCCCAATCCTTGCCGCGGACCACCTTCTGCTTCCGCACCTCGCAGAACGGTAGGGGCTCCTTTTCTCGGACCCAGCACCACTTGCTGCGCCACTCATCCCATCTCTCGCGATAGAGCCCCTCTGGGTACGTCTCCTTGGTCGCCGTCCTCGGAATCCAAGCGATGCTACCGGAGAGGGCGTCGCCCTTTTGGGTGCGGGGGTAGAAGTAGTGCCGGAAAAGTGCTGTGCTCGGGATGACCCCAACGAAATTTTCGCAAAGGTGCGCGAAGACGGACATGCAAGTCACGGCATTCGGCGTGAAGTCTAGCAGCTGGAAGCCGTAAGTGATCATGATATCTACGAAGAAATCCGAGTACGGAGGGCAGAGGCCGCACCAGAAGTAATCGGCAAAGAAGGGATAATCCCCTGGCTCTGCCCTACGAGAAGCTACACTCACTTTGGTGGCTGGATGCGCCGTGGTCTCCTTCGCCCATGCGAACTGGTACCTCTTCTTCAAGGCCTTCGCATCAAGCGTCGGGGGGAAGACAGCGCGCTCCTTCCGCATCTTCACCAGCTTGCTCTCCGCGGCGGCCGCTTCCTCCGCCTTGCCCTTGCCCTTGCTCGGCTTGGGCGGCATGGTGGCTGTGGGAGTGGGCGTTGAAGACGTCGAGAGCGCGGTGGAGGCAGGCGGAGGGAGAAAAGCTCTGTTTTGGGCGCAAGGAAGAAGACGGTGGCGACGGTTCTGAGATTGAGATTGGAAAGGTGAAAGCGATGGGGGGTAAATGAGCAGCGTCTCTGCGATTCCTTTTTTATGGGGAAGGCGCGGGGCTGGCTCTTTAACCGCCCGCTTTTACTGCGCGCCCACGTCTCCCGCGTCGCGCGATTAATGCGCGTAGTGGAGGGGCGTGGTAAAAGAGATCATGATTACGGACAGTTATTCCCTGCCACGTGCACCCGTGCACTGTTTTGGGCCTAGCCCAACAGGCCTGGCATCCGTGTATGGCCTAGGCCCGGGGGCTCCTGTCGGTGTACTAAAGTATGGGCCCCTTTAGTACCCCTTACTTGTGTACGGGCAGTTGTAGCCGAACCGCGGCAGGCCTTGCCGGGGAATAGCTAGGAGCAATCTCAAGACGAAGATAGTGCTTGCCGGCGAGGAGCGAGCCGGCAAGCCAGGAACCCGGCAAGCCTTGCCGGGAAGAGACGTTCAAGTCAACGACCGGACCAGAAGGCAGAAGGCCAAAGGGGTGCGAAGGCCCGGCAAGACCCTTGCCGGCAAGGCCTCGCGGCCGGCGAGACCCGGGCCCGGCAAGCCCCGGTCCCGGCAAGCATCGGACCCGGCAAGCCCCGGGCCCGGCAAGGATTCAGCCCCGGCAAGGCTCTGCACAGTGTAGCGCTATCGCTCCTGCGCAGCGGCCAGCCTTGTCGTTTAGGGTTTGTCCTCATGGTGACGTGGCGCGATGCTGGCCACGAGATGCTTAAGCGGTGCTGATGGGATGGCTGCTTTTGCCCATCCCCTGCAAAGCTTTTCCAAGCCCGAGACGCTGAGGGACACCTCGACGGGCACCTCGCGGTGCATTTAATGAGCTTGTCCTAAGCCGTCAGGGTTAGGTATGATAACACTGTAGTGACCCTGTAGCTACTTCCCACCTCATACCTTATCCCTTACGCCACTGTGGTAGCCCCTTTGACTCATATAAAAAGGAGGCCCAAGGCATAGCTATGGGGGAGCACTTCGGAAGCTCATTCTGCATGCGTAGCTGCTACTGTAGCTCCCAGAACTTGGCCAAGAATATCCACAATAATACCATCAAAGCAGGAGTAGGGTTTTACGCATCCGTGCGGCCCGAACCTGGGTAAATTCCCCGTGTGCTGTTCGCTAGTTCTGCTCTTCGTGCAATCCTCTCCCCTTGCCGAACCGTAAAGGGATCTGCTCGATAGCGATCCCATAGGTGTTCGTTTCCCACGACACCAGCGCTAGCAGCAGCAGTAGCAGCGACGTCGGTGGGATCGCGGCCATCTGTGTATGTGTGCGCCGCCGCCGCTTGGCAGGTGGGATGATGTGCTGTGCCTGTGGCCACGGCTCGGAAGGACGCGGCCTCGAGAGGCATGATTTAGAACCATGGTTCAGCCGAACCTATGCTTCACGCCGTAGATTTAACACCCTCCTATACGTGGATTCACGTCATGCATGTCAATTCCACGAATAAGTAATTTTACCGGAGCCGGGATGTACGGTGTTGGATCCATCCTTCATCCATTTCGTCAAGATCTGTGTAGTCTCCGTCCGTATAAACTAGTAATTGCAGCTCCAGCTCTATACACTCAGTAATACAAGTGTGGGTCCCTTTGCATCCAACAGCTTTTGTCAGGGAAAAATACACTTGCATGCATGATACATATATTATCCCTCTCTCTTCCCACGCAAGACCTCTATTTAATTTCTTTGGAAAAAAATTGGATGATAAATATGCTTTGAATCTAAACTCTGTTTTTGAAATAAATTATATATTTAAATTCAGGGCGACAAGACCTTTGAAACAAGACCGGTCTTGGATATATTTTGAACAATTTGAATTTTATAGTTTTCATATTTCAGTTCTAGTTGTATTTCACAAACATCAGTTTCACACGTTGAATAAACAACATGACAAACACATTGAAATATGTTTCATGTATTTCATAAATACCAGTTTCATATATTTTAAATAATCATTTGAACATATTTGAAATAACCCATTTAACATATTTCCACACACCAAAAAAACAATTTCAGAAAAATGATTTCACTCATTTCAAAAATATCAGTTAAGAAAACAAATTTCACTCGTTCCAAAAATAGATTTCACTAATTTCAAAAAACACATTACACTCATTTCCAAAAGATATATTTCACTCATTTCAGAAACCACATTACACTCACTCAATTGAAATACTATACTACATTTCACTCGTTTTAAAAAAATTTGATTTCACTCATTAAAAAATATAGATCTGAAAACTAATTTCACTCATTTTAGAAAACACATTACTCTCAATTACATAGTTAGATTTCACTCAATTTAGAGAAACACACTACACTCACTGAATTGTAATATTATGTTTCACTCGTTTGAAAAAACTGATTTCACTCATTCCAAAAGATAGATTTCACTAGTTTCAGAAAACAAATTACACTCATTTACAAAAGATAGATTTCACTCATTTCAAAGAATATAATTCCGCCCCTTCCCAAATCAGTATTTCGCTAGTTTGAAAAAACACATTTCACTGATTTGGAAAACTGATTCACTCTTTTAAAAAATCTCTAATACTAATTTCACTTCTTATTTATGAAATATCTTGAAACGTATTTCACTCAACACAAAAATCAGTTTCAAACATTGAAATAGACAGTTTCACAGAACAATGGATATATTTCTTTTTTTTCAAGTATCTTATTTCTCACATTTCACTCAATTCAAAACGCATTACACTCACTCAATTAAAATACTATATTCCACTTGTTTCAAAAAAGTGATTACACTAATTACAAAAGATAGATTTCATTCATTTCACTAGTTTTAGAAAAACACATTCCAATCACTAAATTGAAATAACAATTTCACTTGGTTCAATGATAGATTTCACTTATTTTTAAAACTGGTTGGAAATAATCAGCTTCACATTTTTTAATAACTAGTTTCACATTTTTTAAATAACAAGTTTCACATATTTTGCACTGAAATATGTTTCATATACATGAAAAACAAATTTTTTTCCATTTCAAAAAAATTGGTTTCACTCAATTCAAAGAAGTTGTTTCACTTATTTCAGAAAACTGATTTCACTCATTTGAAACATTGAAATTTAAACATGTTTGAATGTATTCAAGATTGATCTTGTTCTAAAGGTCTTGGCGCCAGGAGTTCAAATATATAAAATGTTTCTAAAATGGAATTATAGTTTTAAAGATATGAATGAATGAAATTGCTAAAGAGAAAATAAAAGGCAGGATTTAATCTCACATGTGGATGCACCTTTACGTGAACCAGAAGAGAGAATGGATCAGGCATGCATCAAGTACTACTTTATCACTGACATGGACCTGCCATCTGATGTGACACAATGTTGAATACATCATGTTCTTTGGGAATACACTAATATACGTGGGATGTGGGCCACCAAAGCGCACGAATCACAAAGTGAACAAACGGCAGATGGTTAGCCGGTACATCCCGCCACCGGTAAAAAGGAGTTTGCGGTCAATTCCATCCAACACTTCATGCTATGCATTGTTTAACATGCAAAACATCTCCTGCCATGCATTTTTTATTCAAACATGCACCAATCCACATGAACAGTGTCCAGAAATCAATGGTGTCGAGCGTAGCTTCGGCTGAACCATGGTCCAATAAAACATTTTCGCGCGGCCTCGCATTGAAGAAGTCCTTTGCTTGGCTCGCGAGCGAGCTAGGCTGGGTGCCACAGGTTGAGGGTGTATGGATGGGAACGAGCAATGTCCCGTGTCTTATGTACAGGTTGCCTGGCTTGGCATAGGATCTGGAGCTTCATGTGGTTTAAGCTCACTCTGCTGCCGACAGAGTGGAGACAGAGAGAGTGGCACTGCCGCCATGTGCACGTGCGCACCATGGACGAAGAGCCTGCATCAGCGTTAGCCGTTAGGAACATTCTCCTCGGATCCGGGCTTGGCTTGGATCGTAAGTAAGCGGTGGATCATATGCGTGCATGGCATTTGGGATGATGTCCACTCTACTACGCATGTCGCGGAGACACCATCGAGTGAGCCGCCTACAATGCCGTTTATGCCATCATTTTTACCTTCTTATTTTGCCCACGTCATGATTGTAAGTGGGATGGGGTTTACTACTATTCTTCTTCTTCTTCTTCTTCTTCTTCTTCTTCTTCGTCTTCTTCTTCTTTTTCTTCTTCTTCTTCTTGAGGAGCATCACGCTCCCAGTTTACATTATCATCGATGAAAACGCATAATAGACAGGGGGTGGTCGACGCAAAGACATTCTTAGCGGCAACGGTAGGTACTGATAGTTTTAACACCAATGATATGCTGCCACATGTAATGAGGTAAGACCACATGCATATGCATGTCACTGTTTTTCAGTAGCCTATTTCTTGCATCTCAGATTTTTGGTCAAATCATTCGGCCCAGAGGTCAGGAAACCGTACACATGCAACATCTCTCCTCTCTCTTCATCACAAACAAATCAATAGGCTTTATTCCATCTTAACCATTTAAATATTTTATATCTTTTATACCATAATCTCGTTTTTGAAACTTCTATATATTTGTACTCCTAGCGCCAACACCTTTTGAACAAGACCGATCTTGGATACATTTCAAACACCTTTTAATTTTAACGTCGCAATCCACTTATTTCACGGTATGAAACTGCTTATTTCAAATCGGTTTCTTAAAATAAGTGAACTCGGTTAATTGAAATGAATGAAATCTGCCTCTTGAAAGGGTTCAAATGTGTTGTTTGAAAGAATTGAAATCAGTTATTTATAACGAGTGAAATTAATTGTTGGAACAGTTGATATCATTTTGTGAAACTTATCGTTTCAGTGTGTGAAACTAATTATTTAAAAAAATATGAAGCTGAAGTTTTCAAAAAAGTAGGCTCGATCCTTTAAAAAAAATATGTGAAATTATTTTTTAAAAACCAGTGAAATCAAATTTTCACTCATTGTAAGTAACTAATTTGAAAATATTATTTCGCTCGTTTAAGTGAAATCGGTTTTATTGAAATAAGTTAACTCAGTTAATTGAAATGAGTGAAATTTGTCTCTCGAAAGGGTTGAAATGTGTTGTCAGAAAGAATTGAGATCATTTTTTTAAAGACTGTTTTTTTAAATGACTAAAATTAGTTACTGTAAACAATTGTTTCGGTGTGTGAAACTTATTACTTCAAAAATACGAAACCTGTAGTTTTCAAAATAATAGATTCAGTGCCTTTTGAAGAATATATGAAATCTATTTTTCAAAATGAGTGAAATCAGTTTTCGAAACGAGTGGATTATTTTTGAACTTAGTAAAATCAGTTGTTTGAAATAAGTGAAATAAGCGACATATTTTAGTGGTTTTTTAATGAGCGGAACCTATTTTTTTTAAATGAGTGAAATTAGTGTTTTCAATATATTGCATACTCTTTGTTTATTAGAAATGAGTGAACTCTCTTTTTGGGAAGTAGCAAAATCTTTTGAATTGAGTGAAATCCATTATAAGAGTTGAGAGAAATTATTTGTTTGAAATGAATGAAATTATTATTTTTATATGACCGAAATCCGTTTTTAACTCGTTTTAAATATATTCAAGGTCGGTCATGTTTTATAGGTCTCGTCGCCATGAATTCAAATATGTAAAAAAATCGAAACATAAATTTGGTTCGAAAGTTATGAGTCGTTTTAAAATATCATAAGAGAAATAAAATTCAAGTCGGAGAGGGGGAATCTTGTCCGTATGGTTCTTTTCTCCTCTCTCTCTCTCTCTCTCTCTCACCCGACAAAAGGCTTCTATGGTGGACCCATGTCGGTGTGTATTGCAACGTATACCTGATTGACGTGAAGACCACCGACTACCGATCTATCGATAGGTACCGTTACCAGTAAACTTCTCATTTTGGGGTGGTTGATCAGAAAGGATCTAGCAAGTTTAGTTTCAAAACTCTGGCATCAACGCCACACCATCTAACTAGAACATCAAGCCCGCCAAACAATACATAACCTATACCATCTCTCTTACAACAAAGAGCATGGGGAAACAAACTAAAAAGCATCCAGAATGACCTTTAGAACAACATTCTATCATCAACCAACCTAAAATACACGACCAAATGACCAAACAAAAACAAGTGAACAAAGTTGAGAAGTTGTGCTTTCGGGCCCATATCAACATGAAATTCTCAGTGCCAACGGCACACAACGTGTCTTCCTGATGTAAACCTTAGCCGCAAACTGCAACAGTTGTTTAGCACCCCCGACTTGCGGATCGCAAAGCCCTCATCTATGTAAACAAGACCAATAGTCCAACTAATACGTAGGTTGAGTTATAACACTACTTTGATCATAAGGAAAAACATTCCTAATGCTGACATTGTTTTTGCTCTTCCAAATAGCTCAAAATACAACAATAACTCATGTTGCCACTATCCTTCTCAAACTGATAGGAAAATTCCTGATCCAAGTATAAAATTTGCTAACAAATCCTACACTCATGTTAATTCCAAAAGCACAACTAACCAACCCCATGCATATCTTGCTAGCGAGCAGTGAATAAACAAATGATGAATGGTGTCATCAGCACCACAAAAACCACGTTTCTTACTTCCTTCTAGACTCTCTCAATTCGATTATCTTTAGTTAATATACTATTTTTAAACATATGCCTGATTAAAACTTTATATTTTAAAGGAACTTTAATAAACCAAAGGGGATTTCACTTGTAAACTTTTAAGCACTAAATATGTGGATCTTAGTGTAAACTGACTAGAAGTTGTTAGAGATCATACACATCTATTTATATGTGGGATGGGGTTTACAATAGTATATAGTTAAGTGAGGGATCCAGGTGAGTTCATCGCCTTATTCATCAACTTCGAATTGAAGAATAATGAATTTTAAGGTGATGGCTGACATTTATTTCCAGCTTCTCATTTGTTTGCATTTTCTGCTAGTTTGTATCAAGCATCGTTTCAAACACTTACCGTGTAGCTTCTATTGGTTCTTCCATTACTGATGATCAATATATAGCGGCATACATCCGCGTGTTCACGAGCAAGCGGACGAATAAAAAATAAAAAATAAATATGTTATAGTAGAACCAAACGACATAGAAGTTTGTTTACCCTATGATGGTTTTCAAAATCGAAGACTAAATGCATAATTTTTTACGATTGTGGTTGATTGGGCGAGGGATGCAAGTTGGTGGTATTTTCAATTTGAGTTGTACATTCTCATGAACATTGAATATATATAAAAAAGTAATAAGAAGCACAAAGTTTCCTTCTTATTTTGTACCAGTGTAGCTATACCAAATACAACCAACATTTTATATATCGAACTTGGATGCATTTCACGAGAGTTGAGCTAACTCGTACTATTCAAGACCAAATTGTAAAGTACACACCACGATGCCAACAGATTGTTAAACTCAAGACACTTAACATATCTAGCCATGGAAGAACCAAGAAATGAGCAATGCTAAAGATTTGAAGACAAATCCCTCATAGACACTTTATACTCTAGAATTTTCCACTCACTTGCATTTGAAATAGTAAGTCATGAACTCTCAAAACCTGAAGATATTTGTTACATTTATGCTTTAGAGATCTCTGCCAAAAATATTTAAGGATGCTAAAATTAAGATTAACACATACATATATACATGTAATTCATCTAAACGGTACAATTAATCTTTGAGAACATATTTAATCAAATTAAATTCATTGAAGGGTGGTAGTTTAGAAAGGGAACGCCTACTAAATCCAATCCTATTGCAAAATATGTTTTATACCGTGTCATTGAATTTGCTAGCAGATATAGTAAAGTTGATCATACTTGGTATTTAGTAAAAACAATGTATAGCGAGAAACGATTTATATATATGTAAAAGAGTTTAATATAAAGAAGTGAGAATGTAGTCACACATGACTAAGAATGTTTCTTCTGTGATTTTCTGGCATAATATACGAAGTTGTGGAATCAAGTATGTTTTGATAGTTTGTCGGCGACATTGGTGGCACGGTCGCTGAGTCGGTCAACACCTACTCAACTATTGCAAATGTAAGTGAATGGACAATTCTAGAGTATAAAGTGTCTACGAGAAATCTGTCTTCAAATCTTTGGCATTGCTCCTTTCTTGGTTCTTCCAAAGCTAGATATGTCTAGGTGATATGTTAAGTTTAACAATCAGTTAGCATCACAGTATGGACTTTATATTTGGTCTTGAATAAACCAATTAACTCAATGGTAGTGTGTTGTCTCATCCAATGATTCCTCTCATATCATCGCACTGAATGTTGCTTTGGTTTTCATAATAACATGATGTAGGCTTGTCCATAAATGTGTACAATCGAAAAAAGTATCATCAACAACAAGCTTGTTTCGAATTTTGTAGATTGTCATATCATTATAGAAAACTAATTTTGAATTTGTAAATACCAAGACAAGTACTTCAAACAACACTATTAAGAGAAAGAAAAATCTAAATGCGTGCAATTTTTAGATCAATAAGAACGCATTGACTAAAAATGTGAGAACATTCACAGTATGAATAATTGGTAAAACATTTCATCACAAAATTCCATCATATGTAGTAGTTAAAAATTAATAATTTTATTCAATCATGCCTCTCTTAGTCAAATGATCAATCCTCTCATCACTATCACAAAAACCAAATTTCTTAATTCCTTCCCACCCTCTCCTAGTCGGATATCTTTAGTTGATATACTATAATTTTCTTCAAAATTTCAAAATATGTTCAAAATCTCAAATGATGTTCGTGTTATGAAACAATGCTGGGAACTTCAAATTTTGTTCTCATTGGAATTTGTTGAAAATTCAAGAAATCTCACCATTCTTTCAAATAATGTTCTTATTTTCAAAAAATGTTCTAGATTTTTTCAAAAAAATCAAAATTCCAAAAATATTTTAGTTTTTATTCACAAATTCGAAAAGACGTTCGTGTTTTACAAAAATGTTCACGTTTACTAAAATTGTTCTTAAGTCTTAAAGCATATTCTCGTTCTAAAATATAGTTCACAAGTTCAAACAAAGTTCGTGTTTTTAGAAAAGTTTCTGGTTTTCAGAAAATGCCAGTTAAAAAACCCGTGTTTTGAAAAAAATGTTTCGAATTTTCAAATAAAATGCATTTTCAAAAATGTCCAAGATTTCAAAAATTGTTCACAAATCCATAAAATGGCAGTTTTTTCAAATTTTGTTTGATGTTTCAAAACAATTTTTGCATTTAAAAGAATGTTCATGTTGTCAAAAATATGTTCGTGATTCGAATTTTCAAAAAACGTTCCCTTCCGTCGAATTTTTTTCACAGATTAAAAAAATGTCCAAGTTTTCCAAAAAGTTTTAGTTTTTTTAATGTTCAAAAAATGGAAAATGTCCAAGTTTCAAAAATATTGTATTTTTTTGAATAAAACGTGTTTCAAATTTCGAAACATGTTTTAGATCTGTTGTTGTTACTGATCTTATCTCACCGCATAGGTGCGATCATTCACTAGAGGGAGGATCTCGGTTCGATCCCTGTCGTGCACATAACTTCTTTTGCGGATTTGTTTCACTGATTTGAATGACATGCTAATGGACCGGTCCAGTCCGCATGCCTGTATGCGCCCAACTGTTGTTGGACGCAAAGAGCGGCATATAGGAGGTCTCTTCATTGGCGACCTAAAAAAAGTAATCGGGGAGAGCATGGTACATCTTCGTGGGTCATGCACTCGTGCTATGCGTCACTCGACTGATCTTTTAAAAAGATCGACGGGGCCACGAGCTGTTGGATTCAACACAAGGCAGCTGTCAGATTTAGCTGATGAGGTTTGGAAAGAAGGTCATGTTGTTCCTGGGTGTTTGCAACAGAGGTCACGTTAGAAACCTTTGCAATAGAGGTAACGTTGCAAAAAAAACTTTACAACAGAGGTGATGTTGCAGCATTTTGTTTTTTGTGTTCACCTTTTTGCAACATAGGTGATGTTTCGGAAGAAAGTTTTGCAACATGGATGATGTTGTAGAATTTTTTGGCGATGAACATAGTTGGGGACGAAGTGGTGGTGGTTGTCGGTGGTTGAAGGGTCTGATGGTCATGGATGGGGCTCGAGCTTAGGGCCGAACCGAGGAGGTGGCGCAGGGTCCGAGAGTCAAGGTCGTCGGCGCCAGCAACGAGGAGGCAGGAGCCGACGTGGTGGAGGGAAGGCGTTGGCCAACGACCATGGATGGTGCTGGAGCTGAGGGTGAAACAGAGGAGGAGGCATGGGAACCCAAAGTCAAGGTCGTCGTCGACAACGAGGAGGCAGGAGCCGACGTGGTGAAGGGAGGCATTGGGGGTTAGCGGCGCCCGCGCTCGACCTCGTCTGCAACCTCATCCCCTCACACGTGTAACCTTATCAATTCGTCTCAAGAGAAGATTGAGGAGGAAAAGGAAAGTGCTCCCGGTTGGCGGGCCCCACACAGGACATGCGTCGCGTGGAAGAGATGACGGGCGCGAGTGTGGTAACCGATCTGATGATAGGAAGTGTTTCCCATATATAAAAGGTTGACAACAACATATCCTTAACATGATTGAAGGACCAAGCCAAGCGTCAACTAAAACTTGACATTCTTACCTGATTATACTATTAGCCATGCTTTATGATCTAAGTTGCCTCTCGCTGCATGAAGATTGAGTGTTGGTCAGGTGAAGACTTGAACGGATCTGCGGCCTCGAGTATCCATTGGATGGCACTTGAGGCAGACGTCCAATCTGCCACCGCGTTAGTTCCAATTAATCTTTTGCAACAAGCACCATGTTTTGCTCAGTTACTTTGCAACAGAAACCTTGTTGCAGCCGTTCTAAACAGTTTCATACCTTTGTTGCACTCGTTTGGATTGTAACAAGGGTCAAGTTACCAAGTTGGACTACACGACTAGTTGTTGCGACCATCGGATTAAACTAGGATGCGACGGCCACACGGGCGGCCGAACGCTGACGGTGTTGATTTGCAACCGTTTCCCGACGATCCAAGGAAAAGTTTTTTCAGGGCCCCTAAACAAATCTATTGGGTCACCTTTATTTATTTACTATTTTTTTTGAATTGTTGGGTCTCCTCTCTTGGAGCCCCACGCAATCTATTCACCCCGGCTTGGTAATCAATCGAGCTAAGGGCATCTCCAACGCCGACCCTCAAACCTTCCGCAACCGTGCGGACAGCGGAAGCCATCGAACGTAGTCCTGTATCGTTCCGTAGAGCGGCCTGGACACATTTTCTCCCGCAAACCGGAGACAAACATGGGGGAGCTTTGCGGAAATCAGGACCGTCACTTCGCACGATTCTGACCGCCCTGGCCCACCAAAAACCCCTTCCACCTCCCACTCGCGTCACCCGCCCGACGCTAGCTGCCTGCATTCATGTCGCTGTAGAGCGGCCGCTCCCTATTGAAGAATGGACGCGGCCTTTCATTGTTGGGGAACGTTGCACTGGAAACAAAAAATTTCCTACGGTTCACCAAGATCAATCTAGGAGATGAGCATCTACGAAAGGAGATATCGGATCCACATACCCTTGTAGATCGCTAAGCGGGAAGCGTTAAGAAATGCGGTTGATGTAGTCGAACGTCTTCGCGATCCAAATCGCAAGCCGTCCCGCGATCCAATCACGATCTAGCGCCGAATGGACGGCACCTCCGCGTTCAGCACACGTACAGCTCGATGACGATCTCCGCCTCCTTGATCTTGCAAGCGAGGGCGGAGAGGTAGATGAGTTCTCCGGTAGCACAACGGCGTGGTGGCGGTGGTGGTGAACTGATCCGGCAGGGCTTCGCCGAGCTCTACCGAACCGATCTAGAGGAGAAAACTATCTAGAGGGAGAGAGGGCAGCACATGGCTTTTTCAGGTGGTGGCTGCCCTCAAAACGTCCACTATATATAGGAGGGAGGGGAGGAGGGGTGGCAACCCTAGGGGAAACCCTAGGGCTGGCCGATCGGCCTAGAGGGGGAGAGTCCAATTCCCACAAGGGAGGTGGAGGCCTAAGGGAGGAGTCCCTCCCCTCTAGCCCACCTCCCACCTACCCCCATGCGCATGGGCTTCTAGGGGGATGGCTGCCCAGCCCACCAGGGGCTGGTGTGCCACCTCTTCAGCCCATGTGGCCCCTCGGGGTGGGTGGGCCCCTTCCGGTGGACCCCCGGAACCCTTCCGACACCCCCGGTACTTTACCGGTGTCGCCCGAACTTTTTCCGGTGACAAACACGGAACTTCCTATATATCAATCTTTACCTCCGGACCATTCCAGAGCTCCTCGTGACGTCCGGGATCTCATCCGGGACTCTGAACAACCTTCGGTTACCAACATACATAACTCAACAATACCAAATCGTTACCGAACGTTAAGTGTGCAGACCCTGCGGGTTCGAGAACTATGTAGACATGACCGAGACACCTCTACGGTCAATAACCAATAGTGGGACCTGGATGCCCATATTGGCTCCTACATATTCTACGAAGATCTTTATCGGTTGAACCTCTATGTCAAGGATTCAGTTAATCCCGTACGCAGTTCCCTTTGTTTATCGGTATGTTACTTACCCGAGATTCTATCGTCGGTATCTCCATACCTAGTTCAATATCGTTACCGGCAAGTCTCTTTACTCGTTCCGTAATAGAAGATCTTGTGGCTAACTCTTTAATCACTTTTATTGCAAGCTCATCGTGATGTTGTATTACCGAGTGGGCCCTGAGATACCTCTCCGTCACACGGAGTAACAAATCCCAGTCTTGATCCATGCCAACTCAACAGACACCCTCGGAGATACCTGTAGAGCATCTTTATAGTCACCCAGTTACGTTGTGACGTTTGATACACACAAGGTACTCCTCCGATGTCAGTGAGTTACATAATCTCATGGTCATAGGAACACATACTTGACATGTAGAAAACAATAGCAATAAACTGATACGATCATATGCTACATTCGTAGTTTGGGTCTTGTCCATCACATCATTCTCCTAATGATGTGATCCCGTTATCAAATGACAACTCATGTCTATGGCTAGGAAACCACAGCCATCTTTGATCAACGAGCTAGTCCATCAGAGGCTTACTAGGGACACATTGTTGTCTATGTATCCACACATGTATTTGAGTTTCCAGTCAACACAATTATAGCATGGATAATAAACAATTATCATGAACAAGGAAATATAATAATAAACATTTTATTATTGCCTCTAGGGCATATTTCCAATAGTCTCCCACTTGCACTAGAGTCAATAATCTAGCTCACATCACTATGTGATTTACATTGTAATGAATCTAACACCCATACAGTTCTGGTGTTGATCATGTTTCCCTCGTGGAAGAGGCTTAGTCAACGGATCTGCAACATTCAGATCCGTGTGTACTTTGCAAATATTTATGTCACCCTCCTCGATGTAATCGCGGATGGAATTGAAGCGTCGCTTTATGTGTCTGGTCCTCTTGTGAAACCTTGGTTCCTTGGCTAGAGCAATGGCACCAGTGTTGTCACAGAACAGAGTCATTGGGTCCAGTGCACTGGGCACAACTCCAAGATCCGTCATGAACTGCTTCATCCAGACACCTCCCTTCGTCGCCTCCGAGGCAGCTATGTACTCCGCTTCGCATGTAGAATTAGCTACCACGCTTTGCTTGGAACTGCACCAGCTTACCGCTCCTCCATTGAGAATAAATATGTATCCAGTTTGAGACTTAGAGTCATCCGGATCATTGTCAAAGCTTGTATCGACATAACCCTTTACGACGAGATTTTGATCACCTCCATAAACGATAAACATTTCCTTAGTCCTTTTCAGGTACTTTAGGATATTCTTGACCGCCGTCCAGTGATCCACACCTGGATTACTTTGAAACCTTCCTGCCATACTAATGGCAAGGCTGACGTCTGGTCTTGTGCACAGCATAGCATACATGATAGAGCCTATGGCAGAAGCATAAGGGATGACACTCATCTTTTCTCTATCCTCTGCAGTCACTGGGCATTGAGTCTTACTCAACTTCACACCTTGTAACACAGGCAAGAACCCTTTCTTGGACTGATCCATTTTGAACTTCTTCAATACTTTATCAAGGTATGTGCTCTGTGAAACTCCTATTAACCGTCTTGATCTATCTCTATAGATCTTAATGCCTAATATGAAAGCAGCTTCTCCTAGGTCCTTCATTGAAAAACTCTTGTTCAAATATTCCTTTACGCTTTCCAATAATTCTATATTGTTTCCAATTAGCAATATGTCATCGACATATAATATTAGAAACACTATAGAGCTCCCACTCACTTTCTTGTAAATACAAGCTTATCCGTAAACTTGTATAAACCCAAACGCTTTGATCACCTCATCAAAACGCTTATTCCAACTCCGAGATGCCTACACCAGTCCATAAATGGATCGCTGGAGCTTGCAAACTTTGTCAGCTTTCTCTGGATCGACAAAACCTTCTGGTTGTATCATATACAACTCTTCCTCAAGGAAACCGTTAAGGAACGCTGTTTTGACATCCATCTACCAAATTTCATAATCGAAAAAATGCAGCTATTGCTAACATGATTCTGACGGACTTAAGCATCACTACGGGAAAGAAAGTCTCATCATAGTCAATTCCTTGAACTTGTGAAAACCCTTTGCCACAAGTCGAGCTTTATAGATGGTGACATTACCGTCCGCGTCCGTCTTCCTCTTAAAGATCCATTTATTCTGAATGGCCTTTCGCCCTTCAGGTAATACTTCCAAAGTCCACATTTTTTTTCATACATGGATCCTATCTCGGATTTCATGGCCTCTAACCATTTGTCAGAATCCGGGCCCACCATCGCTTCTCCATGCTCGTAGGTTCATCGTTGTCCAACAACATGACCTCTAAGGCAGGGTTACCGTACCATTCAGGAGCAGTACGTGCCCTTGTCGACTCACGATGTTCGACAATAACTTGATCCGAAGCTTCATGATCACTATCATTAGCTTCCTCTTCAACTGATGTAGGCTCCACAGAAAGATCTTTCTGCGCTGCGCTACTCTCTGGTTGAAGTGAAGGTTCAACAACCTCATCAAGTTCTATCTTCCTCCCACTCAATTCTTTCGAGA
The DNA here is from genome assembly GCA_039707655.1 of Elymus sibiricus. Taxonomy (NCBI): domain Eukaryota; kingdom Viridiplantae; phylum Streptophyta; class Magnoliopsida; order Poales; family Poaceae; genus Elymus; species Elymus sibiricus. Next base: position 424,054,099 of record CM077667.1, on the reverse strand, counting down.
GAAACTCTTTCTCGAGAAATGACCCATTCTTAGCGACAAACACTTTGCCTTTGGATCAGAGATAGAAGGTATACCCAACCGTCTCTTTTGGGTATCCTATGAAGACGCATTTCTCCGCTTTGGGTTCCAGCTTTTCAGGCTAAAGCTTTTTGACATAAGCATCGCATCCCCAAACTTTAAGAAACGACAACTTTGGTTTCTTGCCAAACCACAGTTCATACGGCATCGTCTCAACGGATTTAGATAGTACCCTATTTAAAGTGAATGCTGCTGTCTCTAACGCATAACCCCAAAACGATAGTGGCAAATTGGCAAGAGACATCAAAGACCGCACCATATCCAATAAGGTTCGATTACGATGTTCGGACACACCATTACGCCGTGGTGTTCCAGGTGGCGTCAACTGTGAAACAATTCCACATTGTCTTAAGTGATTGCCAAAATCATAACTCAGATATTCTCCTCCTCGACCTGATCGTAGGAATTTAATCTTCTTGTTACGATGATTCTCAACTTCACTCTGAAATTGCTTGAACTTTTCAAATGTTTCAGACTTATGTTTCAGTAAGTAAATATACCCATATCTACTTAAGTCATCGGTGAAGGTGAGAAAATAACGATATCCACCGCGCGCCTCAATGCTCATTGGACCGCACACATCAGTATGTATGATTTCCAACAAGTCACTTGCCCGTTCCATTGTTCCAGAGAACGGGCTCTTAGTCATCTTGCCCACGAGGCATGGTTCACATGTGTCAAGTGATTCAAAATCAAGTGACTCCAAAAGTCCATCAGCATGGAGTTTCTTCATGCGTTTTACACCAATATGACCTAAGCGGCAGTGCCACAAGAAAGTGGTGCTATCATTATGAACTCTACATCTTTTGGCATCAATGTTATGAACATGTGTATCATCACTATCGAGATTCAATTAGAATAAACCCCTCACAATGGGTGCATGACCATAAAATATATTACTCATATAAATAGAACAACCATTATTCTCTGATTTAAATGAGTAACCGTCTCGCAATAAAAAAGATCCAGATATAATGTTCATGGTTAACGCAGGCACTAAATAACAATTATTCCGGTTCATCACCAATCCCGATGGTAATCGAAGAGCGAGCGTGCCGACGGCGGTCACATCAACCTTGGAACCATTTCCCACGCGCATCGTCACTTCGTCCCTTGCCAGCCTCCGTCTATTTCGTAGTTCCTGTTTTGAGTTGCAAATGTGAGCAACCGAACCGGTATCAAATACCCAAGCACTACAACGAGAGTTGGTAAGGTACACATCAATAACATGCATATCATATATACCTTGTTTGGTGTTGGCCGCCTTCTTGTCGGCCAGATACTTGGGGCAATTCTGCTTCCAGTGGCCAGTACCCTTGCAATGAAAGTACTCAGTTTCGGGCTTGGGTCCAGCCTTGGGTTTCTTCACAGGAGGGGCAACTGATTTGCCACTCTTCTTGGAGTTACCCTTCTTTCCCTTGCCATTCTTCTTGAAACTAGTGGTTTTATTGACCATCAACACTTGATGCTCCTTCTGGATTTCTGACTCAGCGACTTTCAGCATCGTAAACAGCTCGACGACTGACTTGTTCATCCCTTGCATGTTATAGTTCAACACAAAGCTCTTGTAGCTAGGTGGCAGCGATTGAAGAACTCTGTCAGTGATCGCCTCCGGCGGGAGAGCAATTCCCAACTCAGCCAGATGGTTGGAATACCCAGACATTCTGAGTATGTGCTCACTGACAGACCCGTTCTCCTCCATCTTGCAAGCATAGAACTTATCGGAGGTGTCATACCTCTCGATTCGGGCATTCTTTTCAAAGATAAACTTCAACTCCTGGAACATCTCATATGCTCCATGACGTTCAAAACGCCTTTGAAGTCCCGACTCTAAGCCATACAACATAGCACACTAAACTATTGAGTAATCATCCTAACGCGACTGCCAGGCGTTCACAATGTCTGCAGACGACACTGGAGCGGGTGGCTCAACGAGCGGTGCATCAAGGACATAAGCCTTTTGGGAAGCCATGAGGATAATCCTCAGATTATGGGCCCAGTCTACAAAGTTACTTCCATCATCTTTCAGCTTGGCTTTCTCTAGGAATGCATTGAAATTCAGGGGAACTACTGCGCGAGCCATCGATCTACAACATAAATTTGCAAAGACAACTTAGACTATTGTTCAAGATAATGAGTTTTAGTTAATCATATTACTTTAAAAACTCCCACTCAAATTGGCATCCCTCCGGTCATCCGAGTGATACATGATCCAAATTCACCAACCCAAGTCCGATCATCATGTGAGATGAGGTGGTTTCAATGGTGAACATCTCCATGTTGATCATATCTACTATATGACTCATGTTCGACCTTTCGATCTCTTGTGTTCCGAGGCCATGTCTGTACATGCTAGGCTCGTCAAGTTTAACCTGAGTGTTCCGCATGTGCAACACTAGCTTGCACCCATTGTATGCGAACGTAGAGTCTATCACACCCGATCATCACGTGGTGTCTCGAAACGACGAACTTTCGCAACGGTGCACACTCGGGGAGAACACAATTTTATCTTGAAATTTTAGTGAGGGATCACCTTATAATGCTACCGTCGTGCTAAGCATAATAAGATGCATAAAAGGATTAACATCACATGCAAATCATAAGTGACATGATATGGCCATGAACTTGTGCTTTTGATCTCCATCTCCAAAGCACCGACATGATCTCCATCGTCACCAGCATGACACCATGATCTCCATCATCTTGATCTCCATCAACGTGTCGCCATGAGGTTGTCGCGCCAACTATTGCTTCTACAACTATTGCTAACTCATAGCGATAAAGTAAAGCAAATGACACAAATTAATTAAAGACAACCCTATGGCTCCTGCCGGTTGTCGTATGCATCGACATGCAAGTTGATATTAACTATTACAAAACATGATCATCTCATACATCAAATATATCACATCATGTCTTTGGCCATATCATATCACAACATACCCTGCAAAAACAAGTTAGACGTCCTCTAATTTGTTGTTGCATGTTTTACGTGGCTGCTATGGGTATCTAGCAAGAACGATTTTTACCTACGCAAAACCACAACGGTGATATACAAGTTGCTATTTCACCTTCAACAAGGACCACCTCTGTCGAATCCGATTCAACTAAAGTGGGAGAGACAGACACCCGCCAGCCATCTTATGCAGCAAACTTACATGTCAGTCGATGGAACCGGTCTCTCGTACGTGGACGAGTAAGGTTGGTCCGGGCCGCTTCATCCCACAATACCGCTGAATCACGAAAAGACTAAGGAGGGAAGCAATCTAAATATCAACACCCACAAACTCCTTTGTCTTCTACTCGTGATGCCATCTACGCAAAGACCTAGCTCTGATACCACTGTTGGGGAACGTTGCATTGGAAACGAAAATTTTCCTACGCTTCACCAAGATCAATCTAGGAGATGAGCATCTACGAGAGGAGAGATCGGATCCACATACCCTTGTAGATCGCTAAGCGGGAAGCGTTAAGAAACGCGATTAATGTAGTCAAACGTCTTCGCGATCCAAATCGCAACCCGTCCCGCGATCCAATCACGATCTAGCGCCGAACGGACGGCACCTCCGCGTTCAGCACACGTACAGCTCGATGACGATCTCTGCCTCCTTGATCTAGCAAGCGAGGGCGGAGAGGTAGATGAGTTCTCCGGCAGCAAAACGGTGTGGTGGCGGTGGTGGTGAACTGATCCGGCAGGGCTTCGCCGAGCTCAACCGAACCGATCTAGAGGAGAAAACTATCTAGAGGGAGAGAGGGCAGCACATGGCTTTTTCAGGTGGTGGCTGCCCTCAAAACCTCCACTATATATAGGAGGGATGGGAGGAGGGGTGGCAGCCCTAGGGAAAATCCTAGGGCTGGCCGATCGGCCTAGAGGGGGAGAGTCCACCTCCCACAAGGGAGGTGGAGGCCCAAGGGAGGAGTCCCTCCCCTCTAGCCCACCTCCTACCTACCCCCATGCACATGGGCTTCTAGGGGCTGGCTGCCCAGCCCACCAGGGGCTGGTGCGCCACCTCTTCAGCCCATGTGGCCCCTCGGGGTGGGTGGGCCCCTTCCGGTGGACCCCCGGAACCCTTCCGGCACCCCCGGTACGTTACCGGTGATGCCCGAACTTTTTCCGGTGACCAACACGGAACTTCCTATATATCAATCTTTACCTCCAGACCATTCCGGAGCTCCTCGTGACGTCCGGGATCTCATCCGGGACTCTGAACAACCTTCGGTCACCAACATACATAACTCAATAATACCAAATCGTTACCGAACGTTAAGTGTGCAGACCCTGCGGGTTCGAGAACTATGTAGACATGACCGAGACACCTCTACGGTCAATAACCAATAGCGGGACCTGGATGCCCATATTGGCTCCTACATATTCTACAAAGATCTTTATCGGTTGCACCTCTATGTCAAGGATTCAGTTAATCCCGTACGCAGTTCCCTTTGTTTATCGGTATGTTACTTGCCCGAGATTCGATCGTCGGTATCTCTATACCTAGTTCAATCTCGTTACCGGCAAGTCTCTTTAATCGTTCCGTAATACAATATCCCGTGGATAACTATTTAGTCACTTTGCTTGCAAGCTCATCGTGATGTTGTATTACCGAGTGGGCCCTGAGATACCTCTCCGTTACACGGAGTAACAAATCCCAGTCTTGATCCATGCCAACTCAACAGACACCCTCAGAGATACATATAGAGCATCTTTATAGTCACCCAGTTACGTTGTGACGTTTGATACACACAAGGTACTCCTCCGGTGTCAGTGAGTTACATAATCTCATGGTCATAGGAACACATACTTGGCATGCAGAAAACAATAGCAATAAACTGACACGTTCATATGCTACATTCATAGTTTGGGTCTTGTCCATCACATCATTCTCCTAACGATGTGATCCCGTTATCAAATGACAACTCATGTCTATGGCTAGGAAACCACATCCATCTTTGATCAACGAGCTAGTCCATCAGAGGCTTACTAGGGACACATTGTTGTCTATGTATCCACACAGGTATTTGAGTTTCCAGTCAACTCAATTATAGCATGGATAATAAACAATTATCATGAACAAGGAAATATAATAATAACCATTTTATTATTGTCTCTAGGGCATACTTCCAACACTCATTGGCGCCGGCATTGAAGTGTCTCGCCGACCAAGGGCGCTACCCGTGATGCGTCCCTCGTGTCTGCGCCTATTCAGTGCTGGAGACGCGTGGCTGTACAGGACGGGACGAATATCTACCACGCCCAATCAATGCGCGGTTCGTCCGTTGCCGCCATTAAGCAGGCTCGCCGGACGAGAAACCCACTCCAGCATCCCACAATTACGCCTGGCCTCACCAGAATCTGCTATTTAAGGGCGGTCACACCTGGCTATCATGACAGCACAACACATCCACTCCACATCCTCCTCCTTTCCTTGACATCTGCCATCACCGTTGGCCGGAAAGCACCGTGGGACAGTCTGTCGCAGGAGATGAAGCACGCAGTGGTCGTGCTTGCCGCCGCCTGGCCGAGCCTCCCAAGGTCTCCGATGACGAGGATGACACCCCCTTGGAGACGGGCTCCGAGGACTCCACCCCGGCTCCCGCGCCTCCTGTGCATGCCGGCTTCACCATGGAGCAGGCGCAGGCGCACTTCAACGCTGCCATGGTGGAGGTGCAGCCTGTGCCGACGCCTCTGTCGGTGTTCCAGCAGGCGCAGGAGGAACAACGATACAACCGGTCCCTCCTGGAGCAGCCCCGGCTGGCGGAGGGTTGATACGTCTCCAACGTATCTACTTTTCCAAACACTTTTGCTCTGGTTTTGACCTCTAATTTGCATGATTTGAATGAAACTAACCCGGACTAATGCTGTTTTCAGCAGAACTACCTTGGTGTTATTTTTGTGTAGAAATAAAAGTTCTCGGAATCGAACGAAACTTTTTGTGAATTATTTTTGAGAATTATAATGAATTATGGAGTGAAGACCTGCTGGAGGGGGTATGCCAGGGGGCACCACACATCAGGGCGCCGCCCCCTCGTGGCTCCTCTGACCCTTATTCCAGTCCTATAAAATCACATCTTCGGAGAAAATAATCAGAGAGAAGTTTTCATCGCGTTTCACGAGACAGAGTGACGTGGCTTGAGACTGCGTCGGTATTTCCCCAAAGAGGAAGGGATGATGTAGCACAGTGACGTTAAGTATTTCCCTCAGTTATGAAACCAAGGTATCGAACCAGTAGGAGGATCACCACCACTACGTAAACAACACCTGCACACAAAGAACAAATACTTGCAACCTGACGCGAAAGAGAGGTTGTCAATCTCTCTACGGTAAAAAGATAGATTAGGTAGTGATAGATTGGAGAGATAGATCTCTCAAGAACACAAAATAAAAAAGGGCAAATAAAAAGTGCAGCAAGGTATTTTTGGGTTTTTGGAATAATAGATCTGAAAACAAAAGCGGCAAAAAGATATATCGTAAAGCAATATGTTGGAAAAGTAGACCCGGGGGCTGTAGGTTTCACTAGTGGCTTCTCTCATGAGTATAGCTCACGGTGGGTGAACAAATTACTGTTGGGCAATTGATAGAAGATCAAATAATCATGACGATATCCAAGGCGATGATCATTATATAGGATCACGTCCAAGATTAGTAGACCGAAACGATTCTGCATGTACTACTATTACTCCACACATCGACCGCTATCCAGCATGCATCTAGTGTATTAAGTTCATGGAAAAACGGAGTAATGCAATAAGAACGGTGACATGATGTAGACAAGATCTATTCATGTAGGAATATACCCCATCTTGTTATCCTTAATAGCAACGATACATGCGTGCCTCGCTGCCCCTTCTGTTACTCGGAGAGGACACCGCAAGATCGAACCCATCACAAAGCACCTCTTCCCATGGCAAGAAAATTCGATCTAGTTGGCCTAACTAAACCAAAGATTCGAAGAAGAAATACGAGGCTATAAGTAATCATGCATATAAGAGATCAAAGAAGACTCAAATAATATTCATGGATAGAAACTGATCATGAAATCAAAATTCATCGGATCCCAACAAACACACTGCAAAAGTTTACATCAAATAGATCTCCAAGAGACCATTGTATTGAGAATCAAAAGAGAGAGAGGAAGCCATCTAGCTACTGCCTACGGACCCGTAGGTCTATGGTGGACTACTCACGCATCATCGGAGAGGAACCAATGAGGATGATGAACCCCTCCGTGATGGTGTTAGATTGGATCTCGAGGTTCTGGAACTTGCGGCGGCTGGATGTGTTTTTCATCGACTCCTTTAGGGTTTCTGGAATATTTGGGAATTTATAGGCGTCAGAGGCATTGGAGAGGGGTCCCGAGGAGGGCACAACCCATCAGGGCGCGCCCGGGGCCTCTAGCGCGCCCTGGTGGGTTGTGGTCTCCTCGACCCTCCCCTCTGGCACTTCTTTGGCGCACTGGATGTCTTCTGGCCCAAAAAAAATCTCCAAAAAGTTTCGTCGCGATTGGACTCCGTTTGGTATTGATATTCTGCGAAGTAAAAAACAAGCAAAAACAGCAACTGGCACTTTGGCACTATGTCAATAGGTTAGTCCCAAAAAATGATATAAAGTTGCTATAAAATGATTCTAAAACATCCAAGAATGATAATATAACAACATGGTATAAGCAAAAATTATAGATATGTTGGAGACTTATCAGCATCCCCAAGCTTAATTCCTACTCGTCCTCGAGTAGGTAAATGATAAAAAACATAATTTTTGATGTGGAATGCTGCCTAACATGTTCATCACATATTCTTTTCTTTTGTAGCATAGACATTTGGACTTTTAGATGGTTCAAAGCAATAGTCTAGTTTTGACATAATGACTTCAATACTCAAGCATGCCAACAAGCAACCATGTCTTTCAAAATATCAACACTAAAGAAAGTTATCCCTAGCCCATCATGCTCAATCATTGATCCATTCATGAAACACACTCAAATATTAACTACAGCCAATGCTCAAGTACGATCATAGTGCCCCCTAGTTGGTGCTTTATAAGAGAAGATGGGGGCTCAAAGTAAAAATAAAAATTGCATAAAGTAAATAGATAGGCCCTTCGTAGAGGGAAGTAGGGATTTGTAGAGGTGCCAGAGCTAAAAGTTTTAAATTGAGAGAGCAAAATATTTTGGGTGGCATACCTTTTGTGACACCCTGATTTTGGCAACTTTTTCTTTTCAAAACCATTTGGATTTTATTTGCAAATTTGGATGATTTTTCAAACTTTTCCAGTTGATTGGATCTATGATTCTTTGAATATTTTCCCAAGCAACCCAAAACTCTCCTCATCTTGCCAAAACCTTTCTACATCTCTCCTGGATCAATTTCCAATATTTAATCTTTTCCAATAAACCCTTTTCTTTATTTGGGAAATTATGTCACCACTATGGGTTGTGAAGCAACCTATAGTTTGGATGATCAATAAATTCCCAAACTTTTTCCACACCTTCTCATCATCATATAATTCCATAATCTCCAAAAATATTCCATTGCCCAATATAAAATTATGGCCAGAATAATTATTTCTTTTCTGGCCAGAATTGATCCATTGTGAAGCAACCCCATTTTTCCTATCTCAGAAAAATCCCAATAAATTCCTCAAGCTCCTAGGGATCCTATCTAGCCACAATATCCAAAAATATCATCTGGTCCAGTGCAAGTTTTCAGCAGCAAGGCTCTGACAAGATTCTGCTTATTTAAAAACTTTGTGAAGGAAGTACCAGCTAGGGGTGCGCAATTGATCTACAATATTTATGGCATGTGTGCACTACCAAATAACTTCCCTCCACCAAGTTTCATCATCAGCAGAACACCCATGTGAGTGCCACAAGCTTATCTAGATTCTGGACTAGAATGGTAGTTTACATAGGAACTACCCTCAAATCTTTTTCATATTCTCTCAAACTTTGCCAGCTTGTTGTCCTTCCAAAGTAGATCTCTCTGGACATCTCCTATGGGTTCATCTCTAGCTCACATCATCTCTAGATCCCTCTCAAGTTTGCAGCCAGGAACTGTTGCTGAAAATACCCATCAAGCCAGAGTGCACCTAGTCGAGCCAGTGGCATAGGGAGACTAGATGGTCGAGGGACTGCACTGTGGACAGGGTGCGCCAGGCGTGCGTGGCCTCCTGGTGGCCACACCCGTGGTGAGCACGGGGCTGGCATGCCAGAGCGCGCGCTCTACACGGCGCCCGCGTCAGATGTGCTCGCCCGAGCCGTCTCTCGCTGCCCCCCCTTGTCCCTTGGTGCTGACAGCGCCCCTACCGGACGCGTGGCCCCTCTCGAAGCCTCCTGGACGCCGGCGAAGGCCGCCGCCGCTTCCGGCCAAGCTCCTCCACGGGCAAAACAGTGGGCTTCAGCCACTGTGGTCGTCCGCAAGCCATTAATGGCACAGGACCCGTCCCGTCGCTCCTCTGCCCTCCTCCATCACCTTACCCCCACGCCGTGACGGCCAGCTCGCCGTCCTTGCTCCAGTGGCGTGCCCGAGCCTCGGCGCTTCGGGAGAGCTCGGCTGCCCTCGCCTCTCGCCTATTTAAGGCCCTGCCCCGCTCCTCCTAGCTCCTCACCTCACTTCGCCATCCATCAATTGCCTCCTGAGCGCCCCAGCAAGAGCCGGGAGCTTGTCTCCCTCAGCTCCGGCGAAGGCTCCGCCGTTCGAATCCTTTCTGTTGCCAGCCACCTCCACTCCTTCCTAGTCTCTCCCGAGCCCGCCATCGTGATCAGTAGGTCCCCCTGGTTCTTCTCGACTCCTTGCCCAGCTTAATCCTCGTCGGCATTGGCATCGCCGACGACCACCGTGAGCTCCACCCGCCGGAGAGGAAGGGGGCGACGCCGTCCGTCCACCTCCGGAGGAGCTACGGGTATAGGGAGAACCGCCGTTGAATGCCCGATCCGTTCCGACCATTTCCTAGCCCCGCCGCCGTCTCTAACGCTGGTGAGCGTCGCCGGTGAGCCGCCGTTCCTCCCTGCCTTCCTCTCCCTCTGTTTAAATAGACCGGGACCCCACCCGTCAGCGACCCAGGCCCGCGCCCGAAGCGTTATAAGTGGAGGCGCCCCTCCACTTTACGCCTTCGACGTGGCCGGCTGGGAGTTTTTCTATTTTCTGTTTAAATTCATTTTAATCCAGAATTTTGACCAGACTTTGACCTTGAATAACTTTTTATTTATAACTCCAATTTAGTTGATTCTTTTTGCATTGTTTTGGTATTGAACCCCTTTAATTTCTGACCAAGTTTGGTGTTTTTATCTTATCCACAGAATATCTGGTTAACAAAAATGCATTATGTGATATTTTCATTTGCATTTTGAAAATATTTTCAGAAGGAGATTGTGGTGTATTTGATGACCAAGAGTGTTTGAACAACCCAACAGAGCAAGGCAAGCCATGATACCCATTTCATGAAGCATATTCAATGGCATTGCATATTTTCATGCATTATGTTTAATTAATTGCTATAGTATAGTTCAAAGTATTTAATTTAAATGCTTAGTTGTATAATGTGTTGAACCACTATTTTGCTAAGTGAACATAGTGGTTGATCTCGAGTCACCTGTCCGGGCTTAACCGTGCAACCACATTTGCCGGTATGGGACGTCCTTGACTTGGCCTAACCGCGTGCTCTTTCACCGGTACCTCCAAAGAGGGAGGGTTATGCGCGCGTGCTACCCTGATCAGGTAGGCGGCGATAACCCTGTGAGCCCAGTTGAGTATTGTGTCGGCGTCCCCGTTTGGGACAGTTTAGTTTGGCCACGACGGTGGTAGGTGTCATGAGGACACAGGGGCCACCCAGGGCAGGCCTCCGGGGGAGGATGAATGTCGGTGGTACGATGAGAGAGTCATGGGGTCAGGCAGGTTTCGTTGAAGCAACGCTGGTCCACCCGAAGGGGATCACGAGGCCAGGTGCTTCATGTTGGGGGTAAAGTGCGCAACCTCTGCAGAGTGTAAAATCTATTCGAATAGCCGCGTCCACGATATTGGACAGCCCGTCCAGACCTCAGTAGATAGTCAACCGTAGCAGTGTTAGTAATGATGGAAGAACTCGTCTTGTGTTCGGAAGTACTCGATGGTTATGAGTATTCCGAGGGTTGTGGAACAACCCGGAAGAGAGTAAGTTGATGATCGGTAACAGTAAGTGAATTACCTCAATGATATCATGTTGATTGCTATGCTATTGTTTGCTGCATTACTTGGTTGTCGTGAGCTTGCGAGTACATTCAAAGTACTCACCTGGCGTATCATGCCAGATGCAGGAGAAGCCGAGGACGGAGGTCCCGATGGTTTGTGCTACACTAGCTAGGATGTGTCCACAGCAGTGTCCCTGTGGATGGATTTGCCGCTATATTCCGCTACGCCGTAGAAGTACTTAGTAGTTCCGAGGCCCTGCTATGTTCCATAAATAATGTGGATACTGTTATAGCACCGAGGGTGCCTTTGGCCTCGTTATCATTGTAAAATATAAGCTTGTACCCGACATCCATCAATAAAGTTCAGTTCTGTTCTATACCAAGTTGTTGTGTGTTTCCAGAAGACATGATCTCTGGGTTGGAAACACTGGTAATCCGGTTCTCTGAGCCGGGGTGCCACAACGCTTGGTATCAGAGCCGTGCTGACTGTAGGACACCCTAGTTAACCAGAGCTAGAACCACGATTAGTATAGGGCTTTTAGTGTGCATCTTGCTTGTTGCATTTGATTGCTGCATGGCATGCATCATGATTCATTGTTTTACTAACCGTTGGCACTGTGAGTGTAGATGGCACCAGTTCCATACCACTACCATTTTGAGCCTGCACCATCCACCTTTCCAGTACTGCTCCAGAACGTCTGGCTTCGACTGTTTCCCCACGGCGAAGATCCAGTGTACCAGGTGTTTCGGGAGCAGCTTGCTGAGTCAGTCTATGAGTACCACGCAGAGGCTTTCCTGATCGCGAGCTTGGACCTTGGTAGCTATTCTCGCTCTTCCAAGGGCGGAACGGCTTCTACTCCGGAGCTGGCGATCCAGTTTGCCACAATGGAGGCTCTCACCGACTTGCGCTTCCACGAGGTTGAGATGCAGACTCATCCAGGTTTCTTCCACTATCCCACCCTGTCGCCTACGACAGGGCGAGTCATTTTCGCGCCAGTTGACCCGGCGTGTGATCGTGCGACTTCTGTTTTGGCTCGTTATCTGAACGCCAGCTATCGCACGATCATATCCTTGGCTGAGGAGCTGTCTCGGGTCCTAGGGGCACTTGTAGCCGTGGCCCCAGTTCCACCTCCACCTCAGCCTATCTTTCCACCTATATATCCACCACCAGTTCCACCTCCACCCAGGTTTGAGGCTCCTTCTAGCTCTACGGTGCCGCCAGGCTTTCCGTCTGGTAGCCGCCGTGAGACCCCGGCAGAGTGGGCCTCACTCCTAGCCACTCCAGCTGCTCCGATGCTGAGGCGTCGTGCTCCTTCCACCCCGGAAGGAGAACCATCCCAGCAGCGTCGTCGTGTTTCCTTTGACCCGGAGGATGAGATCCACATCATCAGTTCCGACTCCGACTCAGGATCAGATGACGAGGAGTCTATGGTCTGGCAGTGTTCGTGCTACCAGCGCCACTAGAGTGGAGGCTTGAGTTGTTATGCATGCATCTTTGCATATGTTAACTGCCGTATGAGCAGTCTAGCATGATATCCCCCTACTAGCTTGCCATGTATGATGTTGGGTTATCTTGTATAATTATGTTGTTTGCTTTATTCGCCTTTTTCGCGTATTTTTCCTTCTGGTGTCATACCCCTGTGTTTCCCTTATTGATGTTGCTCATCGATTCGGTATTTTGCAATGGGAACAAATTTAGGATGAAGGGAAGTTGTAGCCAAGGCGGCGATGGAACCCCCGTTCGTCGATCCGCCAGACAAGCAAGACAACCACCAGAAGATTTACCACCCCCACCACCTCAAGCACCGACCACTGATCAGATTATGAGAATGTTTGAGGAGAAGAGAAACCAGGATCTTATGGAATTCCTGAAAAGTATGCAAGTTATGGTGAGTCAGAATCACAATCATAATGGAACACACTCCAAGTTGTCTGACTTCCAGCGCACCAAACCACCCAATTTTGGTCAAGCTGTGGACCCGATAGAAGCAGATGATTGGCTAAGGACTATAGAAAAGAAGCTGGATATAACCCGTTGCGAAGAATCCGACAAGGTTCCTTTTGCCACCCACTACCTGGAAGGGCCAACAGCTATCTGGTGGGACAATACAAAGGCAACATGGCCTTCTGGAGAAGACATCTCCTGGGAAAAGTTCAAGGAGCTATTCCGCAAATACCACATCCCCACTGGCATAATGAAGGTGAAGCAAAGGGAGTTCCTTGCTCTGACACAAGGAAATATGTTGGTAGCAGAGTACCTAAACAAGTTCAACCATCTGGCACGGTACTCTACCTATGATGTGGCCACCGAAGAAAGAAAGATAGATCGGTTCCTAGGAGGACTGAATCACGCCCTCTGTTGTCAGCTTTGCATGCTAGATTTTCCGGACTTCCAGACTCTGGTAAACAAGGCCTTCATAGCCGAACGGGAACATAAGTCCGGATATGATAACCACAAGCGGAAGTTTGAACCCAAGAAGGACAACCGTGAGCCGTTTGCGCAGAAGCTACGCACCTGGTAGCCAGGCTCATCTGAATATAAGCCCACCTGGAGCAGTGGCAACAACAACAAGACCGTGAGCCAGAACAAGACCTTCGGCAAACAGCCAGTGCTAGAGGACTGCCGCCGCAACAACACCTGCTTCACTTGCGGCCAAAGCGGACACTACTCCAAACAGTGCCCCGCCAACAATGGGAAGCCATCTTCCGACGTCAAGCCGTAGGTCAACACTATTGGACGCCGCCCCAATCATAACTTCAGCCACGGACGCGTCCATCATATCTCCGCTGAGGAAGCCCGCGAAGCTCCAGAAGTAGTCCTTGGTATGTTTTCTGTTAACAACATACCTGCAGTAATTTTATTTGATTCTGGGGCTTCCCATTCGTTTATTTCGCGGAGTTTTGCCATCTTGCACAAATTTTCCCCTTCGCTCTTGGACAAAATCATGGTGGTACAATCCCCTGGCTCCCTGCTCAAAACAAATCTGATATATAGAGATCTGGAAATTTCGATGCATGGAGTTAAATTTCCAGCTGCACTCATTGCCATTGAATCTTCGGGATTGGACGTGATACTGGGGATGGACTGGTTGACACCCCATCAGGTATGCATCAACTGTGCCACCAGGACAGTGACACTAGTTAACCCGGCAGGACAAACAGTCCAATTCCTTGCCAGCAAGATGATATCAAAGAAGGGAATGGCATACCAAACTACCGTCATAGATATGAACTTGATTCCGGTAGTTTGCGAATTTACGGACGTATTTCCCGAAGAATTACCCAGGATGCCACCCGACCGGGAATTGGAGTTTGCAATTGAAGTGGTTCCCGGTACCGCTCCGATTTACAAGAAATACTACCGTATGCCAGGTCTAGAGTTGGCGGAACTAAAGAAGCAATTGGATGAATTGTTGCAGAAAGGGTACATCCACCCAAGCATCTCGCCTTGGGGATCACCAGTACTCTTCGTCAAGAAGAAGGATGTCAGTCTATGAATGTGCGTAGACTATCGCCAACTGAACGAGGTCACCATCAAGAATAAGTACCCGCTCCCTTGCATTGATGACTTGTTCGACCAGTTGAACGGAGCACGGGTATTCTCCAAGATTGACCTCCAAACCGGGTATCATCAGCTAAAAATCAGAAAGGAAGACATACCCAAGACATCGTTCACCACCCGATATGGTCTGTATGAATTTACAGTCATGTCATTTGGATTGACAAATGCTCCAGCCTACTTCATGAGCATGATGAACAAAGTCTTCATGGACTTTCTGGATAAATTTGTGGTGGTGTTCATCGATGATATCCTGATATATTCCAAGGATGAAGAAGAGCATAAACAACACCTCCGTGCTGTCTTGGAAAGATTAAGAGACCACCGTCTGTATGCCAAGTTCAGTAAGTGTGAATTTTGGCTAAAAGAGGTGGGATTTCTGGGGCACATTCTGTCAGAACAAGGAGTAGCCGTCGACCCCAGCAAGGTAACTGCAGTGTTAAATTGGAAGACACCAGCCACGGTGACCGAAGTCCGTAGCTTCCTGGGATTGGCAGGCTATTACCGTCGTTTCATAGAAGGCTTCTCTAAAATAGCCAAGCCCCTGACGGAATTGCTCAAGAAGAACCAAAGGTTTATCTGGACCACGGAATGTGACAGCAGTTTCCTGGAGCTAAAGACCAGGCTCACTACAGCACCTGTCCTAGTCCTTCCAGACATACACAAGAGCTTCGACATCTACTGCAATGCTTCCAGACGTGGAATCGGCTGCGTATTGATGCAAGAAGGGAAGGTTGTAGCATATGCATCCAGACAGCTACGACCCCATGAGGAGAACTACCCCACACACGATTTGGAATTAGCAGCCGTAGTTCATGCCCTGAAGATTTGGAGGCATTACCTCATTGGACAACGTTGTGAAATATACACAGACCATAAGAGTCTCAAGTATATTTTCACCCAACCTGACCTGAATCTCAGGCAGCGAAGATGGCTTGAACTAGTCAAGGACTATGACATTGGGATAAACTATCATCCGGGAAAAGCTAATGTGGTCGCGGACGCTCTCAGCAGAAGGCAAGGCACCATGAATGCACTAATGGGAAGTATGCATCCAAGGTTACAAGAAGAATTCGCTGAGCTCAATATGGTGCTATGCGACCCAACTACCTCAGATACGTTGGAAATTATTCCCACCCTTATGGAAGAAATTAAGAAGGCCCAAGAGCCAGATGAAGGAATCAAAAAGACCAAGGAGCTGATTCCGAAAGGAAAGCCAAGTCCTTCCACGTGGATGACCAAGGCACTTTATGGTTTGAAAAACAGATATGTGTGCCCGATCAGAATAATCTGAGGCAGCAAATACTCAGAGAAGCTCATGAGTCCTCATACTCTATCTACCCGGGAGGCACAAAGATGTATCAGGATCTAAGAGAGACATTTTGGTGGCCAGGAATGCGAAGGGATATAGCATACTATGTCGCCTGTTGTGACATCTGCAACAAGGTCAAGGCGGAACACCAGAAACCCGCTGGGTTACTGCAACCTTTACCAGTTCCCCAGTGGAAGTGGGATGACATATGTATGGACTTCATTGTTGGACTACCCAAGTCAACAAGAGGCAATGATGCTATCTGGGTCATTGTGGATATACTCACAAAAGTGGCTCACTTTATTCCGGTAAAGACCACATTTAATGCAAATCAGCCTGCACAACTCTACATGTCCCGGATAGTCAGCCTTCATGGAGTACCCAAGTCTATCACCTCAGATAGAGGCTCCCTATTCACCTCAGCATTCTGGCTACGATTGCATCAAGCTCTGGGAACCATGCTGAAGCATAGCACGGCGTACCATCCACAGACAGATGGACAGACCGAACGAGTAAACCAGATACTGGAAGATATGCTTCGGTCTTGTGCCCTCACCCATGGACCCAAATGGGAAGATAGCTTACCCTATGCGGAATTCTCCTATAACAACAGCTATCAGTCAAGTTTGAAGATGTCACCGTTTGAGGCACTCTACGAACGGAAGTGCCGCACCCCATTGAATTGGTCCCAGACAGGAGATAGCCGTATCTTTGGCACGGACTTGATGCTCGAGGTCGAGAAGCAGGTCAAGGATATTCAGAAGCGTCTTCGGGCAGCCAAGCCCCGTCAGAAAAGCTACTATGACCCAAAGCACCGGGAAGTGACCTTTGAACCCGGAGAATATGCGTACCACCGAGTAACCCCCATGAAGGGAGTGAAGAGATTCCATACTCGGGGAAAGCTTGCACCGAGATATATCGGTCCATTTCTAGTGGTTGCTAGAAGAGGCAGAGTAGCATACCAGTTGGAACTACCGCCAGAATTGTCTGAAGTGCACGACGTTTTCCATATATCACAATTAAGAAAGTGCATTGCACCACCAATCAAACAAGCGGATATGAGTGAGTTAGAGCTGGCTAAAGACCTGACCTACGAAGAGAAACCTGTCAGGATCCTAGATGAAATAGAAAGAACTACCAGGAGTAAGGTGGTCAGGTTTTACAAGGTGCTATGGGAGCATCACACTGAGGAAGATGCTACATGGGAAAGAGAAGATTTCTTGAGATCTGCATATCCATACTTGTTCCCTGAGCAACCGAATCTCGAGGACGAGATTCATCCTAAGGGGGGTAGGTTTGTGACACCCTGATTTTGGCAACTTTTTCTTTTCAAAACCATTTGGATTTTATTTGCAAATTTGGATGATTTTTCAAACTTTTCCAGTTGATTGGATCTATGATTCTTTGAATATTTTCCCAAGTAACCCAAAACTCTCCTCATCTTGCCAAAACCTTTCTACATCTCTCCTGGATCAATTTCCAATATTTAATCTTTTCCAATAAACCCTTTTCTTTATTTGGGAAATTATGTCACCACTATGGGTTGTGAAGCAACCTATAGTTTGGATGATCAATAAATTCCCAAACTTTTTCCACACCTTCTCATCATCATATAATTCCATAATCTCCAAAAATATTCCATTGCCCAATATAAAATTATGGCCAGAATAATTATTTCTTTTCTGGCCAGAATTGATCCATTGTGAAGCAACCCCATTTTTCCTATCTCAGAAAAATCCCAATAAATTCCTCAAGCTCCTAGGGATCCTATCTAGCCACAATATCCAAAAATATCATCTGGTCCAGTGCAAGTTTTTAGCAGCAAGGCTCTGACAAGATTCTGCTTATTTAAAAACTTTGTGAAGGAAGTACCAGCTAGGGGTGCACAATTGATCTACAATATTTATGGCATGTGTGCACTACCAAATAACTTCCCTCCACCAAGTTTCATCATCAGCAGAACACCCATGTGAGTGCCACAAGCTTATCTAGATTCTGGACTAGAATGGTAGTTTACATAGGAACTACCCTCAAATCTTTTTCATATTCTCTCAAACTTTGCCAGCTTGTTATCCTTCCAAAGTAGATCTCTCTGGACATCTCCTATGGGTTCATCTCTAGCTCACATCATCTCTAGATCCCTCTCAAGTTTGCAGCCAGGAACTGTTGCTGAAAATACCCATCAAGCCAGAGTGCACCTAGTCGAGCCAGTGGCATAGGGAGACTAGATGGTCGAGGGACTGCACTGTGGACAGGGTGCGCCAGGCGTGCGTGGCCTCCTGGTGGCCGCACCCGTGGTGAGCACGGGGCTGGCATGCCAGAGCGCGTGCTCTACACGGCGCCCGCGTCAGATGTGCTCGCCCGAGCCGTCTCTCGCTGCCCCCCTTGTCCCTTGGTGCTGACAGCGCCCCTACCGGACGCGTGGCCCATCTCGAAGCCTCCTGGACGCTGGCGAAGGCCGCCGCCGCTTCCGTCCAAGCTCCTCCACGGGCAAAACAGTGGGCTTCAGCCACTGTGGTCGTCCGCAAGCCATTAATGGCACAGGACCCGTCCCGTCGCTCCTCTGCCCTCCTCCATCACCTCACCCCCACGCCGTGACGGCCAGCTCGCCGTCCTTGCTCTAGTGGCGTGCCCGAGCCTCGGCGCTTCGGGAGAGCTCGGCTGCCCTCGCCTCTCGCCTATTTAAGGCCCTGCCCCGCTCCTCCTAGCTCCTCACCTCACTTCGCCATCCATCAATTGCCTCCTGAGCGCCCCAGCAAGAGCCGGGAGCTTGTCTCCCTCAGCTCCGGCGAAGGCTCCGCCGTTCGAATCCTTTCTGTTGCCAGCCACCTCCACTCCTTCCTAGTCTCTCCCGAGCCCGCCATCGTGATCAGTAGGTCCCCCTGGTTCTTCTCGACTCCTTGCCCAGCTTAATCCTCGTCGGCATTGGCATCGCCGACGACCACCGTGAGCTCCACCCGCCGGAGAGGAAGGGGGCGACGCCGTCCGTCCACCTCCGGAGGAGCTACGGGTATAGGGAGAACCGCCGTTGAATGCCCGATCCGTTCCGACCATTTCCTAGCCCCGCCGCCGTCTCTAACGCCGGTGAGCGTCGCCGGTGAGCCGCCGTTCCTCCCTGCCTTCCTCTCCCTCTGTTTAAATAGACCGGGACCCCACCCGTCAGCGACCCAGGCCCGCGCCCGAAGCGTTATAAGTGGAGGCGCCCCTCCACTTTACGCCTTCGACGTGGCCGGCTGGGAGTTTTTCTATTTTCTGTTTAAATTCATTTTAATCCAGAATTTTGACCAGACTTTGACCTTGAATAACTTTTTATTTATAACTCCAATTTAGTTGATTCTTTTTGCATTGTTTTGGTATTGAACCCCTTTAATTTCTGACCAAGTTTGGTGTTTTTATCTTATCCACAGAATATCTGGTTAACAAAAATGCATTATGTGATATTTTCATTTGCATTTTGAAAATATTTTCAGAAGGAGATTGTGGTGTATTTGATGACCAAGAGTGTTTGAACAACCCAACAGAGCAAGGCAAGCCATGATACCCATTTCATGAAGCATATTCAATGGCATTGCATATTTTCATGCATTATGTTTAATTAATTGCTATAGTATAGTTCAAAGTATTTAATTTAAATGCTTAGTTGTATAATGTGTTGAACCACTATTTTGCTAAGTGAACATAGTGGTTGATCTCGAGTCACCTGTCCGGGCTTAACCGTGCAACCACATTTGCCGGTATGGGACGGCCTTGACTTGGACTAACCGCGTGCTCTTTCACCGGTACCTCCAAAGAGGGAGGGTTATGCGCGCGTGCTACCCTGATCAGGTAGGCGGCGATAACCCTGTGAGCCCAGTTGAGTATTGTGTCGGCGTCCCCGTTTGGGACAGTTTAGTTTGGCCACGACGGTGGCAGGTGTCATGAGGACACAGGGGCCACCCAGGGCAGGCCTCTGGGGATCCCTATTACCGCCGTACTCTCATGCAATGACAAGTGAATAAACACTCATCTTGAGAATAACACATCTAGCATGGAAAAATATTGGATACCCCCTACCATTTCATGAGCAGTACGAGCACACAAAAAGGTAATTTATTTTGATAATTAGAGATGGCACATACAAATTTGCTTAGAACGGCATGGAAATACCGCATATAGGTAGGTATGGTGGACTCATAAGGAAAAACTGGGTTTAAGGATTTTGGATGCACAAGTAGTATTTCTACTTAGTACAAGTGGAGGCTAGCAAATAGATTGAGAAGCAACCAACCAAGAAACGAAAATTCACATAAACGAGCATTGAGCATAACTAACACCGAATAATGCACCATAAGTAGGATGTAATTTCATTGCATAACTATTGACTTTCGTACTTGCATAGGGAATCACAAACCTTAACACCAATATTCTTACTAAAGCATAATTACTCACTAACATGACTCACATATTACTATCATCATGTCTCAAAACTATTACAAGGAATCAAGTTTAATTTGTCCAATGATCTTCATGAAAGTTTCATATATTGCCATTGCTTTTGACAAGCTCAAAAAAATTTAAGTGAAGCACATGAGCAAAGAGATTTTATCTCTCAAAATAGTATAAGTGAAGCATGAGAGGATTTCTTCAAAAGTTACTAACTCTCAAAATAATATAAGTAAAGCATGAGAGGATTTCTTCAAAATTTAATAACTCTCAAAATAATCTAAGTGAAGCATGAGAGGATTTCTTCAAAAGTTTCCAAGCACACCATGCTCAAAAAGATATAAGTGAGGCACTAGAGCAATTCTATAGCTCAAAAGGTTCAAGTGAAGCATAAAGAGCAATTCTAACAAATCTTAGCATAATTTTGGCTCTCTAAAATAGGTGTGTCCAGCAAGGATACAAGTGAAAAACTAAAAATCAAAGCAAGCAAAGACTCAAATGATACAAGACGCTCCAAGCAAAACTCATGATATGTGACGAATAAAAATATAGCTCCAAGTAAAATACCGATGGTCGTTAGAAGAAAGAGGGGATGCCACTTGGGGCATCCCCAAGCTTAGTTGCTTGTTTCTCTTTGGATATATCTTGGGGGTGCTGTAGCATTCCCAAGCTTAGGCTCTTTTCACTCCTTATTCCTTCATCCATCGTGATCTCACCCAAAACTTGAAAACTTCAATCACACCAAACTCAACAAAATCTTCGTGAGATCCGTTAGTATAATAAAGCAAATCACTACTTTAAGTACTATTGAAAACTCATTAAAATTTTATTATTGCATTATACCTACTGTATTTTAACTTTACCATGGCTCATACCCTTCAATACAACCCATAGATTCATGAAAACAAGTACACAATGCAACGAAAACAGAATCTCTCTAAAACAGAACAGTCTGTAGTAATCTGTACCCTAACCATACTTCTGTACCTCTAAAAATTATGAAAAAATAGTACAATGTAAAAATTTGTATAGCAATACTGTGTTAAAATTTCAGCTCAATATCACGTTCCAGTAAAAAATGAAAATTCGCACACGGGAGGCAAAGTTTCTGATTCAGATTCAGCATTGTTTCTACTCATCTTATGAATCATCCTAAAGGCTTTACTTGGCAGAAACACTAAATAAAACATAAAAGTACAATTATAACAGAGGCATAATTGTGTCAACACTCAAAAACAGAAAGAAAAAGATGAAAATAAATTTATTCATTGGGTTGCCTCCTAACAAGCGCTATCGTTTTACGCCCCTTGCTAGGCATAATGCATAGATTCAAGTATTGTCATCTTTGGTTTTTGCTCTATAGGATGCTATCATGATTGATTCATATGGTGGCTTAATTCTTGTTCTAGGAAAGTGTTCCATACCCTTTCTTAGTGGAAACTGAAATCTAATATTGCCTTCTTTCATATCAATCACGGCACATATAGTTCGTAAGAACGGTCTACCAAGTATAATGGGACAAGACGGATTGCAATCAATATCAAGAACAATAAAATATATGGGCACATAGTTCCTATTTGCAACAATAAGAACATCATTAATTCTTCCCAAAGGTTTTTTAATAGTAGAATCCGCCAAGTGCAAATTAAGAGAACGTTCTTCAATATTGGTGAGACCAAGCACATCACATAAAGATTTCAGAATCGTGGAAACACTAGCACCCAAATCACATAAAGCAAAACACTCATAATTTTTAATCTTGACCTTAATGGTAGGTTCCCACTCATCATGTAGTTTTCTTGGAATAGAAATATCCAACTCCAACTTTTCTTCAAAAGATTTCATCATGGCATCAACGATATGTTTAGTAAAAGCTTTATTTTGTTCATAAGCATGGGGTGAATTAAACATGGATTGCAGCAAAGAAATACATTCAATCAAAGAGAAACTATCATAATTAAAGTCTTTGCAATCCAAAATAGTGGGCACATCACTAGTTAAAATTTTGACCTCTTCAAACCCACTTTCATCAAAAAAATCATCAAGATTTTCACCCTCCAAATTATTGGGACGCCTTCTAGCTAAAGTTGACTCTACTTTAGTCCCTTTTTATCATCAATATTAATATTACTAAACAAGGAATTAATAGAAGAAACACCAATCACTTTAAGATCTTCATCATATTTCTGAAAGCAATCACTAGAAAACAATTTTTCTAAGAATTCTCTTCTAGCTCTAAGCATAGCGATTCTTTTCTTACTTTCATCCATAGACACATATAAAGCTTTAATTGATTCATAAATCTTAGGTGCAAAAGCTTTCAACTTTAGATTTTCTACATCATGAGAAATTCTATCAATGCTTCTAGACATATCATCAATCTTATTCAACTTTTCTTCTATCGTAGTATTGAAAACTTTTTGCGCATTGATAAATTCTTTAATATTACTCTCAAGATCAGAGGGGTTCCTATTATTATTGTAAGAAGAATTACCATAGGAATTACCATAATTGTTAGAGGAATTTCCAGGAAAAGACCTAGGATTAAAATTACCTCTATAAGCATTGTTATTGAAATTGTTTCGCAAGACGAAGTTCACATCTACGGGATCACTATTTTGCTCAATCAAGGTAGACAAAGGCACACCATTAAGATCAATAGGAGCATTTTTACTAGGAACCAACTTCATTAAAGCATCAACTTTTTCACTCAAGGTACTAATTTCTTCAACCGAATTAACCTTTTTACTAATCGGTGCTCTTTCAGTATGTCATTGTGAATAATTTGCCATAATATTATCTAGCAATTTAGTAGCTTCACCCAAAGTAATTTCCATAAAAGTACCACCCGCAGAGGAATCTAAAAGATTTCTAGAGACAAAATTCAATCCCGCATAATTTTTTTGAATGATCATCTAGAGATTTAAACCATGAGTAGGACAATTTCTTAGCATCAATTTCATTCTTTCCCAAGATTGTGAAACATGTTCATGCTCAAGTTGCTTAAAATTCATGATTTGTAGGGAAATAATTTTCGCGGGCGAAAATACTTAGTAATAAAAGCATCATTGCACTTATTCCAAGAATCGATACTATTGCGAGGCAAAGAAGAAAACCAAATTTTTGCACGATCCCGCAAGGAGAAAGGAAATAATTTCAACTTCACTATATCATTGTCCACATCCTTTTTATTTTGCATATCATACAATTCCACGAACGTGTTTAGATGGGACGCGGCATCCTCATTAGGAGTACCGGCAAATTGATCTTTCATGACATGATTCAACAAAGCGGCATTAATATCACAAGACTCCGCACTAGTGGCGGGAGGAGCAATAGGAGTACTAATAAAATCATTATTATTAGTATTGGAAAAATCACACAATTTGGTGTTTTCTTGAGTCATCGTGACTACGCAAACAAGATTGCTAGCAAGCAAGAGATCTGACGAGAAAAAGGCAAACGAAAAAGAGGGCGAATAAAATGGCAAATTGGGTGAAGTGGTGGAGAGGAAAACGAGAGGCAAATGGCAAATAATGTAATTGCAAGGAGACGAGATTTGTGATTAGGAACCTGGTAGATGATGATGGTGTCTCCTCGGCGCCAGAGATTGGCACGTAGAAGAGACCGCTTCACAATTTGGTGTTTTCTTGAGTCATCGTGACTACGTAAACAAGATTGCAAGCAAGCAAGAGATCTGACGAGAAAAATGCAAACGAAAAAGAGGGCGAATAAAACGGCAAATTGGGGGAAGTGGGGGGGAGGAAAACGAGAGGCAAATGGCAAATAATGTAATTGCAAGGAGATGAGATTTGTGATTAGGAACCTGGTAGATGATGATGGTGTCTCCTCGGTGCCAGAGATTGGCACGTAGAAGAGACCGCTTCCTCCCCGGCAACGGCGCTAGAAATTCCTTTGACGTGGCTTGAGACTGCGTCGGTATTTCCCCAAAGAGGAAGGGATGATGCAGCACAGCGACCGTAAATATTTCCCTCAGTTATGAAACCAAGGTATCGAACCAGTAGGAGGATCACCACCACTACGTAAACAGCACCTGCACACAAAGAACAAATACTTGCAACCCGACGCGAAAGAGAGGTTGTCAATCTCTCTACGGTAAAAAGATAGATTAGGTAGTGATAGATTGGAGAGATATATCTCTCAAGAACACAAAATAAAAAGGGCAAATAAAAAGTGCAGCAAGGTATTTTTGGGTTTTTGGAATAGTATATCTGAAAACAAAAGCGGCAAAAAGATAGATCGGAAAGCAATATATTCGAATAGTAGACCCGGGGGCCGTAGGTTTCACTAGTGGCTTCTCTCATGAGTATAGCTCACGGTGGGTGAAAAAATTACTGTTGGGCAATTGATAGAAGATCAAATAATCATGATGATATCCAAGGCGATGATCATTATATAGGCATCACGTCCAAGATTAGTAAACCGAAACGATTCTGCATCTACTACTATTACTCCACACATCGACCGCTATCGAGCATGCATCTAGTGTATTAAGTTCATGGAAAAATGGAGTAATACAATAAGAACGGTGACATGATGTAGACAAGATCTATTCATGTAGGAATAGACCCCATCTTTTTATCCTTAATAGCAACGATAAATGCGTGCCTCGCTGCCCCTTCTGTCACTGGAAGAGGACACCGCAAGATCGAACCCATCACAAAGCACCTCTTCCCATGGCAAGAAAATTCGATCTAGTTGGCCTAACTAAACCAAAGATTCGAAGAAGAAATATGAGGCTATAAGTAATCATGCATATAAGAGATCAAAGAAGACTCAAATAATATTCATGGATAGAAACTGATCATAAACTCAAAATTCATCGGATCCCAACAAACATACCGCAAAAGTTTACATCAAATAAATCTCCAAGAGACCATTGTATTGAGAATCAAAAGAGAGAGAGGAAGCCATCTAGCTACTGCCTACGGATCCGTAGGTCTATGGTGGACTACTCACGCATCATCGGAGAGGCACCAATGAGGATGATGAACCCCTCCGTGATGGTGTTAGATTGGATCTTGAGGTTCTGGAACTTGCGGCAGCTGGATGTGTTTATCGTCGCCTCCTTTAGGGTTTCTGGAATATTTGGGAATTTATAGGCGTCAGAGGCGGTGGAGAGGGGTCCCGAGGAGGGCACAACCCATCAGGGCGCGCCCGGGGCCTCTAGCGTGCCCTGGTGGGTTGTGGTCTCCTCGACCCTCCCCTCTAGCACTTCTTTGGCCCATTGGATGTCTTCTGGCCCAAAAAAAATCTCCAATAAGTTTTGTCGCGATTGGACTCTGTTTGGTATTGATATTCGGCGAAGTAAAAAACAAGCAAAAACAGCAACTAGCACTTTGGCACTATGTCAATAGGTTAGTCCCAAAAAATGATATAAAGTTGCTATAAAATGATTGTAAAACATCCAAGAATGATAATATAATAGCATGGAACAAGCAAAAAAGTATAGATACGTTGGAGACGTATCACGGAGCCGCCGCCACCTCCTGTTTGTCCTCGGGAGGGCTGATCTGGAGTCCGTTTGGGCCTCCAGAGAGGGGAAATCGTCGCCGTCGTCATCACCAACCCTTCTCCATCAACACCGCCATGATGCTCACGACCTGGAGTGAGTAATTCCTTTGTAGGCTTGCTGGACGGTGGTGGGATTTGATGAGATTGATCTTGTAATCGAGTTAAATTTGATAGAGCTTGATCCCTAGTATCCAATATGTTCTGAGATTGATGTTGCTATGACGTTGCTATGCTTAATGCTTGTCACTAGGGCCCGAGTGCCATGATTTCAGATCTGAACATATTATATTTTCTCTGAATATAAGATTGATTGGATTCTATATTGCAAGTTGTATGCACCTATTACGTGTCTTGATCCGCATACCCCTAGGTGACAATAATTGGGATTCTTTCCGGTGATTGTCGTAGTTTGAGGAGTTCATGTATTCACCATGTGTTAATGCTTTGTTCCGGTTCTCTATTAAAAGGAGGCCTTAATATCCCTTAGTTTCCAATAGGACCCCGCTACCATGGGAGGGTAGGACAAAAGATGCCATGCAAGTTCTTATCGCAAGCATGTGTGACTATATATGGAATACATGCCTACATTATATTGATGAATCGGAGCTAGTTCTTTGTCTCCCTAGTGTGTAACTGTTATATGATCAATGTCATCTAAATCATTATCCATCATCGATGCACATGCCTACGCTTTACATATATTGCATTTTGCTAAGTTACTATTACTTTTGCTACTGTCACAACTGCTACAAAATTGCTGCTGTCACTACTACTGTTACTCTTGCTGCTACTATTTGTCGTGGTACTAAACCTTTGCTGTAGAGAGATATCCTAGGTGCGGTTGAATTGACAACTCAACTGTCAAGGCCAATAAATATTCTTTGGCTCCCCTTGTGTCGAATCAATAAATTAGGGTGAAATACTACCCGTGAAGACTATCGCGATCCTCTATACTTGTGGGTTATCAAGACCTTTTTCTGGCGCCGTTGCCGGGGAGCATAGCTCTATTTATTGTGTTAACTTGATGATATTGATACTCGTGATCTGCGTTGGGTTTTCCGTGAAGAGGAATGGGTAATCGCAGCACAAAGTGGGTAAGTATTTCCCTCAGTTATGAAACCAAGCTTTATCGAACCAATAGGAATACCAATCATCAACCGTCTTCAGCGGGTGCACACAAAAGAACAAACAACTTGCACCCAACATCGGCAAGAAGGTTGTCAATCCCCTCGATCTCGTTATTTGCAAGCAAGTGAGTTGTGTAGATAATTGTAGATAATAGTAAAGCGCAAAATAAAATAAAAGGTAATAAATAACAGCAAGGTAATGATAGCGTTTGTGAATTTATAAGTGAATAGATCTGGGGGCCGTAGAGTTCTCTAGTGGCATCTCTCATAAGAAAAGCATACAGTGGGTAAACAAATTACTGTTGGGCAATTGATAGAAAAGCGAATAATTATGCGATGTTCACGGCAATGATCAGGTGTATATAGGCATCACGTCCATAAGCAAATAGACCGACTCCTGCCTGCACCTACTACTATTACTCCACTTCAAGAGCACTTCTATGCTTGCCTCTCTACGTATTAAGTTCATGACAAACGGAGTAATGCTTGGAGAACGATGACATGATGTAGACAAAGTAAACTCAACTAATATGAATAAACCCCATCGTTTTATCCTTAGTAGCAACAACACAAATATGCAACTTGTCCCCTTCTGTCACTGGGATATAGAAACTCGTCAGGTTGAACCTACTACAACGCACCACTCCCACCGAAGAAATATTAATCCAGTTGGCCAAACTATCTCAATAGATCGAAGAGAATTACGAAGCTATGATGATCATGCAAATAAGAATCATAGTAATCAAGTTTGACTAAAATACTTTTCATGAATAATCGGAACATAAACTCACAATTCATCGGATCCCAACAAACACACCATACAAAGGGATTACATCGGATATATCAAGGCAAAGATGCGATGAACATTGTATTGAAGATCGAGAGAATGAGATTGCCATCTAGGTACTACCTACGTACCCGTAGGTCTGCGGTGAACTACTCACACATCATGGTGAGGGCAGCAAGGTTGATGAAGAGGCACTCCGTGATAGATATCCCCTCCGGCAGGGTGCCGGAATGGAGGTGTAGATGGCCTTTCGTCGGAACAGAGGCTTGCGGCGGCGGAAATAGTGTTTCGGGAGCGCTTCTGGTGTTTTAGGGTAGATGTGAATTTATATTCCAGAGAACGACGTCAGGGGATGCTCCAGGGGGGCACCACATATCTTCGACCCCCCTAGGGGGTGCGGCTGGATTTGTGGTGGGCCCCTGGTGCATCTCCTGGCCCTCCTCCGAAGGTTCTAGGTCTTGTATTGGTCCAAAAAAATCACCAAAAAGTTTCATGGCAATTGGACTCCGTTTGGTATTGTAACTCTGAAAAGGCAAAAACACGCAGAAAACATGAACTGACACTGGGCACTGGGTCAATAGGTTAGTGCTCAAAAATATTATAAATTGTTAAATAAATACCCAAAAAGTATCCTACAACAATAATATATCAGCATGGAACAATAAAAAAATTTAGATACGTTGGAGACGTATCAGCATCCCCAAGCTTAATTCCTGCTCGTCCTTGAGTAGGTAAATGATAAAAACAGAATTTTTGATTTGACATGCTACCCATTATGTAATCTTTGGTATGTATGCTCATTGAGAAATGATGAATTAACAAACAGCAACATAGTAATATTTATAAGTATAAGAAACAAAATCATTAATTTTTCAAAGTATACGATCCTAAAAGAATGTTTTACCCCTATTCATCTTATTATATTAGCAAGGCATGACTCCGTCTTCACCACCTAGATACAAATGTTAAGCATCACGATGTCCATGTCAGGCAATTGGATCGTAGTTTTTCAATATGCATCAACTTTTTATTCTTCACGCAATACATGAGCGTGAACCATTGTACATGGCATATAGGTGGAATAGAATATGGTGGTAGGTATCAAAGGAGTAAAAACTAGAGAAGATAGTCTCGCATCAACTAGGCGTACCAACGAGCTATGGAGATGCTCATCGATAGATATCAATGCGAGGAGTAGGGATTGCCATGCAAATGATGCATTAGAGCTATAAGTGTATGAAAGCTCAACGGAAGCTAAATGGGGTGTGCATCAAACTTGCTTGCTCATGAAGACCACGGGCATTTGAGGAAGCCCGTCATAGGAATATACAAGCCAAGTTTATTATATGAAAAGGTAATTCCCACTAGCATATGGAAGTGTCAACATAGGAGACTCTCTATATGAAGAACATAGTGCCACTCTGAGGCACAAGTGTGGTAAAGGATAGTAGCAAAGTCCCTTCTCTCTTTTCTCTCATTTTTTTTATTTTTTTATGGTGGGTTTTTCTCTTTTTTTTTTGCCTCCCCCATTTTCTCTTTTTTTATATGGTGGGCTCATTTGGCCTCCCCCATTTTTATTTTATTTTTCGTCCGGAGTCTCATCCCGACTTGTGGGGTAATCATAGTCTCCATCATCCTTTCCTCACCGGGACAATGCTTTAATAATGATGATCATCACACTTTTATTTACTTACAACTCAACATGAAGAACTGATAGGAAGATATGACTCTGTATGAATGCCTCGGTAGTGTACCAGGATGTGCAATGATCTAGCGTGACATGTATCAAAAATATGAAGAACGGTGGCTTTGCCACAAATACTATGTCAGCTCTATACGATCATGCAAAGCATTATGATGATGAACGAACTAGTCATATGAAGTGACGATGGAATTTGCATGGCAATATATCTCGGAATGGCTATGGAAATGCCATAATAGGTAGGTATGGTGGTTGTTTTGAGGAAGATATAATGAGTCTTGTGTGCAATAGAGCCTATCATGTCACGGGGTTTGGATGCACCTGCGAATATTTGCACCGATCCTCGAGGTGAGAATGGGCTATGCACGGTACCGAAGAGGCTAGCAAATATGAGAAGGCGAAGATGCGTATGTCCATGGTGTCACATTAGTCATAAAGAACTCACATACTTATTGCAAAGTTTTATTAGTTTTATCACAAATCAAAGTACTCCTCGCATGCCCCGAGGGAGGAGGTTCGTAGGAGTTAACCATCGCGCGCCCCTGACTCAAAACAACACTAGGATTTCAACGAGGAATATAAATGCTCAGACATCATCACCATGCCTCTTAAATTTTTAAATGAATAACAAGTTAACACCACTTAATGTCGACACTTCTACGAATCAAATTTTTTGGACTCACACCTTTTTCATATTACTACATCAATGTCATTAACCCACAACTTCTCTATATGTGCTACACGATGGTTTTGATTATCATTCATTGAATACCTAATATTATTGGACTATTCTTATGACCCATGCCAATTACCGTACCTATTACTCAGCTCTCAAACAAATATAAGTGAAGAACGAGAGCATATTATTTCTATAAAATCTACATGCCACCGTGCTAAAAAAGATATAAGTGAAGTACTAGAGCAAATGCCTAGCTCAAAAGATATAAGTGAAGCACATAGAGAATTCTAGCAAATTATCATGAAGGTGTGTCTCTCTAAAATAGGTGTGTCCAGCAAATGATGATTGTGACAAACTGAAAGTAAAACAAACAAAAGCAAACGACGCTCCAAGCAAAACACATATCGTGTGATGAATAAAAATATAGCTCCAAGTGACATACCGGTGGATTGAGATGAAAGAGGGGATGCCTTCCGGGGCATCCCCAAGCTTAGATGCTTGAGGATCCTTAGAATTATACTTGGGGTGCCTTGGTCATACCCAATCTTGGGCTCTTGCTTCTCCTTATTCCGTAGTACATCGTGATCACACCCAAAACTTGAAAACTTCAATCACACAAAACTCAACAAAACTTCGTGAAATCCGTTAGTATAAGAAACATATTGCATACTTGAGGTACTGTGATAAATTGATTCAAATTCATTTTTGCATAATAGGTACTGTATTCTAACTTCCCCATGGATTACACCCCCCTGATATAGTCCATGACATAATCAAAACAAGCAAACTATGCAAGCAAAACAGAATCTGTTTAAAACCGAACAGTCTGTAGAAATCTGTCAAGATCCCATACTTATGTAACTCCAAACATTCTGAAAAATTAGGACAACGTAAAGAATTTGTATAGCAACACTTTGTTATAATTTCAGATCATTATCACGCTCCAGTAAAAAATGAAAATTCCTGCACTGGAGTCAAAGTTTCTGTTTCAGATTCAGCATCGTTTCTACTCATGTTGTGAGTCATCCCAAAGGCTTTTCTTGGCACAAACACTAATTAAAACATAAAAACACAATCATTACAGAGGCAACAATCATGTTATCACACAAAAACAGAAAGTAAAAAACAAAATAAAGATACATATTGGGTTTCCTCCCAACAAGCGCTATTGTTTTATGCCCCTAGCTAGGCATAATGCATAGTTTCAAGTGTTGTAGTAATCATGAAGACGGTCCATCATGCTAAAATCATATTCCTTTCTTTCAGTAGCAAGCTTCCTAATAGGTAAACGAAAATAATTGAAGGGACTATACTTCACAACACAAGGGTCCGAGAGGTCTATTTCGGAAGGAATAGGTGGTTCCTCCTTTGGTTTCTCATAGGTGATGGCTATCTCCTCATTGTATAAGTATCGATAAAGATATTTCCTCAATGCTCTCTCAAGTTTATAACCCATTCCAAGTTTTGGTATAGCAAATTGATCATTGTGTTCAGAAATTTTATCAACTAGTACATTTGGTGGAACCTTCTTTCTAAGATTTCCATCATAAGCAACATAATCCGTAGACTTCAATTTCCTCATAACTTCTAACTCATAAAGGATTACTTCTATTGGTGGACACTCACAATTAATCCTATAATGAGCAAATATATTTCTAGCTTATTGTATGATAATGTCAAATTCTTGAACAAGAAAAATAGTAGCTAGACGTTTAGTAGAAGCTTCCTCAATATTAGAGAATTCTAGGAATAACCATTGTATGAAAGGATGCATATGAACAAATTGTCTTTCCAATTGTGTTATGAGCAAAGATATAGCATCCGCATAACTTGTAGTTCTAGTGACAATGGTACCTCCTATCAATGGCCATGATCCCGCACAAGTGAAAAAAAATCTTGAATAACACTTTTTCCAATAATATTCCCACTACCTATGCGGAGTTTCTTAGTTTGCATAATAGGTTCACTTTTAGAAGGATCATCATCCGCAAGGTTATCAAGTTTTTCCTTAGCAACTTTATCAAAATTTCTTTTAGCATTATTAGCTTAAGGTGAAGTTGTAAGCTCAAGGACTTCCGCACAAGAGTCGGAGACACCACTAATCTCAAAATCAGACATGATAGGAACTCAAGCAAACTAGCAAGTAAAGCAAACTAGAAGCAAACTAGTAACTAGCAAAGGTAAATATTTTGCATTTTTTATTTTTATGAGACAAACTAAATATAACAGCAAATAAAAAGAAGAACAAGTGAATGAAATTTTGTGCGAAGTTACTTGATAGTTAGTGATGGTATTCCCCGGCAACGGCGCCAGAAATCCTTCCTGATACTCGTGCTCTGCATTGGGTTTTTCGTGAAGGGGAACGGGTAATCGCAGCACAAAGTGGGTAAGTATTTCCCTCAGTTATGAAAAATAAAATAAAAGGTAATAAATAACAGCAAGGTAATGATAGCGTTTGTGGATGTACAAGTGAATAGACCCAGGGGCCATAGAGTTCTCTAGTGGCATCTCTCATAAGCAAAGCATACGGTGGGTAAACAAATTACTGTTGGGCAATTGATAGAAAAGCGAATAATTATGTGATGTTCACGACAATGATCATATGTATATAGGCATCATGTCCATAAGCAAATAAGCCGACGCCTACCTGCACCTACTACTATTACTCCACTTCAAGGGCGCTTCTATGCTTGCCTCTCTACGTATTAAGTTCATGACAAACGGAGTAATGCTTGAAGAACGATGACATGATGTAGACAAAGTAAACTCAACTAATATGAATAACCCCATCGTTTTATCCTTAGTAGCAACAACACAAAGACGCAACTTTTCCCCTTCTGTCACTGGGATATAGAAACTCATCAGGTTGAACCTACTACAACGCACCACTCCCACCGAAGAAATATCATTCTAGTTGGTCAAACTATCTCAATAGATCGGAGAGCATTATGAAGCTATGATGATCATGCAAATAAGAATCATAGTAATCAGGTTTGACTCAAATACTTTCCATGAATAATCTGAACATAAACTCACAATTCATCGGATCCCAACAAACACACCATACAAAGGTATTACATCGGATAGATCAAGGCAAAGATGCGATGAACATTGTATTGAAGATCGAGAGAGAGAGAGAGAGAGAGAGAGAGAGAGAGAGGGAGAGAGAGATTGCCATCTAGGTACTACCTATGGACCCGTAGGTCTGCGGTGAACTACTCACACATCATGGTGAGGGCAGCAAGGTTGATGAAGAGGCCCTCCGTGATCGATCTCCCCTCTGGCAGGGTGCCGGAACAGAGGTGTAGATGGCCTCCCGTCGGAACAGAGGCTTGCAGCGGCGGAAAAAGTGTTTCGGGAGCGCTTCTGGTGTTTTTAGGATGGATGTGAATTTATAGGCCAGAGAACGACGTCGGGGGACGCTCCAGGGGGCCACCACATATCTGGCCGCGCTCCCCTAAGGGGGCGCGGCCAGATATGTGGTGGCCCCCTGGTGCATCTCCTGGGCCTCCTCCGAAGCTTCTAGGTCTTGTATTGGTCCAAAAAAATCACCAAAAAGTTTCGTGGCAATTGGAATCCGTTTGGATTGTAACTCTGAAAAGGCAAAAACACATAGAAAACATGAACTGGCACTGGGCACTGGGTCAATAGGTTATTGCTCAAAAATATTACAAATTGGTAAATGAATACCCAAAAAATATCCTAGAATGATAATATATCATCATGGAACAATCAAAAATTATAAATACATTGGAGACGTATCAGATATCCAGTTGCTACTATGAAGAATCTGAAGGATACTCGAACTAAGATCGTCCCCTCTCGCACGAGAGGAGGTAAGGAACCGCCATCTAGCTCTGCTTTTGATTCACCTACTGTTTTGAATCAGCTTGTTACACCACCACGTGTTGATCATCCTGATATGTCACATGAACTTGATGATGCTACCTATGAAATTAATGATGATACTATTGCTACATATGTTGAATCTGAAAATGTGCCACTGAATGAATTACTTGATGCTCATCTTGCTAAAGTTAGAGAACTTGGAAATGTCGAAACTGATGAGGACTTTAAATCACCTGTTACACCTCGCTCTCCTATTAGATATGAATTGCCTCATGTGCCTGAAGGTTATGTCATGGATAAGGAAACAACTAGTGATTTCTTTGCTTGTGAAAATAGATATGATTTGAAAAAACTACTATGGAAACTGAAAGAAAAATCTATGATGGAGAAAAACAAATATGATCCTAAATTTGCTACTTCTCCTATATTTGTTATTGATAAGGATTATGAATTCTTTGTTGACCCTGAGTTAATTCCTATAGTAGAATCTGATCCTTTCCATGGTTATGAAAATGAAAATGTCGCCGAACACCTTATGAAACTGAATGATATTGCTGCTCTGTTTACCAGTGATGAAAAGATACGCTACTATTATATCCATAAGCTTTTTCCTTTCTCGCTAAAAGGCGAGGCCAAGGAATGGTTTCTTTCTCTTGCTCCTGGTTGTATGCGTAGTCCCCAGGGTATGCTCCATTATTTTTCTGCAAAATATTTTCCTGCTCATAAGAAACAAGCTGCCTTACAGAAAATATTTAACTTTGTGCAAATTGAAGAAGAGAATCTCCCTCAAGCTTGGGGAGGCTTCTCCGGGTACTTAGAGCTTTGCCTGATTGTCCTCTTAAGAAAAATGAAATTCTCGACATCTTTTATAATGGACTAACCGATGCTTCTAGGGGCTTCCTAGATAGTTGTGCTGGTTGTGTTTTCAGGGAAAGAAGTGTTAGCAAACTGAAGAATTATTGAATAACATATTGCAAAATGTCGATGATTGGACACTTCCTGAACCACCTTCAGAACCTATTCAAAAGAAGAGAGGTATTCTATTCCTCAACCCTGAAGATATGCAAGAAGCCAAAAGATCTATGAAGGAGAAAGGTATTAAAATTGAAGATATCAAGAAATTACCACCTATTGGAAAAAATACATGGACTTGATAACCCGACACAGGTAGTAGAGGTAAACCCTCTCCGCTCCTTTACTGAAAATGATATACCTTACAATAAGACTCCTGAACAATGCATGGATGAATATGACAATTATATTGTCAAGCAAGAACACTTTAATAACTACGTTAAAGATCAATTGAGGCGTAATGCTATGATGATAGACCGTTTAAGTGACTTGATGTTTAGAATTGCTTCTATGGTTCACACCCAACTAGACCAAGTTGCTAAGTCACAAAATGATTGGCTTGCTGAAATAAATAATAATATGAATGATCATGCTGTTAGAGTAATGACTAGGGGAGGTCGTATGAACCAAGAACCTCTCTACCCAGAAGGTCATCCTAAAAGAATAGAACAGGATTCCCAGAGAATTAATGTTGATGCACCTAGTTCCTCTAATAAGAAAAAGAAGAAAAAAAATGATAGGAATTTGCATACTTTTAGTGAACCTGTTATATAAACACCTACTGAGAAACATAATGATGTTTCTATTTCTGATGCTGAGACACAATCTGGTAGTGAACATGCACCTAGTGACAATGAAAAGGAGGATAATAATGTGCAAGTAGATGCTCCACCAGATAGTAGTAAAGAACATGATGATGATGTGGAAATAGAACCTGCTGAGGATCTTGATAACCCACCTCCTAAAAATAAACGCTATGATAAGAGAGACCTTGTTGCTAGAAAACGTGGAAGGGAAAGAGAGCCATGGGTACAAAAACCCATGCCATTCCCTCGTAAGCCTTCTAAGAATAAGGATGATGAAGATTTTGAACGCTTTGCTAAAATGATTTGACCCGTCTTTTTGCGCACTCGCTTGACCGATATATTGAAAATGCCTCCGTATGCTAAGTATATGAAGGATATTATTACCAACAAAAGAAAGATTCCTGAAACTGAAATTGCTACTATGGTTGCTAATTATTCTTGTGATGGAGGAATACCTAAGAATCTAGGAGATCCTGGCATACCCACAATACCTTGCTCCATTAAAAGAAACTATGTTAAAACTGCTTTATGTGATTTAGGAGCCGGTGTTAGTGTTATGCCTTTCTCCCTTTATAAAAGACTTGATTTGAGTAACCTTACACCTACTGAGATATTTTTGCAAATGGCTGATAAGTCCACCGCTTTACCTATTGGAATTTGCGAGGACGTTCCTGTTGTGGTTGCAAATGTTACTATCTTGACAGACTTTGTTATTCTTGATATGCCCGACGACGACAATATGTCGATCATCCTTGGTAGACCATTCTTAAATACTGCAGGGGCTGTTATTGATTGCAATAAAAGCAAGGTTACCTTTCATGTCAATGGCAAGCAATATACCGTGCATTTTCCGAAGAAGCAAACTTTGGTTAATAACATTAATGTCATTGAGCCTACTCCCACGGTTATCATTGGAAGTTTTGCAATTCCTCTACCTACTGTAAGGAAGAGATATTATAAACTTATTGTTCGGGATATGTAAATCCCCATTAAGGTAACCTAGTGACATACGAGAGTTCTTCGGTTTCATGTTAACCGGAAGCGGTTGTTAATAAGACTTGATCAACCTTATTAATGAATCCTTTTCGGAAGGTATGTGATTGATGAATTTAATATTCACAACTCTCTGTATAAAAAGTTTATCCTCTGTTATTTTCAGTTTGAATAAAATAAATTAGCTTGGTTTTTCCATTTTTCTATTTTCCCGTGCGTAGAAAAATGCCCAAAAATAAAAAGTTTCAGAATGCCACAACATTTTAACATGATTTTTTCTAGAATAAATGAAAAACATTGGCATAAAAATAAGAGCAGGGGGCTCCACCTGTGTGGCACCACACATCAGAGCGCGCCCCCCAAGGTCGCGCCCTGATGGCTTGTGGGGCCCACAAGGCCCCCTGCCTTATCCCTTCGTCCCATACTCTCTCCTACCTCCAGCAAAAAAATTCTAGCCATCTCTCTCCCGTGTTCTTCACCCAGAAAGTGAAATTTTCGATCTCTTTGCTCAGAACTCCATTTCCGAAACTGTTTTGAGGAATTGTTCCTTGGTATATGACTCCTCCATTACTCCAATTAGTTTTTGTTTTAGTGGTTTACATTTTGCATAATGTGCTGCACTTGGTGCTACAGAAAATGAGCTTGCATGTTGAATTCTTTGAGTTCTAACTAATATGAATGCTTGATATGGCCTCTAGGCATCCATATGAGTAGTTGCTATCAATCTTGCAAAGTTTTATTGACATGAATTTGTGGCTCAAAATTTTCAGAAATTTGTTCTTGGGAAGATGAGTTTCTTTAGGAGGAGATCCTTAAGAGGACTCACATCGGGTGAGTCAACTAGCGGGAAATCAGTACGACAAGCTTACATCGAGACTCGAGATAACCAGATAGTCATGGCTCTAGAAGATTTCTCTATTGCTTGCAAACTTCCACTTTGGGGCTCAACTGAGAAACCTTCAAAAACTTATTATGATATGTTTCTCAAGAGTCTATGTGTTGGAGAAGATAGGGGGTAAAACAGGCAAGAATTAAAAGTATACAGTTTCCCTCTATTCGTTGCTTTGCACTGTTTAATGGGAAATGCGTAGTAGGGAAACAAGATTGCAGTGCTTTATGTGCCCCTGATTTAAGTCTTATTCACACTGCTGTAACTGGTGAACAAGACTATAACCTTGGTGCAATTGTTGCCCGAAAGCTGAACTCTAATTCTAGCAACGGTGATTTGTATGAAGGAATTTATGCCTCCCGCGTAGCTGCAAACCTGGGAGTGTCGCCTCAACCTAATGATCATATCCTGCCTGAAAGATATTTAGACTTTGATGCTATGCGTTATCATGAGTTTATTGTAAACCGCGCTAGGGGTTATGAATATAACTTAATATTTGGTAAATATACGCTTGTATCTGTCACTTTGCCTGCACCTGACCTCTTTGATTTTCAGGCTCGACAAAGTTATTATATCCCCGAGGAGGAAGTGTGGGAATACAAAGCTGCAATGGAGGTGATACTTGTGATCTGCGTTGGGTTTTCCGTGAAGAGGAACGGGTAATTGCAGCACAAAGCGGGTAAGTATTTCCCTCAGTTTTGAAACCAAGGTTTATCGAACCAATAGGAATATCAATGCTCAACCGTCTTCAGCGGGTGCACACAAATGAACAAACAACTTGCACCCAACGCGGGCAAGAGGGTTGTCAATCCCCTTGATCTCGTTATTGGCAAGCAAATGAGTTGTGTAGATAATTGTTGATAAATATAAATTGCAAAATAAATAAAAAGTAAATAAAGGCAACAAGGTAAATATAGTATTTGCGAATATATATAAGTGAATAGACCCGGGGGCCATAGTGTTCCCTAGCGACATCTCTCATGTAGGCAACATACGGTGCGTAAACAAATTACCGTTGGGCAATTGACAGAAAAGCGGATAGTTATGCGATGTTCACGGCAATGATCATGTATATATAAGCATCACGTCCATAAGAAAATAGGCTGACTCCTGCTTGCACCTATTACTATTACTCGACTCATCGACCGCTATCCAGCATGCATCTAGAGTATTAAGTAAAACAGAGTAATGCTTGGAGAACGATGACATGATGTAGACAAAGTAAACTCAAACAATATGAATGAACCCCATTGTTTTATCCTTAGTAGCAACAACACAAAGACGCATCTTGTCCCCTACTTTGTCACTGGGATATAGAAACCCACCAGGTTGAACCTACCACAACGCACCACTCCCACCGATGAAATATAAATCTACTTGGCCAAAGCATATCAATAGATCGAAGAGCATTAGGAAGCTATAATGATCATGCACATAAGAGATAATATAATTCAAAGGCATCTCAAATACTTTTCATGAATAATCTGAACATAACCCACAATTCATCGGATCCCAACAAACACACCGCACAATAGGATTACATCGGATAGATCAAAGCAAAGATGCGATGATCATTGTATTGAAGATCATAAGAAAGAGATTGCCATCTCGGTACTAGCTATGGACCCGTAGGTCTGTGGTGAACTACTCACACATCATCATGAGGGAAGCAAGGTTGATGAAGAGGCCCTCCGTGATTGACCCCCCCTCCGCCAGGGTGCCAGAACGGAGCTCCAGATGGCCTCGTGACGGAATATAGACTTGCGATGGCGGAAAAAGGGTTTCGGGACTGACTCCAGGGTTTTCCGAATAATAGAGAATGTATTGGCCAAAGAGGGACATCGGGAGGTGCCCGAGGGGGCCACCACATATCAGGGCGCGCCCTGATGTGTGGTGGGGTCCTCGTGCGCCTCCCGGCTTCCTTCCGAAGCTTCTAGGTCTTCCTATAGTCCAGAAAAAATCATCAAAAAGTTTCGTGGCAATTGGACTTCGTTTGGTACAGTAAACATGCAAAGGCAAAAACACGCAGGAAACAACAACTGGCACTGGGCACTGGGTCAATAGGTTAGTGCTCAAAAATATTATAAATTTTTAAATAATGACCCAAAAAGTATCCTAGAATGATAATATATCAGCATGGAACAATAAAAAATTATAGATACGTTGGAGACGTATCAAGCGTACCCAAGCTTAATTCCTGCTCGTCCTCGAGTAGGTAAATGATAAAAACTGAATTTTTGATGTGACATGCTATCCCCTATGTAATCTTATTCAGGTATGCTCATTGATAAAAGATGAATCAACAAATATTAACATAGCAATATTCAAAGTGTAAGAAACAAAATTGTTAATTCCTAAAAGTATAAGATTCTTATGAAATGTTTACCCCCCCTCCCCATTCATCTTATTGTATTAGCAAGGCATGGCTCCATCTTCACCACATTAATACAAATGTTAAGCACCACGGTGTCCAAGTCAGGCAATTGGTTCGTACTTTTTAAATATGCATCAACTTTTTATTCTTCACGCAATACATGAGCGTCAGCCATTGGACATAGCATTTAGGTGGAATAGAGTATGGTGGTAGATATCAAAGGCGTAGGAAGTGGAGAAGATAGTCTCACATCAACTAGGCATACCGACGGGCCATGGAGATGCCCATTGATAGATGTCAATGCAAGTAGTAGGGATTGCCATGCAAATGATGCACTAGAGCTATAAGTGTATGAAAGCTCAAATGAAGCTAAGTGGGTGTGCATCCAACTTGCTTGCTCATGAAGACCTCGGGCATTTGAGGAAGCCCGTCGTAGGAATATACAAGCCAAGTTTGAGATAATGAATAGGTAATTCCCACTAGCATATGAAAGTGATATATCATGAGACTCTCTGCATGAGGAACATGGTGCCACTTTGAGCCACAAGTGTGGTAAAGGATGGTAGAAAAGTCCCTTCTCTCATTTTCTCTCATTTTTTTGAATGAATGGTGGGCTTATTTGTCCTCCCCCATCTTTATTTTCGTCAGGAGTCTCATCTCGACTTACGGGAGAATCATCGTCTCCAACATTCTTTCCTCACTGGGACAATGCTCTAACAATGATGATCATCACACTTTTATTTACTTATTACTCAACATGGAGAACTGATATGAAGATATGACTCTGTATGAATGCCTCTGGCAGTGTACCAGGATGTGCAATGATCTAGCATGACATGTATCAAAGACATTATGAAGGTGGCTTTGCCACAAATACTATGTCAGCTCTATATGATCATGCAAAGCAATATGACGATGAACGAACTAGTCATGTGAAGTGACGATGGAATTTGCATGGCAATATATCTCGGAATGTCTATGGAAATGCCATGATAGGTAGGCATGGTGGCTGTTTTGAGGAAGATATAATAAGGCTTATTTGCAACAGAGCGTATCATGTCACGAGATTTGGATGCACCGGCGTATCATGTCATAAGAAACATATTGCATACTTTAAGTACTGTTGTAAATTGATTCAAATTTTATAAATGCATAATAGGTACTGTATTATAACTTCTCCATGGCTTATACCCCCCGATATAATCCATAGTTTAATCAAAATAAGCAACTATGCAAGCAAAAAACAGAATCTGTCTAAAACAGAACAGTCTGTAGCAATATGTAGAGACCCTATACTTCTGTAACTCTAAAACTTCTGAAAATTGAGGAAAGCCTCTAAAAGTTGTATAGAAAAAGTGTGTAAAAATTTCAGATCATTATCACACCCCAGAAAAAAAAATTAAAATTCCTGTATTGGAGTTGAAAGTTTGTGTTTTGTTTCAGTATCGATTCTACTCATCTTGTGAGTCACCCCAAAGGCTTTACTTGGCACAAACACTAATTTAAACACAAAAACATAATCATTACAGAGTCAATAATCATTCTATTAAAAATAAACAGAATGTTCTAAGCAAAAATTTAAAGATAACTATTGGGTTGCCTCCCAACAAGCGCTATTGTTTTATGCCCCTAGCTCGGCATAATGCATAGTTTCAAGTATTGTCATCTTTGACACTCCACCCATAGGTGGCTCTCATAAATGATTCATAAGGTGGCTTAGTTGAATTTCTAGGGAAGTGTTCCATCCCTTTCTTTAATGGGAATTGGAATCTCATGTTTCCCTCTTTTATGTCAATGATTGCACCTATAGTTCGTAAGAAGGGCCTTCCAAGTATTATGGGACAAGAAGGATTGCAATCAATATCAAGCACAATGAAATCTACAGGCACATAATTTTTATTTTCAATAATAAGCACATCATTAATTCTCCCTAAAGGTTTCTTGATGGTAGAATCCGCAAGATGCAAGTTGATGGAACAATCTTCAATATTAGTGAGACCGAGTACATCACAAAGAGTTTTAGGAATAGTTGAAACACTAGCACCAAGGTCACACAAAGCATTGCATTCCTATTTATTGACCTTTATTTTGATAGTAGGTTCCCACTCATCATGCAATTTGCTAGGAATAGAAACTTCAAGATCAAGTTTCTCATCATAAGCTCTTATCATAGCTTCTACTATATGTTCGGTAAAAGCTTTGTTTTGTTCATAAGCATTGGGTGAGATAAAAACGGATTGCAACAAGGAAATACGTTCTACTAAAGAGAAATTATCATAATTAATGTCCTTATAATCCAAGATAGTGGGTGCATCACTAGTTAAAGTTTTGACATCTCCAAACCCACATTTTTCAGTTTTAGCATTAAAATCATCACCCTCCAAGCAAACGGGACGCTCCTCTACTAAAGTTGACTCATCTCCAGTCCCTTTATCATTCATATTCATAAAGGTAAATAAAGATTCAATAGGAGAAACACCAATCATTTTAAGATCTTCATCATGATTCCGGTAAAAACCGGGTGGAAGAGATTTATTTTTAAGAGTTTCCACATCAAGAGCAATTATATCCATGTTTTTAGCCAAAGTATCAACTACATGCAAATTTTCTTCTACCGTAGTGTTGAAAACCTTTTGAGAATTAATAAATTATTTAATTGTGTTCTCAAGATCAGAGGGTATCCTATTAGCATTTGTAGAAGAATTTCCATAAGAATTACCATAAGAGTTTCCATAGCTGTTAGAGGAATTACCGGGATACTGCCTAGAATTGAAATATCCTCTATAAGCATTGTTATTGAAATTATTTCGCGAGACAAAGTTCACATCAATAGCATCATTGTTTTTCTCAATTAAAGTAGACAAGGTGTCATCATTGGGATCAACATGAGCATTTTTACTAGCAACCATATTCATAAGAGCATCCACTTTTCACTCAAAGTAGCGATTTCTTCATCAGAATTTACCTTCTTACCGGTTGGAGCCCTTTCGTATGTCATTGAGAATAATTTGTCATGATGTTGTCTAGAAGTTTTGTAGCCTCTCCTAAAGTCACATCCATAAAGGTACCACGTGGGGTAGAATCTAGAAGATTTCTAGACACAAAGTTTAGTCCAGCATAGAAGTTTTGGATAATCATCCACATATTTAAACCGTGAGTTGGACAATTCCTTATCATTAATTTCATTCTATACAAAGATTGTGCATCATTCTCTTGATATTTCTGTTTAAACTTCATTATTTGATTTCTAAGGGAGATGATCTTAGCAGGAGGAAAATACTTGGCAATAAAAGCATCTTTACACTTATCCCGTGTTCCAATACTATTACGAGGTAAAGATGAAAACCAAGATTTAGCTTTATCTCTTAGTGAAAAAGGAAATAATTTTAATTT
Organism: Elymus sibiricus; assembly: GCA_039707655.1. Classification (NCBI taxonomy): domain Eukaryota; kingdom Viridiplantae; phylum Streptophyta; class Magnoliopsida; order Poales; family Poaceae; genus Elymus; species Elymus sibiricus. The sequence goes on along the minus strand of CM077667.1, from coordinate 424,010,583 downwards.
CACAATATCATTATCCATATCCTTTTTATTTTGCATGTCACATAATTCAACAAAGGTATTAAGACGTGACGCGGGATCCTCATTAGGACTTCCCGAAAATTGATCTTTCATGACAAGATTTAGCAATGCAGCATTAATATCAAAAGCCTCTGCACTAGTGGCGGGTGGTATAGGTGTACTAATAAAATCATTATTATTAGTATTTGAGAAGTCACACAACTTAGTAGTATCTTGAGACATGGTGACCGAGCAAGCAAAGTAACAAGCAAAACAAGTAAACTAGCAAGCGAAGAAGTAAACTAGTAACAAGCAAAGATAAATATTTTTGTATTTTTGATTTTTATGTGACAAACTAAATATAACAGAAAATAAAAATAAGAACAAGTGAATGAAAATTTGTGTGAATTTACTTGGTAGTTGATGATGATATTCTTCGGCAACGGCGCCTGAAATCCTTCCAGATACTTGTGATCTGCGTTGGGTTTTCTACGAAAAGGAACGGGTAATTGCAGCACCAAGCGGATAAGTATTTCCCTCAGTTATGAAACCAAGGTTTATCGAACCAATAGGAATATCAATCCTCAACCGTCTTTAGCGGCTGCACACTAATGAACAAACAACTTGCACCCAACGCGGGCAAGAGGGTTGTCAATCCCCTTGATCTCGTTATTTGCAAGCAAATGAGTTGTGTAGATAATTTTGATAAATATAAATTGCAAAATAAATAAAAAGTAAATAAAGGCAGCAAGGTAAATATAGAGTTTGCGAATATATAAGTGAATAGACCCGGGGTCAATAGTGTTCCCTAGCGACATCTCTCATGTAGGCAGCATAGGGTGGGTAAACAAATTACTATTGGGCAATTGACAGAAAAGCGGATAGTTATGCGATGTTCACGGCAATGATCATGTATATACAGGCATCACGTCCATAAGAAAATAGGCCGACTCCTGCCTGCACCTATTACTATTACTCCACTCATCGATCGCTATCCAGCATGCATCTAGAGTATTAAGTAAAACAGAGTAATGCTTGGAGAACGATGACATGATGTAGACAAAGTAAACTCAAACAATATGAATGAAACCCATCGTTTTAAAGTAGTAACAACACAAAGACGCATCTTGTCCCCTACTATGTCACTGGGATATAGAAACTCGCCAGGTTGAACCTACCACAACGCACCACTCCCACCGATGAAATATCAATCTACTTGGCCAAAACATATCAATAGATCAGAGAGCATTATGAAGCTATAATGATCATGCACATAAGAGATAATATAATTCAGAGGCATCTCAAATAATTTTCATGAATAATCTGAACATAAACCCACAATTCATCGGATCCCAACAAACACACCGCACAATAGGATTACATCGGATAGATCAAAGCGAAGATGCGATGATCATTGTATTGAAGATCATAAGAGAGAGAAAGATTGCCATCTAGGTACTAGCTATGGACCCGTAGGTCTATGGTGAACTACTCACACATCATCATGAGGGCAGCAAGGTTGATGAAGAGGCCCTCCGTGATCTATCCTCCCTCCGGCAGGGTGCCGGAACGAAGCTCCAGATGGCCTCACGACGGAACAGAGACTTGCGGCGGCGGAAAAAGGGTTTCGGGACTGCCTCCAGGGTTTTCAGAATATTAGAGAATTTGTAGGCCAAAGAGGGACGTCAGGAGGTGCCCGAGGGGGCCACCACATATCAGGGCGCGGCCCCCCCAGGGCACGCCCTGATGTGTGGTGGGGCCCTCGTGCACCTCCCGTCTTCCTTCCGAATCTTCTAGGTCTTCATATAGTCCAGAAAAAATCATCAAAAAGGTTCGTGGCAATTGGACTTCGTTTGGTACCGTAAACCTGCAAAGGCAAAAACACGCAGAAAACAACAACTGGCACTGGGCACTGGGTCAATAGGTTAGTGCTCAAAAATATTATAAATTGGTAAATAATGACCCAAAAAGTATCCTAGAATGATAATATATCAGCATGGAATAATCAAAAATTAAAGATACGTTGGAGACGTATCAGGAGGCTACTCGTTTAGCGGAGGAGGCGGCCAGGAACGCTGCCGCAAGCTATCACTCTAACCATTTTCCAGACTATCAGTGGTGATCATTGATGACCCACAAGTATAGGGGATCAATCATAGTCCTTTCGATAAGTAAGAGTGTCGAACCCAACGAGGAGCAGAAGGAAATGACAAGCGGTTTTCAGCAAGGTAATTTATGCAAGCACTGAAATTGTAGGTAATAGATAGTTTGATAGCAAGATAATTGGTAACAAGCAAGTAACGGTAATGGTAAATGAGGTGCAGCAAGATAGCCCAATCCTTTTGTGGCAAAGGACAGGCCAGAACAGTCTATAGTAATAGGCAAAGTGTTCTTGAGGGTACACGGGAATTTCATCTAGTCACTTTTATCATGTTGGTTTGATTTGTGTTCGCTACTTTGATAATTTGATATGTGGGTGGACCGGTGCTTGGGTGTTGTTCTTACTTGAACAACCTCCCACTTATGATTAACCCCCTCACAATCATCCACAACTTCGAGAAAAGTATTAAGATAAAATCTAACCATAGCATTAAACGTTTGGATCCAAATCAGCCCCTTACGAAGTAGCGCATAAACTAGGGTTTAAGCTTCTGTCACTCTAGCAACCCATCATCTAATAACTACTCCACAATGCATTCCCTTAGGCCCAAGGATGGTGAAGTGTCATGTAGTTGACGTTCACATGACACCACTAAGGGAATCACAACATACATATCATCAAAATATCAAACACATATCAAATTCACATGATTACTTGCAACATGACTTTTCTCGTGACATCAAGAACAAAGGTAACTACTCACAAATAATATTCATGCTCAAGATCAGAGGGGTATTGAATAGCATAATGGATCTGAACATATAATCTTCCACCAAATAAACCATATAGTGATCAACTACAAGATGTAATCAACACTACTTGTCGTGGTTTTGTCATGGCAGATGTCCTCGTGCAAGGACTTAGGTGCGAGGCCATCGCCGCTAGGTGGCGACTCAAAGGGGTTAAACGGGAACGGGAGGCGAGTTTACCCAGGTTTGGCCCCTCCGATGGAGGTAATAGCCTACGTCCTGCTTCGTGTCTATATTGATGGTGATCTTGATTACAAGGGTGCGGAATCGCTAACCTAGCTTTCGAGGGGGAATAACTTGAGTCTTTCCGCCCTAGGGGCTTGCCTTTATATACAGGTCAAGACCCTAGGGTTTACAACAGAGTCCGAGTCATATTATGACTCGTGACCTATCATGTCTCTAACACGCTTTGCCTCTCAAGTAAGGAATCTTCCGACGCCTTCTGCCCTGTGGGCCTTGAGTCGCCGTCTCCACGCTCTTGGGCCGCCCGACGGTTCACTTAACAGCCGCCTTACTTGTCTTATCTTCACAACACGGCCCATTTTGAACATATTTACAGAGTCACCATTATACTGACCCGGCCCAGTAGGGCGGGTCACACCGTGGGGTTATATCCCCAACATTACGCCCCAGATTGTTTTGAATTCATTCATGTCAATTTTCCTTATCTTCTCTTGGCGACTTACCATCTGTTTTGTGCTTTCCATGGATCACACAATGCCGACTTGCAGTATTTCCATCCTTCGCAATTCTCTTACACTGTCCATTAGTGACGTCACCCGCCATTAATTTAGGAGACCAAAAATGGCAGCATGGCGAATCTGAGTGTATCCACTTGTCCTGAAAATCGAGGCATCTTTGTTTCCCGAAATTTACTGCGTTTCCTCGATTGTCGCACTCGTCAGTTGCCTCTTCGGGCTTCTTCCCTTTAAATATCTACCAGGGGGTCCCCTTCTCATTTTCACTTCATCTCCTTACTTCTTCTTCTTTTTCCTCGAGCCCGAAGATTCCTTGCGCCACCGCCGCAACCTGCTCGTCGCCGGTGACCGCTCCTGGAACCGTAGTGGCATTTCTCCTTCATCGGGAGCCACCCGCACATCTTTGCCGCCAACAGTGATCACTCGGGTAAGTCTTCTCCCTGACCTAGATCTATCATAGTTCGTCAGAGTTTTCGAGTTCTTCGGTAGTTCTTCTTCAGTTCATTTCTACTACCGGTTTCATGTGTAGATCCCGTAAGTTTAATCATGAGAATGGAGCGGTAGGAGTGACGGGCCCGTTTTACGCATAGCATACTTTAATTTGTCTGAGCATTTGATGAACTATACTATCACCGCTTCCCGGCTCCGCCATTAAGTCTAGCAATTACCTTGCTTTTTATAAATACTCTCGGATCCACAAACATAGCTGCTCCGGTAGAAACTTGTTTGTCCCACACTATAGCAAAATTTCACAGGTCTTTGGTTTTTAGCGTGATTCGCCCTTACTCCTGCTGGCTCAAGTAGTTGTAACCCGCCATGCATTTAAACTGCTGTTTTAAGGTTCCGGCTCCGCACAAGGAAGCCTTTCCATTGTAGATAATTAGATCATCGTATTTGAACCATTTGCTTAAGCCGCCACCTTTTGCTTTATCCAGGCGACTCATTATGTCGGAACCCAAAGTTTGCAACTGGGTGGCCACTCAGATTTCTGATGCCATTTTAAAAGATTATCAAGATCAGGGGTTTCTGCCACCTCAAGAGGTAATTGGCTGGCGGGTTATCCTTGGAGAAGAAATCCCACATCTGAAGGAAGGAGAAGTAGTAATATTCTTGGACCATCTCCTCAGAGGTTTCTCACCTCCCGGGTCGAAATTCCTTCGAGATGTTCTGCATTTCTTCCACCTTCATCCTCAGGACTAGGTCCCAACTCCATATCCAATCTTTGCCAATTCCAAGTGTTTTGTGAGGTGTATCTACAAATGGAACCCTCTGTTTTCCTCTTCAGGGAATTCTTCTATTTGAACCGGCAGACCGAATGCACAAACGGGCCTAGCCTAGAACTTGGCGGGGTCTCGATTCAGTGGAGGAGAGACATCCTCTTTCCTACTGCCACTTTACCAACTCATCCTAAGGGGTGGAATAAAACTTGGTTTTATTGTCAAAACACCGCCCCTGCTGACGAGAACCCCTTGCCGGGTTACAGACCCAGCCGCCTTCCCATGGATTTCGATCCTCCTGGCTGGGCTCCTCAAGAGGAGCGTGTCCAACACGCCCCCATCTACCCAAGGTTGAGGGCTCTACTAGCCAACAGGCTAACTAGAGTCGACTTAACCCGGTGCTGGGTGTCCTAGAGAACCTTGCCACTGAGCCACCGCAACAACTTAATGCACACTTATTCCGTGGATTTAAATGATGCCCAAAGGTACATCAACTTTTCTTTAGATGCCGAGGAAATAAACCGGATCGTGAAGAAGTTGTTGAAAATCAAGAAACCTGCAGCAAAGACGGGTTGAAGCCTTTCTATGCTCTTAACCCGGCTCCTCTGGTAAAGACGGGTTGAAAATCAAGAAACCTGCAGCAAAGACGGGTTGAAAATCAAGAAACCTGCAGCAAAGACTGGTTGAAAATCAAGAAACCTGTAGCAAAGACGGGTTGACACTTTTATCCGGCTTTATGAATATTGTTTTTTAGCTTTTAAAACCTTTATCTGTTTGCTCTGCTTGCCAATTTTCTCCAGGCCAAGTCTCCATTTTGGGGCAGGAAACGAAGCAAAACTCAGGCTAATAAACCCAAAGCCGCCCCAAGTAGGAAAAAGAATAAGGCGGCCACTGAAGGACCGTCTCTGATGGACGAAACAACCGCAACTGATATTCAATCAGAGGTAGATTTCAACTTTGTCCGTACTTCATCGAATCCAGCTGATGCCTTCCTTTCTTAGGGCGATGTTGAGACAAGCCGTGCAGGCGATGTTGAGGTAATTTCTATTTCCTCCGACTCAGAATCCTTGCCTCCATTGAAAACAAGGCGGGTTGTTCGGAAAATAAGCTTCTCTCACCCGGATGCTTATCTGGACCCCAATTTTGTTTTGAAGAAAGCTCAGCACAAATCAAAGTGTAAGACCCGGAGTGGGAATGGTGATCTTGTTGATGGCTTGCCCGATAAGCCAACCGCCTGAAAACGACCAACTGAGGTATTTAATGTTCTAGTCCTTTCAAAGAGAATTGACCTGATATGTTAACTATTGATCTGTATATTTCGGTTTATCACGAGTCGCCACCTTCATCGGGCGACTCGACTGCCTCCAAACTAGCACCCTTTGTTATCAATCCCAGATAAATTTCCCTTTCATCATTCGCTTGTTTAAATAGGCTTGTCTTTGTCTGTGCCTTATATTGATTCCTTTGTTTTGTAGGGATAATGCCAAGAAAAGGAAAACTGACGGGTGATCCACCAACCCTGGGGTCCTTGAGCCGGAGATCCCTGACTTGGTGGCTCCTGAAATTCATACTGATCGATCTGAAGATCATCAGGAAATCCAAGCTGATATACCCCCTCCTCCTGAGCCAGCAAGCACTAATGCCACGGATGTTGAAACCAATCCAGCGACCAATCTTAATCCGCCCAGTCCTCTAAAGCCAACTAAAAATGCTCCTGGGGAAGTCATTATCACTGGGGCGAGTTACACTGCTCCTGAGGCCTCCAGAGTACTCGCAAAGTTTGTTGCTAAAGATCAAACAGTGCTGCTTGATAAGGGAAAGGCTAAGCTGCAGGTCCCAAATTATGAAAAACTCAGCGCATAAGAGCTACATGCTAGCTATTTGGACCGCCTTGCTACAAGCCGAGAGATGGAAATCGGCCTTGTTAGCATGATGAAGAACAAATACGAGGTATACTCCTCTTCACTTGTTTATACCATATATCCTTATGTAGCCCCCAAGGGCCAGCTTATCTTTCTAAGATAAGCTGGGTCTTATTAATATTGTGGTTGATCCGACCTGTAGCCCTCAAGGACTGGCTCATCTTCTTGAGATGAGCCGGGTCTTGATAATTTGAAGAGATTTGACCTGTAGCCCCCAAGGGCCGGCTCATCTTCTTGAGATGAGGCGGGTCTTGATAATTTGAAGAATTTCGACCTGTAGCCCCCAAGGGCTGGCTCATCTTCTTGAGATGAGGCGGGTCTCTGATAATTTGAAGAGATTTGACCTGTAGCCCCCAAGGGCCGGCTCATCTTCTTGAGATAAGGCGGGTCTTGATAATTTGAAGAATTTCGACCTGTATCCCCCAAGGGCTGGCTCTTCTTCTTGACATGAGGCGGGTCTGTCCATATGATGTGTTTGAGGAAAGTTTGCATACATTAGCCCCCAAGTGCCAAATATATTGTTTACAATCTGCTTGGGACTTGTTATAATACCTCTTACTATGCAGGAAACTCTGAAGACGACCGAGTCAAACACGGCCGGCTTGAAAAAGGACCTGGAAGCAGGGCAAGCCGCCCGAGCAGAGATTGAAGAAAAACTTTGCCTCTCCTTGGTAGAACTGGAAAATACCAAGGCGAATTTCTTAAAAGGGAAAAAAATCCTTTGAAGCTGAAAAGGCGGCTCTGCTGAAGCGTGCAGAGAATGTTGAAGGCTAGCTGAAGCCCATCACCGAGGAGCTATCCAGGTTAAAACGGCACATCGCTCAGATGACCCAGGCTGTTTTTGGTAAGTATCAATGACTTCTCGTCTCCTTGAGATACAAATATAAATCACCTGGTGACTCATGTATTGATGCTATTTTGCAGGCCCCCGGACTAGCAACCTTCAAGATAATGGTTTGCTGATGCTCAAGGCGGTTTATTCACTGACAGAGCAACTCTATGCTGGGAGTCACCTCGCAATCAAGGCATTGATGGGGATAAGCAGCCATTGGGGTTTATCAAAAATGTGTTAGAATGTCTTTCCACCATCCCGCAGATAATTGAGGAGTTGAAAAGGTCGGCCGCTGTCGACATTCTGGGAACGGGGGTACCCAGACCTGCCTGCCTGCGGCCCAGCGTGTGGCCCACCATGACGGCCCAGTACGGCCTGACGACAAACCCCCCAGGACAAGACCCTCGTGAGGGCCCCGGCCTCGCGAGGGAAACGACACCAAGACCTCCAGGGGAGCGGCCTCCCCAGGTTGCCTCCCGAGGAGCGGAGATTCCTATGCAGACGCCTAGCCTCAGGAGGCAGGGATGACGTGAGCCATGACGACCAAGGCCAGCGGGCGCCAGCAGGCGCAGAGGGGACAGTTTCCCCTTTGGTGCTAAGGAGGCAAGGACGTACGCGGGTTCCCAAGGGACCCCCCAAAGGTTTCCATTCCGGTGCAACAAGACCAAGACCACGAGCTCGGCAGGACGGACGTCATCGCCGAGCCCACCTCTGCGTCACGCCATGTTGCTTGGTAGGCGAAGACCACCTTTAGTGAGTATAAGTTGTACCTCCTGTCCCCTTTCAAATTTGGTCGTGGGATCCCTTCCCGCCTGTGCGATAAGGGAAGAGGACCAAGGCCGCTATAAATAGGGACTAGCCTCCACCATAGAGGGGGGCGGAGAGAGATCAACTGAATCCATCCTCACCCGAGTGCCCTCGCGAGGTCGCTCACCCTTGTACTCGCTCATCCTCAAGCCCCCTCGTGAGGCCAATCCACCCAAAGCAGGAGTAGGGTTTTACACCGCAAGGTGGCCCGAACCTGGGTAAATTGCGTGTCTTTGTTTATTTTCCCGGGGTGAGAGCAGTGGGAGGGTGTTGTGTAGCTGCGAGGTTGAGTAGGATCGGAGGGTGTCAGGGATATTACCAACGGTTTGACCCGGCCAGGAGTATGACCCGGCCCATCATATGGCAGCTTAGAAGATCACTGTGTTTACCACGTCAACCTGGACGACAAGGCCAAGGCCCAGTGTGCACCCCATGGAAGGCGGCTCATGGAATGGGCCTGGAGGGCCGGCTCACAGAGAAGGCCCGAGGAAAGGAAAGATTCCCTGAAGAAGGAAACAAGACCTGGATTAGGATTCAAGAGAGACTAGTCCTAGTCCTACTCCTAGTAGGACTCTACATGTAAACCTACCCCTTCGACCTATATAAGGAGGGGTAAGGCACCCCAAGAGGGACAAGTTCAAGTCATTAGAGATAGACAGATTAGAAACCCTCGAGACTGGAGGTAGCGATTCCGCACCCTTGTAATCGAGGTCATCATCATCATCAATAGACACAAAGCAGGATGTAGGCTATTACCTCCATCGGAGGGGCCGAACCTGGGTAAACTCGCACCTCTCGATTCCGACCAACCCCTCTCAAACTGCCACCTAGTTGCGATGGCCTCACACCTAAGTTCTCTCACGAGGACATCTTGCCGTGATAAAAACCACGACAGTTGGCGCCCACCGTGGGGCAACGCATGGTGGTGTTGTGTTCTTGGAGGGAACTCTTCAGGGATCGTGAAGCTCGCAATTGGCCGGATGAAGAAAGACCGGCTTGGAAGGATCTACGTGCTCCTGGATTCTAATTTCGATGAGTTTAGTATTTGTCAACAAATATCAACAAGCGATGGTGATTCGTCGTACCAACGCGCGGGGCCTACATCAACATTGCACCATGCGCGTGGTTGAAAGAAACATTGTATCCATGACGGACAATGGGAACGGGCATATAGGGAGATCGAGTTCGAAAGGATTGGGGTTCCGTGCGCGCTGCCGGCAAAACCTGTCGATTCGCCAATCCGAGCGAGGTGGGTTACCGCTACAATAACCACCGTCAAAACCAAGACCGACAGTAGATTGATTCCGCCGCAGAGCTACTGACCCGCCACCCAATTCCAGCCGCCGCTGCGAGCCTTTGCCCAACTGCAAGTTGCGTCCCGTTGTTGTCTTGTCGTCCTGCTCCACCCCGATGATTTGCCCCTAGATCCAGACGGCAATCGTAAGACTACCCACAATGGGAGTAACATAGGTAGTAACATAGATGCCACCTAAGCAAAAAATATGACGTGGCAACTAATTAATGAGAAGAGAGAGAAATTGAGTAACTTAGCATGTTACTGTAACATAACGCATACCAAGGCAAGATGAGTCTATAAGCTAATAAATGAAAGGCTCTATGTTACTACCAATATGTTATTATCCACTGTGGAGATAGTAACTTAGACTAATAACATATGCATGTTAACTCTATGTTACTATCCATTGCGGGTAGTCTAACCGTCGAAGGTGCGAGGTCCGAGGATTCCGGATCAAAGTTGGAGGATGAATACAGTCCACAGCTAGGAATACGGCCAAACCCACATATCCCTCCAGCCTCCAGTCCAATCCCTAACCATGGAGCCGCCGCCGGAGGCATCCACCCCTCGCCGGCTCGCCGTCGCCTGCGGCAACCACTGCATGTCCCTCTCTGACCCTTCATCCGCCGCCTCTGCCTGCTGCTACCTCCTCGAATTCGACCCTGCTGCCAATCAGTCGCGAGATCCTCGTTCTCGCCTGGAACTGCCTCCCCTCCGTCCGCCAGCACGAAGCCGGCGTGCTCGAGGTAGTCTGATGGTGCCTGACAGAGGCGCCTGGTCCGGACCCCGTCACCGGCCTTAGCTTCCTGACAGCCATCCTGCTTAAATTGTGTGGACGTGGTGCCTGATGTGGCCACCCGCGGTCGCGTTTTTTGGGGTAGTGAGGTCAGTGAGCGTAGTGTTCAGTGTGGTGCATACTACACAAAAGAGTGACTTGGTCGGCTTCATAGCAGAGATGATGTGTTGTGGGTGCTGCCAATGCAAGGTATGACAGCCAGAATCTGACCGCGTCCGCAAGTTTGAGGTGGAGAAGTTCGTATACTTTGTGGATTTGGCAAGCAGGCGGCGGCCCGTGCTGGCACGACTGATTGGCAGGCCGGTTTCTGTCATGGGGCTGAAGAAAAAATGGTCTCCGTTGGGGAGAAGGGCTCGTACACCATATTGGTGTCATCAACTGAAACAATGGTGTCATGGTGCCCATCCTATACGTGCGTTCCACCATTGGAGGATGAGTTGCCAGGGAAGTGCAGTGGGGCGTATGCTGGGGTGATCTTTGGAATCTACATGCACGTTGTTCTACTTGGAACATGCAGTAAAACAGGCATTACTGTTCATGCAGTCCCTCGACTCATTATGTACGTGCACAAGAACAAGTGACTCGTGCAGCCTGTTGTACGAGTCGCTGAAGCCGCGCATCGCCTAGTCAAAAAAAACAACTACATCTTCGCGTCCTAATACAAGTTTCAAGTCCCGAGGGAATCAAACGGAGTTGCCGCTGCTAGTACTCACACGTTTCCTTGCTCGATCACTGTTACCACTGGTCACGTGAAGGAACTCATGGTCAAGTCAAAATAGATAAAAGACGTCACATCAATTGATGTGTCACGTTAATTCATGTTCGACATATAGCCCCTCTACCCACGTGGAGATCATAAAAAGAAAGGAAGAGAGATAAAAATGAGGAGGCCACGTGATGATGAAGAAATCAACTAGTACTGGTATACAGCAATACTAGCACTATTCGATCCATCAGTTTTCATCTACAAATTCATCCGTCGTCTAAATACATCAAGTGATATCCATTCAGTACATTTGTATTAGTACATATTAATTCATCCAAAAACAATTACTCTGTCATGGAACATATTTTATGCAGGACAATTATTCATTACGAAGGTGGCATTATATTGCGCGTACAGAGATCGCGCTAACATCATCATACGCCAGCGTTAATCCATCCCGCGCCCGCCGTACGAGCCACCCAACGGACGCGCGCAAGCCGCCGTCGCCGCGGTCCGGTCTACATCAACACGTCGGGGCCGCGCCCACCGTATGAGCCGCCCTACGGACGCGCGCAAGCCGCCGTCGCCGCGGTTCGGTCTACATCAACACGTCGGGGCCGCGCCCACCGTATGAGCCGCACAACGGACGCGCGCAAGCCGCCACCACCATGGTCCGGTCTACATCAACATGCTGATGCCGCGCCTGCTCACTTGAGCCGTCCTATGGACGCACGCAAGCCGCCCCTGCGGCCGGTCTCCTCCAACAACATTGGAGCAAAGGAAAAAATGACATTCAGAATCATATATTACGCAACATCGCCAAAACACGCGCCAGCCTCCACTTGCCCCAGGTTGCTCAATGGATACACGCATTGGCCTGTTATCCCAACAATACGATCTACTTCAACATATCAAAAGAAACAAGAAAGCTTGCCATGAAGGAAACATCTCTGGAGAAGCTACAATTTGAGTCGGCCATTATTGAGCTGGCAATTCAAAAGTCAACGGCAAAGGAAAAGAAAAATGACCCTGGAGGAGCCAGGAGAGACGGACTACATGAGAATAACAAAGCATGGGTCAGGAGGCAAATGCACTCAATTTGTCCACGATATTTGCCAAAGACATATGATGAGCATCACGAAGATCATCAGCTCACTACATCGTCTCCAGTTTGGATAAATTCATCTTCCACCATCAACCTTACACCGGCTCATGCTACAGCCAAGTGTGAAGACTCTCAAGTCAGCTCCTCGAGTCGACTTAAGATTCGGGGGCTACACAGATATGGCTCGACAGATTTAGTCATTGTCAAAAAATACAAGAACCCCGTGTCATTACAAGGAAGATAACCCGGTCCAGGAGGGTGCCCTGTCTTATGGACGAAAAAATACAAGTTGCCAAAGAGGACCAGCTGCCATGATGCGCTGCTCAAACATAGGTATCCTGCCTTATTGGATCATCATATTATCATATTATGATCAATGGAATCAAGCTGGCTTATCTGGACCCCAGATATTTTGCAGTAGTAGCATTGTCTCCTGTAATCCTATGCTGAGCTTTTCCATGATCATAGGTCACTTGGGGGCTTCCAACTCATTGAGTTTGGCTTTCTCACCCTCTTGATCCGGCTCATCAACGCCACAAAATGGTTAAACCTGCATGTATGCTTGATGCGACTCCGATCAGGTGACCCCGTGTACTCTTGACAAGTCAATCCATCTGGACCCTGAACTTGTCAAGGTTAAAACACTGGCTGAGTCACGTGAGAGCCGGCATACAGAGAGCTAGGATAAACCATGGGTTATCACACCCGCTTCATTGAAGCAAGACTCGAGCCTCGAAAGTCGTGTCTTTATGTTACGCCTTGAAAATTGGCATTATTATCATATACATACATCATCCTGCATTGAATCATTGCACAATTCATCATACATACATATCTATATTCATTGCGGAAATCCGGTCATCAAACCGGGTTACATCGTAACCTCTCCAGGAACAAATAAGATCTCTGATAGCCAAAATGGCTGGATCTTCATCATGGTTCATCATAACCAGTATTAAGTGATTGGGGTTTTTCAAGCCAGCTTGGAAGAAATGACTATTCTCGAAGAGCCGCCCTACACATAGAATGCTGGGTCATCTAATTGACCGGCTCTTGGATTTTTCCAACTTGTTCTCTGTAGTAAACTACAACACTTATGGATTTCTCAAACATATATTTGCCGGGATGCACCGCAACCACGAGTAGGGATTTCATTTCAAGGACAATGGCATTATTCCAGGATATTCGTACAAACGATAAAATACAGGGTTATATTATAGCCTGATGTCTACTATGCAACTTTATTCTTGTAGACTTTGTTGGGCCTCCAAGCGCAGAGTTTTGTAGGACAGTAGCAATTTTCCCTCAAGTGGATGACCTAAGGTTTATCAATCCGTGGGAGGTGTAGGATGAAGATGGTATCTCTCAAACAACCCTGCAATCAAATACAAGAAATCTCTTGTGTCCCCAACACACCCAATACAATGGCAAATTGTATAGGTGCACTAGTTCGGCGAAGAGATGGTGATACAAGTGCAATATGGATGGTAGATATAGGTTTTGTAATCTGAAAATATAAAAACAGCAAGGTAGCAAGTAACAAAAGTGAGCACAAACGGTGTTGCAATGCTTGAAAACAAGGCCTAGGGTCCGTACTTTCGAAAGTGCAATCTCTTAACAATGCTAATATAATTGGATCACATAACCATCCCTCAATGTGCAACGAAGAATCACTCCAAAGTTCTTATCTAGCGGAGAACATAAGAAGAAATTGTTTGTAGGGTACGAAACCACCTTAAAGTTATCCTTTCCGATCGATCTATCCAAGAGTTCATACTAACATAACACCAAGTTATACTTTCCGATCAATCTATCTAGAGTTCGTACTAAAATAACACCATATGATATGCATCAACCAACTCTAATGTCACCTAGATACTCCAATGTCACCACAAGTATCCATGAGTTAATTATACGACACGCATCAAACAATTTCAGATTCATAATACTCAATCCACACAAAGAACCTCAAAGAGTGCCCCAAGATTTCTATCGGAGAATGTAGGACAAGAACGTGTATCAACCCCTATGCATAGATTACCCCAATGTCATCGCGGGAATCCGCAAGTTGAGTACCAAAACATATACCAAGTGAATCAATATAACACCCCATTGTCACCACGGGTATCCTCATGCAAGACATATATCAAGTGTTCTCAAATCCAATATTCAATCCAACATAACGATATCTCACAGGGAAAGATTCAATTCATCACAACAAGATAGTAAGGGAAACACACCATATGATCCAACTATATTAACAAAGCCCGTGATACATCAAGATTGTGACATCTCAAGAACACGAGAGAGAGAGATTGAACACATAGCTACTGGTACATACCCTCAGCCCCGAGGGTGGACTACTCCCTCCTTGTCATGGCCTCCGCCGGGATCATGAAGATGGCCACCGGAGATAGATTCCCCTCTCCGGCAGGGTACTGGGATGCCTCCAGATTGGTTTTTCGTCGATACAGAGAGTTGCGGCGGCAGAGCGGAGAGTCTATGGTTATTTTTGGGGGTTTCCGAATATTTGGGAATTTATAGGCTTGATAGTCGGTTGAGGGGGTGCCCGAGGCGCCCAGCACCCACCAGGCCGCACCAGGGGGCCTCTAGCGCGCCCTGGTGGGTGATGGCCACCCTCGCCCCCCTCTTCTGGTGTTCTTTGGCCCATCTTCTTTCTTCTGGTCCATAAAAAATCCACAAAAATCCCCGCAGGGTTTGATCTCTGTTTGGTACTGATTTTTTGCGAAGTAAAAAACAAGCAAAAACGACAACTGGCACTTTGGCACTATGTCAAAAGGTTAGTCCTAAAAAATGATATAAAGTTATAATAAAATGATTGTAAAACATCCAAGAATGATAATATAACAGCATGGAACAAGCAAAAATTATAGATACGTTGGAGACGTATCAACATCCCCAAGCTTAATTCCTACTCGTCCTCGAGTAGGTAAATGATAAAAACAGAATTTTTGATGTGGAATGCTGCCTAACATGTTCATCATATTCTTTTCTTCTTTGTATAGCATGGATATTTGGACTTGTAAATGATTCAAAGCAATAGTCTAGTTTTAACATAATGACTTCAATACTCAAGCATGTCAACAAGCAACAATGTCTTTCAAAATATCAACACTAAAGAAAGTTATCCCTAGCCCATCAAGCTCAATCCTTGATCCATTCATGAAACACACTCAAATATTAGCTATGCCCAATGCTCAAGTACGATCATAGTGCCCCCTAGTTGGTGCTTATAAGAGAAGATGGAGACTCAAAGAAAAAATAAAAATTGCATAAAGTAAATAGATAGGTCCTTCGCAGAGGGAAGTAGGGATTTGTAGAGGTGCCAGAGCTCAAAGCTTTAAATTGAGAGAGAAAAAATATTTTGGGTGGCATGCTTCTCCTGTCAACGAAAACGACAAAGTAGCTCACAATACTTTCCATGCTAGATATATCATAGGCGGTTCCCAAACAGAAAATAAAGTTTATTCCTTTTTCCACCAAACTTTCACTTTCCATGGCGGGCCGTATCCACAGTTGCCTTCCATACCAACACTTTCCAAGGAATTTATTATTTGACAACATAAAGTAAATATTTTTTCTTTTTCATTTTGGGAATGGGCATCCCTATTACCGCCGCACTCACGTGCAATGACAAGTGAATAAACACTCATCTTGAGAATAACACATCTAGCATGGAAAAATATTGGACACTCCCCACCGTTTCAGGAGCGGTACAGGCACACAAAAGAGAAAATTTATTTTGAAAATTTAGAGATGGCACATACAAATTTGCTTGGAACGGCATGGAAATACCGCATATAGGTAGGTATGGTGTACTCATAAGGCAAAACTTGGTTTAAGGATTTTGGATGCACAAGTAGTATTTCTACTTGGTACAAATGAAGGCTAACGAATAGATTGGGAAGCAACCAAACCAAGAAACGAAAAATCACATAAGTGAGCATTGAACATAACTAACACCGAATCATGCACCACAAGTAGGATGTAACTTCATTGCATAACTATTGACTTTCGTGCATGCATAGGGAATCACAAACCTTAACACCAATATTCCTACTAAGCATAATTACTTATTAACATGACTCACATATTACTATCATCATGTCTCAAAACTATTACAAGGAATCAAGTTTAATTTATCCAATGATCTTCATGAAAGTTTTTATTATATCCTCCTTGGATATCTATCACTTTGGGACTAGTTTCATGTATTGCCATTGCTTTTGGACAAGCTCAACCAAATTTAAGTGAAGCACATGAGCATAAAGATTTCATCTCTCAAAAAGGTATAAGTGAAGCATGAGAGGATTTCTTCCAAATTTACTAACTCTCAAATTAATCTAAGTGAAGCACTAGAGTAAATGACAAGCTACTCTCAAAAGATATAAGTGAAGATCAATGAGTAGTCAAACAATTAAGTAGCTATATGAGGACTATCTCCCTCAATAAAGATTTTCAGATCTGATTATTTTATTCAAACAGCAAACTAAACAAAAATAGAACTCCAAGAATAGCACGCATCATGTGAACGAATAAAAATTTAGGCTCAACATAGGCTAACCGATAGTTGACGAAGAGAGGTGGGATGCGTAGCATCCCCAAGCTTAGATGCTTGAGACTTCTTGAAATATTCACTTGGGGTGCCTTGGGAATCCCCAAGCTTGAGCTTTTGTATCTCGTTCAATCCTCTCATATCCTGGTTTCACCTAAGTCTCAAAAACTTCATCCACACAAAACTCAAAAAGAACTCGTGAGATAGGTTAGTACACATAAGAACAAATCAACATTTCATGTACTTCCAAGACAAGTTGCATAATAATTTCCAAACATTATATATTGTATACTATCATTTCCAAAATTTATATCTACCAATATAGGCTATGGAATCTATAGGATAAGTAGATAACAAAACTATGACAACAATCTGTCCAAACAGAACAGTCTATAGCAATCTATTAAACCAGTGTACTTCTGTAACTCAAACAATTATGTAACTTTAGGACATGATAAATAATTTATATGACAACACTGTGTAAAAATTTCAGAAACTTTCCACGTTCCGGTAAAATATGAAAATTCAAACACTACAGAGAAAGTTTTTGTTTTTACACATCACACATCAAACATGCAATGCAAGCATCCTAAGGCAATTATTGGAACTTTTTATTGAAAAACAAGATTATAAATAACACCTAACATAAAATAACAAAATATAATGACGATCCAAGCAAAGCACATATTATGTGACGAATAAAAATATAGCTCTAAGTAAGATATACCGATAATGTTGAAGACGAAAGCGGGGATGCCTTCCGGGGAATCCCCAAGCTTAGACGCTTGAGTCTTCCTTGAATATTACCTTGGGGGTGCCTTGGGCATCCCCAAGCTTAGGTTCTTGTCACTCCTTATTCTCCTCATATCGGTATCTCATCCAAAACTTGAAAACTTCAATCACACACAACTTAACGGAACTTCGTGAGAAGGGTTAGTGTAATAAATATAGATCATTCAGTTAGGTACTGTCAAGACAAGATTAATAATTGTTCTCACATAATACCTACTGTATTATACCATTCACATAATTTATATCACTGAATATAAGCTATGGAAACACTAAAACAAGCAAACTATGCATGCAAAACAGAATCTGTCAAAAACAGAACAGTCTGTGAAGATCTGTAGTGTAACCATACTTCCCTGTCTCTACAAATTCTGAAAAATTAGGAAAACCTGAATAATTTGTATATAAATACTGTGTAAGAATTTCAGAATTTTTTGACACTCCAGTAAAATCATAGAAATTCTTTACTGGAGGAAAAAGTTTCTGTTTTTTGGTTCAGCATCAATTCTACTCATCTTGTGAGTCATCCCAAAGGATTTACTTGGCACTTTATTGAAATAAAAGACACAAAACATGATTACTACAGTAGCTTAATCATGTGAACATATAAAAACAGAAAGTAAAAGTGTTGGGTTGTCTCCCAACAAGCGCTTTTCTTTAATGCCTTTTAGCTAGGCATGATGATTTCAATGATGCTCACATAGGAATAGTATTTGAAACATGTAATAGAGCATCATGAATCTCATGACAAGCATATTTAAGTCTAACCCACTTCCTATGCATAGGGGATTTGTGAGCAAACAATTTATGGGAGAAAGAATCAGCTAGCATAGGAAGGCAAAACAAGCATAACTTTGAAACTTTCAATGCATAGAGAGGAAACTTGATATTATTGCAATTCCGACAAGCATATGTTCCTCTCTCATAATAATTTTCAGTAGCATCATGAAGGAATTCAACAATATAAGCATCACATAAATCATTCTTTTCATGATGCACAAGCATATAATTTTTATTACTACTCACACAAGCAAATTCCTTTTCATCCATGGTAGTGGGAGCAAACTCATAAAAATTACTATCATGAAACACTTGATTGACATAACCACGTTCAATATTAAAATCATGATGACAAGTTTCAAAGTTGCTATCACTTTTTATATCATACATTTCATCATCATAATCATCATAGATAGGCGGCATGCCATCATCATAATATATTTTCTCATCAAAACTTGGGGGACTAAATATATTATCTTCATGAAACATAGCATCCCCAAGCTTGTGGCTTTGCATATCATTAGCATCATGGATATTCAGAGAATTCATACTAGCAATATTTCTATCATGCTCATCATTGAAGGAATTCTCATTAAGTATTTTCATAAATTCTTCCTCTACCAATTGAGCACAATTTTCCGAACCATCATTTTCACGAAAGACTTTATAACGACGAGCCAAATGATGCAACCTAAACTTCATTTTTTTTGTACTTTTCTTTTATAAAACCAAACTAGTGAAAAACAAGAAACTAAAAGATTTAATTGCAAGATCTAAAGATATACCTTCAAGCACTCACCTCCCCGGCAACGGTGCCAGAAAAGAGCTTGATGTCTACTACGCAACTTTATTCTTGTAGACTTTGTTGGGCCTCCAAGCGCAGAGTTTTGTAGGACAGTAGCAATTTTCCCTCAAGTGGATGATCTAAGGTTTATCAATCCGTGGGTGGTGTAGGATGAAGATGGTCTCTCTCAAACAACCCTGCAATCAAATACAAGAAATCTCTTGTGTCCCCAACACACCCAATACAATGGCAAATTGTATAGGTGCACTAGTTCGGCGAAGAGATGGTGATACAAGTGCAATATGGATGGTAGATATAGGTTTTTGTAATCTGAAAATATAAAAACAGCAAGGTAGCAAGTAACAAAAGTGAGCACAAATGGTATTTCAATGCTTGAAAACAAGGCCTAGGGTCCGTACTTTCGCTAGTGCAATCTCTCAACAATGCTAATATAATTGGATCACATAACCATCCGTCAATGTGCAACGAAGAATCACTCCAAAGTTCTTATCTAGCGGAGAACATAAGAAGAAATTGTTTGTAGGGTACGAAACCACCTTAAAGTTATCCTTTCCGATCGATCTATCCAAGAGTTCGTACTAAAATAACACCAAGTTATCCTTTCCGATCAATCTATCTAGAGTTCGTACTAAAATAACACCATATGATACGCATCAACCAACTCTAATGTTACCTAGATACTCCAATGTCACCACAAGTATCCATGAGTTAATTATACGACACGCATCAAACAATTTCAGATTCATAATACTCAATCCACACAAAGAACCTCAAACAGTGCCCCAAGATTTCTATCGGAGAATGTAGGACAAGAACGTCTATCAACCCCTATGCATAGATTACCCCAATGTCACCGCGGGAATCCGCAAGATGAGTACCAAAACATATACCAAGTGAATCAATAGAACACCCCATTGTCACCACGGGTATCCTCATGCAAGACATATATCAAGTGTTCTCAAATCCAATATTCAATCCAACATAACGATATCTCAAAGGGAAAGATTCAATTCATCACAACAAGATAGTAAGGGAAACACACCATCTGATCCAACTATATTAACAAAGCCCGTGATACATCAAGATCGTGACATCTCAAGAACACGAGAGAGAGAGATTGAACACATAGCTACTGGTACATACCCTCAGCCCCGAGGGTGGACTACTCGCTCCTTGTCATGGCCTCCGCTGGGATGATGAAGATGGCCACCGGAGATGGATTCCCCTCTCCGGCAGGGTACTGGGACGCCTCCAGATTGGTTTTTCGTCGATACAGAGAGTTGCGGCGGCGGAGCGGAGAGTCTAGGGTTATTTTTGGGGGTTTCCGAATATTTGGGAATTTATAGGCTTGATAGTCGGTTGAGGGGGTGCCCGAGGCGCCCAACACCCACCAGGCCGCGCCAGGGGGTCTCTGGCACGCCCTGGTGGGTGATGGCCACTGTGGGCCCCCTCTTCTGGTGTTCTTTGGCCCATCTTCTTTCTTCTGGTCCGTAAAAAATCCAAAAAAATCCCCGCAGCGTTTTATCTCCGTTTGGTACTGATTTTCTGCGAAGTAAAAAACAAGCAAAAACAGCAACTAGCACTTTGGCACTATGTCAATAGGTTAGTCCCAAAAAATTATACAAAGTTATAATAAAATGTTTGTAAAACATCCAAGAATGATAATATAACAGCATGGAACAAGCAAAAATTATAGATACGTTGGAGACGTATGATAGCCATGGTCAAGGATTCATTCAAATCAGATTAATATCAGTTCAAGAGAACCTCTGAAGTGCATTATGATGGGTTATACAGTCCCTAGTCGCTGCAGGCATACGACCCGACACTTGGGGGCTACATCATATGATGTTTTTCTTTTCAAAGGAGAAGTACATGTAAGTCCCGAGTCGCTGCAGGCGTACGACCCAACACTCGGGGGCTACACTACTCGGATCAAATTTTCTAAAGTCCCAAGTCGCTGCAGGCATGCGACCCGACACTTGGGGGCTACAGTATTCAGCTGCTTAAACAAATTATAAAGGTCCAAATTGAAGACCCGGCCCATCACATACTGATGAGCCGGCCCTTGGGGGCTATACATGTGAAATGCAAGACTCTCAGTCTATATCTGGTGACTCAGATGACAACCCAGATTTGTCAACATTCAACACCAAGTTCAAAGTTCCAGGTTGTTGCAGACAAGACAACCCGGCACTTGGGGGCTACACTGGCTGAAGTTTTATAAGTATAAGACAATTACAAAGTCCCAGGCTGCTGCAGGCAAAACAACCCGACACTTGGGGGCTACACAATCAAATATATTATTGCAAAGCACCAAGTCATCATGCATAAACTCGGAGCTTGGGGGCTACAGGTAATATGGATATAAAAAATAGAAGAACACTTTCAAGCTGTCAATTGTGAGCGAGAACTGGTCTCATTTCTGGATGGAAGGTTGCAAAGATCATCTTCTTCAAATTATTCATAGAAAGGCCCAGAAGACCGGCTGAACATCAGATGGATTTTCATCCCAATAATTTTATCTGGCCGAAGAATTGAAAGCCGGCTTAACATCACACGGTTTTGCTTAGTCCTAATAATGTTATCAAGTCAAACTGGAGTTCAGTTGTTCGATGTAACAGCATCAAAGATCATGACCCGACGTTATCAAAGATCATGACCCGACAGAGTCTATACAAGCAACCCGGCTTCACAAGTTGGAAAGTTCCACATCCATAAATCAGCAATGTTTTTATCCTAAGTTGACATCCACTACGTCTGATGACCCGGCAAGATCCCCGCGTCCCATGAAGTGGTTTAACAACGGGCGAACTTCAATTCCCAATATTTTCATCAAAACCGAAGCAATGGAGGTCGGCTCAACTTCATATGGTTTTCTTATCTCCAATATTTTCATCAAAGCCGAAGCAATAGAAGCCGGCTCAACATCATGTGGATTTCTTATTTCCAAAATTTTCATCAAACCAAAGCATTGGAGGCCAATTCAACGGCATATGGGTGTTTTATTCCCAATATTTTATTGCAAAGGACACGTACCTGCAAGATGATTGTGAAGATGGCTCGTTAATATGAAGAAGAAACCCGGATTTTCAAGAAGCCACTTCAATAAATTAAGCCGACCAGTGGAGCAATCTGGTCGCTTAAACATATTTATTATTATTCTTATTTCAGGACCTTACCATGAATAAATTCAAGCTAACCTGGGGGATACTGTCGGGGATATTACCAACGGTTTGACCCGGCCAGGAGTATGACTCGGCCCATCATATGGCGGCTTAGAAGATCATTGTGTTTACCATGTCAACCTGGACGACAAGGCCAAGGCCCAGTGTGCACCCCGTGGAAGGCGGCTCATGGAACGGGCCTGGAGGGCCGGCTCACAGAGAAGGCCCGAGCAAAGGAAAGATTCCCTAAAGAAGGAAACAAGACCTGGATTAGGATTCAAGAGAGACTAGTCCTAGTCCTACTCCTAGTAGGACTCTACATGTAAACCTACCCCTTCAACCTATATAAGGAGGGGTAAGGCACCCCAAGAGGGACAAGTTCAAGTCATTAGAGATAGACAGATTAGAAACCCTCTAGACTGGAGGTAGCGATTCCGCACCCTTGTAATCGAGGTCATCATCATCATCAATAGACACAAAGCAGGATGTAGGCTATTACCTCCATCGGAGGGGCCGAACCTGGGTAAACTCGCGCCTCTCGATTCCGACCAACCCCTCTCAAACAGCCACCTAGTTGCGATGGCCTCACACCTAAGTTCTCTCACGAGGACATCTTGCCGTGATAAAAACCATGACAGTTGGCGCCCACCATGGGACCCCCCAAAGGTTTCCATTCCGGTGCAACAAGACCAAGACCACGAGCTCGGCAGGACGGACGTCATCGCCGAGCCCACCTCTGCGTCATGCCCTGTTGCTTGGCAGGCGAAGACCACCTTTAGTGAGTATAAGTTGTACCTCCTGTCCCCTTTCAATTTTGGCCGTGGGATCCCTTCCCTCCTGTGCGATAAGGGAAGACGACCAAGGCCGCTATAAATAGGGACTAGCCTCCACCATAGAGGGGGGTGGAGAGAGATCAACTGAATCCATCCTCACCCGAGTGCCCTCGCGAGGTCGCTCACCCTTGTACTCGCTCATCCTCAAGCCCCCTCGTGAGGCCAATCCACCCAAAGCAGGAGTAGGGTTTTACACCGCAAGGTGGCCCAAACCTGGGTAAATTGCGTGTCTTTGTTTATTTTCCCGGGGTGAGAGCAGTGGGAGGGTGTTGTGTAGCTGCGAGGTTGAGTAGGATCGGAGGGTGTTAGGGATATTACCAACGGTTTGACCCGGCCGGGAGTATGACCTGGCCCATCATATGGCAGCTTAGAAGATCACTGTGTTTACCACGTCAACCTGGAAGACAAGGCCAAGGCCCAGTGTGCATCCCATGGAAGGCGACTCATGGAATGGGCCTGGAGGGCCGGCTCACAGAGAAGGCCCGAGGAAAGGAAAGATTCCCGGAAGAAGGAAACAAGACCTGGATTAGGATTCAAGAGAGACTAGTCCTAGTCCTACTCCTAGTAGGACTCTACATGTAAACCTACCCCTTCGACCTATATAAGGAGGGGTAAGGCACCCCAAGAGGGACAAGTTCAAGTCATTAGAGATAGATAGATTAGAAACCCTCGAGACTGGAGGTAGCAATTCCGCACCCCTGTAATCGAGGTCATCATCATCATCAATAGACACAAAGTAGGATGTAGGCTATTACCTCCATCGGAGGGGCCGAACCTGGGTAAACTCGCGCCTCTCGATTCCGACCAACCCCTCTCAAACCGCCACCTAGTTGAGATGGCCTCACACCTAAGTTCTCTCACGAGGACATCTTGTCGTGATAAAAACCACGACAGAGGGCGAGCGCACCCCTGTGTTCGAACCTTTCTTGGGTCTGCGGAGCCCCGATTCCGACATTTGGCACGCTAGGTAGGGGTGCGCCAACGTCCTTCGGTACCGACGACTCCCGCTTCACCAACCCCATGGCCGGCTCCCGACACGCGCGCCCCGAGGGCTCGGTGCCAGATGGCCGTTACCAGGCCACCGGTATCGTCGCCACCACTGTCGCCGCTCGTGCCACCCATGCGCCGCCAGGCCACTCGCGCCCCCCTCTGCGGCAGAGCGGCCGCCCCGCTGCACCTCCCGCAGGGTCCTCCTCAGCCTGTGTCTACGTGGGAGACCTGAACGCGTAGGACACACTGCTCATGGAAAGCGAGCTGCTTCGCTATCGCCCGACGGACGAGGGCTACGATGCCTGGGCCGACCACATCGCCGAGCTTGTCGCTGTCGCAAGAAGGGCCTTGGCTCCATACCTCCCTCTCCGACCCCCGGCGCGAGGAGCGGGGGGCTCGGCCAGCGAGCCGTCTCCACCATCGCGCGACGACGCGCCCGACCCCCAACCCGAGGAGCCCAAGCAGGGTCCGACCCGCGTTGTACTCCTTCTCCTTAGAGTCCTAGTGACCGGTTTCGGGCTGCTGCCCGGCCCCGGCGAAGGCATGCACGAAGGAAGTGACGGGATGTTCCACGCTCGCCACAACGCACGCGCCCACGACCCGGCGGATCACCGACCGCCCGGGCTTTCCAGGCGTGAGCGCGCCAACCGACGCAGGGACCGGGCAGCTCAAGCCGCCGAACCTGGAGTTAATCACGGTGGAGGTGCGGAGGATGCCCACGGCAACAATCCTCGCCAAGATGGACACGGCCAACCTCGCGGTGGCGGCGGAGGCGGCCAACTTTGGGTAGATGCTCGGCACAGGCGGGTTCGCAGGCTGCACGCCCAGGACGGCGTCGCCCTGTTACCCGGGGGGGCAACTATGAGGCACGCAGTGAAGGGCTAGAGGGAAATCAAAGCCCTCGCGCAGTAGCCTACGTTCCAAGCGGCGCCGTGGCAGGCGTCGGCGCCGCGAGTCTCGCACCCACCGCAGGCACCACCACCCTCTCGGCGTAGGGGGGACACTCCCGGCGCCCCTCTTCAAATCGAGCCCGGGGGCTCTCGCCGTGGAAGCACCTGGCTCGATCGGCGCAACGAAGAGGGCGCCCGGGGGAGTGTGGGGGCGCGCCGCAGTGGGCGCCCTCGCGAGCAGGGAACGCAGTGCCGGGCGCCGGGGCCACAGGGATTGTCGCCTAGGAGATCGGCAGGACGTGAGAGGCGCGGGCCACGCGCGGCAGGCGCCGCGAGGGCACCGCGCCAATCGGGTCACGCTCCTAAGGGCCCCACGCGCCCCACGGCTCGAGGGGTGCCGGCCCAATCCTCAAGAGGCAGGGCCCCGCGAGGCCTCCGAGACGCGGCTTGGCTGGTGCCCTGACACCTCCCGAGGCAGCTGCATCAACATAATACTCCTACGGTCACGCGGGGTGCGTTGCGCTCATGTTTGGACCGTGGGAGCGCAATCCCGCGGTCACGCGGGGAGGAATGCACTCATTGTTGGGTCTAGGGGCGCGCAACCGCGCCGAAATGCGCAGGGTGACTCAAGAACCGAGTTGGAATCTCCTGAGCCTTGTGCCTGGGTGTTCGCCCAGCTATCTACAACCGTGACACTCTCATGTAATAATGAGTGGGCTGTATATGCCCGGAGCCCCCCGAGGACACAGAGGGGTTCCCACCCACTCCCAAGTGGAAGCCCCATGCTCCGCGCTAGCGGACGACACTGTCTTTCAACGACTATGCCCACGCCCAGTGGAGGCCCAACGCTCCGCGCTGGGGGAAGACGAAGACTAGCTTTAGGTGTCGTACGCGGCTGTTCTTTGCTCTCTTTTGTAGCCGAATTTGCCACTTTTTGGAATGAAGTTTGAAGTTTTCGCGTCTTATTCGAAAAAGAGGTGGGAAATTTTTCTCCTTGCAGCATTTCTCGTTTTTGAACTTCTTTTTAAGGTGGTTTGGCACCCGCCAGCTCTCTTTCTCGCACGCGCCCCGCGAGCGGTGGCTGGGCACGGTGTGCACACCTCGCCAAAACCTTGGCGTCCTAATCCTCGCGCGACGCTCTCGAAGCGAGCCAGCTGGCAATATTGCCTCCGGCCCCCGGCCTCAGGAGCGCCCATCTCCTGGCCTTGCGGGGCATCGCGACCCGGCATACCAGCGACGACCGACCCTCGCTCGGGGGCTCAAACCCACGGTCACCAGAAGAAGGACGACCAAGCAAAGAAGCTCCGGAAGAGCACGCCCTCGCGACGCATGGACCCGCTGCAAGCACGCCAAGCTAAGTTATCCTAATCGTGACGAGCGAAAACATTTCAATTTGCAGCGACATAAATGCTAGGGTCTGAAACGAAAAACGCTAACATAAAGGCGCAAGCACCATAGTTCATTACACGCCCCCATGGGGCTCTCCATGGTTCTTGATGCAGGAAATAAAAGCAAAACATGGCCTCCCGAGGATCGTCACTCCTAAGGACTGGCTCCGGCGCCGCCCGCGTTCAGTCGAAGTCCTCCTCCTCCTGGACGTGGGCACGGCGGCATGGCGGCTCGGCGTCCTCCCTGGTCCGGGCGCGGCGACGTGGAGGCTCGTTGTAGTCATCATCGCTCGAGCTTCCCCCGGAGAGGGTGTCGCCACCGTTGGAGGTGCTGCGGCCGTCGCCAAGGGCAAGTTCACCCCAAGCGCCCGCCGTCTTCCCCGAAGATCTCGACGAAGAGCGCCGCCGCCCTGTCATGCTTGAAATGGAGGGTACACCCCCCATCCGGGCCGCGGGCGCGGGCGAACGTTTGCCGCCTGCAGTTCAGGACTTCCCTTGGGAGGCCTCGCAAGGCGGGCCTCGCGAGCGACGCCCTCCCTCACGCGAGCCGCTCGAGCACCAAAGGCGAACCCCTAAGTGCCGCGCCTCAGGAGCCTTCATGCCACCAGCGCTCGAACATGAAGGAGATGACCCCTCCCGCGTGCACTCGTGGGGCCGGCACGACGCTACGGGAAAGGAAAGACAACGCAGAAGAGGGAGAGTCGGGCTCTCGTGGCGTCGCCCCTGAGAGTCTGGCGCTAGCGTGGCCCGTGTCTCCTCAGGACGTCAGCCTCGCGAGGTTCGAGCGAGCAGCCATCGCTAGGGGCTGGTCGGCGCTCCCGCGAGACCCCCTGAGGAGAGTCCGGGGCAAAGCGACGGCCTGGCGAGGCAAATACAGGTACAAGGAAGCGTGCGGGGGCGTGCGAAGGAAAACGAAAAACCTCGCAGAAGGAATGAGGGCGCTTCGAGCATAGCGGGCAACTACCACTCAAAAGCAAAGGTATAATACAAACGTTTAATGCCCTCCAGGGGCCAAATGGTTCTTCATGCAATAGGAATGAGGAAAAAGGAGCTCAGGCAGAGGAGGCGCTGTCTTCGTCGCGGCTCCTGAAGGTCTCAGCTCCGGAGCTGCCGCCTTCCTCGGAGGATGCCGCCTGGGCAAACCGCTCGACGAGGGACTCCACGTGCTCGCGCACCTCGTCCCTGAGGGGACTCTGGAGCTCCTCAGGCACCGGCTCCGTCGCACGGGAGAGGTCGAGCGCGGGGGCATGGCGGCGCAAGTTGGACAAGACGCGCGTCAGCGCGCTATCCAGAAGGTCGCGCGCGCTGGACTCGATGTCCTCATCCACCTAGGAGACGCCAGACTCCAGCGCCTCCACCACCTTGTGGAAGAAGTTGAGGTAGCCCCCGTCACCGTGTGCACACGGTAGCGCGGGGGCTTCCCCGACGAACCGGCGGACCGCCCTGCCCGCGCAACGGGCGATGTCCAGGTACTGCTTAGCGCGCTGCGCCTCCATTATCTTCGCGAGTGCCGCGTCGTCCCTGGCTGCCTGCACAACGCTAGCGGCCCCCTCGACCTGGGCCTGAAGGGATGCCAGCTCCGCCTTGGCATCCTCCTCACCCCGAAGCGTGGCTTGGAGAGCGGCCTCGGCGCCCTACAGCTGGGTCCTGAGCGCGTCCGTCTCGCCCTGAAGCGCGTCGAGCGTGCGCCTCTTGGGCGTGGGTGCCCTGAAAGGGGCTGGTGATCAGACTCGGCGATCCAGGCATGATTCGCAAGAAAAGGCGGAGGCGATGACACACTTACTCATCAGTGGCGGTCCAGCGCCGGCGCGCCTGGACCGGCCTCGAAGGCTGACCCCCACCGCCCCCAGGAGATGGTGGCGGCGCCAAAGATCCCGCTCGCGCTCCGGCGCCGGCAGCACTCCCCCCGAACGCCATGAAAAGGAGAAAGGGGAGAGAGGGCAGTGTTCCTGGGAAGGTGGCGAACGGGAAGGTGTGCGAGGGTGGCACTGCACCTCGGGTGAGGCGGGTTTATAGGCGCAACCGCGGTCCCCAAGGCGTCGTGGGGCGTGGAGGCCACGCGCGCTCCTCGGGCGCCACGTGCCGTGCTCGACCCGCGGGCAGCTCTGCCTCACGTCGCCTCGTTCCCCCGGATGGGTCACTTCAGCGTGGGCCGGAGAGGAAGGAAAACACAAGAGGGCAGCGTCAATCAAGGAAGGGCAATGATGACCGACGCAGCGCACCGGCTTCGCGTCAACTTGACTCGGGGTGGTTCCCAAGGCCTTGCGGAAGAGGAGGAGTCCCGCGACCTACCAGACGCAATGCGTCGAGCCTGGCCCGCAGGCGATTAAGGGCCCGCGGCACTTCGCCCTTCCTTCCTTGGCTTCGCCCCGAAGCCATCCCGGGGGCGCCTTGGGCCCAGGGGCTACTGTTGGCGTTCTGGGAATGGGGGTACCCAGACCTGCCTGCCTGCGACCCAGCGCGTGGCCCACCACGATGGCCCAATACGGCCTGGCGACAAACCCCCCAGGACAAGACCCTCATGAGGGCCCCAGCCTCGCGAGGAAAACGACACCAAGACCTCCAGGGGAGCGGCCTCCCTAGGTTGCCTCCCGAGGAGGGGAGATTCCTATGTAGGCGTCTAGCCTCAGGAGGCAGCGATGACGTGAGCCATGACGACCAAGGCCAGCGGGCGCCAGCAGGCACAGAGGGGACAGTTTCCCCTTTGGTGCTAAGGAGGCAAGGACGTACGCGGGTTCCCAAGGGACCCCCCAAAGGTTTCCATTCCGGTGCAACAAGACCAAGACCATGAGCCCAGCAGGACAGACGTCATCGCCGAGCCCACCTCTGCGTCACGCCCTGTTGCTTGCAGGCGAAGACCACCTTTAGTCAGGATAAGCTGTACCTCCTGCCCCCTTTCAAATTTGGCCATTGTGGGATCCCTTCCCGCCTGTGCGATAAGGGAAGAGGACCAAGGCCGCTATAAATAGGGACTAGCCTCCACCGTAGACGGGGGCGGAGAGAGATCAACTGAATCCAACCTCACCCGAGTGCCCTCGCGAAGGTAATGAGTCAGGTATAAAGCTTGAATTTGATTGTGTTAAATCTTTTATGAATACCGATACTTTTCACAAGTTTAGCACTAAATATGGACTTGACTCTGAGATAGTTGCCTCTTTCTATGAAGCATTTGCTACTCACGTTGATCTCCCTAAGGAGAAGTGGTTTAAATATCATCCCCCTATTAAAGAAGAAATTAAAGAACCGGTCATAGCTAAAGAAGAAACCATCTTTTACAATGTTGATCCAGTTGTGCCTACTGCTTATATTGAAAAGCCACCTTTCCCTGTTAGGATAAAGGAACATGCTAAGGTATCAACTATGGTTCGTAAGATTAATATAAGATCACATAAACCCCCTGTGCAAATTAAAGTAGAACCTAGTGTTGCTATGGTTAAAGATCTCTTGGTAGAAAATATTGATTGGCATGTTATCTACTTTTGTGATGAAGCTGCTAGAATTGCCAAACCTGATGAAAAAGATAAACATAGACCCGTAGAATGCTTGCCTGTTGTCTCAGTCAAAATAGGAGATCATTGCTACCATGGTTTATGTGATTTAGGTGCTAGTGTGAGTGCTATCCCTTTTACTCTATACCAAGAAATTATGGATGAAATAGCACCTGCTGAAATTGAAGATATTAATGTTACTATTAAACTTCCTAATAGAGACACTATCACACCACTTGGGATTGTTAGAGATGTTGAAGTCTTGTGTGGGAAAGTAAAATACCCTACTGATTTTCTAGTACTTGGTTCCCCACAAGATGACTTTTGTCCCATTATCTTTGGTAGACCTTTCTTGAGCACCGTCAATGCTAAGATAGATTGTGAAAAATAAATTGTCGGTGTCAGTTTTGGTAATGTGTCTCATGAGTTTAATTTTTCCAAGTTTAGCAGACAACCTCGTGACAAAGAGTTATCTAGTAAGGATGAAATAATCGGTCTTGCTTCTATTGCCGTGCCTCCTACTGACCCATTAGAACAATATTTGCTCGACCATGAAAATGATATGCATTTGCGTGAAAGAAACGAAATAGATAAAATTTTCTTTGAACAACAACCTCTCTTCAAACAAAATTTGCCTATTGAAACTCTTGGAGGTCCTCCTCCACCTAAAGGTGATCCTGTGTTTGAATTGAAACAATTGCGTGACACTTTGAAGTATGCTTATCTTGACGAGAAAAAGATATATCCTGTTATTATTAGTGCTAAACTTTCAGAACATGAAGAAGAAAGATTATTGAAAGTTCTGAGGAAGCACAGGGCTGCTATTGGATATACACTTGATGATCTTAAGGGCATTAGTCCCACTCTATGTCAGCACAAGATCAACAAGGAACCTGATGCTAAACCCGTTGTTGATCACCAACGGCCATTGAATCCTAAGATGAAGGATGTGGTTAGAACTGAAATACTAAAACTTCTAGAAGCAGGTATAATCTATCCTATTGCTGATAGTAGATGGGTAAGTCCCGTTCATTGTGTCCCTAAGAAAGGAGGTATTACCGTTGTTCCTAATGATAAGAATGAACTCATTCAACAAAGAATTGTTACTGGCTATAGAATGGTAATTGATTTTAGAAAATTAAATAAAGCTACTAGAAAAGATCGTTACCCTTTACCGTTCATTGATCAAATGCTAGAGAGACTATCTAAGCACACACACTTTTGTTTCTTAGATGGATATTCTGGTTTCTCTCAAATACCTGTGTCACAATCTAATCAAGAGAAAACTACCTTTACTTGCCCTTTCGGAACCTATGCTTATAGTCGTATGCCTTTTGGTTTATGCAATGCACCTACTACCTTTCAAAGATGTATGACTGCTATATTCTCTAATTTTTGTGAAAAGATTGTGGAGGTTTTCATGGATAATTTTTCCGTTTATGGAACTTCTTTTGATGATTGCTTAAGCAACCTTGATCGAGTTTTGCAGAGATGTGAACAAACTAATCTTGTCTTGAATTGGGAGAAGTGCCACTTTATGGTTAATGAAGGCATTGTCTTGGGGCATAAAATATCTGAACGAGGTATTGAGGTGGATAAAGCTAAAGTTGATGCAATTGAGAAAATGCCATGTCCTAAAGATATTAAAGGTATTCGAAGTTTCCTTGATCATGCTGGTTTTTATAGGAGGTTTATTAAGGGCTTCTCTAAAATTTCTAGGCCTCTTACTAATCTTTTGCAAAAGGATATTCCTTTTGTTTTTGATGATGATTGTGTGGAAGCCTTTGAAACACTCAAGAAAGCCTTAACCTCTGCACCTATTGTTCAACCACCTGATTGGAACTTGCCTTTTGAAATTATGTGTGATGCTAGTGATTATGCTGTTGGTGCTGTTCTAGGACAAAGAGTTGATAAGAAATTGAATGTTATTCATTATGCTAGTAAAACTCTAGACAATGCCCAACGAAACTATGCTACTACTGAAAAAGAATTTTTAGCAGTTGTGTTTGCTTGTGATAAATTTAGATCCTATATTGTTGATTCAAAAGTCATTGTTCACTCCGATCATGCTACTATAAAATACCTTATGGAAAAGAAAGATGCTAAACCTAGACTCATTAGGTGGGTTCTCTTGCTCCAAGAATTTGACTTGCACATCATTGATAGGAAAGGACCTGAGAACCCCATAGCTGATAACTTGTCTAGGTTAGAAAATATTCTTGATGACCCACTACCCATTGATGATAGTTTCCCTGACGAGCAGTTAGCTGCAATAAGTGTCTCACAACACACACCTTGGTATGCTGATTATGCTAACTACATTGTCGCTAAATACATTCCACCTAGCTTTACTTATCAACAAAAGAGAAAAAAAATTCTATGACTTGAGACATTACTTTTGGGATGACCCACATCTTTATAAAGAAGGAGTAGATGGTATTATTAGACGTTGTGTACCTGAGCATGAACAGGAACAAATCCTACGGAAATGTCATTATGAAGTTTATGGAGGACATCATGCGGGAGATAGAACTGCTCATAAGGTATTGCAATCTGGTTTTTATTGGCCTGCTCTCTTCAAAGATGCCCGTAAGTTTGTCTTATCTTGTGATGAATATCAAAGAATTGGTAATATCGCTAAGCGTCAGGAAATGCCTATGAATTATTCACTTGTTGTTGAACCATTTGACATTTGGGGTTTTGATTATATGGGGCCTTTCCCTGCCTCTAATGGGTACACTCATATTTTGGTTGCGGTTGATTATGTCACTAAGTGGGTAGAAGCTATTCCAACTAGTAGTGTTGATCATCACACCTCCATTAAAATGCTTAAAGAAGTTATCTTCCCGAGGTTTGGAGTTCCTAGATATTTAATGACCGATGGTGATTCACATTTTATCCATGGTGCCTTCCGTAAGATGCTTGCTAAATATGATGTTAACCATAGAATTGCATCACCCTATCATCCTCAATCTAGTGGTCAAGTTGAACTTAGCAATAGAGAAATAAAATTAATATTACAAAAAACTGTCAATAGGTCTCGTAGGAATTGGTCTAAGAAATTAGATGATGCACTTTGGGCCTATAGAACAGCTTATAAAAATCCCATGGGTATGTCTCCATATAAAATGGTATATGGGAAAGCTTGTCATTTGCCTCTAGAACTAGAACACAAAGCATTTTGGGCAATTAAAGAACTCAACTATGATTTCAAACTTGCGGGTGAAAAGAGGTTATTTGATATTAGCTCACTGGATGAATGGAGGACCCAAGCCTATGAAAATGCCAAGCTATTCAAAAAAAAGTAATAAGATGGCATGACAAAAGAATCCAAAAGCGGGAATTCAAAATAGGAGATTATGTTCTTTTGTTGAACTCTCGTTTAAGATTTTTCGCAGGAAAGCTTCTCTCAAAATGGGAAGGACCATATATTATCGAAGAGGTTTATCGTTCTGGAGCTATCAAGATTAATAACGCCGAAGGTACTAACCCGAAGGTAGTCAATGCGCAGAGAATTAAGCATTATATCTCAGGTACGCCTATTAACGTTGAAAGCAATGTTATCCAAACCATGACACCGGAGGAACACATTAAAGAAACCTTCCGGAATACTCCAGATTATTCAAAAATAGGAGGTACGTGATACGGTAAGTAAACGGACTCCAAAAAATCCGCAAAAATATTTTTTGTCAGTTTTGGAATATTTTAGAATTTTGGAAATCAAAAAATAAACCGGAAGGTAATCGAGGTGAGCACGATACACCAGGGCGCGCCAGGCACCCCTGGGCGTGCCCTGGTGGGTTGTGCCCACTTCGGACGCCTTCCCGACTCCGTTTTCCTTCCAAATACTTGATTCCCAAGAATAAAAATTCTCAATATATACCCCTGACTGTTTTGACGACCGCATGGCAGAAATATCCTCTGTTCTTGTTTCTTGTTGTTTTCTCGTCAGATCTAGATCTCCATGGCTCCACCAAGCTCCTCCAAAGACAAGTTCTTCGACAAGGTCATCAACCCGTACTTGCCGGAGGTGATGAAGCACCCTCAAGCCATTGAGATGCGTGAGGGGGTGCTCCACATCCGCGATGTTCAGGGACCCAAGAAGACCAGAAGCATGGAGGCTAGGCTCGAGGCGGTGGAACATGAAGTTTTCAAGTGCCAGAAGATGGTGGAGCGCGGACTTAGTGCCAATCACTCCATGATCACGGAATTCACCCGAGTTCAGGTGGTGGATGGCCGGTCTGTGAAGGAAACCATCTCCACCCTCAACGATCAAATTAATTTTCTGCAGAGACAAGTTTATGATCTTCAAAACCAGGTCTTTGAATATGAAGCAGGATTTAAAGGTATGAGTTTAGCTACCAGTTGCAGGACTCAGGGGACTCTTGCGTCAACTTATGATGGGGAGCCCTTACCCTGGAAGCTGGAGGACAAGCATACTACATCATCATTACCACCTACATCAACACCTCTACCTTCTTCATCACCACCACCAAAGGAGACTTGAGCACACGAGTATGGGCACTCTCCTTGGCTAAAGCCAAGCTTGGGGGAGGTGCCCCGGTATCGTATCACCACCACTTTTATTCACCTTTACCTATTTTAGTTCGATCTTTAGTTTCACTTTGCTTTAGTTGAATAAAAGTTTAGCATGATCTATTTTCATGTGTTAGTTCCGTGCTCTATCTATCTATGTAATCGTGTGAAAGTTATATAATAAAGTTTAGTTTGAGTCTTTGATTTTCTACTTTCTTGGTTGCAACAAAAATAAAGGAATAGAAACAAATGAAAGAAAGAAAAAAAATCATATGTTAATCTTATGGCGAGTAATGACATCACATAAGGAAAAGTATAAGTAGTAAAATTTATTGGAGATTGACAAACATAGCATTGGTCAATGATGCAATTCATGATAGAATTAATAAGGGAAGAGAAGATTCACATGCAAATACACTATCTTGGACATCTTTTGTGATTGTGAGCCCCATCAAATATTATGTGTCAAAATTGTTGATGTTGGACAAGGAAGACAACGTAATGATTTATGTTCGTTCATATCCACATAGAAGTTATATTGTCATAGATCCTTTAACATGTGGTGCTTGCCCAATATCTTTGCTAGCCAAAAATTCCGAATTAAGTAGAGATACTACTTGTGCATCCAAAAACCCAAACCAAACTCTTTCTTTGAGTGTCCACCATACCTACCTATGGATCGAGAAAGATCCTTCAAGTAATTTGTCATCGGTGCAATAAGGCAATAAAAATTGCTTCTAAAAGTGTTTTGATCAATTAGTGTAAGAGAAAATTGAGCGTTATACGAACTTATGATGGCAAAGTAATAAAAGCGACGGACTACATAATAAAGGTTGCTATCATAGGGGCAATATAGCGTGACGTTCTTTTACATTAAGGGATTGGGCATACAAACCAATAAGTGCATCACAACCTCTGCTTCCCTCTGCGAAGGGCATATCCTTTACTTTTATGCACTTACCTTTATGCAAGAGTCAAAGTATTCTTCCCTATTCCTTTTTACTTTTTCTTTTGCAAGCATCATGTGGTGAGGAAAGATCTAGGCACATATATCTAGTTGGATATGGGTGGGCATGAGTTATTATTGTTGACATCACCCTTGAGGTGAGTGAGTTGGGAGGCAGAAATTATAAGCCCCTATCTTCCTACGTGTCCGGTTGAAACTTTTTGTTCATGGGTATGCCGTGAGCGTTAGCAATCATAGAAGACTAAATGATGGTTGAGTATGCGGACTTGTAATTGCAAAGTTGACTGAGAACATAGTTTGTTGGTTCCCAATAAGGTTTATGCTTCATACTTCTATGTTGTGATGAATTGTTACTTGTTCATGAGAAGCTATATGATAAGAATGTTTTGAAATAAGTTCCTTTGTTAGAGTATTGCTGTTATGATAATAAGCATGATGCTTCTATGTCCGTATTTTGTTTTTATCGACACCTCTCTCTCAAACCATGTGGACATGCTTTTCAATATCGGCTTTCGCTTGAGGACAAGCGAGGTCTAAGCTTGGGGGAGTTGATACGTTCATTTTGTATCATGATTTCCTACTGTTATTCGCTTTGTTTTGTTGAATTATAATGCTTTGGGGAGTGATTCTAATGCCTTTTCTCTCCTAATATGCAAGGTTTACACCAAGAGGGAGAATACCGGCAGCTGGAATTCTGGACCCAAGAAAAGCACGTCAGAGATACCTATTCTGCACAACTCCAATGAAGCCGAAAATTTACGGAGATTATTTTTGCATTTAATAAAAAATACTGGAGCTGAAAACTACCGGGGGAGGCCCATCAGGTGGGCACAACACACCAGGGCGCGCCAGGCACCCCTGGGCGCGCCCTGATGGGTTGTGCTCACCCAGGCCCACCTCCGGTGCCCATCTTCTGGTATAAATTCCCAAAAAACCTAGAAAACAATAAGGGGAGGACTTTCGGGACGAAGCGCCGCCGCCTCGTGGCGGAACTTGGGCAGGAGCACTTTTGCCCTCCGGTGGAGCGATTCCGCCGGGGGAACTTCCCTCCCAGAGGGGGAAATCGAAGCTATCGTCATCACCAACACCCCTCTCATCTTTGGGAGGCCAATCTTCATCAACATCTTCAACAGCACCATCTCCTCTCAAACCCTAGTTCATCTCTTGTGTTCAATCTTTGTACCGGAACCTCAGATTGGTACCTGTGGGTGACTAGTAGTGTTGATTACCTTGCGTAGTTGATTACTATATGGTTTATTTGGTGGAAGATTGTATCTTCAGATCCATTATGCTAATCAATACTCCTCTGATCTTGAGCATGATTATTATTTGTGAGTAGTTACCTTTGTTCTTGAGGTCACGGGAGAAGGCATGTTGCAAGTAATCATGTGAATTTGATATGTGTTCGATATTTTGATGATATGTATGTTGTGATTCCCTTAGTGGTGTCATGTGAACGTCGACTACATGACACTTCACCATTCATGGGCCTAAGGGAATGCATTGTGGAGTAGTTATTAGATGATGGGTTGCTAGAGTGACAGAAGCTTAAACCCTAGTTTATGCGCTACTTCGTAAGGGGCTGATTTGGATCCACATGTTTAATGTTATGGTTAGACTTTGTCTTAATACTTTTCTCGTAGTTGCGGATGCTTGCGAGGGGGTTAATCATAAGTAGGTTGTTAGTTCAAGTAAGAACAGCACCTTAGCACCGGTCCACCCACATATCAAATTATCAAAGTAGCAAACACGAATCAAACCAACATGATAAAAGTGACTAGACAAAATTCCCGTGTACCCTCAAGAACACGTTGCCTATTACTAGGTATTGTTCTGGCCTGTCCTTGCCTCAAAAGGATTGGGCTATCTTGCTGCACCTTGTTTACCGTTACCGTTACTTGCTTGCTACCAATTACCTTGCTATCAAACTATCTGTTACCTACAATTTCAGTGCTTGCAGAAATTACCTTGCTGAAAACCGCTTGTCATTTCCTTTTGCTCCTCATTGGGTTCGACACTCTTACTTATCGAAAGGACTATGATTGATCCCCTATACTTGTGGATCATCAGCCCGCTCTGGCGCAACGTATTCTTTGAGCCGGGCTCTAGCTTACTCAGCAGAGCTTGATCCAACAGAAATGGCAAATGGCTTCCCCGAGTTTAAAGTTGATGGGTCAGAATTTACTGAAAACGAGTGCACATCTTGCGTCAAAGCCGCTCGAGTATTGTCCAACCAGCTGGTTTCTGAAATGAAGCTGAAAATTATCAGGCGGCTTATGATGCCAACCATTCACGGATTCACCCGCCTACTTTTAAATCGGTGAATCTAACTCCTCAACAGCGTAAGCACATCTTCGCCCCTGAAGTTGACCCGTCTTCAATCCTTGATGATGAAGCCACATTTCACGCTTTATCCCGTTTTAACTGGGATGCGGGCAATCTTCAAATACAAGAACCAGAAGACCCAGTGGCGGATAACCCGGAAACATCTCAAGCGAAGGATCGGACCGCAGCTAACCCGGATGGTACGGAAGGCGAGTCGCCAAAATGATGCCATGAACTTCTTAACTCACCAGCCAGATGACACGAGCCCCCGAGTATGGGGCCAAATATTTTGTGTCTTCTTGAGCTTGTAATAGGGGTAGCTTTAAAAACTTCTGAAATACCTTGTCGTGCCATCATGCACGTTTGCGCCTTTGTTGGCGTAAGATTTAATCTTCTGGGCTTGATATCATTTTGCTACTCTTTCAGCCTGTCATTGCACATCTCGATTATCATGATTAATGAATGTTTTGACAGGAAAGTTTTGAGCAAAATAAGCCGGCAGAAGGATTTGGCCTTTGAGACTTAAACTTTGTCAACTTTCCCACTAACGATGTTGAAGTCGTATGATTCGACAACTGGTCACAATGTGAACTCAATTGCTTAACCTCGGGCTCAAGTATGAGCCGGCAATATTGTACCTGAAAATTACTGTGATAGTCGAAGTAAGTAATATAATTTTGATAAGCCGGCTCGGTGAGACTCGGCCAAGAGAGACTGGCTTTCGAGGCTCAAATCTTGAGTTCTTCCTCGGCAATTTTTGCGCCGGTCATTATTTTTGACTGCAATTGATAATCCGGATGCTCATGAGCGAGCCAGCAAATGAAAACAGGGTATACCTGAACCTTTATGCGGTGATAGCATAATTTTTATAACAATATATAGTACTGTTAATAAGCTGGCCCAGTGGGACTCGGCAAAAACAAACTGGCCTTCAATGTTCAGAAATATAGGCCAGCTCCTCTGGGCCAGCTTTGAGGTCTCCAATCATTTGATCTTGGTTATAATAAACCATGGTGTGGATCGACCAAAGAACTTTTTATTTGTTCCTGTTGATATTTATGATGTATCCCGGTCTGGAGACCAGCTTTCCGCACAAGCATGAATATGCGGGTATGATGAAATGATGCGATGATGCGATGCAAATGATGTATGCATATGATATCAGAACACATAAAAAAATGTCGGCTTTCAAGTCTCGACGTAAAAGACCGGCTTTCGAGGCTCAAGTCTTGCTTCAATGAAGCGGGTATGATAACCCATGGTTTATCCTAGCTTTATGTATGTCGGCTCTCGCATGACTCAATCCGATGCTTTAACCTTGACAAGTTCAACGTCAACAAGGATTGACTTATCAAGAGTACACGGGGTCATCTGATCGGAGTCGCATCAAGCATACAGGCAGGTTTAACCATATGTGGCATCTTTTTTGCCGGGTCAAGAGGGTGAGAAAGCTGAACTCGATGAGTTGGAAGCCCTCAAATGCCCAAAGAATTATGGCCTCTTTTCGCTGGGTCGCAAAGGTGAGAAAGCTGAACTCGATGAGTTGGATGCCCCCAAGCGCCCATTGTTTAGAAAAATTAAGACTCATGCTCAATTTGCGGTTTTGAAACAAAAAAGAGCCCCGGCTTTATTATACTCGAAACGTAAAGAAGTATATACAAAAACTGCATGGGGGGGGAATTACAAAAGGAACCGGTGGCTTTAAGTATAGTAAGGCCTCGGGTGTTCCAAGGCCAGCTTGTTTTCTTTTTGGAGATATAGAATTATTCTTGTAAAACCCTCCAGAGTGAATTTTATTCAGGGATTCAGGTACTAGTGGTACTGGCCGCTATTCAGCTGCTTGGGATTACTTTGGAATCCACCTTGGTTCGCCCTGGCCAGGATGTTGTCCATTGCCATGATTCCCCTGATGCTGAAATCCAGCTCCCGAGCTGCCCTGCAACCCTCCAGGACCATGCTGACCCGGGTGTCCTCCACCATTGCCTCCTGGATTATTCTGGAAAGCCTAATTACGGAACTCCTGCATGATGTAACAATTCTCCCATGAGTGGGTGGCTGGCTTGTCCTAGGTACTGTGTTTGGGACACGGTCCCTTGAGCACTTCCTCGTAATTACGAGGCTTATTTCCATTATAAGTCCCTCCAGGGCGACCATTACGGCGTTGGTTTTTGAAGCCGACATTAGTGTTGGCCACAAAATTTGACCTGCCATCTGGCAGCTTCCGCTTGCCAGTATTATTCTGGGTTCCTTGGTTTCCACCTTGATTATGCTGGCCCTTTCCACCTTCACCTTTCTTTCCCTTGCCGGTCTTGTCTTCATCCGAGCCAGGATCCTTTGTGCTGTCTAACTCGGCGTATCTGGTGAGGACATCCATCAAGTCGCCCATGTCCTGTACCTTGCGCTTAAGCCGCCCGAGCTTCTGGACCAACAGCTGGAAGTGGAAATTCTTTTCTAGGATCAGGACGGCTTGAGCCGCCGTAATATTTTCTGACGAATGTATGATTTCCGCGACCTGGTGAGTCCAATGGTGAGCCGACTCATCTACCCGCTAGACGCAATGTTGAAGGTCCACAATCGTCATTGACTTCTTGCATGTTCCCTGAAAATTCTTGATGAAACGTTCTTTAAGCTCAGCCCAAGTGTTGATGGAGTTAGGCGGCAAGTTCTTTAACCATGTTCGAGCCGGTCCTTCCAGCATCATGGTTAAGTACTTGGCGCACACAGCGTCACTGACATCCAACATGTCCATTGCTAACTCGTAGCTTTCGATCCAGGCCGCCGGCTCAAGATCCGACGTGTATTT
This sequence comes from Elymus sibiricus, assembly GCA_039707655.1. Taxonomy (NCBI): domain Eukaryota; kingdom Viridiplantae; phylum Streptophyta; class Magnoliopsida; order Poales; family Poaceae; genus Elymus; species Elymus sibiricus. The sequence continues at coordinate 423,969,959 of CM077667.1, read as the reverse complement.
TGGCACCTTGCGTGGCCCCTTGAAGTCTTTGGGCATACGGAGTTAGGCAAGGTATCCCAATTGTCCTACTATTGGTCCCGGCCTCGGGTTGAGGATGAAGCTATTGAATCGCCCGCACTGCTGCTTTCGCCTCTGGCTGTCGCGCATCCCTAGCAGCGTCAACAATCGCCTGAGCTCCTAATGGAATAGGCCGGGTCGGGGAAACTTGAGGCTGCTACCTGTGCCCACTGCTAGAAATAGCCGGAGAATCCGGATGGCGACCCTTGATGCGACTAGCATATGGAGTGGAGTGCATCCGATCGCGACTGTAAGAATACTGCGCTTGCTGCACCACTGCTGTTTTCAACATCTCTATGGCGTTCCTGGCTTCAACATCAACAGGGGTATTTCCAAGGATAGGTAGTGATTCCAAATGCCGGGTTGTAGCCAACACATTGTCAACAGGGTTAGAAAAATAACCCCGTGGTGTCTGGAAACGCTGTGGTGGTGAGGGAATTGGTGGTGGCTGAGGCGGCTCGTTTTGTTGATTTCCAAGCGGCTGCCCAGCCCCCGGAGTCCCAAACTGCCAAGCTCCGGTGTTGTTGTCGCTCGAGGTTCAGTGGCAGCCGGCTCCGGTGTCTCCGTTGGTAAACTGCCTCAGATGCTTCTCTCTGAAGTCCTAACTGACAAGCTTCGGCCTTAAGGCTCTCCGACTCATTATGTATGCGAGCATGTAGTTCTGCCATCCTGGCATTCTCAGCATCGATTTCCCTCTGTACCTCGGCCATCTGGTCTCGCAGCTTGATCAATTTCGTGTTACGTTCTTCCTGATTTTCTGCTGTGACGGGACTCTCCACGAGCTTTGCCATCTCAGCCATCAAATCCGTCATGGCTTGAGCCGGGGTTTTGCCAGACCCGCCAGATCCAGCCGCCACTCCGGGCGCGGACGGGTTCTGAGCCACCGCGGTTCTAGCCATGTAGACTGCAACTTGTTGAGGCGACTCATGGAATCCCTTAGGGGCTTTAATCTCCAATGATCCCCCAAGTCTGCCATCATAGAGAGGGCAGATCGATTCAGTTTCTCCCGTGGAAGAATCGCCATCTGAATTGACGAAGACGTCGCCGCTGCCCGTCGGCTCATCCGAGAGAAAAACTCCCTGAGTAAAACCGACGAACACATGACGCCGGGTGGCTTGATCCTGGCCAGGTCGTGCGCGTCGAGCCAGTTCGTCGATGTTGGTGCAGTTGTCCGGCTCGGAAACCACGGCGCTGATCCTGCCAAGGGGGACCTAGTATTGGGGCTCAGTTGAGCCGGCCTCGGTGCCCCAGACAGGATCGTCGATGTAGATCTTGTCGCAGTGACTCTTGATCATCTGATCAACCACGAATTTCCCGAACCCTGGACAGGTTCCCTTCGAGGACTCATCTCCATCGGGCGAGAGCCCCACGGTGGGCGCCAACTGTCGTGGTTTTGTCACGGCAGGTGTCCTCGTGCAAGGACTTAGGTGCGAGGCCATCACTGCTAGGTGGCGACTCAAAGGGGTTAAACGGGAACGGGAGGCGAGTTTACCCAGGTTCGGCCCCTTCGACGGAGGTAATAGCCTACGTCCTGCTTTGTGTCTATATTGATGGTGATCTCGATTACAAGGGTGCGGAATCGCTAACCTAGCTTTCGAGGGGGAATAACTTGAGTCTTTCCACCCTAGGGGCTTGCCTTTATATACAGGTCAAGACCCTAGGGTTTACAACAGAGTCCGAGTCATATTATGACTCGTGACCTATCATGTCTCTAACACGCTTTGCCTCTCAAGTAAGGAATCTTCCGACGCCTTCTGCCCTGTGGGCCTTGAGTCGCCGTCTCCACGCTCTTGGGCCGTCCGGCGGTTCACTTAACAGCCATCTTACTTGTCTTATCTTCACAACACGGCCCATTTTGAACATATTTCCAGAGTCGCCATTATACTGACCCGGCCCAGTAGGGTGGGTCACACCATGGGGTTATATCCCCAAGACTACTAGTCACCCACAGGTACCAATCTGAGGTTCCGGTACAAAGACTGAACACAAGAGATGAACTAGGGTTTGAGAGGAGATGGTGATGTTGAAGATGTTGATGAAGATTGGCCTCACAAAGATGTGAGGGGTGTTGGTGATGACGATGGCTTCGATTTCCCCCTCCGGGAGGGAAGTTCCCCCGGCGGAATCGCTCCGCCAGAGGGCAAAAGTGCTCCTACCCAAGTTCCGCCTCGAGACGGCGGCCTTCCGTCCCGAAAGTCCTCTCTTTATTTTTTCTAGGTCAAAAGACCTTATATACCAGAATATGGGCAACGGAGGTGGGCCGTGCTGGGCACAACCCACCAGGGCGCGCATGGGAGCCTGGAGCGCCCTGGTGTCTTGTGCTCACCAGGGTGGGCCCCTCCGGTAGTTATTTGCTCCAATATTTATTATATAATCCAAAATAATTCTCCGTAAAGTTTCATCTTATTTGGAGATCTGCAGAATAGGTATCTCTGATGTGCTTTTTCAGGTCCAGAATTTCAGTTGCCGGTATTCTCCCTCTTTGTGTAAACCTTGCATATTATGAAAGAAAAGGCATTAGAATCACTCCCTAAAGCATTATTATTTAACAAAACATTATAAATAATAGTAGGAAATCATGATGCAAAATGGATGTATCAACTCCCCCAAGCTTAGACCTCGCTTGTCCTCAAGCGAAAGCCGATATTGAAAAGCATGTCCACATGGTTTGAGAGAGAGGTGTCGATAAAAACAAAATACGGACATAGTAGCATCATGCTTATTATCATAGCAGCAACAAACTTTATCATAAAACTTATTCATATACTTTCATCATATAACTTCTCATGAACAAGTAACAATTCATCACAACATAGAAGTATAAAGCATAAACCTTATTGAAAACTAACAAACTATGTTGTCAATCAACTTTGCAACTACAATTCATCATATTTTCAGGAAGGGTCTCGTGTCGGAGCCTTTTGGCAAGTCCACATACTCAACCATCATTTAGTCTTCCATGATTGCTAACACTCACAGCATACCCATGAGCAAAAAGTTTCAACCGGACACATAGAAAGATAGGGGCTTATAGTTTCGACTCCCAACGTATTCACCTCAAGGGTGATGTCAACAATAATAACTCATGCTCACTCACATCCAACTAGATATATGTGCCAAATCTTTCCTCACCACATGATGCTTGCAAAAAGATAAAAGTAAAAAGGAATAGGGGAGAATACTTTGACTCTTGCATAAAAGTAAATACATAAAAGTAAAGGATAGGCCCTTCGCAGAGGGAAGCAGATGTTGGCATGCGCTTTTTGGTTTGTATGCTCAATCCCTTAATGTAAAAGAACGTCACGCTATATTGCCCCCTATGATAGCAACCTTTATTATGCAGTCCGTCGCTTTTATTACTTTGCCATCATAAGTTCGTATAGCGCTTAATTTTCTCTTGCACTATTTGATCAAAACACATTTAGAAGCAATTTTTATTGCCTTATTGCACCTATGACAACTTACTTGAAGGATCTTACTCGATCCGTAGGTAGGTATGGTGGACACTCAAAACATAAATTTGGGTTTTGGGTTTTTGGATGCACAAGTAGTATCTCTACTTAGTGCGGAATTTTTGGCTAGCAAAGATATTGAGCAAGCACCACATGTTGAAGGATCTATGACAATATAACTTCTATGTGAATATGAACAAACATAAATCATTACGTTGTCTTCCTTGTCCAACGTCAACAATTTTGACATAAAATATTTAATGGGGGCTCACAATCATAAAAGATGTCCAAGATAGTGCATTTGCATGTGAATCTTCTCCTCCCTTATTAATTCTTTCATGAATTGCACCATTGACCAATGCTATGTTTGTCAATCTCCAATAAATTTTACCACTTATACTTTTCCTTATGTGATGTCATTACTTACCATAAGATTAGCATATGATTCTTTTCATTTATTTCTTTCCCTTTATTTTGATTGCAACAAGAAAATAAAGAAGCAAAAGCTCAAACTAAACTTTATTATATAACTCTCACTCGATTACATAGATAGATAGATCACGAAACTAGCACACGAAATTAGATCATACTAAACTTTTATTCAACTAAATCACGAAAAGGCTAAAGATCAAACGAAAATAGGTAAAGGTGAATAAAAGTGATGGTGATACGATACCGGGGCACCTCCCCCAAGCTTGGCTGAAGCCAAGGGGAGTGTCCATACCCGTGTGCTCAAGTCTCCTTTGGTGGTGAAGATGATGAAGGTGGTGGTGATGAAGTATCACACTTTAGACTCTATAGGTACTCCAATTTGCGGATGACTCTCCGAAGGGTGATGATGTGTTCCTCTTGCAAAATATTTTCACGTGTAAGAAATTTATTCTGAACATGAACCGCTTCGAAAGCCCTAAAAGCTTCCATTTCAGCGGGCGTGAGATGATTGTAATAAGGTTGAATGATATCTTCTTCTTCCTCCTCTTCCGTTAGCGTGGATTTCCCTCCTTCTGGAGCTTGATCCTTCATGCCTCCTTGCCCTTGTCTTCATTATTGGTTTCTTTTGGCTCCTCTCTCTTCAGGTCCATCTTCATCAGCCAGGCATCTTCTTCTACGTTGTTGGAGGAGGGAGAAGACATGATGCCTGTCTTGATAGATCTGATAGGAAAACAGCATGAAACAAGAACAGAGGATTTTTCTGCGATGCGGTGGTCAAAACAGTCGGGGGTATATATAGAGAATTTGTATTCTTGGGAAACAAGCATATGGAAGGAAAACGGAGTCGGGAAGGTGTCCGAGGTGGGCACAACCCACCAGGGCGTGCCTGGCAGGGCTGGCGCGCCCTGGTGTATCATGCTCACCTCGGTTGCTTTCCCATTTATTTCTTATTTTCCTAATTTTTATAATATTCCAAAACCGACAGAAAATATTTTTGCGAATTTTTCGGAGTCCGTTTACTTACCATATCACGTACCTCCTCTTTTTTAGAATTCTGGAGTTTTCTGGAAGGTTTCCTTTATGTGTTCCTCCGGTCATGGTTTGAATAACATTGCTTTCGACGTTAATAGGCGTACCTGAGATGTAGTGTTTAATTCTTTGTCCACTGACCACCTTCGGATTGGTGCCTTCGGCATTATTAATCTTAATAGCTCCAGAAGGATAAACCTCTTCGATAATATATGGTCCTTCCCATTTGGAGAGAAGCTTACCTGCAAAAAATCTTAAACGAGAGTTGAACAAAAGAACATAGTCTCCTATTTTGAATTCCCGCTTTTGGATTCTTTTGTCATGCCATCGTTTTACCTTTTCTTTGAATAGTTTGGCATTTTCATAAGCTTGGGTTCTCCATTCATCTAGTGAGCTAATATCAAATAACCTCTTCTCACCGGTGAGTTTCAAATCATAATTGAGTTCTTTAATGGCCCAAAATGCTTTATGTTCTAACTCTAGAGGCAAATGACAAGCTTTTCCATATACCATTTTGTATGGAGACATACCCATGAGATTTTTATAAGCTGTTCTACAGGCCCAAAGTGCATCATCTAGTTTCTTAGACCAATTCTTTCGAGACCTATTGATAGTTTTTTGTAATATTAATTTTATTTCTCTATTGCAAAGTTCAACTTGACCACTAGATTGAGGATGATAGGGTGATGCAATTCTATGGTTAACATCCTATTTAGCAAGCATCTTACGGAAAGCACCATGAATAAAGTGTGAACCACAATGAGTCATTAAATATCTAGGGACTCCAAACCTCAAGAAGATAACTTCTTTAAGCATTTTAATGGAGGTGTTATGATCAGCACTATTAGTTGGAATAGCTTCTACCCACTTAGTGACATAATCAACAGCAACCAAAATATGAGTGTACCCATTAGAGGAAGGAAAAGGTCACATATAATCAAAACCCCAAACATCAAATGGTTCAACAACAAGTGAATAATTCATAGGCATTTCCTGACGCTTACCGATATTACCAATTCTTTGACATTCATCACAAGACAAGACAAACTTACGGGTATCCTTGAAGAGAGTAGGCCAATAGAAACCAGATTGCAATACCTTGTGAGCAGTTCTATCTCCCGCATGATGTCCTCCATAAGCTTCAGAATGACATTTGTTCCTGTTCATGCTCAGGTACACAACGTCTAATAATACCATCTACTCCTTCTTTATAAAGATGTGGGTCATCTCAAAAGTAATGTCTTAAATCAAAGAAGAATTTTTTCTTTTGTTGGTATGTGAAGCTAGGTGGTATATATTTAGCGACAATGTAATTAGCATAATCAGCATACCAAGGAGTGTTTTGAGAAACATTTATTGAAGCTAACTGTTCATCAGGAAAGCTATCATAAATAGGTAGTGGGTCATCAAGAATATTTTCTAACCTAGACAAGTTATCGGCTACGGGGTTCTCAGCTCCCTTCCTATCAACAATATGTAAGTCAAATTCTTGAAGCAAGAGAACCCACCTAATAAGTCTAGGTTTAGCATCTTTCTTTTCCATAAGATATTTTATAGCAGCATGATCGGTGTGAACAATGACTTTGGAATCAACAATGTAGGATCTAAATTTATCACAAGCAAACACAACTACTAAAAATTCTTTTTCAGTAGTAGCATAATTTCGTTGAGCACCGTCTAGAGTTTTGCTAGCATAATGGATAACATTTAATTTCTTATCAACCCTTTGTTCTAGAACAGCACCAACGGCATAATCAGTAGCATCACACATAATTTCAAAAGGCAAGTTCCAATCAGGTGGTTGAACGATAGGTGCAGAAGTTAAGGCTTTCTTGAGTGTTTCAAAGGCTTCTACACAATCATCATCAAAAACAAAAGGGATATCCTTTTGCAAAAGATTAGTAAGAGGCCTAGAAATTTTAGAGAAGTCTTTAATGAACCTCCTATAGAAACCAGCATGACCAAGGAAACTTCGAATACCTTTAATATCTTTAGGACATGGCATTTTCTCAATTGCATCAGCTTTAGCTTTATCCACCTCAATACCTCGTTCAGATATTTTATGCCCCAAGACAATGCCTTCATTAACCATAAAGTGGCACTTCTCCCAATGCAAGACAAGATTAGTTTGTTCACATCTCTGCAAAACTCGATCAAGGTTGCTTAAGCAATCATCAAAAGAAGTTCCGTAAACAGAAAAATCACCCATGAAAACCTCCACAAACTTTTCACAAAAGTCAGAGAATATAGAAGTCATACATCTTTGAAAGGTAGCAGGTGCATTGCATAAACCAAAAGGCATACATCTATAAGCATAGGTTCCAAAAGGACAAGTAAAGGTGGTTTCCTCTTGATCAGATTGTGATACAGGTATTTGAGAGAAACCAGAATATCCGTCCAGAAAACAGAAGTGTGTGTGCTTAGATAATCTTTCTAACATCCCATCAATGAAAGGCAGAGGGTAATGATCTTTTCTAGTAGCTTTATTGAATTTTATAAAATCAATTACCATTCTATAGCCAGTGACAATTCTTTGTGGAATGAGTTCATTTTTATCATTAGGAACAACGGTAATACCTCCTTTCTTAGGGACACAATGAATGGGACTTACCCATCTACTATCAGCTATAGGATAGATTATACCTGCATCCAGAAGCTTTAGTATTTCAGTTCTTACCACTTCTTCCATCTTAGGATTCAATCGTCGTTGGTGATCAACAACATGTTTAGCATCAGGTTCCATATTAATCTTGTGCTGACATAGAGTGGGACTAATGCGCTTAAGATCATCAAGAGTACATCCAATAGCAGCCCGGTGCTTCCTCAGAACTTTTAATAATCTTTCTTCTTCATGTTCTGAAAGGTTAGCACTAATAATAACAGGATATATCTTTTTCTCATCAAGATACTTCAAAGTATCAGGCAATTGCTTTAATTCAAACACAGGATCACCTTTAGGTGGAGGAGGACCTCCAAGAGTTTCAATAGGCAAAATGTGTTTTAGGAGAGGTTGTTGTTCAAAGAAAATTTATCTATTTCATTTCTTTCATGCAAGTGCATTTCATTTTCATGGTCAAGCAAATATTGTTCTAGTGGATCAGTAGGAGGCACGACAATAGAAGCAAGACCAATTATTTCATCCTTACTAGATACTTCTCTATCACGAGGTCGTCTACTAAACTTGGAAAAATTAAACTCATGAGACACATCACGAAAACTGACACCGACAGTTTGTTTTTCACAATCTATCTTAGCATTGATGGTGCTCAAGAAAGGTCTACCAAAGATAATGGGACAAAGGTCATCTTGTGGGGAACCAAGAACTAGAAAATCAGAAGGGTATTTTACTTTCCCACACAAGACTTCAACATCTCTAACAATCCCAAGTGGTGTGATGGTGTCTCTATTAGCAAGTTTAATAGTAACATCAATATCTTCTATTTCAGCAGGTGCTATTTCATTAATAATTTCTTGGTATAAGGTAAAAGGAATAGCACTCACACTAGCACCCAAATCACATAAACCATGATAGAAATGATCTCCTATTTTGACTGAGACAACAAGCATGCCCACTACGGGTCTATGTTTATCTTTTTCATCGGGTTTAGCAATTCTAGCATCTTCATCACAGAAGTAAATGACATGCCCATCCATATTTTCTACCAAGAGATCTTTAACCATAGCAACGCTAGGTTCTACTATAATTTGCTTAGGGGGCTTAGGTGCTCTAATATTACTCTTGTGAACCACAGTTGATACCTTAGCATGTTCCTTTATCCTAATAGGGAAAGGTGGTTTTTCAATATAAGCGGTAGGCACAACTGGATCAACATTGTAAATGATGGTTTCATCTTTAGCTTTTACCGGTTCTTTGATTTCTTCTTTAATAGGGGGATGATATTTAAACCACTTCTCCTTAGGGAGATCAACATGAGTAGAAAATGCTTCACAGAAAGAGGCTACTATCTCAGAGTCAAGGCCATATTTAGTGCTAAACTTGTGAAAAGCATCGGTATTCATAAAAGATTTAACACAATCAAACTTAAGCTTTATACCTGACTCATTACTTTCGTCGAGTTCCCAATCTTCAGAGTTGCATTTAATTCTTTCTAAGAGATCCCACTTGAATTTAATAGACTTCTTCATAAAAGACCCATCACAAGATGTATCGAGCATGGATTGATCATTGTGAGAAAGCCGAGCATAAAAATTCTGAATAATAACTTCTCTCGGGATGTCATGATTGGGGCATGAATATAACATTGAATTAAGCCTCCCCAAGGTCGAGCGATGCTTTCTCCTTCACGAGGCCAAAAATTATATATATAATTCCAATCACGATGAACTAGATGCATCGGATAAAACTTTTGATGGAATTCCAATTGCAATCGATTCCAGTTCCATGATCCAATATCATCACATAGCCTATACCATGTCAATGCTTTTCCATTCAAAGATAAAGGGAAAACTTTCTTTTTAACTTCATCTCCGGATAAACCTGCAAGCTTAAATAATCCACAAATTTCATTCACATATAATAGGTGCATATCAGGATGTTCAGTTCCATCTCCTGCATAAGGTTTAGCAAGCAGTTGTTCTACCATACCCGAAGGAATTTCATAGACAATATTTTTAGTAGGTGCAGTAGGTTGAGGGGCAACTAATTGTGGTTCCGGTCGAGGTGAAGATACCCCGAACAAACCCCTCAAAGGATTGTTTTCCATAGTAGCAAGTGACAATAAATTTCAGCACGTAGTATAAGTTTTTCCTTACCGATTTCCACTTACCAAGAGTGCTTCACTCCTCGGCAATGGCGCCAGAAAAGAGTCTTGATGACCCACAAGTATAGGGGATCAATCACAGTCCTTTCGATAAGTAAGAGTGTCGAACCCAACAAGGAGCAGAAGGAAATGACAAGCGGTTTTCAGCAAGGTAATTTTTGCAAGCACCGAAATTGTAGGTAATAGATAGTTTGATAGCAAGATAATTGGTAACAAGCAAGTAACGGTAATGGCAAATGAGTTGCAGCAAGGTAGCCCAATCCTTTTGTGGCAAAGAACAGGCCAAAACAGTCTCTAGTAATAGGCAAAGTGTTCTTGAGGGTACACGGGAATTTCATCTAGTCACTTTTATCATGTTGGTTTGATTTGTGTTCGCTACTTTGATAATTTGATGTGTGGGTGGACCGGTGCTTGGGTGTTGTTCTTACTTGAACAACCTCCCACTTATGATTAACCCCCTCGCAAGCATCCGCAACTACCAGAAAAGTATTAAGATAAAATGTAACCATAGCATTAAACGTTTGGATCCAAATCAGCCCCTTACAAAGTAGCGCATAAACTAGGGTTTAAGCTTCTGTCACTCTAGCAACCCATCATCTAATAACTACTCCATAATGCATTCCCTTAGGCCCAAGGATGGTGAAGTGTCATGTAGTCGACGTTCACATGACGCCACTAAGGGAATCACAACATACATATCATCAAAATATCAAACACATATCAAATTCACATGATTACTTGCAACATGACTTCTCCCGTGACCTCAAGAACAAAGGTAACTACTCACAAATAATATTCATGCTCAAGATCAGAGGGGTATTGAATAGCATAATGGATCTGAACATATAATCTTTCACCAAATAAACCATATAGTAATCAACTACAAGATGTAATCAACACTACTAGTCACCCACAGGTACCAATCTGAGGTTCCGGTACAAAGATTGAACAGAAGAGATGAACTAGGGTTTGAGAGGAGACGGTGTTGTTGAAGATGTTGATGAAGATTGGCCTCCCAAAGATGAGAGGGGTGTTGGTGATGACGATGGATTCGATTTACCCCTCCGGGAGGGAAGTTCCCCCGGCGGAATCGCTCTGTCGGAGGGCAAAATGCTCCTGCCCAAGTTCCGCCTCGAGACAGCGGCGTTCCATCCCGAAAGTCCTCTCTTTGTTTTTTCTAGGTCAAAAGACCTTATATACCAGAAGATGGGCACCGGAGGTGGGCCGTGCTAGGCACAACCCACCAGGGCGCGCCTGGGGGCCTCGCGCGCCCTGGTGTCTTGTGCTCACCAAGGTGGCCCCCTCCGGTAGTTATTTGCTCCAACATTTATTATATAATCCAAAATAATTCTCCGAAAAGTTTCAACTTATTTGGAGATGTTCAGAATGATAACCCACAAGTATAGGGGATCGCAACAGTTTTCGAGGGTAGAGTATTCAACCCAAATTTATAGATTCGACACAAGGGGAGCCAAAGAATATTTGCGAGTATTAGCAGGTGAGTTGTGAATTCAACCACACCTGGAGATTAAATATCTGCAGTAGAGTGATCAGTAGCATAGTAGTATGATAGTTTGATAGCAGTAGTGACAGTAACAATAGCGGTAACAGTAGTAGCAATAGTTTTGTAGCAATTGGAACAGTAGCAACAGCAGTAGTAACTTAGCAAGAACAATAAGTGGAAAACCCATAGGAACTGGATCGGTGAACTTGTTGGATGACATTCATCATATAACAGTCATAACCTAGGGCGATACAAAACTCGCTCCAGTTCATAAATGTAATGTAGGCATGTATTCCGTAAATAGTCATACGTGCTTATAGAAAAGAACTTGCATGACATCTTTTGTCCTACCCTCCCGTGGCAGCAGGGTCCATAAGGAAACTAAGGGATATTAAGGCCTCCTTTTAATAGAGAACCGGAACAAATCATTAACACACGGTGAATACATGAACTCCTCAAACTATGGTCATCACCGGAAAGTATCCCGACTATTGTCACTCCGGGGTTTGCGGATCAGAACACGTAATAGGTGCATATGACTAGTAAGATCGGATCAAGAACATAGATATAATGGTGATAACATAAACGGTTCAGATCTGAAATCATGGCACTCGGGCCCTAGTGACAAGCCCTAATAAAACTAACTCGACTACATGATGAATCTCATCCATCTCCTCACCGACCAGCAAGCCTACGAAGGAATTACTCACTCCCGGTGGGGAGCTATCGCATTTCGGGCTCCGCATAAACCCCAAGAAGTTCGAACTCAGGGGCGTGTGCGAAGATCTCCAACAGGTTCACCCCTCCCCCAAGCTCATAGCACGGTACCCCGCTCGATGGCGAGGAAGAAGATAGCACACGAGAGTTTACCCAGGTTCGGGCCGCTACGAAGCGTAAATCCCTACTCCTGCTTTTGGTGGATTGCCTCACGAGGAGGTTCGTGGATGAACTGGTACAGTGGTAAGTTGCCTCGCGAGTGCGTTCGGGTGGTGTTGGATCCCCCCCCCCCACTATAGAGCAGCCTAGCCTATATTTATAGCTGCCCGGGTCCTCTTCCTCCGTCGTAATGGCGGGAAGGGATCCCACAATGGCCAAATTTGAAGGGGGACAAGGAGGTACATCCTATCCTGACGAAAGGTAGTCTTCGCCTGCAAAGTAGCTGTTGGTGATGCAGTGGTGGGCTCGGTGATGACATCCATTCTGCAGAGCTCGTGGTCTTGGTCTCGTTGCACCGGAATGGAAACCTTTGGGAGGCGCTTTCGGAGTCTGCGTGCTCCCCTGCCTCCTTTGCACAAGAGAGGAAATTGTCTCCTCTGGCGCGCTGGTGCCCACATGGCCTGCCTTGCGTCATCCTTGGCCTCCCGAGGTCGGGCATTGCATAGAGATCTCCGCCGCTCAGGAGGGGGCCTCGGGGGGTCTATTCCCCGCGGGTCTTGACGCTATTTCCCTCGCGAGTTCAGGGCTCTCGCGAGGGCCTTGTCCTGAGTGAGACCACGCTGGGCCGTACTTGGCTGTCGAAGTGGGCCACGCCCTAGGCCGCAGGCAGGCAAGTCTGGGTACCCCCGTTCCCAGGACGCCGACAGTAGCCCCCGGGCCCGAGGCGCGCTCTGGTTGGCTTTTGGGCGAAGCCACAGAAGGTGACCCAAAGCGCCGTGGGCCCCAACCGCCTGCGGGCCAGGCTTGTCAAGCGGCGCCCTCCAAGATGCTGACGCCTCATTCCTTCGTGCTGCCTCGGTGACTGCCCCGGCTGACAAACCGCTTGGCGCACGCCTCCGAGCCGTCACTGTTCCCCATCAATCTGGTCGCCCGTTCTCCCTTCTTCCGCAGCTCACGCCTTCTCCACCAAGTCCTGTGTCCGTCCGACCTAGCCATCCGCCATGGCCACCAAGAAGAGAGAGGGCGAGGCCTCGAAGGCGCCGGAACCTTCGCCGACGCCGGAGCCCGCGTTAGGTCGATCCTTGGTGGTCAATCTTGAGGGGTTGGAGAAGGTCTGACTGGCGGTCTCCGCCGGCTCCAACGAGTGGGGGGTAACCAAGATCTGGTTGGGCTCGCGGCCTCAGGCCGAGCTAGAGGCCACCTGCGTTCCCCTTCATCTCCACGCCCTCCTCTCTGGCTTGCTGCCGCAGTTCTCGGACTTCTTTTCTGTTGTGCTCACGCATTATCGGGTTCATGCGCTTCATCTCGACCCTGGCTCCATTGTCCTTCTTTCTGCTTTCGCGTTCCCATGTGAGGCCTTCATCGGCGTCTCCCCTTCTGTGGCCCTGCTTCGCCACTTCTTCTCCCTCCAGTTGAACCCTGGGGGACACTGTTCAGGATTTGTGTCCCAGAGAGTTGCCGATGCGACGGCCAGCGGGGCCCTCGACGCCCGGCTTTCGCCGAACGCGGAAGGTTTTCGGAGACAGTTGGTGTACGTCGATGCTGCTGAGGCTGGCTCCCTGCTCCAACCCCCGTCGGCTCCTGCGGAGCCGAACCCCAGGTGGGAACACGAGGAGCTTGTCAACCCGCGGCTCGCGCCTGTTTTGGTCAGGCTGGCGGAGCTGAAGAAGTTTGGCGTGACAATGGCTATGGTGGTGCGGGAGTTCTCCCGTCAGCGAATTGCTCCTCTCCAGCGCCATTCCCGCCCGATGTGGACCTTTTCGGGCCCTTGCGACTCCATGAGGCTCCAGGTTCCTTCTCTTCTTTCCAACGCGCTGCGCGAGCTGCTCTGTCGACTGACCGGCACAGAACCGGATGAGCTTCCCCGGAACATCCTTCCTTTGTACAACCGCCAGGACGGGGAGACCCTTGCCGGGAAGATGCCGCGCTTTGACGAGTGGGGGCTCCTCCCTTCGGTGGGAGCGGGTCCCCGGGACGACCCCCCCGCGATGGCTTCGAGGCCTGGGGGTCCTGAGGGTCCTGGAGCCGTGGCTCCCCCTTCGGCCATGGAGAGGCGTCCTATGTCGCCCATTCCCCGCGCTCTTGCCGCGGCCCTGCCCGGGAGTGAAGATGGCGCCCCGCCGGCGGAGGCGGCCACCATCTCCGCTGCTGGATGTCTGGTGCCAGACGCCAACACGTCGTCCCCGGGCCCCCGCTCTTGCCGGAAGAGGAAGGGGCCTGGGGGCGGCTGCCGCCCGTCGCTGTGGGTGCCGATGAAGAGGAAGTGGGTCGCCTTGGACGAGTAAGTGTCTGAGTCCCCTCAGTCTTCCCCGGTGTGCCCCTTCTGAATCTCTGTCCCGCAGGTTCCCCCCGATGAACAGAAGGGCGTGACGCCACCGCCGCCTCCTGAGGTCACCGGGCCCATCGTGGCCTTGTCTCCCGAGGCCCTCGAGACTCCTCACAGGAGGGCGCCCATACCCGAGCTCGTGCGGCCCTCGGGGGGTCCTAAGCGCGAGTTTCCCGCGAACTTCTTCATGCTTAGCCCCCAACTTGCAGGGGTGGGGCTACATCCTCCGCTGCCGGTCTTCCCTGGGAGCCAGCCGCGCCGTGCCATAGGGCCTTCCCTGAGCGAAGACGCGGATCTCCGCGGGGTGCGGCCTCCGCCCGAGGAGAGAGAGGAGGAGCCCCCAGCCCCCGGGCGCGCACCGGGGTCGGGTGGCCCTTCGCATGCCCTCCCTATCGATCCAGGGGAAAGTGGAGATCCTGGTTGGGCCCTCGAGCTCGCGTGTGACCGGAGCGTCGTGCGGCGCGGTCTGCTCCAGACCGTAGCGAACGCGCTGGGACGTCTGGGGGCGGAGCTCGCCACCACCGACACCTGCCTCGAGGCGGAGCACCAACGCCTTGTGCGTGAGTGGCACCGTCTTGAGGTTGCCGTCAGCCTCGGCCGCCTGCAGCGCGAGCGCGCCCATGCAGACGCTGAGGGGTCCCTTGCCGCGGCGAGGGAGGCCCGCGACCGCGCCCTTGCGGAGGCCCAAGCCGCCGACTACCGACGCAAGGCCTCGGAGGAACGCTGGGTGGAGCTTGAAGCCTCCAACGCCGCCCTTGAAAGGCGAATCCAGGTACACAGGGCCGCGCTTGACGACATGACGACCGAGCCGCCCACCGGCGGTGCGGGGCCCCGCATACCCGAAGATGCGCTGACGAAGGAAGCGCTGGAGCAGAGCCTGGAGCACGAGAGGCTGGAGGTGAGGGAGCACTAGGTGTCCCTCGCCGAGGACTCCCTTGCCACCCGCGAGGCGAAGATTCAGGAGGAGGTCGACGACCGGGTGGCGGAGGTTCGGCCCTCCCTCCTCCAGGACTACCGCGCGAAGTTGAAGCTCCAGGAGTCCCGTTTCTACAGGCGACGCGACCACCTGAAAAGCGAGGCCGACGTCCTCAGGAGAAGGTTAGATCAAGCGAAGCGTTGCCAGCAAGCTGCGATGGATGCCCAGGCTGCTGCCGAGGCCGAGCTATCTTTTCTCTACAAGCAGGTGGAAGGCGTCACTTCCCTCGCGGAGAAGGCTTCGGACGAGGCGGATCGTGCCCGCGGCCTTTAGTACACGCGCTCCAAGATGTTCCAATCCCTCAAGAAGAGGGCCCACCGGGCCTTGAGCAACATCTGCGACGAGCGCTTCCCGAGCCCTCTCGTCCCTGACGATGTCGGGTACCTGGGCTTCTTTTCCAGGGTCGTGGAGCGCCTTGAGGGGGGTGCGGAGAAGATCCGCGAGCTCGTGGAGGAGAAGCGCCGCGACCTCCTTGAGCGGGCGGCCTCGCACGTCTTCAGTCATCTCCTTCGTCTTGATCCGCACTTCGACTTCGGGGCGGTGCTCGCCCCTGTACCCGAAGTGATCCAAGGCGCCCTTGCCGAGTGGGTGGAGGATCATGTGGAGGACTTGATTGCGGGGTTTTCTTCTGACGAACCGGATGACCATGCCGGAGCCGGGGAGTGCAGGCCCGACGGTGGTGGCGGTGACGAGGGCGACGATGGCGGCATGTCATCATAAGTAGTCTTTTCGTTTACCTGTCAGGGCTATGAGCGTGGCCCCATGGAGGTTTGAATGTATTTTTTGAAGGGCCCTCGTGGGTACTCCCGTGTGACGTGATGCTCAGCATCGTACTTCTTTTCGCCAAAAATTCCTGCCGATCAGAATGACCGTGTCGCGCGAGCGTCCGGGCATTTAGGCCTTGGCAGGGTGTGCGTGGTAGCACATCTACTGCGTCCAGCTTCCACTTACGGGTCGCTCGTGAGAGAGGAAGGGGCCGGCAGCTGCCGAGCTCCCCAAAGAAAGCGAGATGCCAAACGGAAATCGTTGCCAAAGAAAGAAAAAAAGAAAAGAGTGACCCCCCACTTCCACAAGAAGACCGCAAGAATTCCAAGTTTTATTCCAAAAGTGGCAAATTCGAATACAAAACGGGCAAATAACAGCCGCGTCCGGCACCTAGGCTATTCTTCGTCTTCGTCTTCTTCCCAGCGCGGAGCGTAGGGCTTCCACCTTGCGTGGGCATAACCATTGGAGGGCAGTGTTGTCCGCCAGCGCGGAGCATGGGGCTTCCACTTGGGCGTGGGATGGAACCCCTCCGCGTCCTCGGGGTGCTCCAGGCGTATACAGCCCACTCATTATTATGTGAGAGTGTCACGGGTCGAGCCTGGGGGTGCGCTAGGAGCTCCATGCCTCCTGAGCATGGAGTCAATTCCCAGCCCCGAAGCATGATGCGGCGAAGTGAGGTCGGCTTCGGACGGGCCCTCGAGCGCGGAGGGAGTCCCCCACGCTCTCCGCAGGGAGGGACCGCCTCGGAACAGGGCCTCGGGCACCCCAAAGCCCAGGGGCGGATGTTGTCGTTATAGCAGAGCCGCAGCCCCTTGTGCCGCGAGCGGGGCTCGGCGCAGGGGCCCTCCATTGCGCGCGAGGCTGACGCCCAAGGCTGGGGTGCCCGGGAGCCCCGCACGGGTACCCGACCGCCCGTCCCCGGGTGGACCGAGCCGGGCCCGGAGACATGGGTGAGTACGTGATCTCCTGACGCTGGCCGAGCGAGGCCTGGCCCGAAGACATGGGCGTGTGTTCCACCCTCCGTCTCTGGGTAGGCGACGCTCGTCCTGGAGACATGGGTGTATGTTCCACCCTCCGTCTCCAGGTTGGAAGCACCTGGCCTGAGGACATGGGCGTGTATTCCACCCTCCGTCTCCAGGTTGGAAGCACCTGGCCTGAGGACATGGGCGTGTGTTCCACCCTCCGTCTCCAGGCTGGGGTCGCCCGGCCTGGGGACATGGGCGTGTGTTCCACCCTCCTTCTCCAGGCAGGTGACCCCCGGTCCGTGGACCCAGGCGCTTGCCAAGGGTAGCTCCCCACCAGCGGGCACGCCTCACGAGGCTGTCAGTGCCAGGCATCCTCATGAGACCGGCCCCGCCAGCCGCCCTCGCGAGGCTGTTCAAACCAGCCCCGACGAAAGTCGTTGGCGAGGTCGCATATACTCCTCTTGTTGTCGTGGTGGCCGGCGCTGCTCCCATCGTGGCCCAGGCGCTCGTCAACATGGTTGTTGTGGAGTTGCGCAAGCTCCCGGGTGCTGGTGTAGACGAGTCGCCGGGCGTCCACCCCTGACGCGTCGGGTGTGCTGGGAGGCACGAGGCGGCGCCCACCCCGCGCGGCCAGCAGCTCCCATCGGCCCCCGTCTGCGCTAATGACCAACTCCTGCGTGCCCGATGAGCCGGGCCGCGCCCCCAGCGGGCGCGGGCCGCGACGCGTTTCCCCCGGGCGTCCGCATGTCCTCAGCGTTGCGGCGGTCGGTTGAGTGATCCCATGGATGCGAGCCCCCTGGCCCATCCCATAAGGGAGCGCCTGGACCTCGCCTGCCGCGGTGGCGCGCCCGGCCGCGCGACATATCCAGTCGTCGTAGCGCCCGCGAGCAACGTGGAAACGTTGCAGTTCGCAGGCCACGAGGAGCGCGATTCGCCCGCGTGCCGAGTCGCGGCGAGCCCGGGAGGACGATGCCGTGACGCAGACACGGAGAAGGGACGGGTCGACGAGAGTGCGCTGCGCGGTCGACGAGGGCGACAGCCCCCGGCGCCTGTCGAAGGCCGGGCTGGATATGGCGTCCCCCGACAGAGGGGCAAGGCGACGCGGGATGCCGAGGTCTGCAGGCGTCGCCCGAGCAACGCGAGCAGCCCGTCGTTCGCCATGGGCTCGATGTCCCTTGGCCATGGAAACGGTGAGCGGAGGCGAGGCGAAGCTTGAGTAAGGATCCCGACACGCCCCCTACCTGGCGCGCCAAATGTCGGATTTCGGGCTCCACATAAACCCCAAGAAGTTCGAACTCAGGGGCGTGTGCGAAGATCTCCAACAGCTTCACCCCTCCCCCAAGCTCACAGCACGGTACCCCGCTCGATGGCGAGGAACAAGATAGCACACGAGAGTTTACCTAGGTTTGGGCCGCTGTGAAGCGTAAAACCCTACTCCTGCTTTTGGTGGATTGCCTCACGAGGAGGTTCGTGGATGAACTGGTACAGTGATGAGTTGCCTCGCGAGTGCGTTCGGGTGGTGTTGGATCCCCCCACTACAGAGCAACCTAGCCTCTATTTATAGCGGCCCGGGTCCTCTTCCTCCGTCATAATGGCGGGAAGGGATCCCATAACGGCCAAATTTGAAGGGGGACAAGGAGGTACATCCTATTCTGACGAAAGGTGGTCTTCGCCTGCAAAGTAGCTGTTGGTGATGCAGTGGTGGGCTCGGTGATGACATCCGTTCTGCAGAGCTTGTGGTCTTGTTCTCGTTGCACCGGAATGGAAACCTTTGGGAGGCTCTTTCGGAGTATGCGTGCTCCCCGGCCTCCTTTGCACGAGAGAGGAAACTGTCTCCTCTGGCGCGCTGGTGCCCGCCTGGCCCGCCTTGCGTCATCCTTGGCCTCCCGAGGTCGGGCATTGCATAGAGATCTCCGCCGCTCAGGAGGGGGCCTGGGGAGGTCTATTCCCCCGCGGGTCTTGACGTTGTTTCCCTCGCGAGTTCGGGGCTCTCGCGAGGGCCTTGTCCTGAGTGAGACCGCGCTGGGCCGTACTTGGCTGTCGAAGTGGGCCACGCCCTGGGCCGCAGGCAGGCAAGTCTGGGTACCCCCGTTCCCAGGACGCCGATAGGAGCATCATGGAATTGGCGATGGAGAAGGGTTGATGATGACAAAGACCGAAGATTCCCCTCTTCGGAGCCCCCAAATGGGCTCCATATCTGGCCTCCCGATGAAGAAGAGGAGGTGGCGGCGCCTCCGTGTCGTAAAATGCGATGAAACTTTCTCCCTGATTTTTTCCTCCAAAAAATAGGATTTTATAGCGTCGGAATTAGGGTCAGTGGGGCCATGAGGTGGGCACAACCCACCAGGGCGCGCCTGGGGGGGCTGGCGCGCCCTGGTGTATCGTGCCCAGCCAGGGCCCCCCTCCAGTGGTTCTTGGCTCCAGTATTTTTTATTTATTCTAAAATAAATCTCCAAAAAGTTTCGTCCAGTTCTGAGAACTTTTATTTCTGCACAAAAACAACACCATGGTAGTTCTGCTGAAAATAGCGTCAGTCCGGGTTAGTTTCATTCAAATCATGCAAATTAGAGTCCAAAACAAGGGCAAAAGTGTGAGGAAAAGTAGATACGACAGAGACGTATCAACTCCCCCAACCTTAACCCATTGCTTGTCCTCAAGCAATTCAATTGACAAACTGAAAGTGATAAAGAAAAACTTTTACAAAATATTTTGTTCTTGTTTACATATATATGCTTAAGTAGCACCCAAGTTTTCAACAAAGATTATGACTAACCATGACAACAATAACTCTTAGAAATTATATTAACTCATATCAATGACATAAACAACTAGCGAGCAATAATAAGATATTTCAAGTGCCAACACTTTGTCAAAACAATCATGATACAATATGACAATAGTGGTATCTCGCTAGCCCTTTCTGAGACCGCAAAACATAAATGCAGAGCACCTCCAAAGTTCAAGTAGCGACTAAACAGTTGCAATTCATGGTAGAAAAGATCCAGTCATGCTGCACCCAACATCAACTATACACAATGCATGAGGATGACAATAGTGCTCTCCTTTATTCAAGAAGAGAAGACAAGGTAACATGGGCTCTTTGTTAGATTAACAATGATGCATATGAGAGCCACTCAACATTTTCATCGTGGTCTTCTCCTTGATATGACTCAAACAAAAAGAAAAGAATTTCAGAGAAACACACTGAAATATTTTTGGAGTTTTCGGTTTTTTTCTTGAAGAAGGCAAATAAAAAGGAAAAACAAAAACTGGAAAAACTATTTACACGGGAATGCTCCCAACAAGTAAACAAGAAATCTTTTTGGGTTTTCTTTCGATACTACAATTAAACTAAGCTAGAAAGAAAAACTAAAAAGAAGTAGGAAAAGTTTTTGGGTTTTCTCGAAGTTTTTCAAACACACAAGAAGAAAGCGAGAAAACAAATTTAGCATGGATATTACAATGAAAAAGTGTGAACACCGACAACTGGAATGAAATGTGTGAACATGAATGTAATGTCGGTGGAAATACGTACTCCCCCAAGCTTAGGCTTTTGGCCTAGCTTGGTAATCACCATCCGTAGTAGCCATCCGGTCCCAAGTCAAAGTGAGGTGGAGGCGGCACCTGAGCGTCCCACCCCTGGGGCTCCTCCTGAGCAGCTGCTAGGTTGTTCCGGTAGGCTGTAATGTCATCTGGCATGATCCTGTATCCGTTCCTGGCAATAGAATCAAACAGAGCACGAGCAGGCAACGGAATAACATCACGGGTTTTGACGTTGAACACTAAGTTGTAACGAATGTCATGGAAAGAATCAGTTGCCTCATTAAATTGGTGATCTTGCAACACCTTGTGATCTAGATAAACTTGGGACAAGAGGTAATCATGTGGGCGAATCTGAACATTAAAGTGTCTCGCTAAGCGAGTAGCATAAATACCACCATGTATCTTTCCCTTAGTCCTGTTGAGGTGTAAGCGACGTGCAATAATAGCCCCCATACTAAAGGTGTGATCATTATACAGTGCACGGCGTAAAATAGCGAAGTCGGGGGCACTGAGTGCGCCAACCTTCTCCCTAGTGGTTAAACACTTTGCGATGAACAGAGTAAAGTAATGTACTGAAGGAAACTGCAGACTCGTAGCAATAGCGTTCGACATGCCTCTATCTTCACCCACCGGTAAGGTGAGGAGAAAATCCTCAAACTCTGCTGGTCTAGGTTCTCTCAATTCCCCATCAGAGGGGATCAAACATATGTTGAAAAAGTCAGTTAGCGGCATTTTGTGAGTTTCAGCGTAAAGATTAAACTGCACTTCAGGAGGATTATTCTTTCTCAGAAAATGAAAACTTTGCACAAAGGAATTTGTAAGGATGTGATATTGGTCACACTTAGCTGCGAGGAACTCGGCCAGCCCAGCGTTTGCAACAAATTGAGCGAACTCTTGATGAAACGCGGCCTCCTCCATGAAGGCATCATGCGGCCATTCACACGGCCGCACCTCCACCGTTCTTGGAGTGTGAAGTTCATTGTCCGATGATTCCCCAATGACTCCTTTGGCATTTTTCTTGGAGGAAAACTTCTTAAAGAAATCCATCTTATTCCTAAAGTAATTTTTCTGAAAATTCTTTGTCCACAGAATTTTTGTCAACAAAACTTTGTAAGATTGATAGCAACTACTCCTAAGCATGCATAGAGGCCATATTAAGCATTCAAACTACTTAGAACTCTAAGAATTCAACATGCAAGCTCATCTACAGCAGCACCAAGAGTAGCTAATTAATCTAAAGATAACACACTAAATCAAAAACTAATTGGAGCAATGGAGGAGTCATATACCAAGTAGCAATCCCTCCAAACAGTTTCGGAAACGGAGCTTCGAGCAAAGAGATCGAAATCCGCGGGTTTGAGAGCAAGAACACGGGAATGGTGGCTGTGGTGATTTTTTTCTGGAGGTAGGGGATGATGTGGGCTAAAGGAATAAGTGAGGGGGCCCACGTGGGGGCCACAACCCACCAGGGCGCGCCTGGAGTTGCTGGCGCGTCCTGGTGTCTTGTGGTCACCAGGTACACCCCCCTCTGGTATTATTTGCTATCATGGATGTGGTTATTTATAATTTATGCTTAAAACTTGAACACTAGCTAAGCATGTGTATAACAACGAGAACAAAAGAGTTTGTAAAAGTTTTCTTTATCACTTTCAGTTTGTCAACTGAATTGCTTGAGGACAAGCAATGAGTTAAGCTTGGGGGAGTTGATACGTCTCCAACGTATCTACTTTTCCAAACACTTTTGCTCTGGTTTTGACCTCTAATTTGCATGATTTGAATGAAACTAACCCGGTCTGATGCTGTTTTCACCAGAACTACCTTGGTGTAATTTTTGTGAAGAAATAAAAGTTCTTGAAATCGGATGAAACTTTTTGTGAATTATTTTTCATAATTATAATGAATTATGGAGCGAAGACCTGCCGGAGGGGGTGTGCCAGGGGGCCACCACACATCAGGGCGCCTCCCCCCTAGGACGCGCCCTGATGGCTTGTGGGGCCCTCGTGGCTCCTCCGACCCTAATTCCAGTCCTATAAAATGACATCTTCGAAGAAAAAATCAGAGAGAAGTTTTCATTGCGTTTCACGAGACGGAGCCGCCGCCACCTCCTGTTCTTTCTCGGGAGGGCTGATCTGGAGTCCGTTTGGGGCTCCGGAGAGGAGAAATCGTCGCCGTCGTCGTCACCAACCCTTCTCCATCAACACCGCCAGGATGCTCACCACCGGGAGTGAGTAATTTCTTTGTAGGCTTGCTGGACGGTGGTGGGGTTGGATGAGATTGATCATGTAATCGAGTTAACTTTGATAGGGCTTGATCCCTAGTATCCACTATGTTCTGATATTGATGTTGCTATGACTTTGCTATGCTTAATGCTTGTCACTAGGGCCCGAGTGCCATGATTTCAGATCTGAACATATTATATTTTCTCTGAATATAAGATTGATTGGATCCTATCTTGCAAGTTGTATGCACCTATTACGTGTCTTGATCCGCATACCCCAAGGTGACAATAATTGGGATTCTTTTCGGTAATTGCCGTAGTTTGAGGAGTTCATGTATTCACCATGTGTTAATGCTTTGTTCTGATTCTCTATTAAAATGAGGCCTTAATATCCCTTAGTTTCCAATAGGACCCCGCTACCACGGGAGGGTATGACAAAAGATGTCATGCAAGTTCTTATCGCAAGCACGTATGACTATATATGGAATACATGCCTACATTATATTGATGAATTGGAGCTAGTTCTGTGTCGCCCTAGTGTGTAACTGTTATATGATCAATGTCATCTAAATCATTATCCATCACCGATCCACGTGCCTACGCTTTACATATACTGAATCTTGCTAAGTCACTAGTACTACTGCTACTGTCACAACTGCTACAAAATTGCTGCTGTCACTGCTACTATTACTCTTGCTACTACTATTTGCCGTGCTACTAAACCTTTACTGCAGAGAGATATCCTAGGTGCGGTTGAATTGACAACTCAACTGTCAAGGCCAATAAATATTCTTTGGCTCCCCTTGTGTCGAATCAATAAATTAGGATGAAATACTACCCGTAAAGACTGTCGCGATCCCCTATACTTGTGGGTTATCAAGGGTCAGATCTACGGCGATCGCGCGAGCGAGGAAGTCGTGGCGGCCATGGCCGCGGCGAACCCCAACTTCATTGCGGATGGCTTCCGCAGTCCGGACAATGCGATCCAGACGGTTGCGGGAGGTTTGAGGGCCGGCGTTGGAGATGCCCGTAGGTCGATTGATTACCTTGCCGGGTGAAGAGATTGCCTGGGGCTCCAAGAGAGAAGACCCAACAATTCAAAAAAATAATTAAAAAAGATAAATAGAGGAGACCCAATAGCTTTTTTTAGGGGCCCTGAAAAAACTCGTCGGGAAACGATTGCAAATCAACACCGTGAGCGTTCGGCTACCCGCGTGGCCATCGGATCCGAGTTTGATCTGATGGTCGTAACAACTAGTCGTGTAGTCCAACTTGGCAACTTGACCCTTTGTTACAATCCAAACGAGTGCAATAAAGGTATGAAACAGTTCAGAACGGCCGCAATGAGGTTTCTGTTGCAAAGTAACCGGGCATAACATGGTGCTTATTGCAAAGATTAATTGGAACTAACGCGGTGACAGATTGGATGTCTGCCTCAAGTGTCATCCAATGGATACCCGAGGCGGCGGATCCGTTCATGTCTTCACCCGACCGACACTCGTCAATCTTCATGCAGCCAGAGACAACTCAGATCATAAAGCATGGCTAATAGTATAATCAGATAAGAATGTGAAGTTTTAGTTGACGCTTGGAATCTCGGTCCTTCAATCATGTTAAGGATATGTTGTTATCATCCGCGCTCAAGCCGACGCTCGTCAGGAAGCAGCCGTCGCGGAGGTGCAGTTGCAGGCGATCACGGAGGAGAACAACACCAATTGTGCCTCCTCCGTGCTGTCGACGAACCATCGGCCGGCCCGGTGGGACGATGACAACGCTGGCGCCACCATTTCCATCATGGACCTCACGTCCACTGGCGACGGACAGGTCACGGACTCCTCTGGGGATGAGTAGGCCAAGGGAGGCGGCGGTGCCTTGTGTCACATGTGGGCCAGTCCGTCTCTTGTGTTCTACTCTTCCTCGCGGGAGACCGCACCTTCACTTCATCGGTCTTATCGCCGGTGCTCATGGAGACGGCGGATGGAGGACGACGCGGGCTTTGACGTCAGGCGCCGCCGCCGTAGGATAGGTTTTAGGGGCGGGTCTTTTTTTTGTTTGTTCTAGATGTTCGAAATGTAATGAAATCCGTCGTATTTGTATGAAATCCGCCACGTTTGCATAAAATCCGGCCGTGTTTGCATGAATTTCATCCATTTTGTTAAAAAAAAGTTTAAAATGCATGAGGCTAGCGTTGGATGTCGTTCTCCCGCATCCGTGTCCGCAGACTAGTCCCTCTGTTTACGAACGGATGCGGAAGGAAATTTGTAGGTTGTCAGTTCGAGATGCCCTAACCGGAATACGGAGCCTGCGTGCCGTCCGTGGCGTCAAACTGATTACGACTCGGCGGCAAGCATAGCTCCGATCCGATCGAAGCCATCCGTCTATCTCATGCAGATAGATAGGTCACGACTCAGGAGCGCGTACGTAGCTAGACCTCGCTTAGCTTTGCTGGCTTGATCCCCCACCGCCGGCTTAGCTTTGCTTGCTTGGTCGATCATGTCGCCGGTTGTTTGCCCCTGGCCATTAGGCAGACCACCCGGGAGGTGCCGGCAGCCTCGGATCAAACAAGACCTCCTGCTGCACAGGATGGAACAAGGTGAAGGCCGCCGAACTGATGATGATTCTTCCACCGCCCGTGCAAGGTTCAGAGCCTTCTGGAGGATCTTCATAAGGGTACGTACCTAATATGACGTCTTGCTACGCATATACGGTAATACAATATATACTTTTTGAATGAAATTCGCCATTAGTTGGGCCCAAAACTCATGAAGTGATCAGATTTAGAGCATAAACATGTTTAAGTGATCTACTTCTAAGGCCAAAAAATTATTCGGGGCATAAAACCGTCCATGTGGCTGTCAAGTCGACACAGATTGTGTGGTGTCGTTTTCCTGATATATTACAGTGTTAAGTGATTTTATTTTACATTCCACTCGTAAATATATGTATGATCGTTTCTGGAGCAGATTGATTCGTGCAGCGAAATTTAGAACATCGCAGCGAATAATGTTGTAACTTGCTGGATAGATTATGTAGGTTTATAGCTGATTCTGTAGGAATTCCACTTTTTGTTTGCTGGGTAACTAAAGCGAGCCCCGGTATTGATTACTTCCTAAATTTGAAAAAAAACTAGAATTGTGCTCTCTTTTTTAACAAAATTGACATTCCAGTACTTATTCCGTCCCATAATATAATGTGTATTACTTTTTGCAAAAGTCAAGCTTCACAAAGTTTGATCAAATACATATCATATGACAATATATTTCATAATGAATGTACTTGTATTGATTTGATATTCCAATTGTTAATATATTTTTCTATAATTTTATTAAAAAATAGATTTGTACTTTTAAAAATTCAATACACACTATATTTTAAGAAGGGAGGGGGTATCTTCAATTCGCTAATTGATGTATGTACTCACAACTAGGTTTTCCCTTCTTTTCTTTTCTTTTCAGTGTTTTACTCCGCTGGCAACGGTGGCTTTGGTGGTATATCTCTTTGTGGTGAGGCACAAGCATCTTGATCCAGGATTGCAGGATCCTTGGCACATGGCACTGATTGTGTTTATAGTTATTTGCTTCGCACCGACCGGGTACCTGTTTACCCAAGATGATTAAAACTAGCTATATTCCATATCATTTTCAGTGTGTCGATCTAGCTCAATGTTTTTTGTTATAGTTTCTCAATGTTCTCTTAGTCAAAAGTTCACCAGTTAATGTGCAAGCCAAAGAGATGTGTATATAATTTTTATTCCTTTCAAAAAAAAAAATCAACCGGCAAAAGCACAACCCTTTCATATAGAAGAAAAGGAGGTTATATGTATGGAGGTGCCAAGTTTTTGAAATGAACTTGCCAAAAGTCCTTACATCCACAAAAAACCTATGAATTCTGTGGTCAATACCCTCACTGGCGTGGGCCTGAGTGAAGGCCATCTCCCTCTGGTTGATGTCCTCGAAAGCGAGGGCTGCCATCCCAAAATGAGTGAGGCGTGTTCCCTTAAAAATGCGACAATTCCACTCCTTCCCTATATTTCAAAGCGTGTAGAGGAGAATTCCGCTTCACTGATGTTTCTTCTTAGAAACAGAGGTTAGCATGGAGCCCCACCAGTCAATATTCCCAGAGAGGCCAAATTTATTGGGGCTTTCGGGATGGTTTCACATATCCATTCCTTGATATTGCTCCAGGCGGTCTTTGAGAATGGACAGTCCTTGAAAAGGTGCATTATGGTTTCTGACTCTTGCATGCAAAACTGACTTCTCGGGTCGTGTGGCCACCCACAAACATTTAGCATGTCAGTTGTCATGGTTTTTCCATGAAGCATCAACCAAGATTTTTTTTTAGCATTTAAGGCATGTACAATGGTTGATAAGACAATCTTACCTTAAGCCTTGCATGTAATTTAGAGATGGCAAGAAAGCATGTCTACGATGGGTTATCACTTAGCCTTATCTTCAATAACTAGTTGTTTCTAAAAACGTGGTGAGACATATTATGCTAAGAGATCATGTCATAAATAAAAGAAGACAAGCCTTTTCTTATGATTTCTCTCTCCTCCACATCAGCATTTATCCTACATAACACTCCTAAGATAGAACCATTGTACATGCCCTTAAGGCTCCGCATGTGTAGACATGATCGTTGCCGAAGAGAACTTAGGGAAGGATCCCTAGACTTGAGCAGCCTACTCACAAGTGGACGAGTGTTCCTTTTAAAGAAATTGGGAGAATTGTTAGTCACTAAATTTGAGACTAGTTTTTCTTGTGCCAGCATTTTTATATTGCCATGTAAACAACTTATATGAACTTATTGGTGTTGATTTGGCTTAATCCTTTCTGGTTTCTCAATGCTTGCTTAGGCAATATATTATTACTATTCCTTTTTTGGAGGCATATTTAGTCTCAATTCTAAAAGAAAATCATATTTGAGTCATAATTCTTTCTAAAGTGTGCCACGGTGGTCTAAGCTCGGCAGGGCAGGCCTAACCCACAAACGATAGGCCCATGCATGCAGAAAGGTATGCTGCATAACTTGCATATTTGGAACCCCGCCCTCCCCCCTAGATTTCCTTTCCTTTACTTCCGCGACCCCTCGGCCTTATTTCTCCGCCACGCTCGAGTCCGAGGTGATTTAATTGGAGGGTGGCCTAAAGCAGGCGACCTTGCTGCAGGGTGTTGTGCGTAAATGACCCATTGGTGGAGAACCCATGGCGATCCTCCACCAGAGTATGATAAGAGTACTAACCCTGATTCCCTGAATCCCTTGCCCAACACTCCCTCCGTTATGAATTATAAGATGTTTTTTTTTCTGAATTGGATGTATATAGACGTGTTTGTCCACTCATTTCAGGACATATGTAGTTGATATTAAAATATTCAAAACATGTTATAATTTGGATGATGGTAATATCTACGAATATTTTATCTTCTGATCCAACCTGTACTAGTACCCGATTATGTAGTTGGATTGTGATAGCGATGTACTCTTTTTCTATATATAAGTCCTTTTAGATATTAATACAGACTACATACGAATGTATATAAACATATTTTAAAGTGTAGATTCGCTCATTTTGTTCCGTATGTAGTTCATATTAAAATCTCTATAAGGTCTTATATTTAGGGACGGAGAGGGTACTGTTTAGTGACAAATTTCCTTTTAAGAACGCTTCTCCATATATATATCAAGGGCAGTACTCTGCGCCGGCGCGCCGGCCCTAATTTCAGCCGGTCTCGCGCTAACCGTCCAATTAATCCTTTCCCAGCCGTCAGATCTAGTCAACGCTTCTTTTATCCCTCGTTCGGGTCACGTCCTTGCTAAGTCTTCCCAGCAAACACGATGGCCGTCGTGGTCCGCCATGATCCAACCCGCCGTGCTCACGAGTCGCCGCCCCATCATAGCAACGACGTCGCCGCCTCTCTGGCTCGCCACCGTCGTCAACCTGCACCATCGTGTTCCAGCGAAAGAAAACACATCTCAGACCCCCAAAAAACTTCAGTGGTCACTTGAAGCAAAACAAAAAAGCTGGTTCCAGGAAAAAAAACCCCAATTCCAGCAAAAAAAAAACTCCAATTCCAGCAAAACTATCTGAGCAACAAGGAACTCCAGTAAAATGTTTGAAGCAAAAAAATCCCTGGTTCCAGCAAAAAAAAAACTACGGTTCCAACAGAAATCGCATCAGCAAACAAACCAAAGTTGCAGCTCCCCAAAAACGCTGGTGGTCAGTTGAAGCAAAACCAAATAACGGTTCCAGCAAAAAATAACTACGGTTCCAGCAAAAACGACATCATCACACAAACCAACCATGTAGCTCCCAAAAACGCTGATGGTCAGTTGAAGCAAAACCAAATAACGGTTCCAGCAAAAAATAACTACAATTCCAGCAAAAACGACATCAGCACACAAACCAACCTTGCAGCTCCCCAAAACCGCTGGTGGTCAGTTGAATCAAAACCAAATAACGGTTCCAGCAAAAAAATAACTACGGTTCCAGCAAAAACGACATCAGCAACAAAGAACTCCGGTAATCGTTTGAAGCAAAAAAATTCTCAGGTTGAAGCAAAACTTTACTCGGTTCCAGCAAAACTCGCATCGCAAAAGAACCAACCTTGTAGCTCCCAGAAACACCGGTTGCGCTCCGGCGTGCCCAGATGCAGCTCGGTCGTTGAAGGGCGCAACTGATTGCAGCACCAAAAGCTTGTCCGCCCCATCGCCAAGGGTGGCAGCACTAACTCCTGCGCAAGGAAGCGGAGTTGTGCGGTGGCGCTGGCGGCTCGTAGTAGTCAACGTCGGGCGCCGCTGCATCTGACCGGAGTGGGGGGAGATGAGAGCATGGTTGGGCGGCTGCGTGAGCCGGTCGGATATGCAGGACGGGAAGAGAGATGGGGAATTGGTGGTTGTGATACTCCGCGAGAGGATAAGGAAAGAAGAATGAGCGGTGGGTGGGCCTGCAAGTCGTGTGGCTTGTACAGGGGTCGTGCGTGTGTGTTCTGCACTAGCGAGCTAGCGTGCGCGACCGGCCGAAACTTCGGCCGGCGTGTAGGCGTGAAACGATTTCCATATATCAATCATGATGGTATATTTTGAAGAGGTAGAAACTTCGGAAATGCAATTCGGCTCCCAAGAGCACGTGCTCCTGCCTATGAAAAATGATTTTTGAAATGTCAAAAAAATTGGGACAAATCTTTTTGGTGATCTTTGTCACATACAAATGCTACATGTAAATTTTGAGGCAAAAAAGTTAAGCATTTTGGCCTGCGCAAAAAAAACAAATCGAAGACAAAATGTCACCACAAAATGACAACCCAAATTTGTTTTTTTCACCGACGAAACACCGCTGCTCCGTTTCGCATGAAAATTGTCAAGCATGCTTGCGACACCAACACGATCATCTACAATTTTTTTCAGAATTTTTTGAAAACATTTTCTATTATTTTTGGGGTTACTGTTCATCCGGGTGCATTTGCACCCGGGAGCCAAAACGCCTCCCCCTAGAAACTTGGTCAACATTGTGGATAAGGGATTTTGCGGAGCAACTTGGGCATGAATCCAGCATAGGCCATAGGGTGCAGGCGGCGGCCCTGGAATGGCGGTCCACATGGTGGCTTTCCGGCAGGCTCCATGACGGCAGTGATGGCTACGCCTCTTGGTCGTCTGGACGGCGAGGGGTGTAGCGGTGGGTGGCTCGGGCATGCTTTCTGTTCTTGCAGTGGCACTGCTCAGATCTGGAGCTGGAGGCCGGTTCTCGTGGCGACTGATCGAGGGGCCTCATGGTGACACGGACGAGTTGCCGAGCGAAAGCTCCGCGCCATGGCGCCGACGGCGACGACATCTGCGGGTGTCGTTATCTTCTTGAAGACGTCGTCGTGGTTCTTCTCTTCGTGGCGAGTCTCCGGGTGAAAACCCTTGGCCTTTGTGCCCGGCAGCGGCGGTGCTTGCGTTCCCCTCCTGAGGGCGTTGTCGCGGAGGCTAGGTTTCCTTGGTGATGTCGTTGCATTGTAATCTAGTCGTCCTGTACTTAGCTGTTTGGCCACGTAGCTGGCTTGTCATTTCAGGATCTGCGGTATCAGAGGGCCACCTCATCACATTGTATCGTTCCGCCATGTAACTTGAGGTCGTTGCTTTATATATAAAGCGGGGCGAAAGCCTGTTTCGAGAAAGATTTTCATGATGGTTTCCGCATAATTGAGACTGACGTTGATACTCTGACGATTAGTGTTGTGGTTCCAAAATTTCAAACTTCAAACTGTACGTGAATGATCAGTCATGTCCTTTTTATAGCTTGTATGCATATCACTAGAGGCTGCGCCGCTGCCACTCCTATTCGATCCTCCGGCAATCTCCATCATGAGATTTTTGCGAACTAAACAAACCTTATACACTTAGCTATAACTAGTTTAGTTTAAAATAAAATAGTTTAGTTCGCAAAAATTCTTCTCGGGGGTGTGGGGGGGGGGTGGGGGGGGGGGGAGCGGCTTTGAAGGTTGCTATAAGTAGACTGTTTTGAAGGATGCTGGATAGAATGCCAACAAAATAAACATGTACTAATAACAATGAAATTCAGAAGCAGACTTGTAAATAAGCAAGGGGAGCCGATATCTATCTATCTAGGGCAGCCGATCAACTGGTTCAGCGGGCGAACCTAGGTACGGACGGTGCGGCCTCTGGTGGCGATCATGAAGATCGACCACCTCAGGGGCGGTGCGGTGGAGAAGCGACGACGGCTAGGGCTTTGATACCATGTTAGATGAATATAGAAAAAATTGATGGAATTGATGTTTGTATTGCTTGAGCCTCGTGTGCATATATCTAAGACCACATGACCATCTTGAAATATAACACTGGTTAGAATAAAATCCTAGTCTATTCTATGTTTCTTAAATAATCACGATACTCAAAAACAATATATAGACTGCTGGCTTTTCTCGATCAATCCATCGTCCACGTTACACGTTAATTCTCCGAACCCATCTGATCTGCGCAAGCGCCCGTGGGCAGGAAAGGATCCGTATATCTGCCGGCGGCCACGCTTCACCATGCCGCCGGTGTGCCCCTGGTCATCAGGCAGGAGGTATCGGCAGCCTCAGATCGAACAGGACCTGGTGCTGCAAAGGATGGAACAAGGTGAATGCGGCGAACCTGATGATTATTCTTCCGCCGCCCGTCGGTTCATGGCCGTCTGGACGATCTTCTTCAGGGTACATATGCCTTGTATACGCATATACTAGTATTCTGTTATCAGTTTCCTCTGAACGAATTGCCTATAGTTTCTCCGATACGTTCGTCGATATATGTGCTCACAACCAGGCGATCTCTCTCCGCAGTGTTTCACTCCGTTGGCAAGCCTGGCGATGGTGGTTTACCTCTTTGTGGCGAGGAACAAGTATCATGATCCTGAATTGCAGAATCCTGGTTACATGGCGTTGCTTGTGTTCATAGCTCTCTGGATGATTCCTATCGGGTATCTGTGTACTCCAGATGTCTAAGCCAAGCTAGATTCTGCGGTCTAGCGCAATCCTTTTTTGGTTATAGTTTCCAAATATTCGTTTAGGCGACAGTTCATCAATTATGTGCAAATTTGGGACTAGTCTCTCTTTCGTCAGCATTTATACGTTGTCTATAAGGCTCGTCACAATGAAAAGTATTATCATGCATATGAGAAATTCACTTTAGCTCATAGGTGTAGATGCATCTATTGTCTAAATACACATTTTAAAAAATTATAAAAAAATCAAGAAAAAAATTCCGCGTGTACATCCGGACATTATATGTTCGTGCACAAAGTTTTGGTGAAAAATGACATTTAATAGTTTGATATCATAGAGACTTTATTTGTTGACATACATGACACAAATTAATACATCATTTAATATGATACGGTATCATATCATGATACTGAATCTCCTATTTCGTCATTTAATTATGTGACACATTAGCAAAAATGTCCGGTTGACATGCATGATACTACTTATTATACTTTCATTGTGACTAGACTAAACATTTGCTTACATGTGCCTTCTCAGGTAGCGCATGTAGTGGCCCAAGACGCAACACGATGCATGCACCACCAGAGGCACATTGTATAGGGAGCGACTATATCTCATTTTTATAACTAGTAAGCATGCACGTGCAACGCACGTCTCTTTTAACGCATAAATTATACCCTTTTACATGGACCGTCCAATAGATTGATGATCATCCATTAAGCCGTATCCATGAACTTCGGCCGAGGTGCTCTCATTGAGGGTTTCTTTGCGATGTACTCCCTCTGTCCGGAAAAGAATGTCACGCGCCTAGTACATTGGTTTTTTTTACAAAAACGCCCTTCTACTTACAAAGTTGTTGTAAATAAACCCCGTCTCCTTCCTTCCTCATCCCGTCGTCCGCATCGCCAAGGCCAGCCGGCTGTCGGCGCGGCCAGCCGCCACAGCCAGCTATCTCCGGGAGCAGCTCCTGTACCACCCACGAGCAGGTCTTGCATCGCCAACAAGCCCGCCCACAAGGAGGACCTCTGCCGCCCGCCCACGAGGAGAACCTTCGTCGCCTGCCCACCGACGAGCAGGTCCTCCGCCACCCACCACCGCCGCGCCGGTCCACTTCGCCCACGATTCTGCCCCCCACAGCCACCGCGCCGCCGACGCGCTGGTCCACTTTGGCCGCCGGCTGGTGGTGGTGGTGGGTGGGCGACGCCACTTCTTCCGCAGCTACTGCTGGTGGGCGACGCCAACGCCCCCGACCATGCGAATCAAAATTAACAGTTTACAGATAGAAAATTGCTACAGGGTCAAAATTGCTACAGAGTTTAATTTATACAGAGAGTTTAATTGGGTTACAATCGAAATCGAAATCCGTTATCAGGGTCAAAATCAAAATCAAATCAAATTGATACAGTAGAAAATTGCTTGCATTCTGGAGCGTTTAATTGATACTGTGTATCCTAATGAAAGGAAGAACTTGAAAAGGAGCCAAAGTTAACCAGAACTCTTGTATAGTAACAGTGCATTCTGAAGCTAAACTTGCAAGGCATTCGGGAGTGATTCAGTTAGAGCTAAACTTGTCAAGATTCAGTTAGAGCCCCTGCATGCAAAATTCAGTCTGTCTCAAGGAGTAGGAGTAGGAGTAAATCAAAACTTTGATCAGTTACCTCTCAAGAAAACACACACTAGTCTTTCTTCAGTTGACAGTGGCAACTCCAGTAGCTTTACGAAAAAATTGAGCATGGCATCTACAGGTTACAAAAAATTGCAGCACCACATCATATAGCAGCACCACTTCATATAGCAGCAGTACCACATCAGGATTAACACTTTGCAAAAAAAAAAAAAAACAGAGGAGATCCTCACTTGACAGTTTTGACACTGGCAAATTTGGCCTGATGGCCATTTCAGAAATAAAATTTACATCAATGAGTGAATACAGTTTAGACAGTACTCCACTGTCAAATTTTCAGTGAGCAAAATTCAGTTTTGGGGACCGATGGAAGTGACATGTTCATGTACTCCTAGTTAAAGTGACGTTAACTGCCAAATTTTGGATTAACAGAGCTACAATCAGATTAACAGAGCTACTTGCAAATTTGGAAACATGGCACTTTGTGACTACTCCTGGGAACACAAGCCAGAGACATGATTCCCTCCTGCTTCAACCAAAGATTACTTTTTTCAGTGGAAAACACAACAAAAATTTCTTTGTACACAAGAGGGCTGAGTGAGGGCATTTACAACTTGTTACAGATCGGAAGCCTGTGAAAAACGGCACACGAATTTGCATAGAGGAAACCGAACGAACCAAAAAGACAATCAACCAAAGAATCACGCACGCTTCTTGTCCACCACCCTCAGAATCAGAGTTGCTTGAAGCCGAAGCGCATGAGGAAGAAGCAGAGCGTTCCCACCACCACTTTGGTTGATTACAAAACAGGACATGGTCAAAATTAGCTAAATTTTAACTAAAGATTAGTAACATTAGAATAAACATGAATTATACTGGTTGATTACACTTAATTCAGTTAATCAAATTTATACTGAATTTTACTGTCAAGTTTTCAGTAATAATGCCTTAAGGTTCAATGTTTCACTACTGAACTGGGATTAATGGTTCAGTTTTTTTGCAGTGTATTGACATTGTCATTTTGGTTTCAGTAGAATAAAGGTTTAGTGTTCATGGCCTAAAGGTTCAGTATATTGGAGTAGGTTCAGTGTTCAGTGTTCAGCAAACAAATAAAGGTTCAGTGTTCAGCAAACAACTAATGGTTCAATCTAGAATTATACTCCAGTGTTAAATTTTGGAAACAATCAATACTCCATTGTTAATTACTGACAAATCGATGTTACTGACAAATTGATTCCAGTATTTTTGGAAACAATCAATCTGTTACTGTTAATTAGCACTTGTAAACAATAGGCATGGCAGGGCTGGTGTGTACATGTAGTTTTGTGTAAGCAGAGGAGATTTGTGTAACATGCAGTTTTGTCATTTTTTTTAATTTGCAATCCTCCACTATATACATGCAGTTTTGTGCAAACAGAAAAGATCCATAATGATTCTGCAACTTTGGTCATAGAAGATTTGTGTAAGCAGAGAAGTACTCCACCAAGTAACCCGAAGTTTTGGAAACAATCAAACAGTATTCCTTTTACTGTTTCTACAGCAGAACACATTAGCAGGTGCTATGATTTGGAAGCGATTTCTATAATAATAATCCTACGAATCACTCAGGATAGTGTTTTTACCTTGACTACAGCGCTCAAACCAATCCACACTCCATGAATAAACCTTGCACTTGTGGGTGCAGATATGTGCATAGATCCTTTAGTCCGGCTATTTCCAACCGATGTCGCCGGTGTGCTCAGCTGCTTCCTGAACATCATTTCAAACAAGTACATAGGTTTCAATAAATTTCAAGATTCAATCAGAGAAAGTGCATGGAAACATTCAATTAGAGAAATTGATCATGACCAGACAAGATTTTCAACTATTTGCAGTACTGAATTTTGTTTACTGAATTAAGTGCCTAGTGTATATGGATTGAGAAATAAATTCAGTTTACTGATTTTGGAGTACTTTCATTTAGTACTGAGAAAGTGCTTAGAACAGAAAAAATATGTGCTGAGAAGAATGGGTTT
Source organism: Elymus sibiricus (assembly GCA_039707655.1). Taxonomy (NCBI): domain Eukaryota; kingdom Viridiplantae; phylum Streptophyta; class Magnoliopsida; order Poales; family Poaceae; genus Elymus; species Elymus sibiricus. Next base: position 423,933,914 of record CM077667.1, on the reverse strand, counting down.
GGAAGATTATTTAGGAACATAGATTACCAGACTAAATGATTCATGATTCCACCATTCACAGAATCACAATATCGTTTCAATCATTGCAGAAACTCCAAGTTGTCCAATGGACGTCCTACAACAAGTTTGTTGACCTCAAATCCTCAATATTCTGCAGAAGCATCCATCCACTAATTAGCACAACACTAACATTTTAGCAGAGTGTATATTGACAAGAGTAGAAGTTGAAGGACAAAGGAGCACACTTAGCTCAGTTTGCTAAAACACAGGCCATAAAATCAGCTAAACATTCAGAAAGCACAGCTCTGAACTTTATTCAGAAAGCAATATCTTTTCAACAACATTCAGAAAGTACTCGTGTAAATAAATTTTCAGTGAATTTTCTCATAAAATTGCAAAAATATTCGTGACTGAACACTTTTTTAACCCCATGTGGTCGTATAAAAAGATCGCACCCACACACCCAAACTGAATTGGACAGTGTCCGATGCACATAATCTGTTCAAACCAGGAAGGATACAGGGATTTTTTGTTGGATAAGGACAAACCTGTTTGCGAATCCTAGCTCCGCCATTGATTCTACGTGAATTTACCTTCATACTTTTGTTTATCATGCAATACTTATCCTGCAAAACTGTTTCCGAGCCTATATGTTTGCTTTCATATTTTTGTTTATCATGCAATACTTATCCTGCAACCATCGAATATGCAAATTTAATAATAGAAGATGACCTCATTTATGTACAAAAATATGAAATAAAAAATACATTAAAACTACCCAAATTCCGTACATACTATGACCTGATGCAGGTCAATATATTACAGTGTAGATCCTTGAGGCTCTTCTCATCCTTTTCTGGAATAGCTTTCTTTATAGACTTATTTCGTTCATAGTTGGTAGTTGCTTACCCATTGTTCTAGAAAATTCACTGATAACAGGAACAACAAAGATTACATTGCATCAAAGAAACCAAAAAAATGCAGCCAAGTAATTCTAGCATGATACTACCTCACTATTCAGCATGCTTTTGTATAAATCTACACTTGTGCCCCACTAAAAATCATTTGCAAACCACCACTTCAATCTACACAACAGCAACATACACATATGAATTCTAGTTGCAAAATTGAGTTGACTGGTGATGTAATCGGATTTTTGGATGAGTCAACCTAAAGACAAACTGCATTTATTTGTGAACACGTAACCAACTACATGTGATCTTTCCCCATGGTCTCTTCAAATCAAGCTCAATTATAAATGCTAATCCTTAATCAAAACGAAGATGAAGCGTCCGACCGTGCGAAGTCGGGTGAGACGATTGAGCGAGGGGAGGAAACTTACTGGCTTCTCTGCTATCAGATCAGGTCGTCGGCGTCCGTTGGGCAGCAGAGGAGGACAACAAATAAATCACAATATAACATTACAATTCAATCGCATAACATAGTAATTCACAAATTAGAAAGTGCATGTAACATATTGAAATTACATAAGTAGCTAATAAGGTTCCAAAGTATCAGGATAGGAAATGATATGACACAATAGTATCACCCAAATTTCAATTTTGCTGATTCAATTTTCATATCTTTAACTCGAATGTCCAATTCCCAAATATCATTCAGCAAGGAGGTCTTCCTTTTAGGAATTGGAGGTCCTCAGCAAGGATTTCAATGTTTCTCTCCCCATTTTTGTGCCCATCTGGGTCTTATAAAGAGTGAAAATGTTACAAAAGTGTTAGTATTAAATAATTCTATCCAAGTGTTAGTATCATAAAATATTTGCTAATTACCCTTAACACTTTCAAAAACACTCGCTGCCAAACATTAAAGTGTTCAGATGTCTTGTCAAATACTTGTAAAATTGGGGAGAAAAAATCATGGCATAACTTTCAAAATTATTGACAAAAATAATGCTGGAGAAAATGTAAGTATAATTAAAATTGAACTGCCCCCTCGTGTTTTTATAGTGGTATAATAGATTAGCATTAGACGAAAACAAAAAGATATCACCAAGAGGGAAATTCAGAGTTTGACCATCTCTCAAGACTCTAGGTAGGGCATCCTTGTTTTGCAAAACTGCCCCCTTGTGTTTTTATAGGGGTATAATAGATTAGCACTGGACGAAAACAAAAAGATATCACCAAGAGGGAAATTCAGAGTTTGACCATCTCTCAAGACTCTAGGCAGGGCATCCTTGTTTAGCAAGGCCATTCAGTACTCGTACATAAAAATCTAACAAGGTAAGTAAACCAACCTTCCCACACAAGACAAGCCAGGTTTGACCTACATGCTAATTAAGGTGGAATAGTTTCAGTCTTTGGTTGAACGTTCATGAACTTATTTGTTAGTACATAGAAGCTATTTTCCCTTAAATATCAGCGCATTATCATATTTGAGCTAATTTCTCAAAGAATAATGGGAGTACTCACTTTGACAATGAAAAGGACTCTAGGTAGAAGTTGGCCATATCGTATTTCTTCAGGAGTACCTTCGCTGCCATTGTCAGGCCAAGTGGAAAGGCATAAGATGATTGATAACTCAGATTTTTCTGTCAAAAGAGAGAGATAGGTGGGTGTGTAGCACGGGCAAGTAGTTGAAGAAGCAAATAGTTGAAGAGAAAAGAGAGAGATACGTGACTCACTGCAGAATTTTTGCGGCTCGCCCTTGTCAGGTGCGGTCGGCTCGGGGGCGGAGGGACAGAGCGGGGGCTGCCTTTGTTGGGGGCGTGCAGGGCGCCGGCGGGGCTGGGCGCAGGGGCCGGGGCAGGGGCCAGCGGGGCTGGGGCTGGGTCCGGCGCCGGCGGGGTTAGGGCAGGGGCCGTCGGGGCTGGGGTGGGGCGTGGAGGCTGGGCGGCGGCGGGGCGCACAGGCCGCCGGCGGGGCTGGGGTGGGGCGTGGCGTGGAGGCTGGGCAGCGGCGTCGGGGCTGGGCGGCGGCGGGGCGGGCCGCGCGGGGCTGTGGATGCTGGAGCGGTTGGCTGGGCGATGTGAGACGTGCGCGATGCGGGCCAGCGTTTCGTTAACTAAGCCAGTTTCGTTAACGAAACCAATTTCGTTAACAGCGTTTTTAGACCCTTGATGACGTGATTAGATGGTCCAGATTTTAAGTTGGATTAGCCCTCTCTTCCTTTTATAGGGGTAGTAGATAGTAGATAGTAGTAGATAGTAGATAGATAGATAGATCCAGATTTTAAGTTGGATTAGCCCTCTCTTTCTTTTATAGGGGTAGTAGTAGATAGATAGATAGATAGTAGATAGTAGATGAATATGACCACCGCAACTAATATGTATCGCCCGCTGCGAGCCCTAAGGCTCCGGTCGCCTACTTGTGCTCACAGCGGGCCGGCACATTCAAACGCGCTGCGGGGCGCTCACAGCGGGCGATTTTGGGAACGTTCCATCGGGAGTTTCCCTCGCGGTTTTGGAAAGCTTTCGGGCTGGTCTTTTCTTTTTCTATTTTATTACTATTGTTCGTTTACTGGTTTTTTTGTTTCCTTTTCATTTTTTTATTTTTCCCTTTTTATGTTTCTTCTCTTTTTTGTTTTTTATTTCATAAAAGTTCAAAATTTCGAAAATTATTTTGCTTTTTAGAAAATGTTCACAAAGTTCAAAAAGTGTACAAATTATTCTAAAATTGTTCAGGATGTGGGAACTTATTCGTGATTAAAAAATGGTTCACCTTATATTAAGAAATGTTCAGTGTGTAATTAAATTGTTCATCATATATTAAAACAAGTTCATTGTATATAAATAAAATGTTCATAATATATTAAATAATTGTTCAGTGTGTATATTTAAAAATGTTCAGTGTGTAATTGAAAATTGTTCACCGTATATGAAAAAAGTTCATTGTATATAAATAAAATGTTCTTTGTATATTAACTAAACTTTCAGCATGTATTTTGTAAAAAAAATATGTGTATTTAAAAAATGTTCAATGTGTAATTGAAAATAGTTCACAGTATACCCAAAATCGTTCATTGTATATCTCTACTCCTAATTGCTCACTTGGTAGAATAGCATCCAGGTTTTTTTTAAACCGGTTTAATTTCGTCCCTCCCCCCACCCGCCCCTAATGCACCTAACGAAAAAAACCAGGCAACTACCCAAAAACCAGGCAACTACTCCTTCGATCCAACCGAGCACGGGATCCAGAGAAGACGCCGTCGTCTTCTCGCCGTAGACGCCGCGCCGCCGTCTTCACGCCGCAACACCGACGCAAGGGATCGCCGCGCCGCCGTCTTCACGGGATCGCCGCGACTGAGCGCCGCGCCGCCGTCTTCACGCCGCGCCACCGACGCACGGGATCACCACCCCGCCGTCTTCACGCCGCGCCGCCGACGCAAGAGATCGCCGCACCGCCGTCTTCACGCCGCGCCGCCGACGCACGTGATCGCCGCGCCGCCGTCTTCACTCGCCGCCGTGATCAGCCGCGATCTCGTGCCATCTTCCGCTCGCTCAGACGTCCGGCATCAAGGCCGCCGCGATCAGCCGCGATCTCGTGCCATCTTCCGCTCGCTCAGACGTCCGGCATCAAGGCCGCCGCGATCAGCCGCGATCTCGTGCCATCTTCCGCTCACTCAGACGTCCGGCATCAAGGCCGCCGCGATCATCCGCGGTCTCGTGCCATCTTCCGCTCGCTCAGACGTCCGGCATCAAGGCCGCCGCGGATGTAAGAATCACCACGGCAGCAACATAAAGGGCAGGTATGCTGAATCCACAATCAGATACAGATAAAGGGCCTCTCAATAAACACATCACTTTTGCTGTCATAATCAACATAAAGGTGGGGAAGAAACTGGAAAGCAGACTAACACACATCACTTGCATCCACTTAGTGTAAAGAAGATCACAAATGCCACATAAAGGTGTGGACCGGCTGGGGCCGAAACATATAACGGGCCTCTCAATAACCAACCAGTTTACAGTACACTGTTTCATATGCTTCTTCGGCCATAACATTTCCAAACTCACAGATTCAATTAGGCTATTGTTGTAATTTAATATTTAATTTATAATTCACATGTAGCCCATTTTAGTGAAATCGAGATTTGGACACATCATGCAAACAGAGTTCAGTATTCTGACTTTAAATCACTCGAACAGACCTTACATCATTTGGCAATTTAGATGGCCAAGACTAAAAGGACTCACCACATAAGAGAGGTGATTTGTCATGGAAGTGCATCATTTTAGACAATGTCACGTTTTCTAAAATTATAGAATTCTAGATTAGAAACAACATGAAACATGAAAGATTGGAGAATAGTAATTTTTGAATCAGCAAAACATAATAACGCCCAAGATCTACTGTCAGTAACATTAAAGTATGCACATGAGGTTCCTGATGAAATGAATACCTGTCACAAATAGCCGAACTGAGTGCCAAACCTAAAGCTCCAAACCTAACGTGAATAATAGCTGTGGGTGTGTTGACAACACATGTGTATTTGCAGATGACTGAATACATACACATGGTTCAATATATAAACATCAGTAATCAAAATTCTAGATAACCATAAACTATTTGCTCTTATTCCCAGTACTTATTGGCATATTACTATTGCAATATAAATAAATAGAGAAGGCATACACAGATACACTACAGCAAAAAAAGGAGATTCCGCTTCTCTTTGCATGAGGGGTGTTAGAGATTTTACCTCTGCAAGCCATACCCATGGTTGTACCCAACAATATAGAATCTGCATAAATAGAAAAATGCTAGATATGATAGGCGACGGAGTGGACAGCACCAGACTGGAATGATGGACGACGATGAAGGAAGGAGAGGCCTGTAGGAGGCTAAAATGCAGCTGTCAGCGGTCAGCTGAATCAACTGAAGAAACAAGTACCGTAGAGGAAAATAGCTACCTTATAGAAACATTGTTGGTTGATTTACAAGCTTCATAAGAAATCATGATAAAAAGTATTAAAAAAACATTACTGACTTAGTTCACCGACCAAGAGCAGAAGTAATAAAAAAGAGTTATGAACAATTTTGAAATAATATCAGTCTCGTACATAGTGGAGTTCGTCTTAACACCATCTTTAATTGAAACACAAAAGATAAGACAGCATGTTAATAGATGTTTGTAAATTAACTGTCTGTTTGTTGTACATGAAGCACACATCAGTGTGTTGGAGATCCCAAGTACCTACCTAAATCGTAATAATTCAATTTTAGGTACAGTTCAGTTGCCCTCCTCCTTTTGGTGTCAGAAGAGGGCATTTTGCTAACACCTATTAAGATCCCTTTTCACTCAAACAACAACTTAATCTGCATGTTCAATTGATCCCTTTTGTTTTGCCTAAATATTTATTTGATGCTTCTGCTCTTATCTGTGTTTCCTTACTAAATATATATTGCCGTTGCTTCACTGGCTCCTAATTCTGAGTACACTATGAGTAAGACTTGTTGTGCTGTTGATTGATAGGTACATATGGGGAATCCACACAGCAAGGCAACGGAACAAATGCCAGCGTCAGATGTACCTCCATGTATATGTTCACCTATAAAAATTGCTATTCATGTCAATCACCATCCCCTACTCATAATGACATAGTGAGTACTGGAGGTGTTACAGGTCGGATGGAGGGGACAAGTGTTGGGCCCGTAGCTGACGTTGTTGACGAGATTAACACCAGCCGTCCAGGTATAAGGCTGTGCAAATATAGCCAGCGTAATATATTTTTCCTCCATCATATGTGCCTCCATGTATATGTTCAGCTATAAAAATTGCTATTCATGTCAATCACCATCCACTACTTATAATGTCATGGTGTCTAAGGTGTTGCAGGTTGGATGGAGGGGACAAATGTTGACGATATCTACCTCAGTAGTCCAGGTATATAAGGCTCTGCAGATCTAGCCATCATATTTTTCCTCCATCAATTGTTTTTATGTGATCAATAGTATCTAACATACCTGGACACGCACACCATATCTAATGGATCAAGCGTGTGACTGTAGGAATTCATAATACTCCCTCAGAATGGGTGATACTTGAACTGACCGAACAATCAGATCTACATTTGATTTCAGGTAATTATTAAATGTAAGAAATATAATTGCCTTTGTTGGGATATCAGTAAACGTACTGGTTATGTTACATGTTTGTTATTTTTAGATGATGCGGGCAACCCAGCAATCTTAGTCATACATAATGAAGCTTCGTTGTCGGCTACCAGTAACCTCACACAAGTTTGTGCCACAGATGTAGCACAAAGTTCATATGGTATTACCTGATACGTCTATCATATAGTTGTGTTTATATGGGATTTGTTTTAATATATTAACATATCTTATTGTAGGAATGCATAGTACTCCCTCAGACCGGATGATACTTGAACAGACCAAACAACCAGCTCTACCCCAACTCACTGATGATCATATCACAAATGTAGATCATACTTACCATTTGATTGCAGGTAATTGTTAAACGCAGGGAATAATTTTTTTGTTAGTTGGGATAGCAATAAACTTACGGATTGTCATATACTCTCTCCGTCCGAAATTACTCGTGGCACAAATGTATAAAAATAGATGTATCTAGAACTAAAATACATCTAGATGCATCCATTTCTATGACAAGTTTTTCCGGACGGAGGGAGTATAATGATGCAGACAACCAACCAATCTCGGTCGTACATAATGAAGCTTTTATTGTAGTCAAGTCAAGAGAAATCATGAAAAGAGGTATTGGTAGTTGGGGCTACCAGGGAAACCTACATATAACCAATCAGAAATGCATTACAAATAGATATGTTGTGGAAGAGAAAGCAAGAAAATAGTACAGGTGCCTCATAAAGTCATATGCGGTACCACTCAACTCTGGATTGTGTATGGGTATGAAGGACCAACACACGAAGTTGGAGAGCGAACTGAAAGACCCACCTGTGATAGCCTAGCAAGTAAGTTTTGGTTATTACATATAGACGGTCTTTTCTCACATCACCCATGCTGAAAGAGATCCTCCCGGTAACTTTGGACAGAGTGGTGCTGCTTATCATATTCGCTTTCAAGTTATCAAGTAATCAAGGTATCTTGAGCCCACCTAATAAAAATTAAATGAAGACAATTTAATAATTCAATCCACAATCCTTGTGTACTTAGGTAGGTCTCATTTCCATAACAGGAGCATGCTATAAATAAGTTACTGGTTAAACATAACACACTTCTGACTTTATCACAAATGAATCGGAGAAGAACACTATACAAATGGGGTTTAAGAAGAGAACAACTATTTCAGCTTTTTAATTATCCATTCCATTGTTGGACTTATGGTCACCGCTCCTCATGACACTCAAAGATCTAAAGATCATCAAAAGTGTTAAAGATGGACCATTCTGAATAAAAGCACATATTGCACAGTGAAAAAATGTCACCTCTCCTCATGATATGGTTAAGTTGTACATGAAGTCAATAATATAGTGAATCTGAACCTAGGTTCCACTCTCAAACAAAAGCATCCAAGGAAGTTGGACAGATAAGCTGATGACTACCTTAGTCCTAGAAATCCTAATTAGTTTTGATTATGTACCATTAGCTACACAATTTAAGCACGTGTAAGTTCTAATCGATCTCAAATCTAATATTACCTGTTTCCTTCCTCCGCTCTGCCCGAGGTTGCCCCACCCACATCCTGACACGGACGGCATGGGCGGTCAGACCCGACTGACGAGCTCTTTTGCCCCTCCCGGCTGGATCCGGCGGCCAGAGAGGCCAGATCGGAGAGGCGCGAGAGAGGGGAGCTGCAACATGAACTTCTGAGGGAGGGAAGCAGAAGTCGATGCCTCCGAAGGGAGGGGATCAGTGGCAAGAGCTGCCGCGGGAGGGGGCCAGCAGGGGGCGCCACCGTGGGAGAGGAGCAGCAGGGGGCGCCGCCGATGGAGGGGAGCATTGTTGCTTGTAGAGGGAGGGAGAGCGGCGATAGCCGAGGGAAGGGCAGACACCGGGTAGCTCGAGGTTGGGCAGATCGATGACCACCGTGCGGCGCGAGAGCGTGGTGGCGTGCGGCGTAGATCCGTGGAGGGGAGAGGAGGCGGGCAACGCCGGCGTAGAGCAGCAGGCGGCGCCTGATACGTCTCCAACGTATCTATAATTTTTTATTGTTCCATGCTATTATATTATCTGTTTTGGATGTTTTATATGCATTAATATGCTATTTTATATTATTTTTGGGACTAACCTATTAATCTAGTGCCTAGTGCCAGTTTCTGTTTTTTCCTTGTTTTTGAGTATTGCAGATAAGGAATATCAAACGGAGTCCAAACGGAATAAAACCTTCGCGATGATTTTTCTTGGACCAGAAGAAACCTACCAGACTTGGAGAGGGGGGCAGGAGACCTGCCGGGAGACGACAAGCCTGCAGGGCGCGCCCTAGGGGGGGCGCCCCCCTGGCTTGTGGCCCCCCTGCAGGCCTCCTAACCCTAATCTTCCTCCTATAAATTCCCAAATATTCCCCCAATACCAAAAAGAGCCACGATAATGCTTTTCCGCTGCCGGAAGCCTCTGTTCCCGTGAGATCCCATCTTGGAGCCTTTTCCCGTAATCTGCCGGAGGGGGATTCGATCACGGAGGGCATCTACATCAACTCCATTGCCCCTCCGATGATGCGTGAGTAGTTCACCTCAGACCTTCGGGTCCATAGCTAGTAGCTAGATGGCTTCTTCTCTCTCTATGTTCTTCAATACCATGTTCTTCATGATCTTCATGGAGATCTATCCGATGTAATACTCTTTTGCGGTGTGTTTGTCGAGATCCGATGAATTGTGGGTTTATGATCAGATTATCTATGAATATTATTTGAATCTTCTCTGAATTCTTATATGCATGATTTCATATCTTTGCAAGTCTCTTCGAGTTATTGGTTTGGTTTGGCCAACTAGATTGGTAATTCTTGCAATGGGAGAAGTGCTTAGTTTTGGGTTCAATCTTGCGGTGTCCTCACCCAGTGACAAAGTAGGGGTAGCGAGGCACGTATTTGTATTGTTGCCATCAAGGGTAAAACGATGGGGTTTTCATCATATTGCTTGAGTTTATCCCTCTACATCATGTCATCTTACTTAATGCGTTACTCTGTTCTTCATGAACTTAATACTCTAGATGCAGGCAGGAGTCGGTCGATGTGTGGAGTAATAGTAGTAGATGCAGAATCGTTTCGGTCTACTTGACACGGACGTGATGCCTATATGCATAATCATTGCATTGGATATCGTCATAACCATGCGCTTTTCTATTAATTGCTCGACAGTAATTTGTTCACCCACCGTATTATTTTCCTTCAAGAGAGAAGCCTCTAGTGAAACCTATGGCCCCCGGGTCTATTTTCCATATTATATTTTTAGATCTATAAACCAAAAATACCAAAAATACTTTGCTGCAATCTTTTTACTTTTATTTTACTTTTCGTTTTAGTAATCTTTTATATCTATCTCTATCGGATCTCATCCTTGCAAGTAACCGTGAAGGGATTGACAACCCCTTTGTATCGTTGGGTGCAAGTGTTTGATTGTTTGTGTAGGTGCAAAGATTGGGGCCTTGCTTGTACCTCCTACTGGATTGATACCTTGGTTCTCAACAACTGAGGGAAATACTTATCTACTTTGCTGCATCACCCTTTCCTCTTCAAGGGAAAACCAACGCAAGCTCAAGAACTAGCAAGAAGGATTTCTGGCGCCGTTGCCAGGGAGGATACATAGCAAGTCAAGACATCAAGCCTACCAAGTACCCATCACAAACTCATCTCTTGCATTTACATTATTTGCCATTTGCCTCTCGTTTTCCTCTCCCCCACTTCTAAAACGATTTTCAGAAAAAACGAAAAAGATTTGCCTTTTTATTCGCCCTTCTTCCGTTCGTCTTTTCATTTGCTTTTTGTTTGCTTGTGTGCTAGATCGATTCGTTGCCACCATGTCTGAATCTGGGAAGGTTATCATTGAAAATTTTGAGGGTATTGCTAGTACAAATCTTGAGAAAAAATTTCGATCTTGCTCTCTAGATCATGAAACTGAACCTCCTCCTAATTATAAAGCTAAAACTTTTCAAGTGAGAGACGGTAATATTATTGGGAAGAGTGTTATTCAAGAGTTCTTTGATTGTACGGGAGTAATTCCTATGAATAAGAGATCTATTCTTCTTAGCACAAATTGTTATGCGGATGCTATTGTCATGCTCGTTGAAAAATTGGAAAGAAAATTTGTGCACGTTCATCCCGCTTTGCAAATGGTGTTTTATGAACTTCCTAAAATTAATCATCCTAAGGCTAAAAAGATTGCTACTATCATCCTTATGCGTGAATTTGATTTTATCATACATGAAGCTAGGGAAATTTTTTCTTTCTATAAATGGGATATTGAACACCCTCCAATTGAAGAAATCCTGCACGATAAAGAAACCTTGCGTAGCTTTGAGTCTAGGGATTATCAATCTTACCGTGATAATCTTAGAAGAAGAGTTCCCTATCCCGAGATTACCCAAACTATTTACCTTGAAACCTATGATGAATTTGATTGGATTACTAGGGGCATTTATGTAGGATTCAATGATGATTGGTTAGAAGAAAAAATCAGGGAACCCATTAGAAATGAGATACGCGTTTTATATGATGATATTTATGGTGATGATCCAGATTATGAGTTTATGAATGTCAAAGTTACTAATCAAAGTCCTTTTCATGAACTAAGTTCTCCTATTAGAAAGGAAAGAAAAGAAATAAAGGATTTGCTAAAAAGGGTTTTGGAAGATAAGGTTAAGGATGGATTGCATACCAAAGATGACAATACCTAGATCTCTTGCGCTATGCCTAGCTAGGGGCGTTAAACAATAGCGCTTGTTGGGAGGCAACCCAATTTTATTTTATGTTTTTATTTTTGTTTATTTTTGTTTCTGTTATTGAGTGTTTTACACATTATTACCTCTGTATTAATTTTGTTTTATTGTTTTAATTAGTGTTTGAGCCGAGCAAGACCTTTGGGATGGTCTACGGTGATTGTTAATTTGATTTTGCTGAAAAACAAAAACTTTTGCGCTCAGTCCAGGAATTTTATAAATTCACCAGAGCGTCGAATGAGTCTGAAATTTTTACACAAGATTGATATACAAATTTCACAGATTGTCCTAATTTTTCAGAATTTTTGGAGTTACATAAGTATTCAAAGTTTACAGATTTCTACAGACTGTTCTGTTTTTGACAGATTCTGTTTTCTTTGTGTTGTTTGCTTATTTTGATGTATCTATGGGTTGTATCGGGGGGTATGAACCATAGAGAAGTTGGAATACAGTATATATTACACCAATATAAATAAAGAATGAGTTCACAACAGTACCAAAAGTGGTGATTTATTTTTCTTATACTAACGGATCTCACGAGTTTTCTGTTGAGTTTTGTGTTGTGAAGTTTTCAAGTTTTGGGTAAAGATTTGATGGACTATGGAATAAGGAGTGGCAAGAGCCTAAGCTTGGGGATGCCCAAGGCACCCCAAGGAATATTCAAGGATACCAAAGAGCCTAAGCTTGGGGATGCCCCGGAAGTATCCCCTCTTTCGTCTTCAATCCATCGGTAAATTTACTTGAGGCTATATTTTTATTCACCACATGATATGTGTTTTGCTTGGAGCGTCTTGTATGATATGAGTCTTTGCTTTTTAGTTTGCCACAATCATCCTTGCTGCACACATCTTTTGAGAGGGACACGCATTAATCGTGAATTTATTATTCACTTATATCTTTTGAGCTAGGCAATTTTGCTCTAGTGCTCACTTATATCTTTTTAGAGCACGGTGGCGTTTTATTTTATAGAAATAATTGAACTCTCGTACCTCACTTATATTATTTTGAGAGTCTTCAAACAGCATGGTAATTGGTTTAGGTTATGAATTTAGTCCTAATATAATGGGCATCCAAGAGGGATATAATAAAAAACTTTCATATAAAGTGCATTGAATACTATGAGAAGTTTGATTCCTTGCATATAGTTTTGAGATATAAAGATGGTGATATTAGAGTCATGCTAGTAAGTAATTGTGGATTGGTAGAAATACTTGTGTTAAGGTTTGTGATTCCCGTAGCATGCACGTATGGTGAACCGTTATGTAACGAAGTCGGAGCATGATTTGTTTAATGATTGTCATCCTTTGTGTGAGGGTCGGGAGCGCGCGATGGTTAACTCCTACCAACCTCTCCCCTAGGAGCATGCGTCTAATACTTTGCTTCGATAACTAATAGACTTTTTGCAATAAGTATGTGAGTTCTTTATGACTAATGTGAGTCCATGGATTATACGCACTCTTACCCTTTCACCATTGCTAGCCTCTCTAGTACCGCGCAACTTTCTCCGGTGCATTAAACCCACCTTCCTCAAAACAGCCACCATATACCTTCCTCAAAACAGCCACCGTACCTACCTATTATGGCATTTCCATAGCCATTCCGAGATATATTGCCATGCAACTTCCACTGTTCCGTTTATTATGACATGCACCATCATTTTCATATTGCTTTGCATGATCGTAAGATAGCTAGCATGATGTTTTCATGGCTTGTCCGTTTTTTGATGTCATTTGCTATGCTAGATCGTTGCACATCCCGGTACACCACCAGAAGCATTCATATAGAGTCATATTTTGTTCTATATCGAGTTGTAATTCTTGAGTTGTAAGTAAATAAAAGTGTGATGATCATCATTAGAGCATTGTCCCATGAGAGGAAAGGATGATGGAAGCTATGATTCCCTCACTAGTTGGGATGAGTCTCCGGACTTTACAAATAATAAAAGAGGCCAATGAAGCCCAAATAAAAAAAAGGGGCCAAAGATGCCCACAAAAAAAATGATGAGAGAAAAGAGAGAAGGGACAATGCTACTATCCTTTTTCCACACTTGTGCTTCAAAGTAGCACCATGATCTTCATGATAGAGAGTCTCCTAATTTGTCACTTTCATATACTAGTGGGAATTTTTCATTATATAACTTGGCTTGTATATTCCAATGATGGGCTTCCTCAAATTGCCCTAGGTCTTCGTGAGCAAGCGAGTTGGATGCACACCTGCTTAGTTTCTTTTTGAGCTTTCATACACTTATAGCTCTAGTGCATCCGTTGCATGGCAATCCCTACTCACTCACATTGATATCTATTGATGGGCATCTCCATAGCCCGTTGATACGCCTAGTTGATGTGAGACTATCTTCTCCTTTTCCTCACAACCTCCACCATATTATATTCCACCTATAGTGCTATATACATGGCTCACGCTCATGTATTGCGTGAAAGTTCAAAAAGGTTTGAGAACATAAAAGGTGTGAAACAATTGCTTGACTTGTCATCGGGGTTGTGCATGATTTAAATACTTTGTGTGGGGAAGATGGAGCATAGCCAGACCATATGATTTTGTAGGGATAACTTTCTTTGGCCATGTTATTTTGAAAGGACACAATTTCTTTGTTAGTATGCTTGAAGTATTATTGTTTTTATGTCAATATTAAACTTTTGTTTTGAATCTTACGGATCTGAACATTCATGCCACAATAAAGAATATTACATGGATAAATATGTTAGGTAGCATTCCACATCAAAAATTCTGTTTTTATCATTTACCTACTCGAGGACGAGCAGGAATTAAGCTTGGGGATGCTTGATACGTCTCCAACGTATCTATAATTTTTTATTGTTCCATGCTATTATATTATCTGTTTTGGATGTTTTATATGCATTAATATGCTATTTTATATTATTTTTGGGACTAACCTATTAATCTAGTGCCTAGTGCCAGTTTCTGTTTTTTCCTTGTTTTTGAGTATTGCAGATAAGGAATATCAAACGGAGTCCAAACGGAATAAAATCTTCTCTGGATTCTTATATGCATGATTTCATATCTTTGCAAGTCTCTTCGAGTTATTGGTTTGGTTTGGCCAACTAGATTGGTAATTCTTGCAATGGGAGAAGTGCTTAGTTTTGGATTCAATCTTGCGGTGTCCTCACCCAGTAACAAAGTAGGGGTAGCGAGGCACGTATTTGTATTGTTGCCATCAAGGATAAAAAGATGGGGTTTTCATCATATTGCTTGAGTTTATCCCTCTACATCATGTCATCTTACTTAATGCGTTACTCTGTTCTTCATGAACTTAATACTCTAGATGCAGGCAGGAGTCGATCGATGTGTGGAGTAATAGTAGTAGATGCAGAATCGTTTCGGTCTACTTGACACGGATGTGATGCCTATATGCATAATCATTGCCTTGGATATCGTCATAACTATGCGCTTTTCTATCAATTGCTCGACAGTAATTTGTTCACCCACCGTATTATTTTCCTTCAAGAGAGAAGCCTCTATGAAACCTATGGCCCCCGGGTCTATTTTCCATATTATATTTTCAGATCTATAAACCAAAAATACCAAAAATATTTTGCTGCAATCTTTTTACTTTTATTTTACTTTTCGTTTTAGTAATCTTTTATATCTATCTCTATCGGATCTCATCCTTGCAAGTAGCCGTGAAGGGATTGACAACCCCTTTGTAGCGTTGGGTGCAAGTGTTTGATTGTTTGTGTAGGTGCAAAGATTGGGGCCTTGCTTGTACCTCCTACTGGATTGATACATTGGTTCTCAACAACTGAGGGAAATACTTATCTACTTTGCTGCATCACCCTTTCCTCTTCAAGGGAAAACCAACGCAAGCTCAAGAAGTAGCAGCGCCGCCGATGGAGGAGAGAGGGGGCGGACGACGCCGTGAAGGAGAAGGGAGGAGGCGGGGAGGTGAGATGTGTGTGTGAGCAGGCTGCGGAGAGGCTGTGAGCATGGCTTGTGCTGTCCGCCTGTGCGTGTGCGGTGAGAGTGAGAGAAGTAGTCGTTTTCTTCCATTGAGAAAAGTAGCGGCTGTCATGCCGTGACATAATTTCACCTTTTTCAGAATTGGAGAGAAATGTCACTTGCCCTAACACGTTAGTTTTAGAACGTGCAGTAGATCAACAAGTGTTATGAGCCTAAACAATTTAAGCCCATTAAATTTTGACCCGCTCTATAAGACATATGCGACTCACTCGGCTTAAAACGTTCATGTGGTCACTTCTAGCAACTGACACAATGTATATACCATTGTATATATATTGCATATGAGAATAATTTAATTTTTATTCCAATATCTAAAACTCCTTTTGTAAACAAATATAAGAGTGTCTAGATCACTAGAGTAGTGATCTAAACGCTCTTATATTTCTTTACGGAGGGAGTAACATAAAGATATTCTACATATGCAGTTATAGGTCATAAGTGCATTGTGTTGTAGGCTATATTTTTGTGAAAGTTGATATGCATTATGTTTATAACAATTATCAAAATTTAAACGGGTCGTGGCAACGCACAGGCATTATGTTTATAACAATTATCAAAATTTAAATGGGTCGTGCAAGGCACATGCATTCTATATTTTTTATCACCATATTTAATATAATAACAGTTTAGGAAATTGTAGAAATTTTTATGGCTATTTTGTTTTTCAGTTTATGCTCTCACGGAAGGATCTTGGTGAGCCCGGTTTGCGCGGTGATTATTGTCGGAACGATCCTGGTGACCCCGGTTTGTGCGGTGATTATTGTGGGTTACACCCGTTTTTAGATCTTTCACATGAAGTATTCGTGCTAACTGCGTATATTGCTTTTGCAGGATGTGTATGAGTTGAGGAAAGAAGTTTTATTATAATTGCTCAAACATCGTTTGAATGAAACTAAATACAACTTTTCTGATATTGTGCGAGAATTTCTTAAGCACATCAAGTAGATCTCAATAAATTATGATAGATTTTTTGTTAGTCATCATTTTATATGTATACATTGTCAATTTGCCATTTTGTTATTAGTTTACATTACAAGTGAAGTAGATTTCATTTATTATGCAATTGTGACCATGTTATATTGTCTCTACCTGTAAAATGTAGAATGCATTATCTTTATGTAACCTCAGCAAAATATTTTAGAAGCCCGTGGCAACGCACGGGCATTCTACTAGTAAATAAAATGTTTGCGACATTGATTTTACAGCAGGGTGTGAGGTCAGCACACACGCTACATCCCTGCCTGCCTATCGTAAGGAGGGTACCAAAGGCGGATACCAATGCCGTGATTAAGTACTCGCCCAGAACTTTTAGAGGGGAGGGCCGAGGCAGGGACGTCGACAATGCAACATTGGCGACGATGAGACGTCCAGCAATATGACGGGCGTGCATGAGAAAGAAGTGTTGGCCCAGAGTAGTTTGGGTAGACCCATAGACACGAACGGGGACCTAGGGAACAAGGAGACGCTATTGATCCAGGACAGGGCCGGCTTGGGTCACAACATCAGCCGGTACTTCACGTTCCAAGGCAGGTCCATCATGGGCCACAGTGGCAGCCGACGCTTATGCTAAATCAGTAGTTGAGGGGCACTTCTTGCAAAGGTCACTTATATCTCCTCTGGTATTGACAAGCGGCACACCGCATATGCGTTACTTGTCGCAACCTAGGAATTTTGGTGGCATTTTCTTTCCACGGGCTGGAGGGATTGGTGGGCTTGTTTCTACTTTGTTTTTTGTAGATCTATTTCTTCAAAGTGATATATCTCTTGAATTGTGACAAATCATGAATCGGTTTCATCGTTTTCCCCGCGTCGAGAATTTTGAAATTAGATCTCATGTTGATGGGTCCCGATGAAATTTTCATCTGAACAACTATGTACTCCCAATGTAAACTAACTTATGCTTCCAACTAGCACTTACCTGTGCTTCCCAACATGTGTTCCCAACAAACACTAACATGTGTGCTCCCAACCAATTCTAACATGTGCTCCCTATATGCACTAACATGTGTTCCGAGTGAACTAACATATGCTTCCGCACTAGGCGAAGCACAAGCTATACTCCCGTAGAAGTACACACATCGTGCATGGTCTTCTTCAATGAGAAATTGGTCCATGCACGCAACACTAGTGAGAACAGACTTGAGATATATGCTTTAGAACAGACTTAGTAAAAAAATTATCTTTCACCCTGCATACCTCCATGAATTTTACAAAATCCTGTTTTTCTATTGTTAAAATTGATGAGCGCGGCAGCGTGCGTCATCATGATATAGTTAGTAGTCTGTGACTCTATCCCACTCCCACCACCAGAGTGTCTCAGTGCTCGTCCAACTTTTCAGCTCTCGCCATGAAACAAGCAAACATTGTTACAGCTAACAACAACTCTAACCCGTCTCTAAAATTTCGTTCCAAAAACTCGTCCCTAAAGCTTAATTCAATATAATAATAAAAACATGTCGGCGTTGATGATATTTGAAGTGAAATCATGCAACAAAGACAACACAAAATCCCTAATCAAGGGGTCTCCTTTCGTCGCTCTCACCATCCTGTGAAAGTCGTGGGATGCTCAGAACTGCTTAACGAGTTGCTCTCCCCTTCGATCACCACTCTGAACATCGTTTTGGATTTTATGCTTTGGTGTTTTAGTTTCGAAAAAGCCTATCCAAAGGATGCCACTATGTCTTGGCGGCAATTCATCGCCTCGCGCGCTAGCGCTCTCCTGTAACAACTCGCCTAGTTGGCCTTTGAGGGTTTTTTTTTTTGAGGGATAGTTGGCCTTTGAGGTTGCTGTTAGGTGAAGACAGATAGGCAGGCACGTCGATCACATCCGGGAGGTCGGGTTTTCAGCTAGTTCTCTTTTTTTTTTCTGAGAATCAGCAACGCTTGCTTGCTTGCTGCCATATGGTGGTTGGGTCTGGTGGACCTGGCACGGTGCCCGTTGCATTCCCATGCTCAAGCTGCCCGTGCGTACCACATAGCCGCTGCCGTTTGACGGTTTCACCTAGACCCGGCCAGCGCTTGCTCGGGCTAATATATTCGCTGACACCGTGTTGGCCGGCACATCACACGCTCGTGCTCGTTCAAATCGCGTCGCGTCGCGGGTCTTCGCTGTCCCATGCCTCGCGGCGCGTCAAAAGCAATGGAAGGGGTTTCCATTCAGAGCCTTGCAGTGCAGTGCATGTTCAGCTGTCGCCCGCCACAAGCCCACAACCCACATGCAACAGTTGGCTTCAGTTTGACACTTAAAGTGACACGCTGACCGACATAAACGTTTTTCCTTCTACAAGTATACGTACATACACACTGTACTCTCTCGAGGTTAGCCGTGAAGGAAAGGATCTACTGTAGTATAAATAGATGGCTAACCAACACCCAACCGGTCGTACGACTCCATGGCACCAGCAGCAGTCTACGGGAAGAGGCGACACGAGGGGCCCCGTCCCAACCGTACGATGCGCCAGGCCTGTTCCTGTCATGATGGCGCTGTCTCTCTCGGTCTCTCGGATCGCTCGCTCGCACCACAGTTTCGGAACCCGCGACTCGATCCGATTCGAACCTCGCGAGGAGGGAATGGGACGGCATTCCCCGTTCTACCCTTCACTCCCAGTATGCCACTTGTCTTGCTGTGTCCCTATCCTAGTGCTCGACAAAATCCAAGCATTTTTAGAAAACTAAAATCTGGTAGTACTCTTTCCATTCACTGCGAGAAGATGTTCTCATGTTCCTGATTTAGGTTGTGTTTGGTTGAGCTGTAGATTCTGTAAAAGCTGCTGTGAGCTGTGAGCTATGAAAAAGCTGTTGTGAACTTTCAGCTGTGGAAAAGTTGAAAGCTGTTTGGCTGAAACAACTGTGAAACTGTGAATTGTCTGAAATGACCCTGGGCAATGAGTCAATTTTTTTATGTGCAACTTGACCGTAAAATGATGATATTTACATTGGTAGGCAATAGAACGACCGTTTTGCAAAGAAAAATTATGACAATTGAGATGATTCACAGCTAACATATACGGATTCAACGATTATACTTTCATGTTGCATATTACATATATATACATATTGATCCCATAATAATATTACAAAAGACATGCACCATAGAATATGCATATGGTTCACATGATGATAACCTCCATCAAAGACAGCTAACCTATGTTGCTATCGCAAGACAAGCATTTGCTATCCTACTACGAATAGTATCCATGGTATCTTCATTCTCCTCCTCTTCAACGGGATCCGCTTGTGTTGGTGTTACTTCCTGTCGTAGCACTGGAGGTACATACTCATCATCGGCATCACATTTATCAAACCAATAGCTGTCCCATCACCACCTCAAATGGTACTACTGCAGCTAATCTGACAAGTGACACCACACAACCTTATCAGTCAGATGTTTCACTGGCACAACAGTGATATTATGGCAACTACGACAACGATTGCACATATTACTTCATGAATTAGTTGAGTAGTTCTCAAATGCAAGCCAGCTGATTGAAAACAGCAAAACTATACAAAATAGGAAGCAGTATCAAAATCAGAATTTCTAAACAGCCCTTCCAAGATTTATGTTCATTAGCTGGACTTATGCATAGGAATTCAATAGAGCAGTTGATCAAGTGTTGGCAACAAAGGGGTACCTCTTGCCTAGAGAAAGTATCACTGAATTCTTCAAACAAAGCCGTGAACAAATAGGTAGCAAATTCTCTAGCCTTGTCTTCCTTGCAAGCCAAGAGGTAATCACTCACTGATATATATGACATAAAATGGTCCTAGTGCAAGTTTTTTATGTCTCAGTCAGCATGGTAAGGCAAACATACATGGTCACTTTACAGTGATTACGAGATACCGAAGAACTAACCTTTACTAATTCAGTATTTCCATGAATGCATTGGTGAAACAATGTCTCCCGGATATATCCTTGTAAGTTCTTGGACTTCAGTATTTTCTCAGCACTTTTCTGCAGAGCACCCCCATTGGCATATATGAGCATGATGAGCCAAACATCAATCACTTTGTGATCCCTTGCATGGTCAACTAATTTCAACTCCTTTAAGAAGGCCTCACAAAGCATCTGCATCAATAACAAAGCAAATTCCAGTTGAAACTCCAACGTGCAGTGCTGCATTTCAAGATACGGTGTAGATTAAGATAACCTACATTCTTAAACCGGAGGCCTGATCTCAAGGCATCAAGGATTGCCCCATCGGTGCTAGTTGCTGATGCCTTCCCTTTTAGCTTCTTGCTCCGAGCAGCACGTGGATCCACCACACCAACAAACTTCAGTTGCTCGTGGATTTGCGATATAATCCTGCCAACATTGACTGGTGTGGCAGACAGCAACAAGGAGGGAGGAGGGAGGAGAGGGCGAGGAGGAGAAAGGAGGGAGGTGGGAGGAGAAAGGAGGGGCTGGGAGCCGGCACCGACGTCGCCGGACGGCCGGCCGGAGCAGGCCCGTGGGGGACCGCGGAGGGGGAGGAGGGAGGAAGGATGGAGGAAGGAGGGAGGGGAGTATACCTGCGCGTGCGAGGAGGGTCGTCGGAGCTTTCCGCGGCGGCCAGGACGGTCGCTGGAGCTGGCGGCGGCGGGCAGCGGCAGGCAACCCTAGCTCGTCTTTCCTGAGATCGGCCGGCTCGTCTCTGTTCGATTCTGTTCGTGGATGAGGTCGGGAGATATTCCAGCGAACCGATACAACTTGCGAGATGGCAGCGTGGGTAATTTTGACGAGAAGTTTGCCCTCCGCAGCTGGAATCCGGGGTCGAGCCACTTTGCAAATTGCACTGGCCCGAAGCTGCTGCTTCTCCGAATCTGCTGTGAGAAATAACCCCTTTGGTTCAGATTCTAGCTTTTTTACTGAGAAGTTGGAATCTAAAGTCCAACCAAACACAGCCTTAGATGCATATAGACGTATTTGTATTTTATAGTGTGTTTGTTTATTCAATACATTTCATATGTAATTTGTATTAAAATATTCAAGATATCTTATAATTGTGAGTGGAGGGAGTAGTACATAATTACCGATTACAGAACATTCTTACAATGGTTCTCAACATGTAGGAGAGAACCGTGCTGATCCACAAACTCATGGTCTTTTTTAAAACAAACCCAATCATGCGAATAATATAACTCGCTCACAGAACATGGCAGTTCCATGAGCTACTGAATTACCATCTCTACTACTATTAAAGCATCTACAGCCGGAACTTGCTAATCCGAGCCCTCAAACGCCCGCGGACCTGACCGGGCGCATCCGCGGGCACTGACCGGTCAGTCCTCAAATCTTCTCCTTCACATCCGAGTCTCTTATATTTGACCCCCTAGATCCATACAAAACATGCAAAAGAAACTCCTACGCACTACACACTACGTACTACCCTAGTTTTCGTCGTCGGAGATGTCCACGACGTCGGTACCGGGCGGCGGGTAGACGGGCGCGTTGGAGGGCTCCGGCTCCTCGTCCTCCTCCTCGAGCTCATCCAGGTAGGCGAGCATCTCCGCCTCCTCTGCGGCATGCTCTGCCTCCATCTCCTGCCGACGACGCCGTCTGGCCTTCGCATCCGACTCCGAATGGATGGAGTCGAGGATGGCCTGCAGCTCCGCCTGCAGATCCGCGTCCCCGGCGTCCCATACATCCTCCTCCTCCTCCTCAACCTCCCCGTTGTTGTCGTCCTCCTCCTCCTCCTCCAACTCCTCCTCCGGGCTTCGCGACTTGCTCGGACCTGCTCAAGGAACTGCAGTCGGCGCTTCGGCGTTAGAAAGTGGCGGCAGCAGGGGGCAAGGCTAAATAGCCAGGCTAGGGACAAGGGCAGCGAACGGGGAGTGGAAAGTGACGACGGCGACGGACGGGAGGAGAAAATGGTGGATGGGTGATGTCTATACACAACTTTATTCTTGTAGACTCGTGTTGGGCCTCCAAGCGCAGAGTTTTGTAGGACAGTAGCAATTTTCCCTCAAGTGGATGGCCTAAGGTTTATCAATCCGTGGAAGGTGTAGGATGAAGATTGTCTCTCTCAAACAACCCTGCAATCAAATACAAGAAATTTCTTGTGTCCCCAACACACCCAATACAATGTCAAATTGTATAGGTGCACTAGTTCGGCGAAGAGACGGTGATACAAGTGCAATATGGATGGTAGATATAGGTTTTTGTAATCTGAAAATATGAAAACAACAAGGTAAAAAGTAGTAAACTGCGAGCAAAACGGTATATTAATGCTTGGAAATAAGGCATAGGGTTCATACTTTCAATAGTGCAATCTCTCAACAATGCTAACATAATAGGGTCATATGATCACCCCTCAACGTGCAACAAAGAATCACTCCAAAGTTCATATCTAGCGGAGAACATGAGATGAAATTGTTGTAGGTAGTAAAAACCACCTCGAAGTTATCACTTCCGATCAATCTATTGGGCTATTCCTATAGGCGTCACAAACAGCCCTAGAGTTCGTACTAAAATAACACCTATGATATATATCATTCAACCCTAATGTCACCTAGATACTCCAATGTCACCTCAAGTATCCGTGGGTTAATTATTCGACATGCATCAACCAATTTCATATTCATCATATTCAATCCAACAGAAAGAACTTCAAAGAGTACCCTAAGATTTCTATCGGAGAACGTAGTATGAAAACGTGCAATCAACCCCTATGCATAGATTCCCAAGGTCATCAGAATCCGCAAGTTGATGCCATAACATATATCAAGTGAATCAATAATATATCCCAATGTCACTATGGGTATCCGCATGCAAGACATGCATCAAGTGTTCTCAAACCCAAAGTATTCAATCCGACACAACGAGATCTCAAAGGGAAAGATTCAATTTATCACAACAAGAAAACAAGGAAAGAACACCATATGATCCAACTATATTAACAAAGCCCGAGATACATCAATATCGTGCCATCTTAAGAACACGAGAGAGAGAGAGAGAGAGAGATTAAACACATAGCTACTGGAACATACCCTCAGCCCCGAGGGTGAACTACTCCCTCCTCGTCATGGCCTCCACCGGTGATGATTTCCGCTCTCCGACAGGATACTGAAAAGGCTCCAGATGGGTTTTTCTTTGATACAGAGAGTTGCGGCGGTGGAGCGGAAGTTCTAGGTAACTCTGCAGAAAACAGCGTCAATCCGGGTTAGTTCTAAATAAATGATATAAAGTGCAACAAAACCATATAAAAGTATTGTAAACATA
The DNA here is from genome assembly GCA_039707655.1 of Elymus sibiricus. Taxonomy (NCBI): domain Eukaryota; kingdom Viridiplantae; phylum Streptophyta; class Magnoliopsida; order Poales; family Poaceae; genus Elymus; species Elymus sibiricus. The sequence goes on along the minus strand of CM077667.1, from coordinate 423,909,896 downwards.
TGCAAACATGGCATGAATACTTCATAAATTATCGATACGTTGGAGACGTATCAATGGGTACGGTTTCGGTACCGGCGGTCGGCTTAAATAGCCGAGCTAGGGAGTACACGTCCCGCCGAAGCGGCGCCACGCGGCTACATCGGTCCGGCGAAGGAGACGAGCTTCGGACCATCGGATTTCCGAACGAGTCCGCGTGGGACCCCATCGTCAGGCCGACGTGGCGGGCGTGCCCGGGCTCCCCCATATCCGCCTCATATTTGGGGTGGATATTAGGGGTGCCGGTCAGTCCAGGCGTTTGAGGCTGGTTTGAGAGGCCTGACTGGGTCGCATTTTCGTGACCGGGCGGCCTGCCCGGGCGTTTGAGACGGGTTTGAGGGGTCCGGTTATAGATGCTCTTATAACCCGAAGGCTCTTCTTCATGCCACAACTTCATTTTTACAAGTCAATAATAGTATCTTTGTTCCCTGCAAAAACAAAAACAATAGTGGCTTTGTAAGTCTAATTAATGAGATCATTTAACAGTTTTTGGTCCTTTGCGTCTCTTCTCAACAGTAGAGAGAGGTGAATCCCATGCGTCCCCTTCTCTCATGTGCTATCGCCGGCCTCTCCAGTGGTTTCCCTCGGCGCCAATGGCCTCTGCGGGGGCTGGATGTTTGGGAAATAATGGATCTGGTTGCGGTGTGCAGATAGGTTGTGGTGGCTGGTCAGTTCAGCTCTGCTGATACCGACGATGCCCTTGTACAACAATTTCCATGGCACCCCAGTCTATAAGGAGCGGGATGTGGTGCTTGGAATAAGTGTCTCCCGTCCTTCGCTCTTTCTCGTCGAAGGCTTCATCGACACCGATGAGGGGCTTGTGTAGTTCGTCCTTTTGGAGTAGTGGTGGTCTGGCGCATGGTGCGGTTGCGGCGACGAGCTACCCGTGAAGGATGGCGGTGAGTGCTATCAAGGGATTGCCGAAGAGACAAGAGGATCAGGCTGCCTCTTCGGAGGTGGTTTGGTCTAATCCCTGGATCTGGCACTGAACAAGCTCCGGGAACAAGTCCATGAGGGACTTTGGCTCCGACCAATGGTTCAAATCGATCTAGATCCAGTTCTGCGGAGCTGGTGGCTGTTGTGATTCATCAACGCCTCTTGGGAGGTGTTTATTCAGCTCCATGGTTCGTCTCAGCTGATGACACTCTCCTTCTCCGGAAACAACGGAGGACTTGGGCGCTCCATGTCTGTGAGTTAGAGGAAGGCCTTCATGTGTTTTTTCTCTTATTTCATTTTTGTGAGGGTCTTGTGTGAGAGCATAATTTTTCCTAAGTAGTTTTGGTGGTTGATGACAGTGCGTTTGCGGACTAACCGTGTGCATTAAGCTTTTAAAGATTATCAGGTGGCACGAGACGGCTATCTTCCCCTCAAGTAGTAAATCAGAAGACGGAGTCTCTTTCTTTCGAGGTTAGGTTGGTGGACCTGAGTCGTAGGAAAATCCGTACTATTAAGAGGGGATCCACATCCGGAATGGTTGGGAGGAATTATCACGTACACTTTACACCCCCGTCCGTTTCCCGGCACAACGGAGCTATTTCTACCCCTCAGGCTCCAAAGTCTAGCTTAAGCGGAAGTACCGCTCTTCCGAGCGGTAGTACCGCTCCAGCAGTACTACCGCCCTAAAGAGCCGCTCGAACTACCGTTTATTTTTTTAAGCGGAAGTACCGAGTGGTACTACCGCCCTGAAGTACCACTTATCTTTTTTAAGCGGAAGTACCGAGCGGTACTACCGCCCTGAGGATCCGCGGCCTCTTTCTTGCATCCTTTTTCCTGCCGGTCTTCTAGGATTTCTAAGCGGAAGTACCGCTCCCTCCAGAGCGGTACTACCGTCCCAAGCGGAAGTACCGCTCCATTCTGAACGGTACTACTGCTCAGTTGTTCCAGTACGCGTATAAGCGGAAGTACCGCCCCCTAGGACGGTACTACCGCTTATGCTCGTGTTCAGGCAGAAAAACAGCCACATTTCCCCCCACCTATATAAGTGAGTCTTCCTCCCCATTGAGACTTACCTCTTCCCACAAAAAGCTCCATTGTTGCTCCTAAGCTTATTCTTGCTCCTTCTCCCTCCCTAGCCATCAAATCTTGTTGGGGCTCTAGGGTTTGGAGGAGAGGGCCTTGATCTACACTTCCATCAAGAGATATTTGATTCCCCCCCATCAATCCCTTGCGGATCTTGTTACTCTTGGGTGTTTGAGCACCCTAGACGGAAGAGGTCACTTCGAAGCCATAGTCCATTGTGGTGAAGCTTCGTGGTGTCGTTGGGAGCCTCCAATTAAGTTGTGGAGATTGCCCCAACCTTGTTTGTAAAGGTCCGGTTGCCGCCTTCAAGGGCACCACTAGTGGAATCACGGCATCTCGCATTGTGTGAGGGCGTGAGGAGAATACGGTGGCCCTAGTGGCTTCTTGGGGAGCATTGTGACTCCACACCGCTCCAACGGAGACGTACTTCCCTTTACCGGGAAGGAACTTCGGTAACACATCCTTGTCTCCATCGGTTCCACTTGTGGTTACTTCTTATCCTTACTTTGTGCAAGCTATTTGTATTGTTTATCTCCTTGCTTGCATGTTTATTGTTGTTAGCATCATATAGGTTGCTCACCTAGTTGCATATCTAGCCAACCTATTTGTTGCTAAGCCTAACTTGTTAAAGAGAAGTTAAAAAGTGGTAGTTGCCTATTCACCTCCCCCCCTCTAGTCAACCATATCGATCCTTTCAATTGGTATCAGAGCTACGTCTCTTTATTAAGGGTTTCACCACCCGAAGAGTATGGTTAACGATGGGGACCGGCCGGTTGAACTCCCCGAGGCCATGGGTGTGAGCACGGTCTCTCGTGAGGATTTAAATGAGGCCATGTCCTCGCTTAAATCCTCCATGACGACCGAGGTCAAATCCATGTTTAAAGAATTCCTTGATACTCTTAAACTTTCCACCGATGCGGTGCAAGTGGTTAATCCCACTAACTCGACATCGGATGTCAACTCCGGTAAGGAGGGGGCTAGTGCTGATACGGATAATCGTTCTCAAGGAATTAATGGGTCGGGGACCTTTGCCTCGGTTCCCCCTCCCTTGGTCTATGGAGGACCGGTGCACCCACCTCATATAGTTAATCTCGGTCCTCCTCCTAAACTTGTTAAGAATGATTTTGCTAATTGGATTTTTCGTATCAAGTCTCATTTGGATCACAGCTCAATTCAACTCATGTGAGTCATTGAAGAAGGATACTACCCTCGTGATCCACGCAACCTCGCTCCAAGAGAAGAAGCGGATAAACAGCTAAATTCCTCCGCCTTGTTCATACTCCAAGCTGTTGTTCCTATCCAAGACCTACCTCACCTGCGTCCCTTCACTATTGCTAAAGAGTGTTGGGAACACATTGTCTCCATGTACAAGGGCAGCTCAAGCATTCAACGGTCAAACTATGAAGTTGTCCTTGGTCAGTCAGATGAGTTTGTAATGGTAGAAGATGAGGAACCGCGTGAGCTCTATAGGAGGGTGACTGCTCTTGCCGTTGCCCTCAAAGATCATGGCAGCAAGGATGTGGATGACACCTGGGTCAAGCGTAAGTTTCTGAAGGCCATCATGCCCTACAACATGGCCATGTCCGCCGTCATCTGTCAAAGACCGGACTTTCACACTTTGTCATCTGGGGATGTGTTGGATGAATTCATTGCAATGAACATCTTGAACACGACCGCAGACAATGCCCTTGCTCGCGTGCAACGGTCAAAGAAATCATCTCCCAACCTTGCTTTGAAGGCCAAGGTCAGTCAAGAGGAAGAAGAAGAAGAAGAAGAAGAAGAAGAGGGTTGCCCCGAGGACACCAAATATGCTTACCATGAGCATATGGCTCTAGCGTCCAGGCAATTTTGGGGTAACAAGAGAAACACAAGGCCTAACTTCTCCAAGAACAACTCAAACGGGTCAAAGGGCAAGCAACGTGTGAGGACCTGCTACAACTGTGGTAATGTGAGTCACTTTGTGGTGGATTGTCCATATGAGAAGATGGAAGACAATGGTGGCAAGCTCATCCGCAAAGATAAGGCCAAGTCTTTCCCCAACAAGACCAACTTCACCAAGAAGACTCCTCACAAAGTGTTGGTGGCTCAAGAAGAGTATGCCTTGGATGATGATGTTGATGACGAAGACACAAGTGGTGAAGGAATGGCAATGGCATCTGTGGCAATTGCATCCTCTACCCCAACAAAGGTGTCACTCTTCAACGCCCCCAATGAGAACCACATCGCTAGGTGCCTCATGGCAAAAGGTATCACCAAGGTAACCTCCAACGCCAAAACCTCAAACATTAAGACTTCTGTCTCTTCCACTCCGTCTTTGTTAGATTGTGTGGATGAACATGAGGAGGCGAAAGAGGGTGAGAATGAGTTTGACAAGTTCTTGTGTAAACTCAAGGGAGAATCCAAGAAGCACTTCGTTGCTCTCTTGGAACAACTTGGTGAGGCCAATGACACGATTGAGTCTCAAGAAGAATCTCTTGAGGAGATGAGAGGCCATAGTCATGATTATGCCGACGAGATAGCAGATCTTTCTATTGCTCTAGAGGAAGAGTGAGGTCTTCATTTGACTCTTAAGGAGTCACAAAATGACGACCTTGCTAAATTACGTAAATATTATGATCATTCTATTGTTCTTAACCGTGTTCTTAAATCTGAAAAGGTTGCACTTGGGGTTGACCATGCTCAACTCAAGGCTGAGTTTGACTCACTTGACAATGCTCACAAGGCATTAAAGAGCATTCATGCTTCTCTTAAAGAGTCGCATGATCAACTCCAAGTAAAACTCACTAAGGAAATTGCCACGTGTCCTCCCTTTGTTTTAATTGATAATGCATCTGCTACTAACCCGTGTTGTGAGCATGCACATCTTGTGGAGGAAAATGCTAAGCTGAAAGAGCAGCTTGAGAAAGGCCTTGTGACATGTATCCAAGGTGAGAAGAATCTCAATAACCTTTTGAGCAATCAAAAGGAAGTGATTGCAAAGGATGGAGTTGGGTTTGCACCCAAGTCCAAAAAGAAGAAGAAGATGAAGACCACGCAGGTTCCTCCGCTCAAGGAAACATTTGTCAAAGCAGGGAACACTACTCATGAGAAGAAGAAGGACAAGGTTGTGAGTGATAGTGCCAAGAAGGGCAAGATCACTCCCTCCAACAGGGCCGGCGATTTTTAACCCCTCCTATGTTTTGTGTCGTGCTAGTGATGGGCATGTTTATGCCAAATATGTTGGTTCTTCTTATGAGTATATTGAGTGGTCTATTTGGGTTCCTAAGACCCTTGTCACTAACATGAAAGGACCCATTCAAGAATGGGTACCTAAATCCAAGCATTGATCTATTGTAGGACTTTGCTTCCGGGGGAGTCTCATGGTTGCTCGATAGCGGAGCAACAAATCATATGACCGGACGCAAGGACTTGGTGGTGGATGTTCGACCCGATGCATCCGTGGTCACCCAAGTCTCATTTGGCGATGATGCAATCTCAAAGGTATTGGGTATTGGCAAGGTGGTTATCTCTCCGACCTTAACCATTGAGAGAGTCATGCTTGTTGAGACCCTTGCATATAATTTACTTTCTGTTCGTCAACTTGCACTCATGGGTTTTAGTACCTTCTTTGGCATTGATATCGTGACCCTTTTGTGGAGCAAGTCTCTTAAATTAGCCTTTGTTGGGCATGTCGAAAATGGTCTCTATGTGATTAACTTCTCGGAGCGACCCACTAAGACCGCGACATGTCTAATGGCTAAAATTGATGTGGGATGGCTTTGGCATCGCCGACTAGCCCATGTCAATATAAGATCTTTGCAAAGTCTCCTCAAAGGGGATCACATTCTTGGACTAACAAATGTGTGCTTTGCCAAAGATCGTGCTTGCAGTGCTTGTATCGAAGGAAAGCTACATGAAAAAGCTCATCGTCCAACTACTACAATCTACTCAAAGAGAACCTTAGAGCTCCTTCACATGGATCTCTTCGGGCCTCCATCGTTTGACAGCCTTGGAGGAAGAAGGTATTGCTTGGTGATTGTGGATGATTACTCGAGATACACATGGGTATATTTCTTCAAGAGGAAGAGTGAGACACAACAGACCGTCATCAACTTTGCAAATGAAGTCCAACGTCAACATGAAGCAAAGATTTTGATGATTAGAAGTGACAACGGCACTGAGTTCAAGAACTACACCCTAGATGAGTTTCTCAGTGATGAGGGGATAAAACACCAATATTCCACACCTTACACCCCTCAACAAAACGGTGTTGCGGAGAGGAAGAACCGGACGTTGATGGATGCGGCAAGAACCATGATGGCAGAGTTTAAATCTCCATACAACTTTTGGGCCGAAGCCATCAACACAGCGTGTCATGCATCAAATCGGCTCTATCTCCGCAAAGGCTTGAACAAGACTCCTTATGAGATTCTTACCGGGAACAAGCCCAACCTCAAATACTTCCGGGTGTTCGGTTGTAAGTGTTTCATTCTCAAGAAAGGTGTTCGTTTGTCTAAATTTGAATCTAGAGCCCATGAGGGCATATTTGTTGGTTATGCTGCAAACTCTCATGCTTATCGTGTCCTCAACAAGTCCATCGGACTCATTGAGGAGACGAGTAACGTAGAGTTTGATGAAAATAATGGCTCCCAAGTGGAGCAAAGTGGTCTTTGTGATGTAGGTGATGAAATTCCTCCCCAAGCCATAAGAAGAATGGGTGTGGGATACTTCCTACCCGTTGAGGAACCCCTTGTGGCTGAAGGAGAAGGACAATGTTCCACTCAAGTGGAACCATCACCGACGCACGACCCACACGCTTCCGAAGAACAAAGTGATCAAGATCAAGGGCAAGATCAACTTGCTAGTGATGTTTCTACTTCACATGATGCTCAAGATCTTGTTCACACCCCCGTGCAAGCTCAAGATCAAGATGAAGCTCAGGACCAAGATCAACTTCAAGATCAAGGTCAAGCTAAAGATCAAGATCATGCTCAAGATCATGAGCAAGCCAGTGCTAGTACCGAAGCTCGTCAAGTTACCAAGCCTCAACTTTCCATGGAGGAAATTCTTGAAAGACGAGCTGCCAAGATTGCTTCCAAGCTTAAGACCAAGCAACACCTCCTAGAGAACGTCTACGGAAGCTTGAAAAGAGGGGTAACTACTCGTCATCAATTAACAAACTTTCATGCACATCATGTGTTTGTTTCTTGCTTTGAACCCCTCAAGGTACAAGATGCGCTCGAAGACGAGGATTGGCTTGAAGCCATGCATGATGAAATCAACAACTTCGAGCGCAACAAAGTGTGGCGATTGGTGCCAAGACCAAAAGAGAATCACAATGTCATTGGAACCAAATGGATCTTTATGAACAAACAAGATGCACATGGTATCATTATTCGCAACAAGGCAAGACCGGTGGCTCAAGGCTACTCCCAAGTCGAGGGTATCGACTACGGTGAAACCTTTGCCCCTGTTGCTCGCCTTGAATCTATTCGCATGTTGCTTGCTTATGCTTCTCATCATGATTTCTTATTATATCAAATGGATGTGAAGAGTGCTTTTCTTAATGGTCCACTTAAGGAGTTGGTATATGTCAAGCAACCCCCGGGGTTTAAGGATCCCAAGTTCCCCAATCATGTATACGTTCTCGATAAGGCCCTCTATGGCCTTAAACAAGCCCCACGTGCGTGGTATGAGCACCTTACCGAGATGTTGCAAGATCGTGGGTTTGAAATTAGGAAAATCGATCCCACTCTTTTTACTAAGAGGGTTAACGGGAACTTGTTCGTATGCCAACTATATGTAGATGATATTATCTTTGGTTCTGCTAACAAAGCGTTTAATGATGAGTTCGCCGCACTAATGACCAAAGAGTTTGAGATGTCTATGATGGGAGAGTTGAAGTTCTTTCTTGGATTCGAAGTCAAGCAACGAAGCCAAGGAACCTTCATCAACCAAGCTAAATACACTCAAGACATGCTCAAGAGGTTCAAGATGGATGAGCTCAATCCTCCCAAGGCCAACACTCCTATGCCACTCAAATGCCAACTTGACAGCGATCCCAATGGTAAAGCTGTGGATCAAAAGGTATATCGCTCCATGATTGGATCCTTGCTTTATCTTTGTGCATCTAGACCAGATATCATGTTGAGTGTGGGAATTTGTGCACGATTTCAATCCGCACCTAAGGAGGGTCACTATGTGGCTGTCAAGCGAATCTTTCGATATTTGGCTCATACCCCAAACTTTGGCTTATGGTATCCCAAGGGTGCTTCATTTGATCTCATTGGATATACTGACTCGGATTGGGCGGGAGACCGTGTGGAAAGGAAGTCCACTTCCGGAGGCTGCCAATTTCTTGGTCGGTCTTTGGTAAGTTGGTCTTCAAAGAAACAAAATTGTGTTTCTCTCTCGTCCACCGAGGCCGAGTATGTAGCCGCCACAAGCAGTTGTGCTCAGATTCTTTGGATGAGGCAAACCTTAAAGGATTATGGTGTCATCTGTGACAAAGTGCCTCTTTACTGCGACAATGAAAGCACGATCAAGATCGCCAACAACCCGGTTCAACACTGCAAGACGAAGCATATTGAGATTCGTCATCACTTCATCCAGGACCACATCAAGCGTGGAGAAATTGATCTCATTCACCTTTATACCAAAGAACAGCTTGCAGATATATTCATGAAGCCATTGGATGAATCAAGATTTCGCGAGTTAAGGCATGAGCTAAATATCATTGATTTGAGCAATGTGGCTTGACTTAGTGCACACCCCACCACACTCATCATTATGTCTTGTTTAGGTGTAGGCATGGACATAGGGGGAGTCTAGTTCTCTCAATGAACTACCCCTCCTCCTATTATGCATAAATTGATCAAGTCTTTCACATTAGTCATTTTTTTACACTTGTGCTTCAAAGACGAGTTTTGGTCATGGGCCCAAGGTTAATATCTTCGCGGTGCCATACCAATTGACTCAAACATAGGTGGCTTCGGCCACCGCCCCCTCCTCCTAGTGAGGCATTTGCTATTCTAGTGCCTATAGGTTCGAATGTGTTGATCCAAGTCTTTGTCTCTTCGTGTTTGGATTCTCATAAAGACTTGGAGTAACTCATTTTATGTATCTTAGTAGAATGTCTTGCTGCTCTTCATTGCCTCAGATTTGTTGTATTTGCTTTATTTGCTAGGAGTAGTTTTTGGTCATAAGCGGTAGTACCGCTCGGATGGACGGTACTACCGCTCAAGCGGAAGTACCGCCCGTGCCAGCGGTACTACCGCTTCGGGGGCTCACTATCGATTCAAGTAGTGGGCAGGGGGAGTTCTAACTCCTCCCCATACCCATTCATTGTCTCGTCTCCGACCGTGGCGACCAGAGCTCTCCCGGAGGCCGGCTCCGGATCTCCCATTCCGTGTCGGTCTTCGCATTTCCGTCCGGTGGGATTGATCCCCATCTCTCCCTCGTGCCATGGACCCCGGTATTGCCCTCGCTCTTCCTCGTTCGACCTAGTTTTCTTAGATCATGCATCTAGGGCAATGCGTGTGGTGTCTCGTGTTTTCTCGCTACTTCTTGGCATGAGTAGGACGTGAATGATCACTAGAGATACATATGATTGTTAGGGACTCGATGTGTGGTGGATTCGTGGTCACTTCCCTGCCACGGGATCTTCCCGTCGCCAGGGCGGTACTACCGCTCGGGCATGACCGGTACTACTGCTCTAAGCGGAAGTACCGCTCCTGCCCAAGCGGTACTACCGCTGATCACTGCATCCCTCCATCTCCTTGTGCTTTACTCTCTCTAGTATTTTTGCCTGGCATTTGCTGGTTATTTACATTTGGTGTGTCTCCTGCCATTCCTTCTTTGTGAGTTCAGGTGATGATGGCTCTGCTATGGGTGCTCGTCACGTGAATCCGAGCCGTGGTGGTTCCAAGCGGTACCGCACGTCTGACGAGGCTGAAGCTGGCTCAAGTGCTCAACCCCAGCGGCAGTCCACGAAGAAAGTTGCCAACAAGAAGCAAGCTATCAAGGATCCTCAGGATATGTCTGGCACCAAGTTCTATGAGTTTCGTCAGCTCAATCCTTACCGCCGTCCTCAGGACCCCGCGTTTGTTGGTCGTCCCTTCTGGAACAAGACTCAGTCTCTCATATATGTTGGAGTCCTGAAGGGCAAGACGAACCTCTATGTGCCTCATGTCAAATCCATCGACACGGAGCATATGGTCAGCAACCCTCACTCTGCCTACTTTGCTGAAGCTCGTGCTCTTTGCTAGCAATAGGGTCTGGATCCCATTATTGCGTTCAACAAGGATTTCGACTCCGAGCTTGTGGCTCAGTTCTCTGCCACTGTTCACTTTAACAATGATGAGGCGAGGAGCTTGATATGGATGACAGGTAGCAGGGTCATGCGTTCCAACTGGAAGACCTTTATGAACTCTCTGGGTTATGCAGACTCAGGGGAAGATGAGCCAGTTGGTCTCCGACCGCACACTGAAGTTCAAGCTATTCACAAGTCCAAGCTCGTGCGCTACCAGCGGATTGTAAAGACTCACAAGGGTACTCGCACTGAACTCATCCCATTTTTGGACATTATGCACCGTATCTTTCGCAACTCTCTGTTTCCTCGTGTGGGGAACTTGGATTAGGTTCACTCTTATCTCGTGAATCTGCTTCTTCTCTGCATCAAGGAAAAAGGCAAAGATTCCACTTTGGATGTTTCGCACATCATGTGGAGGGAACTTCGCTCAGCAATTCTTGACAGGAAGGTGCCTATCTACGGTCCCTATATCTTCAAGCTCATTGAGGATACTTGGTCTGAGCAGTTCCCTGGTGAGCCTCTAGTCACTGATCACATGGTGACTCATGGTATTCTTAAGCTACATGTGAAGGAGAATTGGGGCGTTGCGCCTTCTGTGCCAGAGATTGCTCCCACTAACTCTGATGATGAGTCCGAGCCTGACTATACTGATGCCACCTATGCTCCTCGCTCTGAGACTGTTCCCTCTTGGGCTGCCAAGCTCAAAACCAAGATGAAGAATCTTCTCTGCTTTCAGATCAAGGGACAGTACAAGGCCCATGTGGAGGCCAAGAAGGCTCGCAGCCGTGACAAAAGGATCATGAGGAAGCTTGGTGTGCAGATTGACATCGAGTCTGAGGAGAGGATTACTGATGAGAAGGAATGGATCAAGAAGAATTGCCCATATGCTGAGTCAAAGGATGATGTGCCTGCTGCTACTGATGATGAGGAAGATGATGAGCCTGACGAGTGACTATTCTGTGCCTATCATCACTTGGTCTTACTTTAGTCCTCTGTGCCCCTTTTGGTGTCTTGATGCCAAAGGGGGAGAGAGTGTTTAGGGATTTGCTGCTGAGTCACAAGTATTTCTCCTTTTATCTACGCATCTCTTCTCTCATGAACTCGTTTATTTGCTTTGGTTGTTTGCTTTGCTTTATGGTGTCAGACTCATGAGTACTATGTATGGTGTAAGACATATGCTACCTCTTATATCCGTTATGTCTACATTATTGTGAGTTTATATTTCCTTTACTTGCTTACCTGCTTATCACTCATTCCGTTTGTATGCAAGTATTTGGCCACGTCTATAAAATATAGGGGGAGTGTTGATACTAGTGTGTGCTCTTTGCATTCCAAAAGCATATTCAAATAGGGCACACATCTAGGGGGAGCCTGTCTATATTTTGTAGAGGTTGGGTTTGCCATAGTCTTACTGTATATCTTCTTGGCAAATCCCGCATTGTCATCAACCCACCAAAAAGGGAGAGATTGTAAGAGCATAATTTTCCCTAAGTAGTTTTGGTGGTTGATGACAGTGCGTTTGCGGACTAACCGTGTGCATTAAGCTTTCAGAGATTATCAGGTGGCACAAGACGGCTATCTTCCCCTCAAGTAGTAAATCAAAAGACGGAGTCTCTTCCTTTCGAGGTTAGGTTGGTGGACCTGAGTCGTAGGAAAATCCGTACTATTAAGAGGGGATCCGCATCCGGAATGGTTGGGAGGAATTATCACGTACACTTTACACCCCCCGTCCGTTTCCCGGCACAACGGAGCTATTTCTGCCCCTCAGGCTCCAAAGTCTAGCTTAAGCGGAAGTACCGCTCTTCCGAGCGGTAGTACCGCTCCAACAGTACTACCGCCCTGAAGAGCCGCTCGAACTACCGTTTATTTTTTTAAGCGGAAGTACCGAGTGGTACTACCGTCCTGAAGTACCGCTTATCTTTTTTAAGCGGAAGTACCGAGCGGTACTGCCGCCCTGAGGATCCGCGGCCTCTTTCTCGCATCCTTTTTCCTGCCGGTCTTCTGGGATTTCTAAGCGGAAGTACCGCTCCCTCCAGAGTGGTACTACCGTCCCAAGCGGAAGTACCGCTCCATTCTGAACGATACTACTGCTCAGTTGTTCCAGTACGCGTATAAGCGGAAGTACCGCCCCCTAGGACGGTACTACCGCTTATGCTCGTGTTCATGCAAAAAAGCGGCCACATTTCCCCCCACCTATATAAGTGAGTCTTCTTCCCCATTGAGACTTACCTCTTCCCACAAAAAGCTCCATTGTTGCTCCTAAGCTTATTATTGCTCCTTCTCCCTCCCTAGCCATCAAATCTTGTTGGGGCTCTAGGGTTTGGAGGAGAGGGCCTTGATCTACACTTCCACCGAGAGATATTTGATTCCCCCCCATCAATCCCTTGCGGATCTTGTTACTCTTGGGTGTTTGAGCACCCTAGACGGAAGAGGTCACTTCGAAGCCATAGTCCATTGTGGTGAAGCTTCGTGGTGTCGTTGGGAGCCTCCAATTAAGTTGTGGAGATTGCCCCAACCTTGTTTGTAAAGGTCCGGTTGCCGCCTTCAAGGGCACCACTAGTGGAATCACGGCATCTCGCATTGTGTGAGGGCGCGAGGAGAATACGGTGGCCCTAGTGGCTTCTTGGGGAGCATTGTGCCTCCACATCGCTCCAACGGAGACGTACTTCCCTTTACCGGGAAGGAACTTCGGTAACACATCCTCGTCTCCATCGGTTCCACTTGTGGTTACTTCTTATCCTTACTTTGTGCAAGCTATTTGTATTGTTTATCTCCTTGCTTGCATGTTTATTGTTGTTAGCATCATATAGGTTGCTCACCTAGTTGCATATCTAGCCAACCTATTTGTTGCTAAGCCTAACTTGTTAAAGAAAAGTTAAAAAGTGGTAGTTGCCTATTCACCCCCCCTCTAGTCAACCATATCGATCCTTTCATCTTGTATGTGGTTTGGGAGCGACGGTGGCACCACATGTATCCTTCTTATATTTTGATGTGTCCCTATCGTAGTGCTCGGCAAAATCCAAGCATTTTTAGAAAACTAAAATCTGCTACCCTTTCCATTCATTACTATAAGATGTTCTCAATTTTCCCGATTTAGATGTATATAGACATATTTTAGTGTGTTTGTTTATTCAATACATTTCATATGTAATTCACAAATATTCAAAATATCTTATAATTGTGAGCGGAGGGAGTAGTACATAATTACCGATTACACAACATTCTTACAATGGTTCTCGACATGTAGGAGAGAACCGTGCTGGTCGACAAACTCATGGTCCTTCTTAAAACAAACTCAATCATGCGAATAATATAACACGCTCACAGAACATTGCAGTTCCATGAGCTACTGAATTAGCATATCTACTATTATTATAACCCGAAGGCTCTCCTTCATGCCACAACTTCACTTTTACAAGTCAATAATAGTGTATTTGTTCCCCGCAAAACAAAAACTATAGTGGCTTTGTAAGTCTAATCAACAAGATCATTTAATAATTTTCGGTCCTTCGCATCTCTTCTCAACAATAGAGAGGTGAATCACATGCGTCCCCTTCTCCCATGTGCTTTCGCCAGTCCCTCTAGTGGTTTCCCTCGCCTCCGGTAGCCCCTGCGGGGGTTGGATGTTTGGGAAACCCTGGATCCGGTTGCGGTGTGCAGATATGTTGTGGTGGCTCGTCAGTTCGGCTCTGCCGATACCGACGACACCCTTGTACAACAATTTCCATGGCACCTCAGCCTATAGGGAGTGGGATGTGGTGCTTGGAATAAGTGTCTCCCAACCTTCGCTCTTTCTCGTCGGGGGCTTCATCGACACCAACAAGGGGTTTGTGGAGTTCGTCCTTTTGGGGTAGCGGTGGTCTGGCGCTTCGACATGGTGCGGCGGCGGCGGCGAGCTGCTTGTGAAGGATGGCGACGAGTGCAATCAAGGGCTTGCCGAAGAGGCAAGATGATCAGGCTGCCTCTTCGAAGGTCGTTTGGTTTAATCCCCAGATCTAGTGCTGAAGAAGCTCGGGGAGCAAGTCCATGAGGGACTTTGCCTCCAACCAATGGTTCAAATCTATATAGATCCAGTTCTTGGGAGCTGGTGGCTGCTGCGATTCAGCAAGGCCTCTTGGCAAGGTGTTTATTCAGCTCCATGGTTAGTCTTGGTTGATGACACTCTCCTTCTCCGAAAACAATGGAGGACTTGGGCGCTCCATGTCCATCAGGAAGAGGAAGGCCTTCATGGTTTTTTCTCTTATTTTCATTTTTGTGAGGGTCTTCTATGTGGTTTGGGTGCAACGGTGCCACTGCGTGTATCCTTCTTATATTTCCGTACTTGTATGTGTGTCTGCACTGTTTTCCTTACTCGTATGAATGCAAGTAATGTATGCCTACAGGTGTACATCTTCACACAAAAAAGAACAATAGTGGCTTTGTACATGTGATGAGGCCCGAGCAGAACAGTCAGCATACATGCGAATAATATTGACAATAATATGCATTTTGGATATCTTGGGGCACAATGAGGAGTTCTACTTGAAGCCTGGAGCTTAACTTACTCAATGGAAGAATACAAGATATGCAAAATATCCCAAGCCAACCAAATAACCACTGCACACGAGTCTATTGCCACCCGCAGAACAGGAGGAGAAATGATGGTCGAAACTTGTGTTGACTGATACGTCTCCAACGTATCTATAATTTATGAAGTATTCAAGCCATGTTAGAAATAATTTTATATGGTTTTGGTGCACTTTTATATGGCTTTTATATGATTTTTATGGACTAACTTATTAATCTAGTGCCTAGTGCCAGTTCCTGTTTTCTGCATGTTTTTTCTTTCGCAGAAAAACCATACCAAACGAAGTCCAAACGCGATAATTTTTTACGGAGAATTATTTTGAAATATATATATTTTTTAGGAAGAAGAATCAACGCAAGGCGATTCTCGAGGGCCCCCACAAGGCAACAGGATGCGCCCACCCCCACGGGCGTGATGGGTTGCCTTGTGGGCACCTCGTAAGGCGGTTGGAGCCCTTATTTCGCCGCAAGAAATATATTTTTAGATAAAAAATCCCCTCAAAATTTCAGCCCAATCGAAGTTACGGATCTCCATGAATATAAGAAACGGTTTTCGGCCAGAAACAGGGATGCGGAAATAGAAGGAAACATAGAGAGATCCAATCTCGGAGGGGCTCCCGCCCCTCCGGGCGCCATGGAGGCCAATGACCAAGGGGGGAACCTCTCCACATCTAGGGGGTGCCATGGAGAAGGAAGCCCGAGGAGGAGACTCTCTTCCCCTCTCTCTCGGTGGCACCGGAATGCCGTCGGGGGAACCATCGCCACAGTGATAGTCTTCATCAACATCACCTTCCTCATCTCTTTTCAGCGGTCCACTCTCTCGCATCCCGCTGTAATCCCCTACTTGAACATGGTGCTCTATACCACATATTATTATCAAATGATGTGTTGCCATCCTATGATGTTTGAGTAGATTCCTTTTATCCTTTGGGTTGATTGATGATCGTGATTGGTATGAGTTGTATGATTTATTTTGGTGCTGTCCTATGATGCCTTCCATGCTGCGCACAGGTGGGGGATTCCTGCTGTAGGGTGTTGCAATACGTTCATTATTCGCTTATAGTGGGTGGCTAGAGTGTCGTGGTTTTGTCAACCCGGCAGATGTCCTCGTAAAAGGACTTAGGTGTGAGGCCATCGCCGCTAGCTAGCGACTCAAAGGGGTTAAACAGGAAAGATAGTCGGGTTTACCCAGGTTCGGCCCCTCTGATGGAGGTAATAGCCTACGTCTTGCTTTGCGTGTATTCGATTGATGGATCTCGATTACAAGGGTGCGGAATCGCTAACCTAGCTATCCAGAGATTGTAACTTGACCTTCTTTCGCCCTAGGGACCTGCCTTTATATACAGGTCAAGCCCTAGGGTTTACAATAGAGTCCGGGTCATATCAGGACCGGTGACCTACAACATCTCTAACTTGCCTTGCATCTTAAGGAAACTCGCCCGGCGTCTTTAGCTTCGTGGGCCTTGAGCCGCCGTCTTCAGGTGTTGGGCCGTCTGGCGACTCGAGTCAGCCACCGCCTTGTTTGTCTTCATCTTCATGACACGGGCCATCTTGAACTTCACCGTGGAGCTGTCAATATATCAACCCGGCCCAATACGACGGGTTACACCGTGAAGTTATATCCCCAACACTAGGCCCCAGATTGATTTGAATCTATTCATGTCAATTTCTCTTCTCTTCTTTTGGCGGCTCATCATTAAACTTGTGTTTCCCATGAACCTCATCGTGCCGGCTCATTTCACTTCTAGACTTGTCATTTCTCTAATATCTGTCTTTTAATGACGTCATCCTTGCTGACCGTTGTTCTTCAAAGCCATCATAACGCATCCCTTCGAAAACTGCGCCAAATCTAGGTAGACGCAAAAATCGAGGTGCGATCCTACCCACAAATTTACCGTGGTCATTTCGTTTTTCTCGGCGCCGCTTCATTTTCTTCTCCTTATAAATAAGCCCACTGAGCTCCGCAATAACTTTTTCTCGTCGTCTTCCTCCTCCTGCTTCTCCGTTGGCCAAGCACTGCCAGAGCTCCCGAAGCGACTCCGAGGTCTTCGACTCCATTGCCGACATCATCGAGCCTTTTCGCGATTGTCAAAGCGAACACAATCATCTTCGCCTCTGCTTCGACGCAATCGGTTATGAATCCCTTTCATTTAGGGTTCGACACCTCCGGTGTTCTTACTGTTTTCATCGTGTTCATCCGAAACTTTGATTAGTAGATCCACATGATATCCGCTCATTGATGCGTATTCTTAGAATGATCTCCGCTACATTTTCCTCTTAAGCAGATCTGAAATGAGCCATCTTGGGTTACCCCTTGAAACATCGTGGTTTCGGTCGTTCCGTCAGTTAGAACATATATCTCATTGTTTTTCCTCGCTTAATTAGATCCACCCATAGAGAAATTTTCATAGAAACCTGTTTGTGACCCAACGTTTCTTGCTAAGTGCTAGGGATGTCCCTTCGACCTTCTCAAATCTCCCGGATCATAACAATACTTTAGTATAGGCGGCTTATAATCTTCTCTGGCTTATTTTCCCTGTTACTCTTGTAGCTGTTGCATAATCCGCCATGGCTCCGAAAAACCCCAAAGTTTGCAACTGGGCCAAGACGAAAGAGTCCAAGCTTACCTTGGATAACCTCGTGGATCAAGGCTTCCTGCCAGCTCGAAAGATTATAAAATGGCGGGCTCCCGAAGAAGAGTCGTTCCCACAACCACGGCTAGGAGAGGTTGTGGTCTTCACTGATCATTTGCGTAGAGGCTTTCGCCCTCCCGACTCAAAATTCTTTAGGGACCTCTTGCACTTCTTCAAGCTCAGGCCTCAAGACATTGGTCCAAACTCTATGACCAATATTTGTCAATTTCAAGTGTTATGTGAAGTGTACCTTCAGATTGAGCCATCCGTGACTCTGTTTAGAGAGTTCTTTTACCTCAACCGCCAAACGGAAACAAAGAATGATGCTTCATGCGAGCTTGGTGGCATTTCTATCCAGAAAAGAAAGAAGAGCGCCTTCCCAGAATCAAAGCTGGTGAGTCACCCGAAAGGGTGGAACAAAACCTGGTTCTACTGCAGAGATACTGCACCTGAAGGGGAAAATCCCCTGCCGGGTTTTAGATTGGAAAGACTTAGTGGTAAGGTGGAATTTACGGGTTGGCCAACTGACGAAGAGAGAGCTCCTTTAGCGCCTCTTCATGCAAAATTGAGAGCCCTGACCGCACATGGTTTGACCGGGATAGATCTGATTCGCTGCTAGTTAAAGTGGCGGATCCAACCCGTAAGCTCGAGGGACGGCTTGATGTGTGACTATTCTGGCGCCTCGAATGATCCTCAGCGGTTTCCCAGTGAAAATCTCACTGACGACGCTCTTACCAAGGAAACAAAGAAGTTTTTCTCTGACTCAAAAGAGCTATGCAGCGTCACCGGCTTGGGTCTGTTCTATCTTCCCAACCCGTCGCCTCAGGTATTGACCATTTTCATTGTCTTTTGTCGATGTTACTTTTGACTCGCCATTATTTATTATATACTTCATGTATCTGCACGCGGATTCTAACTTTTGGAAAGTTGCACCTCAAGCCTCCGTTCCTGCTACGGGTAAAAAGAATGCCCCAGTCTCCGTGTCATCTTCAGAGGAGGAATCTGAGGTAGAACTTGACTCTCTCGGTCGCCTGTTTAATGAGCTTGCTGACGCACCTTCTTGCCAGGGCAACTCGGAATTTAGCCAAGCCGGCGAAACTGAGGTAACTCCAATTTCCCCCAGTCCTTCGGAAACGTTTGTTCCCCGGAAACCAAGAAAAATCGTTCGGAAGGTTAAATTATCGCACCCAGAAGCTCATTTGGCCCCTGATTTTCTTTTGAAACATAGTTTGCCGGCTCGTCAAAACGCAAAACTCTGGATGATGAAGATCCTAGTTTATCTCATGCGCCGCCGGCTCGTAAAGCACGCCTTGAGGTGCCCCATAGTCCAACCGATTCTCGTCCTAGAGCCGGTTTGTTTAAACAACCTCTCGGTCCTTCAAATTCCCTTTATCAGGATTCTCCTTCGTCATCAGGCGACTCAAGTGCGTCACAGCTTCCCCCTTTCAACGTTAACCGCGGGCAACCTTCTATTTTTGCAATGCTGCCTTATGTCTTTCATTGTTTTGATCCCAACTTATAATAACTTTTTTGTACTGACAATCCACAGAGCCAAAGCTGTTGTGTCTAAACGAGCAGGCGGGTCATCCTCTGGGACAACAGGCCAAGAGGTGCCAATTCTTCTGAAGACAACTCCAATGGTTGACTCTTCTGTTGAAAAGGAACTTGATACGAGGGTAGAGCCGGAGGCTGCCACTGAGATGCCAGAATAAATGAGCCGGTTTTTATGGATGCTCCTCCCGAGATTGAATCATCCATCCTTCCTTCCAAGTCGGCTTGTGCAGATGAACTTATGGCGTCGTCTGACCGCAACATTTCAGATGTTGTATTTGTTAAAGAAAGTTTCCAAGCCCCAACCACGTCTACCTCCTTAGCTAAAATTGTGAGTAGGGATGAACCAATGACTTTGGATAAAGGGAAAACCAAGATAGAATTCCCAGAATTGTCTGCACTTGATGTTGAAGATCTGTATCAGCAGTACTTGACCCGGCTATCTGAGAGCCGGGAAATTGAAAAGAGCATGATAAATGCTATGAAAAAGAAATATGAGGTAATCTTCTGATTTTACCATTATCTTGTATACCATCATTAGCTTCCAAAGACCAGCTTGTTATGATAAGTTGGTTTTATATAATAGCTAAAGCATGTAGTAACTGTGTAGCCCCCAAGGGCCGACTCATCTTCTTCAGATGAGCCAGGTCTTTAAGCTTGAAGAAATTCGACCTGCAGCCCCCAAGGGCCGACTCATCTGCCTGGGGTGGGTCGGGTCTTTTAAAATTGAAGAAGTTCGACCTGTAGCCCCCAAGGGCCGACTCATCTTCTTGAGATGAGTCGGGTCTTTTAAAATTGAAGAAGTTCGACCTGTAGCCCCCAAGGGCCGACTCATCTTCTTGAGATGAGTCAGATCTTTTAAAATTGAAGAAATTCGACCTATAGCCCCCAAGGGTCGACTCATCTGCCTGGGGTGAGTCGGGTCTTTTAAGATTGAAGAAGTTCGACATGTAGCCCCCAAGGGCCGACTCATCTTCTTGAGATGAGTCGGGTCTTTTAAAATTGAAGAAGTTTGACCTGTAGCCCCCAAGGGCCGACTCATCTTCTTGAGATGAGTCGGGTCTTTTAAAATTGAAGAAATTCGACCTGTAGTCCCCAAGGGCCGATTCATCTTCTTGAGATGAGTCGGGTCTTCTCCATATCTTAGTTTCAAAAAAACTGATATGCATTAGCCCCCAAGTGTCAAGGATATTGCTTGCAATCTTCCTGGGACTTGTAGAATAATTACTGATCTTTCTTGCTCATCTATCAGGGATATGTTGAAGACGCTGAGTCTGTTGCTGTGAAACTGCAGAAACGGCTCAAGGAAGAAAGAAAATTGAAAACTGAAGCTGAATCACTGGCAGCTCATTTTGAAGATTCTGCACGTCAGGCGAACGAGCGTCTGGAACAAGCCATAAAGCTGTTTGAGGCAGAAAAAGTTGTGCTGACAAAGCGTGCGGAAAAAGCTGAGAAGAACTTCGGTCCTGTAAAGGAAAAATATGCCATCCTCGTGAAACATATCAACGAGATGTTGGCAGCAATCTTCGGTAAGTTTTCCGTCCTGTTTTTGCCAATATTCCGGCTTATGAACCTTACGGGGGCTTATTGTACCCTCCTTTGTTTGCAGGACAAAAAAGCATAACCTTGTAGAGCTGCCAATTGTGAAGTTGAAGACTATTTTCACGTACGTAGAGCAACTGTTTACAGGCTCTGTTTATTCCATCATGGCCATGAAAAACTTGAAGCATCCGCCACGAAGTATTAAGGACATGTTGAGGCAGCTCTCTACCGTGCTACAATGGGTGATTGAAACCCGGAAATCGGCGGCTCGAGTAGGAGCGAACATGGCACTTGCTCGGGCAAAAGCATATCTGCCAGAATTGGATCTGGAGGTTCTAAAAGGCGGCTTCCCGGAGTTTAAACTCGACAGGTTGGCATTCACTCATGAAGATTACGCAAAGTGCCTTACGGAGACTCGGCCACTGGCGTCTTTGATAGCTGAGGAGGTGGATCTTTCAAAATACCATCCAGCGTACACCGTCGATAATGAGCGTGTTAACGTGCCCAAGGACGAGCCGTCTGACCTGCTGCCGCCTCGCCGTAAGACAACTTTTGCTCCTGACATTGACGTGTCAGCTCTTCTTGAAGGGACTGCAAATTTTGAATCTTTGCTCTCAATTCGTTGGTAACAGAAAGGCCAGCAGGTTGATGATGACGAGCCGGCGGGGTCAGATCCAGAGGCGGCTGATGATAGAGCCTGGAGACACCTCGGAAGCTAGATGAATCGCCCCTACAGAGCGAGCCCCCTGGTGTAAGAAAAACTTTTGTGAAGGATTATGTGGCCGCCATTGTGAGCCTGTAATAGGAGTAGTGTTCTCCACAACTTTGAATTTGCTCTGTCGTGCCATCGTGCACGTTGGCGCCTTTTGTTGATGTTGAACTCCAAACTGGCAAGCTTCTGTTAATACGTCTATACCACTTCTTCATTTCTTGTTCCTATACTTTTCCTTGTTTTGTGCCCGATGAATTTTGTTTATAAGGCAAATCAGAAACAACCCGGCAAGATACCTTGGTTTTCGAAACTCGTTGATTTAATTCTCCTTCAATGATATTGAAGATTGATGATCCGGAAACTGGTCATAACCCGAAAGTTTTGAATATAAGGCGGTAATAAGGGTAACATTGTACCTGAAAAAATATGAGTGTGTGTGTGTGTGTGTGTGTGTGTATTTCTCTTTAAATAAGCCAGCTCAGTGAGACTCGGAAAAAAGGAGACTGGCTTTCGAGGCACAAGTCTTGCCTCAATGAAGCGGGCGTAATAACCCATGGTTTATCCTAGCTTTCTGTATGCTGGCTCTCACATGACTCAAGCCTATGTTTTAACCTTAAAAGATTAGGGTCCCAAGGGATTAACTTTCAAGAGTACATGGGGTCATCTGATCGGAGTCGCTTCAAGCATATAGGCAGGTTTAACCATATTAATGGCGTTTTTGTCGGGTCAAGAGGGTGAGAAAGCTAAACTCGATGATTTGGAAGCCCCCAAGTGACCTATGTTTCAAACAATAAAGAATCATGCTCAATTTATAGGCTGAAACGGCAGAGACCCCGAGTTTCGGGGATGCCGGCTTTATTATATTTGAACATAAAAAAGTATACACAAAATTTTTGCAGAGGGTGGAATTACAAAAGGGTGAGCAGGTGGCTCCTGATACGTCCCCGTCATATCTATAATTTTTTATTGTTTCATGCCATTATTATACAACTTTCACATATTTTTGGCAACATTTTATATGATTTATTGGACTAACCTATTGATCCAGTGCCCAGTGTCAGTTCCTGTTTGTTGCATGTTTTTTGTTTCACAGAATATCCATATCAAACGAAGTCCAAACGCGATAAAAATTTACGGAGATTTTTTTGGAATATTTTTGAATTTTGAGAAGTGGAATCAACGCAAACGGAGGCCCACGGAGCCCACGAGACACCAGGGCGCGCCCCGAGGGCCCAGGCGCGTCCTGCTGGGTTGTGCTCACCTCGTACATCGGTTGGAGCTCTCCTTCGGGCGCAAGGAAGCTAATTTTTGGATAAAAATCCCCTAAAAATTTCAGCCCGATCGGAGTTACGGATCTCCCGGAATATAAGAAATGGTTTTCGGCCACAAAACAGGAATGTGAAACAGAAGAGAACAGAGAGGGAGATCCAATCTAGGAGGGGATCCTGCCCCTCCGCCGCCATGGAGGCCATGGACCAGAGGAGGAACTCTTCTCCCATCTAGGGGGGAGGCCAAGGAAGAATAAGAAGGAGGGGGGCCCTCTCCCCCTCTCTCCCGGTGGCGCCGGAATGCCGCCGGGGCAATCATCGTGACGGCGATCTACTCCAACAACTTCGCCGCCGTCAACACCAACTCTCTCCCCCTCTATGCAGTGGTGTAACACCTCTCTTCCCCGCTGTAATCTCTACTTAAACATGGTGCTCAACTCCATATATTATTTCCCAATGATATTTGGCTATCCTATGATGTTTGAGTATATCTCTTTTGTCCTATGGGTTAATTGTGGTATGATGTTATGGATGTGAGTTGTATGTTGATATGGTGTTGTCCAATGGTACCCTCCGTGTCGCGCAAATGTGAGGGATTCCCGCTGTAGGGTGTTGCAATGTGTTCATGATTTGCCTATGGTGGGTTGCTTGAGTGACAGAAGCATAAACTCGAGTAGGTGGGTTGTTGCGTATGGGAGTAAAGGGGACTTGATACTTAATGCTATGGTTGGGTTTTACCTTAATGAACTTTGGTAGTTGCGGATGCTTGCTAGAGTTCCAATCATAAGTGCATATAATCCAAGTAAGGAAAGTGTGTTAGCGTATGCCTCTCCCTCATTGTCACATGATATATATCACTTTGTGCTCACTACTAAATTACAAATCATTGTTAATTAAAATTGGCTTTGATATACCTTGGGATCCGGGTGGATCCATTACTTGAGCACTCTATGCCTAGCTTAATGGCTTTAAAGAAAGCGCTGCTAGGGAGACAACCCGGAAGTTTTAGAGAGTCATTTATTTCTGTTGTGTGCTTTTATAAAGTTTAAAAACAAAAAAAATATAGAGGGGAACCTAAAACTTCACAAAAGGAAAGGTGAAAGTGAGAAGAGATGATGAGCATCGTTAAAGTGGGGGCTAGCCTTGAACTTTTGTTCATGCCCATGGAAACTTTGTGAATCTCGAATCACGGATACTTTTCCAACAAAAATAATTATCCCCTTGTACAAATCCATTGTATTATAAAAATAATGTGCCAAGATTTGCCTTTAGGATGTTTGAATTGCTTGTTTGATGTGTGCTGTGCAAAAACAGAAACTTTTGCCGTAGTGTTTGACTTTTCATATTTTACCGAAGCGTGCAAAAATTCTGAAATTTTTACACAGTACTTTTATGCAAATCATGTCTCACGTCCTAATTTTTCAGAATTATTTGAGCTACAGAAGTATATGTGTCTACAAATCTTTACAGACTGTCCTGTTTTTCACAAATTGTTGTTATAGCTGCTTTGCGTGCTTATGTTTGAATTCTTGTTGAGCCCCAATGACTTGGGAGCTGTAGAATTGTGATCGCATACAGTGGGTAATGTTAGATTATAATTATGCAATAATGTTATGGCAAGACATGATGGGATTTGGTGTTATGTGTACTAACGGATCTCACGAATTTTGTGTTAAGTTTTGTGTGATTGAAGTTTTCAAGTTTTGGGTGTTATCACGATGAGAAGGAATAAGGAGCAGCAAGAGCCTAAGCTTGGGGATGCCCAAGTCACCCCAAGGTAATATTCTAGGAAGACTCAAGCGTCTAAGCTTGGGGATGCCCCGGGAAGGCATCCCCTCTTTTATTCCAAATCACCGGTATGTCACTTGGAGCTATATTTTTACTCATCACATGATATGCGTAAAATCTTGGAGCGTCTTTTATGTTTAGTTTTCACTTTTCATTTATGCACCATGCTGGTATGAGATAGTCCATGGTTGATTTATAGAATGCTCATTGCACTTCACTTATATCTTTTGAGTATGGCTTTATAGAATGCTTCATGTGCTTCACTTTTATCATTTGAAGTTTGGATTCCCTGTTTCTCTTCACATAAAAAACCGTTATTCATAGAATGCTCTTTTGCTTCACTTATATTTATTAGAGCATGGTCTTTTGTAGAAAGAATTAAACTCTCTTGCTTCAATTATATCTATTTAGAGAGTCAACAGGAATTGGTCATCCACATGGTTAATCATAAAATCATACATAAACCTTAGGGATCACTGAATATGATACGTTTGATTCCTTGCAATAGTTTTGCGATATAGAGATGATAATATGTGGGAGGTACAAGTGGATGATCGTGTTTAGTAAGATATTGGTGTTAAGGTTTGTGATTTCCGAAGCATGCACGTATAGTCTCCCATTATGCTAGGAAGTTGGAGCACAATTTATCCTTGGTTGTCTATCTTTGTGTGAAGGTCGGGGGCGCGCGATGGTTAACTCCTACCAACCTCCCCTAGGAGCATGCGTAGTAATACTTTGCTTCGAGAGAGCTAATAAAACTTTTGCAATAAGTATGTGAGTTCTTTATGACTAATGTGAGTCCATGTATTATACACACTCTTACCTTTTCGCAATTTGCTAGCCTTTACGGTACCGTGCATTGCCCTTTCTCACCTCAAGAGTCGGTGCAAACTTCGCCGGTGCATCCAAACCCCGTGATATGATACGCTCTATCACACATAAGCCTTATTATATCTTCCTCAAAATAGCCACCATACCTACCTATTATGGCATTTCCATAGCCATTCCGAGATATATTGCCATGCAATTTCCACCGCCTCCGTTTTGATGACTTGTGCATTCATTGTCATATTGCATTACATGATCATAAGATAGCTAGCATGATGTTTTCATGGCTTGTCCGTTTTTTGATATCTTTGCTATGCTAGATCATTGCATTCATATAGTGTCATACTTTGTTCTACTATCGTTGTAGTATTGAGTTGTAAGTAAATAGAAGTTTGATGATCATCATTATTCATTATTAGAGCATGCCCCAGTGATGAAAGGATGATGGAAACTATGATTCCCCCACAAGTCGGGATGAGGCTCCGGACAAAGAAAGAAAAAAAAGAAAAAGAAAGAAAAGAAAGAAAAGAAAGAAAAAAATGAAAGAAGAAGGAATAGGGAAATGCTAATTCCAGACTTGTGCTTCAAAGTAGCACCATGTTTTTAATATAGAGAGTCTCCTGTGTTGTCACTTTGATATATACTAGTGGGAATTTTTCATTGTAGTTAGATGCATACCCACTTAGTTTTTATATTGAGCTTTCATACACTTACAACTCTTAGTGCATCCGTTGCATGGCAATCCCTACTCCTCGCATTGATATCTATTGATGGGCATCTCCATAGCTCGTTGATACGCTGAGTTGATGCAAGACTTTCTTCTCTACTTTTACCCCTTTGAAACGTACCACCATATTCTATTCCACCCATAGTGCTATATCCATGGCTTGCGCTCATGTATTGCATGAGAGTTGAAAATGCTGAAGCGCGTTAAAAACTATGAACCAATCGCTTGGCTGACACCGGGGTAGTACATGATTTATACTTTGTGTTAAGAAGACAGAGCATGACAAGGCTATATGATTTTGTAGTGATAGCGTTCTTTAGCCTTGATATTTTGAAAGACATGATTGTTTGTTGGGATGCCTGAGTATTAATGTCTTTATGTCAAAACTAGACTATTGCTTTGAATCACTTGTGTCTTAATATTCATGCCATGATTAGATATATGATCAAGATTATGCTAGGTAGCATTCCACATCAAAAATTATATTTTTTATCATTTACCTACTCGAGGACGAGCTGGAATTAAGCTTGGGGATGCTGATACGTCTCCGTCATACCTATAATTTTTTATTGTTTCATGCCATTATTATACAACTTTCACATATTTTTGGCAACATTTTATATGATTTATTGGACTAACCTATTGATCCAGTGCCCAGTGCCAGTTCCTGTTTGTTGCATGTTTTTTGTTTCATAGAATATCCATATCAAACGAAGTCCAAACGCGATAAAAATTTACGGAGATTTTTTTTGGAATATTTGTGAATTTTGAGAAGTGGAATCAACGCAAACGGAGGCCCACAGCCCCCACGAGACACCAGGGCGCGCCCCCAGGGCCTAGGCGCGCCCTGTTGGGTTGTGCTCACCTCGTACGTCGGTTGGAGCTCTCCTTCGGGGTGCAGGGAAGCTAATTTTTGGATAAAAATCCCCTCAAAATTTCATCCAGATCGGAGTTACGGATCTCCGGGAATATAAGAAACGGTTTTCGGCCAGAAAATAGGAACGTGAAACAGAAGAGAACAGAGAGGGAGATCCAATCTAGGAGGGGCTCCTGCCCCTCTGCCGCCAGGGAGGCCATGGACCAGAGGGGGAACTCTTCTCCCATCTAGGGGGGAGGCCAAGGAAGAAGAAGAAGGAGGGGGGCTCTCTCCCCCTCTCTCCCGGTGGCGCCGGAATGCCGCCGGGGCAATCATCGTGACGGCGATCTACTCCAACAACTTCGCCGCCGTCAACACCAACTCTCCCCCCTCTATGCAGCGGTGTAACACCTCTCTTCCCCGCTGTAATCTCTACTTAAACATGGTGCTCAACTCCATATATTATTTCCCAATGATATTTGGCTATCCTATGATGTTTGAGTAGATCTCTTTTGTCCTATGGGTTAATTGTGGTATGATGTTATGGATGTGAGTTGTATGCTGATATGGTGCTGTCTTATGGTGCCCTCCGTGTCGCGCAAACGTGAGGGATTCTGTAGGGTGTTGCAATATGTTCATGATTTGCCTATGGTGGGTTGCTTGAGTGACAGAAGCATAAACTCGAGTAGGTGGGTTATTGCGTATAGGAGTAAAGGGGACTTGATACTTAATGCTATGGTTGGGTTTTACCTTAATGAACTTTGGTAGTTGCGGATGCTTGCTAGAGTTCCAATCATAAGTGCATATGATCCAAGTAAGGAAAGTGTGTTAGCGTATGCCTCTCCCTCATTTCATATTGAAAGTGCAATCATGCCCTTAATCATATTTTGATGTTGTTGACAACACACATATAGGGAACTAATCGTCTTCATTGAGTGCATCTCAGGTTTAGTTCTCAAGAGATTGTGTGCAGTTGGTGACTAACATATTCAGGATACTTAAAGTACGGAGAAACAAGACAAAATGCTCTATCTATTTTTGTTTACTCTTGAGTATAGGGATCCCGCACTATTAAGAGGGGATCACTGGTTCTCGCAAGAAACTTGCTCAAAATCTAGGAAATACCTCTCTCTATTCCTCTCAAGGATGTTCTGTTCTTCTTCGGACGACCGGTGGTCCTCGGACGTCCGGTCGCCGGATGTCCGACACTCTCCGGATATCCGAAGCCAGCCATCAGATCCAAATCTTCGGATTTCTGGTCCCTCCGGTCGTCCGAGCTCCGGACGTCCGGGTGCTGCCGGAAATCCGTAACCTCCCACCAGAGCCAAAATGTCGGACATCTCACCCCTTCCGGACGTCCATAGGCTGTACACTGTTTCCACCAAATGTTGTGCTGGCCTGCTCCTCCCTGCTCTTTGGACGGCCGACCCCTGTCGGACGTCCGACGCCTCGTGCCTGTCCGGACGACCGAGAACTGTCGGACGTCCGGCAACTGTGCAGCATAAGTGGCTCCAACGGCCATTTTCTTATCACCACTATATATATTCTTCTCCCACCTTGTGTGGGGGTTGTCCAACACAGCGAAAAGATTCCAAGAACACCTTTCTCTCTCACTCTCATTTGCCTACACCAAATCCTAGATCCCGAGTGCATTTGTGAGTTTCCTTGAGTGTTGTTCCAATCAAAAGATAGATCGTCTCTCTACCCTCCTCTCAACCAAAGCTATTTGTGATTTGAGCAAGTCTTGAGCGGTTCCCTTGATCTTGTTACTCTTGGAGGTTGGAGACTCCTAGGCGGTAGGAGTTATTTGGAAAGGAATCAAACCATTGTGATTTCCCCCGGAAAGTTTGTGAGGGTTTGGAGGCCACCTCAAGGCCTACCACTAGTGGTTGAGAAACGCCTTCGTGGTGTTGTCTCAAGGAGAGAATAGGGTGAGCCTTCGTGGCGTTGGTGTGCCTTCGTGGTAACATCCACCTCTCTAAACGGTGACGTAGCTTCCCTCCAAGGAAGTGAACATCGGCATACATCCTCGTCTCTCGAAGTTGCGGTTATCCCTAACCCTAACTTCCTACTTGTGGTTACTTGTCTTTGAGTACTTACTTGTATTACTTGTGCTTGATTATCTACCTACTTGTTGCCCTGCTTAGCACACATAGCTTAACTATCATCTTTGCAATTGCTAGGCTCACTTTCATATTACGCAATATTTCCTAAAACTGCTAAGTAATAATTAAAATTTGTAATTGTACCTATTCACCCCCCCTCTAGGTCCATCTCGATCCTTTTCAATTGGTATCAGAGCCTCGTGCTCTAATCTTGTGGCTTAACCGCCCTAGAGCGAGATGGATAATGATGGGAATCCTTTAGTTGCACTCCCTATCGAGAAAGGGACATCCTCTTTGGATGAGCGTAGATCTTTCACCACTGAGGATCTTGAAAGGGCCCTCGCTAAGCAAAAGGAGGAGCATGATGCTTCTATTGAGGCCTTGGTCAAAATGAGGTTGGATGCATTAGCTGCAAGAACTCCACCACTGGAAAACCCAGGGGGTGTGATAAAGCAACCAAATGCATCTCTTCCAAATTTGGGCCAACAATCTCAAACTGGTGACCACACCGGTGTTCCATGGTTGTATGCAAAATCTAGAGTTGAGAAACCTAGGTATAATGCTGCGGGAAACCCCCCTTTACTTGATAACACTGCCGATTTTTCTTTGTGGAGGGTTGGAATGCAGGATCACCTTAGGTTTGTCAACGATGAAATGTTGGAGATCATGGAGAAAGGTTACAACCCTGTGAATCCCAAGGATCTCACACCAGGTGAAGAATATGACAAACACCTCAATGACACCGCAATCATGCTCATAAGAAAGGGCATGTCTGACAAGCAGAAGAGGCCCAACATTCACCTCACAAATGCAAAAGACCTATGGGATAGCCTTGTGATGGCCAAGACTTGAACCTCCTCCCTTCGTCTTACACAATATGAGATTGCCAAAGGAGCATTACAATATTTTTGCATGGAGAAAGGTGAAGACCCCAAGCAACTTCATGAGAGATTGATGACACTTGCCGCTGATATTGAATCATATGATTGTGACAAGAGCCAAGATGGATTCAATTTGACCAAGCGTTTTCTTGTGGACAAATTGCTAAATGCCCTTGCTCCATATCATCATCAAATGGTGTGGGACATAAGAAGAGAACATGGATTCAAGGACATGTCTCCCGATGATGTCATTTCAACCTTCCAACTATTTGAAGAATCAAAGGCAAACGCTACAAGACACCTTGCCATGCATGGTTCCTCATCACCCAAGACAAACCTAGGCTTGAAGGCCAAGCACGTAATGGATGATGATGTAAGTGAAGAAGAAGAATAAGATGTTGAAGAAGAAGGCTATGAAGTTGACTCGGATGAGGGGCCCTCATATGAAGACATGGCTCTCTTTGTGAAGAAGTTCAGTGTGAGAAAATTCAAGGGAAGATTCCAAAACAAGAAAGTTAGGACTTGCTACAATTGTGAAGAAACCAACCACTTCTCAAATGAGTGTCCCTATGAAAAGAGAGAAGACAAGCCAAGATTTCCGAAGACATTTGTGAAGAAGAAGTAGCCCAACCCACTGAACTCCAAGTTCAAGAAGAAAGATGGGAAGGCTATGGTTGCCCAAGACGAGTCCGACCCCGATGATGTTAGAGGTGTTGCAGGTGTAGCCCAAGACACTCAAACCACATTGAGACTCATAAACAAGACTGGTGATGTTGTCACATACAACTATATGAAAGACTATGAGGGCAACACACACAAATGTCTCATGGAAAAGGCCACGGTAGACATTGATGAGGGTCAAGCCTCTCCGGACAAGGTGAAGGTAACTCCATGTCCAAACCCTCCTCTATTTATTCCTACAACACCTAGTGATGAATATCTTGATGCTAAGGATCATGATCATGAATATGAAATAAGTGATGCTATGTTTGCTAAAATGGAGAAAGTCATGTGCTCTCTCAAAGGAAATAAGCTCATTATGTTTCGTATGCTTATGGAGATGGTGAGTAAGCACTCCATCTCCATCAAGGAACTCGAAACCCTCGTCACTGAGGAAAAGGAAAAATGTGAAATCCTTGAGCGGAAAGTCCTATATGAGGAAGCATGTAATGATGAATTGTGTTTAAAAATAGGTGCAAACATTGATAGACACACTAAAGATTGTGAGCTCCTACATTTGTCTCTCAAGACAAAGGAAGAAGAGCTCAATCTCCTTACTAAGAAGTTTGACGAACTCAAGATCACTTATCTTAACACTCTTGGGAAAGCCTATTCCTCTCCCATTATAAATGTTGATGCTTATGCTACTAACCCCAATGATGAACTAGCTAGCTTACTTGAGGAGAATAGGGTGTTAAAGGCTCAAATTGAAAAAGGGCTCATGTCATGTGCTCAAGGACAAAAGAACCTCAATGAAGTGTTGAATCAACACAAGGAGGTTGTGGCCAAGGAAGGACTTGGATTTGATCCAAGCACAAGCAAGAGTAAGGTAGTTACACACAAGTCTACAACTCCCCTCAAGGAGACATTTGTGCGAGAAGGGCACAAAGAAAAAGGAAAGAGTAAGGTTGACAAGGTTGCGAGTAGGAAGGCCACTAGGGGCAAGCCTACTCCCAACAAGCCAAAAGAATCTATGCCTCCATCATATGTGCTTCGTAAGGGAAAAAATGGAGATGTTTATGCTCGGTTTGTTGGTCCTAGAAATGCTTTTCGGTTTTATGCAATTTGGGTTCCTAAGACCCTTGTTACTAACTTGAGAGGTCCCATTGTAAAATGGGTGCCTCTAACCAAGACTTGAATTGTGTGTAGGTTGGTGTCTCCGGTAGATTCAAATGGGTGATTGATAGCGGTTGCTCAAATCATATGACCGGAGATGGAACACTACTCATGGACTTCATGGAAGCTATTCGACCATTTATGAGCATTGTATTTGGTGGAGGGTCTAAAGGACAGGTACTTGGTTTGGGCAAGGTGGCTATCACCAATGACATGTCACTTACAAATGTCATGCTTGTCCAATCCTTAAAATAACACTTGCTTTCTGTTCGTCAATTGGCTTTTGTTGGTTATGATACACTATTTGGACTAACGGATGTGAAAGTCTTTAAGAGAGATACCCTTGAAGTTGCCTTTGTGGGGGAGTTGGATGGCAACCTTTACACGGTTGATTTCTCGAAAGAGAGCACATTCCATGCAACTTGCCTCATGGACAAGGCCGACAAGGGATGTCTATGGCATCGCCGGCTAGCCCATGTTGGCATGAGAAATATTCAAGATCTCTTAAAGGGTGAACACATCCTTGGACTAACCAATGTATCTTTTGAGAAAGATCGTGTGTGTAGTGCATGCATAGCAGGGAAGCAACATCAATCAAAGCATCCCCCCCCCCAAGAACATAGTATCAACTTCAAGACCTTTGGAGCTCCTTCATGTGGATCTCTTTGGGCCTCCTTCATGGGATAGTCTTGGTGGGAAGAAGTATGGTTTCGTTATTGTTGATGATTACTCAAGATACACATGGGTGTTCTTTCTAAAGTCCAAGGACGAGACAAAAATCACCTTCATTGATTTTTCCAAGCAAGCTCAACGGAAATTTGACAAAGAAATCTTGGCAATAAGAAGTGACAATGGCTCCGAGTTCAAGAACTATACCTTGGAAGAGTTTCTTAGTGATGAAGGAATTGAGCATCAATACTCAGCACCATATACCCCACAACAAAATGGGGTTGCAGAAAGGAAGAACCGTACACTTGTGGAAATGGCAAGGTCCATGTTGGATGAGTACAAATCACCTCATAGCTTTTGGGCACAAGCCATCAACACAGCATGGCATGCATCAAATCGTCTATTCCTTCGCAAGATCTTGGAAAAGACCCCATATGAACTCATAACCGGGAACAAACCAAATGTCAAATATTTCCGGGTTTTCGATTGCAAATGCTTCATTCTCAACAAGAGAGAACGGTTAGGAAAATTTCAATCTAAAAGAACCGAAGGAATATTTGTTGGTTATGGATCAAACTCCCATGCCTATAGGGTCTACAACAAATCCACCGGATGTGTTGTAGAAACTTGTGATGTGGTGTTTGATGAATTTAGTGGCTCCCATGGGGAGCAAGTTGATCTAAGTGATGCAGGTGATGAAGATCCTTCACAAGACATCTTGACCATGGGTGTAGGTGCCCTCCTTCCAATGGAACATGTTCCTTGTGAAGGTGCAAATGAGGACACAAGCACCACTCATGCTCAAACTACTACTACACCAACATTACAACAAGATCCCATCCCTCAAGTGGAGTTCATAATCCAAGAACAAGAACTAGGTCCCACACGGAACCTAGAACACCATCAAGCACAAGAACAAGAACAAGCTCATCACCCAGAACAAGAGCAAGAACATGCACATGTGGATGATGACGAACCTTCTAGAGATGGTGAATCTCAACAAATGATGCATGAAGAACAAGATCTTCCACAACCCCCTATAGATTCACATGTTGAAGATGTTGATGATGGAAACGAAATTGACCCCCGTGAAACCCTAATCTCCATCATGCCTCGTGTGGCCCGTCGTGTTGATGTCAAGCAAATTCACACTGGCATATCGGAAGGTCGAGTCACTCGTAAACAATTAACCAACTTTTGTGCTCACTTTTCATTTGTCTCTAGTGTTGTGCCACACAAGGTACAAGATGCCTTGATGGACAACGACTGGCTTGTTGCAATGCAAGAAGAGTTGAACAGTTTTGAACGCAACAAAGTATGGTCCTTAGTCAAAAGGCCAACGAAGGAACACACTGTTATTGGAATGAAATGGATCTTCAAGAACAAGCAAGATGAGCATGGTGTAATCATCAGAAACAAGGCAAGGTTAGTGGCACAAGGGTACTCACAAGTTGAAGGTTTGGACTTTGATGAGACCTTTGCTCCCGTTGCCCGTCTTGAATCAATTCGCATCTTACTTGCTTATGCTGCATTCAATGGTTTTACTTTACATCAAATGGATGTGAAGAGTGCATTTCTTAATGGTCCTCTACAAGAGGAGGTATATGTATCACAACCACCCGGTTTTGTTGACCCCGATCACAAAGACTATGTGTACAAACTTCACAAGGCTCTGTATGGCCTCAAACAAGCACCTCGTGCTTGGTATGATCATCTTAAGAAGTTTTTACTCGATGATGGTTTTGTGAGAGGGGTGATTGACCCTACTCTTTCTACTAAGAGGGAAAAGGGTGATTTGATCTTATGCCAAATTTACGTAGATGATATCATTTTTGGTTCTCCTAACATTCATTTATGCAAGAAGTTTGCAGAATCCATGACCAAGACCTTTGAGATGTCACTCAATGCGGATTTGAAGTTCTTTCTTGGTTTTCAAATTCAACAATTTGAAGAAGGAATTTTCTTATCCCAAACCAAGTATCTCAAGGACATTCTTGCGAAATTCGGAATGACAGATGCCAGCCCATGCAAGACGCCCATGGCAACCAAAATTTTTCTTCACGAAGACACAAACGGTATCCCGTTTGACCCATCTCTTTACCGCTCTATGATTGGTTCATTGCTTTACCTTTGTGCATCTAGACCAGACATCATGTTAAGTGTAGGCATCTGTGCAAGATTTCAAGCTACCCCTAGGGAAAGTCATCATAAGGTGGTTAAGCATATTCTTAGATACCTTGTTCACACCCCAAAGTTGGGTCTATGGTACCCTAAGGAGGCAAAGTTTGATCTCATTGGATACACGGATGAGGATTGGGCTGGAGACAAGGTGGGAAGGAAATCCACCTCCCGCGCATGCTAGTTTCTTGGACGCTCCCTGGTAAGTTGGTCCTCGAAGAAGCAAAATTGTGTCTCCCTATCTACTGCTGAAGCCAAATATATTGCAACTGCAAGTTGTGCAACACAATTGCTATGGATGAGGCAAACTTTGAAGGACTATGGTATAACTTACAGATATGTGCCTCTACGATGCGACAATGAAAGTGCCATCAAGCTTGCTGAAAACCCTGTTGATCACCCTCGCACCAAGCACATTGACATTCGGTATCACTTCTTAAGAGATCATGTGCAAAAGGTTGACAATGCTCTTGCTCATGTTGGCACAGACGTCCAACTTGCTGACATCTTCACCAAACCACTGGATGAAGCTAGGTTTTGTCAACTTAGGCGTGAACTTGGTATCTTGGAGCTTGATAACATTATGTGAAATCTTTGCACACCTGCATACATTTACTTCATGTCATGTCTAGGTGTAGGCATGTCTTTAGGGGGAGATATTCAACTCATGAGTACTCTCGCCTTATATATGATGCATAAATAAACCCAACACTCTCAAAGTTACTTTGCTCGCTTTTGTGACCTGGTGCTTTAAATGATGGAGTTGTGGAAATGGACTCAAGGTTTAAATCTTTGCAGTTCCACACCACATTTACTCAAACATGGTGGCCTAAGCCACCACTCTTTCCATGAACATGGTAAAGCGATTTCATTTTCTGTTCTAGGGTCCTCACTATTCGGTTTGGTCATGATCACTATGTTCCATATGTTATCCCTCATCGTCTCTCTGCCATGGGTGTCACCAAAATTTACCGAACCTGTCTCAGCCTTAGATGTCCTTACGGACGTCCGTACACTTACGGTCATCCGACCTCCGGTCGTCCGTACACTTACGGTCGTCCGAGCCCTGGGCTGTTGTTTCCCCCAGCGTCTACATTCCCAGGCTTCGGGCGTCCGGCTTCTGTCGGTCGTCCGTGGCCTGGCTCCTGTCTGGGGACTCGCCAGCTCCCGGACGTCCGACACCTCTCGGTCGTCCGGACCTTTCGGCCGCGCGTATATACACTTGGGGGCACGGGTGGCTGGGCAGTTACCCTATCCACTGCGCCGCCCCCGTCCCGATCCCCTTTTCGCCCTAGCGCCACTGGGCCGCCGCCGGCTACTCTCCGACCGTTTCCTCCTGTCGTGACCCTCCCTCTCTCAATCTGAGGTAGATCTGCTCATCTCCTTTCTTCTCCACTGTTTCTTTCCTCGATTTTCTTGCTTGGGTGGTCATGGTGCCTTAAAATCCCTCCCTGTCTTAGGTTTATCACCGTGGTGGTCGGGGCTCCACCATGCCGAAAATCAAGCACTCCGGACGCAAGATCCCCGTGGGCTCGACTTCTCGAGCCTCCCATGGTGCGGAGTCCGATGACTCCCAAGAAGCGGCTCGTCCCTTCAAGCGCCTCGCAAAGTGTCCAGTTCGTGAAACCGTTTCGTCCTCGGAGGGCTCCGACTACGAAGAAGATATGGTGTATGAAGAATGGGCTGAATTTGTTGGGATTCGCAGAAATGCTCCAAAGCCCGGCACTTGGAGGCCGTCGTACATGCCTCCTCCACCTCCAGATCAGCCTCAAGGTGATGCTCGCCGCATCTCTCTTGAGCCCCCTCCCTCACTTGGTCGCCAGATAAAGGACTTCACCAAAGTCCCTAAATCTGCCTATCTTAAGTTTCGTCGCGACACTGACCAATTCTCTGTTGAGCATGACTCTATGGACTCTCGTTTTTGCACAAATGTTCAGGCAGACATTTTCACCACTGTCATTGTTCCCAAAGGTCTGTCTGTTCATCACTATATTGACTTAGAGCATATTCACACTCATCCGGCAAAATATCCGGATGCCATTAATCTCATTGAGTCTTCTGGTCTTGCTGCACCATTTGCTTTTAAACATGACTTCGATCAAGCTGCCATTCATCAGTTCTATGCCACTTGTTTCTTTGGTCCTGACAAGACCGTCACTTGGATGACTTCCGACACCAAGCTCTCAGCCTCTTACGCTCAGTTTGTCGCCGCTCTTGGCTTTCCTGACACTGGTTTCAAAATCCATAAGAGTGATCCAAATCATGCACCCAGAGCCATTGAAGCCTGTGGCTATCTTTTAAAAGGCATTGATGATCTTGATGAGGATGAAAAGGGCAAGGATCTTAGTCAAGTTTCTATTTGGAGGTCTCCCTTTTTCATTATCTTTCAGTGCATCATTCGCACCATCTATCCCAAGATGGGTGACAAGGGAACTTGTAGCGGGTATTGCATTGATCTCATGACTCGCCTTAATGAACATCCTAAAGGGAAGATCAATGTTCCTCACTTTCTATGGCATGAGATTCGCCTCGCTAGTTTTCAATACAAGCGAGCCTTTCCTCATGCCCATTTTATTCAGGCTCTCATTGAGCATGTGCCCCCCATTCCCATTGCTCGAACTCATGTGCATCACAAATGGGTCATTCCCCCTCACATGGCGGATGATTGGGCTCCCAAGAAATCCTCATCCGCTCCTGCTCGACGGGCTGCTGCTCGGCCTCGTCCTGTCTCCTCTGGCCTTGCCTCCTTCGGTCGCTTTGCTCAGTTTCTTGGGAAGGCCCATTCTGCCATGATGAAGGCTTTCACTTTTCAGTGCTCACAAAACCACGATGTGGTCACTCGCATGATCTCTTCTAAGAATGCTCTAAAGGCTCGTCTCAGAGACTCTGGAGCAACTGATGTGAGTGAGGATGAGGGTCCTCCTAATGCTCCTCCTTCCGACTTTGGTTTTCCTTCTGGCCCCGAGTGGGCTGATTTCCTTGACGAGGCAGGAGGCAGTAGCACTCATGGTGATGACGATGATGACAGTGATCTCTGATTGCGTGGCTGGTTGCTCTGGTCCTTCCCTTTTTGGTACTTGGTGCCAAAGGGGGAGGAGATTATCTTAGTAGCATGTGATTTGTTAGTTTTCATGTAATGAACCATTATGCTATGATGATGTAATGTTACCTATGAATGTTGAACCCCATTATGCTATGCTATCTATGATGTAATGCTAATTATGAATGATGAACCATTATGCTATATGGGTGTTGTGGTATCATGAGATATTTATTCCGTTTGTGTAAACATATTGATCTATGTGATATATTCGATGCACTCATCATCAAGTAAGGGGGAGCTCCTAACCATAATTATTTTCACGATGCATATAATAAGGGGGAGCTCTGTAACAAATCTCTCCTAAACTGTCTAAGTCTACTTTATTATTTTTGAGAGCTATATGTATGTTGTCATCAACTACCAAAAAGGGGGAGATTGAAAGTGCAATCATGCCCTTAATCATATTTTGATGTTGTTGACAACACACATATAGGGAACTAATCATCTTCATTGAGTGCATCTCAGGTTTAGTTCCCAAGAGATTGTGCGCGGATGGTGACTAACATATTCAGGATACTTGAAGTACGAAGAAACAAGACAAAATGCTCTATCTATTTTTGTTTACTCTTGAGTATAGGGATCCCGCACTATTAAGAGGGGATCACTGGTTCTCGCAAGAAACTTGCTCAAAATCTAGGAAATACCTCTCTCTATTCCTCTCAAGGATGTTCTGTTCTTCTTCGGACGACCGGTGGTCCTCGGACGTCCGGTCGCCGGATGTCCGACACTCTCCGGATATCCGAAGCCAGCCATCAGATCCAAATCTTTGGATTTCTGGTCCCTCCGGTCGTCCGAGCTCCAGACGTCCGGGTGCGGCCGGAAATCTGTAACCTCCCACCAGAGCCAAAATGTCGGACGTCCGACCCCTTCCAGACGTCCATAGGATGTACACTGTTTCCACCAAATGATGTGCTGACCTGCTCCTCCCTGCTCTTCGGACGGCCGACCCCTGTCGGACGTCCGACGCCTCGTGCCTGTCTGGACGACCGAGAACTGTCGGACGTCCGGCAACTGTGCAGCATAAGTGGCTCCAACGGCCATTTTCTTATCACCACTATATATAGTCTTCTACCACCTCGTGTGGGGGTTGTCCAACACAGGGAAAAGATTCCAAGAACACCTTTCTCTCTCACTCTCATTTGCCTACACCAAATCCTAGATCCCGAGTGCATTTGTGAGTTTCCTTGAGTGTTGTTCCAATCAAAAGATAGATCGTCTCCTCTACCCTCCTCTCAACCAAAGCTATTTGTGATTTGAGCAAGTCTTGAGCGGTTCCCTTGATCTTGTTACTCTTGGAGGTTGGAGACTCCTAGGCGGTAGGAGTTCTTCGGAGAGGAATCAAACCATTGTGATTTGCCTCGGAAAGTTTGTGAGGGTTTGGAGGCCACCTCAAGGCCTACCACTAGTGGTTGAGAAACGCCTTCGTGGTGTTGTCTCAAGGAGAGAATAGGGTGAGCCTTCGTGGCGTTGGTGTGCCTTCGTGGTAACATCCACCTCTCTAAACGGTGACGTAACTTCCCTCCAAGGAAGTGAACATCGGCATACATCCTCGTCTCTCGAAGTTGCGGTTATCCCTAACCCTAACTTCCTACTTGTGGTTACTTGTCTTTGAGTACTTACTTGTATTACTTGTGCTTGATTATCTACCTACTTGTTGCCCTGCTTAGCACACATAGCTTAACTATCATCTTTGCAATTGTTAGGCTCACTTTCATATTCCGCAATATTGCCTAAAACTGCTAAGTAATAATTAAAATTTGTAATTGTACCTATTCACCCCCCTCTAGGTCCATCTCGATCCTTTTCACATATGACAAGTATCTATCATATTATATTCAATTGCCTAGGGACAATCTTTCTCTTGCGTTACACAAAAAAGCTTTCTACTAAGTTATTTACTTTTATTGTTCTTTTATTAAAACAGCACCTAACTTTTATTTCCACGTTCTTTATTATCTCGCAAAGTACTTCTAGTTTTATTCCCGCAAAGTAGTTTCATACTTGTTCTAGGTAAAGCAAGCATTAGTGTGCGTAGAGTTGTATCAGTGGTCGATAGAACTTGAGGGAATATTTGTTCTACCTTTAGCTCCTCATTGGGTTCGACACTCTTACTTATCGAAAAAGGCTACAAAGGATCCCCTACACTTGTGGGTTATCAAGACCTTTTTCTGGCGCCGTTGCCGGGGAGCATTAGCGTGGGGTGAATATTCTCGTGTTTGCTTGTTTGCTTTATCACTAAGTAAAATTTATTTTCTGTTATTAGTTGTTTTATATCTTTAGTTATGGATATGGAACACGAAACACCAAAAAAAATAGTGGTACTTGCTACTCATGGAGATGGGGAACCTCCTAAAACCCTCGATGCTAGTTATGTGCAAAGTATTAAATACTACTTTGATAATCCTGAGAAGACCCCATTCAACTCTATAATGGGAGTAATGTTGGATCAACGTGAATACTTTAGTGATTATCGCTTGACTCAAAAAGGGAAATTGTTATGGGATCAAATTCACATGTTGCATTGGTATGCTCGGGAGCTATGCTTGAGATATGATATTACTTGTTGCTCTAGGATGAACGCTCCACACCTTCCCTTTTCATGCAAATTTAATGATAATGAAACCTTAGCTTCTTATGCTAAAGGTATTTATGATTACTATGATGTGGAACGAATAGAAGAATTTGTTGCTTTTAAAGGTGCTTATGAAGTTGCTTCTTTGATGGAAAAGTATGATGATGTTTCTTACGAATCTGAAAATCTTGCCATACTTAAATATTGCTATGAGAATTATGATTGCAATGCTGATATTATTGAATTTATTGAAAGAATGTCCGCTGCCTTGGAAGAGACTAATATTTTGCAGGGACCTATGGAAGAAGAAGTTGCTGGAACTGTGAGCTCATTAGATGAAGAAGATGAGGAGGAGAGCGAAGAACAAAAGGAGGAAGAGAGGATTAGCTACCCGTGCCCACCTTCTAATGAGAGTAACTCTTCAACTTATACATTGTTTAATTACCCTTCGTGCTTACCAAAGGATGAATGCTATGATGACTGCTATGATAATTGCTATGATCCCTTGGATTCATTTGAAATATCCCTTTTTGATGAACTTGATGCTTGCTATGCTTGTGGCCATGATTCCAATATAAATTATGCTTATGAAGATGAACTTGCTATAGTTCCCTATGTTAAGCATGAAATTGTTGCTATTGCACCCACACATGATAGTCCTATTATCTTTTTGAATTCTCCCAACTACACTATATCGGAGAAGTTTGCTCTTATTAAGGATTATATAGATGGGTTGCGTTTTGCTACTACACACGATGATTTTGATGAATATAATATGCATGTGCTTGCTGCTCCTACTTGCAATTATTATGATAGAGGAACCAAATCTTCACCTCTCTATGTTTCCAATACTATAAAATTGCAAGAAACCGTTTATACTATGCATTGGCCTTTACTTAATGTGCATGAATTGTTCTTGTATGACATGCCGATGCACAGGAAGAGAGTTAGACTTCGTTGTCACATGATATATATCACTTTGTGCTCACTACTAAATTTCAAATCATTGTTAATTAAAATTGGCTTTGATATACCTTGGGATCCGGGTGGATCCATTACTTGAGCACTTTATGCCTAGCTTAATGGCTTTAAAGAAAGCGCTGCCAGGGAGACAACCCGGAAGTTTTAGAGAGTCATTTATTTCTGTTGTGTGTTTTTATAAAGTTTAAAAACAAAAAAATAGAGGGGAACCTAAAACTTCACAAAAGGAAAGGTGAAAGTGAGAAGAGATGATGAGCATCGTTGAAGTGGGGGCTAGCCTTGAACTTTTGTTCATGCCCATGTAAACTTTGTGAATCTTGAATCATGGAAACTTTTCCAACAAAAATAATTATCCCCTTGTACAAATCCATTGTATTATAAAAATAATGTGCCAAGATTTGCCTTTAGGATGTTTGAATTGCTTGTTTGATGTGTGCTGTGCAAAAACAGAAACTTTTGCCGTAGTGTTTGAATTTTCATATTTTACTGGAGCGTGAAAAAATTCTGAAATTTTTACACAGAACTTTTATGCAAATCATTTCTCACGTCCTAATTTTTCAGAATTTTTTGAGCTACAGAAGTATATGTGTCTACAAATCTTTACAGACTGTCCTGTTTTTCACAGATTGTTGTTATAGCTGCTTTGCGTGCTTATGTTTGAATTCTTGTTGAGCCCCATTGACTTGGGAGCCGTAGAATTGTGATAGCATAAAGTGGGTAATGTTAGATTATAATTATGCAATAATGTTATGGCAAGACATGATGGGATTTGGTGTTATGTGTACTAACGGATCTCACGAATTTTATGTTAAGTTTTGTGTGATTGAAGTTTTCAAGTTTTGGGTGTTATCACGATGAGAAGGAATAAGGAGCAGCAAGAGCCTAAGCTTGGGGATGCGCAAGGCGCCCCAAGGTAATATTATAGGAATACTCAAGCGTCTAAGCTTGGGGATGCCCTGGGAAGGCATCCCCTCTTTTATTCCAAATCATCGGTATGTCACTTGGAGCTATATTTTTATTCATCAAATGATATGCATAAAATCTTGGAGCGTCTTTTATGTTTAGTTTTCACTTTTCTTTTATGCACCATGCTGGTATGAGATAGCCCATGGTTGATTTATAGAATGCTCATTGCACTTCACTTATATCTTTTGAGTATGGCTTTATAGAATGCTTCATGTGCTTCACTTTTATCATTTGAAGTTTGGATTGCCTGTTTCTCTTCACATAGAAAACCATTATTCATAGAATGCTCTTTTGCTTCACTTGTATTTATTAGAGCATGGTCTTTTGTAGAAAGAATTAAACTCTCTTGCTTCACTTATATCTATTTAGAGAGTCAACAGGAATTGGTCATCCACATGGTTAGTCATAAAATCCTACATAAACCTTAGGGATCACGGAATATGATACGTTTGATTCCTTGCAATAGTTTTGCGATATAGAGATGATAATATGTGGGAGGTACTAGTGGATGATCGTGTTTAGTAAGATATTGGTGTTAAGGTTTGTGATTCCCAAAGCATGCACGTATAGTCTCCCGTTATGCTAGGAAGTTGGAGCACAATTTATCCTTGATTGTCTATTTTTGTGTGAAGGTCGGGGGCGCGCGATGGTTAACTCCTACCAACCTCCCCCCTAGGAGCATGCGTAGTAATACTTTGCTTCGAGAGAGCTAATAAAACTTTTGCAATAAGTATGTGAGTTCTCTATGACTAATGTGAGTCCATGGATTATACACACTCTTAGCTTTCCGCAATTTGCTAGCCTCTACGGTACCGTGCATTGCCCTTTCTCACCTCGAGAGTCGGTGCAAACTTCGCCGGTGCATCCAAACCCCGTGATATGATACGCTCTATCACACATAAGCCTTATTATATCTTCCTCAAAATATCCACCATACCTACCCATTATGGCATTTCCATAGCCATTCCGAGATATATTGCCATGCAACTTCCACCGCCTCCGTTTTGATGACTTGTGCATTCATTGTCATATTGCATTACATGATCATAAGATAGCTAGCATGATGTTTTCATGGCTTGTCCATTTTTTGATATCTTTGCTATGCTAGATCATTGCATTCATGTAGGGTCATACTTTGTTCTACTATCGTTGTAGTATTGAGTTGTAAGTAACTAGAAGTGTGATGATCATCATTATTCATTATTAGAGCATGCCCCGGTGATGAAAGGATGATGGAAACTATGATTCCCCCACAAGTCGGGATGAGGCTCCGGACAAAGAAAGAAAAAAAAAGAAAAAGAAAGAAAAGAAAGAAAAAAAATGAAAGAAGAAGGAATAGGGGCTTGCTAATTCCACACTTGTGCTTCAAAGTAGCACCATGTTTTCATATAGAGAGTCTCCTGTGTTGTCACTTTCATATACTAGTGGGAATTTTTCATTGTAGTTAGATGCATACCCACTTAGTTTTTATATTGAGCTTTCATACACTTACAACTCTTAGTGCATCCGTTGCATGGCAATCCCTACTCCTCGCATTGATATCTATTGATGGGCATCTACATAGCCCGTTGATACGCTGAGTTGATGCGAGACTTTCTTATCTACTTTTACCCCTTTGAAACCTACCACCATATTCTATTCCACCCATAGTGCTATATCCATGGCTTGCGCTCATGTATTGCGTGAGAGTTGAAAATGCTGAAGCGCGTTAAAAAGTATGAACCAAACGCTTGGCTGACACCGGGGTAGTACATGATTTATACTTTGTGTTAAGAAGACAGAGCATGACAAGGCTATATGATTTTGTAGTGATAGAGTTCTTTAGCCTTGATATTTTGAAAGACATGATTGTTTGTTGGGATGCCTGCGTATTAATGTCTTTATGTCAAAACTAGACTATTGCTTTGAATCACTTGTGTCTTAATATTCATGCCATGATTAGATATATGATCAAGATTATGCTAGGTAGCATTCCACATCAAAAATTATCATTTACCTACTCGAGGACGAGCTGAAATTAAGCTTGGGGATGCTGATACGTCTCTGTCGTATCTATAATTTTTGATTTTTTCATGCCATTATTATACAACTTTCACATATTTTTGGCAACATTTTATATGATTTATTGGACTAACCTATTGATCCAGTGCCCAGTGCCAGTTCCTGTTTGTTGCATGTTTTTTATTTGGCAGAATATCCATATCAAACGAAGTCCAAACGCGATAAAAATTTACGGAGATTTTTTTGGAATATTTGTGAATTTTGAGAAGTGGAATCAACGCAAACGGAGGCCCACAGCCCCCACGAGACACCAGGGCGCGCCCCCAGGGCCCAAGCGTTCCCTGGTGGGTTGTGCTCACCTCGTACGTCGGTTGGAATTCTCCTTCGGGCGCAAGGAAGCTAATTTTTGGATAAAAATCCCCTCAAAATTTCAGCCCGATCGGAGTTACGGATCTCCGGGAATATAAGAAACGGTTTTCGGCCAGAAAACAGGAACGTGAAACAGAAGAGAACAGAGAGGGAGATCCAATCTGGGAGGAGCTCCTGCCCCTCCGCCGCCATGGAGGCCATGGACCAGAGGGGGAACTCTTCTCCCATCTAGGGGGGAGGCCAAGGAAGAAGAATAAGGAGGGGGCTCTCTCCCCCTCTCTCCCGGTGGCGCCGGAACGCCGCCGGGGCAATCATCGTGACGACGATCTACTCCAACAACTTCGCCGCCATCAACACCAACTCTCCCCCCTCTATGCAGCGGTGTAACACCTCTCTTCCCCGCTGTAATCTCTACTTAAACATGGTGCTCAACTCCATATATTATTTCCCAATGATATTTGGCTATCCTATTATGTTTGAGTAG
Source organism: Elymus sibiricus (assembly GCA_039707655.1). Taxonomy (NCBI): domain Eukaryota; kingdom Viridiplantae; phylum Streptophyta; class Magnoliopsida; order Poales; family Poaceae; genus Elymus; species Elymus sibiricus. The sequence continues at coordinate 423,864,935 of CM077667.1, read as the reverse complement.
ATCTCTTTTGTCCTATGGGTTAATTGTGGTATGATGTTATGGATGTGAGTTGTATGTTGATATGGTGCTGTCCTATGGTGCCCTCCGTATCGCGCAAACGTGAGGGATTCCCGCTGTAGGGTGTTGCAATATGTTCATGATTTGCCTATGGTGGGTTGCTTGAGTGACGGAAGCATAAACTCGAGTAGGTGGGTTGTTGCGTATGGGAGTAAAGGGGACTTGATACTTAATGCTATGGTTGGGTTTTACCTTAATGAACTTTGGTAGGTGCGGATGTTTGCTAGAGTTCCAATCATAAGTGCATATGATCCAAGTAAGGAAAGTGTGTTAGCGTATGACTCTCCCTCATTGCATATGACAAGTATATATCATATTATATTCAATTGCCTAGGGACAATCTTTCTCTTGCGTTACACAAAAAAGCTTTCTACTATGTTATTTACTTTTATTGTTCTTTTATTAAAATAGCACCTAACTTTTATTTCCACGTTCTTTATTATCTTGCAAAGTACTTCTAGTTTTATTCCCGCAAAGTAGTTTCATACTTGTTCTAGGTAAAGCAAGCATTAGCGTGCGTAGAGTTGTATCGGTGGTCGATAGAACTTGAGGGAATATTTGTTCTACCTTTAGCTCCTCGTTGGGTTTGACACTCTTACTTATCGAAAAAGGCTACAAACGATCCCCTACACTTGTGGGTTATCAGCTCCTAAGTGTAATAAGGCCGTAGGTGTGCAATATTCCAAGGCCGGGTTGTTTCCTCCTCAGAAGTGTATGATCCTTCTCGTAAGTCGACTAGGTAGTATGACCCATTGTTGAGGTTTCGACTGATGATGAAGGGACCCTCCCAAGGTGGGGAGAGCTTGTGCATCCCCGTTTGGTCTTGAATCATACGGAGAACTAAGTCGCCTTCTTGAAAAGTGCGGCTTCGGACTCTACGGCTATGATAACGACGTAGGTCTTGCTGGTATATGGCAAATCTGGCTGCTGCTAAGTCACGTTCCTCTTCCAAGGCATCCAGGGATCTTGGCATGCTTGCTCATTATCTACCTCGACATAGGCAGTCACCCGAGGTGAGTCATGACGGATATCTCTTGGGAGAACTGCCTCAGCTCCATAAACCAAGAAGAAAGTAGTGTACCCTGTGGATCTATTTGGCATTGGTCGAATACTCCAAAGTACTGAAGGGAGTTCTTCAACCCAACAACCCGGCGTGCGCTCAAGGGGCACCATGAGCCGGGGTTTGATTCCTCTCAAGATCTCCTGGTTGGCTCTTTCAGCTTGCCCATTGGACTGTGGATGCGCCACTGCTACTAAATCGAGTCGGATGTGCTCTCGTTGGCAGAATTGTTCCATGGCTCCCTTGGACAGATTGGTACCATTATCAGTAATGATGCTGTGAGGGTAGCCAAAACGGAAAACCAACTTCTTTAAAAATTTGACCGCAGTTTCTGCATCGCAATTGCTGACCGGCTCTTCTTCAACCCATTTAGTGAACTTATCAACCGCCACTAATAAGTGGGTTTTCTTGTCAGAAGACGGCTTAAATGGACCAACCATATCTAGTCCCCAGACCGCAAACGGCTAGGTAATTGGGATCATACGCAACTCCTGAGCCGGTACAAGAGCCTGTCGACCAAACTTTTAGCACCCGTCACACTTGCGCACAATCTCTTCAGCATCGGCATGAGCCGTTAGCCAATAAAATCCATGCCGGAAAGCTTTGGCCACCAGTGACCGTGAGCCGGCATGATGTCCGCAATCGCCAGAATGAATTTCATTAAGTATTTCCTGGCCTTCCTCAGGTGATACACACCGTTGAAATACGCCAGTGATGCTTCGGCGATGTAACTCACCGTTGATGATCGTCATTGACTTTAACCGCCGGATGATTTAGCGAGCGTCGACTTCCTCTTCTGGGAGTTCCCCTCGGGTCAGGTAAGCCAAATACGGCACAGTCCAATCAGGTGTGGTATGTAGAGCCGCCACCAAGTGTGCCTCCGGGTCAGGGATAGCTATGTCCTCTTCACATGGTAATTTGACTGATGGATTGTGAAGGACATCCAGAAAAATGTTGGGCAGCATCGGCTTTCTCTGCGAGCCAAGTCTAGACAAAGCATCAGCCGCCTCATTGAGCCGGCGATCTATATGATCGACTTGGTAACTGATATGTCTCCAACGTATCTACTTTTCCTCACTCTTTTGCCCTTTTTTTTGGACTCTAATATGCATGATTTGAATGGAACTAACCCGGACTGACGCTGTTTTCAGCAGAACTACCATGGTGTTGCTTTTGTGCAGAAATAAAAGTTCTCGGAATGGAACGAAACTTTTTGGGGAATTATTTCAGAATAAAATCCACCGAAGAGGGGGGCCAGGGTGAGCATCACCCACCAGGGCGCGTCCTGGTGGGTTGTGCCCACCTCGTGGCCCCACTTGCCCTAACTCCGCCACTATAAATTCCTATTTTCGAAGAAAAAATCAGAGAGAAAGTTTCATCGCGTTTTACGATACGGAGCCGCCGCCACCTCCTGTTCTTCATCGGGAGGCCAGATCTGGAGCCCGTTTGGGGCTTCGGAGAGGGGAATCTTCGGTCTTCGTCATCACCAACCTCTCTCCATCACCAATTCCATGATGCTCCCCACTAGGAGTGAGTAATTCCTTCGTAGGCTTGCTGGTCGGTGAGGAGTTGGATGAGATTCATCATGTAATCGAGTTAGTTTTGTTGGGGCTTGATCACCAGTATCCATTATGTTCTGAAATTGATGTTGCTATGACTTTGTTATGCCTAATGCTTGTCACTAGGGCCCGAGTGCCATGATTTCAGATCTGAACTGTTTATGTTATCATCTCTATATCAATGTTCTTGATCCGATCTTGCCTAGTCATATGCACCTATTACGTGTTATGATCCGTCAACCCCATAGTGACAATATTTGGGATACTTCGCGGTGATGACCGTAGTTTGAGGAGTTCATGTATTCACCATGTGTTAATGCTTTGTTCCGGTTCTTTATTAAAAGGAGGCCTTAATATCCCTTAGTTTCCTTATGGACCCCGCTGCCACGGGAGGGTAGGACAAAAGATGTCATGCAAGTTCTTTTCCATAAGCATGTATGACTATTTACGGAATACATGCCTACATTACATTGATGAACTGAGCTAGTTCTGTATCGCCCTAGGTTATGACTGTTACATGACGAATATCATCCAACCAGTTACTGATCCAGTGCCTACGAGCTTTCCACTTATTGTTCTTGCTAAGTTACTATTACTGTTGCTGCTGTTCCAACTGCTACAAAACTATTGCTACTACTGTTACCGCTACTGTTACTGTCACTACTGCTATCAAACTATCATATTACTATGCTACTGATCACTTTGTTGCAGATGTTTAATCTCCAGGTGTGGTTGAATTGACAACTCAACTGCTAATACTCTCAAGTATTCTTTGGCTCCCCTTGTGTCGAATCTATAAATTTGGGTTGAATACTCTACCCTCGAAAACGGTTGCGATCCCCTATACTTGTGGGTTATCAAGACCTTTTTCTGGCACCGTTGCCGGGGAGCATAGCAATATTTGTTGAGTCACTTGGGATTTATATCAATTTATCACTATGAAGAATCTGAAGGATACTAAGACCAAGATTTTTCCCTCTACTATGAGGGGAGGTAAGGAACTGCCATCACACTCTGCACTTGATTCACCTTCTGTTATGAGTAAGCTTGCAACACCACCACATGCTAGTAATCCTGATATGTCGCAAGTTATTGATGATGCTACCTTTGCTATGAATTATGCTATTGATGATGCTAGTACCATGCTTGATGATAATGTGCCACTAGGAGAATTTCTTGATGAACAAATTGCTAGAGCTAAAGAGAATGAAACTACTGAAATTGTTGAGACTGCTGAAACCGATGAAGCCCATGAAACTGATGATAATTATGAAACTCCTATTAGTCCTAGCTCTCCTAAGTTTGAAATGCCTAAGATACCTGAAGGTTATGTTATGGACGAAGAGATAACTAGAGAAATTCTTTCTTGCAAGGATAGAGACAATCTTAAGAAATTGCTATGCAAGTATAAGGAAAAGACTTTGAATGCTAGAATGAAACACGATCCTAAGTTTGCTACTTCACCTATATTTGTTACCGACAAGGATTATGAGTTCTCTGTCGACCCAGAGTTAATTACTTTGGTTGAATCTGATCCTTTCCATGGTTATGAAACTGAAACTGAAATTGTAGTGGCACACCTTACTAAGTTGAATGATATAGCCACCCTCTTTGCTCATGATGAGAAGATTCGCTACTATTATATCCTTAAGTTATTTCCGTTCTCATTAAAGGGTGATGCTAAGACATGGTACAATACTCTTGCTCCTTGTTGTGTTCGTAGTCCCCAGGATATGATCTACCACTTCTCTGAAAAATATTTTCCTGCTCATAAGAAACAAGCTGCCTTACAGGAAATATTTAATTTTGTGCAAATTGATGAAGAGAGTCTCCCACAAGCTTGGGGGAGGCTTCTCCAGTTGCTTAATGCTTTGCCTGATCATCCTCTCAAGAAAAATTAAATACTTGATATCTTTTATAATGGACTAATCGATGCTTCTAGGGACTTCCTAGATAGTTGTGCTGGTTGTGTTTTCAGGGAACGAACTGTTGAACAAGCTGAGGAATTATTGAATAACATATTGAAGAATTATGATGATTGGACTCTTCCCGAACCACTGCCTAAACCCACTCCGAAGAAGAGGGGCATCTTATTTCTCAGTCCTGAAGATATGCAACAGGTAAAGAAATCTACGAAGGAAAAAGGTATTAAAGCTCAGGATGTTAAGAATTTGCCACCTATTGAAGAAATACATGGCCTTGACACACCACCACCTCCACAAGTGGTAGAGGTAAATTCTTTATTAAAGTTTAATGAAGGTGACATTCCTCACAATAAACATCCTAGTCAATGCTTATATGAGTTTGACAACTATATTATGAAGCAAGATCATTTCAATGCTCATGTTCTGAAACAATTGAAATATAATTCTGATATGATTGCTCGCTTGAGTGACTTGCTATTTAGAATCAGTAATGATGTTAGAGGTGTAGGAAAGCATGCCTCTATGGTTCAAACTCAGTTAGAACAAGTTGCTAAGTCTCAAAAAGAATTGCTTGATGAAATGAATAGCAATATGCAAGATTTTGCTGCTAGAGTAGTAACTAGAGGGGGTAGAATGACCCAAGAACCACTATATCATGAGGGTCATCCTAAAAGAATTGAACAAGATTCTCAGAGAATTAATACCGATGCACCTAGTCCTTCTAAGAGGAAAAAGAAAAAGAAAAATGATAGGACTTTGCATACCTCTAGTGAACCTGAGACACAAAAACTTCCTGATAGTAATGATGTCTCTATTTCTGATGCTGAAACTCAATCTGGTAGTGAAGATTCACCTAGTGATAATGAAAATGATAATGACGATGTTCACGATGATGCCCAACCTAGTAATGATAAAGAACCAGATAATGATGTTAAAATAGAGCCTGCTCCTGATCTTGATAACCCACAACCTAAAAATAAACGGTATGATAAAAGAGACTTTGTGGCTAGGAAACATGGTAAAGAAAGAGAGCCATGGGTTCAGAAACCTATGCCATTTCCACCTAAGCCATCTAAGAAAAAGGATGATGAAGAATTTGAGCGCTTTGCTGAAATGATTAGGCCAGTCTTTTTGCGTACCCGCTTAACTGATATTCTGAAAATGGCCCCTTATGCAAAGTATATGAAAGAAATCATCACAAATAAAAGAAAAATAACCAAAGCTGAAATCTCCACCATGCTTGCTAATTATTCTTTTAAGGATGGAGTACCTAAAAAACTTGGAGATCCTGGAATACCAACTATACCTTGCTCCATTAAGAGAAACTATGTCAAAACTGCTTTGTGTGATTTGGGAGCCGGTGTTAGTGTTATGCCTTTCTCCTTATATAAAAGACTTGATTTGAATAAACTCACACCCACTGAGATATCATTGCAAATGGCTGACAAGTCAACAGCCATACCTATTGGTATTTGTGAGGACGTGCCCGTTGTTGTTGCAAATGTTACTATCTTAACAGACTTTGTTATTCTTGAGATGCCCGAGGACGACAACATGTCGATTATCCTTGGTAGACCCTTTTTGAATACTGCAGGGGCTGTTATTGATTGCAATAAAAGCAAAGTTACTTTTCATATTAATGGTAATGAGCACACGGTGCACTTTCCGAAGAAGCAGTTCCAAGTGAATGGTATAAATGTTATTGAAGAATCTCCGACCATCACTATTGGAAGTTTTCAATTACCTCTACCTACTGCCAAAAAGAAATATGATATACTTATTGTTGGGGATATGCAGATCCCCATTGAGGTAACTTAGTGTTTTACGAAAGTTCTTCGGTCTCATGCTAATCGGAAGTGGTTGTTAATAAGACTTGATCAACCTTATTAATTAATCATTTTTGAGAGGTATGAAGTCGATGAACCTAGTAAGCACATTTCTCTGCTCCCATCTTTTATTTTCTGTTTTAGTTAGTCAAATAGAATAAAATGCCATGATTATCTTGTTTTCTGTTTTCTCCGTGCAATAAAAAATGACCCGAAAATAAAAATTCTCAGAATGCCCTAAAAATTTAACACGATTTTTTTACGAATATTTATGAATTTTTGGTGTAAATAACACCAGAGGGGGTGCACCTGGTGCTCACAAGACACCAGGGCGCGACAGCACCCCCGGGCGCGCCCTGGTGGGTTGTGGCCCCCACGTGGGCCCCCTTACTTATCTCTTTAGCCCACATCATCACCTACCTCCAGCAAAAAATTGCCACATCCACCATTTTCGTGTTCTTGCTCTCAAACCCGCGGATTTCGATCTCTTTGCTCGAAGCTCCGTTTCTGAAACTGTTTGGAGGGATTGCTACTTGGTATGTGACTCCTCCATTGCTCCAATTAGTTTTTGTTTTAGTGGGTTATTTTTAGAGTAATTAGCTACTCTTGGTGCTGCTGTAGATGAGCTTGCATGTTGAATTCTTAGAGTTCTAAGTAGTTTGAATGCTCAATATGGCCTCTATGCATGCTTAGGAGTAGTTGCTAACAATCTTACAAAGTTTTGTTGACAAATTTTTTGGTGCACTAAATTTTTTCAGAACTTTTATAGGAATAAAAATGAATATCTTTCGGAAGTTCTCCTCCAAGAAAAATGCCAAGGGAGTCATTGTGGAATCATCGGACAATGACCCTCATACTCCAAGAAAGGTGGAGGTGCGGCCGTGTGAATGGCCGCATGATGCCTTCATGAAGGAGGCCGGGTTCCATCAAGAGTCCGCTCAGTTTGTTGCCAACGCCGGGTTAACCGAATTCCTCGCAACTAAGTGTGACCAATATCACATCCTTACAAATTCCTTTGTGCAAAGCTTTAATTATCTAGGGAGAAACAACCCTCCTGAAGTGCAGTTTAATCTTTATGTTGAAACTTACACAATGTCGCTAACTGACTTCTGTAACATATGCTTGATCCCTTCTGATGGGGACTTGAGAGAACCTAGGCCATCTGAGTTTGAGGATTTTCTCCTCACATTAACCGTGGGTGAGGATAGAGGCGTGTCGAGCGCCACTGCTACTAGCTTGCAGTTTCCCTCAGTACATTATTTCGCTTTGGTCATCACTAAGTGTTTAACCGCTAGGGAGAAGGTCGGCACACTCAGTGCTCCTGACCTTGCTATTTTACGTCGTGCACTTTACGATGATCACACCTTTAGTATGGGAGCTATTATTGCTCGACACTTACATCTTAACAAAACTAAGGGAAAGATACATGGTGGTATTTATGCTACTCGTTTAGCGAACCACTTTAGAATCCCATTTTGCCCACATGATTATCTCTTATCCCGGGTTTACCTTGATCATAAGTCACTGCAGGCTCACCAATTCCTTGATGTAACTGACTCTCCACGTGATATTCATTATAACCTAGTATTTAGCAAGGAGACACGTGATATTATTCCGTTGCCTGCACCTGCTTTGTTTGATTCTATTGCCAGGAACGGATACAGGATCGTGCCAGACGACATTACAGCCTACCGGAACAACCTAGCAGCTGCTGAGGAGGAGCCCCAGGGGTGAGATGCTTAGGTGCCGCCCCCGCCTCACTATCATTTGGGACCGGACGGCTACTACGGATGGTGATTACCAAGCTAGGCCAAAAGCCTAAGCTTGGGGGAGTACGTATTTCCACCGACATTACATTCATGTTCACACATTTCATTCCAATTGTCGGTGTTCACACTTTTTCATTGTAATATCCATGCTATATTTGTTTTCTTGCTTTCTTCTTGTGTGTTCGAAAAGCTTTGAGAAAATTCAAAAATATTTCCTACTTCTTTTTAGTTTTTCTTTCTAGCTTAGTTTAATTGTAGCATCAAAAGAAAACCCAAAAAGATTTCTCCCTTCTTCTTTTATTTGTTGGGAGCTTTCCCGTGTAAATAATTTTTCTCGTTTTTGCTTTTCTTCTTTAATTTGCTTTCTTCAAGAAAAACCAAAAACTCCAAAAATATTTCAGTGTGTTTCTCTGAAATTCTTTTCTTTTTACTCGAGTCATGCCTAGGAGAAGACCACGATGAAATTGTTGAGTGGTTCTCATCTGCATTATCGTTTATCTAACAAAGAGCTCCCGTTAATTTGTCTTCTCCTCTTGAATAAAATGTTTGCAGATTCCAGCTTAGTCCACGTCATTCTTGCACTATTATCATTTTCTTATCATTCGGTCGTGCAAGTGAAAGGCAATAATGACTACATTTGACGAATTGACTGTGGCAGAGAAAGGCAGGTATGAACTCAACTTGTTTTTGTTTTTGTAAATATGTTTAACCTAGTATCCGTTGATTCAACTCATTATGATCAAACATGTTTGCAATGACCATTAGAGATTATAGTTGTTCATGCCATGCTTAAGTAGCTAGGAGTGGATAATGATTTATCTTGGGTGTCAACATGCTTTAAAATGGTTGTGATGCGGTATGATGATATGGTATCCTCCTCTGAATGTTTCAAGTGGCTTGACTTGGCACATGTTCACGCATGTAGTTGAATCAAAACCAACATAGCCTTCATGATATTTATGTTCATGGTGTCCATATCCTACTCATGCTAGTATCCAATGTTGATTATATGTAATGCATGTTCATGACCATTTTCGCTCTCTAGCTGGCGCTTCTCAATCTACTTGATAGCCTTCACCTGTACTAAGCGGGAATACTGCTTGTGCATGAAAACCCTTAAACTAAGTTATGCCAGATGAGTCCACTATATCTACCTATATGCGGTATTACCCTGCCGTTCCAAAGTAAATTTGCATGTGCCACCTCTAAAAATTCAAATGAACATCTATTTTGTGTGCCTGGACCGCTCATGGAGCGACAGGGGGCGGTCAGTATCTTCCATGCTAAGCGGGTTATTCTCATGATGAGTGTTTATTCACCTATCCTTACACGAGAGGGGCGGTAATAGGGATTCCCAGTCCCGAAATCAAAAATCAAAAATAATAAACAAAACTCCCCCAGGAATGTTGTTGGTTTGGACGGTACCCGTGGATGCGGCCCGCCGTGGAGTGTGATTGTTGGTGGAGGGGGAGTAAACCTTTACTTTTATCGCTTGGGAACCGCCGCTAATTTGTTTAGCATGGAAGATATTGATAACTCTTGGTCGTGACGTTGACAGGAAGGGTGTACTTCCCAAAATTATATCTATCTCTGTTTTAAACTTTGAGCTTTGGCACCGCTGCAAATCCATGCTTCCCTCTGCGAAGGGACTATCTATTTACTTTTATGTGGAGTCATCACCTTCTCAAATAAGCGCCAGACCTGAGAGCACTATTGTCATCCTCATGCATTGTGTATAGTTGATGTTGGGTGCAGCATGACTGGATCTTTTCTACCATGAATTACAATGTTTAGTCGCTGCTTGAACTTTGGAGGTGCTCTGCATTTATGTTTTGCGGTCTCAGAAAGGGCTAGCGAGATACCACTATTGTCATATTGTATCGTGATTGTTTTGATAAAGTGTTGGCGCTTGAAATATATTATTATTGCTCGCTAGTTGCTTATGTTATTGATATGAGTAAATATAATTTCTAAGAGTTATTGTTGGCATGGTTAGTCATAATCTTTGCTGAAAACCTGGGTGCTACTTAAGCATGTATATGTAAACAAGAACAAAAGAGTTCATAAAAGTTTTTCTTTATCGCTTTCAGTTTGTCAACTGAATTGCTTGAGGACAAGCAAAGGTTTAAGCTTGGGGGAGTTGATACGTCTCCAACGTATCTACTTTTCCTCACTCTTTTGCCCTTGTTTTGGACTCTAATTTGCATAATTTGAATGGAACTAACCCGAACTGACGCTGTTTTCAGCAGAACTACCATGGTGTTGTTTTTGTGCAGAAATAAAAGTTCTCGGAATGGAACGAAACTTTTTGGAGAATTATTTCAGAATAAATGAGAATTATTGGAGCCAAAATCCACCGAAGAGGGGGGCCAGGGTGAGCATCACCCACCAGGGCGCGCCAGGCCCCCTCGGCGCGCCCTGGTGGATTGTGCCCACCTCGTGGCCCCACTTGCCCTAACTCCGCCACTATAAATTCCTATTTTCGGAGAAAAAATCAGAGAGAAAGTTTCATCGCGTTTTACGATACGGAGCCGCCGCCACCTCCTATTCTTCATCGGGAGGCCAGATCTGGAGCCCGTTTGGGGCTCCAGAGAGGGGAATCTTCGGTCTTCGTCATCATCAACCTCTCTCCATCGCCAATTCCATGATGCTCCCCACCGGGAGTGAGTAATTCCTTCGTAGGCTTGCTGGTCGGTGAGGAATTAGATGAGATTCATCATGTAATCGAGTTAGTTTTGTTAGGGCTTGATCACTAGTATCCATTATGTTCTGATATTGATGTTGCTATGACTTTGCTATGCCTAATGCTTGTCACTAGGGCCCGAGTGCCATGATTTCAGATCTGAACCGTTTATGTTATCATCTCTATATCAATGTTCTTGATCCGATCTTGCCTAGTCATATGCACCTATTACGTGTTATGATCCGTCAACCCCATAGTGACAATATTTGGGATACTTCGCAATGATGACCGTAGTTTGAGGAGTTCATGTATTCACCATCTGTTAATGCTTTGTTCCGGTTCTCTATTAAAAGGAGGCCTTAATATCCCTTAGTTTCCTTATGGACCCCGCTGCCACGGGAGGGTAGGACAAAAGATGTCATGCAAGTTCTTTTCCATAAGCACGTATGACTATTTACGGAATACATGCCTACATTACATTGATGAACTGAGCTAGTTCTGTATCGCCCTAGGTTATGACTGTTACATGACGAATATCATCCAACGAGTTACCGATCCAGTGCCTACGAGCTTTCCACTTATTGTTCTTGCTAAGTTACTATTACTGTTGCTGCTGTTCCAACTGCTACAAAACTATTGCTACTACTGTTACCGCTACTGTTACAGTCACTACTGCTATCAAACTATCATATTACTGTGCTACTGATCACTTTGCTGCAGATATTTAATCTCCAGGTGTGGTTGAATTGACAACTCAACTGCTAATACTCTCAAGTATTCTTTGGCTCCCCTTGTGTCAAATCTATAAATTTGGGTTGGATACTCTACCCTCGAAAACTGTTGCGATACCCTATACTTGTGGGTTATCAGTAACCCTAGAAATGACCCGCCACATCATAGACCGCTTGTCGGTAAGCCGCCATCAGAGGGTCCTTAGAATCCCAGGTCCCTGAAACTTGCTGAGCCACTAGATCTGAGTCGCCCAAGCATCTGACCCGACTAAGATTCATCTCTTTGGCTATTCTGAGCCCATGTAGGAGGGCTTCGTACTCAGCTGCATTGTTAGTGCACGGGAACATGAGCCGTAAGACATAACAAAATTTATCACCTTTTGGAGAGGATAGCATGACTCTAGCCCTCGAGCCCTCCAGCTGTCTAGACCCGTCAAAGTGTATAGTCCAGTACGTGTTATCTGGCCTATCTTCTGGAATCTGTATCTCCGTCCAATCGTTGATGAAATCTACCAACGCCTGGGACTTGATAGCGGTTCGAGGCATGTACTTCAAGTGGTGGTCGCCAAGCTCAATAGCCCGCTTAGCAACCCTACCTGTGGCCTCCCGGTTTTGTATGATGTCACCGAGAGGCGCCGAACTGACCACAGTGATTGGGTGTTCCTGGAAATAATGCTTCAACTTCCGGCTCGCCATGAAGATCCCGAAGACCAGCTTCTGCCAGTGCGGGTACGGCTGCTTGGACAGGGTTAAGACTTCGCTGACAAAGTAAACCGGATGCTGGACTGGATGCTCCTTTCCTTCTTCTTTCCGCTCAACCACGACCGCGATGCTTACCACCCTGGAGTTGGCAGCAATGTACAGGAGCATAGGCTCTTTCTCCGTGGGAGCAGCCAGAATGGGCGGGTTAACAAGCTGTTGTTTGAGCGCTTCAAAGGCTTTGCCAGCTTCGTCCGTCCACTTAAAATCGCCTGATTCCTTCAACAACTGGTAGAAAGGGATCTCCTTTTCTCCCAGGCGGCTTATGAACCGGCTTAAGGCCGCAATGCGCCCAGCGAGCCGCTGAACTTGATTTACATTTTCCGGCTCGGACAGTGACATTACCGCCTTGATCTTGTCCGGGTTGGCCTCGATGCCCCGCTCAGAGACCAGGAACCCTAGTAGCTTGCCCGCAGGAACACCAAAAACACACTTCGTCGGGTTAAGTTTCATCTAGTACACTCGAAGGTTGTCAAAGGTTTCCTTGATGTCATCCAAGAGCGTCTCTTTCTTTTGAGATTTTACCACGATGTCATCAACGTAGGCATGAACGTTGCGTCCAATTTGTGGTTTAAGGCAGTTCTGGACACAGCGCTGGTAAGTCGCCCCGACACTTTTTAGCCCAAAAAGCATGGACACATAGAAGAAAGCTCCGAAAGGAGTGATGAAAGCCGTCTTCTCTTGGTCCTCAACAACCATCTTGATCTGATGATACCCAGAGTACGCATCCAAGAAGCATAAACGCTCGCAACCCGCCGTAGAATCAATGATCTGATCAATACGCGGAAGGGCGAAAGGATCCTTGGGACAAGCTTTGTTGAGATATGTGTAGTTGACACACATGCGCCAAGTGCCGTTCTTTTTCAAAACAAGCACCGAGTTAGCCAGCCACTCAGGATGAAAAACTTCTACGATGAACTTGGCAGCTAGGAGCCGGGCCACTTCTTCTCCAATGGCCTTACGTCTCTCCTCATTAAAACGATGGAGGTACTGGCACACTGGTTTCATCTTGGGATCTACATTAAGGTGGTGCTCAGCAAGTTCTCTCGGGACTCCAGGCATGTCAGATGGCTTCCATGCAAAGATGTCCCGGTTCTCACGGATGAACTTTATGAGCGCGCTTTCCTATTTGGGATCCAAGCCGGTCCCAATAGTGAACTGCTTGGACAAATCGCCTGGCGTGAAGTCGATCTGCTTTGTATCCTCGGCCAGCTTAAATTTAAGTGTAGGTTCCGACTCAGTATTGGGTTTCTTGAGCGGGCTCATATCAGCCGGGTCAACGTTGGTCGTGTAGAACTTCAATTCCTCTGCCGCGCAGGCTGACTCGGCACATGCCGCATCTCCTTCCTCGCACTCCTGAGCTATCTTTCGGTTCCCGTCCACGGTTATAGTGCCTTTGAGTACTGGCATCTTGGGCTTGAGGTAGACATAGCATGGGCGGGCCATGAAACGAGCGTAAGCCGGCCGCCCGAAGAGAGCATGATAAGGGATCTTTATTTTAACAACTTCAAACATCAAAGGCTGGCACCTGTAGTTGAACTCATCTCCAAAGGCCACATCGAGGTTAATCCGCCCGATCGGATAAGTAGACTTTCCAGGGACTATTCCATGAAAAATTGTCGTTGAAGGAAGCAACGTGCTCTCCGACAGATTCATTCGACGAAAGGTTTCACAATATAATATGTTTATGCTGCTGCCTCCATCCATGAGGACCTTGGACAGAGTATACCCGCCAACTTGTGGTGCCACCACCAAAGCTAAACCGCCCGGATTGTCAACACGAGGGAGATGATCCTCCCTGCTCCAGGTGATTGCATGTTCGGACCAGTTGAGGTACCTGGGGAACGCCGGCTCAGCCATGTTGACGGCCCTACTCTTGACCTTGTTGTCCCGCTTGCAGGTATTGGTGGTGAACACGTGGTATTGACCACAACTTAGTTGTTTTGGATTTTTCTGGAAAGCACCTTGGCCATCATGCTGCTGGAGCCCCGTTCCTGAGTCGTCGCGCGCCCCATCCGAGCCGCCAGATGCTCCAGAGGCGAGTGATGCTTGCGCCGTTGTGTTTACCATAGCACAAGTTGAGGCCTGCAGGGGGAGATCACGATGTTTCTCGCGATCCTCCATTCCAAACGAGGCCCCAAGCTCAGCATCCGAATTGATGACGATCGCTCCTTCAACGGCCGGCTCGTCTAGAGGACCGGCCCGCCGAGAGGGCCTGGCCACGTCGTGACTTCGGCCGGCTTGATGCCGGCTGGATTGGGCACACCGAGCCGACTCGACGATGTTGGTGCAGACGTCTGACTCGGGCACCGTCGCGCCGATCTTGCCGATGAAGACCTGGATCTTGCCAAAGGGGACCCGGTAACCGGACTCGATCGAGTCGGCCTCGGGACCCCAGCCTGAGTCGTCGATGTAGATCTTGCCACGGCGGCTTTTGGTCATACGACCGACCACATAACTTCCGAACCCTGGAAGGGCTCCCTTCGAGAACTCAACTCCACCGGGCGAGAGCCCCACGGTGGGCGCCAACTGTCGTGGTTTTGTCAACCCAGCAGATGTCCTCGTACAAGGACTTAGGTGTGAGGCCATCGCCACTAGGTGGCGACTCGAAGGGGTTAAACGGGAAAGAGAGTCGGGTTTACCCAGGTTCGGCCCCTCCGATGGAGGTAATAGCCTACGTCCTGCTTTGCGTGTATTCGATTGATGGATCTCAATTACAAGGGTGCGGAATCGCTAACCTAGCTATCGAGAGATTGTAACTTGACCTTCTTTCGCCCTAGGGACCTGCCTTTATATACAGGTCAAGTCCTAGGGTTTACAATAGAGTCCGGGTCATATCATGACCCGTGACCTACACCATCTCTTGCATCTTAAGGAAACTCGGCCGATGTCTTTAGCTTCGTGGGCCTTGAGCCGCCGTCTTCAGGTGTTGGGCCGTCTGGCGACTCGAGTCAGCCACCGCCTCGTTTGTCTTCATCTTTGATAACCCATAAGTATAGGGGATCGCAACAGTTTTCGAGGGTAGAGTATTCAACCCAAATTTATTGATTCGACACAAGGGGAGCCAAAGAATATTCTCGAGTATTAGCAGCTGAGTTGTCAATTCAACCACACCTGAAAGACTTAATATCAGCAGCAAAGTATTTAGTAGCAAGGTAGTATGGAAGTAGCGGTAACAATGGCAAACGTGACAGTAGCATTTTTGTAGTGATTGTAACAGTAGCAACGGAAAAGTAACTTAGCAAAGATCAATATGTGAAAAGCTCGTAGGCAATGGATTAGTGATGGATAATTATGTCGGATGGCATTCATCATGCAACTGTTATAACATAGGGTGACACAGAACTAGCTCCAATTCATCAATGTAATGTAGGCATGTATTCCGTATGTAGTCATACGTGCTTATGGAAAAGAACTTGCACGACATCTTTTGTCCTACCCTCCCGTGGCAGCGGGGTCCTAATGGAAACTAAGGGATATTAAGGCCTCCTTTTAATAGAGAACCGGACCAAAGCATTAGCACTTAGTGAATACATGAACTCCTCAAACTACGGTAATCACTGGAAAGAATCCCAGTTATTGTCACCTTGGGGGATGCGGATCATAACTCGTAATAGGTGTCTACAACTTGCAAGATAGGATCAAGAACACATATATATTCATGAAAACATAATAGGTTCAGATATAAAATCATGGCACTTGGGCCCTAGTGACAAGCATTAAGCATAGCAAAGTTATAGCAACATCAATCTCAGAACATAGTGGATACTAGGGATCAAACCCTAACAAAACTAACTCGATTACATGGTAAATCTCATCCAACCCATCACCGTCCAGCAAGCCTACGATGGGATTACTCACGAACGGCGGAGAGCATCATGGAATTGGTGATGAAGGATGGTTGGTGATGACGACGGCGTCGATTTCCCCTCTCCGGAGCCCAAAACGGACCCCAGATCTGCCCTCCCGAGGAAGAACAGGAGGTGGCGGCGGCTTCGTATCGTGAAACGCGATGAACTCTTCTCCTTGATTTTTTTCTCCACGGATGTGAATATACAGAGTTGGAATTGAGGTCGGAGGAGCTCCAGGGGGCCCACAAGACAGGGGGGCGCGCCCTAGGGGGGGCCCCTGGCTTGTGGCCAGGTGGTGGACTCCCTCCGGTTGATTCTTTCGCCAGTATTTTTTATTAATTCCAAAAATATTCTCCGTAAATTTTCAGGTCAATCCAAAAACTTTTATTTCTGCACAAAAATAACACCAAGGCAATTCTGCTGAAAACAACGTCAGTCCGGGTTAGTTCCATTCAAATCATGCAAATTAGAGTCCAAAACAAGGGCAAAAGAGTTTGGAAAAGTAGATACGATGGAGACGTATCAATCTTCATGACACGACCCATCTTGAACTTCACCGTGGAGCTGTCAATATATCAACCCGGCCCAATACGGTGGGTTACACCGTGAAGTTATATCCCCGACATAGAGTGACAGAAGCTTACACCCGAGTAAGGGGGTTGTTGCATATGCAAGTAAAGGGGACTTGATAATTAATGCTATAGTAGTTGCGGGTGTTTGCTAGAGGACCAATCATAAGTTCATATGATTCAAGTACGGAAAGTATGTTAGCTCATGCCTCTCCCTCATATAAAATTGCAATAATTATTACCGACCTTATTATCAATTGCCTAGGACAATTCCGCACACCATACGATCATTATTCCACACTCGCTATTTGTAATATATTGTAATATATTCTAACTTTATTTAGGCATCACCTATTTTTATGTTTGAGTTCTCCGATATCATGCAAAGTTATTCTCTTTATACCCACAACGTAATTTTATTTCTCGTATCTAGATAAAATCAAACGCTCGGTGTACGCAGAGTCGTATCAGTGACAGATAGGACTTGAGAGAATATTGATCTTACCTTTAGCTCCTTGTGGGTTCAACATTACATACTTACCACTTCTATCTTTGGAAAGTGCTATGATGATTTCTTGCACTTGGGGATTATCATTGACGTTTATTTTTACCCAACCTACCGGAAGGGCAATCATATTTGATATGTGAATAATTTCAGCCATGTACTCCCTCCGTTCATAAATATAAGAACTTTTAGAGATTTCAATATGAACTGCATACAGACGTCTATAGACGTATTTTAGAGTGTACATTCACTCATTTTGCTCCGAGTCAATATTGAAATCTCTATAAAGTCTTATATTGAGGAACAGACGTAGTACATCCCATTGGCTGCACATGGCTTCTTATCTTTGTGTCAATGATAATGTACTCATGTGAGGCGGCGAGAGCAAACGGTCGACAATCATTCAACCAATCTCAAGAATAACATGCATTCAAGATATCCTTGGGGCACTATGAGGCCTTCTAGGTTCACCTTCCTCCACAGATTAATGGATAAGCAAAACAGCCCAAGCCGTCCTAGTAACCCCTCCAACTAGTCTCTTGCCGCTCGCATCCACAAACCCGAAGGAGAGACGAGGGTCAAAACTTGCACCGATGTTTATTTTTTCCAACCTGCCACAGTGGGAGATCATATTTAAATGTGAATAATCTCAGTCATGTGAAGACGGTATACCCATTTCGAGACCCCCTAAAATGCAGCTTTTCAAAGCCCGTTGGATTTTGTACTTATTTCTTAGAAATCAAGGAACATGACCAGTTGTTGGACGTCATCAGGTGTAGGGCCGAATTATGCAGAAGTTAATCAGCGCCATACATCTTAGTGTGGAGGAAACTTAACGATTCACAAACTAAATCCATGATTCAAGTCAGCGTCCATTGTCTTAAGCTCGATGGTTCTTATAATTGAGCCCTCAAAGCTCAACGACAATGTTATTGGAGGTACTTATCGAATCGATATCCCATTCGTGAAACCGCTAAGTTTGGGACCGAGTATTACTCAGTCGCCTATAATTTTTCATTGAAGTCAATTTGCTCTCAACTGTTAGATCACTATCCAAAGGCTCAACCTTTTCCTCCCCTCCCTCATTCTTCCTCTACAACCAGCCATCATGATATGTGCCCCTGCCACCCGTGCCCGACAGCGTTGCTGCGTGTGCCTCGTTGTCCTAGCATGCACAGGCCACCCCATTTGTTGCCTCCTCCCTTGACATTCCTCTAACTCTGACATTTTTTTACGGTTATGGTGAATCCCACATCTCATCACACATGAACCGGTCAAGCCACAAACTCGAGGCGGACCCAATCCACAGTTTCGTTGGGGGGCCAAGTGTGTGGAGGCACACAATATTTTCCTACCTGGGGCTCAATTAGTAAAATATTGGGCTTTAGTGCGGGAAAAATAGAAGCCGACTGTTCGACTCAACGCGGGTCCTTCCCTGCTCGGACTCACTCTTGCCATCGACGACGCGCTCCTTGCTTGTTCCTGGCTCAGTCTCTCCGACGTTGCCGCGACCGGCAACGGCGATCCCCCTCTTAGCCTTGAGGCTACATGGAACCAACCGAACACACTATTTGTTTAATTTCATGCGATGAAGAATACTCCCTCCATTCCACAGTGTAGTGCGCCCGCGCTTCCCAAAATCTAAGTTTGACCATGAATTTGACCAACTAGACCGATTGCGGCGGGAGCAAAAACTATATCACTGAATTCGTATCGAAAATACGAATTCAGTGATATAGTTTTTGCTCCCGCCGCAATCGGTCTCGTTGGTTAAATTCATGGTCAAAGTTCAAGCTAAAAAACCGAGGACGCACTACATTATGGAACGGAAGGAGTATGAAACATGGGCTAAATTGTTCTCCTTGCAAAGATACTCTCTCCGTTTCACAATGCAGTGCGTATTTGGTTTTTTAAAAGTCAAACATGACTATCTTTGCTCATGTTTATTGAATAAATTATCAACTACTAAAATACTAGTAAATAAACAAAATATAAAAGTACACTTCATGACGGATCTAATGATACTAATCCTGAATTATAAATGTTGATATTTTTTCCTTAAAACTTGGTCAAATATAGCCATGTTTGACATTTATTATAGAAAAAATCAATGGAGCGGAGGGCACGGAGGGAGTACTCCATGGCAGTGCCCTAGCCACGTCGGGCGAACGTCACTTTTGTCAACCAAAAAAATACAAAAATCGAACCGGCGGGGGGCGGATTCGTAACTTCCGCCGGCCAGGCAAGGCCTGGCGGCAGCGCAGGACCCAAACGGGCAGGCAGCCTACCTCGCGCAACGTGCCCACCTGTCAGATTCCAGAAAAAGAGCAACGAGGCACCTTCTTTTTCTTTTTTGCCGAAAAGCCCCTCGAAGAATTCCCCCGTTCGCACGCACGCACGGTAGCAGAGAAACCGCAACGCGCTTGCCCCTGAGCCTGAGCTGTCCACGCCTAGTCGCCTCTCCCTCTCCTGCCCGTGCCCGTGCCGCCGCTATGAATGTTCCGCCGCACCTCCAGCTGCCCGCATTTTACTACTAGTCCTCCTCCAACCCCTCCCCCCAGCAGCGGCGAAGACGACAAGGAGCCGACGAGGCGACCGTTGCCCCGTTGTCGCCTCCAGCTACCCCCCACCCACCCGGCCGCCCGCCGGCCACCGGATTCGCCCCTCCCCCCTCTCCCTCTCTCGGGTGGGTGGATCCGTCATCCGTGGTTGGTTCTTCTCTCTTGCGCCGGCTTCGCCCCTTGCCTCATTTGCGTCTGGCCGCGATCTGAGTTGCGCAGGACGCTGGTTCTGAGCAAAAAGAGTTGATCTTTGGCAGGGGCTGGATTCGGCCGGGCGTCAGCGGCAGTTCTTGGCGCCGTCGCGCCGCGGCTCGGAGTTCGACGGACGGGAACGCCGCGTTCTTTGCCGGATTTGACCCCGGGGAATACGCTGCTTTTTAAAAGTCCCAGTCCCGGCCTGGTCTAGATTTGGTCAGAGCCGACTCTGCCGCGTGGGGAATTCTTGCCGTTTCTTGATATCAGCCGGGTCCAAGGGACTCTGATTGGCTACCCGAACGCGAGGAAGGCGAGGCAGCCATCTACTCTAGCACCTCCCCTGCTACAACCAATTCGCGTTGCTTCAGCCCAGTCTGATCGAAGTCCAAGGGAGTTCAGTTCTTGGAGTTGCCATCGCAACAAAGAGGCCGCAGGAAGTTGGAGTTGCACTTGTGCCGTCTCACCACATTTGGATCAAAAAGCTTTGGAGGCCTTCTGAGGGACGAGGAGCCGGGATGGGGGTGATGTCGCGGCGGGTGCTGCCCGCTTGCAGCAGCCTCTGCTACTTCTGCCCCTCACTGCGGGCGAGGTCACGCCAGCCCGTCAAGCGCTACAAGAAGATCATCTCGGAGATCTACCAGCTGCCCGCGGTATGGCCAATCCTGCCTGCTCGCATTCCAATTTTCTAGTCATGCTTGTGTAGTTCTGCATAATGGGTGTGTTGCACTCAAATGTGTGGGAGTTTGCTAATTGAACTTGGGATGCTGCCTTAGGACGGAGAACCGAATGATAGGAGGATCGGGAAACTCTGCGATTATGTCTCGAGAAATCCAACACGCATACCAAAGGTAACAACACATTCGACATCCTCCCTGTTTTTCTTACTACATCGTGTAGCGTCTAATTATGTTTAGTGGATCACTATAAAATTAACAATAGCTTTCCCACATTACAATGATGCTTAGCTTATTGCCTCTTCAGTATTTAATAACTAAGATTGGAAGAAGGAAATGAACGAATGGACAGACTTGGTAAAAGCAGAATTAATTTTACTTCTATTTCCTGGACAGATCACTGAGTATCTTGAGCAGAGATGCTATAAAGAACTGAGACATGAGAATTTTACCCTGGCCAAAGTTGTTCCATGCATATATAGGAAACTTCTGCGTTCATGCAAGGAGCATACGTAAGTGCAAATGTTGTTTATTTATTGATGCATTCGTGCCTAATCTTGGTTAACGGACTGATTTCTTGTTCAGACCATTGCTGGCCACAAGCACATTATGTATTGTTCGCACTCTTCTAGATCAGAAATCAAGTGATGATTTGCAGATCCTGGGTTGTCTATTGCTTGTTGACTTTCTCGATGGACAGGTTATTAACGTAACACATATCAACTTAGATTTAATTTATTTTCTAGGTACTTGTCATCTGCTTATTTTTAAATTCAATGTCTATATAGGTTGACAGCACGCATATGTTTAGTTTAGAAGGCATGATACCAAAACTATGCAAAATTGCTCAAGAACTAAGGGAAGATGATAAAGGGATCCGACTTCGATCTGCTGCACTCCAAGCTCTTGCTTCAATGGTAAGACAATCTATTGCTTAATTGCTCTGGTGAGAAGGGCAAGACTGTCATATGTTTGCCAGTCATTTAAGGGCTTATATTTTACAGTTGTGTTAAACCAGGAATAATCATGTAAAACAAATGAACTACTCCCTCCGTCCCATAATGTAGGACGTTTTTTGACACTACATTATGGGACTACATTTAGTGTAAAACAACGTCCTACATTATGGGACGGAGGGAGTAATTACCATTTCCATCTATTATACAATTTCACGTGCTTCACAACTATGAACTTTTGTACCTTGACTACATGTTTTCAAGGCTTTCAACAGATAACGAGACATTATTATATAGGCTCTATATATCCATCTTTCACTTTCGGTGGAGCAAATACAATTTTTGTGCATCGTGCTGATATCTTGCCATGCTCTGTTCTGTTATAGTACTGTACTTTGTAACAAAATGTAAAGATAAAAACAAAGTTTCATGGTTACATTATCTGCATTACCGGTTTTTCCCAGTAAGTACTGTCACAGGAGTAGAAGTGATTAGGCTGGGAAAATATATTTTGTATCACAGTCTGACTGTTCGACCACTTGTAATCTTTACTTTCTCTGCATTACTGATTCTTCCCAGCAAGTAATATCATAGGAGTAGAAGTGATTAAGTGTAGACAATATATTTTCTATTGCATTTTGACTGTTTGACCACTTGTAATCAGGTTGAATACATGGGTGACCACTCGCATATCTCAATGGAACTTGATGACGTAAGTCCCCGTTGCTTTTAATTTTATGCATGCTGGATACTTTCTTTGGTATTTTTATTTGCTGTATGGATTTCTTATGTAGTAGAAATAGGATCATCGATTAATGGAAAGAGATATATGTATAATCAAAGTTCAGTGAATTCTGAAACAGCATGTCTACCGTACTTAATACAGCAAAATTACACTAATTTTAATTCAAAGTTGACCAGAAACAAGCATTCATGAAGCAAAATGTTAGCATAGATGTTTCAGCTCAAATAGCATCTCAAACTGGGGATCTAATTAATTTCCAATTCATTCGTGAACCCAGGTTGTCTCAGTGATAATAAGCTGTTATGAGGCTAACCAAACTCTCTCAATAAAAGAGGTGGTCAGATTTCAAGATGATGATGATTTGACAATGTTGGCAGTATCTGGGCAAAATAATGCTAAAGTGGCATCTGATACAATGTGAATTCTTCTGCTCATTACCATTTTTAGACGGTAATGCACCTTTTTTTATCTCTTTAATAATTTAATGTGTTAGCAGGGCTGCATCTGAGAATCCAGCACACTGGGCAAGGGTTTGCTTGCGTAACATGGCCAATATTGCAAAGGAGGCAACAACAGTGCGGCGTATTCTTGATCCTCTGTTTCGCCTTTTCGATAGCCACAATTATTGGTCTCCTGAAAATGGGGTTGCCCTTTCTGTTCTTCAAGAAATGCAAACACTGATGGACAAATCAGGTGCAGCAATATTCTCCCATATAATTTCTTTGCTTGTTTTTCCCTTTCAGTGCTGCACTGTTGCTTTTCAGTTGGAAGCATTGAGAGAGATTCAATACTCTGTTAAATCTTGTTTTATACTTGCAGGGCAAAATGGCCATTTGCTGCTATCTTTTACTATTAAGCACATTGATCATAAAAGTGTTGCCAAGATGCCCACCAAGCAAATCAGCATCGTAAAAGTTGCTTCTCATCTTGCAAAGCAGGCAAAGTCGCATGCATCAGTAACAATAGCGAGTGCAATCAGCGATTTAATAAAACACTTGCGGAAATGTATGTACCGTGCTGTTGAAGCATCAAATGCTCAAGCCGATATTGACAAGTGGAACAGTGAACTTTATGTGGCCTTGGAGGAGTGTCTGGTGCAATTGATAGAGAAGGTTGTTGTAATCTTTCAGCACTTCATTACATAACTATTTTCCTTCTTTAGCGTATAAATCTGTAAGAAAAAGTTTTTCGTTGTGCTGATTAGGTTGGGGATGTTGGTCCTATTCTTGACATGGTCAGTGTAATGCTCGAGAATCTCTCGTACACTGCCAACATCGCCAGGACAACGGTGTCATCTGTTTACCGCACAGCACAAATAACAGCTCATGTTTACAAGTCTTCATACAACCAGAAAGTAAGTTTTCGATATTCCCACTACTGTAGAGAAATGATTTAGAAGTAGGACATCAATATTAATTGGCATTTCCTTGTACATGTCTCAGGCATTTCCAGAAGCTTTGTATCACCAACTTCTCTTAGCAATGATGCACCCAGACAATAAGACAAGGATTGGCTCACACCGTGTTTTATCCACCATTGTTGCGCCTTCACTGTTATGCCCATGGTCATCCATAGGTTTTCCTGTCCCAATGAAGGCCAATGGGTCGCGGAGTGTGCTTTTGTTGGCACTGTCAGCTTTCTCTTCTGAGACCATAATGGATGAACTGCAGTCTAAAAGCAGGATCAAGGAATCCTTGCAGGAAAATGAGAAACCAGAAGTTGTGGTAAGTGTTGAAAATGGATATGCACATACAGAACCAAATACAAGGCAGTCTTCAGGGAGCCCATATTTCAACGATCGTCTTTCCACATTTAAAGATGAAGTATGAAGTCCAGCTAGCTTAGTACTTTACTTTTTACCTTAGAGTTTTTGACCACCCAACTGATACAACATCTTATTTTCCTTACATCTGAGCAGAACTTAAAGTTAATGAAGTTGAACAATGGCCAACTTGTTCTTCTTCTTTCATCTATTTGGAGTCAAGCATCCCTGGAAGATAACTTACCTTCAAATTTTGAGACAATGGGCCATACTTTTAATGTTGCTTTGTTGTGTTCGAAAGCAAAAGTAAGTCGAGCTTTGTACAATATATTCTTGCTACCCACTATTCAAGAAGACCATATCTCAAATAGAGGAATTTGTTCCTACCCCCTGTGGACTATTACCACATTCTAGATCCGTTATCAGTTAGCACTTTGTGATCCTCATTTCAAACCTTGATAATATCAATTGTACAGTGCAGCCATGTCTAAAACAGGGTCAATGTGGTCTATATTAGTTCATTTCTAATGCATATAACAACTAACATACATTCCAATGGATTAGTAGGTAAATATGGATCGGCCCATCACAGAGAGCACAATGCTGCATAGTGTAGAGACATAAAATATGCAAATCTCAAGCCAATATCTCAAGATAGATAGTAGGGTTACAGGCCGTCCGAGGCTACTTATGATGACCTTGAAATGATATCAGATTTATAAGGCTGTTGCTTTGTTCTGAATCCGCTGGAATGATCACATCACACAGTTGGAATCCATTGAGTCAGTTTAACCAGTATTTTGCACATCATTTTGAATTTGTTCTGAAGGCACTGGAATGATCACGGCACAAAGTTAGAATCCATCGAGTCATTTTAACCAGTATTTTGCACACCATTTGAATTTATGTACAAGATATAACTTTTGTATATTTTATTGATGTTGTAAGCATGAAACTTATTTTACATTCCCAGAATATTGAACCAGAGATACCACCATGTTATGTACTGTTTAAGTGACCAGTTAAGTTTTATGACAGACCTCCAGTCATGTGGCACTAGTTCGATGTTTCCAGTTGGCTTTCTCTCTCAGGAGGTTGTCTCTGAACCAAGATAGTAAGTTGCTGCAACATTGCCTCTCAAACCAAAGAGTTGTTCCTTTTTTATTTGTCTATTAAAAACAAAAGATAATTTCCTCCATATTTGTATGCAACATATTTATAACAGTATAGCAGTTGAATTCATGGCTTGATCTCAGTATAGCAGTTGAATTATGGCCGGGTCTCATATTTTTCTTTTTCCTCTGTAAATGAAGATGTTGTGCAGCCATCTCGGAGAAGGTGTTTGTATACAATGGCATCAGCAATGCTTATCTTTTCAGCAAAAGTTGCTGATATTCCTCAGATATCCCATCTTGTCAAAGCCGCAGTGCCAGAGAAAATGGTTCGTTGATATCGACCATGTGAACATTTCATTTGGATGGCTAGCCCGCAATGCCGCATAGGCTCTATATAATTAGTATGAGCTATAATGTGCTTTGTTAATTTTGCAGGTTGACCCTCATCTTTGCCTGATTGATGACTGCAGACTCACTGTTACTTCTGTACAATCTTCTAGCAGTGAAATGCTTTACGGTTCTGAGGAAGATGAAAGTGATGCACAAGTTTTTCTTTCAGCTGTAAATAAGGATGACACACAGTTAAAAGACATTGTGATATCCCACTTCAAGAGAAAATTTGAAAATTTACCGGAGGTGTGTAGATTTAGATTTACTTGGCCACTCTATTTCTTTGATTTAGCTAGTTGTACAAAATCAAGAACATAACTGATAATCTTACGGATTGCAGAAGTTTGACGGGATAGAAGAACAGCTTCTTCAAGAGTTCTCCCTAGACGATTCATTTCCTCTTGGTGCTCCACTATTCATGGAGACGCCACACTCTTGTTCAATGTACGCTGAAAAGGACGATCACTGTTTTGATGAGGTCCGTACTGATCGTTTACAAGTACTTGATTCTGAGTTATTATAATTGGGTAGTGCTGTTATTTCCTAACTTTATGGCTACATGTGTTCTGCCTTCAGGATGTTATTCCTTGTGAGATGGATGATGACGACGACATCGTCTTTGAACATAGTGGATCGCAGTCCGACAGGAAAACATCAGGATCTATGGCTTCATCCGATGTTCTAAACGTGAATCAACTGATGGAATCTGTACGTATCAATCTCTAAAACAATGGCACCTGAAAACCCCTCCGTTCTGTTATAAAATGGGCAGTCTCCTCATATGTTTGTACTTGAACTACTTGCTCTCAGGTTCATGAGACAGCAAGGCAAGTTGCTAACATTCCAGTCTCCACCAATCCTGTGTCATATGACCAAATGAAGAGCCAATGTGAATCCCTAGTAATGGAAAAGCAGCAGAAGATGTCTGTTCTCATGAGCTTCAAGCACTCGAGGACTGATTCGCGTAGCTCAATCGGGGAAAACGGACCAGAAACAAATGAGGCATGTGTCTTCCTATCAGACGTTCTTGACCTGCTCTCCTAAATCCAGGCATCTTGTCAGTTTCTTATGACGTTGTATTTCCGAAACCCTGACTGACATCTCGTTGCATTTTGCAGTCATCTGCTCAATCTGAACCTGAGTCACATTTGACAAGAAAGGACTACATGCGGCGCAACGATTCGACATCCAGTGATGACCGCTCCTTCAGGTTACCACCTGCAAGCCCTTACGACAAGTTCTTGAAGGCAGCTGGAAGGTAGATCGGAGTAATGGCGTGGAACCTGACAAACTGGTTTTCAAATCTGTATACAGAACTGTTTGCAAGTTACATATCTTCCAAGTCAATTATTTCTGCTGTTTTTTTGTTCTCTTTTTCGGTTTTCTATTCTTTGAGTGTACAAATTTTCGACAAGGTGTACAAATTTCCCTTACCGTTGTAGAGTTCCCAGAATAAATGGAAAGTGTAGTGCCTGAGTGTATGTACGTTTTCGCGGGCCAGAAGAGAAAATTACCACATTATTGCCATATATTTCTTGAAATTTTTGAATCTGTGCTTCTTGTGTGATTTTAATATTTCTCTTCGATACCTGATTAATCTGCATCACTATGATTAGTCAGCTATCTGACTAGAAATAGTCTAGGAAAGGTAGGGGTGGTGGATACTTACCAAATCATGAATTATTATTGAAAAAATGCAATGACCTTGGTTGGGACCATTGTAGATGAAAATGCCCTCCAGATTATCCAAACTTGCCCCCATCGTGAACTATTTTGGAGAGAGCTCCACATTTGCCCCCCCTAGACTTCATATATATGTACATATGAATTACCTCGGCAACTTTTGTCATCATATATATACCCTTTTCTTTTAAATTTTGTGCAAAAAAACGAAAAAAAGGGGTGGTGAGGCGAGTGCAACCATTAGGTGCATCATGCATATGCACATGGGCTTGCGCAAAAAGTCATGTTTGGACATTCAAGGAGGTCATGGCAAAAAGGACAAAACTTGGTTGTGAAAGAAACTTTGAAAAAGTACATTGTTTAGGTCCGATTTTGTCTTTGCTTCCTACAGCTCCTCAAATGTCCAAACACCATGAAAATTTGCATGCTCCTTGAGCACTCGAGCATCTTCGATGGCACAAAAAAAAATCAGTTTTTTTAACTGTTCAGCGGGTGTAGACAGGCGGGCCTGGGCTCAGATCCGAATTACCGGTGGCGAGGCAAAATATTCTAGTAAGTTGCAATTTTGTATGATTTTTAGAAATACTTGGCAATTGTAAATATTCTGAAATACTAGAAAACCTCGAAAGTCTTTTTTTTATGTTGGCGGGACTAACAGGCGCGCGG
Source organism: Elymus sibiricus (assembly GCA_039707655.1). Lineage (NCBI taxonomy): Eukaryota > Viridiplantae > Streptophyta > Magnoliopsida > Poales > Poaceae > Elymus > Elymus sibiricus. Next base: position 423,836,894 of record CM077667.1, on the reverse strand, counting down.
AACTGTCACTGCATCATCATGAAAATAATTTTCAATTGGGAAATGATATAATTAATCTACGCGGTTCTCACACTTGAAGAACTAAGAATTCAAAAATAGCAAAAAAAAAAATGGAAAGTCCAGAGGGTAACAAAAAGAAAAGAAATATTTTTTTGTGTCAATAGCACAAAGGAAAATCATAAATGTAAGCTGCAACCTATCATACACATGCCTGGATTTCATGGTGTGATCACTGATGCTTGATGCACTAAACTATGAAAACCTCTCTCAGCAGTTCACAAGCACAAAAGATACCCAAATACTTAATAGTGCAGCTGCACTATTAAGCTGAAACGAGCGCACCCTCGCGCAGCGTACAACTCACGGATTGACTGCATGTATATGGTGATGTCATCCCACTTTATTCCGTCTTATTTTTCTTAAAAAACTAGAACTTTTCAACTGAGTGTCAGAACGACGATCCGTTTTCACTGTTAGGTTTCTCGCGACAAGCTCTTCAAAACTAGATCCCATATGGATATATTTTGACAAACTTTTTTTTAGGCAACTTTGGCTCTAGATATACCTGGGCATAAAAAACCCGGCCCGGTCGGCCCGGCCCGGCCCGACCTTGCCCATGGGCCGGGCTCGGGCCTAGATTTTGAGCCAGTTGGCCAGGCCGGGCCGGGCCCGGGCCCGTCATAATTGCGTTTTACTGAAGGGGCCCAGCCCGAGGCCCGGCGGGCTTTTATGCATTCGGGCCGGGCCGGGCCCGGGCCTGGGTTTTCATCTTCGGGCTTGGTCAGGCCCGACCCGAAGCCCGGCCCGGCCCGGCCCATGGCCAGGTATAGCTCTAGACGAAGCAACTTAAGTGCTAAACATAAGTAACTTCCTTGCACCATGTGTATTGGTGAATTTACCTAGCAAGTATATCGTAGACAACATAGAAACCATGGCAGACAAATTTTCATCGTATATAGGCAATTGAGCATCACCCGTAGGCAACTTTGGCATTACATTGAGACAACTTTTAGCACTAAATGAGGCAACTCCCGTTATGAAGGTACATACTTTGTTAGTTATGCTAGGCAACATGATGGTGAATCTAAGCCACTCTAGAGTGTTTGAAGGCAACTTAAAAAAATAATGATAAAAAACTTCATAATATTTGTAAGCAACTATTTTACAAAGTTAGGCAACTAAGCAGCAATTATGGCAACTAATTACCAATAGCAGGCAACTGGGCATCAATGGTAGGCAACTGAACATCAATCGTAGGCAACTGACCATCAATAATAGGCAACTGAGCATCAAAGTAGAGCAATTTTATAGTATTTGTAGGCAACTGAGCATCACCCATAGGCAATTGATCATCATTAATAGGCAACTAAGCATCAATGTTTGGCAATTTCACAGTATTTGTAGGCAATTAAGCATCAACCGCACACAACTAATCATCAATGACAGCAATTGAGCAGCAACAATAGGGAAGTTGAGATTGGCAAGATTCATAGGTACACATAGTGCAGTGAAGTTACTTGTATGTAGCACTAAATGCACCTCATGTTTGTGTGATTTTCTCATTTTTATAAAAATCAACCAAATAGGCAGTCCTACTGGCCAAATGAAAAAAAGTTGCTTTCCTATAGCACTAAAGTTGTCTCAATATCATCAAAAGTTGCTCAAAAAAAAGTTTGTCAAAACCTATTCATATGGGATCTACTTCTGAAGAACTCGTCGTAAAAAACCCAACCATGAAAACGGATCTTAATTCTGACGCTCGGTTGAAAAGATGTAGCTTTTTAAAAAAAGGAACGAACGTAATTAATTACACTGGAGGGAGGGAACCAGGTCGCACGGGTTTCCTTTTCTGGACTGTCCGCACGCGCGGTGCTGGTGCTGCCCTTTTTTGGGAATGCGCTCGCGCCCGCAAACGGGTGGCGCCGGCGAGCCGCGTCTCAAAAGATATAGGCAAAACTCTATGGCTTACAGCAATTGGGTTCTACCATCGAAACAAAATGCAGTATACCATATATTATGATAAAAAAAACCCTGCAGTATACCATATACACACAGCACTAAATGATCCATTATACACACAAACACAAGCATCTTTTTTAATAAAAGAAGGATCCAGATCAGACTGCATCGACGGCATTCCACGCCCCCGCACGCATCAGACGAAACCCTAATCGATCCAACTCCTCCCGTCCCCATCCAGCAATGGCCGCGGCGGCGGCGCAGGAGCAGTGGTACATCCTGTACGCCGTTCCGGACGTGGAGAAAGATGTGATGAAGCCCCAGAAATTCCCCAACGCGGAGTTCACCTTCAACAAGGTTCCGCTGCCATCCCACCTCTCCGTCGCGTGCGCCGTCGCCAGCCCCACAGGATCCGTCGAATACCCCTACATCGCGGCCGCCGACCGCAGCGGCCACCTTCTGCTCTGCGGCCACACCACAGTCGGGCTCACCTGCTACGTCTGCGACCCGTGCTTCCGCAGGACGCTGGGCGTCTTCCCCCACGACGGCGGCTTCGGCTGCCGCCACTGCGTCGGCCTCATCCGCCACCGCACCGGCGGGTCTCTCATGGTGGCCGAGCTCAACCCGTGCTTCTTCGAACCAAATTGCTGCTTCACGCTCTTCTGCACGGTGGACCTGTACTCGTGGGTCGAGAAGGAGCCCGACTGCTCCGGCATCTCGGACAGGCAGATGTGGCGCGGCGACGGCGTCCTCACCCACGACGGGCTCCTCTGGTGGTTCGACTTCTCTTTCTGTATCCTTGCCTGCGACCCTTTCGACGAAAAGCCGGTGCTTCACCAGATCAAGTTCCCGCCTGTGCTTCACCCGCTGCACTTTGCGCCGTCGTCGATCGACGGCGACATTCACCGCTGCTTGAAGGTGAGCGAGGGCCGCCTGCGGTACGTGCAGATCCATGGCTCCTCCGACGACAAACACAAGCTGGTGGTCAGCATGTGGACGCTGTCCTCCAACGATCCGTCGGAGGCGAAATGGGAGCCGACGCACGAGATGCCATTGTTTAAGATCTGGAACCACGAGAGCTACAAAAGAGCTCCGCTGCGGCCGGGGGTGGTACCCACGGTGGCGCTCGTCGACCTGATGAAGGCGCACGAGGTCTACTTCTTCCTGGACGCGCACATCTTCTCCGTCGACCTGCGGAACGGGAGCGTGGTGCAGTGCGACAAGTTCGAAGGTTTGGGGATGCCGGACCTCAGTTTCCGCCGGAGCTCGCCGAGTATCGTCCCTTGCCTGGTAACCTTCTCGTGCCTTCTCTGTTGTCTTCAGTGTTTGCACATTTGCGTGAGAATGCCATGCAAACATATGCAACATGCTGCTACCAGCATTTTTGGCAAGCAAGAAAGTTTTTTTTTTTGGCTGCACACACTGTCCCAGATCCCACATTTATGTACTTTACATTGATTCAACCATAAAAAATGTTGATAATCTTCTCCATCTTGCAACCACAAAACTAATTAGATACTCCCTCCGTAAACTAATATAAGAGCGTTTAGATCACTAAAATAGTGATCTAAACACTCTTATATTAGTTTACAGAAGGAGTACTTAACACTTATCCTGAACCAAAAGGAATATCTCTCTTTCTATTCAACTAATACGTGCAGAGTGAAGCAATACAGACATCCCAAATGTGGAAAAGCCAGTTCAGTCCAGAACACAGTTTGGAAATTCATTGACTAGCATCATATGAGTATAACCCGTCTGTACACAAACATAAGATGTTTTGGACATTTTAATATGGACTACATGCGGACTGAAATTATTGAACAAACATACTACAACGTGCCTATATATAAATCCGATTCAATAAAAACATCTTATATTTGTGAATGGAGGGAGTATTATATATGAGATTGTTGTCCAGCTTCATGTGCCATCATCTTACTTATGAGATCGTTGTCCACTTCATTAGATCTTTGTCTTTTTTCGTTGATATGGCTCGTGCCTCGTGGGTTATGCGGTCCTTCGGAAAATAGTGCATATCAGGATTCTATGGTGCCCAACTTGCATGATGAAATCCCTGCAACAAAAAAAAACTTGCATACTGAAAATATGATAGTTCAACTAGATCTAATTAGTTAATGCTTACTTCTCACCAAATTTATATTGCCTATAATTTGCTCTAAAGTCCTATCTAAATGATTACCAGATTGCCGGGATTTTAGATTTCACAATCACTAATTATATAGTAGTAATTGCTTAACTTGAAGGAACCGACGAGTCTGATGCCGCGTGGGTTTATTTGATGAATCAACACGACTCGGTGGAGGATTTCCATCAACAAATGTTCGCTGAGATGAACAGGTGAACTTGTTCTTCACCCATGTTATTGATTGTTGTTGCAGACTTGCAGTACATGTTGCCTTACTCTAGAAATATCAACTTGTTTCATTGTAAGAGCCTTTCTTGTTTCAGAACCTAATGAATGTGATCTTGTTTCAATTGATTCAGGTGGTGTCCCGAATTGCATGACATGGGTATGTAGGAGATCTAACTCCAGTTGTTTTATTCCTATGCTTTGGGGTGGGGAATGTTTATTAATTTATTGGATTCGCTGGCTAAAGGAAGCTCATAACAAAGTTGATTGTTATCCAAATCATGGAGCATTGTTTTTATGTGTGTAGTGAAGGAGCTTGAAGAAGACGAAGAAGCATTATGTTGGTGTGTGGGTCTGGAGAAACTTGAAGAAGATGAAGATGACTCTGTGATGAGTGAGGATCTTGAAGGGGATGGAGATGACTCCGAGACGGGTGAGGATCTTGAAGAAGACGGAAATGACTCGGAGACGAGTGAGGAGGATCTCAAAGAGAACGAAGATGACTAGAACCGAGGTGACTTAGACGTGCAGGTGATTTAGAAGGGTGCTAATCTGTTACGCATGGCTGCTTTGCGTGGCAGCCCAGTCACCCCCGCCCACCCTGTATTGACTTCTTTGCTTTCACAAATGCTTTTACTATGTTGCTCCTCGTCTAGTGGTTCAGTGTTCTAGAGAGTAAGATACACAGAACCACCGCAATATCAGTGTCATTAGCGAAAAATCATCATTTTACAAAACGTGGTAAAAATTATCGCATCAAAAAATTGACAGTAGGAAAAATACTGACGGTAAATGCTAAGGGCTTTGCTGACGTCACAAATCAGCCCGGTCGACCTGCTAAGTTGGAATAAAAAGGTGACATGTAGACACCCTGTAAAATCACGGAGGGTCAACGTAACGGAGTGCAGGAGACAACCCCGATCCAGAGCCGACTGGGTGCCGTGGAGCTTGCCCCACCATCCCCTGGACCGCTCTGACCCAGAGCGACCCCCTGGACCGCTGTCTTTGCCGGAGTGGCACGGCCGCGTCGTCTTCGCCGCCGGTCTCGCGGACAAGGGCGTTGGCGTGGCGTACTCGCGTCCGCAGCACAAGGGGGAGGTGGGCACGGCGTTCTCGCGTCCGCGGCAGAAGGGGAGGTTGCCGTGGCGTTGAGCTCCCGCGGATCCGGTAGAGGAGGGGGCGACGGGAGGGGCTCCTCACCCTCGGCTGGCGGAGGAGCGGGTGGCGGCAAAGTTAAGGGTGGCATCACATTTGGTCTTGGCGCAGAGGGCCTGCAGGTCGACAACACCCTTGATGGTGACCTGGTTCGCGACCATGTCGACGTCGACGGCCTCGACGCCCTTGCCGCGGCGCGGAGCATGGAGCGTTTGACCTGCTTGGCGCAGCCCGTGCAGTGCACCTCCACGCCCAGGACAACCGGACCGGTACCAGGGCGGCTTGTGGTTCCTCTTTCGCTTTGTCTTGGTCGACTGGTGGTGGAGTTGCTTCATCCTTCTTCTCCTCTGCCGGTGTAGCTTCAGGTGCGGCAACATGTGTGGGTGATCCTTCTTGTTGGGCTCCTCCTGCATGACTAATTTGGAGATGGGAGCGTGCTCGAGGTGAAGCCGGCAGGCAATCCGACCAAGAGCAGACGGTCGAGAGAAGGAGGCGGCGGAGGTGCTCCCATGTGCGAGGCGGAGGGGCGGACGCGGCGGCTTGGACTCGCCGGCCAGCGAGAGGACCAGGAGCGAGCTACTGCTGCTGCTCTCTTTGCACAGGAGGTGCTCGATGTATTGAGAGAGAGAGGGGGGAGTAAGAAGACCAAGTCAACATGTTTATGTGACACATTTTTTGCCAACTCAGCCTAATGGTAGGTCGGACCAGTTAGTGATGTCATCAAATCAATTAGCATTTAGAATTAGTGTTTTTTTGCTCCTGTCAATTTTTTGACGCGTTGACTTGTGCTGCATTTTGTAAAGTGGTGGATTTTCGGTAATGGCATAACAATTGTGGGGGTTTTATGCATTTTACTCTGTTCTAGCAGCACCATCGACCCATTACATGATGAACGTGTGCTATGTGATGTTGGTGACTTTAGGATCGGCTTGGCTATTTTACTTGGTGACTCTAGGATCGGCTTGGCTATTTTACTATGTAGTGTGCGCCGTCCGTAGCTCCAAAACTTAGGCATGATGTGCATGTGTAGCTGTACTTTTGGACCATATAATAAACTAATTTGCACTGCATGCATGTGCATGTTGCTGCCCCTCCTATGACGAACGGAATAACACATCAGTTCAGAAAATGCTTATAGACAGACATACACTGGGAGCATTCTGATTCTGGGCGTCCATGCTCCTATTATTGGCAAGATCTGGGATGCCAGTTTCTTGTCTTTAAGCCTCATACTTATTCTGACTCCTACTAGGGCAATCGATCAGGTTTATGTTAAACTTGAACAATTTTGTTTTCCACTTCTCTTCTGGTTCTAACTCAAGCTTCTCGAGTACGAAAGTGCAAAGGAAAGACAATCTCAAATCATAGTAGTAGTTTTGGTTTCTATAGATAGATTTTCCTTTTCTTTTGAGAAAAAGAGAGGCTGCCCTCTCCGATTTCATATAATGAAACCACAAGGTCTTTGAAGAACTACATCCAACAGAGCTAAAGCATAGTCTCTGAAGAACCACATTTCTATAGATAGAATCTTAAGCTATTATAGTAGGCCCCAGTAATCATGCAACAACCAAAATAAATCCAACTAGATATAAGTCTCAACATCAGCGAACGGAGGCCTAGATCAAAGCCATTATACGGCTTGGAAAAGGCCAACAACACCAGACGCCAACATCAGACAAAAGCTTTTCCTCTTCAGCTGCTATCTCTGCAATCATCATCCACCAAGTCGTAGTACTCCTAGCCTCCACCCCTACGATGCTCGATATATTTCACCTGCTACTTGCTCTACCAGCCTTGCTCCCAACATCAGCAGCTTTTTCTCTGGAGTTTTTCCCTGCAAAATGGACCAATCCATGATTCAATTACACATTAGCTTTATAAGACTCATGGAATCACAAACATTTCTCTCTCTAAAGATAATGTCATTCATGCATTTCCAAGTAGACCAAAACATGGTCGAGACTCCAACAAGCACCAACCGCCTATCAGACTTTGAAAAAGATTTCACCCAGGGACCAAAACAATCTTGCAGATTTAAGGGTTTGACTCTCAAATCAGAAGCACATTTCAAAAGATTCTAGATAAGCCTAGTAACCAAGCACTCAATAATAGATTAATGTTTTCGCCCTGCCAACAAAAGGCACATTTTTTGTCCCCTTTCCACCCATTTATTAGTAGATTATCCTTGGTCAAAATACTTTTTCTAATCATCAAACAAATAATATTTTTTAATTTAGCAGGGACTTTCACTTTCCACAAGACCTTATGTGAAAATCTGACATCATTTTTAACTAGGAACATATATAAAGATGTAATTGACAAAGCACCATCAGATGTAAGCATGCATCTGGCCTTGTCCCCCCCCCCCCCCCCCACATACATTTTGACTTCATCACATCTCTCTTTCAAACTATTCCACGACTATATAGATTCCCCATATAAAGTTCTCCTAAAAGAGAAATGATCCCATCCTTTTTCAATGGCTTTAACCACAGAAATCTCATGATCAAAATTAATATTATATAACCCGGGATTGGCATCTTTAACCCCCCCCCCCCCCACACACACACACACAAATCTTCCCAAAATCTTGTGTTTGGGGTTGATTCTAGAAATACATATATTTCTACCATAGAATTTCTGCCCAAAGGCCTTCCTCAGTTTCAGTCTTCCAAAACCACTTATCTAAAGTTGCTTTGTTTATCAGATCAAGATTAAGAATTCCCAAACCCCCTTGTTGTTTAGGTAAACAACAAGTTTTCCAATTTACTAAATGATATTTCTTCTTATCCTCATCTTCCTGCCACACCAACCTAGCTTACAAAGTATGCCTTCTTCCTGACCCCAACAGGGAGTTGGCAAAAATATATCATGAAGATAGGAATGTTAGTAAGACAAGATTGCACCAAAGTCACCCTACCAACAATATTGAGCAATCTCTCCTGCCAACAAGCACATCTCTTTTCAATTTTTTCAGTCACAACTTTCCAAAATTTGTTTCTTAGTCTAACATCAGAGATAGGCAAGCCCAAGTATTTGAGAGGTACCTTACCCAACTAATTGTACCTATCAAATGAATCCCCAATGACCAATAATTTTCCTTTGGGGTTGTTACACTTCAAGAAGGGTCTCTTAGTATGGTGGATGCATCGAATGCAATTATAAGGAAAAATATATCTTAGTAGACAAGAATGAAATCTCTTGTTACTTGCATGGCTCTTGTTTAGTGAAACGACAATGGATGCTATGTAGGTTGGTTGGTGTTATCTAAGGTACTCTGCATGGCGTTGGTGCGGGTCATAGTCGTTCCGTAGGGTACAAAAATCTTCATATGCCCGCGCTTGCACTTAACAACTTCCACTACCATCGAGTCTCCTATTTCAGTATCATCTCATTACTTATATCGATTATATGTGTGTAAAATTCTTTTAATAGCAAGATCCACTAAATCAAATGAGGCTTTGCATTGTGCCTTTCTTAGTTAGAAAACTTTTCAAGGCTTGATACATGATGATTTGTATAGACATTCACTTTTAATCAGTCAACAATATAAGGTCTAAACTTTTGAGAGCCAAGGCAACCAAAAGTCTAAACTAATGAAAAGGGTTAGGCAATCCACATATACACCCTCTCAATAGGCCTATACTTGGCAGAGGGGCCAACAACAATTTCGGGATAAATTATTAAAGTGAGGAGTTGAACTCAAGACCTTAGGCACTGATCCCATGTTAAGCTTCATGCACTAGTCAATTCAACAAAAAAGTTTGAACTATTGGAAAGGGCTAGGCAATCCATATACACTTCAAAATATATGACTAGCATCGTGAATAACATTTAACTTCTTACCCTATGTGGACCTATCCTGAGCGTCCATCATGTAGGCTTGTGCAAGGGATGTCCAACTAGGGAAATCGAGATAGGTTTGGTGTGCCTTGTTGGTGACGAAACAAGTGAAGTTCACTGCCGTTGACATCTTCATGAGGGTGAGCTAAAACACGATCTTCGCATCAATCCCAACGATGGACTTTTCTAGGAAGTCATGCCTTGTCCCACAAGAGATGACCTGAGCAAAATTAAATTTAAACAACAATTAGACATTTTTTGTTGCAACTATGAAACTCGTTCACGACATGTTCAAGTATAATATACCATCCTAGTTAGGAAGTCGCCTAAAAGATCTATGAAAAACCTATTGTCCTTCTGGCATCTAACTTAGCCACAATTGGCGCACACATGATCCATTTTATGCTTTCAGGTTGACAAATTAAACAGACATCGATCATGGTAAAAAAAATGATGAAGCAAAGATGCTAGAGAAACATGAACAAAACACATTTCCAAACAAAGATGAAGAAAACACATATAGCTAAGTTCATTGCATAATTAGGTGTCATGCCAGCAGTAGTTAAAGTACCGGTGGTGTGCCACATAACTGACACACCACTATTAACTTGCGCTTGGTCAAAACACTGGGTCCCATACACTGGTGGCGTGTGAAAATGCAGACACACCATCAATAATAGGTTATTGGTGCCGTGTGATATGCTCATGCTGCCGGTATTTCAAGAAAAATACTGGTGACGTGGATTCAAAGTGGAGCGCCGGTAATTAAGGGTGTGCGTAGGCATTTTTACACTAGTGGGGAGGTGACGACTTGTAGTGTGATCTTGCAAAACATGATTGTGGAGGATGAGGCCGATGGTATATCTAATGTTGATTTTGAGAAGCCTGGAGTACATGTCCACCTTCCAGAACAAGATGCGGAGCATGTTGCACATTTACTAGAGATACATTGGCAACTTCGAGATCGGGAAGTGCATGTACAACTACTCCATAATCTACTGAAGCATCTCTGGATACATCATGGAAACCTTTGGAATTGTGATGTTGAATTTTATCTCTGAACTATGTACTCCCAATAATATTTACATTTTAATAATTTATTGTTAAAATTAAAATATTTTTTGTGCACAATCTACATCTTTCTAGTATGGGACGAGTTTGGTTAAACAAATGAAACATGCAAAAAAGGGGCCTGACATATGGGGACAGGAGAAATGGAGGGCGCCGTTGGAGAAGAGGCCTGTTGAGTAATATGATTATTAGGAAACATAGAATATACTAGGAATTATTTCAGGTTGTCTTGAACTCCAAATTGATCACACTAGTACAAAACAGGGCTTTGGTCCAGGCCAGATCAGAGCATTAGTCCCGGTTCTGTTACGAACCGGGACTAATGGGTGCATTAGTCCCGGTTCGAGCGGCGCAGGCATCAGTCCCGGTTCGAACGGGACCTTTAGTCCCGGTTGGAGAGACCAACCGGGACTAAAGGGGCTTTGAACGGTGCCAGCCCCTTTAGTCCCGGTTGGTAACACCAACCGGGACTAAAGCCTCAACCCCTTTAGTCCCGGTTGGTGTTACCAACCGGGACTAAAGGGGTTGAGGCTTTAGTCCCGGTTGGTGTTACCAACCGGGACTAAAGGTAGTTTTCCTGTTTTTATATTTGTTTTCTGTTTTTAGTTTCTGTTTTAAATTGCTTATATCTTTTAAGATATTTGATGTTTTTGAGTGATTCTTTTTGCATTAGATTCAAAATTTTGTCTAGTTTCTGTTTGTGCCATTAGTTTTCAAATTTGAATGGTTTAAATTTGAATTTGTTCAAATTTGCTTCAAACCCTAGATTGTGAATAACTTGAGTTTACAAATAGTTTTTAATTTAATTCTTTTTGCTCCTAGTCACGTGTTAGATTTTTGTCACAGTAAGATTTATTTGGTTATTTTTAGAATAATTTAAATTAATTAAAAAATGAAATGCATTTGTAACAGACGAGTTTTCGTCCGAAACCTTGATACTTCGAATGAGATGGTCCAGTTTGTACACGAAGTGCATCCAGTTTTTGCCGTAACCCTCTCAACTTTTTAGCAGAAGCTATGTGGGTGAAATGATGATACCATGACAAGTTTCAACATTTCCAGAGTTCATTTGTAGTGCTTTTCAATTTCAGGGTTATTTAGCTCAAAAAAATCATTAAATGCATGAAAAATAGCAAATGAAGTTAGAAAGGGTTGAAATTTGAGGATGTGGCTTTGAATGGTGCATATTGAATGCACAAAAAGTGTGGAGTTGAAATAAGTTAAAAAAATGAAATGCCTTTGTAACAGATGGGTTTTCGTCCGAAACCTTGATACTTCGAATGAGATGGTCCAGTTTGTACACGAAGTGCATCAAGTTTTTGCCGTAACCCTCTCAACTTTTTAGCAGAAGCTATGTGGGTGAAATGATGATACCATGCCAAGTTTCAACCTTTTCAGAGTTCATTTGTAGTGCTTTTCAATTTCAGGGTCATTTAGCTCAAAAAAATCATTAAATGCATAAAAAATAGCAAATGAAGTTAGAAAGGGTTGACTCTGGCTTGGTTAACCTTAGTTGTGACTCTGGCTGAGACGGTGCTAGCAGATGTGTAGTCGACGGTATGATTGGATGGACACCAACCCGGACTAAAGGGGTTCTGAAATTTTCAAACTCTACCCCCCCCCCCCCCCCCGTGGACCGTCTTTTTTAGTTTTGTAGAAAATAAACAAAAATGATAAAATCTTCAAAAAATAAAATCCTTTGAGATGTAGTTAGGTTTTAGTGTCTAGTTGGTATAGAAATTTTGAAATATGAATTTTGACCTTTTTTGCAAAAAAACGAAAAAAAATGTAAAACGGTCATAACTTTTGCATACGATGTCGAAAAAAAAAGTTTAATATATAAAAAAAAACTAGAAAAATTGGGACTCGATTTCACCAGGGTTTACCCGGTGAAGTTTTCTCAGATTCTCAAAATTCCAAAAGGAAAAAAAGTTATTTCAAATCAAAAAAATAATTTTAAAAAAATAAATGATGTCATATTTGGATTCCTCACATTTTTCTGATAATAATGGATATATTATTTGTCGAATTTCGATTTACAGATTTAAAGATATTAATTATGTCATATTAAATGAATAAATGGCAAAAAAAATTAATAAAATAATATTATTACTTATTTTATTTTCATTGAAATTCAATATTATTAGTACTTATTTTGTTTATTTTAATAATTGTTTAGAATTCAAAAAATTAAATCATGTGACATCAAGACCTAAGGGTTAACAGGATTGATAGCTTAAGAATGTCAGGAAAACAACAAGTGCAGTCTTGGAAACTAGGGGAGATAGAACCTGAAAGTTAAGCGTGCTGGGGCTGGAGTAGTGAGAGGATGGGTGACCGGCCGGGAAGTTAGACGATTTGGAATGAGTGCTGATTAGAGACTAGAGATTAAATTCTGAAGCAGTGAGGAGGGGTGATTAGAGATTAAATTGTGAAAATCAGAAAAAAATTAAAAACAAATCAAAAAATTTGAAAAAAAAATTTGAATTTTTTTTCCTTTAGTCCCGGTTGGTGTTACCAACCGGGACTAAAGGTGGCCTTTAGTCCCGGTTGGTAACACCAACCGGGACTAAAGGTCCTACAGCCCACGCAGAGAGAGCGGCCACGTGGAGGGCCTTTGGTCCCGGTTCGTAAGCCAACCGGGACTAAAGGCCCTCTGGAACCGGGACTAAAGGGGGTTTTTTCTACTAGTGTCATGTACTCCTATATATATGCCCATGAGGCTCAAGCAATATAACAACTATTCTACCAATCCTCTATTCCCTTCTACATGGTATCAGCCTAACCGATCCAAACCCTAGCCGCCCCCCGCCGCTTTTGCCTCTAGCGCCGCCTCCGGGGCGGTCGGCCTCCATGACCGACGTCAGGGGCCGTGCTACCCGTACCTAGGGTTCGTCCGCCGGTCGTGTCGACCGGCTGCCCTAGAGTCTTTTTTCCCGATCTCTTTATCCGGGTTTTCTCCCTCGCCGGTTGTCTTGACCAGCGTTTCCTTTTGGTTTTTCCGATCTATGATCGATTTGCGCCGCCCGTCGTCGCTGTCGATTCCCATGCCTCTACTCCGACACCGGCGCGACAACTCGTCCGCCTCTGACCCAGCGACCTCGCGCGGCGCGGCAGCCCGTCATGGCCGTCGCCCGCGCGTCTGCCCACTCGTCGCTCTGTGCCGGCTGTCGTCGCCCTCATCCGATTGGGATCCTGCATCAACCACCCCTCCACCCTGCTCGGTTGCATCTGTCCGCCGGCCCTGGTGCCGCCACACACGTGATGCGTTGATCGTCTGCGTTGTGATGCGCAGCTTGCGCCCCTCTCGGGCGTGAGCCGCGTGCACGCATCGTCTATTCGTGCGTTCGTTCGTGCGTGCCTTGGTGGCTCGGCCACCTCATCACCGACCGGCGACCTGTCCTCGCGAGCGCTCAGATTGATCACTTGAACGCCGCCCCGCTCCATCTGCGCCGCGTGACCGACCTACCTAGTTGCTTGCGCGGGCCCCCGCAGGTCCCGAGAAGATCGTCCCCGAGTTCCACGCGGCCCTCCGCCGATCGAGCAAAGGGCCGCCGCTGTGTCGCCTCTTCGGGCCGCAGCGCCGCCGCCCCGTGGTTCTCCCCGCGGCTGCACCGACTCGCGCACCGCCGCTGCGTCGCCCCTTCGGGTCGTAGCGCCGCAGCACGTGGGCCCCCCCCGCCGCCTCAAGGCCGTCCCTGTGGCTGCACCGACTCGCGCGGCGCCGCCGCGTCGCCCCTCCGGGCCGTAGCGCCGCGGCACGGGATCAACACCGTCGTCCTGGGGTCTCACCGCCGTTGCCCCGACCCGCGCGTCGTCACTGCGTCGCCCCTTCGGGCCGTAGCGCCGCGGCACCCGGTCCACTCCGTCGTCCCTGCGCGTCGACTTCCACGTGGTATGCACCGCGCCGCCTTCCTTGGCGCGGGAACGCCATCGTCCGCACCGGTCTTCGTCACGCTGTTGGGTTCTCCTCGCCTACTTCGACCATCGCCTCCATGCTTCTAACCTAGCCGTCGCCTCCTCCTCAGGCCGCCGCCGCTCTACTTACTCGGCGCCGCTGCCGCTCGCTCACTCGAGCCGCGCTGCCCGTTCACCCCCTTTGTCTTCGTCCAGCACCAGCTCATCGCTAGCGTCGCCGTCATCTACCCTGACCACTTCATCTACTCCGACCACCGCAGGCGACATCGGCCCCATGCCGATTTACGTCGCGACCATCGTCGAGTCCTTCTCTGCTAGCCTCCTTGAAATGGCCTACCAGTTTGTGCAGGTCCCCGTCTACGCATGCCCGATGCTGGCAACACCGACGCGTGCCTTCTTCCCTGATGTGTTCCCAGGCATGGCAAGCCTGGAGCGGCACATCGTCAACATCGACTTCGTCCGTCTACGCATGCTCGGTGCTGGCAACACCGATGCGTGCCTTTGTCCACGACGTGTCCCCGGGCTTGGCAACCCGGCACGATGCATCGTCAACAACGTCTTCTTCCCGGCGCACCACTACTTCGTCACCACTGCGTCCATGACTAACTTGGCGCCTCCTTGCGCCCGCGGCTCCACGGCGACTACCTCGACACCGGCACCCCGACTCAACATCGACCACGACGTTCTTCGCACGACTACTTCGACCACGGCTACACCACCCTACGCTCTCAGCTACCTCGACATCGACACAAAGGGCTACCAACTTTCGCGATGCATCGTCTGTTTCGACTGGGGGGGGGGGGGGGATGTCCGATCGACTTACCTTCATATTCTTTTCCAGTCTCACCATCTGCGTCGCTACCGTTGTGACTGCGAGGGGGTGTTTAGTAATATGATTACTAGGAAACATAGGATATATTAGGAATTATTTCAGGTTGTCTTGTACTCCAAGTTGATCATGTACTCATATATATATGCCCATGAGGCTCAAGCAATACAACAACTATTCCAACAATCCCTCTATTCCCTTCTACAAGACTTGATGGGGTTCTTGACAAGTGTTAGATTTCTTTTTCAGTAAAACACTCAAAGTTGTGAATTTCTTGTGGTTAGTCATACTCAAAGGAATTAGTGATCATCTTACGTGACTGTTTTTATAGAAATATCTGTGAGGCCAAATGAAAACCATTGCTTACTGTTTTAGTGCCCAGTAATATGGACCGAAGACAAACGGAATAATAATTTAAACGACATCATCAAATTTTGTCTCTAGATTAATCAAGTGATCAACTGATGCATTATAGTACTCCCACTTTACTTAGTTACAAGGGGGAATCACACTCGCACTAACAATAAAACTGACAGACTAACTGAATCTGCATACGCCTACACTACACATACATATGACACTTGCATGCTCAGGCTAAATAATCAAGCCTGAATTCTTCACTCGTTAGACGGGATCGATCCTGCTCTGTTCACTGCTCTGCTCCGAGATGGATGGATCCCTGGCTTCACTTGAGCACGTCCTGGGGATCGATGAAAGGATCGTTGAACTCCACCGTCCGAACCATCTGCTCCAGCTCCCGGCGGGCCTCGGCCCTGCGCCGCTCGATCTCACGCCGGTGGATGGCCTCGGCTTGAGCCTCAGCATCGGCATCGGCAGCAGCAGGACGAGCCTTGGCGAGACCGGTCTTCTGGAGGAGCTCGCCCACGCCGCAGGCCGGGGGCTTCGGCGGCGAGGCGCTGGTCTGGTTCTTGGTCACGCGGGAGGCTTGGATGCCGTGGCGCAGCGAGAGGCTCGGGTGATCCCCGTCGCTGGCGGGACTGGGACGCGGGCTCTTCTTGGTCCTGGCATCGGGCTCGACCTCGCCGTATTCACCGGGCGCGCGCTTTGCCGGCGGATCCCCGCAGCCGAACGACCCTGGCCGCTTAGGTTTCTTGGCCGCGGCGGCGGCGGGGTTGGCGACGCAGGCGGGGTTGATGCGGATGGTGGAGGACACGCAGGCTCGGGGGAGGGCGGCGGCGGGTCTGCGCGAGGCCAGGCTGCGGGGAAAGACGGTGGCGCCCATGGCCGGAGCAGAGAGAGGCGTGCGAGCCGAGATCACGGGAACCGATCCATCGGGCGACCGGGAGGAGCAAGAAGCAGGAAGCGCGGGGAACGAGAGCAGCGGCAAAATTTAGAGCGGCAAAGTTTGCGTTACCGCTGTAGAGTCCCAGAATGGGGAGCGGATAGGCGCCACTCGACTGAAGTTTCCAAAGCGTTGGTCGATTTCTCCCCCTTACTATCTCCACCGTTGGACCAAAATCCAACGAACAGGTGCTTCATCTTCACCTCGAACTTTACCACTGTTTCTCTTATTTTCTCGTCACCGCCGGTCCAGCCTAGGCATAACCGCCTGCCTCCGCCACTTGTGGCCGCCGCCACGCCGTCCTCCCGTCGTCATCCCACCACCGTCAGGCTTATCGCCACCCCCGGTCATCCCTCTAAACCGGCGAACATATGAAATTTTCCCATGAATCTGCACCCCCGCACCCCTAAGATAGGCACTCAGGCTATTGCTTCCCCCGTCTGCACGGCTACACCCCTAAGATAGACAAGATGAAACATGCCGCTGATAGCCTCGGTGCTCCATGTGCCTTTTGCTTTCTTCCCGATAGGAATTGACTGACCCAAATTTCATTTTTCAAGCGACTAACATTCAGCTAAACTGCCCAGAATAAGTGAAAAGTGTAGTGTTTAACTATATGTACGTCTTTTAGGGCCAGAAGAGAAATGACCACAGTGGTACCTTATTATTCTGGAAGTTGTGTATTTGCACTTCATGTGCAATTTTAGTATTCTTACAATTATGAAACTCCCTAGAAATAGAGGCTTAGGAGCAGTGGCGGAGCTTAAGATGAAATCATGGGGCCGTGGCTGAAGGGTGGGGGTGGGGGTGGGGGGGGGGGGGGGGGGTGGGGGCAAAATAATCGCTTTAGGGTGATTTTAGTGGAAAATTAGACCTAATATTAAGGCATATGTACATGTTTTTCTATGAGGGGGGGGGGGGGGGGGGGGGGGGGGGATTGGCCCAGATTGGCCCCAAGAAGCAAGAAGCTCCGCCACTGCTTAGGAGAGCTCCAATGTTTTTTTCCTTGAAGTGGACAACGGCGGTACACTACTAGAATCTGCAAATAACCCTAGGGCCTGATACCTTAAGCAAAAGGTCTAAAACACTAAAGAAAGCATTTCCCCTAGTGTATACTCTACGGAAACCGCCCTAGGGGACCAGTGGTCGGGGAATCCCGATTTTCCTTGGGTTCCCAAAGTACACCTGTCGAGGGAGTAAGTCTGATAATAGTACTGGGGGTACGAATGAGTGGGGGCGGAGCCTAGCTACGACGCAGGTGTAACACTCGGATGTACGAGTTCGGGCCCCACTCAGAAGTAGTAAAGACCCTACGTCTCGAGTCCTGAGGCTTAGTGTGTGCTTATGGGGGTGTCTGATTAGATAGATTTTGGAACCCTTGTCCAGGAGCTCGGGGGCGACTTATATAGAATGCGCCAGGACCTGCCGAGCGCCATTACAAGGCATTAAATGCAAGTAATTACAAGCATTACCAAGAACTGGCATCTTAACTAAGACGTTACTGGTAACGCTAGCCTTCACAACACTTCATGTGAGTTATCAAGCCTCGCGAACGTTACGACTCCTATGTCAGCTACTCTCCTTCTCGTCCGAGTGTTGGATCATGGCCGACTGACGAAGTGACGTCCGAGTGACCATCCAGATCCGAGTGGATCCTGAAGATATGTCTGAATGCAACGGTAGTCCAGGGACTTTAATGCTAATGTGGGCCCCCAAGTGGGCCCTAGATGTCAAGTCTATAACCGCACCCGGGGTAGGTGACCTCATCAGTAGCCGAAGTAAAAGTTGAGGTTTGGCAGAGGAGTGGACGATGCGCGGGAATGTCGTCGGCGCCTCGGAGGCATCAGGAAAACAACCCAGGTTGCCTCTCGCTCGGCCTATGACCGTGATACTCGTGATCTGCGTTGGGTTTTCCGTGAAGAGGAACGGGTAATCGCAGCACAAAGTGGGTAAGTATTTCCCTCAGTTATGAAACCAAGGTTTATCGAACCAATAGGAATACCAATCATCAACCGTCTTCAACGTCTGCACACAAAAGAACAAACAACTTGCACCCAACGTCGGCAAGAGGGTTGTCAATCCCCTTGATCTCGTTATTTGCAAGCAAGTGAGTTGTGTAGATAATTGTAGATAATAGTAAAGTGCAAAATAAAATAAAAGGTAATAAATAACAGCAAGGTAATGATAGCGTTCGTGAATTTATAAGTGAATAGATCCGGGGGTCGTAGAGTTCTCTAGTGGCATCTCTCATAAGCAAAGCATACGATGGGTAAACAAATTACTGTTGGGCAATTGATAGAAAAGCGAATAATTATGCGATGTTAACGACAATGATCATGTGTATATAGGCATCACGTCCATAAGCAAATAGGCCGAATCCTGCCTGCACCTACTACTATTACTCCACTTCAAGAGCGCTTCTATGCTTGCCTCTCTACGTATTAAGTTCATGACAAACGGAGTAATGCTTGGAGAACGATGACATGATGTAGACAAAGTAAACTCAACTAATATGAATAAAACCCATCGTTTTATCCTTAGTAGCAACAACACAAATACACAACTTGTCCCCTTCTGTCACTAGGATATAGAAACTCGTCAGGTTAAACCTACTACAACGCACCACTCCCACCGAAGAAATATCAATCTAGTTGGCCAAACTATCTCAATAGACCGGAGAGCATTACGAAGCTATGATGATCATGCAAATAATAATCATAGTAATCAGGTTTGACTCAAATACTTTTCATGAATAATCTGAACATAAACTCACAATTCATCGGATCCCAACAAACACACCATACAAAGGGATTACATCGGATAGATCAAGGCAAAGATGCGATGAACATTGTATTGAAGATCGAGAGAGAGAGAGAGAGAGAGAGAGAGAGAGAGAGAGAGAGAGAGATTGACATCTAGGTACTACCTACGGAGCCGTAGGTCTGCGGTGAACTACTCACACATCATGGTGAGGGCAGCAAGGTTGATGAAGAGGCCCTCCGTGATCGATCTCCCCTCCGGCAGGGTGCCGAAACGGAGGTGTAGATGGCCTCCCATCGGAACAGAGACTTGCGGCGGCAGAAAAAGTGTTTCGGGAGCGTTTCTGGTGTTTTTAGGGTAGATGTTAATTTATAGGCCAGAGAACGACGTCGGGGGACGCTCCAGGGGGCCACCACATATCTGGCCGCTCCCCCCAGGGCCGCGGCTGGATATGTGGTGGACCCCTGGTGCATCTCCTGGCCCTCCTCCGAAGCTTCTAGGTCTTGTATTGGTCCAAAAAATCACCAAAAAGTTTCGTGGCAATTGGACTCCGTTTGGTATTGTAACTCTGAAAAGGCAAAAACACGCAGAAAACATGAACTGGCACTGGGCACTGGGTCAATAGGTTAGTGCTAAAAAATATTATAAATTGGTAAATAAATACCCAAAAAATATCCTAGAATGATAATATGTTAGCATGGAACAATAAAAAATTATAGATACGTTGGAGACGTATCAACATCCCCAAGCTTAATTCATGCTCGTCCTCGAGTAGGTAAACGATAAAAACATTTTTTTTGATTTGACATGCTACCCATTATGTAATCTTTGGTATGTATGCTCATTGAGAAATGATGAATTAAGAAACATCAACATAGTAATATTTATAAGTATAAGAAACAAAATCATTATTTTTTCAAAGTATACGATCCTAAAAGAATGTTTTACCCCTATTCATCTTATTATATTAGCAAGGCATGACTCCGTCTTCACGACATAGATACAAATGTTAAGCACCACGGTGTCCAAGTCAGGCAATTGGATCGTACTTTTTCAACATGCATCAACTTTTTATTCTTCACACAATACATGAGCATGAACCATTGGATATAGCATATAGATGGAATAGAATATGGTGGTAGGTATCAAAGGGGTAAAAGTGGAGAAGATAGTCTCGCATCAACTAGGCGTACCAATGAGCTATGGAGATTCTCATCGATAGATATCAATGCGAGGAGTAGGGATTGCCATGCAAATGATGCACTAGAGCTATAAGTGTATGAAGGCTCAACTGAAGCTAAGTAGGGTGTGCATCAAACTTGCTTGCTCATGAAGACCTCGGGCATTTGAGGAAGCCCGTTATAGGAATATACAAGCCAAGTTTTTTTTGAGGTAATGGGCAGCCCCTTTCATTTATTCATGAGCTTGTTCATTACAGATAATGGTCCTGATTACATCAGGAACCTCATTACACCAGCATGACCTAACATCATACTCTGTTGATTTGGCTAGAGTATGAGCTGACTCATTACAAGCACGATTAACATGGATAAAATTACATGATACAAACTTTGTGGCCCACTTCTTGATGTCATAGACTATGGCTCCTGTAGGGGTTCTGTCGAAGTCTGAATCCTTGATCTTGTTATTCAGTAACAAGCAGCTCGATGCCACTATGATCCTCTCCATATTTGTGTCTTCTGCAAGGAATAAGGCTTGACGAAGTGCCACGACTTCTGCAATTTCTAGGATTTGAATTCGATCAAAGTGTCCTCTGCTTGCCGCATGCACCCTCCCCTGGTGATCACGTATCACCACACCAAAGCCAGCTCGTTTAGACTGAGAGAACATCGCTGCATCTGCGTTGACAAGCATCGACCCTTCCAGCGGCGGAGACCAGTTTTGATTTGACTTCAGAGCCTCACGTCTGATGGAGATGGTCGAACAGAAAATGTGCAGGTTGATGAACTCTATATATGCTTTGATCTTTCCCACAACACAAAGAGGATGAACTAAGGCCTCACCATTACGGTAGGCATTCCTATTCTCCCAAATATGCCAAATAGCTACAGCCATAAGCATTGCATGAAAATCTGTAGCATTTGTTATCCATTCTAGCATCCATTGCCGGATATGGGTAAAGCTCTTCAAATTTAGACAAATTCCGTAAACTTTTTTAAGTTCTTTCCAGATTTCTTTAACATAATGACAATACAAAAAACAATGTTCAACAGTTTCCTCCCTATTGCAAAAGTAACAATCATACCTTGTTGGTATTGATCTGATTTGAAGTTGGTATCCTGTAGGGAGACAATCATGGGCCAACCTCCATAAGACTACTTTCATTTTATTAGGACATTGGATTGCCCATAGTTTCTTCCACGTTTTCTCCAAGGATTTTTGTTCTGATGTAGCCCCTTTACCATCTGCACTTTGATCTCTCTAGAACTTCAGTGTTCTTGCTAGATTGTAGGTTGATTTAACTGTATAGACGCCCCTTTTTGTATGGGACCACGAGGCAAAGTCCATACAACCTTCACTGCTTAATGGAATGCTAAGGATTTTTCTGCTATATCCTCTGAGAATTTATTTTTGATGAGCACTTCATTCCATTGTGGTTCTCCCTCAGTTATCAGGGTACACACTAGTTGGTCATTATTTTTTGGATGAGGAGTTCGAGGAATCAAATCAGGGATCCAACTATCTTCATATATGTGGATTTGTTTGCCATCTCCTACCCTCCACATTAGGCCCTTTTGTAGCAGTTTCTTCCCATACATCAGACTGCACCATGTATAAGATGATGACCTTGGGCATTTAGCAGTCCAAAAATTTCCATCGGGGTAGTATCTCCCTCTTAACACCCTGGCACATAAAGAATTAGGCTCCGTCAGTAGTCGCCAACATTGTTTCCCCAACATGGCTTGGTTGAATATTTCCATGTCTCTGAATCCCATGCCTCCTACGAACTTTGGTGCAGATAACCACTTCCATGATTAGTTTATTATATGAATAGGTAATTCCCACTAGCATATGGAAGTGTCAACATAGGAGACTCTCTATATGAAGAACATGGTGCCACTCTAAGGCACAAGTGTGGTAAAGGATAGTAGCAAAGTCCCTTCCCCCATTTTCTCTTCTTTTTATATGGTGGGCTCATTTGGCCTCCCCCATTTTTATTTCATTTTTCATCCGAAGTCTCATCCCGACTTGTGGGGGAATCATAGTCTCCATCATCCTTTCCTCACTGGGACAATGCTCTAATAATGATGATCATCACACTTTTATTTACTTAAAACTCAACATGAAGAACTGATAGGAAGATATGACTTTGTATGAATGCCTCTGGCAGTGTACTAGGATGTGCAATGATCTAGCGTGACAAGTATCAAAAATATGAAGAACGGTGGCTTTGCCACAAATACTATGTCAGCTCTATACGATCATGCAAAGCATTATGATGATGAACAAACTAGTCATATGAAGTGATGATGGAATTTGCATGGCAATATATCTCGGAATGGCTATGGAAATGCCATAATAGGTAGGTATGGTGGTTGTTTTGAGGAAGATATAATGAGGCTTATGTGCAACAGAGTGTATCATGTCACGGGGTTTGGATGCACCGACGAATATTTGCACCGATCCTCGAGGTGAGAATGGGCTATGCACGGTACCGAAGAGGCTAGCAAATATGAGAAGGTGAATATGCGTATGTCCATGGTGTCACATTAGTCATAAAGAACTCACATACTTATTGCAAAGTTTTATTAGTTTTATCACAAATCAAAGTACTCCTCGCATGCCCTGAGGGAGGAGGTTGGTAGGAGTTAACCATCGCGCGCCCCCGACTCAAAACAACACTAGGATTTCAACGAGGAATATAAATGCTCACACATCATCACCATGCGTCTTTAATTTTTAGATGAATAACAAGTTAACACCTCTTAATCTCGACACTTCTACGAATCAACAACTTTGGACTCACACCTTTTTCATATTACTACATCAATGTCATTAATCCACAACTTCTCTACATGTGCTACACGATGGTTTTGATTATCATTCATTGAATACCTAATATTCTTGGACTAGTCTTATGACCCATGCAAATTACCTTCACTATTACTCAGCTCTCAAACAAACATAAGTGATGTACGATAGCATATTATTTCTATAAAATCTATATGCCACCATGCTCTAAAAGATATACGTGAAGTACTAGAGCAACTGCCTAGCTCAAAGATATAAGTGAAGCACAAAGAGTATTCTAGAAAATTATCATGAAGGTGTGTCTCTCTCAAATAGGTGTGTCCAGCAAATGATGGTTGTGACAAACTGAAAGTAAAAGCAAACAAAAGCAAATGACGCTCCAAGCAAAACACATATCATGTGATGAATAAAAATATAGCTCCAAATGACATACCGATGGATTGAGACGAAAGAGGGGATGCCTTCCGGGGCATCCCCAAGCTTAGACGCTTGAGTCTCCTTAGAATTATACTTGGGGTACCTTGGGCATCCCCAAGCTTGGGATCTTGCTATGCCTTATTCCGTAGTCCATCGTGATCACACCCAAAACTTGAAAACTTCAATCACACAAAACTCAACAAAACTTCGTGAGATCCGTTAGTATAAGAAACATATTGCATACTTGAGGTACTGTGATAAATTGATTCAAATTCATTTTTTCATAATAGGTACTGTATTCTAACTTCCCCATGGCTTACACCCCCCCTGATATAGTCCATGGCATAATCAAAACAAGCAAACTATACAAGCAAAAACAGAATCTGTTTAAAATAGAACAGTCTGTAGCAATCTCTAAAGAGCCCATACTTATATAACTCTAAAAATTCTGAAAAATTAGTAAAACGTAAATAATTTGTATAGAAATACTGTGTTAAAATTTCAGATCATTGTCACGCTCCAGTAAAAATTAAAATTCCTGCACTGGAGTCAAAGTTTCTGTTTCAGATTTAGCATCGTTGCTACTCATCTTGTGAGTCATCCCAAAGGCTTTACTTGGCACAAACACTAATTAAAACATAAAAACACAATAATTATAGAGGCAACATTCATGTTATCACACAAAAACAGAAAGTAAAAACAAAAATAAAGATACATATTGGGTTGCCTCCCAACAAGCGCTATTGTTTTATGCCCCTAGTTAGGCATAATGCATAGTTTCAAGTGTTGTCATCTTTGACACTCAACCCGTAGGTAGCTCTCATGATTGATTCATAAGGTGGTTTAATTATCTTCCTAGGGAATTTTTCCATCCCTTTCTTTAATGGGAATTGGAATCTTATGTTTCCCTCTTTCATATCGGTAATTGCACCTATAGTTCGTAAAAATGGCCTTCCAAGTATTATGGGACAAGAAGGATTGCAATCAATGTCAAGCACAATGAAATCTATAGGCACATAATTTTTGTTTGCAATAATAAGCACATCATTAATTCTACCTAAAGGTTTCTTGATGGTAGAATCCGCAAGATGCAAGTTTAGGGAACACTCTTCAATATTAATGAGACCAAGCACATCACATAAAGTTTTTGGTATAGTTGAAACACTAGCACCAAGGTCACACAAAGCATTGCATTCATATTTATTTATCTTTATTTTGATAGTAGGTTCCCACTCATCATGTAATTTTCTAGGAATAGAAATTTCAAGCTCAAGTTTCTCATCATAAGTTTTTATCATAGCTTCTACTATATGTTCGGTAAAAGCTTTGTTTTGTTCATAAGCATTGGGTGAGCTAATAATGGATTGCAGTAAGAAAATACATTCTCCTAAAGAGCATTTATAATAATTAAAGTCCTTGTAATCCAAGATAGTGGGCACATCACTAGTTAGAGTTTTGACCTCTCCAAACCCACTTTTTCAGTTTTAGCATTAGAATCCTCACCCTCCAAGCAAATGGGACGATCCTTAACTAAAGTTGACTCATCTACAGTTCCTTTATCATTTATATTCAGAGATGTAAACAAAGATTCAATAGGAGAAACACCAATCATTTTAAGATCTTCATCATGATTTCGGTAAAAAACGGGTGGAAGAGCCTTTTCTAAGAATTCTCGCTTAGCTCTCAACTTAGCGGTCCTCTCCTTACTTTCATTAATAGATAATTGTATAGATTTAATAGTCTCATTAAAATCATGCTTGGGTGGAAAAGACTCATTTTTAAGAGTTTCAACATCAAGAGCAATTCTATCCATGTTTTTAGCCAAAGTATCAATCATATGCAACTTTTCTTCTACCGTAGTATTGAAAACCTTTTGAGAATTAATAAATTCTTTAATTGTGTTCTCAGGATCAGAAGGTATCCTATTAGACTTTGTAGAAGCATTGCCATATGAATTACCATAAGAATTTCCATAGTTGTTAGAGGAATTACCGGGATACTGTCTAGCATTGAAATTTCCTCTATAAGCATTGTTGTTAAAATTATTTCGCGAGATGAAGTTCACATCAATAGCATCATTATTTTGCTCAATCAAAGTAGACAAAGGTATATCATTGGGATCAACATTAGCATTTTTATTAGCAACCATATTCATAAGAGCATCCACTTTTTCACTCAAAGTAGCGATTTCTTCGACATAATTTACCTTCTTACCAGTTGGAGCTCTTTCAGTATGCCATTGAGAATAATTTGTCACAATGTTGTCCAGAAGTTTCGTGGCCTCTCCTAAGGTCACAACGATGAAGGTACCACCTGCGGCAGAATCTAGAAGATTTCTAGATACAAAGTTTAGTGCAACATAGAAATTTTGGATGATCATCCACAAGTTTAAGCCATGAGTTGGACAATTTCTTATCATTAATTTCATTCTCTCCCAAGCTTGAGCAATGTGTTCTTGATCTTGCTGTTTAAAATTCATTATTTGATTTCTAAGGGAGATAATCTTAGCAGGAGAAAAAAATGCTTGGCAATAAAAGCATCTTTACACTTATCCCACGTTCCAATACTATTACGAGGTAAAGATGAAAACCAAGCTTTAGCTTTGTCTCTTAGTGAAAAAGGAAATAATTTTAATTTCACAATATAATTATCCATATCCTTTTTATTTTGCATATCACATAATTAAACAAAGGTATTAAGATGTGATGCGGGATCCTCATTAGGACTTCCCGAAAATTGATCTTTCATGTCAAGATTGAGCAATGCAGCAATAATATCAAATGCCTCCGCACTAGTGGCGGGTGGTATAGGAGTACTAATAAAATCATTATTATTAGTATTTGAGAAATCACACAACTTAGTAGTATCTTGAGACATGGTGACCACACAAGCAAAACAAGCAAGACAAGTAAACTAGCAAGTAAAGCAAACTAGAAACTAGCAAAGGTAAATATTTTTGTATTTTTGTTTTTTATGAGACAAACTAAATATAACAACAAATAAAAAGAAGAACAAGTGAATGCAATTTTGTGCGAAGTTACTTGATAGTTGGTTATGGTATTCCCCGGCAACGGCGCCATAAATCCTTCCTGGTACTCGTGATCTGCGTTGGGTTTTCCGTGAAGAGGAACGGGTAATCGCAACACAAAGTGGGTAAGTATTTCCCTCAGTTATGAAACCAAGGTTTATAGAACCAATAGGAATACCAATCCTCAACTGTCTTTAGCGGCTGCACACAAAAGAACAAGCAACTTGCACCCAACGCCGGCAAGAGGGTTGTCAATCCCCTTGATCTCGTTATTTGCAAGCAAGTGAGTTGTGTAGATAATTGTAGATAATAGTAAAGTGCAAAATAAAATAAAAGTTAATAAATAAGATCAAGGTAATGATAGCATTCGTGAATTTATAAGTGAATAGACCCGGGGGCCGTAGAGTTCTCTAGTGGCATCTCTCATAAGCAAAGCATACAGTGGGTAAACAAATTACTGTTGAGCAATTGATAGAAAAGCGAATAATTATGCGATGTTCACGGCAATGATCATGTGTATATAGGCATCACGTCCATAAGCAAATAGGCCAACTCCTGCGTGCACCTACTACTATTACTCCACTTCAAGAGCGCTTCTATGCTTGCCTCTCTACGTATTAAGTTCATGACAAACGGAGTAATGCTTGGAGAATGATGACATGATGTAGACAAAGTAAACTCGACTAATATGAATAAACCCCATTGTTTTATCCTTAGTAGCAACAACACAAAGACACAACTTGTCTCCTTCTGTCACTAGGATATAGAAACTCGCCAGGTTGAACCTACTACAACGCACCACTCCCACCGAAGAAGTATCAATCTAGTTGGCCAAACAATCTCAATAGATCGGAGAGCATTACGAAGCTATGATGATCATGCAAACAAGAATCATAGTAATCAGGTTTGACTCAAATACTTTTCATGAATAATCTGAACATAAACTCACAATTCATCGGATCCCAACAAACACACCATACAAAGGGATTACATCGGATAGATCAAGGCAAAGATGCGATGAACATTGTATTGAAGATCGAGAGAGAGAGAGAGAGAGAGAGATTGCCATCTAGGTACTGCCTACGGATCCGTAGATCTGTGGTGAACTATTCACACATCATGGTGAGGGCAACAAGGTTGATGAAGAGGCCCTCCGTGATCGATCTCCCCTCCGGCAGGGTGCCAGAACGGAGGTGTAGATGGCCTCCCGTCGGAACAGAAACTTGTGGCGGTGGAGAAAGTGTTTCGGGAGCACTTCTGGTGTTTTTAGGGTAGATGTGAATTTATAGGCCAGAGAATGACGTCGGGGGACGCTCCAGGGGGCCACCACATATCTGGCCATGCCCCCAAGGGCGCGGCTAGATATGTGGTGGGCCCCTGGTGCATCTCCTGGCCCTCCTCCGAAACTTCTAGGTCTTGTATTGGTCCAAAAAAAATCACCAAAAAGTGTCGTGGCAATTGGACTCCGTTTGGTATCGTAACTCTGAAAAGGCAAAAACATGCAGAAAACAGGAACTGGTACTGGGCATTGGGTCAATAGGTTAGTGCTCAAAAATATTATAAATTGGTAAATAAATACCCAAAAAGTATCCTAGAATGATAATATGTCAGCATGGAACAATCAAAAATTATAGATACGTTGGAGACGTATCAGACCGCAACGGATTCAGGTTGTGTATTTTCCGAATGACTGGGATAGCTTGACTATGCAAGCCACTCGGTTGGCATCGGATCACCTCTCGAGAGAAATGATTTGACGGCTCGAGTGCGTGGCCATCAAAGTTTTCCGAATGATGATGATGCGAGAAAGAGGCTGACCTCTCAAGTTTCCTCGAGGAATTCTCGCAGCGATCAGAAAATTGCCCGAGTGCTCGACGAATTTGCCTCGCGCTTTCGGAGTGTCAAAGCATGTCAGAAAGCATAAATGGGCACAGAGCCTATTCGGATCGCGTTGCGGTAAAAAATCCATCGATTTTGAAATCGTGGGAGTCATGCGCGCGCAAGGACGGTTGCACTGTGTTAGTGGGGAAAGTGGATGTGGCGCCTCGATAACTGCGCCGCGATTAACGCCACGCGTCCTCGAAATGCTGCACCGAAGACCCCGCTGATCTCGCACTGCCCGTAGATATCGTGCCGCCCGTGGATCAATGGCCAAGATCGTGTTGTGCCGGAGTTTAAAAATTTACTGAGAGAGAGGAGAGAGAGGCAGTTCCCACTTCCCCCTCCTCAATCTCTGCGTCGCCCCGCCGAGAACTTCTTCCGACCTGACCACCTCCAACCCGCCCCCAATCTGCTGGAGATGACGAAGGGGGCAACCGCGAAGGCCGAGAGGGCGAAGAATATGTCGCGCGGGTCTTCATCAAGCGCCGGCGTGCCGGCAGGTTTCATCCAGGGCGACTGGCTGCAGCCCCGGACCACCGTCGGCTGGCTGAAAGAACCGGAGAGCCAAGGGCTCTTGGTCGCGGGGAGCTGGCGAGCGCCGAAGGCGGGCAAGATCGAGCCCGCGCCGCGAGGGGACGAGCGGGTGTTCCTCACGACCCACATCGAGAGAGGTTTCTCTTTGCCCCCGCACCCATTCTTCCGTTCTTTCCTCGATTTCTACAGTGCTCAACTTCATCATCTTCCCCCCAATGTCGTTTCTTACTTGGCGGCTTTCATCTCCCTTTGCGAGAACTTCCTCGGTTGCAATCCGCAATAGGGATTGTTCAAACATCTTTTTACATGCCGAGTGATGACTGCCAAGAAGTCTGCTTAGGCTGGGGGGAAAACGAACGTTGCTCGGTTGTGCGGGGGTCTAGGCATCCAACTGAGGGGGAAGGGTAGTTTCCCACAAATGAACTTTCCACACTCGGTCAAGGGTTGGAAAGATTATTGGTTTTACTGCCAAGACATTCCAGTCGGCGAGGGTCAGTCGGGTCTCCTGCCGTATTCGCCTGAGCGTATTCGGCGGCTTCCCAAGCTGATCGTGACCAAAGAGGAAAAGACATATGTGGAAATCCTTGTGATCGCGTTGGTGGACCTGGTGAGGCAAGGCATCGATGGCTTGGATCTTCTGGAGGTCTTCTTTCAAAGGATAATTCAGCCGCTACAGGCCAGGGCCCACCCCATGTGGCGGTACTTGGGGCCGAGTGATCCCACGCGCACGCACCCGGAGGAACTCAACGCTGAAGCCGTGGAGAACAAGCTCAAAGCGATCACTCCGGCTCGCGACAACCCCAGGAGGACGAGGCTGGTGCCTCCATTCTCAACCGAGAATCCACCGAATGAGGTAAACTCCGTTTGTTGTTGTTGTTGTTGTTGTCCGAATGATTGTAATGTCTGCTGACTCAAATCTTGACTGACATAAATTTTCACTCGGCAAGCCTTCACGGGTATGGTGAGCTTGATACCTGCCGTCGACCATGCCCCTGCTGACGTGACGAGTGACACCGAGAACCAGGAGGACTCGGACGGTGAAGAGGAGTATGTGTAGGATGACGGGAGCGACGGGGAGGCAGAGGACTCGGACTCAGGGGACGAGGCGGAATCTTCTCCGTCGGAGGAGGTCCTGCCCGAGGCCCGCTCCAAGGCGCGTCAGGACCCTGGAGTCCGTGGAGGCAACACCAAGGGGCCGAGTGTCGCTAAGCCCTCCGTGCCTGCCCTTCCCACTCGGAGTTCGAAGTGCGGGCGAGGCGAGCTCGCACCGTCGCCCGAGAGGACGGCCAAGCAACTAAAAGTTGCTACCAACAAACCCCGGAAGGCTGTCCTGCCGAAAATTAAAGTGAACGTGCCGGTGGCCTCAGCGTAAGTATCTTTGCACCGATTGACATTTTAGCTATTTGACAGAGTGACGTGACATTCCGAATGGCTTCATTGCAGAGCTGACACTTCAAGCGCTTCACTGGAGAAGGACAAGGCTGATGTTGACGGCGCGTCTTCAAAAGGTAACCTTTGAACTCTCTCGGACATGATTTTTGAACTCTGCGTTTTTCCTTTGTGCTTTCTCCTGAATGATCTTCGAGTGTTTGCAAGGCCGCGCGACGTGATAGAAATTGACGGGGATGACAGGGTCGACCCACCGAACCTTTTTGCCGATGCGGACGTCTTGATGCGGGATGCTTCGCCTGCTAAGGCATCAGCACTGGTTCGGGTAACTTCTTCGGGGGCCGGGACTGCACTCGGATCCACCTTGTCGACTCCTCCCGTGGCTAACATCTTCACACTGCACCACGTCCTGGACGACCAGGTGGGTGATACGTCTCCAACATATCTATAATTTTTGATTGTTCCATGCTGTTATATTATCATTCTTGGATGTTTTATAATCATCCTATAGCAACTTTATATCATTTTTTGGGACTAACCTATTGACATAGTGCCCAGTGCCAGTTGCTGTTTTTTGCTTGTTTTTTACTTTGCAGAATATTAGTACCAAACGGAGTCCAATTGCCACAAAACTTTTTGAAGATTTTTTTGGACCAGAAGATAACTTGGGAGCGAAGGAAGCACCTGGGGGAGGCCCATGGGGCCCATGATACACCAGGGTGCGCCAAAGGCCCCTGGCGCGCCCTGATGTATCGTGGGGCCCACGGAGGTCTTTTCCACCGCCTCTCAGCTCTATAAATCCTCAGAAATTCCAGAAACCCTAGAGGAGGAGACGAAACACAATTCCAGCCGCCGCAAGTTCCAGAAGCACGAGATCCAAACTAACACCATCACGGAGGGGTTCATCCTCCTCATGGGCGCCTCTCCGATGATGCGTGAGTAGTCCACCATAGACCTACGGGTCCGTAGGCAGTAGCTAGATGGCTTCCCCTCTTTCTTTTGATTCTCAGTACAATGGTCTCTTGGAGATCTATTTGATGTAATGACTTTTTGCGGTGTGTTTGTTGGGATCCGATGAAGTTTTGAGTTCATGATCAGTTTCTATCCATGAATATTATTCGAGTCTTCTTTGATCTCTTATATGCATGATTATTTATAGCCTCGTATTTCTTCTTCGAATATTTGGTTTAGTTAGGCCAACTAGATCAATTTTTCTTGCCATGGGAAGAGGTGCTTTGTGATGCGTTCAATCTTGCGGTGTCCTCTCCCAGTGACAGAAGGGGCAACGAGGCACGCATGTATCGTTGCTATTAAGGATAACAAGGTGGGGTCTATTCCTACATGAATAGATCTTGTCTACATCATGTCATCGTTCTAATTGAATTACTCCGTTTCTCCATGAACTTAATACACTAGATGCATGCTGGATAGCGGTCGATGTGTGGAGTAATAGTAGTAGATGCAGAATTGTTTCGGTCTACTAATCTTGGACGTGATGCCTATATATTGATCAGTGCCTTGGATATCGTCATGATTATTTGATCTTCTATCAATTGCCCAATAGTAATTTGTTTACCCACCGTGTGCTATTTTCTTGAGAGAAGCCACTAGTGAAATCTATGCCCCCGGCTCTATTCTTTTAATATATTGCTTTCCGATCTATCTTTTTCCGCATTTGTTTTCAGATCTATTATTCCCCCGGCACTAGAAATCGTTCTTGCTACTTCTTGAGCTTGCGTTGGTTTTCCCTTGAAGAGGAAAGGGTGATGCAGCAAAGTAGATAAGTATTTCCCTCGGTTGTTGAGAACCAAGGTATCAATCCAGTAGGACTTACAAGCAAGTCCCCAATCTTTGCACCTACACAAACAATCAAACACTTGCACCCAACGCTATAAAGGGGTTGTCAATCCCTTCACGGTTACTTGCAAGGATGAGATCTGATAGAGATAGATATAGAAGATTACTAAAACGAAAAGTAAAACAAAAGTAAAAAGATTGCAGCAAAGTATTT
The DNA here is from genome assembly GCA_039707655.1 of Elymus sibiricus. Classification (NCBI taxonomy): domain Eukaryota; kingdom Viridiplantae; phylum Streptophyta; class Magnoliopsida; order Poales; family Poaceae; genus Elymus; species Elymus sibiricus. The sequence goes on along the minus strand of CM077667.1, from coordinate 423,804,429 downwards.
TTGGTATTTTTGGTTTATAGATCTGAAAATATAATACGGAAAATAGACCCGGGGGCCATAGGTTTCACTAGAGGCTTCTCTCTTGAAGGAAAATAATACGGTGGGTGAACAAATTACTGTCGAGCAATTGATAGAAAAGCGCATAGTTATGACGATATCCAAGGCAATGATTATGCATATAGGCATCACGTCCGTGTCAAGTAGACCGAAACAATTCTACATCTACTACTATTACTCCACACATCGACCGACTCCTGCCTGCATCTAGAGTATTAAGTTCATGAAGAACAGAGTAACGCATTAAGTAAGATGACATGATGTAGAGGGATAAACTCAAGCAATATGATGAAAACCCCATCTTTTTATCCTCGATGGCAACAATACAAATACGTGCCTCGCTACCCCTACTTTGTCACTGGGTGAGGACATCGCAAGATTGAACCCAAAACCAAGCACTTCTCCCATTGCAAGAATTACCAATCTAGTTGGCCAAACCAAACGAATAACTCGAAGAGACTTGCAAAGATATGAAATCATGCATATAAGAATTCAGAGAAGATTCAAATAATATTCATAGATAATCTGATCATAAACCCACAATTCATCGGATCTCGACAAACACACCGCAAAAGAGTATTACATCGGATAGATCTCCATGAAGATCACGAAGAACATGGTATTGAAGAACATAGAGAGAGAAGAAGCCATCTAGCTACTAGCTATGGACCCGAAGGTCTGAGGTGAACTACTCACGCATCATCGGAGGGGCAATGGAGTTGATGTAGATGCCCTCCGTGATCGAATCCCCCTCCGGCAGATTACCGGAAAAGGCTCCAAGATGGGATCTCACGGGAACAGAGGCTTCCGGCGGCGGAAAAGTATTTTTGTGGCTCTTTTTGGTATTGGGGCAATATTTGGGAATTTATAGGCCGAAGATTAGGGTTGGAGGACCTGCAGGGGGGCCACAAGCCAGGGGGGCGCCCCCCCCCCCTAGGGCGCGCCCTGCAGGCTTGTCGCCTCCCGGCAGGTCTCCTGCCTTCATCTCCAAGTCTGGCAGGTTTCTTCTGGTCCAAGAAAAATCATCGCAAAGATTTTATTCCGTTTGGACTCCGTTTGATATTCCTTATCTGCAATACTCAAAAACAAGAAAAAAATAGAAACTAGCACTAGGCACTAGGTTAATAGGTTAGTCCCAAAAATAATATAAAATAGCATATTAATGCATATAAAACATCCAAAACAGATAATATAATAGCATGGAACAATCAAAAATTATAGATACGTTGGAGACGTATCAAGCATCCCCAAGCTTAATTCCTGCTCGTCCTCGAGTAGGTAAATGATAAAAACGGAATTTTTGATGTGGAATGCTACCTAACATATCTATCCATGTAATATTCTTTATTGTGGCATGAATGTTCAAATCCATAAGATTCAAAACAAAAGCTCAATATTGACATAAAAACAGTAATACTTCAAGCATACTAACAAGCAATTGTGTCCTTTCAAAATAACATGGCCTTAGAAAGTTATCCCTACAAAATCATATGGTCTGGCTATGCTCCATCTTCCCCACACAAAGTATCTAAATCATGCACACCCCCGATGACAAGTCAAGCAATTGTTTCACACCTTTTATGTTCTCAAACCTTTTCAACTTTCACGCAATACATGAGCGTGAGCCATGGATATAGCACTATAGGTGGAATAGAATATGGTGGAGGTTGTGTGGAAAAGGAGAAGATAGTCTCACATCAACTAGGCATATCAATGGGCTATGGAGATGCCCATCAATAGATATCAATGTGAGTGAGTAGGGATTGCCATGCAACGGATGCACTAGAGCTATAAGTGTATGAAAGCTCAAAAAGAAACTAAGTGGGTGTGCATCCAACTTGCTTGCTCACGAAGACCTAGGGAAATTTGAGGAAGTCCATCATTGGAATATACAAGCCAAGTTATATAATGAAAAATTCCCACTATTATATGAAAGTGACAAAAAATAGGAGACTCTCTATCATGAAGATCAAGGTGCTACTTTGAAGCACAAGTGTGGAAAAAGGTAGTAACATTGTCCCTTCTCTCTTCTCTCTTTTTTTTTGGTGGGCATCTTTGGCCTCTTTTTTTATTTGGGCTTCATTGGCCTCTTTTATTATTTGTAAAGTCCGGAGACTCATCCCTACTTGAGAGGTAATCATAGCTTCCATCATCCTTTCCTCTCACGGGACAATGCTCTAATAATGATGATCATCACACTTTTATTTACTTACAACTCGATACCTACAACAAGATATGACTCTATATGAATGCTTCCGGTGGCGTACCGGGATGTGCAACGATCTAGCATAGCAAATGACATCAAAAAACGGACAAGCCATGAAAACATCATGCTAGCTGTCTTACGATCATGCAAAGCAATATGACAATGATGGTGCGTGTCATAAAAAAATGGAACGGTGGAAGTTGCATGGCAATATATCTCGGAATGGCTATGGAAATGCCATAATAGGTAGGTATGGTGGCTGTTTTGAGGAAGGGTATATGGTGGCTGTTTTGAGGAAGGTGGGTTTAATGCACCGGCGAAAGTTGCGCGGTACTAGAGAGGCTAGCAATGGTGGAAGGGTGAGAGTGCGTATAATCCATGGACTCACATTAGTCATAAAGAACTCACATACTTATTGCAAAAATCTATTAGTTATCGAAGCAAAGTATTAGACGCATGCTACTAGGGGAGAGGTTGGTAGGAGTTAACCATCGCGCGCTCCCGACCCTCACTCAAAGGATGACAATCATTAAACAAATCATGCTCCGACTTCGTTACATAACGGTTGACCATACGTGCATGCTACGGGAATCACAAACTTTAACACAAGTATTTTTACCATTCCACAATTACTCACTAGCATGACTCTAACATCACCATCTTTATATCTCAAAACTATATGCAAGGAATACAACTTCTAATAGTATTCAATGCACTTTATATGAAAGTTTTTATTATATCCCTCTTGGATGCCCATTATATTAGGACTAAATTCATAACCTAAACCAATTACCATGCTGTTTAAAGACTCTCAAAATAATATAAGTGAGGTACGAGAGTTAAATTATTTCTATAAAATAAAAACACCACCGTGCTCTAAAAAGATATAAGTGAAGCACTAGAGCAACATTGCCTAGCTCAAAAGATATAAGTGAAGCACATAGAGTATTCTAATAAATTCATGATTAATGCGTGTCCCTCTCAAAAGATTTGTGCAGCAAGGATGATTGTGGCAAACTAAAAAGCAAAAGACTCATATCATACAAGACGCTCCAAGCAAAACACATATCATGTGGTGAATAAAAATATAGCCTCAAGTAAATTTACCGATGGATTGAAGACGAAAGAGGGGATGCCTTCCGGGGCATCCCCAAGCTTAGGCTCTTTGGTATCCTTGAATATGGCTTGGGGTGCATTGGTCATCCCCAAGCTTAGGCTCTTGCCACTCCTTATTCCATAGTCCATCAAATCTTTACCCAAAACTTGAAAACTTCACAACACAAAACTCAACAGAAAACTCGTGAGATCCGTTAGTATAAGAAAAATAATTCACCACTTTAGGTACTGTTGTGAACTCATTATTTATTTATATTGGTGTAATATCTACTGTATTCTAACTTCTCCATGGTTCATACCCCCCGATACAACCCATAGATACATCAAAATAAGCAAACAACACAAAGAAAACAGAATCTGTCAAAAACAGAAAAGTCTGTAGCAATCTGTAAACTTCAAATACTTATGTAACTCCAAAAATTCTGAAAAATCAGGAAAATCAGGGAAATTTGTATATCAATCTTGTGTAAAAAATTCAGATCCAATTGACGCTCTGGTGAATCTATAAAATTCCTGGACTGAGCGCAAAAGTTTCTATTTTTCAGCAAAACCAAATCAACAATCACCGTAAACCATCCCAAAGGTCTTACTTGGCACAAACACTAATTAAAACAATAAAACACAATTACTACAGAGGTAATAATGTGCAAAACACTCAAGAACAGAAGCAAAAAGCAAAAACACAAAATAAAATTGGGTTGCCTCCCAACAAGCGCTATTGTTTAACGCCCTTAGCTAGGCATAACACAATAGATCTAGGTATTGTCATCTTTGGTATGCAATCCATAAGTATCTCTCATAATAGATTCATAAGGTAATTTAATTTTCTTTCTAGGAAAGTGTTCCATGCCCTTCCTTAACAGAAATTGGAATCTAATGTTTCCTTCTTTCATATCAATAATTGCACCGATCGTTCTAAGGAAAGGTCTACCAAGAATAATAGGGCATGTAGGATTGCAATCTATATCAAGAACAATGAAATATACGGGCACATAATTCCTATTTGAAACAATAAGAACATCATTAATCCTTCCCATAGGTTTCTTAATAGTGGAATCCGCTAGATGCAAATTTAAAGAGCAATCATCAAGATCATGAAAACCTAGCACATCACATAAAGTTTTCGGAATCGTGGAAACGCTAGCACCCAAATCACACAAAGCAAGGCACTCATAATCTTTAATTTTAATCTTAATAGTTGGTTTCCACTCATCATAAAGATTTCTAGGTATGGAAACTTCCAACTCAAGTTTTTCTTCAAAAGATTTCATCATAGCATCAACGATATGTTTAGTAAAAGCTTTATTTTGATTATAAGCATGCGGAGATTTCAACATGGATTGCAACAAGGAAATACAATCAATCAAATAACAACTATCATAATTAAAGTCCTTGAAATCCAAAATAGTGGGTTCATTGCTATTTAAAGTTTTGACCTCTTCAATCCCACTTTTATCAATCTTAGCATTAAGATCTATAAACTCCGAATCATTGGGACGACTTTTAACTAAAGTTGACTTATCTCCAGTCCCATCTTTATCAAGATCTGTATTGGAAAACAAAGATTCAATAGGAGTCACATCAATCACTTTAAGATCTTCATCATTATTATCACGAGAACACACTTTTTCAAGCCATTCACGCTTAGCACGCATTCTAGCGGTTCTTTCCTTACACTCATCAATAGAAGTTCTCATAGCTTTTAAAGACTCATTAATATCACGCTTAGGTGGAGTAGATCTAATTTTCAAAGAATCAATCTCAAGAGAAATTCTATCAACGTTCCTAGCCAAATCATCAATCTTGAGCAATTTTTCTTCAATCGTAGCATTAGAAACCTTTTGCGAACTAATAAATTCTTTAATATTATTCTCAAGATCAGAGGGCATCTTATTATAATTTCCATAAGAATTATTGTAGGAATTACCATAATTATTAGAGGAATTACTCGGAAACGGCCTAGGGTTGAAATTACCTCTATACGCGTTATTACCAAAATTGTTCCTACCAACAAAATTCACATCCATAGATTCATTATTATTTACAATCAAAGAAGACAAAGGCATATCATTAGGATAAATAGGAGCACTCTTACTAGCAAACAATTTCATTAATTCATCCATCTTTTCACTCAAAGTGTTTATTTCTTCAATAGCATGCACCTTTTTACTAGTAGGAGATCTTTCGGTATGCCATTGAGAGTAATTTGCCATAATATTATCTAGGAGTTTAGTAGCTTCTCCTAATGTGATTTCCATAAAAGTACCACCCGCGGCAGAATCTAAAAGATTTCTAGAAGCAAAATTCAATCCCGCATAATTTTTTTGTATAATCATCCATAAACTCAAACCATGTGCGGGGCAATTTCTAATCATTAGTTTAATCCTCTCCCAAGATTGTGCAACATGCTCATGATCAAGTTGCTTAAAATTCATTATATCGTTCCTAAGGGAGATGATCTTAGCGGGCGGAAAGTACTTGGAAATAAAAGCATCTTTACACTTATTCCATGAATCAATACTATTTTTAGGCAAAGATGAAAACCAAGTTTTAGCACGATCTCGTAGTGAGAAAGGAAATAGCTTCAATTTAACAATATCATTATCCACATCTTTCTTCTTTTGCATATCACACAACTCAATGAAAGTATTTAGATGGGATGCGGCATCTTCATTAGGAAGGCCGGAGAATTGTTCTTTCATAACAAGATTAAGCAAAGTGGCATTAATTTCATAAGATTCCGCACTAGCGGCGGGAGCAATCGGAGTACTAATAAAATCATTATTATTAGTATTGGAAAAGTCACACAACTTGGTATTCTCTTGAGTCATCGTGACAAAGCAAGCAATCTAGCACACAAGCAAACAAAAGGCAAACGAAAAGACGAACGGAAGAAGGGCGAATAAAAAGGCAAATCTTTTTGGTATTTTTCTGAAAATCGTTTTAGAAGTGGGGGAGAGGAAAACGAGAGGCAAATGGCAAATAATGTAAATGCAAGAGATGAGTTTGTGATGGGTACTTGGTAGGCTTGATGTAGATCTCCCCGGCAACGGCGCCAGAAATCGTTCTTGCTACTTCTTGAGCTTGTGTTGGTTTTCCCTTGAAGAGGAAAGGGTGATGCAGCAAAGTAGATAAGTATTTCCCTCAGTTGTTGAGAACCAAGGTATCAATCTAGTAGGAGATACAAGCAAGTCCCCAATCTTTGCACCTACACAAACAATCAAACACTTGCACCCAACGCTATAAATGGGTTGTCAATCCCTTCACGGTTACTTGCAAGGATGAGATCTGATAGAGATAGATATAGAAGATTACTAGAACGAAAATTAAAACAAAAGTAAAAAGATTGCAGCAAAGTATTTTTGGTATTTTTGGTTTATAGATCTGAAAATATAATATGGAAAATAGACCCGGGGGGCATAGGTTTCACTAGAGGCTTCTCTCTTGAAGGAAAATAATACGGTGGGTGAACAAATTACTGTCGAGCAATTGATAGAAAAGCGCATAGTTATGACGATATCCAAGGCAATGATTATGCATATAGGCATCACGTCCGTGTCAAGTAGACCGAAACGATTCTACATCTACTACTATTACTCCACACATCGACCGACTCCTGCCTGCATCTAGAGTATTAAGTTCATGAAGAACAGAGTAACGCATTAAGTAAGATGACATGATGTAGAGGGATAAACTCAAGCAATATGATGAAAACCCCATCTTTTTATCCTCGATGGCAACAATACAAATACGTGCCTCGCTACCCCTACTTTGTCACTGGGTGAGGACACCGCAAGATTGAACCCAAAACCAAGCACTTCTCCCATTGCAAGAATTACCAATCTAGTTGGCCAAACCAAACCAATAACTTGAAGAGACTTGCAAAGATATGAAATCATGCATATAAGAATTCAGAGAAGATTCAAATAATATTCATAGATAATCTGATCATAAACCCACAATTCATCGGATCTCGACAAACACACCGCAAAAGAGTATTACATCGGATAGATCTCCATGAAGATCACGAAGAACATGGTATTGAAGAGCAAAGAGAGAGAAGAAGCCATCTAGCTACTAGCTATGGACCCGAAGGTCTGAGGTGAACTACTCACGCATCATCGGAGGGGCAATGGAGTTGATGTAGATGCCCTCCGTGATCGAATCCCCCTCCGGCAGATTACCGGAAAAGGCTCCAAGATGGGATCTCACGGGAACAGAGGCTTCCGGCGGCGGAAAAGTATTTTCGTGGCTCTTTTTGGTATTGGGGCAATATTTGGGAATTTATAGGCCGAAGATTAGGGTTGGAGGACCTACAGGGGGGCCACAAGCCAGGGGGGCGCGCCCCCCCCTAGGGCGCGCCCTGCAGGCTTGTCGCCTCCCGGCAGGTCTCCTGCCTTCATCTCCAAGTCTGGCAGGTTTCTTCTGGTCCAAGAAAAATCATCGCGAAGATTTTATTCCGTTTGGACTCCATTTTATATTCCTTATCTACAATACTCAAAAACAAGAAAAAAACAGAAACTGGCACTAGGCACTAGGTTAATACGTTAGTCCCAAAAATAATATAAAATAGCATATTAATGCATATAAAACATCCAAAACAGATAATATAATAGCATGGAACAATCAAAAATTATAGATACGTTGGAGACGTATCATAGTCCCCGAGACTGCCGTCGACTGAAGCAGTCGGCGGGAGTCTTAGAGTCTTGTAGTTTCAGGTTCAAGTCACTCAAGAAGTGGGAGGAGGATAAGAAGACACTGGAGGCCGTTGCCAAGAAATCTGCGAAGGAGGCTGCTGAGGCCGAATCAAAGTTGAAGCAAATGTCGTCCAAGAGACTCGAGCTAGAGACGTTCGTCGAAGAATTCGGGAACGAAATGAATGAGGAGCTCAAAGGTATGCCAATGACCCGATTGTGTTTTAGGTTACTTTGATTCCTCACTCGTCCTCCAATAAATCTTTTTCTCCCATCCATTCAACAGAGTTTTGCATGGATGCTGAAGAAGAGAATACAAGATCGAGAAGGAACTGGATCCGGCCCTGTGCATTCTTCGCGATAGCTCGGCACTTGCTCTCCTCCGACTGGAGGAACGCATCGGGGAGGTGACTGTCTTCCTCAACCGCCTGTGCACGGCCGTCAAAGATATCGACCGAGAGGTCGCCCCCGGGGAGTTCACGAACGACTTGGACGCTCTCATCAACCGTCTGCAAGACGTACTTCGCCGAGTGCAATCTTGGAAGAAATTTGCAGCCCACAGTGGAGCCGACATCGCCCTCTCACTTGTTTGCGTCCATTGCAAGGGCGTAGATGAGGAGAAGCTGAAGTCCCTCAAGGTCTTCAACAGGAAGAACGCCAAGATAGAAGACTTCATCGAGACGTTCCTCAAGGCTGCCACTCGGATTGCGGACGACATCGACCTCGACACCTTCATCGACGCAGCAGCTCCAACTATCGCTGAGTGATCCTCGGATAAAAAACTTCGAATCAAATTTGCCTCGGGATGCCGAGTGGTTTATGTACTCGTACATTTAACATGACCAATAGCGGCCACGACTATCTGCACTTTTGCTTTGAACAATATGCAGTTTGTTTGCCTTAATTTGACTTTTTGAGAGTTGATACGTCTCTGTCGTATCTACTTTTCCTCACGCTTTTGCTCTTGTTTTGGACTCTAATTTGCATGATTTGAATGAAACTAACCCGGACTGACGCTGTTTTCAGCATAACTACCATGGTGTTATTTTTGTGCACAAATAAAAGTTCTCGGAACTGGACGAAACTTTTTGGAGATTTATTTTACAATAAATGAAAATTACTAGAGCCAAGAACCACCCGAGGGGGTGCCCTGGTTGGTCACGATACACCAGGGCACGCCACCCCCTCCAGGCGCTCCCTGGTGGGTTGTGACTACCCCGAGGCCCCACTGACCCTAATTCTAGCGCTATAAAATCCTATTTTCAGAGAAAAAAATCAGAGAGAAAGTTTCATCGCGTTTTATGATATGGAGCCGTCGCCACCTCCTGTTCTTCATCGGGAGGCCAGATCTGGAGCCCGTTTGGGGCTCCGGAGAGGGGAATCTTCGGTCTTCATAATCATCAACCCTTCTCCATCGCCAAGTCCATGATGCTCCCCACCGGGAGGGAGTAATTCCTTCGTAGGCTTGCTGGTCGGTGAGGAGTTGGATGAGATTCATCATGTAATCGAGTTAGTTTTGTTAGGGCTTGATCCCTAGTATCCACTATATTCTGAGATTGATGTTGCTATGACTTTGCCATGCTTAATGCTTGTCACTAGGGCCCGAGTGCCATGATTTCAGATCTGAACCGTTTATGTTATCACCATTATATCTATGTTCTTGATTTGATATTGCTAGTCATATGCACCTGCTATGTGTTATGATCCGTAAACCCCGGAGTGACAATAGTCGGGATACTTTCCGGTGATGACCGTAGTTTGAGGAGTTCATCTATTCACTATGTGTTAATGCTTTGTTCCGGTTCTCTATTAAAAGGAGTCCTTAATATCCCTTAGTTTCCTTATGGACCCCGCTGCCACGGGAGGGTAGGACAAAAGATGTCATGCAAGTTCTTTTCCACAAGCACGTATGACTATTTACGGAATACATGCCTACATTACATTTATGAACTGGAGCTAGTTCTGTGTCGCCCTAGGTTATGACTGTTATATGATGAATATCATCCAACGAGTTCACTGATCCAGTGCCTACGAGTTTTCCACATATTGTTCTTGCTAAGTTACTATTGCTACTGTTACTGTTCCAACTGCTACAAAACTATTGCTATCACTTCTACTGCTACTGTTACTGCTACTACTGCTATCAAAACTATCATACTACTGTGCTATTGATCACTCTACTGCAGATATTTAATCTCTAGGTGTGGTTGAATTGACAACTCAACTGCTAATACTCGCAAATATTCTTTGGCTCCCCTTGTGTCGAATCTATAAATTTGGGTTGAATACTCTACCCTCGAAAACTGTTGCGATCCCCTATACTTGTGGGTTATCAAGACCTTTTTCTGGCGCCGTTGCCGGGGAGCATAGCTATATTTGTTGAGTCACTTGGGATTTATATCAATTGATCACTATGAAGAATCTCAAGGATACAAGAACCAAGATTTTGTTCTCTAAGACCAGGGGAGGTAAGGAATTGCCATCTAGCTTTGTACTTGATTCACCTTCGGTTATGAGTAAACTTGCAACACCACCACGTGCTATTAATCCTGATATGTCACAATTTATTGATTATGCTACTTTTGCTATGAATGATGCTTATGATGATGCTAGTACCATGCTTGATGATAATGTGCCACTAGGTGAATTTCTTCATGAACAAATTGCTAGAGCTAAAGAGAATGAAATTACTCAAAACTGATGAGACTACTGAAATCGATAAAGCCTTTGAAGCTGAGAACTATGAAACACCTATTAGACCTAGCTCTCCTAGATTTGAAATGCCTAAGATACCTGAAGGTTATGTTTTGGATGGAGAGATAGCTAGAGACATCCTTTCTTGTAAGGATAGAGATGATCTTAAGAAATTGCTATGCAAGTATAAAGAGAAGACTCTTAATGCTAGAATGAAATGTGATCCTAAGTTTGCTACTTCACCTATCTTTGTTACTGATAAGGATTATGAATTCTCTATCGACCCAGAGTTAATTACTTTGGTTGAATCTGATCCTTTCCATGGCTATGAAACTGAAACTGTAGTGGCACATCTTACTAAGATGAATGATATAGCCACCCTATTTGCTCATGATGAGAAAATTCGCTATTACTATATCCTAAAATTATTTCTGTTCTCATTAAAGGGTGATGCTAAGATATGGTACAATACTCTTGCTCCTGGTTGTGTGCGTAGTCCCCAGGATATGATTTACTACTTCTCTGAAAAATATTTTCCTGCTCATAAGAAACAAGATGCCTTACAGGAAATATTTAACTTTGTGCAAATTGAAGAAGAGAGTCTCCCACAAGCCTTGGGGAGGCTTCTCCAATTGCTTATTGCTTTGCCTGATCACCCTCTTAAGAAAAATGAAATATTTGACATCTTCTATAATGGACTAACTGATGCTTCTAGGGACTTCCTAGATAGTTGTGCTGGTTGTGTTTTCAGGGAACGAACTGTTGAACAAGCTGAGGAACTATTGAATAATATATTGAAGAATTATGATGATTGGACTCTTGCTGAACCACCACCTAAACCCACTCCGAAGAAGAAGGGTATCTTATTTTTCAGTCCTGAGGATATGCAAGAGACAAAGAAATGTATGAAGGAAAAAGGTATTAAACCTCCTGATAATAATGATGTCTGTATTTCTGATGTTGAAACTCAATCTGGTAATGAACATTCACCTAGTGATAATGAAAATGATAATGATGATGTTCACGAGGATACTCAACCGAACAATAATAAGAACCAGATAATGATGTCGAAATAGAGCCTGCTGTTGATTTTGATAACCCACAACCTAAAAATAAATGATATGATAAAAGAGACTTTGTGGCTAGGAAATGACGACCCACAAGTATAGGGTATCAATCGTAGTCCTTTCGATAAGTAAGAGTGTCGAACCGAACGAGGAGCAGAAGGAAATGACAAGCGGTTTTCACAAAGTTAATTTCTGCAAGCACTGAAATTGTAGGTAACAAATAGTTTGATAGCAAGATAATTGGTAACAAGCAAGTAATGGTAACGGTAAACAAGGTGTAGCAAGGTAGCCCAATCCTTTTGTGGCAAAGGACAGGCCAGAACAGTCTCTAGTAATAGGCAAAGTGTTCTTGAGGGTACACGGGAATTTCATCTAGTCACTTTTATCATGTTGGTTTGATTCGTGTTCGCTACTTTGATAATTTAATATGTGGGTGGACCGGTGCTTGGGTGATGTTCTTACTTTAACAACCTCCCACTTATGATTAACCCCCTCGCAAGCATCCACAACTACGAGAAAAGTATTAAGATAAAATCTAACCATAGCATTAAACGTTTGGATCCAAATCAGCCCCTTACGAAGTAGCACATAAACTAGGGTTTAAGCTTCTGTCACTCTAGCAACCCATCATCTAATAACTACTCCACAATGCATTCCCTTAGGCCCATGAATGGTGAAGTGTCATGTAGTCGACATTCACATGACACCACTAAGGGAATCACAACATACATATCATCAAAATATTGAACACATATCAAATTCACATGATTACTTGCAACATGACTTCTCGCGTGACCTCAAGAATAATGGTAACTACTCACAAATAATAATCATGCTCAAGATCATAGGGGTATTGAATAGCATAATGGATATGAACATATAATCTTCAACCAAATAAACCATATAGTAATCAACTACGCAAGGTAATCAACACTACTAGTCACCCACAGGTACCAATCTGAGGTTACGGTACAAAGATTGAACACAAGAGATGAACTAGGGTTTGAGAGGAGATGGTGTTGTTGAAGATGTTGATGAAGATTGGCCTCCCAAAGATGAGAGGGGTGTTGGTGATGACGGTGGCTTCGATTTCCCCCTCCGGGAGGGAAGTTCCCCCGGCGGAATTGCTCCGCCGGAGGGCAAAAGTGCTCCTACCCAAGTTCCGCCTCGAGGCGGCGGTGCTTCGTCCCGAAAGTCCTCCTCTGATTTTTTCTAGGTGAAATGTGACTATATACCAGAAGATGGGCTCCGGAGGTGGGCCGAGGTGGCCACGATACACCAGGGCACGCCCAGGGGGTCTGGCGCGCCCTGGTGGATTGTGCCCACCTGGCTGGCCCCCTCCGGTAGTTTTCTGCTCCAATATATTTTATTAAATCCAAAAATAATCTCCGTAAAATTTCAGCTTCATTGGAGTTGTGCAGAATAGGTATCTCTGATGTGCTTTTCTTAGGTCCAGAATTCCAGCTGCCGGTATTCTCCCTCTTTGTGAAAACCTTGCATATTATGAGAGAAAAGGCATTAGAATCACTCCCTAAAGCATTATTATTCAACAAAACATAGTAAATAACAGTAGGAAATCATGATGCAAAATGGACGTATCAACTCCCCCAAGCTTAGACCTCGCTTGTCCTCAAGCGAAAGCCGATATCGAAAAGCATGTCCACATGGTTTGAGAGAGAGGTGTCGATAAAAACAAAATACGGACATAGAAGCATCATGCTTATTAATATAACAACAACAAACTCTATCATAAAATTTATTCAGCACACTTTTATCATATAGCTTCTTATGAACAAGTAACAATTCATCACAACATAGAAGTATGAAGCATAAACTTTATTGAAAACCAACAAACTATGTTCTCAGTCAACTTTGCAACTACAATTCATCATATTTTCAGGAAGGGTCTCATGTAGGAGCCTTTTGGCAAGTCCACATACTCAACCATCATTAAGTCTTCTATGATTGCTAACACTCACGGCATACCCATGAACAAAAAGTTTCAACCGGACACATAAGAAGATAGGGGATTATAGTTTCGCCTCCCAACGTATTCACCTCAAGGGTGATGTCAACAATAATAACTCATGCCCACTCATATCCAGCTGGATATATGTGCCTAGATCTTTCCCCACCACATGGTGCTTGCAAAAAGAAAAAGTAAAAAGGAATAGGGAAGAATACTTTGATTCTTGCATAAAAGTAAATACATGAAAGTAAAAGATAGGCCCTTCGCAGAGGGAAGCAGAGGTTGTCATGCTTATTGGTCTGTATGCCCAATCCCTTAATGTAAAAGAACGTCACGCTACATTGCCCCCTATGATAGCAACCTTTATTATGCAGTCCGTCGCTTTTATTACTTTGCCATCATAAGTTCGTATGGCGCTGAATTTTCTCTTACACTAATTGATCAAAACACTTTTAGAAGCAATTTTTATTGCCTTATTGCACCGATGACAACTTACTTGAAGGATCTTTCACGATCGATAGGTAGGTATGGTGGACACTCAAAGAAGGAATTTGGGTTTGGGTTTTTGGATGCACAAGTAGTATCTCTACTTAGTGCGGAATTTTGGCTAGCAAAGATATTGAGCAAGCACCACATGTTGAAGGATCTCTGACAATATAACTTCTATGTGGATAAGAACAAGCATAAATCATTACGTTGTCTTCCTTGTCCAACGTCAATAGTTTTGACATATAATATTTGATGGGGGCTCACAATCAAAAAAGATGTCCAAGATAGTGTATTTGCATGTGAATCTTCTCTTCCCTTATTAATTCTTTCATGAATTGCATCATTGACCAATGCTATGTTTGTCAATCTCCAATAAATTTTACTACTTATACTTTTCATTTATTTTCCTTTCCTTTATTTTGATTGCAACAAGAAAGTAAAGAGGCAAAAACTCAAACTAAACTTTATTATATAACTCTCACTCGATTACATAGATATGCAGGCCACAAAACTAACACATGAAAATAGATCATGCTAAACTTTTATTCAACTAAAGCAAAGGGAAACTAAAGATCGCACTAAAATAGGTAAAGGTGAATAAAAATGGTGGTGATACGATATCAGGGCACCTCCCCCAAGCTTGGCTAAGGCCAAGGGGAGTGCCCATACCCGTGGGCTCAAGTCTCCTTTGGTGGTGGTGATGAAGAAGGTGGTGGTGTTGATGTAGTAGGCCTGTCCTCCAGCTTCCAGGGCAAGGGCTCCCCATCAAAGGTTGACGCGAGAGTCCCCTGAGTCCTGCAACTGGCAGCTAAACTCATACCTTTAAATCTCGCTTCATATTCGAAGAGTTGGTTTTGAAGATCATAAACTTGGCTCTGGAGAAAATTAATTTGCTCGTTGAGGGTGGAGATGATGTCCTTCACAGACCGGCTATCCACCATCTGATCATGGGTGAATTCCGTAATCATGGAGTGATTGGCACTAAGTCCGCGCTCCACCATCTTCTGGCACTTGAAGATTTCCTGTTCCACTGCCTCGAGCCTAGCCTCCACGCTTCCGGTCTTCTTGGGTCCCTGAACATCGCGGATGTGGAGCACCCCCCTCACGCATCTCAATGGCTTGAGGGTGCTTCATCACCTCCGGCAAGTATGGGTTGATGACCTTCTCGAAGAACTTGTCCTTGGAGGAGCTTGGTGGAGCCATGGAGATCTAGATCTGACGAGAAAACATTAAGAAACAAGAACAGAGGATTTTACTGCGATGCGTTCGTCAAAACAGTCGGGGGTATTTATAGAGAATTTTTATTCATGGGAAACAAGCATATGGAAGGAAAACGGAGTCGGGAAGGCATCCGAGGTGGGCACAACCCACCAGGGCGCGCCCAGGGGTGCCTGGCGCGCCCTGGTGTATCGTGCTCACCTCGATCACCTTCCGGTTTATTTTTTATTTCCAAAATTTTGTAATATTCCAAAACTGACAAAAAATATTTTTGCGGATGTTTCGGAGTCCGTTTACTTACCGCATCACGTACCTCCTATTTTTTTAGAATTCTGGAGTGTTCCGGAAGGTTTCTTTTATGTGTTCCTCCGGTGTCATGGTTTGCATAACATTGCTTTCAACGTTAATAGGTGTACCTGAGATATAATGCTTAATTCTTTGTCCATTGACCACCTTCGGGTTCTTTATTAATCTTGATAGCTCTAGATCGATAAACCTCTTCGATAATATATGTTCCTTCCCATTTAGAGAGAAGCTTTCCTGCAAAAAATCTTAAACGAGAGTTGAACAAAACAACATAATCTCCTTTTTTGAATTCCCGCTTTGGGATTCTTTTGTCGTGCCATCTTTTTACGTTTTCATTGAATAGCTTGGCATTTTCATAGGCTTGGCTTCTCCATTCATCTAGTGAGCTAATATCAAATAGCCTCTTCTCACCGGCAAGTTTGAAATCATAGTTAATTTCTTTAATTGCCCAAAATGCTTTGTGTTCTAATTCTAGAGGCAAATGAAAAGCTTTCCCATATACCATTTTATATGGAGACATACCCATAGGATTTTTATAAGCTATTCTATAGGCCCAAAGTGCATCATCTAATTTCTTAGACCAATTCTTACGAGACCTATTGACAGTTTTTTGTAATATTAATTTTATTTCTCTATTGCTAAGTTCAACTTGACCACTAGATTGAGGATGATAGGGTGATGCAATTCTATGGTTAACATCATATTTAGCAAGCATCTTACGGAAAGCACCATGGATAAAGTGTGAACCACCATCGGTCATTAAATATCTAAGGACTCCAAACCTCAGGAAGATAACTTCTTTAAGCATTTTGATGGAGGTGTGGTGATCAGCACTACTAGTTGGAATATCTTCTACCCACTTAGTGACATAATCAACCGCAACCAAAATATGAGTGTACCCGTTGGAGGAAGGAAAAGGCCCCATATAATCAAAACCCCAAACGTCAAATGGTTCAACAGCAAGTGAATAATTCATAGGCATTTCCTGACGCTTACCGATATTACCAATTCTTTGACATTCATCACAAGACAATACAAACTTACGGGCATCCTTGAAGAGAGTAGGCCAATAAAAACCAGATTGCAATACCTTATGAGCAGTTCTATCTCCCGCATGATGTCCTCCATAAGCTTCGGAATGACATTTCCGTAGGATTTGTTCCTATTCATGCTCAGGTACACAACGTCTAATAAAACCATCTACTCCTTCTTTATAAAGATGTGGGTCATCCCAAAAGTAATGTCTCAGGTCATAGAATTGTTTTCTCTTTTGTTGGTATGTGAAGCTAGGTGGTATATACTTAGCGACAATGTAGTTAGCATAATCAGCATACCAAGGTGTGTTTTGTGAAACACTTATTGCAGCTAACTTTTCGTCAGGGAAACTATCATCAATAGGTAGTGGGTCATCAAGAATATTTTCTAACCTAGACAAGTTATCAGCTACGGGGTTCTCAGCTCCCTTCCTATCAACGATGTGTAAGTCAAATTCTTGAAGCAAGAGAACCCACCTAATGAGTCTAGGTTTAGTATCTTTCTTTTCCATAAGATATTTTATAGCTGCAAGATCGGTGTGAACAATAACTTTGGAATCAACGATATAGGATCTAAATTTGTCACAAGCAAACACAACTTCTAAAAATTCTTTTTCAGTGGTAGCATAGTTTCGTTGGGCACTATCTAGAGTTTTACTAGCATAATGGATAACATTCAATTTCTTATAAACTCTTTGTCCTAAGACAGCACCAACAGCATAATCACTAGCATCACACATAATTTCAAAAGGCAAGTTCCAATCAGGTGGTTGTACGATAGGTGCAGAGGTTAAGGCTTCCACACAATCATCATCAAAAACAAAAGGAATATCCTTTTGCAAAAGATTAGTAAGAGGCCTAGAAATTTTAGAGAAGTCTTGAATGAACCTCCTATAAAAACTAGCATGACCAAGGAAACTTCGAATACCTTTAATATCTTTAGGACATGGCATTTTCTCAATTGCATCAACTTTAGCTTTATCCACCTCAATACCTCGTTCAGATATTTTATGCCCCAAGACAATGCCCTCATTAACCATAAAGTGGCACTTCTCCCAATTCAAGACGAGATTAGTTTTTTCACATCTCTGCAAAACTCGATCAAGGTTGCTTAAGCAATCATCAAAAGAAGTTCCGTAAACGGAAAATTCATCCATGAAAACCTCCACAATCTTTTCACAAAAATCAGAGAATATAGCAGTCATACATATTTGAAAGGTAGCAGGTGCATTGCATAAACCAAAAGGCATACGTCTATAAGCATAGGTTCCAAAAGGGCAAGTAAAGGTAGTTTTCTCTTGATCGGATTGTGACACGGGTATTTGAGAAAAACCAGAATATCCATCTAGGAAACAAAAGTGTGTGTGCTTAGATAATCTTTCTAGCATTTGATCAATGAAAGGCAGAGGGTAATGATCTTTCCTAGTGGCTTTATTAATTTTCTAAAATCAATTACCATTCTATAACCAGTGACAATTCTCTGTGGAATGAGTTCATTCTTATCATTAGGAACAATAGTAATACCTCCCTTCTTAGGGACACAATGAACGGGACTTACCCATCTACTATCAGCTATGGGATAGATTATACCTGCTTCCAGAAGCTTTAATATTTCAGTTCTTACCACTTCCTTCATCTTAGGATTTAAACGCCTTTGGTGATCAACAACAGGTTTAGCATCAGGTTCCATATTAATCTTGTGCTGACATAGAGTGGGACTAGTGCCCTTAAGATCATCAAGAGTATATCCAATAGCAGCCCGGTGCTTCCTTAGAACTTTCAATAATCTTTCTTCTTCATGTTCTGAAAGGTTAGCACTAATAATAACATGATATATCTTTTTCTCATCAAGATAAGCATACTTCAAAGTGTCAGGCAATTGTTTCAATTCAAACATAGGACCACCTTTAGGTGGAGGAGGACCTCCAAGAGTTTAAATAGGCAAATTGTGTTTCAGGAGAGGTTGTTGTTCAAAGAAATTTTATCTATTTCATTTCTTTCATGCAAGTGCATATCGTTTTCATGGTTAAGCAAATATTGTTCTAATGGATTGGTAGGAGGCACAACAATAGAAGCAAGACCAATTATTTCATCCTTACTAGATAACGCTTTATCACGAGGTCATCTACTAAACTTGGAAAAATTAAACTCATGAGACACATTTCCAAAACTGACACCGACAGTTTATTTTTCACAATCTATCTTAGCATTGACGGTGCTCAAGAAAGGTCTACCAAAGATAATGGGACAAAAGTCATCTTGTGGGGAACCAAGAACTAGAAAATCAATAGGGTATTTTACTTTCCCACACAAGACTTCAACATCTCTAACAATCCCAAGTGGTGTGATAGTGTCTCTATTAGCAAGTTTAATAGTAACGTCAATGTCTTCCATATCAGCAGGTGCTATTTCATCCATAATTTCTTGGTATAGAGTAATGGGGATAGCACTCACACTAGCACCCAAATCACATAAACCATGATAGCAATGATCTCCTATTTTGACTGAGACAACGGGCATGCCTTCAATGGGTCTATATTTATCTTTTTCATCGGGTTTAGAAATTCTAGCAGCTTCATCACAGAAGTAGATAACATGCCCATCAATAATTTCTACCAAGAGATCTTTAACCATAGCAATACTAGGTTCTACTTTAGTTTGTTCAGGGGGTTTATGTAACACCCTGGATTTTTGCCCATTTCTTTTTTCTTTTGAATTCTGGTCTGGATCTGTTTTTCTGTGGCTTAGTGGTCTTGGAACCTGGAGGGATCACCCTTGATTCCTCTTCCCAAGTGGCTTGTCAACCTCAAAACCATCCCAAGACCTTGACATATCCATCTTGGACCAATCCCAATATTCTTTTCTTGGGAACATTACTTTTTCTATTAAAGGAATAACCCTGTTTGCCCTGGGTTGTGAAGCAACCCACATTTCCATCATCCCAAAAATTCCCAAATAATTCTCATAAATTGTTTGGGTCATATCTTCCTTAGATATGTCAAAATACTTCTTTGCCATGTTCAAAAATATTTCACCAATATTCCTTTTCTGATTCTGCCCCAGCTGGCAGTTTGAGAAGCAAGTACCCTTTATATTTGCTTGCTTGCTCTCAAACTTTTTGGGCACTCTTTCCTATCCATATAATTGCCTCATGACAAAATTCAACTCAATTTAGCTAGTAAATATTTCTTGGCAGTTTTCCAAAGTTTCTGATCTAGTGGAAGCTTTGTGAAGCAAGTGCTAGCTAAGATTATCCAAATGAGTTGAAATTTTGCAAGCATCTTAATATGCTCAAATTAACACTCTCCACAAGATTTGAGAATCATCCCATCTTCTATGAGAGCACACCTTCAAATCTTGGCTTCTGGTCATATTTTCCTGTTGTGAAGCAACTATATTTTATATTGCTTCATAATTACTAAAAATTTACCAGAGAATTCTCCTACCCATATAACCTATCTCCACAAGATTTGGACTCATTTCATCTAGCCATTTCTCCTCAGTTATTTTTCTAAGATTCTGTCCAGTAGGATGCTGTGTGAAGGAAGTACCATTTTGGCTTATCTAAATGGTATGAAATTTATACAGTGTCTTCATATGCCAAAATAACTAGCCTCCTCCAAAATTAAGCTCCATCTCAGTTGATATGTGAGTGCCACATCAAGATTTATTTTCTGGACCAGATTGGTCAGTTGCAAAGCAACCCTATTAAATCTTGGTCCTTTTCTTCTCAAACTTCACAGGATTATAGTTCTTCCTACTCTAAACCTCCCAGACATCAGTTTTGGCCCTTATCACTTCTATGTTCATCACCGTGGTGTGGTCAAGTTCGCTACAACAAACTTCAGGTGATCACTCCCATCTAACCACAGTTCCCCTGATCGAGTCATCACCTCTCTGGGACTATTCCTTGGAAGGACTCTCTGCTAGACACCAAATTGGGTGCCAGGGTGCACCGCGTGCGCCAGTTCACGCGGTGACCACGCGACCGGCATGCCGTGCGCGCGCTCTGGCAGTTGGGGCCCTCAGCCTCGTCGGTTTCCTCCTCTCTCTCATCACCTCGCCGTGTCCAGGGGCTTCATCTTGTCGTCGCCCTTCTCCTGGACCCCTTTCCACCTCTCATGTCCCCTCCTATGCGGTGCGGCAGCCGCGCCCGTGACATGCCCGTCTCTGCCGCCGCCGTGTCTGGTTGCCTGCGCCATCCCGAGCCTTCCCGATCTCGCCTGGGCTCTCTCTACCCCTCCGTGACCTCTCTGGACGCCTCTCCCCTCCTCCATGCGTGTTCCCGAAGCTCCAGCGTGCGGCGCACGCGTCACCGCGGCCGTGCTCGGCCACCCGCGTCGCCCCGCCTATAAAAGGCCCCGAGCCCCTCTCGTCTTCACCACAAGCCTCACCACACACCACTGGTCCTCCCCAACCTCTCCGTCTCTCTCGACGAGCTCTCTACCCCTCCAATGGCCGCCATGGTCGCCGCTCGGTTCCGGTTAAATTCTGGCGAACCCAAGCCCCTCCCTTCATACCACCACCACCCCGGAGCCAACCCAGCATTTCTCCTTTCCCTCCGGCGGCCTCTAGCCGCGAGCTCACCGGCGGCCGTAGCCGGTTTCCGCCGTGGACGACGCCATGCCTGCTCCAGCGCTCCGCGGCGACCATGCTACCCATAGGCGGGTGCGGCTCGACCCCCTGATCACGCCGGTAGGCCGAGCACCGTCAACGGTGGCCCGTGTCGTCGGCTATCGCC
Organism: Elymus sibiricus; assembly: GCA_039707655.1. Lineage (NCBI taxonomy): Eukaryota > Viridiplantae > Streptophyta > Magnoliopsida > Poales > Poaceae > Elymus > Elymus sibiricus. Next base: position 423,782,835 of record CM077667.1, on the reverse strand, counting down.
GGCCGGAGTCGCCACCCCATCGATCGGACGGGCGCATTGGAGGACGACGACGACGCGCCCTGCCCCTACCAGCGGGCCCAACTCGGCAGTGACCAGCCCTCCCTCTCGTTTTTTTAAAAGGGGGCGGCAACTGTTGGGCCGGCCCAAGTGGAGCAGCAGCAGCCACGCGGCTCGGCCAGTGCTCAGGCGCCGGTTGCTTTCGGCCCAGAACGGCCCATAGTACACAGTGCACTTTCTCCTTTATCGGTGGATTTACTGGCAAGGACCCAGATGCAAATAAAATATTTATAGAAAGGTCCTTGGCAGAAAAACCGCTATATCTTTTCACCCGTAGCTCCAAACGAGGTGATTCCAAAGCCCACTTCTTCGTCTCTTCGAGCCAGTCATGTTGGTACCATTTTCATAATGTTTTGACACTATGAAAATGACCATTTTGCCCTTGCCCATAAACAGTCCCTCCGAGGGAGAACCGTTTCCGGCAACTCCTTCCGCGACCTTTCCGCACTTCTTCCCGGTGGATCCCTCACCCCAGGCAAGCCAGGACACCCATTCAATGAAGCATTTCAATAGCATTACATATTTAATTGAATCACTTGCATTTATAAATGAATTACTTTCATTTACTTGCTATATAATAATTCATAGTAATTTACTTAAATGTATAGCTGCTGCCATCTCAAGTTATTGTGAGAGATAACCATGCTTGCTAAATGTTGCTAAAACTAAACCTAGTCGGTTGATCCGGAGCCACCTGTCCGGGCTTATCCACCATAGCCACCTGTCCATGCTATTGTTTGCTGCATTGTTTGGTTGTCGTGAGCTTGCGAGTACATTCAAAGTACTCACCTGGCGTGTCAAGCCAGTTTGCAGGTCCTGCCAGGTTTGCTTGCTTGTCGAGGATGTCAAGTTCGCGATCTAGGATACGCGTTCTAGCCAGAGTCCCTGCGGAGTGGAGTCCATCACCGCAGTCGTCGTTCCGTTGTCGAGAGTTACTCCGCTTCCTCGGGCTGTTCCGCTGTTAGCATAGAGCTACCCTGGGCAGGCGTAGTATTGTCGTGCCGATGTAATCCATGTACCCTTGTAACCTTTTCCATAGTAATAAAGAGCTGATTTGTTCTATGCCAACAGTGCCGTATTCCTCTGAGCCAGGGTGCCACAGTTTAGGTGCTCTTACATTACTCTTACGAACCACAGTTGATACCTTAGCATGTTCCTTTATCCTAACAGGGAAAGGTGGTTTTTCAATATAAGCGGTAGGCACAACTGGATCAACATTGTAAAAGATGGTTTCTTCTTTAGCTATGATCGGTTCTTTAATTTCTTCTTTAATAGGGGTATGATATTTAAACCACTTCTCCTTAGGGAGGTCAACGTGAGTAGCAAAAGCTTCGCAGAAAGAGGCTACTATCTCAAAGTCAAGTCCATATTTAGTGCTAAACTTATGAAAAGTATCAATATTCCTAAAAGATTTAACACAATCAAATTCAAGCTTTATACCTGACTCATTACCTTTGTTGAGTTCCCAATCTTCAGAGTTGCGTTTAATTCTTTCCAAGAGATCCCACTTGAATTCAATAGTCTTCTTCATATAAGAACCAGCACAAGAAGTATCGAGCATGGATTGATCATTATGAGAAAGCCGAGCATAAAAATTCTGAATGATAACTTCTCTCGGAATGTCATGATTGGGGCATGAATATAACATTGACTTAAGCCTCCCCCAAGCTAGAGCGATGCTTTCCCCTTCATGAGGCCAAAATTATATATATAATTCCGATCACGATGAACTAGATGCATGGGATAAAACTTTTGATGGAATTCTAATTGCAAACGATTCCAGTTCCACGATCCAAGATCATCACATAGCATATACCATGTCAATGCTTTTCTCTCCAAACATAAAGGGAAAACCTTCTTCTTAACTTCATCTCCGGGTAAACCTGCAAGCTTAAATAATCCACAAATTTCGTTCACATATAAGAGGTGCATATCAGGATGTTCAGTTCCATCTCCTGCATAAGGTTTAGCAAGCAGTTGTTCTACTATACCCGAAGGAATTTCATAAGTAATATTTTCAGTAGGTGCTGTAGGTTGAGGGGCAACTAATTTTGGTTCCGGTCGAGGTGAAGATACCCCGAACAAACCCCTCAAAGGATTGTTTTCCATAGTAGCAAGTAGCAATAAATTTCAGCACGTAGTATAAGTTTTTCCTTACCGATTTCCACTTACCAAGAGCGCTTCACTCCCCGGCAACGGTGCCAGAAAAGAGTCTTGATGACCCAAAAGTACAGGGGATCAATCGTAGTCAACGAGTAGCAGAAGGAAATGACAAGCGGTTTTCAGCAAGGTAATTTCTGCAAGCACTGAAATTGTAGGTAAGAGATAGTAAGAGTATCGAACCCAACGAGGAGCAGAAGGAAATGACAAGCGGTTTTCACAAAGTTAATTTCTGCAAGCACTGAAATTGTAGGTAACAAATAGTTTGATAGCAAGATAATTGGTAACAAGCAAGTAATGGTAACGGTAAACAAGGTGTAGCAAGGTAGCCCAATCCTTTTGTGGCAAAGGACAGACCAGAACAGTCTCTAGTAATAGGCAAAGTGTTCTTGAGGGTACACGGGAATTTCACCTAGTCACTTTTATCATGTTGGTTTGATTCGTGTTCGCTACTTTGATAATTTAATATGTGGGTGGACCGGTGCTTGGGTGATGTTCTTACTTGAACAACCTCCCACTTATGATTAACCCCCTCGCAAGCATCCGCAACTACGAGAAAAGTATTAAGATAAAATCTACCATAGCATTAAACGTTTGGATCCAAATCAGCCCCTTACGAAGTAGCGCATAAACTACGGTTTAAGCTTCTGTCACTCTAGCAACCCATCATCTAATAACTACTCCACAATGCATTCCCTTAGGCCCATGAATAGTGAAGTTTCATGTAGTCGACGTTCACATGACACCACTAAGGGAATCACAACATACATATCATCAAAATATCGAACACATATCAAATTCACATGATTACTTGCAACATGACTTCTCCCGTGACCTCAATAGCAAAGGTAACTACTCACAAATAATAATCATGCTCAAGATCAGAGGGGTATTAAATAGCATAATGGATCTGAACATATAATCTTCCACCAAATAAACCATATAGTAATCAACTACGCAAGGTAATCAACACTACTAGTCACCCAGAGGTACCAATCTGAGGTTCCGGTACAAAGATTGAACACAAGAGATGAACTAGGGTTTGAGAGGAGATGGTGCTGTTGAAGATGTTGATGAAGATTGGCCTCCCAAAGATGGCTTCGATTTCCCCCTCCGGGAGGGAAGTTCCCTAGGCGGAATCGCTCCGCCCGAGGGCAAAAGTGCTCCTGCCCAAGTTCCGCCTCGAGGCGGCGGTGCTTCGTCCCGAAAGTCCTCCTCTGATTTTTGCTAGGTCAAATGTGACTATATACCAGAAGATAGGCTCCAGAGGTGGGCCGAGGTGGCCACTATACACCAGGGCGCGCCCAGGGTGGTCTGGCGCGCCCAGGGGGGTTGTGCCCACCTGGCTGGCCCCCTTCGGTAGTATTCTGCTCCAATATTTTTTATTAAATCCAAAAATAATCTCCATAAAATTTCAGCTTCATTGGAGTTGTGCAGAATAGGTATCTCTGATGTGCTTTTCTTAGGTCCAGAATTCCAGCTGCCGGTATTCTCCCTCTTTGTGAAAACCTTGCATATTATGAGAGAAAAGGCATTAGAATCACTCCCTAAAGCATTATTATTCAACAAAACATAGTAAATAACAGTAGGAAATCATGATACAAAATGGACGTATCAGGAAACATGGTAAAGAAAGAGAGCCATGGGTTCAGAAACCCATGCCTTTTCCACCTAAACCATCTAAGAAAAAGGATGATAAAGAATTTGAGCGCTTTGCTGAAATGATTAGGCCAGTCTTTTTGCATACCCGCTTAACTGATATCTTAAAGATGGCCCCTTATGCAAAATACATGAAAAACATCATAACTAATAAAAGAAAGATACCTGAAGCTGAAATCTCCACCATGCTTGCTAATTATTCTTTTAAGGATGGAGTACCTAAACAACTTGGAGATCCTGGAATACCAACTATACCTTGCTCCATTAAAAGAAATTATGTCAAAACTGCTTTGTGTGATTTGGGAGCTGGTGTTAATGTTATGCCTTTCTCTTTGTATAAAAGACTTGATTTGGATAAACTCACACCTACTGAGATATCATTGCAAATGGCTGACAAATCAACTACCATACCTATCGGTATTTGTGAGGATGTGCCCGTTGTTGTTGTTGTTGCAAATGTTACTATCTTAACGGACTTTGTTATTCTTGAGATGCCCGAGGACGACAATATGTCGATTATCCTTGGTAGACCCTTTTTGAATACTGCAGGGGCTGTTATTGATTGCAATAAAAGCAAAGTCACTTTTCATATCAATGGTAATGAGCATACAGTGCACTTTCCGAAGAAACAATTCCAAGTGAATGGTATAAATGTTATTGAAAAATCTCTGACACTCACTATTGGAAGTTTTAAACTACCTCTACCTACTAACAAAAAGAAATATGACATGCTTATTGTGGATATGCACATCCCCATTGAGGTAACCTAGTGTTTTACAAAAGTTCTTCGGTTTCATGCTAATCGGACGTGGTTGTTAATAAGACTTGATCAACCTTATTAATGGATCATTTTTGAGAGGTATGAAGTTGATGAATCTAGTAGGCACAACTTTCTGTACCCACCTTTTGTTTTTTATTTTTCTTAGTCAAATAAAATAAAATAAAATGCCATGTTTATCATGTTTTCTGATTTCTCTCTGCAATAAAAAAATGACCCAAAAATAAAAGTTCTCGGAAAGTTCTGAAAATTGGATATGATTTTTTTTTCTGAATATTTCTGAATTTTTGGTGCAAATAACACCACAGGGGGGTGCACCTGGTGCCCACAAGACACCAGGGCGCACCAGCAACCCCAGGCACGCCCTTGTGGGTTGTGGCCCCCACGTGGGTCCCCTCACTTATCTCTTTAGCCCATGTCATCTCCTACCTCCAGAAAAAAATCACCATAGCTCTCACTCCCGTGTTCTTGCTCTCAAACCCGCGGATTTCGATCTCTTTGCTTGAAGCTCCATTTCCGAAACTATATTGGGGGATTGCTACTTGGTATGTGACTCCTCCATTGCTCCAATTAGTTTTTGATTTAGTGGGTTATTTTTAGAATAATTAAGTACTCTTGGTGCTGCTGTAGATGGGCTTGCATGTTGAATTCTTAGAGTTCTAAGTAGTTTGAATGCTTAATATGGCCTCTAGGCATCCTTAGGAGTAGTTGCTATCAATCTTACGAAGTTTTGTTGACAAAAAATTTTGTAGACTAAATTTTTTAGAAATTTAATTATAGGAATAAGATGGATTTCTTTAGGAAGTTTTCCTCCAAGAAGAATGCTAAAGGAGTCATTGGGGAATCATCAGACAATGACATCCACACTCCGAGAACGGCGGAGGTGCGGCCGTGCGAATGACCGCATGATGCCTTCATGGAGGAGGCCGGGTTCCATCAAGAGTTTGCCCAATTTGTTGCAAATGTTGGGCTGACCGAATTCCTCGCAGCTAAGTGTGACCAACACCACATCCGTACAAATTCCTTTGTGCAAAGTTTTCATTTTCTGAGTAGGAATAATCCTCCTGAGGCGCAGTTTAAGCTATATGCTGAAACTCACGAAATACCGCTCACTGACTTTTGCGACATATGCTTGATCCCTTCTGATGGGGAATTAAGAGAGCCTAGACCAGCGGAGTTTGAGGACTTTCTCCTCACTTTAACAGTGGGCGAAGATAGAGGAGTGTCAAAAGCCACTACTACCACTTTGCAGTTTCCTTCTGTGCATTACTTTGCTTTGTTCATCGCGAAGTGTTTAACCGCTAGAGAGAAGGTTGGTGCACTCAGTGCACCTGACTTTGCCATTTTACGTCGTGCATTGCACAATGATCACACCTTTAACATGGGGGCTATTATTGCACGTCGCCTACACCTTAACAGGACTAAGGGAAAGATACATGGTGGTATTTACACTACTCCCTTAGCGAGACACTTTAAAGTTCAGATTCGCCCACATGATTATCCCTTGTCCCAAGTTAATCTAGATCACAAGGCATTGCAGGATCGCCAATTTAATGATGCATCTGATTCTTTTTCATAACATTCGCTACAACTTAGTATTCAGCATCGAAACCCGTGATGTTATCCCGTTGCCTGCACCTGCTTTGTTTGATTCCACTGCCAGGAACGGATACAAGATCATGCCAGGGGACATTACAGCCTACTGGAACAACCTAGCAGCTGTTGAGGAGGAGCCCTAGGAGTGGGACGCTCAGGTGCCGTCTCCACCGCACTTCGACTTAGGACCGGATGGTTATTATGGATGGTGATTACCAAGCTAGGCCAAAAGCCTAAGCTTGGGGGAGTACGTATTTCCACCGACCTTATATTCCTGTTTACACATTTCGTTCCAGTTGTCGGTGTCCATACTTTTTCATTGAATTATCCTTGCTAGATTTATTTTCTCGCTTTCTTCTTGCGTGTTGAAAAACTTTGAGAAAACCCAAAAATATTCCCTCTTCTTTTCGGCTTTTCTTTCTAGTTTAATTTAATTGTAGTATCAAAAGAAAACCCAAAAAGATTTCTCACTTCTTCTTTTACTTGTTGGGAGCTTTCCCATGTAAATAGTTTTTCTTGTTTTTGTTTTCCCCTCTTTAATTTGCTTTCTTCAAGAAAAACCAAAAACTCCAAAAATATTTCATTGTGTTTCTCTCAAATTCTTTTCCTTTTATTTGAGTCGTACCAAGGAGAAGACCACAATGAAAATGTTGAGTGGCTCTCATATGCATTATTGTTAATCTAACAGAGAGCCCATGTTACTTTGTCTTCTCCTCTTGAATAAAATGTTTGCAGATTCCAGCTTAGTCCACGACACTCTTGCACTATTATAATTTTCATATCATTCGGCCGTGCAAGTGAAAGGCAATAATGACGATATTTGATGAAGTGGCCGTGGCAGAGAAAAGCGGGTATGAACTCAACTTGTTTTTGTTTTTGTAAATATGTTTAACCTAGTATCCTTGATTCAGCATATTATGATCAAACATGTTTGCAATGACTATTAGAGATTATAGTTGCTCATGCCATGTTTAAGTAGCTAGGAGTGGATAATGATTTATCTTGGATGTCAACATGCATTAAAATGATTGTGATGTGGTATGATGATATGGTATCCTCCTCTGAATGTTTCAAGTGGCTTGACTTGGCACATATTCACGCATGTAGTTGAATCAAAACCAACATAGCCTTCATGATATTTATGTTCATGGTGTCCATATCCTACTCATGCTAGTATTCAATGTTTATTATTCACAATGCATGTTCATGACCGTTTTCGCTCTCTAGTTGGCCGCTTCTCAATCTATTTGCTAGCCCTCACCTATACTAAGCGGGAATACTCTCGTGCATCAAAATCCTTAAACCAAAGTTATTCCAGATGAGTCCACTATATCTACCTATATGCGGTATTACCCTGCCGTTCCAAGTAAATTTGCATGTGCCACCTCTAAAAATTCAAATGAACATCTGTTTTGTGTGCCTGGACCGCTCATGGAGCGACAGGGGGCAGTCAGTATCTTCCATGTTAAGCAGGTCATTCTCATGATAGTGTTTATTCACTCATCCTTGCACGAGAGGGGTGGTAATAGGGATTCGAAGTCCCGAAATAAAAAAATTGCAAATAATTAAACAAAACTCCCCCAGGAATGTTGTTGGTATGGACGGTACCCGTGGATTCGGCTAGCCGTGGAGTGTGATTGTTGGTGGAAGGGGAAGTAAACCTTTACTTTTACCGCTTGGGAACCACCGCTAATGTGTTTAGCATGGAAGATATTGATAACTCTTGGTCATAACGTTGACAGGAAGGGTGCACCTCCCAAAATTATATTTATCTCTGATTTAGGCTTTGAGCTCTGGCACCTGTGCAAATCCCTGCTTCCCTCTGCGAAGGGACTATCTATTTACTTTTATGTTGAGTCATCACCTTCTCAAATAAACGCCAGACCTGAGAGAACTATTGTCATCCTCATGCATTGTGTATAGTTAATGTTGGGTGCAGCATGATTGGATCTTTTCTACCATGAATTGCAATGTTTAGTCGCTGCTTGAACTTTGGAGGTGTTCTGCATTTATGTTTTGCGGTCTCAGAAAGGGCTAGCGAGATACCACTATTGTCATATTATATCACGATTGTTTTGACAAAGTGTTGGCGCTTGAGATATTTTATTATTGCTCGCTAGTTGCTTATGTCATTGATATGAGTTAATGCAATTTCTAAGAGTTATTGCTGACATGGTTAGTCATAATATTTGCTGAAAACCTGGGTGCTACTTAAGCATATATATGTAAACAAGAACAAAAGAGTTCATAAAAGTTTTTCTTTATCACTTTAAGTTTGTCAACTGAATTGCTTGAGGACAAGCAATGGGTTAAGCTTGGGGGAGTTGATACATCTCCGTCGTATCTACTTTTCCTCACGCTTTTGCTCTTGTTTTGGACTCTAATTTGTATGATTTGAATGAAACTAATCCGGATTGACGTTGTTTTCAGCAGAACTACCATGGTGTTGTTTTTGTGCAGAATTAAAAGTTCTCGGAACTGGACGAAACTTTTTGGAGATTTATTTTACAATAACTAAAAATTACTAGAGCCAAGAACCACCGGAGGGGGTGCCCTGGTTGGGCACGATACACCAGGGCGCGCCACCCCCTCCAGGCGCGCCCTGGTGGGTTGTGCCCACCTTGGGGCCCCACTGGCCCTAATTCCAGCGCTATAAAATCCTATTTTCGGAGAAAAAATCAGAGAGAAAGTTTCATCATGTTTTACGATATGGAGCCGCCGCCACCTCTTCATCGGGAGGCCAGATCTGGAGCCCGTTTGGGGCTCTAGAGAGGGGAATCTTCGGTCTTCATCATCATCAACCCTTCTCCGTCGCCAATTCCATCATGCTCCCCACCGGGAGTGAGTAATTCCTTTGTAGGCTTGCTGGTCGGTGAGGAGTTGGATGAGATTCATCATGTAATCGAGTTAGTTTTGTTAGGGCTTGATCCCTAGTATCCACTATGTTCTGAGATTGATGTTGCTATGACTTTGCCATGCTTAATGCTTGTCACTAGGGCCCGAGTGCCATGATTTCAGATCTGAACCGTTTATGTTATCACCATTATATCTATGTTCTTGATCCGATCTTGCTAGTCATATGCACCTGCTATGTGTTATGATCCGTAAACCCCGGAGTGACAATAGTTGAGATACTTTCCGGTGATGACCATAGTTTGAGGAGTTCATCTATTCACTATGTGTTAATGCTTTGTTCTGGTTCTCTATTAAAAGGAGGCCTTAATATCCCTTAGTTTCTTTATGGACCCCGCTGCCACGGGAGGGTAGGACAAAAGATGTCATGCAAGTTCTTTTCCATAAGCACATATGATTATTTACGGAATACATGCCTACATTACATTTATGAACTGGAGCTAGTTTTGTGTCGCCCTAGGTTATGACTGTTATATGATGAATATCATCCAACGAGTTCACCGATCCAGTGCCTACGAGTTTTCCACATATTTTTCTTGCTAAGTTACTATTGCTACTGCTACTGTTCCAACTGCTACAAAACTATTGCTGTCACTTCTACTGCTACTGTTACTGCTACTACTGCTATCAAAACTATCATACTACTGTGCTACTGATCACTCTGTTGGAGATATTTAATCTCCAGGTGTTGTTGAATTGACAACTCAACTGTTAATACTCGCAAATATTCTTTGGCTCTCCTTGTGTGGAATCTATAAATTTTGGTTGAATACTCTACCCTCGAAAACTGTTGTGATCCCCTATACTTGTGGGTTATCAAGCGTTTGGCCCAATCTCCGAGTGTGGATGACGTCCTCACTCGGAATAGTTTTTAAGTTAAGCAATTATTGGATTTCAGCTAAGCTCCCGAGTGTGGATGATGTCCTCACCCGGAATAGTGTTTAACTTAGGAAACAACTGTATTGCAGCTAAGCCCCCGAGTGCGGATGATGTCCTCACTCGGATTAGTTTTCAACTTAAGCGATTTCCGGATCGCAGCTAAGCCGCCGAGTGTGGATGACGTCCTCACTCGGAGTATTTTAAATTTAGGCGATTTCTGGATCGCAGCTAAGTCCCCGAGTGCGGATGATGTCTTCACTCAGAGCGGATTTAAACTTAGGCAATTTCTGGATCGCAGCTAAGCCCCCGATTGTGGATGATGTCCTCACTCGGAGTATGATACGTCTCCAACGTATCTATAATTTGTGATTGTTCCATGCTGATATATAATCATTGTAGGATACTTTTTGGGTCTTTATTTACCAATTTATAATATTTTTGAGCACTAACCTATTGACTCAATGCCCAGTGCTAGTTGTTGTTTTCCGCATGTTTTTCACTTTTCAGGTTTATAGTACCAAACGAAGTCCAATTGCCACGATTTTTTTGATGATTTCTTCTGGACCAAAAGAAGACCCGGAAACTTCAGAAGGAGGCCGGGAGCCGCACGAGGGCCCCACAAGCCAATAGGGCGTGCCCTGGGGGGCGCCCTGATGGCTTGTGCCTCCCTCAGGCGTCTCCCGACGCCCCTCTCTGGCTTATAAATTCTCATATATCCCAAAAACCCTAGAGGCAGTCCCGAAACTCTTTTTACGCTGCCGCAAGTCTCTGTTCCGTTGCGAGGCCATCTGGAGCTCCGTTCCGGCACACTATCGGAGGGGGGATCGATCACGGAGGGCCTCTACATCAACCTTGCTGCCCTCATGATGATGTGTGAGTAGTTCACCATAGACCTATGGGTCCATAGCTAGTACCTAGATGGCAATCTCTCTATCTCTTAATCTTCAATACAATGTGTTGGAAATATGCCCTAGAGGCAATAATAAATTAGTTATTATTATATTTCCTTGTTCATAATAATCGTTTATTATCCATGCTATAATTGTATTGATTGGAAACTCAAATACATGTGTGGGTACATAGACAAGACTGTGTCCCTAGTAAGCCTCTAGTTGACTAGCTCGTTGATCAAAAGATGGTGAAGGTTTCCTGGCCATGGACATAAGATGTCATTTGATAACGGGATCACATCATTAGGAGAATGATGTGATGGACAAGACCCAAACTATAAACATAGCATATGATCGTGTCAGTTTATTGTTGTTGTTTTCTGCATGTCAAGTATCTGTTCCTATGACCATGAGATCATGCAACTCCCTGACATCGGAGGAGTACCTTGTGTGTATCAAACGTCGCAACGTAACTGGGTGACTATAAAGATGCTCTACAGGTATCTCCGAGGGTGTCTGTTAGGTTGGCATGGATCAAGACTGGGATTTGTTACTCCGTGTGACGGAGAGGTATCTCAGGGCCCACTCGGTAATACAACATCACAATGAGCCTTGCAAGCAATGTGACTAAAATGTTAGCCACGAGATCTTGTATTACGGAACGAGTAAAGAGACTTGCCGGTAACGAGATTGAACTAGGTATAGAGATACCGACGATCGAATCTCGGGCAAGTAACATACCGAAGAACAAAGGGAACAGCATACGGGATTAACTGAATCCTTGACATAGAGGTTCGACCAATAAAGATCTTCGTAGAATATGTAGGAGCCAATATGGGCATCCGGGTCCCGCTATTGGTTATTGATCGTAGAGGTGTCTCGGTCATGTCTACATAGTTCTCGAACCCGCAGGGTCTACACACTTAACGTTTGGTGACGATTAGTATAGTTGAGTTATTTTGTTGGTGATCGAAGGTTGTTCGGAGTCCCGGATAAGATCCCGGACATGACGAGGATCTCCGGAAGAGTCCGGAGGTAAAGATTGATATATGTGATAATAGTGTTTTGATCTCCGGAAGGGTTCCGTAATTCACCGGAAGGGGTTCCGGATGTTTACCGAAGTGTTCGGGTGCAGCAACACTTTATATGAGCCAAAGGGATAAAAGCCCACGAGGTATTGGAAAGTGCAAAAGGAAGTTTTGCTGCTGCCTTAAGCGGTACTACCGCTGGTAAGGCAGTACTACCGCGTAAGCGGTACTACCGCTTGTGTGAAGCGGTACTACCGCTCAAGCGGTACTACCGCTCGTGAGCGGTACTACCGCTTGTACGCGATACTGCTGGAATCCGAGTTGGACTCTTTCCGTGCGGGCCAAACCGACCTTGTGCGGGCAAAACCGACCTTGTGGAGGTTTTCTCTCCAAGTTTAGACCCCAGGGCTCAACATATAAATAGAGGGGCAGGGCTAGCACACGGGATACATCAAGATTTCCCAAGCCGTGTGCCGGCAACCCTAACCCTCTAGTTCCTCCCGTCATAATCTCCGTAGTGCTTGGCGAAGCCCTGCAGAGATTGTTCCTCACCACCATCACCACGCCGTCGTGCTGCCGGAACTCATCTACTACTTCATCATCGCTCGCTGGATCGAGGAGGTGAAGGCGTCATCAAGCCGTACGTGTGTTGAACGCGGAGGTGCCGTCCGTTCGGCACTAGTTCGTGATCGGATCGAGGGACGACTTGAGATTTGGATCGCGAAGACGTTCGACTACATCAACCGCGTTTCTTAACGCTTCCGCTTAGCGATCTACAAGGGTATGTAGATTCACTCTCCCTCTCGTAGATGCTCATCACCATGGATAGATCTTGTGTGTGCGTAGGAAATTTTTTGTTTCCCATGCAACGTTTACCAACACAATGATCATCGCATCTTCGCTTTGATCTTTCCGATATAATCCTATTGTGCGGTGTGTTTGTTGGGATCCGATGAATTGTGGGTTTATGTTAAGATTATTCATGAAAAGTATTTGAGTCACCTCTGAATATTAAGATTCTTATTTGCATGATCATTATAGCTTTGTAATGCTTTCCGATTTATCGATGTGCTTTGGCCCAGTAGATTGATCTATCTTCAGTGGGAGTGGTGCGTTGTGGTAGGTTCAACCTGACGATTTTCTATATCCCAGTGACAAAGTAGGGGAAAAGATGTGTCTTTGTGTTGTTGTTACTAAGGATAACACGATGGAGTTTATTCATATTGCTTGAGTTTACTTTGTCTACATCATGTCATCGTTCTCCATGCATTACTCTGTTTGTCATGAACTTAACACGTAGAAAGGCAAGCATAGAAGCGCTCTTGAAGTGGAGTAATAGTAATAGGGGCAGGCAGGAGTCGGCCTATTTGTTTATGGACGTGATGCCGACATACACATTATCATTGCCGTGAAAATCGCATAACTATCCACTTTTCTATCAATTGCCCAACAGTAATTTGTTACCCACCGTATGTTGCCTACATGAGAGATGCCGCTAGGGAAAACTATGGCCCCCGGGTCTATTCACTTATTAAATTACAAATGCTACTATTACCTTGCTGCCTTTATTTACTTTTTATTTTATTTTCCAATTTACAATTATCTACAATTATCTACACAACTCATTTGCTTGCAAATAACGAGATCAAGGGGATTGACAACCCTCTTGCCCGCGTTGGGTGCAAGTTGTTTGTTCTTTTGTGTGCAGCCGCTGAAGACGGTTGGGGATTGATATTCCTATTGGTTCGATAAACCTTGGTTTCATAACTGAGGGAAATACTCACCCACTTTGTGCTGCAATAACCCGTTCCTCTTCACGGAAAACCCAACGCAGATCACAAGTATCAGAGTAGTTTTCACACTTAGGCGATTTTTGGATCGCAGCTAAGCCCCCGAGTGTGTTTGATGTCCTCACTCGGAGTATTTGAAACTTAGGCAATTTCCTGATCGCAGCTAAGCCCCCGAGTGTGGATGATGTCCTCACTCGGAGTAGTGTTTAACATAGGCAACTATTGTATTGCAGCTAAGCCCCTGAGTGTGGATGATGTCGTCACTCGAAGTAGTTTTTAACTTAGGCGATTTTGGGATCGCAGCTAAGCCCCCGAGTGTGGATGATGTCCTCACTCGGAGTAGTTTTCACACTTAGGAGATTTCTGGGTCGCAGCTAAGCCCCCGAGTGTGGATGATGTCCTCACTTAGAGTATTTTAAACTTAGGCAATTTCTGGATCGCAGCTAAGCCCCCGAGTGTGGATGATGTCCTCACTCGGAGTAGTTTTTACACTTAGGCGATTTCTGGATCGCAGCTAAGCCCCCGAGTGTGGATGATGTCCTCACTCGGAGTAGTTTTTACACTTAGGCGAATTCTGGCTCGCAGCTAAGCCCCCGAGTGTGGATGATGTCCTCACTCGGAGTAGTTTTTACACTTAGGCAATTTCTGGATCACAGCTAAGCCCCCGAGTGTGGATGATGTCCTCACTCGGAGTAGTTTTTACACCCACCGGGGGTGAAGTTTATGAGATAATTCACGGGAGTGAATGGAAAAAGGTTTAGGGGATTTTTTTTGACAAAGTATAGAAAAAGTAAAGACTTTTATTCATCAAAATCACTCGGGTGTTCATTACAAGAATGTACAAGAGCAACGTCTCTCGGCTGCTCGGAGAAGCTAACATCGGCTGGGTGGAAAGCAAGGCCTTGAGTTCTTCGAATGCAGCTTGCGCTTCAGGTGTCCATTCAGAGCTATCAGATTTCTTCATCAATCGGTAAAGAGGCAACGCCTTCTCACCGAGTCTAGAGATGAACCTACTCTAGATGCATGCTGGATAGCGGTCGATGAGTGGAGTAATAGTAATAGGTGCAGGCATGAGTCGGGCTATTTGTTTATGGACGTGATGCCTATATACACATGATCATTGCCCTGAAAATCGCATAACTATCCGCTTTTCTATCAATTGCCCAACAGTAATTTGTTACCCACCGTATGCTGAGATGCCGCTTGGGAAAACTATGGCCCTGACGTGGCTTGAGACTGCATCGGTATTTCCCCAAAGAGGAAGGGATGATGCAGCACAACGATGGTAAGTATTTCCCTCAGTTATGAAACCAAGGTATCGAACCAGCAGGAGGATCACCACCACCTAATAAGCAGCACCTGTACACAAAGAACAAATACTTGCAACCCGACGCGAAAGAGAGGTTGTCTATCTCTCTATGGTAAAAAGATAGATTAGGTAGTGATAGATTGGAGAGATAGATCTCTCAAGAACACAAAATAAAAAGAGCAAATAGAAAGTGCAGCAAGGATTTTTGGGTTTTGGAATAATAGATCTGAAAACAAAAGAAGCAAAAAGATAGATCGGAAAGCAATATGTTGGAAAAGTAGACCCGGGGGCCGAAGGATTCACTAGTGGCTTCTCTCATGAGTATAGCGCACGATGGGTGAACAAATTACTGTTGGGCAATTGATAGAAGATCAAATAATCATGATGATATCCAAGGCGATGATCATTATATAGGCATCACATCCAAGATAAGTAGACCGACTCCTGCCTGCATCTACGACTATTACTCCACACATCGACCGCTATCCAGCATGCATCTAGTGTATTAAGTTCATGAAAAAATGGAGTAATGCAATAAGAACGATGACACGATGTAGACAAGATATATTCATGTAGGAATAGACCCCATCTTGTTATCCTTAATGGCAACGATACATGGGTGCCTTGCTGCCCCTTCTGCCACTGGGAAAGGACACCGCAAGATCGAACCCATCACAAAGCACCTCTTCCCATGGCAAGAAAAATCGATCTAGTCGGCCTAACTAAACCAAAGATTCGACGAAGAAATACGAGGCTATAAGTAATCATGCATATAAGAGATCAAAGAAGACTCACATAATATTCATGGATAGAAACTGATCATGAACTCAAAATTCATTGGATCCCAACAAACACACCACAAAAGTTTACATCAAATAGATCTCCAAGAGACCATTGTATTGAGAATCAAAAGAGAGAGAGGAAGCCATCTAGCTACTGCCTACGGACCCGTAGGTCTATGGTGGACTACTCAGGCATCATCGGAGAGGCACCAATGAGGATGATGAACCCCTCCGTGATGGTGTTGGATTGGATCTCGAGGCTCTGGAACTTGCGGTGACTGGATGTGTTTTTCGTCGACTCCCTTAGGGTTTCTGGAATATTTGGGAATTTATAGGCATCAGAGGCGGTGGAGAGGGGCCCCGAGGAGGGCACAACCCATCAGGGCACGCCGGGGGCCTCTGGCACGCCCTGGTGGGTTGTGGTCTCCATGGCGCACCTCTCTGGCACTTCTTTGGCCCGCTCGGTGTCTTCTGGTGCAAAAAAAATCTCCAAAAAGTTTCGTCGCGATTGGACTCCGTTTGGTACTGATATTCCGCGAATTAAAAAAACAAGCAATAACAGCAACTGGCACTTTGGCACTATGTCAATAGGTTATTTCCAAAAAATGATATAAAGTTGCTATAAAGTGATTGTAAAACATCCAAGAATGATAATATAACAGCATGGAACAAGCAAAAATTATAGATACGTTGGATACGTATCAGCATCCCCAAGCTTAATTCCTACTCGTCCTCGAGTAGGTAAATGATAAAAACAGATTTTTTGATGTGGATTGTTGCCTAACATGTTCATCTCATATTCCTTTCTTTTGTAGCATGGACATTTGGACTTTTAGATGATTCAAAGCAATAGTCTAGTTTTAACATAATGACTTCAATACTCAAGCATGCCAACAAGCAACCATATCTTTCAAAATATCAACACTAAAGAAAGTTATCCCTAGCCCATCATGCTCAATCATTGATCCATTCATGAAACACACTCAAATACTAGCTACACCCAATGCTCAAGTACGATCATAGTGCCCCCTAGTTGGTGCTTTATAAGAGAAGATGGAGACTCAAAGTAAAAAAATTTGCATAAAGTAAATAGAAAGGCCCTTCGCAGAGGGAAGTAGGGATTTGTAGTGGTGCCAGAGCTCAAAGTTTAAATTGAGAGAGAAAAATATTTTGAGTGGCATGCCTTTCCTGTCAACGAAAACGACAAAGTATTTCACAATACTTTCCATGCTAGATACATCATAGGCGGTTCCCAAACAGAAAATATAGTTTATTCCTTTTTCCACCATTCTTTCACATTCCATGGCTGGCCGTATCCGCGGTTGCCTTCCATACCAACACTTTCCAAGGAATTTCTTATTTGACAATATAAAGTATTTTTTTTCTTTTTTCATTTGGGGACTGGGCATCCCTATTACCGCCGTACTCTCGTGCAATGACAAGTGAATAAACACTCGTCTTGAGAATAACACATCTAGCATGGAAAAATATTGGACACCCCCTGTCGTTTCATGAGCGGTACGAGCACACAAAAAGGAAATTTATTTTGAAAAGTAGAGATGGCACATACAAATTTGCTTAGAACGGCATGAAAATACCGCATATAGGTAGGTATAGTGGACTCATAAGGCAAAACTGGGTTTAAGGATTTTGGATGCACAAGTAGTATTTCTACTTAGTACAAGTGGAGGCTAGCAAATAGATTGAGAAGCAACCAACCAAGAAACGAAAATTCACATAAGCGAGCATTGAGCATAACTAACACCAAATAATGCACCATAAGTAGGATGTAATTTCATTGCATAACTATTGACTTCCGTACTTGCATAGGGAATCACAAACCTTAACACCAATATTCCTACTAAAGCATAATTACTCACTAACATGACTCACATATTACTATCTTCATGTCTCAAAACTATTACAAGGAATCAAGCTTAATTTGTCCAATGATCTTCATGAAAGTTTTTATTATATCCTCCTTGGATATCTATCACTTTGGGACTAGTTTCATATGTTGCCATTGCTTTTCACAAGCTCAAACAAATTTAAGTGAAGCACATGAGCATAGAGATTTCATCTCTGAAAAAAGTATAAGTGAAGCATGAGAGGATTTCTTCAAAATTTACTAACTCTCAAAATAATCTAAGTGAAGCATGAGAGTATTTCTTCAAAAGTTACCAAGCACACCGTGCTCAAAAAGATATAAGTGAAGCACTAGAGCAATTCTATAGCTCAAAAAGTCTAAGTGAAGCATATAGAGCAATTCTAACAAATCATAGCATATTTTGGCTCTCTCAAATAGGTGTGTCCAGCAAGGATACAAGTGACAAACTAAAAAAAGCAAAGCAAACAAAGACTCAATTGATACAAGACGCTCCAAGCAAAACTCATGATATGTGACGAATAAAAATATAGCTCCAAGTAAAATACCGATGATCGTTAGAAGAAAGAGGGGATGCCACTCGGGGGCATCCCCAAGCTTAGTTGCTTGTTTCTCTTTGGATATATCTTGGGGGTGTTGTAGCATCCCCAAGTATAGGCTCTTTTCACTCCTTATACCCTCATCCATCGTGATCTCACCCAAAACTTGAAAACTTCAATCACACAAAACTCAATAAAATCTTCGTGAGATCCATTAGTATAATAAAGCAAATCACTACTTTAAGTACTGTTGCAAACCCATTCATATTTTATTATTGCAGTATACCTACTGTATTTTAACTTTACCATGGCTCATACCCTTCAATATAACCCATAGATTCATCAAAACAAGCACACAATGCAACGAAAATAGAATATGTCTTAAACAGAACAGTCTATAGTAATCTGTACTCTAACCATATATCTGTAACTCTAAAAATTCTGAAAAACTAGGACAATGTAAAGAATTTGTATAGCAACACTGTGATAAATTTTTAGCTGAATATCACGTTCCAGTAAAAAAGGAAAATTCGAACACCGGAGGCAAAGTTTCTGTTTCAGATTCAGCGTCGCTTCTACTCATCTTATGAATCATCCTAAAGGATCTACTTGGCACAAACACTAAATAAAAAATAAAAACACAATCATAATAGAGGCATAATTGTGTCAACATTCAAAAACAGAAAGGAAAAGACAAAAATAAATGTATTCATTGGGTTTCCTCCCAACAAGCGCTATCGTTTTACGCCCCTAGCTAGGCATAACGCATAGATTCAAGTATTGTCATCTTTAGTTTTGGTACAGGTGTTTTTGTCAAGAGGTTTTGCAAACAAAACTTGAAACACATCATCCATACAAACCTTAGCACTATCAAGTTGTCCATCTATGTACCCTCTTTGATTCCCGGCCACAATCCAAGAATATTGTTGATTTACATCATTGAAAACTTGTTGGATCATATCTAAAACAGGGACTTCCTTTTTGAGATTCTCATCAAAAAATTGGGTATTTCCAAGTAAATATCTCAACATATAATCACTATTGTAAAGGATCTCTCCTATTACCGGTTTTTCACGGCTCATACCATAGAAGTCAAAGATCTCCCTAGCTTCCCGTATTATGTGATCAAATTCATTCATGAGAACAAGGGTGGCTAACTTCTTAGCTTTGGGATATTTTATGATGGGTAGCTCATAAAACAATCTTTGCAAGGTAGGATGAGTACTAATAAATCTATTTTCAAGTTTCAGAACTAGCGCTGAAATAGCCTCCGCATAAGTTTTAGTTCTTTTCAGTATAGGAGTATTGATACGTCTCCGTCGTATCTATAATTTTTGATTTTTTCATGCCAATATTATACAACTTTCACATATTTTTGGCAACATTTTATATGATTTATTGGACTAACCTATTGATCCAGTGCCCAGTGCCAGTTCCTGTTTGTTGCATGTTTTTTGTTTCACAGAATTACCATATCAAACGAACTCCAAACGCGATAAAAATTTACGGAGATTTTTTTTGGAATATTTGTGGATTTTGAGAAGTGGAATCAACGCAACCAGAGGCCCACAGCCCCCACAAGACACCAGGGCCGGCCAGGGGGCCCAAGCACGCCCTGGTGGGTTGTGCTCACCTCGTATGTCGGTTGGAGCTCACCTTTGGCGTAAGGAAGCTAATTTTTGGAGAAAAATCCCCTCAAAATTTCAGCCCGATCGGAGTTACGGATCTCTGAGAATATAAGAAACGGTTTTCGGCCAGAAAACACGCACGCGAAACAGAAGAGAACAGAGAGGGAGATCCAATCTAGGAGGGGCTCCTGCCTTTCCGCCGCCATGGCGGCCATGGACCAGAGGGGGAACTCTCCTCCCATCTAGGGTGGAGGCCAAGGAAGAAGAAGAAGGAGGGGGGCTCTCTCCCCCTCTCTCCCGGTGGCGTCGGAACACCGTCGGGGCAAGCATCATGACGGCTATCTACTCTAACAACTTCGCCGCCGTCAACACCAACTCTCTCCCTCTCTATGCAGCGGTGTAACTCCCCTTCTCCCCTCTGTAATCTCTACTTAAACATGGTGCTCAACTCCATATACTATTTCCCAATGATATATGGCTATCTTATGATGTTTGAGTAGATTCGCTTTGTCCTATGGGCTAATTGATGATCGTGGTTGGTATGATTGTATATTTTATTATGGTGCTGTCCTATGGTGCCCTCCGTGTCGCGCAAACATGAGGGATCCTCACTGTAGGGTGTTGCAATGTGTTCATGATTTGCCTATGGTGGGTGGCGTGAGTGACAGAATACACAGACCCGAGTAGGTGGGTTGTTGCATATGGGAGTAAAGAGGACTTGATACTTAATGCTATGGTTGGGTTTTACCTTAATGATCTTTGGTAGTTGCGGATGCTTTCTAGAGTTCCAATCATAAGTGCATATGATCCAAGTACGGAAAGTATGTTAGCTCATGCCTCTCCCTCATATAAAATTGCAAGAATGATTACCGGTCTAGTTATCAATTGCCTAGGGACAAATAACCTTCTTGTTTGACAAAAGCTTTCTACTAAACAAATAACTTTTATTATCATGCTTTTTACTCGTAGTTTTATTTCCCGCAAAGTACTTCTAGTTTTATTCGTGCATACTATCCTATCACCTACAAAGTAGTTTCATACTTGTTCTAGGTAAAGCAAACGTTAAAGTGTGCTTAGAGTTGTATCAGTGGTCGATAGAACTTGAGGGAATATTTGTTCTACCTTTAGCTCCTCGTTGGGTTCGACACTCTTACTTATCGAAAAAGGCTACAAACGACCCCCTACACTTGTGGGTTATCAAGACCTTTTTCTGGCGCCGTTGCCGGGGAGCAATAGCGTGGGGTGAATATTCTCGTGTGTGCTTGTTTCCTTTATCATTAAGTAATTTTTATTTTCTGTTTTTAGTTGTTTTATATCTTTAGTTATGGATATGGAACACGAAACACCAAAAAAATTAGTGGTACTTGCTACTCATGGAGATGGGGAACCGCTTAAAACCCTCGATGCTAGTTATGTGAAACACGTTAATTACTCCTTCGATAATCCCGAGAAATCCTCAAGGAACTTTATAATGGGATACACATTGGATCAACGTGAGTACTTTAGGGATTATCGCTTATCTCAAAAAGGGAAACACTTATGGGATTAAATGAGAATACTGGAATGGTTTGCTTGGGATGCATGCTTGAAATGTGATTATACTTGTTGCTCCAAGATAGAAGCTCGACACCTTCCCTTTCAATGTAAATTCAACAATAATGAAACCTTGGCATCATATGCTAAAGGTATTTATGATTATTATGATGTGGAACGAATAGAAGAATTTGTTGCGTTTAAAGGTGCTTATGAAATTGCTTCTTTGCTTGAAAAGTATGATGATGATGTTCCTTACGAATCTGAAAATCTTGCCATACTTAAATATTGCTATTATAATTATGAATATAATGCTGATATTATTGAATTTATTAAGAGTATGACCGCTGCCTTGGAAGAGACTAATATTTTGCAGGAATCTATGGAAGAAGAAATTGCTGAAACTGTGATCTCATTAGATGAAAAAGATGAGGAGGAGAGCGAAGAACAAAAGGAGGAAGAGCGGATTAGCTACCCATGCCCACCTTCTAATGAGAGTAACTATTCAACTCATAAATTGTTTAATTTCCCTTCGCACATACCGAAGGATGAATGCTATGATGATTGCTATGATCCCTTGGATTCATTTGAAATATCCCTTTTTGATGAACTTGATGCTTGCTATGCTTGTGGCCATGATGCCAATATGAATTATGCTTATGAAGATGAACTTTCTATAGTTCCTTATGTTAAGCATGAAATTGTTGCTATTGCACCCACACATGATAGTCCTATTATCTTTTTGAATTCTCCCAACTACACTATATCGGAAAAGTTTGCTCTTATTAAGGATTATATAAATGGGTTGCGTTTAGCTACTACACATGATGATTTTGATGAATATAATATGCATGTGCTTGCTGCTCCTACTTGAAATTATTATGAGAGAGGAACTACATCTTCACCTCTCTATGTTTCCAATACTATAAAATTGCAAGAAACTGTTTATACTATGCATTGGCCTTTACTTGATGTGCATGAATTGTTCTTTTATGACATGCCCATGCATAGGAAGAGACTTATACTTCGTCATTGCATGATATATATCACCTTGTGCTCATTACTAAATTACAAATCAATGTTAATAAAAATTGGCTTTGATATACCTTGGTATCCGGGTGGATCAATTACTTGAGCACTTTATGCCTAGCTGAATGGCTTTAAAGAAAGCGCTGCCAGGGAGACAACCCGGAAGTTTTAGAGAGTCATTTATTTCTGTTGTGTGCTTTTATAAAGTTTAAAAACAAAAAAAATATAGGGAGGCACCTAAAACTTTACAAAAGGAAAGGTGAAAGTGAGAGAGATGATGAGCATCGTTGAAGTGGGGGACGTCCTTGAACTTTTGTTCATGCCCATGGAAACTTTGTGAATCTTGAATCACGGAAACTTTTCCAACAAAAATAATTATCCCCTTGTACAAATCCATTGTATTATAAAAATAATATGCCAAGATTTTCCTTTAGGATGATTAGATTGCTTGTTGGTATGTGCGGTGTAAAAACAGAAACTTTGGCTGTAGTGCGTGAATTTTCATTTTTTACTGGAACGTCAAAAGTTTCTGAATTTTTTACACAGTATTTATATGCAAAATTTTTAATTTTTCTAATTTTTCAGAATTTTTGGAGTTACAGAAGTATGGTTAAAGTTCAGATTACTACAGACTGTCCTGTTTAAGATAGATTCTGTTTTTGATGCATTGTTTTGCTTGTTTTGATGAAACTATCGATTTTATTGGTGGTGTAAGCCATAGAAAAGTTATAATACAGCAGGGATAATGCCAATATAAAATATGAATTGGTTTTCAACAGTAATTAAAGTAGTATTTTGCTTTATTATACTAACGGATCTTACCAGTCTTCTGTTAAGTTTTGTGTGGATGAAGTGTTCGAAGATCGAGGAGGTCTCGATATGAGGAGAAGAATGAGAGGCAAGAGTTCAAGCTTGGGGATGAACAAGGCACCCCAAGTAAATATACAAGGAGACTCAAGTGTCTAAGCTTGGGGATGCCCCGGAAGGAATCCCATCTTTCTTCAACAAGTATCGGTATGTTTTCGGATTCGTTTCATTCATGTGATATGTGCAAATCTTGGAGCGTCTTTTGTGTTTAGTTTTCACTTTTCTTTTATGCACCATGCTGGTATGAGATAATACATGGTTGATTTATAGAATGCTCATTGCACTTCACTTATATCTTTTGAGTATGGCTTTATAGAATGCTTCATGTGCTTCACTTATATCATTTGAAGTTTGGATTGCCTGTTTCTCTTCACATAGAAAACCGTTATTTGTAGAATGCTCTTTTGCTTCACTTATATTTATTAGAGCATGGTCTTTTGTAGAAAGAATTAAACTCTCTTGCTTCACTTATATCTATTTAGAGAGTCAACAGGAATTGGTCATTTGCATGGTTAGTCATAAAATCCTACATAAAACTTAGGGATCACTGAATATGACATGTTTGATTCCTTGCAATAGTTTTGCGATATAGAGATAATAATATGTGGGAGATACTAGTGGATGATCGTGTTTAGTAAGATATTGGTGTTAAGGTTTGTGATTCCCGAAGCATGCACGTATAGTCTCCCGTTATGCTAGGAAGTTGGAGCACAATTTATTCTTGATTGTCTATCTTTGTGTGAAGGTCGGGGGCGCGCGATGGTTAACTCCTACCAACCTCCCCCCTAGGAGCATGCGTAGTAATACTTTGCTTCGAGAGAGCTAATAAAACTTTTGCAATAAGTATGTGAGTTCTTTATGACTAATGTGAGTCCATGGATTATACGCACTCTTACCTTTCCGCAATTTGCTAGCCTCTACGGTACCGTGCATTGCCCTTTCTCACCTCGAGAGTCGGTGCAAACTTCGCCGATGCATCCAAACCCCGTGATATGATACGCTCTATCACACATAAGCCTTATTATATCTTCCTCAAAACAACCACCATACCTACCTATTATGGCATTTCCATAGCCATTCCGAGATATATTGCCATGCAACTTCCACCGCCTCCGTTTTGATGACTTGAGCATTCATTGTCATATTGCATTACATGATCGTAAGATAGCTAGCATGATGTTTTCATGGCTTGTCCATTTTTTATATCTTTGTTACGCTAGATCAATGCATTCATATAGGGTCATACTTAGTTCTACTATCGTTGTAGTGTTGAGTTATAAGTAAATAGAAGTGTGATGATCATCATTATTCGTTATTAGAGCATGCCCCAGTGATGAAAGGATGATGGAAACTATGATTCCCCCACAAGTCGGGATGAGGATCCGGACAAAGAAAGAAAAAAAATAGAAAAATAGAAAAAAAGAAACAGAAAAAAAAGAAACAAAAGGAAAAGAAAAAAAATGAAAGAAGAAGGAATAGGGGCATGCTAATTCCACACTTGTGCTTCAAAGTAGCAACATGTTTTTCACATAGAGAGTCTCCTATGTTGTCACTTTCATATACTAGTGGGAATTTTTCATTATAGAGTTAGATGCATACCCACTTAGTTTTCATATTGAGCTCTCATACACTAATAGCTCTTAGTGCATCCGTTGCATGGCAATCCCTACTCCTCGCATTGATATCTAATGATGGGCATCTCCATAGCCCGTTGATACGTTGAGTTGATGCGAGACTTTCTTCTCTACTTTTACCCCTTTGAAACCTACCACCATATTCTATTCCACCCATAGTGCTATATCCATGGCTTGCTCTCATGTATTGCGTGAGAGTTGAAAATGCTGAAGCGCGTTAAAAAAGTATGAACCAATTGCTTGGCTGACACCGGGGTAGTACATGATTTATACTTTGTGTTAAGAAGATAGAGCATAACAAGGCTATATGATTTTGTAGGGATAGCGTTCTTTAGCCTTGATATTTTGAAAGACATGATTGTTTGTTGGGATGCCTGAGTATTAATGTCTTCATGTCAAAACTAGACTATTGCTTTGAATCACTTGTGTCTTAATATTCATGCCATGATTAGATATACGATCAAGATTATGCAAGGTAGCATTCCACATCAAAAATTATCTTTTTTATCATTTACCTACTCGAGGACGAGCAGGAATTAAGCTTGGGGATGCTGATACGTCTCTGTCATAACTATAATTTTTGATTGTTTCATGCCAATATTATAAAACTTTCACATATTTTTGGCAACATTTTATATGATTTATTGGACTAACCTATTGATCCAGTGCCCAGTGTCAGTTCCTGTTTGTTGCATGTTTTTTGTTTCGTAGAATTACCATATCAAACGAACTCCAAACGCGATAAAAATTTACGGAGATTTTTTTTTGGAATATTTGTGAATTTTCAGAAGTGGAATCAACACAACCGGAGGCCCACAGTCCCCACAAGACACCAGGGGGGCCAGGCGTGCCCTGGTGGGTTGTGCTCACCTCATATGTCGGTTGGAGCTCTCCTTTGGCCACAAGGAAGCTAATTTTTGGATAAAAATCCCCTCAAAATTTCAGCCCGGTCGGAGTTACGGATCTCCGGGAATATAAGAAACGGTTTTCGGCCAGAAAACAGGCACGCGAAACAGAAGAGAACAGAGAGGGAGATCCAATCTAGGAGGGGCTCCTGCCCCTCCGCCGCCATGGCGGCCATGGACCAGAGGGGGAACTCTCCTCCCATCTAGGGGGGGGGGGCAAGGAAGAAGAAGAAGGAGGGGGGCTCTCTCCCCCTCTCTCTCCCGGTGGCGCCGGAACGCCGCCGGGGCAAGCATCGTGACGGCGATCTACACCAACAACTTCGCCGCCGTCAACACCAACTCTCTCAATATCTATGCAGCGGTGTAACTCCCCTTCTCCCCTCTGTAATCTCTACTTAAACATGGTGCTCAACTCCATATACTATTTCCCAATGATATATGGCTATCTTATGATGTTTGAGTAGATCTGCTTTGTCCTATGGGATAATTGATGATCGTGGTTGGTATGATTGTATATTTTATTATGGTGCCGTCCTACGGTGTCCTCCGTGTCGCGCAAACGTGAGGGATCCTTGCTGTAGGGTGTTGTGTGTTCATGATTTGCCTATGGTGGGTGGCGTGAGTGACAGAATACACAGACCCGAGTAGGTGGGTTGTTGCATATGGGAGTAAAGAGGACTTGATACTTAATGCTATGGTTGGGTTTTACCTTAATGATCTTTGGTAGTTGCGGATGCTTGCTAGAGTTCCAATCATAAGTGCATATGATCCAAGTATGGAAAGTATGTTAGCTCATGCCTCTCCCTCATATAAAATTGCAAGAATGATTATCGGTCTAGTTATCAATTGCCTAGGGACAAATAACCTTGTTGTTTGACAAAAGATTTCTACTAAACAAATAACTTTTATTATCATGCTTTTTACTCATAGTTTTATTTCCTGCAAAGTACTTCTAGTTTTATTCGTGCATACTATCCTATCACCTACAAAGTAGTTTCATACTTGTTCTAGGTAAAGCAAACGTTAAAGTGTGCGTAGAGTTGTATCGGTGGTCGATAGAACTTGAGGGAATATTTGTTCTATATTTAGCTCCTCGTTGGGTTCGACACTCTTACTTATCGAAAAAGGCTACAAATGATTCCCTACACTTGTGGGTTATCAAGTATCATCGAGAGTCAAATTCCCAACGCAATTGAAAAATTCTTGGTTAGTTTCTTTTCCAATAACGTTCCCTTGCCCCAAAACAAAAGTTTTAGCATCCAGATTGCCAGAACGTCCAATATTAGGAGTCCTGCCATCAACTGTTTCTGTCATACCAAAATCACTCATGATGACAAGCAAACAAGAGATTTGACGAGAAAAAGGCAAACGAAAAATAGGGCGAATAAAACGGCAAATTGGGTGAAGTGGGGGAGAGGAAAACGAGAGGCAAATGGCAAATAATGTAATTGCAAGGAGATGAGATTTGTGATTAGGAACCTGGTAGATGATGATGGTGTCTCCTCGGCGCCAGAGATTGGCACGTAGAAGAGACCACTTCCTCCCCGACAACGGCGCTAGATACTCCATTTAGGTGGCTTGAGACTGCGTCGGTATTTCCCCAAAGAGGAAGGGATGATGCAGCACAGCGACGGTAAGTATTTCCCTCAGTTATGAAACTAAGGTATCGAACCAGTAGGAGGATCACCACCAGCTAATAAGAAGCACCTGGACACAAAGAGCAAATACTTGCAACCCGACGCGAAGGAGAGGTTGTCAATCTCTCTATGGTAAAAAGATGGATTAGGTAGTGATAGATTGGAGAGATAGATCTCTCAAGAACACAAAATAAAAAGAGCAAATAAAAAGTGCAGCAAGGTATTTTTGGTTTTTGGAATAATAGATCTGAAAACAAAAGAAGCAAAAAGATAGATCGGAAAGCAATATGTTGGAAAAGTAGACCCGGGGGCCGTAGGATTCACTAGTGGCTTCTCTCATGAGTATAGCGCACGGTGGGTGAACAAATTACTGTTGGGCAATTGATAGAAGATCAAATAATCATGACGATATCCAAGGCGATGATCATTATATATGCATCACGTCCAAGATAAGTAGATAGACTCCTGCCTGCATCTACCACTATTACTCCACACATCGACCGCTATCCAGCATGCATCTAGTGTATTAAGTTCATGAAAAAACGGAGTAATGCAATAAGAATGATGACATGATGTAGACAAGATCTATTCATGTAGGAATAGACCCCATCTTGTTATCCTTAGTGGCAACGGTACATGCGTGCCTTGATGCCCCTTCTTTCACTGGGAAAGAACACCGCAAGATCGAACCCATCACAAAGCACCTCTTCCCATGGCAAGAAAAATCGATCTAGTCGGCCTAACTAAACCAAAGATTCGAAGAAGAAATACGAAGCTATAAGTAATCATGCATATAAGAGATCAAAGAAGACTCAAATAATATTCATGGATAGAAACTGATCATGAACTCAAAATTCATCGGATCCCAACAAACACAACGCAAAAGTTTACATCAAATAGATCTCCAAGAGACCATTGTATTGAGAATCAAAAGAGAGAGAGGAAGCCATCTAGCTACTGCCTACGGACCCGTAGGTCTATGGTGGACTACTCACGCATCATCGGAGAGGCACCAATGAGGATGATGAACCCCTCCGTGATGGTGTTGGATTGGATCTCGAGGCTCTGGAACTTGCGGCGGATGGATGTGTTTTTCGTCGACTCCCTTAGGGTTTTTGGAATATTTGGGAATTTATAGGCATCAGAGGCGGCGGAGAGGGGCTTCTAGGAGGGCACAAGCCATCAGGGTGTGCAGTGGGCCTCTGGCACGCCCTGGTGGGTTGTGGTCTCCACGGCCCACCTCTCTGGCTTTTCTTTGGCCCACTGGGTGTCTTCTGGTCCAAAAAAATGTCCAAATTTTTTTGTCACAATTGGACTCCGTTTGGTACTGATATTCTACGAAGTAAAAAACAAGCAAAAACAACAACTAGCACTTTGGCACTATGTCAAAAGGTTAGTCTCAAAAAATGATATAAAGTTGCTATAAAGTGATTGTAAAACATCCAAGAATGATAATATAACAGCATGGAACAAGCAAAAATTATAAATACATTGGAGATGTATCAGGCCCCAGGGTCCATTCGCTTATAAAATTACAAATGCTACTATTACCTTGTTGCCTTTATTTACCTTTTATTTTATTTTGCAATTTACAATTATCTACACAACTCATTTGCTTGCAAATAACGAGATCAAGGGGATTGACAACCCTCTTGCCCGCGTTGGGTGCAAGTTGTTTGTTCTTTTGTGTGCAGCCGCTAAAGACGGTTGAGGATTGATATTCCTATTGGTTCGATAAACCTTGGTTTCATAACTGAGGGAAATACTTACCCACATTGTGCTGCAATAACCCGTTCCTCTTCATGGAAAACCCAACGCAGATCACAAGTATCAGAAAGGATTTCTGGCGTCGTTGCCGGGGAGTATCATCATTAACTATCAACTAACTTCACTCAAATTTTCATTCACTTGTTTATCTTTTTATTTGCTGTTATATTTAGTTTGTCTCATAAAAATAAAAACTACAAAAATATTTATCTTTGCTTGTTACTAGTTTTCTTGTTTGAAGTCATGGCTAGTTCTTTTTCCGCTCGCGTTATTCCCAATAACGATGTAGTCAATTTTAAACAAAGGGGAGGAGAAAGTTTGAAAGATGCATGGTATTGGATTTGCTTCGCTCAAAATAAAGCAACTAAAAAGTTATCCACCACTACCTTGCTTCATAATTTTTATGTTGGTGTGACAACTTGATATAGGTTTGTCCTTGGCACCATCACTGGTGGGAACTTCTTAATGTGTCACACATTGGATGCCTATAACGCAATTGAAAATCTTGTTGGGGCACCACCTGTTATTGTTAATGAAACTAGTTTGACCTTGGAACATGTTATGCAAAGGCTTGATGCTATTGAAAAGAAAATGATCTCAAATAAACCAATTGAGGAGTTGGATAAAAAACTCCATAATCATATCACTCAACTTGGGTCACGGGTAGGAATGACTTTGAAATCTTTAAAGGAAAAAGACACTATTATTGATGAGAGGATGGAACAAGGTTTGAATAGAATTGATAAAATGGAAGAGGTCATTGAAAAAGTAGGTTCCGCTTTCACACCTTCTAAAACTAATGCTAGTACCTCTCAAAACAAAAGCCCCAAGTTCATATATATTCCTAACAGCATTAGTACACCTCCTACCAAAAGAAACGAGGATCTAAAGATGATTAGTGTTCATCCCAACTTTATAAATTTGATAAAAGATCCTATTGCCAAGCCTCCTATTATCCATGGTTGTGTTATTGATGAACTTGATGTCAAAGACGACAACACTTGAAACTATGCATTATGCCTAGCTAGGGGCATAAAACAATAGCGCTTGTTGGGAGGCAACCCAATAGTTATCTTTAAATTTTTGCTTTTAGCTTTTTGTTTGGTTTTGATAACATGATTATTGCCTATTTAATAATTATGTTTTTGTGTTTAAATTAGTGTTTGTGCCAAGTAAATCCTTTGGGATGACTCACAAGATGAGTAGAATCAATGCTGAAACAAAACAGAAACTTTTGACTCCAGTACAGAAATTTTCATTTTTTACTAGAGCGTGATAATGATCTGATTTTTTTACACAGTATTGCTATACAAATTTTCGAGGTTGTCCTTATTTTCTAGGTTCTCTACAGATTTCTACAGACTGTTCTGTTTTAGACATATTCTGTTTTTGCTTGCATAGTTGCTTGTTTTGATTATGCTATGGATTGTATCGGGGGGTATAAGACATGGAGAAGTTGGAATACAGTACCTATTATGAAATTATAAAATAATAATCAATTTATAACAGTACCTAAAGTATTCAATATATTGCTTATACTAACGGATCTCACAAATTTTTGTTGATTTTTGTGTGATTGAAGTTTTCAATTTTTGAGTGTTATCACGATGGACAAAGGAATAAGGAGTGGCAAGAGCCTAAGCTTGGGGATGCCCAAGGCACCCCAAGGTAATATTTTAAGGAAGACTCAAGCGTCTAAGCTTGGGGTTGTCCCGGAAGGCATCCCCTCTTTAGTCTCAATCCATCGGTATGTCACTTGAAGCAATATTTTTATTCCTCACATGACATGAGTTTTGCTTGGAGCGTCGTTTGTTTTTTGTTTTGCTTTTACTTTCAGTTTACCACAATCATTGTTTGCTAGACACACCTATTTAAGAGTGACACACCTTCATCATAATTTGTTAGAATATTCTATGTGCTTCACTTATATCTTTTGAGCTTAGCAGTTGCTCTAGTACTTCACTTATATCTTTCTAAGCACGGTGGCGTGTAGATTTTATAGAAATAATTTCACTCTCGTTCTTCACTTATATTTGTTTGAAAGTTAATAAATAGTGATGGTAATTTGCATGGGTCATAAGACTAGTCCAAAAATATTAGGTATTCAATAAGTGATAATCAAAACCATCATGTAGCACATATAGAGAAATTGTGGGTTAATGATATTGATGTGGTAATATGAAAAAGCTGTGAGTTCATAATTGTTGATTCATAGAAGTGTCGATATTAAGAGAGGTTAACTTCTTGTTCGTCTAAAAATTAAAGAGGCATGGTGATGATGTGTGAGCATTTCTATTCCTCGTTGAAATCCTAGTGTGGTTTCGGGTCGGAAGCGCGGAAGCGCACGATGGTTAACTCCTACCATCCTCTTCCCTCGGGGCATGCAAGTAGTGCTTTGATTTATGATAAAACTAATAAAACTTTGCAATAAGTATATGAGTTCTTTATGACTAATGTGAAACCATGGACATACGCAATATCACCTATTCATATTTTTCTAGCCTCTTCGGTACCGTGCATAGCCCACTCTCACCTTGAGGATTGGTGCAACTTTCGCCGGTGCATCCAAACCCCGTGACATGATACGCTCTGTTGCACATAAGCCTCATTATATCTTCCACAAAACAGCCACTATACCTACCTATCATGGCATTTCCATAGCCATTCCGAGATATATTGCCATGCAAATTCCATCATCACTTCACATGACTAGTTCGTTCATCATCATATTGCTTTGCATGATCATATAGAGCTGACATAGTATTTGTGGCAAAGCCACCGCTCATCATATTATCTGATACATGTCACACTAGATTATTGCATATCCTGATATACTGCCAGAGGCATTCATACAGAGTCATATCTTCATATCAGTTGTCCATATCGAGTTGTAAGTAAATAAAAATGTGATGATCATCATTGTTAGAGCATTGTCCCAGTGAGGAAATAAAGATGGGGGAGCCCAAATGAGCCCACCATTCTGAATAAAAAAATGAGAGAAAATGAGAGAAGGGACTTTGCTACTATCTTTTACCACACGTGTGCCTCAAAGTGGCACTTTTCTCCTCATGTAGAGAGTCTCATGATATGTCATTTTCATATGCTAGTGGGAATTACCTTTTCATTATTACAAACTTGGCTTGTATATTCCTATGACGGGCTTCCTCAAATGCCCGAGGTCTTCATGAGAAAGCAAGTTGGATGCACACCCCACTTAGCTTCATTTGAGCTTTCATACACTTATAGCTCTAGTGCATCATTTGCAGGGCAATCCCTACTCCTTGCATTGACATCTATCGATGGGCATCTCCATAGCCCGTTGGCACGCCTAGTTATGTGGTACTTGACATTTGTATTAATGTGGTGAAGATGGAGCCATGCCTTGCTAATACTAGATGATAACCCGCGCGTTGCTGCGAAAATTCAAGGCAAAAAGACCAGCTCAAAAAAGTGCAAATTTATAAGATAATCATGATAGCTTGTTAGTGGAAAACACACACTTATGTTATGCCTCTCTCCAAGTGATTACCTCAATGTGTGCTAGTTTGTTCCTTGGATGTTGCCTACCCTGTCTTTTGCGTTTGTGGTTTCGTACAATCCCGAGTGACATTCTCCTTTACCTCACTTCTCAATATTACAGACCAATAAGCAACACAGGAACACTAAATTCAGAAACTATTACTCAACAATAGGATTGCCTTAATGATGGCTACAATTAAGTACCACTTGGCATAGAAGCACTTTTTTTCATATTGCTTTGTACACACATATGTCCCAAAAAATCATATTGCTTTGTACACACCCAAGCATAAAGACGAAAAGAGGTTCACATCGCACAAAATTCATACCGCTCTGCTTTGAAGGCCACATATTCAGATATTCTAGTACCCCCTATGTATAAAACAACTTGACAATGAGAAAGAGGAACATCTCTTATATTTTATAGACAGAAAAATGTATGATTGCGCAAATCAAAGTACCAATACGAATATTAGTTTTCCTACATGATCAACAATAGTCTATAAATCATTCGCAAAAAAAAAATAGTCTATAAATCAAAGATTCAAAAGTAAATGACTAAAAATGTAGAAACAACATGAGGAAGATGAGATTATCCTTTGACTATATCATAAAGATTACACGGGTTCACCTATTGCAATTGTTTGGATTTTCATCGATTACCTTGTTGACATGACAAAATATAGATCTGCATAAACGACACGAAAGCGGAAGGAGTTAATTTTAGCAGATTATTGTAGCCACAAGATGTTGGTGTTGCTGTTCAATCTAAATGAGCTGCAGCAACACGATCCATCCAACCATATGTATATATCAAATCAGAACAAAACTTTAGTTTGTCCCGAATGCCTGCCTAGGGAATGGATGACGACCAAATCTTGTGTCCGGGACCATAATCTGCTGACTTGCAAGTGCAAAGAAGACCAGAGAATGGTTGCATAGGTTGCAAGGAAATGTAAGGTGAAACCTGGACAGAGTTGGAACCTGCGGACAGGACGGACATAGTGAGGCCGTCAGTTGGAGGCAAGGCTGCGGCCATGACAGTCCGAGAACAGTGAATATGGGTGAGACTTGAGATGTTGATGCTGACGGTGGCCATCACGTGTCGTAAACGGGGCGTTCCAGGGGGATGCTGAGCACGGACAACGCGTTACCGGCGCGCTCTATCGCCGCATGCAAGGTGGGGATGCTGATCAAAACACAGATAGTGCGGTGCCGACGCGCTGTGTCGCCGTTTGGCTCCGGTCGTCTGCGTAGAGGAGCGCATGTTCGTCCGCGTCCTTCGCAGCTTCGCTCCACGGCCAGTGCCTGGCTATGGCAGAAGGGGTGGATATGCCACATAGGTGCTCTGTGAGGTGCTTTTGAGTGTGTCGACAACTCCAGGTGCTTTTACAATGCAACCATACTGGCCGACCGGGCTCGTTTCGGCAGGCGCGCACATGGTTCTCTCCATGCCCTGCTGCAGCAAGAACAATGGAACGCCACACGACGACCCTTGTGGTTGTTGCATGCCGTAGCAGGCGGACTCCAATCAAATAGCGATGGCTGATCTGGTGCCCGATGCTGCAGTGCGTCACGAAAAAGGACAGTCACGATATAATCAAGAATCTGAGAAATTAAGATAGAAAATGTAGTCCTTTTAGGCTTGATCAACCAACGTCATAGATGTGAGAGAGGAGACAAGACCGTTCTGAATTTTGTCTCAGGGCTGCAGACGAGGCACACTGTAAACAACATGAGCAAACCAGAGAGGGAGAGGTGACCTACAGACCAAGATCGCCGATTAGACAAAGACACGGGCGTGATTCGTTTCCCTTCACGGTCTTCTCAGAAGATGTATGAGACAAGACAGGGCAGACGATGGTGAGATCAACCTTGTGAGGCGGCGGTGATCCTGACGGGCGGAGGATGCTGATACCAAACTTCATCGAGGGTTGGGCTTGGACTGCATCTTCGATGTTGAACGGTGGCAGACTGTTAGGATGAGACTGCGTAATAACGAACGGTGATTGCGAAGGAGAATAAGCCGAGCTGTGGAGGGGAGAGAAGGGGGAGGATATTTATTTATTTTCCAGGAGAAGGGAATGGAGAAGACGGGGAGGCGAGAGGAGAGGAGAGGAGAGAGACGGAGATTGTTTATCTTCTGGTATATGAATTGCTCAAGGTGCTATCCCGTGGCTAATGAAAAGACTGCTGGATTTAATGGTGACATGGTGGAGTACGAGGGCAGAAAAAAAATGCCATGCATGCAGGAGAGGAAGGATTAGTGAAGTGGATAGTTAGGCTGACGTGGCCGTAGGAGATTGGATGCTGATGTGGATAGTCTGCATGTTGAGTCAAATAGGTTAGTGGGGATGAGCTATTTAGGTATTATAGATAATAAGAAGAATGGGGGTAAACATTCTTTGAGGATCGTATACTTTGAAAGATTGATGATTTTGTTTTTTATACTTATAAGTATTGCTATGTTAATATTTGTTGATTCATCGTTTCTCAATGAGCATACATGCATAAGATTACATACTGGATAGCATGTCACATCAAAAATTCTGTTTTTATCATTTACCTACTCGAAGACGAGCATGAATTAAGCTTGGGGATGCTTCATACATCTCCAACGTAACTATAATTTTTTATTGTTCCATGTTGATATATTGTCATTCTAGGATAATTTTTAGGTCTTTATTTACCAATTTATAATATTTTCTAGCACTAACCTATTGACCCAATGCCCAGTGCCAGTTGCTATTTTTTGCATGTTTTTCACTTTTCAGGTTTACAGTACCAAACGAAGTGCAATTGCCACGAAACTTTTTGATGATTTTTTCTGGACCAAAAGAAGACCTGGAAACTTCGGAAGGAGGTCGGGAGCCACACGAGGGCCCCACAAGCCCATAGGGCGCGCCCTGGGGGGCGCGCCCTGGTGGCTTGTGTCTCCCTCGGGCGTCTCCCGACGCCCCTCTCTGGCTTATAAATTCTTATATATCCCAAAAACCCTAGAGGCAGTCGCGAAACTCTTTTTACGCCGCCACAAGTCTCTGTTCCGTCGCGAGGCCATCTGGAGCTCCGTTCCGACACCCTGTCGGAGGGGGGATCAATCACGGAGGGCCTCTACATCAACCTTGCTGCCCTCATGATGATGTGTGAGTAGTTCACCATAGACCTATGGGTCCATAGCTAGTACCTAGATGGCAATCTCTCTATCTCTTGATATTGAATACAATGATCATCGCATCTTCGCTTTGATCTATCCGATGTAATCCTATTGTGCGTTGTGTTTGTTAGGATCCGATGAATTGTGGGTTTATGTTAAGATTATTCATGAAAAGTATTTGAGTCACCTCTGAATATTAATATTCTTATTTGCATGATCATTATAGCTTCGTAATGCTCTCCGATTTATCGATGTGCTTTGTCCAAGTAGATTGATCTATCTTCAGTGGGAGTGGTGCGTTGTGGTAAGTTCAACCTGACGAGTTTCTATATCCCAGTGACAAAGTAGGGGACAAGATGCGTCTGTGTGTTGTTGCTACTAAGGATAACACGCGGGGGTTTATTCATATTGCTTGAGTTTACTTTGTCAACATCATGTCATCGTTCTCCATGCATTACTCTATTTGTCATGAACTTAATACGTAGAGAGGCAAGCATAGAAGCGCTCTTGAAGTGGAGTAATAGTAATAGGTGCAGGTAGGAGTCGGCCTATTTGTTTATGGACGTGATGCCTATATACATATGATCATTGCCGTGAAAATCGCATAACTATCCGCTTTTCTATCAATTGCCCAACAGTAATTTGTTACCCACCGTATGCTGCCTACATGAGAGATGCCGCTAGGGAAAACTATGGCCCCCAGGCCTATTCACTTATAAATTACAAACGCTACTATTACCTTGCTGCCTTTATTTACTTTTTATTTTATTTTCCAATTTACAATTATCTACACAACTCATTTGCTTGCAAATAATGAGATCAAGGGGATTGACAACCCTCTTGCCCGCGTTGGGTGCAAGTTGTTTGTTCTTTTGTGTGCAGCCGCTGAAGACGGTTGAGGATTGATATTCCTATTGGTTCGATAAACCTTGGTTTCATAACGGAGGGAAATACTTACCCACTTTGTGCTGCAATATCCCGTTCCTCTTCACGGAAAAACCAACGTAGATCACAAGTATCATAGTAGTTTTCACACTTAGGTGATTTCTGGATCGCAACGAAGCCCCCGAGTGTGGATGATGTCCTCACTCGGAGTATTTTAAACTTAGGAAATTTCTGGATCGTAGCTAAGCCCCCGAGTATGGATGATGTCCTCACTCGGAGTAGTGTTTAACTTAGGCAACTACTGTATTGCAGCTAAGCCCCCGACTGTGGATGATGTCCTCACTCGAAGTTGTTTTTAACTTAGGCGTTTTTGGGATCGCAGCTATGCCCCCGAGTGTGGATGATGTCCTCACTCGGAGTAGTTTTCACACTTAGGAGATTTCTGGATCGCAACTAAGCCCCTGACTGTGGATGAATTCCTCACTTGGAGTATTTTGAACTTAGGCGGTTTCTGAATCGCAGCTAAGCCCCCGAGTGTGGATGATGTCCTCACTCGAAGTAGTTTTTACACTTAGGCGATTTCTGGATCGCAACTAAGCCTCGGAGTGTGGATGATGTCGTCACTCACAGTAGTTTTTACACTTCGGCGATTTCTGGATCGCAGCAAAGCCCCGGAGTGTGGATGATGTCCTCACTCGGAGTAGTTTTTACACTTAGGCAATTTCTGGATCGCAGCTAAGCCCCCGAGTGTGGATGATGTCCTCACTCGGAGTAGTTTTTACACCCACCGGGGGTGAAGTTTATGAGATAATTCACCAGAGTGAATGGAAAAAGGTTTAGAGGATTTTTTTTCTGACAAAGTATAGAAAAAGTAAAGACTTTTATTCATCAAAATCACTCGGGTGTTCATTACAGGAATGTACAAGAGCAACGTCTCTCGGCTGCTCGGAGCAGCTAACATTGGCTGGGTGGAAAGCAAGGCCTTGAGTTCTTCGAATGCAGCTTGCGCCTCAGGTGTCCACTCGAAGCTATCAGATTTCTTCATCAATCGGTAAAGAGGCAACACCTTCTCACCGAGTCTAGAGATGAACCTACTCAAGGCTGCAAGGCATCCTGTGAGCTTTTGCACGTCATGCAGACGTTTTGGTATTTCATTCGGACTATAGCGCCGATTTTGTCAGGATTAGCATTGATTCCACATTCGGAAACGAGAAAACCGAGTAACTTGCCTGTCGGCACTCCGAATGTGCATTTTGCCGGATTGAGCTTTATATGGAAACGCCGCAAGTTTGCGAAGGTTTCGGTGAGGTCTGTCAGGAGGTCAGAACCTTTCCTAGACTTGAGCACAATGTCATCCATGTACGCCTCCATGTTCCAACTGATTTGCTTTTGCAAGCATTTCTGGATCATGCACATGAAAGTCGCCTCGGCATTTTTGAGACCGAATGGCATAGTGATGTAGCGGAAACACCCGAATGGGGTGATGAAGGCCGTTTTTATTGCATCAGGCCCGTACATTAGGATCTGGTGGTACCCGGAGTACGCGTCCAGGAACGACAGACGTTCGCATCCGGCAGTAGAATCTACTGTCTGGTCTATGCGGGGAAGGGGTGCTTGAAATCGATGCACATCCGGGGGGACTTGTCCTTCTTAGGCACCAAGACAGTGTTGGCGAGCCACTCAGAATGATACACCTCGCGAATGAACTCGGCAACTAGGAGCCGAGTGATTTCCTTGCCGATCACCTTGCGCTTCTAGATGGAGGATCGATGCAAGTGCTCTTTGACTGGCTTGACCTTCGGGTCAACTCAAAGTTGGTGCTCAGCTATTTCCCTGGGAACCCCCGGCATGTCAGATGGCTTCCATGCGAAGATGTCCCAGTTCTCACGAAGGAACTGGATGAGCTCGACTTCCTATTTGTCACCGAGTGATGTCGAGATGTTGATGAGGGAGGCACTCGGATCGTTCGGGTGAATCTGAACTTGCTTGGTCTCACTGGACGATTGGAAAGCTGAATCCGTAGCCGTCCGTTTGGACTTGAGCAAATCCACGGTGTCCACCATCTTCTTGTATCCGTCAAGTTCGACTGCGAGTACTTGCTCGTTAGCAATCTTGGAGCCCTGCTGGAGGCACTCGTCGGCGACTATACGATCACCAGTCACCGTAATCACTCCTTTTGACCCGGTCAACTTAAGTTTAAGATACACATAACATGGCGGGCCATGAAATGTGCGTAGGCGGGCCTACTCAGGATGGCGTGATAAGCGCTACGAAAGTCCACCACTTCAAACGTTAGACGTTCCTTTCGGAAATTCTTATTATCTCCAAACACGACGTCCAGAGCGATTTGGCCGAGTGACTCAACTTTCTTCCCAGGGATGACCACATGGAAATGCATGTTGCTCTTGCTCAGTCGGGACATCGGAATGTCCATTGCCTTGAGCGTGTCGGCATAGATTATGTTGAGCCCGCTGCCTCCATCCATCAGGACCTTGCGCAGTCGGACTCCATTTACAGTTGGTCAACAGCCAACGGCTGCCTCCCAGGGGTGGCTATGTGGGCTGGATGATCCGACTGGTCGAAGGTAACAGGGGTCTTCGCCCAGTTGAGGAACTTGACGATAGTCGGTGCTGTCATGTTGACCTCCCGATTGACGACCTTCAACCGACTCTTGCTTTCAACGTCAGCAAAAATCATGAGGGCCTTGTCGACGTTCGGATACTCGGGAGCATCCTCACTTTCTTCATCATTGTCCTTCTCTCCAGAGGTTTCTCCACCCATCTCCTGGTTGAGCACTCGGCACTCCCGAGTGGTGTGCTTCGGGTACACCAAGTTGCGCTCTACGTCCATCTTGGTATGGACAACACAGGGTTGGTCTAATATGTCAGATCTGAACTCGGGCTTCTTCTTGTTAGCCCATCCTTTCTTCTTCTTCTTCAGTTTGGGCTTCCCCTTGCCGGGGACTGATAACCCACAAGTATAGGGGATCACAACAGTTTTCGAGGGTAGAGTATTCAACCCAAATTTATAGATTCGACACAAGGGGAGCCAAAGAATATTTGCAAGTATTAGTAGTTGAGTTGTCAATTCAACCACCCCTGGATATTAAATATCTGCAGCAAAGTGATCAGTAGCACAGTAGTATGATAGTTTTGATAGCAGTAGTAACAGTAACAGTGACGGTAACAACGATAGCAATGGTTTTGTAGCAAGTGTAACAGTAGCAGTAGCAATAGTAACTTAGCAAGAACAATATGTGGAAAACTCGTAGGCACTGGATCGGTGAATTCGTTGGATAATATTCATCATATAACAGTCATAACCTAGGGCGACACAGAACTAGCTCAAGTTCGTAAATGTAATGTAGGCATATATTCCATAAATAGTCATACGTGCTTATGGAAAAGAATTTGCATGACATCTTTTGTCCTACCCTCCCGTGGCAGCGGGGTCCATAAGGAAACTAAGGGATATTAAGGCCTCCTTTTAATAAAGAACCGAACAAAGCATTAACACATAGTGAATACATGAACTCCTCAAACTACGGTCATCACCTGAAAGTATCCCGACTATTGTCACTCCGAGGTTTACGGA
This sequence comes from Elymus sibiricus, assembly GCA_039707655.1. Lineage (NCBI taxonomy): Eukaryota > Viridiplantae > Streptophyta > Magnoliopsida > Poales > Poaceae > Elymus > Elymus sibiricus. Next base: position 423,742,418 of record CM077667.1, on the reverse strand, counting down.
TCATAACACATAGCAGGTGCATATGACTAGCAAGATCGGATCAAGAACATAGATATAATGGTGATAACATAAACGGTTCAGATCTGAAATCATGGCACTCAGGCCCTAGTGACAAGCATTAAGCATGGCAAAGTCATAGCAACATCAATCTCAGAACATAGTGGATACTAGGGATCAAGCCCTAACAAAACTAACTCGATTACATGATGAATCTCATCCAACTCCTCACCGACTAGCAAGCCTACGAAGGAATTACTCACTCCCGGTGGGGATCATCATGGAATTGGCGATGGAGAAGGGTTGATGATGACGAAGAGAGAAGATTCCCCTCTCCGGAGCCCCAAACGGGCTCCAGATCTGGCCTCCCGATGAAGAACAGGAGGTGGCGGCGGCTCCGCATCATAAAACGCGAAGGAACTTTCTCTCCTATTTTTTTCTTCGAAAATAGGAATTTATAGTGACGGAATTAGGGTCAGTGGGGCCACGAGGTGGGCACAACCCACCAGGGCGCGCCTGGAGGGGGTGGCGCGCCCTGGTGTATTGTGCCCAGCCAGGGCACCCCCTCCGGCGGTTCTTGGCTCCAGTATTTTTTATTTATTGTAAAATAATTCTCCAAAATGTTTCGTCCGGATCCGAGAACTTTTTCTGCACAAAAACAACACCATGGTAGTTCTGCTGAAAACAGCGTCAGTCCGGGTCAGTTTCATTCAAATCATGCAAATTAGAGTCTAAAACAAGAGCAAAAGCGTTAGGGAAAGTAGATACGACGATTTGTATCAACTCCCCCAAGCTTAAACCATTGCTTGTCCTCAAGCAATTCAGTTGACAAACTGAAAGTGATAAAGAAAAACTTTTACGAACTCTTTTGTTCTTGTTTACATATATATGCGTAAGTAGCAGCCAGGTTTTCAGCAAAGATCATGACTAACCATGTCAACAATAACTCTTAGAAATTATATTATCTCATATCAAAGACATAAGCAACTAGCGAGCGATAATAAAATATCTCAAGCGCAACACTTTGTCAAAACAATCATGATATAATATGACAATAGTGGTATCTTGCAAGCCCTTTCTGAGACCGCAAAACATGAATGGAGAGCACCTCCAAAGTTCAAGCAGCGACTAAACACTGTAATTCATGGTAGAAAAGATCCAGTCATGCTGCACCCAACATTAACTATACAGAATGCATGAGGATGACAATAGTGCTCTCAGATCTGGCGCTTATTTGAGAAGGTGATGACTCAACATAAAAGTAAATAGATAGTCCCTTTGCAGAGGGAAGCAGGGATTTGCAGAGGTGCCAGAGCTAAAGGGTTAAATCAGAGATAAATATAATTTGGGAGGTGCACCCTTCCTATCAACGTTACGACCAAGAGTTATCAATATCTTCCATGCTAAACACATTAGCGGTGGTTCCCAAGCGGTAAAAGTAAAGGTTTACTCCCCCTCCACCATCAAACACACTCCACGGCTAGCCAATCCACGAGTACCGTCCATACCAACAACATTCCTGGGGGAGTTTTGTTTAATTATTTGCAATTTTTTATTTCGAGACTTGGAATCCCTATTACCGCCCCTCTCATGCAAGGACGAGTGAATAAACACTCATCATGAGAATAATCTACTTAACATGGAAGATACTGACCGCCCCCTGTCGCTCCATGAGCGGTCCAGGCACACAAAACAGATGTTCATTTGAAATTTTAGAGGTGGCACATGCGAATTTACTTGGAACAGTAGGGTAATACCACATATAGGTAGATATAGTGGACTCATCTGGAATAACTTTGGTTTAAGGGTTTTGACGCACAAGCAGTATTCCTGCTTAGTACATGCGAAGGCTAGCAAATAGATTGAGAAGCGGCCAGCTAGAGAGCGAAAATGGTCATGAACATGCATTGTGAATAATAAACATTGAATAGTAGCATGAGTAGGATATATACACCATGAACATAAATATCGTGAAGGCGATGTTGGTTTTGATTCAACTACATGCGTGATATTGTGCCAAGTCAAGCCACTTGAAACATTCAGAGGAGGATACCATATCATCATACGACATCACAACCATTTTAATGCATGTTGGCATCCAAGATAAATTATTATCCACACCTAGCTACTTAAGCATGGCATGACCAACTATAATCTCTTCAGTGCAAACATGTTTGATCATAATATGCTGAATCATGAATACTAGGTTAAACATATTTACAAAAACAAAAACAAGTTGAGTTCATACCCGCTTCTCTCTGCCACAGTCACTTCAACAAATATCGTCATTATTGCCTTTCACTTGCACAACCGAATGGTATGAAAATAATAATAGTGCAAGAGTGCCATGGACTAAGCTGGAATATGCAAACATTTTATTCAAGAGGAGAAGACAAAGTAACATGGGCTCTCTGTTAGATTAACAATAATGCATATGAGAGGCACTCAAAATTTTCATTGTGGTCTTCTCCTTGGTACGACTCAAATAAAAGGAAAAGAATTTCAGAAACACACTGATTGTTTTTTGAGTTTTTGTTTTTTCTTAAAGAAAGCAAATTAAAGAGGAAAAACAAAAACGAGAAAAACTATTTACACGGGAGAACTCCCAACAAGTAAAAGAAAAAACGAGAAATCTTTTTGGGTTTTCTTTTGCTACTACAATTAAATTAAACTAGAAAGAAAAACCAAAAAGAAGTAGGAAATATTTTTGGATTTTCTCAAAGTTTTTTCAAACACGCAAAAGGAAGCGAGAAAATAAATCTAGCATGGATAATACAATGAAAAAGTATGGACACCGGCAACTGGAATGAAATGTGTAAACATGAATATAATGTCGGTGGAAATACGTACTCCCCCAATCTTAGGCTTTTGGCCTAGCTTGGTAATCACCATCCGTAGTAGCCATCCGATCCTAAGTTGAAGTGCGGTGGTGACGGCACCTGAGCGTCCCACTCCTGGGGCTCCTCCTCGGCCGCTGTCGGGTTGTCCTGGTAGGCTGTAATGTCCCCAGGCATGATCATGTATCCGTTCCTGGCAATAGAATCAAACAAAGCAGGTGCGGGCAACGGGATAACATCACGGGTAACCATGCTGAATACTAAGTTGCGGCAAATGTTATGAAAAGAATCAGCTGCCTCAATAAATTGATGATCCTACAATGCTTTGTGATCTAGATAAACTTGGGACAAGGGATAATCATGTGGGCGAATCTGAACATTAAAGTGCCTCGGTAAACGAGTAGCATAAATACCACCATGTATCTTTCCCTTAGTCTTGTTAAGGTGTAAGCAACGTGCAATAATGGCCCCCATGCTAAAGGTGTGATCATTGTGCAGTGTGTGGCGTAAAATGGCGAAGTCGGGGGCACTGAGTGCACCAACCTTCTCCCTAGCGGTTAAACACTTCGCGATGAACAAAGCAAAGTAATGTACAGAAGGAAACCGCAAACTGGTGGCAGTGGCATTTGACACGCCTCTTTCATCACCCACTGTCAAAGTGAGGAGAAAGTCTGATAACCCATAGGTATAGGGATCGCAACAGTTTTCGAGGGTAGAGTATTCAACCCAAATTTATAGATTCGACACAAGGGGAGCCAAAGAATACTTGAGAGTATTAGCAGTTGAGTTGTCAATTCGACCACACCTGGAGATTAAATATCTACAGCAAAGTGATCAGTAGCACAGTAATATGATAGTTTGGTAGCAGTAGTTTTGTAGTAGTTGGAACAGCAACAGCAGCAATAGTAACTTAGCAAGAATAATAAGTGGAAAGCTCGTAGGCACTGGATCGGTAACTCATTGGATGATATTCATCATATAACAGTCATAACCTAGGGCGATACAGAACTAGCTCTAGTTCATCAATGTAATGTAGGCATGTATTCCGTAAATAGTCATACGTGCTTGTGGAAAAGAACTTGCATGACATCTTTTGTCCTACCCTCCCGTGGCAGCGGGGTCCATAAGGAAACTAAGGGATATTAAGGCCTCCTTTTAATAGAGAACCGGAACAAAGCATTAACACATGGTGAATACATGAACTCCTCAAATTATGGTCATCACAGCAAAGTATCCCAAATATTGTCACTATGGGGTTGACGGATCATAACACGTAATAGGTGCATATGACTAGGCAAGATCGGATCAAGAACATAGATATAGAGATGATAACATAAACGGTTCAGATCTGAAATCATGGCACTCGGGCCCTAGTGACAACATTAGGCATAGCAAAGTCATAGCAACATCAATCTCAGAACATAATGGATACTAGGGATCAAGCCCTAACAAAACTAACTCGATTACATGATGAATCTCATCCAACTCCTCACCGACCAGCAAGCCTACGAAGGGATTACTCACTCCCGGTGGGGAGTATCATGGAATTGGCGATGGAGAAAGGTTGGTGATGACGAAGACCGAAGATTCCCCTCTCCGGAGCCCCAAACGGGCTCCAGATCTGGCCTCCAGATGAAGAACAGGAGGTGGCGGCGGTTCCGTATCATAAAACGCGATGAAACTTTCTCTCTGATTTTTTTCTCCAAAAATCGGAATTTATAGTGGCGGAATTAGGGTCAGTGGGGCCACGAGGTGGGCACAACCCACCAGGGCACACCGAGGGGGCCTGGCGCGCCCTGGTGGGTGCTGGCCACCCTGGCCCCTCTCTTCGGCGGATTTTGGCTCCAATAATTCACATATATTCTGAAATAATTCTCCAAAAAATTTCATTCCATTCCGAGAACTTTTATTTCTGCACAAAAACAACACCATGGTAGTTCTGCTGAAAACAGCGTCAGTCCGGGTTAGTTCCATTCAAATCATGCAAATTAGAGTCCAAAACAAGGGCAAAAGGGTGAGAAAAAGTAGACACGTTAGAGACGTATCAACTCCCCCAAGCTTAAACCTTTGCTTGTCCTCAAGCAATTCAGTTGATAAACTGAAAGTGATAAAGAAAAAAAATTATGAACTCTTTTGTTCTTGTTCACATATATATGCTTAAGTAGCACCCAGGTTTTCAACAAAGATTATGACTAACCATGTCAACAATAACTCTTAGAAATTATATTAACTCATATCAATAACATAAGCAAATAGCGAGCAATAATAAGATATCTCAAATGCCAACACTTTGTCAAAATAATCATGATTCAATATGACAATAGTGGTATCTTGCTAGCCCTTTCTGAGACCGCAAAACATAAATGCAGAGCACCTCCAAAGTTCAAGCAGCGACTAAACATTGTAATTCATGGTAGAAAAGATCCAGTCATGCTACACCCAACATCAACTATACACAATGCATGAGGATGACAATAGTGCTCTCAGGTCTGGCGCTTATTTGAGAAGGTGATGACTCAACATAAAAGTAAATAGATAGTCCCTTCGCAGAGGGAAGCATGGATTTGCAGCGGTGCTAGAGCTCAAAGTTTAAAAGAGAGATATATATAAATTTTGGGAGGTACACCCTTCCTGTCAACGTCACAACCAAGAGTTATCAATATCTTCCATGCTAAACAAATTAGCGGCGGTTCCCAAGCGGTAAAAGTAAAGGTTTACTCCCCCTCCACCAACAATCACACTCCACGGCGGGCCGCATCCACGGGTACCGTCCAAACCAACAACATTCCTGGGGGAGTTTTGTTTAATTATTTTTGATTTTTGATTTCGGGACTAGGAATCCCTATTACCACCCCTCTCGTGTAAGGACAAGTGAATAAACACTCATCATGAGAATAACCCGCTTAGCATGGAAGATACTGACCGCCCCCTGTTGCTCCATGAGCGGTCCAGGCACACAAAACAGATGTTCATTTGAATTTTTAGAGGTGGCACGTGCAAATTTACTTTGGAACGGCAGAGTAATACCGCATATAGGTAGATATGGTGGACTCATCTGGCATAACTTGGTTTAAAGGTTTTGATGCACAAGCAGTATTCCCGCTTAGTACAGGCGAAGGCTAGCAATTAGATTGAGAAGCGGCCAGCTAGAGAGCGAAAACGGTCATGAACATGCATTACATATAATCAACATTGAATACTAGCATGAGTAGGATATGGACACCATGAACATAAATATCATGAAGGCTATGTTGGTTCTGATTCAACTACATGCGTGAACATGTGCCAAGTCAAGCCACTTGAAACATTCAGAGGAGGATACCATATCATCATACTACATCACAACCATTTTAATGCATGTTGACACCCAAGATAAATCATTATCCACTCCTAGCTACTTAAGCATGGCATGAACAACTATAATCTCTAATGGTCATTGCAAACATGTTTGATCATAATGAGTTGAATCAACGGATACTAGGTTAAACATATTTACAAAAACAAAAACAAGTTGAGTTCATACCTACCTTTCTCTGCCACAGTCAATTCATCAAATATCGTCATTATTGCCTTTCACTTGCACGACCGAACGATAAGAAGATAATAATAGTGCAAGAGTGTCGTGGACTAAGATGGAATCTGCAAACATTTTATTCAAAAGGAGAAGACAAAGTAATATGGGTTCTTAGTTAGATAAACAATAATGCGGATGAGAGCCACTCAACAATTTCATTGTGGTCTTCATCTAGGTACGACTCAAGTAAAAAGAAAAGAATTTCAGAGAAGCACACTGAAATATTTTTAGAGTTTTTGTTTTTTCTTGAAGAAAGCAAATTAAAGAAGAAAAACAAAAACGAGAAAAACTATTTACACGGGAAAACTCCCAACAAGTAAAAGAAGAAGCGAGAAATATTTTTGGTTTTCTTTTGATGCTACAATTGAACTAAGCTAGACAGAAAAACTAAAAAGAAGTAGGAAATATTTTTGGATTTTCTCAAAGTTTTTCAAACACACAAGAAGAAAGCGAGAAAACAAGTCTAGCATGGATATTACAATGAAAAAGTGTGAACACCGACAACTGGAATGAAATGTGTGAACATGAATGTAATGTCGGTGGAAATACGTACTCCCCCAAGCTTAGGCTTTTTGCCTAGCTTGGTAATCACCATCCGTAGTAGCCGTCCGGTCCCAAGTCGTAGTGAGGCGGAGGCGGCACCTGAGCATCCCACCCCTGGGGCTCCTCCTTAGCTGCTGCTAGGTTGTCCCGGTAAGCTATAATGTCATCTAGCATGATCGTGTATCCGTTCTTGGCAATAGAATCAAATAAAGAAGGTGCAGGCAACGGAATAACATCATGTGTTTCCTTGCTGAATACTAGGTTATAATGAATGTCACGGGGAGAATCGGTTACATCTAGGAATTGGTGAGCCTGCAATGACTTGTGATCAAGGTAAACTCGGGATAAGAGATAATCATGTGGGCGAAACTGGACTCTAAAGTGGCTCGCTAGATGAGTAGCATAAATACCACCATGTATCTTTCCCTTAGTTTTGTTAAGATGTAAGCGTAGAGCAATAATAGCCCCCATACTAAAGGTGTGATCATCATAAAGTGCACAACATAAAATAGCAAGGTCAGGGGCACTGAGTGCGCCGAACTTCTCCCTAGCGGTTAAACACTTAGCGATGACCAAAGCGAAATAATGTACTAAGGGAAACTGCAAGCTGGTAGCAGTGGTGCTCGACACGCCTCTATCCTCACCCACGGTTAACGTGAGGAGAAAGTCCTCAAACTCAGATGGCCTAGGTTCTCTCAAGTCCCCATCAGAAGGGATCAAGCATATATTGTAGAAGTCAGTTAACGGTATTTTGTAAGTTTCAGCATAAAGATTAAACTGCACTTCAGGAGGGTTGTTTCTCCCTAGATAATGAAAGCTTTGCACAAGAATTTGTAAGGATGTGATATTGGTCACACTTAGCTGCGAGGAACTCGGTTAAGCCAGCGTTTGCAACACACTGAGCGAACTCTTGATGGAACCCGGCCTCCTCCATGAAGGCATCACGCGGCCATTCACACGGCCGCATCTCCACCTTTCTTGGGGTGTGAAGGTCATTGTCCGATGATTCCCCAATGACTCCCTTGGCATTTTTCTTGGAGGAGAACTTCCTAAAGATTTGAATTTTTATTCCTATAAAAATTCTGAAAAAAAATTAGTCCACAAAAAAATTGTCAACAAAGATTTGTAAGATTGTTAGCAACTACTCCCAAGCATGCATGGAGGCCATATTGAGAATTCAAACTACTTAGAACTCTAAGAATTCAACATGCAAGCTCATCTGCAACAGCACCAAGAGTAGCTAATTTTTCTAAAAATAACCCACTAAATCAAAAACTAATTGGAGCAATGGAGGAGTCACATACCAAGTAGCAATCCCTCCAAATAGTTTCAGAAACGGAGCTTCGAGCTAAGAGATCGAAATCCGCGGGTTTGAGAGCAAGAACATGGGAATGGTGGTTGTGGTGATTTTTTCTGGAGGTAGGGGATGATGTGGGCTAAATGGATAAGTGAGGGGGCCCACGTGGGGGCCACAACCCACCAGGGCGCTCCTGGGGGTGCTGGCATGCCCTGGTGTCTTGTGGGCACCAGGTGCACCCCCCCTCTGGTATTGTTTACACCAGAAATTCAGAAATATTCAGAAAAAATCATATCAAATTTTCAGGACATTCTGAGAACTTTTATTTTTGGGTCATTTTTTATTGCACGGAGAAAACAAAAAACGGGATAATCACGGCATTTTATTTTAATTGACTAACTAAAATAGAAAATAAAAGGTGGGAGAAGAGAGTTGTGCTTACTAGATTCATCGACTTCATACCTCTCGAAAATGATCCATTAATAAGGTTGATCAAGTCTTATTAACAACCACTTCCGATTAGCATGAAACCGAAGAACTTTCGTAAAACACTAGGTTACCTCAATGGGGATGTGCATATCCCCGACAATAAGTATATCATATTTCTTTTTGGCACTAGGTAGAGGTAATTTAAACTTCCAATAGTGATGGTCGGAGATTCTTCAATAATATTTATACCATTCACTTGGAATTGTTTCTTCGGAAAGTGCACTGTATGCTCATTACCATTGATATGAAAATTGACTTTGCTTTTATGGCAATCAATAACAGCCCCTGCAGTATTCAAAAAGGGTCTACCAAGGATAATCGACATATTGTCGTCCTCGGGCATCTCAAGAATAACAAAGTCCGTTAAGATAGTAACATTTGCAACAACAACAACGGGCACATCCTCACAAATACCGATAGGTATGGCAGTTGATTTGTCAGCCATTTGCAATGATATCTCGGTAGGTGTGAGTTTATTCAAATCAAGTGTTTTATATAAGGAGAAAGGCATAACACTAACACCGGCTCCCAAATCACACAAAGCAGTTTTGACATAGTTTCTCTTAATGGAGCAAGGTATAGTTGGTATTCCGGGATCTCCTAGTTTTTTAGGTACTCCATCCTTAAAATAATAATTAGCAAGCATGGTGGAGATTTCAGCTTCTGGTATCTTTCTTTTATTAGTGGTGATGTCTTTCATATACTTTGCATAAGGGGCCATCTTAAAAATATCAGTTAAGCGGGTACGCAAAAAGACTAGCCTAATCATTTCAGCAAAGCGCTCAAATTCTTCGTCATCCTTTTTCTTAGATGGCTTAGGTGGAAAGGGCATGGGTTTCTGAACCCATGGCTCTCTTTCCTTACCATGTTTCCTAGCCACAAAGTCTCTTTTATCATAACGTTTATTTTTAGGTTGTGGGTTATCAAGATCAGGAGCAGGCTCTATTTCAACATCATTATCTGGTTCTACATCATTACTAGGTTGAGCATCATCGTGAACATCATCATTATCATTTTCATTATCACTTGGTGAGTGTTCACTACCAGATTGAGTTTCAGCATCGGAAATAGAGACATCATTATTATCAAGAGGTTTTTGTGTCTCAGGTTCACTAGAGGTATGCAAAGTCCTATCATTTTTCTTTTTCTTTTTCTTCCTAGAAGGACTAGGTGCATCAGGATTAATTCTATGAGAATCTTTTTCAATTCTTTTAGGATGACCCTCATGATAAAGTGGTTCTTGGATCATTCTACCTCCTCTGGTTACTACTCTAGCAGCAAAATCATGCATATTATTATTCATTTCATCAAGCAATTCTTTTTGAGACTTAGCAACTTGTTCTAACTGAGTTTGAACCATAGAGGCATGCTTTCCTACACCTCTAACATCATTACTGTTTCTAAATAGAAAGTCACTCAAGCGAGCAATCATACCAGTATTATATTTCAATTGTTTCAGAACATGAGCATTGAAATTATCTTACTTCATAATATAGTTGTCAAACTCATATAAGCATTGACTAGGATATTTATTGTGAGGAATGTCACTTTGATTAAACTTTAATAAAGAATTTACCTCTACCACCTGTGGAGGTGGTGGTGTGTCAAGGCCATGTATTTCTTCAATAGGTGGAAAATTCTTAACATCCTCAGCTTTAATACCTTTTTCCTTCATAGATTTCTTTGCCTCTTGCATATCTTCAGGACTGACAAATAAGATACCCCTCTTCTTCCGAGTGGGTTTAGGCGGTGGTTCAGGAGAAGTCCAATCATCATAATTGTTCAATATGTTATTCAATAATTCCTCGGCTTGTTCAACAGTTTGTTCCCTGAAAACACAACCAGCACGACTATCTAGGAAGTCCCTAGAAGCATCAGTTAGTCCATTATAGAAGATATCAAGTATTTCATTTTTCTTGAGAGGATGATCAGGCAAAGCATTAAGCAATTGGAGAAGCCTCCCCCAAGCTTGTGGGAGACTCGCTTCTTCAATTTGCACAAAGTTAAATATTTCCTGTAAGGCAGCTTGTTTCTTATGAGCAGGAAAATATTTTTCAGACAAGTAGTAGATCATATCCTGGGGACTACGCACACAACCAGGAGTAAGAGTATTGTACCATGTCTTAGCATCACCCTTTAATGAGAACGGAAATAACTTAAGGATGTAATAGTAGCGAATCTTCTCATCATGAGCAAAGAGGGTGGCTATATCATTCAGCTTAGTAAGATGTGCCACTACCGTTTCAGTTTCATAACCATGGAAAGGATCAGATTCAACCAAAGTAATTAACTTCGGGTCGATAGAGAATTCATAATCCTTATTGGTAACAAAGATAGGTGAAGTAGCAAACTTAGGATCACATTTCATTCTAGCATTCAGAGTCTTTTCCTTATACTTGCGTAGCAATTTCTTAAGATCCTTTCTATCCTTGCAAGAAAGAATTTCTCTAGTTATCTCTTCATCCATAACATAACCTTCAGGTATCTTAGTCATTTCAAACTTAGGAGATCTAGGACTAATAGGTGTTTCACAGTCATCATCAGTTTCATAAGCTTCATCAGTTTCAGCAATCTCATCAGTTTCAGTGGTTTCATTCTCTTTAGCTCTAGCAATTTGTTCATCAAGAAATTCTCCTAGCAGCACATTATCATCAAGCACGGTACTAGCATCATCAATAGCATAATTCATAGCAGAGGTAGCTATTGGAAATATGCCCTAGAGGCAATAATAAATTGGTTATTATTAAATTTCCTTGTTCATGATAATTGTTTATTATCCATGCTATTATTGTATTGATTGGAAACTCAAATACATGTGTGGGTACATAGACAACACTGTGTCCCTAGTAAGCCTCTAGTTAACTAGCTCGTTGATCAAAAGATGGTGAAGGTTTCCTAGCCATAGACATGTGATGTCATTTGATAACGGGATCACATCATTAGGAGAATGATGTGATGGACAAGACCCAAACTATAAACGTAGCATTTGATCGTGTCAGTTTGTTGCTATTGTTTTCTGCATGTCAAGTATCTGTTCCTATGACCATGAGATCATGCAACTCACTGACACCGGAGGAATACCTTGTGTGTATCAAACGTCGCAACGTAACTGGGTGACTATAAAGATGCTCTACAGGTATCTCCGAAGATGTCTGTTGAGTTGGCATGGATCAAGACTGGGATTTGTTACTCCGTGTGACGGAGAGGTATCTCAGGGCCCACTCGGTAATACAACATCACGATGAGCCTTGCAAGCAATGTGACTAAGGTGTTAGCCACGAGATCTTGTATTACGGAACGAGTAAAGAGACTTGCCAGTAACGAGATTGAACTAGGTATAGAGATACCGACGATCGAATCTCGGGCAAGTAACATACCGAAGAACAAAGGGAACAGCATACGGGATTAATTGAATCCTTGACATAGAGATTCGACCGATATAGATCTTCGAAGAATATGTAGGAACCAATATGGGCATCCAGGTCCCGCTATTGGTTATTGACCGTAGAGGTGTCTCGGTCATGTCTACATAGTTCTCGAACCCGCAGGGTCTGCACACTTAAGGTTCGGTGACGTTTCGGTAGAATTGAGTTATGTATGTTGGTGACCGAAGGTTGTTCGGAGTCCCGGATGAGATCACGGACATCACGAGGAGCTCCGGAATGGTCCGGAGGTAAAGATTGATATATAGGAAGTCCCGTTTTGGCCACCGGAAAAGTTTCGGGTATTTCCGGTAGTGTACCGGGAGTGCCGGAGGGCCATCGGGAGGGGCCACCGACGCCGGGAGGCCACATGGGCCTAAAGGGGGTTGCACCAGCCCTTAGTGGGCTGGGTAATGCAGCCCTATAAGGCCCATGCGGCTGGAATAAGTGGAAAAGGCATAAAACCCAAGAAAAGGGAAGGGGACCCAAATATGGAAGGTGTCCTATTTGGACTAGGAAGAAGTGGAGGAGTCCACCTCCTCCTCCTTGGTTCGGCCGCACCTAGGGGGGAAACCCTAGGGCGCCAGCCCCCTCCCCCTCCCTCCTATATATACTAGAGGGGAGAGAGGGCCAAACACCCTAAGCCACGGTGCAGCCCTCTCCCCCCGTAACTCTGCAGTTTTCTCCTCTAGCTGATTTTGACGGTGCTTAGGCGAAGCCCTGTCAGAATTGCTCTACCACCACCACCACCACGCCGTTGTGCTGCTGGAGTACTCTTCTACCTCTCCGCTCTCTCTTGCTGGATCAAGACGGCGGAGATCGTCATCAAGCTGTACGTGTGCTGAACGCGGAGGTGCCGTCCGTTCGGTACTTGATCGGGACGGATCGTGATTGGATCGCGGGACGCTCGGTGATTTGGATCACGAAGACGTTCGACTACATCAACCGCGTTGCTCAAACGCTTCCCGCTTAGCGATCTACAAGGGTATGTAGATTCATTCTCCCTCTCGTAGATGCTCATCACCATGGATAGATCTTGTGTGTGCGTAGGAAAATTTTTGTTTCCCATGCAACGTTCCCCAACAGTAGCATCATCAATAACTTGCGACATATCAGGATTACTAGCATGTGGTGGTGTTGCAAGCTCACTCATAACAGAAGATGAATCAAATGCAGAGCTAGATGGCAGTTCCTTACCTCCCCTCGTCTTAGAGGGGAAAATCTTAGTCTTTGTATCCTTCAGATTCTTCATAATGATAAAATGATATAAATCCCAAGTGACTCAACAAATATTACTATGCTCCCCGGCAACGGCGCCAGAAAAAGGTCTTGACAACCCACAAGTATAGGGGATCGGAACAGTTTTCGAGGGTAGAGTATTCAACCCAAATTTATAGATTCGACACAAGGGGAGCCAAAGAATACTTGAGAGTATTAGCAGTTGAGTTGTCAATTCAACCACACCTGGAGATTAAATATCTGCAGCAAAATGATCAGTAGCACAATAATATGATAGTTTGGTAGCAGTAGTTTTGTAGTAGTTGGAACAGCAACAGCATCAATAGTAACTTAGCAAGAATAATAAGTGGAAAGCTCATAGGCACTGGATCGGTAACTCGTTGGATGATATTCATCATATAACAGTCATAACCTAGGGCGATACAGAACTAGCTCCAGTTCATCAATGTAATGTAGGCATGTATTCCGTAAATAGTCATACGTGCTTATGGAAAAGAACTTGCATGACATCTTTGTCCTACCCTCCCGTGGCAGCGGGGTCCATAAGGAAACTAAGGGATATTAAGGCCTTCTTTTAATAGAGAACTAGAACAAAGCATTAACACATGGTGAATACATGAACTCCTCAAATTACGGTCATCACCGCGAAGTATCCCAATTATTGTCACTATGGGGTTGACGGATCATAACACGTAATAGGTGCATATGATTAGGCAAGATCAGATCAAGAACATAGATATAGAGATGATAACATAAACGGTTCAGATCTGAAATCATGGCACTCGGGCCCTAGTGACAAGCATTAGGCATAGCAAAGTCATAGCAACATCAATCTCAGAACATAATGGATACTAGGGATCAAGCCCTAACAAAACTAACTCAATTACATGATGAATCTCATCCAACTCCTCACCGACCAGCAAGCCTACGAAGGGATTACTCACTCCCGGTGGGGAGCATCATGGAATTGGCAATGGAGAAAGGTTGGTGATGACGAAGACTGAAGATTCCCCTCTCCGGAGCCCCAAACGGGCTCCAGATCTGGCCTCCCGGTGAAGAACAGGAGGTGGCGGCGGCTCCGTATCGTAAAACGCGATGAAACTTTCTCTCTGAGTTTTTCTCCGAAAATAGGAATTTATAGTGGCGGAATTAGGGTCAGTGGGGCCACGAGGTGGGCACAACCCACCAGGGCGCGCCCAGCCCTGGTGGGTGCTGGCCACCCTAGCCCCCCTCTTCGATGGATTTTGGCTCCAATAATTCACATATATTCTGAAATAATTCTCTAAAAAGTTTCGTTCCATTCCAAGAACTTTTATTTCTGCACAAAAACAACACCATGGTAGTTCTGCTAAAAACAGTGTCAGTCCGGGTTAGTTCCATTCAAATCATGCAAATTAGAGTCCAAAACAAGGGCAAAAGGGTGAGGAAAAGTAGATACGTTGGAGACGTATCAAAGTCCTCAAACTCCGCTGGTCTAGGCTCTCTTAATTCCCCATCAGAAGGGATCAAACATATGTCACAAAAGTCAGTGAGCGGTATCTTACGGGTTTCAGCATATAGATTAAACTGCACCTCAGGAGAATTATTCTTACTCAGAAAATGAAAACTTTGCACAATGGAATTTGTAAGGAAGTGGTGTTGGTCATACTTAGCTGCAAGGAAGTCAGTCAGCCCAGCATATGCAACGAATTGGGCAAACTCTTGGTGGAACCTGACCTCCTCCATGAAGGCATCATGCGGCCAATCGCACGGCCGCACCTCCGCCGTTCTCGGAGTGTGGAGGTCATTGTCCGATGATTCCCCAATGACTCCTTTAGCATTCTTCTTGGAGGAAAACTTCCTAAAGAAATCCATCTTATTCCTATAATTAAATTTCTGAAAATTTTAGTCTAGAAAATTTTTGTCAACAAAATCTCGTAAGATTGATAGCAACTACTCCTAAGGATGCATAGAGGCCATATTAAGCATTCAAACTACTTAGAACTCTAAGAATTCAACATGCAAGCCCATCTATAGTAGCACCAAGAGTAGCTAATTGGTCTAAAAATAACCCACTAAATCAAAAACTAATTGGAGCAATGGAGGAGTCACATACCAAGTAGCAATCCCCCAAAACAGTTTCAAAAACAGAGCTTCGAGCAAAGAGATCGGAATCCGCGGGTTTGAGAGAAAGAACACAGGAGTGAGAGCTATGGTGATTTTTTCTGGAGGTAGGAGATGACATGGGCTAAAGGGATAAGTGAGGGGACCCACGTGGGGACCACAACCCACCAGGGCGCGCCTGGGGTTGCTAGCGCGCCCTGGTGTCTTGTGGGCACCAGGTGTACCCCCCTCTAATGTTATTTGCACCAGAAATTCAGAAATATTCAGAAAATGATCGTGTAAAATTTTAAGAACATTTTGAGAACTTTTTTATTTTTGGGTCATTTTTTATTGCACGGAGAAAACAGAAAACAGGATAAACATGGCATTTTATTTTATATGACTAAGAAGAATAGAAACCAAACGGTGGGAGCAGAAGGTTGTGCCTACTAGAGTCATTAACTTCATACCTCTCAAAAATGATCCGTTAATAAGGTTGATCAAGTCTTATTAACAACCACTTCCGATTAGCATGAAACTGAAGAACTTTCGTAAAACACTAAGTTACCTCAATGGGGATATGCATATCCCCAACAATAAGTATATCATATTTATTTTTGGCATAAGGTAGAGGTAGTTGAAAACTTCCAATAGTGAGTGTCTTAGATTCATCAATAACATTTATACCATTCACTTGGAATTGTTTCTTCGGAAAGTGCACCGTATGCTCATTACCATTGATATTAAAAGTGACTTTGCTTTTATTGCAATCAATAACAGCCCCTGCAGTATTCAAAAAGGGTCTACCAAGGATAATTGACATGTTGTCATCCTCGGGCATCTCAAGAATAACAAAGTCTGCTAAGATATTAACATTTGCAACAACAACGGGAACATCCTCACATATACCGATAGGTATGGCAGTTGATTTGTCAGCCATTTGCAAAGATATTTCAGTAGGTGTGAGTTTATTCAAATCAAGTCTTTTATACAAAGAGAAAGGCATAACACTAACACCAGCTCCCAAATCACACAAGGTAGTTTTGAAATAATTTCTTTTAATGGAGCAAGGTATAATTGGTATTCCAGGATCTCCAAGTTTTTTAGGTACCCCATCCTTAAAAGAATAATTAGCAAGCATGGTGGAGATTTCAGCTTCAGGTATCTTTCTTTTATTAGTGATGATGTCTTTCATGTATTTTGCATAAGGGGCCATCTTTACAATATCAGTTAAGCGGGTACGCAAAAAGACTGGCCTAATCATTTCAGCAAAGCGTTCAAATTCTTCATCATCCTTTTTCTTAGATGGTTTAGGTGGAAAAGGCATGGGTTTTTGAACCCATGTCTCTCTTTCTTTACCATGTTTTCTAGCCACAAAGTCTCTTTTATCATATCGTTTATTTTTTAGGTTGTGGGTTATCAAGACCAACAGCAGGCTCTTTTTCAACATCATTACCTGGTTCTTTATCATTGTTCGGTTGAGTATCTTCATGAACATCATCATTATTATTTTCATTATGACCAGGTGAATGTTCGTCACTAGATTGAGTTTCAGCATCAGAAATAGAGACATCATTATCTTTAGGAGGTTTTTCTATCTCAGGATCACTAGAGGTATGGAAAGTCCTATCATTTTTTTTATTTTTCTTTTTAGAAGGACTAGGTGCATCAGTGTTAATTCTATGAGAGTCTTGTTCAATTCTTTTAGGATGACCTTCAGGATAAAGTGGTTCTTGGGTCATTCTACCTCCTCTAGTCACTACTCTAATAGCATGATCATTCATATTATAATTCATTTCATTAAGCAATTCTCTTTGAGATTTAGCAACTTGTTCTAACTGGGTTTGAACCATAGAGGCATGTTTTCCTACACCTCTAACATCATTACTGATTCTAAATAACAAGTCACTCAAGCGAGCAATCATATTAGAATTATATTTCAATTGTTTCAAAACATTTGCATTGAAGTGATCTTGTTTCCTAATGTATTTATCAAACTCATATAAGCATTGACTAGGATGTTTATTGTAAGGGATATCACTTTCATCAAACTTTAATAAAGAACTTACCTCTACCACCTGTGGAGGTGGTGGTGCGTCAAGGCCATGTATTTCTTCAATAGGTGGTAAATTCTTAACTTCCTCAGCTTTAATACCTTTTTCCTTCATACATTTCTTTGCCTCTTGCATATCCTCGGGACTGAGAAATAAGATACCCCTCTTCTTCGGAGTGGGTTTAGGCGGTGGTTCAGGGAGAGTCCAATCAACATAATTCTTTAATATATTATTCAATAGTTCCTCAGCTTGTTCAACAGTTTGTTCCCTGAAAACACAACCAGCACAACTATCTAGGAAGTCCCTAGAAGCATCAGTTAGTCCATTATAGAAGATATCAAGTATTTCATTTTTCTTAAGAGGGTGATCAAGCAAAGCATTAAGAAGTTGGAGAAGCCTCCCCCAAGCTTGTGGGAGACTCTCTTCTTCAATTTGCACAAATTTAAATATTTCCTGTAAGGTAGCTTGTTTCTTATGAGCAGGAAAATATTTTTTAGAGAAGTAGTAAATCATGTCCTGGGGACTACGCACACAACCAGGAGCAAGAGTATTGTACCATATCTTAGCATCAACCTTTAATGAGAACGGAAATAATTTGATAATATAGTAATAGCGAATCTTCTCATCATGAGCAAAGAGGGTGGATATATCATTCAACTTAGTAAGATGTGCCACTACAGTTTCAGTTTCATAGCCATGGAAAGGATCAGATTCAACCAAAGTAATTAACTCTGGGTCGACAGAGAATTCATAATCCTTATCGGTAACAACGATAGGTGAAGTAGAAAAACTTAGGATCACATTTCATTCTAGCATTCAAAGTCTTTTATTTATACTTGCATAATAATTTCTTGAGATCATCTCTATCCTTACAAGCAAGGATTTCTCTACATATCTCCTCTTCCATAACGTAACCCTCGGGTATCTTAGGCATTTCAAATCTAGGAGTGCTAGGTCTAATAGGTGTTTCATATTTCTCAATTTCAAAGACTTTATCAATTTCAGTAGTCTCATCAGTTTTGAGTAATTTCATTCTCTTTAGCTCTAGCAATTTGTTCATCAAGAAATTCACCTAGTGGCACATTATCATCAAGCATGGTACTAGCATCATCATAAGCATCATTCATAGCAGAAGTAGCATAATCAATAACTTGCGACATATCAGGATTAATAGCATGTGGTGGTCTTGCAAGTTTACTCATAACCGAAGGTAAATCAAGTACAGAGCTGGATGGCAATTCCTTACCTCCCCTCGTTTTAGAGGGAAAAATCTTGGTTCTTGTATCCTTCAGATTCTTCATAGTGATCAATTGATATAAATCCCAAGTGACTCAACAAATATAGCTATGCTCCCCGGCAACAGCGCTAGAAAAAGGTCTTGATAACCCACAAGTATAGGGGATCGCGACAGTTTTCGAGGGTAGAGTATTCAACCCAAATTTATAGATTCGACACAAGGGGAGCCAAAGAATATTTGCAAGTATTAGCAGTTGAGTTGTCAATTCAACCACACCTGGAGATTAAATATCTACAGCAGATTGATCAGTAGCACAGTAGTATGATAGTTTTGATAGCAGTAGTAATAGTAACAGTGACGGTAACAGCGATAGCAATGGTTTTGTAGCAAGTGTAATAGTAGCAGTAGCAATAGTAACTTAGCAAGAGCAATATGTGGAAAACTCGTAGGCACTGGATCGGTGAATTCGTTGGATAATATTCATCATATAACCGTCATAACCTAGGGCGACACAGAACTAGGTCCAGTTCATAAATGTAATGTAGGCATGTATTCCGTAAATAGTCATACGTGCTTATGGACAAGAACTTGCATGACATCTTTTGTCCTACCCTCCCGTGGCAGCAGGGTCCATAAGGAAACTAAGGGATATTAAGGCCTCCTTTTAATAGAGAACCGGAACAAAGCATTAACACATAGTGAATACATGAACTCCTCAAACTACGGTCATCACCGGAAAGTATCCCGACTATTGTCACTCCGGGGTTTACTGATCATAACACATAGCAGGTGCATATGACTAGCAAGATCGGATCAAGAACATAGATATAATGGTGATAACATAAACGGTTCAGATCTGAAATCATGGCACTCGGGCCCTAGTGACAAGCATTAAGCATGGCAAAGTCATAGCAACATCAATCTCAGAACATAGTGGATACTAGGGATCAAGCCCTAACAAAACTAACTCGATTACATGATGAATCTCATCCAACTCCTCACCGACCAGCAATCCTACGAAGGAATTACTCACTCCCGGTGGGGAGCATCATGGAATTGGCGATGGAGAAGGGTTGATGATGACGAAGACCAAAGATTCCCCTCTCCGGAGCCCCAAACGGGCTCCAGATCTGGCCTACCGATGAAGAACAGGAGGTGGTGGCGACTCCGTATCGTAAAACGCGATGAAACTTTCTCTCCTATTGTTTTCTCCGAAAATAGGAATTTATATTGCCGGAATTAGGGTCAGTGGCGTCTGGAGGGGGTGGCGCACCCTGGTGTATCGTGCCTAGCCATATTGTAAAATAATTCTCCAAAAAGTTTCGTCCAGTTCTGAGAACTTTTATTTCTGCACAAAAACAACACCATGGTAGTTCTGCTGAAAACAGTGTCAGTCCGGGTTAGTTTCATTCAAATCGTGCAAAATTAGAGTCCAAAACAAGAGCAAAAGCGTTAGGAAAAGTAGATACGACGGAGACGTATCAGGGACCGCCACAACTTCTGCCTTACCCGAAGGATCAACTTTTCGGTTTTGCTTTTTCCTAGCGTTACGCCCCGATTGAGGGGCATCACCGGTTCATCCCTTGCCGCTTCGGAGGCGGTCTTCTTCTTCGCCATTGACATACCGATTAGCGATTTCCATGGCCCGACTGAGGGACAGGTCCCCATCCCGGACGAACTTCAGTATGAGCTCTCGATACCGAGTGCCTGCCTTGAAGGCGCAGACTGCTTGATGTTCGGTAACATTCTCAATGGTATTGTGCAGCGTAGTCCAGCGCTGAATGTACTCACGGAGAGTTTCATTGCTTTTTTGGACACAGTGTTGCGGCTCCGTCAAACCACCCGGACGCTTGTAAGTGCCCTCAAATGTCTTGACGAAGACTTGAGCTAGGTCTTCCCAGCAATAGATGCTGCTAGCGGGCAACTGGTTTAACCAGGCCCACGCAGATCCCTCTAGCATGAGAGGAAGATGCTTCATCGCGACAAAATCATCACCACCACTGATCTAGACGGCCACTCGGTAATCTTCGAGCCAGGTTTCCGGCTTCGACTCGCCGTTAAACTTTCCGATTCCCTTCACCAACCTGTAGTTGGAGGGGATCTCGGCTTCTCGGATGTACCTACTGAAACACTCGAGACCTGAACTCCCCCACCCACTCACTCGATCTCTGATCTGTCTATTCTTGTCCACCACATTCTGTGTTATGATGGATCTGGCATTGAGTTGTGGAGGTCGTCGGCCACCTCCTTCATAGCCCCTGGGCCGAATGGGACTCCGATCACGGTCTTCTCTATGAGGTCGACCGTCGTCGTAGGGCCGTATGCCATATGAGCCACCCCTCGAAGGGGGCGTTCGGGTGACATCACGGTCATTGCGCCAACGTCCCTCATGCAGGCCTCTCTGAGGAGGAGGAGAATGCCGGCACTTTCGGTATGCATGCGGGCTCTGAGCAGACTGTACTGTATCGGCCCGAATGGACCAACTGCGAGCGCGTTGATGCGATTGCGACACCTCTGAATTTTGTCTCAGGGCGGTCTTCAGCAGAGTCTGGATCTGCCGAATGCCCTCTCCAGCCGTAGAATCAGACGGCCGAATAGATTCAGCAATCCGTGTGGCTGCAGCCAAGTTTTGCATCGGCGTGCGCATCACTGGAATGTTGTGCGGTCTATCATTCGGGAAGAATTGCCGCCGATTGTGGCTGGAGCTGGGCTGCTCTCTGGCTGCATGGTCGTCGAGTGACCGCTGGATTCGCTCGAGCCGCTCGTGCTCAGCCAAGGTGGCTTGGCGCGTGGCCTCCAAGGCCATCTCCTCCGGGGTAGTCCCCATGATGGGAGTGAGCAGACTTTGGTCGTTCCTCCTTCTCATCTCCTCCCGCTGCTCCCGACTGAGAGGCTGAGGGATGTAAGTGTTGGTGTTGTCATTGTTGTGGCCACCATCTCGGCCACGGAGACTGTCCGCAGAATACCCAGGAGGTCCATGGTTGGTGGTGTTGGCCATCAGTATCTCTGCAGCGTTTCCGCTGCTCTCGCACTCAGACCCATCGGACAACTCGTCGCCCGAAGAGGGGAACAAGCTGACGGTGGGCTCATCGGAATCAAGCACGGCCACCTGATCGGTCGTGGACTGATGCGCCACGACGTGCTTGATCCATCGCTGCAGCCATGAGCGCCCGGAGTGCTTGCTGCGGCCCGCAACGGGACGGACGAGTGTGGAGCCATAGGGCTCCGACGGCTGTCGAAGTATAACTCCATGTGTCGTCGCACTGAAATGCGTCGCACCGCGGGCGGGGAACGCGTCCGTGTCCAGCGGCGCCTCCTGCAACCAAGACGAGCCGTCGAAGATGAAGCAGAGGGTACCGAAGAGGATCTCGCCACCGAGTGCCATCATAATGACCGGAAAAATTGGATATCCACCTGCGCCGGAGTTTGCTAGACGTGCTCCCCCACAGTGGGTGCCAACTGTCGAGGGTGTAAGTCTGACAATAGTACTAGGGGTACGAATGAGTGGGGGCAGAGCCTAGCTACATCGCGGGTGTAACACTCGGATGTACGAGTTCGGGCCCCACTCGAGAGTGGTAAAGACCCTACATCTCGAGCCCTGAGGCTTAGTGTTTGCTTATGGGGGGTGTCTAATTATAGAGATTTGGGAACCCTTGTCCAAGAGCTCGGGGCGGCTTATATAGAGTGCGCCAGGACCTACCGAGCGCCATTACAAGGCATTAAATGCGAGTAACTACAGGCGTTACTAGGAACTGCCATCTTAACTAAGACGTCTACACTAGTCTTCACAGCACTTCATGTGAGTTATCAAGTCTCACGAACGTTACGAATCCTATGTCAACTCCTCTCCTTCTCGTCCGAGTGTTGGATCATGGCCGACTGACGAAGTGACGTTCGAGTGACCATCTAGATCCGAGTGGATCCTGAAGATATATCCGAATGCAACGGTAGTCCAGAGACTTTAATGCTAATGTGGGCCCCCAAGTGGGCCCTAGATGTCAGGTCTATAACCCTACCCGGGGTAGGTGACCTCATCAACACCCTAGGTAATATCTAGTGTCCCTTGGGGTTTTCACTCTAGGGAAACTGGCGACGGGAGTCAAGCCAGACGACGTGTAAAGTAGTTTTCCTTTGGGTTTACTTTGTCCCTAGGAAAACCTTCCATAACGGCAACCACCGTTACCCCATTCATATTGGTAATCATTACTTATAAATATTGCAATAAAACTACACACACATTCATATTGTATTTGCACAAATGCATAATTTTTTTAAACGATTGCACAATTTGTTTGAAAGTACTGCACAAATATATAATAATTGTACATAATAGCTCCACAAAGTAGAAGACACAGAAAGCACATAAATTATATATTTCAACATCATCATTTTACATGACAACACCGAGAAGCGTACAATAGTACCCTACGCTTCACAAAATGTGATCTAGTAGGATTGTCACATACACCATGCATCATGTTAGCCACTGATCCAAGAGATCACTGCCGTCAGAATGTGCACGGCCAAAAAGATAAGTCTCAGGTTGCACTTAATTAAGTAAGCATGTCCTAGTAACAACCATTGGCTTCCAATTAGCCATCACGAAAAGTTTATGCCACTTCCTTCACCACCGCAAAGAGATAGCTCAAAATGCGTGTAGATCGGCAACGGGTGGGGAGAAATTTCCAACATCCACACCATTAGCATCATTACCATGTGCATCAAAGAATCCACCAAACATTTCATGTTCCGCTCCACGCGACGTATTATCCATATTTTCAGTACCATTAGTTGATTCACCGGTGGAGGGCTGCACAAATGACATTTTGAGAATCTCGGAGTATCAAATTTCAAATAATGAGGATTAAAGTTATCCTTAGTTGACTCGACAACTAGTAAGACAAATGTTAAACTAGGTAGCGACGATGGATGTGCATTCAAAAGAACATGTGTACATACCATTTCTGGAGAAAAGATGGGAGACAAAGTGGTTAATGTCGGAAAACCTGGAGGTGGGGGTATAACAATACTTGGAATCTCGGGCCCTGGAATTCCTTGAAGGGATGCGATAGTCTGGAAAATTTGATATAAATAAAAAAGTTATATCAAGTGGCTTAAAAATAAATAAGATGATTGCACAAAAGAAAGATACACACCATAAGAAACTCCTGCACACGACCAAGGCTACTCTTCACTGTATTCTCGAAAGATTTCCCCTAATCAACTATACTTTGTGCATGTCTCTTCACTCATTCTGTTGAGCAATCCTTTTATCATGTTCCAGTCGTTGGTGCTTTGACAAAGATAAAGAGCGATTGATCTGCACCTCCCTAAGAGCCTCTCTACCATCCACAACCCCATTCAATAGTGACCACTTTCCGTGCGGCTTCCCACCACCAGCTTCATAAAGAGCTTGTGGTTCAACATGAGAACACTTCCAATCATAATCCTCACCATGCATGTTCACAACCTTCTCTTTATACAAATCTTATGGATGGCAAACAATATGCAAAGATGATTCAATAATAATGTAGCACAAAAGAAAACATAAAATCCTTATCAAGATATGGATATTATACCAAGCATTTCGTGGCTTCGACGCTGTTTAACGCATCAGGATTCTTTGGATCTTTTCCTCTATGCGTGTACATCCATGCCTCAATATTAGATACCTCTCTTCCTTCTTTCTCAGACTAAGAAAAGAAAAACTAAGTTCCTACATAAAAAACATACTTAATTTATTCAGAAGTTAGGAGGGTACCAGTTTTTGGCACACTGTTGTCAGCGAATTAGATCCACCTCTATGGGCCTTGTACTTAGAGTTGAGGTGATTATCACGATTTTTCTTAGATGTCGCAATCCATTTAACATCACACCATCCATCAACTAATGCCTCCCAGGAACAACATTGCACCACCATGGTCTTATAACCATGTACTGATGCTTTTCAAGATAGTGCCATCCATCGAATCTTTCTTTCAATATATGATTCTCGACTTTGTAATAATGGTCCTTCACAGCCTGGATGCGAGCACAGTACAGAACACTAGCCAAGAGTAGGTTGCAACACCTACCAATATGGAGCTTTAAAGTTGCTTCATACTCAGCCTCATGCCTAAACCTCAACTGCAATACAAATCATAGAAAATCGACTATTACTTATATTTTATACATCAATACACTTTTAAATAAAAGACCAAGATATGTTACCCAAATTTCTTCCTCGGTTTCCTCAGCTTTTGGACGACCCCCGTCACTAGGCTTTAGCTTATAGTGTTCCCATGTTGATGCAAAGCATATTTACGGTACATATTCATCCATTTTTGGTAGGTTTGTTAACACATAAATCATGGCTTGGTTGTACTCTTCTGTTGTTAAAATCCTAGGAACACCCCTTCCACTTTTCCATCCTCGGACTTGAAACATGCCACATGTACTTGTAGAAGGCTGAACCTCTTGAGCATAACGTGATGGTCGGTTTTGTGAGTTTGCAATGAGATTAGGTAGATACAGCGAGGTGAAGTGGGAAATTTCCTCCAGATGATAGGCCTCCACAATTTATCCTTCAACACGTGCCTTATTAGTGACTTTCCTCCTAAGTTTCTTGATAAACCTGCATTAACATGATTATTAGGTCAACATAATAAAAAGACATCAATAACAATAACAACTGCATCTTAAAGCATGCACCTCTCATATCAATACATCTATCGATATTGTACAGGACCTCCAACTCTTGCTTCATATGGGAGGTGCACCATTAGATGCTCCACTGAATTGAAAAAACCAGGTGGGGAAATCTTCTCAAGCTTTGCATAAAAAAACAGCAATGTTCTCTTCCCATTGAAGCATCTTATCAGGATCAACTTCTTTCCCACAAAGTGATCTGTAACAGAAGCTTAATTTAGCCAACACAGTCCACACATCCTCATCAATGAAGCCCCGGAGCATTGCTGGGAATAAATGCTCCATTAGAATGTGAAAGTCATGGCTTTTTAGTCCATTTATCTTCAGTTGATCTAAGATGACCCCTCGCCTCAAGTTGGTTGCATATACATGTGGGAATTTCAGATCAAGGAACCACTTCATGATCTCCCTTACCTGAGCTCCTGTCAAACAATATGGTGCCTTGGGATTTTCCCACTTGTCATTTGGCTTTGGAACAAGCTTAAATTTTCTTCTTTTACATAACAACGCTTGGTCGAGACGAGCTTTAGTGTTGTCCTTTGCCTTCTCATTGTCAGGAACTAAGTTCCAAATTGCTTCAGCAACATTCTTTTCATTGTGCATGACATCAATGTTATGCCTTATCAAAAGTTTCTTGAAGTATGGTAATTCCCACAAGATATGAATATGTGTCTAGTTGTGTGTTGTTCCATATCCCTCAAATGACTGCGACTTTAAGTTGTTAATGCCTGCATCCACCTCCTCTCCGGTTAAACAACGTGGTGGTGGATCAAGAACTTTAGTCCGCTTTATAAATGCATTTTCTTGCATCCGGAAAGGGTGACCAGGTGGCAAAAAACGACGATGACAATCAAACCAGCTATACTTATGTCCATTAGGTAACCATGTTGTATCGACATCATCCATGCATACTGCGCAAGCCAACCCACCATGCGTACACCAGCCAGAAAATATGCCATGAGCAGCCTTCATACGAAATGGTTTCTGTGTTACACAGATCCAACGGTTCAAAATGCTGATGGCCTGAGAGGGCTCGAAAGGTGCTCAGTTATAATGTATGTATTTAATACCAGCCCATAACTGCCATAGCTCATCAACAAAAGGACGCATGAATACATTGATATTCTTAACCGGATGCTTTGGACCGGGGATTACCATAGTAAAAAAAATATTCTCCTCACTCATACACAATGCGGGTGGGAGGTTTAACGGACTTACAAACACTGCCCAGCATGAATATTGTGATCCTCCAAACTTAAAAGGGTTGAAACCATCAGTAAGGGTTTGGTTCGGTCGTGGTCTCGGGTGACAATATCGAAACCGACACGGCCGCAACCCATGTCGTGCTAGGTGCAAATCATGTTCGTGATTTTTATCTTATTCGTTTATCAACTCAGTTTTTATTTTGGTCGATTTTCTATTAAAACACTTTCCAAATTAAAAAGAATAGGATTGCGGGCAAATCTGTAGCTTCGTGGCCAAGCTAGCGCTTCGAGCATATTAGTGATTTTTTCGTTTGGCTTTTTTAGCTAGATTTTTTACTTCGACTGGTTTGTCTATTACAACAATTTTGAATATTCCTAAAAATATTTAGGAATTTCAATTTATTTGCGAGTTTCAGAAAAATCACAAAAAATTAAAATATATTCACGAATTTAAACAATATTTATAAATTTTAAAAACATGTATTTTTAACAAACATATTAAAATTATGAACTTTTAAAATGTCACATTTTTTTTCCGGGCATATAATAAGGAATGTTTGTGAATTTAAAGACTGTGCACAAATATGCAAGAATAATCAAAAAAATTACAAAAATCATGAAGTTAAAGTATGTTCCCAAATTTCAAAACATATTCAGCAAGTTGAGCAATATTCACGGTTCAATAAAAGTTAAATCATATATATAAAAACAAAGAGGAATGTGAAAATAAAAAAGACTGCTAAAGAAGAAAGAAAAGGAAAATCCGAACGGAACATTCCCAAAAACCAAATTGATTGTCCTACATTACCTGCCCAATAACGCCCTGTTGCGTGTTTGTGTGTTGCGTGTTTGTGTGTGTGTGGGTGGGGGTGGGGGGGCGCAGTATGCGTGGAATTTGACAAATGAAGAACGCCGCAGCAAAGCGCGCGTTACCCTGTAGTTTCTCATCTATGATTCATCAACTATCTGACTAGAAATGGCTGAACACATGCTTCCAGTTTAATCATGATACGCTGGTATTTAAGCTTCATTATGCAATGCCACATAAGATCAGTTGTCACTTAGACTTACCAGTCCAAAAGCAGAAAGCCATAGACGCAGCTGCTGCACTGCACTGTCACTCTGCTATTCAGTGTAGTTAAGAGAAATTCTGCACATGTGTTCTCTAGACTGATGTACCTGTTCTTCGGAAGTGTTGAATTTCTTTTTGGGTAAAACACTTAAACTCGTGAACCTCTTGCCATTTGACATTCTCAAACCGAATAGCGATCATCTTGCGTGACTGTTTCTGACAAACGTTTGCCAGGTTATACGAAATTCATGGTTGACCGTTCTAATGTTGGCAACGTGGATTGAACTCTGAAGGCTCCTCGATCCGATGCATCTGTAATTTAGACAAGAGTCTTTGAATATGCGATATTTATTATGTTAACTAGTAATCAAGTGATCAACTGATACTATATTAAAAGTGTTAAATCAATCTACTTAGTTAAGGAATCGCACCCGCACTAACAAACATACAAACTGCCAGCGATTCAGTGGATTAAGACTAACTGAACCTGTATACACTATAACTACACGTACATAAGACACTGGTATGCTCAGGCTAATAATCAAGCCTGAATTCTTCAGTTGCTGGACGGGGTCGACCCTGCTCTGTTCACTCCTCTGCTCCGAGATGGATGGATGGATGGATCCCGGGCTTCACTTGAGCACGTCCAGGGGATCGATGAAGGGGTCGTTGAACTCCACGGTCTGAACCATCTGCTCCAGCTCCCGGCGGACCTCAGCCCTCTGCCGCTCGATCTCGCGCCGGTGGATGGCCTCGGCCTCGGCAGCGGCAGCAGCAGGGCGAGCCTCCTCGAGGAGCTTGGGTGGCGAGGCGCTGGTCTGGTTCTTGGCAAGACGAGCCTTCTCTAGGAGCTCGCGCATGCTGCCGGCCAGGGGCTTCGGCGGAGGCTGAGTCGGCGAGGCGCTGGCCTGGTTCTTGGTCACGCCGAGGGCTGCCACTCCGTGGCGTGGCGAGCGGATCGGGGGATCCTCGTCGCTGATGGGGCTAGGATGCGGGCGCTTCTTGATCCCGGCGGCGGTGGCGGTGGCGGCAGCGGCATCGGGCCCGACCCCGCCGCAATCACCACGCGCCCTCTTCGCCGGCGGATCCTCGTTGTCGAACGACCCTCGCCCCTTTGGTCTCTTGGCGCCGGCCCCGGCGGGCTTGGTGACGCAGGCGGGGTTGATGCGGATGGTGGAGGAGGCGCAGGCTTGCGGGAGGGCCGCGGCGGGTCCGCGCGAGGCCAGTGAGCGGGGAAGGAACGTGGCGCCCATGGCCGGAGCAGACTGGATCACGAAAACGGATCGGGAGACCGGGAGAAGCGAGAAGGACGAAGCACGGGCGGGGAAAGAGAGTGGCGGCCAGTTTAGAGCGGCAAGAAGACGCGCGAACGGATTCAAGTCCGAAATCCAAATGACAAGCTGCGGGGTTGGGTTTTTGAGTTGGCAATGTGTGTACTTCACTGGCGGTGGGCTCAGCTATCGGTGAGGCAGCCCTGGACTTGTTTTTTTTTGTTTCTCAAAAAAAAAAAGGTGCCTGAAATTTTTAGTGGCGTCGGTCACATATGCAAAGCGCAGTGCGAGGTCGAAAGCGGAGACGGCGTGACGAGCGTCGGCCACGGCGAGGCCGAGCCATGTACGAGCGGAAGCCGGCGATAGCCGGCGGGAGCGAGTTAGAAACATAACCGAAGGGTGCAAGGGTGCGGGGGGTGCTTGAATTGTTCATCGGGGACGGGGCTTAGAGGGATGGCCAGGGCGACGGCCAGCACGGTGGTGGGAGGAGGTAGAGGGGAGGGCGGGGCGGTGAGGCGGCGCTAGCCGCCGGCCGCGGGGGGGCGGAGGCATGCGGTTAGGCCTGGGCAGGTCGGCGACTGCGCGAGGAAGAAGACTGGAGGTGGATGATGAACACCGCGCGATCTGTTTTCGACCATTGGATGAAGATCTAAGGGCTCAGGTTGAAAATGACCGATAGACTTTTTTTCAGGTTTCTGATGGATAGGTGCTCCCTTTTTCTTTCTCCCGTAGAACCCTAGGATCGGTAAGTTGATGACCCACAAGTATTGTTGGAAATATGCCCTAGAGGCAATAATAAAAGTAGTTATTATTATATTCCCTTGTTCATGATAATCGTTTATTATCCATGCTATAATTGTATTGATTGGAAACACTGATACATGTGTGGATACATAGACAACACTGAGTCCCTAGTATGCCTCTAGTAGACTAGCTTGTTGATCAAAGATGGTCAAGGTTTCCTAGCCATAGACATGAGATGTCATTTGATAACAGGATCACATCATTAGGAGAATGATGTGATGGACAAGACCCAAACTATGAACGTAGCATATGATCATGTCAGTTTATTGCTATTGTTTTCTGCATGTCAAGTATCTGTTCCTATGACCATGAGATCATGCAACTCACTGACACCGGAGGAATACCTTGTGTGTATCAAACGTCACAACGTAACTGGGTGACTATAAAGATGCTCTACAGGTATCTCCGAAGGTGTCTGTTGAGCTAGCATGGATCGAGACTGGGATTTGTCACTCCGTATGACGGAGAGGTATCTCAGGGCCCACTCGGTAATACAACATCACAATAAGCCTTGCAAGCAATGTGACTAAGTATTAGCCACGGGATCTTGTATTACGGAACGAGTAAAGAGACTTGCCGGTAACGAGATTGAACTAGGTATAGAGATACCGACGATCGAATCTTGGGCAAGTAACATACCGAAGAACAAAGGGAACAGCGTACGGGATTAACTGAATCTTTGACATAGAGGTTCAACCGATAAAGATCTTCGTAGAATATGTAGGAACCAATATGGGCATCCAGGTCCCGCTATTGGTTATTGACCGTAGAGGTGTCTCGGCCATGTCTACATAGTTCTCGAACCCGCAGGGTCTGCACACTTAACGTTCGGTGACGTTTCGGTAGTATTGAGTTATGTATGGTGGTAACCGCAGGTTGTTCGGAGTCCCGGATGAGATCCCGGACGTCACAAGGAGCTCCGAAATGGTCTGGAGGTAAAGATTGATATATAGGAAGTCCCGTTTTGGTCACCGAAAAAGTTTCGGATATTTCCGGTAGTGTACCGGGAGTGCCGAAGGGCCATCGGGAAGGGCCACCCACGCCGGGAGGCCACATGGGCCTGAGGGGGGGGTGCACCAGCCCTTAGTGGGCTGGACAAACCAGCCCCACAAGGCCCATGTGGCTAGGAGGTGGAGAAAGGCAAAAAGCCCAAGAGGGAGGAAGGTTTTCCAAGTAGGATTGGAATCCTACTTGGAGTAGGATTGGAGGTGGAATCCTCCACCTCCACCTTGGTTCGGCCGACCCCTAGGGGGAGCCCTAGGCCGGCTGCCTCCTCCCCCTCCCTCCTATATATACTAGAGGAATAGAGCCCCCAAATACACAAGTCCATGTGCTAGTTCTCTATTCCCTAGTTCCTTCACCAAATAGATTCCGACGGTGCTTAGGCGAAGCCCTGCCAGAATTGTTCCACCACCGCCGCCGCCGCGCCGTCGCGCTGCCGGAGAACTCATCTACCTCTCCGCTCCCTCTTGCTGGATCAAGAAGGCGGAGATCATCATCGAGCTGTACGTGTGCTGAACGCGGAGGTGCCATCCGTTCGGTACTAGATCGTGATTGGATCGCGGGACGACCAACGATTTGGATCGCGAAGACGTTCGACTACATCAACCGCGTTTCTTAACGCTTCCCGCTTAGCGATCTACAAGGGTATGTAGATCCACTCTTCCTCTCGTAGATGCTCATCACCATGGATAGATCTTGCGTGTGCGTAGGAAAAAAATTGTTTCCCATGCAATGTTCCCCGACAGTGGCATCATGAGCTAGGTCTATGTGTAGATAATATCACGAGTAGAACACAAAGGATTTTGTGGGCGTTGATATTCAGATTGCTTCCTCCCTTGGTCTTTTCTTGATTCAGCAGTATTGTGGGATGAAGCGGCCCGGACCAACATTACTCGTACGCTTACGAGAGACCGG
This sequence comes from Elymus sibiricus, assembly GCA_039707655.1. Classification (NCBI taxonomy): domain Eukaryota; kingdom Viridiplantae; phylum Streptophyta; class Magnoliopsida; order Poales; family Poaceae; genus Elymus; species Elymus sibiricus. The sequence continues at coordinate 423,710,691 of CM077667.1, read as the reverse complement.
TTCCATCAAATGACATGTAACTTTGTTGGATAAAGATGGTTGGCGGGTGTTTGTTTCTCCCACTTTAGTTGGATCGGATTCGAGAAAGGCGGTCCTTTAGAAGGTTGAATAGCAATTTGTGTATCACCGTTGTGGTTTTTGCGTAGGTAAGAATTGTTCTTGCTAGATACCCGTAGCAGCCACGTAAAACATGCAACAACAATTAGAGGACGTCTAACTTGTTTTTGCAGGGTATGTTGTGACGTGATATGGCCAATTACATGATGAGATATATGTGATGTATGAGATGATCATGTTTTGTATAGAATAGCACGACTTGCATGTCGGTGAGTACGGCAACCGGCGGGAGCCATAGGGTTGTCTTTAATTTATTTTCGCCGTTTTGCTTTACTTTATCGCTATGAGTTAGCAATAGTCATAGTAGCAACAGTTCGCGCGACAACCTCATGGCGACACGTTGATGGAGATCATGGTGTCATGCCGGTGACGATGGAGATCATGCCGGTGCTTTGGAGATGGAGATCAAAAGCACAAGTTTATGGCCATATCATGTCACTTATGATTTGCATGTGATGTTAATCCTTTTATGCATCTTATTTTGCTTAGGACGATGGTAGCATTATAAGGTGATCCCTCACTTAAATTTCAAGATAAAATTGTGTTCTCTCCGAGTGTGCACCGTTGCGAAAGTTCGTCGTTTCGAGACACCTCGTGATGATCGGGTGTGATAGACTCTACGTTCACATACAACGGGTGCAAGCCAGTGTTGCACGTGCGGAACACTCGGGTTAAACTTGACGAGCCTAGCATGTACAGACATGACCTCGGAACACAAGAGACCGAAAGGTCGAACATGAGTCATATAGTAGATATGATCAACATGAAGATGTTCACCATTGAAACCACCTTATCTCACGTGATGATCGGACTTGAGTTGGTGGATTTGGATCATGTGACACTCGAATGACCGGAGGGATGTCAATTTGAGTGGGAGTTTTTAAGTAATATGATTAACTAAACTCATTATCTTGAACAATAGTCTAAGTTGTCTTTGCAATATTTATATTGTAGATCAATGGCTCGCGTAGTAGCACCCCTGAATTTTAATGCGTTCCTAGAGAAAGCTAAGTTGAAAGATGATGGAAGTAACTTTGTGGACTGGGCCCGTAATCTAAGGATTATCCTTACGGCTTCCCAAAAGGATTATGTCCTTGATGCACCACTTGGTGAACCACCCGCTCCAGTAGAGTCTCCAGACGTTGTGAACGCCTGGCAGGCACGTTCTGATGATTACTCAATGGTTCAATGTGCAATGTTGTATGGCTTAGAACCGGGACTTCAAAGACGTTTTGAACGTCATGGAACATATGATATGTTCCTAGAGTTGAAGTTTATCTTTCAGAAGAATGCCCGGATCGAGAGGTATGAGACCTCCGATAAGTTCTATGCTTGCAAGATGGAGGAGAACGGGTCTGTCAGTGAACACATACTTAGAATGTCTGGGTATTCCACCCGTCTGGCTGAATTGGGTATGCCCCTTCCGCCAGAGGCGATCACTGACAGAGTTCTTCAATCATTGCCACCTAGCTACAAGAGCTTCGTGTTGAACTATAACATGCACGGGATGAACAAATCAGTCGCCGAGCTGTTTGCGATGTTGAAAGTCGCTGAGTCTGAGATTCAGAAGGAGCATCAAGTGTTGATGGTCAATAAAACCACTAGTTTCAAGAAGAATGGCAAGGATAAGAAGGGTAACTCCAAGAAGAGTGGCAAAGCAGTTGCCCCTCCCGTGAAGAAACCCAAGGCTGGACCCAAGCCAGAAACTGAGTGCTTTCATTGCAAGGGAACTAGTCACTGGAAGCGGAACTGTCCCAAGTATTTGGCTGACAAGAAGGCGGCAAACAACAGGGTATTTGATATCGGTGTGGTTGCTCACATTTGCAACTCAAAACAGGAACTGCGGAATAGACGGAGGCTGGCAAAGGACGAAGTGACGATGCGCGTGGGAAATGGTTCCAAGGTTGATGTGATCGCCGTCGGCACGCTCGCTCTTCGATTACCATCGGGATTAGTGATGAACCTGAATAATTGTTATTTAGTGCATGCGTTAAGCATGAACATTATATCTGGATCTTGTTTATTGCGAGACGGTTACTTAGGGATGGCAGTTTTGGGTACCCGCGGGTACCCTACCCAAAAACAACGGGCATGGGCATGACTTGGGGAGATTTTGTACCCATGGGTAATGGCTATCCATACCCGCAAAATATATGGGTAGGGTATGGGTACGAAATTACGCCCATGGGTAACCCAATGGATACCTAGATAAAGTTAATAGAAGAAAATAACTCCTATGACATGTGGGGTCAACATCCAACTCACCCTAAGTCTCGATTCCTTAAACCGGCCATAGCTCATAGGCCCGTAATCACATGCTCGCCACTCCTCTTACATCCTATGGGACTCCTCAAAAAGATGAAATCTTGACTCTTCGCTATTGGACTCCTGTCCAACTCTCGATCCAGCGATCCCCCATTCCCACCACCACCTCCCATTGCGTCAGGCTTTCACCACTCGCCGCTCATACTCCCTTAATGACTCCAAGAGGCCACCACCGTAGAAGTTTGTGTTAGTGCTATACTGCTCGCCATCATCACTTGAATTTCAAAGCCATTTATCTACCTTTAAAGAAATTAAATGCTATATATTGTACCCACTGGATACCCATTGGGTATAGGATACCCGATGGGTATGGGCATGGGTGCCAATTTATGCCCATGGGTATTGAAATGGGTGGATACAGAAAGTTTCTGTGGGTATGGGTTTGGGCAGAAAAAGGTTGTACCCGCCCATACCCTACCCATTGCCATCCCTACGGTTACTCATTTAAATCGGAGAATAATGGTTGTTCTATTTATATGAGTAATATCTTTTATGGTCATGCACCCAATTTGAGGGGTTTATTCTTATTGAATCTCGATAGTGATAACATTGATGCCAAAAGATGTAGAGTTGATAATGATAGTACCACTTTCATGTGGCGCTGCCGTTTAGGTCATATTGGTGTAAAATGCATGAAGAAGCTCCATGCTGATGGACTTTTGGAGTCACTTGATTTTGAATCAGTTGACACATGTGAACCATGCCTCATGGGCAAGATGACTAAGACACCGTTCTCTGGAACAATGGAACGGGCAAGTGACTTGTTGGAAATCATACATACTGATGTGTGCGGTCCGATGAGCATTGAGGCGCACGGTGGTTATCGTTACTTTCTCACCTTCACTGATGACTTAAGTAGATATGGGTATATTTACTTAATGAAACACAAGTCTGAAACGTTTGAAAAGTTCAAGCAATTTCAGAGTGAAGTTGAGAATCATCGTAACAAGAAGATTAAATTCCTACGATCTGATCGAGGAGGAGAATATCTGAGTTATGAGTTTGGCAGTCACTTAAAACAGTGTGGAATTGTTTCACAATTGACACCGCCTGGAACACCACAGCGTAATGGTGTGTCCGAACGTCGTAATCGAACCTTATTGGATATGGTGTGATCTATGATGTCTCTTGCCGATTTGCCACTATCGTTTTGGGGTTATGCATTAGAAACAACTGCATTCACTTTAAATAGGGCACCATCGAAATCCGTTGAGACAACGCCATATGAACTGTGGTTTGGCAAGAAGCCAAAGTTGTCGTTTCTTAAAGTTTGGGGATGTGATGCTTATGTCAAAAAACTTCAGCCTAAAAAGCTGGAACCCAAAGCGGAGAAATGCGTCTTCATAGGATACCCAAAAGAGACAGTTGGGTATACCTTCTATCTCAGATCCGAAGGCAAAGTGTTTGTCGCTAAAAACGGAACATTTCTTGAGAAAGAGTTTCTCTCGAAAGAATTGAGTGGGAGGAAGATAGAACTTGATGAGGTTGTTGAACCTTTACTTCAACCAGAGAGTAGCGCAGTGCAGAAAAATGTTTCTGTAGAGCCTACATCAGTTGAAGAGGAAGTTAATGATGATGATCATGAAGCTTCGGATCAAGTTGCTATCGAACCTCGTAGGTCGACAAGGACGCGTACTACTCCTGAGTGGTACGACAACCCTGTCTTAGAGGTCATGTTGTTGGACAACGATGAACCTACGAGCTATGGAGAAGCGATGATGGGCCCATATTCCGAGAAATGGTTAGAGGCCATGAAATCCGAGATGGGATCCATGTATGAAAACAAAGTATGGGCTTTGGAAGTATTAACTGAAGGGCGAAAGGCCATTCAGAACAAATGGATCTTTAAGAGGAAGACGGACGCGGACGGTAATGTCACCGTCTATAAAGCTCGACTTGTGGCAAAGGGTTTTTCACAAGTTCAAGGAGTTGACTACGATCAGACCTTCTCACCCGTAGCGATGCTTAAGTCCGTTAGAATCATGTTAGCAATAGCTGCCTTTTTCGATTATGAAATTTGGCAGATGGATGTCAAAACAGCGTTCCTTAACGGTTTCCTTAAGGAAGAGTTGTATATGATGCAACCAGAAGGTTTTGTCGATCCAGAGAATGCTGACAAAGTTTGCAAACTCCAGCGATCCATTTATGGACTGGTTCAAGCATCTCGGAGTTGGAATCTTCGCTTTGATGAGGTGATCAAAGCGTTCGGGTTTATACAAGTTTACGAAGAAGCTTGTATTTACAAGAAAGTGAGTGGGAGCTCTATAGAGTTTCTAATATTATATGTGGATGACATATTGCTGATTGGAAACAATATAGAAATGTTGGAAAGCGTGAAGGAATATTTGAACAAGAGTTTTTCAATGAAGGACGTAGGAGAAGCTGCTTTCATATTAGGCATCAAGATCTATAGAGATAGATCGAGACGCTTAATAGGACTTTCACAGAGCACATACCTTGACAAAGTTTTGAAGAAGTTCAAAATGGATCAGTCCAAGAAGGGGTTCTTGCCTGTATTGCAAGGTGTGAAGTTGAGTAAGACTCAATGCCTAGTGACTGCAGAAGATAGAGAAAAGATTGAGTGTCGTCCCCTATGCTTCAGCCATAGGCTCTATCATGTATGCAATGTTGTGCACAAGACCCGATGTCAGCCTTGCCATAAGTATGGCCGGAAGGTTTCAAAGTGATCCAGGAATGGAACACTGGACGGCGGTCAAGAATATCCTGAAGTACCTGAAAAGGACTAAGGACGTGTTTCTCGTTTATGGAGGTGATCAAGAGCTCGTCGTAAAGGGTTACGTCGATGCAAGCTTTGACACTGATCCGGATGACTCCAAGTCTCAAACCGGATACGTATTTATTCTTAATGGGGGTGCGGTAAGCTGGTGCAGTTCCAAGCAGAGCGTGGTAGCTGATTCTACATGCGAAGCAGAGTACATCGCTGCCTCGGAGGCGGCGAAGGAAGGTGTCTGGATGAAGGAGTTCATTACAGATCTTGGAGTAGTGCCTAGTGCACTAAACCCAATGACTCTGTTCTGTGACAACACTGGTGCCATTGCTCTAGCCAAGGAACCAAGGTTTCACAAGAGGACCAGACACATAAAGCGACGTTTCAATTCCATCCGCGATTACATCAAGGAGGACGACATAAATATTTGCAAAGTGCACACGGATCTGAATGTTGCAGATCCGATGACTAAACATCTTCCAAGGGCTAAACATGATCAACACCAGAACTGTATGGGTGTTAGATTCATTACAATGTAAATCACATAGTGATGTGAGCTAGATTATTGACTCTAGTGCAAGTGGGAGACTGTTGGAAATATGCCCTAGAGGCAATAATAAAAGTAGTTATTATTATATTTCCTTGTTCATGATAATCGTTTATTATCCATGCTATAATTGTATTGAATGGAAACACTGATACATGTGTGGATACATAGACAACACTGTGTCCCTAGTATGCCTCTAGTAGACTAGCTTGTTGATCAAAGATGGTCAAGGTTTCCTAGCCATAGACATGAGATGTCATTTGATAACAGGATCACATCATTAGGAGAATGATGTGATGGACAAGACCCAAACTATGAACGTAGCATATGATCGTGTCAGTTTATTGCTATTGTTTTCTGCATGTCAAGTATCTGTTCCTATGACCATGAGATCATGCAACTCACTGACACCGGAGGAATACCTTGTGTGTATCAAACGTCACAACGTAACTGGGTGACTATAAAGATGCTCTACAGGTATCTCCGAAGGTGTCTGTTGAGCTGGCATGGATCGAGATTGGGATTTGTTACTCCGTATGACGGAGAGGTATCTCAGGGCCCACTCGGTAATACAACATCACAATAAGCCTTGCAAGCAATGTGACTAAGTGTTAGCCACGGGATCTTGTATTACGGAACGAGTAAAGAGACTTGCCGGTAACGAGATTGAACTAGGTATAGAGATACAGACGATCGAATCTCGGGCAAGTAACATACCGAAGAACAAAGGGAACATCGTACGGGATTAACTGAATCCTTGACATAGAGGTTCAACCGATAAAGATCTTCGTAGAATATGTAGGAACCAATATGGGCATCCAGGTCCCGCTATTGGTTATTGACCGTAGAGGTGTCTCGGTCATGTCTACATAGTTCTCGAACCCGCAGGGTCTGCACACTTAACGTTCGGTGACGTTTCGGTAGTATTGAATTCTGTATGGTGGTAACCGAAGGTTGTTCGGAGTCCCAGATGAGATCCCGGACGTCACGAGGAGCTCCGGAATGGTCCGGAGGTAAAGATTGATATATAGGAAGTCCCGTTTTGGTCACCGGAAAAGTTTCGGGTATTTTCGGTAGTCTACCGGGAGTGCCGGAGGGCCATCGGGAGGGGCCACCCACGCCGGGAGGCCACATGGGCCTGAGGGGGGGTGCACCAGCCCTTAGTGGGCTGGGCAAACCAGCCCCACAAGGCCCATGCCGCTAGGAGGTGGGGAAAGGCAAAAAGCCCAAGAGGGAGGAAGGTTTTCCAAGTAGGATTGGAATCCTACTTAGAGTAGGATTGGAGGTGGACTCCTCCACATCCACCTTGGTTCGGCCGACCCCTAGGGGGAGCCCTAGGCCGACTGCCGCCTCCCCCTCCCTCCTATATATACTAGAGGAATAGAGCCCCCAAACACACAAGTCCACGTGCTAGTTCTCTATTCCCTAGTTCCTCCACCAAATAGATTCCGACGGTGCTTAGGCGAAGCCCTGCCGGAATTGTTCCACCACCACCGCCGCCGCGCCATCGCGCTGCTGGAGAACTCATCTACCTCTCCGCTCCCTCTTGCTGGATCAAGAAGGCGGAGATCGTCATCGAGTTGTACGTGTGCTGAACGCGGAGGTGCCGTCCGTTCGGTACTAGATCGTGATTGGATCGCGGGACGACCAGCGATTTGGATCGCGAAGACGTTCGACTACATCAACCGTGTTTCTTAACGCTTCCCGCTTAGCAATCTACAAGGGTATGTAGATCCACTCTCCCTCTCGTAGATGCTCATCACCATGGATAGATCTTGCGTGTGCGTAGGAAATTTTTTCTTTCCCATGCAACGTTCCCCGACAAGTATAGGGGGTCAATCGTAGTCCTTTCAATAAGTAAGAGTGTCGAACCCAACGAGGAGTAGAAGGAAATGACAAGCGGTTTTCAGCAAGGTATTCTCTGCAAGTGTTGTAACTAGCGATAGTAGATAGTTTGTTAGCAAGATAATTTGTAACAAGTGATGCGTAACGATAGTAACAAAAGTGCAGCAAGGTAGCCCAATCCTTTTTATAGCAAAGGACAGGTCTGAAAGTACTCTTATATTAAGCAAGTGCCCCTGAGGACACATGGGAATTTCTGTCTAGTCATGTTCATCATGTTGAGTTGATTCACGTTCGCTACTTTGATAATTTGATATGTGGGTGGACCGGTGCTAAGGTGCTGTTCTTACTTGAACTAACAACCTAGTTATGATTACCCCCTCTCGCAAGCATCCGCAACTACAAAAGAAGAATTAAGATAAATCTAATCATAGCATGAAACATGTGGATCCAAATCAGCCCCTTACAAAGCAACACATAAACTTGGTTTAAGCTTCTATCACTCTAGCAACCCATAATCTACATGTTACTCCATAATGAATTCCCTTAGGCCGATAACATGGTGAAGTGTCATGTAGTCGACGTTCACATGACACCACTAACAGAAGTAACAACATACATATCATCAAAATATCAAACGAATACCAACTTCACATGATTACTTATTACTAGACTTCTCTCATGTCCTCAGAAACAATAGTAACTACTCACACCTCATCAACATGTTCAAGATCAGAGGTGCAATAATAATAATAAGGATCTGAACATAATTTCTTCCACCAAGTAATCCAACAAACATCAACTACAAGATGTAATCAACACAACTAGTAACCCACAGGTACCAATCTGAGGTTTTGGGACAAAGATTGAATACAAGAGATGAACTAGGGTTGGAGATGAGATGGTGATGCTGAAGATGTTGATGAGGATTGGTCCTCCCCCTAAGGAGGAAGCGTTGGTGATGATGATGGCTTCGATCTCCCCCTCCGGGACAGGGATTTCCTCGGTAGAATCTGACTGCCGGAGTGCAAAAGGGCCTCTTCCTAGGTTTCCGCCTCGAGACGGTGGCACTTCATCCCGAAAAGTTGCTTATGATTTTTTTCTAGGGTAAAACACACCATATAGGAGAAGAGGGGCGTCGGGAGGCCAGCCAGGGCCCCACAAGCCATCAGGACGCGGCCTGGGGGGTCGCGCCCTGTTGGCTTGTGCCTGGCTGGTGCCCCCCCCCCCCCCTGGTATATTCTTGGCCCAGAAATTCTTATATATTCAATAAAAATTCCTCGTGAAGTTTCAGGTCATTTGGAGACTGGTGATTTTTCTGCCTTTTTCTCGGTTTTCCGGCCCAGAATTTCAGTTTCCAGATAATTCCCTCTTTGTGATGTACTTTGCATATTCAGAGAGAAGGAGCATAAGAATTGCGTGATAATAGTGTTGGGGAACGTTGCATGGGAAACAAAAATTTTCCTACGCACACGCAAGATCTATCCATGGTGATGAGCATCTACGAGAGGGAGAGTGAATCTACATACCCTTGTAGATCGCTAAGCGGAAGCGTTAATAAACGCGGTTGATGTAGTCGAACGTCTTCGCGATCCAAATCGCCGAGCGTCCCGCGATCCAATCACGATCCTTCCGATCTAGTGCCGAACGGACGGCACCTCCGCGTTCAACACACGTACGGCTTGATGACGCCTTCACCTCCTCGATCCAGCGAGCGATGGTGAAGTAGTGGTTGAGTTCCAGCAGCACGACGGCGTGGTGATGGTGGTGAGGAACAATCTCTGCAGGGCTTCGCCAAGCACTACGGAGATTATGACGGAGGAACTAGAGGGCTAGGGTTGCCGGCACACGGCTTGGGAAATCCTGATGTATCCCGTGTGCTAGCCCTGCCCCTCTATTTATATGTTGAGCCTTGGGGTCTAAACTTGGAGTAAAAGCCTCCTCTGGGTCGGTTTTGCCCACACAAGGTCGGTTTGGCCCGCAGGGAAAGAGTCCAACTCGGATCCCTGCCGAACCGTGCACAGCCGCGCACAAGCGGTAGTACCGCTTCACACAAGCGGTAGTACCGCTTGGGCGGTAGTACCGCTTCACACAAGCGGTAGTACCGCTCGGGCGGTAGTACCGCTTCACCAAGCGGTAGTACCGCTTACGCGGCAGCAAAACTACTTTTGCACTTTCCAATACCTTGTGGGCTTTATCCCTTTGGCTCATATAAAGTGTTGCTGCACCCGAACACTTCGGTAAACATCCGGAACCCCTTCCGGTGAACTTCGGAACCCTTCCAGAGATCAAAACACTATTATCACATATATCAATCTTTACCTCCGGACTATTCCGGAGATCCTCGTCATGTCCGGGATCTTATCCGGGACTCCGAACAACTTTCGGTCACCAACATAATAACTCAATTATACTAATCGTCACCAAACGTTAAGTGTGTAGACCCTGCGGGTTCGAGAACTATGTAGACATGACCGAGACACCTCTACGGCCAATAACCAATAGCGGGACCTGGATGCCCATATTGGCTCCTACATATTCTACGAAGATCTTTATCGGTCGAACCTCTATGTCAAGGATTCAGTTAATCCCGTATGCTGTTCCCTTTGTTCTTCGGTATGTTACTTGCCCGAGATTCGATCGTCGGTATCACTATACCTAGTTCAATCTCGTTACCGGCAAGTCTCTTTACTCGTTCCGTAATACAAGATCTCGTGGCTAACACTTTAGTCACATTGCTTGCAAGGCTCATTGTGATGTTGTATTACCGAGTGGGCCCTGAGATACCTCTCCGTCACACGGAGTAACAAATCCCAGTCTTGATCCATGCCAACCCAACAGACACCCTCGGAGATACCTGTAGAGCACCTTTATAGTCACCCAGTTACGTTGCGACGTTTGATACACACAAGGTATTCCTCCGGTGTCAGTGAGTTGCATGATCTCATGGTCAAAGGAACAGATACTTGACATGCAGAAAACAATAGCAATAAACTGACACGATCAAATGCTACGTTTACAGTTTGGGTCTTGTCCATCACATCATTCTCCTAATGATGTGATCCCGTTATCAAATGACATCTCATGTCCATGGCTAGGAAACCTTAACCATCTTTGATCAACAAGCTAGTCAACTAGAGGCTTACTAGGGACACAGTGTTGTCTATGTACCCACACATGCATTTGAGTTTCCAATCAATACAATTATAGCATGGATAATAAACGATTATCATGAACAAGGAAATATAATAATAACCAATTTATTATTGCCTCTAGGGCATATTTCCAACAGTCTCCCACTTGCACTAGAGTCAATAATCTAGTTCACATCACTATGTGATTTACATTGTAATGAATCGAACACCCATGCAGTTCTGGTGTTGTTCATGTTTAGCCCTTGGAAGAGGTTTAGTCATCGGATCTGCAACATTTAGATCCGTGTGTACTTTGCAAATATTTATGTCGTCCTCCTTGATGTAATTGCGGATGGAATTGAAACGTCGCTTTATGTGTCTGGTCCTCTTGTGAAATCTTGGTTCCTTGGCTAGAGCAATGGCACCAGTATTATCACAAAACAGAGTCATTGGGTTAAGCGCACTAGGCACTACTCCAAGATCTGTCATGAACTCCTTCATCCAGACACCTTCCTTCGCCGCCTCCGAGGCTGCGATGTACTCCGCTTCGCATGTAGAATCAGCTACCACGCTTTGCTTGGAACTGCACCAGCTAACCGCACCCCCATTAAGAATAAATACGTATCCGGTTTGCGACTTAGAGTCATCCGGATCAGTGTCAAAGCTTGCATCGACGTAACCCTTTACGACGAGCTCTTGATCACCTCCATAAACGAGAAACATGTCCTTAGTCCTTTTCAGGTACTTCAGGATATTCTTGACCGCCGTCCAGTGTTCCATTCCTGGATCACTTTGAAACCTTCCGGCCATACTTATGGCAAGGCTGACATCGGGTCTTGTGCACAGCATTGCATACATGATAGAGCCTATGGCTGAAGCATAGGGGATGACACTCATCTTTTCTCTATCTTCTGCAGTCACTGGGCATTGAGTCTTACTCAACTTCACACCTTGCAAAACAGGCAAGAACCCCTTCTTGGACTGATCCATTTTGAACTTCTTCAAAATCTTATCAAGGTATGTGCTTTGTGAAAGTCCTATTAAGCGTCTCGATCTATCTCTATAGATCTTGATGCCTAATATGAAAGCAGCTTCTCCTAGGTCCTTCATTGAAAAACTCTTGTTCAAATATTCCTTTACGCTTTCCAGCATTTCTATATTGTTTCCAATCAGCAATATGTCATCCACATATAATATTAGAAACGCTATAGAGCTCCCACTCACTTTCTTGTAAATACAAGCTTCTCCGTAAACTTGTATAAACTCGAACGCTTTGATCACCTCATCAAAACGAAGATTCCAACTCCGCGATGCTTGCACCAGTCCATAAATGGATCGCTGGAGTTTGCAAACTTTGTCAGCATTCTCTGGATCGACAAAACCTTCTGGTTGCATCATATACAACTCTTCCTTAAGGAAACCGTTAAGGAACGCTGTTTTGACATCCATCTGCCAAATTTCATAATCGAAAAAGGCAGCTATTGCTAACATGATTCTGACGGACTTAAGCATCGCTACGGGTGAGAAGGTCTCATCGTAGTCAACTCCTTGAACTTGTGAAAAACCCTTTGCCACAAGTCGAGCTTTATAGACGGTGACATTACCGTCCGCGTCCGTCTTCCTCTTAAAGATCCATTTGTTCTGAATGGCCTTACGCCCTTCAGGTAATACTTCCAAAGTCCAGACTTTGTTTTCATACATGGATCCCATCTCGGATTTCATGGCCTCTAACCACTTCTCGGAATCCGGGCTCATCATCGCTTCTCCATAGCTCGTAGGTTCATCGTTGTCTAACAACATGACCTCTAAGACAGGGTTGCCGTACCACTCAGGAGCAGTACGCGTCCTTGTCGACCTACGAGGTTCGATAGCAACTTGATCCAAAGCTTCATGATCATCATCATTAACTTCCTCTTCAGCTAATGTAGGCTCCACAGAAACAACTTTCTGCGCTGCGCTACTCTCAGGTTGAAGTAAAGGTTCAACAACCTCATCAAGTTCTATCTTCCTCCCACTCAATTCTTTCGAGAGAAACTCTTTCTCAAGAAATGTTCCGTTTTTAGCGACAAACACTTTGCCTTCGGATCTGAGGTAGAAGGTATACCCAACTGTCTCTTTTGGGTATCCTATGAACACGCATTTCTCCGCTTTGGGTTCCAGCTTTTCAGGCTGAAGCTTTTTGACATAAGCATCACATCCCCAAACTTTAAGAAACGACAGCTTTGGCTTCTTGTCAAACCAAAGTTCATAAGGCGTCGTCTCAACGGATTTCGATGGTGCCCTATTTAAAGTGAATGCTGCTGTCTCTAATGCATAACCCCAAAACGATAGTGGCAAATCGGCAAGAGACATCATAGATCGCACCATATCCAATAAGGTTCGATTACGACGTTCGGACACACCATTACGCTGTGGTGTTCCAGGCGGTGTTAATTGTGAAACAATTCCACACTGTCTTAAGTGACTGCCAAACTCATAACTCAGATATTCTCCCCCTCGATCAGATCGTAGGAATTTAATCTTCTTGTTACGATGATTCTCAACTTCACTCTGAAATTGTTTGAACTTTTCAAATGTTTCAGACTTGTGTTTCATTAAGTAAATATACCCATATCTACTTAAGTCATCAGTGAAGGTGAGAAAGTAACGATAACCACCGCGCGCCTCAATACTCATCGGACCGCACACATCAGTATGTATGATTTCCAACAAGTCACTTGCCCGTTCCATCGTACCAGAGAACGGCGTTTTAGTCATCTTGCCCATGAGGCATGGCTCACATGTGTCAAGTGATTCAAAATCAAGTGACTCCAAAAGTCCATCAGCATGGAGCTTCTTCATGCGTTTTACGCCAATATGACCTAAACGGCAGTGCCACAAGAAAGTGGTATTATCATTATCAATTCTATATCTTTTGGCATCAATGTTATGAACATGTGTATCATTACTATCGAGATTCAACAAGAATAAACCCCTCACATCGGGTGCATGACCATAAAAGATATTACTCATATAAATAGAACAACCATTATTCTCTGATTTAAATGAGTAACCGTCTCGCAATAAACAAGATCCGGATATAATGTTCATGCTTAACGCAGGCACCAAATAACACTTATTTAGGTTCATCACTAATCCCGACGGTAATCGAAGAGCGAGCGTGCCGACGGCGATCACATCAACCTTGGAACCATTTCCCACGCGCATCGTCACTTCGTCCTTTGCCAGCCTCCGTCTATTCCGCAGTTCCTGTTTTGAGTTGCAAATATGAGCAACCGCACCGGTATCAAATACCCAGGCACTACAACGAGGGTTGGTAAGGTACACATCAATAACATGTATATCATATATACCTTGTTTGTTGTTGGCCGCCTTCTTGTCAGCCAAATACTTGGGGCAATTCCGCTTCCAGTGTCCAGTTCCCTTGCAATGAAAACACACAGTTTCTGGTTTGGGTCCAGCCTTGGGTTTCTTCACGAGAGGAGCAACTGCTTTGCCACTCTGCTTGGAGTTACCCTTCTTACCCTTGCCATTTTTCTTGAAACTAGTGGTTTTATTGACCATCAACACTTGATGCTCCTTCTGAATTTCAGACTCAGCGGCTTTCAGCATCGCAAACAGCTCGGCGACTGACTTGTTCATCCCGTGCATGTTATAGTTCAACACGAAGCTCTTGTAGCTAGGTGGCAATGATTGAAGAACTCTGTCAGTGATAGCCTCTGGCGGAAGGGGCATCCCTAACTCAGCCAGGCGGGTGGAGTACCCAGACATTCTGAGCACGTGATCACTGATAGACCCGTTCTCCTCCATCTTGCAAGCATAGAACTTATCGGAGATCTCATATCTCTCGATCCGGGCATTCTTCTGAAAGATAAACTTCAACTCCTGGAACATCTCATATGCTCCATGACGTTCAAAACGTCTTTGAAGTCCCGGTTCTAAGCCATACAACATTGCACATTGAACTATTGAGTAATCATCAGAACGAGCCTGCCAGGTGTTCACAACGTCTAGAGACTCAACTGGAGCGGGTGGATCACCAAGCGGTGCATCAAGGACATAAGCCTTCTGGGAAGCCGTAAGGATAATCCTTAGATTACGGGCCCAGTCCACAAAGTTACTTCCATCATCTTTCAACTTAGCTTTCTCTAGGAACGCATTAAAATTCAGGGGTGCTACTGCGCGAGCCATGATCTACAACATAAATATAGCAAAGACAACTTAGACTATTGTTCTTAGATAATGAGTTTAGTTAATCATATTTAAAAAACTCCCACTCAAATTGACATCCCTCCGATCATTCGAGTGTAACATGATCCAAATCCACCAACTCAAGTCCGATCATCACGTGAGTTGAGGTGGTTTCAATGGTGAACATCTTCATGTTGATCATATCTACTATATGACTCATGTTCGACCTTTCGGTCTCTTGTGTTCCGAGGCCATGTCTGTACATGCTAGGCTCGTCAAGTTTAACCCGAGTGTTCCGCACGTGTAACATGGCTTACACCCGTTGTATGCGAACGTAGAGTCTATCACACCCGATCATCACGGCGTGTCTCGAAACGACGAACTTTCGCAACGGTGCACACTTGGGGAGAACACAATTTATCTTGAAATTTAAGTGAGGGATCACCTTATAATGCTACCGTCGTCCTAAGCAAAATAAGACGCATAAAAGGATTAACATCACATGCAAATCATAAGTGACATGATATGGCCATGAACTTGTGCTTTTGATCTCCATCTCCAAAGCACCGGCATGATCTCCATCGTCACCGGCATGACACCATGATCTCCATCATCTTGATCTCCATCAACGTGTCGCCATAAGGTTGTCGCGCCGACTGTTGCTTCCACGACTATAGCTAACGTTTAGCGATAAAGTAAAGCATTACATAGCGCTTAATGATTGACACGCAGGTCATACAATAATTAAAGACAACTCTATGGCTCCTGCCAGTTGCCGTACTCATCGACATGCAAGTCGTGATATTCTATACAAAACATGATCATCTCATACATCACATATATCTCATCATGTAATTGGCCATATCACATCACAACATACCCTGCAAAAACAAGTTAGACGTCCTCTAATTGTTGTTGCAAATTTTACGTGGCTGCTACGGGTATCTAGCAAGAACGATTCTTACCTACGCAAAACCACAACGTGGTGTAGTGATTGCTTTTTGATCTTCTAAAAGAACCCTCTTCATTGAACCGATTCAACTAAAGTGAGAGAGACAGACACCCGCCAGTCACCTTTATGCAACAAGTGCACGCAGCGGTGAAACCAGTCTCGCGTAAGCGTACGCGTAATGTCGGTCCGGGCCGCTTCATCTCACAATACCGCGGAATCAAGTATCAACTAGTAACGGCAAGCAATATGTATACATCCACGCCCACAACTCGTTTGTGTTCTACTCGAGATCTCATCTACGCATAGACCTAGCTCAGATGCCACTGTTGGGGAACGTTGCATGGGAAACAAAAATTTTCCTACGCACACGCAAGATCTATCCATGGTGATGAGCATCTACGAGAGGGAGAGTGAATCTACATACCCTTGTAGATCGCTAAGCGGAAGCGTTAATAAACGCGGTTGATGTAGTCGAACGTCTTCGCGATCCAAATCGCCGAGCGTCCCGCGATCCAATCACGATCCTTCCGATCTAGTGCTGAACGGACGGCACCTCCGCGTTCAACACACGTACGGCTTGATGACGCCTTCACCTCCTCGATCCAGCGAGCGATGGTGAAGTAGTGGTTGAGTTCCAGCAGCACGACGGCGTGGTGATGGTGGTGAGGAACAATCTCTGCAGGGCTTCGCCAAGCACTACGGAGATTATGACGGAGGAACTAGAGGGCTAGGGTTGCCGGCACACGGCTTGGGAAATCCTGATGTATCCCGTGTGCTAGCCCTGCCCCTCTATTTATATGTTGAGCCTTGGGGTCTAAACTTGGAGTAAAAGCCTCCTCCGGGTCGGTTTTGCCCACACAAGGTCGGTTTGGCCCGCAGGGAAAGAGTCCAACTCGGATCCCTGCCGAACCGTGCACAGCCGCGCACAAGCGGTAGTACCGCTTCACACAAGCGGTAGTACCGCTTGGGCGGTAGTACCGCTTCACACAAGCGGTAGTACCGCTCGGGCGGTAGTACCGCTTCACCAAGCGGTAGTACCGCTTACGCGGCAGCAAAACTACTTTTGCACTTTCCAATACCTTGTGGGCTTTATCCCTTTGGCTCATATAAAGTGTTGCTGCACCCGAACACTTCGGTAAACATCCGGAACCCCTTCCGGTGAACTTCGGAACCCTTCCAGAGATCAAAACACTATTATCACATATATCAATCTTTACCTCCGGACTATTCCGGAGATCCTCGTCATGTCCGGGATCTTATCCGGGACTCCGAACAACTTTCGGTCACCAACATAATAACTCAATTATACTAATCGTCACCAAACGTTAAGTGTGTAGACCCTGCGGGTTCGAGAACTATGTAGACATGACCGAGACACCTCTACGGCCAATAACCAATAGCGGGACCTGGATGCCCATATTGGCTCCTACATATTCTACGAAGATCTTTATCGGTCGAACCTCTATGTCAAGGATTCAGTTAATCCCGTATGCTGTTCCCTTTGTTCTTCGGTATGTTACTTGCCCGAGATTCGATCGTCGGTATCACTATACCTAGTTCAATCTCGTTACCGGCAAGTCTCTTTACTCGTTCCGTAATACAAGATCTCGTGGCTAACACTTTAGTCACATTGCTTGCAAGGCTCATTGTGATGTTGTATTACCGAGTGGGCCCTGAGATACCTCTCCGTCACACAGAGTAACAAATCCCAGTCTTGATCCATGCCAACCCAACAGACACCCTCGGAGATACCTGTAGAGCACCTTTATAGTCACCCAGTTACGTTGCGACGTTTGATACACACAAGGTATTCCTCCGGTGTCAGTGAGTTGCATGATCTCATGGTCAAAGGAACAGATACTTGACATGCAGAAAACAATAGCAATAAACTGACACGATCAAATGCTACGTTTACAGTTTGGGTCTTGTCCATCACATCATTCTCCTAATGATGTGATCCCGTTATCAAATGACATCTCATGTCCATGGCTAGGAAACCTTAACCATCTTTGATCAACAAGCTAGTCAACTAGAGGCTTACTAGGGACACAGTGTTGTCTATGTACCCACACATGCATTTGAGTTTCCAATCAATACAATTATAGCATGGATAATAAACGATTATCATGAACAAGGAAATATAATAATAACCAATTTATTATTGCCTCTAGGGCATATTTCCAACAAATAGGGGATAATGGATAAGAATAACGTAAATATGAATAAGAAATCATGATGCAAAATGGACGTATCATAAGTCCTGCAATATATTGGTACAACGTGTGAACTCCCTATATGTGGACCTATCGCAAAATTCATATTTGTGAAAGGGTCTGTCTAATGGCATCTCCAAAGCAGACCCTCAAACATCTCGCAAGTGTTCGGACGGCGCAGTTTGGATTTGTTTAGTTACCCAACGCCGGTCTGTATCGGTTCGCCTATTGGTCCATACACGTTTTGCCCCCACAAACTCGAAATAAACTTGGGACGCTTTGAGGGAGTCCGGACAGCAGCCACATAGGACCCCGACACCCCCGTCCCACCCAAAACCTCTCCCGGGCCTCAGGCGTCAATTCCTTCATCTCTCTGCATCCCATTTCTCTCCTGCCTCTGTCGCCGCTCCACCATCCCGGATGCCCCTCCACTCCCTTGCTGGAACTGGACGATTCCTTCTCCTCCGGTGCTACACCTGGGCTCCAGGACGCTTCTCCTCCGCCGACGTTCCATACCTCTCCTTCGTCCCTCGCATAGGTACCATCCACCCCTACGACACTAACCATGCCCGGCACCTGTTCGTTCAAGTGCCCATGCTAAAATTTATGTTCCTTCGTCTTTGAAGCAATGGATTCAGATATGGAGTACATATATGATCACTTTGTGGAGTCGTTTGACGGCTCGCCCGATGAGGAGAACTACACGGATGAGATGACGATGATGCAGGCGGTCCTTGCACACATGGAGTGTGCGGAAGAGCATGTTCTCAATTTCAAGGGATCAATGAAGGGTCATCGAGTGCTCAACCGTAATAGGGTGCACAGATATTTGACGCTGATGCATGACTACTTTGCCCTGGATGCTCTATTCGCTCACAATTTTTGCCGCCACTTTTGGATGTGAAAAATGTCTTCGATCATCGCTACCATGGCGTCTGTTCCTTTGATGACTACTTCATCTTAAAGAAGGATCTCATGGGAACGATTGGATTCTCTAGTTATCAGAAGTGCATGGCCGCACTGCGGATGCTTGCATATGGCACAACTGCTGATTCGTGGGATGAATACCTACGGATGTATGAGAGCATATTGGAAGATGCCATGGTAAGATTTGGGACTGTCGTGGTCTTAGTGTTTGGACCTCGGTACCTGAGAGAATCAACTTTGCCCGACACCGAGAGGATATTGGCAATGTGTGAAGCAAGAGGGTCGACAGGTTTGCTCGGATCTCTTGACTGCATGCATTGGAGATGGAAGAATTGCCCAAAAGCTCTATAAGGGCAATATCATGATCATGTTAAGAAGCCCACCATCATTCTTGAAGCATTTGCATCACAAGATCTTTGGCTTTTGCACACTTTCTTTGGCATGCTCGGGTCTCACAGTGACATCAATGTGCTGCAAAGATCACCATTGTTTGTGAGGCGGACTGAAGGGAATGCTCTTACTTGCCAATATACAGTCAATGGGCATGAATACAACATGGGATACTATCTGATTGACGATATCTATCCTCCATGGGCTATCTTTATCAAGACAATCTCTGACCCAGTTGGGCAGAAAAAGTCTCACTTCGCCGAAAAATAAGAAGCAAAAAGAATGGATGTTGAGAGGGCATTTGGAATTCTACACGCACGTTTTGTTGTTGTCCGTGGACCTGCTAAAAAGTGAGATCCAAAGACCTTGTGAGAGGTGATGACATGTTTTGTGATCATGTAGAACATGATTGTCGAGAATGAGGGTGAGGACGCTGTTGTAGGTCTTAAATTTGAGAACATGGGTGATCCTATAGAATTTCCAGACCAGAATCCGGCCACATTTGATGAGTTTGTCCAAATACATCAACAAATTCGGCATCGAGCAACTCGTGAGCAACTGAAGGAAGGTCTTATTGATTATTTTTTGTGCGATTAAGGGGATAACATTGTCAAAAGTGAATTATTTAAACTAAAATACTGCATTTGAACATTTTTAGCTATCATTCTATCCGATGTGTTATTCTACCAAACTATCTCCCCCCTAAATACCAAGGAATAGAACGTGTGTTGTGGTGAGCCTCGGTTTCTCCTTGCTCGAGGGGTTTCTTTTCATTGTAGATAAACTATTGTGGTTTAGGGAAGTTCGATAGTATAATTCAAGAGATTTAATGGAATCTTATCATGCCTTTTTTATGCCATAATTTGTTTTTCGTAATGCAAGTCCAAATGACCAAGTGTTACATTGCATAATTCACCCATCTACATGGGGAGTTACTCTTGCCATGTTTGAGTTGTCAACCCATGTTCGCCAAATCTTAGTAGAGAGTTGAAGTTGACGAGTCTAGGTCATAGGATGGTATGTCATTCTACCTTTAGAAGATATAGCCATTGCCAAGTGTGAAAATGCGCCAAGGGTGAACATTCATCCTATTTCGAGGGTACCACACAAGAGATGTGTTCTAGCTAGTAGACCCCATGAGAGTTTTTGATAGTGGGTTTGGTGACCGTAGCATCTGTCGACCATGGAGATCACATGATTCCTGGACACACTTTAGCCTTTATGTTTGAATGTGTTGGGTAGTTCCGAGTTTCTTTCTCCAGTACTTCTAGGCTAGTTACCTTTTCATTATAACGACTAAAACTATACATAGCTATGTGTATAGACTTGCATACCCCTTTGTTGTGGCAAGTGGGAAAGAACACCATTTGATTTCCAACCATTCCACATCTCTTTGGTTCAAGTCTTGATAGCCCCAAGGTAAGATAATAAGAAAGGAAACTTGTTTGGGTGATTCCAATAACACTTCATTGATTCCTGAAGGACAAACTCCTCTCTCTCTTGCCCCCCTACACCTAAGTGTCCCTCTCTTGATTCAAATGATATCCTTTTATGAGGGAGATATTTCACATGGGTTCTTGAGAGTGCTTTGAATAAATATCTTTTGAGGGTGTCGTCCAAGCGACTTTTCTTTGCTTGTTACTCCTCAAGTCACTCGATAGCCTTCAACCACCATATGTGAAGGAATCATGAGTTTGTACGGGGCGAAGATTGCCTACTTCATGAAGATCTTTGGGAGTGAGGCTTGTCCTTTATGGTCGATAATCCATGGCGAGATTGGTAGGCTTATGGTTGGTGTACTCTTAATGGGTCATGCAACAGTGTAGTGGAGGCGATAAAATCGCCTGTTGTCCACCTTTCCCTCATGCTCATAACTTCCAATCCCCCGAAGCTTCAATTCTATTGTTCGTCGTCCTATCTTGGGATTAACTAACAAGGGGTACCCGTTGCGAGTGCACAATGGCGGGCGCACGAGCATGCCTGGGAGACTGCTAAGTGGTGTCCTCCGTCGCCGTCATGTGTCACGCGTTGGATGCACCCGTGGGAACACTTTTTTTTTCTGCACGTGTTTTGGGTTTTCTAAGTTTTTCATTTTCCTTGGATTTTCCCGGACATTCTTTAAAAACACTTTTGCTTTTATTTTTCTTACATGAACCACCGTGTGAAAAAAGTACAGTTGTGCTTAGCGTAGATGTGCTTCCCAAAAGTGAAAGACATGGTTGTGTTTCACGGTAGCACGGCCGTGTTTCAGCATGAAGCACAACTGTGCTTTTCGAAAAGGTAAAAAACACAGTTATGT
Source organism: Elymus sibiricus (assembly GCA_039707655.1). Classification (NCBI taxonomy): domain Eukaryota; kingdom Viridiplantae; phylum Streptophyta; class Magnoliopsida; order Poales; family Poaceae; genus Elymus; species Elymus sibiricus. The sequence continues at coordinate 423,689,026 of CM077667.1, read as the reverse complement.
TTCCCGAAATGTGAAATGCACAACTGTGCTTCACGATGAACCAGACATGTACTTTTTTGGGAAGAATTTATTCAGAGTTGTGCTTAGCAAAAAGAGAAAAGTAATTGTGCTTCCTGGTTTTTTCGGTTACCATGTTTTTCTGTTCTTTTTTTAAGAAAAAAGTTCATCCAAATTTATTAACATGGGATTTAGATTCAATGATCTTGACACGAGTGATGAAAATGGTTTGTGATTTGGACGCATGGACAAATCAATAAAACGATTTGAAACAACAAACTACGAGAACACATAAAATTTCCATGTTATGACAAGAGTTGCATATGCAATACGTCACTTTTCAAAATTTCTTCTATGATTGACCGTAGTAAAATAGAAGTGAAATTGGGGATGGGCTCTTGTATGAAAGGGTCGATAAGTGGGCTCGATGGGTCTCGTAAGTCACGGACAAACAATTATTTTGGCTCGTCATAGATGTGGACAACAACATTGATAGGCCAAATAAAACTTGAAGTTTTTTTATCGATGGCCATCCGCACATCTATTTTGGAGAGCTCTTGTTCGACGCCCTTAGCACCGCTTAGTATAGTTGGCGCTCAAAGGCGATGTGTAATGGGTTGCCCCAGGTTCGCTCGTATCCACCTTGCCGAATCACTCTGGCATGCATTGCGCCTCGGTTGACTGGTTGCTAGTTGACTAGTTTACTGGTTGACCAGTTGACCAATTTGCTAGTTGACCAATTGACCGTTTACTTATCAAGAAGTTCATAAAAATTAAAACAAAACATAAATCTGGAAAGAGTTCATCAATTTTTAAAAAATAGTTGATTTCAGAAAAAAAATCATTGATTTTGAAGAAAAGTTCACAAATTTGAAAAAACGTTCATCGTTTTTTGGGAAAAAGTTCATCGATTTTAAAAAAGGTCATCAATTTTGAAAAAAACGTTCATTGATTTTTAAAAACATTCTTCAATTTTGAAAAAACTAGCAAATATGCCCGTGCGTTGCAACGGCAGAAACAAAAATATCATATTTTCCTCCTATTAAGTACGGGTCAAAGGCCCTATATATGCACTTCCACGTCCTCAATTTCAACAGCGTGCCTTATCCATGTTGCCGTTTATCCTCCTTCCCATCTGAACCAAGGGAGTCGTCATGATGTTTTCATAATGCATCAGAATGTGGTCAATCTTAATGCAATGATCTCGGTCACCACACGACAAACTTGTCGTTGAACTGCGTCAACGCAAAAGAATGTTTAAATCTTTTGAAACCAATCTCGTCGATTTGGGACACATGCCCCGTATAGCTTGATCGATTCATTCACGCTGCACATGTACAAAAGGATAACGATGCTTGACGACAAACAACACAGTAGTGAGTAGTACATCCTATAATGATTTGCTTGGTTTCACTCCGCACGTCGCCGCGTGGTCTGTGTTGGGCGATTTAGCTAGGGACATCGCCGGTTGGGCGAAGAACGCCCTGCGGGAGGTGGCTCGAGGCGACGCAAGGTTGGTCGGGCGAGGCAGCAGGGGTCGGGCCAGCGCCGATGCACGGCGCTGAAGCGGCGAAGCAACAGGACGGTGTGGGCAGGGGACGTAGGCATTGAGATCCAACCTGCTGCTCCCCTTCCCCCACTCGTTGGAAATCGCATGTCCTTCTCTATCGAGCTAGGCTTCACTGGTTGTGTTCTCCGCACACGCAGTGCTCTGGGCCTCTGGCCGAGGTTCCTCTGTTTTTCTGTTCTGACGCCCGGTATGGTCATCGCCTCGCCTGGACCTACCTCTGGAGGCTCCCCGGTGACCATGCCACGGGGACGACGACTCAAGGAATTAGCGCCTCTCGACGTCCTTGTTCAATCTTGGATAGGAAATCAAGGAGATTAAGTTGGTTTTATAGCGTCTCATGTGTGGTTTCCTATCTGTATACAACTTAGACAGTGACGGACATGTGCGAACACACAAAGAACAGACACGGGCAACGACGGACGAACGAGACGAATGCAGGTTGAGCTTGTGCATGCCGCCGTTGCCCACGTAGGGAAGTTGTAGGATGTTGAACTTGTGCATGTTGCCGCCGCCGTTGCTGGTTGTGTTTGCTCATTATGAACGGTACACACACAGCGCTCTCTGCTGTCTAAAAAGAAGTCGTCGTTCATGATGTCTTGGTGATCGAACGGATGCCGACATGTGTTCCTCGCGTTGGCGACGCCGCCGATGCTAGACCCGTTTGCCGTGCGCGGCTGCGCGTGGTGTATATGTTTGCGTCGCCGCCGATGCTCGATTGGTTTGTCCTGTGCGGCTGCGCGTGGTGTGTATATTTGCAGATTTGCATGTACGTTTGGCGCAAGAAATCAAGGGGATCAACTTAGATTTATAGAAATCAACTTCTATTTGTATCAGGGATTCCTATTTGTATAAGGATATTGTAGTATGGAAGCTAAAAAAAAGGATATTGTAGTAGGGAGTCCTAGTTGTATACGAATATAATTGTGTTCACGTACGGAAGAAAAGACGAAGATATGTGCTGGCTTCATTGGGCTTTTTTTTGGGGCAACAAATTGATGCACCGGTTGGTTATGCGATAGGCTTGTTGGGTCAAAAGAAGCGGACGAAAATCAACAGACATGTATGTAGGTACATAATAAAATAACCTATGCGGGACGAAACCAAGAATATCACCTTGCGGGATCAACTTAGATTTATAGAAATCAACTTCTACTTGTAACAGGGATTCCTAGTTGTATAAGGATATTGTAGTATGGAAGCTAAAAAAAGGATATTGTAGTAGGGAGTCCTAGTTGTATACGAATATAATTGTGTTCACGTGCGGAAGAAAAGACGAAGCTATGTGCTGGCTTCATTGGGCTTTTTTTTGGGGCAACAAATTGATGCACCGGTTGGTTATGCGATAGGCTTGTTGGGCCAAAAGAAGCGGAAGAAAATCAACAGACATGTAGGTACATAATAAAATAACCTATGCGGGACGAAACCAAGAATATCACCTTATACTTTATTAATATATATATATATATATATATATATATATATATATATATATATATATATATATATATATATATATATATATATATATATATATATATATATATAGGAGAGGAGAGGAGGAATAGTTGATTTCAGAAAAAAAATCATTGATTTTGAAGAAAAGTTTACAAATTTGAAAAAGCGTTCATCGTTTTTTGGAAAAAATTTCATCGATTTTAAAAAAGGTCATCAATTTTGAAAAAAACGTTCATTGATTTTTAAAAACATTCTTCAATTTTGAAAAAAGTTTTCCGAATTTGAAAAAAAGTTCATCAGCTTTGAAAAAAGCTTCTCAAATGTGAAAAAGTTCATCAATTTATTAAAAAATCTCATCAATTTTGAAAAAATGTTCATCGAATTTGAAAAAAGGTTCGTAGATTTTTCAAGAAAAAGTTCGTGAATTTGTAAGAGTTCATGAATTTGAAGAAAGTTTGAATTCACATAAAGTTCACGCATTTTTAAAAAAGGAACATGAAAAGTAGAAAACCTAATACGAACCCTAAACAAAAACAACCAGCAAGCCACAAATAGTAGAAGTAACAAAAATAGAAAAAGAAGAAGAAAGTGGTAACAACCGTTGAGGTGTCCTAGTGATTACAACGATTCTAGCTGAAAAGAGGTTGGTAGTTGTTCATACTTCGACTCACGGCACCCGCGTACTTCTTTGAAGTTTCATAGAAAAGAGAAAATGAAGGAGATAAATGGGCCGGCCCAACTCGGAGGGGAGCGTGTGCTGGTTGGGTAATTAGCCTGTAAATGATGCTAAGGGCGCCAAATAGGAAATGGCTCTATCTTACACACAAGACAACGACAACCGAATCCTGCATGTAATTTAGAGATAACAAAACAATATGCCTACAATGGATCATCTCTTAGTCTTCGAAATCACTAATTGAAGAGTACTCCTTTCAAGGATCACTCCCACCCCCAAGTTGCGACAAGTGGAGCACTGCATGTGTGCCACTTGTCGCAACCCGGAAACTTTCCTTTTTTTGTAGATCCGTATTTTCAAAACGTTTTATCTCTTAAACCGTGCGTCCAAATCTCGAATCGTTTTCACCGTTGGGTTCCTCGCGTCGAGATCTTCAAAACTAGATCCCATGTTGATAGGTTTTGACGAAAAAACGTGCCTCTCGCGATAGATAAAAAACAGAAAACACGTTTTTCCCTTTACGAGAGGCACAACCGTGCCCCTCGCGAAGGCAAAACCGTGCCTCTCGCGGAAGCAAAACCGTGCCTCTCGTGAAAAACAAAACAGAAAACGCGTTTTTTTCCCTTTCCTAGAGGCACGGCCGTGCCTCCCGCGAAAGCAAAACCGTGCCTCTGTCGGAAGCAGAACCATGCCTCTCGCAAAACAAAATAGAAAACGCGTTTTTTCCCTTTCCGAGAGGCTCTCGCGAAAGCAAAACCGTGCCTCTCGCAGAAGCAAAACCGTGCCTCTCGCGTAAAATAAAAAAACAGAAAACACGTTTTTTTCCTTTTCCGTGAGGCACGGCCGTGCCTCTTGCGAAAGCAAAACCATGCCTCTCGCGGAAAAAAAATAGAAAACACGTTTATTCGCGCAAATTATTTTTAAAATTTTTTTTTTCGTCCAAAAGCTAAGAAAAACCGGTGAAAAACCGGAACACCAAGAAAACAAAAAAAAAATCAATCTAAAAAGCCAAAAACGCGTGCGAAAAAAAAATCTCAAGAGAACGCTCAGAGCGTGACACGTGGCAGCGGCTGAGAACGCGCCAAGTAGCGGCGCGTGGGAGTGATCGTTGGGAGGCTTTCGAGGAGTACTCGTTAATTAGTTGCTCCCCTTAGTCTTATCTCCAGTAACTAGTTATTCCTAAAAATATGGTGAGACATATTATGTTAATAGATCATTTTTTAAATAGAAAAAAGACAAATCTTTTTTTATAATTTCTCTCGCCTCCACCTTAGCATTTTTATACGTGGCTCTTTTAGCATAGCATTATTGTAGCTAATTTTTTTAAAATAATACACTTTTTTTACTAAATTTGGAAAATAATACACGGTTAAAATATTTTCTGAAAATAGGATCCAGTCGGCTTAGGTTAAGCCGACTGGACCTAGTCGGCTATGGCAAAGCCGATTAGTCCTAGTCGGCTTAACCTAAGCCGACTGGATTACATCCAGCCCTATTATATGAAAAACGCAACTAATCGTCTTAGGCTAAGCCGATTGGAACTAATCGTCTTAGACGTAGGCTAAGACGATTTAGTTCCAATCGGCTTAGCCACGTCTAAGACGATTAGTTCCAATCGGCTTAGCCTAAGCCGATAGGTGCCCCACCCTGGTCGCCTCGCTCCCTCTCTTCCCCCCTCGACCCCGTGGACACACCCTGGTCGCCTCGCTCCCTCTCCCTCGCTCGCCCCTCTCTTCCCCCCTTACCCGAGCGCAACCATGGCGTCGTCGCCGTGACGCACGCGGCCACCGTCGCCTACTCGCCGCTCCATCGTGCCAAACGGGACCGCAGCCCTCGACTACGTCGCCTGCGACTTCGAATCGACGCCAAGAGGTCTCCGTTCGTCGCCAGCAAGCTCGACTTCGCCTCTCTACCTCACCATTCGCCGCCGTCGATTCGGCCATCTCCGACCACCACCGGCTTCCCCGAGCGCTCCCCTTCAACGCTGTGAGCACCTCCTTCAGTCCCCCTCCCTCTCTGCGCTCCCCGTTGCCCCCTAACTAGCTCGCCACTAACCCGAGCCCCGCCGTCCGCCATCGCCGGAAATGCCGTGCACCCGAGCTGCAATGGCCTCGCCCGACCGCACGGGCGTGCTCCTCGTGAGCCGTAGTCCTTACCACACGCCTCTTTTTAATTAGAAAAAAGACAAATCTTTTTTTATAATTTCTCTCGCCTCCACCTTAGCATTTTTATACGTGGCTCTTTTAGCATAGCATTATTGTACATGTCCTTACCACAAGCTTCACATATCCATGTTTCCGGCTCTTCGATAGCAATACGCTCGCACATGAACAGCTCGTAGTACCCGTAATACCGTTGTGGCCATGATAACCGATGCACGCAAGATGCCGATGCCCCATTGATACGTGTAACTGTGCATTAGATCACACGTCCCAGGGATTAGAGCATCTACAACTGAACTTGGTAAATCTGACCCCTCAAACGTTCGTGAACGCGTCGCGGACATTGACCAGTCACACCTCAAATAACGCATTCTACAACCGGATATCTTAAATTAGAAATCTCTAATCCCTACAATTACATGTAACATAAAGCAATCTTTAAGCGGAGCTCGTCCGACTCCGTCGTGTCCATGTACGGCGGCTGGCTGCACCCCTCGTAGTGTCGGTTCGGTCGCCGGCGATGTAGAGTAGGACATGGGACACTAGCTGGCTCACGGGATTCGAGCTCCTGCCGTCTCCCATGCCCTACTCTTCCTCGTCGGAGCCCGTAACCCGGACGGTACCGGTGGACCTGAGGTCGATGACAGATCCCTCCTGGGAGAAGCCGACATCCACCACGGCGCGGTTGCGACGCCCGCAGTGGTTCACCATACGGGGCGCCGAAGAGTGCGACTCCGCCTCTCCAACGTCCACCACCGTGAGGGCCTCCGTCGCTCGCTGCCTCGCACGGCGGGCACGCCGTGCCATGGTTGCGGCCGCGGACGCCCATGGTGCGTCTTCGCCGCGCCAATGGAGGGGTTGCGCGTCCGCCACGGCGTTCGGACGCCAGACGGACCGCACCGTCTCCGGTGAGGCAGCGAAGCCGGATCCATGTACCGGTTGTGCGGACGCAATGGATTCCCGACGTTGCGAGTCCGAGCGCTGCCATCGTGCGGCCGCCTCCCGGGAATGGCGGAGCGCAAGCCGGACGGCCATCTCCTCCTCGGGGCCGCGTTGGATGAGCTCGTGGTCGACGGATCTGGAGGTGAAGGACTCGGATCCACTGCCCTCCATGCCGGAGAAGGCCGGAGACCACCAGAGGTGAGTTTGATGGCGGATGAGAGTGGAGTGAAGTGGCTAGGGTTTGGTCCGACGAGCGGATGAGAACGGATATATATTGGGTCGATGCGGGCCAGACCGACGTGGCGCTCGTGCCCGGACGCGTCTGGGCGCCCCCATATCGACCTATATTTGGACTGGATATGAGGGGTGCCAGTCAGTCCGGACGTTTCAGGCCCGTTTGAGATGCTCGACTGGATCAAAATTTCATGACCTATGAGTGACGGAACGATCTGCCCGGGCTTTTGAAACGGATATGAAAGGACCTGTTGTACTGTTGTAGATGCTCTTAGCTAGCTATCGAGTCCATGCATGCATGTCACGCACACGCTAAAATAACCCACACACATGCACACGGTCACAACTCTCAAAACTGCATCTCGCATCATAGTACGTGCACTGAGAAAAAGAAATGAGAAGATCTCCGATCGCATCGTACGTACGTTGGCGCATAGCACAATGTGCTCAGAATTCGGATCGATCACATGCCATGCATGCGACCGCCCCGGTTATGTGGATGAGGACGATCCACCGGCGTGGTTGATGAACACGTATTCGTTATCACATGCATATGTGTACATTCCCAAGTACTCTAATGCCTCGTGCTCCACATGTGCATGGCTCATGCTAGCCTAAACAGTTTATCAGCAGTACAAATCGTACGCACTTCCACATCAACCAAGAACGGAATTTTTTGGAATCATAGCCAAAACATGTGCGCGCCCATGCATCCACGCTGCATGCATTAACAATCTCTTCGATCAGTTTTTTTTTTTTTTTTGACTAAAATCTCTTCGATCAGGTTAACTAATGTCGCCTACGTGTATGCGTACGCATGGCAAAAAAATTAGAATGAGAAAAGAAAAGGATTCGATAGAAAGCAAAAGCAAAAAGGATTCAACAATTTTTCCCAATCAATTTCGAATGAAAATATTAGTTCCATGTGGCTTTTAAAATTCCTTACTCGGAACGAAGAGAGAAACTTAGGATGAAAACAATTCAACAATACACCCTTCGCTAGGATGGAAACAATTCAGCAATTCAACTTAGGATGGAAACAATTCAACAATTCCTTACTCGGAACGAAGAGAGAAACTTAGGATGGAAACGATTGCAAAGTTTGACACATTAACCCCTATCACCGATCTTTAGATTCCTAACTTCACTGTTGCGGGCGGCGAGGGACAGCAATCATAATACAAAGCGTTGAGAGCTCGGATCGGGACACTGTGTGGGTCTCTCATCCAGAGTCGGAATACCGCGTTTTGTTTAGGAGACAATTTCTTATTTAACACTGGCTTAATTTTTCTCTCCCTATTTGATATTGGAATTTTTTTCTTCCTTATCTAACACCACATCTAAAATTTATCCCCTTTATGACATTTCTGTCCATTTTGACTACTAACGGTGTTAAATGACACTTAAAAAGACGATTTTACCCTTGATGCAACCTATGACATAAATTATTCACATGGCTAAAGAAGCAACAACATTTTCCCGGTGTTACATGTAGAATCATAATCGACACGCATAAACTAATTCTAAATTAAACATGCAAGAAAAAATCCATAGAGATTAAATTTTAAATTTTGGTTAAAAAATAGGGCAAAACCTCCCATATTATTTGATGCACATATACATATTCAGCACACAATATTCATATTTTCCATAAGCATGAGACATAAACATCCAGGCTAACATCCAAGTAGACATACATCATATCCAATATCTGAATTTGCCATAAACACGAGACATAAACATCCAGACTCACATCCAAGTACACATATATGTCATACATCATATACATGTTCACATATATGAGTCCAAGTCCACACATACATCATATGAGCAACACAAAAGTGACTCCCATCATATTCAGGTTCCCATATATATAGTGACTTTAGGTTCACATGCAGATTTGTCTTCGAGTGTTTCTCAAACATGAGCATCAAATATTGGTCAGATTTTACTTTTGGACAGGTTTTAGAGCATCATCATAGCACTGCACATGTGCAACTTAGAAATATCCCGACAGGTACTGCTGTACGATAGACTCAGCCAAATACTTATAATTTGTCAAGTCACACTCAATGACCTTCTAAAAAAACATCTGATGTCCTTCAGAGCTTTTTTCGATTGCCAGACAATTTAATTTCCAGTAAATAACTTGAATTTGGATCCATCATGTGGATTAAATGGGAAACTTTGCATCAAACCTATGGATGAGTATTGCTAGACAGTTGTGGTCATTAACTGAAATTAAGGGGAAAATTAATCTTGTTGTGATCACAACCAAGCAAACTAGTTCCTCAAAGAAATCTCTTCCTCAAATACACAAATACACCAACATGCACATTCTAGCACAAACATATGTATGATAATTGTTACTAGATAGATAGACTGTATTGCCGATGTAGACGAGGAGTGACACTTACCCGTCTGGACACGCCCATGTAGCCAAGGTCAACCGAGCCGCGCCCTGGCCTGAAGTTGTTGCCGAAGCCAACCGAGTCGTGCCATGGCCTAAAGCTATTCGGGGGAGACGAGAGATAGCCGGTTCGGGCTCTCTTTTTCTTTTTTGTCATGCTTATGGACACGGGGTATTTCGTCTACCTACAAAAAATTGACTAGTCAATGCAAATTTTAACGGTATAAGCTAACAGAACAGATGGAAGTGTTTTTTTACGGAAAGGCCTTCGAGGCTGGCTTTATTACTCAATAATACTTACATCATTCGCTGGAAATTTAACGATGAAATCATGAGGTGCATCCACCCATAATGAGGGGGGTGTTTGCAGACCCCAGCTAGCTAGCACATGAGGAACAATATTCTATTCTCTATTACAATGCTCAATAGTAACCTTCCCAAAATCTTTTAGTAAGACACGACAATCTTGTAGAATGGGAGGCGCCACCATATTTTGACCTTCATTTAACCGGAGAGCGTTCATTCTCATCATGATGTTCCTGCAGCCATGACGGACCTGATCGAAGTGTTAGAGGGGGGGGGGGGATCTACACGTGTTATATGAGGAGGAAAAAAATCAGTATTAAACAAGGAAACACCATTACAAGAGTGTTATATAAGGAATTTTTTTGTTTAGTTGGTGATAAAACCCACCATAAGGAATCTCTACTCCTAAAGGGGCACTTGGTAGCTCCTTTCTCGGGTTTTTTTCGTCACCCCTCCCACCTTCGTCCGGTTTTTTTCGTCTCCCGACCCACGCCTTCGTCTGGTTAAACCTGCCCACAGATTTTTTTCCCCTATCCCACCGATCTTCTCTCAATGTTTCCATTCCAGTCCGGATCTCCTTCCCCCAATCCTTTCCAATCACTCCCAATTCAGTTTTTTCTTCCAAATCCGATCACACCCGATCTTGTTTTCATTCCATTCCCGACCTCCTTCCCTCAATCCTTTCCAATCATTCCCAATTCAAATTTCTCTTCCAAAGCAGATCACACCCGATCTAGATCTTGAGAGTTGCCTCCCATTCATCCCAACCCGTCCTTTGTACCGGCCATGGAAGATAGGAGGGAGAGCAGATGGGAGCGCGGTGGCCTTTGGGCCATCTTGGCCCCGGCGGGAAGGCATCAGGAGGAGCGCGGGATGGGCGGTATGGCGAAGGTCATGGCCATCATGGTCGCGGTCGGCATGCTCGTGACGTGTGTGTTCCTGGCCTTCTGAGAGTACCGGCAGCAGGCCAGCGCCGTTGCACTGACGCGGCCACCCAAAGGGGCAAACCCGTCCATCCACCCGCCTGCCGCGGGGCGGACCTGAGCCCCCTCCCTCCGGTTCATCCACCCAGGTCGCAGCTGGACGACAACACCGAGCTGGATGGCAACTAGAGAGGCATCCCTCGATCGCATCATCGACCCACCCCGCACGAGAAAAAAACCCAGCAATCCTGTAGCGAGGCATCCCTCGATCACATCGAAGCAACGACATGACCTAGCCCCAGCCGCCATCATGGGTCCTTACGCCGCCGCTGATCGATTGGAACGATGACGGAAACCACTAGCGCGCAGCCATCGCGGATCTCCTTGGCGGTGGCGAGGGGCTAGAGGAGTCGCCGTAGAGGTAGAAGGTGGAGCAGCCGTCGAGTTCCTACAGGTCACCGTCGAGTTCAAAGAGGAGCTGCCGTCGCGTTCATTGCGGGCCTCCAGGTCGCCGTCGGGACACTTCCTCTCTCTCTCTCTCTCTTCCAATTTGCCCGGGCCGGCGAGCTAGGGTTAGGGTTACCAGCTAGACGCCGTCGCCCCGTCATGCTGCAGGTGCTGCAATTACCCCGCCGTCGGGCCCGTGTGCTCATGCACTGCCGTCGCTATGTCATGTCGCCGCTGCTGCTTCTTGCCGGTGCATGTTGCTTCGGCTCGTGGTCGGCCCGTACTAATGTTGTTGTTCCTGGCTGGCTCGCTGTGTGCTCGTGCTGCTACTGCTTACTCTGCTCCTGTGTAGTGCTCGTGCTGCTACTGCTTACTCTATTTTGTGTTGGAGAGTGCTATAGGTGAGAGAAGATGATGCCTTGCCAGCTTAACTAGAGGTGGGCATCTAAAGATGCTTGTCAGTCTGAACTCTAAAGGTAATGGTCTGAAGTTTTCTAAAATTATATTGACTGATCACAACATATCCAATCATCCGAGACCTGCCCTTCTCTTGTTTTCTTGAACTGGTGTTAACCATCGTGATTACTGAGTTTTTCTGGTTTCAAAAAATAATATTATTCGAGAAATCTTGCTATCTAAATACCACTTGGGGGTACCTGAAAATATATTACTTGTTGGACCTAGAACTAAACCATTAAGGTCCAGATATACTTGTAGACAGAGCACGTTCTTTGCATCCTTTGATTTGATGTCAGATTGTAAGGGTATTTCGATCTCTAGGAACGCTTATTCATCTGATATGCATTTCTTGGCTTGGTACATCTCTTGGTTGTTAAGAATAGGTAGAACATAGCGACTAAATAGTTAATCATTTATTTTGTTAGTATTTATTTGTGCATCTCTTGGATAGTGTTGTGATTTCCTAGAGCATAAAATTATAAATTACATTCTCCTATATGTTTTAGGCATAATAGAGAAAAGGTTCTCACTTAAGTTTGATTGGTTAACTGAGAATACATTTTGCAAACTTATCAATAATAATTAGTTGGTTATTTCTACCTCACACTATTCACCATTTGATTGAAGGTTGTTCTGGCGGATGATATACACTTCTTTCAAGAGGATGCAATGATAAGCGATGAAACCCGATCTTTTATATTTATGGAGGATTCTTCACGATGAGCTGATATGATTAGTGGATATCACTAATGGATCATATATGTCATATCTGAATTTTCATGGACGAGCATTGTCAACGACAATGCCACCAACGATGCAGTGTCCTGGAGGCAACCCTTATCTGAATTGTTTTGTGGATATGTTGCACTTCACCGTGTTTTCTTCTACCACAGTAACATGAATCTCTTGACTATTGTACGATCAATGTATTCGTGAGGAATCGCAGGTTTTCGTCGCCACAAAGACGCACACATATTGTTATGGCATTGATGGTTTGGTAGCTTCAGGTATGAGACGACTAAGACAATTCTCATTTTTTTTATCTTAATTGTAGTCGATGGGTACCACATATTTGTTTGGATAGATGCATGGTGACATGTTTCTAATTTTTACAGTACAGCCGTACTCTTGTAGATGGACATGAAGAATATTTGGCTGGTTAAAATGTGCCTTTAGGTGCAGTGAATTTTGCCTGATATGTATTCTTGTTGTATGGTACAATAAACTTTTATTGTAACTTCTACCTATCCTTGACAATTGCAAAATATTCCTCTGGAAGAACCATGATATATTTCACATTAGCACAAAGTTACTGTTGGCAACACAGTAGACATTAATCCGATTAATGCCATCCCTTATTTGGTTATTGTTGTTGGACAATTTTTCTTATTTAGTTAGGATGCTCATGCTTACGGTTAGACATCATCAAATATTTTTCTTATTGTTGTTGCAGATTGTACTTGTGATGATGTGTGCTACTTCATTTGTATTAAATGGACCTCCCTTCCCATTCATGTTGTTTTCTTCAGCCATCTAAAGGAGCTCACTGAAATTGTGGCAATAATCTAGGAGGACCATCGGTCCCATTGATTGTGTGTAGGTGTGTGCCTCGGCCTCCACATTAAATTAAAAACATGCGTATTGTATGTAGTTGATCTACATGTGTTTATGATCACAAGGGAATAAGAAAGATCAATAAGATCTTCTATTGGTGAATTCTTCAAATCTTGTCTTTTTCCCTTTTAGTTGGAGTAGTTACAAAATGGCTTTCACAAGACAAAAGGTTTATGTACATTTATCAGCCAACTAGCATGGATAGAGTACATCCAAGAAACATTATAATGCATCCACACGCAGTTCTGTGCTTTACGATATGTGACAATTGAAATCTTACTTTCATTTCCTGACTAAATATTTTTGTTTTGGCCGTGCGTCTGCTTAGAAAGATGCTTGTAGTTTCCATACCATTGCGAAAAATTAGTTAAGTCCTCGTTTTTTCCTTTAGTTCTGAGCCTTTTGTGTTTCTTAGTTGCGATATAGTTTGACTAGGAAAGGTAACAAAAAAAAACCTCCTAGAAATGCCCTTCTACTTGGTCTTCTGACGTGCTAGATGATTTGGTGAAATGGAGGAGTTTAGTGAATTAACTTTGACTCACTTTTTGACTGTGTTCAATGTTTTTAATGCTCACATTATTATGTCATGCAAAATTATGGGGTAATTGTTTCCCATGAGTCTGCGCATATGAGAGGTAAACTTTCTTTCACCAATGCAAGCCACGTACTAAGTTTCAACTTTGCACTTGCGTATATCGAAGTCAGTTTTTAGTTCCAGTTTCGAATTTGGTATCATGCATATTAATAGAAGCCTGATTGGTTTGATTGAGAACATATTTTTAGACATGGAGTTGTTTGCCCTTTATTTTTTCCAAGGAGGGTAAACCTACTTCCAAGGAAAATTTGCTTGTTATATTTTCGAATCAAATGATAGAACATTTGCTAACTTCTTTTATCATATACTCATTTTGTGTAGCTAAGTTGTTAATCGAGGGATGTTGATGGTCATGCTGGAACATGTTTGATTTTGAGGAATGCATCCACGGTCAAGTTTCCATAGACTTGCTAAAGTTAAGGAAGATTTCCATACGATGGTGAACTTCAAATAATGTTGTAAACCATTGTGTTTTCGTCTTTGAACTTATCAAGTTTATGTGTATGTTTTTGTGCTATTTTGCTTGACCTTAACACAAATATCTTTCAATAGGGAAAATGCGACTCCCAATTGTTGTAGTTGCTCACTCGTCACGAAGGTGCTCTACCAGATGATGATTTTTTTCTTGTTCAACAGTAAGCAGCAACACAGATTATGGAAGGTGATGTTGAGACACTTATCGAGCTGGAGAAGGAGTGGAAATGATGGTAGGGAGCTGAGGGATATGAATGATAGACACCAAGGGAGAGGATGCAACGAGCGAACGAGAATGATGGGGGATGAGGAAGGAGGGAGGGAGGGAGGTGATGAAGCTGAGGGAAAGGAGGGAGACACCAAGGGAGTTGGCATATGATGAAAGCGAAGTTGCGCCCCAAGGCTATATCGTGATCATGTTGCAAATGTTCCATTTCCATCAATGCCCGCATTCATTGTATTTTTTAAAGTTCACAACTTTGGCAGCTCCACACAATTGTTGTCGAGGAAGATGGTAAACTCATTTAGGATGACCATTGTGATTATTGTGAAGCTCAATGTTTGGTGGAGTAGTCTGGTGACAAAGAGGACAAGCCATTAGGTCATGGGGAAGGAGGGGGAACCATCGCGGGAGGGGAGGAAGGTGTAGAAGGAAAAAGATGAACATGTGACGGCGTGCTTCTAATGCGTTGCATATTGATGTGATGGCCAAAAATAGAAGTGGCTGGCATGGTCCTGCTTTATATAATGGTATACACTTATAAAGAAGGAGATTCTTCATGCCCTTTCAGTTCTCCCCACTATTACATGTTTAAGTTATATTTATAGGAGAAGATAAAGAATGATAAATTTAATTTTTTGTCAGCGAACTAAGTGCAACTGATAAACATCGATTACTATTTATCATCCATAATTTTGTTTCAGATACTTCAACATTTTTCTATTTCTTTCATAAAGGCAAGAGTTTTATCCATGCATTCAGACTGATTTTTTGTTGGATAAGAGACAAAGCGAGCTCGGAGGCGTACGTTGGTGGGGCGTACGCGGGTGGGATGACTGATGAGTTATGGTTGTGACATTGATGAACTTGAGACAGGTGTGTTGGAGACCATCATCCAACCTAAGTTCCGGAATAGGATCAATTTCTACCAGTGGGTAGGATGGACTTCTATGATACAAGGACATTGTGCATCATGTAAATGGGACTTCTCCATCGTTGTTGTCCGTGCAAATAACTTACTTGAGGACCAGGTTTGCTTGCCTGATAAAGGCGGAGAGAATGACATGTGTGTCATCACGGTGATCCTGTCCACACTCTCAACCTCGAGATGAAGGTGAATTCGGATAGGTTTAAGAACAAGGCAATGCTCATTCACGAGCAGACATCTGAGGGTAGGATGGTCGTTAAGGATCATGACGTGATCAACGAGTTGTCCCAATCGCATCAACCTCGCCTCGGTCGCCGTTGTGGCTCCCGTGTATATCGCTCGCCTCCGTAATAATCTCTCTGCTCCTATGCTTCGTCCCCTATTTGTCATGGGCAGCTTTGGTGGTTTGCGACTCTGCGAGAAGATGATAGAGAGTTTTGGTGGCCTGACTCCTTTGCTGTTATCTTCGATGAGCCCAAGCGATTTATATCCTGGTACCAGCCAAAAATGATTTTCCGCTCGCATGTTTGATGGAATGTCACTGCTTTTATCATGGCTTCCAACAATTGCAAATGCGACTCAAAGTCAAAGGGGATTCTGAAGCTCGTGAACTTGGATGGCCTGACAGTCTAACAATGTTGACATGTTTGGAACTTTGGATCATCACTTATTCTAAGAGGTGTTGAATATGGTAGCCTCACTCCAGTCCAGGAGGAAGTGAGTTCATTGCTTAACACTGTTGCTTCTTATAGTGTGAATTCTTACTTTTTTGTTATGTGAATTGGTGTGTGCTTATAGGAGGCTCAACAGGGCCATGGCTCAAGTCCCTTGATTTTTGGACGTGGAGCACTGGATCGCTCTCCTCCATGTCCAATGGCTGCTCCACGTCTAAGGTTGTGCTATGTTGATTCAGTGTGCTCTGGCTAACAAGGTCGGAGATAATAGAGAGGAATGGTCTCGTAGGCGAAAGTTGTGCTTGTCGGTTATGTGTTGTCCAGACCTTGTGACGGCAGTGAAATTAACATGCTTGACAAGAACGATGATGATGGGATGCTCACGAGAGATGAGGTCAATAAGGTGGATACATCAATGATGCATAGATACATGTATGAACTGTACATGCACAAAATACGATGACAAGTATTTCATGCCACGCTTTAGTTTCGGTAAGATATTTTTTTCCCGTAGCAACGCACGGACCAATAATAAGGTGCAACTAAAAAATAAATTAAAAGCCCGTGGCAACGCACGGGCGTTCTACTAGTAGCTAAAGTTGAGGGGTTGTATTCCGGAAAAAAACACGAATCTTAAAGCCACATGGAGAGCTACAATAGCTCGGGGAACGCAGGTGTGGACTTGCATTTATTTTTTCTTAGCAAGAGGAGCCACAATTAAGAAACTGAACTGAACCAGACCAGAAGGCCTATATAAAGGGAGGAGATCACCACCCGTTTACTCACACACAACCAGTACTATAGATCCACAAGCCAGCTGAAAGGAAGAAGATGATGAGCACCAAGGCCCTCACACTCGGCGCGGTCGTCGTCCTCGCCATCGCCATGGCGGGCACGCACGCCGAGCAGTGCGGTCACCATGCCGACGGCATGGAGTGCCCCAACAACCTCTGCTGCAGCGCGTGGGGGTACTGCGGCATGGACTCCAACTACTGCGGCGACGGCTGCCAGAGCGGCGCCTGCTACGAGACCAAACGCTGCGGCGCCCAGGCCGGGTCGAACGCGGTGACGTGCCCCAACAACCACTGCTGCAGCGGCGACGGGTACTGCGGCTTCGGCCAGGAGTACTGCGGCGACGGCTGCCAGAACGGGCCTTGCCGCGCCAACATCAAGTGCAACGCCGACAAGCCGTGCCTCAGCAACTTCTGCTGCAGCCGGTATGGATACTGCGGGCTCGGCGTCGAGTTCTGCGGCCAGGGCTGCCAGAGCGGCGCCTGCCATGATTCCGTTGGTGCCGCCGCCCTGCCGCTCAGCTCCATCGTGCACGAGTGATCTTGAACTTCATGCGTATGGCTACTAGTATTGCGACGAGATCAGGTGAGGAGAGGAGTTGTGGCAATGTCGATCGTTGCCACATCTTCTTCACTGGCTAGTTTGCGTTTCCTTCGTCTGTATAATTGTTCCCATCATGCATGCACGCATGATTAGCGTTCGGGAACCACAAATAATGCGTGTGGCATCATGCGCCGCCTTTGTAATCTTTTATAATCCAATGAATAATCTCGTTGCAATTAACGGAGTGCGTACTAGAGTGTTCTCTTTAGGCTCCTGCATACTCAACCGATGTTCCTAAAAAAACATGCTCGACCAATGTATTCAAGTACAAAGCAAAGCTAACAACGAAATAACCCACAAGTTGGAGATTATGATTTATCCCAAACTTCACATCCTTGGGAGAGGTGATAATCTCTATTTTTTTTAACACAGTATAGACGCAAGCGTTTATATAAATGCGCATACACTCGTCCTTATGAACGCACACACGCACATCTTACCTCTGTGAGCACCTCCGAAAGACCGAGTCGACAGGAACGTCTCCTCTCACTGAACGCGTATCATTGAAAATTCTGAAATAAATCCAGGATAAATACAAACACCAGGACTTGAACCCTGATGGGCTAAACATATCACTGTTCTCCTAAACATCCAACCATTTGGAAGGTGGAGGTTAACTAAAGCACCTCACGACACAAAGTCTCGTCCATCCTTTTTTTAGTCTCGGACAATATCTGTTTGATGTGCTTTTCCTTGAGGTGTCCCGGAAAATAAATCCACACTTTGTAAGCTCCTTGATAGGTGCAAGGGTCTTTGACTGGGAAAGATAGCGTTGATATGGACGAAGAATGATTTTGACGATCCGACTATAACGTGTGCGACGCTGTTGCAGCAGTACAATTGGTAAACCAATTTTCTGGATGCACAGCCAGCCAGACTAGAAAGGTCTATTCATGCTAGAAATCGAATAACAAGCAAGAATATGCTAAAAGCAACTGGATATTGCGAGGATAGATGAAATATTGATTAGCTCAAAGAGACGATAAGTTTTTTTTTAAAGGAGGATATCCTGGCCTTTACATCAGGACAATGCATGCAACTATATATTATTAATAATGTAAAATTCAGCAGCCGAACAACAACGACTCAAAATAAAGCGGAAAGAGAAACCTGAGGCCACGTGCCTCGTGACAGGAACTCCACTAGTCACTAACCCTATGCTATAAGACGACATCAGAAACAAAAAATACACAACTCCTAGGCTATGCCTTCAAGAAGGAATCACCGCACGTGCGCCGATGATGGCGAGTTGAACTTCGGATTCTCACCCCTGAAGCCAAGCTTCAATCCACCACCTTCAGCAAGGTCACGACGCATGCGTGCATCGACGTAGCCTGATCGGAGATCTTGTGTTTTCACCGGAGTGCATAGACTCGTCATTGGAGCTGTCTGTACCATACTCTCTTATCCGGCTACCGACGTCTCGCTAGTAGGATACCTCTATTGAAAACAACAGAAGACAAAGACGTCCCATATTGCCTGCCTCCCACTACTATCGCACGGCCTTCGATCCAGCATCAACAGGCTAAACATGACACCTCTGCCAGAGCCACCGTGTAGCACCTGCCGGTAGCAGGCATGGTTCGACGTCTCCTCATCAGACATTGTGCGTAGCATCCGCCGGCAGTGCATCTACCGGCGGCTTCACCTGCCGGTGACACGCATCGCTCGAGGTCACCGGAAGAGGAGCATGTGTCACCTGTCGAGCCTCATCGACCCGGTTCGTTGATGGAGGAGACGTCCCATACCACCGCCAGTCTCAGAAAGGCCGTCAACACCTCGAGATCCAGTCTCCGAGTCATCTACACGATCACGGAGTCTGCCGCCGTCAAAGAAAAGGGATCGCCATCCCGATTTTGGGCTCTAACAGGAGCACCCACCATCGCGCCAACCTTCGTCGTCGCCCATACAATGGCAACCGATGCCGAATCCAAGCACCAAGCCCCGAATCCCTCGCGCATCGCCCCATGATCTGTCGCGCTCGACCTGCCGTCACGCCGACGAGTAGGCTACAGCCAGATCTGCCACTCGGGGCCACTGTCCTAGTCTCAGCCGCCGCTTCAGGTCGTTGCAGATACGATCCGGGTCAACACATGTGCACCATGCAGATGCACTGAACCGTGATCCGTCGGTCGCCCAGACGCCGTACAACTAGCATGGGCTGCTCCCGCATAATGCCCGTCATTGCAACGCTGCCACCCCGCCGCAGGCCAGATCTAGGCCGAAACAGCGGGTGTGCACCACACACATGCGCACCCGAGATCCACCGGTAGCCCAGGCGCCACAGCAGCTAGCGCTGGCTGGGCCCGTGACGCCCGCCATTGCCATGCCATAGCGATGCCGCACTCCTACCGCAGGCCAAACGCCCTACCGCCATCTGGACCCCGCGAGAGAAAACTGAGGGCCCGCCGCCGCCGACGCAAGGAGGGCTTTGCTCGGCGACGCTGCCAGTAGAAGGGAGGGCATGAAGGGTCGGAGGGAAGGAAAAGTCCTACGGCTAGGGTTCTCAGCCAGGTCGGCCACATGGAGGGCGACACGGGCGCGGGTCCAACTATATGAAGAGGCGATAAGTTGTGGTTCTCAAAGCGGTCTTCATTTGGTAGTTGGACACAAACAGAATACACGAAGTTGCAACAATGACTAACATTTTTTCTAAACAAGATCCAAAGAAAACACCCGAAGGTTGTTCTATCAATAGAGGGATCAAGGGCTAGCGTCCAAGGGCATCCAATAGCATAAAATACACAACCCTAGGTCATACAAGGTCCATCGGCCAAGTGAAGGTGGCGCAACACCTTTCGAGTCAATTTTTACAACATTATCGGACCTCTTTTCCAGCAGTGTCGTGCTCGGAGAGAATTTAGAGACTTGGTCGAACCCGTCAGAAATTGCACGAGATATGCTTTACAAAAAGTCCAAAATCAATCAATTCGGTATCTGAGTGTGAAAGATGTTGTCGCTCCAACTCTGGTATGTCTCAACAGTCTGAATCTGAGTCCAGTACATTGGGGGCTTGATTTCTAGCTTCTCTTGGACCCAAAGTGTTTTTATTGTGCATCCCCTAATCATGTCCCATCGGTTGACCATCATATCTTGATCAAATGTTGGTAAATTATAGGTGATTGTGATTGTATCCATGCTAGCAATGTTCTCTTCACTCCGAGACGATATTAACCCGCCTAGGGTTCTTCATAAACCCAAGAGTGATACGAAGCTCAAAGGGCCATGAAGGAGTATGAAAACTGGTTGGTGATTCACAAATCTTGGGTTTCAATCTCTAAGAAACAAGATATACAATGGCTAGAGTAGGACCGGCTTGGGCAAGGGCACAAAGGGTGACGACTCGGGGCCCAAGCAAACTAGGCCCTGCCAAGTGAATGTATGCATATGCTAAGGGTATATGAAATCCCTATTGGACGCGCACTGCGTCCAGTTGTCGGGGCTTTGCACAGGCGAATGACCCAGCGATAGAGATATGCACCCACCCATTTGGCAGTTATGCGCTCTACACCTTCCCGGTCCCAGTTTTTCGATTTTAGGAACTTTCTAGGAGGTTCCTGGAAAAAAATTATGTTTCTTTTTTTTCATGCTTATTTTTTTTATTTTCTCTCCTTTTTCTTTTTCTTTTTTTCTGTTTCTTTCCTTTTGAATTCTTTTTATTTTTTCAAGGTTATTTTTCATTAAGAAAAATGTTACTGTTTTTCCAAAAAAAATAGATTTCTTTTGTGTTTTTCATAAATTGTTCAAAACTTCAAAAAACTTTCTTGTTTTTTTAATGAATTCAAAAAATGTTTGATAATTTAGAAAATGCTTGCGCTTTTCCAAATTCGTTCAGAAGTTTAAAAAATGTTCTCACTTTCAATTGTCTTTTAAATTTTAATAGTTTGTTCGCAAATTCAGAAAATCTTTGGAAATTTTTCAGAAATTACCCGTTTTCCAAAAATAGATCAAAAATTCAATAATAGTAATAATATTTTCATATTTTGTTCACAAATTCAAAAATTATTTGGGGAAATTCAAAAAAATGTTTGCAAGTTTGAAAAATGTTCATGTTTTTGAAAAATGATTGGGAATTTCAAAACATGTGTGTGTTTCAAAAATTTGTTCGAAATTTCAAAAATTGTTCATGTTCACAAATTCAAAAAATATTCTGGAATTGCAAAAACCTCGTGTTTTTATAGATTGTTCATGTTTTCGAAAAATGTTCAAGTTTTTAGAATTTTTTTCAAATTGTAAAAAATATTCTTGTTTTCAAATTTTGTTCATAAATTCTAAAATCATTCGGCATTTTAAAATTGTTCACATTTTTCCGAGAAAAGTTTTGACTTTTTTCAGAAATATTTTCATATATGAAAGTTGTTGTGTGTTCTTATGTATTTCGTGTTATTCAACATTTCAAGCACCCGTCATTCCCGACTCGAGTCCTCGCGAGCTCTCTCCTTTTGCGGCATGTTTGCATCGCTCGTTACATAAAACGTGGTAGGAGGGACTTGGCTTAATGGGCTGGCCTAGTCGCTCGCGCATGTGCAAACTGAGGGCAATTCGATGTAGAGAGGGTCGTATAGGAGGTCCCAAGGTATAGCCTAACCTCCACAGTGAGCATATTCCTAGTAAGGCAAATGATGTTGCCCATGATCTAGCTAGTTTACCTAGGAGTATGGTGTGTGATGGGTGGATGGAAGAACCACCAAAAAAAAATATAACTGCTTCTGTAAATGATGCCACTATGGTCAACATGCAATAAGGAGTATTTGATGTCAAAAAAGGCATCGTGGCTGTTCTCTTGTTCATTTGATAGCTTCTCCGGTTCTTCAAATCCAGTCTAGCAACATTCGCATGATCAGGTCCTCAAGACGATTCATTGGCTTTACTTCCCCATCACACGATAGAGGACGAAGCGCGCGCGCCGAGTGACTCTACCGCAGCAACTGCCAGCTGCCTGCGTGGTTGACCAAGTCTATATATAGGAAAATAACATTAATATCCACAACACCAAATTATTTGCATTAGATTCAGCATAAAAAAAATGTTTCCATAGTATAATGATATTGTGGATATTAGCATATTCTATACATACTTAGCTTTTTTTTGGCAAGAATATATACTTGGCTTCCGGAATATAACGTGTTCGATTTTTGTGCAAGTCAAACTTGTACATATTTGATCAAGATTATAAACAAAATATCAACATCTATTATACAAAATAATAAAATATAAAAATAATTTTTGTGATGAATCTAATGACACAAATTTGGTACCGTATATATTGATTATTATTTTTTGTAAAAACTTGATCAAACATGCATATGTTTGACTTTTGAAAAAACTAATACATGCCTTATATTTTGGAATGGACAGAGTATGTGATACATTCACTGATGGCTTGTAGCGAATCTTTATAATGTTGGCAACTTTTAGTTAGATTGTTGTTTCAGAAGAGTTGCAGTCCACTCACAAAATTAGCAAATCGATCTTTGCTAGAAATTTACCTGCTCCAAAATAAAATATGAAGATTCACATTGTTCAGTAAGAAAACACACGCTGTGTCGTCGTGTCCTTCAATCTGGGGCTTTCGCCTTTTGAAAACCATTGTTGACTGTTGTAGCCGCGGTAACATGACTGAAGTCTGAAGACGCCCCATAAGAACGAAAAGGACATCATCGATCAAATGTATCTGTAAATTGGACAAGTCTCTGTTGATACTAAATGATGTCCCACGCGTTGCTGCGGGAACCTTGGTAAAATAGATGTTAAAAGCTTAAAATTATTGCAAAAACAAATTTTAGAATGCTCTTGGGATATATTTTGAAAACAATAAAGTATATGAAGCATGTACAAAATGTTGTATAAAAAAAGAAATCTATTGAATTGAAGTCAAACTGGGTGCCAGTTTTAAGAAAAATATGTAAAATGACTTACATATATTTGCTCCAAGCGTCCAACGTATAAATATATGTAGGTCATGCTACAAAAATGTGTAACATGACAGTCTATGGTGCGCACAAAAATTAGTGAAACAAATCCATGGATGATTGCTGAGGCGGCATGGTTGCATGAGTAGATTAGTGCATAAATTGTAACTCATGACTACATGCATGACTTGATGATGTGGCATAGTTACATGAAAAGGAAAAATAGATAATGGATTACAACTATTTAAGAATAGAGGATGAGACATCTATGATGTTTAATGAAGTGATTAATAACCGATGTATTAAATCACCTTGCATAATCAAAAGGGTAAATCGCACTCGCACTAACAAAAAAACTGCCAGCAATTCAGTAGATTAGGGCTAACCGAGCCTCTAATCACCCACACCTGTATGGTCAGAGTATAATCAATGAAGCCTAAATTCACTTCGGATCGGTCCTCTGCTCTGAGATGAATCCATGGCTTCACTTGAGCTCGTCCCAGAAATCAATGAAAGAGTCGTTGACCTCCACCGTTTGAAGTTTGAACCATCTGCTCCCGCTCCCGGCGGGCTTCAGCCCTCTGCCGCTCGATCTCGCGCCGGTAGAAGGCCTCGGCCTCGGCATCCACAGGGGCAATACGAGCCTTGGCGATACGGGCCTTCTCGAGGAGCTAGCGCCTGTTGCAGGAGGCCAGATGCTTCGGCGGTGAGGCGCTGGCCTGGTTCTTGGCAAGTCGAGCCTTCTTGGACCTCCTGATTCTGTTCTCCCGTGAGGGCGTGCGTGTTACTCTGCTGTTGCTTCTTTACAATACGAACGCGGATGGCTTCTTCTTCTACGATCGTCCGTGCCGTCGCATCAGTCGCCTCCGTTGTCATCATGTCGGCAACGAGGTGGGCCTCGGCCGCCCTCATCCTCTCCTTCCCATGACGGGCATATCAGTCCCAGTGTGACTCATCCTCCGACAGATCGGTCATGGGAAAAGGTAGATTGGAAGGCTCCCTAAAGGACAACGATGATCTAGCCTCGAAAGATCCGAGCGCTCGATGTGTCGATGCTATGGAGTCGCGTCGGACAAATCACGCCGTCGGTCGGGCGTTGTCCTCCCGGGAGCGATGGAGTGCAATACGGACTACCATTGCCTCCCCCAACCCACGCGGACGACACCCCAGTCAACGAATCCGGACTGGTCAGAGTCAAATTCGTTGTCTGTCATGTCGGAGAAGGCCGGAGATCGTCGGACGGAGGCTTGTGTGGCGGAGGGGAGTGGACTGACCAGGGTTCGGTCCGGGGAGGGAATGGGGACGAATATATGAGGTTGGATGGGCCAGCATGGGCCAGGTACGACGTGGCGGACGTGCCTGGGCCTCCCGTATCCGCTCCATATTTGGGCTGGATATGTGGGCTGTCGGTCAACCCGAGCGTTTGAGGCCGGTTTGAGGCGTCCGTCTGAGTTGAGTTTCAGACCGATCACTGATCGGACCGTCTGCCCAGACATATGAGGCGTGTTTGTGGTGCCCGGCTGTAGATGCTCTTAGCTGCCACAAATCCAATTTGTCTTTCATTGCCATGCTCAAATTATATATACATTTTTTTGGGGGGGGAGGGGGGAGCTTTCAAACGCTAAATATTACCCTTAATTTTTTTTCCGTCGACAAAGCACTGCTATCATGTTTGGCATGAAAATTATTAAGCATGCTTGTTACACTAATATAAACATCTAAAAAATAGTACAATTTTATTCCTATTTGTTTTGAATTCAATGTTCACTCAGGAGTATATACTCCCCGGAGCCAAAACGACCTGTGATATTTATACAACGTTCATTTTTGTGAAATCTCTACTCTATGAACGCGGAGTACTATCAATCTATGATAAAGTTTATTTTTGTGAAATCTTTACTACTACGGAGGCGGAGTCTTAGGGCAGAGTCAGAAAATTTAGCCAATGGATTCACTCATGGAAAAGGCTATGGCTCACCTGACTAACCACTCAGCGCGCGTCAAACGCCTAGTGCTGCAGCCTGGCATGGGTGTGTTGCTAGCCATGTCCGTGGTGGTGGCGGCGCTCAAGCGGCTATTCACCGGGACGTCGTTGCTCTAGAGCTGTTCGTTAGGATCAGAGTCGGGATTCGGAGTCGGATCGATTTTCCTTAGACAGAATCGAGTCGCAGTATCGAGTTGTGGAATCGTGGATTCTACTAGATTCACTCAAATAAGATATTTTGTATCCATGCTGGAAATTTATATGGGTTCTATAGAGTTTTAACACTAAATATAGAGAAAACCCCGTACGCAGTCAATGCTAGATGTATTCCACTTCTTTTTATGGATAAACTACTATCTAGCTTGCATGTAGGGAACACGTATGAAAGGGAAATATATGATACATTTAAATCTTCAATGCACGAAATTTAGTTAGGAGTTTTATTGGAGTTTGTGAATAATCGATCACTTGTATAGCTAACCCGTAGTGCTAAACCTTGAAGGATCTTGATCTCCTTCTCCTATCAATCTTGATACATCCTCTTTCTCACGTAAATTACATCCGTCGACATGCCTCATTCTTAGTTTTGATCTAGGATTTCTGAGAGCCAGATCAAAGATGTCGACGGTTGAGCGTTTGGGCTTCGGACGGGAAGAAAGGGCCATGAGGCATGTGAATAAGGGTTTGGATGATAGCATACTATTCTGCTACAACTAAACAAACAACTTAGATAAATTAGTAGAATCGGACATAGTCCATAGCATAGTCGGGATTCTGCAATTTTGTATAGGATTCTATGATTTGGATCACGACTCAACATGGATTCTACCTGATCCGGATTCATAGTGGGACTGGGATCGACATACTTTCGTAGGGTCGTGAAGTCGTAGGATTCTAGTAGTCGAGTCGGGATTCTGACTACCTTGATTGCAAGTCACTGGCACAACAAGGTACGTGTTGCAACACGGCAACGATGGACTCCTCGACGGAGCTCTGTCTCGACGAACCTTTGCAACAAGGTCCTTATTGCAAGCCCTTGGCACAACAAGGTACCTGTTGCAACACGAAAACGATGGACTCCTCGACGGAGCTCTATCTCGACAAACCTTTGCAACAAGGTCCTTGTTGCAAGCCCTTGAGCTCAACAACGTACCTGCTACACAACGGTGGCAGGCTCCTCGCTAGACTCTTTGACGTAGCTTTGTTTTAACAACCTTTGCAACAAGGTGCTTGTTTGCAGGCCCCTGAGCACAACAAGGTACATGTTGCAAAGGTCCTCGGCTGGTTGGGGGCTAGTAGATCAGGTGGTGTTTCCATTGCCATTGGACAGCTTGCGAGCCGGACGGTCTTTTAAAAAGATCGCAACCAACGTGTAGCACGCCCTTCACTCATTGACTCATTGCGAAAATTTATCCAATGGGTTCACTCGTTTTGAGGATTTAGTACACTATGTGTGTATCTTATAACAAGAGTACATCACTCAAAAATTCAAAGACAGTGTGACAAATAAATGTACTATGTGGTCGCTACATTAAAAAAGGTACAGGACATACTGGTTGGATGAAATTGAAGTATTTTTGTTAATAAAATATAAGACATGGAAGCTCAACTATTAATTAATAGTGTGATCTGTTCCAAGTTTGAGAATAAAATAACATTAGTAATTTAGTATCACACCATGGAAGCTCAACTAAAGGTATGCATATTTTCACCTAAGAAAGGGTATCTGACATGCCTATCCCGGTTGGATGAATTGATCATGCAAGCAACCAATGTTATGTCATGAAGTATAAACTATCTTCCTATCATGAAAATATAAAAAAGTTGTCATTTTCAGATATTAGATGCAAAATTGTAAGTTATGAGTACCTGGATATGTAGTTGTACTTTACATGGATATATTAATTCAAAATTGTAAGTTATGAGTACATGCATGACTTGAGAATGTCATAAAAATCGACCCCACGGCTACCAATAATTGAGATGATGTGGATCGGAAGCACGTTTGTGGAGAGAAATCTAATAGTGGGGGCTAGCTATTTAGATATAGATGATAGAAGATAAGGTAGTAGGACCAACATAATTTGCATACATGAACATAAGCATTAACTACAACTATATGAAATTCTCCATCCTGTTCCATTCTAATCAAGTCACAATAACTTGTAAAATAAACATCACCCTTGCAGTTGTATCACCCTTTTGCTTCTACGCCAACCTAACAATGTTCTTGACCATTGCACTAAAGCTCTTGGGCAACAATGGTCGTTGTAGTATCAACACCACCATGATATCCTCGCATGTTAGTTAGGAATAGGCATTCTCAAAAACCACACATTTTTCCTCCTATAAATGCACGACATGAATGTGATAGAGAGCAATCCACACTCTTGACAAATAAATAACTCAACAACAAAGATATTTGATTATCTATTAACGCACATCCTCTGAGCTTGGGAACATGTAGGTAGTAACATGATGCATAAAGGAAATAAAAAACCTTGGCTTGTGTCGGTGAGGTAATGTGCTCAAGCTAGAATCAAGAATTTCAGTTTTCATATCAATCAAGTAGTAAATTTTGGGCTGCATATATTGTGTTTAGATTCTGCATTACATTTTTCATTGACTAAAAAATAAAACAAATCAGAGTAAAATATAGGGGAATTAATTTTTTAAAATACATTAGTAGTCACCCTACTCATGGTGTTTTGGACTAGGGGATGCTCACCACATCGTCTCACGGTCAAGTGGGCCGGGCCAAGGTCCCTCACGATGATTTCCTAGTGGACCATGTTCGTCGGGCCCAGAAGCACCAAGATAGGATATTTTCGAAGACTTGGGCCTACTCCAAGACTTAGAGGTCGTCTACACCATGATTACCCTAGATGTAACCAACCTATGTGTAAAACCTAGATATCTCGACACCTATATAAACTGAGGGATGGGGCTCGTAGAGGACACACATGTACACTCAAAGATGTCGTGGCAGATTGTCAAGCAAGACTTTGATCTTGATTTGGGAGACCAAACACAGCTTCGCCATCCAGCCAAGTATCTTTATTGAATTTTGACCCTATCTAGCACTTAAAAACTTTTCTTCTTTCTCTGTCACTAGATTCCGGTTAAAACACTTGGTCCACCCATGCTTTTCCTCTCCATTTTTCATATGGAAAGTGAAAGCAGTGCCAACTTATTGGAATTCTGCATGGCATATTTCCCAACCTTCATTCATGCTATTCCAGGCTCTAGTGCTCAGTCATAAACCTATTGCACGCTCCGCTTTCCCATTCCTATTGCTTTCGGTATCTGAATTTTCCTGAATTCAAGTTGAGAATACCAAAGTTTTCTTCTTCTTTGATTTTCCTTGGGGTAGAGGATAAAAAAAATGGATTTCCGACAATGCACCTGCGACATTAGGATTCTAAGATTTAGGAGGGGAAGGCTGAGGAGAGGGATCACATGCATTGAAGCAATCTCAAGATTCAGAAATGATCAAAATAATAATACATGGAGAAGAAAGAGAGGACTGTAATATGTACTCCCTCGAAATCAATACAATCAAAGCAGAACATAGCGTATTATCTCTCCGAGAGAGTCTGAACATGGTAAAATCATGTGTCTCTGTTAGCATCGCATCAAGACTACTTGTTCGGGACCTCCTACCTGAGATCTGCTAGATTTGACTCCATCACCTACTATGATAATAATCAACATGATTAATAAATTGTTGCAAGTAACCCCTTGCTCCACCCATTTATTTGAACTACATGATCGCCTCACTCTGTATCATAAACAGAAAATGCTACGGAATGGATTTTGTCAATATCATAAAGAAGAAACCATACATTAGTCATACTTAACAAGGAAAACAATATATGTATTATTCTGAAACATGACTACATGCAAATTTAACAAGCTGTATCTCGTGCTCAGAAAATCTGCAACACATCATGAGAAGAACGAGTTAAAAAAATGCACATACCATTATACATATTTATTTCATATAATTCAATTTGGGGGGAGGGTATCGGCTTCAAAGTCCGTTCCTAACACAATGGAGGAGTGTTGACTTCTTTAGTAACTTAAGATCAAATAACACAAAAAAGAAAACAAATGCAGTCTAGCAAACGAACTATGATAAGAACGCGAGAACCATCAAGCACATTAAATAAGTATCATGTTGCACTCCTTCTACACTATTTTCCTTCTATGATGTTCTTATGAACCCCACCATTTTGTTCCTTGACATGTATTATTAATGACCCACAAGTATAGGGGGTCAATCGTAGTCCTTTCGATAAGTAAGAGTGTCGAACCCAATGAGGAGCGGAAGGAAATGACAAGCGGTTTTCAGCAAGGTAATTTCTGCAAGCACTGAAATAGTAGCTAACTGGTAGTTTGATAGCAAGATATTTGGTAACGAGTAAGTAACGGTAACGGTAAATAAAGTGCAGCAAGGTAGCCCGATCCTTTTGTGGCAAATGACAGGCCAAAACAAACTCTTATAATAGTCTAAGTGTTCTTGAGGGTACAGAGGAATTTCGTCTAGTCACTTTTATCATGTTGGTTTGATTTGCGTTCGCTACTTTGATAATTTGATATGTGGGTGGACCGGTGCTTGGGTGTTGTTCTTACTTGAACAAACCTCCCACTTGTGATTAACCCCCTCGCAAGCATCCGCAACTACGAGAAAAGTATTAAGATAAAATCTAACCATAGCATTAAACGTTTGGATACAAATTAGCCCTTTACGAAGTAGCGCATAAACTAGTGTTTAAGCTTCTGTCACTCTAGCAACCCATCATCTGATAACTACTTCACAATGCATTCCCTTAGGCCCAAGGATGGTGAAGTGTCATGTAGTCGACGTTCACATGACACCACTAAGGGAATCACAACATACATATCATCAAAATATCGAACACATATCAAATTCACATGATTACTTGCAACATGACTTCTCCCGTAACCTCAAGAACAAAGGTAACTACTCACAAATAATATTCATGCTCAAGATCAGAGGGGTATTAAATATCATAATGGATCTGAACATATAATCTTCCACCAAGTAAACCATATAGTAATCAACTACAAGATGTAATCAACACTATTAGTCACCCACAGGTACCAATCTGAGGTTCCGGTACAAAGATTGAACACAAGAGATGAACTAGGGTTTGAGATGAGATGGTTTTGTTGAAGATGTTGATGAAGATTGGCCTCCCAAAGATGAGAGGGTTGTTGGTGATGACGATGGCTTCGATTTCCCCCTCCGGGAGGGAAGTTCCCCCGGCGGAATCGCTCCGCCGGAGGGCAAAAGTGCTCCTGCCCAAGTTCCGCCTCGAGACGGCGGCGTTCCGTCCCGAAAGTCCTATCCTTATTTTTTCTAGGTCAAAAGACCTTAAGTACCAGAAGATGGGCACCGGAGGTGGGCCGTGCTGAGCACAACCCACCAGGGCGTGCCTGGGGGCCTGGCGTGCCCTGGTGTCTTGTGCTCACCAGGTGGCCTGCCTCCAGTAGTTATTTGCTCCATTATTTTTCATATATTCCAAAATAATTCTCCGTGAAGTTTCAGTTTATTTGGAGATGTGCAGAATAGGTATCTCTGATATGCTTTTTCAGGTCCAGAATTCCAGCTGTCGGTATTCTCCCTCTTTGTGTAAACCTTGCATATTATGAGAGAAAAGGCATTAGAATCACTCCCTAAAGCATTATTAGGCATAAAAACATTATAAATAACAGTAGGAAATCATGATGCAAAATGGGCGTATCAACTCCCCCAAGCTTAGACCTCGCTTGTCCTCAAGCGAAAGCCGATATCGAGAAACATGTCCACATGGTTTGAGAGAGAGGTGTCGATAAAAAAAAATACAGACATAGTAGCATCATACTTATTATCATAGCAGCATCAAATTTTTAAAAAAGAACTTATTCATATAACTTTTATTATATAACTTCATCATATAACTTCTCATGAACAAGTAACAATTCATCACAACATAGAAGTATAAAACATAAACCTTATTGAAACCAACAAACTATGTTCTCAGTCAACTTTGTAACTACAATTCATCATATTTTCAGGAAGGGTCTCGTGTCGGAGCCTTTTAGCAAGTCCACATACTCAACTATCATTTAGTTTTCTATGATTGCTAACACTCACAGCATACCCATGAGCAAAAAGTTTCAACCGGACACATAGAAAGATAGGGGCTTATAGTTTCGCCCCCCAACGTATTCACCTCAAGGGTGATGTCAACAATAATAACTCATGCTCACTCATATCCATCTGGATATATGTGCCTAGATCTTTCCTCACCACATGATGCTTGCAAAAAGAAAAAGTAAATAGGAATAGGGAAGAATACTTTGACTCTTGCATAAAAGTAAAAGACAGGCCCTCCGCAGAGGGAAGCAGAGGTTGTCATGCGCTTTTTAGTTTGTATGCCAAATCCCTTAATTTAGAAGAACGCCACGCTATATTGCCCCCTATGGTAGCAACCTTTATTATGCAGTCCGTCGCTTTTATTACTTTACCATCATAAGTTCGTACAACGCTCAATTTTCTCTTAAACTAATTGATCAAACACATTTAGAAGCAATTTTTATTGCCTTATTGCACCGATGACAACTTACTTGAAGGATCTTACTCGATCCGTAGGTAGGTATGGTGGACTCTCAAAACATGAGTTTGGGTTGAGGGTTTTTGGATGCACAAGTAGTATCTCTACTTAGTGCGGAATTTTTTGGCTAGCAAAGATATTGAGCAAACACCACATGTTGAAGGATCTATGACAATATAACTTCTATGTGAATATGAACTAACATAAATCATTACGTTGTCTTCCTTGTCCAACATCAACTATTTTGGCATATAATATTTAATGGGGTCTCACAATCATAAAAAATGTCCAAGATAGTATATTTGCATGTGAATCTTCTCTTCCCTTATTAATTCTTTCATGAATTACATCATTGACCAATGCTATGTTTGTCAACCTCCAATAAATTTTACCACTTATACTTTTCCTTATGTGATGTCATTACTTAGCATAAGCTTAGCATATGATCCTTTTCATTCATTTCCTTTCTATTTTGATTTCAACAAGAAAGTAAAGAAGCAGAAGCTCAAACTAAACTTTATTATATAACTCTCACTCGATTACATAGATAGATAGATCACGAGACTAGCACTCAAAAATAGATCATACTAAACTTTTATTCATCTAGATCACGAAATAGCTAAGGATCGAACTAGAATAGGCAAAGGTAAATAAAAGTGATGGTGATACGATATCGGGGCATCTCTGTAGGAGATATGCCCTAGAGGCAATAATAAATGTTATTGATTATCTCCCTGTTCATAATTAGGTTTATGTTCCATGCTATAACTGCTATGGTTCTCGAGTCTACAATAACCACGAGGCTCGGAGGAAGACTCGTATGCACGTGTGGAATAATAAATGGTAAAATGTATTCCTAGTCTGGCCTCTAAGACTAGCTCAAGTGTTGCATGATGGTTCTGTTTTCCTGATCATGGGCATGTCTATGCCAGCAACTTTGAGGGCACAATGTTAGAAGAACATTTGTGTTGAATCGACCCGAATTGATGTTATGCTATGAGATACATTCGTCACAAGTTAAATGGTTATTAACACAGAGATGGTTAACGTTTGCATGATCCCTCAGACCATGAGAGTATCAAGTTTCTTCATGCTTGATTCATGAACTTTGGGGTTTGTTAAACGTCATCCGTAACTGGATGGCTATTACGGCGGCTTACGGGTTCATGGGAAAGTATGTCAAGTAACTCGATAGCTCAAGATTGGGATTTGCTCCTCCGACGATGGAGATATATCTCTGGGCCCTCTTGGTGTTACGGTATCCATCATCGTCTGGCCAGACACTTTGTGATTTGATCACGGGGATGCCGGAACACGGTAACGAGAAAAGAGAACAATACCGGTAACGAGGTAACTGGCATAGTGGACAAGTTGTTGATCCACGGGGATGCCAACATGTCTCACCTCGGGTATTTGTAACATATCGCGAAGCAACAGGAATAGCACACGGCAACTGGAGGTTCACTCGAATATTCATTCGTGTGGGTATAGGGGTCAATATGGGTGTCCACGGCTCCGATGTTGATCATTGATCGGAAGGGGTTCTGGGTCATGTCTATACTTCACCGAACCTATAGGTTCACACGCTTAAGGGTCATCTATCTGCTGAATACTAGACATGGAGTCTGAGAGAAAATCACCGGAAAAGTTTCGGACAGCGGAAAAGTTCCGCAGAGAGAACACCGGAACAGTTTCGGAAAAACTAAAAAGTTGTTTCAGGCGATACCATTAAGTCAAATTGGTTTTGGCACATGCGTGATAATTCTTGGAGGGTGCCAGAATCATTCTGGAAACTTCTGGGAATTTTCCGGAAGAAAAACCGGAAATGTTCCGGAGCTGCCGGAACCACTTCAGATGCTTTTCGCAGATGAAAATCACTAATCCGGAATTGTTCCGGAACGCATTGAAAATTATTTTAGTGGGTACTGGAAATGTTCTAAGCCCACATAAATATTGTCAGTTCGAACAGACGCTGAAAAATGTCGTCATGAATAGTGAAAGTGCTTTTTGGATATTTATGGAAAACCAACTTTTGGGATATTTCCCAAAAGGCTTCTAGAAGGCCTTGGGGGCCAAGGAAGCCCCTCATGGGGGGCCCCCAAGGGTGTGGCCGGCCAAGATGGGTGGGGCTCCTTGGAGCTCCACATGGCACCCCATTTTGTCCATAACACCCTCATGTGAACCCTTTTGCATGGGGTTTTTTGGTAATTTGTGGAGGCACACTACCCCTTGGTTTTCCTATAAATAGGAGGTGAGGGGGCTGCCCAAACCTCATCCTTGCTCTCATACACATGCCATAGACTTGTCTGGCTTCTCTCTCCCTCCCAGCGAAATAGTTTCGTAGAGCCGAAAGGCTGTCTGGGTTCCGGCAGGAACTAGTTCTGGACGGCGAAGCCCTGCCGGATAGTTGACACCGTATGTGTGCAACTCTGTAGAGAGATCGTTGTTTCGGTCTTAGTTCGAGAGGTCCTCCCGAAGGGCTGTCCTAGTGACCGTCCGAGTTTCGAAGGTCCTCCCGAAGGGCTGTCTGCGACACCGTCCGGGGGACTGTCCGACCGCCTCCCGGAGGGCTGTCCGAGGGGCAGATGAGGGTATACATCCTCGCGGTTGGGAGGTTGTAAATCCTAGCTGCGGGGATCTGCACCGCCGATCGTCATCGACTCTACTTCCGCTGCGCTACGAGTCGGTAACGGAAAGATCAAACCTTGTATGCAGTCTCCATAGTGGTCCTGGGCTGGTGCGTAGGTCGGAAATTTTTTGTTTTCTGCTGCATTACCCTACAGTGGCATCATGAGCCGGGCTATGCGTAGATGCAGGTTGCGATCTAGAATACATAGAGATGTATGGGTGTTGCACAATATAATTAGGTAGTAGATGAGTTCTATTACTGAAAATTATTTGTGCGGGTAGCAGATGAAATCTGTTACCCGATGTTCTTGTTGCTTCCCTGGGATTACCCGATGATCAATGAACTACAATCTACTACATTCAATTGGTATCTACTACATCATTCCAATGCTATCTCGGTAACAAGTATCAACTTCATGCATACATTTCTTGCATTCAACCTTGTGTAGGTTGCATCATGGCATGATTTTCTTGATCCGTTCTAGTGATACTTGTTTCCTTTCTCAAAGCATCCCAACAATGATCTCTTGTTGTGAGTTGTGATGTCTTTGATGTGTGTGTGTGTGTGGAGTTCATTGATATACAATAAGACAATATTAAGCCATGTGCTATGCTTTCAACAAAGATCTTATTGGTATATTTATGACTTCCTTTTGGATATCTTGTTCCTTCGTGTTGTAACTATTTCGTGTGTATATCCTTCTTTGTGGATTGATATCATCATGATTTTCATCTACCTAGAACCTTATACACTTGAGAGAAATTACATCTCTAGATGATATCCTTCCTTTCACGACCACCTTGTCTTTCTTGTATTATTTCTTTGGTGGCTCCGTGAAATCGTTTGTCTTAAGTGCGGATCTTATATCCTTGCATCTTGTTGCACTCTTTTGTGGTGAAGATTGTTTTCCTCATGCTTGTCTTGACGAGGCTTTCGCCATGTCAATTGGTATCCCTCCTCTTGATGAAGCTATCTTTTTCTATCTTCGCCATGGGTTGTCACAAGCTTTGTTGTTATTTTGCTCTTTAGTGAGCTTGTGAACCCATTTTCTTGTTGAGTGTGGGAAGGACGTGTCTTGCACCTTGTATCTCATTTATTCAAGACTATGTTGATGCTTAATGCTCATCCTTATATTAGTCTTCTCGAGTGCTTTGCCATGACTCACACACATCGTTTTGGTTGAGCCTATTCCTAAGTTGCCTCTCTTTCATGTTGCTCAACCATGTGTTTGTTGCAAGTGCTAGGCTTAGTTTCCTATATGCTCACTTGCACTTGTTGTGAGTTTGTATTGATTTTGGGGGAGTGATGATCTTATTTTGTGCACTTTGTATCCAAATACAAAACTAAATATTGCACAAATCATGGGGAGCTTCTCTATGTTCTTTAGAACACTCATTTGCTCATATCATAATATCTGTTATTCGTGTGGCTCGTCGGATCATTTGATTGATTGGTCCATTTGGTATCCTTAGATTGCTTGCTTCTCTCTTTGGATATGTGTATTGTATTCCACTCATATTTTGAGAAATACACAATTTATGGAGGAACACATATTATGTTGGCCTTCTAAGCTTTTCGCCCATTTTGGCAATCGATGCCAATGGGGGAGAAGTTTAGAGAGTTTTGTGGAGAAGTTTAGAGAGCTATTTCTTCATGCTTGTTTTGGTTTTGTTCCTAAGCATTTGCATCACATGCTCTTGCATTATTGTTGCTTTGCATGGTGATGCTTAATTCCTTATATAAACTCTCTTGAAAGTGATTGTCATCAATTACCAAAATGGGGGAGATTGAAAGAACATGTGTTGCCCCCATGTTTGGTTTTGGTAATTGATGACAATCCCTATGGACTAATGGTTGCCTTGAGTTATATTTGAAGGGTTTGTCCATAGAAGATTCAAGGTTGATCAAGACTAAATATGAAGAGTGATTCAAGTTGATCAACACACAAAGCGTAGAAGATGTACCGAGTGGGATCAAGTGATCTCATGGTATGGTAAGCATTGTCCATTACGCTTTGTGTACTAACCCATGTTCTATGCAAGAGTTCTTTGTGGGGTTAGGTATGTTTCCATGGGCTTGCGTCAAGAGGAAGATCTCATTCAACCCATGGAGGATGACATCAAGTGGTGATCGTCATCAAGATTGCGGTGTGCAAGTTCAAGTGGAGCATCACGAAGAGATCACATGCTTGAAGCTTGACGTCCATTGTGGTGACAATGGACTTGTGAAGATGTGCCGAAGAGTGGCTCACCCATAGAGTATGGGGGAGCAATCTACTAGTCTTCATCGAGCCGGCGCAATCAAGAAAGGTGGTCCAACTTGAGGAGGTCAAGATCGTCATCATCTAGCTCAAGTGGACTTTGCGCAAGGCAAAGGTTTGCCCTTGATAGGTTTTCTATTTTACCGGTCTCATGGTAGTAGTTGGGAGACCGGGTTATAGGATCGATAGCCGTACTATCAAGGGGGGCTCTCAAGTGAGTAGCTTTATCGTATCTTTGTAGAGAGCTCAAACCATTGCATCCTTGCATCATCTTTCTTGGTTCGTGTTTGGTGTTTCTCTTTGTGAGTTTTTGAGCTTGGTCATCTTCATGACAAGCTCGAGTTCATCGAAAATGGAGTTCATATATGCATCTTCTATGATGTTTTCGATGTTGGAGTTTATGTCGGTTCTTCATTCATAGAGGTTTCTCATCTCTATATGTTAAGCATATCTCCCCTGCCACTTCTTATTATAACCAACAAGCTTGGATAGTATTTGTCGTCTTCTATCCAACAAGCTTGAGTTTGCTCAATTCGGAGCTCATTTGCAGAAGTTGTGGCAGTTCAGGTTTTATTGTATTCTCTGTTGCTCTCTGTGCGGTAGTACCGCTCTGTTCAGCGGTAGTACCGCTTGTGCGGTAGTACCGCTCTCCAGCGCGGTAGTACCGCTGGCTTGCGAGCTTTCCCGGCAAGTCCTTGCCGGGAGCGGGTCTTGCCGGGACCGCAGCTTCTCTGGGCAGTTTTCCTATCACCCAAGTGGTAGTACCGCTTGGTACCACGGTAGTACCGCTTATGCGGTAGTACCGCTGTGGTCTACCGCAGCGTGTACCGCTTGGGGGTATTTCTTCTGGTATCGTTTTCTGTTAAACGGTAGTAGTGCAGCAGTAGTGCGGTAGTACCGCTCAGGGCGGTAGTACCGCTCTTCTGGGCGGTAGTACCGCTCTTCTGGGCGGTAGTACCGCTTGGTGCGGTACTTCCGCCCTCCACTACCGCTGCTACTACCGCTTGTTTTTCGCAGAGTGTGCAAGCTTCTGTTGCTCTTTTCGCTTTAGCGGTAGTACCGCTTGGTTGGAACGGTAGTACCGCTAAGTGCGGCACTACCGCTCCAGTTCCGTGTTCTCGCCTGCTGTTTTTTTGAATTACTACCGCCCGAGCGGTAGTACCGCTCTGCGGAGCGGTAGTATCGCTCTGTGCGGGCTGAGACAGGTAACGGTTGGATTTGGGGGCTCCTTTAAAAGGGGGTCTTCTTCCCCCTTGCTCCTAACGGTTCTTTTATCCCTTGCAGCTCTCTCTCCTCCATTGTTGACCTTCTAGAGCTTTGCTATCTCTCAATCCCTCCATGGATTCTTGCTAGTTTTTGGGGGAAAAGAGAGAGGAGATCTAGATCCACATTTCCACCAATCACTTTCTCCTCTAAGTGAGGGGAACCCCTTGGATCTAGTTCTTGGAGTTCTTCGTGTTCTTCTTCGTTCTTCCTCTCATTTTCCTCCCTAGCATTAGTTGCTTTGGTGGGATTTGAGAGAGAAGGACTTGGGCACTCCGTGTGCCCTAGCCATTGCATTAGGTGCATCGGTTTGAGTTCTCCACGGTGATACGTGGAAGTAAGAAGTTGAGAGCTTATTACTCTTGGGTGTTTGAGCACCCTTGAGCTTGTTCCTCTTGGGTGCTTTGGCGCCCTAGACGGCTTGGTGGTGCCTCGGAGCTCAATCATTGTGGTGTAAAGCTCCGGGCAAGCGTCGGGGTCTCCAATTAGGTTGTGGAGATCGCCCCGAGCAATTTGACGGGTACCGGTGACCGCCCCCAAGGGTTGCCACCGCGGAAGCCATAGTCCATTGTGGTGAAGCTTCGTGGTGTTGTTGGGAGCCTCCAATTAAGTTGTGGAGTTTGCCCCAACCTTGTTTGTACGGGTTCGGTGACCGCCCTCAAGGGTCCCTTAGTGGAATCACGGCACCTTGCATTGTGCGAGGGCGTGAGGAGAATACGGTGGCCCTAGTGGCATTGTTGGGGAGCATTGTGCCTCCACACCGCTCTAACGGAGATTAGCATCCGCAAGGGTGTGAACTTCGGGATACATCGTCGTCTCCGCGTGCCTCGGTTATCTCTTACCCGAGCCCTTTACTTATGCACTTTACTTTGTGATAGCCATATTGTTTCTAGTTATATATCTTGCTATCACTTAGTTGTTTATCTTGCTTAGCATATGTTGTTGGTGCACATAGGTGAGCCTAGTCGATTTAGGTTTTGTGCTTGACAAATTAAACGCTAGTTTTATTCCGCATTTGTTCAAGCCTAAACCGTAATTATTTTAAAGCGCCTATTCACCCCCCCCCCCCTCTAGGCGACATCCACGATCTTTCAGAAGTGCTAACAGTTCATTGAATTCCACCGTAGTTAAAAAGAAAGATGAAATTTCGCAGACGAAAGGGCAATGCAGATATGATCTGCACGGGGGTCATGCGTATGACGAAGTTTAGTATGGGGCTCGAGATTTTATTATCTCGTGTTTTCATACACCCCGCAAGTTAATCTAGCAACTTGGATTATCATGCTTGATGATGGACGTTGGTAGCTTCGTTTTGTTTCGAAACCTTAGAAGCCACGTAAAATAAAATTTTGCATGAACCGATTAGAGGCGTCTAACTTGGTTTTGCAGGATGGTTTGCATGTGCATATGATGTGGTATAGCAGTGCTCATAATAATTTGATTATGTATGAGATGACTATATGATGTAAATTGATTAACATGACCTGCGTGTCATGATTCGGCATGATGGCTGGAGCCATATGATTGTCACTTTAATGACCTGCGTGTCAACCTTAAGTAATGCACTTATTTAATTAGCTATAGAGATAGCAATATTATCTAGTGCATCGACAAGGTGGTGGCAATCTTCGCGAAGGTAAACACCGACGCGAATGCCGAAGACGAAGAAATACAAGACTTCTCCGTCAGAAAGGGCTATACCATATCATGCTATTATGAATTGCCTGAGATGTTTATCCCTTATGATGCACCCTTTTGATTGCGTGGTAGTCTCTTTTATTAGGGTGATCTCTCACAAAAATATCAAGTAGTTAGTGTTCTCCCAAGTGTAGCACCATCACGGCACCTAACTTTTCGGGGTGCGCCATGGATACATGGGTACGAACGATTAGGGATGTGTGAGGCGGGTGAGTTGAGACCTCGCGGCGAGATCACTTGGTTGTCTTGACGTTCTAGCTTGAAAGTCCTGAGCTCAGAACACGCCCATCGAAAGATGAACAAGAGTCACATAGAGATGTGATTGGCAAGTTGGCCTACCAATTGCAATTCTCGTCACTTGAGATGGATACATCCTTGGCGTTGAATTGTAATTTGGATCTTGAATCGCTCACAATCAATTATGAGAGATATTGATTTGAGTGGGAGCGCACTGTAGAATTACCTTGTTTAATTCTCAGTGCAATTAATTATGAACTTTGTCTAAGTGTGGTTTGCATAATAGTTTTAGAAGAATGGCTCGTGTTTCCATCTTCCCTATTAAAATTGAATAGCTGTTAAATATCTGGTTAAAACTTTACGGTTGGTAATGTAATATGAGGATTGTCCTCAAGAGTGCCGAGAAGGACTTTGTCCTACCGCATACTTTTGGTATTCTCCCGCTAATGCTATGGATGATATGACTCTCGTCCTTCGATCCAAAAGCTAGAATTCCGTTACGGTCAAGTGAAATATGTTTGCTTCCATGAGACCCGAACTTCGAAAGTTTGGATAGTTATGTCATATTCATGGAATCTGAAAATCATTTTCAGAGATAGACAAAGGCTAAAAGATATGAGATATCCAAAGCAATGTTTGTTTGCAAAACATTAGTAAAGTGTTTACTATACATTGGACTGATAAAAAAAGGGATCCAGGAGAACGCCTGTCATATGATATGAAGGTGAATAAAACAACAACTCAAAGAGAAAGGAAGTGTCCGAAAGGTGTTAGTGAAACTTTTCACGCCTAGGAAGTCCGGGGCTAACGCCACTCTTAAGTTGGGTGCTTCTTCTGAGAGTAGGAGAAATACTGAAAGTTAAACTGTTAGAAGTATGAAGGTAGAAAGAAAGAAGACTGGAATATCCAGCTCATGTATGAATGTCATACAAGTTTTTGATGTATAGAAGGCTAGTCAAAGATATAGTTCTTGGGAATTATGGTTAAACATGTTAATCACTAATTCTTGGGTATTGTGAGTTGATCACAAAGATACCCGCTCGATTGCATTCTGTTGCAACTCGATGTAAGAACTACTACGACCTAAAGGACTTGTCGGAAATGAGGTTTAGATACACGCTGGGAACATAGTACATGTTACTATACCTTCCATCGGTGTATTACCTATGTATTTATTTTCATAATTCATTTAGAGTTTCACACTCTAGCCCTTTTGCATAAGGTATCTTGCAAGAAGGTTGTTCATAAGAGAACTTTTGATGTTCGGTGTTATGAATAACATAAGGGCCATACTTTCATTATGAATGAGACGTGTGTTATGAATATTGATAATAATACATTACCTCTGGGTTTACTTTCATAATTCATTTTAGAGTTTCATACACTCTAGCCCATTGCACAATGTTTGTTGCAAAAGAGTTGTTCATAAAAACAACAATTGTTGTTCAGTATTATGAATAACATGAAGGGCCATGCTTCCATCCTAGATGGGATGTATGTTATGAATATTGATGGAAATATGATACATCCATAACACTGACGCTAAATGTCGCAAGACTAAAAGAATACCACACAAGTGTGGCACTGCATTTGGTCACATCGGAGAAACCCGCATGGAAAATTCCATTATGATGGATTTTGAAGTCGTTTGATTTTGAATCATCTGACACTTGCAACTTTCCTCTGAAAAGTGAAGTGACTGAAATACCGTTCACATGCCATAAGGAACGAGCAAAGAACATATTGGTGATCATACATTATGATGTGTGTAGTCCAATAAATGTTGTTGCAAGTAGTGGATTTATCTATCTTCAGAAATGACTCAAGTAGATATATGGATATTTACTTGTTGAGACGTAAGTCTGGATCTTTTGAATTCATTCATAAGGTTTTCAAAAATGAAGTAGAAGTTATTGTAACAAGAAAATTATGTTTCTACAAATTGATTGCGGAAAGGAATATTTGAGTTACAAGTTTAGCGAATGTCTGATGAGTTGTGAAAGGGGTTTCATAACTTGCACCTCCTGGAACACCACTGCAAGTGAAAAGTCCGTGAAGATGTAATCGAACCATTTATGACATGGTAAGATCAAAGATGACATAAATAAATTTGCCATTATCCCTTTTAAAGTGATGTTTTAGAGACTGCGGCTTTTACACTGAAAAGAGCTCCATTGGGTCTGTTGAAATGACGTCATGGTATGGTACGCCCAACCATGTTATATCTTTTCTTAACATTTGGAATATGGGGCTTGTGTAAAAGGTTACAAACCTATTCCAAATCAGACAAGTGCTACTTTGTAGGTTATCCCAAGTCATTGAGTATTCCCCCACCACTATACCAAGGCAAAGGATTTTGCCACAAAACGGTATGCTTTTAAAGAGAATAGTTCTTACAAAAGGTGAGTGGGAGGACAGTGCAACTCGACGACATAACCAGTATCTTCGTCATCAGGTCAAAGGAAAGGAACCTTGGAAGTGATTTCGGAGTTTCCTACTGCGACTGATACGGAAGTCTCTACAATAAAATGTATGGACTTCGGTCGAACTTGCAGCTGAACCACGTAGGCAAGGCTCGTGCAAACCTCTCAGGTGCGCAAATGAGATATTGTTGTTGGACAACAGTATACCTACGATACACAAGGAAGCGGTGATGGGCCCTGACTCCGGAATTGGCTAAATGCCAATACAATCCGAGATAGTTTCCATATAAATGTTTCAAGATTAAAATCTTGATACACCTTTCGGAAGGCTTAGAGTCTAACGAATATTTATGGAACTAAAAA
This sequence comes from Elymus sibiricus, assembly GCA_039707655.1. Classification (NCBI taxonomy): domain Eukaryota; kingdom Viridiplantae; phylum Streptophyta; class Magnoliopsida; order Poales; family Poaceae; genus Elymus; species Elymus sibiricus. Next base: position 423,646,153 of record CM077667.1, on the reverse strand, counting down.
CTGATACGGATAAAAATGTTTTATCCATAAAGCTCGACTTGTTGAAATAACAAGTTCAAGGAGTTGACTACGATGAGGTTGTTTCACCATAGCGATGCTTAAAGTCGGTTCGGGTTGAACTAGCAATTAATACATATTTCAATCATGAGATATGAAACATGGATGACGAAAGGATTTCCATCTGATGGAAATGTAACCAAGGACTTGCATGTGTTACAGTCCAAGGTATTTTGTCAGTCCAGAGGATGCTAGTAAGTATGCAAACTTCAGAGTTCCAGCAATGGATAGAAGAGAGCAAAATGGAGTTGGAATCTTCGTGTTTTGATGAAATGGTCGAAAAGGGTTTTTGACTTCATCAATGGATAACGAAGATGCTTGTGATTCAAGAAAATAAGTGGGAGCATAATAATATTTCTAAAAACCTTGTGTGCTTGACACATTGTTAATTGGAAATAAATTTCTTGACACGAATTAGGACTTCATTTGAAAATAGTTTTTTCGATGAAGTGCTTGGGCTAAATAGCCTTGATATTAGGCATGATGATCTATGGAGATAGATTTACCTAATGGGGCTGAGCAAAGATACATATTGACAAAATGCTAAAACCTTTTAGCATTGAAAAACGTCAAGGAGTGATTCTTGCCGAAGTCACATGGAAAGAGTTTTTGCAAGACTCGGTGTCCCAAAACACTGATGAGCAAAATACATGATGGTGATTCCACACACTCTTGTGTTTGGATTAATCATGTATTCCATGGTATGTAAAAACAACCAGATATGTCCAATACTCCAAAGTTGTTGCGAGTATAGATACCAAAGTGATCAAAGTACTGATCATGGGACAACAGTGAAAGATGTCATTGAGTACTAGAGCAGTACTGATGACATGTTTTCTCGCAAGCAGAGATTATGAAGTGCTCGTTGTAAGTAATTACATCGATACAGTCTTCATCAATGCTCCATGCGATTTTCGATTTAGGTTAAGGGTTTTGTGTAATACACAACATGGTGGCACGGTAGTTGGAAATTGTTCCAAACAAGATACTGTGGCGAATTCTATAACAAAGGCTAAGTATGTTAACGCTTTAGAAGCGACAAAGAAGTTGTTGAATCATATAGTTCATTCATGAACTTAGTATGGTTCCAAGATGGCTTTGGTCTATGGGACACTATTGCAGATAGTTGCTCCATAGCTCAGTCTGAGGAATCAGGTTTCGACCAATGATTCACACATATGCAAAGCCAAGTCCACACAAAATATGAATTTTGTGAAAGCGTGAAAACGCAAGGATATGCAAAGTTACACACGGAGCTGAAGTCGTCAGATCCGTTGGACATCAGGCTATACCACATGCGAAGCATATTTTACACCAGTGTGTGTAAAGTGCATTAGCATTAACTAGATTATTGACTCTAGTGCAAGTGGGAGTCTGTAGGAGATATGCCCTAGAGGCAATAATAAATGTTATTGATTATCTCCCTGTTCATAATTAGGTTTATGTTCCATGCTATAACTGCTATGGTTCTCAAGTCTACAATAACCACGAGTCTCGGAGGAAGACTCATATGCACGTGTGGAATAATAAACGGTAAAATGTATTCCTAGTCTGGCCTCTAAGACTAGCTCAAGTGTTGCATGATGGTTCTGTTTTCCTGATCATGGGCATGTCTATGCCAGCAACTTTGAGGGCACAATGTTAGAAGAACATTTGTGTTGAATCGACCCGAATTGATGTTATGCTATGAGATACATTCGTCACAAGTTAAATGGTTAACAACACAGAGATGGTTAACGTTTGCATGATTCCTCAGACCATGAGAGTATCGAGTTTCTTCATGCTTGATTCATGAACTTTGGGGTTTGTTAAACGTCATCCGTAACTGGATGGCTATTACGGCGGCTTACGGGTTCATGGGAAAGTATGTCAAGTAACTCGATAGCTCAAGATTGGGATTTGCTCATCCGACGATGGAGAGATATCTCTGGGCCCTCTTGGTGTTACGATATCCATCATCGTCTGGCCAGACACTTTGTGATTTGATCACGGGGATGCCGGAACACGGTAACGAGAAAAGAGAACAATACCGGTAACGAGGTAACTGGCATAGTGGACAAGTTGTTGATCCACGGGGATGCCAACATGTCTCACCTCGGGTATTTGTAACATATCGCGAAGCAACAGGAATAGCACACGGCAACTGGAGGTTCACTCGAATATTCATTCGTGTGGGTATAGGGGTCAATATGGGTGTCCACGGCTCCGATGTTGATCATTGATCGGAAGGGGTTCCGGGTCATGTCTATACTTCACCGAACCTATAGGGTCACACGCTTAAGGGTCATCTATCTGCTGAATACTAGACATGGAGTCTGAGAGAAAATCACCGGAAAAGTTTCGGACAGCGGAAAAGTTCCGCAGAGAGAACACCGGAACAGTTTCGGAAAAACTAAAAAGTTGTTTCAGGGGATACCATTAAGTCAAATTGGTTTTGGCACATGCCTGATAATTCTTGGAGGGTGCCAGAATCATTCTGGAAACTTCTGGGAATTTTCCGGAAGAAAAACCGGAAATGTTCCGGAGCTGCCGGAACCACTTCAGATGCTTTTCGCAGATGAAAATCACTAATCCGGAATTGTTCCGGAACGCATTGAAAATTATTTTAGTGGGTACTGGAAATGTTCTAAGCCCACATAAATATTTTCAGTTCGAACAGACGCTGAAAAATGTCGTCGTGAATAGTGAAAGTGCTTTTTGGATATTTATGGAAAACCACCTTTTGGGATATTTCCCAAAAGGCTTCTAGAAGGCCTTGGGGGCCAAGGAAGCCCCTCATGGGGGCCCCCAAGGGTGTGGCCGGCCAAGATGGGTGGGGCTCCTTGGAGCTCCACATGGCACCCCATTTTGTCCATAACACCCTCATGTGAACCCTTTTGCATGGGGTTTTTTGGTAATTTGTGGAGGCACACTACCCCTTGGTTTTCCTATAAATAGGAGGTGAGGGGGCTGCCCAAACCTCATCCTTGCTCTCATACACATGCCATAGACTTGTCTGGCTTCTCTCTCCCTCCCAGCAAAATAGTTTCGTAGAGCCGAAAGGCTGTCTGGGTTCCGGCAGGAACTAGTTCTGGACGGCGAAGCCCTGCCGGATAGTTGACACCGTATGTGTGCAACTCTATAGAGAGATCGTTGTTTCGGTCTTAGTTCGAGAGGTCCTCCCGAAGGGCTGTCCGAGTGACCGTCCGAGTTTCGAAGGTCCTCCCGAAGGGCTGTCCGCGACACCGTCCGGGGGACTGTCCGACCGCCTCCCGGAGGGCTGTCCGAGGGGCAGATGAGGGTATACATCCTCGCGGTTGGGAGGTTGTAAATCCTAGCTGCGGGGATCTACACCGCCGATCGTCATCGACTCTACTTTCGCTGCGCTACGAGTCGGTAACGGAAAGATCAAACCTTGTATGCAGTCTCCATAGTGGTCCTGGGTTGGTGCGTAGGTCGATTTTTTTTTGTTTTCTGCTGCGTTACCCTACAATCTCCCCCAAGCTTGGCTCAAGCCAAGGGGAGTGCCCATACCCGTGTACTCAAGTCTCCTTTGGTGGTGAAGATGATGAAGGTGGTGGTAATGAAGTAGCCTTCTTCTTCAGCTTGTATTTGAGCATAAAATTTTCCTCCCTTAGATCATCATTCTCTAACTCGAGCTTTAATATCTTTTTGCATAATGCCACCTTGCTCTCCTGCAGAAAACGAGATGGGATAAATTGAACCTCAGGTTTGTATCTTGTAGGGAGGCTTGACTTCTTGAATTCCACATGCATGTCTCCGGGCTGAGGTAGTGGGTCATCCTCTTCCTCAGAGATATCTCCCTTTGTTTCCTTCATGGCGGCGTCTTCCTCCTCATCTGTGGTCCATCCATAATGATCCACCTCTCCATAGATCTTAGGGTTTGCAATATAGTCAGGAACATAGCTCTCCTCCTCTAAATCTTGAGAAGACATATTTTCAGACCTGTCAGGAAAACAACACGAAACAAGAAAAGGGGATTTTTTCTGCGATGCGGTGGTCAAAACAATCGGGGGTATATATAGAGAATTTTTTAACTTGGGAAGCAAGAATGCGGAAGGAAAACGGAGTCGGGAAGGTGTCCGAAGTGGGCACAACCCACCAGGGCGCGCCTGGCAGGGCTGGCGCGCCCTGGTGTATTGTGCTCACCTCGGTTGCTTTCCGGTTTATTTTTTATTTTCCTATTTTTTGTAATATTCCAAAACTGACAAAAAATATGTTTGCGTATTTTTCGGAGTCCGTTTACTTACCGTATCATGTACCTTCTCTTTTTCAGAATCTGGAGGGTTACGAAAGGTTTCTTTTATGTGTTCCTCCAGTGTCATGGTTTGGATAACATTGCTTTCAACATTAATAGGCGTACCTAAGATACAGTGTTTAATTCTTTGTCCATTGACCACCTTCGGGTTAGTACCTTCGGCTTTATTAATATTGATAGCTCCAGAACGATAAACCTCTTCAATAACATATGGTCCTTCCCATTTGGAAAGAAGCTTTCCTGCAAAAAAACTAAAATGAGAGTTGTACAAAAGAACATATTCTCCAACTTTGAATTCCCGCTTTTGGATTCTTTTGTCATGCCATCTTTTAACTTTTTCTTTGAATAGTTTGGCATTTTCATAAGGTTGGGTTCTCCATTCATCTTAGTGAGCTAATATCATATAACCTTTTCTCACCGACAAGTTTGAAATCATAATTGAGTTCTTTAATTGCCCAAAATGCTTTATGTTCTAACTCTAGAGGCAAATGACAAGCTTTACCATATACCATTTTGTATGGAGACATACCCATAGGATTTTTATAAGCTGTTCTATAGGCCCAAAGTGCATCATCTAATTTCTTAGACCAATTCTTTCGAGACCTATTGACGGTTTTTTGTAATATTAATTTATTTCTCTGTTGCTAAGTTCAACTTGACCACTAGATTGAGGATGATAGGGTGATGCAATTCTATGGTTAACATCATGTTTAGCAAGCATCTTACGGAAAGCACCATGAATAAAGTGTGAACCACCATCAGTCATTAAATATCTAGGGACTCCAAACCTCGGGAAGATAACTTCTTTAAGCATTTTAATGGAGGTGTTATGATCAGCACTACTAGATGGAATAGCTTCTATCCACTTAGTAACATAATCAACAACAACCAAAATATGAGCGTGCCCATTGGAGGAAGGAAAAGGTCCCATATAATCAAAATCCCAAACATCAAATGGTTCGACAACAAGTGAATAATTCACAGGCATTTCCTGACGCTTACCGATATTACCAATTCTTTGACATTCATCACAAGACAAGACAAACTTACAGGCATCCTTGAAGAGAGTAGGCCAATAAAAACCAGATTGTAATACCTTGTGAGCAGTTCTATCTCCCGCAGGATGTCCTCCATAAGCTTCGAAATGACATTTCCGTAGGATTTGTTCATGTTCATGCTCAGGTACACAACGTCTAATAATACCATCTACCCTTCTTTATAAAGATGTGGGTCATCCCAGAAGTAATGTCTTAAATCATAGAAGAATTTTTTCTTTTGTTGGTATGTGAAACTAGGGGGTATATATTTAGCAACAATGTAGTTAGCATAATCAGCATACCAAGGAGTGTTTTGAGAAACATTTATTGCAGCTAACTGTTCGTCAGGAAAACTATCATCAATAGGTAGTGAGTCATCAAGAATATTTTCTAACCTAGACAAGTTATCAGCTACGGGGTTCTCAGCTTCCATACTATTAGTGATACGTAAATCAAACTCTTGGAGCAAGAGAACCCACCTAATGAGTCTAGGTTTAGCATCTTTCTTTTCCATAAGATATTTTATAGCAGCATGATCGGTGTGAACAATAACTTTGGAATCAACAATGTAAGAATCACAAGCAAACACAACTGCTAAAAATTCCTTTTCAGTAGTAGCATAATTTGTTTGGGCACTGTCTAGAGTTTTGCTAGCATAATGGATAACATTCAAATTTTTTATCAACTCTTTGTCCTAGAACAACACCAACATCATAATCGCTAGCATCACACATAATTTCAAAAGGCAAGTTCCAATCAGGTGGTTGAGAGATAGGTGCAGAAGTTAAGGCTTTCTTGAGTGTTTCAAAGACTTCTACACAATCATCATCGAAAACAAATGGAATATCCTTTTGTAAAAGATTAGTAAGAGGCCTAGAAATTTTAGAAAAGTCTTTAATAAACCTCCTATAGAAACCAGCATGACCAAGGAAACTTCAAATACCTTTAATATCTTTAGGACATGGCATTGTCTCAATTGCATCAACTTTAGCTTTATCCACCTCAATACCTCGTTCAGATATTTTATACCCCAAGACAATACCTTCATTGACCATAAAGTGGCACTTCTCCCAATTCAAGACGAGATTAGTTTGTTCACATCTCTGCAAAACTCGATCAAGGTTGCTTAAGCAATCATCAAAAGAAGTTTCGTAAACGGAGAAATCATCCATTAAAACCTCCACAATCTTTTCAAAAAAATCAGAGAATATAGCAGTCATACATCTTTGAAAGGTAGCAGGTGCATTGCATAAACCAAAATGCATACATCTATAAGCATAGGTTCCAAAAGGACAAGTGAAGGTGGTTTTCTCTTGATCAGATTGTGATACGGGTATTTGAGAGAAACCAGAATATCCATCCAGAAAACAAAAGTGTGTGTGCTTAGATAATCTTTCTAGCATTTGATCAATGAAAGGCAGGGGTAATGATCTTTTCTAGTAGCTTTATTTAATTTTCTAAAATCAATTACCATTCTATAACCAGTGACAATTCTCTGTGGAATGAGTTCATTCTTATCATTAGGAACAATAGTAATACCTCCCTTCTTAGGGACACAATGAACGGGGCTTACCCATCTACTATCAGCTATGGGATAGATTATACCTGCTTCCAGAAGCTTTAATATTTCAGTTCTTACCACTTCTTTCATCTTAGGATTCAATCGCCGTTGGTGATTAACAACGGGTTTAGCATCAGGTTCCATATTAATCTTGTGCTGACATAGAGTGGGACTAATGCCCTTAAGATCATCAAGAGTATATCCAATAGCAGCCTGGTGCTTCCTCGGAATTTTTAATAATCTTTTTTCCTCATGTTCTGAAAGGTTAGCACTAATAATAACAGGATATATCTTTTTCTCATCAAGATAAGCATACTTCAAAGTGTTAGGCAATTGCTTTAATTCAAACACATGATCACCTTTAGGTGGAGGAGGACCCCCTAGAGTTTCGATAGGCAAATTGTGTTTTAGGAGAGGTTGTTGTTCAAAGAAAATTTTATCTATTTCATTTCTTTCACGCAAGTGCATATCATTTTCATGGTCTAGCAGATATTATTCTAGTGGATCGGTAGGAGGAACGGCAATAGAAGCAAGACCAACTATTTCATCCTTACTAGATAATTCTTTATTACGTGGTTGTCTACTAAACTTGGAAAATTTAAACTCATGAGACACATTACCAAAACTAACACCGACAGTTTGTTTTTCACAATCTATCTTAGCATTAACGGTGTTCAAGAAAGGTCTACCAAAGATAATGGGACAAAAGTCATCTTGTGGGGATCCAAGGACTAGAAAATCAGTAGGATATTTTATTTTCGCACACAAGACTTCGACATCTCTAACAATCCCAAGTGGTGTGATGGTGTCTCTATTAGCAAGTTTAATAGTAACATCGATGTCTTCTATTTCAGCAGGTGCTATATAATTCATAATTTCTTGGTATAAGGTAAAAGGGATAGCACTCACACTGGCACCCAAATCACATAAACCATGATAATAATGATCTCCTATTTTAACTGAGACAACAGGCATGCCAACTACGTGTCTATGTTTATCTTTTTCATCGGGTTTGGCAATTCTAGCAGCTTCATCACAGAAGTAAATAACATGCCCATCAATATTTTCTACCAAGAGATCTTTAACCATAGCAACACTAGGTTCCACTTTAATTTGTTCAGAGGGCTTAGGTGCTTTAATATTACATTTGCGAACCACAGTTGATACCTTAGCATGTTCCTTTATCCTAACAGGGAAAGGTGGTTTCTCAATATAAGCAGTAGGCACAACTGGATCAACATTGTAAATGATGGTTTCATCTTTAGCTATGACCGGTTCTTTAACTTCTTCTTTAATATGGGGGTGATATTTAAACCACTTCTCTTTAGGGAGATCAACATGAGTGGCAAATGACAATAAATTTCAGCACGTAGTATGAGTTTTTCCTTACCGATTTCCACTTACCAAGAGCGCTTCACTCCCCGGCAATGACTCCAGAAAAGAGTCTTGATGACCCACAAGTATAGGGGGTCAATCGTAGTCCTTTCGATATATAAGTAAGAGTGTCGAACCCAACGAGGATCAGAAGGAAATGACAAGCGGTTTTCAGCAAGGTAATTTCTGCAAGTAGTGAAATAGTAGGTAACTGATAGTTTGATAGCAAGATATTTGGTAACGAGTAAGTAACGGTAACGGTAAATAAAGTGCAGCAAGGTAGCCCAATCCTTTTGTGGCAAATGACAGGCCAAAACAAACTCTTATAATAGGCTAAGTGTTCTTGAGGGTACACGGGAATTTCGTCTAGTCACTTTTATCATGTTGGTTTGATTTGCGTTCGCTACTTTGATAATTTGATATGTGGGTGGACCAGTGCTTGGGTGCTGTTCTTACTTGAACAAACCTCCCACTTATGATTAACCCCCTCGCAAGCATCCGCAACTATGAGAAAAGTATTAAGATAAAATCTAACCATAGCATTAAACGTTTGGATCCAAATCAGCCCCTTACGAAGTAGCGCATAAACTAGGGTTTAAGCTTCTGTCACTCTAGCAACCCATCATCTAATAACTACTCCACAATGCATTCCCTTAGGCCCAAGGATGGTGAAGTGTCATGTAGTCGACGTTCACATGACACCACTAAGGGAATCACAACATACATATCATCAAAATATCGAACACATATCAAATTCACATGATTACTTGCAACATGACTCCTCCCGTAACCTCAAGAACAAAGGTAACTACTCACAAATAATATTCATGCTCAAGATCAGAGGGGTATTAAATAGCATAATGGATCTGAACATATAAACTTCCACCAAGTAAACCATATAGTAATCAACTACAAGATGTAATCAACACTATTAGTCACCCACAGGTACCAATCTGAGGTTCCGGTACAAAGATTGAACACAATAGATGAACTAGGGTTTGAGATGAGATGGTGTTGTTGAAGATGTTGATGAAGATTGGCCTCCCAAAGATGAGAGGGTTATTGGTGATGACGATGGCTTCGATTTCCCCCTCCGGGAGGGAAGTTCCCCCGGCGGAATCGCTCCGCCGGAGGGCAAAAGTGTTCCTGCCCAAGTTCCGCCTCGAGACGGCGGCATTCCGTCCCGAAAGTCATCTCCTTATTTTTTCTAGGTCAAAAGACCTTAAGTACCAGAAGATGGGCACCGGAGGTGGGCCGTGCTGAGCACAACCCACCAGGGCGTGCCTGGGGGGCCTGGCGCGCCCTGGTGTCTTGTGCTCACCAGATGGCCCCCCTCCGATAGTTATTTGCTCCAGTATTTTTCATATATTCCATAATAATTCTCCGTGAAGTTTCAGCTTATTTGGAGATGTGCAGAATAGGTATCTCTGATATGCTTTTTCAGGTCCAGAATTCCAGCTGCCGGTATTCTCCCTCTTTGTGTAAACCTTGCATATTATGAAAGAAAAAGGAATTAGAATCACTCCCTAAAGCATTATTATGCATAAAAACATTATAAATAACAGTAGGAAATCATGATGCAAAATGGACGTATCAATTATTTCCAAGAAGAATACAATAAAACTTAAACTATTGAAATACTATTGCAACAGTAAGAGTTAATAAGCTTCATATGCCTCACTTTTATCATGTTTTCCAGGCAAGTATATGCATAAGAATAAGCACCAGTGATTTTACAAACTAGACTTTAAGATCATCTATCTCTCGGTGTCAATCCTGCCACTAGGTGCTAACCTGAGTAAAATGTAATGCATCAAGATATATTCGATAATAAGCTATTCGAGCATTTGCAAGGACGAAGACTAATAAGTAGACATTGGTGCAATTAGAATCATAAATCATAAGAAAATGACATTGAAACCGTCATGGATACTGGAAACACATACCATGTTATTATGCAAAATAACAAGACATGGAGAAAGTAGGATTGTCCTCGAACCCGCCTAATGGAAGTAGCATAATTGAAAACATCACCAAAAGGGGACGATAGAGGAAACTGTATATGAGAGTGTCTACAACCCCCAGCGGCTTCGGTCATCCTTGAGGAAGCTTGTCCATGGCCGAATGACATTGTAGTGACCGACAAGGATATGGTGGAGCCAAGCCACCGAGAGAACGTCATGCTTTCATTTATTGGGTGGGAACTCATCGGGTAGGTTTTGGATCTATTGGAGGTTAACGAGCCGGATGATTTTTTTTCCGTGAATGCCATTCTCTGAGGTAATAACATGCCCATGTGGCATTGGACTGCCCATGTTGTTTGTGAAAACTATATGAAGGAGACATCACAATCCACCTTGCAAAATGCCTAACTATAGTATATCATTTATATAGTATTCAAGTAAACATACTTTCTTAATAACACGTGTTAGCATCAAGGGAATACATGAAAGTCAATACAAAATAAGCAAATACTCCCTCTGTTCCTAAATATAAGTGTTTGTAGATATTTCACTATGGACTACATTCAGAGCAAAATGAGTGAATCTACACTCTAAAGTATGTCTATATATATCCGTATGTAATCCGTAGTGAAATCTCTTAAAAGACTTATATTTAGAAACGAAGGGAGTAAAAATTAAAATGCAGGGTACCATGTCGTGGAATGGCAAGTCAATGGACTTTATGTTAATCATTTGATCAAACCTCTAATGTACTCGCTCCACAACAAAATACTCCCTCCGTCCCAAAATTCTTGTCTTAGATTTGTGTAGATATGAATGTATCTAGTCACATTTTAGTATTTAGATACATCCATCTCTAGACAAAGCGAAGACAAGAATTTTGGGACGGAGGGAGTATAAGACATTTTCTTCGCCCTATGCAAAACCAAAAAAGGTTCTACATTTGGTACAGATGTAGTACATCTTATAGCTCCTTTGTTTTGCTCTTATTGGGTTTACCTTCAAGGAGAAGATAACAGAGCTGAAGTTCGTTTACGCTTTCTCCTGTGGTTCGCGTCATCCGTTCCGTTCAGCCTCCTTCCTCCTGCCCCTCCCCGTTCGCCGTCCTTCCCCAGCGAGCCTTCCTCGGTTTCCTCCGGGCGAGCCTCCGAAATCCAAGGTCGGGCTAGGGTTTTGTTCAGCGCGGCGCCAATTCGCGCGATTTCTAGGGCTTTACCCCCACCGCGAGTTCAAGCTTCGCGTTTTGGTTGGAGCTCTGCTTAACTGCTCGAACAAGCCCGCGCGATCCGGCGGCGCCACCGGACCGTCAGAGGAAATGCAGGCTCCGCGGGCTCCAGTCCTCGTGCAAAACGAGAACTTGCCCATCTTCCGAGGTAATTAACCCACTGCCTGCGCACCTCGCCGAATCCGCGGCGAACTCTCTCCTTGTGCTGACCGCGCTGTGCGTCCCTGCTGCTGTTTGGCCAGGCGTTGATGGGAAGAAGGCCGGGGTCGCCGGAAGACCTGCGGCGAGGGCGGGGCGGCGAGAGCGGAGGGCCCTGGGAGACCTCGGTAGAGCCGGGAAAGCTCCGCCGGCTGGTGCCGCAGGGAAGGCTGCAGCAGCGGCAGCAGCAGAGAGCGTGCAGGGGTCGAAGGGCGTGGCGAAACCGAGCTGCCTGAGCGATGGGGACTGGGTGAAATGCTGCGAGTGGGCTAAGGGTGGCATTGAAACTGCAAGTTTCACTGGGAATGATATGCAGAGACTGATGGTGGATAAGCACGAAGAGCGTATGTTTTCTGTTTAACTGAACTTCAGTATTCTCTTATCATAGCTCTGTGAATTGCTCTGCCCTGTTCTTAATGAAAATAAAATTAAATAAATAATAGGCTCTTATTGTTTGTGTGTGTGGTAAAATCCTTCTTTTCTTTTTGGTCTCATTTTCGATCCGGGACCAGGCATACGAAAGAAAGTGGAGAAGGCAATGGGCACTTTGCAAGTCTCCATGGACAGTATTTATGACTTCGATGCATCATTGAAGGTATTTCGTAACCTTTTGCTGATCCCAAATTGCTCTCAAGTGTGATGGAACTTAGTTGTGCATCTAGATGATACACTAGAACGGAGAGGAATGATATCATGATTAACCTGTAGCTGGAGTAAATTGGTGATAACAGTGAAGTGAACAAATTTTTAAAATGATTTGAACTGTTATGATTGCTGATGGTTAGCATTTCTCAGCCACAAGCTAACTGATTTTCTGGTGCACAACTGTGTTATACACATGGCTTTTCTGGTGCACATTTCTGATTTGACTAATGTTAGTATGCTATTTACCCCTTTTTACGTACTAGCTTGTGCTATATATATATACTCCCTCCGTTTCTAAATATAAGCCCTTTTAGGGCTTGTTCGGTTAGGCAGGGTTTGAAGAGGTTTGAAAGGGATTGGAGGGGATTAATCCTTTGCAAATCAAAATTCCCCTCAAACCTCTCCAATCCCCTTCTATCCCTTTGGCAAGGGGATTAACCAAACAGGGCCTTAGAGATTTCAATACGGACTACATACGGATGTATATAGACGCATTTTAGAGTGTAGATTCACTCATTTTACCCCGTATGTGGTCCATATTGGAATCTCTAAAAAGGCTTATAATTAGGAACGGAGGGAGTAGATGGCTTAGTTAGTGAACAGTATGGTGTGACTGATGACTATGAGCTGAAATGTTTTCTACCTTGTTCTTCGATGCCATGAGTACGCATTGTATGCAATTGATTAACTCCAGTTGGATAAATTAAGTTTTTTTGTATCTTAGCTATCCATGGACGAGCCAGATGATGAAACAAGATTGGAACTTGATCCTGAGTTTCTTCCCTCAACGGGTCACTTGAGCTCAACACTAGGTACGTCTCACTGCCTTTGTCTGCCCTCTAGCATGCTGTGGCGGGGGAATGTTTATGGCAGTAAATTACACACATGGCTTACTATTAACCTACTATAAATAATCTGAGTCTGCATTCAGTTTCTGTGAAATCAAGGCAGTCCTAGAAACTTTATCTGTGTGCTCTTCCCTCACCCCAGAGACCTGTTTGTAACTGATCAAATACTATTGTCTTCAGAAACTTACTACAGATTATCTACATCTGCCATTGCATGGCAAAACCTTTTGTTGCAACTGCTCCAACAAACCTGTTGTTTCCTTGCAGGTGAGCATGATGGCAACTATCTCCTATCTGATTTGGAATTTGAGTATGAACCTTTTTCTGGTTGCAATTTCGAACTGAAGCTCGAGGATGGCTACGGAAATGATAGCTCTTCCAGATCAACAATGTTACTCCATTGAGGGTTCATCCTTCAGTGTACTGGTTCTCTCATCCAACTGTTGTACTACATCTAGTTATACTGCAACTGCAAGGTATCTGTTGTTGGCATGCCCTATCTTATGTTGTCCAGATCTTATAGGCTGCAACATCATACCTGCAGTTCATATGTACCCCATGTTGTTAGGCTTTCCTGGTTGTAGTATGATGTAACACTAATGGTAAATTAATAATCGTTATCACTTACTATTTGCAAATGATTGTTAGGCTGTCCTGGTTGTAACGCTAATGGCAAATTAAGGATTGTTGTCACTCAGTATTTGCAAATCTTCTGCGTAGTCACTGAAAGTTGAAATCTTGCTGTATAACTCTTGATCACTGTTCATATTGAGATGAAGACCAGTATGACTAACCTATTTTAGTTTTTTGACACATAGTGTATGAATCCCCTTATTGGAGTACAACTTTGACCTCACCTTTCGTCACGTTAACTGAAGATACTTTATTCCCATGTTTTCTTTTGCATTCAGTTGTAGGCAGAAGATGACAATCTAGGTTTACGTCCAAGCAAATGTATGTCAGTTGCAACTCATGGTGCATTAAACATTTCAATTTGCCTTTTGCTTTCCTTAATTGAAAGTAAGTACGACTTAAAACTAACAAAACTTAAAATAAAGTCATTAGTTAACCTAAAATAAAGGCACAAATGACCGAGTGAATAGAAGAATGTGTGTGTAGCATTGTCAGTTAGTAATTGTGTATTAGCACAACACACTTCGGCAAATTCATGCTGTGCACTTCTCGTATCTTATACTGGACAAATGCAAGAACATATTTGAAGAGAAAACACTAACCATCTTGGATGAGCTTGCCAGCAGTTTCGCAGATGCCTGAATGCTCGCATGTGCAAACATTCATTGTGGTACATTTAACATTTTGTTTTGTCAGCCTGAGTTATCTTGTAGCTCCTGATCTGCAAACAGCTTACCTGTTATCAGAATAGCACTTGAGGAAACAACAAGCGACCAAGTGTTGTACTGCTGTACTTATTTGCCTTGGCTGTGGAGAAAATTTATGCATGCCCACTGAACCACCAAGCAATGGAAAACTGGTCACAATCTTGCACTGATGGAGGCTGGTGGAAGGGTGTCATCCCTGCTGTCATCGTTGCATTGCTGAGTCTAAGCTTCAGGTTTCTCCTGCATTTCCTCATGTATATAGCTTAGCAATCAATTGCTTGGACTAAATTGTGTTAATGCAACTTATCATGCTTTGTAGGACCCTTACCAACTGATTATCATTAGGCTTGTTCTGCAAGGGGCGAACTCTTTGCACCTTGAAAAGTTAGGCATTATTCTTTCACCCACATGATTGAGAATCCATGACTAGCATATTTTCTGTTACGCACCAAATCGATGCAATTTGTGTCAAAAATTGATGCAATGGAAGTTTAGACACGTGGACCTGCCACAGTGTCTCACAATACTGAAGACTCTGGTCGGCCTCCTGAATAGTGCCGGCGGTAGCTTCTGCTGTTGCGTAGGTTTTGCATTGTACTCCCTCCGTTCCTAAATATAAGTCTTTCTAGAGATTCAACTAAATACTACATATGGATATATATAGACATAATTTAGAGTGTAGATTCATTCATTTTGCTTCGTATTTAGTCTCTTAAAAGACTTATATTTAGGAACGGAGGGAGTACTTGGTAGTTTCACTCTGTTTTATTTTCCTTATCGTTTTCCTTTTTTTTTTTTTTGACTCGACCTTATCGTTTTGCTTGAGTAGGAGAGAACCTTCTTAACAAGAGACTAAGCAAGTCCTGGGAGGGAACATATGTGTCATGGTTGCCTGCTTTAAGATCTGTACTCGGATGGCTGTGTAAGAACTAGCTTTAGGATCTGTGAACACTGTTTATTTGCACAGTAGCATGTACAATGAATCACTGCTGGAGAGCTACCATACACTACCTGCTATGCTTAAATAGATCTTAATGCTTGATTAAGTTCCAGGAAAGAGTAGAGGCTCACTTATAGAGTGCTACTCCATGTTAGTCTACTAACTAGGCGATGGGCCAAAGTAATCATGATGTGATTGCCACCTAATGAAAGCTACACAGATGATTTTTTTTATAGATATATGGTAGACTGAATTTTCAGACACTTTTCTTGCTCATGGGGCTCTGGTTGCTGCCTATCCTTTTGCTTATGTCCTTTTCTTCCATGAATATCTTCACTTTCTGGCCGGAACCAAACTAAAGACTGTTTTAGATAGATGTGGTGATAGATATATGTATTTGGGGTGGCTGGTTTTGGATTTGGAGACCATAAACCTTTTTTTCCATCCATTAAACTATAGCTGGCCAACGGTCTGCATGTCGTATGTGCATGCATGCTGAAATTATAGATCCACCTCGAGCCCCCACTTCGATCAATCAAAATTCTAGGGTCCAACAGCTCTACTAGTAGACAAGAACGGGTCAAGTGCAACAAAACACTGGATTAGCCGCACAACTAATCGCGCCGCTCAAGTATCTTCTTGTTTGCTTGTTTGTTTGTTTGTTTGAGCACTAGATCAATCAGATTTTATAATTTTGTTTGAACAAAAGGTGTTAAGAGGGTAGTGGTTGGTGGTGCGTGCAGCATACATGCATCATAATGGCCGATGCCGAGGGTCCAGTCAAAGAAGTGAGTAGTAAGAGGACCAAGAATTGTGGTAGAAAACGGATTGACGGCCAAAGTAATCATGATTTGATTGCCACCAAATGAAAGCTACTACTCATTTTCTTTCTGGATATGGTAGATATGAATTTCAGATACTCTTTTTGGCTCATGGGTCATGGGGCACCGGTTGATGCTTACCCTTTTGTTTATGTCTTTGTCTACCATGAATTAGCCGCACTAAACACCGGACTAGCCGCACAACTAATCGCGGCTCAAGTATCTTCTTGTATGTTTGCTTGTTTGAACATTGGATCAATCATATTTTATACTAATTCTGTTTGAACAAAGAGAGTTAAGGGCATGGGTTGGTGGTGCGTGCAGCACCTGCATTATGGTTGAGGGTCGAGTCAATGCAGTGATTAGTAAGAAGACCAAGAATTGTGGTAGAAAACGAATTGACGGCCGAGGTAATCATGATTTGATTGCCACCATATGAAAGCTACTCCAAATTTTATTTTTTTGGATATGGTGGACATGATTTTGAGATACTTTTCTTGGCTCATGGGTCATGGGGCTCTGGTTGCTGCTTATCATCTTTTTTTTTATGTCTTTGTTTACCATGAATAACTTCACATGGTAGGACCAAAACTAGACTAGGATAGATACATCATATAACTAATAACTACTACAAACTAGATTAGGGGTGGCTAGCTGGTTTTGGACTCAGGTATATACATCATAACCGTTGAAGACAGGTATATATATGATGTTTAAGATTTATGCTAGAAATTAATTTACACAGTTTTGAACTGTTTGTGCAGATCATGGGAAAACTATATATAACCAGCACAACAACAAAAGCAAATGCATGTAAACTGAATAACGCAATGCAATACAAAAATGCAGTGTAAAATTAATGGCAATTATAGCATCCTGAAAAGTATGCTCTCCACGACTTATCAGATGACACTTAAAAAAATCAATCTATTCATAATCAATCATGGTAGTATAGAGAACCCAAGAGGTAACAAATCTATGCGCCACCTCGCGACGACTAGAAGCACTAGAGCGAGTCAAAGCCGCGCCACCATCATCGCCCTTGCCTCACGGATTCTTGTTGTAAAGGAACATAGCTCATGGACGAGACAACTCCCGTGCACATGATTCAGATACATGTCACATTGTCACTATTGGTATGGTGGGGTTGTGGATTAGTTTGTAAAAACAGCTATTGTCGATCGGATACATCCAAAACATATCCATCAGAAAAATTAATAAATTAGTAAATTGTGAATAAATCTTTTATCTGTAATTGACAGGCACACACCGTGACCGTCGCGATCAATTCATGGACCACTAATTTATGGCCACCAGAAATTCACAGCGGTGATCATCTACTCAGGAGAATCTTTCTCGTGTGCGTGCTGCATTTAGCCTTTGCTACAGATCCGATACATACCGATCATAAATTTGATCTCGCAAAACATGCACCGTTGGTGTGTGTGCGCACAAGGCACAATGCTAGCCAGTGGTCAAGGAAACTTACGCTGGTTATGTAGATAGCCTCCAAACGTGAACATTTTCACCTTGCGATTTTGCAATTTTTGTGAAGGCGCAATGTGCAAGTCGACATCCGTCAGCCCATCACACCAAACACCAAAACGACCACCAAACGACTTTTATGTTCCTGAAAAGAAAATGACTTTTATGTTACCCTATGTAGTGGTGGTGGACTGATGGTCCAGTAAAGAATATTCCAGACCCGTTTTGCATCAAAAGTTTCCTTTTTCTTTTCAAAACTGTGCGGCTTTTACGCCACAAAAAATGGGTTTCCTGGGGCCAAGTCTGCACCACCAGCTCAGTTAATGCGTGTTCCAGATAGATTTTTGCATGTGCAGCAAAAGCTTGCAATTTGCCAAATAGCACAAGATCGATTGTGATCCCAGACCCCATGTTTCGTTGTCCATTTTGATTTGTCAATGGATCGTTTCCATTTCATGGATATTGTGTGGATGCCACCACGTTTATCCAATTAGCATGAAAGTGTCATCTGAGTTCTTGGATGTATCTAACGTGGTAGTTGATATATTTTTTCGGTATGGTCGTGGCTGTTGATAAGATCTATCCTATCAACAGTTCCTCATGGGCCAAAGTTTCAACAACCCCCTCCCACGCGTGATGCCTTGGTGCCATGCCGGTCCTTAGCGTCGCCTCCTGCTGGCAGCCACCATCATTAGTAGGCCTGTTGCAGCCCCCCCCCCCCCCCCCCCCCCCCCCCCCCCCCCGCCGCGAACCCAATGACCTTCATGCACCACCCGCCTTGTGCACTCATGACCAACGTCATCGTGCTTTCCCATCGCGCCTCCTCACCTAGGCCATCCCAATGTTGTTGTGCTGCCCCTCCATGCCGTCCACGACCCTGTCTCGTGTTTCCTCACATTCACCATATCACCTCCGCCTTAACCTAATCGTCTTGGCTTCTGGCACATCGCACCAGCCATCTAACAAATTTTGAAAGATGTTCATCGAAATTATCACAAAAAATCCACTAGTTTACTTGCTCGAAAAGGCAATCTTGGCTGATTCACATTACCTTTTGCTATTACAACCCTTCCATGTCCAATCATCCAAAAGCGGTTCACTCGAATACTCAGTAGTGAAAAGGCGATAGATCTTATTAATCAATGATTTGAAAGTTTTTGTTATAAAGGGACATGGAGAAATAAAGCAACAACAACATGGGTTTTGTTTGGCACTATAGATATTTTTTGATAGAGAGTGAATTTTATTGACTCAAAATCAAACATCAATATAATACAATGAGCACACACCTGATCTATGCATGCTTAGGATGCACACAACCAACACCTACATAAAAGATCACGTCAACAAATAGTAGAGTCATACAAGACTGAAGTTATGTCTAGACGGTGGAAATAACGAAGCGATCAAAATAACGACCAACGAACTACAAGAACGACCATCGGCGCCAGTCATCTATCTCTTGACAACACTATGAAAACTTCTTTGGCAACAATGTCTCTAAGAAGAAAACAATGCTTAAGCACCGCCCTCATCGGATCCAATCACCGAAGACGTGATTTTAGTTTTTCATCCTGAAAATCAAATTCAAACAACTTCAAACAGTGCTGAGTATCAAATCTAAGAAAATGCAATGGCACGCCGCAACGTCTAAAATGGACAATAGGACATGTAAAATTAAACCATGTGACCCCTGGATGATTGCACTAGACATGACACCTGAGATCCTATCCACTCCGTTCACGCACTCCTGGCAGTATCCCAAACAGAGCACGTGAGAAAAGAAAGAAAGAAAACGGAGCATATCCACATCCACATCCCAGTCCCCACGTCGGATCCTCCTTCGAGTTGTCTGGTTGCGGCACGTACGTACGTGCACACTCCTCCTGTCCTCCATACAATATCCATAGTTCCATACGCATGCATCAACGTCGCATGCAATGCAGCTGGCTGGACGACGAGCCTGGCGGGGGAGGGTGCAACGTTGCCGTCGCGGCCACCACCGCCACAGCCCACCCGCAGAGACGGACCGAGACAAATCGCGTGGCTGCTAGTAGCCCCCACGGCGGCAGGGGCCGGTTGGCGCCGTAGCAGCGATCAAATAAGCGGCCAGGAATCCGTTGGCCACGGCGGCCGGCTTCAGCCCCACGCCGCACCAGAGATCCCGGCGGCCGTCGCTGCTGGCGGTCCTCGGCCACAACTTCCCTTGCTCGTGCTCGTGCTTATCCACACACGTCGGGGTAGGGCTTCCACCTGGCCAGGCCACCTGATCGCGTCCACGTACGTGGCAGCACGTCCCAGCTCTTCTTAACTGAAAGAGAAGTAGAGAAGTAGCACGGCACGGCCGCACGGGTGCTCGATGTTTGGCCAGTTGCAGGAACTTCATGTGTTGGGAGTGATAAATAACGATGTTTTCTCAGGGGGTCTAGTTGTGGTTACTTGCTTAATGGTGTGACCACGTACCGTACGCACGCACGCACGTTAACCCGGCCCCTGCCATGCATGCATGGTGCATGCCGCCGGTGGGTGGGCCCATCAGCCATGGCGACAACGTCGTACCTAGTGCACGTAGTTTTCGGGGCTGATCCATCCATCATTTGCGTCCGGTCCTATCCCGTAGCTGGAGAACGCAATACCGACACCACCACCACCACCACCAGCAGCAGCAAGAGAGTGACATTTACTCCGTCATCACTAACACGAAATGTGGGCCGCCACGCCACGCAGAAGTAGTACCAATGAAACACTTACTCATAGCAAGGTGTCGATTACTTACCAGATTATTTATTAAGCACGCGCCCAACTAAGGCTATTCATAGTGGGAAGTACTTCCTCCTTTTTTTTCATATAAGATTTGGTCAAAGTCAAGTGGTGCAAAGTTTGACTAAATATATATCAAAAGATATCCTTTTTTTTTGCGAGAAAACTTCCAATCTATTCATCTTCGATCATGGTTGTACAACGAACACGGTAAATAATGAAAATTACATCCAGATCCGTAGACCACCTAGCGACGACTACAAGCACTGAAGCGAGCCGAAGTTTACGAAGTTTGACTTTGACCAAATCTTATATGCGGACTAAAAAGAAACGGAGGGAGTATCATATACTAGTATCATGTATATAATACTAGTGTATGATACTACCTACATAGTGCATAGTATCATAAAGTAGTATCATATATGATCTTATTTATTACCGTACATAAAGTGTATGATACGGTATCTACCTATGTTACTCTAACCCTTTCTCTCATCTTTAATTCTCTGCCACGTCAACATGTTTACTATTCCGAGTGCATGATACTAGCTAAGATACCACCACTATGGCCAGCCTAAGCCCTCACGCATGGCATGGCCAAAATAGAATCAGTTTTTCTCTTCCTATAGAAACGAACATCACACTCGAAATGTTTTCTTGGCAAAATTAGCCCGAGAAAAGGTAGGCTTTCCATGAGTTAATCACCTACAACGACAAACCCAGGAATAAACCACCTTTTCCGGTACAGCCAGCCAACGAGCTCGTGCCCTGCCTCTATAAATATAAGCCCAACCCCAAGCCAACTCTTGAAACCGACCAAGAATTAAGCAACAGCTAGCAGACGAATTCCAGTTCCAGACAGACGAACGTCTCAAGAGAAAGACAGAGAGAGCATGGTGGCGATCTCCTCCACGTCCTACTTCTCCTCGCAGCCGCAGCTGCCGGCGTCCGACGGCGCCAGCCCTGCCACCACCAGAAGCAGCAGCAGCAACGGCCGGCAGCCCCGGAGGCGGCGGGCCGGCGGCAGGTGCGTCATGCTCGAGGCAGACGCTGCCTCTGGTGGTGGTGGTGGTGGCGGCGGCGCGGTGGTGGGGAGGGCGAGGAGCCTGACGGAGGAGGACCTGGAGGAGCTCAAGGGCTGCCTCGACCTCGGCTTCGGCTTCTCCTACCATGAGATCCCGGGACTCTGCGGGACGCTCCCCGGCCTGGAGCTCTGCTACTCCATGACGCGAAGGTTCCTCGACGAGCAGAGGACGGTGGTCGGGCAGCTTGAGCCCGCTGCGGCGGCGGCGGCGCCCATCCCGGACTGGAAGATCTCCGGCCCTGGTAAGACTTGTTTTCCTCTGCTGTGTTGTGGCAGAATCATGATTCATGAGTGAGGGAGATCCCCACCTGAAGCCAAATCCCTAGTTGTATCATAAAACAGAAACAGAAAGCGAACTCAACAAGGTGAACTGTCTTCTCCAAGACAAGCTTCACAACAAAGCAAAGAAATAGCCACTATATGAATTTTACATCCTCTCTCCAACACATGATAGTCCTAAAAATAATTTGCTATTCATTTAATGATGATATTCTATTTAATTATTTATTTTTGTCATTAGTTTGTTCTTCAAATGACATGCTGCTCATGGCTGATCAGTTACTATTGACTTTGATAGGTGATGATCCAGACGAAGTGAAAGCTCGGCTCAAGTATTGGGCACAGACAGTGGCATGCACGGTCAAACTCTGCACCTAGTGGAGGTTGGGAGTAGGGACTTTGCAAGTTCATCCCATGACATGTGTGCTAGGATGGGCTGAACTGAAGGCTGCTGAAGCTGAAGAATCTGCTTAAATGGCTCTAAGATATGTTATACCAAGGAGATGCTTCGGTTGCGTGCTATCGGGATAACATAACAGATCAGTGCTTTTCAAAAACTTCAGAGAGGGGGATGACTTATGACACCGCAGAACAGCGAGAAATCTCGAGGCGATATGTCGTCTGAGATTTAATGAAACCATCAGGAGCTTGGCATTCGTCATAGGTGTTCTAAACGTGCAATTCTGAGACCTGCTAGTGTTTCTAATCTTCCTTGTAATGATTACTAGGCGCTCCAACTGTGTTGTACTGCGCCAAGTTGAGCTTTGCAAATATTATGTTGGTAGATTGGCTCAAGCATGGCTTTGTTCTCATGCTCCTTTGAACTTTAATTTACTTTCAAGGAGTAGACACTGTATAGGACGTTCCTGAACATATTTGTTGATTTTGCTGTACTGGACTGCAAAGGTGCAGAAGCAGTTTGCCCTGAAATAAATTTCTTTGTCCAGCTTAACAAGAAGTTATGGTTGCTGTTATTCAGGATATCATATGATCCCACTGAACTGAATTTATGAGGTGGCAAGATTGAGAAAAAAAAACATGGGCGACATAACTAACTGAGCACTATTGACCAAAATAAGGCAGCGGATCCCCTCAACGCCTATGGCTATATTTCACGATCTTATTGAGTTTACATTGGTGCCCAATGAAAATAAAACGTGGTTACTGGTGCCCATTGTATATTTTTTTCTTCGACAAAGGGATTACCTCTGACCTCGGCATCACATGACGTTCATGAGATAAGTTCTAGTCACCTGGTTCCAGACAGTAAAACAGATTAAAAAAAACACGGCCATAACGGATCAAACTCAAGATTACACAACTCATCCACGTAGGCCCCGTTCGGTTCACGGGAAAGTTACAGGAATTTCATAGGAAAGTCGTTCCTCTAGAAAGTTTTCCATCTGCAGCGTTCGGGACAAAGGAAAGTTGAACAGTATTTTGCAGGAAAAGTTCCCTCGACGTTGCAGATTCGCACCGATTCCATAGGATTGAAAAATTCCAACCCGAGCCAATGTTTTGGCGGAAGCCCGAGGCAAAGCACTCGTGGCTACCGTGTAAGCCCAAATAAAAAATTGCAGCATGGCCTTTTGGCTGTACTAACCAAATAAAATATTTCATGGGATGAGTTGTTTGAGTACACGTGAAGATACTTTCCTGTGCTTTCTTTCCGTCAACCCGAACACTCCTTCACATGGTTTCCTTCGCCATTTCATCTGTTCGTCATTCCTCTGTTTTACATTAGCTTTCCTTTCCTATTCCTCTATTTCTTCATGTTCCCGTGTTTTGATTCCCCGCGAACCGAACGGGGCCGTAATCTATGAATGGCTCGCCAACCAAACTAATTGAATAAACTCTGCGCAACCGATTCCTGCCGGCTGCACCCAGAGGCCATAAGTGCTTGCATGTCCACATGTTATAGTGCTGACCACATATGGATCAAAATCGTAGCCCTGCAAATAACCTGCAATAAATTTGAAATAGACGATCGGTTAGAAACACAATCACTCCAACCAGTGGCGGAGCTAGACGTAAAGTGCGGGGGGGGGGGGGGGGGGGGGGGGGAATAAGAAAATACGAGTGTTTGAGGGGGCCAAATGCTAAAAAAGTTCTCATATAAGCCCTTGCAGTAAAATTTTCTTCACAGGTTGGTTGAAAGCTGGGGGGGCCACAGCCACCCCAGGACTACACATAGCTCCGCCGTTGACTCCAACAATTCCATGTTTTGTTATGTGAGACTTGACCACTACATCTTTGCCCATCACCCACCATATGCCTAAATCCGGGCTCCGCTTATGCATGAATAGCTTCATTTTTTGGGACCAAAACTCGAAGATGATAGATATACGTTTAGGGTGGCTAGTTTTGGGTTTGGAGATCAGGGTTTTTTTTTTTGCCCTGCATGTCATTTATTTACATCTAATGCATGTTTAAACTGTAGTAATCGACCTCGAGCCTCCACCTTGATAAAATAATTTGGGGTGCAATGCAACAGCTCTAGAAGACTAGAACAGGTCAGGTGCAACAAACCAGTGGACTAGCCGCGCGCACTAGTGTCAATTAATTTGTTTATCGCGCGGCCGGCACAAGTATCTACCTGGAAACAGTGGCATGCGGCGTTGTGCGCCGCGGATGATGCAATGATTGATTGAATATTAGTTAGCCTATTGCCATCATCTGTGTGGGGAGTACAAGTTTTCTAATGTATCCACATAGTAGTATATGCATGAGGTCGATCAACCGTCAATTAACGACCATAAGAAATTTGAAAACGACGATGTAAAATCATACTTTTTCCGTTTTAAAATAAATATCGCAATTTTGTACTAGATTTAATATAAAATTATAGTAAGCTTGAGACACTTATTTTAGGACGGAGGGAGTAGTACGTATGTGTTACATGGACTCGGCGCGCTGACGATAAATGGTTGTGCCCATTGAAACGTGGAGTTAGTCTAGCCGTGGCATAAGGGAGGTGCGTGCAACACATGTGGTGCAAATGGCCGATGTGATATTGTACGGTGGACTGACTCAATGCAGCGATCAGCAAGAATGCCAAAACTGTGGCAGGAAAGGAAATGGATTGACGGGCCGAATAATCATGGTTTGATTGCCACCTAATGAAAGCTACTCCATATTTTTAGATATATAGGGCAGAAGGAAATTCCGGATGTTGTTCTTGTTCATAGGCTATGTGTCTGGTTGCTGCTATCCTTTTGTTTATGTCCTTTTCTACCTTGACTAATTCACTTCGTGGGCCTAAACTAGACTAGGATATACAATGCATATATAGGGTTGGTGGATGGTTTTGGATTCGGAGACCAGAATGCTTTCCACTAAACTATGCTGCATGTAATGCATGATACTCCTACTTCGACCAAAAACATGTAGGGTGCAACAACTCTAGATAGTGTGCACCAAAACACTGGATCAAGCGGTTAGCCGCACATATAATTTGTTTATTTGCCGCGCGGCGCGGTCATCTTGGTGGAACAGCTTCGTATGTGATTAAGTGCGCGCATGCCATGCGGGGCATGCGGGGCTATGCCGATCGAGGAGGAAGCAATGATTGGTACGTAGTACTCCCTCTGGTTCTTTTTACTCCGCATATAAAAAATTTGTGAAGTCAAATGACGTGAAGTTTGACCATGTATATATGAAAAAATATCAACATTTACAATACTAAAGTTATGCAATATGAAAATTAAATTCTTGACGCATCTAATGATATTGATTTTGTATTCTGAATGTTGATACTTTTTTCTGTAAAGCTGATCAAACTTTACAAAGGTTGACTTTGAACAAATCTTATGTGCGGAGTAAAAAGGACCGGAGGGAGTATTAGCCACTAGTTTAGCTTTGGTGTTGAATTAAGAAACCACTCTATTAATCCGACCTGCTGGTCATCCCAGCCCAATCTCGAATCCAGGAAGAGTTTGGCACGATATCTATAAAGTCCACCCTTTTTGGGTTTTCGTGTTTATGAAAAATGTATATGCCTTCTTTTTAGCACTGAGATGATGCGAGAATTGTAGAAGCTGCATATGCGGACAACATATATAAGCAACGCAAACAACAAAAACACATGCATGTAAGACCCGAACAATGCACCGCAATACAAAACATTGTAAATTAATGAAATTATAGTATCGTTATAAGTATGCTCTCAAGTCTCAACCACCCGTGCGGAGACATACTTTAATAAATACTGTAGTGAAAAAGAACAGTCTGTTTGTTGTTGTAAAGGATCATGGCCCGTGTACGAGAAAACTCACACCTATAGTAAATGATGTATATGTCACATTGTCACAAATGATATGGTGGGGCTGTGGATTAGTCCGTGAACCAGCTGATGTCGATGGGATCCGTCCAAAACATATCCATCACAAAAATTGGTGAATGGTTTTTTGTGAATAAATCTTTGTGATATACAGTGGTATATAGCTCCGCTTTATGTAATATTATTTTTGTTCTTACCAATAATTGACAAGGCACATACCCCTCATGACTGATCCATCGTACATGAGGGTCATGAGAATTCATAGTCGTGATGCAAAACCTCACAGGAGAGCCGAAATCAGACAAGGATAGCTCACGCGATTTTACAATAATTCATCGTACATGTTACATGCACCTCAGAAAAACTCGCTCGGAAGAATCTTTCTCGTGCATGCACTGCATTTGTCCATACATGACTAACTTCTTGTGGTACGCAATTGCAGCGCATGTGCTGCAGATCCGATACATACCGATCATGCATTTGGTCTTGCAAAGCATGCACCGTTCATGCGTGCACAATGCTAGGAGTAGATAGCCGTCAGAGGGGCAACTTTTCACCTTGCGATTTTGCATTTTTTTGTGGAACCGTGATGCGCAAGTCAACACCCGCCGGTCCATCACACCAAACATGACAGGAGTATGTACCGCTAAAAAAACCTCCAAATGACTTTTATGTCCTTAGAAAGAAAATGACTTTTATGCATCGGTGGTGGGCTCGCGGTCCAGCAAAGAATCTTTCAGACCCGGTTTAGATCAAAAGTTTTTGTTCTTTTCAAATTGGCATGATTATAGGCCACAAAAAATGGAGTTAATGGGGCCGAGACTATGCCAACTCAGTTAATGCGTGGTCCATGTAGTTTTTTTTGGATATATACAACACAAACTTGCAAGTTTGCCAATATAGAGTGTGACATTGGCCCCAACGTTTTGTTTTCACTCTGGATAGATCGTTTCGGTCCATGGATATTGTGGGTGGTGCCAACAAGAGCTATCAGTATTCACCAAATGGACCATATCCACATCATCCAAATTGATGTCTTCCAGTTCTTTGATCCATGTATCCATCGTGGCAGGTGCTTTGAAAAAATTATTGAACGTAACTACTTGGTCCAATGAGCAGCATGCTAGCTAGCATAGCATGATTTTTTTAGAAACATGATACAAACACATACGCTCACTCACGCACACAAACTCACCCCTATGAACGCTTGCACGCACACTGTATCCCCTATGCACAACTTCAGAGAGACCGAGCCAATTGATGTTAAGATTGATGAAGTCGCCACATGCACCTCATAGTCGACGGACATGTTATATCACTGAAAGAATAACGTAGAAAAGTCGGGAATAAATACAAAAAAAATATGCAAACACCCGTGTCAAGTCTAGGACTTGAACCCGGGTGACACTGCCTAGGACAAATTGTGGAAATTGGAGAATTGTGGAAGTCTTGGAATCACTAACCTTTATATACATAATGAAGCTATCCTCATGCAATACCTTCACAAATTATACAATAACAATGACATCCACTTACTTCAGTGAGTCACAAGTTCCTCATCCTGCTACACACGTGGGATCCTTCTGGTCATGTTATGTAATCAAACTCAACTCCAACTTTTGAAACTTTACTTCCTATTCCACAAGAAAACAAAACATTATTTTTTATGGTATGGTCGTTCAATGGATGGCACCATGGCAACAATTCCCTAGATTACACACCTTTGTTGTTGATGATCAAATATTAGTCAAGATTGTGTTGGAATTTGTTCCATCTGGCCCTCTTAATGCATTTTTTATATGAATTGACGTCTTTCGAGCTATGTGTGTGTCTGTGGGGGGGGGGGGGGGGGGCACTTATTCCTCGATGAAAATTTATACACCTATCACTTCGCTCATTTGCAAGGCCCTGTTTCTTGAAAAATGATTTTGTGTTTCAAATGCAGCAAATATTTTAATTGCCTCAACTTCGGTTAACATAATATAGTTTACGTTGTTTGCTCAACGCAATAAGCTTGGGGTCAACATTCGGAGCACTTCATAACTCCCGGTATGGTCGAGTTTTGAGTCGGAGGTACCGGCATGAACATTGTGACCTTTGCCCGGGGGAGGGGCTAGAGGGGCGGATACCCACGATGGCACTCTCTTGGGAGCAAGCCGCAGCGCAAAATTGTCAAGGCATGTCTTGCAAATTAACAGAGCAGCGGAACCTTCAGATCCCCGGAGGATTGCACTAGACATGACACTTAAAACCCCTACTCTGCCTAAACATTCCTGGCATTCCAAAACAGAGCATATGAGGTCTAAAAGAAGAATATGCAGAGCATAGGTACAGTTATATGTCCACGTAGGAGTAGGACCACCGATCATGCAAGAGCTGGTTCTTTGGACTGGACACCGAGGATCGAGCCCCCGTGCTGTGCGGTTGCGGTAGGCGTGCACTCCTCCGTGCATGTGCACCGATCACTGTCGCATGCAGCTGGCTCGGCTGCAGGACGAGCGGAGAGGGTGCGACGTAGCCGTCCTGCCCTCTGGCACCCTTGAACACGAGACAGAATCACGTGGCTGCTTGCTCCCACCGCGCGCGGCATTGCTAAGCGCAAAATGTGGTTGTTCGCCCGCGTCCTGCGTGTGGCTGGACGCGCCGGCGATCATATAAGCGGCCAGGGATCCATCGGCTGGATCCTCGGGTCACGGCGGCCTCGGCTTCAGCCCCACGCCACAGGAAATATTCCGCTCTGGCGCGCGAGGGGTCACCGGCGGCCGGGCCGGCGGTCGCTGATGGCTCCTCCGCCACAAGTCCTTCTTCCCTGCTCGTCCTCGTACTTATCCACACAAGACACGAGCCATGTAGATGTAGGCGTCGCACTTCCACCTGGCCACCTCGTGTCCACGTAACGTGCCCTGAATATTCTTGCTCAACACCGCATGTAGATGTAGCAAAGCTAGCAGATGGCTACTCCAATGGTGACAAGTTTGATATGCTTAAACTGCTACTCCCTCTGTTACTAAATATAAGTCTTTTTAGATATTTCAGTATGAACTATATACGTGTGTTATTTACAGTGTGGATTCATCCATTTTACTCCGTATGTAGTTCATATTGAAATATTTAAAAAGACTTATTTTTAAAAACGAACGGAGTAGTATTTGTTCTCCGTTGGTTTAGTTTACTAGTTGTCGGCCATCTTTTGCACGGAGATGATCGGATTCTATCAATTAAAAATGCAAAACGATGACCCCCGGCTTCTGTATCAAACGATGTATGCAGACATATATTATTAATAATGTAAAATTCAGCCGCCGAACAATTTCGATCCGGAAAGTTTAATTTACTAGTTGCCGGCCCTTTTTTGCGCGGGGATGATCAGATTATGTCAACTAGACTACGTCGAGTGCGCAAGTAAAAAAGAGCAATGTCCGTACTACGTAAAAACTTGGTATGGGGGTGGGACTGGGAGTGACTATGATGTGCTAGGCGCGCATGCAGTAAAGGCCACGTACGATACGGGAGAGTCGTTCATTCTCCAGGTCCCATGACAACGTCCTGGTGCACGTAATTTTCGGTCCACTACACTCCTCTATACATCATTTACGCTTGATCCTCTCCCGTAGCTGGAGAACGCAGTGCCGACAGCAGCCGGCGAGTGACATTTACGAATCAGTCATCACTAAAGTCACATTAGCCATGCTTTATTTAACCCTTGTCTGCCACACAGAACTGCCGAGGAAAAACTCGTTCAGACCATGATGTAGATTAACGAAATACTACCTCCGTTCTAAATATAAATCTTTTTAAAGATTTCATTACGGACTAGATACGGAGTAGAATGGATAAATGTACACTCTAAAGTATGTCTATATACATCGGTATCTAGTCTTTAGTGGTATCTCTAGAAAGACTTATATTTAGGAACGGAGGAGTATTAAGAATGCACCCTCTTTTAGTCTGGAAGAAAAGGCTGCTAGGCTTACCCATTAGGACATGTATAAATAGCCTGTAGATTTTCCCCGAAAAAAAGTCTATAGATTTTAAGGGTTCCTTTTATTCGAAGGATTTTTCTATGTTCGTTGTTTTAATCTTATATGAATGTTTTCTAAGGATTTCTTTCTATTACTTTTCATACAGATTTTAGCATCCATTCAAATCTATTTAAATGAATCCTTTGTTTTTTTACAATGCAGTAAAAGAACCTAAAATCATGTAGGATTGAGATGAAAATGACATGTTAATTCTTTTTTTTCCTATTTCCGCATTTTTGAATCTCGTGAATCAAAGAGGCCCTAATTGGTGTAGAAGAACCGCTCGGAAGTGGTTAGCTATCTGAAAAAACCTGGTATAAAGGAACGAGAAACAAGAGAGAAAGAATATGCAGTATGTAATTTCGCGCACAGAACGTAGGATTTTTATGGACATCTTAGAGTCACCGCTTTTATCGGTGTGGATAATATCTAGTATAATTTATTATCCGCAAAGAAATCTATAATTTATACTCACGAATGGTAATAACTATAAATAAATAAACTAAATACAGATAGACTATTGTGGTCGTGCCCGGATCCCTTGCACGCGGAGCTCGCTGGTTGCATGGAGGGTCTAGCCCTTGCTCACCAATGGACGGGCCTGCCTATCATCGTCGAGTGTGACAGCTTGCAAGCGGTGCAGATGATCAATGCCCGTGGTCAGGACCGGTCTCAGTACGCCATGGTAATATCGGAGGTGAAGCGTCTTATGGGTCTTAGGGAGTGTCGTATTACTCATATTTTTAGAGAGCAGAATAATGTAAGCCATTCGTTAGCGAACTTCGGGAGGACGGAGGACCGAATTGTGTTCTGGATCCGGTCCGGCCCTGCTAACATCCCTAGCATGCGTAGGGATGAACTTCTTTGCTCTTGAGTAATATACTCCTTTTTACCCCCGCAAAAAAAAAAAGACTATTGTGTGAACTGTTTCTAGCCTTATCTAGGCAACGTTGATAATTAATACATAACTATTTTATTCTTCTCTTTTGGAGAGAGAGAGAGAGAGAGAGAGAGAGAGAGAGAGAGAGAGAGAGAGAGAGAGAGAGAGAGAGAGAGAGAGAGAGAGAGAGAGAGAGAGAGAGAGAGAGATTGAGATTTACAGAAACGGAAATCACACTACAAAAATTGTTTTATTGGCAAAATTAGCCAGGGGCGTGATAGGCATCCATGCATTAGTTAACTTTGTTTCCCTCAGTACAGCTAGCCAACGAGTTATTTGCCTGTCTATAAATAAGCCAGAACAGAGGCCAACCTGAGGCACCGCCGCTCTAGAACCATCACCACAAGCCAAAACGCAGCAGCAACCAAACCACATACGAAGACAAGGTCTCAAGAGAAAGAGAAAATGGCGGCCATCTCCTCCACCTCCTACTTCTCCTCGCAGCCTCAGCTGCCGGCGTCCAGCGGCGCCAACCCTGCCTCTACCAGCGGCGGCAGCAGCGGACGGCAGCGGATGGGCAGCTGCATCATGCTCGAGGCGGCCTCTGGTGGTGGCGCGGCGGGGAGGAGGACCAGGAGCCTCACGGAGGAGGACCTGGAGGAGCTCAAGGGCTGCCTCGACCTCGGCTTCGGCTTCTCTTACCACGAGATCCCGGACCTCTGCGGGACGCTCCCTGGGCTGGAGCTCTGCTACTCCATGACGCGGAGGTTCCTCGACGAGCAGAGGACTCTGGTTGGGCAGCTGGAGCCCGCCGCGGTGGCGCCGCCGCCCATCCCGGACTGGAAGATCTCCGGCCCTGGTAAGAATTGCTTTCTGCACACATATGTTTCGATTTCGGTGAAGTTTCAGCGAGGAAGATCACCCAGCTGAACTTTCCCTTCTACCTTGTATATATCTTTATGCAAAACCAGCAACGCGAATCATGTTCTATAGATCTGTTTGATTTGCTATTCATTTGATGATGACATTCTGGTTTCTTTGTGATTAATTTCTTCTTCACATGATCTGCTGCTCATGGCTGATCAATTACCGTTGGCTTTGATAGGTGATGATCCAGACCAAGTGAAAGCTCGGCTCAAGTATTGGGCACAGACAGTGGCATGCACAGTCAAGCTCTGCAGCTAGTGGAGGTCGGGAGTAGGGAGTCTGCCGATCCATCCCATCACATGGGCGCTACGATGGGCTGAACCGAAGGAGCCTGAAGCTGAAAAAAAACTGCTTATGGCTGGGAGACATGTTGTGCCAACACTAAGGAGACGCTTCTGAATTCCGATGCGCGCTGTCGGGACAACAGAACAGATCGGTGCTTTTCAAAAGTTTCGAGACGGAGACGACTTATGACACCACGGAGGAGTAAGAAATCTCGACGCGATATGTCGTCGGAGCTTTTCTGAAAGCATCTGAAGCTTGTCATCCTCATTCATCATGGGTGTTCCAAGTATGCAATTCTAGTTCTAGAGACCTGCTAGTGATTCCGATCTTCCCTGTAATGATGACTAGGTGCTCCACTTGGGTTGTGCTACCTCGGGTTGAGCTTTAAAACCCGTCGGTTGATTTGCTCAAGTATGGCTTTGTTCTCATACTCCTTGGAACTTTGATTTGCTTTCAACCAGTAGACTCTGTATAGTGTATAGGACTTTGATGAACATATTTGTTGATTGTGTTGTACAGCACTGCAAAGGTGTGGAAACAGTTTGTTCTAAAACAAATTTATTTGTCCAGCTTATCAACAAGTTGTGGCTGTTGTTATTGTGGATATCATATGATCCCACTAAACTCAATATAGGAAGTGTCAAGACTCTGAAGAAAAACATTAGCAATGTAACTAACTGAGCACTACTGACCGAAGTATGATAATCAGATTAAGAATGCAGGGGACCCCATGAACACATATATTTCATGATTTTATTGGATTTACATCGGTGCCGAATGGAGAATAAGAACATATGACATGTATTGTTTGTATATATAAGAAAACTTGGAACCTAATCATAACATGAAAAGACAAAGACGCTGGTTTTCATGATAATTTCAGTTTAGCAAGTTCTCCCTCTGTAACCAAATATAAGAACTTTTAGATCACTATGTAAACAAATATAAGACGTTTTAGATCATTTTTATATTAGTGATCTAAAACATCTTATATTTGTTTACAGAGGGAGTAGTAAAAAACAAAAGTTATAACCTAATAAACATATTTATCTGGGGCTAGAGATAGTGTTGGTACTTGATATCTGAATGTATGGTAAGCCATTTGTCTTCTCCAACTCTTATAGCTACGAGACCAACGGAGAAAAAATGTATTAGCTGCTGAAAATAAACCATATACGAAAAACAAAATTGATACAACAAATCTCTGTTGCCTTCAGTGTGGGAACTCTTCAACAGATACCAGGTGCCCATTCATCTTGAGAAACTTGATGACCTCCATTATTTGGTACAATCACTCACCAGGAAGGCATAGAGGCAAGACAGAGAGTAAAGACAGCAAGAATCAAACCTAGGAATAGTAACATGATGATTCAATGCGCTATTGAAAAACGGGCCTCTCCGAATAAATAGTATACTCTTAGAGGTTTTTTTTCCAACTTTTTCGTTCTCCGGGAGCTCCTTTTGTGGGCACGACCACTATCTTATCAACCCTTAAGGTGAAAAGTAGTCGAGTTTTCTCTCAATGTCGTCCATAGCTCCATTACCAAAAAGGGTGCTCCATTGGATGGGGTTCCTAATATATAACTTGGCCTGCTGTTGAGGGTTCCGTCACCGGTTGGGTTGGTCTATGGATCAGGAGGTTTGGAGGTCAGTTGGAGTATTTTGTATAACTCTTAATAGACTTAGCGGACTGATTTTGTTTCTTAGTTTGGATTTTCTTCAGGCATATTGGGTTGGCCAAAATAGAGTCTCCTCGGGTGTCAACTTTATTATATGATGCAATGAGAGGCATATAGGTCTATCCATTAAAGGGGCTGTTCACGGGGTGGTCCAAACATATTTTGGAGCCTAAGGTAAGTCAAAATCAATAAAATATTTACAATAATTATCAATATGTGTTTTTTGTCATTTTTGTCAAATCACGGTCATAGCTAATATATTATGATAAATTAAATTAGTGTAAATGTGAATGTGAGAACAATAATAAAACAGACAAAAACACATATGTTCTCGTGTTATTTTGTGACATTTGCATGAATATAATGGACAATAGCTTTTTGTCTATGAGTGTATATCCACCCTATATGAAAAAGGAAATTAGTAATTTCATAAAAAGTCAAAAAGTCTAAAAATATTTTTAAAAGAAACTTGACCTTCAATTATACTTGTAAAAAAATTCCAAAAAAAAGAGAAAAACTGTTGACTTCTTTTTGAAAAAAAAAATGGGCAAAAATAGTGTGAATGGTGACCTATAATAGCAAATAACTTTTTTTTTGCCCTGAAGTCAGGGCTGATTTTTTATTCATGACAATTTATATACTAGTGCAAAATAAAGTCAAGTTTATTCTAAATAACTTCTAAACTTTTTTGACTATTCAAAAAAATATTTTTAAAAAATCTCATATCAGGTTTATATACACCAGGAAGCAAAGGGTAGTTCCCATATGTCTAAGTGTATCCTTAAATACCTTAGTAGAGATCTGTAAAGTTATTTTTTATAAGAAATATCTTGATAAAATAAATTTACATTAGATCCATTCAAATGTAAAATCTAGAGTATATGAGATGTTTTTGAGGAGCTTGTCACCGAATCACCACACACTGCTTTAGTCCCTTTTTGTTCAAATGTATCTTACGTATTATAGTGGGTTCAAGCATTTGTTGATGTTCTGTGTCATGCATGTTGTACTCGATAGTAAGATAGCATCGCTCCGGTTAAGATACCGTTCACTATAACTTGTAGGGCGTTCAGGGAGGAGGCTAGCATCCTAAAGTTAGCCGCCATCGACCAAATTAATTTTTGTTTTACGTGGTGCATATTATTGCGCCATTTCTACATGTATTTGCTATTGCAAATTTGCTCTTTTTTTTATATTTAATGTTATATATAGTAGGCTCTTAATCATAACAAAGATTTAGTAATAATGTGATATTTTCCTGCACAACTCATGTGTCTGAAAGGCCTCCTTGAATCTTTTCAGAACTCAACATGTCTTTGAGTTAATTTAGAAAAGTTGTGACTCCTCACACTCAATGCCTAAAAGATAAAACTCATCTTAGGCAAAGCACTAGTTGGAAGTGAAGAGGGACTATTAGCTAGCTTCTCTTGTTTCTTTACTTGTGGAATTCATCAGATGTAGCGGGAAATAATTACCAAGTGTGTACGCTCAATCCATAGCTTGTTTTGGTTAGCTTTATCCTTGAAAGAATAAGCAGCTTCTTCATCTTTGATTTCTTCGATTGTAGGAGTTGATGGTTTCCCTTCACTAACCTTGGTTTCCCCTTGGTCCAACCAAGCCGAGAATAAGAGACTTCACTCCCGTTGTTGATAAAATTGAGAGGCGCCTTGTTTCTTGCTCTTCTTCTTTCGTGTGGAGGTTGTATCATTGTCATCAAAGCTATCTTTACTTCCTTTCCTACTTTCTTCCTTTGAACCGTGAAGCTCCCTGGTGGTGTTCAAAGCCATCAGAAACAAAAAAAAGCCAGGCACATATGTCTATGGGGTAAATTTGAGCTCTCTAGTAGATCTAAGCTGCCTAGGACAAAGCATGGAAGTTGGAGAACTCTAGATATCTTGGAATCACTAAATCCATATCCATAATGAAGCCATCCATACGAAATACATTCAGGAATATAAAAACTTGTCTCGAATTATTTCAATGAGTCAGTAGTACCTCATGTTGCTACACATGTGGGATGTGGGATCCATTTGGTGGTGTGATGTTAAAACCGAACCCTAACTTCTAAAACTTTACTTCTTACTCCACTAGATAAGAAATAATGCTCTTCTAGGTTTGATCGTTGGATGGATAGCTATGCGGACAAATTCCCAGGTTACACTTGTTTGTTGTTGATGATCAGATCATTATCATGATTGTGTTGGAGTTTGCAAACCCTGTCACTATGTTCCATTTAACCCTCTCATCGCAAGCTTTTGATGAACTAATGTCTTTCAGAATTAGCATCCTAAATACAATCAACTATCTTGACTCTGCCGGTTTATGGACATGTGTGTGTGTGTCGGGGGGGGGGGGGGGGTAACACTTATTCCTCAACGTGAGTTTATACACATACTACTTTGCCCATCAGCGAGCCATGTTTCTTGACAATGGAACTAGTCTGATGTAGTCTAAACTCCTAAGAATTCATTAGGCTCCTCCTCAGTAACATGCTCAATGCTAGAGATATGCTCCAACGAAGAAACATTCATGTTACAACAATCCTCTTTTCTCACGGTGTATTTGATACCAATGATCACCGCTTCTAGTCATGCCCCTTTAGCATCGAGTGTTGGCAGAAAGCTAGTTAAATCTCAGCAAATTGTTAGAGAGATTTTGCGACTATTTTTCATGAAAGTTTCTGATGCTGCAACTTGTTGCATTTAGAAGCAAATAAATGCAAATATGTGACACTATCAACCCTAGCTCGGGCTCTTGGTCCTCCCTCTTTAGGAAGGAGTGTGTTGTTCCTTCACTTGGATTTAAAATTGAGTTACTCGCTTTTCTTCAAACATGGCTAAAGTCCCTGGCTTTACCCCTTGTATAAGCGATCTAGTTCCCTCCATTAGTCTTCTTTCTCCCCTAGCTAGCTTTGCACTCTACAAGCCTTGTTATCTGCACATAATCTTTTTATTGATATTTTTTTATTAATACAAGCATCCAAATGTCACAAAGAATGAATCAGAATTCATAACACAAGTCAAGAAAAAAGGACAAATTCGACTGTGCTTTAAATTTGGCCCATTATCGCTATTGATAACTTTTTTTAAAATTTTTGTCCCCCCAACTATGTTTGAAATTTTGATTTGAAACTTTGTGACATGCTAGATGATTCCATTATCTATGTCACATTATAGTATTATGTTTAAAAAAGCATCTACGGGGAGTCGGGTGCACAACTTTTTTTACTTCTTTTAACACAATATTAAAGCACTTCAAAATCCTGGTATGATCGAGTTTCAAGTCAGAACTACGACATTAAGAGCAACTCTAGCAGACCCCTTATATCGCGGACCCTTATCGCTTGTTTA
The DNA here is from genome assembly GCA_039707655.1 of Elymus sibiricus. Taxonomy (NCBI): domain Eukaryota; kingdom Viridiplantae; phylum Streptophyta; class Magnoliopsida; order Poales; family Poaceae; genus Elymus; species Elymus sibiricus. The sequence continues at coordinate 423,608,855 of CM077667.1, read as the reverse complement.
CAGTTCGCTCAAAACGCGTTTTGCGGGCCGCGGCAGAACAGACCCCGCATCGCGAAACTGTAAAAGAGAATATTCTGCATATTCTCTTTTATGATTCCGCGATGTGGGATCCGTTCTGCGGCAGCCCGCAAAACGTGTGGTATTTGCTGAATTTGACTCATGCATATTTCAACCATCCAAATTATAATATAACAATCATCCAGATTATAATAATTATTTAAATCATCGAATTAAAGTAATAATTCAATACAAGAATTGTCCATAATACAACAATGATACAAATCACACATGAATTAAATGAAATGAATGAAAAAATGGCAGATATTATTGCCCATGCCTTTGCCAATGGTGCTCAATGAGATCCTCCTGAAGTTGATAGTGGGTGCTTGCGTCTTCAATCTCCCGGTATGTCTGAAGGAATGCTTGTATGCGATCAGGGTCTCTAGCTGGCTTCACACGGCTACCGACATTGTCGTAGAAGACCTCCAAGTTCATGCGGGCGGGAGTGGCGGCGACTCGGCGAATCCGGGGCGGCGGCGGCTCGACGGCGGCGGCTCAAGGGCGGCGTGGCTCAACAGATCCGGAGGGGCGGGGAAGCGGCGCGGTGGAGAGGGGTCGGGAGAGGCCGTCCGGTGTGATTCCGTGCGGCGGCGGTGCCGGGTGGCTGCGGGATGGGGAGAGGAACAAGCGCGGGCTGAAATGTCCCTCCCATAATCCGCTTTCGCGAGATACAGGGTGCCGACGGGGCGGGAGGGGGGGGACTATGTATTCACGGGTCGGAGGGGCAAATTTACCGCGCCCCTTAAAAAAAATTAAGGGTCGAGCGCATTTGCGGGTTTGTTCAGGCCACCTTTTCAGCGCTAAACCGTAAACTGGCGGTTATTTTACAGATCAATGGGATATAAAGGATCTGCTAGAGTTGGTCTAACATTGTGGGCATTGCAGTGGTGGAGGCTAAATGCCCATGACGGGACCCCCGGATGATTGCACCAGACATGCACCTAAAATTTCCACTCTGTGTAAACATTCCTAGTATTCCAGAACAAAGCATATGCGATCTAAAATAAGAAAACAAAGGATAGTAACATACTAGTTATGTAACACCTTTGTTTTGAATTGTAAGCCGTTTTGGATATTTCAATATGAACTATATAGGGACCAAAATTAGTGAACAAACACACCGCATCTATATACATCCCATTCAGATAAAAAGTTAGAACATCTCATGATTTTTTTTTTTTTTTTGCGGCATAGAACATCTCATGATTCGGAACGAAGGACAAGGTACATCCCTGTCTCCACGTAGGACCATCTCTGTCTCCACGTGAACAAACACACTAAATAAACAGGCATAAAACACCTCTACTGGGTTGCGGTACGTGTGCACTCCTCCGTGCATGCGCACCGATCACTGTCGCATGTAGCTGGCTCGGCCGCACGACGAGCGGAGAGGGTGCAGCGTGGCCATCGCCATGGAGCGGGACGGAATCACGTGGTTTGCCCCCACGGCGCGCGGCGCAGCTAACCGCAAAATGCGGTTGGTAGCCCGCGTCCTGCATGCGTGTGGCCGAACGTGCCGGCGATCGAACAAGCGGCCAGGGATCGGCCTGGGAAACTGGCCTGGGTCACGGCGGCTTCAGCCCCACGCCACAAGAATGATTCCGCGCGAGGGCCATTGGGTCACCGGCGGCCGCCCTGGCCTGCGCTCGCTGATGGCTCCAGCTCCGCCACAAGTCCTTCCCTCCTTCTGCTTGTGCAGTTGTGCTTACTGCTTACCCACACGATGGACGACACCTGTAGGTGCAGGCGCCGCAGTCCACCTGGCCACCTCGTGTCCACGTACCTCTGAACCTTTTTTTTTCCCTTTTTCTTTTTTGAACACCTCTGAAGTCTGAACCTATTCCTTGCTTCTTGGTGAGCACCGCATGTAGCTAAAGGCTAGCACGGCACGGTACCGGCGATTACGAAGAACCAAAGCCGTAGCTACTCCAATGCTTACAAGTTCGATGCTTAAACTGCCATTTGTCCTTCTTTTTTACGGAAACAGCCCTTTGTTCTACTCCATCCGCTCTTAAATATAAGTCTTTCTAAAGATTCCACTACGAACTACATACGGGACAATCTGTATGTAGTCTGTAGTGAAAACTTAAAAAAAACTAATATTTAAAAACGGAGGTAGTAATATTTTACGGTTTCTGAGTTTTTGTTTTGGTCTCAGTCACTTTTTCAGCCGTCGAATGTTGCCAGTCGCGATTTACCTTTTCTTTGAGCCGACGAGCGTTGCAGCGGGTTGGTGCCGGCCCGTTTTACTGTTTGTGCGCACGTCCGTCTAAGTTTGTTTTTCTCATGCCCCGTCGCAGCGATGAGGTAGCGGTAATTCTGTGTGACAAGAAGAGTATAGCAGCCCTAAGTTACGTGTGTCTTGTTTCAAACAAAAAAACACTCATGTCTTGTAGCATGCTTTTGTTGCGTGTCAAACATTTTTATATCTTTATAATTTTTTCTGTGTCTATTGTTGTCGAAAGCAAAATGTTTTTTATGGTTTTTTTTAGTTAATGGGGAAGTTTTTTATTTTCCTTTTTATTTCGTAGGATCATTTTTATTTTTATTTTTTTTGTATTTTCCGTGTTTATTTTTCAGATATACAGGTTCATAATAATATGGGGGTGGATTTTTGTCTCTAAATAGTGTCTGTGAGGGGCTAAAAAAAATAGTTGTATACTATGGAGGAGCTTTTTGGTGCATGCGTTTTTATTTTATTTTTTACATTAAAATGAGAATTATTTATTTATTTTGTTTGTTATCCATGTGCCACATCACAATTTTTTCCGTCTATCTGAACCCCAACACATTTTCCCCCTCTTTTATCCTGTTTTTTTTCAAAGGTGGGACATTATAATTTCTAAGGCAGAGTCATAACTATTTTTTTTCAATACTAAGAAAAGAGGTCGCAATTTTTCACGTATTTTCTTTGGGGGATTAGTCATAACTGCACGTTTTTCAAGGCAGAGACATGCATGATCGCACTTGTCTATAGTGGGGCTAGCCGCAACCGAAACTGCACGTATTTCTAGGGGAGAGGTCGCAACTATATCTGTCTATAGGGGTAGTCACAAGGCACACATGTACAATTGAAAAGACGGATCACAAGCACGTATCTTAGGTTAGTAGCAAGTACACGGTTTCCAAGGCGGGACCCAACTAAATTTGTCTATAGGCCGTAGTCGCAATTGCACATTTCGAAGGAAGTCTCAATTGCATTTGTCTATAGGGGTAGTCACAACCGCCCGTTTTCCAAGGCGGGAGGCAATTGCACTTTTCTATGGGGGGTTAGTCACAATTGCATGTTTTTCCAAGGCGGGATGCAACTGCACTTGTCTATAGGGGTAGTCGCAAGTACACCTTTTCCAAGACGGCACACAACTACATTTGTTTATGGGGTAGTCACAACTGCACGTTTTCCAAGGTGGGATGCAATTCTTGTCTATAGGGGGTAGTCGCAACTGCATATTTTCCAAGACGAGATGCAACTGCATGTTTTTCAATGTGGTACGCAACTGCACTTGTCTATACACTACTGGAATTCAGTTATTTGCCGTCTGCCATAGCGGACGGCAAAGGGCAAGACCACCGACGGCAAAGCCTTTGCCGTCGGGCAGCAGACGGCAAAATTTCCGGCACTGAGAACTCCGGTAAAGGAGTACTTTGCCGTCTGCCTTTATACAGCGGACGGCAAAGTGTTTTTGCCGTCAGGCAGCAGACGACAAAGCGACTGGACGGCCTAAACTTGAGTTAGGCCCGTTAGTGGCTAACGGAGCCTTTGCCGTCTGCCACTTCCCCTTTGCCGTCCACACCCTATGCCGTCTGCCTCCCCTCCTTTGCCGACGGCCACTCCTTTGCCGACGGTGGCCGTCGGCATATCTTCTTTGCCGTACACCACCCCCGCCACCCTCCTTTGCTACAGTGCCACTGCTATGCCGACGGTGGCCGTCGGCATAGATTCTTTGCCGTCCGCCCCCGGACGGCAAATGTACCAAATGGCATCAGGCGCACTCCCAGGATGCACAGGTGCGTGCCACGTGTCGCCTTTGCCGTCGATGCCGGACGGCAAAGAAACTATGCCGACGGTGGCCGTCGGCAAAGTGGCAATATTGCCCCAGTTTTTTCTGTTTTTTCTAATATCCAATTTTCACAGGCAAAATATGCTATATATGTATATATTTCACAATAACCCTAGTGATGATCATCCAACAACAAGCACACGCACAAGTATCCAACAAACATACCAAAACAAATGCCACATTGTTCAGCATATTACAATAGTAACAAGTTTCACATATGTAGCAAGTTTAACATTGTTCATCGATACAAAATCACAAGCACTCCATCAATGCAAGCTTCCGTGAAGTGACTCTAATCTGCAAAATGGGAAATACGAAAGTTAGATGAAGAAGACTAGAATAAGAAGAAGAAGATGAAGAAGCGGTTTTCTTCTCTCTATCTTTCTCCTCTTGTTTTCTTCTTCTTATTGCTTATTTGTGTCATTCGGGCGAAAGTTAGATGAAGAAGACTAGAATAAGAAGAAGAACATGAAGAACACTAATATTTCGGAAGGAACTAAGTTTGTCTAAGTGCTAAGTTTGTCTAAGTGCTAAGAAGATGAAAAACGAGCTAAGTTTGGGGCTTACCATCCTCGTCATCACGGAGGAGAGGCACCGCGGTTGCTCGGACCGGTTTCACCTGGAGAAGGCTGCCCTGGAGAAGGGTCATGCGATGCGACTCCGGAGTTAAGCTGCACCAAAGATGATTTGCAATGTCTCGTTAGCATGATGACACTGAAAAGATCATTGCATTGAAATGAAACTCACCGTTGCAGCCGTGGTAATGACTGGCATCGACGGAGCGGCCTGGCCGGTCTTCTCACACATAGTCTGCACATTTGGTTTTCACAAGTCAACGATATTCATTATTAATGAAAGGAACATTATATGCAAGATTTGACAAATATGAAGAAGAATATTACCACGAAGAGCTCGTAGATGGCCCGGTAAGACGCATCGGACCGTGCCCTCTCCTCCTCCAACAACCTTGTCGTCCTCTCCTCCATCTCCTTCTCCTTCGCCGCCATAAGCGCCTGTGTTGCCTCTCTCTCTTTTAGAATAGCAGCCTGCAACACAACTCCTCGTTAGCATTGTAATCATCTTTGTTCACACACACAACGTAATGAGGAAAGATATCTGAGTCCGTATAACTAACCTCGATGGCGAGCTCGACTGGCCGTGGACGAGGCCTTATCTCAGGACAGGAGCTCGTTTGGCGCGCCTTGATCTCCCGGAGGTTGCTAGGACAACGTATAAGGCCATCTCCAATGGCAATCGAGCCATGGGGCCTCCCGCCGCCAGCTATCATCACCAGCTCTGGATCAATAGGCTCCTGGCTCGGGTTAAAGTCCCCCCCTTTCCTCACCTTCCCCTCATCTCTGTACCTCACGAGCTTGTTGTGGGAGGAGATGTTGTTGAACTTCAAGGGATCATCGAGGTCAGACTCAGAGAATGCCTTGACCTTCTTGTACGAGGCAGTATGGGCCATCGCATAGAGGTCGTACATCTGTGGCACCTCCGTTTTATTGTGATGCGCCTAAAAGAGAGAGAGAGGAACAAAGTATTAGTAAAGGGCTCAAGCTAGAATCAAGAATGAATTGCATGAATCATGAAGCTAACCACATACCCAGTTCAGACCAAACTGATTTAAGTTGGCGCTCCCTTGATGGTGTGGCACACCAACCATTTTGTTACGCCGGTCCTTGGCATTGTCGTGGACGGATAGCCATTGTTCTGAGCACCACTCATCCACCAACGCCTCCCAACAATCCATCATATCCACACACCATCTTGGGGGCACCTAAGTTAATAAAGAGATATTTGAGCGCTACGCGTAGGAATCAAATGAAGGAAACTAAGTACAAGGCCTTAAGAATACGTAATTACCTTCATGTAATGCTCCTTCTCCATCTTCTTTCCGCGGCACGTCGACTTCTCCTTCCTAATACGCCGCGAGGCATAGTAGTCTCGAACAGCCTGCACCCGAGCCTCGTGCCAAAAGTTGTGCAGTAGGCGCCTGCATTGCTGATCGATAACCTTTGCCGCGGCCTCCTCGTATCCCTCCTGACACCTGTAGAAGGTCTGCAATCAAACGATACAACACTTATTAGTACAATAACTAGCTATTGTTGATTTTTAATTGTGTAAAGTAGAAATTACCCAAAAATGCCTGATCACCATCTCCGCCCTCGTGTGGCACAAAACACCGTCGATCCTCTCCTCAGGCGGGGCCGGTGCAGCCAAGTAGTGCTCCCAGGTCAGTCCTAACTCTCGAACCTGACCCTCACCGGGCAACGTGACAAACCCCGGGAAGTTTTGCCTGACAAGGACACCAAGGATGCTGTTGGGCCTGCGGGCATCCTTGGGATGATGCCAACCCCTGCAGTATGACAAAGCCAACACATTAGATATTTGAAAAAACGTGAAGGCAAAAGGTTAAAAAAGAGTACATGCACTTACCTCTCCCCATCAGGCCTAATCAACCACCTCAGCTCGCGGGTCGTCGGCACGGGCGGGAGCCGTGTCATACCACGCTGGTAGACGGTGCGCCCTCAGGCAGCTCCACGTCGCTATCAGAAAAACGATCCCCGCCACCATCAGCATGGCCACTAGGCTCCTCCGGCCAGGTATCCCATGGGGTCTGCCGGGACGTGCCCTCATCCCTACTCTGCTCCGGAGTCTCGTGGGACGAAGCCTCTGGGACAAGAGTCGTGTAGGTCGAAGGCTCGTCGACCCGAGGCTCGTGGACCGGAGTCCGCGTAGCCTCGTCCTCAGACAGGTCCACCCTAGCAGTCCTGTGCTCGGGTGAATCAGCTGGGGGTGGCGGCGAGGAAGGCGTAGCAGCCACCCTACCTTTGCCGCGGCCTCCTCTCCCTCCTCTCCCACCTCTACTACCTCTCTTCTTCCCCCGACCTCCTCTCACGGGGGTCGACGAAGAAGCGGCCACCGGTGTATGCAGACTAGAGAGCAACGCTCTCCGGAGAGAGTCGGCAGGAATGGAAGTACCCATCCCACCACCCTCCGACGAAGGAGCCGCGGAGTGCTCTCGACCCTTTCCCACCATCTTTCAACAACTACCATGACAAATAGTAAACGAAATTAGTACAACATAAAATTGAATACCGACATGAATAATAAAATGTATATAATTTAAGTGTATCATCATATACCTAACATGAACTAAAAGTTGATTACCTGACATGAATTAATAATAATCTTGATCGTCTATATATTCTCCGGGATCAATAAATGCATCATCATCATCACTATCATCAATAAATGCATGATCATCATCACTATCAGGAACAACGTGTGGAAGGCCTCCTTCATGTAATCGGTTAAGCATTGACAGGTCATCCGCATCAGTAACCTCTTCTTGTTCCGGCTCTTCCTGTTCCGGCTCAGGGGTTAAGTCGGATTCATTGTCGCTGTCTACTTCAATGTTCCGGGGTGAAGTAGAGCGGTTCTTGAAACGTTTTTTGGAAATACGTGTTTCTTGGAAGAATTCTCCTTCATATGTGTCTTGGTTAATGTGAGGTTCATAATCCTCTTCATTGAGGGGAGGTGGTCTAAAATGTGGCGGCACTTCATAAACGACATCCCAACCTTTCAGATTTGGATCAGTTTGGCAGGCCCACGGTAGATAGAAAACTTGGGTCGCCTGTTGAGCCGTAATATAGACATCGGGCACATCTAAATGGGTGCTTTGTTTGATTTTGACTAGCCCTATATGTTCATGAGTCCTTCTAGTCTCCTTCGGCTGGAACCAATGACATTTGAAGACTACGACGTTCGGTGGGTTTTCACCATAGAATATAAGTTCATAAATTGTTTCAACTCTTCCATAGTACTCTGTACCTCCTTCGCCGATAGCAGAGACACAACAATTTGTAGTCTTCAGGTCGGGCATAGATAGCTCTTTGCCAAAGGTACGAAAGCGATACCTGTTGATGTCGTATCTGTCAAATGAACAGACCTTATAGTCAAAACCATTAGCGACTTGTCTCAGCTCGGCGTCCATAGACTCTGAATTAGCCTACAATTTTAATACGAAAGGATTGTTGCATTAGCCGCAAATAAGACGAAGAAATGAAATGGTCCATTAATGGTAATTAATTACCATTTGTTTGAACCAAGAGATGAAACCGGGATAGCCGCCTTCATGCTTCGCTCTTCGACGGAATCCTTTTGGATGACCACTCCATCTGAGAATTTGGCGACGTATCGACTATATCAAATATCCAGGAATAAGAGCAGTTCTAAGGAATTACAAGTTGCGAAACAATAATGTACCGACAACTTACTCGATGTACGGCCACACTTCTGTTAGGTTGTTGAAGATATACAACAAAATGGTCCGCCATTCATCGACATCCAACGCTTTTGCTTTAGAAGCATCGGCTGGTGCGAGCTTCCCTTTGAATAGGCTGAGGTTGGATCGACTTTTTTTTGGGTCGCCATCATTGTACCGAGGCTTCGAATTATGCAAATGACGATTTTTGGCTTCGTAGTGTGCTGTCACGAAGTTTGCCGCCTCCTCAGTAATGAATGCCTCGGCCATCGATGCTTCAATTCTACGTTTATTTTTACATTTTGCTCGAAGCGTCTTCTGCATCCTCTCAGTTGCGAAGCACCAACGGTTTTGCACGGGCCCCCCCAATCTTGCCTCGGTCGCGAGATGCAAAATCAAATGCTGCATTGGATTAAAGAAGCCCTGTGGAAAGATCTTCTCTAACTTGCATATCAACTCCGATGCAAACTCTTCCATTTCATCTAGCACGCCAGGCGATAGTTCTTTCGCACAAAGAGAACGGAAGAAATAGCACAGCTCTGCCAATACTAGCCATTCATCCTCAGGGATAAAGTCACGCAGCATCACCGGCATTACCCGCTCAAGCCATATGTGCCAATCATGACTCTTGAGACCAAATATCTTTAGTTTGTCAAGACTCGCTCCCCTCTTTAGATTCGCTACATAACCATCGGGGAACATCAACTGCATTTTCACCCACAAGATCATTTCTCTCATAGCCGGCCTTCCAAGATTGAACCATGCCTTTGGCTTTGTCCAGTTCTGCTTTCCTTTCGCTTGTCGCATGTTTTGTAACGGTCTGTCACATAGAGCCTCCTGATCGATTCTAGCCTTAGGATTATCCTTTGACTTCCCCTCTATGCCGAACAATGTACCAAAAATGGCCTCGGCGATATTCTTTTCAGTGTGCATCACGTCGATGTTGTGTGGGCAAAGGAGGTCTTTGAAGTAAGGCAGGTCCCATAAGCATGACTTGTGAGTCCATGCGTGTTCCGTATTATACCCTTTGAAATACCCAGGACGATTTGGATCCGGCTCGAGAGCGTTTAACTGATCCAACATCTGTTGGCCTGTCAACGCGGGTGGTGCAGAGTTTCTGACAACTCTACCTTTGATGAAATTCTTCTTGTCTTTTCTGAACTTATGGCGAGGATCCAGGAACTGTCTATGCATGTCGAAGCAAGAATACTTGCGACCCGCCTGCAGCCAACGGAACTCAAGAGCTGCCTTGCATGTGGGGCACGGGAACCTTCTGCATCTAGTTCGGTTCTTTTGCCCAATTTATGCCATGTCATCTGTCTGGCCGTCTCTTCGACCATGAAAAGACGTTGAAGTCTTGGTATGATTGGCATATAGCGAAGAACGTTAACAGGAATTTTTGTCTGCATCTTCTCACCCATACTGTTGTCTACGACAACATACCTGGAAGACTTGCAAATGGGACAATAGTTCAAGTCCGCATACTCAAGCCTAAATAAGGCACATCCACTCTCACAGGCATCTATCTTCTCATAGGGCATCTTAAGTACACGGAGAATTTTGTCCGACTGGTACAAGTTTGGAGGCAGTACATGGCCTTTGGGTAGAAAGCGTCCAAATATTGTCATCAACGCGTCGTAGCATTCTCTGCCCAGGTTGAATTGAGCCTTCAGAGCCATTACTTGCGCGATGGCATCCAGCTGACAAAGCTCAGTGTGCTCGTGGAGAGGACGTTTTGAAGACTCCAACATTTCATAGAATGCCTTTGCAGATTCCTCCATCTCATCGTCCGAATCCCGAGCATCATCAAAGTCTTGCACCATGTCTTCGATCCCGGTACCATGCTCGTCGGTGCGATGACGAACCACCTCAGCTCTGGCACGTTGGGCAAACTCACCATGAAAAGTCCACACCGTATAATTAGGCCTAAAACCCCACTTCTGCAGGTGTTTAACCATTTCACCCTCTGTCTGCCTTTTAAAGTTGTCGCACCGGGGACAGGGACACCATGTTTTTTCCTGGCCATTTGCAAATGCGGCTCTCACAAACCCCTTGGTATTTGTAAACCATTCTTTGGTCATGTCGTTCTGACTGGTGTGACCGGTGTACATCCACGCACGATCAGTCATCTTGCCTAGCTACTGGACACACAAGAAATATATATATATATAATTCAGCATATATATTCATCAGTTAATCAAGTTTGTCAGTTTTATTACGTCCATGCAACTTATACGCTAATAGGTTAAGATAGGTCCTAATCCCACCCGAGTATGTGTAGATTGGGTTCGTTTTCCCATGCACTGCTCCGGATCCGACACAGAATTTCGACATCACCTCCCCGCTGTTCTCCTGATACACGTCTCGGCAATAAGCAGAGAGGATGTGTACCCGGAGAACAACAGGGAGGCACTGACGAAATTATGCATAGGATCCGGAGCAGAGCATACGGGAAAACGAACCCAATCTACACATACTCGGACTGTCCATGGATAACGTTGGACAATTCGAAAGGACGGCGGTTATAAATATGCAAAGACATGCATATTTATAGATGTCGTCCTTTCGAACGGGAGACGCATACTGGTCACGCATACTGATGATTGAAGACACCTATAGCTAGCACGTTTCATCGGCATGAAGACCGAAACAGAGCAAATTAAGGGCGGAGGAGGAGAAGTCATTTGTGCTCACCCACGAACGCAGGGGCGGAGCTCGTCCAACGCACGGGGAGGTCGTCGAACAACTGCACGTTGAAATCCACCCGATCAACACAAATATGATGTTTTTATAACAAAATCGGAAAATATGTGACCTAACTCATATTTTACAAAACTATGACCCCGTCGGCCTCTGGAAGGCCGAAAAGCACCTTCCCGGTCAACAGGAGGCAGAAGAGGTGTCGGGGGGCGGGAGTCAGTGTCGTCGAGGGTCAGTGGCGTCGGGGGTCGATGGCGTCGGGGATCAGTGGCGTCGGGGGTCAGTGGCGTCGGGGGTCGGGGGTCAGTGGGGTCGGGGGTCGGTGGGGGGGTCGGGGGTCAGTGGCGTCGGGGGTCAGTTTTCTTCTTCTTCTTCTTCTTCTTCTTCTTCTTCTTCTTCTTATTCTTCTTCTCCTCCTCCTCCTCCTCTCTTCTTCTTCTTCTTCTTCTTCTTTTCCTTTTTCCTCTTCTTCTACTTATTCTTCTTTTCAAACACTAGCACTAGCCTAAACTAAACAAGCACTAGCACTAACCTAAACTAAACAAGCACTAGCACTAACCTAAACTAAACAATTAAAAACAGAAAAAAAACAGTAAACTAAACTAAACTAGCACTAGTAACCTAAACTAAACAGTAAAAAATAGAAGAAAAAAAAAGAAAATATCTCACCTCGCAGGGCCGGTGGAGGAGGGTCGGCGCGGTGGTGGAGGAGGGCCGGCGCGGGGGAGGAAGGCCGCGGAGAGGGGAGCGGCGCCGCGTCCTGCTCCGGCGGTGGGGCGTCGCGGGGAGGCGCGGGTGGAGGAGGGTCGGCGCGGGGGAGTGGGGCGGAGAGGGGGGGACGGGGCTCGGCGCGGGTGGTGGGGGCTTGCCGCGCCGGTGGGGGCGGCGCGGGGAAGGGGGCGGCGAGGGGGTGAGGGGGCTCGCCGCGGGGAGGGGGCTCGCCGCGGGGAGCTGCGGTGGTGGGGGCGGCGCGGGGGAGGGGGCGGCGAGGGGGAGGGGGCTCGCAGCAGGGAGCTGCGGTGGTGGGGGCGGCGCGGGGGAGGGAGGCGGCGAGGGGGGAGGGGGGAGCTGCGGTGGTGGGGGCGGCGCGGGGAAGGGGGGCGGCGATGGGGGGAGGGGGCTCGCCGCGGGGAGCTGGCCGCACGTGGGAGGAGAGAGTGCGGGAATAATTGGGCCGGGGGGAAAACGGCCGTTAACTTGCGGACGGCAAAGCCGAGCACGGCAGACGGCAAAGACTAGGAGGACGGCATACCTCTTTGCCAGTGGGACCAAGGTCTAGTGGGACCTATCTAGCCTCTTTGCCGTCTGCCTTTAGGGTCTTTGCCGTCTGCTGGCAGACGGCAAAGGAATAGCAGATGGCAAACAGAACCGTTGCCGTCAGCCAGATCTTTGTCGTCTGCTTTATGGCAGCAGACGGCAAAGATCTTCTTTGCCATCTGCCAGCAGATGGCAAAAACCTGGCAGACGGCAAATAACTGAATTCCAGTAGTGATAGGGGTAGTCGCAACTGTGTTATCCAAGGCGGGACCCCAACTTTACTAGTTTATGAGGTAGTCAGAACTACATGTTTTTCAAGGCGGGACGCAACTGCATTTGTCTATAGGGCGTAGTCGAAACTGCATGTTTTCCCTCACGGGACGCAACAACATTTGTCTACAGGGGGTAGTCACAACTACACGCATTCCATGGCGGAAGCCAACTACATTTGTCTATTTGGGGTAGTGCGACTGCACATTTTCAAGAGGGGACATAATTGCATTTGTCTATAGGGGTAGTCGCAATTGCACGATATCCAAAGCCGGGACCCAAGTGCACTTGTCTATAGGGGTAGTCGTATCTGCATGTTTTCCAAGGGGGGACCCAACTGCATTTGTTTATGGCGTAGTCGCAACTGCACATTTTCTAAGGCGGTGCGCAACTGCACTTGTCTATAGGGGTAGTCACAATTGCACGTTTTCCAATACGGGATGCAACTGCATTTGTTTATGGGGTAGTTGCAACTACTCGTTTTCCAAGTCAGTATGCAACTGTACTTATCTATAGGGATAGTCACAATTGCAGGTTCTCCAAGACGGGATGCAACTGCATTTGTTTATGGGGTAGTCGCAACTACACGTTTTCCAAGGCAGTACGTAATTGTATTTGTCTATAGGGGTAGTTGCAACTATATGTTTTCCATGATGGGACGCAACCGCATTTTTCTATAAGGGGTAGTCGTAACTGCATGTTTTGCAAGGCGAGACGTGACTGCGCTTTGTCCATGGGTTATGACTGCATGCTTTCCAAGGCGGGAAGCAACTTCATGTTTTCCAATGTAGTGGGCATTTTTTGCATGTTTTTCAAAGGTGGCTTATTTTTTCGCAACTGGACGTTTTGTAAGGCGCGGGACGCGACTACAGTTGACTATAGGGGTTGACTATAGGGGGTAGTTTGCAATTGTAGGTTTTTCAAGGCAAGATTCATCTGCACTTGTTTGTAGGGGTAGCAGCAGTTTGCACGTTTTCAAAGTTGGTCCCAATTAAAAAGATGAAACATAACCGCGCTTTGTCTATAGGAGGGGGGGGGGGGTATGTCTTAACATTTTTGAAGGCTGGATGCAACTACATGTTTTCGCTTTTCCTTCAAGGCGATTCTTTTTTCTAAAGAGAGGGGCGATAGTTACATGCAAGCAACTGCATCTTTTTTTTACCTTTTAAAAAATATATTTTTCTTTTAAAAATTTGTCTTTCAGGGAGAGTTTTGTGTTATGTTTTTTTCTGTATTTTTATTCTTTTTGAAATCCAAACATTTTGGTAATGTGGACCAAGCATCCACTTCTTCTAGCGTTCTCTAAAAAAATAAAAACATTACTTTATCCGAAATGGAACAGAGACACGCGGAAAAAATAGAAATACAGAAAGAGAATAGGCAAACACGCAACAGGGCGGGCGTACATAAAAAATGAAGCGACGCAAGTCGCCGGCGTCCAGATGGACGACCACGACGATGAGCCTATAGCCTACTCACCCGCAGCCTGTTGACTTCTTTTCTTTTGTGCAGAACAACAACCACTTATTTTATTTTTGCGTAGCAACAACCACTCTTGACAGGCCCAAAACGCCATACGCAAGCAGCACTTCTCCCAATACACTGTCTGGGCCGCCGCGGGATTTAAAAGCCTGATTCGGAGAACAACCAGAAAACAGGCAAGGACAACTAACCCATGACAAAATTCTCAAAAAAAAAAAAATAACTCATGACATCAGGTGAATGAGACCATACTATAACTCAGCTAGATGAGTTCTAGGCACACCCAATATTTTACTACTCGTATAATTTAATCACCGGTCAATTTTGCACGGAGGGGAGGGAATTCAATCATTTGTACCAAGTCGAGTTGTAGGTAAAACTGTAAAGGGGCCATGACGGTCCTAGGAGGAGTGGGAGTGATCGTGATGTGGTGAGGGGCGGCGCATGCGGGACAGTAAAGCCACGTACGCGAGTCGCCCGTTCTCTTCGCCAGGTCCATGCATGACAAAAACGCCGTAGTGCACGTAATTTTCGGTCCACTCCACTCATCCATCCACCGTTTTGCGTCTGATCCTTTCTCGTAGCTGGAGAACACCAGCAGCTGGAGTGAGATTTACTCATCACTCATCAGCCATCACTAAAGACGTATTAGCGCAGAAGGTGGTCATGCTTTATTTAAATCCTTGTCCGCCACACAGAACTGCCGAGGAAACGCTTGATCAGATCATGATGTAGATTAACGAATTATTACGCATGCGCCCTCTTTTAATCTTGAAGAAAACGCAGCTGGGACATGTACAATAGTCGTCCGTAAGCTTTCCGTAAGAAATGTTACATAAGGTTTTTGGTGATACGGAGAAAAGCATTGGCGGAGGCAAGAATAACTTCTAGGTGTGACCAAGTTTACGGAGGAAACTGCATATAATGCCATCATGCGAAGGTTTACAAAAGCCATAAATATATATATCATTGCAACAAATTTCGTTTCAAAAGTCAAAGTTGATGTTCAATTCTAAATTACCTCCCCTTCTTCTTCGGCACTATTTGCATACTCGCCCTCGTGGCCTCACCAGCTGACCTGCTTGCTGGATGTCATCGTGTGTTCGTGTGCCCTGCCGCCTCGGCGCACAATCACTAGGATTTTCATGTATTTGTGGTTCTCTTACATGGTGTTAAGTCAGAAGCCAACTACATTACGGCATCTCCAACAACGATCCGTAAATCGCCCACGTACGTCCGGACACGCGATCCGAACGTGTTGTGTCATCCAACGAGGGTCTATATCGGTCCGCATGACGGTCCGAACTTATTTTTTTTCACAAATCGGAGACAAACGTGGGAGCTTTGCGGGCGTCCGGACAACACCAAAACCCGTGTCTGGCCGTCCTGGCCCACCAAAACCCCTCCTCCCTCGGTCGTGCGCGTTCCCGTCCGGTGCCAGATGCCCGCATTCATGCCGCTGTAGAGCGCACCGCTTCACATTGAAGACGGCTCTCGACGGACGTGACTTCTCGCTGCGTCCGCCATTGAAGCGGCCGCAGCAACGCCTCCATTAAAGACGCGTGGAAGCCGAGAAACCTACTCCGGCCACATGTCCGTTCACTTGCGGGCGGCATTAAACACAACGCCGGGCAACCTCCTCTTGCCCGTCCTCTATTTAAAGGAGGCCAGACGTCGGGCAAGAATCGCCCCACTCCGCTGCTCCCCATCTCCTCCTTCCACCATTTTCTCCATCCTTCCGATGGCATCCGACGAGCATGAAGAGTAGTTCTTCGGCATAAAAAGCCGGCTTGGTGGCACGCCGAGCCCGTCGGACATGAGCCAGGTAACTCGCTGCTCCACATCCTTCGCCTAGCCCGACGAAGCAAGTTGCCGCTCCAAACCGGCGAGTGGTTCAGCAACTCGCAACTCCAAGCCAGCTCGCGGAGGAGTAGTGAGTTGCTCCACGAAGGCACGCGGGGGAGAACGGTGGAGCGTCCATCATGGCTGGCATGGACGAGGCCAGACACCGTGCCATCCACCGTCAACATTGGCTAAACCGCATCCGGTCGATGGAGAAAGAAGCTGCTTACGTGGAGCTCGACGAGTCGATAGCCAGAGCGTCCGCGACCACCGACGACACCGAGGAAAAGTAGAACACGGGAGGTCACCGCCGCTTTGGTCCAAAGATGGCCACCACAGGTGACTCGCCGGCATCCACAGTCGGTGTCTCGTCCTCTCTCGCCGGCCACCATTGTTCCTCACCATAAAAACAAGTACAGATCCACGTTTCACGAAAGCGGATGCAACTCGTTCCCTTAGACCGAAGCATCCCCTTTGCCACTCTCTCGCTGGAGATACGCCAGTGTAGCCTCTACGTGGAGTGACGAGAAATTTATTAGTGATCTGTAATGGTGGTTCGGTTCTAATTATCAAAGATGTAGCCCGTATAGTAGGGTGTGTTTGGTAGAGTGCATGGAGGGTGCATGAGCTCAACAGTTGGGTGTTTGGTAGCCTGCACGGGGCCTCCTCAGCATGCACGACCTCAGCCCAAATACCCTCTTAGCATGCATGAAGAAAGAACACCCCAACGGCCGTTCACTGGTCAGCATGCATGAGCGAAGCGAGCGCAATATGTTTCAAATAATGTTCAGGGTTTTAAAAAAATAATTAAATTTTCAGAAAATGTTCAGAATACCAGAAATTGTTCATATTTTCAAAATTTATTCAGATTTTCAAAAAATGTCCAGATTTTCAAAATATGTTAAATTTTCAAAAATGTACAGAAATTCATATTTGTTTAAATTTTCAAAATATGTTTAAATTTTCAAAAAATGTTTGGGTTTTTTTAAGTTTTCGATTTTTCAAAAAATGTTTAGATTTTCAAAAAAAAAATTAAAATATCAATCTTTTAAAAAAATATTTTTTCAAAAAAAATTCAGAATTTCAAAAAATGTTATTTTTTCTTGTTCGAAAAATTGTTTACATTTTTTAAATATTTTGTTCACTTATTTGAAAATACCGGTTGCTACAGTGCCAGCCGACATGTCTAAACATATGCAAGCTGCCAAACAGAGTCTTAACTTAGCATGTCTTAGCACATACATCGCTACCAAACAACATCAAATGCATGTACTCAGCATGTCTACACTCAACATGTATCAGAGGAGAACAACCATGCTAGGTTGGGAATGCTACCAAACACACCCGTAGGCACTGACGGCAAATTTTAGGTATGGCAAACGCCAACCCTTGCTACTTGCTAGATCGTTGGCTCTTGCTAGATTGTTGGCTCTACTATGGAGAGTGGAGAGAAATAAATAATACTCGTAGAGAGAAAGCATGTCCATAATTGTACACACATCCTTTGGATTTTTCAAAATATATTCAAGCAGGGAGCTTTCCCGTGACATTTTCTCAAGAAAAAAGAGTAACGCGGATAATTGCTACAGACAGTGGGCTACTGTATATTGCCCTAAGATAGCATGGCCGAAATAGAATCTGTTTTTCTTCTGTTTTTTTTTTTTTTCGAGAGAGACAGAGACAGAGACAGCTTCACAGAAACGAAAATCACACTCCAAAAAGGGTTTTTGTCGCAAAATTAGGCAGAAAAGGTAGACATACATGAGTTACTGCCCACCTAAAAGGCTCAAACAAATCCAAAAATAAACCCTTTTTCTCCGGTACATACAGCTAGCAGCCAACGAGTTCTTTGCCCGTCTATAAATCAGCCAAAACCCAAGCCAGCACGAGGCACAACGACACAAAGCTCCACAAACCGAAAGCAGCACAACAAACCACAGACGAAGACAGCGTCGCAAGGGGACGAGAAAATGGCGGCCATCTCCTCCACCTCCTACTTCTCCTCGCAGCCGCAGCTGCCGGCGTCCGGCGGCAGCAGCAACGGCCGGCAGCCGCGGAGGCGGCGGATGGGCAGCTGCGTCGTGCTAGAGGCGGCCGCTGCCTCTGGTAGCGGTGGTGGCGGCGCGGCGGTGGGGAGGACCAGGAGCCTGACGGAGGAGGACCTGGAGGAGCTCAAGGGCTGCCTCGACCTCGGCTTCGGCTTCTCCTACCATGAGATCCCGGACCTCTGCGGGACGCTCCCCGGCCTGGAGCTCTGCTACTCCATGACGCGGAGGTTCCTCGACGAGCAGAGGGCGGTGGTCGGGCAGCTGGAGCCCGCTGCGGCGGCGGCGGCGGCGCCCATCCCGGACTGGAAGATCTCCGGCCCTGGTAAGACTTGTTTTCCTGTACACCTGTTTGTTTATGTTCTTGGTAAAGTTTCAGTTTTGGAGCGATGCGAAGGTGTGGATTTTGTTCTCTGTTGTTTTGGTGTGCAAGCTCTCTGATTTTGGGATGATCAGAAGTAAACCTCAATTGCTTGGCTAAATTGAGGTTTCATGTCTGATACCGAAACATGTATTCTGAAGATATAAGATATCCACGCTTCAATACTTTGTACCAGACAGTATTAAGCAACAATTCAAATTGATGTCTGATTTGGATCATCCCTGTTTTCCTCTGAATCATGCTCATTAACAACAGTGTTCTCAAATCTCAATTTGATCCATGTATTAGCTGTAGTACTATTTTTGTTACAAACTATTAAAGGCGCGACATTCTTTTTGTTATGGAACTACGATAGATCTGCTGTGTGTATATAAAGTAGTGTAACAAATTTAAGGCAATCAGCTGAAAATATGTCAATTCAGTTGATTCGCTGTGAGTTGCGATTGCCCTCACCAACTCTTGGTAGTACTATATGGCCAATTCTTGTTCTATAGATTTCAGTTTCGCCCTTGTCTTGATGGTGCTTTGCATGGTGTAGTCTGTAATATGTCTGGCGTGGAAAATTGCAAGCCATTTCTTTGGCTGTTCATAAAAGGTTAGGATGGTAGGCACTCCCAAGATTCTACTGACCTTTTCGGTTGTTGTGTATCCTATGGTTTTGGTTACATCTAAATTTGATGCCAAATGGAAAAAAAAACTAAAAGGAAAAAAGTTTGAGCATAGAATGGAGAAAACAATACTAGTATTCTTAGTTCTATTATTTGGGAAATCAACATGAGAGACAGGCAAATAAAAGAAGCGGAGCATGTCCCTGAAAAAACTGAACATGTGACTTTCTCACTGATTCACTTTTCTTGGTAAGGGCGAGCTGTCGTCTCCAAGACAAGCTTCACCACAAAGCAAAGCAAGAACAGTCCCCACTGAAAATTATGCTCCTCTCTCCTACACATATTTCCTCCTAAAAAATTTAAAAATTCGAAGATGTGCTAATTGTGCTACCCTGACCCCAGCAGTGCAAAGCATGTTCTCCATATCTGTTTGATTTGCTGTTAATTTATTCGTGAGATTGTATTTCCTTACAAAATATGTACTGCTCATGGCTGATCAGCAACTATTTGCTTTGATAGGTGATAATCCAGAGGAAGTGAAAGCTAGGCTCAAGTATTGGGCTCAGACAGTGGCATGCACAGTCAAACTATGCAGCTGATGGAGATTGGTAGTGTGCTGGTTCTCTCTTAACATATATGCTACTACAAGCTGAACTGGAGGTGGTTCAGGTTGAAGGATGACGCTTATATGGTTTTGAGCTCGGTGGGCAAGTGCAGAGGAGGTGCTTCTGCTTCGTGTTATCGAGGCGACAGAACTGACCACTTCTTTTGCAAAACTTCAGAGGGGGAGAGGATTGCTGACAATATGGAACTGTGAGAAATCCGAGGCGGTCCGCAGTCAAGCTTTTCTGAAAGCATCAGAAGCTTGACATTCCTCTTGGGGTGTATTGTCTCTACGTGGCGCAGCGTTTGCATGTGCTTGAGACCTCTGCTTGTTTCTGCTCTTCCTTGTAGGACTCACTAGGTGCTCCGGTTGCGCCGCACTGCTCCGGGTTGAGCTTTGCAAATCCTTGGGTGGATTTGTTCACTTATACGTAGCTTTGTTCTGTTGCTCCTTTCAGCTTGGATTTGTTTTGGAGCAGTAGACCTTGTATAGGACTTGCATGAACATACCTGTTGATTCTGCTGTATTGCACTCCAAGGGTGAAGAAACGGTTTCTGAAATAAATTTCTGCGCGCAGCCTAACAGCAAACTGTGGCTGCTGATATTGTGAATATTATATGATCCCACTGAACTGAATCTATGTAGCTTCAAGACTGAGAGAGGATAGATGAATCACATCACCAATTGGGTGTATATAATCAGACCAAGAAGGCACATTTATTATACGGCTGTTTTAGAAACGCGTACTGTGATTATTCAGGCCAGGAACTGGACTGAAGAATTATTCAGGCTAGGAACTGGACTGAAGAAGCAGCACACGGCTAGAAATCAGAATCTGGCGCCTCTCTTCATCGACGACGATGATCTAGCAGAAGCAGGCACCTGAGGAGAAGCACAGACTGAGCATTGTCCCGGAGAACCATCCGTTGATGGGGAAACCCACTGAGCTTGGACAAAATGCACCTGGTGCTTCTCCAAACCCGCCCCTTCGAAAGACCTGGGAATTTCCGAATTCTTTTTCTTCTGATAAGCAGTAGCTTTGGCCATAACATTCACATGACCATGATTTCTGGTAGTCTTAGGCTTCTGGATAAGAACTGGACC
Organism: Elymus sibiricus; assembly: GCA_039707655.1. Classification (NCBI taxonomy): domain Eukaryota; kingdom Viridiplantae; phylum Streptophyta; class Magnoliopsida; order Poales; family Poaceae; genus Elymus; species Elymus sibiricus. The sequence goes on along the minus strand of CM077667.1, from coordinate 423,588,170 downwards.
CCACTTAGGGAAAATGTCAGTAGCAGGTTTAGGACTCTTCAATTTTGTCAGAATTAGCATACACATTGAGCTGAGCAGGGGTCTTTTAATGGAGCCCAAAGCTGCAACCATTTACACAGGCAAAAGTTGTGTGTCTTGTTCCCCAAAACTCCCTCAGAAAAACTCACAGGGTGAAAATCCACACTAGACATAGATAAATCCACTTTTTCCAGTACTCCAGTCCATGTACCGCCAGAAGCCCAGAAGTGCTAGCTGTGAGGTTCACTTTGTCTAATTCATCAGTGGGCTCATCCTCACTTGGGTCATCAGCATCCATATCCTCTCTGCCTTTGTGGTTATTGCCATTAGCTTCCTATCAAGATTTGGATCATCTCCATCATATGGACCACCCTCTCCAATCTGCTCAAAACCTTCGACAGTAAAGAACAACAGAAGCAATTTCTTCATCATCTCTACTCGTCTTTCTAAATGAACATCGGTAGGGTATCTGCACACAACTTTCACTCAAATCAACTCATAAAACTAAAAGTCTTAAAACGCACCATTTCAATCCACATCATGAGAATTCCAAAACATGATGCCACCTGAGCAGACATTTTCCAAGTGCACCGTTTTGGTGGAATCCCCTCGATCTGGATCCATGCTTCAGTAAGTTCACCATAAGGATCAATTGCACCAATCCATTGAGTGATATTAACTATCACACCATCCACATGCAAGTCAAAAACAGGGAACTCAATTAAATTATCAACTTCTTCCAAGGAGGGAAACTAATCAAGAAACTCTTTTTGCTCGATTCCCTAATTCGGGAGGGCCATTGTTTTTGTTTACAATGGACTCGTCGCCGTCGTCATCACCAACCATTCTTCAATAACAATTTCATGATGCTTTCACCCATGTGTGAGTAGTTTTCCTGTAGGCACATGATGGTATATGGGAATTGGATGAGATTTCTTATGTAATAGATGTCAGATTTGTTAGGGCTTGATGCCTAGCATCCACTATGTTCTGAGATTGATTTTGCTATGTTTAATGCTTGACACTAGGGCCCGAGTGCCATGATCTGAACCCTCTATATTTTCTTGAATATGTTTAATGCTTGACACTAGGACCCGAGTGCCATGATCTGAACCCTCTATGTTTTCTTGAATATATTTGCGTTCTTTATCTTATCTGCAAGTTGTATGCACCTGTTATTATTCTAGACCCTAGACCCCAAAGTGACAATAATTGGGATATCGACGGGATGACTTACCTTGAGGATTACATGTATTCATCCTTTGTTAATGCTTTAATCCAGTTCTCCATTAAGAGACGCGCCTTAATTACCCTTAATATTCGCTAGGATCCCGCTGTCATGAAAGGGTATGACAAAAGATGTTGTGCAAGTTCTTATCGCAAGCACGCACAACTAATTATGGAATGCATGCCCACATATGATTGATGAATTCGAGCTACTTTGTTGTCGCTCTATGCATGACCGTTACATAATGAATCTCATCTGAACAAAACCCCACTATCTATTTCTATGCATATGTTTTGTACTGTTGTTGCTCTCTCTAAAGTTACTACTGTTGCACTTTGCTAAATCAGGTTTAGCCAAAATACATATTGACAAAATACTAGAGCATTTTAGTATGAAAACGCCAAGAAGAGTTTCTTGTCGAAATCACATGGAAGGAGTTTTAAGCAAAAAACGGTATCCTGAAATACTGATGAGCGAAATATATGATTTCAATCACACTTATGTTAATTATATTCCATGGTATGTAAACTACCAGATATGTCCAGTAAGTTGTGAGTAAAGTTACTAGAATGGTCAAATTGTTGATCATAGGACAACAGTAAAATGTCGTTAAGTACCGACAACATGTTTCTCGCATACGAAGAAAATGAAGAGATTGTGTAGGACTTACAACAATACATGCTCGTTGTAAATAGTACATCAAGAAAATCTTCATTATGCTCCAAGCGATTTTCGATTTTAATTAAATGATTTATGGTGGCACAGTAAGTTGGAATTGGTCCAAGAAAGTTACTGTGGTGAATTATATAATAGAAGGCTAAGTATATTGTCGCTTTAGAAGCAACAAGGAAGGATAATGAATCAAAAGTTCATTTATGAACTTGGTATGGTTAGTAGATCATTGTGCCAATGGAACACTGTTCTTAATAGTGGTTCCATAGCTCAGTCTAAGGAATCAAAATACCAGTGATTCAATGTATACAATATCAGTTTCACAAAATTATGAATTCTTATGAAGGCATGATAGATGCATTGAAATGCATATTATACACACGGATCTGAAGTTGTCGGATTCTATATAGGACGAAGTTTATACCACAAGCAAAGCATAGGCTCACAACGGATTGCCATTGGCGTATGAGTAAAATATGATAACTAGATTATTGACTCTAGTGCAAGTACAAGACTGTTGGAAATATGCCCTAAAGGCAAAAATATCCGTATTCGTAATTAAGAGTTTATATTCTATGTTATAACTGCTATGATCCTGGAATGTGCGATTCGGTGGAAAACTCATATGCACGTGTGGAACGATAAACGGTAAAATAAGATTCCTAGTCCTGCCTCTAAGACTAGCTCAAGTGTTGTTGTTGATCATGTTTTTAGGATCTTAGGATATCGTTAAGTGTAACGAAGGTCCTAAAACAACATTGAGAGTATGAAGTTAGATTATATTGAATTGACCCATACTTGTTTGTTATATTTTGAGATAATATTGTCTAAAATCAATTGTTATAACACGGAGTGTTACCATGCGTTTCATGTTCCTTAGACCATGAGAGTATCATAGTCACTTCCTACCGTACGATGAGCTTTGGGGTTTCTCAAACTTCATCTATAACTAGATGATCATAACGACAACTTACAGGTTCATCGGAAAGTTTGACAAGGGACTAGATAGCTCGAGGGTAGAATTTGCTCCTCCGGCGATGGGGAGATATTCTTAGGGCCCTCTCGATGTGACAACATTCGTCATCGTGTGGCTGGACACAGGTGACTATGTCACATGGATGTCAGGACACATCAACGAGAAAGAAGAACAAAACCGGTAACGAGGACAACGGTATAGTGAGCATGTGAATGACTCAAGAGGATACCAATGCATCTTGGATTTTGTAAAGTATCACGAAGCAAAGGGAATCTCACATGGTAACCAAAGATTCACTCGAATATCATTCGTGTATTCATAGGGATCAATATGGATGTCCACGATTCACTACTAGGGAAAAGGCTAGCAGTAGCGTGGGAAATAGGGCTAACAGTAGCGCGGGTGCCCGCGCTACTGGTATGGCGCTACAGCTAACATTTAGCAGTAGCGCGGGCCAACACGCGCTACTGCTATATAGAGGTAGCAATAGCGCGGGTCAACACGCGCTATTGCTATATAGAGGTAGCAATAGCGTCTATTTGTAAAGTGCATTGCTGCTAAAAAGGCGCTGTTGCTATAATAGCTGCATTTTCTGGAAAAAAATCTGCCGCCCATTTCCTTTGTATCTGTACAGGTTATATACAATAGTCTCTAGGATATCATACACATACAAACCTAAACATATCATACACATACTAATAATCTTGCAAGAAATAATCCTTAGAAATAACATTTAGCATATCAACTCTAATATATATCATCTCTAATAACTCATCATCCTTAGTCACATAACACTTATCATCATCTTAATCATCTAACAACTCATGACCGGTTGACCATTACTACACAATGTCATAAACTATAAAAGGTCCTCTTTCTTATCTAGCACATACTATTCTCTCCTAGCTAGGTAGAACCTACTGCTCTCTCCTAGGTAAAATAGCATAAAACAGGTAAGCTCCGACCCCTCCATTGTGAAGAATAGAGATCCACCTATCTCCGATACGTGGCCTGAGCAAATCCTTCGCGCCTCCGCCAAGTGGTTGTCTCCTGACTTCCATCAATTTGCTAAATCCTTTGAGTTTCAGTTTGTCATCGCTTTTAAAAATCGAGTATGCATTGCGGAATTTTATAGGTCACCGCGGCCGTAAGCTGATGACATTCAAATGACCTTCTACAAACATCAGTCGAGGCACAACCTCCGAAGGGAATTTCTGTTGAAGAACATAATAATAACATAGTTAACAATCTAGTTTTGCTTATGAAAAATTTATGTATGCAAAAGATGGACTAATTAATGACAGAATGGTAAAAAAGAATCTTACCATGCTATCTGCAGCAATGTTAGCATTGTTCAACGGGTGCACTAGTGGCACGTATTCAGAAAAAATTTCGCCAATATCTTCATAATTGGTCTTATAAAGATCAATATCATTAATAAATGAGATCAAATGATCTATCTCCAGCCAAGTTAGTTCGGAGCCATGACTATAGTAGGTCTGATCTACTATGTTTTGAATATTTGGTGAAGAAGAGAAATAAGCTGACAATTAAAGACAAACAAGTTAAGTAGGAATGAACACCAACTTTTTTAAAATAAACAATATAAATTACATAACAAATATGGTTGACAAACACACATGGAGGAAAAACTGGAAGCATATCGACATCCACCCAAATGTCGATATTACCTTCAATATGATCTTCAGGACGAAGATCGAAGGTTATTTCCATATCCTCCTGAAATCCATATGCCTTGGCTAGAGCTTCCCAATTTTAGCACCCTAATTTTGTGTTATTATGTGTGACCATGTTTAGTCCTCAGGTTAGCTCTCCTCGTCTCCATACTCTCGTGGTCTTCGAAACCGAGCCTCTCCGAGACATACCGTCTTGCATGGCAGGGGATGAACTAGTCGAATTGTATAAAACAGAAATTACACATCGAAGCAAAGAAACAGAAGTCATGCTTAATTACGAAAAAACACTTGTCATCGTTGCGTACCGTAGAAACATCGAAGGTCTCGTCAAGCTTGATGGTGAAGAACCTGCGTCTCGCAGGTGAGGCCTGTTGCACAGATCGTAATCTTTGCCGCAGAGTTCACACTCAGGGATCCTATCATCGTCAGACATTTCCTGTGTTCATGATTCAAAAATTCGGCATGACCATTATATGACACCCTGAATCCATGCTACAGTGATCTTGGAAATTAAGCTACAGTAACCCAGGAGTTTAAACTAATCCATATTTGCTAAACCGTGTTTGATCACATTTGATTCTTATCTCAGTTCAAATCCCTTTTGATTTTCAAAAAAATCAATCAATAAGTGGTTTAATTATTTTGGCAAACCTAAAAATAAAAATCATGTTTGGGTTACATATTTTCACCTGGTATGTAGAAAATTAGAACCAACTTTTGTTAAAGTATTTTAAGGCCTTAAAACAATATTAAGAGAGGCCAAATAATTTATTAAAAGCCCTTTTTGAGTTTTGCAAATTTCAAATACATTCCAAAGTGCCCCAAACATTTTGTGGCAGTACCAAATTTTGCATTGAAAATATTGGGCCCTATCCCATATTTTTACAAAATTCATTTTAGCCCTAACACTAATAAAAAAGAAACTATTTTTTTTTAAAAAGGAAAAGGTAAATAGAAAACCCCACTCCCCCCCCCCCCCCCCCCCCCACACACACACATGGGCCAAGGCCATCCAAACCCCCCTGGCCGGCCCAACCCCCCCCCCCCCCCCCCCCCCCCCCCACTCATCCCTAACCTCCTGCTACAGGGGAGGGGGATGCCCCGATGGCCGCCGCGGCTCGGCTCGGCCACGCGCCGGCCATCCGGCAGCCGCTCGCCTCCTATTTGAACGCCGGCGAGCCCTCGGTGGAAACCCTAACCCTAACCCCCTCGCCTCGGGCCCCCGTCCCCATCCCCTCTCCTCGCCCCTCTTCTCCCCACAGCGACAACCGACGTCGTCGTCGCCATGAACGCCGTCGCTCACGCGCCCACCGTCGCCCTCGCGCCGTAGGACCGGGTCCTCCCGCTCCTTCGAGCTCCTCTACGTCGCCCAAGCGTCTCCGATCGAACCGAGGAGCGCTCCATCGACGGGATTGACGCCTTCTTCCTCGCCACGGCCGCCGCATTCGCCTCCTCGACCCGTCGCTCTGGCCTGCCCCCGGCCTCCTCAAGCTCGCCACCGCCTCCCCCCCTCTCGGTGAGCCGCGCTCGTTTCCCCGCCCGCACTCGCCTCTAGCCGCGCTAGCCGCAAGCCCAGCCCGCGTGTGGCCGCCTGTGCCCGCCGCTCCTTCGGGCCATGCCCAACCGTGGCTGTGTCGCCGCCACTGCCGAGCCGCCTGCGCCCGGCACTCCTGCTGCTACTCCGGCCGTCGCTGACCGTTGCCGAGCCGCCTCCGCCCAGCCCATGCGTGGCCTGTCGCCGTCGTGGTCGTGCGCGCCCGCAGCCGGCCGCTCCCGCCGGCACGCGCAACCGCCCGCTGAGCTGACCCCAGGGCCACTGACGCTGGGTCCCACGGCCCTATTGACTGGTCAACTAGCCCAGTTGACCAGCTGACTGGGCAGTTGACTCAGGTCAATTGGGGCTCCCTGGTCAGCATCCTGTGGGTGCACTGCACCGGGTGCACCTAACACTGCCCCTCCTTTTTTATTTTTGGATAATAATAATTAATATGAAAGATTAAATTAATTAATTAGTGTTAAATTAATTATCTTAATTAGTCTAATAGTTTAGCCTAATTACTCGATGACAGGTGGGACCCTCCTGCTAATTAAATCTGTTTAATTTTAATTAAACTTGGGTTAACTTTGTGAGTATGACAATGGGGCCCACTCGTCAGTTTGACCAGTCAACAGAAACTGTTGACTGCTGATGTCAGCATGACCTCATGCTGATGTCATAATAGCATTTTTCAAAATTAAATAAATATGTTTATTTCAGAATATTAATAAAACTTTGAAAATTAATATAAAATAAACCGTAAGTCAGATGAAAATAATTTACACATGAAAGTTGATCAGAAAAATCCCACGAATTCGAATACGCAGTCCGTTCGTCTGTCACGTGCTCCTATCATAGCAAACATGGAAATTTTCCATCGAATTCATCTTTCCGGTAAAAGCCACAGACCCGGGAATTATCATCAGATATTCTCCCGCTCTGTCTGCAACGTGTAGTACTGCGTTAGTGCATGCCTAGCTCTGTATATTGGCATGTCATGCATCGTGTTGCATCTGTCTGCTTTATATTTATTGTTTCTCCCCCCTCTTCTTACCGGTAGACCCCGAGACTGACGCTGCTGCTCGGTACGACTACGCCTCTGACGATCAAGCCTTTACAGCAGAGCAGCAAGGCAAGCAACCCCCCCCCCCTTGAGCATTCCGATATCGCCCAGTTCCCTCCTCTCTCATGCTTGCATTAGTTTTTGCTACTGTTGTAGATAGCTCCTATTCTGATGCTTAACCTGTTTTTGATGAAGTGCTATTGTACCTACTGCTTCATTAAACTGCTTAGTATAGGTTGATCAGTGAATCCCCTGTGACCCCTTAGTCCCAGTTGCCCCGCTTTAAATATCAGTTACTCAATCATCATGATCGACGAGCCAGTCCCGTCACATCACCGCACCCCCCCCCCCTTAGTTGTACGACTCTACAGAACTACTATCGAGTACCGAGGGTGACACCTCGTGAAGTACTCATGATGTTAGCTCTATAGTGTATCTAGTCGGTCATGGTTATCGAGGGTGATTCCTCCTTCACCACTTCCGATAACGAGTTGTCGTGCAACCCCTCAAGTGTGGGATCACCGAGGGTGATTCCTCTAAGTCCATCTTGACGGTTACATCGAGCGGGATCCATTGAGGGTGATTCCTCAGGTCCCACCTTGATGTTTTATACACACGTTTACTATGACTTGGTTATAGAAAGATGTTGGTGATGGGTCGGCCATGAAGGGTACCCACGGTTTATTGACGACGAGGCGTGGCCGGGCAAGAGAGACCCTTGCCACGAGACCTCGAGATGGGGCGACGAGACCGCACATCATGGGTCGCGCTCGTCATCGCATTAATAAAATGCTAATGGGTTGGGTATTTGATCTGAGTTGGTCGATTGACCTTTTTACGCACTAACCTTCACGTGGGAGAAGTTATGGGTACTCGCGTCGTTGTATCAGCCGAAGCTCTTCGGACGTCAGCAATGAAGCGGCATGCGCCCGAGTGGTCCGTGACGGCATTGATATTGTATTAGAGGTGCTAGGACTGACCTCGGCCGCCCACGCATCGTACAGGAGTGCAAAGGGTGAGTGGGCCCATGACCCCTGCGCACTTAGGATTTAGACCGGCGGGCTGGCCTCTCTGTTGAGCCTAGGTAGGGCGACGACGTGTTGATTTTCCGAGGCCGGGCATGACCCAGGAAAGTGTGTCCGGCCAAAGGTTATCAAGCGTGTTGGGGAATGTGGTGCACCCCTGCAGGGATGAATTCAACTATTCGAATAGCCGTGTCCACGGTAACAGGACTACTTGGAGTTGTACCTCGATCTACTACAACTATAATTGTGACTTAAAATTGAAATGAATGTTGGCTCCGAGATTGCTTTCTCGCAGGGAGTCGAGGAAGAATTTCTGGGCGTGGTTACTTAATAAAATTGCTAAAATAATATTGCTATATATGAGTTACCAGTCTACTCTCTTCTAATGCTGAAAGATGTTGAAGATGCTAGTCTTCGATAGGACTAGGCCTTCCCCCTATTCTTGCTTTCTGCAGTCAGTCCATAGATATAACCCCATTCCTTTGATAATGATGCATATTTTAGAATAGTTCTGATGTAAGTCTTGCGAGTACTTTGGATGAGTACTCACCGCTGCTTTACTTCCCTCTTTCCCCTCGATACGATTACTGCGTTCAGATGACGGAGCCCAGGAGATGGAGTACGCCGGAGACGACTACTACAACACCGCTGGAGCCTACTACTACGTGGAGGCTGCCCCCGACTAGCAGTAGGATAGGAGGTTCCCAGGCAGGAGGCCTTGCCTCTTTCAATTCGTTGCTATGTTTGTGCTAGCCTTCTTAAGGCAAAACTTGTTTAACTTATGTCTTTACTCAGATATTATTTGCTTCCGCTGACTCGTGCTTGTCGAGCTTATGTATTCGAGCCCTCGAGGCCCCTGGCTTGTAATATGAAGCTGTATGACTTTAATTTGTGTCTAGAGTTGTGTTGTGATATCGATCAGTGAGTCCCTAATCTTGGTCGTACGCATTTGCGTGTATGATTAGCGTACGGTCAAATTGGGGGTGTCACAAGTTGGTATCAGAGCCAACTGCCTGTAGGTAGCCCCCTTTCCAACTCCTTGGCCGAAGTTGAGTCTAGTACTTGAAAAACATTTACTAACATCGTTGTGTGGCTTACGGGCCCACATCTCAATCGGGTGGTATTAGAACCTTTTACTCCTCTTCTATACTCTGGGTTCTGATATCTCTTCTATTTAGGTTAAAGATTTTACTAACTCTAACTCTAGGTTCTCGTAACTACTTCCTCCCGGAGAGCCCCTCATTTCATACGATGGTTTGAGTCATCAGAAGACTCTGAAGATACTCTCTGATGTTCTCCTGAGAACTTGTGTTCATCGCTTTTGCGATTCCCTTCCACCGTCAACCCCTATGGATGATTACATACAGTTGTCGCTCATACTTTCTTTTCCAGTTGCTCTTGTTATTACAAGGTACATCAAATTATCTTACCGGGGATTCGTTCGTCCTCAGTTGTCATGGGTTTCACAAAATCCTTCGAATTGCTATTCGATCTTTCGAGATCCTCATTAGCCTTTTGCTCTTGACCTTTCTCACCTCCTTGCATTATGGTTAATTCCATATGTCTAGCAATAATTCATTAAATCCTTTGTGGTCGTCATTTGATTTTATTGATTCAACCTGTGTGTGAATGCACGCAGTCATCAGTTGATCCTCATAAATTATCTGTCCGGCTTAAACGTCTTTCCAAACAGGAGCTGGTTCTCGGCAAATCAACCTTGATTTGTTGTCCATCTAAGTCCATTCAACTTACTTGTATTTGATTGGAGCATCTGATTCTGATACACCAACCTGGAAATCATAATTCCTTTGGTATTTAAGTATCGACATTACTCAGATAATCTCTAATCCGATGCCTTGCATTCTTTCTTCCTTTGATTGGGTACCGATACTCACATCAGGTCCTTTGTGGACCACCAGACCCATTGCTAGGTTATTATCCTATAGCATCCTTCGCATTCAAAATTCTTGTGAGTTCTTCCCCTGATACATAATGCCTTTGGTAATTTGTGTCTTCTCCACCTGATAAGCTGTATCCTATGCTTTTGTCAGCCATGCTCTGTTTTAAGCATGTGTCAATTACTCTTGAAGTTTGTGGCATATGTTCCTAAGATACCCCGATGGGTTGAACCATTGCCTTCCCTAATCTGTGTGAGCCCGGAAACTTCTATGAGTCATACTCTTCTGGTGTTTTGCCAGATAAAATTTCAACACTACAACTTCATCGAAAGCGAGGAGTGAATGAAAAGTTATGCCTTGAAGAAGTGGGAGTCGACCTTGAACTTTGTGTTCATGCCCATGGACCCGGTGTATGTCTTATCATGGAAGCTTCTCGTAACAATAAAATTCCCTTGGTATAATTTGATCTGGTATCTGTGATCTTGTCCTTTGCAATCGTGGTTCCGACCATATTGTTCTTCTTTGATTCCCTTTCTCAGACAAGTTAAAGTACTTGTCTTCTGCAGATCAATACACCAGTCCAACCTCTATTCTGCTCTACCTTCGAGTATTACCCTCTGGTATCTCAATAATATCACATAACCATGATGCTTATTATGAGTCTTCGTCAGGAGTTAGTTCTCACCGATTCCAATTTACCTGGGTTCTGAGTTGTAGTCACTCGAGGACACCGGTAACTAAATCGAGTCTGCACTGCGATTCAACAACTCTTAGTAATCCTCCTTGCTTACGAGTTTGTACTCGATCATGTCATTCCCAGCTGACTGGCTACATCATCATCGTCATGATAGAGGTTGACCATGCTATATGTGTCCTTCATCCCCGGAACACAATTCCAACAGTGCACTAAGCTTACATCGAGCTTTCAACGTCATGTTGGTTGTCTTGAAAGGCAATTTCGATTTTGAGCTAGCACTCTAATATGTGGTTCCGACAACCTTTTGCTTCACCATTTCTTTGCTTGATGTCGTCGCTGATCGATTACATCTTCAAGAGACTTCTCTCGACATGTGTGTCGTGATCATCATCAACATTCTGAGCTCTTCCAGGGTATCAATTAAATTCATGATGAGAAGTAGCATCCTTGCCCTTGCTAATTGGTGTTGTTGTTGACGACATCCTTGCCTTCCTTCCAAACGCAGACTTGGTCTTGTTTTGGTTGAACCTTAAGCTCCTTGCTAGCCATCTTGTGTTTTGTTCCATCTTGGAGTATTACCATCTTATGTCGAGAATGTCGTGAGAATTACACACGTCTTAAGAATTCTTGATATAGTGATACTTCTTGCCATCACCTTTCATTTCTTGGTCCCCGTGTTGATTCTAACCGGAATACCGACAAATGGACTGTGATGTGTAAATCCAACAATTATGGCATAGCAACTCTATTACCTTGGAGTTAATGAACAATAAGTCCATTCTTAGTGTGTTGGCTGTTGAATCAACATTCTAACCTCCATCGTGCTACCCAATCCATATTTACGGGTGCACTTTTCGTTCAATGTTTAATTGTGGATGTTCGCCTCGAACATACATCGTTATATAATTGGGTTTGACCAACGCTATCACCTTGTTTACATAACTGTGGAAATCCATCTTTGTGGAAATCTCGACGAATTGTTGCTGAGCCCATCAGCCACATCCTCATCTTCTTCATGGTTCATGATGAACATTTAAGCTAGTGTTGGAAACCTTGAAAGCATTATCTTTGTGCCTAGCCCATGAAGAATTTGTTTGATAAAAGAATTGTTTTTCTCTAAGTTCACGTGCATTTTTACCGCCGTGATTATGAGAATTTTCTTTTGTTTCGCTTCCCCTGGAATCGTTCCAATTCATTCATGCATGTGTGAAGTATTCTATGGTTTGACAGATTTGCTACCTTCACTCCATATGTATTTCCTAGCACGTCAAGCCACTGATTGATTTGACCTAAGAAAAGAAGTTCTTTGTAAGAGCTATCCGGAATTACACACGGAACTTCGGTATCCTCTATGATGGTTCCCAACCAGAACTTGCTTGCATTCCATTCTAAAAGGTTCCACGTGGGCACGATTGTATTGACATTGTGTTCATATGTCTTGGAATCCAACTCATGATTCAAGGCTTGCTTACGTCGTTCATTCCGAGATTCTTGCAACATCATCTCGTAGATCTGTGTTGCATCCTTTTTCTTCTCAGGCCTGCTAAGTCTGAGGTATCCTGACACCAATCAGATCTGAATCTCGGGCAGATATGAGGATTGGGACAATTTCCAAGAATTATAACTTTTGTCCTTATGTAACCCGGTAAGGTGATGACATGCCTAGCACACCTGGCCGGAGGACCTATTGTTATAGTATCTTGTTCAGCAAGATTAGCCATTCCGCCATAACGAAATTGTATGACTTATTATATAAGTTGTTCCTGATGGATCCTTTATGTAACCAAAGTCTAATCTTTACCTGAAGACCATGTCATTGTTACCCCGAAGCCCGACTATGGTATTCCGATCATGAAAAGGAACATTGGAAGCGCAATGCTAAATGTTTCTTGATCAATTATCCAAACATCATGGTATGGGTAACGTCATAAATTCCTTGCCCCTTTGTCTAAAGGATTACATACTTGGGTCCCTATCATGCATATTATGCTCTGCTTGTCCTTGGGAAGGCTATACTCCTGATATTTGTGTTTAAAACACATTTTCCTTTCCATTGGTCTGGTTGACCTAATAATCACATTTTCCTTTCCATTGGTTTGTTTAACCTTTCTTGAGATTATATGATCTAAGCAGTAATAATTCTCTGCTTAGGTAAACACCTCGGTGAACAACTCTGTCAGTAAGATCCTGTTACTATTGTTGATAACATTCCGGTAACCGCCGGTGGACGAGAACTTTGCCTATTGGTCCGCCTCGTTTCAACGAGCAGGAAAATGGTTCTATTCGTCCCCCGCCCTTGGTACCGACGTTGTTGCCAACATAACTGACAAGCTATCCTCTGACTTGTCTTGTTACCCTGACCGTGTAAGATGTCACCGCTCTTCCTACTCTTAACCCACATGGTGGGCCCATAACCCACAGTTCCACAGGATTGAAACCTGACTCTCCTGTACATCTTTGATTCCAAAGTATCCTTGCACTTGGCTTCGTATGTAATTCCTGAGCCACCGTCCAGGGATGTTATGTTCTAATATCAGACGCAATTTTTATTCCAGTTGCTCTGAACCCCCCCTCCTTTCACCTTTTGTTTAAACATCAAACGGTTGCCTACCTGTTTGAAACTTTTGGAACAACGCATATTTTTCTCTCTATGAACTCCCTGAGTTACAGCTCGAGGAGTAATTCATGTCTTCTTCCCCGAGTTCACCGTCAGATGCCCAACTTTGTGGAGGTACGTTCTTCGAGAGTTTTCCCTCTTAACGCATTCGTAGGACGATGAAGATCCCGAAGGAAGGATGACGACTCCATCAGGTTGACCTGAATCAGAGTAATGAATACAACAACGAGAAGGACCAACCTCTTCGATGAGAGAAGCCAAGAACGAGAAGACTTGTTAGGATTTCGTAACCAAACTTTCCCCCTTACTTCTACCTCTTAATCCTCGGGACGAGAATTTCTTTTAGTGGGGGAGAGTTGTGACACCCTGGATCCATGCTACAGTGATCTTGGAAATTACGCTACAGTAACCCAGGAGTTTAAACTAATCCATCTTTGCTAAACCGTGTTTGATCACATTTGATTCTTATCTCAGTTCAAATCCCTTTTGATTTTCAAAAAAAAAATCAATCAATAAGTGGTTTAATTATTTTGGCAAACCTGAAAACAAAAATCATGTTTGGGTTACATATTTTCACCTGGTATGTAGAAAATTAGAACCAACTTTTTGTAAAGTATTTTAAGGCCTTAAAACAATATTAACAGAGGCCAAATAATTTATTAAAAGCCCTTTTGAATTTTGCAAATTTCAAATACATTCCAAAGTGCCCCAAACATTTTGTGGCAGTACCAAATTTTGCATTGAAAATATTGGGCCCTATCCCATATTTTTACAAAATTCATTTTAGCCCTAACACTAATAAAACAGAAACTATTTTAAAAAAGAAAAGGAAAAAAGTAAATAGAAAACCCCTCTCCCCCCCATGGGCCAAGGCCATCCAAACCCCCCTGGCCGGCCCAACCTCCCCCACTCATCCCTAACCTCCTGCTACAGGGGAGGGGGGGGGGTGCCCCGATGGCCGCCACGGCTCAGCTCGGCCACGCGTTGGCCATCCGGCAGCCGCCCGCCTCCTATTTGAACGTCGGCGAGCCCCCGGCGGAAACCCTAACCCTAACCCCCTCGCCTCGGGCCCCCGTCTCCATCCCCTTTCCTCGCCCCTCTTCTTCCCACAGCGACAACCGACGCTGCCATCGCCATGAACGCCGTCGCTCACGCGCCCCGTCGCCCTCGCGCCATAGGACCGGGTCCTCCCGCTCCGTCGAGCTCCTCTACGTCGCCCAAGCGTCTCCGCTCGAACCGAGGAGCGCCCCATCGCCGGGATCGACGCCTTCTTCCTCCCCACGGCCGCCGCATCTGCCTCCTCGACCCGTCGCTCTGGCCTGCCCCCGGCCTCCTCTAGCTCGCCACCGCCTCCCCCCTCTCGGTGAGCCGTGCTCGTTTCCCCGTCCGCATTCGCCTCTAGCCGCGCTAGCCGCAAGCCCCCGCCCGCGTGTGGCCGCCTGTGCCCGCCGCTCCTTCGGGCCGTGCCCAATCGTGGCCACGCCGCCGCCACTGCCGAGCCGCCTCCGCTCATGCCGCCTGCGCCCGGCACTCCTGCTGGTGCTCCGGCCGCCGCTGACCGTCGCCGAGCCACCTCCGCCCGGCCCGTGCGTGGCCTGTCGCGGTCGTGGCCGTGCGCGCCCGCAGCCGGCCGCTCCCGCCGGCACGCGCAACCGCCCGCTGAGCTGGCCCCCAGGGCCACTGACGCTGGGTCCCACGACCCTGTTGACTGGTCAACTGCCCCAGTTGACCAACTGACTCGGCAGTTGACTCAGGTTAATTGGGGCCCCCTAGTCAGCCTCTGGTGCACCTAACAGTGCCCCCCTTTTTTTATTTTTGGATAATAATAATTAATATAAAAGATTAAATTAATTAATTAATTAGTGTTTAATAAATTATCTTAATTAGTCTAACAGTTTAGCCTAATTACTCGATGACAGGTGGGACCCCCCTGCTAATTAAATCTATTTAATTTTAATTAAACTTGGGTTAACTTTGTGAGTATGACAATGGGGCCCACTGGTCGGTTTGACCAGTCAACGGAGACTGTTGACTGCTGATGTTAGCATGACCTCATGCTGATGTCATTATAGCATTTTTCGAAATTAAATAAATCTGTTTATTTCAGAATATTAATAAAACTTTTAAAATTAATATAAAATAAACCGTAAGTCAGATGAAAATAATTTGTACATGAAAGTTGATCAGAAAAATCCCACGAATTCGAATACGTAGTTCGTTTGTCTGTCACGTGCTCCTATCATAGCGAACATGGAATTTTTCCATCGAATTCATCTGCCCGGTAAAAGCCAGAGACCCGGGAAATATCGTCAGATATTCTCCCGCTCCGTCTGCGCCGTGTAGTATTGCGTTAGTGCATGCCTAACTCTATATATTGCCATGTCATGCATCGTGCTGCATTTGTCTGCTTTATATTTATTGTTTCTCCCTCCTCTTCTTACCGGTAGACCCCGAGACTGACGCTGCTGCTGGGTACGACTACGCCTTTGACGATCCGGCCTTTGCAGTAGAGCAGCAAGGCAAGCAACCCCCCCCCCCCTTGAGCATTCCGATATCGCCCAGTTCCCTTCTCTCTCATCCTTGCATTAGTTTTTGCTATTGTTATAGATAGCTCCTATTCTGATGCATAGCCTATTTTTGATGAACTGCTGATGTACCTACTGCTTCATTAAACTACTTAGTATAGGTTGATAAGTGAATCCCCTGTGGCCCCTTAGTCCCATTTGCCCCGCTTTAAATATCAGTTACTCGATCACCATGATCGACGAGCCAGGCCCGTCACATCACCGCACACCCCCCTTAGTTGTACGACTCTGTAGAACTACTATCGAGTACCGAGGGTGACACCTCGTGAAGTACTCATGATGTTAGCTCTGTAGTGTATCTAGTTGGTCGTGGTTATCGATGGTGATTCCTCCTTCACCACTTTCGATAACGAGTTGTCGTGCAACCCCTCAAGTGTGGGACCACCGAGGGTGATTCCTCTAAGTCCACCTTGACGGTTACATCGAGCGGGATCCATTGAGGGTGATTCCTTAGGTCCCGCCTTGATGTTTTATACACACGGTTACTATGACTTGGTTACAGAAAGATGTTGGTGATGGGTCGGCCCTGAAGGGTACCCACGGTTTATTGACGATGAGGCGTGGCCGGGCAGGAGAGGCCCTTGCCACAAGACCTCGAGACGGGGCGACGAGACCGCACATCATGGGTCGTGCTTGTCACCGCATTAATAAAATGCTAATGGGTTGGGTATTTGATCTGAGTTGGTCGATTGACCTTTTTACGCACTAACCTTCACGTGGGAGAAGTTATGGGTACTCGGCGTCGTTGTATCAGCCGAAGCTCTTCGGACGTCAGCAATGGAGCAGCGTGCGCCCGAGTGGTCCGTGACGGCATTGATCTTGCATTAGAGGTTCTAGGACTGACCTCGGCCGCCCATGCATCATGCAGGAGTGCAAAGGGTGAGTGGGCCCATGACCCCTGCGCGCTTAGGATTTAGACCGGTGGGCTGGCCTCTCCGTTGAGCCTAGGTAGGGCGACGACGTGTTGATATCCCGAGGCCGGGCATGACCCATGAAAGTGTGTCCGGCCAAAGGTTATCAAGCGTGTTGGGGAATGTGGTGCACCCCTGTAGGGATGAATTCAACTATTCGAATAGCCGTGTCCACGGTAACAGGACGACTTGGAGTTGTACCTCGATCTACTACAACTATAATTGTGACTTAAAATTGAAATGAATGTTGGCTCCGAGATTGCTTTCTCGCAGGGAGTCGAGAAAGAATCTCTGGGCGTGGTTACTTAATAAAATTGCTACAATAATATTGCTATATATAAGTTACCAGTCTACTCTCTTCTAATGCTGAAAGATGTTGAAGATGCTAGTCTTCGATAGGACTAGGCCTTCCCCCTATTCTTGCTTTCTGCAGTCATTCCACAGATATAACCCCATTCCTTTGATAATGATGCATTTTTTAGAATAGTTCTGATGTAAGTCTTGCGAGTACTTTGGATGAGTACTCACCGCTGCTTTACTTCCCTCTTTCCCCTCGATACGATTACTGCGTTCAGATGACGGAGCCCATGAGATGGAGTGCGCCGGAGACGGCTACTACACCACCGTTGGATCCTACTACTACGTGGAGGCTGCCCCCGACCAGCAGAGGATATGAGGTTCCCAGGCAGGAGGCCTTGCCTCTTTCGATCCGTTGCTATGTTTGTGCTAGCCTTCTTAAGGCAAAACTTGTTTAACTTATGTCTGTAATAAGATATTATTTGCTTCCGCTCACTCGTGCTTGTCGAGCTTATGTATTCGAGTCCTCGAGGCCCCTGGCTTGTAATATGAAGATGTATGACTTTAATTTGTGTCTAGAGTTGTGTTGTGATATCGATCAGTGAGTCCCTAATCTTGGTCATACGCATTTGCGTGTATGATTAGCGTACAGCCAAATTGGGGGCGTCACACATTATTAAAATAAGACATATTGAGCGCCTGAAATTTGCGGAAGGGAAATGAATCAACATTCCGGCCAAACATAAGCACTAGGAGGTGTTCCCTGCAATAACATACACACATGTCCAAATAGACCTAATTCAATATCGGTTGACTTTTCAGTCTGTCGAGGCTTTCCTTAAAAAACTCTCAATATCTCATGGTGTGTTGGTGCGCACTCTCTCACACTGATATGGTCGTGTATGTTGGTGGACACTCTCTCACACTAATAGTTTGACCGTCGGTGATGGGCGCACCTCTTCTTCTCTCCTTGCGCATTATACCGAGGTATATATCGCAAGAAGAGAAGAAGAGGGAGCGACCCCCACGACAACAGTCGGGATTCCTCTTCAATAACACACATGAAAGTCACTCAAAGAGCAACGACAGACTGAAAGTACCTGATTTTTTTACTAAAAATTTCTAGACCTATTTTTTTACTAAAAAATTATAATGCATGAGGTATGTATAATGAAACTTCTTATCTTAAACTTCTGAAATTGCTACTCAATTTATAATGAACTATCTACCTATAAATTAAATCCCTACAAAAACTAAACCCTACCTATAAACTATCTACCATATGAACCCTGTAATAAAATGTTCATATATTTTGTATGCAATTGCTAATCAATTTATAATGAACTATCTACCTATAAACTAAATACCTACAAAAACTAAATCCTACCTATAAACTATGTACCATATGAACCCTAAAACTTAAAACAAAGAAGAAGAGAGGTAGAGAATGGAGGCTACCTGCGGCGGAGGGGGTCGACGACGGGCCGGGGAGGAACAGGATGGGGAGGGACGGGATGGGGAGGGACGGAGGAGGGCGGGACTGGCCAGGGAGGGACGGAGGAGGGAGGGACGGGTCAGGGAGGGATGGGACGAGGGAGACGGGGAGGGCCGGGACGGGACGGGGAGGGCTGCCGCGTTGGGAGGACGGCCGAAAGGAGTGCCGGCGCAAGGGAGAGAGTGGAGAGGGAGGGAGTGAGGAGGGAGAGAGTGAGACGGGCGTGCGGGGAAGAAGGTAAAGTTCAAGGGCGCTACTTAGCAGTAGCGCGGGGTAGCAAAGGGCGCTACTGC
Source organism: Elymus sibiricus (assembly GCA_039707655.1). Taxonomy (NCBI): domain Eukaryota; kingdom Viridiplantae; phylum Streptophyta; class Magnoliopsida; order Poales; family Poaceae; genus Elymus; species Elymus sibiricus. The sequence continues at coordinate 423,569,161 of CM077667.1, read as the reverse complement.
TACGGATTTAGCACTAGCGTCGGTTTTCGACAACCGCTACTACTACAGGTAGCCCCTGCCGGTCGCGAAGGGACCACTTAGCAGTAGCGCCGGGTGAGCAGACAGCGCTACTGCTACGTGGCTACCTGTAGCGCCTGTTGTTGCCCGCGCTACTACTACTTAGCAGTAGCGCTATCCATTTATCCTGCGCTACTGCTAAAATCCTATCTATAAGCTTTCTCCTAATAGTGATTCCACTATCGGTCATTGAACGAAGGGATTTCGTTTATGTCTATGAGTTACCGAACCTACGGGGTCACAAGCTTAAGGTAATCACGATCTGCTGAGTTTTAATAGTGCGGGGGTAATGCGAACATATTTGTGAAATTGTTTCATTAATATTTGAAATAGTTTTGAGAGGATCCGAAAGCGTTTCGGGGTCACCGGAAGGGTTTCACAGACTATCGGGTAATACCGGGTATTACCGATAAATAATATATATGTGTAAAATGTTTCCGGAGATGTTAAATTAATAATAAAAGGCTGCTATAATAGTTATAAGGATTTTATATTTAATTTAATATCAACGGGTATTAAAAGGCCAAGTGGTGGAATGCAACTTGGGTCACAAAGGCCCAAGTGGAGATGGCTTACCCTATTTGGAAGGGGAAGGCCGGATTGGAGGGGAAGCCCCCCTCAGCTTGGTCGCCCAAGGGAGAGGGACTTTCCCTCCCCTTGTGGCGCCTCTCCTCCTCCTCTCGACCTATATATACTTGAGGTTTTGCATCCCTTTGACACACAACTTTTGAAGTCTCCTCTAGTTCTAGGTCTAGTTGATCCTAGTTGGTCAATTAGAGCTAGACATAGATCCTCTAATCCTCATAATTAGAAGCCCAATGTGGTTCTAATCTCCTCCCTATAATTCTCCGGCAATGATTAGCTCTTGACAGCGAAGCGCTGCCAAATCGTGAAGACCGTACGCTTGCAACCAAGTAGAGAGGCCGTGCTTTCGGTCTTCAGATCGAGGGATCGTTCGTGGGCAGTTCGTGAGATCGTTCATCTACGATTCGAGGGACTTCATCAACGATCTACACCGATTCGTCTTCTTCCGCTACAACTCGGAGTTGGTAACGATCCGATCTCAACCGTTAGTGTATCTTCATAGTGTTCCTGGTTGATCGTGGGGTGAAAGTTTTTGTTTTCTACTACATTTCCCAACAATGCCTTGAGCCAACCTAACCTCCGCTTCATTCTTTGTCATGTTTTAGCGACTACCTCGCCTTGTAGTCTACCATCAGCTTCACCTCCACTTCATCTTGAGGTTTGAGACATCAAAGTAAGCCTCAAAGCTCGACGAATAGCCATAACCCTAACCCACTCTCTGTAGCCATTATTGAGTCTTGTAATCTTTTTCTAGGCAAATTTAAGCCTGCAAAGAGGGCTCAACTTTATTAATATCAACACCCCAAACAAGTGTATAGGAGAGGAGTTTTCCTAAAAGAAAGGAAATGGCTTCAAAAGCCATTTTGAAATTGCATCGAGGGGCTTTATTGCATCAAATAGAATAACTAGAGGAAGATCTGCAAGAGAGTCTAGCGAGAGACTATGCAAGGAGATTCTTCATTCTTGTAATATGTGTGACAGTGCAAGAGTTTAGGCTCGATGTCATGCCGAAGAACTCTGCAAGTAATGGTATGATTCTCCATTGTCCTTGGTTTTCAAGTAAAGTCTATGTCCTCAAGATATGCCTTCATCACCGATGCCTAAATCTCACAAGTAAAGCACCACATTGAGGTTTTCTCCCTCAACTATATTAATGCCTTCACTCTGATATCATACTTTGCCCCGTCTCAATAGTCCACCGACACGTGAGGTTGTCATCAACTAAATTTTAAAAAACAAAACATATGGCAATGCTATATTTGAAGCCATGTGTCTCTCATTAAGACATTTTTTTTCGCGAGAGACGATATTTCCATTAATAGCAAAACGGTGAATTGTTTGATCTCGAAAGCTTTGAGATTCTAAATTTGAAGTATGTCGTGTGAGTTGTGAGTGAGTAGGTGTGTGTGTAATGGTGTGCATGTTGACATCTATGTTGTACCGCTATTTGTAAGAAAGTCAAAACTTTGTTTGAAAAATGCATTGCTTGCTAACTTTTCAATGAATCGTTGTGTTCTTTAAATAAATCAAAACTTCTTGAAAAAACATACCGCCCGCCTTTTCTTTTTGAGATTACTGCCTCTATTTTATGGAGGTAAGTGCTTCACTTGCGAGATGCCGCCTAAATCTCACATTAGCTAGCAAGATGACAGAAATGAAACGAGTATTGTGCGCAAAAATCATAAGTTGTGCGTGTGCTTATGGATGAATCCGGCCTGAGACGCCAGTGCAAGATGAGGTCACCGGAGGCTGCCACAAGGCAGACGATGACTACAAAACACGTGAGCACGCCGACGAAAACCAAAGTGGAGCCATGTCCAGCCTGGAAGGCACCTGCCGCCCTCGCGTTTCCTCCCCCTTGTCGCCGTCCTTGAGATATGCCTTCCCCCATCACGTCGTCTTCTCACCAACTAACCACCTCGATGAGCTTTTCACCCGCATCTATATTGTTGCCTTCGTTCCGGACATCATCACTGGCCCCATCTCATAGCCCACCGATTACAAGGTTGCCATCGATTACATTTTAACAAATAAAACCCCTGGCAATGCTATATTTGATTGACGACACATGCATTTTTCATCAACAACAACGTGATGGATCTTCGACCCGGAAAGCTCCGACGCTCTAGTTTCTAAGCATGCGCCGAGTGAGCGAGCGCGTGAGCAATGGCGCGTCCGTCGACGCCTACATTGCTCCACTGTTTTGCAATAACCTCAAAAAATATGTTTAGAAAGATGCATATTTCGTTCAAAACCTTTCAAACACAAAGATTTTTTTTTTGAGATTTTTTTAAACACAAGGTGGCACCGCGTGCTATTTCTCCTGCCAAAGGAGCCCCTCCCTATGTTACCCAAACCGATCTTCCCCTTGGCTCTGTGTCGGTGCCAGCCCCACCTGCAGCAGCAGACGCATCACACGTGGCGCCTGCGCGGGCCCCAACGGCCCGGATGCTCCCATGTGCAGGCTTGACTCCGGATAGCGATTACCCAAGCCCCTGCCTTTCCTCAAAACAAAAAACAAAAAAACAAGCCCCTGACCCTCGTAGCCCGCAACCAATAATCAATTCTTATCGCCCCGTCGGTCTAACGGTTCGGCGCGGCCGCACCTGCGTGCGCGACACGAAGTTCCCGAAACGCCCCTGCCCTCTTCGAACCTGTCATCCCCCCGACACGGCCGGAGAACGGGGGTGTTTTCGGAACGCCGGCTCGCGTGCGCGCGCGTCTGGGCAGCCTCCACTTTGTCGGTCTGCGTGACACGCCGTCTCTCTTCGGCGAGCAGACGCAGGAAAATGGACGGTGGCGAGTTTCACTCCGCCCCCTGCACTTTCCTGCATGCTCGTGCTGGTAGTCCGGCTGTGATTAGGATTAGCTCGACATGCTTTTTTTTTACTGGGTAATTTGAAGCTGCTGGAAGCAACGTGTGAATTGGACGCTATATATTTGGTGCACAGTTATGGAAGGAAAAGATTATTATTCCCTAAAAGAAGGAACACAGATTAATGATACGAAAGGCGCAGGTCTAAAGATGGTATGCATTGATGGGGTAATAGTTTCATGCCATTGTTATGCTCGAGTATATCAGGTAATCCTAGCCAATTATGATGCACCAAAGTAAGCAATGTGGTGATCAGAAAAGACCCGCGGTTTCAGCAAGTTTTTCACATCCGTCCACGGGGGATACCAACAACCATTTTAACAAGAATCTAACGTGGTTTACGTAATTTTTTGGAAAATATTAGTCGGAACACATTTGGAATGACCGTGAATTTTGATCATCATATTTTTCTTCTAGCCATTTTCTGTATTTCAATTTTACCAAATGCAAAAACAGTTCACACCAAAATAAGCATTTCACGTGTGCAGGAAAGGAAAGAAAATCTACTCATCATTTAAGAAAAATATTAGTTAATAAGAGGGACCTCCTATGGAAACAAGCAAACGCCAGGGGCTTTCATGGAAAGATAAAACCTCGCAGAAAAGCCCTTTCCCCTTTCGTTCTCGATGGGATATTCCCACGGAATTTATATTTTCCGCTCCTCGCCTCGCCTCTCCTCTGACCTCTCCCTCTCCTCCGCTCCCCATTGCCCCCTCCCTCGCCCTCCACCTCGCGCCTTCCAGAAGCTTCGCATCGCGATCGCCTCCGCCGCCGCGAGCTCCCGTCCCATGGTGGGCGCGCCCGCCGCCGGCTAGGGCTCCCGCCTCCCCCCGGTTCGTCCCGGCCCGGCCCGCAATTTCCCGCGATTTCTCGGGCGATTTCCCCGGAACCCTCGGCCATTTGTCGGCGCTGCTCCCCCGAACCGTACGCAGGGCTTTGGCGAGACTTTTTCGGCGGAGGGGATGAGCGGGGAGGTGGAATGCAGCGTGTGCCACGCCAAGGTGGCCGTGCCGGCGGCGGCGGTGTCCAAGGCCTACGACAGCCACCGGAGCACCGTGTCGTCGCGGCAGCGCGCGCTCAACGTCCTCCTCGTCTCCGGAGACTGCGTCCTCGCCGGTCTCCAGGTCACGCTTGCTTCCTCTCTGCATTCTGCTCTGCTCGGTTTGATCAGTGTGTCTGGTCGGTCTCGATTCGATAACTGTCATACTGTCATTTAACGACTGAACCGTCAGTCCTGTGCTGCGATAGGATGGTGGAGGAGGCGAATTGTGTGGTTTTGAGGTCAACGTCTCGCTGCTTTGTGCATATGGCTAGCCACAGTACATGCTGATGCTAGTTTTTCAGTATGGAGTTTCCTGAGCTCTGTTTTTCAGTGTCAGTTTCTATTTTACTAGAGTAACTAGACGGTGCCCGATGTTGCAGAAGGGGGTCATTAATAGATGAAAAAGCAGTGATTTTTTGGAGCGCTTACTTGGATGTTCTCCACTGTATAGTGTATACTGATGATAGCATTTGCCTAGAAACACGCACCAGCTGCCTGTAGAAGAACCGATGTTTGCTTACTATCTAGACTCTTCTATAGTTTGTATCGCTGATACCTAACAGTAAATTTACTATAGGATTGAATACTAGAGTAACAGTGTTAACAAATTATGTGGCCGACTGAGCATGTTCATCCAGGCTTTCATTAACTTTTTGGCATTTCATGTTGCACATTCTCATGTCTGTTGACACATTTCTACCTCCTTTTTTGTAGCCGATATTGGTATACATGTGTAAAGTGGATGGGAAATTCAAATTTAGCCCAGTCAGCGTGAACTTCTTGACAGAGATTACAAAAGTTATCTTTGCCATCATCATGCTGTTCTTCCAGGTATGTGGAATCATCTAGTTCCGTTGTAATCCGTTGCTCTGATATGATGTGTCTTTATGTTCATATTATTTAGTTTGATTATTATTGAGATTAGAAAATAATTTAATTTCTGTGAGGTTAGGTGTTCTGTTTGTTCACTTGAGTATGCTGCCAAGTGAGCTGACTGAACATTTTGTATAATATTCTCACGTTTTAATCGCAACATTGATCAGAGAAGACTTACTTTCGTAGTGATTTCTGTGACTGACTCCCTTATCATGTCTGGTTTTGCCTCATGCAGGCTAGGCGTGTAAAGGTGGGAGAGAAACCACTTCTCACAGTTTCAACATTTGTGCAGGTGAGTAGATATGCAACATCTGGTCAATTCCTTTCCTGATTTCAATTGAGAAAACCCGCATGATATGCTATCTTGTTTGAAGAGAACTTGTGGTTGTGTATCCCCATTACCTGGCCATATGCTGTCAAATTGCTACACGGTAGCATAACTTAACTGACGGCTAATCACCTATTACTTTCTACTGTCCATCGGTCTACCTATATTTTTGTTGTGAAGTAAAAAATAGCGGAAATTCAGTGATCTAATATGTGATGCTAATTATTTACCATTTGACAGGCTGCCCGCAACAATGTTCTTCTCGCGGTCCCTGCTTTTCTCTATGCTATCAACAATTATTTGAAGTTTATAATGCAGGTAAAAATTTGATAAGCACTTCAGAAATTAGACTTGACATAGTAACCTTTTCTTACTCTCTCTTTTCTGTAAAAAAAGCAAAATAGCGGAGCCCAACATTTATATTGGTGTAACTTGAATCTGGTACAAATTTTCTAACCAACAGAATTGATCCTCTGTTATGCAGCTATACTTTAATCCCGCGACAGTGAAAATGCTGGGTAATCTCAAGGTATTGTAGTTTCCTTCTTTACAAGATGCTAGATGTCTGAGTCTTGGTAGTTGCATAATCTCAATGTTGGTCCATGCATGCATGGGCCACACATGTTCATTTGTATGGGCACACATTCTTTCGTTCATGATACATAACCTCCTTTCTTTTTTGAGTTGGATGCATAACCTCCTAGTAATCTCAGTTTTGGAATATGCCTTTCAGCCATCAACATTCATTTGGGGCCTGGCTGCATCTGGTGTTATGTATTCTGTGATCATAAGTATGTATTATATCGATCTTTGTAGGTTCTGATAATTGCTGTGCTCCTAAAGGTGTTACTGAGGAGGCGTTTTTCCACAATTCAGGTAAGTTTTCTCTTAATTGTCATCAGTCATGTATCTGAACTTGGACATGTTAGTGTTTAAATATTTATAAGCATGAGTGGTCCGGGTGTAAGTCTATTTTTTGTTGGTGCAAGTTAAAAGAAAATCGATCACTTATTTCTCATATCTATATATAAATGTCCAAATGTAATGCTATACTTATTCTGCGATGCCATGAACTTGTGTAATTGACATCATCCTGTTTTTTTGTTGACAGTGGGAAGCCCTTGCTCTGTTGTTAATTGGAATATCTGTTAATCAGCTGAAATCATTGCCTGAAGGTTCTACTGCACTTGGTCTTCCTGTTGCAGCAGGGGCCTACCTATACACACTATTTTTTGTAAGTTTTGACTTTTGGCTCAGTTTTGAATTAATTTATCTCATACTTCCTTTCAAACAATTTGTGCCTGAGTAGCCTGCCCATGAAATTTGGGAGGCTAGCAGAACTATCATTTATGTAATACTAGTTGTATAGGCCCTGCTCCTTAGCTGTAACTAATCAGAAATGCTGTAGTTTTTTGTCTACTTGGTACAGTGCTTTTGGCATGCTATTTCTTCTCTCAACCATATTACTTGAAATTACGGTTCAGCTTCTGGTTACCTGCAACTTCAGCATCCACCTGATATGATTCAGAACTTGTAGTAATCTTCCAGTGGAAAGAATAATAGGCTGTGTAGGCACTCTGGAATAGAATTTATAAATTCATCTGCTTCGCATGGGAACAATATGGAGCTTTTCTTTTTCATTTGAACGTGTTAACAAAGTATTAAAAGGATTTTTTTAGAAAGCAGAATTAATGTGACATGTGACATTGCATACTAATTTCGTGCACAATCAGATAACAGTTCCTGCATTGGCTTCAGTTTACAATGAAAAGGCTCTGAAAAGCCAGTTTGATACCAGCATATATCTTCAGGTATGACCACTTGTATACTCTTCTATGGCTATTTGAGTCTGGCACTATTTGCTACTCAATGCCAATGTCCTAAGTATATTAATGCATTTGTTTTATTTCTCTAAAAAGCTACTTCTCATCATTTTTTGTCATCTTCACAGAACTTATTTCTGTATGGATATGGTGCAATATTTAATTTCCTTGGGCTTGTGATCACTGCCCTCATCCAAGGTAATTTTTTGGAGTACATGTCTCTCATGAGTCATGATAAGCAGTGTAACTTCTGTGTCCTTTTCTTTTGTTCTGTGTTGTGTTGCCAAAACAATTTGCTTTGTGGGTACAAATTGGTGTTATGCTAGCTTGCTATAAGACATTGATTGTGTAAAATTTACAGGGCCTCGTAGCTTTCACATTCTGGAAGGGCATTCAAAGGCCACCATGTTTCTTATTTGCAACAATGCTGCACAAGGCATACTTTCGTCATTTTTCTTCAAATACGCAGGTATGTTACGAGCATAAAAAATTCCCTAGCAATTGTTTGGCATGCTCTTGAATTGTACCACGTTTCTTCAGTATCCTTGAAGACTTCTTATTCTATTTGCATTGCATGTACACCAAAACTTGCAGTGATGTGCAAGAGCATCTAACTACTCGAAGTTTTGCTTAAAATCGGAGTACACAAAACACACTAAACCGGAGCATTGATTATTCAGTCCTAAGTCGTGAGAGCATACATATATACATGTATATTCTAATTCTATGATGTGCAATTTGGTTGCTGTTTGTTAGTTTTTTGAAAGAGTGGTGAGATTCAAGCACATTAATGATGATTGCAGATACAATTTTGAAGAAGTACTCATCCACAATCGCCACAATCTTTACTGGGATAGCGTCCGCTATACTGTTCGGTCATACTCTGACTATAAATTTTGTTCTTGGAATATCGATAGTAATTATATCTATGCATCAGGTAACCTGCCTTCCCTTCTTTGTTGATTCAGTCATTGAAGTTACTTCTACCCTTTCATGTTTCTGATGGGTCTTTGTTGCAGTATCTCGCAAACCAAATTAAGGATCAAGTGCCAAGCAGCAGAATTGAGATGTCTGATGCTGAGGATGACAGGTCAGTCATGTTTTGTACTCAACTAGTTGATACTTGGTGCACCCAAATTGTTCTGAAGTTTCGTCCCGCGGTCCGCCTTCAGAAGAAATTAATTGTTTTCTACTGTAGCCAATGAAAACTTGATGCACTTCATTAGTAATATACTAATATGTGTGTTTTGATGGATGCCTTGTCCAGCAGACTAGAGGAATCTGTAATTGTCAAAGTTGACACGGTGTCAAGTGAGGTAACTATGTACTCTCAAGGCGCTGTTTTTGTCAATTTGCAAGTCTGACACACATTCCATATGTGCATACAGGCTAAACACCGCCATGGATCTGATGAGAGGCAGCCACTTCTTCCCGTCTGATGTCGTATCGGAGGTATTTCTCTTATTTTTTCTGAATAGTAATAATAATTGGCATAGGGCGTTTTTGCTCTCCACCGTGCACCCATGCGCATCTTATCAATGAATTCATCCTGTCTAACGGCCTGCCTTCTATTCCTTTTGCGAGGAAGTAGGAATGTGTATCGACAATTTCAGTTCCTCCGGTCCATATGTATATCCGAGCTCTTCCCCTCGACAGGGAGACGAGCAGCATAGATGTTGCCGACACAGCTTCTGCACCTGAGCATGGGATCATTTATATAGCCCTGTAGCCTTTTGACCTACTGTTCCTGAGGTTGCACTATGGCGATGATGTTTAGAGGAGTGCTATTACAGGTGCTTGTTGAGTGGCTGGGTTGTGAACTTGCTGAGATACTGTAGAGAGGAACGAATGACATGATCTTGTTATCGTGAAACTGATGTGATGGATGAGAGAATAAATATATTCAGCATTTTAGCCCACATTCACAATTTCTTTTTGTTGCCCAACGTGGAAACCTAGTACTGCCTCCGTTCTAGAATACTTATCGGCGGGAACCTGAATTTGTGTAGATAGAGAGATGGTTTGATATGCTAAAAATGGGTGGCCGGCATAGGGCGTGTTTGGTTGCCGTATCTACTTTTGCCTGCATTGCATCTGTCTCGGTTGAGCCTGGCTGAGGGTAAAGGTAAAAAACTAACATTTGCATGTTGTTTGATTGCCTGCATATCCTTAAGCCCAAGTGAGGCGAAACGAAAGGTGGGCTGGTTGGTTGCCCGCTTGTTTAAACGGAAACACAAGCCATGATGTTTGGTTACATGCGTTGCATGCTCTTCATGGTGAGGTTACTCTTCATGGTGAGGTTACGAGCACAAGGGGGGTGTAGAACAAATCAAAGACACAAATAGATAGCATATAACTATAGTTCTAAACCAAAGCAAATAGTTTTAAATATAGTACCACACTTAAATCAAGCAGTTTTCAAGCAAAGCAGTACGACCTAGGCGATACCAAACTAGCAGACACAACATGGATTTGTCCTAGACGTTCACGACGAAGGCGTCGTCGTGCCTCCCGCACTTGGTCACTAATGTCGTCATCGTTGAAGACGATCACCTTGAGCGTGTTGGGAGTCAACAACTTGAAGGTCAATATGCACCCAATCTTTGATTTGGTGGATGGCGGCGAAGGGTGCCCAACCCTGATCGAGGGTGACACTGTCGTTCATCACCCGGACGGTGACCCTTCATGCGCAGTCGGTGTTGATCATCAGCTTGAACTCCGTCAGCACGATCGGGAATGCTTCGTGAAGTCCAGGGGCATTCATAGGCACTCCAGCTTCGGGGCAAGGATGACCCTGTAGAAGTGTGTTGGCCCACCCTCCTCATGGTAGTGCCCGTAGTTCAGGAGCTTGTCGCTGCGGGTCTCCTCCAGCACCACATCGTCGTCCGCGGGCGGCACCACCTCCTTGCCCTTCTCCATTATCGGCACGACCTCCTTGCCTTTGTTCTCCGTGTCGATCTGCATTGTGAAGAGCACAAGGTTCAATGGTTGATCGGCATTAAATCCTATCATCCAACCCCTAATATTTACTCACCCAAACGCTCACGACTTACTCAACACCGCACTCGATTAACCCTCTCTGACTCTCACTCCTCTTCCACCTCTCCATTGTCATGAAGTCCAACCCCAACCCTTTTCATTGGGCATTGGATGGAGGGCATTCTTCCTCGGGTGCTCGCTCGGTGACCGCACCAAGTTTAAGAACACCATGGAAGTGTGCTCGAAGTTAACCTGCATCGAAGACATGCACAAGGAGGCATACGTTGTGGTGAAGAAGGCAACGACGGAGGAGTTGAAAATGTTGATTCTTGACCCAGTGAAGGGCGCTATGTCAGTCGACATCCTACGTTGGGCCATGAATCGGGCCGACTCCGGCGATGCTGGACAGAGGGCATGGTGGGCCAAGTACAGGGAGTACATGGCTCCTCAAGACCAGCGTGCCGCAACTTTCTGGAATAGGACGTTGGTGTCGTAGGAGGTCATTGCTCTGGGTGGGAAAGGTGGTGGTTAGGGCGCCAGAGCTAGGTCACCGTACTATGCCAATCGATCTGGACGATGGCGAGGACGACGAGATGATGCATGATATGGTCCAGCCGGAGGTCAACAAGGCCAAGGCCTCGCGCCGCTCCGAGCGCTTCCAGGGTAGTTGCGGCTAGGATTTGAAGCTACTGTGAAAGATTAACCCTGAATCCACATTCCCCTTGTACTCAATTCGGATCAGAACCCTAAAATTCATCTCTATTTACTACTCATGAAGAAGTTCTGGTCAATCCTATGGCTATTTACCCTGATTCGCCATTCACCTAGAACACTGATGGATTACGTGGACCGAATCTAAACGCGGATCGAATGCGAAATAGTAAGTGAGGAGGTGAAAAGAGGGCTTACCGCAATTGCTGAAGTGGTGCGGATGATGTTGTTGGTGCCGGTGATGGAGGCCGGTGGTCGCCTTGTTGTTCTCCGATCCGCTGATCACCGTCGCCGGTGTGAGCGTGGGAGAGTGGAGAGAGGGGAGAGAGCGGTGAGGAAAGGTCAGGGTAATAATTGCCAGCGCTTCGGGAAACAACTTGACTTCTCGAGCGTGGCTCCTTGCGTGCAACCGTCGTCGTCCACGTGAATCCCGGGGGCTTGGTTGTGAAAAAATTGCCGATTCTAGTGTTCCTGACGGGCCTGGCTGGGAGGTGCTTTAAACATCATGCGATGCAGGCCAAACAGTGAACGTTGGTAACCAAACAGGCCATTTTCTTTCCGCACGGGCCTGATTGGCCTAATGCGGGCAACCAAACACGCCCATACGGAATCGATGTGCCCACGACAATGCATATGTGCCAGGTATAAGCAATAGTCTTATCTATATATCTATCTATCTATATTTGTAACCCACAAGTATATGTGAAGATACCCTTAATTCAGGGTTGTTCTGAGTAAACCATTGTGCTTGATAGCTTTCGTTGAATGTACAATTTCATCTATAGCCTGACTTATCTCTATTTTTGGTAATTTGCGTCTGCAGTTCGACTCATCCAGACTGAATGAACACTGGTTAATAACCAGGTTTTGCACATAGTTTGATTCCCTGCATCCCTTCCACACCGGTATGTAGTTGTTCTGCCCAGATGCAAAGTGATGTTGCTTACATACAACACAATTGTTGTGTAACCTCTTCTAGGAGCGAAGAGTGGTGAGGTTACCTGCACATGCATAGACACAACAACATAATAGTTACAACATACACCATTAGCACCGGCTAAACCATGACCATACTATGTCATAGCAATACGAACAACAGGTAGATTCATAACAACACTAACATAACAATACCTAAAGTCTTCAAACAGGACTAACAAAGCAGAGATAACACCCTAAGCACCCTCAGCATCCATGGCAAATGCTTTTTGGTGCGGCTGGCACTTGGCCACCACCTCAACGCCCTCGCTGGTGAAGACGGTCACTTTCAAGTTCGCGAGACTCACGAGTTTGAAGGTGAGAAGGCACCTGATCTTGACCTCGTGAGCTACACAAAAGGCGGCTGAACTCTTATCAAGGGTGAGTTTGTCAGGAATCATCCGGGCCGTGATCTTCCAGGTGCACCTGATGTTCTTCGTCAGCCTGAACTCTGTTGAGACATGGACAAGGTGGTTGCTCAAGGTAAGGGGATCCGCAGATACTCCAACTTAGGTCCAAAGATGATCTTGTAGAAGTGCACTGGGCCAACATTCTCATGGTAATGGTCGTGTTTTTAAACCCTCTTCGGGGCGGTGCCGATCTCCACCACCGCCTTGGTGTTCATGTATGAGGCGACCTCCTTTCCCTTGTTGTCCGAGGCAGCCTCCTTGCTTCCTTGTCATTGCCTCCCACGACGAGCTTCTCAATGTTGAACATACACATATGAATTAGTGCTCCAATCAAAACATAATACACGTATGAACAAGAATGTTCTGGACGATTCCAAGAGGAGGAGAAGCATGAGGCAGTGAATATGGTGGTGAGGGTTCCTCATCCTGACTGCTCTACAATGCCCCTCGAGGTGGACGACTAAAAGTGTCAACGTTCGATTTATCGTTGACCTACATGCCGCTCGACGCGCCTCCAGATCATGTGGCTAGGCTATATTCAGAGTGTCAATGAATCGATGTAAGGTTTCTTCAACCCGTGCTAGTGAAATTCATACCCCGTGTGCGTGAAAACCCTCAGATCCCTATACGGAATCAATTCAGGCAATCCCAAATTGAAGCCTAACCTTGAATCGAATGCGTGTAATGTACAATCGACGATAAATCGAATGTGATCGTAGGAAATCGATGCTATAGAGGGGGACTGAGGGCATACCACCATTGACGCAGAGGGGGCGGGGGGTAAAGTCAGTGCTCATCGTCCAAGCTTGCCTCTGATGTATGCATCTTGGCGCTCGACGTGTAGATCTTGCAGTCATCGCTGGTGAGAGAGAGGGGAGAGTAAGACGAGTTATGATGCCGCTTTGGGAACCAATGCGGCGTCTACCGCGTGTCCCCTCATGTGCAGCCCCCTCCACCTACGTGCGCCCCCTCGCATCATTCGGGCCTAGCTCTAGAAAAACAGGCCAAGCATTCCTCCAGAGCCAGGCCCAGAAGTGCTTTAAGCATTGTACCATCCAGACCCAATAATGTCTACATGAAATCAAACAGAACAAAATCCCTAAAAGTTGCATCCAGCCAGCCTGGCTGGAGGCTGGACTTGTTGAGCTAACCAAATAGGTCTATGTGAGAAAGCAAGTTGTTGTAATACTCACACTAGCAAGCTTGGCGCTGCTAAGATGTGTTTATTATAAATTTGATTAATGCGGAAAAGCGACAACAAATAGCCTTTTCTAGGTAACTCGGACTCAGTAATGGAACTCCAAGGCTTACCAAACTATGTGCACTATTGAGAGCATCTACAACCGGAGTCCCCATACCAGTCCCAAATGCTCGGACGGGCTGCCTGGTCAATACCTAGACGATAATTTTTTGTCACCCAACCGGGGTACCCATAGCCGGCCCAAACGCTCGGACTGACCGGCACTCCTCATATCCGGCCCAAATTTGGGGCGGATATGGGACGCCTGGACGCGCCCAGGGACACCCTCTGTGTAGACTCTGGCAGGTCGAGCCCATGCAGGGATACGGAGATACCGCTGGTCTGACCGGCGCTCCTCCGCTCCATGTCGTGTGGCGCCACTCCAGCATGCCACCCAAGGGAGGAAGTGATACGTCTCCAATGTATCTACTTTTCTAAACACTTTTGCTCTTGTTTTGGACTCTAATTTGCATGATTTGAATGGAACTAACCTAGACTGACGTTGTTTTCAGCAGAACTACCATGGTGTTGTTTTTTGTGCAGAAATGTAAGTTCTCGGAATTAGACGAAACTTTCTGGAGATTTTTTATGGAATATAAAAAAATACTGGAGCGAAGATCCACCGAAGGGGGGCCACCAGTTGCTCACAAGGCAACAGGGCGCGCCCACCCCCTGGGCGGGCCCTGATGCCTTGTGGGGCCCACGTGGCTTCGCTGACCCTAATCTCAAGCCTATAAATTCTATTTCCCGAGAAAAAAATAAGAGAGAAGTTCTTATCGCGTTCTACGAGACGGAGCCACCGTCACCTCCTGTTCTTCCTCGGGAGGGCTGATTTGGAGTCCGTTTAGGGCTCCGGAGAGGGGAATCCGTCGCCATCATCATCATCACCAACCCTTCTCCGTCAACAATTCCATGATGCTCACCGCCAGGAGTGAGTAATTCATTTGTAGGCTTGCTGGTCGGTGATGGGATTGGATGAGATTTTTCATGTAATCGAGTTATTTTGATAGGGCTTGATCCCTAGTATCCACTATGTTCTCAGATTGATGTTGCTATGCTTAATGCTTGTCACTAGGGCCTGAGTGCCATGATTTCAGATCTGAATCTATTATGTTTTCACGAATATGAGAGTGTTTTGGATCCTATCTTGCAAGTTGTATGCACTTATTATGTGTTATGATCCGTAGATCCCAAGGTGACAATAATTGGGATCATCTCCGATGATGACAGTAGTTTGAGGAGTTCATGTATTCATCATGTGTTAATGCTTTGTTCCGGTTCTCTATTAAAAGGAGGCCTTAATATCCCTTAGTTTCCCTTTGGACCCCGCTGCAACGGGAGGGTAGGAGAAAAGATGTCAGGCAAGTTCTTACTATAATCATGAATGACTATATACGGAATACATGCCTACATTATATTGATGAATTGGAGCTAGTTCCGTGTCACTCTAGTGTGTAGCTGTTACATGATGAATGTCATCCGAATCAGTTATCCATCACTGATCCAAGGCCTACGCTTTTCCCATATTGATTTTTGTTAAGTTACTTTCGTTACTATCGTTGATACAATCAATACATTTTGTTGCTTTTTACTGTTCCTGTTGCTCTTGTTACTGTGCTACTAAAAACTTCATTGCAGAAATAAATTCTACGTGTGGTCGAATTGACAACTCAACTGCTAAGACCAATAAATACTCTTTGGCTACCCTTGTGTCGAATCAATAAATTTGGGTGAAATACTATCCTCGAAGACTGTTGCGATCCCCTATACTTGTGGGTTATCAAGACTCTTTTCTGGCGCCGTTGCCGGGGAACATACCTCGATTTATTGAGTTCACTTGGGATTTTCAATTGTCACTATGAAGAATCTAAAAGATGCTAAAACTAAGACCGTACCCTCTAAGACGAGGGGAGGTAAGGAATTGCCATCTAGCTCTACACTTGATTCACCTTCTGTTTTGAGTAAGCTTGTGACACCACCACCTACTATTCAATGTGATATGTCGCAAGTAATTGATGATGCTACTTCTGTTTAAAGTGAAACTTATGATGATGCTACTACTATGCTAGATGAAACAGAACATGTGCCACTAGGTGATCTACTTGATGCTCATATTGATAAGTCTAGAGAACTTGAGAATGTTGAAATTGATGAAAACTATGATTCACCTATTTTGCCTAGATCTCCTGCTAGAATTCAAATGCATGATATACCTGATGGTTATCTTATGGATGGGGAGATAGCTAGAGATTTTCTTGCTTGTAATGATAGAGATGATCTTAAGAAACTGCTGAGTAAACTGAAAGAAAAATCTATGAAGGAGAAAATGAAACATGATCCCAAATTTGCTACTTCTCCTATATTTGTTACTGATAAGGACTATGAATTCTCTGTTGATCCTGAGTTAATTACTTTGGTACAATCTGATCCTTTTCATGTTTATGAATTTGAAACTCTTGTGGCACACCTTACCAAATTAAATAATATTGCCACCCTATTTGCTAATGAGGAAAAAAATCGCTATTACTATATTCTTAAGCTTTTTCCCTTCACATTAAAGGGTGATGCTAAGAAGTGGTTTCTTACTCTTGCTCCTGGTTGTGTGCGTAGTCCCCAGGATATGATATAATACTTCTCTGGAAAATATTTTCCTTCTCATAATAAACAAGTTGCTTTACAGGAAATATTTAACTTTGTACAAATTGAAGAAGAGAATCACCCTCAAGCTTGGGGGGGGGGGGTTCTCCAACTACTTAAAGCTTTTACTGATCATCCTCTTAAGAAGAATGGACTAACCGATGCTTCTAGGGGCTACCTAGATAGTTGTGTTGGTTGTGTTTTCAGGGGACGAACTGTTGGGCAAGCTAAAGCACTATTGAATAATATTTTGAAGAATGCTAATGATTGGACACTCCCTAAACCACCTCCTGAACCAATTACGAAGAAGAGAGGTATTCTATTCCTCGGTCTAGAAGATATGCAAGAAGCCAAGAAATCTATGAATGAAAAAGGTATTAAAATTGAAGAGGTCAAGAATTTACCACCTATTGAAGAAATACATGCACTTGATATCCCTACACAGGTAGTAGAGGTAAATTCTCTTCGTGGATTCGATGAAAGTGATATACCTTGCAACAAAACTCCTAGTCAATGCATGTATGAATTTGATAATTACATCGTTAAGCAAGAGCATTTCAATATGTATGTTAATGATCAATTAAAACGAAATGTCATTATGATTGATCGCTTGAGTGACTTGATGTTTAAAATTGCTAATGATGTTAGAGGATTATGTAAACATCCATCCATGGTTCATACTCAGTTAGAACAAGTTGCTAAGTCACGAAATGATTTGCTTACTAAAATGAATAATAAATTGAATGATCATGTTGTTAGAGTTATGACTAGAGGAGGTAGAATGACACAAGAACCCCTTTATCCCGAAGGACATCCTAAAATAATCGAGAAAGATTCTCATAACTTTAATAACGATACACCTAGTCCATCTAAGAAGAAAAAGAAAAATGATAGAACTTTGCATGATTCTAGTGAACCTGTGGTAGAAAACCTTCACAGGATCACAACGATGTTTCTATTTCTGATGTTGAGACACAATTCGGCAGTGAACATACACCTAGTGATAATGAAAATGATGATGTTTATGTTGATGCTCAACCAGATAATGATAAAGAACTTGATAATGAGGTGGAAATAGAACTTGTAGCTGATCTTGTTAACCCACCTCCTAAGAATAAACATTATGATACGAGAGATTTCATTGCTAGAAAATATGGTAAAGAAAGAGAGACATGGGTACAAAAACCTATGACATTCCCTCATAAGCCTTCGAAAAATAAGGTCGAGGAGGATTTTGAGTGCTTTGTTGAAATGCTTAGGCCAGTCTTTTTGCGAACACGTTTGGCTGATATTCTGAAGATGCCTCCTTATGCAAAATATATGAATGATATTTTCACTAATAAAATAAAGATACTTGAAACTAAGATTTCCACTATGCTTGCTAATTACTCTTTTGAGGGTGGAGTGCCTAAGAAATTGGGAGACCCAGGGATACCTACTATACCTTGCTCCATTAAACGAAGTTATGTTAAAACTGCTTTATGTGATTTAGGAGCCGGTGTTAGTGTTATGTCTTTCTCTTTATATAAAAGACTTGATTTGAATAAGCTCCCACCTACTGAAATATCTTTGCAAATGGCTGATAAATCCACTTCTATACCTATTGGGATTTGTGAGGATGTTCCCGTTGTTGTTGCAAATGTTACTATCTTAACAAACTTTGTTATTCTTGATATGTCCGAGGACGATAACATGTCGATTATCCTTGGTAGATCCTTTTTTAATACTGTAGGGGTTGTTATTGATTGCAACAAAAGCAAGGTTACTTTTCACGTTAACGGAAATCAACACACGGTATAATTTCCGAAGAAACAAATTGTGGTGAATAAAATCAATTATATTGAACAAACAACAACAATCACTATTGGAGAGTTCAAATTTCCTATCCCTATTGTCTAGAAGAGATATGATATTCTTATTGTTGAGGCAATCGAAAACGGTTCGTTACCAAGACTTGATCAACCTTATTAATGGATTCTTTTTGAGAAGCATGTGGTCGATAAATTTAGTAAGCACAACTTTCTATAACTTTAGTTTGCTCTCTGTTATTTATAGTTTAATAAAGTAAAATGCCATGATTATCCTGTTTTTTGAATAAACCATGCAATAAAAAATGACCCAAAAATAAAAGTGCTCAGAATGTCGTAAAATTTTAACACGATTTTTTCTAGAATATTTAAGAATTTCTGGAGCTGAACACATCCTAGGGGAGCGCACCTCTTGCTCACAAGGCAACAGTGCGCGCCCACCCCCTGGGCGCGCCAAGATGCCTTGTGGATCCCACGGGACCCCACTCACTTAGTACTTCAGCCCACATCATCTCTTTCCTCTAGAAAAAATTCCTGGTTGCTCTCTCTCTCTCTCTCATGTTCTTGCTCCCAAACCTGAGATTTTCAATCTCTTTGCTAGGAGCTCCGTTTCCGAAACTGTTTTCAGGGATTGCTCCTTGGTATGTGACTCCTCCATTGCTCCAATTAGTTTTTGCTTTAGTGGATTATATTTTGCAGCTCTTGGTGCTACTGAAAATGAGTTTGCATGTTGAATTCTTTGAGTTCCAAGTAGTTTGAATGCTTGATATAGCCTCTATACATCCATATGAGTAGTTGCTATCAATTTATAAAGTTTTGTTGACATAATTTTTTGGTCCAAAAATTTCAGAAACTTGTTTTTTACGAAAATGAACTTCTTTCGGAGAGGTTCTTCGAGCCGGATTCTCAAGGGAATCGATTGGGATGTCCAGGACCGCGACCTCAACATTTCGTGGAGGACGGAGGTTCAGCCATGCGAATGGCTACACCATGCCTTCATGACGGAGGCCGGGTTTCACCAAGAGTTCATGCAATTCGTTACAAATGCTGGGTTGACCGACTTCCTCTCAGATGAGTGTGATCAATACCAAATCCTTACAAATTCCATTGTGCAAAATTTCCATTTCCTACATAGGCTCGATATTCCCATGGTACGCTTTGATTTATATGCTGAACATTATGAGATACCGTTTACTAAGTTCTGTCAAATATGTTTGATTCCCTATGATGGGGAATTAAGAGAGCCGCGGCCGGAGGAGTTTGAGAACTTCCTCCGTACTTTAACTGTGGGAGAAAATAGGGGCGTGTCAAGAGCTAGAGCTACTAGTTTGCATTTTTCTTGTTGTGCATTACTTTGCTTTATTCATAGGGAAATGTTTGACTGCTAGGGAGGAAGGTGGCACGCTCAGTGCCCCTGACCTTGCCATTTTAAACCGTACACTTTTCAATGACAACACATACAGCTTAGGAGCTATCATTGCACACCGCTTGCACACTAACATGACTAGGGGTAAAGTTCATGGTGGTATTTATGCGACTCACCTGGCGAAACGTTTTAATGTTGATATGTGCCACAATGATTACTTGCTGCCTAGGGTTTATCTGGATCACTAGGCTATGATAGATCACCACTTTATCGATAACCCTGAGCCTCCTCACCACATCCGTTATAACTTGATATTTAGCGGGACCACTCGAGATGTTATTGTGTTGCATGCATCCTCTTTGTTTGCTTCTCATGCCAGGCACAAATATTTCATCATCCCACCGGACATCATAGCTTACCGGAACGAGTTGGCTGCGGTGGAGAACGAGGCCTAGGCTTGGGATGCTCAAGTACCTCTGCCTAACCAATTCCCTATTGGACCAGATGGCTACCACGAATGGTGATTACCAAGCTAGGCCAATGCCAAAGCTTAGGGGAGTACGTATTTCTCACTGACATTACATTCATGTTCACATATTTCATTCCAATGGTCGGTGTTCATCCTTTTTCATTGTATATCCATGTTAGTTTTATTTTCGCTTTCTTCTTGTGTTTTTGAAAAACTTTGAAAACCCAAAAATATTTCTCACTTCTTTTCGGTTTTTCTTTCTTGTTTAATTAGTTTGTAGTATTAAACGAAAACCCCAAAAGATTTATCGTTTCTTCTTTTGTTTGTTGGGAGCTTTCCCGTGTAAATAGTTTTCTTGCTTTTTGATTTCCTTCGTTAATTTACTTTCTTCAAAAAAACTAAAAAACTCCAAAAATATTTCACTTTGTTTTTTTGAAATTCTTTTTTTTTTGAGTTGTTGAAAGGAGAAGACCATGATCAAAATGTTGAGTGGCTCTCATATGCTTTATTGTGGATCTAACAAAGAGCCAATGTTACCTTGTCTTCTCCTTTGAATAAATGTTTTACAGATTCCATCTTAGTCCACAACACACTTGCACTATTATTATTCACATCATTCGGTCGTGTAAGTGAAAGGCAATAATAACAATAATTTGATGAAGTGATTGCGGTAATGGAAGCTGGTATGAACTCTTCTTGTTTTCTGTTTTTGTAAATATGTTTATCTCAGTCGCTCTTGATTCAACATATTATGAGTAAACATGTTTGTGATGAAAATTAGAGATTATAGTTGCTCATGCCATGCTTAAATAGCTAGGAGTGGATAATGATTTATCTTGTGTGTCAACATGCGTTAAAATGGTTGTGATGTAGTATGATAGTATGGTATCTTCCTCTGAGTAATTCCAGTAGCTTGACTTGGCACATGTGTAAACATGCAATTGATTCAAAACCAATGCAGCCTTCATGATATTTATGTTCAGAGTGTTTATATCCTACTCATGCTAATGTCCAATGTTAATTATTCGCAATGCATGATTATGACCGTTGTCGCTCTCTAGCTGGTCGCTTCCCTGTCTATTTGCTAGCCTTCATCTGTGCTAAGCGGGAATGCTGCTTCTGCAACCAAAATCCTTGAACCAAAGTTGTTCCATATGAGTCCACCATATCTACATATATGTGGTATTACCCTACCATTCCAAGTAAATTTACATGTGCCACCTCAAATCATTCAAATGAATATCTTTTTTGTGTGCTCGTACCTCTCATGGAGCGACGGGGCGGTCAGTATCTTCCATGCTAAGCGGGTTATTCTCACGACGGTGTTTATTCACTTGTCATTGCATGAGAGAGGCTAGTAAAAAGGATGCCCAGTCCTGCATGATCAAACATAAACAAAACAAACTCCCCTGGAAAGATGAATGTTGGAGGGCACCCGTGGATTCGGTTAGCCATGGCTTGTGTATGTATGGTGGATGGGAGTAAACTTTACAAGTTTGTTTGGGAACCGCTTATAATGTGTTTAGCATGGAAGATACTGAAATCCTTTGTCGTGACGTTGACAGGAAAGGCACACCACTCAAAAACATACTTTCATCTCTGTTTTAAACCATGAGCTCTGGCACCTCTGCAAACCAATGCTTCCCTCCGCGAAGGGCCTTTCTATTTAATTTCGTGTTATTTACTTTTATTGTTGAGTCATCATCTTCTCATTAAAAGCACCAGTCCTTAGACCACTATTATCATTTTTATGCATTGAGTCTAGTTAATGTTGGATGTAAGCATGACTAGATCTCTTCTACACTGAATTACAATGTTTAGTCGCTGCTTGAACCTTAGAGGTGCTCTGCATTTATGTTTTGCGGTCTGGGAAAGGGCTAGCGTGATACCATGTTATCATATTATATCATGATTGTTTTGACAAATTGTTGGCATCCGAGATATCTTATTATTGCTCGCTAGTTGTTTATGATATTATCATGAGTAAATGTGAGACCTAAGTGTTATCATTGACATGGTTAGTATATGATTTTTGCTGGAAACCTGAACATTGAGTTAAACATATATATAACAATGAGAACAAAAGAGATTGTAAAAATTTTCTTTATCACTTTTAGTTTGTCAACTGAATTTCTTGAGGACAAGCAATGAGTTAAGCTTGGAGGTAGATACGTCTCCAATGTATCTACTTTTTCAAACACTTTTGCTCTAGTTTTGGACTCTAATTTGCATGATTTGAATGGAACTAACCCGGACTGACGTTGTTTTCAGTAGAACTACCATGGTGTTGTTTTTTGTGCAGAAATAAAGTTCTCGGAATTGGACGGAACTTTCTGGAGATTTTGTATGGAATATATAAAAAATACTGGAGCAAAGATCCACCGGAGGGGGGCCACCGGTTGCCCACAAGGCAACAAGGCGCACCTTGATGCCTTGTGGGGCCCACGTGGCTCCGCTGACTCTAATCTCAAGCCTATAAATTCCTATTTCCCGAGAAAAAATAAGAGAGAAGTTTTCATCGCGTTCTGCGGGACGGAGCCACCGCCACCTCATGTTCTTCCTCGGGAGGGATGATCTGGAGTCCGTTTGGGGCTCCGGAGAGGGGAATTCGTCGCCATCGTCATCACCAATCCTTCTCCATCAACAATTCAACGATGTTCATGACCGGGAGTGAGTAATTCCTTTGTAGGCTTGCTGGACGGTGATGGGATTGGATGAGATTTTTCATGTAATCGAGTTATTTTGATAGGGCTTGATCCCTAGTATCCACTATGTTTTGAGATTGATGTTGCAATGACTTTGCTATGATTAATGATTGTCACTAGGACACGAGTGCCATGATTTCAGATCTAAACCTATTATGTTTTCATGAATATGAGAGTGTTTTGGATCCTATCTTGCAAGTTGCATGCATGTATTATGTTTTATGATCCGTAGACCCCAAGGTGACAATAATTGGGATCATCTCCGGTGATGACCGTAGTTTGAGAGGTTCATGTATTCACCATGTGTTAATGCTTTGTTCCGGTTCTCTATTAAAAGGAGGCCTTAGTATCCCTTACTTTCCCTTTGGACACCGCTGCCATGGGATGGTAGGACAAAAGATGTGATGTAAGTTCTTACAATAAGCACGTATGACTATATACGGAATACATGCCTACATTATATTGATGAAATGGAGTTAGTTCTTTGTCGCTCTAGTGTGTAGCTGTTACATGATGAATGTCATCCAAATCAATTTATCCATCACAGATTCAAGGCCTACGCTCTTCGCATATTGATTTTCGTTAAGTTACTTTCATTACTATCGCTTCTACAATCAATACAATTTGCTGCTTTTTACTGTTCATGTTCCTCTTGTTACTGTGCTACTAAAAACTTCATTGCGGAAAGAAATTCTAGGTGTGGTTGAATTGAAAACTCAACTACTAAGACCAATAAATATTCTTTGGCTCCCCTTGTGTCGAATCAATAAATTTGGGTGAAACACTATCCTCCAAGACTGTTGCGATCCCCTATACTTGTGGGTTATCAGGAAGCCGGCTATTTAAGCCGGACGGCGGCCGCCAAACCCTATATGCCCCCATTTCCCCTTTCTCATGTTATCTCTGTCACTGCCACTTCAAATTCTCCTGTCTCTACCATGCCGAGGCGCGGATCACCACATATACCATGCTCACTCCGGAGTGGGGGTTGCAGCTGCTAGAGCAGATCCAAGTGAGGCGGGTTGTTCGTTTCGCCGTCGGCCTTCCTCCGGATTTGCCGGAGCGTTGGAGGATGAGGAGGAGGAGGTGTAAGAGGATAATTAGAAGCAGATGGGGGTGGGGAGGAGGAGGAGGAGCAGCCATTGGAAGGGGAGCCCGTGGAGGAGGAGGAAGTGGAGGAGTTACTGGCTGCGGGCTTCGCCATGGCGGACGCGGAGGCTGAATACGAGGCCGCACAACTAATGGAGATGGCGGAGCAGACGGCCATCCTCGAGTCCATCCAGAACAAGGCCTACATCGAGGCCAGCCGACAGTTCATCTGATAAGAACAAGCGGTGACAGAGGCGTTGTTCGCCGAAATGGACGTGGAGGCGGACGGGGAGGAGGAATAGGCGGCGGAGGCGGCGGGGGAGGAGCCGGAGCCTCTGCAGACACAGGAGTTGCCACATTTGCTCTTCTACCCGGCGTCTGATAACCCACAAGTGTAGGGGATCGTTTGTAGCCTTTTTCGATAAGTAAGATTGTCGAACCCAGCGAGGATCTAAAGGTAGAATTAATATTCTCTCAAGTTCTATCGACCACCGATACAACTCTACGCACGCTAATGCTTACTTTACCTAGAACAAGTATGAAACTACTTTGCGGGAAGGAAACTAGAAGTACTTAGTAGGAGTAATAGATAGGTTTGCAAGATAAAAAATAACAAGTAAATAAAAGTTAGGGGCTGTTTAGATAAATATTAATTAAGTTAATTGTTTAGTAGAAAGCTTTTTGTACCACAAGAGAAAGATTGTCCATAGGCAATTGAATATAACACGATAGATACTTATCATATGCAATGAGGGAGAGGCATACGCTAACACACTTTCCATACTTGGATCATATGCACTTATGGTTGGAACTCTAGCAAGCATCCGCAACTACTAAAGATCATTAAGGTAAAACTCAACCAAGTCCTCTTTACTCCCATACGCAACAACCCCCTTACTCGAGTGTAAGCTTCTGTCACCCTAGCCACCCACTATAAGCGAGTCATGAACGTATTGCAACACTCTATAGCGGGAATCCTCCACGTGTGCGTGGCACGGAAGGCACCATAGGACAACACCATATCAACATACAACTCATATCAACAACATCATACCACAATTAACCCATAGGACAAAAGAAATCTACTCAAACATCATAGGATAGCCACACATCATTGGGTAATAATATATAGAATTAAGCACCATGTTTAAGTAAAGATTACAGCGGGGAAGAGAGGTTTTACACCGCTACATAGAGGGGGAGAGAGTTGGTGGTGATGGCGGCGAAGTTATTGGTGTAGATCGTCGTCACGATGGTTGCCCCAGCGGCGATCCGGTGCCACCGGGAGAGAGGGGGAGAGATACCCCTCCTTCTTCTTCCTTGGTCTCCCCCTAGATGAGAGAGAGTTTCCCCTCTGGTCCATGGCCGCCATGGCTCCCGAATGATGGGGAACGCGACAGAAAACAAAAAATTTCGGTATAGCGAGCACGCCCAGGACCACTATGGAGATTGCATACAAGGTTTGATCTGATCCGTACCGACTCGTAGCGCAGCGGAAGAAGAGTCGGTGGAGATCGTTGGTGCAGATTCCCGCAGCTAGAATTTTACAACCTCCCAACCGCGAGAATGTACTCCCTCGTCGGACAGCCCTTCGGGAGGCGGTCGGACAGTCCCCCGGACGATGTCACGGACAGCCCTTCGGGAGGACCCTCGAAACTCGAACGGAAACTCGGACAGCCCTTCGGGAGGACCCTCGAACAGCCCCTCGGGCAAAAGATCGAAACTACGACCTCTCTACGGGGTTGCACACATACGGTGTCAACTATCCGGCAGGGCTTCGCCGTCCAGAGCTAGTTCCTGCCGGAACCCAGACAGCCTTTCGGCTCTACGAAATACTCTTTTCGTGTGAGGGAGAAGAGAGAGCTAGCAAAGCATAGCATGTGTATGAGAGCACAAGGATGAAGCATATGGGGCTGCCTCCTCCCCTCTATTTATAGGAAAAACAAGGGGTAGGATGGGCATATCCAAAATGCCATGTCATCCCAAAATATCTTGGGAAGATATTTGTGGAAAGCCAACTTCCAACCATATCCATAAATCTGATTTCACTATTCATGATGACATTTTTCAGCGTCCGGTCGAACTGAAAATATTTATGTGGGCTTAGAACAATTCCAGTACCCACTAAAATAAGTTTCAATGCGATCCGGAACAATTCCGGTTTAGTGATTTTCATCTGCGAAAAGCATCTGAAGCGGTTCCGGCAGCTCCGGAACATTTCCGGTTTTCATCCCGGAAAATTCCAGAAAGTTTCCAGAACGATTCTGGCACCCTCCAAGAATTATCAGGCATGTGCCGAAACCAATCTGACTTTATGGTATCCTCTAAAACAACTTTTCAGTTTTACCGGAACTATTCCGATATCCTCTCCGGAACGTTTCCGTTTCGTCCGAAACTTTTTCGGTGAATTTCTCTCAGACTCCCCGTCTAGTATTCAGCAGATAGATGACCCTTAAGTGTGTGACCCTATAGGTTCGGTGAAGCATAGACATGACCCGGAACCCCTTCCGATCAATGATCAACATCGGAGCCGTGGACACCCATATTGACCCCTATACCCACACGAATGAATATTCGAGTGAACCTCCAGTTGCCGTGTGCTATTCCTGTTGCTTCGCGATATGTTACAATTACCCGAGGTGAGACATGTAGGCATCCTCGTGGATCAACAACTTGTCCACAATGCCAGTTACCTCGTTGCCGGCATTGTTCTCTTTTCTCGTTCCCGTGTTCCGGCATCCCCGTGATCAAATCACAAGTGTCTGGCCAGACGATGATGGATACCGCAACACCGAGAGGGCCCAGAGATATCTCTCCATCGTCGGAGGAGCAAATCCCAATCTTGAGCTATCAAGTTACTTGACATACTTTTCCATGAACCCGTAAGCCGCCGTAATAGCCACCCATTTACGGATGACGTTTAACAAACCCCAAAGTTCATGAAGCAAGTATGAAGAAACTCGATACTCTCATGGTCTAAGGAATCATGCAAACGTTAACCATCTCTGTGTTATTTAACCATTAACTTGTGACGAATATATATCTCATAGTATAACATCAAGTTGGGTCGATTCAACACAAGTGTTCTACCAACATCGTGCCCTCAAAATTGCTGGCATAGCCATGCCCATGATCAGGAAAACAGGATCATCATGCAATACTTGAGCCAGTCTTAGAGGCAAGACTAGGAATACAATTTACCGTTTATTATACCACACGTGCACATGAGTTTCCCTCCAAGCCTCGTGGTTATTGTAGACTCGAGAATCATTGCAGTTATAGCATGGATCATAAACATTCATTACAAACTTGGAGATACAAAAGTAACTGAAATTACTGCCTCTAGGGCATATCTCCTACACCGAAGGGCAGCAGCCCCTCCGAGATTGGATCTCTCTCTGTTTCTCTCCTGTTTTCATGACTGTTTTCCGACCCCTTCACCATTTCTTAAATATCCGGAGATCCGTAACTTAGATTGGGCTGAAATTTTGAGGGGATTTTTATCGCGAAATTATCTTTCTTGTGGCAAAAGAAGGGCTCCAACCGACTAAAGGGGTGTCCACAAGCTATCAGGGCGCGACCACCCCCTGGTCGCGCCCTGTTGGCTTGTGGGGCCCTCGGACATCGTGTTGTGTTGATTCCTTTTCCCAAAATTCACATATATGCCAAAAAAATATCCATAAATTTTTATCACGTTTGGACTTCGTTTGATATGGATTTTCTGCAAAACAAAAAACACACAAAAACCAAGAACTAGCACTGGGCACTGGATAAGTAAGTTAGTCCCAAAAATAATATAAAATGTTGCCAAAAGTATATGAAAGTTGTAGAATATTGGCATGATACAATCAAAAATTATAGATACGACGGAGATGTATCAGCGCCAAGCACGGAGATCGTCGAAATCTCCGACGACGATGAGTAGTTTTAGCTATGTACGTAGTATATAGGGTTTTTTGCATGGCTAGTATGGAATTGAGGTATGAAGTTTGGGTTTCATGGTTGTGGAGGAGCACTTTTGTGTGTTTCCCGATCACTGTACTCGGACGCGCCCGGGTGCGTTCGCGGGTGTTTGAGGGCCGGTTTTTATGGTTGTGGTTGTAGATGCTCTAAACGGCGCCAAGGGTCTACTATAATGCTCTTAGTAAGTAGACAAAAATTTCTTCGTTAGTGCATACTCCATCAGAACTCTTTCATCATGAAATATGTATTCTTAGAGCATCTACAACCGTACTTGCCAAATCATGGTACCCTATACGCCCGAGGCGCCCGCGAACAGTGACCGGGCAGTCCCTAAATACATGCCTTCACACCCGCGTATCTCATATCCGACACCCTATATCCATACAAAACCATGCAACGTAGTACGTAGATCACCAAACGACCAAAATCAACAGAAATTGGACATATAAACCGATACCGAATGGGAATAATATTCACATAACATCACCGAAAGATCACCAAACACGCATAATTCATACAGTTCAACGATCCGACACATTCTAACTAGATACTAGAGCTGGATTATATGAAAGGAGAGAGGGCCGAGCTACAACACTTCCTCGCCGACCCTTTGCCCTTTTGGTCGCTGGCACCGGTGATGTTGTAGGCGTCCGTGACAGGAGGTGGGTCGACGTCAGAGCCGTCAAAGTTGGACCCCATGTTGGAGGAGGAAGAGTAGATGGCGATGTAGCCGTGCAAGCGCCGGACGATGCGGTCTTGCTTGCGCTTCAGCTTGGCCACCCTTGCCGCCTCCGCTCAGACTTCTCAATGTCGGGCCGCAGGTTCTTGGCGTTGATCCTCCGGAGCCGTCGGGCATCCATGTCCGCCGTGGTAAGTGACCGACGGTACACCCACTGGAGGAGACGCTCCTCCTTGTCGGGCACCGGCATGACGCGGTGGCGGCGGTGGGCTGCGCACACGCATTCGGCATCTCCCTTGCCCTCTGCCTCTCGCGACGGGCGGCGCATGGCTCTGAATCTGAAGTCCACATCCGCGGCGCCGGCAAAGCAGGCACTAGAACCCACCGTTACCCGCGCGAAGCAGTGGCCGGAGGTGGAGGAGGTCGTCGGGCGGACAAGGCCGATTGGGCTGCACTCGCAGATCCGCGCGGGGGCGGGAAGTGTTGGCGCTGGCGTCGGCACTACGGCGACGGGAGACAGGTGGCGTCGCACCTGAACCGGACCTGCTATCACCCGTATCGACATGCGAGCGCTCCATGTTCGATGGAGCTCTCATCGGAGTGGATGCCGGTGTTGGACATGGTCGTCGGTGCTAGGGATTGGACGAATTCGGGGAAAGGGGAGCATCGTGGAGTGGAGCAGAGTGGACTGAAGTGAGCTAGGGTTTGCTCCGGAGGGGGATTTTGTGGGGTCGGGGTGGGCCATCGATGGGCCGGGCGGAAGCGCCCGAGCCGCCTCATATTTTCCCTACATTTGGGCTGAATATGAGGGATACTGGTCAGCCCGGGCATTTGTCTGAGGTTTGAGAGGTCCGATTGGGTCGCTTTTTTGTGTCCAGTCAGTGACCGGACGGCCTGCCCGGGTGTTTGATATGGGTTTGAGAGGTCTGGTTGTAGATGCTCTTTGTATACTTATTTAATTTTTTAAATGTTGTTATCTTTCCACTAGTGGAGAAAATCCTAGCTATGGCGTGCCAAAATTGGACTTGCTTGCATGGACACCCGACGCCACCAATATGGCGCCATTGTTAAAATATAGTGGTGGCGTTGGGTCGGGGTGGGCCATCGATGGGCCGGGCGGAAGTGCTCGAGCCGCCTCATATTTGCCCTACATTTGGGGTGAATATGAGGGATACCGGTCAGCCCGGGCGTTTGTCCGAGGTTTGACAGGTCCGATTGGGTCGCTTTTTTGTGTCCAGTCAGTGACCGGACGGCCTGCCCGGGTGTTTGATATGGGTTTCAGAGGTCTGATTGTAGATGCTCTTTGTATACTTATTTAATTTTTTTAATGTTGATATCTTTCCACTAGTGGAGAAAAGCCTAGCTATGGCATGCCAAAATTGGCCTTGCTTGCATGGACACCCGACGCCACCAATATGACGCCATTGTTCAAATATAGTGGTGGTGTTGGGTCCCATCTCCCATGCCGGCAGTATTTGAGATTCTAATGGTGTGTCACGTATCCAACACCAGTAGTAGGGTTCCTCACCTAGCGGTGCCGAGTGTCACTGGCACGTCAGCAACAATTTTTTAGCGGAAAAAATATATGCACCTACATTTAGCATTTTGCATGACGATCACATAGGTAATTATATAGACCAGCAATGGCACAATGGCAAAACATAGGTAATTAAATAGAGAAGATCATATCCGACAATAATCATCGATCTCACAAACATTAGTAGCTAGTACACGATTAGTCATTGTCAACATGCACTACACAACAAGGTTACTTGACTTAGTCTTTGTCAACATGTCTGATGACCCACAAGTATAGGGGATCAATCATAGTCCTTTCGATAAGTAAGAGTGTCGAACCCAATGAGGAGAAGAAGGAAATGACAAGTGGTTTTGGTACGGGAGTTTCTGCAAGCACTGAAAGTAGAGGTGATAGATGGTTTTTGTAGCAAGGTAATTCGTAACAAGTAACAAATAACAATAGTAACAACGGTGCAGCAAGGTGACCTAATCCTTTTTATAGCGAAGGACAAGCCGGAACGTACTCTTATATGAAGCAAAGCGCTCTTGAGGACACATGGGAATTTTGTCTAGTCATATTTCATCATGTTTAGTTGATTCGCGTTCTCTACTTTGGTAATTTGATATGTGGGTGGACCAGTGCTAGGGTGCTGTTCTTCCTTGAACAAACAACCCACTTATGATTACCCCTCTCGCAAGCATTCGTAACTACGAAAGAATAATTAAGATAAATCTAACCATAGCATTAAACATGTGGATCCAAATCAACCCCTTACGGAAGCTCGCAACCCATAATCTACTTATTACTACCCAATGCTTTCCTTTAGGCCCAAATATGGTGAAATGTCATGTAGTCGACATTCACACGACACCACTAAAGAAGAGCAACATACATATCATCAAAATATCGAACGAATACCAACATCACATGATTATCTAAGACAAGACTTATCCCATCTCCTCAAGAACGAAAGTAACTACTCACAAAGTATCAACATGTTCAAGATCAGAGGTGTAATGAATATGCTTAAGGATTTGAACATATAATATTCCACCAGTTAAACCAACCAGCATCAACTACAAGATGTAATCAACACTACTAGCAACCCACAAGTACCAATTTGAGGTTCGCAGACAAAGATTGAATACAAGAGATGAACTAGGGTTTGGGATGAGATGGTGCTGGTGAAGATGTTGATGAAGATTGGTCCTCCCAGGATGGAGAAAGTTTTGGTGATGACGATGGCTAAGATATCCCCTTCCCGGAGGGAAGTTTCCCCGACGGAATCGCTCCGCCGGAGAGCAAAAGTGCTCCTATCCAGGTTCCGCTTCGAGATGGCACGGCTTCATCCCGAAAGTCTTCTTCTGATTTTTTTTCTAGTTCAAATGACATCATATAGGAGAAGATGGGCAGCGAAGGCCTGCCAGGTGGCCCACAAGCCTAGGTGGCGCGCCCTGGGGGTAGGGCACGCCCCCATGGCTTGTGGCCATCTGGTGGGTCCCCTCTGGTGGGTTTCTTCGCCAATAATTTTTATATGTTCCAAAATAATTCTTCGTCAATTTTCAGCTCATTTGGAGTTCCAGAAAATATCTAGCTCTTCGGTGGTCCTTTCCGGTCCAAAATTCCAACTGCCGGCAATCTCCCTCTTTGGATGAAACTTGCAAAATAAGAGAGAAAAGGCATTAGTATTGCATCATAAAATGTAATAATGATTCAAAACATAATAAATATCAAGGAAAAAACATGATGCATAATGAACGTATCAATGCCCAGCCACGCACATTCTTTTAAATGATGTCGACGATGATCATCATCCTCAAGTCATGGTGTGTGGTGTTCCTGATAGTACCTATGATAGCTTGTCCGTCGTGTAGATTCTTGCCAACGAGGAAGTCTCTCCACCCCATCGCACTTAAGATGATGCGACCGTCCGTGTTCGCTACATACGCACAGGTGCAGACAGAGAGTAAGCATATCAATCGGATTCTACATTAATTAAGCGTATGAATTGGATTCTCTCTATATACACTGAGCATATCAATCAGAATCTACACAACTAATTAATTAAGAACTTCAGCAGATTCCACACTAAACAAACTAGTACACTGAGTAACATACCATGACATGGCGGCTGGTTGTCCTTGTCAGACGGGTCACGAATGGCACCCCGACGTAGTGATCACGGGATGGAAGTTTGTCCAAGAGGTTGTTGGTCTCATCATCGTTCAACTGCATCCGTTCGTCAAAGTCGACATCATAGATAACAGTTAGCCTGGGTCTTTGTCCTCTTAAGGAGAAGGTGATCAATTCACCCCTAATAAGACTATTGTGGGTGAGGAAACAATCCCATACATCTCCTCCCAGATGGGTCATCATTGGTCCTTTTTCGACTTCAAAGTGTAGGGGGCCCCGGGGGCCTCAAAGACCACGGTGTCTTTGGTCAGCTCATTGAATTACAGCATCACATTGCATGAGACGATCTATGTAACAACAAACAGAAACGCACACAACATTAATGGTTATAGGAGAAAAATAAAAAATAACAATATATATCATGTTATAGAAAAAGGTTTGTTGTTACTTACGAAGAAACATAGCACCACTCAAAGTAGATGTCGAACAGATCGCCAGTTGCAAGGGTGAGGGCGGACTTTGACTTGCATATTTCACATGGTGGTGGATGCGCCATTCTACAACAGACTATATTATCTAATTGTAAAGTAAAACACGAAAGAGTATTATCCGAGTATAGGTACACTACTCAATTAACACGAAAGATTCTAGCTACACCACTCAATCAACATGAAAGACTATTATCCGATTTTTAAGTAAAACATATTCAGCACTAAAAAGTATACCGCGAGGCCCGAAGGTAGCGGCGACGGCAAGCGGCCACGTCGGGCGAGGTCCGGGGGCAGCGGCGGCTGAGGCGAGCGGCGACACCAGGCGAGGTCCGAAGATGGCGGCGGCGGACGCCGAGCGAGGTCCAGAGGTGGCGGCGGCGACGAGAAGGGACACGGGGCGACGACGAGCGGCGACAATGGACGAGGCAGCGACACTGGTGGAGGGGGGTGAATTGGTAAATCGGATTCACTTGGCCAGGCCGTGGGGAGTAGATAGAGAATGTAATATTCGCGTCGTTGGTCTACACTGCCAACGGCATTGCTATTTTTTTTAATTTATAATATTTTCTTTTTTAGTTTATTTGTTGTATATGTTTAGTTTATTATTTTATTATTCTATTTTTTATATTACTAAAATATAGATCAAGACCAATATATATAGGTCATCTATCTGATAGTCTCAGTGGTCCAGTGGAGTACTCGAGCATCTCGCTTACGTACTTCTGCATGAGATCAACCCATATCCATGCTGTCTGTGGATCACAATATACATACACATATTGGATGTGAGCGTAGACACTAGACGATAGAGTTGAATTGCTCACGTTTCCAAACAGGGAACGACAGCACTAGATACTTTATCTATGGCGTGCAATTAAATCCTACGCCAGCACTATCTTCGAACTGGTCATCGCTGGCCCCACATAGTGATGAAGTTTGACAAAATATCCATGCCAACACTACAAACATAGAGTTTACGTATCAAATATGCCGACACCATCACTGTTTGAAAAAAAATAGTGTTGGCGTTGGTTGAAATTGGCGCACCACCAACGAAAGTTGTGACTAGTCATTTCTCCACTAGTGTTCTTTATACCGGGACAGGCTTTAAAAATGACTTGCAACAAAATTTGGGGGGTCTATCGTGTGAGGAGAAAGCATCGAATATCTATTTTAGAAGGTTTACGATCACAAAACAAGTGAAGGTCACCCGCAAAAAAAACACAAGTGAAGGTCAGATTTGCATGGTTTACTTCTTTCATTTGAAGTAACCTTTCGTTCTATCTTCATCTTTACTGTAGTTGTTTATTCATTCATGAACATCACAACATACCAGTGATTCCACATTTCCACTCCTAGGTGATTGATTCCACCATCATTTTAGAACAGGCTCGGACGCCTGTGAGATGCATTGTACCCAAGATAGATATCTTGTGCATTGTCGCTCCCAGTGTTGGGGCCAATTTCGTGTTTTGACCCTTTCAGGAAAGTTAATCAGGAACTGACCCTAGTTCGGAAAAAAAATCAGGATTTGACCCTTTTTCCTACCGCCGGGGAGCTCGGCGGTAGGGTTCCAAGCCTACCGCCACTGCCCCTGGCGGGAGACAACTAATCCACGTCAACAGTCATTCCCCTCCGTCCCACCCTACCGCCGCAGAGCACGACGGTAGGTTTTCTTGCCCTGCCATTAGGGTCCCCGGCGGTAGGCTCTGGACAGTTATAAGCCGCGGGCCGGTTCACCCCCACCCCCATCTCCCCCTCTGTCGTGGTATTTTCACGGCAGATGTCCTCATAGGACTTAATCTCGAAGCCATCGCGTAAGTAGCAGATCGAAGGGGTCAAACGAGGAACACGGAAGGCAAGATTTACCCAGGTTCGGCCCCTCTCGAGGAGGTAAAGCCTACTCCTGCTAGATGTACTTGAAGATCTTGATTACAAGGGTTTTGAGACTTGTCTAGCCCTAGCTCTCGAAAGATTTTCTCCCTTCTATCCCCGGGGGCTCCCCTTTATATACAGGCGGGGCCCCGGGGCTCACATAAGAGTCCGGGCCGGGATAACAATCCGAGCCCAACTCCCCTTACTTGTTTCCTAAAGTTATACCCTTAGGCGGTTTGCACTTACCGCCTCTCTCGGCGGGTCTTGGGCCGGCCCCTCATTGGGCGGCTCTCCTTCTGGGCCTCCATAGAAGACTCTACGGCCCACCTGGCCCTTCATGGTTTTACTCCTCGAGACCCGGCCCTGAACGGGCGGGTTTCACCCAAAGATATTTCCCTGACATTAGCCCTCAGGTTGGCTTGAACTGGTTCCAGACAACCTCGTCCTTTTCAAACTTAACCTTGCTATTTTGGCGAGTCTTCAGCAGAACCCGCCTCTTCTGAATATTTCAACTGCCTTTCCTTCAGTCCTGCTCTTCTTGTGACGTCACCGAATCTCCAGAACGAATCTTTCCATGACATCACCAATATCTCAAATGAATTCATTAGGCGCGAAAATCGGGGCGTCGGATTACTGTAGATCCTTAAATCTCGCCCCGACCCTTCGGTGTCTCGCCCCCTTATAAATACCCTTTTCAGGTCCTTTTCCTCATTTTCTCCATCTTCTTCCTCCTGCCGCCCGAGCTTACGCCTCCTCGCGACACACCTTCGAGCTCGCCGGCCATCGGAAGGAGAAACAGTCCCGACGCACCGCCATCACCTGTCTGCAACCGCGCCGCGCGGCCATCCAATCCAGGTATTCCCAGTTCTTCTCACCCTTCTTAGGGTTCCGCCATTGTCGGGCTCGAGCTCCGCCTCGGCCTCTCCGCGGCTACTGTCGCCGGCCGCACCTTGGTACTCTTACATCATGGAAATGGCGCCGTTGCTATCCCTCCAATGATCAGGAATTAAATCTTGTATCAAGATAGATCTGAGAAACCCCATCTGTAAAAACCTGCCGCGGCTTAACAAACAGTAGCAAGAACTGCTTTTTTCCTTATTTTATAGAGCTGTTTGATCCAAAAAATTTACCGCGTTGGCAGAAATCTGTTGTTACACACTTAGCGAAATTTTCACTTGTGCTGAACATCCTTCACTCGTGGCGGCTTAAGGAAAGTCGCCATCCTTGCTTTAATAATTTTTTCTTTTCCGACTTATGAAAGCCGCTGACTTAATCCTTCTCCCCATTTACTAGGATGACAAAGAAAGCAATAGAATGCAACTGGGTCCGCTCCGCGGTTACCACCAAACATGTCACAAGACTCATAGACAATGGTCTCCTATCCAAAACAGAAAACTGCCGGGTCTCCAAGAAGGACTGTCCTCCCAAGCCGAAGGAGGGGGAAGTCATTATTTTTACCGATCACATTGAGAGAGGGTTTGATCCACCCGGCTCTAAATTTTTCCGAGACCTTTTACACTTCTATGGTCTGCATCCTCAAGACCTTGGCTCCAACTCTATTGTTAATATAAGCTCTTTCGTAGTAGTTTGTGAAGCTTATCTCCGGATAGAGCCAACGATCTTGTTATTCCGAAATTTATTCTATGTGAACAAGCAAACTGAAGTCGCCGGAGGCCGCCATCAAGAGCTTGGCGGCATATCCTTTCAGAGACGGCGGTTTACTTATTTTCCTAGTGCTGAGCTCTTGAGCCACCCAAAGGGCATGCCGGAGACTTGGTTTTACGTGAAGGCCAAGGTGCCTGAAGGGCAACACCCATTGCCGGGTTTTAGACCTGACCGCCTGGATCATAAAAAAGAATATCCTCCCAGGCCCACAGAAACAGAACGGATCCAGCTTCAGCCTCTGATGGACAAGATAGCCGCTTTGATGGCCAATGGTCTTACAGGAGCTGACTTGATCCTTTGCTGGCTTTCCTGGAGGATCCAGCCATTGAGTCTTCGAGACCGGCTGATGTATGAATACTCCGGTTTAGAAGATCCTCAGAGGTATAATAATACGCCTGCTCCTGTGTCAGACGTGGTGAAACAGATGAGGATAATCGTCAACTTACCCGGCGACTATACTGGCGAGTTTTCTCTGAAGCCCTTCACCGAAGCCAATCCACCACCGGCTGTAAGCAAATCTCCTTTAGGCTTCTGTTTTATTGTTTACATTCTTGAGACTTACCCCTTGCAACTTTCAGGATGATGATCCCTTTTGGGAAGCTCGGCCACAGGTGAAAGAAAAAGAACCCAAAGGCCAGAAGCCGGGCAAACAGGCCGGCTCTCGAGGAGCAAAGAAAAAGAAGGAGACCATCAACCCTTTGGACGCGGATCCTGCTGTCTTAGAATCCTCCAAAGATGAAACATCGGCAAGTTCATAATTTACACCCACCTTTTTCCTTTTCATTAGCGGCTTATGCTTAATAATTTTACCTTGACACCTTCCAGGGTGAAGAAGAAGAAGACGAACAGGGAGAAACTGAGGTAACTTCCACTCCGTTCAACAATCATTTTTCTAGGAAACCCAGAATTACTGTGAGGAAATATCCTTTCTCACATCCTTTTGCTCGCCTGGATCCCAACTATTCGTTAAAAACAATTCAGCATGCCGCCTTTCTCCAATCTGATTGTGGCGGCTCTAACACTGGCGCCAGCGGTTCTGTCGTTAATAAAAGCGACTCTCATAAGCGCCCGCGTGAGGTGCTTCTCCATCCAACACCTCTGCTCCCTAAAGCTGGTTTGTTTAAACATCCACTTAATCCCTCTGATTCGGACTATCAGGTTTCATCTTAATCTGATGACGCCTCAGAGTCGCCAGAGGATTTCGTTATCAAACCAGGGTAAGATTATGATCGCTCTTATTATCACACCCTTGTGTGATCTCAAAGCTATCAGTTTATTTCAAATCTCAATAAATATGCAGAGTTACTTCCAAGAGACTGAAGCCCTCAACTTCCTCTTCACCTCCGGCGGGCTCCGGAGACCCGGCCAAGGACTCTGAAGAAATAACCAATGACCCTCCAGAAATTCAGGTATCTTTAGAGCCAGAGATGGAAGCACCGGCTGATAACATCGACCAACAGCCGGATGCAACGATATCTTCGCCGATTCAGGAAGTGCGACTTTCAGAAGCCGCTGTTATTCCGCCCTCGCACAATATTGAGGAGGGTACTGTTGCTGCTGCTATTGCCACCGCCGCAGACTCGCCGGCGGCTTTGGGCAAATCTTCCCTTGAAGCCATGTCTTCTCAAGGGAAAGACAAGTTAAACCTCTCCTCCTTAGAGAATGCTGATTTAGATGGCCTTCATGAAGCTCTTCAGACTCGATTATTTGAGA
Source organism: Elymus sibiricus (assembly GCA_039707655.1). Classification (NCBI taxonomy): domain Eukaryota; kingdom Viridiplantae; phylum Streptophyta; class Magnoliopsida; order Poales; family Poaceae; genus Elymus; species Elymus sibiricus. Next base: position 423,531,148 of record CM077667.1, on the reverse strand, counting down.
GCCAGGAGATCGCCAAAACCTTGGTTAATAAACCAAAGGTGAGATAAACATCATTTTTATTCATAATCCTTATTAGTCGCCCAAACCTGCATATTACTGATTTCATAGTTTTATGGAGGTTTACCAATTTATATTTTAAAAATGCGTAAATGTACACATGTAGTCCCCAAGAACCGGCTGTCTTCTTGAAACAGCCGGGTCTTAAAGCAAAGAACCACATGCGTTTTAAATACAGCAAAGAACCACATGTAGTCCCCAAGAACCGGCTGTCTTCTTGAAACAGCCGGGTCTTAGAACAAAGAACCACATGTGTTTTAAATAGAGCAAAGAACCACATGTAGTCCCCAAGAGCCGGCTGTCTTCTTGAAACAGCCGGGTCTTTAGATCAAAGAACCACATGTAGTTAAAAGAACCTCATGGGTTTCAGAAAAAATTTCTTTGTAAAAACTTCGGGTTTGCATTAGGCCCCAAGTGCCATGTGGATTACTTGTAATCGGTATGGAACTTTATCTGCATAAGTAATTTGATCCTTCCTTTTCCTTTCAGGCTCAATTGTCTTCATTAGAGACCCAGCTGGCCGACTCTCAGAGGAAACTGAAATCTGAACATGAAATGAGAGCCGCCGCAGAAGAGCGGGTTACATCCTTAGAAAAGGCTGCGTCTGAGGCAGCCGCCAAGTTGGTCACCCTGACCTCTGAACATGCGAAAGAGAAACAGCTTCTTGTTCAACGCGCCGAAGAAGCTGAAAAACGCCTTCTGCCTATCTCTGCAGAGCTTGGCGGCCTTAAACTTCACATCCGTCAAATGAGCCATGCAATCTTCGGTAAGCCGCCAGATTTCCTGAAGCTTTTTACACAAGTCTCCTAAATAATTTTTAAATTCTGACGTTTTCTTTGCAGGTCCCAGAAGCAATAAGCTGGAGAAGGATCCAGCCACACAGCTCAAAGCAGCTTATACTTTCCTCGAGCAACTTTATACTGGAAGCCGTCGCGCAATCCATGCTGCTTTTTATGGGAAGGAAAAACCTTCCGCCATAAAGGGAGTTCTGGAGGTCTTGTCAACTCTTCCTGCTCAACTGAAGTTTGTGAAGGAATCCAGCGCCCGTATCGCCACGATGCACACTATGGCCCGCGCAAAAGCTCATTATGAGGACTTGGAGCTGCAGACTCTTGTTGGCGGCTTTCCCGAAACTTACAAAGGGAAAAAGATCGATCAGGCGACTTACAACGCTCTGACGAAAGAAACTTTCATCCCCGCAAGTCTGTTGGTGAAAGAAATGAAGCTTGCAAGAGTTCAACCGTCTTATGGCGAAGATGGAAAGAAGGAAAAACTCGACCCTCTGCCGCCTCTCACATTATCTCCTAAAGGCCGTAAGGACGAATTCGCTCCTGCTATTGACTCTTCAAACCTTATAGATGCTGAAGAGATCTTCGAGGCTTTTGCCGACGTTGACTGGGATGCTGATCATGACCAGATAAATCCTTCAGCAGACGCGGACCGAGCCGGAGGCGACAAGACCCAGGAGTAAAGCTGGAACCTTGAAAGTCGCCAGCTGCCGAACCTCTTGTAATATATGATCTGAACCATGATTCTGAAATTCCCTCTAGTGGCCTTTTGTAATAGACTTTAGAAAGATCTTGGCCTCTTGCTTTTAAATGCACACTGGCTTCCTTGGGAAGCAAGCCTAATACCTTGGCATGACGCTTCCTTATAAAAAATTACTCTGGCTGCTTCTGAAAGAAATTGAATCCTTCGTGGACGCTGGCGGCTCTTAACCAAATATCAAGATAATCATAATACTTTGATAAGAGGTATGCATCATTTGAAACAAGTATTTAACCAAAAACTAATTAGTCATGGCGGCTTATAACCAGCAAACTTGCATAAACATGCTGTAAACAGCGCAATAAACTGGCGGCTCTTGGCCAAATACGAACTTTTAGAACAGTTCATAAAAATCGTAAGACTCGCAAAGGCAATAAATCTCAAGAAAGTTTTGTCAAACTTGTAAAGACGTAAGAAAGGATGCGAAAGCCCCCAGTATGATGGCGGCTCTTGGATTACCAATAACCCCAACCAAACCAGTTCTTTTCTTCCCGTATGGTGGCGACTTCCATGAAGTTCGGCCCATAAGGTTATTGATTTTAAGATGGTGAAGGCTTCTGGATTACCAGTAGCATCGTCACATCTAAGTTTTTTCCCCCGTACACGGATGAAGGTTCTGGATTACCAGTAACGCGACCCGTTTATTAGGTGCCTGTACACGGATGAAGGTCCTGGATTACCAGTAACACGACCCGCTTATTAGGACTTTAACCCAATATGGCGACTTCTGGATTACCAGTAAGTTCAGCCTCATAAGGGTTGAAGGTCCCAGGATGGTGAAGGCTTCTGGATTACCAGTAAGCATCATCCCATCTGAGTCTTTTAAGCCCGTACACGGATGAAGGTTCTGGACTTCCAGTAACACGACCCGCTTATTGGGTGCCTGTACACGGATGAAGGTTCTGGATTACCAGTAACACGACCCGCTTATTAGGACTTTAACCCAATATGGCGACTTCTGGATTACCAGTAAGTTCAGCCTCATAAGGGTTGAAGGTCCCAGGATGGTGAAGGCTTCTGGATTACCAGTAAGCATCATCCCATCTGAGTCTTTTAAGCCCGTACACGGATGAAGGTTCTGGACTACCAGTAACACGACCCGCTTATTGGGTGCCTGTACACGGATGAAGGTTCTGGATTACCAGTAACACGACCCGTTTATTAGGACTTTAACCCAATATGGTGGCGACTTCTGGACTACCAGTAAGTTCGGCCCATAGGGTGGAAGGTCCCAAGATGGTGAAGGCTTCTGGATTACCAGTAAGCACAGCCCATATGGGTCTTTTTTATTCGACTAAGTGCAGGGTCCTCCATATGATGGATGGAAAACGACAGATACCCCGAGTTTCAGGGCCTCCAGCTTTTATTCATTATTGATAATATATACATGAGAGGTATGTACATGATCCCCAGAGCCGGAACTCTAGGTGTAGTAGGGTCTTAGATGAGCTATGTTCCAGGGCCTGCTGGTCTCCTCTTCAGATGTTCGAGACTCCTTTCCAGGCCGGAGATCAATCAGATAATAAGACCCGTTATAAAGATTTTTGCTGACAACGAAGGGCCCTTCCCAGGGAGGCGAAAGCTTATGCATGCCTGACTGGTCTTGAATTAAACGAAGCACCAAGTCCCCTTCCTGGAAAGTCCGGCTTCTGATCCTACGGCTATGATAGCGACGCAGGTCCTGCTGGTAGATAGCAGATCGGGCGGCTGCCAAGTCCCGCTCCTCTTCCAAGGCATCCAGAGAGTCTTGACGAGCCAACTCATTGTCCTCTTCAACGAATGCTGAGACCTGGGGCGAGTCGTGGCGGATGTCGCTCGGTAAGACGGCCTCTGCTCCATAAACCATGAAGAAAGGCGTGAAACCCGTCGATCTGTTGGGAGTTGTTCGTATGCTCCATAAGACGGAGGGAAGCTCTTCTACCCAACAGTCGGGTGTGCGCTGAAGAGGAACCATAAGCCGGGGTTTTATACCACGAAGGATCTCCTGATTGGCGCGTTCAGCTTGCCCATTAGATTGCGGGTGCGCAACAGCCGCCACATCAAGTCTGATATGCTCCTGATCACAAAACTGCTTCATGGCGCCTTTTGAAAGGTTCGTGCCGTTGTCAGTAATGATGCTGTGCGGGTATCCGAAACGGAAGATTAACTTTTTGACAAACTTAATAGCCGTCTCTGCATCCAAATTACTGATGGGCTCTGCCTCCACCCACTTGGTAAACTTGTCAACCGCCACCAAGAGATGAGTCTTTTTGTCACTAGAAGCTTTGAAAGGCCCCACCATATCTAGCCCCCAGACCGCAAAGGGCCATGTGACAGGGATCATCCGAAGTTCCTGAGCCGGCACATGAGCTTGGCGGGCAAACCTCTGACAGCCGTCACACTTCCTAACTATATTCTTCGCATCAGCATGAGCTGTGAGCCAAAAGAAACCGTGGCGGAAAGCCTTCGCCACCAATGACTTAGAGCCGGCATGATGACTATAGTCACCAGAGTGTATCTCATTGAGAATATTCCGGCCTTCATCAGGTGATACACAACGCTGAAAGACGCCTGTGGCACTTCTGTGGTGTAACTCGCCATTGACAATGGTCATAGATTTGGACCTTCTCACGATCAGACGGGCTTCGATTTCATCAGCCGGCAGGACGCCTCGAATCAGATAATCCAAGTATGGGACAGGCCAATCCGGGATTCCATGGAGAGCCGCCACCAGCTGGGCCTCCGGGTCTGGGACGGCAAGGTCCTCCTCCGTTGGCAACTTAACTGACGGGTTATGGAGCACATCCAGGAAAACATTCGGAGGCACCGGCTTTCGCTGTGATCCAAGTCGTGACAAGGCATCAGTCGCCTCGTTCTGCCGCCGATCAATGTGATCCACCTGATAACCTTTGAAGCAACCAGCCACATTAGTAACAGCTTGTCTGTAAGCCGCCATGAGCGGGTCTTTAGAATCCCAAGTCCCTGAAACTTGCTGTGCCACCAGATCAGAGTCGCCCAGGCACCTAACCCGGCTGAGATTCATCTCCTTTGCAATCCGAAGCCCATGGAGAAGGGCCTCATACTCCGCAGCGTTGTTAGTGCAAGGAAACATAAGCCGTAAAACATAGCAAAACTTGTCACCTCGAGGGGAAGATATTATAACTCCAGCCCCCGAGCCTTCCAGCTGCCTAGACCCATCAAAATGTATGGTCCAATATGTATTGTCTGGCTTTTCCTCCGGGGCTTGAAGCTCTGTCCAGTCATTGATGAAGTCCACTAAAGCCTGAGACTTTATAGCTGTTCGAGGTACATATCTGATATCATGGGGTCCAAGTTCAATGGCCCACTTTGCAATCCTGCCTGTAGCCTCTCTGTTATGAATTATATCCCCCAAAGGGGCTGAAGAGACCACTGTGATAGGATGCTCTAGAAAATAATGCCTCAGCTTCCGGCTTGCCATGAATACTCCAAAAACCAGCTTCTGCCAGTGTGGGTAACGCTGCTTGGACAAAGTCAGGACCTCACTAACATAGTAGACCGGCCTCTGGACAGGATACTCCCGGTTTGCCTCCTTTCTTTCCACCACCATTGCAACACTAACAGCTTTGTTATTTGCTGCAATATACAGGAGCATTGGTTCCTTGGTGACAGGAGCTGCCAGTATGGGCGGCTCTGCCAGCTGCTTCTTTAAAGCCTCAAAGGCTTCTGCGGCGGCTTTCGTCCACTTGAACTCATCTGCTTTCTTCAACAGCTGATACAGAGGAATAGCTTTCTCCCCCAGGCGGCTTATGAAACGACTCAGAGCCGCCACGCGACCCGCCAAGCGCTGGACATCATTGATACACTTAGGCTCGGCCAGAGAGGTGATGGCCTTGATTTTCTCCGGGTTAGCTTCAATTCCCCGCTCAGAAACCATGAAACCCAGGAGCTTTCCTGCAGGAACACCAAAAACGCATTTATCTGGGTTAAGCTTCATCTGATAAATCCTGAGATTGTCAAAGGTTTCCTTGAGATCCTCCGGTAAAGCTGCTTTCTTAGCTGACTTGACCACAATATCATCCACATAAGCATGCACGTTGCGACCAATCTGCCCGTGGAAGTAATTTTGCACACAACGCTGGTAAGTCGCCTGGGCACTCTTGAGCCCAAAAGGCATAGAAACATAGCAGAAGGCGCCAAAAGGGGTAATGAAGGCCGTCTTCTCTTGGTCCTCCACTGCCATCTTGATCTGATGATAACCAGAGTATGCATCCAGGAAACATAACCTCTCACACCCCGCTGTAGCATCAATAATTTGGTCAATGCGAGGGAGAGCAAATGGATCAGCTGGACAAGCTTTGTTAAGATCCGTATAATCAATACACATACGCCAAGTTCCATTTTTCTTCAGAACCAACACCGGGTTAGCCAACCACTCCGGGTGTAAAACCTCTATGATAAACCCGGCTGCCAGAAGCCGGGCTAACTCTTCCCCAATAGCCTTGCGTCTCTCCTCATTGAAACGACGAAGATACTGTTTGACAGGCTTGAACTTAGGATCCACATTAAGGCGGTGCTCGGCGAGTTTTCTCGGTACACCCGGCATGTCAGAAGGTTTCCATGCAAAGATGTCCCGATTCTCACGGATAAACTCGACGAGCGCGCGTTCCTATTTGGGATCCATATCAGACCCGATAGTGAACTTAGCAGAAGAGTCGCCAGGGGTAAACTCCACTTCCTTAGTATCTCTGTGAGCCTGAAATTTGAGAGCCGGCTCTCCCTCTATAGAGGGCTTCTTGAGAGGCGTCATATCCGCCGGGTCTACATTGCTGGCGTAGATTTTGAGCTCCTCCGTGGCACAAGCCGCCTCGGCATACGCGGCATCCCCTTCTTCACATTCTATGGCGACTTTCCGGTTTCCATGAATTGTGATTGGACCCTTGGGACCCGGCATCTTGAGCTTGAGATAAATATAACAAGGCCTAGCCATGAACTTGGCATAAGCAGGCCGCCCAAAGAGAGCATGATAGGGACTCTTGATCCTGACCACCTCAAATGACAATGACTCGCATCTGGAATTATCCTCTGACGTCCCAAAAGCCACATTCAACTTGATCCTTCCAACAGGGTATGCTGACTTGCCAGGTATAATTCCATGAAAAACTGTGCTGGATGGTGTAAGGTTTTTCTCCGTCAACCCCATACGCCGGAAAGTGTCATAATACAAAATATTGATACTACTTCCGCCATCCATCAGAACCTTGGTGAGAGCATAGCCTCCCACTTGGGGTGCTACCACAAGCGCCAGGTGACCCGGATTATCAACTCTGGGCGGGTGATCCTCCCTGCTCCAAGTAATCGGCATCTCTGACCACTTTAGGTATTCTGGAACTGCCGGCTCTACCGCATTAACAGAACGTCTCCTGACCTTGCGATCCCTTTTATCTGCACATGTAGTAAACACATGATACTGTCCACTACTTAACTGCTTAGGATTGCTCTGAAACCCGGTCTGATTATTCTGTTGTTGCTGATTGTTGTTCTGCGGGATCTGCTGAAAATGCTGGCCATTGTTGTATTGATTCCCTTGAATCTGTTCTCCGCTGCTATTCCCCTGGAAGCCGCCACCAGACCCGCCCGGGTGGTGTGACTGTTGCTGAAAACCGCCAGGCGAGCCTCCACCAGGTGGTCCGAACCCGGGCCCGGAACCCGGTCCGTATCCTCCACCCCCACCACCTGGCGGGTTCTGGAAACGCCGAGCAAAAGCATCCATTATATGGCACTGTTCCCAGGTATGCTTGGCTGGACGCTCTTTAGTGCCGTGTTTTGGGCATGGCCCCTTCAGGAACTCCTCAAAATTTTGTGGCTTAAAAGCTCTGTTATCAGGGCCACCCTTCTGAAATTTTGTACCAGCATTTGTATTAGCAACCAGCTCTGACCCGGCTTCTGGGCCCTTACGCTTCTTATCATTGTTCTGCTGCTGACTTTTGCCACCAACAGGCTTTTTATCCTTCGGATCAGGAACCTCTGGCTCATCAACTCCTGGGTCCTTTGTAGGATCAGACTCGGCATACTTGGTGAGAGCATTCATGAGCTCCCCCATATCTTTGACACTCCGTTTGAGCCGCCCTAACTTCTGCGTGAGAGGCTCATAGTGGCAGGCCTTCTCCAGCACCAAAACTGCCTGAGGGGCAGAGATGTTGTCTGAAGAATGAATAATCTCCGCAACTCGGCCGACCCAATGGTGAGCCAACTCTCCCTGCCGCTGAACACAATGCTGAAGATCAATGATAGTCTTTGGACGCTTGCAGGTACCTTGGAAGTTTTTGATAAAACGTTCCCTTAACTCGACCCATGTGTTGATGGAATTCGGGGGCAAATTCTTCAGCCATGTCCGCGCTGCTCCTTCCAACATCATGGTGAAGTATCTTGCACAAGCCTCATCGCTGACTCCCTGCATATCCATGGCCAACTCATAACTTTCTATCCACTGTGCCGGGTTCTGGTCTGGTGTATAACTGGACACCTTCCGCGGGCCTTTGAAATCTCGGGGCAGGGGCGCGCTGCGGAGAGCCAGGCTCAAGCGAGGCACTCCAATGGATCTTCCTGTTGGGGTGACTGTTGTAGTCACGACTGGTGTGAGAGCCGCCTCCTGAGCGGCGAGAGCCGCCGCCTGCGCCGCTGTCTGATCTGCCGCGAGAGCCGCTGTGTGTGCCGCGTGAGTCTCATGTACTCTGTGCCCCGGGACCATAGGATTTGGTGAATATGGCAAGCCCCCAGGCGCACCCCGATGATGGCGGGTGCTAGACACTGCAGGACTTTCAGCATGGCGGCTTCTAGTGCGGCTTCTGTTAGGAGCAGGTGTGGAATGCAGTCGCTCCCGGCTGTAAGAATAATTTGCTTGCTGGACCACAGCGGTTTTCAGCTTCTCGATTGCGTTGCGAGCCTCAATCTCCAGGGGCGTGTTTCCATTGATTGGAAGTCGCGCCAGCGCGGTAGTGGCCGCATAAAGGTTATCCACAGGGTTCGTAAAATGCCCTTGCGCCGTAAGCATCGGCGCCTCTCGGCGTAAATTAGGCTCAACCCGTGGCGGCTCTTCACGACCCGCCAAGTGGCGGGCTTCCGGGTCTGGCGACCTCTGGGGAGTTCCTGTTGCAGGACCACGAATGCGTTCCCCTGGTGGGGTGCTGAACTGCAGGGCCTGACCTTCAATATTGGAGATATAGCGGCTCCGGTGTCGCCGGTGATGAACCGCATCAGACTCTGCCCGGCGTTGCTCCAGATGATAATTCTCCTGTTGCAAACGCGCCGTCTCTTCCTGTATCTCTCGTTCACGAGTCGCCAGACGGACGTTCTCCGCATCAATGCTAGCCTGAGCCTGCACCATCTGACCCTTGATCCTGGCGATTTCCGCATTGAGCTCTGCTTGATTCTCCGCTGTAACCTGTGTGGCCATCAATGTCGTCAACGTGGTCGCCAGCCCCACCAGAGCCTGCGCTGGCGAGACTCTTGGCATCGCATTAGAAGTTCCAGCATCTGCCGCCGGGTCTGGCATGTCAGCCGCCCCTGCCATGTAGACAACAGGGCGAGCGGGCGGGCCTAAAGAATCCTGCGACGGCGAGTTCTGCTGAAAGCCCCCAAGACCCTCCTGATGAAGAGAATAAAGCGACTCTCCACCAGAGGAATAGCCACCATCATCGTAAGTCGCCGAGCCTTCTGTGGAAGCCGACGATCCAGAGTACTCCACCCCTTGAGTGAAGCCAATGAAGACGTGCCTCTGCCTGGCGGGCTGCGTGTCCTGGACCGGCTTGAAGGTGTTGGCGAAGATATCCGGCCCAGATCCAGATCCGCCGGCGTGCACAGGAGCCGGAAGCCGAGGGGCGGCCCTCGCCACGGCGGGTTGCGCGCGGCGGGCCGTCTCAACAACCTCCGTGGAGGTGACTGGCTTAGAACCGCCAGCCTTCCCAATGAAAACATGAATTCCGCCAAAGGGGACCCGGAAACCGTACTCCAGAGAGTCGGCCTCGGGGCCCCAGTCTGAGTCGTCGACGAGCAGATTGCCGCGCCGACTCCTGGTCATCCGGCCAATCACGTATCCCTCGAGTCCTCGGGGAGGACCCTTCGAATACTCAACACCACCATGCGATAGCCCCAAGGTGGGCGCCAACTGTCGTGGTATTTTCACGGCAGATGTCCTCATAGGACTTAATCTCGAAGCCATCGCGTAAGTAGCAGATCGAAGGGGTCAAACGAGGAACACGGAAGGCAAGATTTACCCAGGTTCGGCCCCTCTCGAGGAGGTAAAGCCTACTCCTGCTAGATGTACTTGAAGATCTTGATTACAAGGGTTTTGAGACTTGTCTAGCCCTAGCTCTCGAAAGATTTTCTCCCTTCTATCCCCGGGGGCTCCCCTTTATATACAGGCGGGGCCCCGGGGCTCACATAAGAGTCCGGGCCGGGATAACAATCCGAGCCCAACTCCCCTTACTTGTTTCCTAAAGTTATACCCTTAGGCGGTTTGCACTTACCGCCTCTCTCGGCGGGTCTTGGGCCGGCCCCTCATTGGGCGGCTCTCCTTCTGGGCCTCCATAGAAGACTCTACGGCCCACCTGGCCCTTCATGGTTTTACTCCTCGAGACCCGGCCCTGAATGGGCGGGTTTCACCCAAAGATATTTCCCTGACACCCTCCCAGACGCCCGAAGAACAGAGAGGTTCTTCCTCTCACCCCCTCTCTCATCTCCTCCACTCCCCCCTCGGATCTCCATCGTTTCTTCACCGTTTTTGCAAATCGAGATGGCTTTGAAACGAGAAAAATATGCTCTCTCAACCCCTCCAATTAGTTTTAGTCAAAAAGCTTCCGATTCGATGCATTATTTGGTACAAATGAACCCTATTTTTGTACAAGATTTGAATTTTTTTTAATCCTAGGTTTGTTTAGCTTGATTCTATATGTTGTATGGGGTTGAATATGAACTCTAGTAACTAGTTGGAGAGATTGTATATAGTTTCATGATGAACCCTAGTTCATGTAAAAAAATTGAATGAATGGTGATATGATGCATGTTGAACAAATGAACTCTAGGGTTTGTTTTGATATGATGCATGTTGGTGTTATGAATGAATCATATGCATATAGTGGATGTTGAAGGAATTATGCTTATGCTATTTTAAATATATTTTTACACATGTTGAATAAATAAATGAATCATGTTCAAAAAAAATCTTGGATGGTTGAATGATGTTGGTTGAGTATGATTGAATGATGTTGGTTGAAAATGATTCATTTGCATTGATCATTTATATTAGTTGAATAGATATGAATGTTGGTTGAATATGTGATAATTGATGAAAATGATATGATGCATGTTCGTTGAATATGACATGTTCATTTTGCAATTGTTTTAGGAGCCCCCCCCCCCCTGCGCCAAACATCGGCACTCAGTAGACCATGCTTGACCCTGCATTCGACAAGGGCCATCGCGCCCATTTTATCGAGAATGGAGTGGTAATAAATATGACCAAACTCATTGAACCAAAATTTTGGATTTGCTAAAATAATTTGGATTTTCTAATTATTTGCGTCTATATTTTGACAGATGCTACCGCCATTGCGGATGAGAGGTCACATGAAGGCCATTCAGATGCAGTACGATGAGTGCTACACGCCGTACTTCAGGAGAGCCCGGTTATTGGGTTTCGTGCTGCAATTCAAGCGTGTGCCGCCGACGCTCATCCACTCAGCTCTCATAGCTTTGGAGGACCGGTGGCGGCCCAAGACGCACACTTTCCATCTCCCCTGCGGTGAGATGACCGTGACGCTCGAGGACTTCGGCATGATCACAGCCCTACAGATCCAGGTCTATGCTCTCACTGGGCGAGTGGAGAATACCTTGTGGCGGGAGAGGGTTATCGGCCTCATCGGCGACTGCCCCGCCAAGAAGAATAACCGAACGTCCAGTGTATCACTGAAGTGGCTCATGGAGAACCGGGTCGTATGCCCGGAAGATGCCGATCAGCGGACCAGCGGACGATGGAGCAGTACGCGAGGGCTTACATGTGGTATCTTCTCACGAAGGTTGTGTTTCTAGACTGCTCGGGGAACACTGCTTTATGGATGTATCTCGACTTCCTAGCCGACTGGGATGCAGGGCCTCACCTACCTATACCGTTCGGTAAGAGAAACATCACATTGTTCTGTCATGGATGTACGTATGTTGCTGTATTGTGTCATCTGATCATCAATTTGTGTTTGTAGCTGGACGACGCAACGCAGAGGACGGAAGATACGTCTGGTGTGTGTGGATTTGTCTGGGCCCTCTCCAGTTGGATGTGAGAGCGGTTGCCGGTGGGTCGTCCTGAGAAAATGGACCGGTGTGCATGGACGGACTATGGCGATGATGACGACGCTACTCGATACCCGACCGTCGCGTATGCTTGGGACCGGGTGAAGGTCTACACGGGCAAAGCCAGCGCGTTGTACAAGGTCTTCACCAACGAGTTGCACGCTTTGTCGGCTTACCAAGTACACGAACTAGCTTACCAATCTTTTTGTAGACAATTTCACGGTTGCTTACCCATTTTTTCCTAGGTTAACTAGTGGTCGTATCACGACCGAGAGTGGGGTTTCGAGCTGAACTCGATGTGCGAGGAGGGCAGGCTTGCCTGGTAGTGCATTGTGCCCATGATATGTGTGTACGCCGTCGAGTGGCACTTGCCACACCGCGTGGCCACGCAATTTTCTACTACCTCCGTCCTGGTTTATTAGTCCTCCTTGTAGTTTTGGTTAAACTTTGACCTTTGATTTAACTATTAAAAAATAAATTATATATCCTAAAAATAGTATCATTGGAAACCTCTTTCAAATATGAATCCAACAATATAAATTTTGTGACATATAACTTATAATTTGTTAGTCAAATCTACGGTCAAAGTTGGGCACAAAATACGAAGGGGAACAATAAACCCAGACGGAGGTAGTATATTCCAGCATACCCCACTGACAGTCCCCAACGACACAGGTGGCTCGGACCTACACTGGTGAGTACTGCAGTTCTTATGATGATGTTTTATTGTTCACTCCGTTCTATTTGACGTTCTGATGATGTTTTATTGTTTCTTATACCTCTTACAGGAAGAGTAGGCACCATTGCCAGGGGATCACAGACTGGGCAGATGAGCATAGGGACAGCGTGCGTGAGTGGAACGAGAGGAGGTATCACAAAGATAGGGAGAGCAGATGCCTTGACTGGAATGATTACGCGGAGCACATGCTTTGGTATGACGACGGCGTGAAGCACCGTTTGCGCCTGAGGCCCCAGTGGACGACACAAGATATCATGGAGCTGCAGGAGGATGACTCCGAGGATGAAGCCTACCATGACGGCATCAGAGACATGACGGGTGGATCTAGGGAGTATGGACCCCTGATGAACAGAGTGGTAAGTTGTGTTCGTCTGTTTTGAACCGGCGGTTGGATGAAATCTATTTTAGTCGTTAGTGTGACTCACTTATTCCTTTGCAGGCTTCGGAGTTGAATAGAAGCATTTTTATGGCTCCGATACGCTAAGTTGTGTCCCTGGGACCCGGGTCTCTCAGGACAAGTTGAGGGAACCTATGAAGGTAACATCGAGCCTCAAATTGGATCCATATCATGTTATGTTCTCGTTTATTTGATCCATCGAGCCTCAATTGGATCCATGCCATATTTATATTTTTGTTTATTTGTTATCATAGAAGTTCATGACCCGTTGTCGCAAGCTAGTGTGCATGCTTGGGTGCGCTACAGCAGTTGATGGTCATGTTCCTAGAGGCCCGACGCGTACCCTCGCTTCATCTAGCCACGCAACCGGAGCTTCCTCTAGCCATGTCACCGGGTCATCTCAGTTGGTTGAGGAAGAAGATAATGAGGAAGAAGTGGAAGAGGGTGATGATGATGATGAGGAGGAGGAGGAGCAAAGAGAGGAAGAGGGTGATGAGGAGGAGGAGTACGACAACGATGACGGACCTCCACCAACTCAGACAACCCAGGACAAGAAGAGGGGGAAGCAACCGAAGAAGGATTGGGCAAGTCCATCCCCGTTTCAGAAACCGCGTCATCGTCTCCGCAAGAAGAAGGCGGATGAGACCCGTTCGAAGAACAACGAGGACCGTATCTCCAAGAGGAAAAGGAAGAAGTGAAGTGGTTGTCGTTAAACTACTTGCTTAGTTAAACTATTTGATATGTTGAACTACTTGTTATTGTCGAACTATATGTTATTTGCTATGTCGAACCATTTGCTATATGTGACAAGTAAACCGTCTTGATATGTTTACTTGTTGAACTATCATTCATATCGAGGTGTGATGCATGTTATAATGTGTGAGATCTGCATATTTTTTTGTTTTGCAAACTATAGTATCGTTGTGCAAAATATTATGAACGGAAACATACATGTTTTGTGCAAAAAATGCACTGGGAGCAGACCCTACCGCCATAGACCCGGCGGTAGGGTGTGTAACCCTACCATTTTCATCAAGCGATTCCAGGTTACAGTACGTTGCACAGCCACCACCAGCCACCCTACCGCCGGAGGCCTTACACCATACCGCCAAACGTCCCGACGGTAAGGCCGTTACGCCACGTCAGTTTTGGGCTGTTAGCTGACGGCCGCTGTCGTTTAACCTACCGCCAGTGTCCTCGGTGGTAGGGTGTACGATGCTACCGCCAGCCTCCCCGGCAATAGAAAAACGGCCAAATCCCGGAAAAAAACCGAACCGGGTCATATCTGACTAAACTGTCCTCAAAGGGTCAAGACATGAAATTTGGCCCAGTGTTGGTACCCGACCGGAACCTCCGACCATCCGGCCAAACGGTTGCCGTCGGGTTGCCCTCACAACGGCGCCGGCTGATCCATCTCTTCACTCATCGTCCCCACCCCCAGCGGCAGCTCGCATGATATGATACAAGGCCAAGAGCCTGCGAGCCCGGAAAAAAAACATTGTTTTTTTCACCTCCGGAAACCAATCATCCTTGGTAAATGGTAATTCGATTGCATCACGATTTTGTTTCTTATCTCTTTTGGACAGCTGAACGTGTACGCGTGTTGGTCCTGATTTTTCTGGGTGCAAAAACTGACATGTTGAAAAATAATACGTGGACACCGGACACGACGCGCGGGTCCGATCGATCATAACGCATGCAGGCCCAGGCACATCCAACTCCAGATTCATTGATTGTGTGTGGTCACAAACGAAGCTGTACCGCAGTACGTGCTACCCTGTGGCAGAGTAGAGCTGTACGTACACGTACTACTACGCCGGTTCAAGTTATCTTGCCAGTAAACATTTCTCGCATAACCTGTGTTGGCACCTTGGCAGGTACATCAGGAGTAGTACTCTACTTACATTGCTGCATCTGGCTTTGTGGCCTTGTCTAACTCTAACTGCAGTGCTCCTATTACTGACAAGATCGCCAGAGCTACCACTCTACTGACAAGAGTACTCATCATGCATTGCTGCACCTGGCTTTGTCTAACTACAATTGCAGTGCTCCTATTACTGACAAGATCACACACCGTCTTTGTTCTTGTGCGCTCACGGTTTGGGATGACAGTGTGACAGTAATCTGGTACTATTTCCATATTCACAGGGACGGACGGGCGCCTACGAAAGGTGGAAAAAAGAGACAAACAATCATCAAGAAAGAAAAAGAGGACGGACAGCGGAAAGCGACGCGAGATTCCCGGCTCCGATCCACGCCGGCCGGCCGGCCGGGGGAATGCAATTCTTGTCCTGTCGTCGCTGATTACTCCTCGATGGCGCCGAGCTCGATCTTGCCGCCCTCGCTCTCCGGGATCGCCACCAGCACCGGCCGCCAGCTCCGCCGCATCAGGAGGCTCCGCAGCCCGCCGCCGGCGGCCCGGAACCTCCTCCCGCCCCCTCCGCCGGCCGTCCCCGACGCGCCGCGGGAGCCGGCGGAGCCTGCTTCCTCCTCGTCCTCCTCGTCGTCGCTGTCGGCGTCGCAGCCGCATCCGCGGCGGGTGCGCCCCGCCTCCGGCGACGCGACGAACAGATCCCTCAGCGTGCGGCTCCCGCGGCCCACCAGCGGCTTCTTGTCCTCCTCCCGGCGCCCCGCGGGCTCCGGCAGCCCGCCGCCGACGCGGCGGCAGAGGAAGCGGCGCAGGCGCGACCCGCGGCGGCGCCGGAGGCGGTACCCGGGGCTGGTGGCGTAGGACGGCGCCGGGCTGCGCGACGGGCTGGGCGCCCCCGCCGCGCACCGCGTCGCCAGCAGCTTGAACCGCTGTGGCAGCGTCGCCATGCGGACTGCGTCTCCCTTCCTCTCTCTCTCTCTCTCTACTCCCCTTCTCAGTGGGTGGCCTGTGATTTGGATCGGGCACTTCAGTACCGAAGGAGTCGGAGGAAAAAGAATGGAGGGCAAACTCGCCCAAAGTATATGACGGGTGGGCCCAGACATGGAGATATAGAAAGTCCTCATTCTGTGCCATTTTGTCCAACAATCAGTCAAACATGTTGTCATCCTACCAAGCAAAAAAACAAATTGTGCCAACGAATCAAAATCCCAGGAAATATGTGCCATTTTATCAAAATCCTCCTCTTAGAATAAAAGTTCAGCTCTGAAAGTTTCCACGATCTTGGCCGTCCGACAGGGACGATCTGAGCTAGACAACCGCTATAAACAATGTGGTTTGACAAGAATCCTTTTGGTTTTTATTTGTCTCGTGTTACTTATCATTCCCGTGAGTTTCTTCTTCTAAATTTTGCTTGACATAACTTTCCAGGGGAAACAGAACACAAAATCAGACTAGCTGTGACGATTTCCACTTACAGGTAAATTTCTGCTAGCGTGCAACATACTTTCAACTGGCACGCAAGCGATGATTTCCGGCTAACAGGTACTTATATTTCACCAGCAGGTTTTAACTCCATTCAACAGATCACAGGGTTTTCAGTATCACACCACTGAATTCAACTAGGCAAGATACGAAAAACAGGTGCAAAGCTAGTTTCAGAACAATGTTTGTACACAAAGTAAATCTGGTACTCGGAGATTAAATTACACCAAGATTTATGGAGCCAGCCACATAAAAGAGAAATTTAACAGTATAAATGCACACGGCATTGAGGATTTTAACATTAACACCGATAAAACGAGTAGCCAAACTAATTATACAAGATGTTGAAATAAAGAAAGCACTTAGGACATCTCCCTGAATCTTGCAATGGCCTTCTTCTGGATTATGGTTTTATAGCTATCGCCGGCTCGGGCCTCCAGCGATGGGTCGGCTCTCTTCTGCTGACTACCAAGCCCAGCTCTCACGTCGCCAGGCTTGGCCTGCACAGGCTCCTTGATGCCACTACCATCCTTTCCAAGACCCTGGGGATTTTGCAAAATAGTTGCAAGGGAAAAAATACCAATACATGCTCACGTCAGAAGGAATGTTCAAGACACCCAGCTTCCATTCTGTAGGAAATATTGGCAAACTGATCCATCTGCAGTCGGATTAACTTTGTGTGCCTAACAATTTATGCCCAATAAATGTTTTTAAGCTAAAAAATCAATTATAGTTTATAATTACTGACGGTAACTTTAGCAATTTTCCAATTAAACAAAAGATGCAAAGGAATAATATTAGCTCAGTCGAGTGGCAAAGAAGAAATTATTAAAGATAAGGTGAGCCAAGTTACAAAGAGATTGAAAAAACATTTAACATATTAAGATAAGATGTCATGCACAGTTGATTTTATTAAAACAGCAAGGTTTCCAAAAATATAGAAACAGCAAAAGCAAAAAAAAATATGGCACTAAAAACTTGTGGTCCGATGAAGCATCCAAGAGGTAAAAGCTGAGAAATAGGTAAACATACCAGTCCTTCTTGCCAGCCCATGTTGCGCAGAATTCGATTGCCGACATTGTTTTCGTCTATTGCTCTGTCGGCAGTGATCACCTCATAATTTTCAGTGTTGTCACTTTCACCAACAGAACGTTCACCCACCCCTGGAGGAAATGGCATTGATCCCATCTCACTTGAACCCTTTCGAGACGAATATTCACCAGCTTAACAAGGAATTTCCAGAATATTAATACAGATCTTGAACAAGCAAGACGGAAAACATCGGTCCTATAATGCATAATTGCGTAGGATCAAGAAACAGAGTCCATCCACACCAAGTCTGGCCTAACAAATAAAGGCTGGACATACTGTCAGCACTCAGCAGAACACAGAAATGAGAGTCACAAAATGTAACAGAGTAAGGTCGTTATTTTGTTCATGACATGTTGTGCTCTAGAATGATTCTAGTTAAGAAGAAACAACTCTACAATGTGTAATGGTGAGATGTAAAGAAAGTGTATTCTTACTTGTATCCAGTCCATCATTGGGAAGCGATGAAGATGATCCGTATAGACTTCGTCTTTCTGCAGCCCGATCTCTGTACTGAGATTGCCCTGGTGCCTCGGAGAATCGTCGCTTAGCACTCCCAGAAACTACAGGTGAAGCATATGATCCTAGAGAGGATAAATCTGTTTTGAAGGGTGTGGAAGCAGTGTGTGTCTCAGTATTTGTCATTAACCCACTTGTGCTTGCGGTTATATCAGAAGAAATACTGCCACCAGCATCAGATGATGCATGAAATGTGTTCACTGCTCCCCTGCCAGAACCTCTTATGACACCCATAACAGTAGTTCCTAAGCTATTACTGAAAGGTCTAGGCTTTATGTCGGAATCCAGTATTTGAGAGCCTCCAGTTTCTCGGCCAAGAGAATTATATCCAGCAACCAAGTTCATGTCCTTAGAATTTCCAAAATCAGACTTAGGCTTGGCCTTCAATGAGAATCCAATCCCACTGGGTGAATTGTTTAATTTGTCAACAACGGATCTGGATGGTTCCTTATCATCAAGGGCAACATGTGCAGCCTGGCCTTCTTTATTCCTTTGTTTCCACATTGCTAGGACATTATTCATCTTCTTCTTATTGGCTAAGAGACTAGTTTTCGAGGCCAACTTTATCTCCTTTGCTTTTTCCTTTTCTTTCTTTTCAGCAGCCAAGGCCGCATTGGCCGCAGCTTGAACAGCTTCAGGCAATGAAGTTTTCTCACTTTGTTTAACCGTGGCTGCAGGTGCAGAAATCACCACTTTGTTACCGCCATTGCTTTGGCTTTCATTGACCATGTCCCCGGTCTTAGTGTTGTTGCTTTCGTTACATGGAACATACTGTTGACTTTTCTGATCATACGAATACCAAACTCCGACATTACTGTCGTAGTAAAGGCCTGGAAAAAGAACAATTTAATAAAATTAGTCATAAACATCAACAAAGGCAAGGGATGTGTCACAGAACTGTTTCAGCTTGCACAGAATGTTAAGGTTTCAGACTACCAACAGAAACAATACTTGCATACTTACCGGTATTTCCATCATAATAGAATCCAGAAGAAGAATCAAAGTAATAACCCGATTTCTCATCCCAAACAAATCCAGACTGTGGAGCAGAATCATTTTTCTGAGATTCTGAATTACCATCTGTAGTGTCCTCGGCATTGTACTCTTTTGGGGCCCATCCCACAGCATCATACTGATTGAAAAGGTAAATAAGAGTAAATAACGAGACCATGTGTCAGTAAAAACTCTATGCCCCAAAACAAATAGTAGATGCAGTTTTAGAATGTGTGAAATAAGTTCTAAAATTATGTGCGCAAACTTTTAACAGCTAAATGTCTGTATTTTAGATCATGTCAGGGTCCAAGACAATGCCTACATTTGAAATGGAGATAGTAACATGAAAACATGACGAAGTCTTAATTAACTACAAAAAAATAAAGCTGCAAGGAGTATGGCTTATCAATTTGACAAATACTGTATTACTATGACAGACCTGCTGGGCAAATGATGCAGCCTCAATGGCTGCTGCGGCAAGGCTGTTTGACTGTGAAGCCGACGATGCAGGTCCATGCGTGCTTTTAGCATAGGCTACGCGTAACACCTGACCATTTTTCTCATGTCTAATCCCATTTGTAGCTTCAAGAGCTTTCGTAGCATCTTCAACCTAACACAGATGGATGTATAGTGATTATCAACAATTTACATCAGATAAAACCTACTCCTAGTGATCCACTAGTACTTACCGAATGAAAATGGACAAATGCAAAACCTCTAGACACATGAGTAAATTTGTCCCGAACAAGACGGATATCCTGCAGAGAATTTGACATGTAACTCTACAGAAAGGAAACAATTATAGTCAGAGAAGTTAATAGCTTCCGCCTACCTTTATTGGTGCATGCTTAGCAAATTCATATCGAAGCATTTCCTCGTCAGCATTTTCAGCCAGACCACGAACAACTAAGACATGAGTTGGACCTGCAATGACAGTATATAAGTAGGCGATGTACTACATATTTTTCACATGTTCTAAAATCAAGACACAAACTTGCCTAGTTCAGATCCCCGTTTGCCAAACGGTTGAATGGAAGATGCTGCATCAGCTGATGGAGCATCGTCAGTACGCGGCTCGTTGCACTATGAGAATAAAAGTAAACATGCAATTAGCTGGAGAAGCAAAGAGAGAGCAACAACGAACTTACAAGTAGACAAGTAATTATTGGACAACTGTTATTTGTCAGCCTTTAGCCCGTTACCATGTAATTAAGGCAGCATGGGACATGAGTTATTCTCAAATCTTACGAAATTGAACGCAACTTTGACTATTTCATTGGTGCTATTGCCAGATTAAAAAAAAACAGAACCTGGTACGGCAGAGCCAAAAAAAAAGGTTACACATTTTGAAAGATATGTTTTTCCAGGATTTGATGTTCAAAAAACATCCTGCAAGCAAATAATTTAGGTGGACATGGAGGAGCAGGGTCCTTCGTTACCAGAGTGTAGACATATCCATGATCTATCGATGATCCAAGGTTTTTGGACTTTATTCTTTTCTTCCTTCTATTTTTATTTTTTATAACCATTATGACAACACCCTCAAAAGTGCAAGCAGTGGCAAATACATAAGTTATAACCGTTGTTTATATTTAGACAGCTGGATGGTCCAACTGAATTTGGTTTTTCTTCAAAAGATAATTTTAGTCGGAGTGGACAACAGATAACAGTAAAGTTGGACGGATATATAGATACTCCCTCCACAAAGAAATATAAGAGAGTTTAGATCACTACTTTAGTGATCTAAATGATCTTATATTTCTTTACGGAGGGAGTACTTCACATAGATATGAACTCCAGTCCAATCCATCCAACATCTGAGTGATGTAATTAATAATTTGTATCTGGAAGCAAAAACATATGGAGACTCTTAACTGACCCTTACGATGGAGATATTGTGAATACATCGACACAGGACTCTGAATTAGTTTCAAACAATCACAGATAATTCAACTGCTATAAGGCAACCACTTTTCCGGACTAGGTTTTGCAACTTATCGTTAACAAGAGATATATTGCGATTAAATGGAGAAACCAGAAAATGTGCCCTCGGCGAATAAAATCAGGCTAAGTGGAGGACTGAAGAGTTGAGATACATTGCATTTGGAAGGAATTAAGTGTAAATCACACCATTGACTGGGGAGGAATGAAACAAACTAGATTCAGAGTAATGCAAATTGTTTTCTTAAAAAAATACCAATATTTCAATTTTCTTAAGTATGTATAAAGCATAACGCAACTTCCTAATAAAGAATTGCTACAACAGTAGTTTGTATTACATGGACCACAATATACCTGAAAACAGGAGGTTCTGCGGGCAAAATTCATACAGCCACATATAGTACATATCCAATCACATGGTGTGGATATGGTCCTACGCCCGTAGGTAGACCTCGTAATATGTTCTTGTCCAAGAGAATCACCACTCATCCCACCAGTTGGTTTACTACTGCAGTGATGATGACAGTCAGCAGAAATTGTGACAGCGCAGGCAATATATAAGGAATATGACTATGAGCACAAAAGGACTATGGTAAAAGAGAGAATATAACGACTCAAAAGGTTATTTCCATTACAAGTTAAAGTTAATGTTTTATTCAATTTTCTGAATATGTCCCTTTCTGCAATAGTAACCTCATGTATACAAACTAATGATATACGATACAAGAATAGCATTCAAAGATGACAAAGTAACGAAACAAAATCTATTTTGTCAATCTATAATGCCAGCAAATAAACTATAAATTATTGTCTTGTTTGGTTTCACCTAGATCATATGCAATTTGGATCAGTGGATGGCAGTTGGCAATTAGCTTGGATTGCTAATGGACAGAGTTTGTTCAAACGGTTGTTAACACGAAAAAGTACACCGAGATTGAGTCATCTGACAGTTTAACATATCAACGCAAGCTCCTGTGAGAATTACTAACATGATGCTTGTGGACAAAAGAGAACCAGTGGTTCCACAATCATGGATTCTTATGGCAGTATAACCAAGTATGGTGTCCATAGTAATTCATTCTAGCAGTGTACAAGCTTTGCAGTTCTTACAATTATAAAGCTATTGTACTAAATAATTCAGAAGACATCGACTTAAAGGCAATTCTGAAGTTAAATAATCAAGAACTGCAGCACATGAATAATTTGCACCGCATCTTGAAGATAAAAATGCATACCTGTACTCGGAAAATATCTGCCTACCATCAATTTTAAGGCCATTGTCTCCAGTAGCTTCCTTCATTCTGCGGGCAGCTTCCTGTTGGAGCACACAAATCTTTGTGAGCATAACAGCAATTGGCAGTCTAAATCAGTAATGTACAGCTCAGAGCACTTGTATGGTTAGTACCACAGTAGGGAAGTCAATAAAAGCAAATCCACGAGACACGCCAGAGGGTCGTTCCTTGATCACACGCACACTACGAAGAGGGCCATACTCAGCCTAAAAGAGACCAGACCCAAATGATTAAAATGAACGAGACAATACACTTCCAACCACTTTTAACAGTTTATGACGAGGAACTTGTACAAGAATCTGATATAGGTCATCTTCATTTGTCTTCTGGGACAGACCCTTGAGAACAACAGTCGCAGATGGCGCCTGCAAGTAATAATGCAAATGCAATTAGCTTTATATGTCAAAACACAAAAGAAAAATATAAGTATGTCCTCAGTCCTCACCACCAAATCATCATGTCTTCTTTCATCCCAGTCCTGTTCTCCTCTTCTCTCAAAGCGAGTATCATCATAGAAGCCATCTCTTTGGCCCCAACTACGACTTTTGCCACGTGGAGACCTTGACCTTGACCTTGACCGAGATCTTGATCGGTTATCATGCCCACGTGACCGAGAACGGCTATGACGAACATATGGGCTTTCGTCTCTTTCATGGCTTAACCCTTTTCTTTCACGTTCGTGCTCAAAAGAGTCGAGTCTTCTCCGGCTATTATCTCTCCTGCCCCTCTCATAGTCCGAATCACAGCTGTAACGCCCATATTGATGATCTCTCTCGTAGTTGTCCTCTCCGCCTTGGTAGCGGTCTTCAAACTCAGCTCCAAACTCCCCACGATCTCTACTTCCAATCCTTTTGTTCCTATGAACAGAAAAAATCACAACAACCAGATTAACAGTCATTCTTAGTAACACGATAATTATCAGAGTCTTTCAACCCCTCTTTCATGGCATACCTTCTGTAATCTTTCGTAGTTGCAAATTCTTCATCAAAATTTCTTCGAGGCTGAGACCACATGGTGCCAGCAGAGGGTGGTGGTGGATACATGTTTCTATCATGTATATCAGGACCAAATGCACCCCTTCGATCACTAGGAAAGCCTTCATCCACATATCTCCTACCAATGTAGGAATCGCCAGCCCTGCAAATTGAGTTAGCACTTAGCAGTAGTAGTATGGTAATATGACAAAGCACTTCAAAGCGAAAATGCATGTCAAATATAAATGAACAAACATTACATCTACTTTAAGAATAGAAGGTACCAATATTTAAGTATAGATTAAAAGCGCTTAGTGGTTATATGCACATTTTAACAGGAAATACTTGACTCACCTAAAGTCCGGCTCATTAATGGCGCCATACCCATCAGGTGCCTGTAGATTCAACAGAGTAAGTTGAGTCAGCAGCAAAGTCTACAGAACAGGCAGGTAAATCCATTCCATTTAAGCAACGGCCGCTTCTTGAATTTATTTACAACATAGCGCTTGTTACACGGAAGGCAATCACATGGCACTAGATCTGCTATCTTCAGCATCCTTGGTAGTTAATAAAGGAAAAGGCTGCAATTACACTGTTGTTCTCCCATCCATGCTGTGGAGCATATCGCCCACGATCCATTTCCAGAATTCAGCACTCGTGTTATCCTGCTAATTCTTGGTGATCTTCCAAATTTGGGGGTGTAGATATTTTTTGGTGTATCCTGTAGGAAAAAAAACATGACACCATAGAGTTAAGCATCATATCACTACATCACACTGGAATTTCTGCACGGACCATAAATAAATCATCTGAAGTGCAAGCTGTTAATCAGTCCATGAGCATTTGTTGCTGCTAGATATGACCATTCCTCAACTTACTTCTTAGCATATTGTGGCACTAAAGTTTGTGGTAATTCTACCTGAGGCATGTTTGGAATGCAGGAACTATGCATCGAACAGAACAATTTGTCCAGAATTCCGATGGGTTCCTACATTCCAAATAGGGCCAACGCATAGAAGGATAAAATGCAAAATGCAGCATGAGTACAACAACAGCAAGCTTCGCTTCACTGAGATCAACTTTCCAGGCAGGGAATTAGTTTATAAGAGTAATTGCACCCACCAGCTTATGGTTTTGCCCATGGGACACAAATAGAGGAATGATAAATCATTCTTCAAATGATAAATTATTCTTCAAAATAAAACACAAATATCAAAACTAACAGCAGACATTAGATCAGTTTCAACTCCCTGTGTTCTGATCTAATATCACAGTAAAACCCTTTAAAGCATACGGTAGAAGAATCCTAATGCATAGGCTTCAATAAATAAGTCCATCGTAATGTTTTTGCACGTGGTTTCCAATATGTCTCCACATCCAGTTTCCTGGCGAGTGGTGAGGAACTAACTGTTGATGCGAACAATTTAGAGCATCAACCAATTGCCTTCAGAAAGTGGATATACCAATATATTGGCCTATTTACTTGAGTATATGCACTAGGTTTCTCCTCCTAGTGCATGGTTTGACTGCTATATTACTCCTAGATCAGAACAAGGTATTTGCCATTAATGTTAAAATCAAAGATGGTTTTCTCGAAGCCATGGCTTACATAACTACAGATTACTCACAATCACTCCATGCATCACATCAAAATCGGAACACCATGCGCAAACACAAATTGCCCAAACATCTGATCTGAGCACCATACACGGCATATATTACTCTAGTTAACACCGTATATACTTCCCCAATCAGCATAATATAAGACTCGATTGTACGGCAAATGTTGCAGTAATTGATCAAAAAATACCTTGCGAACAGGTAGGCGGACGCGAGCTCGTGCGTATCGTGCGTGCCGACCGGGAGCCGTGCGCGAGCTGGCGGGAGCAGCCGCCAGAAGTCGTGGTGGACCACCGCCGGAATCGTGGCAGAGAGCCGCGGCGAAGGTGGGCCACGGGGCGGGGCGGAGGAGATGAGGAGGACGGGGAAGGCTTGAGGAGGGGAGGAGATGACTCGGACGGGGGTGGGAGGGGATGGCGGCGCCGGCGGCGGGAGTGGCGGGGCCGGAACCCTAGTCTCGGGGGGGAAGAGATGTGTAGAGAGCGAGCGAAGGAGGAGACGCGGTTCGGGACAAGAGGTTCGGGTTTGGCGTCGCGGTCTCGTGCGCTGGCAGACGGAGTCGACCGCGATTTCTCTTTTCCTTTCTTCCACGACCGTAAAATCTGTTTTTTTTTCCTCAAAAAAAAATCTGTTTTAACTTTTATTTTATTTCTTATTTATTTTTAACACGGTACCGAAGTCACTCATATACCCGAGTAGCATAAGCACCTTCTAGAGACTGAGCCGGTACATCATCTTAAAATTGACGAAGTCGTCACAGACGTCACTGTAATCGACGGGAACATCTTCTCCCATTAAACGCATATCGTCGGAAGACCTGAATAAATCGAGAAAAATATGAGCATCAATGTCAAGTATAGGACTTGAACCGGAGGAAATATCATTGTCTTTCTAATGATCCAACCACAGATCGTTAATTCTTGAATTTATATGGTTTGTTAACTAAAAAAAATATGGTGCGTTGGAGTCAAACTCTAATTTTCTAATCCATGAAATGGGGTAAATACCATAAAACTATTATGTTTTAAGGATGACATAGAACTATCTTCTTTTTTTGTCGCGGATACCTACCCCGACTTTGTATTTTGGTTTCAGAAAACATATTTTTTATCCAAAAAAACATCTGTCGAATCGAATTGTCAGAAAAGACCACATTTAGATCCAAATAACAGAAAAGATCATTTGTGCCATGGTGCCAGGCGCGCCAGCCGACACGTGACACCTGTCGCCACGGCCGCAGGCGGCAAGACCTGACGCCACATCTCATGGAAGTGTTGAGCCCTGCAGCCACATGCAATGGCGGCACCATGTACGCTATCGATCAGTCGAGCAGCTTCGGTAGCTAAACTAGGCGTCTTCATGTCTCTACATAAAAGCAATTGTGCACTGTGTTATCTGCATTCCTTTGATAAAAGAAAGCAAACTAGTATGACATCACTACGTTTCTCCTTTTTGCATACGCATGACTGTGGAGTAGGGAAGCGACCGTTGTAGCGACCGTTGGCGCTGGCAGGCAGGGTGCCTCCACAGCATGTGGCGGTAGGGCCCAGCTCATCTGTTTCCGTTTTCAAACAGTGCTCGAACTTGTGTTGCTCAACATGTCGCCACAATATGTGGCGGTGGGTCTTGCCGCCTGCACCCGTGGCGGCTGGTGCGCATGCCGCCGCGATGCAGTTGGTCTTTTATATCATTTGAATCCAAATATGGTATTTTCTGACAATTAGATTCGGTAGGTGGTCCTTTTGGACAAAAAATCCAGAAACCATTGATGACTGGTTGACTAAATTTAATCATGTTTGTGACAGATGGGACGTATTTGTCAGGGTCACGTGGCAACAAAAGTCAATATCGTTATCTAAACAGTTAAGTTAGCCGTTATGACCAATAAAGCCCACATGTCAGCCTTACTTACTACATTTACTAGGGCACTGAAAAAAGACAACCTTAATCAGGGTCAAACAATACTCTCATTTGCTACAACAAACCCCATGTCATATACATCATCTATTTACAAAATCCCTCCTATGAAAATTGGTGGAAAAAAACAGTTACAAATCTCATCCATTTGACACAAAAGCATGACTTGTTGGCCCCACCCTTAAATTTCAATGCCCACTCGTTGCATCGGTGTGCACCTCTGCCACGAGGACCCCCTCGTATGTAACCTCTACGGATCCTAGAACGTGCACTCCTATCGTTGTTGCAGACTGCGGGAGTCCGGGACTAAGGGGTCCTCGGGCCGTTGGTTCATCTCCGGTGGGCCAACACTATGGGCCGCTCAAGGGCAGTTACTAGGAGGCCGAATTACAGGACGATCCCGTGTTCGGAAGGAGAAGTCCCGAAGACTTGGTGTGTCCTCCAAGAAAGAATGGGCGTATCTATGCCCGGATGGAAACCGACCATGTGTAATCCTAGGGACCCCTGGTGTCTATATAAACCAGGGGGCTTAGTTTGTAGAGGGAAAGTCAACTCATCTAGGGTTTAGCTCATTGATCTCGAGGTAGATCAACTCTGTAACCATCATACTCATCAATATAATCAAGCAGGACGTAGGGTTTTACCTCCTCACGAGGGCCCGAACCTGGGTAAACACCGTCTCCTTCGTCCCCTGTTACCATCGATCCTAGATTCATAGTTCGGGACCCCCTACCTGAGATCCGCCGGTTTTAACACCGACATTGGTGCTTTCATTGAGAGTTCCGCAGCGAATCGCCAAAGGATCGATGGCTCGCTTAATCATTGGCGATGAAGTCTGTAACAAGGACGTCTTCGTTCCTGGTCAGATCTTCACTTTCGAAAGCATCTTGCTTCATGCCGATCCCTCGGGCCTCCTTGGCCAGATCGAAAGCTTTGCCCCTGGTTCAGAAGTCAGGTTCGGGAACTTAGAGTTCGCCGCCGAATCCCGGGGAGATCTTGTTTAACAAGGACCCCTGCCCTCCTTAAAGGGACCACGGGCCCTGACGCCTTGACATCGGAGGCAGGAAACTCCGTCGCTGGGATGACCTCGGTCCCTAGCTCAGTCTTAAAACCTAACTTGGTCGATGCATCTGAGTCAGCCACGGCCGCATACACCCCGGGAGCGCCGTCGAGCGACCCCGGGACGGTGGCACCGCTGACCGACCCCAGGCGCGCCTTCAGTGCCGACCCAACCGAGGCCCCATCGCCGGGCGAGCTACTCGGTCGGATCCAAGCCTTGAACATGACCGATCGCCAACCATCGGTTTACGATCAAATCGGCTGAGGGCCGACAATAGGGAAATTCATGTCCCTCCGATAACACACTTGGTCTCCACCGTCGAGTGCCCGGCCAAAGACATGTCCCACCAGTCGGCGAAGTTAAAAACGGTGTACATCCCGATCTCCGATCACTTGGGATCCGGACTCCCCCCGAACACTGATTCGAGGCCGATAGACGACCTAACGCACAATCCGGGGTCCGCCCGGCAAAGCACCATTAGTGCCGCATCCCCCAAGCCCGTTAAAGCGGATACCGGAGGTATCACACCTAATCCCGCAACGGTACAAAACACGGCCGTCAGTGCGCCGGGCACACACCTCGCCGGGGCGCGAAATTTTTCCCCACCCACCACCCAGATCGAGCGCTTTCCAAGCACAAGAGAGCCCAGTACAATGGGCTTACGGGAGGTCAAACAACAGCCAGGGAGTCGGTCCATCATTTTTGGGCCAGATTCCTCCTCAACAAAAACAGGATGAAGGGCGTTAACGACCAGGAAATTATTGCAGCCTTCCAGCGGAATTGCTATGAGGAAGGAATCCTCAACGCCCTTGCCCGTCGTCGCATCCAAAACTTCTCCGAGCTAACATACTTGATGGAAAAATACTACACAATGGAGAGTGCGCGAAAAGAACATCAATTTTATACGGAGCCGGTTGATACGTCTCCGTCGTATCTACTTTTCCTCACACTTTTGCCCTTGTTTTGGACTCTAATTTGCATGATTTGAATGGAACTAACCCGGACTGACGCTGTTTTCAGCAGAACTACCATGGTGTTGTTTTTTGTGCAGAAATAAAAGTTCTCGGAATTGGACGAAACTTTTTGGAGATTTATTTTAGAATAAATAAAAAATACTGGAGCCAAGAACCACCGGAGGGGGGCCCTAGCTGGGCAAGATACACCAGGGCGCGCTAGCCCCCCCCCCAGGCGCGCCCTGGTGGGTTGTGCCCACCTCGGGGCCCCACTGACCCTAATTCCGGCACTATAAATTCCTATTTTCGGAGAGAAAAATCAGAGAGAATGTTTCATCGCGTTTTACGATACGGAGCCGCCGCCACCTCCTGTTCTTCATAGGGAGGCCAGATCTGGAGCCCGTTTGGGGCTCCGGAGAGGGAAATCTTCGGTCTTCGTCATCACCAACCCTTCTCCATCGCCAATTCCATGATGCTCCCCACCGGGAGTGAGTAATTCCTTCATAGGCTTGCTGGTCGGTGAGGAGTTGGATGGGATTCATCATGTAATCGAGTTAGTTTTGTTAGGGCTTGATCCCTAGTATCCACTATGTTCTGAGATTGATGTTGCTATGACTTTGCCATGCTTAATGCTTGTCACTAGGGCCCGAGTGCCATGATTTCAGATCTGAACCATTTATGTTATCACCATTATATATATGTTCTTGATCCGATCTTGCCTAGTCATATGCACATATTACGTGTTATGATCCGTCAACCCCATAGTGACAATATTTGGGATACTTCGCGGTGATGACCGTAATTTGAGGAGTTCATGTATTCACTATGTGTTAATGCTTTGTTCCGATTCTCTATTAAAAGGAAGCCTTAATATCCCTTAGTTTCCTTATGGACCCCGCTGCCACGGGAGGGTAGGACAAAAGATTTCATGCAAGTTCTTTTCCATAAGCACGTATGACTATTTACGGAATACATGCCTACATTACATTTATGAACTGGAGCTAGTTCTGTGTCGCCCTAGGTTATGACTGTTACATGATGAATATCATCCAACGAGTTCACCGATCCAGTGCCTACGAGCTTTCCACTTATTGTCCTTGCTAAGTTACTATTGCTGCTGTTACTGTTCCAACTGCAACAAAACTATTGCTATCATTGGTACCGTTACTGTTACTGCTGCTACTACTATCAAAACTATCATACTACTGTGCTACTGATCACTCTGCTGCGGATATTTAATCTCCAGGTGTGGTTGAATTGACAACTCAGCTGCTAATACTCACAAATATTCTTTGGCTCCCCTTGTGTCAAATCTATAAATTTGGGTTGAATACTCTACCCTCGAAAACTGTTGCGATCCCCTATACTTGTGGGTTATCAAGACCTTTTTCTGGCGCCGTTGCCGGGGAGCATAGCTATATTTGTTGAGTCACTTGGGATTTGTATCAATTGATCACTATGAAGAATCTGACGGATCCAAAGACCAAGATTTTTCCCTCTAAGACGAGGGGAGGTAAGGAACTGCCATCCAGCTCTGCACTTGATCCACTTTCTGTTATGAGTAAGCTTGCAACACCACCACATGCTAGTAATCCTGATATGTCGCAAGTGATTGATGATGCTACCTCTGCTATGAATGATGCTTATGATGATGCTAGTACCATGCTTGATGATAATGTGCCACTAGGAGAATTTCTTGATGAACAAATTGCTAGTGCTAAAGAGAATGAAATTATTGAAACTGATGAGATTGCTGAAACTGATGAACCTTATGAAACTGATAATGACT
The DNA here is from genome assembly GCA_039707655.1 of Elymus sibiricus. Taxonomy (NCBI): domain Eukaryota; kingdom Viridiplantae; phylum Streptophyta; class Magnoliopsida; order Poales; family Poaceae; genus Elymus; species Elymus sibiricus. Next base: position 423,500,606 of record CM077667.1, on the reverse strand, counting down.
ATGAACGCCTATTAGTCCTGGCTCTCCTAGATTTGAAATGCCTAAGATACCTGAAGGTTATGTTATGGACGAGGAGGTAACTAGAGAAATTCTTTCTTGCAAGGATAGAAACGATCTTAAGAAATTGCTACGCAAGTATAAGGAAAAGATTTTAAATGCTAGAATGAAATGTGATCCTAAGTTTGCTACTTCACCTATCTTTGTTACCGATAAGGATTATGAATTCTCTGTCGACCCAGAGTTAATTACTTTGGTTGAATCTGATCCTTTCCATGGCTATGAAACTGAAACTGTAGTGGCACACCTTACTAAGCTGAATGATATAGCCACCCTCTTTTCTCATGATGAGAAGATTCGCTACTATTACATTCTCAAGTTATTTCCGTTCTCATTAAAGGGCGATGCTAAGACATGGTACAATACTCTTACTCCTGGTTGTGTGCGTAGTCCCCAGGATATGATCTACTACTTCTCTGAAAAATATTTTCCTGCTCATAAGAAACAAGCTGCCTTACAGGAAATATTTAACTTTGTGCAAATTGAAGAAGAGAGTCTCCCACAAGCTTGGGGGAGGCTTCTCCAATTGCTTAATGCTTTGCCTGATCACCCTCTCAAGAAAAATGAAATACTTGATATCTTCTATAATGGACTAACCGATGCTTCTAGGGACTTCCTAGATAGTTGTGCTGGTTGTGTTTTCAGGGAATGAACTGTTGAACAAGCTGAGGAATTATTGAATAACATATTGAAGAATTATGATGATTGGACTCTTCCTGAAACACCACCTAAACCCACTCCGAAAAAGAGGGGTATCTTATTTCTCAGTCCTGAAGATATGCAAGAAGCAAAGAAATCTATGAAGGAAAAATGTATTAAAGTTGAGGATGTTAAGAATTTGCCACCTATTGAAGAAATACATGGCCTTGAAACACCACCACCTCCACATGTGGTAGAGGTAAATTCTCTATTAAAGTTTGATGAAGGTGATATCCCTTACAATAAACATCCTAGTCAGTGCTTATATGAGTTTGACAACTATATTATGAAGCAAGATCATTTCAATGCACATGTCCTGAAACAATTGAAATACAACTCTGATATGATTGCTCGCTTGAGTGACTTGCTATTTAGAATTAGTAATGATGTTAGAGGTGTAGGAAAGCATGCCTCTATGGTTTAAACTCAGTTAGAACAAGTTGCTAAGTCTAAAAAAGAATTGCTTGACGAAATGAATAATAATATGAATGATTTTGCTGCTAGAGTAGTAACTAGAGGAGGTAGAATGACCCAAGAACCACTTTATCCTGAGGGTCATCCAAAAAGAATTGAACAACACTCTCAGAGAATTAATACTGATGTACCTAGTCCTTCTAGAAAAAAAAAGAAAAAGAAAAATGATAGGACTTTGCATACCTCTAGTGAACCTGAGATACAAAAACCTCCTGACAATAATGATGTCTCTATTTCCGATGCTGAAACTCAGTCTGGTAATGAACATTCACCTAGTGATAATGAAAATGATAATGATGATGTTCATGAATATGCTCAACCTAATAATGATAAAGAACTAGATAATGATGTTGAAATAGAGCCTGCTCCTGATCTTGATAACCCACAATCTAAAAATAAACGTTATGATAAGAGAGACTTTGTGGCTAGGAAACATGGTAAAGAAAGAGAGCCTTGGGTTCAGAAACCCATGCCATTTCCACCTAAGCCATCTAAGAAAAAGGATGATGAAGAATTTGAGCGCTTTGCTTAAATGATTAGGCCAGTCTTTTTGCGTACCCGCTTAACTGATATTTTAAAGATGGCCCCCTATGCAAAGTATATGAAAGACATCTTCACTAATAAAAGGAAGATACCCGAAGCTGAAATCTCCACCATGCTTGCTAATTACTCTTGTAAGGATGGAGTACCTAAAAAACTTGGAGATCCGGGAATACCAACTATACCTTGCTCCATTAAAAGAAACTATGTCAAAACTGCTTTGTGTGACTTGGGAGCCAGTGTTAGTGTTATGCCTTTCTCCTTATATAAGAGACTTCATTTGAATAAACTCACACCTACTGAAATATCATTGCAAATGGCTGACAAATCGACTGCCATACCTATCGGTATTTGTGAGGATGTGCCCGTTGTTGTTGCAAATGTTACTATCTTAACGGACTTTGTTATTCTTGAGATGCCCGAGGACGACAACATGTCGATTATCCTTGGTAGACCCTTTTTGAATACTGCAGGGGCTATTATTGATTGCAATAAAAGCAAAGTCACTTTTCATATCAATGGTAATGAGCATACGGTGCACTTTCCGAAGAAACAATTCCAAGTGAATGGTATAAATGTTATTGAAGAATCTCCGACCATCACTATTGGAAGTTTTCAATTACCTCTACCTACTGCCAAAAAGAAATATGATATACTTATTGTTGGGGACATGCACATCCCCATTGAGGTAACTTAGTGTTTTACGAAAGTTCTTCGGTTTCATGCTAATCGGAAGTGGTTGTTAATAACACTTGATCAACCTTATTAATGGATCATTTTTGAGAGGTATGAAGTCGATGAATCTAGTAAGCACAACTCTCTGCTCCCACCTTTTATTTTCTTTTTTAGTTAGTGAAATAAAATAAAATGCCATGATTATCCTGTTTTCTGTTTTCACCGTGCAATAAAAAATGACCCAAAAATAAAAGTTCTCAGGATGTCCTGAAAATTTAATACGATTTTTTTCCGAATATTTCTGAATTTCTGGTGCAAATAATACCAGAGGGGGTGCACCTGGTGCCCACAAGACACCAGAGCGCGCCAGCACCCCCAGACGTGCCCTGGTGGGTTGTGCCCCCCACGTGGCCCCCTCACTTATTCCCTTAGCCCACATCATCCCCTACCTCCAGAAAAAATTCACCACAGCCACCATTCCCGTGTTCTTGCTCTCAAACCCGTGGATTTTGATCTCTTTGCTCGAAGCTCTGTTTCTGGAACTGTTTGGGGGGATTGCTACTTGGTATGTGACTCCTCCATTGCTCCAATTGGTTTTTGATATAGTGGGTTATTTTTAGAGTAATTAGCTACTCTTGGTGTTGCTGTAGATGAGCTTGCATGTTGAATTCTGATACGTCCATTTTGCATCATGCTTTTATATCTATATTTATTGCATTATGGGCTGTTAATACACATTATGATGCAATACTTATGCCTTTTATCTCTTATTTTACAAGGTTTACATGAAGAGGGAGAATGCCGGCAGCTAGAATTCTGGACTGGAAAAGGAGCAAATCTGAGATACCTATTCTGCACAACTCCAAAAGTCCTGAAAATCTATGGAGAATTATTTTGGAATATATAAAAAATACTGGGTGGAAGAAATACCAGAGGGGACCCACCAAGCAGTCACAAGCCAGGGGGGCACGCCCTACCCTCCTGGGCGCGCCCCTGTGGCTTGTGGCCCACCTGGCAGGCCTCCAGTGCCCATCTTCTGCTATATGGAGGGTTTTGACCTGGAAAAAATCATAACAGAGCTTTCGGGGCGAAGCGCCGCCGTCTCGAGGCGGAACTTGGGCAGAACCAATCTAGGGCTCCGGCGGAGCTGTTCTGCCGGGGAAACTTCCCTCCCGGAGGGGGAAATTGAAGCCATCGTCATCACCAACGATCCTCTCATCGAGAGGGGGTCAATCTCCATCAACATCTTCACCAGGACCATCTCCTCTCCAAACCCTAGTTCATCTCTTGTATCCGATCTTTGTCTCAAAACCTCAAATTGGTACCTGTGGGTTGCTAGTAGTGTTGATTACTCCTTGTAGTTGATGCTAGTTGGTTTACTTGGTGGAAGATCATATGTTCAGATCCTTAATGATAATTAATACTCCTCTGATTATGGACATGAATATGCTTTGTGAGTAGTTACGTTTGTTCCTGAGGACATGGGATAAGTCTTGTTATAAGTAATCATGTGAATTTGGTATTCGTTCGATATTTTGATGAGATGTATGTTGTCTCTCCTCTAGTGGTGTTATGTGAACGTCGACTACATGACACTTCACCATTGTTTGGGCCTAGAGGAAGGCATTGGGAAGTAATAAGTAGATGATGGGTTGCTAGAGTGACAGAAGCTTAAACCCTAGTTTATGCGTTGCTTCGTAAGGGGCTGATTTGGATCCACATGTTTCATGCTATGGTTAGATTTATCTTAATTCTTCTTTCGTAGTTGCGGATGCTTGCGAGAAGGGTTAATCATAAGTGGGAGGCTTGTCCAAGTAAGGGCAGCACCCAAGCACCGGTCCACCCACATATCAAATTATCAAAGTAACGAACGCGAATCATATGAGCATGATGAAAACTAGCTTGACAGAAATTCCCATGTGTCCTCGGGAGCGCTTTGCTTTATATAAGAGTTTGTCCAGGCTTGTCCTTTGCTATAAAAAGGATTGGGCCACATTGATGCACCTTTGTTACACTTGTTACTTGCTACCCGTTACGAATTATCTTATCACAAAACTATCTGTTACCGATAATTTCAGTGCTTGCAGAGAATACCTTACCGAGAACCGCTTGTCATTTCCTTCTGCTCCTCGTTGGGTTCGACACCCTTACTTATCGAAAGGACTACGATAGATCCCCTATACTTGTGGGTCATCAAGACTCTTTTCTGGCGCCGTTGCCGGGGAGTGAAGCGCCTTTGGTGAGTGGAACTTGGTAAGGAAAAATTTATATAGTGTGATGAAATTTACTGTCACTTGTTACTGTGGAAAATAACCCTTTGAGGGGCTTGTTCGGGGTATCTTCACCTTGACCGGAAGCACAAAGAGTTGCTCCTCAACCTGCTGCACCTACTGAAAATATTTATTATGAAATTCCTTCGGGTATGATAGAGAAACTGCTAGCTAATCCTTATGCAGGAGATGGAACACTACATCCTGATTTGCATCTAATCTATGTGGATGAAGTTTGTTGATTATTTAAGCTTGCAGGTTTGCCCGAGGATGATGTCAAGAAGAAGGTCTTTCCTTTATCTTTGAAGGAGAAGGCATTGACATGGTATAGGCTATGTGATGATATTGGATCATGGAACTACAACCGATTGAAATTGGAATTTCATTAGAAGTTTTATCCTATGCATCTGGTTCATCGTGATCGGAATTATATTTACAATTTTTGGCCTCGTGAAGGAGAAAGAATCGCTCAAGCTTGGGGGAGGCTTAAGTCAATGTTATATTCACGCCCCAATCATGAGCTCCCAAGAGAAATTATTATTCAAAATTTTTATGCTCGGCTTTCTCGTAATAATCAATCCATGCTCGATACTTCTTGTGCTGGTTCCTTTATGAAGAAAGATATTGAATTCAAATGGGCTTTGTTGGAAAGAATTAAACGCAACTCTGAAGATTGGGAACTCGACGAAGGTAATGAGTCAGGTATAAACCTTAAGTTTGATTGTGTTAAATCCTGTATAGATACCAATGCTTTTCGTGAATTTAGCACTAAATATGGACTTGACTCTGAGATAGTAGCTTCTTTCTGTGAATCTTTTGCTGCTCATGTTGATCTCCCTAAGGAGAAGTGGTTTAAATATCATCCTCTCATTGAAGTGAAAGTAGTTGAACCTATTAAAGTTGAAGAAAAAACCATTACTTATAATGTTGATCCTATTGTTCCTACTGCTTATATTGAGAAACCACCCTTCCCTGTTAGGATAAAGGAACATGCTAAAGCTTCAACTGTGGTTTGTAAGAGTTGTACTAGAACACCTACGCCCCCTGAACAAATTAAAGTTGAACCTAGTATTGCTATGGTTAAAGATCTCTTGGTTGATAATATTGATGGGCATGTTATTCATTTCTGTGATGAAGCTGCTAGAATTGCTAGACCTGATGCTAAAGATAAACATAGACCTGTTGTTGGCATGCCCGTTGTTTCTGTTAAAATAGGAGACCATTGTTATCATGGCTTATGTGATGTGGGTGCTAGTGTGAGTGCAATTCCCTTCACCTTATATCAAGAAATTTGAATGATATTGCACCAGCTAAATTAGAGGAAATTGATGTTACCATTAAGCTGGCTAATAGAGATACTATTGCACCAATTGGGATTGTTAGAGATGTTGAAGTCTTGTGTGGGAAAATAAAGTATCCTACTGATTTTCTTGTTCTTGGTTCCCCACAAGATGATTTTTGTCCCATTATATTCGGTAGACCCTTCTTGAATACTGTTAATGCCATGATTGATTGTGAGAAAGAAACTGTTACTATAAGTTTTGGGGATGTGTCTCATGAGTTCAATTTCTCTAAATTTCGTAGACAACCCCATGACAAGGAATTGCCTAGTAAAGATGAAATTATTGGTCTTGCTTCTATTGATGTGCCTCCTACTGATCCTTTAGAACAATATTTGCTAGACCATGAAAACGATATGTATTTGAATGAAAGGAATGAAATAGATAGGATTTTCTTTGATCAACAGCCTATCTTGAAACACAATTTGACTGTTGAAATACTTGGGGATCCTCCTCCACCCAAGGGTGATCCCGTGTTTGAGCTTAAACAATTACCTGATACTATGAAATATGCTTATCTTGATGAAAAGGAGATATATCCTGTTATTATTAGTGCTAACCTTTCAGAGCATGAAGAAAAGAGATTATTGAAAACTCTGAGGAAGCACCGTGCTGCTATTGGATATACTCTTGACGATCTTAAGGGCATTAGTCCCACTCTATGTCAGCATAAAATTAATATGGAGCCTGATGCTAAACCGGTTGTTGATCATCAACGACGGTTAAATCCTAAAATGAAGGAAGTGGTAAGAAATGAAATACTAAAGCTTCTGGAGGCAGGTATAATTTATCCTATTGCTGATAGTAGATGGGTTAGCCCCGTTCATTGTGTTCCTAAGAAAGGAGGTATTACCGTTGTTCCTAATGATAAAAATGAATTGATCCCGCAAAGAATTGTTACAGGATACAGAATGGTGATTGATTTTAGGAAATTAAATAAAGCTACTAGGAAAGATCATTACCCTCTACCTTTTATTGATCAAATGCTAGAAAGACTATCCAAACACACACATTTTTGCTTTCTAGATGGTTATTCTGGTTTCTCTCAGATACCTGTGTCAAAAGAGGATCAAGAAAATACCACTTTTACTTGTCCTTTCGGTACCTTTGCTTATATACGTATGCCTTTTGGTTTATGCAATGCACCTGCTACCTTTCAAAGATGTATGATGGCTATATTCTCTGACTTTTGTGAAAAGATTGTTGAGGTTTTCATGGATGACTTTTCTGTTTACGGAACTTCTTTTGATGATTGCTTGAGCAACCTTGATCGAGTTTTGCAGAGATGTGAAGAAACTAATCTTGTCTTGAATTGGGAGAAGTGCCACTTTATGGTTAATGAGGGCATTGTCTTGGGGCACAAAATCTCCGAAAGAGGTATTGAAGTTGATAAAGCTAAAGTTGATGCTATTGAAAAAATGCCGTGCCCTACGGATATCAGAGGTATAAGAAGTTTCCTTGGTCATGCTGGTTTCTATAGAAGGTTTATTAAAGATTTCTCTAAGATTTCTAGGCCTCTCACTAATCTTTTGCAAAAAGATGTTCCATTCGTTTTTGATGATGATTGTGTAGAAGCATTTGAAATTCTTAAGAATGCCTTGATTTCCGCACCTGTTGTTCAACCACCTGATTGGAACCTACCCTTTGAAATTATGCGTGATGCTAGTGATTATGCTGTTGGTGCTGTTCTAGGACAAAGAGTTGATAAGAAATTAAATGTTATCCATTATGCTAGTAAAACTCTAGACAGTGCTCAAAGAAACTATGCTACCACTGAAAAGGAATTTTTAGCGGTTGTGTTTGCTTGTGATAAGTTCAGACCTTATATTGTTGATTCCAAAGTAACTGTTCACACCGATCATGCTGCTATTAAGTACCTTATGGAAAAGAAAGATGCTAAACCTAGGCTTATTAGATGGGTTCTTTTGCTACGAGAATTTGATTTGCATATTATTGATAGAAAGGGTGCTGATAACCCCGTAGCAGATAACTTATCTAGGTTAGAAAATGTTCTTGATGACCCACTACCTATTGATGATAGCTTTCCTGATGAACAATTAGCTATCATAAATGCTTCGCATAATGCTCCATGGTATGCTGATTATGCTAATTACATTGTTGCTAAATTTATACCGCCTAGTTTCACATACCAACAAAAGAAAAAGTTCTTCTATGATTTAAGACATTACTTTTGGGATGATCCACACCTTTATAAAGAAGGAGTAGATGGTATTATTAGACGTTGTGTACCTGAGCATGAACAGGAACATATCCTACGCAAGTGTCACTCCGAGGCCTATGGGGGACACCACGCTGGAGATAGAACTACACACAAGGTATTACAATCTGGTTTTTATTGGCCTACTCTCTTCAAGGATGCTCGTAAGTTTGTCTTGTCTTGTGATGAATGTCAAAGAATTGGTAATATTAGTAGACGTCAGGAAATGCCTATGAATTACTCTCTTGTTATTGAACCATTTGATGTTTGGGGTTTTGATTATATGGGACCTTTTCCACAATCTAATGGGTATACTCATATTCTAGTTGCTGTTGATTATGTTACTAAGTGGGTAGAAGCTATTCCAACTAGTAGCGCTGATCATAACACTTCTATTAAAATGCTTAAAGAAGTTATTTTCCCTAGATTTGGAGTCCCTAGATATTTAATGACTGATGGTGGTTCACACTTTATTCATGGTGCTTTCCGTAAATTGCTTGCTAAGTATGATGTTAATCGTAGAGTTGCCTCTCCATATCATCCCCAGTCTAGTGGTCAAGTAGAGTTGAGCAATAGAGAAATTAATCTAATCTTGCAGAAGACTGTTAATAGATCTAGAAAGAATTGGTCTAAGAAACTTGATGATGCATTATGGGCTTATAGAACTGCTTACAAAAACCCTATGGGTATGTCTCCATATAAAATGGTTTATGGTAAAGCATGTCACTTACCTCTTGAACTAGAACATAAAGCTTATTGGGCAATCAAAGAGCTCAACTATGATTTCAAACTTGCTGGTGAGAAGAGGTTATTTGACATTAGCTCACTCGATGAATGGAGAACCCAGGCCTATGAGAATGCCAAGTTGTTTAAAGAAAAGGTTAAGAGATGGCATGATAGGAGGATACAAAAGCGTGAATTCAATGTAGGTGATCATGTCTTGCTATACAATTCTCGTTTAAGATTTTTTGCAGGAAAACTCCTCTCTAAATGGGAAGGGCCTTACATTATCGAGGAAGTGTACCATTCCGGTGCCATCAAGATCAACAACGCCGAAGGCACAAACCCAAAGGTGGTAAACGGGCAAAGAATCAAACATTATATCTCAGGTACTCCCATAAATGTTGAAACCAATATTATTAATACCATAACTCCGGAGGAGTACATCAGGGAGATCTACCAGAACGTTTCAGACTCCGAAAAGGAATAGGTATGTGCTACGGTAAGCAAACCGACTCCAAAACTTTTCCAATAGCAATTTTTCTCCGTTTTGGAATATTTAAAAAATTAGGAAAATTTAAAGTAGTCCGAAAAGTGCACGAGGAGGCGACAAGCCAGGGGGGCGCGCCCTACCCCCCTGGGCGCGCCCTAGTGGCTTGTGGCCACCTCGTGTACCCTCCGGACTCCGTTTTCTTGTGGTATACTCCTTCGGGTCGGCAAAAATTCATTATATAATCTCCCGAAGGTTTTGACTCTCGTATCACGACAATACCTCCTATTTTTGTTTTGAGCTATTTCTGCAGTAGATTTAGAGCAAGATGTCTTCGCAAGAGTCGGTTGGGGAGAGCCGTGTCTCTCACCTGACACCAGGGCCCGGAGCATTCAGTGGAGCCAACCGCTTCGGGCAGGCCACGGAGGAAGAGATGGAGGCCGACTTGAAGAGGATAGACGCCATGGAGGAAGACCAAGAAGTTACCTCTCATCTACAACCTGGAGCCATGTTGGAAGAACTTCAGAGCTCAGCAATTCCGAACTCGGTTATCCCTCCCAATGCTAAATTTCTTACTTATGAAAATATGAAAAAGAGTGTTGCTTCTTCCCCCGCAGCAATGAGACATCCATGGGTTATGGGAGCTCTAACCGTCACTGGAAAACTTCGCAAGGAAGTAATGGATCTCAGACAACAAAATAATAAGCTTGAGGAGGAGAATCGCATTCTGAGGGGTGTCATCGCCAAGAATATAACATCACCACCTCTGAAGCAAGACAACTAAACACATGGGTATGGACACTCCCCTTGGCTTGTGCCAAGCTTGGGGGAGGTGCCCCGGTATCGTATCACCATCACACCTTTTATTTTTATCGTTTTTCTTAGTTCGATCCTTTTGGTTATATCTTGATCTAGTAGAATAAAGTTTTTAGTGTGATCTAGTTATGAGTTTTGCTTTATGTTCCCCCTATGTAAGCAAGTCCGAGAGTTATATAATAAAGAGTAGTTTTGAGTTGAGGGCTTTGCTTGCTATGATCTTGAGAAAAAGAAATAGAAAGAAGTATAGAATAAAAGCAAAGAGTATATATGATGATCTTATGGGGGGTAATGACTTCACATATAAGAAGTATGTTGATTGAAATTTGTTGTGAGTTGACAAACATAGCTATTGGTCGTTGTTGCAATTAAAAGGAAGTAACAAAGAAAGAGAGGTTCACATATAAATATATTATCTTGGACATCTTTTATGATTGTGAGCACTCATTAAAATATTATATGCTAAAAAGTTGATGTTGGACAAGGAAGACAACATAATGGTTTATGTTTGCTTATTTCCGAATAGAAGTTATATGGTTATAGATCCTTCAACATGTGACGCTTGCTTCCACCCCATATTAGCCAAAACTTCCGCACCAAGTAGAGATACTACTTGTGCATCCAAACACCCTCAACCCAGTTTTTCCATGAGAGTCCACCATACCTTCCTATGGATTGAGTAAGATCCTTCAAGTAAGTTGTCATCGGTGCAAGCAATAAAAATTGCTCTCTAAATATGTGTGATCTATTAGTGTGAGGAAAATAAACTTTATACGAACTTGTGATACGGAAGAAATAAAAGCGACAGACTGCATAATAAAGTTCTTTATCACAAGGGGCAATATAAAGTGACGTTCTTTTGCATTAAGGGATTGCGTATCCAACTATAAAAGCGCATGACAACCTCTGCTTCCCTCTGCGAAGGGCCTATTTGTTACTTTTATTTTCTAGTACTTACCCTTATGCAAGAGTCGTGGTGATCTTCACTGCTTCCTTTTTTATCGCCTTTATCTCCTGGCAAGCGTCATGTGTTGGGGAATGATCTAGACACATATATCCACTCGGATGTGGGTGAGCATGAGTTATTTCTGTTGACATTACCCTTAAGGTAAACAGTTGGGAGGCAAAACTATAAGCCCCTATCTTTCTCTGTGTCCGATTGAAGCTTTGACCTCATAGGTACCGCGTGAGTGTTAGCAATTGTGAAAGACTAGAAGATGATTGAGTATGTGGATTTGCTTTACAAGCTCTTATATTGACTCTTTCCGATGTTGTGATAAATTGGAATTGCTTCAATGACTAAGGTCATAGTTTGTTGGTTCTCAATAGAGTTCTTGATTCATACTTTACCTTGTGAACGAATTGTTACTCCAGCATAAGAAATTATATGTCAATATATGTTGCTGTTCTAAAGATGATCATGATGCATGCATGTCCGTATTTTATTTTATCGACACCTCTATCTCTAAACATGTGGGCATATTTATCGATTTCGGCTTTCGCTTGAGGACAAGCGAGGTCTAAGCTTGGGGGAGTTGATACGTCCATTTTGCATCATGCTTTTATATCTATATTTATTGCATTATGGGCTGTTAATACACATTATGGTGCAATACTTATGCCTTTTCTCTCTTATTTTACAAGGTTTACATGAAGAGGGAGAATGCCGGCAGCTAGAATTCTGGATTGGAAAAAGAGCAAATCTGAGATACCTATTCTGCGCAACTCCAAAAGTCCTGAAAATCTATGGAGAATTATTTTGGAATATATAAAAAATACTGGGCGGAAGAAATACCAGAGGGGACCCACCAGGCAGTCACAAGCCAGGGGGGCGCGCCCTACCCCCTGGGCGCGCCCCTGTGGCTTGTGGCCCACCTGGCAGGCCTCCGGTGCCCATCTTCTGCTATATGGAGGGTTTTGACCTGGAAAAAATCATAACAGAGCTTTCGAGGTGAAGCGCCGCCGTCTCGAGGCGGAACTTGGGCATAACCAATCTAGGGCTCCGGCGGAGCTGTTCTGCCGGGGAAACTTCCCTCCCGGAGGGGGAAATCGAAGCCATCGTCATCACCAACGTTCCTCTCATCGAGAGGGGGTCAATCTCCATCAACATATTCACCAGCACCATCTCCTCTCCAAACCCTAGTTCATCTCTTGTATCCGATCTTTGTCTCAAAACCTCAGATTGGTACCTGTGGGTTGCTAGTAGTGTTGATTACTCCTTGTAGTTGATGCTAGTTGGTTTACTTGGTGGAAGATCATATGTTCAGATCCTTAATGATAATTAATACTCCTCTGATTATGAACATGAATATGCTTTGTGAGTAGTTACGTTTGTTCCTGAGGACATGGGATAAGTCTTGTTATAAGTAATCATGTGAATTTGGTATTCGTTCGATATTTTGATGAGATGTATGTTGTCTCTCCTCTAGTGGTGTTATGTGAACGTCGACTACATGACACTTCACCATTGTTTGGGCCTAGAGGAAGGCATTAGGAAGTAATAAGTAGATGATGGGTTGCTAGAGTGACAGAAGCTTAAACCCTAGTTTATGCGTTGCTTCGTAAGGGGCTGATTTGGATCCACATGTTTCATGCTATGGTTAGATTTATCTTAATTCTTCTTTCGTAGTTGCGGATGCTTGCGAGAGGGGTTAATCATAAGTGGGAGGCTTGTCCAAGTAAGGGCAGCACCCAAGCACCGGTCCACCCACATATCAAATTATCAAAGTAACGAACGCGAATCATATGAGCATGATGAAAACTAGCTTGACAGAAATTCCCATGTGTCCTCGGGAGCGCTTTGCTTTATATAAGAGTTTGTCCAGGCTTGTCCTTTGCTATAAAAAGGATTGGGCCACATTGCTGCACCTTTGTTACACTTGTTACTTGTTACCCGTTACGAATTATCTTATCATAAAACTATCTGTTACCGATAATTTCAGTGCTTGCAGAGAATACCTTACTGAGAACCGCTTGTCATTTCCTTCTGCTCCTCGTTGGGTTCGACACTCTTACTTATCGAAAGGACTACGATAGATCCCCTATACTTGTGGGTCATCAAATTCTTAGAGTTCTAAGTAGTTTGAATGCTTAATATAGCCTCTATGCATGCTTAGGAGTAGTTGCTATCAATCTTACAAAGTTTTGTTGACAAAAATTTTGTGGACTAAATTTTTTCAGAAATTTTATAGGAATAAGATGGATTTCTTTAGGAAGTTTTCCTCCAAGAAAAATGCCAAAGGAGTCATTGGGGAATCATCGGACAATGTCCTTCACACCCCAAGAAGGGTGGAGGTGCGGCTGTGTGAATGGCCGCATGATGCCTTCATGGAGTAGGCCGGGTTTCACCAAGAGTTCGCTTAATTTGTTGCAAACGCTGGGCTAACCGAGTTCCTCGCAGCGAAGTGTGACCAATATCACATCCTTACAAATTCCTTTGTGCAAAATTTTCATTTTCTGAGAAAGAATAATCCTGCTAAAGTGCAGTTTAATCTTCACGCTGAAACTTACAAAATGCCGCTAAGCGACTTCTGCAACATATGCTTGATCCCCTCTGATGGGGAATTGAGAGAACCTAGACCATCGGAGTTTGAGGATTTTCTCCTCACTTTAACAGTGGGTGAAGATAGAGGCGTGTCAAACGCTACTGTTACCAGTTTGTAGTTTCCCTCGGTGCATTACTTTGCTTTGGTCATCGCTAAGTGTTTAACTGCTAGGGAGAAGGTCGGCGCACTCAGTGCCCCTGACTTTGCTATTTTACGCCGTGCACTTTATGGTGATCACACCTTTAGTATGGGGGCTATTATTGCTCGTCGCTTACACCTTAACAGAACTAAGGGAAAGATACATGGTGGTATTTATGCTACTCGCTTAGCGAGACACTTTAATGTTCAGATTCGCCCACATGATTATCTCTTGTCCCAAGTTTACCTGGATCACAAGTCGTTGCAAGATCACCAGTTTCTTGAGGCAATTGATTCTTTCCATAACATTCGCTACAACTTAGTGTTCAGCGTCGAAATCCGTGATGTTATTCCGTTACCAGTACCTGCTCTGTTTGATTCTATTGCCAGGAACGGATACAGGATTATGCCAGATGACATTATAGCCTACTGGAACAACCTAGCAGCTGCTGAGGAGGAGCCCTAGGGGTGAGACGCTCAGGTGCCGCCTCCACCTAACTTTGACTTGGAACCGGATGGTTTCTATGGATGGTGATTACCAAGTTAGGGCAAAAGCCTAAGCTTGGGGGAGTACATATTTCCACCAACATTACATTCATGTTCACACATTTCATTCCAGTTGTCGGTGTTCATATTTTTTTCATTGTAATATCCATGCTAAATTTGTTTTCTCGCTTTCTTCTTGTGTGTTTGAAAAACTTAGAGAAAACCCAAAAATATTTCCTACTTCTTTTCGGCTTTCCTTTATAGCTTAATTTAGTTGCAGTATCAAAAGAAAACCCAAAAAGATTTCTTGTTTCTTCTTTTACTTGTTGGGAGTTTTCCCGTGTAAATAGTTTTTCTCGTTTTTGCATTTCCCTCTTTAATTTGCTTTCTTCAAGAAAAAACAAAAACTCCAAAAATATTTCAGTGTGTTTCTCTGAAATTCTTTTTTTGAGTCGTACCAAGGAGAAGACCACGATGAAAATGTTGAGTGGCTCTCATATGCACTATTGTTATCTAACAAAGAGCCCATTTTACCTTGTCTTCTCCTCTTGAATAAAATGTTGCAGATTCCAGCTTAGTCCATGGCACTCTTGCACTATTACTATTTTCTTATCATTCGGTCGTGCAAGTGAAAGGCAATAATGACGATATTTGATGAAGTGGTTGTGGCAGAGAAAAGCGGGTATGAACTCAACTTGTTTTTGTTTCTGTAAATATGTTTAACCTAGTATCCTTGATTCAACATATTATGATCAAACATGTTTGCAATGACCATTAGAGATTATAGTTGTTCATGCCATGCTTAAGTAGCTAGGAGGGGATAATGATTTATCTTGGATGTCAACATGCATTAAAATGGTTGTGATGCGGTATGATGATATGGTATCCTCCTCTGAATGTTTCAAGTGGCTTGACTTGGCACATGTTCATGCATGTAGTTGAATCAAAACCAACATAGCCTTCATGATATTTATGTTCATGGTGTCCATGTCCTACCCATGCTAGTAGTCAATGTTTATTATATGTAATGCATGTTCATGACCGTTTTCGCTCTCTAGCTGGCCGCTTCTCAATCTATTTGCTAGCCTTCGCCTGTACTAAGCGGGAATACTGCTTGTGCATCAAAATCCTTGAACCAAAGTTATTCCAGATGAGTCCACTATATCTACCTATATGCGGTATTACCCTGCTGTTCCAAAGTAAATTTGTATGTGCCATCTCTAAAAATTCAAATGAACATCTGTTTTGTGTGCCTGGACCGCTCATGGAGCGACAGGGGGTGGTCAGTATCTTCCATGCTAAGCGGGTTATTCTCATGATGAGTGTTTATTCACTCGTCCTTACACGAGAGGGGCGGTAATAGGGATTCCCAGTCCCGAAATCAAAAATCAAAAATAATTAAACAAAACTCCCCCAGGAATGTTGTTGGTTTGGACGGTACCTGTGGATGCGGCTAGCCGTGGAGTGTGATTGTTGGTGGAGGAGGAGTAAACCTTTACTTTTACCGCTTGGGATCCGCCGCTAATTTGTTTAGCATGGAAGATATTGATAACTCTTGGTCGTAACGTTGACAGGAAGGGTGCATCTCCCAAAATTATATCTATCTCTGTTTTAAGCTTTGAGCTCTGGCACCTCTGCAAATCCATGCTTCCCTCTGCGAAGGGATTATCTATTTACTTTTATGTTGAGTCATCACCTTCTCAAATAATCGCCAGACCTGAGAGCACTATTGTCATCCTCATGCATTGTGTATAGTTGATGTTGGGTGCAGCATGACTGGATCTTTTCTACCATGAATTACAATGTTTAGTCGCTGCTTGAACTTTGGAGGTGCTCTGCAGTTATGTTTTACGGTCTTGGAAAGGGCTAGCGAGATACCACTATTGTCATATTGTATCATGATTGTTTTGACAAAGTGTTGGCATTTGATATATCTTATTATTGCTCGTTAGTTGCTTATGTTATTGATATGAGTTAATATAATTTCTAAGAGTTATTGTTGGCATGGTTAGTCATAATCTTTGCTGAAAACCTAGGTGCTACTTAAGCATATACTCCCTCCATTCCTTTATATAAGGTGTATTTGTTTTTTGAAAAGTCAAACGAGCGCATGTTTGACCGAGTTTTTAGAAAAATATATGAATATCCACAATACGAAATTTATATCATTTGATTCATCATGAAAAGTAGTTTTATATTTTACCTATTAGACATTGCAGATGTTGTTATTTTATTCTATAATGTTGGTCAAACATTCAAGTGGTTGACTTGCACGGAAATCAATACACCTTATATTTTGGAACGGAGGGAGTATATGTAAACAAGAACAAAAGAGTTCGTAAAAGTTTTTCTTTATCACTTTCAGTTTGTCAACTGAATTGCTTGAGGACAAGCAATGGGTCAAGCTTGGGGAGTTGATATGTCTCCGTCGTATCTACTTTTCCTCACACTTTTGCCCTTGTCTTGGACTCTAATTTGCATGATTTGAATGGAACTAACCCGGGCTGACGCTGTTTTCAGCAGAACTACCATGGTGTTGTTTTCTGTGCAGAAATAAAAGTTCTCGGAATTGGACGAAACTTTTTGGAGATTTATTCTAGAATAAATAAAAAATACTAGAGCCAAGAACCACCGGAGGGGGGCCCCTGGCTGGGCAAGATACACCAGGGCGCGCCAGCCCCCCAAGCGCGCCCTGGTGGGTTGTGCCCACCTCGGGGCCCCACTGACCCTAATTCCGGCACTATAAATTCCTATTTTTGGAGAAAAAAATTAGAGAGAAAGTTTCATCGCGTTTTATGATACGGAGCCACTGCCGCCACCTCCTGTTCTTCATCGGGAGGCCAGATCTGGAGCCCGTTTGGGGCTCCGGAGAGGGGAATCTTCGGTATTCGTCATCACCAACCCTTCTCCATCGCCAATTCCATGATGCTCCCCACCGAGAGTGAGTAATTCCTTCGTAGGCTTGCTGGTCGGTGACGAGTTGGATGGGATTCATCATGTAATCGAGTTAGTTTTGTTAGGGCTTGATCCCTAGTATCCACTATGTTCTGAGATTGATGTTGCTATGACTTTGCCATGCTTAATGCTTGTCACTAGGGCCCGAGTGCCATGATTTCAGATCTGAACCGTTTATGTTATCACCATTATAACTATGTTCTTGATCCGATCTTGCCTAGTCATATGCACCTATTACGTGTTATGATCCGTCAACCCCATAGTGACAATATTTGGGATACTTCGCGATGATGACCGTAGTTTGAGGAGTTCATGTATTCACTATGTGTTAATGCTTTGTTCCGGTTCTCTATTAAAAAGTGGCCTTAATATCCCTTAGTTTCCTCATGGACCCCGCTGCCACGGGAGGGTAGGACAAAAGATGTCATGCAAGTTCTTTTCCATAAGCACGTATGACTATTTACGGAATACATGCCTACATTACATTTATGAACTGGAGCTAGTTCTGTGTCGCACTAGGTTATGACTGTTACATGATGAATATCATCCAACGAGTTCACCGATCCAGTGCCTACGAGCTTTCCACTTATTGTTCTTGCTAAGTTACTATTGATGCTGTTACTGTTCCAACTGCAACAAAACTATTGCTATCACTGCTACCGTTACTATTACTGCTGCTACTGCTATCAAAACTATCATACTACTGTGCTACTGATCACTCTGCTGCAGATATTTAATCTCCAGGTGTGGTTGAATTGACAACTCAGCTGCTAATACTCGCAAATATTCTTTGGCTCCCCTTGTGTCGAATCTATAAATTTGGGTTGAATACTCTACCCTCTAAAACTGTTGCGATCCCCTATACTTGTGGGTTATCAAGACCGGTCCACACCGAACAACCTAGCGGAGTTCGGAAAAGGCTCGTACCCCCACAATATCCGACCAGGCACAAGCCTGCCGAAATAAGGAACAAATATCCCATGAAGGAAAAAACAGTCCTTGATGGATTACTGGACAATCCATGCCCCATACACTCCGCCTCGCCAAATGCAAGCCCGACTCACAGCCTTTGAGCATGCTGGGTCGTTCGGCGGGTCGCAAAGAGCGGATAGGCCATCCTTATGGCCCCACCCCCAGGCAGACGTTCAGCAACGCCACCTGAAAACCACGCTGAGGTCCTAACGATCTATGAGACGTTCCCCTCTAAAGGGCAGAGGAAGAGAGCTCTTCGAGAGCTCGATCAGATACACCTGGTGGAATCAAGGAAATCATGGGCAGATATACCTAAAACTTTTGGCGAAAACGACCAACCGATAACCCGCACAGAGCGGGCACCTGCCGCCCTGGTCCTCAACCCAATAGTAGATGGCTTTCGATTGGACAAAGTACTAATGGATGGCGGCGGTGGTCTAAACCTCATCTATGAGGGTACTTTGGACAAGATGCAGTTCGATAGATCTCGAATCGAGCGAAGAAGCACAACCTTTCGAGGAATCATCCCCGGAAGAGAGGCGCGATGTACGGGACGAGTAACCCTTGACGTAGTGTTCGGTACTCCCGACAACTACAGATCCAAGGAACTTCTCTTTCATATCGTGCCCTTTCACAGCGGTTATCACGCTCTCTTAGGACGCGACGCCTTCACAAGATTTCAGGCCATACCACATTATGGTTACATGAAACTTAAAATGCCGGGGCCCAACGGTGTGATCACGGTCGCAAGCGACCCGGATAAAGCCCTTCGAACCAAGAATAAAATAGCATCGCTTGCCCTCGAGGCACTAGCTGAGACCCTAGCTGCAGAGGAACTGACCACGCTCCGTTCTATCGTAGATAAGGACGACGTGATCCTTAGCAAAAGGCCAAAGTCCACATCGTTCAAACCTGCAGACGAAATCATAAAATTTCAGGTACACGCAACGGACCCCAATAAAACGGCGTCCATCAGCGCTCAGCTGGACCCTGCGATTGCTGAAGCACTCCGCACATTCTTGTGCGAAAACTGGGATATATTCGCTTGGCACCCATCAGATATGCCCGGAATCCCCCGAAGGCTGGCCGAACACAGTCTGAATATAATTGCAGGCTTCAAGCCGGTTAAACAGGCCCTACGATGATTTTCCGAACCCAAGCGTCAAGCTATGGGCGAAGAACTCGCCAAACTACTTGAAGCCGGATTCATCAGAGAAATCAAACACCCCGAATGGTTGGCAAACCTGGTCATGGTGCCGAAGAAAGAAAATCCTGGCGGCTTTGCGTCGACTTCAAAGACCTTAACAAAGCCTGCCCTAAAGGTCCTTTCCCTTTACCCCGCATCGACCAGATCATCGACGCCACTGCGGGACACGACTCACTTTGCTTCCTCGACGCTTATTCTGGAAATCATCAGATCAAAATGAAGGAGTCCGATCAAGCCACAACCGTCTTCATCACCCCCTATGGACCATTCTGCTTCAACACAATGCCTTCCGGGCTAAAAAACGCAGGCGCCACATACCAGCGTATGATTCAGACATGTCTGGAAAAACAAATCGGCAAAACGGTCAAGGCATACGTAGACGACGTGGTCATCAAGACTAAACACGTCAGTCAGCTGGTGGAAGACCTTGGTCAAACATTCCCTAGCCTGCGGGAGTACAATATACGACTAAAACCGGACAAGTGTGTCTTCGGAGTTCCCGTCGGCCAATTGCTCGGATTCATCGTCTCCCATAGGGGCATAGAAGCCAATCCGGCCAAGATCCGAGATCTATCACAACTAACGATCCCCACGGAGCTAAAACACGTCCAAAGACTAGCAGGCTGTGTGGCGACGTTAAGCCACTTTATCTCCCGCCTCGGCGAGAAGGCTCTACCACTCTACAAGCTGTTGAAACGAACCAAAAACTTCAAATGGACCGATGAGGCAGCAGCCGCGCTGGAGGAAATCAAGATGCTGCTAGCTAGTAACCCCATACTAACAGCACTAGGTACAGGTGAACCGATGTCGCTATACATCTCGGCCACCAACCAAGTCATCAGTGCGGTTCTGGTGGTCGAACGGGAGGCCGAGGGCCATAAATTCCGGGTACCGAAACCAGTCTACTACGTATCGGAAGTGCTTACCCCATGCAAATCTAGATACCCGCATTATCAGAAGATAGTCTACACCGTGTTCATGGCATCACGCAAGCTTAGGCACTATTTTCAAGAGTGTTCGGTCACGGTGGCCTCCGAGGCACCCCTGAACGATATAATCAATAACAGGGACGCCACCGGCCGAATAGCCAAATGGGCCATCGAGCTCCTCCCGTTCGAGATCAATTACAAGCCACGCCGAGCTATTAAATCTAAGGTTTTGGCCGATTTTCTTGCCGAATGGACGGAGGCCGAACTCCCAAGAGAATACAGTAAATACTCCCACTGGACAATGTACTTCGATGGGTTCAAGACACTCGTCGGACTGGGGGCTGGAGTCATCCTCGCATCCCCCATCGGAGACAACATCCGATACATCCTCCAGATCATGTACGCCGACTCAAATAATGCGGCCGAGTACGAGGCTCTGTTGCACGGGCTCCAAATGGCAGCATCGATGGGAGTACAACGGCTTGAAGTACGGGGAGACTCTAATCTCGCCATCTCTCAAATCAATGGCGAATTCGACGCTAAAAACCCCAAAATGGCAGCCTACAGAAATGTCGTCCTCAAGATATCCGCACGATTCGAAGGGCTAGAATTCCATCATGTCTCCAGAGACAACAATCAATCTGCCAACATCCTCGCCCGCATGGGCGCCAAGCGCGACCCCGTCCCCAAGAACACCTTCCTAGAGAAGCTCTTCAAGCCCTCTGTGGTGTGGCAGGACGACGGCAAGGACGTTATAACTAATGGAGCAGAACAGGTCATCCCTCCCACGTCCGAACCAGATGAGCAAATCATCGGCAGTTCGGCAATTGAAGAAACACCCTCGGCCCATGAGGTCATGGCGGTAATTGCACCATGAACAGAACCCTTCCTTGCCTACCTTCTACGCAAAGAACTCCCCGACGATCAGACAGAGGCGAGACGCATAATCCGGCGATCAAAAGCCTACAAAGTCCATGAAGGAGAACTATACAAAAAGAGCACCACGGGGGTCCTCCAACGGTGCATATCCGAAGAAGAAGGAAGGCAGCTCCTGGCAGAGATTCACGCGGGCATGGGAGGCCACCACGCAACAGCGCGGGCCCTAGTGAGCAAGGCCTTTCGAGCCGGGTTCTTCTGGCCCACCGCCCGGGCGGACGCCCACACACTTGTTCAACATTGTGTCGGCTGTCAACTCTTTGCAAATCAAAGCCACATGCCTCCTAAGGCTCTTCAGACTATACCCATCACATGGCCTTTCAAGGTTCGGGGTTTAGACATGGTCGGACCTCTCAAAGGGGGGACCAAGAAAAAGAAATACTTACTGGTCATGGTCGACAAGTTCACTAAATGGATCGAAACAAAACCAGTAAGTTCGGCAAAGTCGGGACCAGTCATCGACTTCATATCCGGCGTAGTGCACTGTTACGGTGTCCCGCACAATATAATAATGGACAATGGATCCCACTGGGTGTAGCCCCCGAGGTTCGTCCGGGCTGCGGAGCAGCCGTGTCGAATCTTATGGCCGTCTTTTGCATTATCTTAATCTTCTGTCTGCGTGCAGCATCTGTACGACCTGCGGGCCAGCGCGTTCAACCGGCTCCGGGAACGGTACCGCGAGGCCAGAACCCGGCTCGCCGCCTCGGAGGAGGAGCTGCATCGGGTCCAAGGTATGCCTTCGTGCCTTCAATGGGTGCGCGCCAGCGCACCCACTGGGTGTAGCCCCCGAGATTCGGGCCGGACTGTGGAGCAGCCGGGTCGAATCTTAAAGCCTTGACTTTTTCTTCTAATCCTTGCTTCCGGCATCTGACCGGGAATCTTGTCGCGCAGCCGATGCGGCCGAGGTGCCAGGCCTTCGAGGCCGGCTTGCGGAAGCCGGCCAGCAGCGCGACCTCGCCGTCGGCGACCGCGACCGGCTCCAGGCCGAGGTGGACCGGATGGTGGCCGAGAAGGCCAGGGCGGAGGAGGCCCATCAGGCGGAGCTGGGCCGGTTGGCGGAGGAGCGCGGCAAGGCGGCCGAGGAGCTGGCAGACGCCGGCAGGAAGATCGCCCAGCTCGAGAAGGATCTCGAGGCCCAGGCTCGCGCGTCGGAGATCCGGGAGAGCGGGATGCTGGGCGAGGCGCAGCACCTTGACGAGACCTTCGCCCGTAAGTATCATCTCTTTCTTCGGGCCGGCTAGCGAAGCCGGCAAGTTGCCTTCTTTGACTGACTTGTTTCTTTCCTTTGCCAGGAGTCTTCCCGGAGACACAGAAGGCGGCTGATGCGGCCGTGTACGCCCACCGGGCCGAGCAGCGCGAGCTGGGGGCGGAGATCGACGCGTACGCCGCCTGGTCCTTCTCGGAGCTTGTTCTTGCCGGCGAGGCCCGTCTTCGGGCCGTGGAGGAGCAGATGCGTCGCCTGTTCGAGGCCGGCTTGGGCATGGCGAGTGGCCTCTGGCCAAGCGCGGTGGCGCCGAACAGCGTCACCCGGCTGGCGCGGTGGCTGGAGGCCGGCGTGGAGCGACTCGGTGCGTGGAGGGCCTCCGCGGCCCTGGCCGGCGCGGAGACGGCGCTGCGCTTCGTCGTGTCGTGGTATCCAGGCGTGGACCTCGACCGTCTGGCGGCGCAGCGGGCCGGCGCGGAGGAGGACTTGGCGGGGCGGGCGCAGCGGATCGCCGGGCGGGGCAACTACTTGGCAGCGTTCGCCCCGCACGACGAGCTCGTCGTCGAGCGGACGGAAGACGGCGAGGAGCTCCCTGCCAAAACGCTTGGCCTTCTGCTCGACGACCCGGACGGCAGCTCGGCCGAGACGGGCGCCTATGCCGACGACGAGACTGACGCGGACGATGACGCCACGGCGGAGAGGACAGCGGAGAGCGCTGGACCCAACCCGGCGGCTGCGTCCACCTTCGCTGGGCCGACGCCGGCCGGAGACGACGCGGGTGCCGCTTAGGGCCTTTGTTTTTTCTGTGCTCAAACTTTTGTTAGGTAGCAGGTCCACCCACTGGGGGTGTAGTTCAATATAATGAACTCGTGGCCGAAGGCCCATGCTATATATAAATTTGGCATGCGATTTGGCGCCAACTGTCGTGGTGATTTCACTTTTTGCTGTTCGGCCTTGGGCCTTTTCCTGTTTGTTGTTTCTCTGGGCTTCCTTCCCGCTAGCCGAACAGCCGGGTTGCGGACTGTGGCTAGGACGGGAACTCGGCTTTGAGAGTGAACGCACAGTACTTAGGCTTTTTCGGACGTTGAGCGCGAGCGAAACACCCACTGGGCCGGCTGGCGGTAGGCGGCGAGGCCGCCTGGCGCACAGCCGGTCGTGCGGCGAACAGGCGAGATAAAACGAGTTAAGCCGGGTTGGCCGTGCCGGGCTGTCTCCTTAGTCGTTCTTGCGTAACGACGCTTCCGGCCTTTGGCTCTTGCCGGCCGGACAGCCGGGAGCCGGCTGTGGCTGGCGAAGAGAGGGCTTTGGCGGATCGTACACTCCGAGACGGACTAAGGGAAAAAAGACGGGGCGTGGTCTAGCCGGCTAGCCCCCGAGCCCCCGAGCCGGCTATGCCGACTCGGTGGGGGAATTAGAAAAAATATGGTTGTGTGTAGACACAGAATAAAGCGGGAAAAAGGGAGCCCCCGAGCCCCCGAGCCGGCTGCGCCGACTCGGCAGGAAACATAAGAACGGGGGAGCTGCCTGCTTTGATTAAGTCCAAAAGATGGTGATGCATACATACATGGGTTTAACTGAAAAACGGACGGAGGAGCTCCGTGTTCCAGGGCCGGCTGGACTCCTCGCCGGCTGCATCTCTCTCCACGGTAGCGACTTGCCGGTGGTCGTAGCGAGGCGTCGGCTGGTCGCTCCGGCGCTTGCCGTTGTTGTTGCCGTCTTGCCGGCGCTGGCTGTTGTCGCCAGTCGGCTTGGGGGGAGCCGGCTGGGCCGGGAGAAGCTTGCCGTCTGCGCCGATCGTGATCTTCACATCCATCGCGGAGTCGGCCGTAGCGTACTTGTCCGCCACGGCCATGAGCTCCGCCAGGGTCTCCGGCTTGTCGCACACCAGCCGGTGTTTGATCAGAGTGCCGTCTAGGCATCCGTCGATGAAGTATTGGACGGCCTGGACCTCGTGGACCCCTTCGCAGGAGTTGCAAAGCTCCATCCACCGCGTGAGGAAGTCGCGCAGGGGCTCGCCCGGGTTCTGGACGCACATGGAGAGCTGGCGAGGCTTGCCGGGTCGCGTGTAGGTGCTGGTAAAGTTGCGGACGAACGCATCTTCGAAATCCAGCCAGGAGTTCACGCTGCCGGCACGGAGGCTGTTGAGCCACGTCCGGGCCGAACCGAGCAGCATGAGGGGGACGTAACGGACAGCCACACGCCGGTTGCCGCCGGCTATGCCGACAACTGTGGTGTAGTCGGTTAGCCAGTCCTCCGGCTTGGTGGCGCCGGTGTATTTTGGCGAGTCGCGGGGCAGCGAGAAGCCTTTGGGGAAGGGTTCTTTGCGAATGCGGGGGCCGAAGCACGCCGGGCCAACAGAGCTTTCCTCCTCCAGGGCCGTGGAGCGCGCCAGCCGGTCGATGCGGTGACGGGCGTCGCTTTCGTCGTAGGGCTCGTGGGGGCTGAGCCGGTCAGCCACGGGAACGCGGAGGCCGATTCGGTCGGTCACGGGACCGCGGGGAGCAGGAGCCTCCGGGGCCGGCTCGGGCCGCCGAGCCGGCCGCGCGGGAGGCTCCGGCTGCTGAACCCGGCCGTCGCCGGCCGTTTCGCCAGCGTTGCCGTCTCCAGCGGTGGTGGCGCGGTTGTGCCGGCTCCAGCCGGACCGGTGCCGGCCAGAGCGGCTTGCGCTAGTGGCGTGCGAAGACGTCTGCCGCGCATCCCGGAGAGCCCTCTCCGGGTCCCTGGTTCTTCTTGAGGCGGAGCCGGATGGCTGGGCCGGGTCGAAGCGCTGCTGCTGCTCGTTCGCCGCGGTGATGAGGTCGTGGATGCGCTGCTGCTGCTGCAGCAGCTCCTCGCCCTCCAGAAACTCGAGATCAGCAATCGCGGCCTGCGCCGCGCGCATGTTCTTGACGGGGGTGTCGTAGACGGGTCGGCCCGCGCCTAGCGCACGGCCGAGTGCGCCCCCGCGGATCCGCACCTCCGCGACCCGGCTGGGCTCAACGGCAGGCGGAGTGAGGCCATGCGCGCTGTCGAATTCTCGCTGGGCGGACTCCAGCCGGCGCCGGGTTGCCGCAAGCTCCGTGGCCTCGAGCAGCAGATGCTGGCGGCCCTCGTTGAGCTGGGCCGCCGCAGCAGCCGCGTGGGCGTCAGGCGTGATGGGGGCTTGCAGACTCCGGATCATGTCGTGGAGCGGGTCAGTCCGGCGAGGCGGAGCCGCAGCCAAGGCGGCGGCCACGGTAGCCTTCTCCTTGGCGCGCGGGGAGCCGGAACTGGTGCCGATGGTGAGCTCCTCCACATGAACGCAGAGAGCAGCGACGTCGTCGGGGACGGCGCGGCTAACGGGGACGGGCGAGTTGGCGCAGTTGCACACTTCGCTGGGAAACACGTCGGGGACGAGCGCGATGAAGACGCGCAGCGCGTCGAAGGGGACGATGAAGCAGCCTGCGGGGCCGGCGACGTCCGCGCCCAGCGCAGCGCCGCAGCCGGCCGGTTTGGCCGTGCGGGGCGCACGGACCAAACCGTGCACGATGCGCTCGCCGGAGCTGGTGAAGGGCCTCGTCCGGAACTTGACTCCGGCCGACGCCGCGAGCAGCCCCACGGTGGGCGCCAACTGTCGTGGTATTCTCGCTGGGGGTGCGTGATTCACGGCAGATGCCATGAGATGGCTTATGAGGTGGGGCTACGATAGGACGCCGGTGGGTTCCGGAGGCGAGGTTGGCACGAGCGAGTGCGGGACACAAGACGTACCCAGGTTCGGGGCCCTCCGGAGAGGTAACACCCCTACTCCTGCCGTGTGAGCTGATGAGCACAGAGGTTACAGAGTCGCTCCTGGAGCTGTTTGGACGGAGGAGGGAGAAGGGGCTAAGCCACTGTTCTGCCTCTCCTGTGCGAGTGTTCGTGATCCGGAGAGAGCTAGCTAGGGTGAGAACTGACCTTACCGCACTAGCTCGAACTGTCAGCCACTAAAACCCGATCTCTCTGCACGGAGGCCTCCCTGGGGGTCTTATAGGCCGACCCCCAGGGTTAGAACGGTAACGTACCAGAGGCGCGGGCCCCTGGTGTCATTGACCAGGATCCGGTGGCCGGGTCGCCGGGTCGCCGGGTCGCCAGATGCCGGGATGCCGGGTCGCCGGGTGCCGGGTCGCCAGGTGCGCCGCACCTGCCTGGCGCAGGCATCATGACGGGTCTTGTCTTGTCAGTCTGGGTTCGAGGCACTGTGGCGCGTCTTGTCCATCGTCAGAGCGAGGTCGGCGCCGCCGTTTCTACAGGACCGCGCCTCACTGACACCGCCCGCCTCGGGCGGGGGCGCAAGGAATGCTGCAGCCTCACCTGCTCTGTCAGGGTAAAGGGAGGAGCGCTGTAGCACCGCTTGCTTCGTCGCTAAGGCTTCGCCGCCTCGCGGCCAGCCGGCCAGGCCGGGTCGCCACGCCGAGCCGGCTCGCGCTGGGGAGCCGGCGTGCTTGGCAAGCCGGCCAGAGGGACTTGTCTTGCTCTGATGATTTTCCGAAAGGGATTCGGGCTCCGTTGCCTACCCGGGGGTCATCCCCCCGACACTTTCATAATCGATGAAGTACTGACAGGAGGAGCTTATCGCCTCCGCAACCCGCAGGACCACCGTCTCGAACCAAACCCATGGAACACAGCTCGCCTTCGACGCTTCTACGGCTAGACCGGTGTCGTCAATTTCTCCAACAACCTTTGCATTTTCTTCCATTCCTCCCTTTTTTCTTCTTCTTTCTTTTGTAAGGATTGGTTAGTTTTTCTCCGGTTATGTTCGGCTAAACCGAACCAGGTTAATACTTCTCCAGCATTCATTCTCAAATGTTTCACCCGGCAACACATGGGGGCTTCTCAATGAAGCCGAACTATATTGTCTTCTCTGGCTATTTTGCCATGTATGCACTTTCCGCGCATCGTTCTGTGCCGTTTTATGCACCAATTGGGCTTAAGATTTAGCCAAGCTGGGTTGCCTCGCTCCTATGTTTACCCCTTATGTTCCCGATTGTTCGGCTAAGGGGTAAAGGGAGCACCTCTGCGATCGCTACGACCGGATTACCCGGATACATACCTCAGATGGGTGAAGCCAAAGGCTAGCATTCTTAAGAAACAAATTGGTCGGCTACAGAGAAAGAGAAAATATAGTCGACGCTTTTCGTCATAAACAGGGGATATTCCCCCAACGTAGCTAGTTACCCCGAGTAACATGGGTACACGGCTATAACATCTATGATCTACGTAGTAACCTGAAGAAAGGAACCCATAACGGAACTATTTTCTTCGGAAGATGTTTCTTACGTTAAACAGTAATATAACATACCTCCCATGCATGTTTCGTCTGTTCGTACCACAAGGTCGGATTGCCTAGTTCCCCGAGATGATTCCCTGTTATCGCAGGATGCATAGTACATAACACTCCTTAGCTGTCGGTGACGGAGGCAGAAGCCGATGACCGGTTAAGACAACGTTTACAACACGGATAGAGACGGTTTTTGATAAAAGTACATAGTTACATAGATTCAAACTCTAGGCTGTCATTCAAGATGGTCTATTATGGTGTCCAGGACGCAATCTTCTTGTGACATACGAGCCGCGGGCATCACTTGGTCATAAACCAAGCTCATAGGCACCTCTTTACCATCCGGCCCTACAGGCCCAACCCGAGCCATATGCTCCGGGTAGAGTTTGGTAAAGCGGGTCTTGACCATGGCCCACGCCTCCCGGGCTCCCTCTCGGCAAGCTGAAGTCTTCCATAGATCAAAACGACTCCGAGCTCCTCTAAATTCCTTGGCCAGTTCTGCCATCCCTTCCGGAGGCGTTTGAGCCGGCCAGAGGGCTTTGATCATGCTTCTCATAGCCTTCTGAGCCCGCTCGTGCAGAACGGAAAGTTCCTTTAACAGATCTCCTCCGTACGAGTGAACTTCTTCCTCGGGACGCCCAGTCAGGAGACCTAGGCAGAAAGTAAACGATGCTCCTTACACTCGAAATAATACAAAACACTTGGCATAGTCAAAGGTTAGAATTTCACTTACAGAACATGCCACCCTTCAATCTCTGGCTCTCTTCACGAATTTCTGACAATTGAGCTTTCAAGCTCTCAATTTCTTCGGCCTGGCGCTTATTTTCCGCTTTAAGCTGGTTCTTATCCTCCAGACTTCGAGTCAATACACGATGACCAGCTGTTCGAAATATGCCCTAGAGGCATTAATAAAATGGTTATTATCATATTTCCTTGTTCATGATAATCGTTTATTATCCATGCTAGAATTGTATTGATCGGAAACTCAGATACATGTGTGGATACATAGACAACACTGTGTCCCTAGTAAGCCTCTACTATACTAGCGCGTTGATCAGAGATGGTCAAGGTTTCCTGACCATAGACAATGAGTTGTCATCTGATAACGGGATCACATCATTAGGATAATGATGTGATGGACAAGACCCAACCATAAGCATAGCAGTTGATCGTGTCAGTTTATTGCTACTGCTTTATCCATGTCAAGTATATGTTCCTACGACCATGAGATCACGCAAATCCCGGACACCGGAGGAATGCCTTGTGTGTATCAAACGTCACAACGTAACTGGGTGACTATAAAGGTGCTCTACAGGTATCTCCGAGGGTGTCTGTTGAGTTGGCATGGATCGAGACTGGGATTTGTCACTCCGTATGAAGGAGAGGTACCTCTGGGCCCAGTCGGTAACACAACATCACAAGAAGCTTGCAAGCAATGTGACTAAGGAGTTAGTCACGAGATCTTGTGTTACGGAACGAGTAAAGAGACTTGTCGGTAAGATTGAACTAGGCATGGAGATACCGACGATCGAATCTCGGGCAAGTAACATACCGATGGACAAAGGGAACTGCATACTGGATTGTCTGAATCCTTGACATCGTGGTTCAACCGATAAAGATCTTCGTAGAATATGTAGGAACCAATATGGGCATCCAGGTCCCGCTATTGGTTATTGACCATAGAGTTGTCTCGGTCATGTCTACATAGTTGTCGAACCCGCAGGGTCTGCACACTTAACGTTCGGTGACGATTTAGTATTGTTGAGTTATGTATGTTGGTGACCGAACTTTGTTCGGAGTCCCGAATGAGATCCTGGACGTCACAAGGAGTTCCGGAATGGTCCGGAGGTAAAGATTTATATATGGGAAGTCATATTTTGGCTACCGGAAAAGTTTCGGGTTTTTCCGGTATTGTACCGGAAAGCTTCTAAAAGGTTCCGGAAACTTCCGGAGGAGTCCGGAATTCCACCAAGGGTTCCACCATGTCCCAAGGGTTTGCATGGGTTGAGGGGAGGTGCCCTGGCCTTATTGGGCCAGGCGCACAAGTCCCTCAAGGCCCATGTGGCTTGGGAGAGGTGGAAAGTCCGCCTGTTTATGGAAAGGGAAGGAATTGGACTAGGAGTCCAATCCTCCCCCCTAGGCTGCACCCTAGGGCTTGGAGGGTCTGATCTCCACACCCCTCCACCTATATATAGAGGGGAGGGGCGCCCCAAGAGCACACACGAAGCCCTTGGCGCCCCTCTCTCTCCCTAGATCGTTTTCTCCTCCGTTCGCGGTTTCGGTAGCGCTAGGCGTAGCCCTGCCGGGATAGCACCACCACCATCGCCACCACGCCGTCGTGTTGCCGGAGAACTCATCTACTACTCTGACCTCGCTAGCTGGATCAAGGAGGCGGAGACATCATCGAGCTGTACGTGTGCTGAATGCGGAGGTGCCGTCCGTTCGGTGCTAGATCGGGACGGATCGTGATTGGATCGCGGGACGGATTGCGATTTGGATCGCAAAGACGTTCGACTACATCAACCGCGTTTCTTAACGCTTCCCGCTTAGCTATCTACAAAGGTATGTAGATCCACTCTCCCTCTAGTAGTTGTTGATCTCTACAGATAGATCTTCGGTGTACGTAGGAAATTTTTTGTTTCCCATGCAACGTTCCGCAACACCGGCCTCCAGCTGTGACTCAGCATACCTCTGAGATTTCCGGGACGCATCCAAGTCCTTCTGCAGCTGCCCTATGGACTCGGCTGCTACGAAACAATCTTTCATCAGAAAGATATGTCCTCAACAAATCCCGCACAATAAGCAATACCAGGTACTCACCGTGCGCCTCTCGGGTGAACTTTTTCACCTGTTCAAGCTCGGCCTTAATATCCTGCAGCTCTGCTTGGCTCGACTCGAGGTCCGCCAACATCTTCTCGTTTTTTTGCTTCGAAGCCTGCACATGCACGAAACAATATTTATACCCTTGAATTCGGCCGTCCCGACCAAATCAAGGCTCGGGGCTACTGGGTTAGGAAGTATGTTCGGCGGTCAAAGCCGACCACTTACCTGCATGCTGGTGGATATTATTCTAGCGGATCCATCAAGTCCCGCTCGAGCGGCCCCGAGGTATGAGTCCACGGAGTTAAGAGCATTAAACTCTTGGTCGGAAAATATGGGGTGACGCAGTGACTCCCTCCGCCGTCGGTGATTCATTGCACTCTCAACCTCGGAATTGGTAACCGAGATGTTCCCCGAGTCCTCGGGAGGTTGGCCATTAACAGGAGCTCCCGCGCCCACTTCGACGTGTGCCGAAGACCTTGGTCGAGGACTGTCCGACGCCTTCTCACCATCGTCGGATGGAGGTGGTTCTACTCGCCTCCTGAGTATGTCAGCCGGAGACTGTAATTGTTTAAAGCGGATAAAACAAAGATCAGGTTGCAAGATTAAGTACCTCTTGATAGGAGGAACGGTCGGTGTAACCCCCGCCGTAGTCTCTGGCTCGGGAGTCTTGCCGTTGTTTGGTGCGGACCCCGCGGGAGTAGCCCCCGAGGGGGTCCGGCGCGTAGACCGGCGACCTTTGGGGACGGAGGTCGGTGAGATCGGAATAACGGGAGGCGCGCTCCTTTTCCGAGAAGAAGCTCTCTTTTTACTTGTGGTGGAGGAAGGGAGCGATCCGGGGTGATCAGTCGGAAGGGCCATCTTGGATTCGTCAACGCTCCTCTAGTAAAAGGTCCCGTCCTCAAATTCAATTGAAATCTCCGGATCGTCGTGGAATCTGAGGTCATCGCTGCGTGAATAACCCTCTAGTTGCGGGGCGGGACATCTAACTGTCTCGACCCAACGCCTCCATTGCTGTTCAGAGAGACACGTAGTTCCGATCAGTGAAATCAAAAAATTAGTGGTCTGAGCTTGGGGATTATGAATGGACTTACCCATTCAATAGGGTTATGAGTCGAGTAGCCTTCCCTGACCTTCAGGCGAACGAAATCTTCCTTTCCCCCTTGAAGAGATCGGCTAGTATGGCCGCAAACGTCGCCTGGTCAGACGACCCTTGTCGCCGGGAACAGGTCATGTCACTCGTCCCATTATAGCACCACAAGGGATTAATCCTCTGTTGCAGAGGTTGGACACAACGGGTAATGGCAGCAGCCATCACGTCGATGATGGTTAGCTTACTATGACCTAGCAGCTTCACCTGGGCAGCTAGGCACTTTACCTCGGTGCTCTCCTCTTGGGAAGCGCTCCTCAGGCGCCAGTTGAATCGCTTCTTTAAAGGAGCCTCGGAGTATTCGGGCAGGCCCCTTCGGGCTGGGGTGAATAAGGGGACGTCCTCAATATAAAACCATTTTGAAGCCCACTCTTCGGATTCCTTCTTTGGGGTCCCGATGAGGTACCCCGTCCCGGCTATGCGCCACACTTCGGCTCCGCCCACTTCCCGGATTGACCCTCCCCGAGTTCGGGGGACGAGGCAGAAGTAATTTCTCCATAGATCGAAGTGGGGCTCGCAACCGAGGAACATCTCGCAGAGGGCGATGAAGCCCGAGATGTGCAGGATGGACCCGGGGGTGAGGTTGTGGAGTTGGATCCCGTAGAACTCCAATAGACCCCTCAAGAAGGGGTGAATGGGGAAGCCCAGGCCTCGTATGAGGAAGGAGGTGAAGCATACCCTCTCGTCCTGGCGGGGAGCGGGGAAGTTCTCTGCGAAGGCCACGCCGTTCGCGGAAGTCAATCCCGTGCGAGTGGGTGCCAGATCCGAAGCGGGAAGATATCCCTGTGTCTCAAGACTGCGTAGCCGGAGGAGGGAAACGGAGCAGCTTGCCCAGTCACCTGGAAGGGGGCCATGAGGGCACGAGGAAGAACCTGGAGCACTCGCCATACTTCCAAGCTCGTTGATGCTAGAGTTTCTTGGAGGCGGAGGGGGAAGAAGCGTTGCCTGCGACAAGTTCAACTTGCTATAAATAGGCGTTTATCCCTCGGCTTGTTGAGGGTGTTTATATAAAAGGACTGTTGGGATGCCTGCCTTCTATTGGAGCACAGGAATCGAGGGGTTTTCATCGAACCTCGGGCAGGGAGATTAATGTTGTGGGCCCGTGCCGTTTCCGGCAGTTGAAGATTTTTAACGTGGCCAGGTTATCGTCCAACGAATCAGAGAAAAGGAGAACTCGCCTCACAAGCCGAAGATGCTGGGCGAACGAAGCTGCCGAACACGGAGTGCCTCGGCGTTGGAGGCAAGTTCGGGGGCTACTAAGGGAGTCGGGGACTAAGGGGTCCTTGGGCCGTTGGTTCATCTCCGGTGGGCCAACACGATGGGCCGCTCAAGGGCAGTTACTAGGAGGCCGAATTACAGGACGATCCCGTGTTTGGAAGGAGAAGTCCCGAAGACTTGGTGTGTCCTCCAAGAAAGAATGGGCGTATCTATGCCCGGATGGAAACCGACCATGTGTAACCCTAGGGACCCCTGGTGTCTATATAAACCAGGGGGCTTAGTTCGTAGAGGGACAAGTCAACTCATCTAGGGTTTAGCTCATTGATCTCGAGGTAGATCAACTCTATAAACCATCATACTCATCAATATAATCAAGCAAGACGTAGGGTTTTACCTCCTCACGAGGGACCGAACCTGGGTAAACGCCGTCTCCTTCGTCCCCTGTTACCATCGATCCTAGATTCATAGTTCGGGACCCCCTACCCGAGATCCGCCGGTTTTGACACCGACACGGACGACCTCCATCTTCAGTTGTCTCAACAGGGTTAAAAGCCTCAACAACGAGAAAATCACAACCGCCTCTTCCTCGCTGCCCCATTCACGACGTCTTCGATCAATCCTTCATCTTGTTGCACCCCTGAGATTGAGCGACTCGAGGAAAGGAAGGTGTTGCTCCCATGACCCATGTTGATGCTCACCTCATAGAGGTTGAATGTCGCGCCATGGGACCACTCCATGACGCTAAGCCTCATGAGGAACCCAAACTTGATGACCTCTAGCCTCGACACATGAGCGTCGATCATGGTCTCCTTGATGTCAGAGGGGTACACGAAATTGATGAGTACATGATGTTAATTTTAAGGAACGACGGGTACAGTGTACCCAAGGGCAGCGCTAGGCCCCAGACAACGAGTCATTGGCTTGAGCCGTGGCTGCTCACTTCTTCGTTGACTGTAGCATTGCTCATCGTTGTAGGTACTATTCAATATTGTAGCTCTGTCGTTATCCTAGGGCGCTACCCAATCCTAGCTCCACTACTAAGCATGCTGATGTGGTGGCGCTGCCCAATCCTAGCTCCACTACTAAGCATGCTGATGTGGTTTGATACCAACGATCATGCATCGTGTGGTCTAGTCTATGTAATTTAACTTACTGTAAATATTAATACTACACCTGTTATTTTATGGATTTGTACATCAGTGAAGGTGGTGAATGGAAACTATTGGGTAGGGGGTACAATGAAAGTAGTGAGATATTAGTGAAGGAAATGACACATACTCATGTGAGCCTACATTAGTGAGTTTGCTATTAGTTATTGCATTCTACGATTTAATGCGCCTTATAGTGTGGACATATGATGAAGATCAATAGAAATGAGACAAACAAATCTAAAACATAAAAAATTGTGCAGTAAGATATATTCTAGACATACGATGAAGTATCATTTTGTGTATGAGTGGAATAAGATCCTTAAACTTATAGAAAGTGAGTATGCAAACTTATAGAAAGTGAACAAGATCTTTAAACTTATAGGTCACGGCTGGGCACAGTGGTAGCTGTCGGGCGGCTTGGTGGCTCTCCTCAGATCTGCGACCCGTCCAGGGCTCTCGCATTGGTGAGACGATGGAGTGGGGTCACGATGGTGCATGCTGGCGGACCGACCAGATCTGGGCTCGTCCAGGCTGCAGGCTCGACGAAGTGGGAGGTTGCCGAAGCGGCGGCTCTGGGAGAAGTGGTGTTGGGCGGCGTGTTGGTCGTGTGGACGGCGACAAATGGCCGGTGGTGCGTGAGAGGGTGGCTGCAGCTGATGCACGGGGTGCCGGATCTGACTGGTCATGGTTGGATCTGACTCTTGTGGTGGTGGTCTGGCTCGGGTTGGTGGCTGGAGGTGCAGCGTCGGGTGAAGAGTTTGCTGTAATTTTTCGAGCCGGGGTAGGCGACGGCGACGCCTGCGTGCGCCACTTCCGTCTTGAAGGCATTGCTGGGGTGTTCGTGCTTGCTCCACTACGCAAGGTTGCTCGGGGGAAACCCATGATCCCCTGGGATCGGACGATGATGACGACGTGTGTCGCACCTCTTGTGGCATCATTCCATGAGCTCCTTACCGGCTAGAGGGACCAGTGATAGGTGGGGGTGTCATTCGTGCTGCTTGGTCGTGTCCGCCCGACAATGAGGGCGGTTTGGTTTTTGTGGCAACGATGACGGTGGTGAGCATTGTCGGATGCGTGACATTGGTCGTGGTAGTCGGCTCTTCTCCGGCGTGTCCGTAAGATGACCTCGGCTTCTTGTTGCTGTCAAGTCGAAGCTGCGGTGCGGGGCACTGATGGTGTACGATGACAGACGACAGGTGGTCCGTTCGACGATCTTCTGTGAAGCCAACCTTACTTTGTTGTCCGTAGTTCTCCTCCGAAGTCGGAGTTGCGTTGTCCTGCCATGGGTGGATGGTGTTCCGCCTTGTAAGTGTAGTGTTGCTTTGCGGCCAATAGGCCCGTCGTTTCTTTTTTCTTTGATCTTCGGATCTTCCCCATGTTATTCTTCTGTCGCTTTCTGCTAAATCTAATTGAAGCCAGCAATCTGCTGGATCTTTCAAAAAAAATAACTTTTATTTAAGATAGGAGTAAACCGAAGTTCGAAGGAAAACAATGGCAACCATCAATAAGGTTGCTCGCAGTGGGAAGTATCATACATTAATATCATGCATATGAACTACCTTCAGAGTGCATATTATCATATGTTGATACCACATCGATCTCATTTATTGTCATACATGGCACATAATAGTACATGCATGAATATAATATAGTGTCATATCATGATATTCAATCCTTCCTTTTCTTATTTAACCGTGTGTCACCTCATAAAAAATATCTAGTTAGCATACATGATACTTTCATTATGACCAACCCATTGCCACACTTCCGCACAATCTCCAACGAAACTTACAGAGAGAGAAACATGTTCCTTTTTTTGTCAAAAGAAATGTGATATCTTTTAATTGCCCCTCTCCTCCCTAAATTTCACTAGTGGGCCATCTCCTTAATTAACTCTCAGCTAGTATATACCTACTAATAAGGGCGCTGCTACGCGTCGGCCAACGGATCTTTTTAAAAGATTCGTCGCCTCGCGAGACGTCGGATCTGACGAATTGAGCGACCGAGCATCACTCTCTACAATTGCAACAAAGGTTGTGTTGCAGTAATTTTCTGCAATATGGATCATGTTGCAATTGTTTTTGCAAAGCATAGATCAATTTGCGAATTTATTTTGCAATAGAGGTCTTTTGTAATTTTTTTTGCAACGGAGGTCATGTTGCATTTTTTTTTACAATAGAGGTCTTGTTATAGTTTTCTTTTGGAACAGAGGCCTTGTTGTAATTTAATTATTTTTACAACAAAGGTCATGTTACAGTTTTCTTTTGCACTAGAGACCTTGTAGCAAAAAGAAGAGGTCGTGGGGAGCCAAGTCCACCACTGTCACGCATGTCGTGCAACCTAGGCGGCGGACACGAGTGTGCAAATCCACCTACTGAAGCATATCGTTTCCCTATATATATATTATATTATATATATATATACTAATAAAGGGAGATGATATTCTTCGTTCGTATTCTTGGTCCGTCATACACTTTCGCAAACCCTCCTCACATATGAGAGAAATCAACCCGTGGTCCGTTCTTTTTCGTCCACGCACGCACAACATTCGTAGCCTACTATAAATTTGAAAACAAGTGCTTCTGTGGGTAGTCGAACTCGGACAACATGCATGCTCACTGCAGGAGGCAGATGCATATTTATTCCTTGCTTATTTTCGGCCTTCTCATGAATCTCTCGTACGGCTACATGCGCGCCCATAACGTATGAGTTGTACCACAGGATCGAAGCAAATTTGCAAACCCAACCAACGAACAATCAAGTTTGTTTTGGTGATGTATTGGGCCTCACAGTGGCGTTGATGTTTTTGAGCTGTGGGTAGGAAATAAATAAATTGACCGATAGGCATAATAAATAAAATAAATTATGAATGCAATATGTGTGCATGCGTTTATAGAATAAATGTATATGCGTATATATACGAGAGTATACATCTCTACTGCGTTAAAGAAACATCGGCTGAGCGGGCCGACGCCAGATGGCGTTGGTACTTCCGAAACGGCCAGCTGGCCCGTCCGGCCACCCTTCCAGAACGCCCGGAGAAGGGGTACGTGGCGCCACCTGCAGATACCGTGCCACGGTACACGTAGCTAGGTTCCTCTTTGTGCCTACTTCCCGAATAAACACACGTAACCTCTGCCCCCGAAGGGGAAAAGAGCACACGTAACCCTTCTGCGGCGTTCTCCTGTACCTCACTCTCGCAGTCGCAGCTGTTCCTATAAGTAAACCTTCCAGCATTTCTGCATTTGCACTTGTCTCGCACCACCAGCTACAAAACACATCCATCGCATTTGGAGAGCGTACGCATTGCTCACAGCACAAGCTAGAGAGAGATCTGCTAAGCAGCGGCAAGATGGAGCACCAGGGGCAGCACGGCAACGCCGCCAGCCGCGTGGACCAGCACGGCAACCCGGTCGCCGCCGCACCTGGAGCCACCGCCGTGACGGGAGCGCCCACCGGCGGGCCGCTGCAGCCCGGCAGGGAGGAGCACAAGACCCGCGGCATACTCCACCGGTCCAGCAGCTCCAGCTCCAGCTCGGTACGTATACGTTCTCGATCTCTTCTTGCCTGCAATGCATCCATCGGCTCGGCTGTAAATGGACGCATGTACTGTACTGCCATTGACACGCTATTCCCATGGCTAGCCTGGTATGAAACTCGTGTTAATCTGCTCCGTTTTGATTGATATAGTCCGAGGACGATGTCATGGGTGGACGGAGGAAGAAGGGCATCAAGGAGAAGATCAAGGAGAAGCTTCCCGGGGCTCGGAAGCAGACTTACGGCCAGCCCGCCGCGCCTGCCGGCATGGCCGGCACCGGGGCGACCGGCGGCCCTCACTACGTGCAGCCCGCTCCGGCTGGCACTGGAGCGCATGGGACCACGGCGACGACCGGCACTTACGGGCAGCCCGCTCCGGCAGGCGCTGGAGCGCACGGGACCACGGCGACGGCCGGCACTTACGGGCAGCCCGCTGCGGCTGGCATGACCGGCACCGGGGTGCCCGGGACCACGGCGACTGGTGAGAAGAAGGGCATGAAGGACAAGATCATGGAGAAACTTCCGGGAGGTCACAAGAACGGGCAGCACACCATGCCGTCCGCTGGCGCCTACGGGCAGCCCGGGATGACTGCCACCGGAATGGATGGGAACACCACTACCGGTGGCGGCTACGGTGGTCAGCCAGGGCACGCTGGTATGACCGGCACTGGAACGCATGGGCATGCGACGACGGGCGGTGCGTACGATCATCAAGGGCACCCCGGAATGACCGGCGCCGGAGCACACGGGACCACGGCGACCGGCGGTGCTTACAACCAGCAAGGTCACGCTGGGGTGGCCGGCACCGGCGAGAAGAAAGGTATTATGGGCAAGATCAAGGAAAAGCTGCCTGGCCAGCACTAGGCACCAGTCAGCGCGTTTGTGAACAATAAGTATGACTGTATGAGCGGAGGTGGAGCAATAAGCCGATAAGTGGTGCACGTTTGTGTGTAGCGTTGGAGTAGCTGGTATGCTGCAGTATGTACCGTGCCGTAGCGCGGATGACACGTGGGGCCGGATACTGGGATCCACACTCGTACTGTACTGTACTGTAGAAGATCCCAACAGTTCTCAACACTATGTCGATGTATGAGTATGTTGTAGTTGTAACCGTGGTTTGAAGTTTCTCTATGTTAAATCTTACATGTATGTGTGCATCATAATGACGGAGAGGATGAGGGTAATCCTTTTCTTTCTAAAATAATAATCTTATATAGATTTATGTGGTGTTTGTATTTTTTTCCCCTCTAAAAAGGTGCAACTGGCTTCTATATCATTTGATGCACACATTTTTTTTATCTATTCATCAACTGTTAATGTAGTGCAAGAACACATAACCATTATGTTGCAAAGCTTCTAATCCAAAAGGCCAAGCTGTTTTAAATGTTTCGTGTCGTGACAATTATAATTGTCCAACGAAAAGGTAGACACTCCCACTCCCACTAGGTCTTAGCTTTTGGTCACCCACCCAACTTGTTTCCAAATACTCCCTCCGTTCCATAATATAAGAGCGTTTTTTTTACACTAACTGTTCTCCTATATTTCTTTGTTTGATGTAACTAACTAGTATTAGTAGGTTAGAACTATAGTTGTCTTCTCAATGTAATTTTTATTCTTCTATTCTCCTTTTTTGGAGATCATACTATTATCTACCGTTCTTCTCAATCTTGTATGCAAGAACTGGTGGCTAGGGAGGGGGGATCACCCTGGCTAGGGGAGGAGAGGGGCATTACATTGCAGAAAGAAGGACTCTGATGAAATTAATTTTTGGCAGTAATAAATCGAGAAAATATGGAGATCAATGTTACCATCATACGTGCCCCTGGTTAAGGGCACCAAAAACAACTCTTTTGGTCTCGATGACTCCTACGAACCTAATATAAAAGAAGCAAAGCCCCTATATGTGTGATTCATCTCATACGATATGCCACTGTGGTTGGATGGTTCGAGGGACTGTGATATCCTCAGCCCACCAGGGTTCAAATCCTGGTGCTCGCATTTATTCCTGGATTTATTTCAGGATTTCCGGCGATGTGCATTCAGTGGGAGGAGACGTTCCCGTCGACGACGAGACGCCTATGGTGACTTCGTAAATTTCAAGATGATATGCCGGCTCAGTCATTCGGAGGTGCTCATAGGGGTAGGGTGTGCGTGTGTGCGTTCATAGGGGTGAGTGTATGCGCGTGTATATGAGCGCTTGCGTCTGTACTGTGTTCAAAAAAAAAATGTTGATTCTAATAAAATACCGGTGAGGCGAAGATTGTCTCCACCACATGCTACTGCGATGACAATATAGATGACTCTCATGGTATTATTATAACTTTTATGTTCCCCCGCAACTACGTCACCTCCACCATGCATGCACCAAGTAGTCATGAGATTTCGCATCCATGTCACATCCAATGGGTACTCCCATCAGAGTTTCTTCTCACATTTTAGTTATTATTCTAATAACGAGACTAACAACATTTTTACGCTAATACTCAATAATTTGATCTTTGGTTGTAACGAACCAAGAGAATGGGTGGAGTAACGTTCCCCACGCACGTGCCTTGACCGGGGACACCAAAGCTAACACTTTTTGTTTTGACCCCGATTCATAAGAACCTAATATAAAAGGAAGTTAGCCTCCGTCTATGTAATCCATCTCATATGGTAACCATCGATCCTAACGGTTTCTCAGAGAGTTCAATATCATCTCCACTAGCAACCACCGCAAGGACAACGTGGTCGACTCTCATGGCGCCCCTAGACTATTGTTGTCCTCTCACAACATGTCTTGTCCACCATGCTTGCATCAAGTAAACATGAACTTCGCCTCGGTCTCGCCTCCGATGGACAGGACCACCCCGGAGAATTTTGGGGCCACGTGCTAAACTCTAAATAAGGCCCAATTTTAAATGACAAATTAGAGTAATAAGAATGAATTGTTCAATGTATTACTCTTTCTGTCCTAGAACGTTTTTGACACTAGTGTAGTGTCAAAAACGCTCTTATATTATGGGACGAAGGGAGTATTAGGTAATGACGACACTGTACCTATTGCATGAACATGTACATGTGTTAAAACTCATTTTCTAAATTGAGTTAGATCATGTAGTCTTTGCTTCTTTTCATGACCAATATCATATTTTTTTGTCAGTAGAAGACACGCTTGCAAGTATACATAGATGAACTGATGCATGTGTATATAAAACAAGACAAAAAAACAAAAGTAATGAATGAACTGATAGAGAAACGTATAATTATTTAATTGATGTTTTCCAAGATCACAGGTACATACATTAATATAATAATTTACAACATAAATACCCTAAACTAAATCGGGGTAGAACGCAGCCGGTATGAACCAATTAGTTTACCAAGGAAAACCGGCAACCAAACGATCGAAAAGCAGTACCCCCAGTGGGCCGGCCCATTACGCATCAACCTGGGCAGTTTGACGGAACCGCGCGAATGAGAGAGCTGGAGTAAATAAAGAAGACGGCCATACTAGGAGTATTAGAAAATTTAGCCCAACATCGGGACAAGAGCCAATTTCTGTTATATTTCTTGTTGAGACTCGATGGGCATGTGCGGTCTCAGAAAAAAAGAAGAAAGAAATAACAGAAATTGATTCTTGTCTGACAAGCATCTTTGACACTCGGGTGTATAGGCACCTGATATAAAAATAACTTAGTAATTATAAAAAATATCGAAAAATTCTGAACCTTGTTTTGGAACAAACTTGACCTTCTGTTATAGTCGTATGAAAATATGTTTAGTCAATGAATGGCTTTCATGATATTCTGGGTGAGAAAAACAAGATCAACCCTACATACAAGTTACTATTCACACCTTTTATCCTCAAATTTTCTCACGGAAGTCTATGTGAGTTTTTCCTTAGCAGGACTTTTTATGTGAGTACAACGGAAGGTCAAGTTTGTTTTCGAAAAAGTTTCAGAATTTTTTGGATTTTCTCATAACTACTGAATTAACCCCCCCCCCCCCCCCCCCTTCGGGTGCATATGCCTAAGAGCCAAATGATATTTCCGGTTCTTGACACATTTTTCACTTATGTTGTCCTTTTTAACACAAAACAATTGCAAATTGTCAAATACATGCACATTGGCTCACCCACTATGAACGCGCGCGCGCACACACCATACGCCTATGAACACCTTTGAGATACAAATACTGAGCAGACATACCATCTTGAGATTGAAAAAATCATCACAGATGCCTCATAGTCGGCGGAAACGTCTTCTCCTACTGAACAAACATCACAGAAAAGGGTGGAATAAATCCAGAAAAATATGAGCACCGGTTCGCTTATCTAATGATGAGGTGTTCTAGTCAGAAGATTAAGATTGTTTTTTATGCTAATCCTAAAAAATATCTAACAACAAAAAATTACACATCGGTCAAGTAAGTGAACTTAATTTGCTTTGTCCATGAGTCAAAACCAAATTATAGGGCATGTTGGAAATTACTTCGTTGGTGAGCATGAATTAAATACATAGCAACAAACATGATCCCATTGGCGTTTAGGTTTGACATTCTCTCTATGGAAACATATGGGGATTTTTTTTGAAAACTCCCCCATATATTGATCAAATAACAAGAGTCTTACAATCGTTCATTACATAATTAGCCACACAGGGCGGAACAGAATTACAAAGCACACCATCGGACCTACTGTCAAAACTAAATTTAGCTATCTCATGCGCCGCCTTGTTTACCTGCCTATCAATCTTAGCAATCTTGAGCTCCTCAATAAACTTGGAGGCACTCATCGCTTCCTTTTTTAGGTCGATATAAGGAGACCTGTCAACAGTATCTTTCGCTAGAAAAGCTGCAACAAAGGAGCAGTCAGTTTCCAAAATAATTGGTTTGTGAAGAGTAATACCAATGTATAGCCCGGCCAGGCACGCATGAAGTTCCGCTTCCTCCGCTCCGGAGCACACTCGAATAAAATCCCAAGATGACACCAGGACTTCTCCCAGATGATTCCTGGCGACAACCCCTGTTGGGGAACGTTGCATGGGAAACAAAATTTTTCCTACGCACATA
Organism: Elymus sibiricus; assembly: GCA_039707655.1. Classification (NCBI taxonomy): domain Eukaryota; kingdom Viridiplantae; phylum Streptophyta; class Magnoliopsida; order Poales; family Poaceae; genus Elymus; species Elymus sibiricus. Next base: position 423,457,732 of record CM077667.1, on the reverse strand, counting down.
CAAGATCTATCCATGGAGATGAGCATGTACGAGAGGGGAGATCGGATCCATATACCCTTGTAGATCGCTAAGCGGGAAGCGTTAAGAAACGCGGTTGATGTAGTCGAACGTCTTCGCGATCCAAATCGCAATTCGTCCCGCAATCCAATCACGATCCGTCCCGATCTAGCACCGAACGGACGGCACCTCCGCGTTCAGCACACGTACAACTCGATGACGTCTCCGCCTCCTCGATCCAGCGAGCGAGGTCGGAGTAGTAGATGAGTTCTCCGGCAACACGACGGCGTGGTGGCGGCGGTGGTGGTGCTATCCCGGCAGGGCTACGCCTAGCGCTACCGAAACCGCGAACGGAGGAGAAAACGATCTAGAGAGAGAGAGGGGCGCCAAGGGCTTTGTGTGTTATCTTGGCGCGCCCCCTCCCCTCTATATATAGGTGGAGGGGCGTGGAGATCAGCCCCTCCAAGCCCTAGGGCGCAGCCAAGGGGGAAGAGTTGGACTCCTAGTCCAATTCCCTCCCTTTCCATAAATAGGTGGACTTTCCACCTCTCCCAAGCCACATGGGCCTTGAGGGACTTGTGCGCCTGGCCCAATAAGGCCAGGGTGCCTCCCCTCAGCACATGCAAACCCTTGGGACGTGGTGGAACCCTTGGTGGACTTCCGAACTCCTCCGGAAGTTTCCGGAACCTTCTAGAAGCTTCCCGATACAATACCGGAAAAACCCGAAACTTTTCCGGTAGCCAAAATATGACTTCCCATATATAAATCTTTACCTTCGGACCATTCCGGAACTCCTCGTGACGTCCGGGATCTCATACGGGACTCCAAACAACCTTCGGTCACCAACATACATAACTCAACAATACCAAATCGTCACCGAACGTTAAGTGTGCAGACCCTGCAGGTTTGAGAACTATGTAGACATGACCGAGACAATTCTACGGTCAATAACCAATAGCGGGACCTGGATGCCCATATTGGTTCCTACATATTCTACGAAGATCTTTATCGGTCGAACCACGATGTCAAGGATTCAGACAATCCCGTATGCAGTTCCCTTTGTCCATCGGTATGTTACTTGCCCGAGATTCGATCGTCGGTATCTCCATACCTAGTTCAATCTCGTTACCGGCAAGTCTCTTTACTCGTTCCGTAACACAAGATCCCGTGGCTAACACTTTAGTCACTTTGCTTGCAAGGCTCATTGTGATGTTGTATTACCGAGTGGGCCCTGAGATACCTCTCCGTCTCACGGAGTAACAAATCCCAGTCTTGATCCATGCCAACTCAACAGACACCCTCGGAGATACCTGTAGAGCACCTTTATAGTCACCCAGTTACGTTGTGACGTTTGATACACACAAGGCATTCCTCCGGTGTCCGGGAGTCGCATGATCTCATGGTCGTAGGAACATATACTTGACATGGATAAAGCAGTAGCAACAAACTGACACGATCAACTGCTATGCTTACGGTTGGGTCTTGTCCATCACATCATTCTCCTAATGATGTGATCCCATTTTCAGATGACAACTCATTGTCCATGGTCAGGAAACCTTGACCATCTATGATCAACGAGCTAGTCTAGTAGAGGCTTACTAGGGACACACTGTTGTCTATGTATCCACACATGTATCTGAGTTTCCAATCAATACAATTATAGCATGGATAATAAACAATTATCATGAACAAGGAAATATAATAATAACCATTTTATTATTGCCTCTAGGGCATATTTCCAACAGTCTGCCACTTGCACTAGAGTCAATAATCTAGCTCACATCACTATGTGATTTACATTGTAATGAATCTAACACCCATACAGTTCTGGTGCTGATCATGTTTAGCCCGTGGAAGAGGTTTAGTCAACGGGTCTGCGACATTTAGATCCGTGTGCACTTTGCAAATCTCTATGTCATACTGTAGATGCTGCTACCACGCTCCACTTGGAGCTATTCCAAATGACTGCTCCACTATACGTATCCGAATTTCTACTCAGAGTCATCCGGATAGGTGTCAAAGCTTGCATCGACGTAACCCTTTACGACGAACTCTTTATCACACTAGTAGAAAACAGGCCATTAGTCCCGATTGGGAAGGGCCTTTAGTCCCGGTTCCCCAACCGGTACTAAAGTATAGAGACTAAAGGGTCCAAGCCTTTAGTCCCGGTTGGCTACGAACCGGGACTAAACCCTGGCCACGTGGTCGGCAGCGCGCGCCAGGGCATGGGGACCTTTGGTCCCTGTTGGTAACACCAACCGGGACTAAAGGTTTAGGGGTTTAGGGGTTTAGGTGTTTAGGGGTTTAGTGTTTATTGTTTATTTTTCCTTTTCATTTTGTGTTTTCCATTTAATTCTTTTTCATTTCAAACATATTTTACGCTACTACATACTGTACACGTTATGCATATATAATAGAATTTCTCGTAGAACCGATCATATATCATAAAATTTCTCATACAAGCAATCATATATATATATATATATATCATATAATTTCTCGTACGACCACATGCATACACATATATATATACAATTTGGTATATACAATTTATCGTACAATTTGCAGATCATTTGCGGATCGGGTAATGGTATTCTCCGTCGGGAGATATGACCTGCTGAAGCAAAAATCCCGCAATTTCCTCTTGAATTGTTCATATGCGGTCCATTGGTAGGAGCTTATCCCGCATCTCGTGCATCTTTAAAGAAGGAGATCAATATGAACATGTTAGTTGTGTGTATATGTATTAGATCATGATAAAAAAATATGAATGATGTTTACGTACCCAAAGATCTCTTGCACTCTTGCTGCTTTCGGTCATAAAGCGAATGTTCTCGCAAACGTAATATACACATATTTCAGTCCCCTGTGCCTACCTCATGCACTTTACGAGAATAGAATTCAATCAGATAATAATGAAGCATGACAATGGTATTGAAACTAGAATTAAAGAGATGCGCGGACGTAGCTAGTACTACTTAATTACCCTAGGCTTTCGCCATCTCAACTCTGGTTTCCATTCACCGGTGACCTCTTTGATGAAACGTTTCCAAACCCTGCCCGGCAAACAAAATGAATAAATGAGTTATTAATTACTTGATATCAGGAAATGAACTAATAAAGAAGCCGACATAGTGCGTCAATGATTGAAATTACCTTCCGAGCATCGAATGCAAGCTTTTGTAATCTTCAGGGTCATTACTTAGCGAGTCCAGTACTTCAACAGTTCCATCGTCAACTCTAATGATTAGAAGGATCCAGTGGTAGCTGCGCACACGATTTGTATAAGCGGGCATGCATAACTCATCAAGTACACTTAACATCGAGTATATATATATATATATATATATATATATATATATATATATATATATATATATATATATATATATATATATATATATATATATATATAAGCAAAAATAGAATTTGTAGTACAAGACAGTAACACTCACTGGAAGTTCCAAGGTAAAAGTATTTCTGGTTTGTACTTTAGGGCCTTCAAAAACCATAGAAGCATTTTGTCCGTGTCTTTAGGGTTCCTTCTCAACACTTCTTCATTAACGGTATTTGGGTCAATGAACCCAATGCCATAGACTCCAGCTCTTTTCAATTCAAAAATCTTCATTCTGCATAATACCACACAAAAGAATATAGTGAGTATAATAACAGCCAATGAGCGAGCTGAGCTAGAGACTTAAATTACAGAAAGAAATCACTTACAAACAATAGCAACTGACGATAGATTTGTCGAGTGCTTTTTGATTGAATAACTGAAAAAATTCTTCATTTTCAATCCACAAATCTTTTTCATGGATGTAATGCTCTTTGTCGACTTTCACCATGAGGCTCTCTCGCCCGTCCTTTACTTCTCTCACTTACCAGTCATGCAATTTGTACATTTGCGTTGTTAGAAGCTTCTCGTCGTCAGGACTGACCAGAGGTTTCCCGGGGACATATTGCCGTTCTATTTCCTTCGGATCTAACGGTGGAAATTCCTCGATCTCTAGGAATTGTTCAACGGTGATACCGAGCATTCTAGCATTCTCTCTATCAGCGTCGGTTATTACCACGTTATTGGCACTCACCTTGAGTGGGCTGATCGATTGGACTCCCTGTTCTCCGAGCTGGGGAACAGTTTTCCGGCATTTACTGTTACCGCTCGACTTCTGTCTTTTCTGGGATTCATAGGACTTGGTAATACAGTGTTCATAGTCTGATACCGGTCTTTTCTCTGCCGGTTTAGCTGCATCAATAAAGTGTTGTACGACCTCATTGGGTATTTTCTCCTTTGGCGGCGGGGGCGCTTTCGGTCCAAAATGGGCCCGCAAAGCGAGATTCACTGATTCATCGAGTTCCTCGTCAGTCTTCTCGTAAGATAACTTCTTTTTGACAGGAGGGTCGGGTTTCTTCTTTTGTGGTCTCTTCCGCTTTGGAGACGACGGATATCGATATCGCGGACGTCTCGTGCTAGACTCCGTCTCGGGGTGGGATGGACTCCGCTGACATGGCGGAGCTTGATAGCGCGGACTCGCCATGCGCTCCGTCTCGGGGTGGGATGGATTCGGCTGGCGCGGCGGAGATGGATATGGCGGACTCACCCTGCGCTCCGTCTTGGGGAGGGTTGGAGTCTACTGACGCGGCGGACTTGGAGGAGGAGTCGGTGGCCTTGTCACCGAGTTTGGAAACACGATGCATTCCTTTTTCCATAAAATGACACAACGCCTAGCTTCTCCCAGTGTCCGCTCCCCTGCACCTCCAAGGTAGTCAAGATCTAGTGATTCATATGCCGACACAACTTGATCCACCCCGACACGAGCATAGCCAGGTGGAATCGGATTGCCGTGGAAAGTTGCTTCAGGTCCACTCGGTAAAGCAAAGCCGTCCGCCGCCTTCATGGATATGTTCTTCAGTTTCACGTGTAGCTCACAAGGTGTCGACTCTAGGATATCATCCACGGGGTAGCGAGCCAGCAGTGCATCATCGGCCGGGACCCCCGTGGAACCCACGCTGCTTTTCGGCATAGATGATGGAATGGTACCATCCAATGCTGGATCTGGTTGCTGCTGCTGCTGCTGAGACGCGCCTTGCTGGCTAAGTTTGTTGATTTGCTCCTGCTGCATGTTATATTTGCGTTGCAAGTCCTGAATCCGATCTACTTCATGCTTCTTCTTTCTGGCACGACTTCTGTAGCTGTCGTTCCAATCCGCAAACCCCAGAAGCCACGGAACCATGCCTTTGCCTCGTGTTCGTCCCGGGTGTTCAGGATTCTTGAGGGCGCGCGAAAGCTCGTCCTTCTCTCTCTCGGGCTCGTACACACCCGCTCAAGCTTCTGCTATTGCTTTAAGTAATTCGTCTATGGCTTCTTTTAGACTTGCCTGTTCAAGAACCTCCCCTGTCTTTGGGTCCAACTTTCCCCCATGTGCATAAAACCAAGTCCTGCACCTCTCGGGCCAAGTCTCTGTTACTGGAGTGACCCCTGCAGCCTTCATGTTTCTCTCAGATTCATCCCACTTAGGCAACCAAGACTTGTAGCCGCCTGTCCCCAGACGATGGTGCCACATTTTTTTGTTGGCATTTATCTTGTTTATTCTCGACCGTTTCTTAGCTTCTTCTGATTCCTTGAACTTCACAAATTCGTCCCAGTCATCTGCTAACTTCACATATTCTCCTTTGAATTCTGGAGTCTTCTTTTCGTTTTCCACGTAACTTTTCCACAATCTTTTCTTCCAAGACTGGAATTGTGTGGCCATCTTCTTAAGAGCACACTTCTTGACTTTCTCCCGTTGGAGATCCGTGAGATCCTCTGGTAGGGTGAAATGTTTCATGAGCTCCTCCCAAAGCAGATCTTTTGCTCTTTGGCTGACAAAAGAAACTGCTTGGGTATCTTTTGGCTGATTCCATTCTTGAACGGTGATCGGGATTTGGTCCCTAACGATAACTCCGCATTGACGTATAAATTTGTCCGCATTCTCTTTAGGAGCAATCGGTTCGCCATCTGCTCTGATTTGATCGATGTTAAACTTTACGCCTTGTTTCAACTTTTTTGTCGGGCCACGTTTAACCCTGCTTGTAGAAGATTTGCTCAATCCGGAGGGCTAAAAGGAAGAAAGATTCGTTAATATATACAAATCAATCAATACATCTGATGATCACCAGAGGGCAAATTAATACCTCGCCAGACTCTGTTAAATGGACAAAAATTTCTTCGCCATCGTCATTGTTAGCTGGTTCGCCTTCGTCTCTTGGTTGTTCTTCCTCAATTCCCTCACCGGATGGGTTAAGGTATTGTGAGCCATCATCTACTTCATTCTCTTCGTTTCTGGAGCGTATCAGGTCGTACATGGCATTCTCTTGATCATGGTCTCTGTCTCTACCATCCATAGCTTAACTAATCCAGAACAAATATAAAACAATTAGAATGCATTCAATAAGCAGAACCGGAGATATGCAAATCAATACAAGGCAATGCAACAATACGATCATATAATATCACTAATACATCATCGAATAGTATCACTAATACATCATCGAATATAATATCACTAATACAGATCTAGTTGACGTCTCGCGGCGCAGGCGGTGGACACCCAAAGATAAGGAACTATGACAGGATCATAGCTCGGGTGTGATCCCTGAAGAACCTGCCAGGTATTGGAGAACCTGGCGTCCAACGCAGCCATGTAGCGTCGGACGTGCTCGTCCTCCCTGACACAGCGACGTACCACCTCCGTGGGGGCCGGCTCCCTCTGCACCGACAGTGGTCCACGCGACCGCCACCAAATAACCTCCGGGTCGACAACTGGACCCTGATTCCTCACCAAGCTCCACGCCCCGGAAGGCAGCACCTCCCAGTGCCAGCCCGGCGGAGCCCAGTCCCGGACATGGCGCCTCTCAAGCAGGTGGTTGCCGCTGAGTCGACAACGAGGATGCGGGATGGGCATCGTCGATGTCGAGAACTTATAAACAATTGCATGATTTTATAATTAGAATGAATGCTAGAACTTAATCAGTAACCACAAAGTAGTCAAAAGCGGTGAAATGCTATAGCGCAGCTATAGCGTGCTAAACCCTATTTAGCGTTTCGATATAAATCAATAAAATGTAAAAAATAAACATAGGATCAGTCATCAACTCAACTTCGATATACTTGATAGTTGACATATATCAACTAGCCTACATCCAATGCAAAGAAATAATAGGGCAGACAAAATCGAGAGAAAAAAAGTTGTCTTTTGGGCAAACAAAATTGGAAGGAAGAAAATTTCTTTTTTATTTTTATTTAAGAACTACTTGAATTTTTCAGTCTGGTTGCGAGGTCTTAATAGTGAGTATGAATCATAGTTCCATTTTTTTTGATCCACTCTATCTATTTTGTGTTCCAGATACTAGAATAAATAATATCTGTCGAATTAGAATCAGCTTGATAGAGATAACAGGCCCTTTCTATGTATTATCAATAGGATCAATTCTAACAAGTCACACACTCATATTCCAGAGATACGGAAACAAAAAAAATTCCGCGGTCGAACTACCATAATATCTAGAAATGTAGAGCTTAAACTAGAAAGGCTTTTTTGGATGGAAAAACTAGCACATAACATACTGCAGTTCTTATCACAGCAAAGGTTGGCATAATGCAGAGAGCAACCACAAAACAATAGCAACTAGCAATATACCACCAGCAACATACTTAATCGGAGTTAGCAAGGGCGCGGGCGACGAGGACAACGGGGACAGAGACGGGGACGGGGACGGAGGAGGAGAGGCTCACTGGCCGAAGACGGCGACGTCGAGGGCGCGGGCGCGGGCTCGGGGACGGAGGAGGACGCCGGAGGCGGGGAGGAGCGACGCCGGCGCGGGCTCGGGCCTCGACGGCGCTTGGAGAAGCGGGCAGGGATCGAGGCGGGCGCGCGCAGAGGAGCGGCGGCGGCGGGCAGCGTGGCGGCGCCGAACGGCGACGTCGAGGGCGTGCGCGGGGCAGCCTGGCGTCGTCGTCGAGCAGGTGTGAAGACGGAGTGATTTGGGGAGGAAGAAGGAGGGCTTAAATAGCCGGGACTCTTTAGTCCCGGTTGGTGGATCCAACCGGGACTAAAGGGAGGACCTTTAGTCCCGGTTGGTATAGTCCCGGTTGGATCCACCAACCGGGACTAAAGGCCCATCTTTTCGGCGGCCCAAATTCCGCGCGGGAAGGGACCTTTAGTCCCGGTTGGTAGCACCAACCGGGACTAAAGCTGTATTTTCTCTTTTTTGTTTTGTTTTCTTTTTCTAATTTCTCTTTTTAGATTTGGAATAACTATTAGAATATTTATAGTTTTTTAATGAATCTTTTTTGCTTTAGGTCAAAACAATTACAAACTTTCTGTTAGTGCCAGTAGTTTTCAAATTTAAATAGTTTAAATTTGAATTCATTTGAAATTTGTGTGAAACAGTAATTTGTGAATAATTTTAGTTTAAAAATAGATTTTTGAGTGATTGTTTTTCCTGTTGTTTAATATTAGTATGTTTTATCATTATGTTAAACTTGGGAATTTTTAGGATAATTTAAATAGGTGTTTTAATCAAAACTAGATTCTGTTTAACTCTTTTAGTTTTATACCTTCATTTGTTTTAATCAAAATCACCCAAATGAACTCCAGACTTTTTGTGCATTCAATATGCACCATTCTAAGCCACATCTTCAAATTTCAACCCTATCTAACTTCATTTGCTATTTTCATGCATTTAATGATTTTTTTGAGCTAAATGACCCTGAAATTAAAAAGCACTACAAATGAAATCTAAAAAGGTAGAAACTTGGCATGGTATCATCATTTCACCCACATAGCATGTGCTAAAAAGTTGAGAGGGTTACGGCAAAAACTGGATGCACTTCGTGTACAAACTGGACAATCTCCTTCGAAGTATGAGGGTTTCAGACGAAAACTCATCTGTTACAAAGGCATTTCATTTTTTTACCTTATTTCGACTCCAGACTTTTTGTGCATTCAATATGCACCATTTTAAGCCACATCTTCAAATTTCAACCCTATCTAACTTCATTTGCTATTTTTCATGCATTTAATGATTTTTTTGAGCTAAATGACCCTGAAATTAAAAAGCACTACAAATGAAATCTAAAAAGGTAGAAACTTGGCATGGTATCATCATTTCACCCACATAGCATGTGCTCAAAAGTTGAGAGGGTTACGGCAAAAACTGGATGCACTTCGTGTACAAACTAGACCATCTCCTTCGAACTATGAGGGTTTCGGACGAAAACTCATCTGTTACAAAGGCATTTCATTTTTTTTAAACTTGTTTCAACTCCAGACTTTTTGTGCATTCAATATGCACCATTCTAAGCCACATATTCAAATTTCAACCCTTTCTAACTTCATTTGCTATTTTTCATGCATTTAATGATTTTTTTGAGCTAAACGACCCTGAAATTAAAAAGCACCACAAATGAACTCTGAAAAGGTTGAAACTTGGCATGGTATCATCATTTCACCCACATAGCATGTGCTAAAAACTTGAGAGGGTTACAACAAAAACTGGATGCACTTCGTGTACAAAACTAGACCATCTCCTTCGAAGTATGAGGGTTTCGGACGAAAACTCATCTGTTACAAAGGCATTTCATTTTTTTAAACTTGTTTCAACTCCAGACTTTTTGTGCATTCAATATGCACCATTCTAAGCCACATATTCAAATTTCAACCCTTTCTAACTTCATTTGCTATTTTTCATGCATTTAATGATTTTTTGAGCTAAACGACCCTGAAATTAAAAAGCACCACAAATGAACTCTGAAAAGGTTGAAACTTGGCATGGTATCATCATTTCACCCACATAGCATGTTCTAAAAAGTTGTGAGGGTTACAACAAAAACTGGATGCACTTCGTGTACAAAACTGGACCATCCCGGCTACTCACTAGAGAAGAAAAGTGATGACGGTGCAGCCAATCACATCCCAGAGTGGGATATTGGTGAGGGAGTCCTGGACTAAGGGGTCCTCGGGCCGCTGGCCTGTCTCTCAATAGGCCGGCATGGTGGGCCGCATTCTGACTGTCGCGGGAAGGGCCGGATACATCGAGACGCTGTGTTCTAGAAGGAAGTTCCGAAGGCGCATCGTGCACTCCAAGTCAAGATGAGGGAATCGACGTCTCCATTCTCGGCAGGAGTCTTGTCATGTGTAAACCCTAGGTACCCCCCGGTGTCTATATAAACCGGGAGGGTTTTAGATTGTAGAGCGGAGAAACTCATCTAGGGTTTTAGATATCTGATCTCGAGGTAGATCAACTCTGTAACCTTCATACCATCAATATAATCGAGCAGGACGTAGGGTTTTACCTCCATAGGAGGGCCCGAACCTGGGTAAACATCGTCTCCTTCGTCCCCTTGTTACCATCGATCCTAGACTCACAGCTCGGGACCCCCTACCCGAGATCCGCCGGTTTTGACACTGACACTGGTGCTTTCATTGAGAGTTCCGCTGTGATCTCCAAAGGAATCGATGGCTCGTGTTGTCATTAACAAAGAAGTCCGGAACATGGACTCCTTCGTCCCCGGACAGATCTTCGCTTTCGGCAGCATTGTGCTGCACGCTGACCCGACCGGCCGTCTTGGCCGGGTCGGGAGTTTCGCTCCTTATCAAGAGGTCAGATTCGGGAACCTAGAGTTCTCCGTAGACTCTCGGGGCGATCTTTCCCTCACCGGGCTCGCAGTCTCATCTGACGCGCCCGAGGACTCCGAGGCCTTAACCTCGGACGTCGCTTTCGACCCCGCCCACGGGACTAACCCCGGCGATGATCTGGCTTTTAGTAAGGATCCGGCCATAGCGCCTGATGGCCGGGTACTAGCTCCTGCCGAACACACTTCTTGGGCAGACGCATCGGAGGTTAACTCCAAAAGCGCTGAGCAAATTGACCCAATCGAGCTCTCGACACTCAACGAAGCTCTAGATCGGATCTTATCGATGAAAGTTACTGACGACCCAACCCCGATCCACGTTCAGATCGATCTTAAGGCGGGTCAAGAGGAATTTTTCATCCCACCCACCACCCACTTCGTAGCCACTGTCGAAGACTTAACCGATATGTTGGACTACGCCTTCGAGGAGGCAGAAGACATGGATCAAGAGGATCGTGCTCCCACCCCCGTCAACACCGGGCGATGGACTGCCACCTCCACCTACGACGTCTACATGGTGGATACTCCATCCGATAACGGCGAGCGCACACCCGCAAACAATGGTGATAAATCGGGTGAAGCGCCGTCAAGGCGCCGGAAACCGCACAAACGATCAAAGACAAAAAAGGGAAGGGAAGCTATTGCTGGCACCGGGGAAAACGATACCCCAGAAGACCTCGGCGATCCCGATTTTCCCGAGCATCCGTTAGAGGACCAGGAAAGGCCGGAGGACCAGCGCGACCCCGAAGATCCAAACGATTCTGAAGATGACAACTACCTCCCCCCTGTAGAGGAGGAGGATAGCCCGGAATCCGAAGATTTCACCGTTCCCGAAAACATTGAGGATCAGGAACGGTTTAGGCAATAGCTTATAGCCACTGCCCAAAGCCTAAAGGCAAGAGAACGGCAGCTCAAGGCCGAACAAGACACCCTCAATGATAGATGGACGAAGGTCCTGTCAGCCGAGGAAGGATACGGTACCGGTCTATTGGACCAACCCAAGAGCTATCCACGCCGACGGCTGCTGCCACAATTCGATGACGAACTCCCTAATATGCCGTCCCCCAAGCACACTCCATACGACCAGCCGGGCCGCCCTCCCCGAGGACGAGATAGGACGGCTGGCGACGCCGGTTATAGGCCGCCGATACCCCGTAGAAGGGGAAAGGAGCCAATGGAGCCTGAGGACTGGTACGACCTGCGACGCGACCTGGATTATAGAACAGGCCACACGAGATCCATCTACGGATCTAGAGGGTACTCCCCCGATAGACGAGACGGGTACCGGCCTTGGCTCGACCTAAACAATAGAGGTCGGGAACAAAACCGGGCCAGAACAGACGCCGACTACCGGCGTGACATAGCCCGGGTCAGAGGCGCTGCCCACCCACTGTGCTTCACCGACGAGGTGATGCAGCATCAGTTCTCGGAAGGGTTTAAACCCGTGAACATAGAGCAATACGATGGAACAACTGACCCAACAGTGTGGATCGAGGATTTCCTCCTCCACATTCACATGGCACGAGGAGACGATCTCCACGCCATCAAGTATCTACCCCTTAAACTTAAGGGGCCAGCTCGGCACTGGTTAAACAGTCTCCCCGAAAATTCTATCGGAAGCTGGGAGGATCTCGAGGATGCATTCCGATCTAACTTCCAGGGCACCTATGTACGGCCTCCGGACTCCTCCGACCTAAGCAATGTCGTCCAAAAGGCAGGAGAGTCCGCTCGACAATTCTGGAACCGGTTCTTGACCAAGAAAAACCAGATCATCGATTGCCCAGATGCCGAGGCTATAGCCTCTTTCAGGCACAATATTCGGGACGAATGGCTGGCTCGCCAGCTCGGTCAGGATAAACCTAGGACCTTGTCCGCCCTTACATCACTCATGACCCGCTTTTGCGCGGGCGAGGATAACTGGCTAGCGAGACGAAGCCACAACCCCGAAGACCCCGGCACCTCTGAAGCTCGGAATGGAAACGGGAAACCACGACGCAAAACAAAATAAACGCCGGCACAACACTAGTGACGCCGACGACACGGCCGTCAACGCCGGCTTCCGCAACCCTCGATCCGGACAGCGTAAGAAGCCTCCTAAAGGCAATCGCGACGGACCCACCCCGCTGGACAAAATCATGGAGAGGCCTTGCCAGATCCATGGCACTCCAGACAAGCCTGCCAACCACACCAACCGTAACTATTGGGTGTTCAAACAAGCCGGCAAACTCGCATCCGAGGAGCAAGGCAAGGGCCCACGCAGCGAGGACGATGATGAGCCCCGCGGTCCGATCAATGGTGGACAGAAGCACTTCCCTCCAGAGGTAAAAACTGTGAACATGATATACGCCACTCACATACCCAAAAAGGAGAGGAAGCGCGCCCTTCGAGAGGTCTACGCCGTAGAGCCCGTAGCCCCGAAGTATAACCCATGGTCGGCGTACCCGATCACCTTCGATCGACGAGACCATCCGACCAGTATACGTCATGGGGGATCAGCTGCCCTCGTCCTAGATCCCATTATCGATGGATATCACCTCACTAAAGTCCTAATGGATGGAGGAAGTAGCCTCAATCTGATTTACTCAGATACGGTGAAAAAGATGGGTATAGATCCATCAAGGATCAAACCCAGCAACACTACCTTTAAAGGAGTGATCCCAGGCGTCGAAGCCCGGTGCACAGGCTCTGTGAGCCTGGAAGTGGTGTTCGGTTCGCCCGATAACTTCCGTAGCGAGGACTTGATCTTTGACATCGTACCTTTCCGCAGCGGTTATCACGCCCTGCCAGGCCGTACAGCGTTCGCTCGCTTCAACGCCGTCCCACACTACGCATACCTCAAGCTCAAGATGCCCGGGCCCAAGGGGGTCATCACTGTCAACGGCAACACAGAGCGTTCCCTCCGAACTGAGGAACATGCATTGGCCCTGGCGGCCGAATTCCATTACGAGGATGGTCGGCAAACACCGAAATCTGCCATAAAGGCAGGTAAGGTTGACAAACGAGCTCGGTTTCAATCCGAACTCCCAGAATCTTCTTCTCCCCAGAAATAGGGACACGCTCCCCATTGCACAGCCCTAATGACCGCCAAACACGTGCCAAGAAGGCACAACTTCGCACTCAAGATTCCATGGGCAGCAATGGGGAACAATCATTAAAGGGTAAGTGTTCGGCTGGACCGAACCATTACCATTACACGTCCTCGGACATAACACAGGTACCATCAAGGACCTGCTAATGAGTAAATCTCATCCATACTTCGGCGACTTCTCAAGGTCCGCTCGACGACAGCATCACCCTTAAAGGAATGCAACTCCCTAGGAGGCACAGGAGCAGACTGACGACATGGCATATCGAGGACGTCAAGCCACCAATCGAAGACCCCTGGTACAACCTCTCCTCTGTAGATTCTATGTTTTATCTTCAAAATACCTATAAACAGTTGCTTCGGCACTTTGAATTATAAGAGTTATTGAGCAAATAAAAGACCATTATACATGGCCTCTCCGCTGTATTTTATGGTACATACTCTGTTCTTGACAACGCCTCTTGCGCAACTGTTCGGTATACATTAAGATGCAACCGGCTAATAGACCGGGGGCTTGAATTAAAAAAAATCTCCCTGAGCATCACCCCTACACAACTGGTCGTGTGTTCGGCATCTTGGATTTTGCTTTATATGTATCGGATCCGAACTATGTCTTGGGTCAATAGTTGGGTTGCCTGGCTCCTGTGTTTGCCCCCTTACGTTCCGCTCGTTCGGCTAAAGGGGCAAAGGGAGAACCACTACGATTGTGTTTCCAGTTCGCCTGGTCAAGCACCTCAGGGGAGAAAGCCCAAAACTGACCGTCATAGTAAGCGAGAACCGGTCCGCAAATCTGAGCATAAGTGTCATACTAAAAAATCGATAGAGGTTATTTCGTGTTATACGATGGGTTTCGTACTTGTACAAACCATGTGATTCTGGCTTCGGCCCCGATACATCCGAAAATCACAAAACACTGGAGGCTGGTCATCAGCTCCCGCATTTTTTTACGCTCCTACGGCTAAGTGAAAGCGATAAAGCATCATAGTCCGATTGCCTTGTCCCCCTCGCACTACCGCCTTCGGGCACCGATACCTCGGCTAAGGGTCACAGTGCGGAGACAGAGACACCTCGCGTAGTATCTACGTGGGGGCTGAAGCCACGGCCACATGGGAGTCAAAATAAATATTAAAGACTTATAAGACATGATAAACCATGCAACACTGATTATAAAGCGTTAAAAGTCTTCGGACATATTACAACGCGTTCATTCATACAAAACGTCTTTGGAGCATTGGGCCTCTATTGCCCGAGCACCCTCCATCACTGCGGAGAAGTATAGCCTATGCCCCTTTCCAGGAGGCGGAGGTGCGGTGGCCATCTCGGTCGGCTTAAGCTTCGGCCAGTGCACCATGGTATTTGCAAAGGCCATCCGAGCTCCCTCGATGCATGTAGAACGCTTTAGCGCGTCAATCCGAGGCGCAGCATCGCATAGTTTCTGCAACCAAGCCGAAGTAGCTGCTCGGCAACGGCTCTTCAGGACACAACCGGATGCAGAGGTCCTTCATGGCCGGCTCCGCCATCCTGTGCAGCTCCATTAGTTGCTTCATCTGCTCGATCAGGAAAGGAGAGCGCTCGGGGGACTCAAACTGTGCCCAGAATAGCCGAGCTTCATCATCCTCCTCCCGCGAAGCATAGAACTTGTTCGCGTCCGCTGCACTCTTCTGGAGATCTGCACAGACACCTGAGGAACGCCACACCTGGGTGAGCAAAGCAAACCTGCTACCACCAAAGGCGCATTGTAGTGAATACGGCTTACCATCTGTGACAGCCTTGACTTGACGAACCTCCTCTTCAAAGGACCGCCTGTCCACCCGCTCCTTTTGGAGCTCGGATTTCAGCACGGATAACTCGGTGGCTTGCTCTTTGCCTTTCTGCTCAAGGGCCTCGCACTTCGTGCTGGCATCCTTATGCTCCTGCTGCACTTCCTCCACCCGGGCCTCATGCTTAGCACTCATAGCTTTCAAAGTGGAGAGTGCGGCTGCTGCTTGTTCGGCGGCCGCCTTCTCATCCGTGGCCTCTTGCTTCATCTTTTTGAGCTCGGCCTTGAGTTTTTCGACCTCCGCAGCTGAAGCTGTGGAAGCAATAAATAAATAATTACACTGGGTTACCAGTGCGGATCATTAAACAATATACAGCCCGGATGTTACAATTCGGTTTACCTTGTGCCTCGTCGAACCTCTTGTTCAGGTTATCAAGCTCCTCCTCGGAGATCTTGAGCTTCCGATTTAGCTCGGTAAGCTCAGCGGCATTAACGGCCTCCGCCGATGACGAGGCCTACAAAAAATAAATCCGGTTATGTGCGTTCCAACCCCCGAACTGTCAAGGATATGACCCTATGTTCGGTCCTCTTAAGGGATTTTAGAACATTGCGGGACTAATGGTGCCTTGTGCATCATTGATCACTCCTGAGTATTTGACCCCCGGGTGCGTTTTTGCAAACCCACCCGGGGCTCGGGGGCTACTACATATATAAAGATAGCATAAACCTAATAAAAATTAAACTTGTTCAGGAAAAGGGTATCACGTGACTCACCTTGAAGCCCGTCAAGAGACCATTGAAGGCCTCTTTTAGTCCGCTATCGACGGACTGAATGCCTTGCAAAACCGCACCCATAAGAGTGCGGTGATCCTCGGAGATGGGGGCGCTTGATAGAGCCTCCTCCATGACCGGCCATCCAGTCGTCGGTGGCACCGGTGGTGACCGGTCAGCCCGATCTCTGATCGGGGACTGAGTCGGTAGCTCCGGAGGCACAGCATGCTCCGGAGATGTCCTCGGAGGGGACTGAACATCCCTCCACCCTTCCTCCTCAGCGGCCAGGGGAGTTTTCTCCCCCTGGTCTTCAGCGGCCGAGGCGTCGACCTCGGCCATGGCGTGGTCACCCCCACCGCCTGTGTTCGGCTCCAATGGAGCCTGGCGGGATGACACCTCCACGGCGTCCTTCAAGGCCCCGGGAGGTGTGGGGTGTGACGCAGTCCCACTCTCCGCCAGCTCGGCGGGCGGAGACTCCCCATCCGATATTTGGTCAGTAGGGAGAATGCGCGGTGGGCTGCAAATTAAAAGACTTTCTTGCATTTAAAACATTGAAAACTTTGCATAAATGACCTAGGGAGTCTTCGGATTCATACCTTTGAGCTGGGGGCTTGACCCTTAGGTTCCTTCGGGGAACCCTCTCAAAGTCCTCGGACTCGGCTTCGGAGTCCGATCTGTCGTCGGCCAGGATTAACCTCGGCCTACGCGCCCTCTTCTGGGCAGGAGGAGGTAGATCCTCCACGGCATCCTGTGATGCCGCCGTCTTTCTTGTGAGGGGGGAATTGCCTCCCCCCCCGTCTTCGTGCTCCTCCTCATGGTTAGAGGAGGCATGGGTTTCCTCGGACGTAGCATCCAGCTGATCCCTTATGTGGAGACCTTCTCTGGCCTTTTTCTTCTTCTCCTTCTTCTCGAGCGCCGAGTACGGTGCCACGACGAGCATCGCAGTCAACAACTCCGACCTGGGGTCTTCGGGTTGCGGCGCTGGGCATTTGATTCCTGCGGCCTTGCTCAGCCATTTCTGCAGAGGTAAAGGGGAAAGGCGTTCAGCCCTTTTGTCAAAAAAACAAAGCCAGAGAATTGAAATTATATCATACCTGGGTAGGAGGGTTATCGGCGCTTAGGCCCGAATCCTCCTCCTTGGCCGGCCAGCTCTTCCGGGGCTTGAATAATGCCTTCCACAACTTCTCGGAGGTAGTGCGGAAGAGTTGGCGCACTGTAGGCTCGTCCTCAAGCTGATAAGCCCACATGGGGGAGGCCCGACGCTGGCAGGGAAGAATACGGCGGTGGAGCATGACCTGGACCACATTGACCAGTTCAACCTCGGCCTTGATCACCGAGGAAATGCGCTTCTGCAGCAATTTCACCTCTGCATCCGACCCCCAGTTAAGGCCCTTCTTGAGCCACTAGGTCAATCTCGTAGGGCGTCCGGATCTGAACTCGGCAGGCGCCGCCCAGCTCTCATCTCTTGGTTCGGTGATGTAGAACCATTCTTTCTGCCAGATCTTGATTGTGTCGATAAAAGTGCCAGTTGGCCACTCAACGCGGGGGAGCTTGCTGATTACCGCCCCTCCGCAGTCTGCGTGCTCGCCCGCAACAGTCTTCGGCTTGACGTTGAAAACCTTGAGCCACAGGCCGAAGTGCGGCTCGACCCGCAGGAACGCTTCGCAAAGAATGATGAAAGCCGAAATATGCATAAAGGAGTTCGGGGGAAGATCATGGAAGTCCAACCCGTAGAAGAACATGAGGCCCTTGACGAAGGGGTGGAGTGGGAAGCTCAGTCCCTGGATGAAATGGGGGACGAATACCACCCTTTCGCCTGGCTTAGGGGTGGGGACGACTTGGTTCGCTTCTGGAGCGCGGTGGAAGACGTTGGCGGGGAGGTAGCCGGCGAGCTTTAGCTCCCTGATATCATTGTCGGTGACCGTGGAGGCCTCCCACTTGCCCATAGAGCCCGAACCCGCCATGGCTAGGCTCGGAGGGGAAGTTGAGGAAGAACTGGATCTGGGCTCTCGGAGCTTGGGAAGATTGTGAAAGCAGAGGATGCGCATGGGAAGCATGAATAAGCCTTGGTGTTTTTACCGTTTTTATGGGGCGTTACACCGATTAACCTCCCTCTACTGCACCGCAAATCTCCCCGCTTCCCAAGTGTCGGTGTCAAAACCGGCGGGGAGATTTGCGGCGTAGTAGAGGGAGGTTAATTGGTGTAACGCCCCATAAAAGGGTAAAAACCCCAAGGCTTATTCATGCTTCCCATTCGCATCCTCTGCTTTCCCAATCTTCCCAAGCTCCGAGAGCCCAGATCCAGTTCTTCCTCAACTTCCCCTCCGAGCCTAGCCATGGCGGGTTCGGGCTCTATGGGCAAGTGGGAGGCCTCCACGGTCACCGACAAGGATATCCGGGAGCTAAAGCTCGCCGGCTACCTCCCCGCCAACGTCTTCCACCGCGCTCCAGAAGCAAACCAAGTCGTCCCCACCCCTAAGCCAGACGAAAGGGTGGTATTCGTCCCCCATTTCATCCGGGGACTGAGCTTCCCGCTCTAACCCTTCGTCAGGGGCCTCATGTTCTTCTACGGGTTGGACTTCCATGATCTTCCCCCGAACTCCTTTATGCATATTTCGGCTTTCATCATTCTTTGCGAAGCCTTCCTGCGGGTCGAGCCGCACTTCGGCCTGTGGCTCAAGGTTTTCAACGTCAAGCCGAAGACTGTTGCGGGCGAGCACGCAGATTGCGGAGGGGCGGTAATCAGCAAGCTCCCCTGCGTTGAGTGGCCAACTGGCACTTTTATCGACACAATCAAGATCTGGCAGAAAGAATGGTTCTACATCACCGAACCAAGAGATGAGAGCTGGGCGGTGCCTGCCGAGTTCAGATCCGGACCCCCTACGAGATTGACCTCGTGGCTTAGGAAGGGCCTTGACTGGGGGTCGGATGCAGAGGTGAAATTGCTGTAGAAGCGCATTTCCTCGGTGATCAAGGCCGAGGTTGAACTGGTCAATGTGGTCCAGGTCATGCTCCACTGCCGTATTCTTCCCTGCCAGCGCCGGGCCTCCCCCATGTGGGCTTATCAGCTTGAGGACGAGCCTACCGTGCGCCAACTCTTCCGCACTACCTCCGAGAAGTTGTGGAAGGCATTATTCAAGCCCCGGAAGAGCTGGCCGGCCAAGGAGGAGGATTCGGGCCTGAGCGCCGATAACCCTCCTACCCAGGTATGATATAATTTCAATTCTCTGGCTTTGTTTTTTTTGACAAAAGGGCTGAACGCCTTTCCCCTTTACCTCTGCAGAAATGGCTGAGCAAGGCCGCAGGAATCAAATGCCCAGCGCCGCAACCCAAAGACCCCAGGTCGGAGTTGTTGACGGCGATGCTCGTCGTGGCGCCGTACTCGGCGCCCGAGAAGAAGGAGAAGAAGAAAAGGCCAGAGAAGGTCTCCACATAAGGGATCAGCCGGATGCTACGTCCGAGGAAACCCATGCCTCCTCTAACCATGAGGAGGAGCATCAAGACGGGGGGGGGGGGAAGGCAATTCCCCCCTCACAAGAAAGAGGGCGGCGTCGCAGGACGCCGCGGAGGATCTACCTCCTCCTGCCCAGAAGAGGGCGCGTAGGCCAAGGTTAATCCTGGCCGATGACTGATCGGACTCCGACGCCGAGTCCGAGGACTTTGAGAGGGTTCCCCGAAGGAACCTGAGGGTCAAGCCTCCAGCTCAAAGGTATGAATCCGAAGACTCCATAGGTCATTTATGCAAAGTTTTAATGTTTTAAATGCAAGAAAGTCTTTTAATTTGCAGCCCACCGCGCATTCTCCCTACTGACCAAATATCGGATGGGGAGTCTCCGCCCGCCGAGCTGGCGGAGAGTGGGACTGCGTCACACCCCACACCTCCCGGGGCCTTGAAGGACGCCGCGGAGGTGTCATCCCGCCAGGCTCCTTTGGAGCCGAACACAGGCGGTGGGGGTGACCACACCATGGCCGAGGTCGACGCCTCGGCCGCTGAAGACCAGGGGGAGAAAACTCCCCTGGCCGCTGAGGAGGAAGGGCGAAGGGATGTTCAGTCCCCTCCGAGGACATCTCCGGAGCATGCTGTGCCTCCGGAGCTACCGACTCAGTCCCCGATCAGAGATCGGGCTGACCGGTCACCACCGGTGCCACCGACGGCTGGATGGCCGGTCATGGAGGAGGCTCTATCAAGCGCCCCCATCTCCGAGGATCACCGCACTCTTATGGGTGCGGTTTTGCAAGGCATTCAGTCCGTCGATAGCGGACTGAAAGTGGCCTTCAATGGTCTCTTGACGGGCTTCAAGGTGAGTCACGTGATACCCTTTTCCTGAACAAGTTTAATTTTTATTAGGTTTATGCTATCTTTATATATGTATTAGCCCCCGAGCCCCGGGTGGGTTTGCAAAAACGCACCCGGGGGTCAAATACTCAGGAGTGATCAACGATGCACAAGGCACCATTAGTCCCGGAATGTTCTAAAAGAACTTAAGAGGACTGAACATAGGGTCATATCCTTGACAGTTTGGGGGTTGGAACGCACATAACCGGATTTATTTTTTGTAGGCCTCGTCATCGGCGGCGGCCGTTAATGCCGCTGAGCTTACCGAGCTAAGTCGGAAGCTCAAGATCTCCGAGGAGGAGCTTGATAGCCTGAACAAGAGGTTCGACGAGGCACAAGGTAAACCGAATTGTAACATCCGGGCTGTATATTGTTTAATGATCCGCACTGGTAACCCAGTGTAATTATTTATTTATTGCTTCCACAGCTTCAGCTGCGGAGGTCGAAAAACTCAAGGCCGAGCTCAAAAAGATGAAGCAAGAGGCCGCGGATGAGAAGGCGGCCGCCGAACAAGCAGCAGCCGCACTCTCCACTTTGAAAGCTGCGAGTGCTAAGCATGAGGCCCGGGTGGAGGAAGTGCAGCAGGAGCATAAGGATGCCAGCACGAAGTGCGAGGCCCTTGAGCAGAAAGGCAAAGAGCAAGCCACCGAGCTATCAGTGCTGAAATCCGAGCTCCAAAAGGAGCGGGTGGACAGGCGATCCTTTGAAGAGGAGGTTCGCCAAGTCAAGGCTGTCACAGATGGTAAGCCGTATTCACTACAATGCGCCTTTGGTGGTAGCAGGTTTGCTTTGCTCACCCAGGTGTGGCGTTCCTCAGGCGTCTGTGCGGATCTCCAGAAGAGTGCAGCGGACGCGAACAAGTTCTATGCTTCGCGGGAGGAGGATGATGAAGCTCGGCTATTCTGGGCACAGTTTGAGTCCCCCGAGCGCTCTCCTTTCCTGATCGAGCAGATGAAGCAACTGATGGAGCTGCACAGGATGGCGGAGCCGGCCATGAAGGACCTCTGCGTCCGGTTGTGGCCTGAAGAGCCGTTGCCGAGCAGCTACTTCGGCTTGGTGCAGAAACTATGCGATGCTGCGCCTCGGATTGACGCGCTAAAGAGTTCTACATGCATCGAGGGAGCTCGGATGGCCTTTGCAAATACCATGGTGCACTGGTCGAAGCTTAAGCCGACCGAGATGGCCACCGCACCTCCGCCTCCTGGAAAGGGGCATAGGCGCCCCGAGCTATACTTCTCCGCAGTGATGGAGGGTGCTCGGGCAATAGAGGCCCAATGCTCCAAAGACGTTTTGTATGAATGAACGCGTTGTAATATGTCCGAAGACTTTTAACGCTTTATAATCAGTGTTGAATGGTTTATCATGTCTTATAAGTCTTTAATATTTAGTTTGACTCCCATGTGGCCGTTTTATCTGAAAGTTGCGAGTCGTCAGCTTCAGTCCCCACGTTGATACTACGCGAGGTGTCTCTGTCTCCGCACTGTGACCCTTAGCCGAGGTATCGGTGCCAGAAGGCGGTAGTGCGAGGGGGACAAGGCAATCAGACTATGATGCTTTATCGCTTTCACTTAGCCGTAGGAGCGTAAAAAAATGCGGGGGCTGATGACCAGCCCCCAGTGTTTTGTGATGTTCCGATGCACCGGGGCCGAAGCCAGCATCACATGATTTGTACAAGTACGAAACCCATCATATAACACGGAATAACCTCTATCGATTTTTTAGTATGACACTTATGCTCGGATTTGCGGACCGGTTCTCGCTTACTATGACGGTAGTTTTCGGCTTTCTCCCCTGAGGTGCTTGACCAGGCGAACTGGAAACACAATCGCAGTGGTTCTCCCTTTGTCCCTTTAGCCGAACGAGCGGAACGTAAGAGGGCAATCACAGGAGCCGGGCAACCCAACTATTGACCCAAGACATAGTTCGGATCCGATGCATATAATGCAAAATCCAAGACGCCGAACACACGACCAGTTGTGTAGGGGTGATGCTCAAGGCGATTTTTTAATTCAAGCCCCCGGTCTATTAGCCGGTTGCATCTTAATGTATACCGAACAGTTGCGCAAGAGGCGTTGTCAAGAACAGAGTATGTACCATAAAATACAGCGGAGAGGCCATGTATAATGGTCTTTTATTTGCTCAATAACTCTTATAATTCAAAGTGCCGAAGCAACTGTTTACAGGTATTTTGAAGATAAAACATAGAATCTACAGAGGATAGGTTGTACCAGGGGTCTTCGATTGGTGGCTTGACGTCCTCGATGTGCCCTGTCGTCAGTCTGTTCCTGTGCCTCCTAGGGAGTTGCATTCCTTTAAGGGTGATGCTGTCGTCGAGTGGACCTTGAGAAGTCGCCGAAGTATGGATGAGATTTACTCTTTAGCAGGTCCTTGATGGTACCTGTGTTATGTGTTGGAAATATGCCCTAGAGGCAATAATCAAATGTTTATTATTATATTTCCTTGTTCATGATAATTGTCTATTGTTCATGCTATAATTGTATTAACCGGAAACCGTAATACATGTGTGAATACATAGACCACACCATGTCCCTAGTGAGCCTCTAGTTGACTAGCTCGTTGATCAATAGATGGTCATGGTTTCCTGACCATGGACATTGGATGTCGTTGATAACGGGATCACATCATTAGGAGAATGATGTGATGGACAAGACCCAATCCTAAGCATAGCACAAGATCGTGTAGTTTGTCTGCTAGAGCTTTTCTAATGTCAAGTATCATTTCCTTAGACCATGAGATTGTGCAACTCCCGGATACCGTAGGAATGCTTTGGGTGTATCAAACTTCACAACGTAACTGGGTGACTATAAAGGTGCACTACAGGTATCTCCGAAAGTGTCTGTTGGGTTGGCACGAATCGAGACTGGGATTTGTCACTCCGTGTGATGGAGAGGTATCTCTGGGCCCACTCGGTAATACATCATCATAATGAGCTCAATGTGACTAAGGAGTTAGTCAGGGGATCATGTGTTACGGAACGAGTAAAGAGACTTGCCGATAACGAGATTGAACAAGGTATAGGGATACTGACGATCAAATCTCGGGCAAGTAACATACCGATGGACAAAGGAAATTATATACGGGATTAATTGAATCCCCGACATCGTGGTTCATCCGATGAGATCATCGTGGAACATGTGGGAGCCAATATGGGTATCCAGATCCCGCTATTGGTTATTGGCCGGAGAGGTGTCTCGGTCATGTCTGCATGTTTCCCGAATCCGTAGGGTCTACACACTTAAGGTTCGGTGACGCTAGAGTTGTAATGGGAATTGTATGTGGTTACCGAAAGTTGTTCGGAGTCCCGGATGAGATCCCGGACGTCACGAGGAGTTCCGGAATGGTCCGTAGGTAAAGATCTATATATGGGAAGTCCTATTTTGGCCACCGGAAAATGTTTGGGATTTTTCGGTATTGTACCGGGAAGGTTCTAGAAGGTTCCGGAGTGGGGCCCACCTGCATGGGGGGACCCACATGAACGTGGGTAGTGGGGGCAAGACCCCACACCCCTGGTCAAGGCGCACCAAGATCCCCCCTTAGAAGGAATAAGATCATATCCCGAAGGGATAGGATCAAGATCCCTAAAAAGGGGGGATAACAATCGGTGGGGAAGGGAAAGGATGTGATTTCTTTCCTCCCACCTTTGCCAATGCCCCAATGGACTTGGAGGGCAAGAAACCAGCCCCCTCCACCCCTATATATAGTGGGGAGGCGCACGGGAGCTGCACCCCTTGCCCCTGGCGCAGCCCTCCCTCCTCCCACACCTCCTCCTCCTCCGTAGTGCTTAGCTAAGCTCTGCCGGAGAACCACGAGCTCCACCGCCACCACGCCGTCGTGCTGCCGGAGCTCTCCCTCAACTTCTCCTCCCCCCTTGCTGGATCAAGAAGGAGGAGACGTCCCTGGGCTGTACGTGTGTTGAACGCGTAGGCGCCGTCCGTTCGGCGCTTGGATCGGATCTTCCGCGATTTGAATCGCCGCGAGTACGACTCCATCAACCGCGTTCTTTTCAACGCTTCCGCTTTGCGATCTTCAAGGGTATGAAGATGCACTCCCTCTCTCTCGTTGCTAGCATCTCCTAGATTGATCTTGGTGACACGTAGAATTTTTTTGAATTATTACTACGTTCCCCAACAGTGGCATCATGAGCTAGGTCTATGCGTAGATTCTATGCACGAGTAGAACACAAGTAGTTGTGGGCGATGATTTGGTCAATTTGCTTGCCATTACTAGTCCTATCTTGATTCGGCGGCATTGTGGGATGAAGCGGCCCGGACCGACTTTACACGTACGCTTACGTGAGACTGGTTCCACCGTCTGACATGCACTTGTTGCATAAGGTGGCTAGCGGGTGTCTGTCTTTCCCACTTTAGTCGGATCGGATTCGATGAAGAGGGTCCTTATGAAGGGTAAATAGCAATTGGCATATCACCGTTGTGGCTTTTGCATAGGTAAGAAACGTTCTTGCTAGAAACCCATAGCAGCCACGTAAAACTTGCAACAACAATTAGAGGACGTCTAACTTGTTTTTGCAGGGTATGCTATGTGATGTGATATGGCCAAAAGGATGTGATGAAATATATGTGATGTATGAGATTGATCATGTTCTTGTAATAGGAATCACGACTTGCATGTCAATGAGTATGACAACCGGCAGGAGCCATAGGAGTTGTCTTAATTTATTGTATGACCTGCGTGTCAATCAAAAACGCCATGCAATTACTTTACTTTATTGCTAACCGTTAGCCATAGTAGTAGAAGTAATAGTTGGCGAGACAACTTCATGAAGACACGATGATGGAGATCATGGTGTCGTGCCGGTGACGATGGTGATCATGCCGCGCCCCGAAGATGGAGATCAAAGGCGCAAGATGATATTGGCCATATCATGTCACTTTATGATTTGCATGTGATGTTTATCATGTTTTTACATCTTATTTGCTTAGAACGACGGTAGCATAAATAAGATGATCCCTCATTAAAATTTCAAGAAGTGTGTTCCCCCTAAGTGTGCACCGTTGCGAAGGATCATTGTTTCGAAGCACCACGTGATGATCGGGTGTGATAGATTCTAACGTTCGCATACAACGGGTGCAAGCCAGATTTACACACGCGAAACACTTAGGTTGACTTGACGAGCCTAGCATGTACAGACATGGCCTCGGAACACGAGAGACCGAAAGGTCGAACATGAGTCGTATAGTAGATGCGATCAACATGGAGATGTTCACCATTGATGACTAGTCCGTCTCACGTGATGATCGGACACGGCCTAGTCGATATGGATCATGTATCACTTAGATGACTAGAGGGATGTCTATCTGAATGGGAGTTCATTAAATAATTTGATTAGATGAACTTAATTATCATGAACTTAGTCTAAAATTGTCTTTACAATCCATCTTGTAGATCCAATGGCCCACGCTAATGTTGCCCTCAACTTCAACGCGTTCCTAGAGAAAACCAAGCTGAAAGACGATGGAAGCAACTATACGGACTGGGTCCGTAACTTGAGGATCATCCTCATAGTTTCCAAGAAAGCATATGTCCTTGATGCACCGCTAGGTGACGCACCCATTTTCCCAGCAACTCAAGACGTTATGAACGCCTGGCAGTCGCGTAGTGATGATTACTCCCTGGTTTAGTGCGGCATGCTTTACAGCTTAGAACCGGGGCTCCAAAAGCGTTTTGAGCAACACGGAGCATATGAGATGTTCCAAGAGCTGAGAATGGTTTTCCAAGCTCATGCCCGGGTCGAGAGATATGAAGTCTCCGACAAGTTCTTCAGTTGTAAGATGGAGGAAAATAGTTCTGTCAGCGAGCACATACTCAAAATGTCTGGGTTGCACAACCGCTTGTCTCAGCTGGGAGTTAATCTTCCGGATGACTCGGTTATTGACAGAATCCTCCAGTCGCTTCCACCTAGCTACAAGAGCTTTGTGATGAACTTCAACATGCAAGGGATGGAGAAGTCCATTCCTGAGTTATATTCGATGCTGAAATCAGCGGAGGTGGAGATCAAAAAGGAACATCAAGTGTTGATGGTGAATAAGACCACCAGTTTCAAGAAAGGCAAGGGTAAGAAGAACTTCAAGAAGGACGGCAAAGCAGTTGCCGCGCCCGGTAAATCAGTTGCCAGGAAGAAGCCCAAGAATGGACCCAAGCCTGAGACTGAGTGCTTTTATTGCAAGGGAACCGGTCACTGGAAGCGGAACTGCCCCAAGTACTTAGCGGATAAGAAGGCCGGCAACGTCAAAGGTATATATGATATACATGTTATTGATGTGTACCTTACCAGCGCTCGTAGTAGCTCCTGGGTATTTGATACCGGTGCGGTTGCTCACATTTGTAACTCAAAACAGGAGCTGCGGAATAAGCGGAGACTGGCGAAGGACGAGGTGACGATGCGCGTCGGGATTGGTTCCAAGGTCGATGTGATCGCCGTCGGCACGCTACCTTTGCATCTACCTTCGGGATTAGTTTTAAACCTCAATAATTGTTATTTAGTACCAGCTTTGAGCATGAACATTGTATCTGGATCTCGTTTGATGCGAGATGGCTACTCATTTAAATCCGAGAATAATGGTTGTTCTATTTATATGAGAGATATGTTTTATGGTCATGCCCCGCTGGTCAATGGTTTATTTTTATTGAATCTCGAACGTGATGTTACACATATTCATAGTGTGAATACCAAACGATGTAAGGTTGATAATGATAGTCCCACATACTTGTGGCACTGCCGCCTTGGTCATATTGGTGTCAAACGCATGAAGAAACTCCATGCAGATGGACTTTTGGAGTCTCTTGATTATGAATCATTTGACATGTGCGAACCATGCCTCATGGGCAAGATGACTAAGACTCCGTTCTCCGGAACAATGGAGCGAGCAACCAACTTGTTGGAAATAATACATACCGATGTATGCGGTCCAATGAGCGTTGAGGCTCGCGGTGGCTATCGTTATGTTCTCACCCTCACTGATGACTTAAACAGATATGGGTATGTCTACTTAATGAAACACAAGTCTGAGACCTTTGAAAAGTTCAAGGAATTTCAGAGTGAGGTAGAGAATCAACGTGACAAGAAAATAAAGTTCTTACGATCTGATCGTGGAGGAGAATATTTGAGTCACGAGTTTGGCACGCACTTAAGGAAATGTGGAATTGTTTCACAACTCACACCGCCTGGCACACCTCAGCGTAATGGTGTGTCCGAACGTCGTAATTGCACTCTATTGGATATGGTGCGATCTATGATGTCTCTTACTGATTTACCGCTATCATTTTGGGGATATGCATTAGAGACTGCCGCATTCACTTTAAATAGGGCACCGTCTAAATCCGTTGAGACGACACCGTATGAATTATGGTTTGGGAAGAAACCTAAGCTGTCGTTTCTGAAAGTTTGGGGATGCGATGCTTGTGTCAAGAAACTTCAACCTGAAAAGCTCGAACCCAAATCGGAAAAGTGCATCTTCATAGGATACCCTAAGGAAACTATTGGGTATACCTTCTACCTCAGATCCGAAGGCAAGATCTTTGTTGCCAAGAATGGATCCTTTCTAGAGAAAGAGTTTCTCTCAAAAGAAGTAAGTGGGAGGAAAGTAGAACTTGATGAGGTAATTGTACCCCCTCTCGAACTAGAGAGTAGCGCAGCGCAGGAAAATGTTTCTGTGGTGCCTGCACCGACTAGAGAGGAAGTTAATGATGATGATCATGAAACTTCGGATCAAGTTACTACTGAACTTCATAGGTCCACGAGGACACGTTCCGCACCAGAGTGGTACGGCAACCCTGTCCTGGAAATCATGTTGTTAGACAACGGTGAACCTTCGAACTATGAAGAAGCCATGGCGGGCCCGGATTCCAACAAATGGCTTGAAGCCATGAAATCCGAGATAGGATCCATGTATGAGAACAAAGTATGGACTTTGGTGGACTTGCCCGATGATCGGCAAGCCATAGAAAATAAATGGATCTTTAAGAAGAAGACTCACGCGGATTGTAATGTGACCGTCTATAAGGCTCGGCTTGTCGCTAAGGATTATCGACAAGTTCAAGGAGTTGACTACGATGAGACTTTCTCACCCGTAGTGATGCTAAAGTCCGTTCGAATCATGTTAGCAGTTGCC
Source organism: Elymus sibiricus (assembly GCA_039707655.1). NCBI lineage: Eukaryota > Viridiplantae > Streptophyta > Magnoliopsida > Poales > Poaceae > Elymus > Elymus sibiricus. The sequence goes on along the minus strand of CM077667.1, from coordinate 423,428,959 downwards.
GCATTTTATGATTATGAGATCTGGCAAATGGACGTCAAAACGGCATTCCTTAACGGTTTCCTTAAGGAAGAATTGTATATGATGCAGCCGGAAGGTTTTGTCGATCCTAAGAATGCTGACAAGGTATGCAAGCTCCAGCGCTCCATCTATGGGCTGGTGCAAGCATCTCGGAGTTGGAACATTCACTTTGATGAGGTGATCAAAGTGTTTGGGTTTATACAGACTTATGGAGAAGCCTGTATTTACAAGAAAGTGAGTGGGAGCTCTGTAGCATTTCTCATTTTATATGTGGATGACATATTGTTGATGGGAAATGATATAGAACTTTTGGAAAGCATAAAGGCCTACTTGAATAAGTGTTTTGCAATAAAGGACCTTGGAGAAGCTGCTTACATATTAGGCATCAAGATCTATAGAGATAGATCGAGACGCCTCATTGGTCTTTCACAAAGCACATACCTTGACAAGATATTGAAGAAGTTCAATATGGATCAGTCCAAGAAGGGGTTCTTGCCTGTATTGCAAGGTGTGAGATTGAGCACAGCTCAATGCCCGACCTCGGCAGAAGATAGAGAAAATATGAGTGTCATCCCCTATGCCTCAGCCATAGGCTCTATTATGTATGCCATGCTGTGTACCAGACCTGATGTGAACCTTGCCATAAGTTTGGTAGGGAGGTACCAAAGTGATCTCGGAATGGAACACTGGACAGCGGTCAAGAATATCCTTAAGTACCTGAAAAGGACTAAGGATATGCTTCTTGTTTATGGAGGTGCCGAAGAGCTCGTCGTAAAGGGTTACGTCGATGCTAGCTTCGACACAGATCCGGATGACTCCAAGTCACAAATCGGATACGTGTATATTTTGAATGGTGGGGCAGTCAGCTGGTGCAGTTGCAAGCAAAGTGTCGTGGCGGCATCTACATGTGAAGCGGAGTACATAGCTGCTTCGGAAGAAGCGTAGGAAGGAGTCTGGATGAAGGAGTTCATCACCGACCTAGGAGTGATTCCCAATGCGTCGGGCCCGATGACTCTCTTCTGTGACAACACTGGAGCTATTGCCATTGCCAAGGAGACCAGGTTTCACAAGAAGAACAAGCACTGCTTCAACTCCATTCGTGGTTACATTTAGGATGGAGATATAGATATTTGTAAAGTACATACGGATCTGAATGTCGCAGATCCGTTGACTAAACCTCTTCCACGAGCGAAACATGATCAGCACCAGAACTCTATGGGTGTTCGATTCATCACAATATAACTAGATTATTGACTCTAGTGCAAGTGGGAGACTGTTGGAAATATGCCCTAGAGGCAATAATAAAATGGTTATTATTATATTTCCTTGTTCATGATAATTGTCTATTGTTCATGCTATAATTATATTAACCGGAAACCGTAATACATGTGTGAATACATAGACCACACCATGTCCCTAGTGAGCCTCTAGTTGACTAGCTCGTTGATCAATAGATGGTCATGGTTTCCTGACCATGGACATTGGATGTCGTTGATAACGGGATCACATCATTAGGAGAATGATGTGATGGACAAGACCCAATCCTAAGCATAGCACAAGATCGTGTAGTTCGTCTGCTAGAGCTTTTCTAATGTCAAGTATCATTTCCTTAGACCATGAGATTGTGCAACTCCCGGATACCGTAGGAATGCTTTGCGTGTATCAAACGTCACAACGTAACTGGGTGACTATAAAGGTGCATTACAGGTATCTCCGAAAGTGTCTGTTGGGTTGGCACGAATCGAGACTGGGATTTGTCACTCCGTGTGACGGAGAGGTATCTCTGGGCCCACTCGGTAATACATCATCATAATGAGCTCAATGTGACTAAGGAGTTAGTCACGGGATCATGTGTTATGGAACGAGTAAAGAGACTTGCCGGTAACGAGATTGAACAAGGTATAGGGATACCGACGATCGAATCTCGGGCAAGTAACATACCGATGGACAAAGGGAATTGTATACGGGATTAATTGAATCCCCGACATCGTGGTTCATCCGATGAGATCATCGTGGAACATGTGGGAGCCAATATGGGTATCCAGATCCCGCTATTGGTTATTGGCCGGAGAGGTGTCTCGGTCATGTCTGCATGGTTCCCGAACCCGTAGGGTCTACACACTTAAGGTTTGGTGACGCTAGAGTTGTAATGGGAATTGTATGTGGTTACCAAAAGTTGTTCGGAGTCCCGGATGAGATCCCGGACGTCACGAGGAGTTCCGGAATGGTCCGGAGGTAAAGATCTATATATGGGAAGTCCTATTTTGGCCACCGAAAAATGTTTGGGATTTTTCGGTATTGTACCGGGAAGGTTCTAGAAGGTTCCGGAGTGGGGCCCACCTGCATGGGGGGACCCACATGAACGTGGGTAGTGGGGGCAAGGCTCCACACCCCTGGTCAAGGCGCACCAAGATCCCCCCTTAGAAGGAATAAGATCATATCCCGAAGGGATAAGATCAATATCCCTAAAAAGGGGGGATAACAATGTGTGGGGAAGGGAAAGGATGAGATTTCTTTCCTCCCACCTTTGCCAACGCCCCAATGGACTTGGAGGTTAAGAAACCAGCCCCCTCCACCCCTATATATAGTGGGGAGGCGCATGGGAGCTGCACCCCTTGCCCCTGGCGCAGCCCTCCCTCCTCCTACACCTCCTCCTCCTCCGTAGTGCTTAGCTAAGCTCTGCCGGAGAACCACGAGCTCCACCGCCACCACGCCGTCGTGCTGCCGGAGCTCTCCCTCAACTTATCCTCCCCCCTTGATGGATCAATAAGGAGGAGATGTCCCCAGGCTGTACGTGTGTTGAACGCGTAGGCGCCGTCCGTTCGGCGCTTGGATCGGATCTTCCGCGATTTGAATCGCCGCGAGTACGACTCCATCAACCGCGTTCTTTGCAACGCTTCTGCTTAGCGATCTTCAAGGGTATGAAGATGCACTCCCTCTCTCTCATTGCTAGCATCTCCTAGATTGATCTTGGTGACACGTAGATTTTTTTTTGAATTATTACTACGTTCCCCAACATTATGTCCGAGGACGTGTACTGGTAATAGTTCGGTCTAGCCAAACACTTACCCTTTAGCGGTTTTTCCCCACTGCTGCCCATGGAATCTTGAGTGCGAAGTTGTGCCTTCTTGGCACGTGTTTGGCAGTCATTAGGGCTATGCAATGGGGAGTGTGTCACTATTTCTGGGGAGAAGAAGATTCCGGGAGTTCGGATTGAAACCGAGCTCGTTTGTCAACCTTACCTGCCTTTATGGCAGATTTCGTTGTTTGCCGACCGTCCTCGTAATGGAATTCGGCCGCCAGGGCCAATGCATGTTCCTCAGTTCGGAGGGAACGCTCTGTGTTGCCGTTGACAGTGATGACCCCCTTGGGCCCGGGCATCTTGAGCTTGAGGTATGCGTAGTGTAGGACGGCGTTGAAGCGAGCGAACGCTGTACGGCCTAGGAGGGCGTGATAACCGCTGCGGAAAGGTACGATGTCAAAGATCAAGTCCTCGCTACGGAAGTTATCGAGCGAACCGAACACCACTTCCAGGCTCACAGAGCCCGTGCACTGGGCTTCGACGCCTGGGATCACTCCTTTAAAGGTAATGTTGTTGGGTTTGATCCTTGATGGATCTATACCCATCTTTTTCACCGTATTTGAGTAAATCAGATTGAGGCTACTTCCTCCGTCCATTAGGACTTTAGTGAGGTGATACCCATCGATAATGGGATCTAGGACGAGGGCAGCTGATCCCCCATGACGTATACTGGTCGGATGGTCTCGTTGATCGAAGGTGATTGGGTACGCCGACCATGGGTTATACTTCGGGGCTACGGGCTCTGATACATCTCCAACGTATCTATAATTTTTTATTGTTCCATGCTATTATATTATCTGTTTTGGATGTTTTATATGCATTAATATGCTATTTTATATTATTTTTGGGACTAACCTATTTACCTAGTGCCCAGTGCCAGTTTCTGTTTTTTCCTTGTTTTTGAGTATTGCAGAAAAGGAATATCAAACGGAGTCCAAACGGAATAAAATTCTACGCTGATTTTTCTTGGACCAGAAGGAACCCAGGAGTCTTCGAGAAGAGGCCAGAAGACCTACGGGTGGGCCACAAGCCACCAGGGCGCGCCCCTGGCGGGGAGGCGCCCCCCTGGCTTGTGGGCCCCCCGTAGCTCCTCCAACCCTAACTCTTCACCTATAAATTCAGAAATATTCCCCCAATACCAAAGGGAGCCATGAAAATACTTTTCCGCCACCGCAAGCCTCTGTTCCCGTGAGATCCCATCTTGGGGCCTTTTCCGGCGATTTGCCGGAGGGGGATTCGATCACGGAGGGCCTCTACATCAACACCATTGCCCTTCCGATGATGCGTGAGTAGTTTACCTCAGACCTTCGGGTCCATAGTTAGTAGCTAGATGGCTTCTTCTCTCTATGTTCTTCAATACCATGTTCTCCATGATCTTCATGGAGATCTATCCGATGTAATACTCTTTTGCGGTGTGTTTGTCGAGATTCGATGAATTGTGAGTTTATGATCAGATTATCTATGAATATTATTTGAATCTTCTCTGAATTCTTATATGCATGATTTCATATCTTTGTAAGTCTCTTCGAGTTATTGGTTTGGTTTGGCCAACTAGATTGGTAATTGTTGCAATGGGAGAAGTGCTTAGTTTTGGGTTCAATCTTGCGGTGTCCTCACCCAGTGACAAAGTAGGGGTAGCGAGGCACGTATTTGTATTGTTGCCATCAAGGATAAAAAGATGGGGTTTTCATCATATTGCTTGAGTTTATCCCTCTACATCATGTCATCTTACTTAATGCGTTACTCTGTTCTTCATGAACTTAATACTCTAGATGCAGGCAGGAATCGGTCGATGTGTGGAGTAATAGTAGTAGATGCAGAATCGTTTCGGTCTACTTGATACGGACGTGATGCCTATATGCATAATCATTGCCTTGGATATCGTCATAACTATGCGCTTTTCTATCAATTGCTCGACAGTAATTTGTTCACCCACCGTATTATTTTCGTTCAAGAGAGAAGCCTCTAGTGAAACCTATGCCCCCCGGGTCTATTTTCCATATTATATTTTCAGATCTATAAACTAAAAAACACAAAAAATACTTTGCTGTAATTTATTTACTTTTATTTTAATTATCGTTTTAGTAATCTTTTATATCTATCTCTATCGAATCTCATCCTTGCAAGTGACCGTGAAGGGATTGACAACCCCTTTTAGCGTTGGGTGCAAGTGTTTGATTGTTTGTGCAGGTGCATAGATTGGGGCCTTGCTTGTACCTCCTACTGGATTGATACCTTGGTTCTCAAAACTGAGGGAAATACTTATCTACTTTGCTGCATCACCCTTTCCTCTTCAAGGGAAAACCAACGCAAGCTCAAGAAGTAGCAAGAAGGATTTCTGGCGCCGTTGCCGGGGAGGATACATAGCAAGTCAAGACTAGAACACTCCCATCAACTTGCCAATTTCTGGCGTGGTTGCCGGAGAGATCTACATCAAGCCTACCAAGTACCCATCACAAACTCATCTCTTGCATTTACATTATTTGCCATTTGCCTCTCATTTTCCTCTCCCCCACTTCTAAAACGAATTTTCAGAAAAAACCAAAAAGATTTGCCTTTTTATTCGCCCTTCTTCCGTTCGTCTTTTCGTTTGCTTTTTGTTTGCTTGTGTGCTAGATTTCTTGCTTTGTCACGATGAATCAAGAGAATACCAAGTTGTGTGACTTCTCCAATACTAATAATAATGACTTTATTAGTACTCCGATTGCTCCCGCCACTAGTGCGGAATCTTATGAAATTAATGTCGCTTTGATGAATCTTGTTATGAAAGAACAATTTTCCGGCCTTCCTAGTGAAGATGCCGCATCCCATCTAAATACTTTCGTTGAATTGTGTGATATGCAAAAGAAGAAAGATGTGGATAATGATATTGTTAAATTGAAGCTATTTCCGTTCTCACTACGAGATCGTGCTAAAACTTGGTTTACATCTTTGCCAAAAAATAGTATTGATTCATGGAATAAGTGTAAAGATGCTTTTATTTCCAAGTACTTTCCGCCCGCTAAGATCATCTCCCTTAGGAACGATATAATGAATTTTAAGCAACTTGATCATGAGCATGTTGCACAATCTTGGGAGAGGATGAAATTAATGATTAGAAATTGCCCCGCACATGGTTTGAGTTTATGTATGATTATACAAATTTTTTATGCGGGATTGAATTTTGCATCTAGAAATCTTTTAGATTCCGCCGCGGGTGGTACTTTTATGGAAATCACATTAGGAGAAGCTACTAAACTCCTAGATAATATTATGGCAAATTACTCTCAATAGCATACCGAAAGATCTCCTACTAGTAAAAAAGTGCCTGCTATTGAAGAAATAAATACTTTGAGTGGAAAGATGGATGAATTAATGAAATTGTTTGCTAGTAAGAGTGCTCCTATTGATCCTAATGATATGCCTTTGTCTTCTTTGATTGGAAATGATAATGAATCTATGGATGTGAATTTTGTTGGTAGGAACAATTTTGGTAATAATGCGTATAGAGGTAATTTCAACCCTAGGCCGTTTCCTAGTAATTCCTCTAATAATTATGGTAATTCCTACAACAATCCTTATGGAAATTATAATAAGATGCCCTCTAATCTTGAGAATAATATTAAAGAATTTATTAGTTTGCAAAAGCTTTTCAATGCTACGATTGAAGAAAAATTGCTCAAGATTGATGATTTGGCTAGGAACGTTGATAGAATTTCGCTTGAGATTGATTCTTTGAAAATTAGATCTACTCCACCCAAGCGTGATATTAATGAGTCTTTAAAAGCTATGAGAACTTCTATTGATGAGTGTAAGGAAAGAACCACTTGAATGCGTGCTAAGCGTGAATGGCTTGAAAAAGTGTGTTCCCGTGATAATAATGATGAAGATCTTAAAGTGATTGATGTGACTCCTATTGAATCTTTGTTTTCCAATATAAATCTTGATAAATATTGGGCTGGAGATAAGTCAACTTTAGTTAAAAGTCGTCTCAATGATTCGGAGTTTATAGATCTTAATGCTAAAATTGATAAAAGTGGGATTGAAGAGGTCAAAACTTTAAATAGCAATGAACCCACTCTTTTGGATTTCAAGGACTTTAATTATTATAGTTGTTATTTTATTGATTGTATCTCCTTGTTGCAATCCATGTTGAATTCTCCGCATGCTTATAATCAAAATAAAGCTTTTACTAAACATATCGTTGATGCTATGATGAAATCTTTTGAAGAAAAACTTGAGTTGGAAGTTTCTATACCTAGAAAGCTTTATGATGAGTGGGAAGCTACTATTAAGATTAAAATTAAAGATTATGAGTGTCATGCTTTGTGTGATTTGGGTGCTAGCGTTTCCACTATTCCGAAAACTTTATGCGATGTGCTAGGTTTCCATGAACTTGATGATTGCTCTTTAAATTTGCATCTAGCGGATTCCACTATTAAGAAACCTATGGGAAGGATTAATGATGTTATTATTGTTGCAAATAGGAATTATGTGCCCGTAGATTTCATTGTTCTTGATATTGATTACAATCCTACATGTCCTATTATTCTTGGTAGACCTTTCCTTAGAACGATCGGTGCAATTATTGATATGAAAGAAGGAAACATTAGATTCCAATTTCCGTTAAGGAAAGGCATGGAACACTTCCAAAGAAAGAAAATTAAATTACCATATGAATCTATTATGAGAGCTACTTATGGATTGCATACCAAAGATGATAATACCTAGATCTATTGCGTTATGCCTAGCTAGGGGCGTTAAACAATAGCGCTAGTTGGGAGGCAACCCAATTTTATTTTTATGTTTTTGTTTTAGTTTCTGTTCTTGAATAAATTACACATTATTAACTCTGTAGTAATTGTGTTTTAGTGTTTTAATTAGTGTTTGAGCCAAGTAAGACCTTTGGGATGGTTTACGGTGATTGTTGATTTGATCTTGCTGAAAAACAGAAACTTTTGCGCTCAGTCCAGGAATTTTATAAATTCACCAGAGAGTCAAATGAGTCTGAAATGTTTACAAAAGATTTATATACAAATTTCCCAGATTTTCCTAATTTTTCAGAATTTTTGGAGTTACAGAAGTATTCGAAGTTTCCAGATTGCTACAGACTGTTCTGTTTTTGACAGATTCTGTTTTCTTTGTGTTGTTTGCTTATTTTGATGTATCTATGGGTTGTATCGGGGGGTATGAACCATGGAGAAGTTGGAATACAGTATATATTACACCAATATAAATAAATAATGAGTTAACAACAGTACCTAAAGTGGTGATTTATTTTTCTTATACTAACGGATCTCACGAGTTTTCTGTTGAGTTTTGTGTTGTGAAGTTTTCAAGTTTTGGGTAAAGATTTGATGGACTATGGAATAAGGAGTGGCAAGAGCCTAATCTTGGGGATGCCCAAGGCACCCCAACGAATATTCAAGGATACCAAAAAGCCTAAGCTTGGGGATGCCCCGGAAGGCATCCCCTCTTTCGTCTTCAATCCATCGGTAAATTTACTTGAGGCTATATTTTTATTCACCACATGATATGTGTTTTGCTTGGAGCGTCTTGTATGATAAGAGTCTTTGCTTTTTAGTTTTCCACAATCATCCTTTCTGCACACATCTTTTGAGAGAGACATGCATGAATCGTGAATTTATTAGAATACTCTATGTGCTTCACTTATATCTTTTGAGCTAGGCAATTTTGCTCTAGTGCTTCACTTATATCTTTTTAGAGCACGGTGGTGTTTTATTTTATAGAAATAATTGAACACTCGTACCTCACTTATATTATTTTGAGAGTCTTTAAACAGCATGGTAATTGGTTTAGGTTATGAATTTAGTCCTATTATAATGGGCATCCAAGAGGGATATAATAAAAACTTTCATATAAAGTGCATTGAATACTATGAGAAGTTTGATTCCTTATGATTGTTTTGAGATATAAAGATGGTAATATTAGAGACATGCTAGTGAGTAATTGTGGATTGGTAGAAATACTTGTGTTAAAAGTTTGTGATTCCCGTAGCATGCACGTATGGTGAACCGTTATGTAACGAAGTCGGAGCATGATTTGTTTATTGATTGCCATCCTTTGTGTGAGGGTCGGGAGCGCGCGATGGTTAACTCCTACCAACCACTCCCCTAGGAGCATGCGTCTAATACTTTGCTTCGATAACTAATATACTTTTGCAATAAGTATGTGAGTTCTTTATGACTAATGTGAGTCCATGGATTACACGCACTTTCACCCTTCCACTTTTGCTAGCCTCTCTAGTACCTTGCAACTTTCGCCGGTGCATTAAACCCACCATATACCCTTCCTCAAAACAGCCACCATACCTACCTATTATGGCATTTCCATAGCCATTCCGAGATATATTGCCATGCAACTTCCACCGTTTCGTTTATCATGACACGCACCATCATTGTCATATTGCTTTGCATGATCGTAAGACAGCTAGCGTGATGTTTTCATTAATGTCATTTGCTATGCTAGATCGTTGCACATCCCGGTATACTGCCGGTGGCATTCATATAGAGTCATAATTTGTAATTCTTGAGTTGTAAGTAAATAAAAGTGTGATGATCATCATTATTAGAGCATTGTCCCATGTGAGGAAAGGACGGAAGCTATGATTCCCTCACAAGTTGGGATGAGACTCCGGACTTTAAAAATAATAAAAGAGGCCAATGAAGCAAAAATAAAAAAAAAGAGGCCAAAGATGCCCACCAAAAAAAATGAGAGAAAAGAGAGAAGGGACAATGCTACTATCTTTTTTCCACACTTATGCTTCAAAGTAGCACCATGATCTTCATGATAGAGAGTCTCCTATTTTGTCACTTTCATATACTAGTGGGAATTTTTCATTATATAACGTGGCTTGAGCAAGCGAGTCGGATGCACACCCACTTAGTTTATTTTTGAGCTTTCATACACTTATAGCTCTAGTGCATCTGTTGCATGGCAATCCCTACTCACTCACATTGATATCTATTGATGGGCATCTCCATAGCCCGTTGAGATGCCTAGTTGATGTGAGACTATCTTCCCCTTTTCCTCACAACCTCCACCATATTCTATTCCACCTATAGTGCTATATCCATGGCTCACGCTCATGTATTGCGTGAAAGTTGAAAAGGTTTGAGAACATAAAAAGTGTGAAACAATTGCTTGACTTGTCATCGGGGTTGTGCATGATTTAAATACTTTGTGTGGGGAAGATGGAGCATAGCCAGACCTTATGATTTTGTAGGGATAACTTTCTTTGGCCATGTTATTTTGAAAAGACACGATTGCTTTGTTAGTATGCTTGAAGTATTATTGTTTTTATGTCAACATTAAACTTTTGTTTTGAATCTTATGGATCTGAACATTCATGCCACACTAAAGAATATTACATGGATAAATATGTTAGGTAGCATTCCACATCAAAAATTCTGTTTTTATCATTTACCTACTCAAGGACGAGCAGGAATTAAGCTTGGGGATGCTGATACGTCTCCAACGTATCTATAATTTTTGATTGTTCCATGCTATTATATTATCTGTTTTGGATGTTTTATATGCATTAATATGCTATTTTATATTATTTTTGGGACTAACCTATTAACCTAGTGCCCAGTGCCAGTTTCTGTTTTTTCCTTGTTTTTGAGTATTACAGAAAAGGAATATCAAACGGAGTCCAAATGGAATAAAATTCTTACTTGATTTTTCTTGGACCAGAAGGAACCCAGGAGGCTTCGAGAAGAGGCCAGAAGACCTACGGGTGGGCCACAAGCCACCAGGGCGCGCCCCTGGGGGGGGGGGGAGGCGCCCCCTTGGCTTGTGGGCCCCCCGTAGCTCCTCCAACCCTAACTCTTCGCCTATAAATTCAGAAATATTCCCCCAATACCAAAGGGAGCCACGAAAATACTTTTCCGCCGCCGCAAGCCTCTGTTCCCGTGAGATCCCATCTTGGAGCCTTTTCCGGCGATCTGCCGGAGGGGGATTCGATCACGGAGGGCCTCTACATCAACACCATTGCCCTTCCGATGATGCGTGAGTAGTTTACCTCAGACCTTTGGGTCCATAGCTAGTAGCTAGATGGCTTCTTCTCTCTCTATGTTCTTCAATACCATGTTCTCCATGATCTTCATGGAGATCTATCCGATGTAATACTCTTTTGCGGTGTGTTTGTCGAGATCCGATGAATTGTGGGTTTATGATCAGATTATCTATGAATATTATTTGAATCTTCTCTGAATTCTTATATGCATGATTTCATATCTTTGTAAGTCTCTTCGAGTTATTGGTTTGGTTTGGCCAACTAGATTGGTAATTCTTGCAATGGGAGAAGTGCTTAGTTTTGGGTTCAATCTTGCGGTGTCCTCACCCAGTGACAAAGTAGGGGTAGTGAGGCACGTATTTGTATTGTTGCCATCAAGGATAAAAAGATGGGGTTTTCATCATATTGCTTGAGTTTATCCCTCTACATCATGTCATCTTACTTAATGCGTTACTCTGTTCTTCATGAACTTAATACTCTAGATGCAGGCAGGAGTCGGTCGATGTGTGGAGTAATAGTAGTAGATGCAGAATCGTTTCGGTCTACTTGATACGGACGTGATGCCTATATACATAATCATTGCCTTGGATATCGTCATAACTATGCGCTTTTCTATCAATTGCTCGACAGTAATTTGTTCACCCACCGTATTATTTTCCTTCAAGAGAGAAGCCTCTAGTGAAACCTATGGCCCCTGGGTCTATTTTCCATATTATATTTTCAGATCTATAAAGTAAAAAACACAAAAATACTTTGCTGCAATTTATTTACTTTTATTTTAATTATCGTTTTAGTAATCTTTTATATCTATCTCTATCGAATCTCATCCTTGCAAGTGACCAGGAAGGGATTGACAACCCCTTTTAGCGTTGGGTGAAAGTGTTTGATTGTTTGTGCAGGTGCATAGATTGGGGCCTTGCTTGTACCTCCTACTGGATTGATACCTTGGTTCTCAAAACTGAGGGAAATACTTATCTACTTTGCTGCATCACCCTTTCCTCTTCAAGGGAAAACCAACGCAAGCTCAAGAAGTAGCAGGCTATACGGCGTATACCTCTCGAAGGGCGCGCTTCCTCTCCTTTTTGGGTATGTGAGTGGCGTATATCATGTTCATAGTTTTTACCTCTGGAGGGAACTGCTTCTGTCCACCATTGATCGGACCGCGGGGCTCATCATCGTCCTCGCTGCGTGGGCCCTTGCCTTGCTCCTTGGATGCGAGTTTGCCGGCTTGTTTGAACACCCAACAGTTACGGTTGGTGTGGTTGGCGGGCTTGTCTGGAGTGCCATGGATCTGGCAAGGCCTCTCCATGATTTTGTCCAGCGGGGTGGGTCCGTCGCGATTGCCTTTAGGAGGCTTCTTCCACTGCCCGGATCGAGGGTTGCGGAAGCCGACGTTGACGGCCGTGTCGTCGGCGTCACTAGTGCTGTGCCGGCATTTATTTTTGTTGCGTCGTGGTTTCCCGTTTCCATCCCAAGCTTCGGAGGTGCCGGGGTCTTCGGGGTTGTGGCTTCGTCTCGCTAGCCAGTTATCCTCGCCCGCGCAAAAGCGGGTCATGAGTGATGTAAGGGCGGACATGGTCCTAGGTTTATCCTGACCGAGCTGGCGAGCCAGCCATTCGTCCCGAATATTGTGCCTGAAAGAGGCTATAGCCTCGGCATCTGGGCAATCGAAGATCTGGTTTTTCTTGGTCAAGAACCGGTTCCAGAATTGTCGAGCGGACTCTCCTGCCTTTTGGACGACGTTGCTTAGGTCGGAGGAGTCCGGAGGCCGTACATAGGTGCCCTGGAAGTTAGATCGGAATGCATCCTCGAGATCCTCCCAGCTCCCGATAGAATTTTCGGGGAGACTGTTTAACCAGTGCCGAGCTGGCCCCTTAAGTTTAAGGGGTAGATACTTGATGGCGTGGAGATCATCTCCTCGTGCCATGTGAATGTGGAGGAGGAAATCCTCGATCCACACTGCTGGGTCAGTTGTTTCGTCGTATTGCTCTATGTTCACGGGTTTAAACCCTTCCGGGAACTGATGCTGCATCACCTCATCGGTGAAGCACAGTGGGTGGGCAGCGCCTCTGACCCGGGCTATGTCACGCCTGTAGTCGGCGTCTGTTCTGGCCCGGTTTTGTTCCCGACCTCTATTGTTTCGGTCGAGCCAAGGCCGGTACCCGTCCCGTCTATCGGGGGAGTACCCTCTAGATCCGTAGATGGATCTCGTGCGGCCTGTTCTATAATCCAGGTTGCGTCGCAGGTCGTACCCGTCCTCAGGCTCCATTGGCTCCTTTCCCCTTCTGGGGGGTATCGGCGGCCTATAATCGGCGTCGCCAGCCGTGCTATCTCGTCCTCGGGGAGGGCGGTCCAGCTGGTCATATGGAGTGTGCTTGGGGGACGGCGTATTAGAGAGTTCGTCATCGAATTGTGGCAGCAGCCTTCGGCGTGGATAGCTCTTGGGTTGGTCCAATAGACCAGTACCGTATCCTTCCTCGGCTGACAGGACCTTCGTCCATCTATCATTGAGGGTGTCTTGTTCGGCCTTGAGCTGCCGTTCTCTTGCCTTTAGGCTTCGGGCAGTGGCTATAAGCTGTTGCCTAAACCGTTCCTGATCCTCAATGTTTTCGGGACCGGTGAAATCTTCGGATTCCGGGCTATCCTCCTCCTCTACAGGGGGAGGTAGTTGTCATCTTCGGAATCGTTTGGATCTTCGAGGTCGCGCTGGTCCTCCGGCCTTTCCTGGTCCTCTAACGGATGCTCGGGAAAATCGGGATCGCCGAGGTCTTCCGGGGTATCGTTTTCCCCGGTGCCAGCAATAGCTTCCCTTCCCTTTTTTGTCTTTGATCGTTTGTGCGGTTTTCGGCGCCTTGATGGCGCTTCACCCGATTTATCACCATTGTTTGCGTATGTGCGCTCGCCGTTATCGGATGGAGTATCCACGATGTAGACGTCGTAGGTGGAGGTGGCAGTCCATCGCCCGGTGTTGACAGGGGTGGGAGCGCGATCCTCTTGATCCATGTCTTCTGCCTCCTCGGAGGCGTAGTCCAACATATCGGTTAAGTCTTCGACAGTGGCTACGAAGTGGGTGGTGGGTGGGATGAAAAATTCCTCTTGACCCGCCTTAAGACCGATCTGAACGTGGATCGGGGTTGGGTCGTCAGTAACTTTCATCGATAAGATCCGATCTGGAGCTTCGTTGAGTGTCGAGAGCTCGATCGGGTCAATTTGCTCAGCGCTTTCGGAGTTAACCTCCAATGCGTCTGCCCAAGAAGTGTGTTCGGCAGGAGCTGGTACCCGGCCATCAGGCGTTATGGCCGGATCCGGACTAAAAGCCAGATCATCGCCGGGGTTAGTCCCGTGGGCGGGGTCGAAAGCGACGTCCGAGGTTAAGGCCTCGGAGTCCTCGGGCGTGTCAGATGAGACAGCGAGCCCGGTGAGGGAAAGATCGCCCCGAGAGTCTACGGAGAATTCTAGGTTCCCGAATCTGACCTCTTGGTAAGGGGCGAAACTCCCGACCCGGCCAAGACGGCCGGTCGGGTCAGCGTGCAGCACAATGCTGCCGAAAGCGAAGATCTGTCCGGGGACGAAGGAGTCCATGTTCCGGACTTCTTTGTTAATGACAACGCGAGCCATCGATTCCTTTGGAGATCACAGCGGAACTCTCAATGAAAGCACCAATGTCGGTGTCAAAACCGGCGGATCTCGGGTAGGGGGTCCCGAGCTGTGAGTCTAGGATCGATGGTAACAAGGGGACGAAGGAGACGATGTTTACCCAGGTTCGGGCCCTCCTATGGAGGTAAAACCCTACGTCTTGCTCGATTATATTGATGGTATGAAGGTTACAGAGTTGATCTACCTCGAGATCAGATAGCTAAAACCCTAGATGAGTTTCTCTGCCCTACAATTTAAAACCCTCACGGTTTATATAGACACCGGGGGGTACCTAGGGTTTACACATGACAAGACTCCTGCCGAGAATGGAGACGTCGATTCCCTCATCTTGACTTGGAGTGCACGATGCACCTTCGGGACTTCCTTCTAGAACACAGGGTCTCGATGTATCCGGCCCTTCCTGCGACAGTCAGAATGCGGCCCACCAAGCCGGCCTATCAAGAGACAGGCCAGCGGCCCGAGGACCCCTTAGTCCAGGACTCCCTCACGGGTCTACCATTACCCCTCCTCCAGTCAGATTGGCCCATTTGCACCAGAACAAAGGGACCTTCAAATCACCTCCATAGTCAAGTTCCCATATCTCCTCTATGTAACCATAATATGTGTCCTTTTCCTTGCTGTTTGCCGCATCGTCAAAGCGGACACCACTATTTTGGTTGGTGCTCTTTTTATCTTGGGCGATCGTGTAAAATGTAGTCCCATTTATAGTCGAAGGTGGTCTCTTGGCCAACAAGTACAAGTCATCTTCAACATTGTCGTCATTCATGAGATGTGTTCGCAACCAACCGCCGAAAGCCTCAATGTGTGTACGTTGAATCCAGGGGTCAGACTTCTCCGGGTTCATCGAGCGTATAATATCCATGTGTTTCTCGATATACGGGGTCACCAAGGTAGAATTCTGTAGAACTGTGTAGTGTGCTTGCGCCCAAGAATGCCCGTCCCTACATATTATTGATTTTGGTCCAAGCGTTCCTTTTCCACGCAGTCTCCCCTCATGCCGCGATTGAGGAACACCAATTGGCTTAATGTCAGGAATAAAGTCAACAGAAAACTCAATAACCTCCTCTGTTTCATGGCCCTTGGAGATGCTTCCTTCTGGCCTAGCACGGTTACGAACATATTTCTTTAAGACTCCCATGAACCTCTCAAAGGGGAACATATTGTGTAGAAATACAGGACCCAGAATGGCAATATCTTCGACTAGGTGAACTAGGACATGCGTCATAATATTGAAGAAGGATGGTGGGAACACCAACTCGAAACTGACAAGACATTGGACCAAATCATTCTATAAGCTTGGTAGGATTTCTGGATCGATTACCTTCTGAGAAATTGCATTGAGGAATGAACATAGCTTCACAATGGCTAATCGAACATTTTCTGGTAGAAGCCCCCTCAACGCAACCGGAAGCAATTGCGTCATGATCACGTGGCAGTCATGAGACTTTAGGTTCTGGATTTTTTTCTCTGCCATATTTATTATTCCCTTTATATTCGACGAGAAGCCAGACAGGACCTTCATACTGAGCAGGCATTCAAAGAAGATTTCCTTCTCTGCTTTGGTAAGAGAGTAGCTAGCAGGACCTTGATACTGCTTTGGATGCATGCCGTCGTTTTCGTGCACACGTTGCTGGTCCTCCCGTGCCTGCGGTGTATCTTTTGTCTTCCCATACACGCCCAGGAAGCCTAGCAGGTTCACGCAAAGATTCTTCGTCACGTGCATCACGTCGATTGCAGAGCAGACCTCTAGGACTTTCCAATATTCTAGCTCCCAAAATATAGATTTCTTCTTCCACATGGGTGCGCGTCCCTCAGCGTCAGTCGGATTAGATTGTCCGCCAGGACCCTTTCCAAATATTACTTGTAAATCCTTGACCATATCAAGTATGTCATCACCAGTACGGAGGACGGGCTTCTTCCGGTGTTCTGCCTCACCTTTGAAATGCTTGCCTTTCTTTCTTAAGGCATGCTTGGTCGGAAGAAATCGACGATGTCCCAGGTACACATTCTTCTTGCATTTGTCCAAATATATACTTTCAGTCTCATCTAAACAGTGCATGCATGCATGGTATCCCTTGTTTGTCTGTCCTGAAAGGTTACTAAGAGCAGGCCAATCATTGATGGTTACAAATACCAATGCTCGCAGGTCAAATTCCTACTGTTTGTGCTCATCCCACGCACGTACACCTTTTTTATTCCACAGCCGTAAAAGTTCATCAACTAATGGCCTTAGGTACACATCAATGTCGTTGCCGGGTTGCTTAGGGCCTTGGATGAGCACTGGCATCATAATGAACTTCCGCTTCATGCACAACCAAGGAGGAAGGTTATAGATACATAGAGTCACAGGCCATGTGCTATGCTTGCTGCTCTGCTCCCCAAATGGACTAATGCCATCTGCACTTAAACCAAACCATAAGTTCCTTGGGTCATCTGCAAAGTCCGGCCACTCTCTCTCGATTTTTCTCCACTGCGACCCATCAGCGGGTACTCTCAACTTCCTGTCTTTCTTACGGTCTTCTTTGTGCCATCGCAACGACTTGGCATGCTCTTTGTTTTGGAACAAACGTTTCAACCGTGGTATTATAGGAGCATACCACATCACCTTGGCAGGAATCCTCTTCCTGGGGCGCTCGCCCTGAACATCATCACCAGGGTCACCGCGACCGATCTTATATCGCAATGCATTGCATACCGGGCATGCATTCAAATTCTCATACTCACCGCGGTAGAGGATGCAGTCATTAGGGCATGCATGTATCTTCTGCACCTCCAATCCTAGAGGGCAGACAACCTTCTTTGCTTCGTATGTACTGTCGGGCAATTCGTTGTCCTTTGGAAGCTTATTCTTCATTATTTTCAGCACCTTTTCAAATGGCTTGTCAGATACACCATTCTCTGCCTTCCATTGCAGCAATTCCAGTGTGGTACCGAGCTTTGTGTTGTCATCTTCGCAATTTGGGTACAACCCTTTTTTGTGATCCTCTAACATGCGCTGCAACTTCAACTTCTCCTTTTCACTTTCGCAGTTTCTCTTTGCATCAGCAATGGCCCGACCAAGATCATCAGCGAGCTCATCTGATGCCTCAGCTTCTTCTTCTTCATTCTCTTCCCCCATTGTAGTACCATCATATTCAGGACACCCAGGATAGTTGTCGTCATCCTCTTCTTCTTCATTCTCTTCCATTAGAACCCCTCTTTCTCCGTGCTTGGTCCAACAATTATAGCCGGACATGAAACCGGACGTAAACAGGTGGACGTGAATCTGTTTTGAGCTAGAGTAAGTCTTATCATTCTTACACACACCACATGGACAACACATAAAACCATCCCGCTTGTTTGCCTCAACTGCACGCAAAAAACTCTGCACGCCATTAATGAACTGGGGAGAGCGTCGGTCATCGTACATCCATTGCCGGTTCATCTTCATTACACAACACCTAAAAGACCAAATTAATACAAGTTCATACACACTTATTTTCTCATAAAACAACATACAACTATCTAGATAAAACATTTAAATGCAACAACAAATGCGATCAAAATCGCAACTAAGGTAGCAATTGATCCAACAGCATAATGATACCAAGCCTCTTTATTAATGGCATATTTTCTAATCTTTCTAATCTTCAAGCGCATTGCATCCATCTTGATCTTGTGATCATCGACGACATCGGCAACGTACAACTCCAATTTCATCTTCTCTTCTTCAACTCTTTTCAATTTTCCTTTCAAATCCTCGTTTTCTTTTTCAACTAAATTTAACTTCTCGACAATAGGGTCGGTTGGCATTTCCGGTTCAACTACCTCCTAGATAAAAATATCTATGTCAACTTGATGGGCATAATTGTCATTAACACGAAATGCAACAAATAGTTATAAAAGAGAATATACCACATCCGAATCGTAAACCGGACGAGGGCCAACGGGCACGGATATCATAACCATGGCACTATATATAACAACAATCATACAAGTAAGAAAATTATGGAAGTAACTATCTAAATCATACAAATAAGATTTTTTTTATAAAAATGATAAGAACACAAGAAGAGGCTCACCAAGGTGGTGCCGGCGACGGGACGGTGCGGGCGATCGATGGTGGTTAGGACGGGGACGGGAAGGCACACTAAGTAAACCACACCTACACATATGCAAACTAAGGAGTTAATTTGAGCTCAAATTGCATATAAATCAAAAAAACTACCACATAATTACACCCAAACTAAAACCCACAAATCACTATACTTATAAAGCATTGCACGAGCTGATCTAGCAATAAGAGATGAAAGGACAAAGTTTCTAACCTTTGTGGAGACTTGGATGGATTGGGGTGCCTCAAATCTTGACAAATCTTGGCAAAAATGGAGGGAGGAGCTCGAGCTAGGGGAAGAACAGAGAGGGGAATTCGAATGGAGAAAACAGAGAAATGGAGTCGGGCTGGACGAAGGGTTTATATAGGGAAGCTTTAGTCCCGGTTGGTTATACAAACCGGGACTAAAGGTCCACCTATAGTCCCGATTTGTATCACAAACCGGGACTAAAAGGGCTCGTGGGGGCCCCAGGCTGACACCAGCCTACCACCACCCCTTTACTCCCGGTTTGTGATACAAACCGGGACTATAGGTCTCGAATCAACCGGGACTAATGGGGCCCGTACACCCCGACCGCTCCTAGCCGTTGGAACCGGGACTAATGGACACATTAGTCCCGGTCCAAAGCCAAACCGAGACTAAAGGTTGAAAAGGAAGGCCTGTTTTCTACTAGTGTCACCTCCATAATTGAGAAACATTTCCTTACTCCTCCAGTTACTAAGGATAATTTTGACCGCTGTCCAATGATCCACTCCTGGATCACTCTTGTACCTTCTTGCCAGACACGTGGCAAGGCAGACACTAGGTGCGGTAGACAACATGGCATACCGTATAGAGCCTATGGCTAAGGCATAGGGGACGACCTTCGTCCTTTCTCTTTCTTCTGCCGTGGTCGAGCTTTGAGTTTTACTCAAATTCATACCTTACAATACAGCCAAGAACACCTTCTTTGACTGATCTATTTTGAACTCCTTGAAAATCTTGTCAAGGTATGTATTCATTGAAAGTTTTATCAAGCGTCTTGATCTATCTCAATAGATCTTGATGCCCAATATTTAAGTAGCTTTATTCCAGGTCTTCCTTTGAAAAACTCCTTTCAAACAACCCTTTATGCTTTCTAGAAATTCTCCATTATTTCCGATCAACAATATGTCATCCACATATACTTACCAGAAATTCTATAGTGCTCCCACTCACTTTCTTGTAAATACAAGTTTCTTATAAACTTTGTATAAACCCAAAAGCTTTGATCTCCTCATCAAAGCGTATATTCCAACTCCGAGATGCTTGCTCCAGTCCATAGAAGGATTGCTGGAGCTTGCATACCTTTTAGCATCCTTAGGATCGACAAAAACCTTATGTTTATATCACATACAACCTTTCCTCAAGGAAACCATTGAGGAACCGATGTTTTGACATCCATCTGCCAGATTTCATAATCAAAAAATGCAGCAATTGCTAACACATTTCCAACAGACTTCAGCATCGCTACGGGTGAGAAAGTCTCATGGTAGTCAACTCCTTGAACTTGTCAGAAACTTCTTTGCGACAAGTCAAGCTTTATAAATGGTGACATTTACCATCAGCGTCTGTCTTCTTCTTAAAGGTCCATTTGTACTTAACGGCCTGCCGTTCATCGGGCAAGTCTACCAAAGTCCATACTTGGTTTTCATACATGGATCCTTTCTCGGATTTCATGGCTCCTAGCCATTTGTTGGAATCCGGGCCCACCATCGCTACTCCATAGCTCGTAGGTTCATCGTTGTCCAACAACATGACCTCCAAGACAGGGTTACCGTACCACTCAGGAGCAGTACGTGCCCTTATCGACCTACGAGGTTCGATAGTAACTTGATCCAATGCTTCATGATCACTATCATTAGCTTCCTCTTCAACTGATGTAGGCTTCATAGAAACATTTTTCTAACGCTGCGCTACTCTCTGGTTGAAGTGAATGTTCAACAACCTCATCAAGTTCTATCTTCCTCCCACTCAATTCTTTCGAGAGAAACTCTTTCTCGAGAAAGGACCTGTTTTTAGCAACAAACACTTTGCCCTCAGATCTGAGATAGAAGGTATACCCAACTGTTTCTTTAGGGTATCCTATGAAGACACACTTGTCCGCTTTGGGTTCGAGCTTATCAGACATAAGTGTCGCATTCCCAAACTCTAAGAAATGACAGCTTAGGTTTCTGCCAAACCATAATTCATACGGTGTCATCTCAACGGAATTAGATGGTGCCCTATTTAAAGTGAATATAGTTGTCTTTAATGCATAACCCCAAAACGATAGTGGCAAATCGGCAAGAGACATCATAGTATGCACCATATCCAATAGAGCACGACTACGACGTTCGGACACACCATCACACTATGGTGTTCCAGGTGGCGTGAGTTGTGAAACAACTTTCACATTGTCTTAAGTTGTATACCAAACTTGTAACTCAGATATTCACCTCCACGATCATATCGTAGACATTTTATCTTCTTGTCACGATGATCTTAAACTTCACTCTGAATTTGCTTGAACTTTTCAAACGTTTCATACTTGTGTTTCATTAAGTAAATATACCCATATCTACTTAAGTCATCGGTGAAGGTGAGAAAATAACGATATCCACCGCACACCTCAATGCTCATTGGACCGCACACATTAGTATGTATGATCTCGAACAAGTCACTTGCCCGTTCCATTTTTCCAGAGAACGGGGTTTTAGTCATCTTTCCCATGAGGCATGGTTCACATGTGTCAAGTGATTCAAAATCAAGTGACTCCAAAAGTCCATCAGCATGGAGTTTCTTCTTGCGTTTTACACCAATATGACCTAAGCGGCAGTGCCACAAGTATGTGGTAATATCATTATTAACTTTGCATCTTTTGGCATCAATATTATGAGCATGTCTATCACTACGATCGAGATTCAATAAACCATTCACATTGGGTGCATGACCATTGAAGGTATGATTCATGTAAATAGAATAACCATTATTCTCTGACTTAAATGAATAATCGTATTGCAATAAACACGATCTAATCATGTTCATGCTCAACGTAAACACCAAATAACATTTAGGTTCAACACTAATCCCGAAGGTAGAGGGAGCGTGCGATGGTGATCACATCAACCTTGGAAACACTTCCAACACACATCGTCACCTCGCACTTAGCTAGTCTCCGTTTATTCCGTAGCTTTTATTTCGAGTTACTAACATTAGCAACTGAACCGGTATCTAATACCCAGGTGCTACTAGGAGTACTAGTAAGGTACACATCAATAACACGTATATCAAATATACTTCTGTTGACGTTGCCATCCTTCTTATCTACCAAGTATCTAGGGCAGTTCCACTTCAGTGACCATTCTCCTCATAATAGAAGCACTTAGTCTCGGGTTTGGGTTCAACCTTGGGTTTCTTCACTAGAGCAGCATCTGGCTTGCCATTCATGAAGTTTCCCTTCTTGCCCTTTCCCTTCTCGAAACTAGTGGTTTTAGTAACCATCAACATTTGATGCTCCTTCTTGATTTCTACCTTCGCGGTGTCAAACATCGCGAATAGCTCAGGGATCATCTTTTCCATCCCTGGTAGGTTTATAGTTCATCACGAAGCTCTAGTAGCTTTGTGGCGGTGACTTGGAGAACTATATCAATCACTATCTTATCTAGAAGATCAACTCCCACTTGATTCAAGCGATTGTAGCACCCATACAATCTGAGCACATGCTCACCGATTGAGTTATTCTCCTTCATCTTGCAGGCAAAGAATCTTGTTGGAGGTCTCATACCTCTCAACACGGGTACGAGCCTGAAATCCCAATTTCAGCTCTTAGAACATCTCATATGCTCCGTGACGTTCAAAACGTCTTTGGAGCCTCAATTCTAAGTCGTAAAGCATGACACACTGAACTATCAAGTAGTCATCAGAACGTGCGTGTCAGATGTTCACAGCATCCACAGACGACGCTAGAGGGGGTGGCACACCGAGCGGTGCATCAAGGACATAAGCCTTCTGTGCAGCAATGAGGGCAATCCTCAGATCACGGACCCAGTCCGCATAACTGCTACCATCATCTTTCAACTTACTTTTTCTCTAGGAACGTATCAAAATTCAGGGGAGCTACAACGCGAGCTATTGATCTACAACATAATTGGCAAAGACATTTTGACTATTGTTCAAGACAATGAGTTTAGTTAATCATATTACTTAAAAACTCCCACTCAAATTGACATCCCTCCGGTCATCCGAGTGCTACAGGATCCAAATTCACCAACCCAAGTCCGATCATCACGTGAGATGAGGTGGTTTCAATGGTGAACATCTCCATGTTGATCATATCTACTATATGACTCATGTTCGACCTTTCGGTCTCTTGTGTTCTGAGGCCATATCTGTACATGCTAGGGTCGTGAAGTTTAACCCGAGTGTTCCACATGTGCAACACTGGCTTGCACCCGTTGTATGTGAACGTAGAGTCTATCACACCCGATCATCACGTGGTGTCTCGAAACGACGAACTTTCGCAACGGTGCACACTCGGGGAGAACACAATTTTATCTTGAAATTTTAGTGAGGGATCACCTTATAATGCTACCGTTGTCCTAAGCAAAACAAGGTGCATAAAAGGATTAACATCACATGCAAATCATAAGTGACATGATATGGCCATGATCTTGTGCTTTTGATCTCCATCTCCAAAGCACCGGCATGATCTCCATCATTACCGGTATAACACCATGATCTCCATCAACGTGTCACCATGAGCTTGTCGCGCCAAATATTGCTTCTACAACTATTGCTAACTCATAGCGATAAAGTAAAGCAAAAAGGCGAGAATAAATTAAAGAGAACCCTATGGCTCCTGCCGGTTGCCGTACTCATCGACATGCAAGTCATGATAATCTATACAAAACATGATCATCTCATACATCACATATATCTCATCATGTTTCTGACCATATCATATCACATCATACCCTGCAAAAACAAGTTAGACGTCCTCTAATTTGTTATTGCATGTTTTACGTGGCTGCTATGGGTATCTAGCAAGAACGATTCTTTCCTACGCAAAAACCACAACGATGATATACAAGTTGCTATTTCACCTTCTACAAGGACCGCCTCTGTCGAATCCGATTCAACTAAAGTGGGAGAGAAAGACACCCGCCAGCCATCTTATGCAACAAAGTTACATGTCAGTCGATGGAACCGGTCTATCGTACGTGGACGAGTAAGGTTGGTCCGAGCCGCTTCATCCCACAATACCGCCGAATAAAGATAAGACTAAGGAGGGAAGCAATCTGAATATCAACGCCCACAAACTCCTTTGTGTTCTACTCGTGATCTCATCTACGCATAGACCTAGCTCATGATGCCACAGTTGGGGAACGTTGCATGGGAAACAAAAAATTTCCTACGCACACGCAATATCTATCCATGGAGATGAGCATCTACGAGAGGGGAGATCCAATCCACATACCCTTGTAGATCGCTAAGCGGGAAGCGTTAAGAAACGCGGTTGATGTAGTCGAACGTCTTCGCGATCCAAATCGCAATTCGTCCCGCGATCCAATCACGATCCGTCCCGATCTAGCGCCGAATGGACGGCACCTCCGCGTTCAGCACACGTACAACTCGATGACGTCTCCGCCTCCTCGATCCAGCGAGCGAGGTCGGAGTAGTAGATGAGTTCTCCAGCAACACGACGGCATGGTGGTGGCGGTGGTGGTGCTATCCTGGCAGGGCTACGCCTAGCGCTACCGAAACCGCGAACGGAGGAGAAAACAATCTAGAGAGAGAGAGGGGCGCCAAGGGCTTTGTGTGTTCTCTTGGGGCGCCCCCTCCCCTCTATATATAGGTGGAGGGGTGTGGAGATCAGCCCCTCCAAGCCATAGGGCGCAGCCAAGGGGGAGGAGTTGGACTCCTAGTCCAATTCCCTCCCTTTCCATAAACAGGTGGACTTTCCACCTCTCCCAAGCCACATGGGCCTTGAGGGACTTGTGCGCCTGGCCCAATAAGGCCAGGGTGCCTCCCCTCAGCACATGCAAACCCTTGGGACGTGGTGGAACCCTTGGTGGACTTCCGAACTCCTCTGGAAGTTTCTGGAACCTTCTAGAAGCTTCCCGGTACAATACCGGAAAAACCCAAAACTTTTCCGGTAGCCAAAATATCACTTCCCATATATAAATCTTTACCTCCGGACAATTCCGGAACTCCTCGTGACGTCCGGGATCTCATCCGGGACTCCGAACAACCTTCGGTCACCAACATACATAAATCAACAATACCAAATCGTCACCGAACGTTAAGTGTGCAGACCCTGCAGGTTCGAGAACTATGTAGACATGACCGAGACAACTCTACGGTCAATAACCAATAGCGGGACCTGGATGCCCATATTGGTTCCTACATATTCTATGAAGATCTTTATCGGTCGAACCACGATGTCAAGGATTCAGACAATCCCGTATGCAGTTCCCTTTGTCCATCGGTATGTTACTTGCCCGAGATTCGATCGTCGGTATGTCCATACCTAGTTCAATCTCGTTACCGGCAAGTCTCTTTACTCGTTCCGTAACACAAGATCCCATGGCTAACACTTTAGTCACTTTGCTTGCAAGGCTCATTGTGATGTTGTATTACCGAGTGGGCCCTGAGATACCTCTCCGTCTCACGGAGTAACAAATCCCAGTCTTGATCCATGCCAACTCAACAGACACCCTCGGAGATACCTGTAGAGCACCTTTATAGTCACCCAGTTACGTTGTGACGTTTGATACACACAAGGCATTCCTCCGGTGTCCGAGAGTCGCATGATCTCATGGTCGTAGGAACATATACTTGACATGGATAAAGTAGTAGCAACAAACTAACACGATCAACTGCTATGCTTACGGTTGGGTCTTGTCCATCACATCATTCTCCTAATGATGTGATCCCATTTTCAGATGAAAACTCATTGTCCATGGTCAGGAAACCTTGACCATTTCTGATCAACGAGCTAGTCTAGTAGAGGCTTACTAGGGACACAGTGTTGTCTATGTATCCACACATGTATCTGAGTTTCCAATCAATACAATTATAGCATGGATAATAAACGATTACCATGAACAAGGAAATATAATAATAACCATTTTATTATTGCCTCTAGGGCATATTTCCAACAACCCCAATGCTGGCAGATCTCATGCTCTCCACAAAACTAGCATCAACATTTATCTTAATATACTTCGGATCCGGAGGCCTCCAAACAGCTTGACCATGTTTTTGCGGACTAACATCCTCCCCATTCCCTATCATCCCCTTGCCTTTGATGCTTAGATCCACTTGCACACGAGCATTGTAAGTCGAGAATGTCTTCCAATAATTTTCCACGAAGATAACAGAAGCATTCACTGATTCTTTCCCTCTTCCAAAAATCAAATCGTTCCTCAAATGCCAAGCTCTCTAGAGTATAAATAAAACTTGCTCGCGTATCGGAGACCCCAATTGGTCAAGCAGGATGAGAAGCCAGTCCGGCCCCGTAAATCTGAACAACTCCTCCCCCGGAATATTCCACACGTCCCCCAAGGCAATATGAAAGGCACGCGCCTTAGGACAGGTCACCAATGCATGGAAAATATTTTCATCGTCAACACCACATATAGTGCACAACTTGGAGACCGTTTGGTGGTGAGTTACTCTATTCACCTGGACTGCCAAGCTATTGGTCGCGGCTCTCCATGCAAAAATTTTAATTTTTTGCGGAACCTTAGCCTTCCAAATAACGTCCCACATTCTTCTTTCCTCATTAACAACACCACTAGATATTCCTGTCTCACCCCTGGCGTCCTTGAGATTTAAAGCCAGTCTGTACGCACTTTTAACGGAGAACATACCACTCTTTTCATAGTGCCAAGCAACTAGATCACCCTCTCCCACAGACTGAATGCGTAAGTTTAGGATCTCCTCGGCATCATGATGAAAGAATGAGTGCCTAATCAAATTTTCATCCCATCTTCTCGTCCCGCTCATGAATAATTCCGACACCCACTTTAGTCTAGTTCGATTCTTTTTAGCTATAATTTTTAGCGCCGAATTTCTTGGGAGCCAGTTATCTCTCGAAATGTTAACATTTTTACCCTCAAACACTCTCCATATGATCCCTTGTTTTAAAAGTTCCAGCCCATGCAAGATACCTTGCCAATTCACAGACGTGGCTGTGGGAATACCGTATCCAAGATGTGACCATTGGGGTAATACTTTGCCTTCAAAATCTTAGCACACAACGAGTCTGGGAACACCAATAACCGCCATGCCTGTTTAGCTAAGAGCGCTTGATTAAATAACCTTAGGTCACGGAACCCCATACCACCCTGTCCTTTTGGTTTTGTTAGCTTGTCCCAGGCTAACCAGTGGGTTTTCCTCGTATCCTCTTCGTCTCCCCACCAGAAATTTCTTATAATCTGAGCTAGATCCTCGCATAATGAGACTGGAAATTTAAAGAGTCCCATGGCATAAACTGGCAGCGCTTGCAGAACAGCCTTGATTTGAGATTCCTTAATACCACTAGAAGCATACTTTTCAATCCAATCTGACGCTCTTTTTAAAGCCTTATCTTTGGTCGCCTGGAATTTCCCAACCTTCATTCTACCCTCAGGCACCGGGAGACCAAGATACTTATCCTCAAAACCTTCAGTAGTAATATTTAGAATAACCATCGTGGACACCTGATCCTCCATACTGCACATTTTACCAAATTTTATGGAGCACTTATCCGGACTAAGAAGCTGACCAGTACCCTTCTCATAATCCGACAAAATATTTTTAATGGTTAAGACTTGGTCAATGGCCCCCTTGAAAAATAGGAGGCCCTCATCCGTAAACAAAAGGTGAGAAATACCTGGCCCTTGTCTGTTTAGCTTAAACTCTTTAAGAGCACCTTTCTCACAAGCGTCCTTTAACAGCAAAGAGAGACCCTCAGCCACAAACAGAAACAGATAAGGAGATAAAGGGTCCCCTTGCCTGAGTCCACGCGATGGATAAAAAGGTTGCAAAAGTTGGCCATTCAATCATACCGAAAACTTCACAGAAGTAACACAAGTCATAATCCAATTAATCCAGGTTGGCGCAAAACCAAGAGCCTCAAGCATACTTTTTAGAAATTGCCAATCCACTCGATCGTACCCTTTTGCCAGGTCCAATTATATGCGCAAAACTCTCCACATTGATCTTTCAACGTACTCAGCGAGTGAATACATTCAAAGGCAATAAGCGCATTATCAGAAATTAACCGGCCAGGTATAAATGCACTCTGAGTGGGAGAAATCATACCATCCAAGAGAGGTCTCAACCTATTCACCAGACACTTCGAAATAATTTTATAGATGATATGGCACAGGCTGATCAGTCTAAATTCTTTGATGGACTGGGGATTCTTCACTTTAGGAATAAGAACAATAGTTGTGTCATTTATACCTTCGAGCATAATACCAGAGATAAAAAATTGCTGGACTGCGCTTACAATATCCTCCTTTATTAATCCCCAGTTTCTCTGGAAGAATCTAGCCGGAAAACCATCCTGGCCAGGAGCCTTTAGCGGACCAATTTGGAAAAGGGCATTACTAATCTCTTCAACGGAAAAAGGTTTGCAAAGATCCGCATTCATATCATCATTGACGAGAGGTTTCACAATCGGAATGATACGAGAAGGATCAACATTAGAGTCACATGAATACAAATTCTGAAAAAACAAATTAGTGATACCTTTGATTTCTTCCATATTCTCCGTAAGAGACCCATCACTCCTCTTGAGGGCAGAAATATAATTTTTCTTTACTCTCCACGAGGCCTTTCTCTGGAAGAAACTTGTATTACGATCCCCCAATATCATTTTGTCAATACAGGACCTCTGCTTCCACATGATTTCTTCCTTAATAAGAAGCTCGTCCATCTCCAGAAGAATTTCCTTTCTCTCAACAACAGCCGCCGTATCACTTCTTTTAAAAAGAACATTCAATCTTTTGCGGGCAGCGTCAAGTTTTGTTGGGAGATAACCAATGTGAACCCGGCTCCAAGAATGCAGGGATTTCATTAATTTATCCAAATTGCTAGCCACATCCTGAAGATCCCTTACTTGCGTACTTTTATTCCAACAATTTCTAATCTGGTCATCCAACGCTTTATTCTCCCGCTCCCAATATGATTCATATCTCAGATGCTTATTAAAAGAAACATTAGACCGGTTACCCAACAATTGAATGTACAGAGGGTAGTGGTCTGACCTGGATGATATAATATGAGAGACCATGTAGTGAGGAAACATAGCCGACCATTGTGGACACGCCACCGCCCGATCAAGCCGTACTTTCACGTTGCGGTTTCCTTCTTGCTTATTATCATAAGTCCATGGCAACCCATGAAAAACCAAATCAAAAAGGTTGCATTCAGAAAGAATCTCCCGGAAGTTTGTCATGAGCTTAGAAGACCTCTTATGGCAAGAAAAATGTTCATGCTGCCACATTGCTTCATTAAAATCACCCACCATAAACCAAGGACCGACGCCCAGAGATTTTACCCGCCTCAGGAGCTCCCACATGACATACCTTTGACATGCCTTTGGTTCTCCATAAACAAAAGTGCATCTCCATTTTGAACCATCAGTATTAGAGATATACATGTCAATAAAATGATCGCCAAATTTATTTAACTCCATAGTGAAGCCCTCATCCCAAAACACTGCTAAGCCACCACCTTTGCCTTTAACTGAAACAGTAAACACATTTTTCATGCCCAACCGATACCGCAAACTCTCAACATATTCTTTATTTTGCCTTGTTTCAGAAAGAAAGATAATGTTGGGCCAGTAAGATTTATTCAGACAGACTAATTCTTGAACTATACAAGGCCGGCCCAGCCCTCGACAGTTCCAACTAAGCATTTTCATGGCTCCTAACGGGCATCATCAGACGTGCCCGTCAGTTGACCGACAGCCCCTGGGTCGGTTGCTACCTTTGCAGACACCCCATCCTCTTTTCCTTCCCCCACAGACTCTCTCCTCTTACCCTGAACTTCCTCCTCTCCCCCATCTACCTCTTTCGTTACATGAATCATATTTCCATCTATATCTACCTGAGCCTCCACTCTCTCCCCACACACTTTCTTACAAGCTGGAAGAACCACACTGGCTCCCCTACACCCGATGCTCTCAGCACTAATTGTTGGAAATATGCCCTAGAGGCAATAATAAAGTGGTTATTATTATATTTCCTTGTTCATGATAATCGTTTATTATCCATGCTATAATTGTATTGATTGGAAACACTAATACATGTGTGGATACATAGACAACAATGTGTCCCTAGTATGCCTCTAGTAGACTAGCTTGTTGATCAAAGATGGTCAAGGTTTCCTAGCCATAGACATGAGATGTCATTTGATAACGGGATCACATCATTAGGAGAATGATGTGATGGACAAGACGCAAACTATGAACGTAGCATATGATCGTGTCAGTTTATTGTTATAGTTTTCTGCATGTCAAGTATCTGTTCCTATCTCCATGAGATCATGCAACTGACTCACACCGGAGGAATACCTTGTGTGTATCAAACGTCGCAACGTAACTGGGCGACTATAAAGATGCTCTACAGGTGTCTCCGAAGGTGTGTGTTGAGTGGGCATGGATCAAGACTGGGATTTGTTACTCCGTGTGACGGAGAGGTATCTCAGGGCCCACTCGATAATACAACATCACAATAGGCCTTGCAAGCAAAGTGACTAAAGTGTTAGCCACGTGATCTTGTATTACGGAACGAGTAAAGAGACTTGCCAGTAACGAGATTGAACTAGGTATAGAGATACCGACGATCAAATCTCGGGCAGGTAACATACCGTAGAACAAAGGTGTAACACCCCGTTACGCCTGGCGGGATCTAGACTGGCCCCACAGACCAACACTAGTCTTTCCTGCGCACTTTGTCCTCACTCGTGCGCACCCGGGACAAACTTCCCGGTCGGTCACCCATCCTAGAATTGCTCCAAGCCAAGCATGCTTAACTTTGGAGTTCTCTTCGTATGGGCTCCTGGAAAAGAAGGAATTCCTTTTTGATATGAGTACTCTATCATTCCTATTAAGCCAGGCTCTCACATACAGGAACAACATACGGGATTAACTGAATCCTTGACATAGAGGTTCAACCGATAAAGATCTTCGTAGAATATGTAGGAACCAATATGGGCATCCAGAGCCCGCTATTGGTTATTGACCGTAGAGGTGTCCCGGTCATCTCTACATAGTTCTCGAACCCGCAAGGTCTGCACACTTAACGTTCGGTGACGTTTCGGTAGTATTGAGTTGTGTATGGTGGTGACCGAAGGTTGTTCGGAGTCCCGGATGAGATAACGGACGTCACGAGGAGCTCCGGAATGGTTCGGAGGTAAAGATTGATATATAGGAAGTCCCGTTTTGGTCACCGGAAGAGTTTCGGGTACTTCCGGTAGTGTACCGGGGGTGCCGGGAGGGTTCCGGGGGGCCATCGGGAGGGGCCACTCATGCCGGGAGGCTACATGGGCCTTAGGTTTTTGCACCAGCCCTTAGTGGGCTTGGCAAGCCAGCCCCTAAGGGCCCATGCGGCTGGGGTGTGAGAAAAGGAAAAAACCCAGGTGGGGGAAGGAAATCCAAGTAGGATTGGAATCCTACTTGGAGTAGGATTGGAGGTGGACTCCTCCACCTCTCCTTCGGACGACTCCTAGGGGAAACCCTAGGGGCACCGGCCCCTCCCCTCCCTCCTATATATATTGGAGGGGAGATAGGGCAGCCGCACCCAACCCTAAGCCACGGTGCAACCCGCTCTCCCCACTAGATCGTCTCCCCTAGTTTTCGGCGGTGCTTAGGCAAAGCCCTGCCGGAATAGTTCCACTACCACCGTCGCCGCGCCGTCGTGCTGTTGGAGAATTCATCTACCTCTCTGCTCCCTCTTGCTGGATCAAGAAGGCGGAGATCGTCATCGAGCTGTATGTGTGTTGAACGCGGAGGTGCCGTCCGTTCGGCGCTAGATCGGGACGGATCGTGATTGGATCGCGGGACGGCTAGCGATTTGGATCGCGAAGACGTTCGACTGCATCAACCACGTTTCTTAACGCTTCCCGCTTAGCGATCTACAAGGGTATGTAGATCCACTCTCCCTCTCATAGATGCTCATCACCATGGATAGGTCTTGCGTGTGCATAGGAATTTTTTTGTTTCCCATGCAGTGTTCCCCAACACTAATACTATCAAAACTAAGTACAAGGTCTTGGTCTTCCAAACATCTTTTCTTGTTGCCCGCCGAGCTCTCCAGAATATCAGCAAAAATGGCCCTGCAACCGGAAAGCTTGCTGCCGCTGCTCGGAGGGGTTGGGACCCCGAACCGAACGTGTTTGACACACGCCGCCTGAACGACGACTCGTTCCTCCTGTTTCTCTCTGTGAAGCCTTTTCCAGCGCATCAACTTTGCCGAGCCACCAGGGGCAGCCAGGCCCTGATCGCCACCCCCAACAGACACGTCCACCTTTGTGCCCAGCCGAGCGCCAGCTCCAGGTTGAGCACTCGCTCCCTCCGCCAAAGAGTCAGGCAGAAGATACGAAACAACATCACCACAACCAACCACATTGTCACCTGCAGTAGCTGGGACTTTCATGTGTCTAGCAGGATCAAACGGGGCCTGAACCTGCCCATCTTCAGCTCTGGCCACTCCCTTCAGAGCAGCAGGAGCAGCTGTCTGCACACCCACAGTGGCTTCCAGCAGAGCTAGCTGACCCTCCTGGCCAGTCGGCACCCTTGGCAGCACCTTGCCGCTGTCGCTGACGTCCAGGCCGTGCTCAGCGCACGGGCTAGGCAGTGAGAGGTGTTGGAAATATGCCCTAGAGGCAATAATAAAGTGGTTATTATTATATTTCCTTGTTCATGATAAATGTTTATTATCCATGCTATAATTGTATTGATTGCAAACACAAATACATGTGTGGTTACATAGACAACACTGTGTCCCTCGTATGCCTCTAGTAGACTAGCTCGTTGATCAAAGATGGTCAAGGTTTCCTAGCCATAGACATGAGATGTCATTTGATAACAGGATCACATCATTAGGAGAATGATGTGATGGACAAGACCCAAACTGTGAACATAGCATATGATCGTGTCAGTTTATTGCTATAGTTTTCTGCATGTCAAGTATCTGTTCCTCTGACCATGAGATCATGCAACTCACTGACACCGGAGGAATACCTTGTGTGTATCAAACGTCACAACGTAACTGGGTGACTATAAAGATGCTCTACAGGTATCTCCGAAGGTGTCTGTTGAGCTGGCATGGATCGAGACTGGGATTTGTTACTCCGTATGACGGAGAGGTATCTCAGGGCCCACTCGGTAATACAACATCACAACAAGCCTTGCAAGCAATGTGACTAAAGTGTTAGCCACGGGATCTTGTATTACGGAACGAGTAAAGAGACTTGCCGGTAACGAGATTGAACTAGGTATAGAGATACCGACGATCGAATCTGGGGCAAGTAACATACCGAAGAACAAAGGGAACAGCGTACGGGATTAACTGAATCCTTGACATAGAGGTTCAACCGATAAAGATCTTCGTAGAATATGTAGGAACCAATATGGGCATCCAGGTCCCGCTATTGTTTATTGACCGTAGAGGTGTCTCGGTCATGTCTACATAGTTCTCGAACCCGCAGGGTCTGCACACTTAACGTTCGGTGACGTTTCGGTAGTATTGAGTTATGTATGGTGGTGACCGAAGGTTGTTTGGAGTCCCGAATGAGATCCCGGACGTCACGAGGAGCTCCGGAATGGTCCGGAGGTAAAGATTGATATATAGGAAGTCCCGTTTTGGCCATCGGAA
This sequence comes from Elymus sibiricus, assembly GCA_039707655.1. Taxonomy (NCBI): domain Eukaryota; kingdom Viridiplantae; phylum Streptophyta; class Magnoliopsida; order Poales; family Poaceae; genus Elymus; species Elymus sibiricus. Next base: position 423,395,215 of record CM077667.1, on the reverse strand, counting down.
AAGTTTCGGGTATTTTCGGTAGTGTACCGGGAGTGCCGGAGGGCCATCGGGAGGGGCCACTGAGGGAGTCCTGGACTAAGCGGTCCTCGGGCCGCTGGCCTGTCTCTCAATAGGCTGGCTTGGTGGGCCGCATTCTGACTATCGCGGGAAGGGCCGGATACATCGAGACCCTGTGTTCTAGAAGGAAGTCCCGAAGGTGCATCGTGCACTCCAAGTCAAGATGAGGGAATGCCGTCGTTTTCTCACGGGGGGTGCCCCGAGACGGCAGATGCCAGGGGATGGCTTAAGAGGTGAGGGCAAGGCTGCAGTGGAGATTCGGGACGGGATAGGGCGACAACACACGGTGGTTTACCCAGGTTCGGGGCTCTCCGGAGAGATAATACCCCTACTCCTGCATGTCTGTATATGATGTGTATTCGCAGTACAGGGTTACTCCTGGTGCTGTGTTTGAGGAGGAAGAGGGAGCTGGCTGCTCCTTTCCGTGGTCTCACGTGTGTGAGAATGAGAGAATGGGAGAGGGATCCTCCCTTTGGTGAGCTCCCCTGGTGCCTCTTATATAGGGAGGCCCAGGGGACAAGGGGTGGCCCACATGGCCTAACTACACTGTTGGAGGTGACCTGTGAAGTGACCCATGATGCATGCTACAGTGCATCACTATTGGAGCACAGTCAAGTGACGCATGATGGGTGCGCAGTGGGGCACTGTTCGCCAACAGTGCCGGACTATAGCAGGGTGGCTGACTCTGCAGTCCGTCAGCTACAGTGTCCTCTGCTCGTGTCCGATGGGACGCCTGGAGCTGACTTCGTCGGGCTGCAGTCGGCAGCCTCCAGCCGGCAGCCGGCAGCCACCAGCCTCCAGCCGACAGTCGACAGCCTCCAGCCAGCCAGGTGCAGCCAGCAGCCTCCAGCCGGTAGCTAGCGAGGAGCAGCCTCCAGCCGGCAGCCTAAGGCCAGCCAGGTGCAGCCAGCATCCCCCAGCCGGCAGCCAGCCAGGAGCAGCCTCCAGCCGGCAGCCAGCAGCCTCCAGCCGGCAGCCTCTAGCCAGCCAGGTGCAGCCAGCAGCCTCCAGCCGGCAGCCTCCAGCCGGCAGCCAGCAGCCAGCCAGGCGCAGCCAGCAGCCAGCCAGGCGCAGCCAGCAGCCTCCAGCCAGCCGGGTGCAGCCAGCAGCCCGCAGCCAGCCAGGAGTAGCCTGCAGCCTGCAACCGGCCAGGAGCAGCTTGCCGGCCGGGTCGCAACTTTGCCTTCTGTTTTCACTTCTTCGACTGTCTTGTTGATTTGTGGGGCTTGGCGTACCGGGAGTGACTCCCCCTATGTTTTAAAATGTTGAGTCATCTCCTTGAGCCTACCCAGGGGTAATCCCCCCGACGGGGAATCGACGTCTCCATTCTCGGCAGGAGTCTTGTCATGTGTAAACCCTAGGTACCCCTCGGTGTCTATATAAACCGGGAGGGTTTTAGATTGTAGAGCGGAGAAACTCATCTAGGGTTTTAGCTATCTGATCTCGAGGTAGATCAACTCTGTAACCTTCATACCATCAATATAATCGAGCAGGACGTAGGGTTTTACCTCCATAGGAGGGCCCGAACCTGGGTAAACATCGTCTCCTTCGTCCCCTTGTTACCATCGATCCTAGACTCACAGCTCGGGACCCCCTACCCGAGATCCGTCGGTTTTGACACCGACATTGGTGCTTTCATTGAGAGTTCCGCTGTGATCTCCAAAGGAATCGAAGGCTCGCGTTGTCATTAACAAAGAAGTCCGGAACATGGACTCCTTCGTCCCCGGACAGATCTTCGCTTTCGGCAGCATTGTGCTGCACGCTGACCTGACCGGCCGTCTTGGCCGGGTCGGGAGTTTCGCCCCTTATAAAGAGATCAGATTCGAGAACCTAGAGTTCTCCGTAGACTCTCGGGGCGATCTTTCCCTCACCGGGCTCGCAGTCTCATCTGACGCGCCCGAGGACTCCGAGGCCTTAACCTCGGACGTCGCTTTCGACCCCGCCCACGGGACTAACCCCGGGGATGATCTGGCTTTTAGTCCGAATCCGGCCATAGCGCCTGATGGCCGGGTACCAGCTCCTGCCGAACACACTTCTTGGGCAGACGCATCGGAGCTTAACTCCGAAAGCGCTGAGCAAATTGACCCGATCGAGCTCTCGACACTCAACGAAGCTCTAGATCGGATCTTATCGATGAAAGTTACTGACGACCCAACCCCGATCCACGTTCCGATCGGTCTTAAGGCGGGTCAAGAGGAATTTTTCATCCGACCCACCACCCACTTCGTAGCCACTATCGAAGACTTAACCGATATGTTGGACTACGCCTCCGAGGAGGCAGAAGACATGGATCAAGAGGATCGCGCTCCCACCCCCGTCAACACCGGGCGATGGACTACCACCTCCACCTATGACGTCTACATGGTGGATACTCCATCCGATAACGGCGAGCGCACACACGCAAACAATGGTGATAAATCGGGTGAAGCGCCATCAAGTCACCGGAAATCGCGCAAATGATCAAAGACAAAAAAGGGAAGGGAAGCTATTGCTCGCACCAGGGAAAACAATACCCCGGAAGACCTCGCCGATCCCGATTTTCCCAAGCATCCGTTAGAGGACCAGGAAAGGCCGGAGGACCAGCGCAACCCCGAAGATCCAAACGATTCCGAAGATGACAACTACCTCCCCCCTGTAGAGGAGGAGGATAGCCCGGAATCCGAAGATTTCACCATTCCCGAAAAGATTGAGGATCATGAACGGTTTAGGCAACAGCTTATAGCCACTGCCCGAAGCCTAAAGGCAAGAGAACGGCAGCTCAAGGCCGAACAAGACACCCTCAATGATAGATGGACGAAGGTTCTGTCAGCCGAGGAAGGATACGGTACCGGTCTATTGGACCAACCCAAGAGCTATCCACGCCGACGGCGGCTGCCATAATTCGATGACGAACTCCCTAATATGCCGTCCTCCAAGCACACTCCATACGACTAGCCGGACCGCCCCCCCCCCCGAGGACGAGATAGGACGGCTGGCGACGCCGGTTATAGGCCGCCGATACCCCGCAGAAGGGGAAAGGAGCCAATGGAGCTTGAGGACAGGTACGACCTGCGACGCGACCTGGATTATAGAACAGGCAGCACGAGATCCATCTACGGATCTAGAGGGTACTCCCCCGATAGACGGGACGGGTACCAGCCTTGGCTCGACCGAAACAATAGAGACCGGGAACAAAACCGGGCCAGAACAGACGCTGACTACCGGCGTGACATAGCCCGGGTCAGAGGCGCTGCCCACCCACTGTGCTTCACCGACGAGGTGATGCAGCATCAGTTCCCGGAAGGGTTTAAACCCGTGAACATAGAGCAATACGACGGAACAACTGACCCAGCAGTGTGGATCGAGGATTTCCTCCTCCACATTCACATGGCACGAGGAGACGATCTCCACACCATCAAGTATCTACCCCTTAAACTTAAGGGGCCAGCTCGGCACTGGTTAAACAGTCTCCCCAAAAATTCTATCAGGAGCTGGGAGGATCTCGAGGATGCATTCCGATCTAACTTCCAGGGCACCTATGTACGGCCTCCGGACTCCTACGACCTAAGCAACGTCGTCCAAAAGGCAGGAGAGTCCGCTCGACAATTCTGGAACCGGTTCTTGACCAAGAAAAACCTGATCGTCGATTTCCCAGATGCCGAGGCTATAGCCTCTTTCAGGCACAATATTCGGGACGAATGGCTGGAAAATGTCAGGATAAACCTAGGACCATGTCCGCCCTTACATCACTCATGACCCGCTTTTGCGCGGGCGAGGATAACTGGCTAGCGAGACGAAGCCACAACCCTGAAGACCCCGGCACCTCCGAAGCTCGGGATGGAAACGGGAAACCACGACGCAACAAAAATAAATGTCGGCACAACACTAGTGACGCCGACGACATGGCCGTCAACGCCGGCTTCCGCAACCCTCGATCCGGGCAGCGGAAGAAGCCTCCTAAAGGCAATCGCGACGGACCTACCCCGCTGGACAAAATCATGGAGAGGCCTTGCCAGATCCATGGCACTCCAGACAGGCCCGCCAACCACACCAACCGTAACTGTTGGGTGTTCAAACAAGCCGGCAAACTCGCATCCGAGGAGCAAGGCAAGGGCCCACGCAGCGAGGACGATGATGATATACGCCAGATCAATGGTGCACAGAAGCAGTTCCCTCCAGAGGTAAAAACTGTGAACATGATATACGCCACTCACATACCCAAAAAGGAGAGGAAGCGCGCCCTTCGAGAGGTCTACGCCGTAGAGCCCGTAGCCCTGAAGTATAACCCATGGTTGGCGTACCCGATCACCTTCGATCGACGAGACCATCCGACCAGTATACGTCATGGGGGATCAGCTGCCCTCGTCCTAGATCCCATTATCGATGGGTATCACCTCACTAAAGTCCTAATGGACGGAGGAAGTAGCCTCAATCTGATTTACTCAGATACGGTGAAAAAGATGGGTATAGATCCATCAAGGATCAAACCGAGCAACACTACCTTTAAAGGAGTGATCCCAGGCGTCGATGCCCGGTGCACGGGCTCTGTGAGCCTGGAAGTGGTGTTCGGTTCGCCCGATAACTTCCGTAGCGAGGACTTGATCTTTGACATCGTACCTTTCCGCAGCGGTTATCACGCCCTGCTAGGCCGTACAGCGTTCACTCGCTTCAACGCCGTTCCACACTACGCATACCTCAAGCTCAAGATGCCCGGGCCCAAGGGGATCATCACTGTCAACGGCAACGCAGAGCGTTCCCTCCGAACTGAGGAACATGCATTGGCCCTGGCGGCCGAATTCCATTACGAGGACGGTCGGCAAACACCAAAATCTGCCATAAAGGCAGGTAAGATTGACAAACGAGCTCGGTTTCAATCCGAACTCCCAGAATCTTCTTCTCCCCAGAAATAGGGACACGCTCCCCATTGCACAACCGTAATGACCGCCAAACACGTGCCAAGAAGGCACAACTTCGCACTCAAGATTCCATGGGCAGCAGTGGGGAAAAACCGCTAAAGGGTAAGTGTTCGGCTAGACCGAACTATTACCAGTACACGTCCTCGGACATAACACAGGTACCATCGAGGACCTGCTAAAGAGTAAATCTCATCCATACTTTGGCGACTTCTCAAGGTCCGCTCGACGACAGCATCACCCTTAAAGGAATGCAACTCCCTAGGAGGCACAGGAGTAGACTGACGATAGGGCACATCGAGGACGTCAAGCCACCAATCGAAGACCCCTGGTACAACCTCTCCTCTGTTGATTCTATATTTTATCTTCAAAATACCTGTAAACAGTTGCTTCGGCACTTTGTATTATAAGAGCTATTGAGCAAATGAAAGACCATTATACATGGCCTCTCCGCTGTATTTTATGGTACATACTCTGTTCTTGACAACGCCTCTTGCGCAACTGTTCGGTATACATTAAGATGCAACCGGCTAATAGACCGGGGGATTGAATTTAAAAAATCGCCCTGAGCATCACCCCTACACAACTGGTCGTGTGTTCGGCGTCTTGGATTTTGCTTTATATGCATCAGATCCGAACTATGTCTTGGGTCAATAGTTGGGTTGCCCGGCTCCTGTGTTTGCCCCCTTACGTTCCGCTCGTTCGGCTAAAGGGGCAAAGGGAGAACCACTGCGATTGTGTTTCCAGTTCGCCTGGTCAAGCACCTCAGGGGAGAAAGCCGAAAACTGAACGTCATAATAAGCGAGAACCGGTCCGCAAATCCGAGCATAAGTGTCATACTAAAAAATCGATAGAGGTTATTCCGTGTTATACGATGGGTTTCGTACTTGTACAAACCATGTGATGCTGGCTTCGGCCCCGGTACATCCGGACATCACAAAACACTGGGGGCTGGTCATCAGCCCCCGCATTTTTTTTACGCTCCTACGGCTAAGTGAAAGCGATAAAGCATCATAGTCCGATTGCCTTGTCCCCCTCGCACTACCGCCTTCGGGCACCGATACCTCGGCTAAGGGTCACAGTGCGGAGACAGAGACACCTCGCGTAGTATCTACGTGGGGGATGAAGCCGATGGCTCGCAACTTTCAGATAAAACGGCCACATGGGAGTCAAAATAAATATTAAAGACCTATAAGACATGATAAACCATGCAACACTGATTATAAAGCGTTAAAAGTCTTCAGACATATTACAACGCGTTCATTCATACAAAACGTCTTTGGAGCATTGGGCCTCTATTGCCCGAGCACCCTCCATCACTTCGGAGAAGTATAGCTCGGGGCGCCAATGCCCCTTTCCAGGAGGTGGAGGTGCGGTGGCCATCTCGGTCGGCTTAAGCTTCGGCCAGTGCACCATGGTCTTGTAGGGTAACGCAGCAGAAAACAAAAAAAATTCAACCTACGCACCAGCCCAGGACCGCTATGGAGACTGCATACAAGGTTTAGTCATTTTCGTTACCGACTCGTAGCGCAGCGGAAGTAGAGTCGATGACGATCGGCGGTGCATATCCCCGCTGCTAGGATTTACAACCTCCCAACCGCGAGGATGTATACCCTCATCTGCCCCTCGGACAGCCCTCCGGGAGGCGGTCGGACAGTCCCCCGGACGGTATCGCGGACAGCCCTATGGGAGGACCTTCGAAACTCGGACGGTCACTCGGAGAGCCCTTCGGGAGGACCTTCGAAACTCAGACGGTCACACGGACAGCCCTTCGGGAGGCACTCTCGAACTAAGACCGAAACTACGATCTCTCTACAGAGTTGCACACATACGGTGTCATCTATCCGGTAGGGCTTCGCCGTCCAGAACTAGTTCCCACCGGAACCCAGACAGCCTTTCGGCTCTACGAAACTATTTCGCTAGGAGGGAGAGAGAAAGCCAGATCATGCATGGCACTTGTATGTGAGAAAGAGTAAGTCTTTAGGCATCCCACTCCACCCCTATTTATGGGCCAAGCCCAAGGGTGGCTTCTCCAAGAAGCCAAGGGGGAAAATACCAAAGGGCCCACAAGGTGGCTTCTCCAAGAAGCCACCCAAAAAGCACTTTCACTATTCACGACGACATTTTTCAGCGTCCGTTCGAACCGAAAATATTTATGTGGGCTTAGAACATTTCCAATACCCACTAAAATAATTTTCGACGCATTCCTAAACAATTCCGGATTAGTGATTTTCCTCTGCGAAAAGCAAACAAAGCGGTTCCGGCAGCTCCGGAACATTTTCAGTTTTTCTTCCGGAAAATTCCCAGAAGTTTCCAGAATGATTCTGGCACCCTCCAAGAATTATCAGGCGTGTGCCGAAACCAATTTGACTTAATGGTGTACTCCGAAACAACTTTTCGGTTTAGTGATTTTCATCTGTGAAAAGCAACTAAAGTGGTTCCGGCAGTCCGGAACATTTTCGGTTTTTGTCTCTAAAAAATCTCAGAAGTTACCGGAACAATTCTGGTACCCTCAAATAATTTCCAGGCATGTGCCAAAACCAATTTGACTTAATGGTACACTCCGAAACAACTTTTTGGTTTTACCGAAACTGTTCCGGTGTTCTCTCTGCGGAACTTTTCCGCTGTCCGAAACTTTTCCGGTGATTTTCTCTCAGACTCCCTGTCTAGTATTCAGCAGATAGATGACCCTTAAGCGTGTGACCCTATAGGTTCGGTGAAGTATAGACATGACCCGGAACCCCTTCCGATCAATGATCAACATCGGAGCCGTGGACACCCATATTGACCCCTATACCCACACGAATGAATATTCGAGTGAACCTCCAGTTGCCGTGTGCTATTCCTGTTGCTTCGCGATATGTTACAAATACCCGAGGTGAGACATGTTGGCATCCCCGTGGATCAACAACTTGTCCACTATGCCAGTTACCTCGTTACCGGTATTGTTCTCTTTTCTCGTTCCTGTGTTCCGGCATCCCCGTGATTAAATCACAAAGTGTCTGGCCAGACGATGATGGATACCGTAACACCGAGAGGGCCCAGAGATATCTCTCCATCGTCGGAGGAGCAAATCCCAATCTTGAGCTATCAAGTTACTTGACATACTTTCCCATGAACCCGTAAGCCGCCGTAATAGCCATCCAGTAACGGATGACGTTTAACAAACCCGAAAGTTCATGAATCAAGCATGAAGAAACTCGATACTCTCATGGTCCGAGGAATCATGCAAACATTAACCGTCTCTGTGTTATAAACCATTTAACTAGTGACGAATGTATCTCATAGCATAACATCAATTCGGGTCGATTCAACACAAATGTTCTTCTAACATTGTGCCCTCAAAATTGCCGGCATAGCCATGCCCATGATCAGGAAAATAGGATCATCATGCAATACTTGAGCCAGTCTTAGAGGCCAGAGTAGGAATACATTTTACCGTTTTATTATTCCACACGTGCATATGAGTCTTCCTCCGAGCCTCGTGGTTATTGCAGACTCGAGAACCATAGCAGTTATAGCATGGAACATAAACCTAATTATGAACAGAGAGATAATCAATAACATTTATTATTTCCTCTAGGGCATATTTCTACAGACTCCCACTTGCACTAGAGTCAATAATCTAGTCAATGCTAATGCACTTTACACCTGTGGCACACTGGTGTAAAATATGCTTCGCATGTGGTATAGCCTGATGTCCAACGGATCTGACGACTTCAGCTCCGTGTGTAACTTTGCATATCCTTGCGTTTTCACGCTTTCACAAAATTCATATTTTGTGTGGACTTGGCTTTGCATATGTGTGAATCATTGGTCGAAACCTGATTCCTCAGACTGAGCTATGGAGCAACTATCTGCAATAGTGTCCCATAGACCAAAGCCATCTTGGAACCATACTAAGTTCATGAATGAACTATATGATTCAACAACTTCTTTGTCGCTTCCAAAGCGTCAACATACTTAGCCTTTGTTATAGAATTCGCCACAGTACCTTGTTTGGAACAATTTCCAACTACCGTGCCACCATGTTGTGTATTACACAAAACCCTTAACTAAAATCGAAAATCGCATGGAGCATTGATGAAGACTGTATCGATGTAATTACTTACAACGAGCACTTCATAATCTCTGCTTGCGAGAAAACATGTCATCAGTACTGATCTAGTACTCAATGACATCTTTCACTGATGTCCCATGTTCAGTACTTTGATCACTTTGGTATCTATACTCGTAACAACTTTGGAGTATTGGACATATCTGGTTGTTTTTACATACCATGGAATACATGCTTAATCCAAACACAAGAGTGTGTGGAATCACCATCATGTATTTTGCACATCGGTGTATTGGGACACCGAGTCTTGCAAAAACTCTTTCCATGTGACTTTGGCAAGAATCACTCCTTCACGAGTTTCAATGCTAAAAGGTTTTAGCATTTTGTCAATATGTATCTTTGCTCAGCCCCATTAGGTAAATCTATCTCCATAGATCATCATGCCTAATATCAAGGCTATTTAGCCCAAGCACTTCATCAAAAAAACTATTTTCAAATGAAGTCCTAATTCGTGTCAAGAAATTTATTTCCAATAAACAATGTGTCAAGCACACAAGGTTTTTATAAATTTTATTATGCTCCCACTTATTTTCTTGAATCACAAGCATCTTCGTTACCCATTGATGAAGTGAAAAACCCTTTTCGACCATTTCATCAAAACACGAAGATTCCAACTCCATTTTTCTCTCTTCTGTCCATTGCTGGAACTCTGAAGTTTGCATACTTACTAGCATCCTCTGGACTGACAAAATACCTTGGACTGTAACACATGCAAGTCCTTGGTTACATTTCCATCAGATGGAAATCCTTTCGTCATCCATGTTTCATATCTCATGATTGAAATATGTATTAATTGCTAGTTCAACCCGAACCGACTTTAAGCATCGCTACGGTGAAACAACCTCATCGTAGTCAACTCCTTGAACTTGTTATTTCAACAATTCGAGATTTATGGATAAAACATTTTTATCCGTATCAGTTTTTAGTTCCATAAATATTCGTTAGACTCTAAGCCTTCCGAAAGGTGTATCAAGATTTTAATCTTGAAACATTTATATGGAAACTATCTCGGATTGTATTGGCATTTAGCCAATTCCGGAGTCAGGGCCCATCACCGCTTCCTTGTGTATCGTAGGTATACTGTTGTCCAACAACAATATCTCATTTACGCACCTGAGAGGTTTGCACGAGCCTTGCCTACGTGGTTCAGCTACAAGTTCGACCGAAGTCCATACATTTTATTGTAGAGACTTCCGTATCAGTCGCAATAGGAAACTCCGGAATCACTTCCAAAGTTCCTTTCCTTTGACCCGATGACGAAGATACTGGTTATCTCGTCGAGTTGCACTGTCCTCCCACTCACCTTTTGTAAGAACTATTCTCTTTAAAAGCATACCGTTTTGTGGCAAAATCCTTTGCCTCGGTATAGTGGTGGGGGAATACCCAATGACTTGGGATAACCTACAAAGCAGCACTTGTCTGATTTGGAATAGGTTTGTAACCTTTTACACAAGCCCCATATTCCAATTGTTAAGAAAAGATATAACATGGTTGGGCATACCATACCATGACGTCATTTCAACAGACCCGATGGAGCTCTTTTCAATGTAAAAGCCGCAGTCTCTAAAGCATCACTTTAAAAGGGATAATGGCAAATTTATTTATGTCATCTTTGATCTTACCATGTCATAAATGGTTCGATTACATCTTCACGGACTTTTCACTTGCAGTGGTGTTCCGGGAGGTGCAAGTTATGAAACCCCTTTCACAACTCATCAGACATTCGCTAAACTTGTAACTCAAATATTCCTTTCCACAATCAATTTGCAGAAACATAATTTTCTTGTTACAATAACTTGTACTTCATTCTTGAAAACCTTATGAATGAATTCAAAAGATCCAGACTTACGTCTCAACAAGTAAATATCCATATATCTACTTGAGTCATTTCTGAAGATAGATAAATCCACTACTTGCAACAACATTTATTGGACTACACACATCATAATGTATGATCACCAATATGTTCTTTGCTCGTTCCTTATGGCCTGTGAACGGTATTTCAGTCACTTCACTTTTCAGAGGAAAGTTGCAAGTGTCAGATGATTCAAAATCAAACGACTTCATAATCCATCATAATGGAATTTTTCCTTGCGGGTTTCTCCAATGTGACCAAATGCAATGCCACACATGTGTGGTATTCTTTTAGTCTTGCGACATTTAGCGTCAGTGTCATGGATGTATCATATTACTATCAATATTCATAACATACATCCCATCTTGGATGGAAGTATGGCCCTTCATGTTATTCATAATACTGAACAACAATTGTTGTTTTTATGAACAACTCTTTTGCAACAAACATTGTGCAATGGCCTAGAGTGTATGAAACTCTAAAATGACTTATGAAAGTAAACACAGAGGTAATATATTATTATCAACATTCATAACATACATCTCATTCATAATGAAAGTATGGCCCTTATGTTATTCATAACACTGAACATCAAAAGTTCTCTTATGAACAACCTTCTTGCAAGATACCTTATGCAATGGGCTAGAGTGTGTAAAACTCTAAATGAATTATGAAAATAAATACAGACGGTAATACACCGATGGAAGGTATAGTAACATTTACTATGTTCCCTGTGTATACCTAAACCTCATTCCTGGCTAGTCTTTCAGGCCATAGTAGTTTCTTACATCGAGTTGCAACAGAATGCAATCGAGCGGGTATCTTTGTGATTAACTCACAATACCCAAGAATTAGTGATTAACATGTTTAACCATAATTCCCAAGAACTATATCTTTGACCAGCCTTCTATACATCAAAAACTTGTATGACATTCATACATGAGCTGGATATTCCAGTCTTCTTTCTTTCTGCCTTTATACTTCTAACAGTTTAACTTTTAGTATTTCTCCTACTCTCAGAAGAAGCATCCAACTTAAGAGTGGCATTAGCCCCGGACTTCCTAGGCACGAAAGTCTTACTAACACCCTTCAGACACTTCCTTTCTCTTTAAGTTGTTGTTTTATTCACCTTTCATCATATGACAGGCGTTCTCCTGGATCCCTCTCTTATCAGTCTAATGCATAGTAAACTCCTTTACTAATAGCTTGCAAACAAACATTGCTTTGGATATCTCATATCTTTTAGCCTTTGTATGTCTCTGAAAATGATTTTCAGATTCCATGAATATCACATAACTATCCAAACTTTCGAAGTTCGGGTCTCATGGAAGCAAACATATTGCACTTTGACTGAAAAGGAATTCTAGCTTTTGGATTGAAGGACGAGAGTCACATGATCCATAGCATTAGCGGGAGAATACCGAAAGCATGCGATAGGACAAAGTCCTTCTCGGCACTCTTGAGGACAATCCTCACATTACGTTACCAACCGTAAAGATTTAACCAGATATTTAACAGCTATTCAATTTTAATAGGGAAGGTAGAAACGCGAGCCATTCTTCTACAACTATTATGCAAACCACACTTAGACAAAGTTCAAAATCAATTGCACTAAGAATTAAAAGAATTAATTCTAAACTGCACTCCCACTCAAATCAATATCTCTCAAAATTGACTGTGAGTGATTCAAAATCCGTATTTCAATTCGACGCTATTGACGGGTTCATCATTGATGACGTGAATTTCAATCGGTTGGCCAACTTGCCAATCACATCTCTATGTGACTCTTGTCCATGTTTCGATGCACGTGTTCCGAGCTCAGGACTGTCCTACTTGAACGTCAAGACAACCAAGTGATCACGCAGTGAGGTCTGACCTTCACCCGCCTTGCACCTCTCTAATCGTTTGTGCTCATGTGTACATGGCGCACCCCGAAAAGATATGTGTTGTAGACGGTGCTACACTTGGGAGAACACTAACTACTTGATATTTTTAAGTGAGAGATCACCCTAATAAAAAGCGACTACCGCGCAATCAAGAAGGGTGCATCAAGAGGGATAAACATCTCAGGCAATTCATAATAGCATGATATGGTATAGACCCTTCTGACGGAGAAGTCAAGTATTTCTTCGTCTTTGACATTCGCATCGGTGTTCACCTTCGCGAAGATTGCCACCACCTTGTCGATGCACCAAATAATATTGCTATCTCTATAGCTAATAAAATAAGTGCATTACATAAGGTTGACACGCAGGTCATTAAAGTGCAATCATATGGCTCCAGCCATCATGCCGAATCATGACACGCAGGTCATGTTAATATTACATCATATAGTCATCTCATACATAATCAAATTAATATGAGCACTGCTATACCATATCATATGCACATGCAAACCATCCCGGAAAACCAAGTTAGACGCCTCTAATCGGTTCATGCAAAAACTTGTTTTACGTGGCTTCTAAGGTTTCGAAACAAACCGAAGCTACCAACGTCAATCATCAAGCATGATAATCCAAGTCGCTAGATTAACATTGCGGGGTGTATGAAACACGAGATAATAAAATCTTGAGCCCCATACTAAACTTCATCATACGCATGACCCCCGTGCAGATCATATCTGCATTGCCCTTTCGTTTGCGAAATTTCATCTTTCATTTTAACTATGGTGGAATTCAATGAACTGTTAGCACTTCGTTGATCAATCAGGATCGCGGATTGCCGGAACATTGAAACTCCACCATGCTGTTATCAAGATCAGAAATATGCAAATTCCAGGGAAGCAACAAGAACATCGTGTAACAGATTTCATCTGCTACCCGCACAAATAATTTTTAGTAATAGAACTCATCTACTACCTAATTATATTGTGCAACACCCATACATCTCTATGTATTCTAGATCACAACCTGCCACTGTAGGGTAACGCAGTAGAAAACAAAAAAAATTCGACCTACGCACCAGCCCAGGACCACTATGGAGACTGCATACAAGGTTTGATCATTTTCGTTACCAACTCGTAGCGCGGCGGAAGTAGAGTCGATGACGATCGGCGGTGCAAATCCCCGCAGCTAGGATTTACAACCTCCCAACCGCGAGGATGTATACCCTTATCTGCCCCTCGGACAGCCCTCCGGGAGGCGGTCGGACAGTCCCCCGGACGGTGTCGCGGACAGCCCTTCGGGAGGACCTTCAAAACTCGGACGGTGTTGCGGACAGCCCTTCGGGAGGACCTTCGAAACTCGGACGGTCACACGGACAGCCCTTCGGGAGGCACTCTCGAACTAAGACCGAAACTACGATCTCTCTACAGAGTTGCACACATACGGTGTCATCTATCCGGCAGGGCTTCGCCGTCCAGAACTAGTTCCCACCGGAACCCAGACAGCCTTTCGGCTCTACGAAACTATTTCGCTGGGGGGAAGAGAGAAAGCCAGATCATGCATGGCACTTGTATGTGAGAAAGAGTAAGTCTTTAGGCAGCCCACTCCACCCCTATTTATAGGCCAAGCCCAAGGGTGGCTTCTCCAAGAAGCCAAGGGGGAAAATACCAAAGGGCCCTCAAGGTGGCTTCTCCAAATAGCCACCCAAAAAGCACTTTCACTATTCACGACGACATTTTTCAGCGTCCGTTCGAACCGAAAATATTTATGTGGGCTTAGAACATTTCCAGTACCCACTAAAATAATTTTTGACGCGTTCCGAAACAATTCCGGATTAGTGATTTTCCTCTGCGAAAAGCAAACAAAGCGGTTCCGGCAGCTCCGGAACATTTCCGGTTTTTCTTCCGGAAAATTCCCAGAAGTTTCCAGAATGATTCTGGCACCCTCCAAGAATTATCAGGCGCGTGCCAAAACCAATTTGACTTAATGGTGTACTCCGAAACAACTTTTCGGTTTAGTGATTTTCATCTGTGAAAAGCATCTAAAGCGGTTCCGGTAGTCCAGAACATTTCCGGTTTTTGTCTCTGAAAAATCTCAGAAGTTACCGGAACAATTCTGGTACCCTCCAATAATTTCCAGGCATGTGGCGAAACCAATTTGACTTAATTGTACACTCCAAAACAACTTTTTGGTTTTACCGAAACTATTCCGGTGTTCTCTCTGTGGAACTTTTCCGCTGTCCGAAACTTTTCCGGTGATTTTCTCTCAGACTCCCTGTCTATTATTCAGCAGATAGATGACCCTTAAGCGTGTGACCCTATAGGTTCGGTGAAGTATAGACATGACCTGGAACCCCTTCCGATCAATGATCAACATCGGAGCCGTGGACACCCATATTGACCACTATACCCACACGAATGAATATTCGAGTGAACCTCCAGTTGCCGTGTGCTATTCCTGTTGCTTTGCGATATGTTACAAATACCCGAGGTGAGACATGTTGGCATCTCCGTGGATCAACAACTTGTCCACTATGCCAGTTACCTCGTTACCGGTATTGTTCTCTTTTCTCGTTCCCGTGTTCCGGCATCCCCGTGATCAAATCACAAAGTGTCTGGCTAGACGATGATGGATACGGTAACACCGAGAGGGCCCAGAGATATCTCTCCATCGTCGGAGGAGCAAATCCCAATCTTGAGCTATCAAGTTACTTGACATAATTTCCCATGAACCCGTAAGCCGCCGTAATAGCCATCCTGTAACGGAAGACATTTAACAAACCCCAAAGTTCATGAATCAAGCATGAAGAAACTCGATACTCTCATGGTCTGAGGAATCATGCAAACGTTAACCATCTCTGTGTTATAAACCATTTAACTAGTGACGAATGTATCTCATAACATAACATCAATTCGGGTCGATTCAACACAAATGTTCTTCTAACATTGTGCCCTCAAAATTGCCGGCATAGCCATGCCCATGATCAGGAAAATAGGATCATCATGCAATACTTGAGCCAGTCTTAGAGGCCAGACTAGGAATACATTTTACCGTTTTATTATTCCACACGTGCATATGAGTCTTCCTCCGACCCTCGTGGTTATTGCAGACTCGAGAACCATAGCAGTTATAGCATGGAACATAAACCTAATTATGAACAGGGAGATAATCAATAATATTTATTATTGCCTCTAGGGCATATCTCCTACAGGTCTTTGTAAAGGCCATCCGAGCTCCCTCGATGCATGTAGAACGCTTTAGCGCGTCAATCCGAGGCGCAACATCGCATAGTTTCTACACCAAGGCGAAGTAGCTGCTCGGCAACGGCTCTTCAGGCCACAGCCGGATGCAGAGGTCCTTCATGGCCGGCTCCGCCATCCTGTGCAGCTCCATCAGTTGCTTCATCTGCTCGATAAGGAAAGGAGAGCGCTCGGGGCACTCAAACTGTGCCTAGAATAGCCGAGCTTCATCATCCTCCTCCCGCGAAGCATAGAACTTGTTTGCGTCTGCTGCACTCTTTTGGAGATCCGCACAGACGCCTGAGGAACGGCACACCTGGGTGAGCAAAGCAAACCTGCTACTAGCAAAGGCGCATTGTAGTGAATACGGCTTACCATCTGTGACAGCCTTGACTTGGCGAACCTCCTCTTCAAAGGACCGCCTGTCCACCCGCTCCATTTGGAGCTCAGATTTCAGCACGGATAGCTCGGTGGCTTGCTCTTTGCCTTTCTTCTCAAGGGGCTCGCACTTCGTGCTGGCATCCTTAAGCTCCTGCTGCACTTCCTCCACCCGGGCCTCATGCTTAGCACTCGTAGCTTTCAAAGTGGAGAGTGCGGCTGCTGCTTGTTCGGCGGCCGCCTTCTCATCCGCGGCCTCTTGCTTCATCTTTTTGAGCTCGGCCTTGAGTTTTTCGACCTCCGCAGCTGAAGCTGTGGAAGCAATAAATAAATAATTACACTGGGTTACCAGTGCGGATCATTAAACAATATACAGCCCGGATGTTACAATTCGGTTTACCTTGTGCCTCGTCGAACCTCTTGTTCAGGCTATCAAGCTCCTCCTCGGAGATCTTGAGCTTCCGATTTAGCTCGGTAAGCTCAGCGGCATTAACGGCCGCCGCCGATGACGAGGCCTACAAAAAATAAATCCGGTTATGTGCGTTCCAACCCCCGAACTGTCAAGGATATGACCCTATGTTCGGTCCTCTTAAGGGCTTTTAGAACATTGCGGGACTAATGGTGCCTTGTGCATCGTTGATTACTCCTGAGTATTTGACCCCCGGGTGCGTTTTTGCAAACCCACCCGGGGCTCGGGGGCTACTACATATATAAAGATAGCATATACCTAATAAAAATTAAACTTGTTCGGGAAAAGGGTATCACGTGACTCACCTTGAAGCCCGTCAAGAGACCATTGAAGGCCTCTTTCAGTCCGCTATCGACGGACTGAATGCCTTGCAAAACCGCACCCATAAAGTGCGGTGATCCTCGGAGATGGGGGCGCTTGATAGAGCCTCCTCCATGACCGGCCATCCAGTCGTCGGTGGCACCGGTGGTGACCGGTCAGCCCGATCTCCGATCGGGGACTGAGTCGGTAGCTCCGGAGGCACAACATGCTCCGGAGATGTCCTCGGAGGGGACTGAACATCCCTCCGCCCTTCCTCCTCAGCGGCCAGGGGAGTTTTCTCCCCCTGGTCTTCAGCGGCCGAGGCGTCGACCTCGGCCATGGTGTAGTCACCCCCACCGCCTGTGTTCGGCTCCAAAGGAGCCTGGCGGGATGACACCTCCTCGGCGTCCTTCAAGGCCCCGGGAGGTGTGGGGTGTGACGCAGTCCCACTCTTCGCCAGCTTGGCGGGCGGAGACTTCCCATCCGATATTTGGTCAGTAGGGAGAACGCGCGGTGGGCTGCAAATTAAAAGACTTTCTTGCATTTAAAACATTGAAAACTTTGCATAAAGGACCTAGGGAGTCTTCGGATTCAGACCTTTGAGCTGGGGGCTTGACCCTTAGGTTCCTTCGGGGAACCCTCTCAAAGTCCTTGGACTCGGCGTCGGAGTCCGATCTGTCGTCGGCCAGGATTAACCTCGGCCTACGCGCCCTCTGCTGGGCAGGAGGAGGTAGATCCTCCGCGGCGTCCTGCGACGCCGCCCTCTTTCTTGTGAGGGGGGAATTGCCTTCCCCCCGTCTTCGTGCTCCTCCTCATGGTTAGAGGAGGCATGGGTTTCCTCGGACGTAGCATCCGGCTGATCCCTTATGCGGAGACCTTCTCTGGACTTTTTCTTCTCCTCCTTCTTCTCGGGCGCCGAGTACGGCGCCACGACGAGCATCGCCGTCAACAACTCCGACCTGGGGTCTTCGGGTTGCGGCGCTGGGCATTTGATTCCTGCGGCCTTGCTCATCCATTTCTGCAGAGGGAAAGGGGAAAGACGTTCAGCCCTTTTGTCAAAAAAAACAAAGCCAGAGAATTGAAATTATATCATACCTGGGTAGGAGGGTTATCGGCGCTCAGGCCCGAATCCTCCTCCTTGGGCGGCCAGCTCTTCCGGGGCTTGAATAATGCCCTCCACAACTTGTCGGAGGTAGTGCGGAAGAGTTGGCGCACAGTAGGCTCGTCCTGAAGCTGATAAGCCCACATGGGGGAGGCCCGGCGCTGGCAGGGAAGAATACGGCGGTGGAGCATGACCTGGACCACATTGACCAGTTCAACCTCGGCCTTGATCACCGAGGTAATGCGCTTCTGCAGCAATTTCACCTCTGCATCCGACCCCCAGTCAAGGCCCTTACTGAGCCACGAGGTCAATCCCGTAGGGGGTCCGGATCTGAACTAGGCAGGCGCCGCCCAGCTCTCATCTCTTGGTTCGGTGATGTAGAACCATTCTTTCTGCCAGATCTTGATTGTTTCGATAAACGTGCCAGTTGGCCACTCAACGCGGGGGAGCTTGCTGATTACTGCCCCTCCGCAGTCTGCGTGCTCGCCCGCAACAGTCTTCGGCTTGACGTTGAAAACCTTGAGCCACAGGCCGAAGTGCGGCTCGACCCGTAGGAAGGCTTCACAAAGAATGATGAAAGCCGAAATATGCATAAAGGAGTTTGGGGGAAGATCATGGAAGTCCAACCCGTAGAAGAACATGAGGCCCCTGACGAAGGGGTGGAGCGGGAAGCTCAGTCCCCGGATGAAATGGGGGACGAATACCACCCTTTCGCCTGGCTTAGGGGTGGGGACGACTTTGTTCGCTTCTGGAGCGCGGAGGAAGACGTTGGCGGGGAGGTAGCCGGCGAGCTTTAGCTCCCGGATATCCTTGTCGGTGACCGTGGAGGCCTCCCACTTGCCCATAGAGCCCAAACCCGCCATGGCTAGGCTCGGAGGGGAAGTTGAGGAAGAACTGGATCTGGGCTCTCGGTGCTTGGGAAGATTGGGAAAGCAGAGGATGCGAATGGGAAGCGTGAATAAGCCTTGGGGTTTTTACCCTTTTATGGGGCGTTACACCGATTAACCTCCCTCTATTGCGCCGCAAATCTCTCCGCTTCCCAAGACGTGTGTACCGTTATGCACGCGCAAATGGAACTTGGGATGCTAATCATATCCCGTGTGAAACGGAGCACGATCTATACATTGATGAGTCGTGCTAATGTAAAAACGGCCTCGAACCGCGAATCGAGTTTTCATCACTGGTTCAGCGGTCGTGGTAGGCCACGACCCTTCGTCAGAAAGGTTGTCAGAAGAAACACTGTTTACACTTTGACGTTTCGGCTTCGGGACTGAACAACTCATGGTGTTCGGGCTATCGTGTGATCGGAAACCGACAAGTATTAGCCAATCTTTAATGGGAAGAAGAACTCACCCCGCAAGCCGAAGACTCTGATCAAGCGGAGCTGCCCCAGCTCAGACCCTTGGCGTTGGGGGCTAGTTCGGGGGCTACTGAGGGAGTCCTGGACTAAGGGGTCCTCGGGCCGCTGGCCTGTCTCTCAATAGGCCGGCTTGGTGGGCCGCATTCTGACTGTCGCGGGAAGGGACCCTGTGTTCTAGAAGGAAGTCCCGAAGGCGCATCGTGCACTCCAAGTCAAGATGAGGGAATCGATTACTCCATTCTCGGCAGGAGTCTTGTCATGTGTAAACCCTAGGTACCCCCCGGTGTCTATATAAACCGGGAGGGTTTTAGATTGTAGAGCGGAGAAACTCATCTAGGGTTTTAGCTATCTGATCTCGAGGTAGATCAACTCTGTAAGCTTCATACCATCAATATAATCGAGCAGGACGTAGGGTTTTACCTCCATAGGAGGGCCCGAACCTGGATAAACATCGTCTCCTTCGTCCCCTTGTTACCACCGATCCTACACTCACAGCTCGGGACTCCCTACCCGAGATCCGCCGGTTTTGACACCGACAGCCACCCACACCGGGAGGCCACATGGGCCTGAGGGGTGTTGCACCAGCCCTTAGTGGGCTGGGCAAACTAGCCCCACAAGGCCCATGCGGCTAGGAAAAGGTGGGAAAGGAAAAAACCCCAAAGTGGAGAAGGTTTCCAAGTAGGAAGAAGGAATCCTACTAGGAGTAGGATTGGTGGAGGCTCCACCTCCACCTCCTTCGGCCGAACCCCTAGGGGAAACCCTAGGGAGGCTGCCTCCTCCCCTCCCTCCTATATATACTAGAGGAATAGAGGCCCCAAAGACACAAGTCCACGTGCTAGTTCTCTATTCCCTAGTTCCTCCACCAAATAGATTCTGACGGTGCTTAGGCGAAGCCCTCCCGGAATAGTTCCACCACCACCGCCGATGTGCCGTCGCGCTGCCGGAGAACTCATCTACCTCTCCGCTCCCTCTTGCTGGATCAAGGAGGCGGAGATCGTCATCGAGCTGTACGTGTGCTGAACGCGGAGGTGCCGTCCGTTCGGCGCTAGATCGGGACAGATCATGGAACGACTGCGATTTGGATCGCGAAGACGTTCGACTACATCAACCGCGTTGCTTAACGCTTCCCGCTTAGCGATCTACAAGGGTATGTAGATCCACTCTCCCTCTCGTAGATGCTCATCACCATGGATAGATCTTGGATGTGCGTAGGAAATTTTTTGTTTCCCATGCAACGTTCCCCAACACCCCTATGCTTCAGCCATAGGCTCTATCATGTATGCAATGCTGTGCACAAGACCTGATGTCAGCCTTGCCATAAGTTTGGCCAGAAGGTTTCTAAGTGATCTAGGAGTGGAACACTGGACGGCGGTCAAGAATATCCTGAAGTACCTGAAAAGGACTAAGGACATGTTTCTCGTTTATGGAGGTGATCAAGAGCTCGTCGTAAAGGGTTACGTTGATGCAAGCTTTGACACTGATCCGGATGACTCTAAGTCTCAAACCGGTTACGTATTTATTCTCAATGGAGGTGCAGTAAGTTGGTGTAGTTCCAAGTAGAGCGTAGTAGCTGATTCTACATGCGAAGCGGAGTACATCACTGCCTCGGAGGCGGCGAAGGAAGGTGTCTGGATGAAGGAGTTCATGACAGATCTTGGAGTAGTGCCCAGTGCACTGAACCCAATGACTCTGTTCTGTGACAACACTGGTGCCATTGCTCTGGCCAAGTAACCAAGGTTTCACAAGAGGACCAGACACATAAAGCGACGCTTCAATTCCATCCGTGATTACATCAAGGAGGAGGACATAAATATTTGCAAAGTACACACGGATCTGAATGTCGCATACCCATTGACTAAACCTCTTCCAAGGGCTAAACATGATCAACACCAGAACTGTATGGGTGTTAGATTCATTACAATGTAAATCACATAGTGATGTGAGCTAGATTATTGACTCTAGTGCAAGTGGGAGACTGTTGGAAATATGCCCTAGAGGCAATAATAAAGTGGTTATTATTATATTTCCTTGTTCATGATAAATGTTTATTATCCATGCTATAATTGTATTGATTGGAAACACAAATACATGTGTGGTTACATAGACAACATTGTGTCCCTAGTATGCCTCTAGTAGACTAGCTCGTTGATCAAAGATGGTCAAGGTTTCCTAGCCATAGACATGAGATGTCATTTGATAACGGGATCACATCATTAGGAGAATGATGTGATGGACAAGACCCAAACTATGAACATAGCATTTGATCGTGTCAGTTTATTGCTATAGTTTTCTGGACGTCAAGTATCTGTTCCTATGACCATGAGATCATGCAACTCACTGACACCGGAGGAATACCTTGTGTGTATCAAACGTCGCAACGTAACTGGGTGACTATAAAGATGCTCTACAGGTATCTCCGAGGGTGTCTGTTGAGTTGGCATGGATCGAGACTGGGATTTGTTACTCCGTGTGACGGAGAGGTATCTCAGGGCCCACTCGGTAATACAACATCACAATAAGCCTTGCAAGCAAAGTGACTAAAGAGTTAGACACGGGATCTTGTATTACGGAACGAGTAAAGAGACTTGCCGGTAACGAGATTGAACTAGGTATAGAGATACCGACGATCGAATCTCGGGCAAGTAACATACCGAAGAACAAAGGGAACAGCATACGGGATTAACCGAATCCTAGACATAGAGATTCAACCGATAAAGATCTTCATAGAATATGTAGGAACCAATATGGGCATCCAGGTCCCGCTATTGGTTATTGACCGTATAGGTGTCTCGGTCATGTCTACATAGTTCTCGAACCCGCAGGGTCTGCACACTTAACGTTCGGTGACGTTTCGATAGTATTGAGTTATGTATGTTGGTGACCGAAGGTTGTTCGGAGTCTCGGATGAGACCTCGGACGTCACGAGGAGCTCCGGAATGGTCCAGAGGTAAAGATTGATATATAGGAAGTCCCGTTTTGGTCTCCGAAAAAGTTTCGGGCATTTTCGGTAGTGTACCGGGAGTGACAGATGGGTTCCGGGGGGGCCACAAAGTGGGGCCCACCCACCCCAAGGGTCACATGGGCCTAGGAGGTGGTGCACCAGCCCCTAGAGTCCCTTGTGCAAGGGGTGGGGGAGGAGGCCAAGTGGGGAGGAGTCCTACTTGGATTCCAGCTCCCTTGTGGGAGGTGGACTCCTCCCCCTTGGTGGAGGTTCGGCCGAACCCCTAGGGGAACCCTAGGGCTGCCTCCTCCTCCCTCCCTCCTATATATACTAGAGGTTTTAGAGGGCAGCCAATACCCAAAAAAGGCCACGGCTGCCTCTCTTTCCCTCTAGATCGTTTTCTCCTCTAGATTAGTTCGGCGGAGCTCCGCGAAGCCCTGCCGGATTAGTTCACCACCACCGCCACCACGCCGTTGTGCTGCCGGAGAACTCATCTACCTCTCCGCTCCCTCTTGCTGGATCAAGAAGGCGGAGATCGTCATCGAGCTGTACGTGTGCTGGACGTGGAGGTGTCGTCCGTTCGGCGCTAGATCGGGACGGATCGTGATTGGATCGCGGGACGGCTTGCGATTTGGATCGTGAAGACGTTCGACTACATCAACCGCGTTTCTTAACGCTTCCCGCTTAGCGGTCTACAAGGGTACGTAGATCCACTCTCCCTCTTGTAGATGCTCATCACCATGGATAGATCTTGCGTGTGCGTAGGATTTTTTTTGTTTCCCATGCAACGTTCCCCAACTGTGGCATCATGAGCTAGGTCTATGCGTAGATGAGACCACGAGTAGAACACAAAGGAGTTTGTAGGCGTTGATATTCAGATTGCTTCCCTCCTTAGTCTTTTCTTGATTCAGCGGTATTGTGGGATGAAGCGGCTCGGACCAACCTTACTCGTCCACGTACGAGAGACCGGTTCCATCGACTGACATGTAACTTTGTTGCATATGATGGCTGGCGGGTGTCTGTCTCTCCCACTTTTGTTGAATCGGATTCTACAGAGGCGGTCCTTGTAGAAGGTGAAATAGAAACTTGTATATCACCGTTGTGGTTTTGCGTAGGTAAGAATCGTTCTTGCTAGATACCCATAGCAGCCACGTAAAACATGCAACAACAAATTAGAGGACGTCTAACTTGTTTTTGCAGTGTATGATGTGATATGATATGGCCAGAAACATGATGAGATATATGTGATGTATGAGATGATCATGTTTTGTATAGATTATCACGACTTGCATGTCGATGAGTACGGCAACTGGCAGGAGCCATAGGGTTGTCTTTAATTTATTTTTCGCCGTTTTTGCTTTACTTTATCGCTATAAGTTAGCAATAGTTGTAGAAGTAATAGTTGGCGCGACAACCTCATGGCGACACATTGATGGAGATCAAGATGATGGAGATCATGGTGTCATGCCGGTGACGATGGAGATCATGCCGGTGCTTTGGAGATGGAGATCAAAAGCACAAGATCATGGCCATATAATGTCACTTATGATTTGCATGTGATGTTAATCCTTTTATGCATCTTATTTAGGACGACGGTAGCATTATAAGGTGATCCCTCACTAAAATTTCAAGATAAAATTGTGTTCTCCCCGAGTGTGCACCGTTGTGAAAGTTCGTCGTTTCGGGACACCACATGATGATCGGGTGTGATAGACTCTACGTTCGCTTACAACGGGTGCAAGCAAGTGTTGCACATGCGGAACACTCGGGTTAAACTTGACGAGCCTAGCATGTACATACATGGCCTCGGAACACAAGAGACCAAAAGGTCGAACATGAGTCATATAGTAGATATGATCAACATGGAGATGTTCACCATTGAAACCACCTCATCTCACGTGATGATCGGACTTGGGTTGGTGAATTTGGATCATGTGACACTCGAATGACCTGAGGGATGTCAATTTGAGTGGGAGTTTTTAAGTAATATGATTAACTAAACTCATTATCATGAACAATAGTCTAAGTTGTCTTTGCAAAATTTATGTTGTAGATCAATGGCTCGCGTAGTAGCACCCCTGAATTTCAATGTGTTCCTAGAGAAAGCTAAGTTGATAGATGATGGAAGTAACTTTGTAGACTGGGCCCGTAATCTGAGAATTATCCTCACGGCTTCCCAAAAGGCTTATGTCCTTGATGCACTGCTAGGTGAACCACCCGCTCCAGTAGAGGCTGCAGACGTTGCGAACGCCTGGCAAGCACGTTCTGATGATTACTCAATAGTTCAATGTGCAATGTTGTATGGCTTAGAACCGGGACTTCAAAGACGTTTTGAACGTCATGGAGCATATGAGATGTTCCAGGAGTTGAAGTTTATCTTTGAGAAGAATGCCCGGATAGAGAGGTATGAGACCTCCGATAAGTTCTATGCTTGCAAGATGGAGGAGAACGGGTCTGTCAGTGAACATGTACTCAGAATGTCTGGGTATTCCAACCGTCTGGCGGAGTTGGGAATTGTTCTCCCGCCAGAGGCGATCACTGACAGAGTTCTTCAATCACTGCCACCTAGCTACAAAAGCTTCGTGTTGAACTATAACATGCAAGGGATGAATAAGTCAGTCGCCGAGCTGTTTGCGATGTTGAAGTCGTTGAGTCTGAGATTCAGAAGGAGCATCAAGTGTTGATGGTCAATAAAACCACTAGTTTCAAGAAGAATGGCAAGGGCAAGAAGGGTAACTCCAAGAAGAGTGGCAAAGCAGTTGCCCCACCCGTGAAGAAACCCAAGGCTGGACCCAAGCCAGAAACAGAGTGCTTTCATTGCAAGGGAACTGGTCAATGGAAGCGGAACTGCCCCAAGTATCTGGCTGACAAGAAGGTGGCCAACACCAAACAAGGTATATATGATATACATGTTATTGATGTGTATCTTACCAACTCTCGTTGTAGTGCCTGGGTATTTGATACCGGTTCGGTTGCTCACATTTGCAACTCAAAGCAGGAACTACGGAATAGATGGAGGCTGGCAAAGGACGAAGTGACGATGCACGTGGGAAATGGTTCCAAGGTTGATGTGATCGCCGTCGGCACGCTCGCTCTTCGATTACCATCGAGATTAGTGATGAACCTGAATAATTGTTATTTAGTGCCTGCGTTAAGCATGAACATTATATCTGGATCTTGTTTATTGCGAGACGGTTACTCATTTAAATCAGAGAATAATGGTTGTTCTATTTATATGAGTAATATCTTTTATGGTCATGCACCCATTGTGTGGGGTTTATTCTTATTGAATCTCGATAGTGATGATACACATGTTCATAACATTGATGCCAAAAGATGTAGAGTTGATAATGATAGCACCACTTTCTTGTGGCACTGCCGCTTAGGTCATATTGGTGTAAAACGCATGAAGAAACTCCATGCTGATGGACTTTTGGAGTCACTTGATTTTGAATCACTTGACACATGTGAACCATGCCTCATGGGCAAAATGACTAAGACCCCGTTCTCTGGAACAATGGAACGGGCAAGTGACTTGTTGGAAATCATACATACTGATGTGTGCGGTCCGATGAGCATTGAGGCGCGCGGTGGATATCGTTATTTTCTCACCTTCACCGATGACTTAAGTAGATATGGGTATATTTACTTAATGAAACATAAGTCTGAAACGTTTGAAAAGTTCAAGCAATTTCAGAGTGAAGTTGCGAATCATCGTAACAAGAAGATTAAATTCCTACATCTGATCGAGGAGGAGAATATCTGAGTTATGAGTTTGGCAATCACTTAAGACAATGTGGAATTGTTTCACAATTGACACCGCCTGGAACACCACAGCGCAATGGTGTGTCCGAACGTCGTAATCGAACCTTATTATATATGGTGCGGTCTATGATGTCTCTTGCCGATTTGCCACTATCGTTTTGGGGTTATGCGTTAGAGACAGCTGCATTCACTTTAAATAGGGCACCATCGAAATCCGTTGAGACAACGCCATATGAACTGTGGTTTGGCAAGAAACCAAAGTTGTCGTTTCTTAAAGTTTGGGGATGTGATGCTTATGTCAAAAAGCTTCAGCCTGAAAAGCTGGAACCCAAAGCGGAGAAATGCGTCTGCATAGGATACCCAAAAGAGATGGTTGGGTATACCTTCTATCTCAGATCCGAAGGCAAAGTGTTTGTCGCAAAGAACGGGTCATTTCTCGAGAAAGAGTTTATCTCGAAAGAATTGAGTGGGAGGAAAATAGAACTTGATGAGGTTGTTGAACCTTTACTTCAACCAGAGAGTAGCGCAGCGCAGAAAGATGTTTCTGTAGAGCCTGCATCGGTTGAAGAGGAAGCTGGTGATGGTGATCATGAGGCTTCGGATCAAGTTGCTATCGAACCTCGTAGGTCGACAAGGGCACATACTGCTCCTGAGTTGTACGGTAACCCTGTCTTAGAGGTCATGTTGTTGGACAACGATGAACCTACGAGCTATGGAGAAGCGATGATGGGCCCGGATTCCGAGAAATGGTTAGAGGCCATGAAATCTGAGATGGGATCCATGTATGAAAACAAAGTATGGACTTTGGAAGTATTACCTGATGGGCAAAAGGCCATTCAGAATAAATGGATCTTTAAGAAGAAGACGGACGCGGACGGTAATGTCACCGTCTATAAAGCTCGACTTGTGGCAAAGGGTTTTTCACAAGTTCAAGGAGTTGACTACGATGAGACCTTCTCACCCGTAGCGATGCTTAAGTCCGTCAGAATCATGTTACCAATAGCTACATTTTTCGATTATGAAATTTGGCAGATGGATGTCAAAACAGCGTTCCTTAACGGTTTCCTTAAGGAAGAGTTGTATATGATGCAACCGGAAGGTTTTGTGGATCCAGAGAATGCTGACAAAGTTTGCAAACTCCAGTGATCCATTTATGGACTGATGCAAGCATCACGGAGTTGGAATCTTCACTTTGATGAGGTGATCAAAGCGTTCGGGTTTATACAAGTTTACGAAGAAGCTTGTATTTACAAGAAAGTGAGTGGGAGCTCTATAGCGTTTCTAATATCATATGTGGATGACATATTGCTGATTGGAAACAATATAGAAATGTTGGAAAGCGTGAAGGAATATTTGAACAAGAGTTTTTCAATGAAGGACCTAGGAGAAGCTGCTTTCATATTAGGCATCAAGATCTATAGAGATAGATCGAGACGCTTAATAGGACTTTCACAGAGCACATACCTTGACAAAGTTTTGAAGAAGTTCAGAATGGATCAGTCCAAGAAGGGGTTCTTGCCTGTATTGCAAGGTGTGAAGTTGAGTAAGACTAAATGCCCAGTGACTGCAGAAGATAGAGAAAAGATGAGTGTCATCCCCTATGCTTTAGCCATAGGCTCTATCATGTATGCAATGCTGTGCACAAGACCTGATGTCAGCCTTGCCATAAGTTTGGCCGGAAGGTTTCAAAGTGATCTTGGAGTGGAACACTGGACGTCGGTCAAGAATATCCTGAAGTACCGGAAAAGGACTAAGGACATGTATCTCATTTATGGAGGTGATCAAGAGCTCGTCGTAAAGGGTTACGTTGATGCAAGCTTTGACACTGATCCGGATGACTCTAAGTCTCAAACCGGATACGTATTTATTCTCAATGGGGGTGCGGTAAGCTGGTGCAGTTCCAAGCAGAGCGTAGTAGCTGATTCTACATGCTAAGCGGAGTACATCGCTGCCTCGGAGGCGGCGAAGTAAGGTGTCTGGATGAAGGAGTTCATGACAGATCTTGGAGTAGTGCCCAGTGCACTGAACCCAATGACTCTGTTCTGTGACAACACTGGTGCCATTGCTCTGGCCAAGGAACCAAGGTTTCACAAGAGGACCAGACACATAAAGCGACGCTTCAATTCCATCCGCGATTACATCAAGGAGGAGGACATAAATATTTGCAAAGTACACACGGATCTGAATGTCGCAGACCCGTTGACTAAACCTCTTCCAAGGGCTAAACATGATCAACACCAGAACTGTATGGGTGTTAGATTTATTACAATGTAAATCACATAGTGATGTGAGCTAGATTATTGACTCTAGTGCAAGTGGGAGACTGTTGGAAATATGCCCTAGAGGCAATAATAAAGTGGTTATTATTATATTTCCTTGTTCATGATAAATGTTTATTATCCATGCTATAATTGTATTGATTGGAAACACAAATACATGTGTGGTTACATAGACAACACTGTGTCCCTAGTATGCCTCTAGTAGACTAGCTCGTTGATCAAAGATGGTCACGGTTTCCAAGCCATAGACATGAGATGTCATTTGATAACGGGATCACATCATTAGGAGAATGATGTGATGGACAAGACCCAAACTATGAACATAGCATATGATCGTGTCAGTTTATTGCTATAGTTTTCTGCATGTCAAGTATCTGTTCCTATGACCATGAGATCATGCAACTCACTGACACCGGAGGAATACCTTGTGTGTATCAAATGTCGCAACGTAACTGGGTGACTATAAAGATGCTCTACAGGTATCTCCGAGGGTGTCTGTTGAGTTGGCATGGATCGAGACTGGGATTTGTTACTCCGTGTGACGAAGAGGTATCTCAGGGCTCACTCGGTAATACAACATCACAATAAGCCTTGCAAGCAAAGTGACTAAAGAGTTAGCCACGAGATCTTGTATTACGGAACGAGTAAAGAGACTTGCCGGTAACGAGATTGAACTAGGTATAGAGATATCGACGATTGAATCTCGGGCAAGTAACATACCTAAGAACAAAGGGAACAACATTCGGGATTAACTGAATCCTAGACATAGAGGTTCAACCGATAAAGATCTTCGTAGAATATGTAGGAACCAATATGGGCATCCAGGTCCCGCTATTGGTTATTGACCGTAGAGGTGTCTCGGTCATGTCTACATAGTTCTCGAACCCGCAGGGTCTGCACACTTAACGTTTGGTGACGTTTCGGTAGTATTGAGTTATGTATGTTGGTTGCCGAAGGTTGTTCGGAGTCCCGGATGAGATCCCGGACGTCACGAGGAGCTCCGGAATGGTCCGGAGGTAAAGATTGATATATAGGAAGTCCCGTTTTGGTCTCCGGAAAAGTTTCGGGCATTTCCGGAAGTGTACCAGGAGTGACGAATGGGTTCCGGGGGGTCCACCAAGTGGGGACCACCCAACCCAAGGGTCACATGGGCCTAGGAGGTGGTGCACCAGCCCCTGGTGGGCTGGCCGGCCAGCCCCTAGAGTCCCTTGCGCAAGGGGTGGGGGAGGAGGCCAAGTGGGGAGGAGTCCTACTAGGATTCCACCTCCCTTGTGGGAGGTGGACTCCTCCCCCTTGGTGGAGGTTCGGCCGAACCCCTAGGGGAAACCTAGGGCTGCCTCCTCCTCCCTCCCTCCTATATATACTAGAGGTTTTAGAGGGCAGCCAATACCCAAAAAAAGGCCACAGCTACCTCTCTTTCCCGCTAGACCATTTTCTCCTCTAGATTAGTTCGGCGGAGCTCGGCGAAGCCCTGCCGGATTAGTTCACCACCACCGCCACCACGCCGTTGTGCTGCCGGAGAACTCATCTACCTCTCCGCTCCCTCTTGCTGGATCAAGAAGGCGGTGATTGTCATCGAGCTGTACGTGTGCTGAACGCGGAGGTGTCGTCCGTTCGGCGCTAGATCGGGACGGATCGTGATTGGATCGCGGGACGGCTTGCGATTTGGATCGCGAAGACGTTCGACTACATCAACCGCGTTTCTTAACACTTCCCGCTTAGCGATCTACAAGGGTACGTAGATCCACTCTCCCTCTCGTAGATGCTCATCACCATGGATAGATCTTGCGTGTCCGTAGGAAATTTTTTGTTTCCCATGCAACGTTCCCCAACCAGAGCCCCCCTCCTGGGTGGCCCCTGTCCCTATCCCATGGCCGCCCTCCTGGCAGCCGTGTTACTGCTGGTCCACACCAACCGTGGCGATCAACAACGGGGAGGCCGCCACCGACAACTTCTGGATCCCTGTAGAGACGACGGTGACGACCATATCCGGAAGCTTGACCACGCCCCGGAGATCATTCTCCTGGGACTCCATGGCACCCGATCGCCCACCATATTGGATATGGTGGCGCCCCGGCCCGTTCGCCGCCTGCGAACTCTTCCAAAACGCCGGCGCCTTGATGTCGGTGGTGAACGAAGGCAGCCGAAGCTCTTTTAGGATGCTGCAGAAAGTGGCTGTGGTGTGCCCCAGGATGCCACAACAGAAACAGAATTTAGGAAGTTTTTCATACTTGACGTTGTAGATGGACTCAATTGTTTTGCTCTACGGCGTCGTCACAATGGTATCAATGAACTTCCTAAGAGGCTCATCGAGGCGGTGGACGACCCGGACACGGAGGTGCTCGTCGATGATCATCTTGTTCTTGTGTGACACAGACACGACCTTGCCGAGTTTTTCACCCAGCAGGTAGCCCATCTCCATTGTCTTGATCGGCACCGGCAGGCCCCAGATTTGGGCCCAGATGTTGATGGAGTCGAGGGGTACGTCTGCTGGGTCGCCATTCCCGTCGAATGCCGCTAGAACCACGGCATCATCTCTGAAATGCCATGGTCCAGCTTGCAGCACATGACCCCGATCACCCTCCTCCTTGAAGGCGATCTCTTCGCCGGGTCGATGATGCTTCTACAACAACATCGTTGATCTGGTTAGTTTGTTGATTCAGATGATTGTTTATATATGATCGACCCAACATCGTCGTCTTCTTCGGGTCGAGGATCCTACAGGATAGACATCGTTGGCATTTCCCAGCATAGATCTATGTCTTCCTAGTTGTGTGTATGGATACTACTTTTTTTGTGATGGCACAAAACTCTAGCGACTGCTACATCGGCATACGATTATCTATGTGTGATGAAGAAGATGGACACGATTCATCGATGACTGGATTGTGTTTTTTTTTTGGTTTAGGGGTTTTATTACAATGATGGTGTTTGATTAATATACTTTTTCGGGTTCCTTAAAAAATACAGGATGCTAACTAGTGTAGAGTGATGCATTACGTGACACAAGCAAAAACTCAGGACCAGACGATGCACATGGAAGCAACAAGATGAGGAATTGGGGGGGGGGGGGGGGGGGGGGGGGGGGGGCGAGACCCCCCCTGACGATCGCGTCACCCCTTAATCGCGATCAGTTTTGTTCGCTAATTTGTCTCGTTGTAACTGCTCCTGGCTTGCTTTGCCCCCCCTATGACTCCCTTAGCCTGGGCCCCTGTATTTTGTTACAAGCGGATTGCACGCACAAGGCCCAAATTTCAGAAAAAGTAAAAAGGAAAGCAGCCCACAGTGGATGCAAACCAGGCTACTAGGGTAGTAATAATACGCACGTACGAACAGTTTTTAGATCTGCTCTCACCGATTCGTTTTCAACATGCTGTTCGAGCCTGCCGCCGGCCGCAATCCGCCATCTAGATCGAGGATCGTCTGTTGAATCTCTCTGTCGAGAAGGGAAGGGGATATGCAAGAGCTTCGTGTTGATCCAGCGACCATTCTGGCCGGCCGGCTGCGCGATGAGCAGCCAAATTAAGGTTGGTTTAGCATTAGATTAGTTCGCATCTTTCAAATCATAGAAGTGTCTCATAAATCATAGCTGCCAAATTAAGGAGTAGATATACAGACATTAACAACTAGCTACGAAATTTTCATCTTTGATAGTGTCTCATAAATTAGATTTTGAATGAACTATCTAGGGGCCTGTTTGGACCAGTGCCTGACAAAACTTTTGGTGTTGGCCAAAGTGTTAGTTCTGTTTGATTGAGATCCAATTATTTGGCTCTCCCCAGCTTCAGTACCTCATCCCGTTTAGACAACCAAATTTTGGAGAGGCGTTGGAGCCTTGGGGGTCCTTTTCCCCACCAAATTTTTGGCATTTTCAACATGTAGTACAATGTGTATCTATCTATCCAATGATTTTTAGGCTTCTAGTTTCTGCCCCCCTATCTCTATTTTCTCGCTCCGTCCCTGCTGGCAGTGCTGCAAAGTCAACGACCAATGCTGCTTGAGACCGATTCAAGCCCTGTTGGTGGCTGCTAGTTGCAATCAGGATCTCGCAGAAGCCCCATGAGCCGACCAGTGCTGGGAGGGCGCTCACCAATGCGCAATGGGTTGCAGAGGTTGTTTGGGTTGCAACATCGATATATTCAACATGACTCGTGTTGTAAACACTTTGGTATATAGCGCAACATAGGTCATGTTACAACCGACGAGAACAACACGACTCATGTTGCAAACAGGGTCGGATAATATGATGATGGACGACCACAAATGCCATTTTGAGTACAACATGGGTCGTGTTGCAATCAACAAGTGCAACATAACTCAAGTTACAAACGTGGCTAGATAATACGATGGTGGACGACCACGTATATTTTACCAAGCGCAACATGAGTCATGTTGCAACCGGCGAACGCAAACGACTCATATTACAAACGTGGTTAGATAACTAGATGATGGACAACCGCAAAGTTTTGCCGAGTGCAACATGAGTCACGTTGTAACCGGTATGCGCAACATGACTCAAGTTGCAAACAGATGGGTCGCAGTAAACGACAGACACGACTAGATTGGATGGTTATCCTGCACAGGATCCAACGGCTCTGAATGCGGCCGATCCGACCCGTGCGTGAGCGCTTAAAAGAACAAGCCCTGGAATTCCCCGGCCATGCAGTGGCCAAACATTTTCGATCGCTCACAAACAAGCCGTTAATTGGGCGCCGCATATTCGCACGGGCGCGCACCGAACAAAAGCACATACTACTACGATGCTTTTCCGTGACACACGACATCTTAGGCCGTAGCATCTGTTCGAGCGTGACGCCGAACCTTTGGAGGCAACATTGAATGGACCTGCCGGTTCGGCGTGCGATCCGTGTTGGCGCGCCGAACGAACGGACGAACCTTTGAACCGTGGCCACGACAATACAAAAATCCATGAAAATTCCATTCCTGGCGAGAGGAGACGCGAAAGCTGTCGTGGCCTTTTCCCCCGGTTGGTTGGCCTGGCCAGCGAATTGGTCCACAACACATGGCCAAGGTGCCTCCTCCACCTACGAGCCAACTTGGCCGCCACGGATTCCAGAGACCGGTCCAGGATCCCCGCCGCTCCGGCCCCGCACGTCGGCCAGCTCCGGCTCTCCGGCCTACGCGTGGCGAACCACCTTTGATTCGGTAAACGTATGGCCGTCTTCCATGAGCCTTCGCGCTGCGGTGCCTCCGTCTCCGTGGCTCTCAGAGTTCGAGCTCCTCTCTTCTTCCTGGTCTATATAACAAGGCCCTCTCCGCACGCTTCCTCCTCACATCGCACATAATTCAAAGCCATTTTACAAGGAGATACGAGAGCACAGCGAGAGAAACAAGAAGAGAAGAGGAAGATACCCTGATCCCATGGAGAGAGTCGCATCGCGCTGCGTCAGCCTCCTCGCACAAAGGTATGCAATCTCTGCATGCCATGTCTGGTGTTGTTTCATGCCATGTGTAGCTCTGTATCTGTACTAACGGTTCTTTGTTGATGTTGCCTGTGTAGGAGGGGTTACTCTGCGGCCGCGGCCATGGTGAAGGGAGGTGGGAGGAGCGCCGCCGCCGAGGAGAAGACTGCCGTCGCGGCGAAGAGCGCAATGGCGGCCAGGAAGGACGTGGCCGCTGGCGCGGAGAAGGCGGCGTGGGTGCCGGACCCGGTGACTGGTTACTACCGGCCGTCGGGCGGCGCCAAGGAGGTGGACGCGGCTGACTTGCGCGCCAAGCTGTGCTGCTAAGCAAAGCAAGGGAACTAATTGACGGCCGCCCATCAAGAACATTTCTTCCATTAAGCGTATATATATATAAGCGTAAAACCGAAGATTGTGAGGCGTTTCCACAGTTCTGATCGAGCATGGCTTTGCCTTAAGATACGTGCTCTCATTGATGGCTATAGTCCACTTTCTCCTACCGCGGCGTGTCTAGGAAAATTCGCTAGGGTGGGGTACGTATGAGGTGGATGCAAGTGATCATGTGTCATATAACTCATCATCCTCTTAATCATCTAACAACTCATCATCATCTTAATCATACCAAGTTAAAATGTCATAAAACATAAAAACACCATAATAATCATCATCCTAATCGATCATGCCAAGTTAATATAAACCGGAAAAACTTTTCTCTCGTAGGACCTAGTCCTCCCTCCTAGGTAAAATGTCATAAAACAGAATAACACCTATGTCTCCATGGTGAAGCAAAAAGATCCAACGGTCTTTAACTTGTGGCTTGCGGTCCTTCTTTATTTCTCCCCATGCATCAATTTGGAGTTGTCCTTGTGGTTTGCGCTCAGTCGAGTATGGAGAAGCGAACTGGACCCTCGTAGGGCTTTTAATTGTCATATAACCTTTGCCATGCATCAACGGAGGCACAATACTATTTGGCAGTTTCTATTGAAGAACATAATAGTAGCCTAGTTAGCAATGCAATCAACACCATTTACGTGATAGTAGTGTACTTAATTAGCAACTCTTACCAAGATATTAGCGCGAATGTCATCCACCCTCAACCTATGCACTAGTGGCATGTAAAATGTATAATTTGGACCAGGTCCCATATTATACGAAAAGTCGTCCCTACCAAACAGGACACTAATAACAAAGGTGACAAGAACATCCTTATCCTCCCAAGTTAGATGTGATCCATAAGGGTAGTGTGTCGTGTCAATTAATTTCCGTGTTTCACTTGAAGAAACGAAATAAGCTGTAAATTATAAATTAACAAATTTAGTATGGATGAACACCAACTATTTTTAAATATAGAATGCAAATTACTTGACAAATATGGTTGACAAACTCACATGGAGGTAAAACAGGAGGCATATCGACATCCACCCAAATGGCGATGTTACCTTCAATATGATCTTCAGGACGAAGATCGAAGGTTATTTCCATATCCTTCTGAAATCCATATGCCTTGGCTAGAGCTTCCCAATTTGAGCACCCTAATTCTGTGCTATTAACTGCATTCATTACTTTGACCAGAAATGTGTTACCATGTTTAGTCCTCAGGTTAGCTCTCCTCGTCTCCATACTCTCGTGGTCTTCGAAACCGAACCTCTCCAAGACATACCGCCTTGCATGGCAGGGGATGAACTAGTCAAATTGTATAAAACAAAAATTACACGTTGAAGCAAAGAAACAGAAGTCATGCTTAATTACGAAAAAACACTTGTCATCGTTGCGTACCGTACAAACATCGAAGGTCTCGTCAAGCTTGATGGTGAAGAACCTGCCGTCTCGCAGGTGAGGCCTGTCGCGCAAACCCCGATCATCGCCGCAGTAATCACGCTCGGGGATCCTATTGTCGTCAGACATTTCCTGTGTTCATGATTGAAAAATTCGGCATGACCATTATTAAAATAAGACATATTGAGCGCCTGAAATTTGCCGGAACGGAAATGAATCAACAAACCAGCAAAACATAGGCACTAGGAGGTGTTCCCTGCAATAACATACACACATGTCCAAATAGACCTAATTCAATATCGGTTGACTTTCGGTCTATCGAGGCTTTCCTTAAATAACTCTCATATCTCATGGTGTGTTGGTGCGCAATCTCTCACACTGATATGGTGGTGTATATATATTGGTGGACACTCTC
The DNA here is from genome assembly GCA_039707655.1 of Elymus sibiricus. NCBI lineage: Eukaryota > Viridiplantae > Streptophyta > Magnoliopsida > Poales > Poaceae > Elymus > Elymus sibiricus. Next base: position 423,358,964 of record CM077667.1, on the reverse strand, counting down.
TCACAGTAATAGTTTGATCGTCCCCGCGCGTTGCTGCGGAACGGTTATAAAACCAATAGAAAAATTGGGCTTATAGGACTATCTTTTCTAGGAAAAAAGATTTACATAACATGTACTATGGATACATGAAACAATTTAGTAATCCTCCTCAACTGTTCCACTATAAAAAGAAGTAACATTATCATAAGCCATCTCGGGCGGTGAGAGAAAATGTTTACAAACTAATAGGTGGAAGCAAACCATGAATCAGCTATTGTATGTACCCAATATTGAAAAGTTTGATCAACTTTGCAATGAAAGGTCACAACCCTGATATATAGGATGTACTGGTGTAATCATCAACTTATCACATATTTCTTTTATCGCCAACAAAAGAAATCACCTATGTGAGAGGACCCATGCATATGATTCCTATAATGGAAATAGTGACAATTAAATTTATGTAAACAGAGTACCAAAATGTTACTTTGTGAAGTCAATTACTCTTATGTGTTTTTTTCACGCAAAAGGAGAATAATTAACCCAATATTTTTTTTCAGAAAATTAACCCAATGTGTAAGAAGGTTCGTATGGCAGCAACAAGATTATCCGTTAGGCTGTGTAGTACACATAAGAAATCAAATGATTTGGGTATTAAGATATGCAAAATCAAATGCAATGCATGTGTAGGCCAAATAAAAATAAAAAAAATTAGAAGATGGGGCTCGTACGTACCAAACCTGCCAGATGGTTATATATGTAATTCAGAATTAGGATTAGGCTGCACATGAAGAAGCGATAATTCATTCTCAGACCCTTATACTTATCCGAAGAACAACGTAGAATTTGGCTGCACAGTGTTCGAGCATGTACATCTGCACAGGAAAATAACAAACAACACAGGAGCACATGACCGTAAACTGCAGAAGCGTTGTTGTCGTAGTCCGTAGGTCGCCGTCCTCTACCAGTTCAAGCTAGCAAGCACCTTGGAACTACCAGCAAGCGGCACAAAACGTACGAACACAACACAAAACAGGAAATCAATCTAATCACAAAGAAAGAAATCCAGAACATATCGGAGGCTCGTGCTCACCTTTGGTACTGATCTTGATCGGAGCTGTGCAGACTATGGAAATCAACAAATAAGACAGAAGATTATAATCCTCCAAAGCACCACCAGAAATCCAAAAATACAACATCTAATAAGTGCATGCACGGACGGCCTGACGGGCCAATCGCAAGGAGAAGAGATGCTCATGCTCTTTTTCAGTTGGGCTTGCGGGTTTTCATAGCGACATAAAGATAGAATTTTGCAGGACTTCCGCTGGAAACGTGACCGCGTCAGGGATGGTCGTGGTACGTCTGACTCTGAGACAGTCGACGCGAGGAGGGCATGGCGCAGAGCAATGCGTGCGCACATACTCGCTTGGCTTCGCAGGGATGGCCGCATCAGGCACGGCCGTCATACTGGAATCGGGACCGCGACGGCGATGGACGCCAGTGCGTGGAAGCTTGGAGCAGATTGGCGCGTCCGAGGTTGCCGCGTCAGGAGAGCCGGGAGTAAACCAACGGCGTGCGCACAGACTGATTCGGCTGCGCGAGGATGGCCGCATCGATGACTCCTTCCGCGGAAAGGATGAACGGATCCAACGTGAGCGCCCATAGGGATAGCTAGAGGTCCGATGTGCCTACAATCAGAAGGCCCATCGATGTCGAATTGCCGGAATCCTGGAACAGGAAGCAGTGCGTTGGAGCGGTTGGAAGAGTTTGAGGGACGGGGAGGCTAGGAAAGCGGAGGGGAGGGGAAGGGGAAGAATAAGTGGTGGCCTCCAGGGAGAGGAAGCGGAGAAGGCCAAGTCGCTCGTCTCGGTTTCCAAACTGTATTGATTGCGTGGCTCATCAAGAAATCGAAAGTGGAATACGCATGGTAAAAAAGAGAGAAGAACACACGCTAAATTGTGCCGAGGTGAACATGAGGTTGCGTTCAATTGGCACTAAATGAAGCCAACGTGGATGTTTTCTATTGAGATGGGCAGTGTGGGTCCCACATGTAAGCCTCTAACTAAACGTTGACGTGGCAGTGTTGCTGATGTGGATATGCTGCATGTCAAGTGAAATAACATAGTGAGGATGAACTATTTAGGTATTATAGATACATCTCGAATATTATCATATAATATCACTAATACAGATTGAATATTATCGAACAATCTAGTTGACTCGCGGTTCCTGAGCCGCGGGCGGTGGACACCCAAAGAGAAGGAACCATCACAGGATCATAACTCGGGTGAGATCCCTGAAGAACCTGCCAGGTATTGGAGAACCTGGCGTCCAACGCAGCCATGTAGCGACGGACATGCTCGTCCTCCTCCCTGACACGGCGACGTACCACCTCCGCGGGGGGGCGCTCCCTCCGCACCGATAGTGGCCGACGCGACCGCCACCAAAGAAGCTCTGGGTCGACGACGAGACCCGGATTCCTCACCAAGCTGCGCGCCCCGGAAGGTAGCACCTCCCACTGCCAGCCCGGCGGAGCCCAGTCCCGGACATGGCGCCTCTCAAGGATGTCGTCGCCAAGTCAACGACAGGATGCGGGTCGGGCATCGTCGACGTCGAGAACAAATTCCTACGAAAACATTTTCTTATCGTTTAATGTTTTACTTTCTGGTTATCTTCTTAGAAATATGCAAACAATTTTCTTTTTCTCATAAAAAACATTATATAAAACATGTCTGAAACTCATTTTTGACTCATTTTTCTTATTAACTATCTAATTTCATTAACAATTTCAGAAACCCTAGCAATCCTAGCAAAAACCCTAGCAATCAGCCCTAGCAATGTCCTAACCACAACCCTAGCAATCCACCGAAATTAAACCTAGCAATCAAACGGGCGGAGGAGGATGGGTATGTCTCACCAGAGAAGGAGACGGCCGGCGCGCGGAGGAGACGGCCGGAGGAGAAGCAGAGGTCGGGCTCGGGGTCGGGGTCGGAGTCGGCGGCGGGGTCGGGGTCACCAGGGTCATGGTCGGGGTCGAGGTCGGGGGCAGTAGAGAGTGGGAGGACCGGCGGCGGCGGCGGAGTCGAGAGGGAGGGAGTGAGGAGGGAGAGAGGGAGAGAGTGAGGGCCGGGCGTGCGCGGGGAAGATGATAAGTCCACGAGGGGACCGATTAGCAGTAGCGCGGGGCAGAGAAGAGCACTACTATTATTTTGTTAGCAGTAGCACGGTTTGCAGAAGGGCGCTACTACTATACCTAGCCTGTCGGCAACGGTGTGGCAATTATATTAGTAGCGCGTTTTATTCCCGCCGCGCTACTGCTATGTGGATACCAGTAGCGTCCTTTGTGACCACGCGCTACTGCTCATTAGCAGTAGCGCCACCTTTTAACAAGCGCTACTAATAAGCTTCTGTGTATAAGGTTTTCCCTAGTAGTGGAGAGTTTTGTGTTACCGTTGACAGATACAAGCACAAGCTTGTCCGACAAATTCTTTAATAAAATGTATAGAATCCATTTCAGAAAATCCATATTTAATTAGGTGTCATGCAAAAAAGATATTTAGAGCAACTATAGCAGTCACTATATCGACCCGATCATCATAATAACCGCTAGTATGGCGATTTTGTCCGAAAAAGCATGTCTAGCAGAATCTCATCTGGCGTTGGGCACTCCATTGGCTGCTGCTTTATATTCAAGGTGACACCGTTGGGACGACGTCATCGTGACACCAAAATCTACTACAAAAATGTCGAGGGACGAGAATCCCCCCGTCTGTTCCACTGTGCTGAAACGACGTCCGGAGGTGGAATGGAGGAGATTGATGTTGCGATAGCTAGGGTCTCTTTTAGGGCTCACGCGTAGAGCTTACTGCTTGTCTGCTTTAATTTTTTGTATAGTTAGCAATGGACCGCTTGTACTAGATCCAACCCCGTGGAGTTGTAATCCAAAATATTCAATTAGATTGTGCTACACGGTTGAAAGCACATTTGCTCCCTTGGTGATTTTGGTAATTAATAACAACATATATGTCATTGAACTAATGTTTCCACTAAGTATATTTCAGGAAAAGTTCAATGATGGGTTAGCAAAAGGATTGTGGAGAGACCCCAAGATGCAAGGAATTGGATTGGCAAAGCTTCAAGCAAAAGGACTCTACATTTTACTTTTTGAGAAATCACCTTGAGTCCATAGGAAAGCCAATACTATTAAAAGGGGGTAAGGTACTGTTGGTGAACAATACACTAAACGTGCACAAGTGATAGTCACCAAAAACACCCACAAACTCTTCCACAAAAGTCTGTCCAAGCCTATCATGAAAATCGGTGCTACCAACAATTTCCACTCGGACCCACCGATTCCCACCTCAGACAGACTCATGCCAAACCCTAGATCTTCGGTGCAACCGATTCTGCTTCGGTGCTACCGAGTTCAGCTTGCCAACTCTCTGTTACCTCGATTCTTAAAATCGGAATTTCCGAGATTTTGGATCGGCGTCACCGAGTTTTGGAAACTGACCGTTGGTCACCTAATCGGTACCGCCGAGATTTTTGTATCGGTCTCACCGATATTCAAAAGTTGCTACCTTTGGAGCAACCCGGTACCACCGAGTTTTATACTTCGGTGTCACCGAGTTGGTCACTTTAGGTGTAACGGTTGGATTTTTGGGGATGCCTATATATATCGCTTCACCACCACCCACTCGAAAGAGAAGTACTCAGATCTATTCCATACTTGCCCCATCCAATTTTCTGAGAGAGAGCCACCTACTCATGTGTGGAGATCAAGCTATTCCACTCCATCCATATGAATCTTGATCTCTAGCCTCCCCAAGTTGCTTTCCACCAAATCAATCTCTTCCACCAAAGCCAAATCTATGAGAGAGTGATTGTGTGTTGAGGAGTCTATCATCTTGAAGCACAAGAGCAAGGAGTTCATCGACATTATCGAGCCTATTACCTTTTGGAGGGTGGTGCCTCCTAGATTGGTTAGGTGTCGCTTGGGAGCCTCCTACTTCGTGTTGTGGAGTTGAACCAATAAGTTTGTACGGGCAAGGAGATCGCCCACTTCGTGAAGATCTACCCATAGTGAGGCTAGTCCTTCGTGGACGGAAGCCGTTATGGAATAGTCAAGGTTGCTACTTCGTGTACCCTTATGGGTGGAGCCCTCCGTGGACTCTCGCGACCGTTACCCTCCGTGGGTTGAAGACTCCATAAACGTGGACGTACGATAGCACCACCTATCGGAACCACGGGAAAAATCTTCGTGTATCCAAATTGCGTTTGATCTTCCTTCCTACCCTCTACTACATATGCTTGTTGTTACTTTCCGCTGCTATACTCTTAGACATGCATGTGTAGGGTGTAGTTGAATTGCTATCATTGCTAAAATCTGCCAACACTTAAAATTGGGAAAAGGTAGAATTTTTATTTGCTCAAGTAGTCTAATCACCCCCCTCTAGACATACTTTCGATCCTACAAGTGGTATCAGAGCTTTGGTCTCTATTGCATTGGTCTCACAACCTAGGAGAGTATGGCGTCTAGTGAGGGAAATTATAACCGTAGAGGTCCGTACTTTGATGGCACAAATTTTGCTAGTTGGAAGCACAAAATGAAAATGCATATTCTTGGTCATAACCCTGCCGTTTGGGTTGTTGTTCGTGTTGGAATGCAAGGTGAATTCTTTGGTGATGGAAAGGAACCGGATCGTGAAGCGACCGCGGAAGAATTGAAGATGTTGCAATACAACACTCAAGCATGTGACATTCTCTTCAACTGCCTATGCCCTGAAGAATTCAACAAAATCAACCGTCTTGAGAATGCCAAGGAAATTTGGGATACTTTGGTTGATATGCATGAAGGTACCAATTCCGTGAGAGAATCCAAGTTGGACGTTCTTCAAAGTCAGCTTGACAAGTTCAAAATGAAGGATGGTGAAGGAGTCACAGATATGTACTCTAGGCTAGCTCTCATCACCATTGAGATTGCCGGCTTAGGAAGCGAAGAAATGACCGACAAATTCATCATCAAGAAGATACTTAGAGCTTTGGATGAGAGATACGACACCGTGTGCACATTGATCCAAATGATGCCCAATTACAAAGATCTCAAGCCTACGGAAGTCATTGGAAGGATTGTTGCTCATGAGATGACGCTCAAAGACAAAGAAGAGCTTCACAACAAGTCTAGCGGTGCTTACAAAGCCACAAGTGATGCTCCCACAACTTCAAGCGACAACCTTGTCACCAATGAAGAGATAAGCCTCATGGTCAAGAAATTCAACAAGTTCTACAAGAATAGAGGCAAAGAACGAAGCTCCAACTCAAGATATGAAGAGAAGCGTTCGTCAAGTCGTGACCGAAACTGCTACAATTATGGGAAGCCCGGACACTACTCCAATGAGTGCACGGCTCCCTACAAACGAAGAGAAGAGTCACCTAGAAGATGAAGCTCACGAGATGAATCACTTCGTAGAGAGAGAAGGAGTAGAGATGACCGTTATGAACGAAGACCCTCAAGGAGAAGTAGGGACTCAGAGAAGAAGGACAAGTACACCAAGAGCTACTCAAGAAGAAGACATCAAGCTCGCGTTGGTGAATGGGTTTCCGGCTCCGAATCCGACAACCACTCTGAGAGAAGCTATCACTCCAACTCCGACTATAGTCAAGATGAAGGTGTTGCCGGAATTACACTAGTGACTACCAACTCTTATGATCTATTTGATTCACCAAATGAAGGGAGTGGAAGTTGCTTCATGGCTAAAGGCCCCAAGGTATCACACCCCGAGTATCTTGATTTCAATAGTGATGAAGATGATTTACTTGGAGATGATGACTTGCTCTTTGATAAAACTAGTGAGATTAGTCAAAATGAACTTGATAATTTTCATGGTAGTCAAGATAAATCGTGTGATGATGATAAGATGGAAATAGAATGACTAACTAAAGAATTAAACACTCTTAAGTTAGTCCATGAACTAACTCTAGAAGATCATAGAGAGCTTGTAAAGACTCATGAGAAGCTACGCTTCGAGAAGCTCACCTTGGAGCAAGAACATGAGTTTCTTAAAGCTATCAATGACGATCTCCGAAAGAAGACTTCATCTTATCTAGCCAAACGACTACTCTTGTCTACATTCATTCCACAAGTTAAGTCTAAGCAAACTAGTAACAAAGGCAAGAAAGGTTCTTCAACTAGTGGCAATAAAAATGATAAACCCAATGATATTACTTCTAGTAGTTCTATTGATCTCACTAACACTTCTCTTAGCCAAGTTACACTTGAGCAAGAAAATGAAAGGGATTATAGAGAAAGGTATCTACAAGAGTCTTGCCGGGTGTAAGCAATTTGAGGAGATTGTACGCAAGCACGGAGGATACCGGAAGAACCATGTCATTGGCTACTTCAACGCAAATGGAGTTGAATGGGAAGAAGGTCAATACCCCAAGCCCAAGTTTGTTCCTCAAAGGGAGAAGTATGAACAAACTCTTCCCAAGGGAACAAATACTCAAGATGACCTTCCACCACAAGACCACAAGCTCAAGGGCAAGGACAAGCTTCAAGAGGACATTGACTCATATGAAGATGAATCCCAAGCTTTGGTGAAGTGGGTTCCCAAGGCTACTTCAAGCTCAACTTGTACAAGTGCCACTTCAACACCAAGGATCCCCATCAAGTTGATGTGGGTCCCCAAGAATAAGAACTAGAGAAGTTCTTGAGGGGTGACTCCGCCAATGAAATTCACTCACATTCATTATTGGCAAGAACTAGTTGCAATCAACGTCAACATCATGCAATAGTTCAAGGAGTCACACATTCCCTCAAAGGTAAGCAAGGGACAAGGTAATCAACAAATCCATGGATATCATCATGTATGCTTTGCACTCCATGTCCATAGATATCCTTGTATTTGTCTCTTGTGTGTTGGGACTAACCCATGTAGGTGAGAAGAGTAAAAAACAACAAGGATGCTCCCAAACCATGGTAATCTTCATCAACTTTGAGCATCCATCACTACCTCACCAGCATGAAGTCTTCATCGACGAAACCCAAGGTTAGTTTATCCCTCTCAAGGGGGGATGTCACATCAAGGGGGAGCTTTACTCTAAGACTTGAGTTAAAGCATCTCATGGCATGTGACAACATTAAATGCTTTATGTAAAAGTGGTAACCCCACTTGTGCTTAAACGATGGGTATGACCTATGATCAAGTATTCTTACTTGGATCCTAAGTCAATATACTCATATATAGATGACTCCGTCATCGCCAAAATGCTTGATAGATGCTAGTATGTATGTGCATGTTTGCCATGATTTCATTTGACATCTTATTGTGTGAGCATGTTGATCTGCATTTCTTTTTCCATTCGAGGACATCCAATTGTTGCTATTTGGATTTGATTTCTCTTTTGCCAATTGGATGGACAAGAATGCCTAGGATCACTCTTTAGCTATCTATGCTTTCTTGTCTCATATTCCATTCTTGCTGCATCACAAAATTTGAACAAGGACTTATCGATCTCTCTGTGTGAGGAGCACTCGGAGTTCCGTATAGACAAGGACTGGCCATTAAAACCTCCCAAGTGCATCTCGGTGGAACCAATACCAAAATCTCGGTCTCAGCGATGCCTAGGGTTGATCTGGTTTTTAATCTCGGTAACACCGATTCCTTATTCTCGGTTACACCGAGTTTCCCTATCAACTGACAGTTGAGAAACTCGGTGGCACCGACAATTTCGAACCGGTGTCACCGACAGCAAAGGGTATATTACCTAGCGGACCCGACTTTTGAAATTCAACCGCAAAAGTCTGTTTCCTTCAACCCTAAGCTGCCTCTCCAGACCCCTTGGTTGTCGCCCTTGCCTCCCCGTGTGCCTCCGCCGTTGGGAATCGTCGCCGCCGACGGAATCTTCACCGCCGCCGTCGCCTTAGCGGATCCTTCACCGAGTTAGGGTATGGATCCGGCCCTCTTTGCGCTCCCCTTCCGATTCATGCGCATTAGAGTAACTTTTATCGATAATCCACTGATTGAAATCCTCCCAATCCTCTAGAAACCTCAATAGCTTAGCGAATGAAAGATTTTTAGATCTAGCCGTCCGCAAAACCGAATCTCGGTGACACCAAGTCAGAAAAATCGGCTCTACCGATTTTGTTTTGGACTACTGAGGACAGTCTCGGTGAAACCGAGTGGCAATTTTCGGTGCGACCGAAATTGCTGCCAAGTTTCTGTTAAGAGGTCTGTGCGTCTCGGTGGTACCGAAATTATTGACTCAGTGACACCGAAATCCCTTTTTGCTGAAAGCTATATCTAAGAATTTCTCTGTTCAACCTTTGAAAAATCTCTGCATTTTGTGATGACTCAACCCTTCTACTCTTCTATACTCTATTTCACAGGGTCAGAGATGTCAGGTTCTGATGATAGCCAGAATAACTTCAGAGAGGAGAATGTTGACATGAGCTCAGGCACTAGTCCTGAAGGGAGCTATGATGATGTACCTAGCTCACCAGATCTGCCCAAAGCTGCAACCAGGGCAAGAAGAAAGCTCAACTCAGATGAGGAGGATGAAGATTTTGTTCCTGAGGAGCTGCCCAAGAAAGACACAACTGCCAAGAGCACTGCTTCTGCCACTACATCCAAGAAGAAGGCAATAAGGAAGGAGTATGCCAGCTCAGGGACAGTGAGAGCACCAGAGAGTGCTAGGGCAACAATGACTATTGAGCCCCCAAAGAAGTCTATGCCTAAGAAGGAAGGAGAGAAGAAGAAGTCCAGGAAGAGGATCATACATGTTGTGGGCAGACTTACCTCAATGTATGAAGACCCAGCTGAGGCTGAGGCCGAGGAGGAGGAAGAGCCAGCTGCCAAGGCACCTCCTAAGAAGAAGAAGAAGTTGCTTGTTGATGCCATGACAAGCCAAGCTCCATCCAAGAGCAAGCCAACTACTTCCAAGAAACCCACTGCTCCTAAACTCAAGATGTTTTCCAGGGACATCCCAGCTACTACCAAGAACAAGACTTCTACTTTCAGAGAAGTTGAGGATGATACACAGTTTGTTTTGATGAAGCTAAGACCACACCTTCTAGAGCATAATGCCAGCCATCCTGTTGCTGAAGACATGAAGAAGAGGAAGGACTCAGGTTTGAGAGAGTGGAGAGCTATTGATCCTTACTCTCAGAGGAGAAGGACAGCTGTAGACTACATGTTCTACACAAAAGAACAACAAGATTTCTATGAAACAGTGCTGCTTGACAAGAGCCCCGCAGTGAGTGACATGAGATATGTGGATTGGAAGCACATCAAGGACAATGAAGACTACTTTCCAAGTGTGCAAGATAACTTCCACTGCATTGGTATTGATGAGTTTGTTGGTAAGGAGTTCACCGCTTGGAACGACGAGATGATCATGCAATTCTACTCCACTGCACACTTCTATGGAGATGGTAGGATTGTATGGATGACAAAAGGCACCAGGTATGAATCCACAGTTGAGGAGTGGGATGCCATCTTAGGAGCTCCACAGGTGGAAGACGGTGACCTAGATGTGTACTCCGAGTCCAAGGCAAATCATAATGCTATGAAGAACATGTACAATGAGATCCCAGCAGCAAACTTGCCATCTCACAAGTTTGGATCCATTTACTTCCTCCAGGCTGGTCTATGCACGATCAACACCATCTTGAGGCATACCTTGATGCCTAAGTCTGGAAATGAGAAGATGATAAGAGGCTATTCTATCAACATGCTGCTCCATCTTGATCAACATACCAGATTCAGAGTGATGGACTTGATAGTTGAGACAGTGAAGAGGACAGTTGCAGATCAGAAGAGATCATGTGGATACACACCTTATATTCAGATGCTTATCAACTCCAAGTTGGAGAAGCACATATATGCACTTGATCGACCACATTTGCCACTCTTGCTAGAGCTAGAAGACAATGTTGTGGTGATGGACCCAGATCATCCCACCTCAGCTACAACAGAGGCACAGGCAGAGGCAGCCAGAGACACTAGTTCTCAGGTGCCAAAGACTAGGAGTGAGCAGATGGATCTTCTCCTTAGCTCTGTGCTCAGTATGCAGAAGGACATCGGGAACATCTTGAAGAACCAGGAGAGCCTCTCGAGGATTTTTGACACCAAGTTTCATATTCTCAACAACAAAGTGGATGAGCTCATAGTGACTGTGAATGAGCTCAAGAAGGAAGTTCATGGCGTGCCCAGTCCCCACACTACCGATGATGATGAGGATAGTCCACCTCTCCGGACAGACACTCAGTTCAGGACTCAGGCCAGATCTGCTACAGTGCCAGTTCCAGAGTCTAGACCTTCTTCATCAGCACCTGCCGCAGCTCCTTCAGCTCCTTCAGCTCCTCCAGCACCTCCAGTCGCTACTCCGACTCCGTCCATGACGTCTGCAGACATCTTCGCTGAAGCCGTTCTATCGACTCCTTCATCAGCTACCGGAGGAGATCAGCCCCAGAAGAGCGCTTAGTTATATACCTTTGAACTTTTTGGTAACTTGTTGCCAAAGGGGGAGAAGATGTATATAGATCATTAGGGCTTTGAGAGAGAGAGTGTTGCTTTTTATCGTTTTTTTTCCAAAACATTGATATCTTTTGGTTTGTTGCTTGTGTTAAACTTTGTTGGTGTTTGATCATACACTTGATGTGTATTGCTACTATTTCCTATCCTTGTGTTGCTTATGAGATGATCATTCACCTTCACTTGATTGTGTTGTGCTATGATATTCATTCTTATTATTCTCGCACACCACCAAGTTGTATGTGACATGAAAGAGTGCCCCATGTACCTAATCAATTGTGCATTTGCATTCAAACACAAATTCAAAATAATGCACAAATTTAGGGGGAGCTCTTGCTTATCACATACTTCTCAAAGCGACGATTATATTCATTGATTATATCATACGTCGAAGCTTTGATCTATATGTTGTCATCAATTACCAAAAAGGGGGAGATTGAAAGCACATTTGCTCCCTTGGTGGTTTTGGTAATTAATAACAACATATATGTCATTGAACTAATGTTTCCACTAAGTATATTTCAGGAAAAGTTCAATGATGGGTTAGCAAAAGGATTGTGGAGAGACCCCAAGATGCAAGGAATTGGATTGGCAAAGCTTCAAGCAAGAGGACTCTACATTTTACTTTGTGAGAAATCACCTTGAGTCCATAGGAAAGCCAATACTATTAAAAGGGGGTAAGGTACTGTTGGTGAACAATATGCTCCACGTGCACAAGTGATAGTCACCAAAAACACCCACAAACTCGTCCACAAAAGTCCGTCCAAGCCTATCATGAAAATCGGTGCTACCAACAATTTCCACTCGGACCCACCGATTCCCACCTCAGACAGACTCATGCCAAACCCTAGATCTTCGGTGCAACCGATTCTGCTTCGGTGCTACCGAGTTCAGCTTGCCAACTCTCTGTTACCTCGATTCTTAAAATCGGAATTTCCGAGATTTTGGATCGGCGTCACCGAGTTTTTGAAACAGACCGTTGGTCACCTAATCGGTACTGCCAAGATTTTTGTATCGGTCTCACCGAGATTCAAAAGTTGCTACCTTTGGAGCGACCCGGTACCACCAAGTTTTATACTTCGGTGTCACCGAGTTGGTCACTTTAGGTGTAACGGTTGGATTTTTGGGGATGCCTATATATATCGCTTCACCACCACCCACTCGAAAGAGAAGTACTCAGAACTATTCCATACTTGCCCCATCCAATTTTCTGAGAGAGAGCCACCTACTGTTGTGTTGAGATCAAGCTATTCCACTCCATCCATATGAATCTTGATCTCTAGCCTCCCCAAGTTGCTTTCCACCAAATCAATCTCTTCCACCAAAGCCAAATCTGTGAGAGAGTGATTGTGTGTTGAGGAGTCTATCATCTTGAAGCACAAGAGCAAGGAGTTCATCGACATTACCGAGCCTATTACCTTTTGGAGGGTAGTGCCTCCTAGAATGGTTAGGTGTCACTTGGGAGCCTCCTACTTCGTGTTGTGGAGTTGAACCAAGAAGTTTGTACGGGCAAGGAGATCGCCTACTTCGTGAAGATCTACCCATAGTGAGGCTAGTCCTTCGTGGACGGAAGCCGTTATGGAATAGTCAAGGTTGCTACTTCATGGACCCTTATGGGTGGAGCCCTCCGTGGACTCTCGCGACCGTTACCCTCCGTGGGTTGAAGACTCCATAAACGTGGACGTACGATAGCACCACCTATCGGAACCACGGGAAAAATCTTCGTGTCTCCAAATTGCGTTTGATCTTCCTTCCTACCCTCTACTACATATGCTTGTTGTTACTTTCCGCTGCTATACTCTTAGACATGCATGTGTAGGGTGTACTTGAATTGCTATCATTGGTAAAATCTGCCAACACTTAAAATTGGGAAAAGGTAGAATTTTTATTTGCTCAAGTAGTCTAATCACCCCCCTCTAGACATACTTTCGATCCTACAACGGTTACTGTCAACCATGTCCTCTTATTTTGATAAATGTAGTGGCTCACAGAGCATGCTTCTCCGCCGCCTTCCTTAAAATGGAACACTGCGTGGTATGCATATTTGGTTACAATATATCTTGCCAATAGATCTAAGCCATGTCAAAATGACAGGGTTGTAAAAATCCTTAAATTTACTAAGCTCCCTATGAATACGAAGTTGTGAGCATTCCGGGGTTTCCTGGCGAGGTGCACCCTACCGGTCAATCTGAGGTCATGATATGGGCTTTGTAGCCAGTCCTGGGGAGCAATGCTCTCGGCTTGGTCAAACAACATGTGATGTGTGTCAGACCAATGCTTGTGTCTTCGTGTCTCTTCATCGTTCTGATGTGCTCTTGGAGAGAGAGTGTAGGCGATTTAGGAGGGGTGCGATTATCGGCGATCGCAACTTGTGTGGGTTGTTGCACCAAGCTACCCAAGTCGTTATGGTTGGAGGAGGTCCACCACCACGGTCGTTCCACCCATCCATGTTTTGAGTGTGGCTGCATCTTGCTTCCCCCTAGCGGTCGACTAGCCTAGTGAGTGTTCCCCCGCATTCCTCTTTTTTTTGCCGCCGCTACGGGGCAAAAGCCGGCCTGAACAATTTTCATTTTCAAAACAAAGTGTAAGAGCACATTTCTCCATGTGGTTTTGGTAATTGATGACAATCGCTATGGACTAATGGTTGCCTTGAGTTATATTCAAAGGACTTGTCCATAGGCACTTGAAGTCCATCTGTTGGTTTCAAGGAGTTTATATGGTGACCAAGGTGGTATTCAAGGTTTTATCCAAAGATTGGTCATGTGAGAATTGATCTTATTGCAAGCATGTCTTGAGGAAGAAGATTGTGTGAGCATTCATGTTTACCTCCAAGACATCATCTTTATGAAGCAAGAAGATAGGATACAAGGTTGATCAAGACTAAGTCAAAGAGTGAATCAAGTTGATCAACATACAAAGCGTACAAGATGTACCGAGAGGGATCAAGTGATCCCATGGTATGGTAAGCATTGTCCATTATGCTTTGTGTACTAACCCATGGTCTACGTGAGAGTTCTATGTGGTGTTAGGTATGTGTCCATGGGATTGCGTCAAGAGGAAGATCTCATACAACCCATGGAGGATGACATCAAGTGAAGATCGTCATCAAGTTTGCGGTGTGCAAGTTCAAGTGGAGCATCACTAAGAGATCATGCTTGAAGCTTGCCGTTCATTATGGTGACAATGGACTTGTGAAGATGTGCCGAAGAGTGGCTCACCCATAGTGGAGTATGGGGGAGTAATCTACTAGTCTTCATCGAGCCGGCGCAATCAAGAAAGGTGATCCATCTTGAGTAGGACAAGATCGTCATCATCTAGCTTAAGTGGAGTATGCGTAAGGCAAAGGTTTCACCTTGATAGGGTTTTCTATTTTACTGGTCTCATGGTGGTAGTTGGGAGACCGGGTTATAGGATCGATAGCCGTACTATCAAGGGGGGCTCTCAAGTGAGTAGCTTAATCGTATCCTTCGTTGAGAGCTCAAACCATTGCATTCTTGGCATCATCATCTTTCTTGGTTCTTGGTTGGCTTTTCTCTATGTGGGTTCTTGAGCTTATGGTCAGCCTCATGACAAGCTCAAGTTCATCGAAAACGAAGTCCATATGCATATTCTATGATGTTTTTGATGTTGGAGTTTTTGCCGGTTCTTCATTCATAGAGGTTTCACATCTCTATATCATTGGCATTTTCATATTGCCTCTCCTTAAGATAACAAGTCGTTGTTTGGATAGTACTTGTCGTCTGCTATATGACGTGACTTGAGACTGCGTCGGTATTTCCCCAAAGAGGAAGTGATGATGCAGCACAGCGACAGTAAGTATTACCCTCACTTATGAAACCAAGGTTATCGAACCAGTAGGAGGATCACCACCACCCAATAAGCAGCACCTGCACACAAACAACAAATACTCGCAACCCGATGCGAAAGAGAGGTTGTCAATCTCTCTACGGTAAAAAGATAGATTAGGTAGTGATAGATAGGAGAGATAGATCTCTCAAGAACACAAATAAAAAGAGTAAATATGCAGCAATATGTTTTTGGGTTTTTGGTTTTGTAGATCTGAAACAAAGATTGCAAAAAAGTAGATTGGAAAGCAATATGTTGGAAAAGTAGACCCGGGGGCCATAGGGTTCACTAGTGGCTTCTCTCATGAGTATAGCGCACGATGGGTGAACAAATTACTGTTGGGCAATTGATAGAAAATCGAATAGTCATGACGATATCCAAGGCGATGATCATTATATAGGCATCACGTCCAAGATAGATAGACCGACTCCTGCCTGCATCTACCTCTATTACTCCACACATCGACCGCTATCCAGCATGCATCTAGTGTATTAAGTTCATGGAAAAACGGAGTAATTCAATAAGAACGATGACATGATGTAGACAAGATCTATTCATGTAGGAATAGACACCATCTTGTTATCCTTAATAGCAACGATACATGCGTGTCTTGCTACCCCTTCTGTCACTGGGAAAGAACACCGCAAGATCGAACCCATCACAAAGCACCTCTTCCAATGGCAAGAAAAATAGATCTAGTCGGCCTAACTAAACCAAAGATTCGGAGAAGAAATACGAGACTATAAGTAATCATGCATATAAGAGATCAAAGAAGACTCAAATAATATTCATCGATAGAAATTGATCATGAACTCAAAATTCATCGGATCCCAACAAACACACCGCAAAAGTTTACATCAAATAGATCTCCAAGAGACCATTGTATAGAGAATCATAAGAGAGAGAGAGAAGAAGCCATCTAGCTACTGCCTACGGACCCGTAAGTCTATGGTGGACTACTCACGCATCATCGGAGAGGCACCTATGAGGAAGATGAACCCCTCCATGATGGTGTTTAGATTGGATCTCGAGGTTCTGGAACTTGCGACGGCTGGAATTGTGTTTCGTCGACTCCCCTAGGGTTTTTGGAATATTTGGGAATTCATAGGCATCAGAGGTGGTGAAGAGGGGCCCCGAGGAGGGCACAACCCATCAGGGCGCGCCAGGGCCCCCCCTGGTGCGCCCTGGTGGGTTGTGGTCTCGTCGGCCCACTCCCCCGACACTTCTTTGGCCCACTGGGTGTCTTCTGGTCCAGAAAAAATCTCCAAAAAGTTTCTTCTCAATTGGACTCCGTTTGGTATTGATTTTCTGCGAAGTAAAAAACAAGCAAAAACAGCAACTGGCACTTTGGCACTATGTCAATAGGTTAGTCCCAAAAAATGATATAAAGTTGTTATAAAATGATTGTAAAACATCCAAGAATGATAATATAACAGCATGGAACTAGCAAAAATTATAGATACGTTGGAGACGTATCAGCATCCCCAAGCTTAATTCCTACTCGTCCTCGAGTAGGTAAATGATAAAAACAGAAATTTTGATGTGGAATGCTGCCTAACTTGTTCATCATATTCTTTTCTTTTGTATAGCATGGACATTTGGACTTGTAAATGATTCAAAGCAATAGTCTAGTTTTAACATAATGACTTCAATACTCAAGCATGTCAACAAGCAACCATGTCTTTCAATATATCAACACTAAAGAAAGTTATCCCTAGCCCATCATGCTCAATCATTGATCCATTCATGAAACACACTCAAATATTAGCTATGCCCAATGCTCAAGTACGATCATAGTGCCCCCTAGTTGGTGCTTTATAAGAGAAGATGGAGACTCAGAGCAAAAATAAAAATTGCATAAAGTAAAAAGATAGGCCCTTCGCAGAGGGAAGTAGGGATTTGTAGAGGTGCCAGAGCTCAAGGTTTAAATTGAGAGAGAAAAATATTTTGGGTAGCATGCTTTTACTGTCAACGAAAACGACAAAGTAGCTCACAATACTTTCCATGCTAGATATATCATAGGCGGTTCCCAAACAGAAAATAAAGTTTATTCCTTTTTCCACCAAACTTTCACTTTCCATGGCGGGCCGTATCCACGGTTGCCTTCCATACCAACACTTTCCAAGGAATTTATCATTTGACAACATAAAGTAAATATTTTTCTTTTTTCATTTTGGGAATGGGCATCCCTATTACCGCCGCACTCTCGTGCAATGACAAGTGAATAAACACTCATCTTGAGAATAACACATCAAGCATGGAAAAACATTGGACACTCCCCACCGTTTCATGAGCGGTACGGGCACGCAAAAGAGAAAATTTATTTTGAAAATTTAGAGATGGCACATACAAATTTGCTTGGAACGGCATGGAAATACTGCATATAGGTAGGTATAGTGGACTCATAAGGAAAAACTTGGTTTAAGGATTCTGGATGCACAAGTAGTATTTCTACTTAGTACAAATGGAGGCTAGCAAATAGATTGGGAAGCAACCAAACCAAGAAACGAAAATTCACATAAGTGAGCATTGAAGATAACTAACACCAAATAATGCACCACAAGTAGGATGTAACTTCATTGCATAACTATTGACTTTCGTGCATGCATAGGGAATCACGAACCTTAACACCAATATTCCTACTAAGCATAATTACTCACTAACATGACTCACATATTACTATCGTCATGTTTCAAAACTATTACAAGGAATCAAGTTTAATTTGTCCAATGATCTTCATGAAAGTTTTTATTATATCCTCCTTGGATATCTATCACTTTGGGACTAGTTTCATATATTGCCATTGCTTTTTGGCAAGCTCAAACAAATTTAAGTGAAGCACATGAGCATAAAGATTTCATCTCTCAAAAAGGTATAAGTGAAGCATGAGAGGATTTGTTCAAAATTTACCTACTCTCAAATTAATCTAAGTGAAGCATGAGAGTATTTCTACAAAAATTTCCAAGCACACCGTGCTCAAAAAGATATAAGTGAAGCACTAGAGCAATTCTATAGCTCAAAAAGTTTAAGTGAAGCACATAGGGCAATTCTAACAAATCATAGCATGATTTTGGCTTTCTCAAATAGGTGTGTCCAGCAAGGATACAAAGGAAAAACTAACAAACAAAGCAAGCAAAGATACAAGACGCTCCAAGCAAAACTCATGATATGTGACGAATAAAAATATAGCTCCAAGTAAAATACCGATGGTCGTTAGAAGAAAGAGGGGATGCCACTCGGGGGCATCCCCAAGCTTAGTTGCTTGTTTCTCTTTGGATATATCTTGGGGGTGCGGTAGCATCCCCAAGCTTAGGCTTTTATCACTCATTATTCCTTCATCCATCGTGATCTCACCCAAAACTTGAAAACTTCAATCACACAAAACTCAACAAAATCTTCATGAGATCCGTTTGTATAATAAAGTAAACCACTACTTTAGGTACTGTTGCAAACCCATTCATATTTTATTATTGCATTATACCTACTGTATTTTAACTTTACCATGGCTCATACCCTTCAATATAACCCATAGATTCATTAAAACAACCACACAATGCAACGAAAACATAATCTGTCTTAAACAGAACAGTCTGTAGTAATCTGTACTCTAACCATACTTCTGTAACTCTAAAAATTCTGAAAAATTGGGACAACGTAAGGAATTTGTATAGAAACACTGTGTTAAAATTTCATCTCAATATAACGTTCCAGCAAAAAATAAAAATTCATATACTGGACGCAAAGTTTCTGTTTCAGATTCAGCATCGTTTCTACTCATCCTATGAATCATCCTACAGGCTTTACTTGGCACAAACACTAAATAAACCTTAAAAACACAATCATAACAGAGGCATAATTGTGCCAACACTCAAAAACAGAAAGGAAAAAGCAAAATTTTATTTATTCATTGGGTTGCCTCCCAACAAGCGCTATCGTTTTACGCCCCTAGCTAGGCATAACGCATAGATTCAAGTATTGTCATCTTTGGTTTTCAATTCTTCAATCACACAACTAGATTTCTTTAAGGGTTTAGCATGCATGTTTTTGATGACAACACTCCTAGGAACAAACCCAAAAAATTCATTCTTGTAAATAGGGTCTCTTATGATTTCAACTAAGTCGGGATGAATACTAATCATTTTAAGATCCCCCTTGTTACTACTAGGCGTAGCAACTTTGTTCTTAGTGACTTGCATGGTCTTGCCAATCTTTACGGGAGTTTTTTCAATAGTTTTGATAGAAGAAAAAGCTGAACCCATATTACTAAAAATCTCTTCTATCTTATCAATCCGGTAAGGGCTCTCTTCTACCCTCTCGTTAACTACGGTTTCTTTTTCCTTAAGCAATTTAAGAGCATCTCCGGCCTTAGATCCAATTTTATTAGCAAGATTATGCAACTTTTTATCTAGATCATCAAGATGTCCTTTAGTAATCATCTTCTTTTCAATAGCATCTAATCTCTCCATAACATGTTTGAGAGTTAAAGTTATTTCATTGATCATGATAGGTGGTGATCCCACTAAAGTTCCCAAAGCATTAAAAGCATCTAACGAAGGACATATCAAGAAATTCCCACCGGTAATCGTATCAAGGACGAATCTATACCAAGTGGTGATGCCCACATAAAAGCTACGAAGAAGAACAACGGTAGATTGCTTATGGATAGATCTATTATGAGCATTGAAAATCCTATACCAAGCATCTTTTAAATTCTCCCCTCCCCTTTGCTTAAAATTAAGAACCTCATTATCGGGAGTACACACAATAAAGGAAGAACTAGCCATAGTGACAAGGCAAGAGATCTGACGAGAAAAAGGAAAACAAAAAAGAGGGCGAATAAAATGGCAAATTGGTGAAGTGTGGGAGAGGAAAACGAGAGGCAAATGGCAAATAATGTAATTGCAAGGAGATGAGATTTGTGATTAGGAACCTGGTAGATGGTGGTGGAGTCCCCTCGGCGCCTACGATAGGCACGTAGAAGAGACCGCTTCCTCCCCGGCAACTGCGCCAAAAATTCCTTTGATGTGGCTTGAGACTGCGTCGGTATTTCCCCAAAGAGGAAGGGATGATGCAGCACAACGACGGTAAGTATTTCCCTCAGTTATGAAACCAAGGTTATCGAACCAGTAGGAGGATCACCACCACCCAATAAGCAGCACCTGCACACAAACACCAAATACTTGCAACCCGACGCAAAAGAGAGGTTGTCAATCTCTCTACGGTAAAAAGATAGATTAGGTAGTGATAGATAAGAGAGATAGATCTCTCAAGAACACAAATAAAAAGAGTAAATATGCAGCAATATGTTTTTGGTTTTTTGGTTTTGTAGATCTGAAAACAAAGATTGCAAAAAAGTAGATCGGAAAGCAATATGTTGGAAAAGTAGACCCGGGGGCCATAGGGTTCACTAGTGGCTTCTCTCATGAGTATAGCGCACGGTGGGTGAACAAATTACTGTTGGGCAATTGATAGAAAATCGAATAGTCATGACGATATCCAAGTCGATGATCATTATATAGGCATCACGTCCAAGATAGATAGACCGACTCCTGCCTGCATCTACCTCTATTACTCCACACATCGACCGCTATCCAGCATGCATCTAGTGTATTAAGTTCATGGAAAAACGGAGTAATTCAATAAGAACGATGACATGATGTAGACAAGATCTATTCATGTAGGAATATACCCCATCTTGTTATCCTTAATAGCAACGATACATGCGTGTCTTGCTGCCCCTTCTGTCACTGGGAAAGAACACAGCAAGATCGAACCCATCACAAAGCACCTCTTCCCATGGCAAGAAAAATCGATCTAGTCGGCCTAACTAAACCAAAGATTCGGAGAAGAAATACGAAGCTATAAGTAATCAGGCATATAAGAGATCAAAGAAGACTCAAATAATATTCATGGATAGAAACTGATCATGAACTCAAAATTCATCGGATCCCAACAAACACACCACAAAAGTTTACATCAAATATATCTCCAAGAGACCATTGTATTGAGAATCATAAGAGAGAGAGAAGAAGCCATCTAGCTACTGCCTACAGACCCGTAGGTCTATGGTGGACTACTCACGCATCATCGGAGAGGCACCTGTGAGGAAGATGAACCCCTCCATGAAGGTGTTTAGATTGGATCTCGAGGTTCTGGAACTTGCGGTGGCTGGAATTGTGTTTCGTTGACTCCCCTAGGGTTTTTGGAATATTTGGGAATTTATAGGCATCAGAGGCGGTGGAGAGGGGCCCCGAGGAGGGCACAACCCATCAGGGCGCGCCGGGGCCCCCTTGGCGCGCCCTGGTGGGTTGTGGTCTCCTTGGCCCACTCCCCCGGCACTTCTTTGGCCCACTGGGTGTCTTCTGGTCCAGAAATAATCTCCAAAAAGTTTCGTCGCGATTGGACTCCGTTTGGTATTGATTTTCTACGAAGTAAAAAACAAGCAAAAACAGCAACTGGCACTTTGGCACTATGTCAATAGGTTAGTCCCAAAAAATGATATAAAGTTGTTATAAAATGATTGTAAAACATCCAAGAATGATAATATAACAGCATGGAACAAGCAGAAATTATAGATACGTTGGAGACGTATCACTATCCAAGAAGCTTGAGTTTGCTCAATTCGGACCTCATATGCGAAAGTTATGGCAGTTTTAGTGCCGGAGCTGTTTTTGTCTGATCAGGCGGTAGTACCGCTCGGTACCACGGTAGTACTACTTGAGTGGTACTTCCGCTGTGTACTACTACTGCTACTTCCATTTATATTTTGCTCTCTGGATAGGTTGGTTTTCTGCGCGGTATCGCTCAGTAGTAGTGGGCCGTCGTACCGCTCCGGGCGGAAGTACCGCTAGAGGAAGCGGTAGTACCGCTTCGGCGGCTCTACTGTCTCCTTTGAGTTCCTCTGTTGCACGCTATGGTTTGATACTTCCGTACCAGCGGAAGTACCGCTCACCTGGGCGGTACTACCGCTTATGCACGAGCTGAGTGCATAAATGTTGGATTTGGGGGAACCTATTTAAGGGGGTTGTCGTGGGAACGAGCCTGACAGTAGAGGTTAGGGGTACGTAAGGAGAGGGCAGAGTCCTAGCGACGGCGAGATTGTACACACGGATATATGAGTTCAGGCCCCTCTCGTGGAGGTAACAGCCGTACGTCTCAGGTGCTCAGGAGCTTTTCTGTCGTGTGGAATCTAGGAGTTATAGGGTGCGAACCCTTGTGCCAGAGGGGAGGGGCGGCTTATATAGAATGCGCTGCCCCTCATAATGTCCGGCATCTAAGGGTCAGATCGTGGCTATAAAGATGAACATTACTGGTAACGTATGTAATAAATGCTACTTATGATCTAGACAAACGCCTGCCCGTTGGCCTCCCTGGGGTGGCTTCTGATCTTCTGTGGTCGACTGTCTTCTAGTTCTTGCCGAGTGAAATGTAGCCGTCGAGTGGATGAGGAAACCTCCGAGTGGATGTTGTCGAGTGACTTGTACGTCTTGGTGATTTCAGTCGGAGACTTCCTTGTAGTCCTTAAGTTTGATAGGGCAGTGTCCTTAGGTAAGGTATGTAGGTCAGGCCTATGACCCTACCCTAGATACATAACCCCATCATTAGCCTCTGAATGGATCGGGGTTCGAGTGAAAAAGGGATCGACGCGGGTTCTGATAAGACACAAAAATTCCGAGTGCATTTTAGGGCTTCACTGAAATCCGCGTCGATTGGAATCTTTGTCAGTCATCCTGATCGATTCTGTCTTGAAATATATCTGAGTGAATTTCAGCGCGAAATCCGGTCCGAGTGGCCAGCAGGGTCCTCTGATGCGACGGGTCGCTTCGTCAGGCCCGGATTTCACGGGATTCGAAAATTGGGTAAGCGCGCGCCGCGCGACGATGACGCAATGACTGAGGCAAGTGGGAGCACGACGCCTCGATTTTCGCGCCGCCATTTCTGCCACATACCGCTCTTCCTCTGAAATTGGGATACCCAGAGATCTGGCGGGTCCACATGTCAGTGACCCACTCGGGCGAATATAAGAGGCGACGGCACCGGGGCCGGTACAATGTTTCTCCCCCAAATCTTCACTTCTCCTCCGCCTCCCCTGCTCCACGCGCGCCGCTCGACTCTGCCTCGATGACCGCCGCCTTGATGACGAAGAGCAAGACGGAGAAGCTTGAGCGCACCAAGAAGGGAGGGGCCAAGGCGAAGAAGCCGTCGGGCGCCTGATTTACGGCGCCGCCGGGGTGGATCCAAGGAGATTTTCTCCCATCGACCGTCAAGGCGGAGGACGTCCAGAACCTTGTCGACGACGGGCTGGTTGCTGCAGGGTCGTGGAGGCTGTCGGAGGGGGAGCCTGAGCCGGAGCCGCGCGACGGCGAGCGAGTCCTCCTCCTCACCCACGTCGAGCGAGGTTTTTCTATGCCTCCCCATCCATTCATCCGCGGTTTCTTGAATTTTTTCGGAGCGCAACTCCACCACTTTCCTCCGAATGCCATCTCGTACCTAGCCGCGTTCATCACCATGTGCGAATGTTTCCTGGGTTGTCCTCCTCACTGGGGCTTATTCAAGCACATATTCACCATTCGGTCCCAATGTGTCAAAAAAGCCAATCCTAGTGATAGTAAGACCACTGTCATCTAGTTATGCGGTGGTCTGGGGCTTCAGAAGAGGGGTAGGAGTTCGTTTCCGTCAATGACTTTTCCTGATTCTGTTCGGGGCTGGCAGTCGACATGGTTTTACTACAAAGATGTTGCATCCCCCAATATGTCGACTGGTCTTCCCCCTTTCACTTTGGATTGACCTACTACTCCCAGAACACGGAGTGTGGCTAAGGGAGAGAAAGTCCAGGTTGGGATTCTAGTGAATGCAGTAGTAGATCTGGTCCGTGGCGGAGTGACTGGTATGGATCTCTTAGAGACGTTTCTCAATCGACGAATCCAGCCTCTTCAAGCCAGGGATCACACTATGTGGCATTATTCGGGCCCCGAGGATTCCACTCGGTCCCATCCAGAGGAAGTTTCCGACGAGACCGTTGCTCAGTGGCTCAGGAGCATCACCGGAGCCTGTGATAATCCTCTGGGAGCCAAGCGAATCTTTCCCTTCTCTGCTTTGAACCCACCGACGAACCTGGTGAGTTATATCTTTGTCGAGTGCTTTCATATTTTGTCGAGTGACTGCGTCCTCAGTCGACTGACTTCATAGTTTGTATCTTGCAGGAGTTTACGAACATGTACTCGCCCGTGCCAAATGGGGAGCAGCCTGAGGACGGAGAAGAGAGCGCAGGCGACAGCGCAGACGTCGACTACGCCGATGATAGTGAGGGCAGCGACGACGACCTGGAAGAGATTGAGGAAGGCGAAGTAGAGGCCCAGGCTCCTTCGCGTGTCGAGCGTCGAAGCAAGCTGCGTGAAGACCCGGAGGCCGCCCCAAGCAAGACTTTGGTGTCGAGCACCCGAAACCCGAAGCGCGACCGCGCCGCGACATCAGGGTCGACTGAAAAAGCTGCGAAACAGCACAAGCCGAACGCGCCAAAGCCTCGGGAGGCCCTGCCACGTATCAAGATCGTTGTGCCTGTCGCCTCAACGTGAGTGTTTATTTTCTTTTCCTGCTGTTGTGAACCTTCATGTCTTTGCTGACCGAGTGAAATTTATTCGCCAGAGCTACTACCTCAGTGACGTCGCCTCTGCGGGATGAGGGGGATCACATGGAAGTGGACACTCCTGACGCAGCCACTTCTCAAAGAGGTATAATAAATCTTCACTGTAGACTGATTTTCTGAAGGTAATTTGTCGAATGAACCATCCGACGTTGTCGATTGATAGTTGAAGACATCATCCATTTGGAAGACGACGAGGAACCGCAACAGGGTACTGAGGGTGACGTTGTTGCCTCAGACACTCCACGCGTACGCACTCGGAGAACATCATCAGCCCAAGCACCACGTGGGTCGACTGCTGCGTCCTCTCAAGAGCTTGGTGATTCTTCCCGAACCAGAACTGATCTTGTGCTTCCGCTGTCGAGTGCCCAACCAACGACTTCGACTCTTGTGACCTCAGTGCCGATTGGGCAGCCTCAAGCACTTCTCGTGACTTCAACTGCAGTACCGACTCATCTGGCGCCTGCATACCCTCTGTACCACGTTCCAGAAGACCAGACTGGAGCTGCCAAAGAGGCCATGATCCAGGCTGGGCAAATGATGTTGCGAACGAAGGAGGCGTACGAGGCCAGCAAGTTAGCCTATGATGCCAGTTCAGCGCTTCAAGCCAATGTCCGAGTAAGTTCGATTGTAAGTTCATTTCCGATTGAATTCCTGTCCATCTTGCTTTTACACCCACTGGGTGTTTTCTTCAGATGCATACTTGCTTGCTTTTTCCTCGAGTAGATCAGGTCTTATTCGAGTGGTTTTTTGCTCCAGTGGGGGCACGCTGAGTGCACCCACTGGGTGTAGTCCCCGAGACCGCTTTCGAATGACGGAGACGTCGACATGGGTCTTAAATTTGTGTTGATAGTTGCTTTTCACTCGACATGACGGACCTGGTCGAGTGGTAATAGGTCCAGTGGGGGCACGCTGAGTGCACCCACTGGGTGTAGTCCCCGAGACCGCCGTCGAGTGCTTGCATCGGCGGGGGTCTGATAGAGACAATGTTCGCTTGATTATTGTTTTTTTTGTACTCGGACAGGGCGGACCTGGTCGAGTGGTTTCTTGTCCAGTGGGGGCACGCTGAGTGCACCCACTGGGTGTAGTCCCCGAGACTACTGTCGATCGTTTACGATGGGCAGTAGTCTTAAGAACTATTCTGCAGGTTTCATGGACATCATTTCCATCAACCATGATATGACGCTTTGCAGGGGTGTGGGGTGGGGCGGCGGGCCGCCGTCCAGTCGACTGGACACGTTCTTTTCCACTCGGGAGTGAAAAAACATTATCGTCGACTGAACTACATCTTTGCTGATTTCAGAAAGCCTGTGGGCTCGGGACCAAGTATGTCGAGCTGGAGAAGGAAAAGAATCGACTTCTGCTGGATCTAGAGCTGACGAATAACAACCTGGACCGTGCACAGACTGAACTGAAGACCTTGGGAGGTAAGCTTTGTCGATCAATTGCATTATTACTTTCATCTTCCATCCTTTGAACCGAGTGAATCCACTCGAACAGACGTACGTGATGAGAACCGCCGACTCCAAGCACGACTCAACAATGCTATTTCTTTAGATACCATGAAGAAGGCACTTGAAGACAAGGACAAGGCACTCGCCGATGCTCAGAAGGTGGCGAGGGAGAAAACTGAAGCTGCCGAGAAGAAATTTGCCGCGGCCAGCAAATTGGAAGAAGAGAATACCAAACTCAAGCAAGAACGGGCCGATTGGATCAAAAAGCTCAAACTGCAGACCAAGAGAAGGAGCGCTCTAGAGCAACACCTAGGAGACTTTGCAAAGAAGATGCTCGGCATGCTTGAAGGTAACTTTCTTCTGTCGTGTGAATTTCTTTGATTTCTTCAGAATGGCAATGTGATCATCTTTTCGCTTTCTCTTCGCGCAGAATTCTGTCAAGATTTTGAGAAGGAAACTGAAGAGATCGACCCAAATCTGGATCCCACCAAGTCACCTGTCGGGGACGCCGTGGCCATGGACATGTTTCGACTTGAAGCTCGTCTCAGGAATGTCCAAGGTTATGTCACTCGACTGAGGGCTGCGTTGGAGAAGGTCTACAAGGAATTGTGGCCTGAAGACTCCCTGCAGACTGACCTCGAGTCAATGATGACCCGCCACAATGAGATCCCTGGTCGAGTGCAGGCATGGAAGAAATCCGCCGCTTGCTACGGTGCTGATGTGGCACTTTCACTCGTCCGGGTTCATTGCAAGGAGGCCAGGGAGGACAAACTGAAGGCTCTTCGAGTGATCAACACAAAGAAACTCCAATTTGAAGACTTCATGGAAACCTTCATCGAAGCAGCCACTCGGATCGCCGATGGAATTGACTTGGACACCTTCGTCGAGCCCTCGAGCCCCACTGGTGCTTGAAAAAATACTTTGCTTGCAGCTAAAAACTTTATTTGCCTCGGTATGCCGAGTGATGGTGTAACCGATTTAAACTTCATTCGGGCCTTGGGCCTGAGTACTTTCCTTTGCGCGAATAACTTTTAACTGCGCTAGAGATTCTGGATTTATCCGCATTTTGCTTTCTGATCTCTTGCTTGGTTAAATTGACTCGTTACTTAGAAGGATTTTGGACTTAGGCAAAAACTGGTTCGCGGCTAAGTCTCCGAGTGAGAGAGTTGCTCGGCACTCAGAAAAGTTTTTAACTTAAGCGAAAGCTGGTTCGCAGCTAAGTCTCTGACTGGATGGAATACTATCCATTCGGAAGTGTTTTTAACTTAGGTGAAAACTGGTTCGCAGCTAAGCCTCCGAGTGTGAGGATCGCTCTTCACTCGGAGAAGTTTTGAACTTAGACGAAGACTGGTTCGCAGCTAAGTTTCCGAGTGAATGGGATGCGATCTACTCGGAAGGGTTTTTAACTTAGGCGAAAGCTGGTTCGCATCTAAGCCCCCGAGTGAGAGGATCGCTCGTCACTCGGAGAAGTTTCGAACTTAGACGAAGACTGGTTCGCAGCTAAGTTTCCGAGTGAATGGGATGCGATCCACTCGGAAGGGTTTTTAACTTAGGCGAAAGTTGGTTCGCAGCTAAGCCCCCGAGTGAGAGGATCGCTCATCACTCGGAGAAGTTTCGAACTTAGACGAAGACTGGTTCGCAGCTAAGTTTCTGAGTGAATGGAATGCG
The DNA here is from genome assembly GCA_039707655.1 of Elymus sibiricus. Taxonomy (NCBI): domain Eukaryota; kingdom Viridiplantae; phylum Streptophyta; class Magnoliopsida; order Poales; family Poaceae; genus Elymus; species Elymus sibiricus. The sequence goes on along the minus strand of CM077667.1, from coordinate 423,330,840 downwards.
ATCCACTCGGAAGGGTTTTTAACTTAGGCGAAAGCTGGTTCGCAGCTAAGCCCCCGAGTGAGAGGATCGCTCGTCACTCGGAGAAGTTTCGAACTTAGACGAAGACTGGTTCGTAGCTAAGTTTCCGAGTGAATGGAATACTATCCACTCAGAAGGGTTTTTAACTTAGGCGAAAACTGGTTCGCAGCTAAGCCCCCGAGTGTGAAGATCGCTCTTCACTCGGAGAAGTTTTGAACTTAGGCGAAGACTGGTTCGCAGCTAAGTTTCCGAGTGTACGGGATGCCATCCACTCGGAAGGGTTTTTTAACTTAGGCGAAAACTGGTTCGCAACTAAGCCCCCGAGTGAGAGTATTGCTCTTCACTCGGAGAAGTTTTGAACTTAGGCGAAGACTGGTTCGCAGCTAAGTTTCCGAGTGTACGGGATGCCATCCACTCGGAAGGGTTTTTTAACTTAGGCGAAAACTGGTTCGCAGCTAAGCCCCCGAGTGTGAAGATCGCTCTTCACTCGGAGATGTTTTGAACTTAGGCGAAGACTGGTTCGCAGCTAAGTTTCCGAGTGTACGGGATGCCATCCACTCGGAAGGGTTTTTTAACTTAGGCGAAAACTGGTTCGCAACTAAGCCCCCAAGTGAGAGGATTGGTCGTCACTCGGAGTAATTTTTGAACTTAGGCAAAGACTGGTTCGCAGCTAAGTTTCCGAGTGAATAGAATACTATACACTCGGAAGGGTTTTTTAACTTAGGCGAAAACTGGTTCGCAACTAAGCCCCCGAGTGAGAGGATTGCTCGTCACTCGGAGTAATTTTTTTGAATGCGTAATTGTACGATCGGAATCGACAATAGACTGCGGAAGTCATAGCTTAACAAACGACATTGTCTGGAGTACTCTTATTACATCAATACAACTCAGTCATCAAGTATAAAAGCGTCGAAGCAAATCCGCGTTCCAGGCACGCGGCTCATCGATATTCTTCTTGAGGTTGAAGAGGTGGTAGGCTCCATTGTTCAGCACCTTGGTGACGACGAATGGGCCTTCCCACGCTGGGGCCAACTTGTGAGGTCGCTGCTGATCCACTCGGAGCACCAGATCACCTTCGTGGAATGACCGACTTTTGACATGCCTCGCATGGAAGCGGCGAAGATCTTATTGATATACAGTCGACCGAATCAGAGCCATCTCACGTTCTTCCTCTAGGAGATCCACCCCATCTTGTCGTGCTTGTTCAGCTTCATCCTCGGAGTAAAGGTCCACTCGAGGAGAATTGTGAAGGACGTCGCTTGGCAAAACGGTTCGGCTCCATACACCAAAAAGAAAGGAGTGGGCCCGGTCGATCGGTTAGGAGTCGTCCTCAAGCCCCACAGAACAGACGGCAATTCAGTGACCCAAGCTCCAGCTGCATGATCTATATCTTGAATGAGTCGAGGCTTCAGCCCTTGAAGGATAAGGCCATTCGCTCGCTCAGCTTGACCATTGGTCTGGGGGTGCGCAACGGATGCGTAATCCACCCGAGTGCCTTGAGAGGAACAAAAGTGTCTGAACTCTTCCGAGTCAAAGTTGGAGCCATTGTCTGTAATGATACTATGGGGGACTCCATGCCGAAATGTTATCTCTTTTATGAATTTGATAGCAGTACGGGCGTTCAGCTTCTTTATGGGTTTAGCTTCAATCCATTTAGTGAACTTGTCGACTGCTACAAGCAAGTGAGTAAACCCACTCTGGCCTGTTCGAAGGGGACCAACCATATCCAAACCCCATACTGCAAATGGCCAGACGAGTGGAATAGTCTTCAAGGCAGACGCAGGCTTGTGCGACAGGTTCGAATAGAACTGGCATCCTTCACAGTGATCAACAATCTCTTTAGCCATCTCATTGGCGCGCGACCAGAAGAAACCAGCTCGGTATGCTTTGGCAACAATTGTCCTAGAGGACGCATGATGACCACAAGTTCCCGAGTGAATCTCCTCCAAAATCAGTTGACCTTCTTTAGGAGAAATACACCGCTGAATCACGCCAGTTATGCTTTCTCTGTAGAGTTGTCCATCCATAACAGTAAAGGCCTTGGATCTGCGGACTATCTGTCGAGCTTCATCTTCATCATCTGGGAGTTCTCGCCTCAGAATGTATGCAATATAAGGTACTGTCCAATCGGGCGTGATCACCAGAATCTCCATGACCAGATCTATGACCGTTGGTATATCAACTTCAGTCGGATCAGAGGCGCTCTTTGCTTGCGGGGGCTCTTCAGTGAAGGGGTCTTCCTGTACCGAAGGAGAATATAGGTGCTCGAGAAACACGTTGCTGGGGACAGGCTTCCGAGTGGATCCAATATTTGCTAGCTCATCAGTTGCCTGATTTTTTACTTGGGGAACATGATGGAGTTCCAAACCTTCAAACTTCTTCTCAAGCTTCCTTACTGCGTTGCAGTATCTAGTCATAGCAGGGTTCCTGACATCCCACTCTTTCATCACTTGATTGACCACCAAATCAGACTCACCGTAAACCATTAGGCGCCGGACGCCGAGTGAGATGGCCATACGCAACCCGTACAGGAGTGCTTCATATTCAGCTTCATTATTGGAAGAATCAAAGTGAATCTGCAGGACATAACTGAGTTTGTCGCCTTTTGGGGACACCAATACTACACCAGCACCAGACCCATTCAGCATGTTAGAGCCGTCAAAAAACATGGTCTAGTGTGCCGAGTGAATTTGGATCGGCTGCTGCTGTTCAATCCACTCGGCCAAGAAATCAGCGAGAGCTTGAGACTTGATTGCCTTTTTTGCTTCAAACTTGATGTCAAAATAAAGGAGCTCAATAGCCCATTTAGCCACTCGACCAGTCGCGTCTCGATTGTTGAGAATCTCAGACAACGGAGCATCACTGACGACTGAAATTGAGTGATCCTGGAAGTAGTGTGCCACCTTCTTCGCTGACAGATATATACCATATACGAGCTTCTGGTAATGTGGATACCTTTGCTTTGAAGGAGTCAACACTTCAGAAATGTAATAAACAGGACGCTGGACCTTGTAAGCTTTGCCTTCCTCTTCCCGCTCGACAGTGAGAACTGTACTGACGACCTGATTAGTGGCCGCAATGTACAGGAGCAAGGGCTCTTTGCTGTGCGGAGCAGCAAGCACCAGCTGGGTGGAAAGCAGGGCTTTGAGCTCAACAAACGCTGCTTCAGCTTCTGGAGTCCACTCGAATGTATTAGATTTCTTCATCAGTCGGTATAAAGGCAATGCCTTCTCACCGAGACGAGAAATAAACCGATTCAACGCTGCTAGGCAACCTGTGAGCTTCTGGACATCGTGCACACGCTTAGGGCTTTTCATTCGGGTGATGGCACTGATCTTTTTAGGATTGACGTCGATTCCTCATTCGGAAACGAGAAAACCGAGTAACTTGCCACCAGGAACACCGAAAGTGCACTTAGTTGGATTTAACTTGATATCGTACCTCCTCAGGTTGGCGAATGTTTCGGCCAGGTCAGACAATAGGTCGGAACCTTTGCGAGACTTGACAACAATATCATCCATGTACGCTTCGACGTTCCGAGGGATCTGATCAAGCAAACACTTTTGGATCATGCGCATGAAAGTAGCGCCAGCATTTTTCAAACCAAAAGGCATGGTGATGTAACAAAAACACCCGAAAGGGGTGATGAAGGCTGTCTTTATTTCATCTGGACCAAACAAACGGATCTGATGGTAGCCAGAGTAAGCATCAAGAAAAGATAGACGCTCGCAACCCGCAGTTGAGTCGACAATCTGATCAATGCGGGGGAGCGGAAAATGGTCTTTCGGGCAGACCCGATTGATATGCTTGAAGTCAATACACATGCGGAGTGACTTGTCCTTCTTAGGGACCATGACGACGTTCGATAACCACTCGGAGTGGTAAATCTCACGTATAAACTTAGCCGCCAAGAGACGAGCCACTTCCTCGCCGATTGCTTTCCGCTTCTCTGTTGCCGACCGACGCAAGTGCTCCTTCACAGGCTTGGCCTTCGGGTGGACTCTCAGTCTGTGCTCAGCTAGTTCCATGGGTACACCCGGCATGTCAGCAGGCTTCCATGCGAAGATGTCCCAGTTCTCACGGAGGAACTGGATGAGCTCGGCTTCCTATTTGCTGTCGAGTGTCGTTTAGATGTTGGTCGGGGCAGCACTAGGATCTGTCGGGTGAATGTGCACTTGTTTCACTTCGCCTGCCGACTGGAAAGCTGACTCGCAGGCAGACTTCTTGGCACGCAGCAGGTCGGCAGGATCAGCACTCTTCTTGTACTCTTCCAATTCGACCACAACCATCTGATGATCAGCGATTTTGGAGCCCTGCTGAAGGCACTCCTCAGCCCTCTGTTGATTGCCAGTGACTGTGATCACACCCTTGGGCTCGGGCATCTTCAGCTTGAGATACACGTAACATGGACGGGGCATGAAACGAGCATAAGCCGGACGACCAAGGATGGCATGATACGCGCTCTGAAAGTCTACAACTTCAAAAGTCAATTTCTCTTTTCTAAAATTCTTGTCTGTGCCGAATACCACATCCAATGCTATCTGCCCGAGTGACTTGGCCTTCTTCCCAGGGATGACTCCGTGGAACTGCATGTTGCTTTCGCTGAGTCGGGACATCGGAATGCCCATCCCCTTTAGGGTATCCGCATACAAAATGTTCAGACCACTCCCTCCATCCATCAAAACTTTGCGGAGTCGAGTGCCTCCCACAACCGGGTCCACCACCAGCGCTTGCCGACCAGGGGTGGCGATATGAGCTGGGTGATCTGACTGGTCGAATGTGATGGCAGTCTGAGACCACTTGAGGTACGTGGGGGTTGCAGGAACAGCCATGTTGACTTCTCTGTTGATGACTTTCAGTCGACTCTTGCTTTCCACATCAGCAAAAATCAACAGAGTGGCATTGACTTCAGGGAACTCTTCTTTGTCTTCCTCATCCTCCTTTTCAGGATCTTTCTCACTCGACTAACTTTCCTTGAACTACTGGATCAGCAAACGGCACTGTCGAGTGGTATGCTTCGGCAATATCAAATTGCCCTCTTCATCTTTCTTCGTGTGGATTGCACACGGTAAATCCATAACATCTGTACCCGACTGATTCTTTGACTTCTTGGGGGTAAACTTAGCTTTAGATTTTCCTTTGTTTTTGCCTTGTGCCGCTAAAGCAGCCGCTTCGACCTGAGCAGGAGCATCAGCTTTGCGCTTCTGCTTCCGACTGGAATTGCCACCACCGGTGTCGTTGTCGACTACTTTTCCTTTGCCGCTACGGAGGCGGTCTTCTTCTTCGCCATTAGCGTATCGAGTGGCAATCTCCATCATTTTACTCAGGGAAATGTCACCCGTCCGCCCAAACTTTAGGTAAAGCTCTCTGTACTTCACACCGGCCTTGAAAGCACAAACAGCCTGATGCTCGGAAACATTTTCCACTGTGTGATGCAAAGTGGACCAACGCTGTATGTAATCTCTCAAAGACTCATTGGACATCTGAACACAATCCTGCAAATCAATCAAACCCGCAGGACGCTTGCAAGTACCCTCGAAGGTACTGATGAACACTCGGGCAAGATCCTCCCAGCAATAGATGCTAGAAGGAGCCAAGCGATTCAACAACGCCCGGGCCGAACCATCCAACATCAAGGACAAATGCTTCATGGCTACGTTGTCATTTCCTCCACCAATCTGCACAGCCACTCGGTAATCATCCAACCACGTTTCAGGCTTCGACTCGCCGGAGAACTTGCTTATTCCAGCCGCCAACCTGAAGTTGGGGGGAATCTTCGCAGAGCGAATGGCTCTGCTGAAACACTCGGGACCAGAAACAATGGTACCACTTCCACTCGGATAGTCTCTGTCATTTCCATCTCTGTGGGCTCTGCCTCTGTCGATCCGCCTTTGGGCAAGGACATAACTTGCATCGAACCCAGGATTCTGCTCATCGCCGAACGGGCGCCTATCGTCATAGTGCCGGGGCACATGCGATCCACTCCGCGGAGGAGTAAGCACTCGACGGCGGTCATCACGGTGATAACGAGGAGCAAAATTGTCTCGCCCCTGATCTTGGTACTGATCTTCACAGTAACCTCCTCCTCTGTGACGCAGAGGTGACCCCGGGCTGTGCGCCGACTGAACTGTGTCTGCCCTGGGGGAGTTACTATGCAACCTGTTGCGCGACTGAGAAACAGCCGAATTCTGCTGTTGCGCTACATCTAGCAACGCTCGGATCTGCTGCAAACCCCTCCCAGCCTCCGAACGGGATGGCTGAATGGAATCTGCTATCTTCGCAGCCGCTGCAACGTTCAGAATTGGAGTACGGAACACCTTTACATTGTTATGAGAACTAGTCGGCAACAGCTGTCGCTGACGTCAACTGGAAATGGGTGGACGCTGGTGGGCACGCTCGTCGGGTGCCTCCTGCATCTCTTTGAGTCGAAGACGAGTGGCCTCCATGGCCTAAGCCTCAGCAGTCGCACCGATGATAGGAGTATGGAGGATATCCTCATCTCGGCGATGCTGTTCATTCGACAGTCCTCCAGCTTCGCATCTGTCGCGATTGAAGCCGGGCGGCGGACTCTGATGAGAGCCTGCCATGAGAACCTCCGCCGCAGGATCACAGCTCTCGCACTCGGAGGGAACGTCAGATGGATCCGACGCTGAGTCGAACACGCCGTGAAGTGATTCGGCGGGATCGATAGCCGCAATCTGCGGAGACGAAGCTTGGCGAGCCGCCGCATGCCTAACCCAGCGCTGGAGCCGCGAACGATCAGATCGCTTGCGGCGACGACCAGCGGGGAGGACTGACAGGTACGGAGTCGACGGTTGTAGAAGAAGAACACCGCAGGAGCTCGCAGAGAAGTGCGTCGCCCCGCGGATCGGGAGCACCTCAACATCTAGAGGCGCTTCCTGGACCCATGCCGAGTCATCGGCGATGAAGGTGAGTGCTCCGAGACGGATCTCGTGGCCCAGGAACAAATCACCGCCGGAAGACATGACGAAGGAGAAAAAATGCAACCTCGCCGGAAGTCGCTTAGACGCCTGCCCCACGGTGGGCGCCAACTGTCGTGGGAACGAGCCTGACAGTAGAGGTTAGGGGTACATAATGAGAGGGCAGAGTCCTAGCTACGGCAAGATTGTACACACGGATGTATGAGTTCAGGCCCCTCTCGTGGAGGTAACAGCCCTACGTCTCAGGTGCTCAGGAGCTTTTCTGTCGTGTGGAATCTAGGAGTTACAGGGTGCGAACCCTTGTGCCAGAGGGGAGGGGCGGCTTATATAGAGTGCGCTGCCCGTCATAATGTCCGGCATCTAAGGGTCAGATCGTGGCTATAAAGATGAACGTTACTGGTAACGTATGTAATAAATGCTACTTATGATCTAGACAAACGCCTGCCCGTTGGCCTCCCTGGGGTGGCTTCTGATCTTCTATGGTCGACTGTCTTCTAGTTCTTGCCGAGTGAAATGTAGCCGTCGAGTGGATGAGGAAACCTCCGAGTGGATGTTGTCGAGTGACTTGTACGTCTTGGTGATTTCAGTCGGAGACTTCCTTGTAGTCCTTAAGTTTGATAGGGCAGTGTCCTTAGGTAAGGTATGTAGGTCAGACCTATGACCCTACCCTAGATACATAACCCCATCAGGGGTCTTCTTCCCCAATGGTTCCCATCCTTTTGAGCTCGTGTTTGCCCCCCATTGTTGACCTTCTTCGATCTTGCTAACTCTCAATCCCTCCAATGATTTTTGCTAGTTCTTGAGGGCAAAGAGAGAAGAGATCTAGATCCACATTTCCATCAATCACTTTCTCCTCTATGTGAGGGGAACCCCTTGGATCTAGATCTTGGAGTTCTTCGTGTTCTTCTTCGTTCTTCCTCTCATTTTTCTCCATAGCATTAGTTGTTGTGGTGGGATTTGGGAGAGAAGGACTTGGGCACTCCGTGTGCCCTTGCCATTGCATTTGGTGCATAGGTTTGAGTTCTCCATAGTGATACGTGGAAGTGAAGTTTGAGAAGCTTATTACTCTTGGGTGTTTGAGCACCCTAGAGCTTGTTCCTCTTGGGTGCCTTGGCGCCCTAGACGGTTGGTGGTGTCTTGGAGCTCAATCATTGTGGTGTAAAGCTCCGGGCAAGCGTCGGGGTCTCCAATTAGGTTGTCGAGATTGCCCTGAGAAATTTGTACGGGTACCGGTGACCGCCCCCAAGGGTTGCCAAAGTGTATGGGTTCGGTGACCGCCCCCAAGGGTTGCCATTTGTACGGGTTCGGTGACCGCCCTCAAGGGTCCCTTCGTGGAATCACGATATCTTGCATTGCGTGAGGGCGTGAGGAGATTACGGTGGCCCTAGTGGCTTCTTGGGGAGCATTGTGCCTCCACACAGCTCCAAACGGAGATTAGCATCCGCAAGGGTGTGAACTTCGGGATACATCGTCGTCTCCGCGTGCCTCGGTTATCTCTTACCCGAGCTCTTTACTTATGCACTTTACTTTGTGATAGCCATATTGTTTCCTGCTATATATCTTGCTATCACTTAGTTGTTTATCTTGCTTAGCATAAGTTGTTGGTGCACATAGGTGAGCTTAGTTGTTTTAGGTTTTGTGCTTGACATATTAAACGTTAGTTTTTTTTCGCATTTGTTCAAGCCTAAACCATAATTATTTTAAAGCGCCTATTCACTCCCCCCTCTAGGCGACATCTGATACGTCCATTTTGCATCATGATTTCCTACTGTTATTTATTATGTTTTGTTGAACAATAATGCTTTAGGGAGCGATTCTAATGCTTTTCTCTCATAATATGCAAGGTTTATACAAAGAGGGAGAATACCGGTAGCGGGAATTCTGGACCTGAAAAAAGCACATCAGAGATACCTATTCTACACATCTCCAATGGAGCTGAAACTTTACGGAGATTATTTTTGGAATTAATAAAAAATACTGGAGCAAAGAACTACCGGAGGGGGCCACCCTGGTGGGCACAAGACACCAGGGCGCGCAAGGCCCCCCTGGGCACACCCTGGTGGGTTGTGCCCTCCTCGGCCCACCTCCAGTGCCCATCTTCTGGTATATAATAACTTTTGACCTAGAAAAAAATAAGGAGAGGACTTTCAGGATGGAGCGCTGCCGTCTCGAGGCGGAACTTGGGCAGGAGCACTTTTGCCCTCCGGCGGAGCGATTCCGCCGGGGGAACTTCCCTCCCGGAGGGGGAAATCGAAGACATCGTCATCACCAACACCCCTCTCATCTTTGGGAGGCCAATATTCATCAACATCTTCAACAGCACCATCTCCTCTCAAACCCTAGTTCATCTCTTGTGTTCAATCTTTGTATAGGAACCTCAGATTGGTACCTGTGGGTGACTAGTAGTGTTGATTACCTTGCGTAGTTGATTACTATATGGTTTATTTGGTGGAAGCTTATATGTTCAGATCCATTATGCTATTCAATACCCCTCTGATCTTGAGCATGATTATTATTTGTGAGTAGTTACCTTTGTTCTTGAGGTCACGGGAGAAGTCATGTTGCAAGTAATCATGTGAATTTGATATGTGTTTGATATTTTGATGATATGTATGGTGTGATTCCCTTAGTGGTGTCATGTGAACGTTGACTACATGACACTTCACCATTCATGGGCCTAAGGGAATGCATTGTGGAGTAGTTATTACATGATGGGTTGCTAGAGTGACAGAAGCTTAAACCCTAGTTTATGCGCTACTTCGTAAGGGGTTGATTTGGATCCAAACGTTTAATGCTATGGTTAGATTTTATCTTAATACTTTTCTCGTAGTTGCGGATGCTTGCGAGGGGGTTAATCATAAGTGGGAGGTTGTTCAAGTAAGAACAACATCCAAGCACCAGTCCACCCACATATCAAATTATCAAAGTAGCGAACTCGAATCAAACCAACATGATAAAAGTGACTAGATGAAATTCCCGTGTACCCTCAAGAACACTTTGCCTATTACTAGAGACTGTTCTGGCCTGTCCTTTGCCACAAAAGGATTGGGATACCTTGCTGCACCTTATTTACCGTTATCGTTACTTGCTCGTTACCAATTATCTTGCTATCAAACTATCTGTTACCTACAATTTCAGTGCTTGCAGAAATTACCTTGCTGAAAATCGCTTGTCATTTCCTTCTGCTCCTCGTTGGGTTCGACACTCTTACTTATCGAAAGGACTACGATTGACCCCCTGTACTTGTGGGTCATCAAGACTCTTTTCTGGCGCAGTTCCCGGGGAGTGAAGCGCTCTTGGTAAGTGGAAATCGGTAAGGAAAAACTTATACTACATGCTGAAATTTATTGTTACTTGTTACTATGGAAAACAATCCTTTGAGGGGTTTGTTCGGGCTATCTTCACCTCGACCGGAATCACAATTAGTTGCCCCTCAACCTATTGCACCTACTGAAAATATTGGTTATGAAATTCCTTCGGGTATGGTAGAACAACTGCTTGCTAAACCTTATGCAGGAGATGGAACTGAACATCCTGATATGCACCTATTATATGTGAACGAAATTTGTGGATTATTTAAGCTTGCAGGTTTACACGAAGATGAAGCTAAGAAGAAGGTTTTCCCTTTATCTTTGAAGGGAAAAGAATTGACATGGTATAGGCTATGTGATGATCTTGGATCGTGGAACTGGAATCGTTTGCAATTGGAATTCCACCAAAAGTTTTATCCCATGCATCTAGTTCATCGTGATCGGAATTATATATATAATTTTTGGCCTCCTGAAGGAGAAAGCATCGCTCTAGCTTGGGGGAGGCTTAAGTCAATGTTATATTTATGCCCCAATCATGACATCCCGAGAGACGTTATCATTCAGAATTTTTATGCTCGGCTTCTTGTGCTGGTTCTTATATGAAGAAGACTATTGAATTCAAGTGGGATCTCTTAGAAAGAATTAAATGCAACTCTGAAGATTGGGAACTCGACGAAGGTAACGAGTCGGGTATAAAGCTTGAGTTTGATTGTGTTAAATCTTTTATGAATACCGATACTTTTCACAAGTTTAGCACTAAATATGGACTTGACTCTGAGATAGTAGCCTCTTTTTGTGAAGCATTTGCTACTCACGTTGATCTCCCTAAGGAGAAGTGGTTTAAATATCATCCCCCTATTAAAGAAGAAATTAAAGAACCGGTCATAGCTAAAGATGAAACCATCATTTACAGTGTTGATCCAGTTGTGCCTACCGCTTATATTGAAAAACCACATTTCCCTGTTAGGATAAAGGAACATGCTAAGTTATCAACTGTGGTTCGTAAGAGTAATATAAGAGCACCTAAGCCCCCTGAGCAAATTAAAGTAGAACCTAGTGTTGCTATGGTTAAGGATCTCTTGGTAGAAAATATTGATGGGCATGTTATCTACTTCTGTGATGAAGCTGCTAGAATTGGTAAACCTGATGAAAAAGATAAACATAGACCCATAGAAGGCATGCATGTTGTCTCAGTCAAAATAGGAGATCATTGCTATCATGGTTTATGTGATTTGGGTGCTAGTGTGAGTGCTATCCCTTTTACCTTTTACCAAGAAATTATGGATGAAATAGCACCTGCTGAAATAGAAGACATTGATGCTACTATTAGACTTGCTAATAGAGACACCATCACACCACTTGGGATTGTTAGAGATGTTGAAGTCTTGTGTGGGAAAGTAAAATACCCTACTGATTTTCTAGTTCTTGGATCCCCACAAGACGACTTTTCTCCCATTATCTTTGGTAGACCTTTCTTGAGCACCGTCAATGCTAAGATAGATTGTGAAAAACAAACTGTCGATGTCACTTTTGGTGGTGTGTCTCATGAGTTTAATTTTTCCAAGTTTAGTAGACAACCTCGTGATAGAGCGTTATCTAGTAAGGATGAAATAATTGGTCTTGCTTCTAATTCCATGACTCCTACTGATCCATTAGAACAATATTTGCTTGACCATGAAAATGATATGCACCTTCATGAAAGAAATGAAATAGATAAAATTTTCTTTGAACAACAACCTCTCCTGAAACACAATTTGCCTATTGAAACTCTTGGAGGTCCTCCTCCACCTAGAGGTGATCATGTGTTTGAATTAAAGCAATTGCCTGACACCTTGAAGTATGCTTATCTTGATGAGAACAAGATATATCTTGTTATTATTAGTGCTAACCTTTCAGGACATGAAGAAGAAAGATTATTAAAAGTTCTAAGGAAGCACCGGGCTGCTATTGGTTATAATCTTGATGATCTTAAGGGCATTAGTCCCACTCTATGTCAGCACAAGATTAATATGGAACCTGATGCTAAACCCGTTGTTGATCATCAACGGCGATTAAATCCTAAGATGAAAGAAGTGGTAAGAACTGAAATATTAAAGTTTCTGGAAGCAGGTATAATCTATCCCATTGCTGATAGTAGATGGGTAAGTCCCATTCATTGTGTCCCTAAGAAAGGAGGTATAACCGTTGTTCCTAATAATAAAAATGAACTCATTCCACAAAGAATTGTCAGTCGCTATAGAATGGTAATTGATTTTAGGAAGTTAAATAAAGCTACTAGAAAAGATCATTACCCTATGCCTTTGATTGATCAAATGCTAGAAAGATTATCTAAGCACACACACTTTTGTTTTCTGGAAGGATATTCTGGTTTCTCTCAAATACCTGTGTCACAATCCGATCAAGAGAAAACCACCTTTACTTGCCCTTTTGGAACCTATGCTTATAGACGTATGCCATTTGGTTTATGCAATGCACCTGCTACCTTTCAAAGATGTATGACTGCTATATTCTCTGATTTTTGTGAAAAGATTGTGGAGGTTTTCATGGATGATTTTTCCATTTACGGGACTTCTTTTGATGATTGCTTAAGCAACCTTGATCGAGTTTTGCAGAGATATGAACAAACTAATCTCGTCTTGAATTGGGAGAAGTGCCACTTATGGTTAATGAAGGTATTGTTTTGGGGCATAAAATATCTGAACGAGGTATTGAGGTGGATAAAGTTAAAGTTGATGCAATTGAGAAAATGCCATGTCCTAAAGATATTAAAGGTATTCGAAGTTTCCTTGGTCATGCTGGTTTCTATAGGAGGTTCATTAAAGACTTCTCTAAAATTTCTAGGCCTCTTACTAATCTTTTGCAAAAGGATATTCCTTTTGTTTTTTATGATGATTGTGTGGAAGCCTTTGAAACACTCAAGAAAGCCTTAACCTCTGCACCTATCGTTCAACCACCTGATTGGAACTTGCCTTTTGAAATTATGTGTGATGCTAGTGATTATGCTGTTGGTGCTGTTCTAGGACAAAGAGTTGATAAAAAATTGAATGTTATCCATTATGCTAGCAAAACTCTAGACAGTGCTCAACGAAATTATGCTACTACTGAAAAAGAATTTTTAGCAGTTGTGTTTGCCTGTGATAAATTTAGATCCTATATTATTGACTCCAAAGTAATTGTTCCCACCGATCATGCTGCTATAAAATATCTTATGAAAAAGAAAGATGCTAAACCTAGACTCATTAGATGGGTTCTCTTGCTCCAAGAATTTGACTTACATATCGTTGATAGGAAGGGAGCTGAGAACCCCGTAGCTGATAACTTGTCTAGGTTAGAAAATATTCTTGATGACCCACAACCTATTGATGATAGTTTTCCTGATGAACAGATAGCTGCAATAAGTGTTTCTCAAAACACCCCTTGTATGCTGATTATGCTAATTACATTGTCGCTAAATATATACCACCTAGCTTCACATACGAACAAAAGAAAAAATTCTTCTATGATTTAAGACATTACTTTTGGGATGACCCACATCTTTATAAAGAAGGAGTAGATGGTATTATTAGACGTTGTGTACCTGAGCATGAACAGGAACAAATCCTACGGAAATGTCATTCCGAAGCTTATGGAGGACATCATGCGGGAGATAGAACTGCTCACAAGGTATTGCAATCTGGTTTTTATTGGCCTACTCTCTTCAAGGATGCCCGTAAGTTTGTCTTGTCTTGTGATGAATGTCAAAGAATTGGTAATATCGGTGGGTTGTGCCCTCCTCGGCCCACCTCCGGTGCCCATCTTCTGGTAAATAATCACTTTTGACCTAGAAAAAATAAGGAGAGGACTTTCGGGACGGAGCGCCACCATCTCGAGATGGAACTTGGGCAGGAGCACTTTTGCCCTCCGGCGGAGCGATTCCGCCGGGGGAACTTCCCTCCCGGAGAGGGAAATCGAAGCCATCATCATCACCAACACCCCTCTCATCTTTGGGAGGCCAATCTTCATCAACATCTTCAACATCACCATCTCCTCTCAAACCCTAGTTCATCTCTTGTGTTCAATCTTTGTACCGGAACCTCAGATTGGTACCTGTGGGTGACTAGTAGTGTTGATTACCTTGCGTAGTTGATTACTATATGGTTTATTTGGTGGAAGCTTTGCCAATCCATTTCCTTGCATCTAGGGGTTTCTCCACAATCCTTTTGCCAACCCTCTCTGTGGACTTTATCTGAAATACACTAGGTAAAGGTATTAGTCCAAGAGACAATGTATCTTGTCATGAATTATCAAAACCACCAAGGGAGCACATTGTGCTTTCACCTACTACCCTGCGATCACTCATCACCTTGAAGAACTAGGAGAGTCGCAACCACCGTCGAAGATTTTCCCACTGCCTAGCCACAACGCGACAGAGAGAGCCGCAGACCATGTCGAAGGGCAATGTTCTGCCGAGACAGCCCTGCACCTTCTCTGAGCCACACCAGGGCCACCATCACAAATTGAGAGAACCAGAGCACTATGCAAGGCCACAAAACCTCAAGAGTCATCGAAGGGCACCGAACTCCGAGTCATCCCCGCCGCCACAAGCCCCCAAGAGAGAGGTCGACAGCTAGCACCAGGATGACCAAGTGTAGGACCGAAAGTATGTCTAGAGGGGGGGTGATTAGACTACTTGACCAAATAAAAATTCTACCTTTTCCCAAATTTTAGAGTTGGCAGATTTTAACATTCATGGCAAGTCAAGTACACCCTACACATGCAAGTCTAAGAGTATAGCAGCGGAAAGTAACAACAAGCATGAGTAGAAAGGATAGGGTAGGAAGATCAAACGCAATTGTAGACACGATGATTTTTCCCGTGGTTCCGATAGGTGGTGCTATCGTACGTCCACATTTATGGAGTCTTCAACCCACGGAGGGTAACGGTCGCGAGAGTCCACGGAGGGCTCCATCCATAAGGGTCCATGAAGTAGCAACCTTGACTATTCCATAACGGCTTCCGTCCACAAAGGACTAGCCTCACCATGGGTAGATCTTCACGAAGTAGGCGATCTCCTTGCCCGTACAAACTTCTTGGTTCAACTCCACAACACGAAGTAGGAGGCTCCCAAGCGACACCTAACCAATCTAGGAGGCACCACCCTCCAAAAGGTAATAGGCTCGGCAATGTCGATGAACTCCTTGCTCTTGTGCTTCAAGATGATAGACTCCTCAACACACAATCACTCTCTCACAGATTTGGCTATGGTGGAAGAGATTGATTTGGTGGAAAGCAACTTGGGGAGGCTAGAGATCAAGATTCATATGGTAGGAATGGAATAGCTTGATCTCAATACATGAGTAGGTGGCTCTCTCTCAGAAAATTGGATGGGGCAAGTATGGAATAGTTCTGAGTGCTTCTCTTTCGAGTGGGTGGTGGTGAAGGGGTATATATAGGCATCCCCAAAAATCCAACCATTACACCTAAAGTGACCAAGTCGGTGACACCGAAGTATAAAACTCAGTGGTACCGAAGTGACCAAAAGGCAGTAACTTTTGAATCTCGGTGAGACCGATATATAACTCTTGGTGGTACCGGTTAGGTGACCAACGGTGAGAATGCACAACTCGGTGACGCCGATTCTCAAATCTCAGTGGTACCAATTCTTGACAATGGCTAACCAGAGAGTTGGTCCAAAAACTCGGTGAGATCGATTCACAAAACTCGGTGGTACCGATTCTTGTGAATGGCTAACCAGGAAGTTGGTCCAAATCTCGGTGAGACCGACTGGCAAAACTCGGTGGTACCGATTTTCATGAATGGCTTGGACAGACTTTTGTGGAAGAGTTTGTGGGTGTTTTTGGTGACTATCACTTGTGCACGTGTAGCATCTTGTTCACCAACAGTACCTTACCCCCTTTTAATAGTATTGGCTTTCCTATGGACTCAAAGTGATTTCTCACAAAGTAAAATGTAGAGTCCTCTTGCTTGAAGCTTTGCCAATCCATTTCCTTGCATCTAGGGGTTTCTCCACAATCCTTTTGCCAACCCTCTCTGTGGACTTTATCTGAAATACACTAGGTAAAGGTATTAGTCCAAGAGACAATGTATCTTGTCATGAATTATCAAAACCACCAAGGGAGCACATTGTGCTTTCACCTACTACCCTGCGATCACTCATCACCTTGAAGAACTAGGAGAGTCGCAACCACCGTCGAAGATTTTCCCACTGCCTAGCCACAACGCGACAGAGAGAGCCGCAGACCATGTCGAAGGGCAATGTTCTGCCGAGACAGCCCTGCACCTTCTCTGAGCCACACCAGGGCCACCATCACAAATTGAGAGAACCAGAGCACTATGCAAGGCCACAAAACCTCAAGAGTCATCGAAGGGCACCGAACTCCGAGTCATCCCCGCCGCCACAAGCCCCCAAGAGAGAGGTCGACAGCTAGCACAAGGATGACCAAGTGTAGGACCGAAAGTATGTCTAGAGGGGGGGGGTGATTAGACTACTTGACCAAATAAAAATTCTACCTTTTCCCAAATTTTAGAGTTGGCAGATTTTAACATTCATGGCAAGTCAAGTACACCCTACACATGCAAGTCTAAGAGTATAGCAGCGAAAAGTAACAACAAGCATGAGTAGAAAGGATAGGGTAGGAAGATCAAACGCAATTGTAGACACGATGATTTTTCCCGTGGTTCCGATAGGTGGTGCTATCGTACGTCCACATTTATGGAGTCTTCAACCCACGGAGGGTAACGGTCGCGAGAGTCCACGGAGGGCTCCATCCATAAGGGTCCACGAAGTAGCAACCTTGACTATTCCATAACGGCTTCCGTCCACAAAGGACTAGCCTCACTATGGGTAGATCTTCACGAAGTAGGCGATCTCCTTGCCCTTACAAACTTCTTGGTTCAACTCCACAACTTGAAGTAGGAGGCTCCCAAGCGACACCTAACCAATCTAGGAGGCACCACCCTCCAAAAGGTAATAGTCTCGGCAATGACGATGAACTCCTTGCTCTTGTGCTTCAAGATGATAGACTCCTCAACACACAATCACTCTCTCACAGATTTGGCTTGGTAGAAGAGATGGGATTGGTGGAAAGCAACTTGGGGAGGCTAGAAATCAAGATCCATATGGTTGGAGTGGAAGATCTTGACCTCAACACAAGGGTAGGTGGCTCTCTCTCAGAAAACTGGATGGGGCAAGTATGGACTAGTTCTGGGTGCTTCTCTTTCGAGTGGGTGGTGGTGAAGGGGTATATATAGGCATCCCCAAAAATCCAACCGTTACACACAAAATGACCAACTCGGTGACACCGATGTGTTAATCTCGGTGGTACCGAAGTGACCAAAAGGTGGCAACTTTTGAATCTCGGTGAGACCGATATAGGAAACTCGGTTGCACCGATAAGGTGACCAACGGTCAGATTGCCCATTCTCGGTGACGCCGATCCGACAATCTCGGGGGTACCGATATTGTGAATTTGCGTAACAGAAAGTTGGCAACCTAAACTCGGTGGCACCGAAGCAGAATCGGTTGCACCGAAAAGCTAGGGTTTGGCTAATGTCTGTCTGAGTATGGGAATCGGTGGCACCGAGTGGAAAGTGTTGGTTGCACCGATTTTGGATATTTGACTTTGGACAGACTTTTGTTTAAGAGCTTGTGGGTGTTTTTGGTGACTATCACTTGTGCACGTATGAGCATTTTGTTCACCAATCAATACCTTACCCCCTTTTAATAGTATTGGCTTTCCTATGGACTCAAAGTGATTTCTCACAAAGTAAAATGTAGAGTCCTCTTGCTTGAAGCTTTGCCAATCCTTTTCCTTGCATCTTGGGGTATTTCCACAATCTCCACAATCCTTTTGCCAATCCTATCATTGAACTTTTCCTGAAATATACTTAGTGGAAACATTAGTTCAATGACTTATATGTTGTTATTAATTACCAAAACCACCAAGGGAGCAAATGTGCTTTCAATCTCCCCCTTTTTGGTAATTGATGACAACATATAGATCAAATCTTCGACATATGATATAATCAATGAATATAATCGTCGCTTTGAGAAGTATGTGATAAGCAAGAGCTCCCCCTAAATTTGTGCATTATTTTAAATTTGCGTTTGAATGCAAATGCACAATCGATTAGGTACATGGGGCACTTCTTCCATGTGACATACAACTTGGTGGTGTGCGAGAGTAATAAGAGTGAACATCATAGCACAACACAATCAAGCAATGGTGAATGATCATGTCATAAGTAGCATAATGAAAGGAAATAGTAGCAATTCACATCAAGTGTATGATCAAAACACCAACAGAAGTTTAACACAAGCAACCAAAAGATCAAATGTTTTTGAAAAAGCGATAAAAACCAAACACTCTCTCACTCGAAGCCTAAAGATCTATATACACTTCTCCCCCTTTGGCAACAAGTTACCAAAAAGTTCAAAGGCATATATCTAATTGTTCTTGGGCTGATCTCCTCTAGTTGTTGATGAAGGAGTCGAGAGAACAGCGTCGGCGAAGATCTCTACAGATGTCGTGGATGGAATTGGAGTGGCAACTGGAGGAACTGGAGCTGATGGAGCTGAGGTGACAGTAGCAGGAGTTGATGAAGAGGGCCTCAAGTCTGGAGCTGGCACGGTGGCTGATCTGGCCTGGGTAGTAAAGTGTGTGCCTGGCCTGAGAGGTGAGTCATCCTCATCATCATCATCATCATGATCTGAAGAATGAGGAAGAGGCACTGAGTCAACTTCCTTCTTGAGCTCATTGACTGTCTTAGTCAGCCCATCCACCTTATCATTAAGGGTCTTGATCCTATTCTCAAAGATCCTGACAAGACTGTTTTGGTTGTCCAAAATGTCCTTAATGTCCTTCTGCATGCCCTGAACTGATGAGATCAACAGATCCAATTGCTCGTTCCTGGATCTAGGGACTTGAGCACTAGTGGCTCTAGCTGCCTCTGCCTCGTCCTGTGCTTGAGTTGCAGCTGATGTGGGATGTTCTGAGGGATCACTAGAAGAGTGTCTAGAGGGGGGGGTGAATAGACTACTAGCAGGAATTTAAAACCTAACCTTTTCCCAAGTTAATTGGTTGGCAGATTTTAATAGTTTTAGCAAGTCTAGCAAGTCTAACAGCCCTACACATGCATGTCAACAAATATGGCAGCGGAAAGTAAAGACATTGCACATGAAGTAAAGAGTAGAGATATGAAGATCAAACGCAATAGGAGACGCAAGGTTTTTTCTCCGTGGTTCCGATAGGTGGTGCTATCGTACGTCCACGTTTATGGAGTCTTCAACCCACGGAGGGTAACGGTCGCGAGAGTCCACGGAGGGCTCCACCCATAAGGGTCCACGAAGTAGCAACCTTGACTATTCCATAACGGCTTCCGTCCACGAAGGACTAGCCTCACTATGGGTAGATCTTCACGAAGTAGGCGATCTCCTTGCCCTTACAAACTTCTTGGTTCAACTCCACAACACGAAGTAGGAGGCTCCCAAGCGACACCTAACCAATCTACGAGGCACCACCCTCCAAAAGGTAATAGGCTCGGTAATGTCGATGAACTCCTTGCTCTTGTGCATCAAGATGATAGACTCCTCAACACACAATCACTCTCTCACAGATTTGGCTTGGTGGAAGAGATGGGATTGGTGGAAAGCAACTTGGGGAGGCTAGAAATCAAGATCCATATGGTTGGAGTGGAAGATCTTGACCTCAACACAAGAATAGGTGGTTCTCTCTCAGAAAACTGGATGGGGCAAGTATGGAATAGTTCTGAGTGCTTCTCTTTTCGAGTAGGTGGTGGTGGAGGGGTATATATAGGCATCCCCAAAAATCCAACCGTTACACACAAAATGACCAACTCGGTGACACCGATGTGTAAATCTCGGTTGTACCGAAGTGACCAAAAGGTGGCAACTTTTGAATCTCGGTGAGACCGATATAGGAAACTCGGTTGCATCGATAAGGTGACCAACGGTCAGATTGACAATCTCGGTGACGCCGATCCAACAATCTCGGTGGTACCGATATTGTGAATTTGCGTAACAGAAAGTTGGCAACCTAAACTCGGTGGCACCGGGATTGAATCGATTGCACCGAAGTGGCTAGGGTTTGGCTGAGTCTGTCTATGGTTGAGAATCGGTGGCACCGGGATGGAAGTGTTGGTTGCACCGATTTTGAGTATTTGGCTTTGGACAGACTTTGGTGGGAGAGCTTGTGGGTGTTTTTGGTGACTATCACTTGTGCACGTATGAGCATTTTGTTCACCAACAAAACTTACCCCCTTTTAATAGTATTGGCTTTCCTATGGACTCAAAGTGATTTCTCACAAATGTAAAATGTAGAGTCCTCTTCCTTGAAGCTTTGCCAACCTATTTCCTTGCTTCTTGGGGTATTCCACAATCTCCACAATCCTTTTGCCAACCCTCTCTGTGGACTTTATCTGAAATACACTAGGTAAAAGTATTAGTCCAAGAGACAATGTATGTTGTCATGAATTATCAAAACCACCAACGGAGCATGTTGTGCTTTCATGTTCTAGGTCCATCACCACAATGTTGTCCTCGAGATCTGGCTGTAGGGGCAAATGGGGTCTGTCTAGAGCAAAGATGTGCTTCTCCAGCTTGGAGTTAATGAGCATCTGGATATAGGGTGCATAGCAGCATGAGCGCTTCTGATCAGCAGCAACCCTCTTCACTGTCTCAACAATCAAATCCAGGACTCTAATCCTGGTGTGTCTGTCAAGATGGATCAGCATGTTGATGGAGTAGCCTTAGATCATCTTGTCATCTCCTGACTTGGGCATCAAGGTATGCCTCAAAATGGTGTTCATGGTACGGAGGCCAGCCTGGAGAAAGTAGATGGATCCTAACTTGTGAGACTTCACATGAGCAGCAGGGATCTCATTGTACATGTTAGCCAT
This sequence comes from Elymus sibiricus, assembly GCA_039707655.1. Taxonomy (NCBI): domain Eukaryota; kingdom Viridiplantae; phylum Streptophyta; class Magnoliopsida; order Poales; family Poaceae; genus Elymus; species Elymus sibiricus. Next base: position 423,309,653 of record CM077667.1, on the reverse strand, counting down.
AGCATTGTGGCTCTCCTTGGATTCTGAGTAGACATCCAAGTCACCATCTTGTACCTCTGGGACTCCTAAGATTGCAGCCCATTCATCAACAGTGGACTCATATCTTGCTCCTTTAGTCATCCATACAATCCTACCATCTCCATAGAAATGTACAGTGGAGTAGAATTGCATGATCATCTCATCATTCCAAGCAGTAAACTCTCTGCCAACAAACTCATCCAAACCAATGCAGTGGAAGTTGTCTTGGACACTTGGAATATAGTCTTCATTCTCCTTGATGAACTTCCAGTCCACATACCTTATGTCACTCACAGCTGGACTCTTGTCAAACAGCATAGTTTCATAGAAATCATGTTGCTCTTTGGTGTAGAATCTGTAGTCCACAGCTGTCCTTCTCCTTTGGGCATATGGATCATCAGCTCTCCATGCCCTCAAACCAGAATCCTTCCTCTTCTTCATATCTTTAGCAAGTGGATAGCTGGCATTATGTACTGGAAGGTGTGGTCTAAGTTTCATCAAAGCACACATAGCATCTTCATCCTCAACTCTGGAGGTAGTTCCCTTGTTCTTTTCAGAAGCTGGAATCTATCTGGTTGATCTCTTGGGCTTTTCAGCAGCAGCCTTCTTGGGAGCAGACTTGGCGCTCTTGGATGTGCCTGACTTTGGCATAGCATCTGCCATAAGCTTCTTTTTCTTCTTGGGAGGGGCCTTCTCAACATGTTCTTCCTCCTCCTCAGCAGCAGCACCAGCAGCCTCCTCAGGGTCCTCAAACATAGAGGTTTGCCTGCCAGCAACATAAACTATCCTCTTCCTGGCTCTCTTCTTCTCCCCTGCCTTCTTAGGCATAGACTTCCTCGGGGCTCAACAGACATGGTAGCCCTAGCACTCTCAGGTGCTCTCATAGCCTCAGAGCTAGCATACTCCTTCCTGACAGCTCTTCTTGAAGAAGTGGCTTCATTTGCAGACTTCTTGGCAGCTTTCTCTTGCTTCTTGGCAAGAATCTCCTCTGGCACAAAATCTGAATCCTCCTCATCTGAATTCAGCTTCTTCCTGGCCCTTGTAGCAGCCTTGGGCAACCCATGAGAACTGGGAGTGCCTGGATCTAAAGAGGAACTGGACTCAGGACTAGTGCCTGAACTCATGACAATGTTCTCCTCTTGGAAGTTGTTCTCACTGTCCTCGGCACTTGACATACTGACCCTGTGAATAGAGTATAGAGGAGCAGAAGAAGATGAGTCATCACAAAATGTAGCCATTTTTTAAAGTTTGAACAAAAGATTCTCAAGGTTTACATTCTGTCATATGAAAGTCGGTACAGCCGAAGCAAAGATTTCGGTGCTACCGAGACTGACTTTCTCTTTAACAGAAACTTGGCACTGCTTTCGGTGAGACCGAAAAGGAGTACTTGGTTTCACCGAGATAGTTCTCAGCAGCACAGATTGGCAAATCGGTGACACCGATTTGTTTGCTTCGGTTCCACCGAGTTCCATCGGGCGGACGGTAAACCCTAGAAAATCGATCATTCGCTATCTACTGGAAGTTTCAGAGGATTGAGAGGATTGCACATGGTGGATAATCGATGGAATAACTTCAATGCGCAAGATTCGGATGGGGAGCGCAAAGAAAAATCGAATCCGTACCCTAACTTGGCGACGGATCCGCTACGGCGGCGACGGCGACGAAGATGCCCGTCGACGGCGAGGATCCCACCGGCGGAGGAGCGCGGGGAGACAAGGGCGACGACCAGGGGGTCCTTTTGCGGCAGCTTAGGGTTTGGGGTGCGACGGTTTGAAGATTGAATTTCGAAACGTTGGGTCCACAGCATATATACCCCTCACTGTCGGTGACGCCGATTCTAAATTTTTGGTGTCACCGAGTTCCTCAACTGTGAGCTGACAGGGAAACTCAGTGTAACCGAGAATATGGAATCGGTAGTACCGAGGTTGAAAACCAGATCAACCCTAGGCATTCGGTGAGACCGAGAATTGTGGGTTGGTTCCACCGAGATGCACTTGGGAGGTTTTAATGGTCAGTCCTTGTCGATACGGAACTCCGAGTGCTCCACACACAGAGGGATCGAAAAGTACTTGTTCAAATTTTGTGATGCAGCATGAATGGAATATGAGGTGAGAAAGCATAGATAGCTAAAGAGTGGTCCTAGGCATTCTTGTCCATCCAATTGGCAAAAGATAAATCAAAAGCCAAATAGCAACAATTGGGTGTCCTCGAATGGGAAAATAAATGCAGACCAACATGCTCACACAATAAGATGTCAAACGAAATCATGACAAACACGCACATACATACTAGCATCTAACATGCACTTGGGCGATGACGAAGTCATCTATATATGAGTATATTGACTTAGGAGCCAAGTAAGAATACTTGATCATAGGTCATACTCATCGTTTAAGCACAAGTGGGGTTACCACTTTTACATAAAGCATTTAATGTTGTCACATACTAAGAGATGCTTTGACTCAAGTCTTAGAGTAAAGCTCCCCCTTGATGTGACATCCCCCCATAAGAGGGATAAACTAACCTTGGGTTTTGTCGATGAAGACTTCATGTTGGTGAGGTAGTGGTGGATGCTCAAGGTTGATGAAAATCACCAAGAGTTGGGAGCATCCTTGTTGTTTCCTTACTCTTCTCACCTACATGGGTTAGTCCCAATGCACAAGAGACAAATACAAGGATATCTATGGACATGGAGTGCAAAGCATGTGTAATGATGTCCATTGATTTGTTGATTACCTTGTCCCTTGCTTACCTTTGAGGGAATGTGTGACTCCTTGAACTATTGCATAGAGTTGATGTTGATTGCAAATAATTCTTGCCAATAATGAATGTGAGTGAATTTCATTGGCGGAGTCACCCCTCAAGAACTCTCTAGTTCTTCTTCTTGGGGACCCACATCAAGTTGATGGGGATCCTTAGTGTTGTAGTAGCCTTAGTAGAAGTTGAGCTTGACGTAGCCTTGGGAATCCACTCCACCAAAGCTAGGGATTCATCTTCATATGAGTCAATGTCCTCTTGAAGCTTGTTCTTTCCCTTGAGCTTGTGGTAATGTGCTGGAAGGTCATCTTGAGTGTTTGTACCCTTGGGAAGAGTATTTTCATACTTCTCCTTTTGAGGAACAAACTTGGGCTTGGGGTATTGACCTTCTTCCCATTCAACTCCATTTGCGTTGAAGTAGCCAACACCATGGTTCTTTCGGTATCCTCCGTGCTTGCGAAAAATTTCCTCAAATTGCTTACACCCGGCAAGGCTCTAGTAGATACCTTTCTCTATAATTCCTTTCAATAAAGCATTTTCTTGCTCAAGTGTAACTTGGCTAAGAGAATCATCATTAGTGGAATCAATAGAACTACTAGAAGCAACATCATTAGGTTTGGCATTTTTATTGTTGCTACTAGATGAAGAACCTTTCTTGCCTTTGTTACTAGATTGTTTAGTTTTAACTTGAGGCATGAATGTAGACAAGAGTAGTCATTTGGCTAGATAAGATGAAGTCTTCTTTCGGAGATCGTCATTGATAGCTTTAAGAAACTCATGTTCTTGCTCCAAGTTGAGCTTCTCGAAGCGTAGCTTCTCATGAGTTCTTACAAGCTCTCTATGATCTTCAAGAGTAGATTCATGAGCTAACTTAAGAGTGTTTAGTTCTTTAGTTAGTTGTTCTATTTTCATCTTATCATCATCAATTGACTTATCTTGACTAGCATGAGAATTATCAAGTTCATTTTGACTAACATCACTAGTTTTATCAAAGAGCAAATCATCATCACAAAGCAAATCATCTTCATCACTATTGAAATCAAGATACTCGGGGTGTGATACCTTGGGGCCTTTAGCCATGAAGCAACTTCCACTCCCTTCATTTGGTGAATCAAATAGATCATAGGAGTTGGTAGTCACTACAGCAATACCGGCAACACCATCATCTTGACTATAGTCGGAGTCGGAGCGATAGCTTCTCTCGGAGTTGTTGTCGGAATCGGAGTCGGAAACCCATTCACCAACATGAGATTGATGTTTTCTTCTTGTGTAGCTCTTGGTGTACTTGTCCTTCTTCTCTGAATCTCTACTTCTCCTTGAGTGTCTTCGCTCATAACGATCATCTCTACTCCTTCTCTCTCTTTGAGGTGATTCATTCCTTGAGCTTCGTCTTCGAGATGACTCTTCTCTTCGTTTGTAGGGAGCCGTGCACTCATTGGAGTAGTGTCCGGGCTTCCCACAATTGTAGCAATTGCGGTCACGACTTGACGAACGCTTCTCATCATATCTTGAGTTGGAGCTTCGTTCTTTGCCTCTATTCTTGTAGAACTTGTTGAATTTCTTGACCATGAGGCTTATCTCTTCATTGGTGACAAGGTTGTCGCTTGAAGTTGCGGGAGCATCACTTGTGGCTTTGTAAGCACCACTAGACTTGTTGTGAAGCTCTTCTTTGTCTTTGAGTGTCATCTCATGAGCAACAATTCTTCCAATGACTTCCGTAGGCTTGAGATCTTTGTAGTTGGGCATCATTTGGATCAATGTGCACACGGTGTCGTATCTCTCATCCAAAGCTCTAAGTATCTTCTTGATGATGAATTTGTCGGTCATTTCTTCGCTTCCTAAGCCGGCAATCTCATTGGTGATGAGAGCTAGCCTAGAGTACATCTCTGCGACTCCTTCACCATCCTTCGTCTTGAACTTGTCAAGCTGACTTTGAAGAACATCTAACTTGGATTCTCTCACGAACTCGGTTCCTTCGTGCATATCAACCAAAGTATCCCAAATCTTTTTTGCATTCTCAAGACGGCTGATTTTGTTGAATTCTTCGGGGCATAGGCAGTTGAAGAGAATGTCACATGCTTGAGCATTGTATTGCAACATCTTCAATTCTTCCGCGGTCGCTTCACGATCTGGTTCCTTTCCATCACCAAAGAATTCACCTTGCAAGCCAACACGAACAACAGCCCAAACGGCGGGGTTATGACCAAGAATATGCATTTTCATTTTGTGCTTCCAACTAGCAAAATTAGTACCATCAAAGTACGGACCTCTACGGTGATAATTTCCCTCACTAGACGCCATACTCTCCTAGGTTGTGAGACCAATGCAATGGAAACCTCGCTCTGATACCACTTGTAGGACCGAAAGTATGTCTAGAGGGGGGTGATTAGACTACTTGACCAAATAAAAATTCTACCTTTTCCCAAATTTTAGGCTTGGCAGATTTTAACATTCATGGCAAGTCAAGTACACCCTACACATGCAAGTCTAAGAGTATAGCAGCGGAAAGTAACAACAAGCATGAGTAGAAAGGATAGGGTAGGAAGATCAAACGCAATTGTAGACTCGATGATTTTTCCCGTGGTTCCGATAGGTGGTGCTATCGTACGTCCACATTTATGGAGTCTTCAACCCACGGAGGGTAACGGTCGCGAGAGTCCACGGAGGGCTCCACCCATAAGGGTCCACGAAGTAGCAACATTGACTTTTCCATAACGGCTTCCGTCCACGAAGGACTAGCCTCACTATGGGTAGATCTTCACGAAGTAGGCAATCTCCTTGCCCTTACAAACTTCTTGGTTCAACTCCACAACACGAAGTAGGAGGCTCCCAAGCGACACCTGACCAATCTAGGAGGTACCACCCTCCAAAAGGTAGTAGGCTCGGCAATGACGATGAACTCCTTGCTCTCGTGCTTCAAGATGATAGACTCCTCAACACACAATCACTCTCTCAAAGATTTGGCTTGGTAGAAGAGATGGGATTGGTGGAAAGCAACTTGGGGAGGCTAGAAATAAAGATCCATATGGTTGGAGTGGAAGATCTTGACCTCAACACAAGGGTAGGTGGCTCTCTCTCAGAAAACTGGATGGGGCAAGTATGGAATAGTTCTGAGTGCTTCTCTTTCGAGTGGGTGGTGGTGAAGGGGTATATATAGGCATCCCCAAAAAATCCAACCGTTACACACAAAATGACCAACTCGGTGACACCGATGTGTTAATATCGGTGGTACCGAAGTGACCAAAAGGTGGCAACTTTTGAATCTCGGTGAGACCGATATAGGAAACTTGGTTGCACCGATAAGGTGACCAATGGTCAGATTGCCCATTCTCGGTGACGGCGATCCGACAATCTCGGTGGTACCGATATTGTGAATTTGCGTAACAGAAAGTTGGCAACCTAAACTCGGTGGCACCGAAGCAGAATCGGTTGCACCGAAAAGCTAGGGTTTGGCTAATGTCTGTCTGAGTATGGGAATCAGTGGCACCGAGTGGAAAGTGTTGGTTGCACCGATTTTGGATATTTGACTTTGGACAGACTTTTGTGGAAGAGCTTGTGGGTGTTTTTGGTGACTATCACTTGTGCACGTATGAGCATTTTGTTCACCAATCAATACCTTACCCCCTTTTAATAGTATTGGCTTTCCTATGGACTCAAAGTGATTTCTCACAAAGTAAAATGTAGAGTCCTCTTGCTTGAAGCTTTGCCAATCCTTTTCCTTGCATCTTGGGGTATTTCCACAATCTCCACAATCCTTTTGCCAATCCTATCATTGAACTTTTCCTAAAATATACTTAGTGGAAACATTAGTTCAATGACTTATATGTTGTTATTAATTACCAAAACCACCAAGGGAGCAAATGTGCTTTCAATCTCCCCCTTTTTGGTAATTGATGACAACATATAGATCAAAGCTTCGACATATGATATAATCAATGAATATAATCGTCGCTTTGAGAAGTATGTGATAAGCAAGAGCTCCCCCTAAATTTGTGCATTATTTTAAATTTGTGTTTGAATGCAAATGCACAATTGATTAGGTACATGGGGCACTTCTTCCATGTGACATACAACTTGGTCGTCCACACCCCCCCCCCCTCGCCAACGACCTGCGCCGCCGCACTCCACCTCACCGCCGCCTCACACACGCATGCGCAGGAGTCACCGAATAGTTGCCCCGGATCCGAGCGGGCTTTGCCGACCAGAGCCTCTGGCGACAGTGAGACGAGGGGGTGGCTGGCTGGAAGGGGGAGGCGGCGCTAGGTTTTCCTCCCCCGAGTCGTCAAGGAGGACGACGTGGGGGGGAAGGATGCATCCCCGCATTCCTCTTTCCGTGTGAATTTGTATTTCTGCTTCCTTTGTCCATTGGTGTGCCATGTAGGACTGTCGGTGATATTTTTCGAATTGGATGCGTTGGGGTTGGTGTGTCCGTGGCCGACGGTGGCGGTAGAGAGTTACCACTCGGTCACTTCCCTATTTTGAAGTAACAATCTTTTATATGATGCCCTTAATTAGTCTCCTCCAATATACTAGATTAGTAAGTTTATTTCTCTCAAATTTGCACTCCTTAAGTTCCGCATCCTCCAGGAGGATACTACATCTTTACCCTTGGTGGCGGATAGCCATCTTCATTTGGAATTGTTTGCATCGAGTGTCTTTGTTAAAGCAGACATACATGATCGTGTTGGGCAAGCCGGCATGTATTATACTGAACTATTCTTATTCTTCTTCAGCCATATCATCATTAGCTATTTGCAGTCCCACTAAGTCACTCCAAGTAAATGTGCAAACTGTAAAGGTATTAGTCCAAGAGACAATGTATGTTGTCATGAATTATCAAAACCACCAAGGGAGCACATTGTGCTTTCAATCTCCCCCTTTTTGGTAATTGATGACAACATACAATCAAAGCTTCAAATAAAGATATGCATGGATATTATGAAGACTTTGAGAGACACATGACTTAGATTTGCTCCCCCTAAATGTGTGCAATCCCTTTAAAGGATAGTTGCTTTGGAATGCATGGACACACATATAGTAGAAGGGATATAAGGAGTCATGTGTATCTTGGCTATATGCATCAAATATATATGAGTGAGGTGTATCCTTGTTCAAGACTTCACTCTTGCAAACAATATGTGCAAGAAGCAAGAGATCATCTTGATCAAGGATATGATGCATATACTTACCTTGAGTTATAGAGCATTCTAGTAGTAGAGACACACTTGAGAAAACAATGTTAGGAAACACAAGAGTATTCTACCAATCAAAAGCAATAGAGCTCAATAGTACCAAGATGTGGAGAACATATAGAAGCTAGTATTCCTTAAGATTGATATGTCTCCAAAATCATTTAGAACTTTCTCCCCTTGGATATGAAAATAGTAGGTCATCCTTTCCCTCTGAATCTTAGCATGTAGATATTGGGATTGGATAGGGTGAGAAAATTCTAACATGAGAATAACAAATGAAGCGACCATATTTTTCTCCAAACATATTTTTCTCCCCCCTACTTTGGTATTCTCCCCTTGACTATGTAATTATAAACTCTGATATTCTCCCCCTTGATTATATCTCCCCCTTTGCATTGAAGCATGTATCTCCCCCTTTAGCATTGAAGCTTTGGTATTTCTCCCCCTTTGGCATTAATTTCCAAAAAGGTCCATACTCAGGGTCAGACACAGGGATCATGGAGTTAGAAGGGATCCTTGAGAACAAGGCTCATAGAATGTAGGGATCATGGAGAGCATTAAGAACTGAGGGAATCATTGAAATAATTTCTCCCTTTTTGACTGATCTGAGAACTTGTAAGACTTCTCCTCCTTTGAGTCAGGGATCCTAGAATAAAGTTTCTCCCCCTTTTTTTAATAATAATAAGGGATCATTGAAGAAACAAAGATATCACTGAAGGATCACAAAAGAAACAAAGATTTGCTAATACGAACACGAACCAGAGAAGAAATCCAATCGGTGGCTCCGAGACAAACGGGTCGGTGGAACCGAACTGTTGTTCTGCAGCTTATCTGCTAAATCGGTAGAACCGAGTTATTTGTATCGGAGGCTCCGAGGGCTAAACAGAAACTTGGCAAAGTTTGAGACACTTGCAAATGAGTTTGGAAAACTTGTAACAAAGTGTCAAAATGATTTTCAAAGAAAATGCAAAAGACTTTACAAAGAGATATCAACTAGAGAAGACTTGAGTGGTTCCAAGAAATCTTGCAAATAGAGAACCAAACAACATACTTAACTAGATGATGGGCGGTGACTAGGTCACCTATATTAGAGTATATTGACATAGGAGCCAAGCAAGAATACTTGATCATAGGTCATACTCATCGTTAAGCTCAAAATGGGGTTACCATTTTTCGATTAAGCATTTTAATGTTTTCATATCACTTGAGTTGCTTTATCTCATGACTTGGAGTAAAGCTTTTTCAAGGATATGAGTACATACCTTTGAGTGATGTTGATGACGTGGCTTGTAGGTGAACTTGTTGAGGATGCTCGAAGTTGATGAAGTTCATCTTGAGTTGGGAGCAATCCTTCTTGTTTTGGTACACTTATCACCTACATACGGTTAGTCAGGCAAGGAAGAACATGATATGACACGATACCAATTGTGAAATTCAAATATGTGTCAAGGATATGTTTGAGTTGTCTTTTTCCTTCCATCATCAAGAGGGGTTGTAGATACTTGGTCATGACAAGATTGCTTATGATTGGAGTTGTTGGCAATCTTGTGGAATGAAGTTCTTCCAAGTACCTACAAAAGGTTAAATGCAATACAAGGGAGCATAGAATTCCAAGATATACGAAGTTCATGGTAATGATGGCATGGAATGGTCAAGTAAGCTCATCCCCTTGCATGCATCCGAGTGAGTCTAGCTCAAGTTGGAAGCATCAATGATGTTCAACTCACTCCTCAAGTAACAAAACACTTTCTCATCAAGTGGCTTAGTAAAGATATCGGCCAATTGCTTGTTGGTACGAACATGCTTAAGATTAATATCTCCTTTGGCAACATGATCACGAATAAAATGATGTCGAACTTGAATATGCTTAGTTCGAGAATGTTGCACGGGATTATGACCAATCTTAATAGCACTTTCATTATCACAAAGTAATGGAACATTTTTCACATGGATTCCATAATCCTTAAGCGTTTGTGTCATCCATAACAATTGAGCGCAACACGATCCGGCGGCAATATACTCAGCTTCGGCCGTAGATAGAGATACCGAGTTTTTTTTCTTGGAGGACCAAGACACAAGAGATCTACCAAGAAATTGACATGTACCCGAGGTGGATTTTCTATCAACCTTGTCACCGGCATAGTCCGAATCAGAAAAACCAACAAGGTTAAAGGAAGATCCCTTGGGATACCAAATGCCAAAGTTTGGTGTTTGTATCAAATATCTCACAATACGTTTCACAGCCCAAAGATGACACTCTTTAGGTGCAGCTTGATATCTAGCACACATGCAAACACTAAGCATAATATCGGGACGGGAGGCACATAGATATAGCAATGAACAAATCATAGATCGATAAACCTTTTGATCAACCGGTTCGTCCTCCTTGGTAAGATCAACATGTCCACTAGTAGGCATAGGAGTTTTCATACCTTTACACTCTTGCATGTTGAACTTCTTGATCAAGTCCTTGGTATACTTGGTTTGAGAGATGAAAGTTCCTTCTCTTGTTTGCTTGATTTGCAAACCAAGAAAGAATTTCAGCTCACACATCATGGACATCTCATACTTCTCGGACATCAACCTTCCAAATCTTTCACTAAATTGTGGGTTAGTAGATCCAAAGATAATATCATCCACATAGATTTGGCACACAAATAATTCACCATTAACTCTCTTAGTGAATAAGGTTGCGTCAATTTTACCAATTTCAAAGCCCTTTTCAATGAGAAACTTCGTTAAGCATTTATACCAAGCACGTGGAGCTTGCTTAAGACCATAAAGAGCTTTACGAAGCTTGCAGACATGATTAGGTTTCTTAGGATTTACAAAACCAGGGGGTTGCTTAACATAGACCTCTTCTTCAATCTCACCATTTAAAAATGCACTTTTAATGTCCATTTGATAAAGTGTGATATCATGGTGATTAGCGTAAGCAAGAAGAATGCGAATAGCTTCAAGTCTAGCGACGGGGGCATAGGTCTCACCATAGTCCATACCTTCGACTTGCGTATATCCTTGGGCTACGAGACGTGCCTTGTTGCGTACAACTTGACCGTCTTCATCTTGCTTGTTCCAAAACACCCATTTGGTTCCGATGATGTTGTGCTCGTCCTTGGGCTTCTCCACGAGTGTCCACACTTCGTTCCTCTCGAAGTTGTGAATCTCTTCATGCATTGCGTTTACCCAATCCGGGTCTTCAAGAGCTTGTTCTACCTTCGAGGGTTCAATGCTAGAGATGAAAGAATAATGCTCACAAAAATTAGCTAAGCGAGTTTTAGAGCGAGTGATTCTCCCGGTTTGTATGTCACCAAAGATTTGGTTTAAGAGATGGTTCTTGGTCACTCTTGCTCGAACTCGGGGTAGCTTCGGCTTGTTGGATGGTGGAGCTTCTTCTTCATCATCATCTCCTTCGTCTTCGTTGTTGTTGAAGGTGTCGTTTCCTTGAGGTGGTGGTGAAGGAGGTTGTGGTGGATCTTCATGATGTACTTCCTCCTCTTCATCTTGTCGTGTACCACTTGTGGATGCCTCCATGTCGTGTTGAGGTTCACCTTGACGTGAAGTAGGGGCTTCCACTTGAGTTGACGAAGTACTTTCCTTCACCTCCATGGGACGAATCTTGCCGATGGACAAGTCTTGGATGGCTTCCAAAGGATCCTTATCTCCTATATCACTTGGCAATTGTTCGACTTGCGAACCATTAGATTCATCAAACTTCACATATACCATCTCTTCAGCTTTTCGAGTGAAGTTGTTGTAGACACGGTAAGTGTGAGAGTTCGATCCGTAACCGAGTAGGAATCCTTCATGAGATTTAGGAGCAAATTTAGTACGACGATGCTTGTCAAGAATGTAGCACTTTGAGCCGAATACCCGAAAGTATCCAACTTGGGGTTTGTTACCGGTGAGTAGCTCGTATGCCGTTTTACCGAGAAGTTTGTGCAAGTAGAGTCGGTTTGTGGCATGACATGCTGTTTCCACGGCTTCTGCCCAAAAGTGTCTTGGCGTCTTGTATTCGTCAAGCATCGTTCTTGCCATCTCAATAAGAGTCCGGTTCTTCCTCTCAACAACTCCATTTTGTTGAGGTGTGTACGTAGCCGAGAATTCATGTGAAACATCTTCTTCGTCAAGAAAGGTATCTACATGGGTGTTCTTGAACTCCGATCCGTTATCGCTCCGAACCTTCTTGATCTTCACTTCAAACTGATTTTGTGCTTTGCGAACGAAGTTCTTGAAGATCTTTTGTACCTGCGACTTATCATCAAGAAAGAATACCCACATAAATTTGGAAAAATCATCAACTATAACTAGACCATAGGAATTTCCACCGAGACTCTTGTAAGCATTGGGACCAAAAAGATCCATGTGAAGTAACTCGAGTAGTCTCCTAGTAGTCATGATATTTTTAACAGGATGACTTCTGCCTACTTGCTTTCCAGCTTGACAAGCACTACAAAGTCTATCTTTGTCAAAGATAACATCTTTAACACCAAGTATATGATCACCTTTGATAAGCTTGTCTAGATTACGCATGCCAACATGTCCTAGTCTTCTATGCCAAAGCCAACATTTAGAAGATTTTGCAATAAGACAAGTACGAGGTTTGGATCTCTTAGTGAAATCGACAATATATAGATCACCTCTACGGAAACCGGTAAAGACCCTGTTATGATTATCTTGACGAAACACTTGGCAATCTACTTTTGTGAATAGCACATTAAAACCGAAATCGGCAAGTCTAGATACGGAAAGAAGATTATAGACAAGGGATTCAACAAGCATGACATTTTGAATAGAGCTATCATGGGATATGGCCACCTTACCAAGACCAAGTACCTTACCCTTGGAGTTGTCTCCAAAAGTTACATACCTTCGCGGTCCATGGTTTGGTGTGATCTCTTCAAACATCTCTCTATCTCCGGTCATATGATCGGTGCATCCACTATCGAGAATCCACTCTTTTCCTCCGGACATGTAATCCTTGAAGTTTGCCATGAGACTTAGATTCTTCATGATCTTCTCACGTTCGATGTCGAACAACTCATCTTCATCATAGTAGCCACGTTCCACATTGTCATCATCAAGCGGGAATTCCTCGTCACAAGGAACAAGAGATTCGTTAGGGTTGTGATCATGACAATGTTCAAATTTATGAATTCGAATGGCTTCTACAATGATGTTGTTGATAGTTATGACATCTTCTTTAGCACGCATAAGGTCTCTAAGCTCAAATAGATAGTCATCAAAGTTGGGATCAGTAGGCATCATTTTGTGAAAGACAATAGTTTTATGAAGAATTTCATCAAGATTACTCAAAGAATAACTTGGATATCGTTTCTCCAAGTAATTCCACAAGGTATAAGCACATTCAAAATTCTTCATTTGATTAAGAACAATCCTAGGCAATCCTCTAACGATAAGATTAACAGTTCTAAGATTGCATAGCATATCAATTTCCTCTTCGTGTGTGGGATGTAAAGGATCAATGGGAGGTACATAGGGGTTCTTAACATACTTGCTTAAATGAAATTCATCGAATAGCTCAAGCATCTTATATTTCCATTGACTATAGTACTCCCCATCAAGAATAGGCACTCTACAACTCAAACTTACTACACTAGACACATCCATCTTCCTCCACGGTGATGAAACTGAAGCAATGGAGACCAATGCTCTGATACCAATTGAGGGATCACTAGAAGAGTGTCTAGAGGGGGGGTGAATAGACTACTAGCAGAAATTAAAAACCTAACCTTTTCCCAAGTTAATTTATGGGCAGATTTTAGCAATTATAGCCTGTCTAGCACACCCTACACATGCATGTCAACAAGTATGGCAGCGGAAAGTAAAGACATTGCACATGGAAGTAAGGAGTTGAGATAGGGAGATCAAACGCATGAGGGACACAAAGATTTTTCCCGTGGTTCCGATAGGTGGTGCTATCATACGTCCACATTTATGGAGTCTTCAACCCACGGAGGGTAACGGTCGTGAGAGTCCACGGAGGGCTCCACCCATAAGGGTCCACGAAGTAGCAACCTTGACTATTCCATAACGGCTTCCGTCCACGAAGGACTAGCCTCACTATGGGTAGATCTTCACGAAGTAGGCAATCTCCTTGCCCGTACAAACTTCTTGGTTCAACTCCACAACACGAAGTAGGAGGCTCCCAAGCGACACCTAACCAATCTAGGAGGCACCACCCTCCAAAAGGTAATAGGCTCGGCAATGTCGATGAACTCCTTGCTCTTGCGCTTCAAGATGATAGACTCCTCAACACAAAATCACTCTCTCACAGATTTGGCTATGGTGGAAGAGATTGATTTGGTGGAAAGCAACTTGGGGAGGCTAGAGATCAAGATTCATATGGTAGGAATGGAATAGCTTGATCTCAACACATGAGTAGGTGACTCTCTCTCAGAAAATTGGATGGGACAGGTATGGAATAGTTCTGAGTGCTTCTCTTTCGAGTGGGTGGTGGTGAAGGGGTATATATAGGCATCCCCAAAAATCCAACCGTTACACCTAAAGTGACCAAGTCGGTGACACCGAAGTATAAAACTCGGTGGTACCGAAGTGACCAAAAGGCAGTAACTTTTGAATCTCGGTGAGACCGATATATAACTCTCGGTGGTACCGGTTAGGTGACCAACGGTCAGAATGCACAACTCGGTGACGCCTATTCTCAAATCTCGGTGGTACCAATTCTTGACAATGGCTAACCAGAGAGTTGGTCCAAAAACTCGGTGAGACCGATTCACAAAACTCGGTGGTACCGATTCTTGTGAATGGCTAACCAGGAAGTTGGTCCAAATCTCGATGAGACTGACTCGCAAAACTCGGTGGTACCGAAGCTTGAAAATAGCTAAACAGAAAGTTGGCAACTGAACTCGGTGGCACCGATGCAGAATTGGTTGCACCGAATGGCTAGGGTTTGGCATGGGTCTGTCTAAATTTGGGAATCGGTGGGACCGAGTGGGAATTGTTGGTTGCACCGATTTTCATGAATGGCTTGGACAGACTTTTGTGGAAGAGTTTGTGGGTGTTTTTGGTGACTATCACTTGTGCACGTGGAGCATCTTGTTCACCAACAGTACCTTACCTCCTTTTAATAGTATTGGCTTTCCTATGGACTCAAAGTGATTTCTCACAAAGTAAAATGTAGAGTCCTCTTGCTTGAAGCTTTGCCAATCCATTTCCTTGCATCTAGGGGTTTCTCCACAATCCTTTTGCCAACCCTCTCTGTGGACTTTATCTGAAATACACTAGGTAAAGGTATTAGTCCAAGAGACAATGTATGTTGTCATGAATTATCAAAACCACCAAGGGAGCACATTGTGCTTTCACCTGCTGCTCTGCGATCACTCAGCACCTTGAAGAACTAGGAGAGTCGCAACCACCGTCGAAGAGTTTCCCACTGCCTAGCCATGACGCGACAGAGAGAGCCGCAGACCATGTCGAAGGGCAATGTTCTGCCGAGACAGCCCTACACCTTCTCTGAGCCACACCAAATTGAGAGAACCAGAGCACTATGCAAGGCCACAAAACCTCAAGAGTCATCGAAGGTCACCGAACTCCGAGTCATCCCTGCCGCCACAAGCCCCCAAGAGAGAGGTCGACAGCTAGCACCAGGATGACCAAGGCAAAGGCCACCACCACATATCACTTCCACCACCGCCACCAAACAGACCAACAAACCTACCACGCTCCAACCGAGACACCAAGCAACCCACGGCGGATCCATGTCTCCAAGACTACGCCCCCAAGGGGGAAAACGGCATCGAAGATGTCGTCATAGTCCAATCCAGGGAAGGATTTTTGGCTTTTGCCCGGAGCACATCAGGAACAGGGTATGAAGCTTCACAATGACGCCTTCAACAAGGGAAGCGGCACCCGAGGGCGTCGCCATCATCGCTGCCCACAAAGTCGACAATAGGCCTTTCCCCGAAGCCTCAAATCTCGGACCTCACCGTCGCACACAGGTCGCCGAGTCCGGCAAGCACATGAGCGCGTGACCTCACCGCCCCCTGCCAGACCACGGAAGCGTCCTCACCGTGTCCAAATGGAGCCCTCTGCAGATGTCGTTGCTCACCTCGAGCACAGACGCCAACGGAGGGTGGATCGATCCAGGCCGCTGCACCGACACAACCATTGACCTCCATACACGCCATCCCCTGGTCTCCACGCGGCTGCCACAAGATGGGCAACCTCACAGATCTGTGCCCCCACAGCAGACAGCCAGAGCAGAGACCACCACCACCACCGGCCACCCTCTCCCTGCCGGCCTGCAACCTCCCCCACCAACCCACTATTGACCCCCCCCAAGCCACTGCACGAGCAGCCGGCGGCCGAACGCCCCACTTCGGGACGCCAGATCTGGGCGTGGACGAAACCAACCGTTGGAGGTTTGACCACCCGAGAGAGGATGCATCCCCTCCGAGCAAGCCACGCCCCGCCAGCCAAGTCGGTCGTCCACACCCCCCCCCCTCGCCAACGACCTGCGCCGCCGCACTCCACCTCACCGCCGCCTCACACACGCATGCGCAGGAGTCACCGGATAGTTGCCCCAGATCCGGGCGGGCTTTGCCGACCAGAGCCTCTGGCGACAGTGAGACGAGGGGGTGGCTGGCTGGAAGGGGGAGGCGGCGCTAGGTTTTCCACCCCCGAGTCGTCAAGGAGGACGACGCGGGGGGGGGGGGGAGGATGCATCCCCGCATTCCTCTTTCCGTGTGAATTTGTATTTCTGCTTCCTTCGTCCATTGGTGTGCCATGTAGGACTGTCGGTGATATTTTTCGAATTGGATGCGTTGGGGTTGGTGTGTCCGTGGCTGACGGTGGCGGTAGAGAGTTACCACTCGGTCACTTCCCTGTTTTGCAGTAACAATCTTTTATATGACGCCCTTAATTAGTCTCCTCCAATATACTAGATTAGTAAGTTTATTTCTCTCAAATTTGCACTCCTTAAGTTCCGCATCCTCCAGGAGGATACTACATCTTTACCCTTGGTGGCGGATAGCCATCTTCATTTGGAATTGTTTGCATCGAGTGTCTTTGTTAAAGCAGACATACATGATCGTGTTGGGCAAGCCGGCATGTATTATACTGAACTATTCTTATTCTCCTTCAGCCATATCAGCATTAGCTATTTGCAGTCCCACTAAGTCACTCCAAGTAAATGTGCAAACTTTTGGAGAAACAATGCAAAAAAAAAAACACCTTCTATGTTGCCACCATCTTTTTTGAGATTCTGAGTCAGTTTGGCGAGCATCAACCAGATGCATGTATAATATGTTTTTTTTTGAAAGACGGTCCCTGCGGGCCCGATTCATTAATTAAGATAGAAGAGAGTTGCCCGGTTAATTAACGGAAACCCGGGCGAAAACCGTTACAACACGCCCCACATGGCACCAACCACACACGCCGACCCCGAGGCCGCGCACCAGGCGAGCCGCCGGCTCCGTCACCCGAGCAACCCGTAGCCGACACCCTACAACCAAGCCCGAAGCCGCCGCTCCGGCATCCACGCCGACCCCGAGGCCGCGCACCAGGCGAGCCGCCTGCCCTGTTGCCCAAGCAACCGGAGCCGACGCCCTACATCTATCTCCGGAGCCGCCGCTCCGACTTACAAACTGTGACCACACACGCCGACCCCGAGGCCGCGCACCAGGCTAGCCGCCAGCTTCATCACCCGAGCGATCGAAGCCGACACCAAACAACCATATCCGGAGCCGCCGCTCCGACATCCACGCCGACCCTGAGGCCGCGCACCAGGTTGGCCAACGACACTGTCACCCACGAGACCAATGCCGACACCCCTCCATGACGATGAGATTCGGAACCGCCGCTCCGACTTCCACGCCGGCCCCGAGGCCGCACACCACCCGAGCCGATGGCTCACGCAGGCCAAGATCACTCCAAAACGAAGCCTTCAAGAAGGAACGCGACACCGGAGCGCCGCCATCATCCGCTCCAGGAACCTCGTCCGCATGTATAATATGTTGAATTGCTAATGTCTATATGTATAAACAAATCTTGATTTAAGCCTAATATGCTAAATGTCTATGATTTTACTATGTGATATTCAAATTTTTAGAATATATGTATGTATTTATGCATTAATTGGCCTTGAGCAGCGGTAAATCTAAGCTGCATTTGAACTTCAACTTTTTTAATGTATAAGATTCACTAATTTATTTAAGTAGAAACCACACAGCAGAGCCAATCATGGTAGAAACTTAACATGTTAGGGTTTATGGAAGGAGCACTTCAAATATAAAATATGCATTTGCGTTATCTAACTGTTTTGAGATTGATTATTGTTATACTCCTTTTTAGGGGTAGATTGTTGTTTAACAAAGTGATATATCTTTTACTCATATGTTTTAAAACATGCATGACTAGCCATGTGCCTTTTTTTTACATGACAGTACATGTCTCATTTATATAATAAAGATCAAAGTACAAATCACGTATACATCGATCCGACAAGACTGAAAGACAACAAACAGTTAACCTTTGCGCAAAGGACCACCAGTAAAAAAGAAAAATTACAATCAAGACAAAATAAATCCCTGAGCTTGATGCCTAACGCCCACCCGTCACCAAAGATGAAGCCATTGCCATTCAGAGAATCCGATCGGTGCAGCACCCCACACACGCTATCAAACTCAAGATCTAACACCCACGCTCGATGAAGGTGTCGGAGAAGAAAACCATACATGCCAGCTGTCGACCACAAACCCAACACACATTCCATCATCTCCGAGATGCCGTCAACGCATACCACAATCTGCACGTGTTTGTGGACTACATCTCAAGCTCGCGTCACGTGAGTTCGCTAGTTCGTGCATAGCGTGTATTTTTAAGAGCAAGTATGTGTACCGCCTGGCTGGGACGTGATGTTTTTGCACCCGAGCTCAAATGAGCTCGGGTGAACAGTAAATTCGAAAAAAAATGTAAAAACGTTTTAAAAAATCTAAATTTTTTTTGGACAAACTTTGACAAATTTTCTAAGTGCTCGCAAAATTTCATCATGAAATTACATTTGTGGAAGTCGTGGTAAAAAAAACAAAATCAAAACTCTAAAAATGCTACTTTCGAACGCATTTTGGAGCACCAATTTTGTTTTTTTTTTGTCACGACTTCCACAAATGTGAGTTCGTACCGAAATTTTGCGATCTCTTAAAACATTTGTCGAAGTTAGCTGTAAAAAAAATTCAATTTTTTATGAACATTTTAAAAATATTTTCCGAATTTACTGTTCACCCGAGCTCATTTGAGCTCGGGTGTAGAACTGCACTTCCCGCCTGGCTACCGCTACTTAGAAAATTTGCATGTTTGCACGCATGCCCGCCCACCCGCCACCACATCCACATGAACTCATCTCAAAACTATCTCTACTACTATAAAATAAGCAAACGTTAACTCCCCTAAACGCACCCCGCTTACTGTACACAGAAGAAAACACATCAATTGGAGGGTCAAGATCAGCCTACTCAATGGGATCTAACCGTGAACACAGAAAAGTACCCCCTCACGTTGTACGCTACGCAATTTAGGTGGGCGGACGAAACTCTGCCGTCCTTCAGCCAACGCTAACAAAAAGAAAACAAAAAAACACACCGAAACAGTCACATCCGCTCCACAATTTGCGGCGACCAATTTTCCTGTCGCTCTTCAGAGTTGCCCTCCACCGAAACGCCCGCGCCGAGGACGCCCGCACCGACGACACCAGACGACACCCGCGCCGAGGACGCCAGCACCGACGACGCCGACGACGGCCGCGACATCCGCGACGACGACCTCCTCGCCAACACAGGTGCATGCTTTCTCTTCAATCTTTCAGACGCCGTTGCCCACACTGCCGCGACCGTCTCCTGACTGCGCATCGGCGGCGGCAAACTCCTCGGCAACGCTCGTGCAGGCTGATTTGCCAACATGTGAAGATGTTAACAATGACATCCGTTCATTGCTTCTGTTTCTGTTCTGCACAAATAGTGAAACCATGGTTAATTCACATTCTAAGATCTATGATTCTCCATGTAATCGATGCAAGAGATGAACCATATGCCGTGACTATATGTTATGAAAACCAAACATAAAGTGCATGAGCAAGTGAAATCATACCACGGATCCTCAGCAGATCCCCATGGTACTGAAAATTTGATACCACTGACCTAACCTACGACTGAAACAAAGCTTTGTAGTTTGCCACAATGCTCTGTCAAATTAATATGTACATATAAAAGTCACACTGACTGTGACCTCTTGGTTCCGAACATTAATCTATATGAATATTATTACAAACTACAGAGCTACATGTTTACCACCAATGTCCCCTCAAAATCATATGACCATAAGAAAATACACCCTATGCATGAGGCCTCTTGAAAACGACAATTGCGATTGAATCTATTACAAAGTACAGCATTACATTTCGAGGTTGTTGGTTCCATATTCTATATGATGGTCTTGCGCTCCATTAAATATAATGATCTCACATCTTTTTACAGGAGTTCGTATGGGCCCTACCACTCCCAACAGGACCCCCACTCCCAGCAGGACGCGCACCCCGTTCCAGGATATAAGCAACAACCAAACATCAGGTAATGATCATAACCCAGTCACTCAAGTTCGATACGGTATTACAACTGCTGAACTGTGTCATGATTTGCAGACCCAAAGGAACTAAAAAGGTATAGGGATAGAGAGCGGTATGCAAAAAATAAAGATGAGATTAATAAGAGAAGGCGTGAAGCCTACAAAAGAAAAAAAAAATACCACTGAGGAAATAGATGGCCTACATAACGGAACACCGGCACAGCTGGCTGTATCACAAGGTAATGATGATCAAATTTCATTATCTATGCCCCAATTGAATTGGCATGTAATTATTTTTTCTTCATCTGTTCAGACACTAATGAGACTAAGAATCGGAGGGAAAGGGAGCGTTATGCACAGAATAGAGAGGAAATATTAAAGAGACAACGCCAAACCCGTGAGCAAAATAGAAATATTACTGCTGCTTTCGATGGCAGTAACCTTGTGTCGCATATGCCAGCTACTGGACAAGAGGCGGTCACCCAACTGCAGAACATTACTGCTGCTTTCAATGCCAGTAACATCGTGTCACATGTGCCAGCTACTGGACAAGAGGCGGTCACCCAGCTGCAGAACATCACAGGCCCAGATGGTGCATTACCAACTTCAGGACCGTACAATGGAGTCATACAAACTGACAAGGAGAATATTTCTGACAATGATGAATCCGATTGGCTGCACAGAAATGATGCGTACCAGATGCAACGAAGTTCAAGAAGAATGACACTCACACAACTGTCAGGGGTTGACAACCCCCAACTCAATACAGTCGTCAATCTACGTACCCCAGGGGTAACTTTTCATGATCAGGGTTAGTTCATCAATTTAATTAAGTTGCTAAATTATCAATAGTTTGTTTCTCCTTTAATTGAGCGCTCTTTTCTTCATTCGATTGAAATATTCTATAGAACTTGATCAACGAATGGAACTAGCATTTGGTTCATATCTTCGGTTCATCCCTGCTACTTACTCACTGGAGTCAACCAATGTTATCAGGCAACGACCACGGTGAAGATGCGTATGGAATACTGGAGCCCGATGTCCACACCATAAGACTTGATGGTATGCAAAATGGCAGTTTAAGTTTCCTCTACCCCGATAATATGTGTCATAAGCGTAATTTACGAAACCTTGTGCATCATAACTCTGTCCTAATCGTGATTTACTAGACTGCTTGGGAGACCGGAACCTTGGAGAAACTGGTGACGTTGAGCCTGATGAAGAAGCTAGGATGTTTGCTAGACCAGGTAGATTATTGCTATCATGAGTTATGAATACGACATACGATAGTTATATGGTTTGTGCACAAACTTTAAATAATGCAATTGTCCATTCTTTTCCGGATGTTGATTTTGAATCCTACCGAGTGGCACGGCATCATGGTGATGGAACTATCACTAATGAGCATCATGACAGAGTTTACATGAACCTGCCCAAAAATCACCATGTACTTAGAAAAGTTAGCGACTGCTGCCACTGTGGAGCTTTGCGGTTTCAATACGAGGGGCCTGCATTTTGTTGCAGGAAGGGAAAAGTTGGTGTATTTACTCCAGAGGTTGATGAAGAGTTGAAACGATTGTTCACAAGTCGAGATGATGAGGATGCAAAATATTTCAGAGAGAATATACGGTATTTCAACTCCCACTTCTCATTCACCAGTCTTGGAGTCACCCTTGATCGTCGAGTCAGCACTGCGGCAGGAACAGGTGTATATACATTTCGTGCCTGTGGGGGATTGTACCACGCTCTTGATGATCTGTCGTCTGGTGATAATGGCCCTCGGCATTTGCAGCTATATATTTATGATACGGATGAAAACTTGCTTCACAGAGTTAAGAGGTCTCCGAATCTTAGGCTGGATCTCATACGGAAGATTCTGACGATACTAGAACATAACCCTTATGCTCAGGTTTTGAAGAGCCTTGGTGCTGTTTCGAATCTGGATTAATATAGGATCTCACTAAACACAGATATCAACCTCGATCAACGAAGGTACAATGCGCCAACTACTTCTCAGGTTGCAGCAATATGGGTTGAAGGAAGCGACCCACATAAAACCTTTGATAGGAGTGTTGTCGTATATGGTAAAGGAGACCCTGGTAAAGGAGACCGTCCCCTGTATATTAGAGCATACCATGGGTGCTACGACCCTTTGTCATATCCACTGTTCTTCCCACGTGGGGAGATCGGTTGGAATCGTTGGATGCCATATATTGAGTTAGTCGATGACACAAACCAAGTTTCAGTGGATGAATTTGCACGACAACAGAACCCAGCCTATGATTTTCCTTCAGGTATGATGTTCAAAATTGATTTATATCATATTATTTAAATTAAAACTTATGCAGTCATCCATCTTTCAGATGATAACGTGATTAGAGAACAAGTTGGTCATAACGCACAGCATGAAGAGCAACCCACTGATTTACCTGAAGGTATAGGTCGTCATTACTACTTTTATTATTCTTTAAATTAAAACTTATGCAGTCATCCATCTTTCAGATGATAACATGCTTAGAGAACAAGTTGGTCATAACGCACAGCATGAAGACCAACCCACTGATTTACCCGAAGGTATAGGTCATCATTACTACTTTTATTATTCTTTAAATTAAAACTTATACAGCCATCCATCTTTCAGATGATAACATGATTAGAGAACAAGTTGGTCATAACGCACAGCATGAAGACCCACCCACTGATTTACCTGAAGGTATAGGTCGTCATTACTACTTTTATTATTCTTACTTATGATTGTACCTACCATAACAATTTGTATGTTGTTAACCAATTTTTAGGTGACGACGAGGATAACCCGGATGAGGATTTTGGTGACGATGAGATGAATCCAACAAAATCAAGGAAATTTGTTAGCGCGAGAGAGTACTATTGCTTCAAGCTGTGTGTCCGGAAGAAGCTTTTTAACATCATCTTGTTCGGGGGGCGCCTTTTCCAACAGTGGGCTGTTGACATGTACATCAAGATTGAGAGAATGAGGCTTGACTGGTATTCAAAGCCAGCAAATCAAAAGGTTATACGCGCTGACCTCTACCAGGTAACGTGCTTCTATTTATCACAAAATTTACATTATAGATGCCTCACTCTTTGCTTGAACCTTTATACTAATTGGAGTGAAATATTGTTTTATTATAGGGTCTTGTTGACACCGTCGTTGCTGGCGAGTCACACGGTGATCGGATTGGCAAGAGAATCGTGCTTCCACGTACATTTCCTGGTGGTGACCGTGACATGCAGCGCAGGTTTCTGGATGCGATGGCAATAGTTCAACGTTGGGGTAAACCGGATTATTTTGTCACGATGACATGCAATCCCTACTGGGAGGAGATAACGCAGGAATTGTTGCCTGGACAGCTGCCACAAGACCGCCCAGACCTTGTGGCAAGAGTATACAGAGCTAAGCAACGAAATATGATGGACTTACTAACTAAGGGTAAGCATTTCGGAGAAGTCGCAGCTTATGTACATGTCACAGAGTTTCAGAAGCGAGGTCTCCCGCATGAGCATATACTTCTAATCATGAAAGCAAAAAGCAAGTTAAGGACCCCAGATGACTATGATCGGGTGATATCTGCAGAGATACCCGACAAAAAGAAATATCCTGTCCTCCATGATCTGGTAGTCAAACACATGTTGCACGGCCCATGTGGTGCACTCCAGAAAAGTTGCCCTTGCATGATAGATGGACAATGTCGATTTCATTACCCGCGAGATTTCTGTGATGCTACATTACAAGGGAAAGACTCATATCCCATCTATAGAAGGAGGGACGACGAGGTTCGAGTAAGGATCAGAGGAGCAGATTTGGACAATAGATGGGTGGTCCCTTACAACCCCTTTCTGCTTATGAAATACAACTGTCACATAAATGTCGAAGCATGCTCGAGCATCAAGGCAGTCAAGTACTTATTCAAGTACATCTACAAAGGGCATGATAAGGCATCATTTGCATTCGAGTAGGATATTATCAATGATGGGGGAATCATTAATGAAATTCGTCAATACAGGGATGCACGCTATATATCTCCTCCAGAAGCTATTTACATGATTTTTGGCTTTAAAATGTTTGGTGTTAGTCCATCTGTGTTACAGCTGCAGCTTCATTTGCCAAACATGCACACAGTCGCATTTAAGGGTTATGAAAATCTGGAAGATGTTGTCGCTCGCCCATCTTCTTCCAAATCCATGCTTACCGAGTACTTTGAGATGAACAAGAAGTATCCAGCGGCACGAAAATGGCTGTACAGAGAGTTCCCAGAACATTATAGATGGATTGCCGGTAATAAAAAGTGGCAAACGAGAAGAAGTAAGAGATCACAGATTGGAAGACTGGTGTATGCACACCCTGCTGAAGGAGAGAGGTACTACTTGCGGGTGCTCCTAAGTCATGTCTGAGGTGCCACTTCATTTGATGATTTAAAAACAGTAAATGGCAAGCCATGCACTTCCTTCAGAGAGGCATGTGAGCACTTAGGCCTCATTGAGCACGACAGGACACTGGATGATTGCATGACGGAGGCAGCAACATTTCAAATGCCTTCTGCTCTTAGACGGTTGTTTGCGACTATACTGGTATTCTGTGAGGCAACACAAATCCGTCAGTTGTGGGACAAACATCTACCATCGATGGCTGAAGATTACCGCCGCACTGAGTCGAACGAGGCAACACTTGAGCAGATGGTCCTTAGAGATGTCAGGGATCTGGTGCAATCCATGGGTAAGGATATTAAAATGTATGGACTTCCAGATCTGGTTGACACAGATGGTTCTTCTGACGCCGAGTATAGAGAGGTAACAGAGGAGAGACAAGTCAGAGTGGACCAAGAGCATCTAGATCTATTTAGCTGTTTGAACAGTGAACAACTGGATGGTTTCAACGACATAATGGATCATGTGACGAACCAAAAAAGCCAGATATTCTTTGTTGATGGTCCAGGAGGCAGGAGGCACTGGGAAGACGTACCTGTACAAGGCATTGCTTGCGAAGGTCCGTTCGATGGGCCTAATAGCGATCGCAACTGCTACATCAGGTATAGCAGCGTCAATAATGCCTGGAGGCCGGACTGCGCACTCCAGGTTCAAAATTCCAATCAAGCTCACTGACAACAGCATGTGTGGTTTCACAAAGCAGAGTGGTACGGCAGAGTTGCTTAAACAGGCCTCCTTGATAATTTGGGATGAAGTTGCTATGACAAAGCGTCAAGCAGTTGAGACGCTTGACAGATCGCTACAAGATATAATGGAATGTCCTCTGCCGTTTGGTGGAAAGGCTGTCGTCTTTGGTGGGGATTTCAGGCAGGTCCTCCCCGTTGTTACACGAGGGACAAGAGCACAGATCACGGATGCTACACTGTTGAGATCCTATCTGTGGGAGAAGATCCGCAAGATACGCCTCACGCGCAATATGCGGGCACAGGCGGACCCTTGGTTCTCCGAATACCTCCTAAGGATTGGCAATGGAACGGAAGAAACTATTGGTGACGACTATGTGCGTCTCCCTGAAGACATTGTGATTGGTTATACTGAGGACGAAGAACCTATTAACAAGCTCATCGAAGATGTCTTCCCATCCCTGCACACCAATGCTAGGTCGAGGGAGTACATGAGCAAACGTGCAATTCTCTCGACCAAAAACGAGCATGTGGATGACCTGAATGACAAGATGATCTCTAGGTTTCCGGGAGAAGAAAAGGTATACCATAGCTTTGACTCTATCGAGGATGACTTCCAGAATAATTACACGATTGATTTTTTGAACTCCATCACACCAAATGGCTTGCCCCCCCATGTCTTGAGAGTAAAAATCAACTGCCCGGTCATTTTGCTACGGAACCTCGACCCTCATAATGGCTTGTGTAATGGAACACGGCTTATGATCAGAGCCTTCCAGGATAATGCAATCGATGCGGAGATTGTTGGTGGCCAGCATGCTCGAAAGAGGGTGTTCATACCTAGGATCCCTATGTCGCCATCGGAGGACACCTCACTTCCCTTCAAGCTTAAGAGAAAACAGTTCCCCATCCGCCTGAGTTTTGCGATGACCATTAACAAGGCACAGGGTCAAACCATCCCGAATGTCGGTATTTACCTTCCCGAACCTGTTTTCTCACATGGCCAGCTATATGTTGCATTGTCAAGGGGTGTGTCAAGAAAGACGACACGGATTTTAGCCAAGCCTAACAAGGAGGTTGATAAATCTGGGAAGAGCACCAAAAACATTGTCTACAGAGATGTTTTAGAGGGGTGAGGCAGGTACGATCTTTTGTGTATTCTTTGCATCTTTGCTTTTGTATCTATATAACTAATTCTGGACCTAACACTTTTCTTTCCTTTTATTTTCAGGTCTTGTTAGGGACAGAGTGTGAAGCTTCCTTTACTTTGCGGTGGAGATGAGTGATACAATAAACCAGGCGCCAGATTAGCCATATTAGGGAACAGTCTATGTTGTGTTCTGTGCTATCTAAATATACTGTAGCGTTCTGTTCTGTTGAAGATGTTCTCGAACGCCAAAGTGTTCTGCAGTCTTTGAACCCCTTTCATTTTCTTTCATGTAAAGTTTTTTTGAAAATGTCTCCGGCTGTTGAGTAACTTAACTTATGTTAGCTATGTCATATATTTGTGATGAAAACTGCAAGAATCTATGAGATTTGCAGAATGTAGTGAAGTTGAGATGCATTATTACTACTGTATGAACATACGTCGTTCCTGAATCTGCAGTACATGAGCTCACATGCTTTCTTTTTTCAGAAAGACAATAGAATATTAGATGGCTTTAGGTTCGCTTCAGTGTTTACCTGAAAATTGGGGACATCAACAGGCGCGGAATCGATTATGGAACCCTTAATCTCCTGCACCGCTGAAGGATCTTGCCGCTGCAAATTGACATCAGGATAACCACACATTACTAAACACCGAGTCGAAAAAACAGACAGTAGAATAGGTACAAGAACGTTCCAAGCAAAGCAATCTTTACCCACAGGATCCCCTTGACTTGCCTTACAGACTTGACACTGTCTCACATTCTTGGAATGACTTAAAGCACTTCCCTGGCCCCTCCTATCCAGCACGGCCGCTGAGGGTACATTAACTAGCTGGCAAGACAAATGATACAAGAATTATATTTCTATACAGAGAGGTAAACTTTATGTATATAAAAAAAGGTAAGAGAAAGCACACAAAAGAATCGATGAAACGTTCCGATGAGCAGAACCCAATAATTCTGTATAAAAATGTATTACGAAAATAACTCCTTTAATTCTGTATGTGTGGGGTATAAAAAAACAAAAAAAAGCATTGGGCCTGAGATAAACGAGGAAAGCGTGGGGCCTGAGATAACAATCACGATTCCCTTTCCTGCTCACGCTATGGAAGTCCTTCCCGTGATTTCTGCCTTACATATTGCCTACAACTAACAATCTCTCGATCAGGAGCCCAAAGAAGCAACGGGGTTTGCACCGTAGGGTTTCCTTCAACCTCTCCTTCATCCTCTCTCTCGATCTGGCATCCTCACACCCCTCCATCGCGCTGCATCCTCACACCCCTCCAACGCGCCAGCCTCCTCCACCGCAAGTTTCTCCAGCTTGTGGTACACGTCTGTCCGTGGTGAACTACCGTCGTCCTCCATGTCTGCGTCACAATCCCCGATGGCCTCTGCGGATCAATCTGCCATCATCGTGGTAATGACGTCTCTGAAATTACATCCTATTCACGATTTCACATCTGATTTATCATGAAATTTCCTGTTTCTACATGATTTCAGATTCCAAAAACTGGAACATGGAAAGACAAATAAAGTGTTTAAATTATGCCAAGTATGACACCATGGCCAGCATGGTCTAAGTAATGAACACTAACCACAGGCCCCCATAGTTGTGGGAGACTATTGAGTCCCACAGATTTGCAGGACTCCATTTATTCAGGGCTATCGACATTTAATCGTGCTTCTGCTGTTGCAGCAGCAGCAGCTCATGAAACATGCTTACAACGAAAAATGATGAGCAGGATTAGTATGTTTATGTAATTTTCCCTCAAAATCGCCCCAGTTATGTAGACTAGGTGATAAACGTCATTCACATTCGCAAGCCACATGATATAAACATCAGTACATCACTAACCATGCTACAAGGCAACATAGTCACTAGAGGGGATCCAACAAAGTGAATCAACATGCTCTGTTTGACCCCGCAAAATTACCAAAATGCTCTGTGTTACTAAGGAAATTCTTATTACAACATCCACATGATTACTTGAGAGAATAGTCACGCAAGTGAATCTCCAAAAGTTGACTGGAGCATTAACAAAGAAATAGATCATTATTCTGATAGCACTATGTTAAGTTAACATTCGACCCCTATGTTTTGTACATCACAACTGGATGCAGATAACGGCATGATAATAATATATATGCTTGGTTTTCAGGAACACATCGACAGGGGAGCCAATGACGAGCATACACAAAATATGCAGCTTGAAGGCATACAAACCAAAGACGAGGATGTGAATACCGAGTTAACAACGGCAAAGGAAGAACAAACCAAATTGGATGATACAGAAAATATGCAGATTGATGAGGTGATACCCTAAGACAAGCATACAAACAATTCTTTACTCACCTTCATAATATTTGCTCTTTTATAATTTTTGCTCTTTTATAAGTATTGAATCATATTATATTACTGTGAGTTTCAGAGACTAAGCGAGGAAGAATCAAATGGAATAGACGACGAAGATGAAGTAGAGAAAAAGAATAGCACACAGACCACAGATTGCGAAGTGACAAAGGCAGGTTGCTCTCAGGAATTAACCGTCAAGAGAACAAGTGAAGAAATGCAGCCAGCTCAAGACGATGAATTGGCACAAACATTCGACACCAAAGGGGCACAAACCATAGGGGACAAGCTAGCCTTGAACGAAACAAGTGAACAAATGCAACCTGCTCGGGATGAGGAATTAGCACAAACATTTGGCACCGAAGGGGCAGAAACTATAGGGGACACGCTGGCAGAATCAAATGGAACAACCGACAAAGAAGAAGTGGAGAAAAAGCAGAGCACGCAGTCCAGTGATTCCGAAGACTCCGAAGTGACAGAGGCATCTTTTCTGTTCCAACTATGTCCCAAATAGTTCTAATTCTAATTATATTAATCCTGCATACCCATTATTCTTTGTAATGTTGCTTCCAGGAATTAAGCTTCAATGAAACAAGTGAACAAATGGAAACAAGTGAACAAATGGAGTCAGGTGAGAACAAAGAATTAGCACAAACGTCCGGCATGGTAGGGGCACAAACTGGGAAGCCTATCCGACTGCATAACAAACCTAAGAAGGCACAAGACTACGTGGTGGCTCCAGAAGGCACGGACAAATTCTTCTATGTCATCCCTCGCTTGGCTACATTTATTTTCTTTGTTATTAATAAATGTTTTTACTTACATCATGATAGATTATGCTTGCACCGGCGATGATTGGTCCGTGATTGAAAGTATCATGTCTGAACCAAACGATAAAAGAAATTTAGTGAGCATCGACGACTCACATCTCCAAAGAAAACAATTAGAACGTCTTTTAATCGATGAAGAATTTGTTGGCGACGAAGTAAGTATATGTAACTTTATGACAAGACGATGTTATTTTAACATGAGTTTCTATTATCTCCTATAACCAAGGTGTGCACTTGATATTGCAGATCATAGACGCATACATACATTGCATAAGTGCTAAAGAGCATCTACAGATGAGGTCTGGTGGAAGTGTGTTCTTAGAGAATGCATGCATCTCTAAGATGATAAAAGAATTTAGCTCTATACGGGATGACGCACCTAGATGGGTGTTAAACAGAGCTATAACTTATTTGCAACATGATATGGTGAGTCTCAATTCCGTACATATTAGTCTGAATTCAATTAAGAAGGTTTGTTTGTAAAGATGAGACCTACACTCAAAAAAACTATTTTCAGATATTCATTCCAGTAAACATTGAAGACTTTCATTGGTACCTAGCAGTTATAAATAGCAGCGTGCAACGTATCCAGGTGCTCGACTCGCTAGGTCCAACAACGAACCGCAAAGACCTCACCGCTATGGTTAGTTATTAGTCCCACTGCACCATCTTTTGATAAAGACAATTTCTGTTATTATTCGCTTGTGATGCTAATACGTTGTCATTTATTCATGCAACAGCTGGAAGGACTGGAAAATATATTCCAATATGCATCGCTCCAAGTGGAACTAAAATTTGATAAGTGGAAAGACGTAAACATCACAGCATGGCAAAGGGAAGAATGTATTAAGAGCCGTCTGCAGACAGATGGGTATACCTCTTTCGATTCAAACTTGCTGCTCCCATCCCCTTTCGGCACCTCCTTCTCCTTCAGGATATCTGAACAATTAAGGCCGCATCAACACAGGCACCAACAAAGAGGATGAAACGAAAATCATAGGCTTGGAAAAAAGCTTACTCTTTTTTACTGAATGATTAACAGCCGCCTCCAGTTGGCGAGCAGGGACCTCCAGTCTCGACCTTTCCGGCCCTGTTGGCCGCCGCGACGCACAAGACACAACTAGGCAGCAACAGCGACGGCGAAGGCAGCGCCCGCGCGGACCCTCTTGACTGAAATTCGAAAATGGGTTTGTTCGAGTTATTGGGTAAAACTAAATTACTAATTCACATGAAGAAAGGTCCATTCTTTTCTTACTGCCGCCAACTAACCAACGAAATTACCAATCTCTGTAAACTCTAGGAAATATGTAGTTGGCAGGAAGGCACGAACAGGAGATCCAACATTGTACCTACATGAAGACCAATCCTACTCACGTACATGATGGAACTGGATGCCGGCTGCACCCCCGTGGCGTCGTTGTCCTGCTGATGTGCGCTCCATCGGCGTGCTCGGGTCGCAGCCTTGACCTCTGCACTGCTGGTCTGCTGCGTGGTTGGGGAAGATGAGAGGTGAGAGAGGGAGCAGGGTAGAGCAAAGGAGAAGAAGAAGAGAATGGAGGAGGGATTCTTACCCATCAGGACGAGGGAGGGCCCCGGCGTCGCGGCGAGCATGCCGGGCTCGAGCGCCCTAGCGTTGCCAGGAGGAGGGAGGGGCGGGGCAGAGCGGGGGCCCGCGCGTCCGACGGCGCTGATGACGAAGGGGAGGGGCGGCCAGCAGAACGCCCGCTGTGGATGGCCCCGGCGTCGCAGGTGGAGGGAGTGGCCGGGCAGAGCGGGGTGGGGGGGGGGGGGGGGGGGGGGGGGGCGTCCGCCGGCGCTGGTGACGAAGGCGAGGGGCGGCCAACTGGCCCCGTCGGCGCAGGAGGAGGGAGGGGCGGCGCGGAGCAGGGGCCACCAGAGAGCGCCGCCGGTGGTGACGAGGGAGGGGCGGCCACCAAAGAGCGCGCGCCGGCTGTGGATAAGGGATTTCGTGGCCAGAGAGTGAGGGAAGAATGGGAAGAGGGGAGGGGAGAAGTGTTGGGGGCGGTGGAAGTGACTGAGTTTTTTTGGCAGTGACCTGAGAGCATTTTTTATTAAAAAAAACATTTACCAGAAAGTGATTGTGAGTGAGTGTGGCATTGTCCAAACCTACAAAAAATTACCTTCTAAAAAACATTGTATTTCATAGGGCATGTCCGGTTCACCTGCATGCGTGAGATTTTTGTTTTCATCACGGCTTGTTACAGTCATGGTCATTTGATGATTTAAAAAAACATAAATTTCTATAAAATTGATAAGAAATATATTGAGTTTAAGTTTTGTAAACATGCAGGTCTTCTTGTGGTCTGTGGTTGGTAAATTTTATGGAGTATTTCACAGGAGATATTTTGTCTGACACTCCTACACAGGTATTTTGCATTGTGTATCATTAACTTATCTATGTTGTATCACTATTTAACTCTTATTACTACTTTAATAGGATCATATGACAGATTTTAGAACAAAACTAGCCGTCATTTTAGTGGACTCGGAACTGAATGATGACAATATAAGAAATCGAGACATTGAAGATGACGAAAACAAGATCCCACATATTGTATGATTTTGGAAGGACCACCTGAGAACCTCAAACCATCAAATACATCGTCGGAAGTTGAGCTCTCACAATCATTTATCCTTTCATCGTCTCTCCATCCAACAAACAATGACTTAATAGATGAACTTTGCTTGTTCATCAGTATGATTGATGATGACGATCTACTAGAGTAAGCCATATTGTTTTAGTTCATTTGGTATTCTAATAAATTACTTTGATGTCATTATAATCGAGTGAAATTTGATTTTACAGGAGCGAATGGGTGAAGAGCTCTAATCCCTATCCCATTAGTTTAACTTTGAGGCAAATAAAAAACATATTAAGCAATGATGAAGGCATGGATGTTGATTGCTTCAACATGGCAGTACGTATACTAGCGCGCCACGAAGTCCAACTTTTCAGAGACATTCCCTGTCACTACATGGATCTAAATTTTTGTGTAAGTTACTATAATCACATAATACATTTATGCCTCAAAGCACTGATTTTTCTTATTTTTATTTTAGTCGATGTCCTACTATGCACGAGACTCAAGTCGTCGTGAAAGTATGGACTTTGCTACGTTGAAACGGTTGTTGGATAGCTGGCCAGACAGCAATGAGTATCATATCTCACAATGTGATACGGTAAGTTTTTTAATTTTTCATTCATAGCAGTGGTTTATTTGGTCCTAACTAATATTTCATGTATTGGGATGTTTATTGCAGATTTTATTGCCTTGGGATGTTTTTGAGATATTTCTATTGTTTGTCTTCGATCAAAATAAAAAAGTTGTCTCAATTTTTTATCCGATACCAATACCTAATTTGGGAAAGATTATACTTCAAAATGTGATCAACAACCTAAATCTTGCGCTCCAAGTTGCAAACCCTGCATTCAAAGACGATATCTCTAAATGGGAATGCATAGTTCCTGATGTTCCAACAAACTCACATGGGTATGAATCTTTCAATTCATTAAGATATTAATTGATTTATTCAACACACAGTGTAATATTTTATACATGCAGTGCCTTGTCGGGTTATTTGGTGTTTAATTTCATGCACTCATTATGCGATGGAAAGCTATATTTTCCCATCCCCCAGGTGAGTATTTACACAATGCTTATTTGTATACAGATATTGGACATTATTTTGTTATAACAATGTTGTGTAATGCATATGCAGGATGGTTTTGAACTCAGAAAGCAATTTTTGGTGCATATTTTAAATTATGAAGAGAACGAAGCTGGAAATAATATCCCATCAATTGAACGAACCATCATAGATCGCATCAATAGATGGACCTTCATTGCTTCAAAAGATGGACCTTCAACAGATGCTTAGTTCTGGTTTCTAAAATATATTTTTGTAACAGATTATAATACAATTATTATGTAATCGTGCATTTTATGTGAAGACATGTTTCTGGATCATGTGTTACACGGGCGCTCATATTGTTGGGCATAAGACAGCATGACAGTTGGCTTGGTAAAAAAAAACTTGCTAACATAAATATTAGATTCATAATAAATGTTTTTATTACAAATTATCGTACCTGCGTTGGATCACAGATATGTCACCCTTTTGAAAATATATTTTGAGTGACAACATTTTGTGGCCATCCGTTTCTTTTTTGTAAAAAATATTTTAGTATTACATCATGTAAACTCATTTTGTTTGAGACGTGTGTTGCACGTGCATGCTTACTAGTACACGTAAACGACTAAACAAAGTGAGACTGGAACGGAGCAGAATATCTTGCCGTCATTTCCCGATCCATATCCAAAACCATGTGCGCACACCCCGTAGCTAAGCTAGCTCGCCTAGAGCCTGGAACACGAAGGCAGGACGGGCTTACACAGAAACATAGAGCTGGGCAGCTAGCGCACTCCTATTCCCGAGACGTCCTTTGGCCAGATTCATGGGCTCGCAGCCACGCCACGACATGCATCGGCGGACCGCCGGCCACTGAATTCTCCTCTACGGACACGTCGACCGCGGGCGCCGCATATAAATAGTTCGCCGGTGCAACCATTCGCTCGTCATACTCCGTTTGTTAATTATCAGTTTACTCCATGAATAAAGGCATTCACGGCAGGCGGCATCTATCCGCAGAGTCGGCCATGGAGAACGGGGACGGACCCGGCGGTCCAGACCTTGGGGAGCAGGAGGAGGGGGAGGAGATGAGCGACTCCGAATCAGGCTCTGAATCAGTCGAGATCTCCGACCTCAAGAAGCGCATGTGGAAGGACCAGATGCTGCTCACGAGGCTCGAGGGCCGCGCCGGCGCCAGGGGCGTGGCGGCGGCGCCGGCTGCACGCGCGTCCTCGTCGACGTGCGGTGCCGCCGCAAGGCCATGCTGCGCGCGCAGGACGGCGTGCTCCGGCACATGCTCAGGATGATGGAGGCCTGCAACGCACGCGGGTTCGTGTACGGCGTCATCGACGAGGCCGGCGAGCCCAAGTCCGGCTCCTCCGACAGCCTCCGCGGCTGGTGGAAGGAGAACGTGAGGTTCGACCGCGCCGGCCCAATGGGTCTGGTCGGCCCCATGGGCGAGAGCCCGGTGGGCCTGGCCTCCTCCCTCCATCGTCTCCAGGACATCCAGGACAGCACGCTCGGATCCGTGCTCTCCGCGCTCATCCAGCACTGCGAGCCGCCGCAGAGGAGCTTCCCGCTGGAGCGCGGCCTGGCGCCGCCGTGGTGGCCGACGGGGCACGAGTCCTGGTGGGGCACGCAGGGCGAGATGCAGGCCCACCAGGGCGTGCCGCCGTACCGGAAGCCGCACGACCTGAAGAAGGCGTGGAAGATCTCGCTGCTCAGCGCGGTGATCAAGCACATGAGCCCGCGCTTCGACCAGATGCGCAAGCTCGTGTGGCAGTCCAAGCGGCTGCAGCAGAAGATGAGCGCCAAGGAGTCCGAGACCTGGTCCAAGGTGCTTAGGCAGGAGGAGGCGCTTGGCAGCTAGCTAAAGAGCTCGCTGCGGATCACGCCGTTCGATCGGGAGGAGGAGGAGGAGGACGAGGACGAGGAGGTGAGGAAGAAGAAGGATGGGAAGGAGAGGGACAACGATGGCCTGGAGAGCGTTGTGCGCGGCGCGCAGGACAAACGCAAGCGCGAGATCTCTCGCAGCGGCAGCTCGGGTGGGAGCGGATCAGAGCTGACCATAATGCTGCCGGATCAGCTCGCGACTGCAATCACAGAGGAGAGCCGGAGCCCGATCAACGAGCTCATGAAGCTGTACTACGGCTGCATGCAGGGGGTGCTCTTTGATGAGGACGATCGGGAAAAGGACGATCTGCCGCCGATGCATTCCGTGTTGCTCGGCGGCATAGATGAGGTGGCGCAGGATGTGCTCTTTGATATCATCGGGAGCTGCCCTGAAGTAGATGATGTGCTCCGCTTGATGGGAGAGTGACGTAGCCACGCAGTCAGTTGTCTTACCTATGTTACGGACGGTTATTAGTTAGGAATATTATTGAATACTTTTACTGCAGTATTTCCATGTTCGGATTTTTTTTTGAGATGTTGGGATTATTAATTAGTAAAAGATATTTCATATTTCATGAAATACGGCATATGATCATTTCTCTTCTGTGACAACTTTTTACTAAATCAAGGACACTTATTTGGGATTTTTTTTTCAAAAGGACCCCCTGCCCAATGAAATTGTCAAAAGAGACCACTCTATAGATAAAATGCCAGAAAAGACCCCCTGCTCCGTGACGGCAGGCGCGCCAGCCGCCACGTGACCAGACGGCAGCACCTACCGCCACACTGCAAGGCGGCCAGCTGGCTGCAACAACTTTGCAGGCACAACATCGGGCCGCGACGGAACGGAAACAGGGCGGTGGGCTCTGCCGCCACCACGCCAGGCGGCAGGCCCTGTCTGGCCGCACCAGCTCGGTTGTTGTGAGGGCGCAGATTTCGAGGCAGACGGCGCTGATTGCGAGGCTGACTATACTGATTATTCTGCTGCGTGATTCCCGCCTAAAATTTCGTCTGTTCACGCCCTATTTTCCCGCCTTCACATTCGTCTGAGCCTATAAAATGAGGCATTGAACCTCTCTTCATTCATCGTCCAGCCATCCTTGAAATCGCCAGTGCGCTAAATGTGTCACACTTTTTGTAGTCAGTATGATTTTGCCTTCCTCGGATCAATGCATTAGGCCTAGGAAAATGAAGAGTACGAGTTTGCCTCCAGGGGTGGACGTCATGCGCTGTTGGTGAGGCGATCTTTGCAAGTTGAAGGAGGTGACAGATTTTTCTGATTGGTTGGGCATGAAGTTTTTCATGTGCGTCAATTATGAGGAACATCCACCCGTTGCTAGTTCACCATAAGACAAGCCTCCGGTATGCTTTAACCATCAAGAGCCGACATGTTGTTGGTATTTTTGTTGTTTTCATTGACATTTTTATTCTTGTTGTAGTCCCCTCCGCCTCTGTGCATGTACTATCGTTGGATTGACACGAAGATGTCGGCTTGCGCGGTGACTGAGATTCATGAAAGAGGTCATCGTGCATGGGAAAGTTTGCACGCGGAAGAGCGCCATGAAAAGGCGGCAACAGAGGAGAAAGCAGAGCGAGCGAGAGAGAGAGAGAGAGAGAGAGAGAGAGAGTTAAAAAAGTACTATGCAGAGCAGAAGTGTTTCTTTGAGGAGATGCTGAAGAAAAACCGGGAAGAGGGACGTCACCTAGAGGAGGCGCAACGGCAGCGACAGGAGGCCCATGAGGCAGAGAGGCAGAGAAAGAAAGAAAGGCCTCGTGCGGCCAAGGCAGCAGAAGAAGCTGCTGATGGAAAAGGAAAATATCCACGTTGGACTCAGTAGATTTATGTGATTGTATCTTAAAATTCGCAGCAAGTTGTCTCTTAATTTCAACATGTTAATGTAGCTTAATTTATGTATGTTAATTTCAGTTGAAAAAAATTAGCCTCGAAATAAAATGTGACCTTTTGTTTCCGCCTGTTTTTCGAGCCATAAAAATTTACCCGCCTTTTTTTCCCGCCAATTTTTTTCCGCCTTTTTTCCCGGTTTCGAGTTCCCCCTATTCTGCTCTTCTGAACCTATAAAACCCCCTCAACACTAAGGTATGTAAGCAGTCCAGTGTAGTATCGTACTCTCGTCAAGATGTCCCATTATCTTTTCGATCGTAGTTTTCACCCTGGTATGTCCCAATGTTTTTTGCGTTTAGCCAGCAATTTCAAGAGACACAATAGAATAGTTCCATGGGACGAACTCATCAGTAGTGACACCCTACTGAATGAGCTGGCTCACGCATTAGCTAGGAGGGGGTGGCCTCCAAGGACCTTTGAGGAGATACGGAAAGAACTTCTCAGGTTGCATCGAAGATGGCAGAAGAAACTGCATAAGAGTGAATCTTACATGGAGATTGCAACAGAAAATACAACTTGGTGGACAGACGACATCTTCATGCCGAGCACCAAGGCCAAGACTACCACATCGTTAAAGGGGAAGAGCTCTGCATCGACGAAGGGCAAGAGTTCTGCATCGTCGAAGGACAAGAGCTCTGCATCGACGGAGGATGACAACGACTTTATGTAGTTTCTGTACGACGATGCATTAGCATTGTGTTGTATTATGCGGAGCAGAAGTGTTTCTTTGAGGAGACCGCAGTCTAGTGTATGACAAGTTGTATCTTAATTTCAATAGTTTAATGTAGCTTAATTTATGTATGTTATTTTCAGTTGAAAAAATTAGCCTCGAAATAAAATGTGACCTTTTGTTCTCGCCTGTTTTTCCGCGCCATAAGTTATTTGCAGATGCATTTTTTATTTCCTCATACTACCTAGATGTCTCTTACATACATCTGAAAGCTTGAAACTGACGAATCACCCTACTCGATGACGGCCAGGTGGCCTTTCCCGATGACCGGAAGGCGACAAGCGGTTAGGTGGTCGGTGTTCACGAAGACCATGACCGTACTGTCCCTCGTCTTCCTGTGTCTGCGACTCCTGCATAGGTGGTGGAGTCTGCAATCCATATTGAGTTGCTAATGCGAAATTACAGGTGTTTGGTAGTGACTCTGGAGGGATATAAGATAGGCCAATAACGTTCTCTTGGAAGAAGTTTGTAATTATTCCTGGGATCGTGTTTCGAGGATTAAGGGATTCTCTGAGGACGTCTGGGTTTAGGCCACTCTAGGTTTCTTTATCGTGCCATGCTGGATCAACACTTTCCTGCACAGAAAAACCGCATGTAAATAAAAGTCATGAAAATGTTGTATGCTTGTAATTGCTTATTATGGTTGAACATACTTGAGTGGTGTTGTAGCTTTGTGATCCCTCGCCTCCAGTTTATGGCCATTGTTCGCCGTATTGGAAATACACTGTGTGAGCGTAATATGTCTTTGTAAATATATTAAAAAATACAGACATGAGTACCTGTTGAGATCTATCGCCTCCATTGTACTGGTTTATTTCTGGCAAACGAGTCTCCTCGGGCATCAAGATCCCTCGCGTGGAGGGATACGGCTAAGATCCCTCGCCTTGGGTGTATGCGCCATATAAGGTGTACACATTTGGGTCCACAAAATGAGTCAGCTCGGGCATCGAATCCAAGCCCGCACCATGTTCCTGGGATGTCTGCCCCTGATAAAGCTGCAACGAAGGAGAGCGATGTAGTTGTTGGAGATATGACCTAGAGGCAATCATGTGATGATTTCATTTCCTATGTATTCATGAGTATTTTGTATTGTCCATGAACATCATCAGTGATATGTATCAATAAGTATGTGACTTATTTGTGAGACTATATATTATATGATGATTGTTTTAATAGTCCCTAGTTGTTAAGGTTATGCGGACACATATCCTTTACTAGTATACAATTCAGTTGATGACTATGTTTCACAAGTCATGTGCATAGAGATGCTAAACTGATAGT
The DNA here is from genome assembly GCA_039707655.1 of Elymus sibiricus. Taxonomy (NCBI): domain Eukaryota; kingdom Viridiplantae; phylum Streptophyta; class Magnoliopsida; order Poales; family Poaceae; genus Elymus; species Elymus sibiricus. The sequence goes on along the minus strand of CM077667.1, from coordinate 423,270,171 downwards.
ATGGACTCGGGGATTGAGATCACCGAGTCGGACAGACCCACTTTGAGACACAACGAGATAATGTCATCTGTTAGTCTCAAGTACAATGTATATGCCATGTCCTAGACCTGAGGTCCTCACATGTTCTCGGGATGAGGATCGACTTACTTAGGGTCTATCAAACGCTACTCCGTAACTGGGTAGTTATAAAGGTAGCTTTCGGGTGAATCATGAGACATGCCGCGAGACATGGTTGACCAAGATGGGATCTGCCCCTCCGTAAGGAGAGATATTCTCTGGGCCCTCTCGAGTGATCAGATTCAGAAAGCATGGCCATCCTTTTCCTCCCCTTGACAGCCACCGCCACTCCCCATGCCACCATGTCCTGCAATCGGACCTAGCAGTCCGCCACCCGATGCTGCCCCCGTATGTGTGGATACCTTGGAGGCATCACATCTGCGGTGCTTGGATGAACCGTTCGAGGGATCCGCGAGGAGCTGTTCGTGGAAGATCGCTGTTCGTGGGAGATCGGCTACAGGAGGAGGAGACGAATCGACTGATCGACTACACGCATCACCAACTCTACTTCCGCTGTGGTGACTGCGCGTCTAGTGGTAAACCCGATCCCGTGATCTATTTCCAGCAGCATGTTCTTGGGTGCGCGGTAGAAATTTTTTATTTGGCGCTAGCGTAGCGTACCACGTGTTCCAACAGTAGTGGCAGAGATGAGTGATACGTCTCCAATGTATCGGTAATTTATGAAGTATTCATGCCATATTTGCCTATGTTTACAATACTTTTATATGGTTTTGATGCACTTTATATGATTTATTTAGAACTAACCCGGGTTGTCGCTGTTTTCAGCAGAATTATCGTGGTGTTGTTTTTTGTGCAGAAAATAAAAGTTCTCGGAATCGCCCGAAACTTTTTTATGATTTTTTCTGGGGAAAACAAGAAATACCGGAGTGAAGAACCACCGGAGAGGTGCCACCTATGGGCCAAAAGTCAACAGGGCACCCCCACCCCCTTGGCGCGCCTTGATGGCTTGTGGGGCCCACGTGGCTCCGGCTGGCGTGATTCCAATGCTGAAAAATCCTATATATATACAGAAACCTTCTGGAATAAACCTAGAACTTCCGTCGATGAGATCGACCGTGCACGTCAGTGTTGAAGGTTGGTTTCGTGATCTTGCTTCCGTGATCGTGATGCAGAGGTCGTGACACGAATTACCCCTACCGGTCGGTTTCCACCATCGGGGTAGACAGTGGAACGTAAATCCAGATGCAGCATGCGAAGATCAATGAGATTGATCGAACCGGAACAAAGATCGACACCGTGGAAATGTGATTTCCGCAGTGCTGAAATCTGTTGGAGCAGTCATAGTAAAATGGGCATAACTTTTGCATACGAACTCCGTTTTCGCTCCACGACCTGTCAAACCGAACAGAACGAAAAGATGCATTTGATCTTCAATGGCGATGCCATTTTCGGCAAACTTTTTGAGGTCAAAATCCTCTAGGAAAATAGAGTTTCGGACGGTTTTATTTTTGGCAGTAGAACGTCTGACTTGTTTTTGCAGGGAATGCTTGTGATTTGGTATAGCCCATGAATGTTGCTTGTAAATTATTAAATCATGACCTGCGTGTCGTGAGTGCGGCAACCGGCTGGAGCCATATGGTTGTCCCGTTATTGTATTAATGACCTATGTGTCAACATGAGATGCCTTGTAATGTAATTTACTCTCATAGCTATTAGTTTGTAATAGCATAGTATCTTATGTAACACTTGGCGGTTGACACCATGTGTGGAGATGGAGATCACCACAAGGGCAACCATGCATGGAGATGGAGATCGCCATGGGCATGCAGTGCACGTGGAGATGGAGATCACCATGCATTAATGAAAGGGGCTATACCATATCACACATATATATACTACATGTGAAAGTTTCTCCCTTTTATGCGCCCTTCTTTTGCATGATAGATGTTTTAAGTAGGGTGATCCCTCAAAGAATGTCAAGTAAAAATGCCTCCCCAATTGCTGCACCATCACATGTTAAGTATTTTTAGTGGTGGGCCTATAAAATTAGGGTGCTACTAATTCTCCTTAACGTGGTGTGTTTGTGTCGGACACTTACGAGTGAAGCATTGTTTAACTTGGCTTGGCTATCAAAACAGTTTTGGGCCTCGAGGCATAAGAGTTGGCGTGGCATGAGATGTCCCCAACGAACAAGAGTCGTATAGAGATACGATTAGCAAGTATTGCTTACCAAGTGATCTAGTCTTCTAGCGGTGATGCAAAAGCTCACTAGTTGACATGTGGATCTTGGATTTGAATCGCTAAGAATCAACGGAGGGATGTCAATTTTACTGGGAGTAATGTTCTTATTAAAATGTTTAATTTGAATTACTCTTTATGAATACATGTCTTAGTGTTTTGCATATTTCTGTTGTAAATCAATGGCACCACCTGCTCAACCCAGTTTTTCGTTGAAATCAATCCTAGAAAAGGATAAACTGAATGGAACAAACTTTACCACCTGGTATAGAAATCTGAGAATTGTTCTCAGGCATGATAAAAACGAACATATTCTAGAGGAACCCCTTCCAGAGGAACCTGCCGAGAATGCTAATGCCACAGCCAGGAATGCCCACCAGAAACTCGTTGATGAGTCAAACGAGATCAGCTGTCTCATGTTGGCTTCTACGGGGTCCGATCTGCAACAGCATTTCGAAAACATTGAGGCTTTCGATATGATCGAGAACCTCAAGAGCATGTTTCAGATGCAGGCAAGGACCGAAAGGTTCAACGTCTGGCGATCCTTGTTGGATTGTAAGCTGAAAGAGGGTGATCCACTAATCCCGCATGTGATCAAGATGATCGGATACATGCAAGCTTTGGATCGGTTAGGCTTCCCACTTGGGGACGAATTGTCCACGGATACAATTATGGCTTCTCTTCCGACTAGCTATGGGACGTTCATCTCGAACTTCCATATGCACGGCATAGAAAATAAGCTCACTGAATTGCATGGGATGCTAAAAGTGGCAGAGAAGGATATCAAGAAAGGCACGCATCAAGTGTTGATGGTGCAGAATACGGCAAAGTTCAAGAAGAGCTGGTCCAAGAAAAAGACTAAGGCAAAGGGCAAGGAGGCAACTCCTACTATCGCCTCTGCCCCCAAGTCCAGACCAAACACGGGGACCGTTTGCTTTCACTGCAAGGAAACCGGTCACTAGAAGAGGAACTGCAGCAAGTGGCTTGCCCAGATAGGCAAGAAGACTGGAAGTGTGACTTCTTCTTGAGGTACACTTGTTGTATATGTTATAGACATTTTTCTTGCTGATATTTCTAGTAGCTCTTGGGTATATGATACCGGATCGATTGTTCACATATGCAACTCGATGCAGGGGCTAAGAAGGACTAGGAATGTTGCAAGAGGAGAAGTTGACATACGCGTCGGTGATAACCCACAAGTATAGGGGATCACAACAGTTTTCGAGGGTAGAGTATTCAACCCAAATTTATAGATTCGACACAAGGGGAGCCAAAGAATATTTGCAAGTATTAGCAGTTGAGTTGTCAATTCAACCACACCTGGAGATTCAATATCTGCAGTAGAGTGATCGGTAGCACAGTAATATGATAGTTTTGATAGCAGTAGTAACAGTAACAGTAACGATAACAGTGATATCAATGATTTTGTAGCAGTTGGAACGGTAGCAATAGCAATAGTAACTTAGCAAGAACAATATGTGGAAAACACGTAGGCATTGGATCGGTGAATTCATTGCATGATATTCATCATATAATAGTCATAACCTAGGGTGACACAGAACTAGCTCCAGTTCATAAATATAATGTAGGCATGTATTCCGTAAATAGTCATACTTGCTTATGGAAAAGAACTTGCATGACATCTTTTGTCCTACCCTCCCGTGGTAGCGGGGTCCATAAGGAAACTAAGGGATATTAAGGCCTCCTTTTAATAGAGAACCGGAACAAAGCATTAACACATAGTGAATACATGAACTCCTCAAACTACGGTCATCACCGGAAAGTATCCCGACTATTGTCACCCTGGGGTTTACGGATCATAACACATAGTAGGTGCATATGACTAGCAAGATCATATCAAGAACATAGATATAATGGTGATAACATAAACGGTTCAGATCTGAAATCATGGCACTCGGACCCTAGTGACAAGCATTAAGCATGGCAAAGTCATAGCAACATCAATCTCAGAACATAGTGGATACTAGGGATCAAGCCCTAACAAAACTAACTCGATTACATGATGAATCTCATCCAACTCCTCACCGACCAGCGAGACTACGAAGGAATTACTCACTCCCGGTGGGGAGCATCATGGAATTGGCGATGAAGGAGGGTTGGTGATGACGAAGACCGAGGATTCCCCTCTCCGGAGCCCCAAACGGGCTCCAGATCTGGCCTCCCGATGAAGAACAAGAGGTGGCGGCGGCTCTGTCTCGTGAAACGCGATAAAACTTCCTCTCCTATTTTTTTCTCCAAAAATAGGAATTTATAGTGCTGGAATTAGGGTCAGGGGGCCACGAGATGACGACAACCCACCAGGGCACGCCTGGAGGGGGTGGCCCGCCCTGGTGTATCGTGCCCAGCCAGGGCACCCCCTCCGGTGGTTCTTGGCTACAGTATTTTTTATTTATTGTAAAATAATTCTCCAAAAAGTTTCGTCCAATTCCGAGAACTTTTATTTCTACACAAAAAACAACACCATGGTAGTTCTGCTGAAAACAACGTCAGTCCGGGTTAGTTTCATTCAAATCATGCAAATTAGAGTCCAAAACAAGAGCAAAAGCGTTAGGAAAAGTAGATACGACGGATATCTGTCGGGAATAAAGCAAGAGTTGCTGAATTAGCCGTCGGCACCATGCAACTTAATTTACCTTCAGGAATTGTAATGGAACTTGATAATTGTTATTATGTTCCTGCATTAAGTCGAAACATTATTTCGGCCTCATGTTTGACGAGGCAAGGTTATGAATTCAGTATTAAGGACAATGGTTGTTCTATTTACTTGAATAAAATGTTTTATGGCTTTGCACCTGTTGTGAACGGGTTATTTATATTAGATCTTGAAGGTGAATCGGTCTATAACATAAATGTCAAGAGGCATAAGCCTAACGATATAAATCCAACTTACATCTGGCATTGTCGACTAGGACACATTAGTCAAAAGCGCATGAAGAAGCTCCATGATGACGGAATTCTGACTTCATTTGATTTTGAATCATTTGATACATGCGAGTCCTGCCTACTCGGCAAGATGACTAAGACTCCTTTTGCAAAGAGTTGTGAGAGGGCGTCTGAGCTATTGGAACTTATACATAGTGATGTATGTGGACCAATGCGCACGACAGGTAGAGGTGGTTTCCAATACTTCATGACTTTTACCGACGACTTTAGTAGATATGGATATGTCTACTTGATGAGGCACAAGTCAGAAACTTTTGAAAAGTTCAAGGAGTTTCAGAACGAAGTGGAAAGTCAACTCGGCAAGACAATCAAGCTTCTACGATCTGATCATGGCGGTGAGTATATGAGCCAGGAGTTTGATGATCATCTGAAGAGCCGTGGAATAGTTCCACAACTCACGCCTCCAGGTACGCCACAGAGAAATGGTGTGTCGGAACGGAGGAATCAGACTTTGTTAGACATGGTCCGATCGATGATGAGTCAGTTGGATTTAACCTTGTCATTTTGGGGATATGCTCTAGAAACCACAACTTTCACACTAAACAAGGTACCATCAAAGTCCGTAGATAAGACATCATATGAGATATGGACTACAAAGAGTCATAGTTTGTCTTTTCTAAAGATTTGGGGTTGTGAAGCATATGTCAAGCGACTCCAGTCGGACAAGCACACACCCAAGTCGGACAAGCACATATTCATGGGATATCCGAGCGAAACCTTGGGATATTACTTCTACAACCATGAAGAGGGCAAAGTGTTTGTCGCTCGACATGGAGTTTTCCTTGAGAAAGAGTTTCTCAATCGGAAGGCTAGTGGGAGGTCGGTCCGACTCGAAGAAATTCGAGAGCCACACGGGGACATTCTGACAGGTGATTCAATCACACCGAAGTTAGTCAGGGAACCCGTAGTGAAATTGGCGTCGGTTCCACGTAGGTCGGAAAGTTTGCGCAATATGCACGACTGCAATGTGTTGTTCTTGGAAAACAACGAACCGACCACATATGCGAAAGCGATGGTGAGCCCAGATTCCGAGTTATGGCTTGAGGCCATGAGATCTGAATTAAAGTCCATGGATGACAATCAAGTTTGCAACTTGGTTGATCCGCCAGATGGTGTTCGAGCCATTGAGTGCAAATGGATCTTTAAGAAGAAAACTGATATTGACGGAAATGTTACCGTCCATAAGGCTCGACTTGTTGCTAAAGGTTATCGATAAGTTCAAGGAATTGACTACGGTGAGACCTATTCACCTGTAGCGATGCCTAAATCAATTCGGATCATTCTTGCTATAGCTGCATATTTCGACTATGAGATATGGCAGATGGATGTCAAAACGGCTTTCCTTAATGGAAATTTAACTGAGGACATGTATATGACACAGCCCGAGGGTTTTGTCGATCCAAATAATGTTGGCATGGTATGCAAGCTTCAGAGATCCATTTATGGATTGAGGCAAGCATTTCGGAATTGGAACATTCGTTTTAATGAAGCGGTCAAAGAGTTTGACTTAATTAAGAACGACTATGATCATTGTGTATTCAAGAAGGTCAGTGGGAGCTCAGTTGCATTTCTGATACTGTATGTGGATGACATATTGTTGATTGGAAATGATGTTAAAATGCGTGAATGTGTCAAGGACTCATTGAAAAATAGTTTTTCGATGAAAGACTTGGGAGAAGCAGGTTATATTCTGGGAATCAAGATCTATAAAGATAGATTGAGAAGGCTTATTGGATTAATCCAAAGTACATATATAGACAAGGTGTTGAAGCGGTTCAACATGCAAGATGCCAAGAAAGGGTTCTTGCCCATGTCACATGGCATTAGTCTTAGCAAGACTTAGAGTCCCTCGACTCCTGATGAGCAAAGACGCATGGATGGGATTCCCTATGCTTGGGCTGTCGAGTCCATCATGTATTCTATGGTATGTACTCGTCCCGATGTTAGATTTGCTCTAAGCGTAGTGGGAAGATACCAGGCTGATCCAGGTGAGAGTCACTGGACAACGGTAAAGAATATCCTTAAATACTTGAGAAGGACAAAGGATATGTTCCTGGTTTATGGAGGTGAGGATGAGCTCGTTGTAAAGAGTTACACTAATGCTAGTTTCCAAACTGATAGGGATGATAGTCGATCGCAATTTGGGTTTGTGTTCATTCTAAACGGAGGAGCAGTGAGCTGGAGGAGTGCCAAGCAAGATACGGTAGATGATTCTACAACGGAGGCTGAGTACATTGCGGCTTCTGAAGCTGCAAAAGAAGGTGTTTGGGTAAAGAATTTTATTTCTGATCATGGAGTGGTTCAGGACTCGTCCAATCCGTTGGACCTCCATTGTGATAATAGTGGTGCTATCGAACAAGTCAAGGAACCATGGAACCATCATAAAACCCAACACATACTCATGCGTTTTAACCTTATTCGCGACATTGTCGAGAGAGGCGATGTGAACATATGCAAGATACACACGGATGCAAATGTTTCTGATCCATTAACGAAGCCTCTCCCGCAGTTGAAGCATGAGGTGCACACGAGGTCCATGGGCATACGATGCCTAGATGATTGATTCTAGTGCAAGTGGGAGACTGTTGGAGATATGCCCTAGAGGCAATCATGTGATGATTTCATTTCCTATGTATTCATGAGTATTTTGTATTGTCCTTGAACATCATCAGTGATATGTATCAATAAGTATGTGACTTATTTGTGAAACTATATATTGTATGATGATTGTTCTATTAGTCCCTAGTTGTCAAGGTTATGCGGACACATATCCTTTACTAGTATACAATTCGTTATATGATTTACTAGGTTACAAGGAGATAGGCTACAGGAGGAGGAGATGAATCGGCTGATCGATTACACGCATCACCAACTTTACTTCCGCTGCGGTGTCTGCGCGTCTAGTGGTAAACCCGATCCCGTGATCTATTTCCAACAACATGTTCTTGGGTGCGCGATAGAATTTTTTTATTTGGTGCTAGCGTAGCGTACCGCGTGTTCCAATAGTAGTGGCAGAGATGAGTGATACGTCTCCAACGTATCAGTAATTTATGAAGTATTCATGCCATATTTGCCTGTGTTTACAAAACTTTTATATGGTTTTTTTGTACTTTATATGATTTATTTAGAACTAACCCGGATTGTCGCTGTCTTCAGCAGAATTACCGTGGTGTTGTTTTTTGTGCAAAAAATAAAAGGTCTCGGAATCGCCCGAATCTTTTTTTTTGATTTCTTCTGGGGAAAATAAGAAATACCGGAGTGAAGAACCACCGGAGGGGAGCCACCTGTGGGCCAAAAGCCAACAGGGCACTGATACACCTCCAATGTATCTATAATTTTTGATTGTTCCATGTTGTTATATTATCATTCTTGGATGTTTTATAATCATTTTATAGCAACTTTATATCATTTTTTGGGACTAACCTATTGACATAGTGCCCAGTGCCAGTTGCTGTTTTTTGCTTGTTTTTTACTTCGCAGAATATCAGTACCAAACGGAGTCCAAATGCCACAAAACTTTTTGGAGATTTTTTTGGACCAGAAGACAACCTGGGAGCCAAGGAAGCACCTGGGGGGAGGCCCGTGGGGCCCACGATACACCAGGGCATGCTAGAGGCCCCTGGCGCCCCCTGATGTATTGTGGGGCCCATGGAGGTCTTTTCCACCGCCTCTCAGCTCTATAAATCCTCAGAAATTCCAGAAACCCTTGAAGGGGAGGAAAACACAATTCTAGCCGCCGCAAGTTCCAGAACCACGAGATCCAATCTAACACCATCACGGAGGGGTTCATCATCCTCATTGGTGCCTCTCCGATGATGCGTGAGTAGTCCACCATAGACCTACGGGTCCGTAGGCAGTAGCTAGATGGCTTCCTCTCTCTCTTTTGATTCTCAATGCAATGGTCTCCTGGAGATCTATTTGATGTAATGACTTTTTGCGGTGTGTTTGTTGGGATCCGATGAAGTTTGAGTTCATGATCAGTTTCTATCCATGAATATTATTTGAGTCTTCTTTGATCTCTTATATGCATGATTATTTATAGCCTCGTATTTCTTCTTCGAATCTTTGGTTTAGTTAGGCCAACTAGATCGATTTTTCTTTCCATGGGAAGAGGTGCTTTGTGATTGGTTCGATCTTGCGGTGTCCTCTCCCAGTGACAGAAGGGGCAGCGAGGCACGCATGTATCGTTGTTATTAAGGATAACATGATGGGGTCTATTCCTACATGAATAGATCTTGTCTACATCATGTCATCGTTCTTATTGCATTACTCCGTTTCTCCATGAACTTAATACACTAGATGCATGTTGGATAGCGGTCGATGTGTGGAGTAATAGTAGTAGATGCAGAATCGTTTTGGTCTACTAATCTTGGACGTGATGCCTATATATTGATCATTGCCTTCTATCAATTGCCCAACAGTAATTTGTTTACTCACCGTGTGCTATTTTCTTGGGAGAAGCCACTAGTGAAATCTACGGCCCCCGGGTCTATTCTTTTAATATATTGCTTTCCGATCTATCTTTTTCCGCATTTGTTTTCAGATCTATTATTCCAAAAACCCAAAAATACCTTGCTGCACTTTTTATTTGCATCTTTTATTTTGTGTTCTTGTGCGATCTATTTATCCAATCTAATACAAACCAATCTATCTTATTACCGTGGAGAGATTGACAACCTCTCTTACGCGTTGGGTTGCAAGTATTTGTTCTTTGTGTGCAGGTACCGTTTACGTAGTGTTGCTTGGTTCTCCTACTGGTTCGATAACCTTGGTTTCATAACTAAGGGAAATACTTACCGTAGTTGTGCTGCATCATCCCTTCATCTTTGGGGAAATACTGATGTAGTCTCAAGCCACGTCAGGCGCGCCCACCCCCCTTGGCGCGCCTTGATGGCTTGTGAGGCCCACGTGGCTCCGGCTGGCATGATTCCAACGCTGAAAAATCCTATATATACAGAAACCTTAAGGAATAAACCTAGAACTTCCGCTCCGCCGTCGCAACTCTCTGTATCAAAAAAAATCCCATCTAGAGCCTTTCCAGTACCCTAACAGAGAGGGAAATCATCATCCGGAGGCCATCTTCATCGTCCCGGCGGAGGCCATGACGAGAAGGGAGTAGTTCACCCTCGGGGCTGAGGGTATGTACCGATAGCTATGTGTTTGATCTCTCTCTCTCTCTCATGTTCTTGAGATGTCATGATCTCGATGTATCACGGGCTTTGTTAATATAGTTGGATCATATGGTGTTCTTCCCTTGCTATCTTGTTGTGATGAATTGAATCTTTCCCTTTGAGATCTTGTTGTGTCGGATTTTATTCTTTGGGTTTGAGAACACTTGATGTATGTCTTGCATGCGGATACCCGTAGTGACATTGGTGTATTCTATTGATTCACTTGATATATGTTATGGCATCAACTTGCGGATTCCGGTGACCTTGGGAATCTATGCATAGGGGTTGATTGCACGTTTTCATACTACGTTCTCCGATAGAAATCTTGGGGTACTCTTTGAAGTTCTTTGTGTTGGATTGAATATGATGAATCTGAAATTGTTTGATGCATGTCGAATAATTAACCCACGGATACTTGTGGTGACATTGCAGTATCTAGGTGACATTAGGGTTGACTGATATGTATCATAGGTGTTATTTTGGTACGAACTCTAGGGCTGTTTGTGACACCTATACAAATAGATTGATCGGAAAGGGTAACTTTGAGGTGGTTTTACAACCTACAACAATTGCATCTTATGTTCTCCGCTAGATATGAACTTTGGAGTGATTCTTTGTTGCACGTTGAGGGATGATCCTATGATCCTATTATGTTAGCATTGTTGAGATATTGCACTAGTGAAAGTATGAACCCTAGGCCTTATTTCCAAGCATTTATACAATGTTTGCTCGCTGTTTTCCATTTGCTACCTTGCTATTTTTATATTTTCAGATTACAAAATCCTATATCTACTATCCATATTGCACTTCTATCACCATATCTTTGCCGAACTAGTGCACCTATACAATTTACCATTTTATTGGGTGTGTTGGGGACACAAGAGATTTCTTGTATTTGATTGCAGGGTTGTTCGAGAGAGACCATCTTCATCCTACACCTCCCACGGTTTGATAAACCTTAGGTCATCCACTTGAGGGGAAATTACTACTGTCCTACAAAACTCTGCGCTTTGAGGCCCAACAGAATCTACAAGAAAAAAGTTGTGTAGTAGACATTAAGCTATTTTCTGGCGCCGTTGCCGGGGAGGTGAGTGCTTGAAGGTATATCTTTAGATCTTGCAATTAAATCTTTTAGTTTCTTGTTTATCACTAGTTTGGTTTATAAAAGAAAACTACAAAAAAATAGAATTGATGTTGCATCAAGTTCTTTACCTTTATGATGTTTTTCTGGAAAATGATGGATCAGAAAATTGTGCCAAAGTGTTAGAAGAAGAGTAAAATAAAATGTTTGGCATTAAATCCTTGAATGATGAGCATGATAGTAATATTGTTAGTATGAATTCTATGAATATCATGATGCTAATGATATGCAAAGCCACAAGCTTGGGGATTCTATGTTTGATGAAGATGATATTTTTAGTCCCCCAGGTTTTGATGAGCAAATTTATTATGATGATAGCATGCCTAATATCTATGATGATTATATTGATGAAAGTGGGTTTGGAAGAGTATCAACTCTAGGTACTAATGATCTCACTATTTTGGAGGGTGTTGAATCTTATTGGAATAATGATAAAAGTGGATTTGGATAGGTCATGACTTTATTTAGTGACGAGTCCACTATTTTGGAAGAGGTTTATATTGACTATGACAACAAAGTTCCTATCTATGATGATTATGGTGAGGACATGTATGCTATAAAGATTTGATAGTAACCATGAAACTTGTCATCATGATTTTAATATTCAAAGTGGTTATGTCAATCAAGTGTCTCATGATAGTTATTTTGTTGAGTTTGCTCCCACTACTATGAATGAGAAGAAACTTTCTTATGTGGAGAGTAATGAAAATTATATGCTCATGCATCATGAAAAGAATACTTTATGTGATAGTTATATTGTTGAATTCCTTCATGATGCTACTGAAAATTATTATGAGGGAGGAACATATGCTTGTAGGAATTGCAATAATATCAAGTTTCCTCTCTATGTGTTCGAAATTTTGAAGTTGTGCTTGTTTTGCCTTCCCATGCAATTTGATTCTTGCTACAATAAATTGTTAGAATGCAAAATTCCTATGCATAGGAAGTGGGTTAGACTTAAATGTGCTTGGCATGTGATCCATGATGCTCTTTTGCATGTTTCAAATACCATTCCTATGTGAGCATCATTGAAGTCATCATGCCTAGCTAAAAGGCTTTAAAGAAAAGCGCTTGTTGGGAGACAACCTAATGTCTGTGATCTGCGTTGGGTTTTCCATGAAGAGGAACGGGTTATTGCAGCACAAACGAGTAAGTATTTCCCCTAGTTAAGAACCAAGGTTTATCAAACCAATAGGAGTAACATGCAACCATTGTCTTCAGCGACTGCACACAAAAGAGCAAACACTTGCACCCAATGCGGGCAAGAGGGTTGTCAATCCCCTTGGACTCGTTATTTGCAAGCAAGTGAAACAAGTAGATAGTAGTGGATAATTGCAAAATAAAATAAGAGATAATAAAGGCAGCGAGGTATTGAAAGCTTTTTGTAAATTATAAGTGAGAACACCCGGGGGCCATAGTGTTCTCTAGTGGCATCTCTCATGTAGGAAACATACGGTGGGTAAACAAATTACTGTTGGGCAATTGATAGAAAAGCGAATAATTATATTCATATTCACGACAATGATCATGTGTATATAGGCATCATGTCCATAAACAAATAGGCCGACTCCTGCCTGCACCTATTACTATTACTCCACTCATCGACCGCTATCCAGCATGCATCTAGAGTATTAAGTAAAACAGAGTAATGCTTGGAGAAAGATGACATGATGCAGACAAAGTAAACTCAATCAATATGAATGAACCCCATCATTTTATCCTTAGTAGCAATAACACAAAGGCGTATCTTGTCCCCTTCTATCACTGGGATATAGAAACCCGTCAGGTTGAACCTACCACAACGCACCCCTCTCACTGAAGAAAGATCAATCTACTTGGCCAAAGCAAATCAATAGATCGGAGATATTTACGAAGCTATAATGATCATGCAATAAGAATCAATTTAAGAACTCAGAGAAGACTCCAATGTTTTATCATGAATAATTTGAACATAAACCCACTGCACAAAGGCATTACATCGGATAGATCGAAGCGAAGATGTGATGATCATTGTATTTAAGATCAAGAGAGAGAGAGAGAAAGCCATCTAGATACTAACTACGGACCCGTAGGTCTATGGTGAACTACTCACACATCACCATGGAGGCAGCGAAGTTGATGAAGACGGCCTCCGTGATGGATTCCCCCTCCGGCAGAGTACCGGAAAAGCCCTCCAGATGGGATCACGGCGGAACAGAGACTTGCGGCGACGGAAAAAGGGTTTCGGGGGCTCTCCTGGGGTTTTTGGAATATATGAGAATTTATAGGCCATAGAGGGACGTCGGGAGGTGGCCGAGGGACTCAGTACCTGATAAGTCTCCAACGTATCTATAATTTATGAAGTATTCATGCCATATTTACAACAATTTTATATGGTTTTGGTATGATTTGCATGGAACTAACCCGCACTGACGCTGTTTTCAGCAGAACTACCGTGGTGTTGTTTTTTGTGCAGAAAAAAAAGTTCTCCAAATGCAACGACACTTTTTGACAATTTTTTTGGAACAAAAGAGGCACTAGAAGATTCCTGGGAGGGCCAGAAGAGCCACGAGGTGGCCACAACCCACCAGGGCGCGCCAGCCCCCTCTGGCGCGCCCTGGTGTCTTGTGGGCCCCTTGTGGCCCATCTTCGCGTGAAACTGACGCCCAAAAATCCTATATATTAAAAAAAAACAGAAATAACCCTAGATGAGAAGTTCTGCCGCCGCAACTCTTTGTATCGATGAAAAACCAATCTGGAGGCGTTCCAGTACCCTGCCGGAGAGGGTAGATCATCTCCGGTGGCCATCTTCATCATCCCAGCGGAGGCCATGATGAGGAGGGAGTGTGGGATCACTAGAAGAGTGTCTAGAGGGGGGGTGAATAGACTACTAGCAGGAATTTAAAACCTAACCTTTTCCCAAGTTAATAGGTTGGCAGATTTTAACAATTGTAGCAAGTCAAGCACACCCTACACACGCAAGTCAACAAGTATGGCAGCGGAAAGTAAAGACATTCCACATGAAGTAAAGAGTTGAGATAGGGAGATCAAACGCATGAGGGACACGAAGATTTTTCCCGTGGTTCCGATAGGTGGTGCTATCGTACGTCCACGTTTATGGAGTCTTCAACCCACGGAGGGTAACGGTCGCGAGAGTCCACGGAGGGCTCCACCCATAAGGGTCCACGAAGTAGCAACCTTGACTATTCCATAACGGCTTCCGTCCACGAAGGACTAGCCTCACTATGGGTAGATCTTCACGAAGTAGGCGATCTCCTTGCCCTTACAAATTTCTTGGTTCAACTCCACAACACGAAGTAGGAGGCTCCCAAGCGACACCTAACCAATCTAGGAGGCACCACCCTCCAAAAGGTAATAGGCTCGGCAACGTCGATGAACTCCTTGCTCTTGTGCTTCAAGATGATAGACTCCTCAACACACAATCACTCTCTCACAGATTTGGCTTGGTGGAAGAGATTGGATTGGTGGAAAGCAACTTGGGGAGGCTAGAGATCAAGATTCATATGGTTGGAATGGAATGGCATGATCTCAACACATGAGTAGGTGGCTCTCTCTCAGAAAATTGGATGGGGCAAGTATGGAATAGTTCTGAGTGCTTCTCTTTCGAGTGGGTGGTGGTGAAGGGGTATATATAGGCATCTCCAAAAATCCAACCGTTACACCTAAAATGACCAACTCGGTGACACCGATGTGTTAATCTCGGTGGTACCGAAGTGACCAAAAGGCAGTAACTTTTGAATCTCGGTGAGACCGATATATAAAACTCGGTTGCACCGATAAGGTGACTAACTGTCAGATTGCCCAATCTCGGTGACGCCGATTCCACAAACTCGGTCAGACCGATTTTGTGAAATTGGGTAACAGAAAGTTGGCAACCCAAACTCGGTGGCACCGAAGCAGAATCGGTTGCACCGAAAGGCTAGGGTTTGGCTTAGGTCTGTCTGAGTATGGGAATCGGTGGCACCGAGTGGAAAGTGTTGGTTGCACCGATTTTGGATATTTGACTTTGGACAGACTTTTGTGGAAGAGCTTGTGGGTGTTTTTGGTGACTATAACTTGTGCACGTATGAGCATTTTGTTCACCAACAGTACCTTACCCCCTTTTAATAGTATTGGCTTTCCTATGGACTCAAAGTGATTTCTCACAAAGTAAAATGTAGAGTCCTCTTGCTTGAGGCTTTGCCAATCCATTTTCTTGCATCTTGGGGTTCTCCACAATCATTTTTGCCAACCCTTCTTCCTCTATGGACTTTTATCTGAAATACACTAGGTAGAAATATTAGTCCAAGAGACAATGTATGTTGTCATGAATTTTCAAAACCACCAAGGGAGCACATTGTGCTTTCAATCTCCCCCTTTTTGGTAATTGATGACAACATACAATCAAAGCTTCAAATAAAGATATGCATGGATATAATGAAGACTTTGAGAGAGACATGACTTAGATTTGCTCCCCCTAAATGTGTGCAAACCCTTTAAAGGATAGTTGCTTTGGAATGCATGGACACACATGTAGTAGAAGGGATATAATGAGTCATGTGTATCTTGGCTATATGCATCAAATATATATGAATGAGATGTATCCTTGTTCAAGACTTCACTCTTGCAAACAATATGTGCAAGAAGCAAGAGATCATCTTGATCAAAGATATGATGCATATACTTACCTTGAGTTCTTGAGCATTCTTGTAGTAGAAACACACTTGAGAAAACAGTGTTAGGAAACACAAGAGTATTCTACTAATCAACAAGGCAATAGAACTCAAAAGTACCAAGATATGGAGAACATATGGAAGATAGTATTTCTTAAGATTGATATGTCTCCAAAATCATTTAGAGCTTTCTCCCCTTAGATATGAAAATAGTAGATCATCCTCTCCCCTTGAATCTTAGCATGTAGATATTGGGATTGGATAGGGTGAGAAAAGTCTAACATGAGTAGACAAGTGAAATAAACATATTTTTCTCCCGAACATATTTTTCTCCCCCTACTTTGGTATTCTCCCCTTGTGTATGTATATGTAAGCTTTGATATTCTCCTCTCCTCCTTGATTATATCTCCCCCTTTGCATAAGCATGTATCTCCCCCTTTAGCATTGAAGCTTTGGTATTTCTCCCCCTTTGGCATTAATTTCCAAAAAGGTCATACATAGGGTTAGATACAGGGATCATTGATAAGAAGGGATTCTTGAGAACAAGGGTCATTGAAAGTAGGGATCATAGAAAAAAAATTGAGGGAATCATTGAAAATAATTTCTCTCCCTTTGGCTGAACTGAGAGCTTGTAAGACTTCTCCTCCTTTAAGTTAGGGATCCTTGAATAAAGAATTTCTCCCCCTATTTTTTTAAAAAAAGGGATCATCGAAGAAGCAAAGACATTACTTGTAAGATCATTAAAGAAACACAGATTTAGAGAAGAAATCATATTGGTGACTCCGATACAAACATTCCGGTGGTACCGAGATGTTGTTTTGCAGCTCATCTGCTAATTCGATAGAACCGAGTTATTTGTATCAGTGGCTCCGAGGCTAAAATAGAAACTTGGCAATGTTTGAGAAACTTGTAGATAGATGTAGAAAACCTTTTAACAAAGTGTCAAAAGAAGTTTCCAAGAAAATTCAAAAGACTTTACAGAAAGATATCAAGTAGAGAAGATTTGAGTGGTTCCAAGAAATCTTGCAAATAGAGAATGAACCACACAAGATTCTTAACTAAATGATGGGCGGTGACTGGGTCACCTATATTAGAGTATATTGACTTAGGAGCCAAGCAAGAATACTTGATCATACGTCATACTCATCGTTAAGCTCAAAATGGGATTACCATTTTTCGATTAAGCATTTTAATGTTTTCATATCACTTGAGTTGCTTTAGCTCATGACTTGGAGTAAAGCCTTTTCAAGGATATGAGTACATACCTTTGAGTGATGTTGATGACGTGGCTTGTAGGTGAACTTGTTGAGGATGCTCTAGGTTGATGAAGATCATCTTGAGTTTGGAGCAATCCTTCTCGTTTTAGTTCACTTGTCACCTACATAGGTTAGTCAAGCAAGGAAGAACATGATATGACACGATACCAAATGTGAAGTATAAATATATGTCAAGGATATGTTCTTGTTGTCTTCTTCCTTCCATCATCAAGAGAACTTGTGGATACTTGGTCATGACAAGATTGCTTATGATTGGAGTTGATGGCAATCTTGTGGAATGAGGTTCTTCCAAGTACCTACAAAAGGTTAGATGCAATACAATGGACCATAGAATTCCATGGTATAAGATAATATATCAAGAGTACCATGGAAGTATCAAGTAAGCTCATGCCCTTGCATGCAATCGAGTGAGTCTAGCTCAAGTTTGAAGCATCAATGATGTTCAACTCACTCCTCAAGTAACAAAACGTTTTCTCATCAAGTGGCTTAGTAAAGATATCGGCCAATTGCTTGTTAGTACGGACATGCTTAAGATTGATATCTCCTTTGGCAACATGATCACGAATGAAATGATGTCTAACTTGAATATGTTTAGTTCGAGAATGTTGCACAGGATTATGACCAATTTTAATACCACTTTCATTGTCACAAAGTAATGGAACATTTTTAACATGGATTCCATAATCCTTAAGCGTTTGTGTCATCCATAGTAATTGTGCACAACACGATCCGGCATCAATATACTCAGCTTCGGCAGTAGATAGAGATACCGAGTTTTGTTTCTTGGAGGACCAAGACACAAGAGATCTACCCAAAAATTGACAAGTACCCGAGGTGGATTTTCTATCAACCTTGTCACCGGCATAGTCCGAATCGGAATAGACAACAAGGTTAAAGGAAGATCCCTTGGGATACCAAATGCCAAAGTTTGGTGTTTGTATCAAATATCTCACAATACATTTTATGGCCAAAAGATGACACTCTTTTGGTGCAGCTTGATATCTAGCACACATGCAAACACTAAGCATAATATCAGGACGAGAGGCACATAGATATAGCAATGAACCAATCATAGATCGATAGATTTTTTGATCAACCGGTTCGTCCTCCTTGGTAAGATCAACATGTCCACTAGTAGGCATAGGAGTTTTCATACCTTTACATTCTTGCATGTTGAACTTCTTGATCAAGTCCTTGGTATACTTAGTTTGAGAGATGAAAGTTCCTTCTCTTGTTTGCTTGGTTTGCAAACCAAGAAAGAATTTCAGCTCACACATCATGGACATCTCATACTTCTCGGACATCAACCTTCCAAATCTTTCACTAAATTGTGGGTTAGTAGATCCAAAGATAATATCATCCACATAGATTTGGCACACAAATAATTCACCATTAACTCTCTTAGTGAATAAGGTTGCGTCAATTTTACCAATTTCAAAACCCTTTTCAATGAGAAACTTCGTTAAGCATTTGTACCAAGCACGAGGGGCTTACTTAAGACCATAAAGAGCTTTACGAAGCTTGTATACGTGATTAGGTTTC
Source organism: Elymus sibiricus (assembly GCA_039707655.1). Lineage (NCBI taxonomy): Eukaryota > Viridiplantae > Streptophyta > Magnoliopsida > Poales > Poaceae > Elymus > Elymus sibiricus. Next base: position 423,251,168 of record CM077667.1, on the reverse strand, counting down.
TTAGGATTCACAAATCCAGGTGGTTGCTTAACATAGACTTCTTCTTCAATCTCACCATTTAAAAAGGCACTTTTAATGTCCATTTGATAAAGCGTGATATCATGGTGATTAGCATAAGCAAGAAGAATGCGAATAGCTTCAAGTCTAGCGACGGGGGCGTAGGTCTCACCGTAGTCCATACCTTCGACTTGCGTATATCCTTGGGCTACGAGACGTGCCTTGTTGCGTACGACTTGACCGTCTTCGTCTTGCTTGTTCCGAAACACCCATTTGGTTCCGATGATGTTGTGCTCATCCTTGGGCTTCTCCATGAGTGTCCACACTTCTTTACTTTCGAAGTTGTGAAGCTCTTCATGCATCGCGTTCACCCAATCCGGGTCTTCAAGTGCTTGTTCTACCTTCAAGGGTTCAATGCTAGAGATGAAAGAATAATGCTCACAAAAGTGAGCTAGGCGTGTTTTAGAGCAAGTGATTCTCCTTGTTTGTATATCACCAAAGATTTGGTTTAGAGGATGGTTCTTGGTCACTTGTGCTCGAACTCGGGGTAGCTTTGGCTCGTTGGATGGTGGAGCTTCTTCTTCACCATCATCTCCTTCATCTTCGTTGTTGTCGAAGGTGTCATTCCCTTGAGGTGGTGGTGAAGGAGGTTGTGGTGGATCTTCATGATGTACTTCCTCCTCTTCATCATCTTGTCGTGTACCGCTTGTGGATGCCTCCATGTCGTGTTGAGGTTCACCTTGACGTGAAGTAGGGGCTTCCACTTGAGTTGATGAAGTACTTTCCTTCACCTCCATGGGACGAATCTTGCCGATGGACAAGTCTTGGATAGCTTCCGAAGGATCCTTATCACCTACGTCATTTGGCAATTGTTCGACTTGCGAACCATTAGATTCATCAAACTTCACATCTACCGTTTCTTCAACTTTTCGAGTGAAGTTGTTGTAGACACGGTATGTGTGAGAGTTCGATCCATAACCGAGTAGGAATCCTTCATGAGAATTAGGAGGAAATTTAGTACGACGATGCTTATCAAGAATGTAGCACTTTGAGCCAAATACCCGAAAGTATCCAACTTGGGGTTTGTTACCGGTGAGTAGCTCGTATGCTGTTTTACCGAGAAGCTTGTGCAAGTAAAGTCGGTTTGTGTCATGACATGTTGTTTCCACGGCTTCTGCCCAAAAGTGTCTTGGCGTCTTGTATTCGTCAAGCATCGTTCTTGCCATCTCAATAAGCGTCTGGTTCTTCCTCTCAACAACTCCATTTTGTTGAGGTGTGTACGTAGCCGAGAACTCATGTGAAACACCTTCTTCGTCAAGAAAGGTATCCACATGGGGGTTCTTGAACTCCGATCCGTTATCGCTCCGAACCTTCTTGATCTTCACTTCAAACTGATTTTGCGCTTTGCGAACGAAGTTCTTGAAGATCTTTTGCACCTGCGACTTATCATCAAGGAAGAATACCCACGTAAATCTGGAAAAATCATCAACTATAACTAGACCATAGGAATTTCCACCGAGACTCTTGTAAGCATTGGGACCAAAAAGATCCATGTGAAGTAACTCGAGTGGTCTCCTAGTAGTCTTGATATTCTTAACGGGATGACTTCCACCTACTTGCTTTCCAGCTTGACAAGCACTACAAAGTCTATCTTTGTCAAAGATAACATCTTTAACACCAAGTATATGATCACCTTTGATAAGCTTGTCTAAGTTACGCATGCCAACATGTCCTAGTCTTCTATGCCAAAGCCAACCTTTAGAAGATTTTGCAATAAGACAAGTACGAGGTTTGGATCTCTTAGTGAAATCGACAATGTATAGATCACCTCTACGGAAACCGGTAAAGACCATTTTATGATTATCTTGACGAAACACTTGGCAATCTATTTTCGTGAATAGCACATTAAAACCAAAGTCGGCAAGTCTAGATACGGAAAGAAGATTGTAGCCAAGAGATTAAACAAGCATAAAATTTTGAATAGAGCTATCATGAGATATGGCCACCTTACCAAGACCAAGTACCTTACCCTTGGAGTTGTCTCCAAATGTTACGTACCTTCGCGGTCCATGGTTTGGTGTGATCTCTTCAAACATTTCTCTATCTCCGGTCATATGATCGGTGCATCCGCTATCGAGAATCCACTCTTTTCCTTTGGACATGTAATCCTTGAAGTTTGCCATGAGACTTAGATTCTTCATGATCTTCTCATACTCGTTGTCGAACAGCTCATCTTCATCATAGTAGCCATGTTCCACATTGTCATCATCAAGTGGGAAATCCTCGTCACAAAGAACAAGAGATTCGTTAGGATTGTGATCATGACAATGTTCAAGTTTATGAATTCGAATGGCTTCTACAATGATGTTGCTTATGGTTATGACATCTCCTTTAGCACGCATGAGGTCTCTAAGCTCAAATAGATAGTCATGAAACTTGGGATTACTAGGCATCATTTTGTGGAAGGCAATAGTTTTATGAAGAATTTCATCAAGATTACTCAATGAATAACGTGGATATCGTTTCTCCAAGTCATTCCACAAAGTATAAGCACATTCAAAATTCTTCATTTGATTAAGCACATTTCTAGGCAATGCTCTAACAATGAGATTAACAGTTCTAAGATTGCATAGCATATCAATATCCTCTTCGTGTGTGGGATATAAAGGATCAATGGGAGTAACATAGGGGCTCTTAACATATTTGCTCAATTGAAACTCATTAAACAGCTCAAGCATCAAAGTTTTCCATTGACTATAGTACTATCCATCAAGAATAGGCACTCTACAACTCAAACTCCCTATACTAGACACATCCATCTTCCTCCACGGTGATTAAACCGAAGCAATGGAGTCCAAAGCTCTGATACCAATTGTGGGATCACTAGAAGAGTGTCTAGAGGGGGGGTGAATAGACTACTAGCAGGAATTTAAAACCTAACCTTTTCCCAAGTTAATAGGTTGGCAGATTTTAACAATTATAGCAAGTCAAGCACACCCTACACATGCAAGTCAACAAGTATGGCAGCGGAAAGTAAAGACATTGCACATGAAGTAAAGAGTTGAGATAGGGAGATCAAACGCATGAGGGACACGAATATTTTTCCCGTGGTTCCGATAGGTGGTGCTATCGTACGTCCACGTTTATGGAGTCTTCAACCCACGGAGGGTAACGGTCGCGAGAGTCCACGGAGGGCTCCACCCATAAGGGTCCACGAAGTAGCAACCTTGACTATTCCATAACGGCTTCCGTCCACGAAGGACTAGCCTCACTATGGGTAGATCTTCACGAAGTAGGCGATCTCCTTGCCCTTACAAATTTCTTGGTTCAACTCCACAACACGAAGTAGGAGGCTCCCAAGCGACACCTAACCAATCTAGGAGGCACCACCCTCCAAAAGGTAATAGGCTCGGCAACGTCGATGAACTCCTTGCTCTTGTGCTTCAAGATGATAGACTCCTCAACACACAATCACTCTCTCACAGATTTGGCTTGGTGGAAGAGATTGGATTGGTGGAAAGCAACTTGGGGAGGCTAGAGATCAAGATTCATATGGTTGGAATGGAATGGCATGATCTCAACACATGAGTAGGTGGCTCTCTCTCAGAAAATTGGATGGGGCAAGTATGGAATAGTTCTGAGTGCTTCTCTTTCGAGTGGGTGGTGGTGAAGGGGTATATATAGGCATCTCCAAAAATCCAACCGTTACACCTAAAATGACCAACTCGGTGACACCGATGTGTTAATCTCGGTGGTACCGAAGTGACCAAAAGGCAGTAACTTTTGAATCTCGGTGAGACCGATATATAAAACTCGGTTGCACCGATAAGGTGACTAACTGTCAGATTGCCCAATCTCGGTGACGCCGATTCCACAAACTCGGTCAGACCGATTTTGTGAAATTGGGTAACAGAAAGTTGGCAACCCAAACTCGGTGGCACCGAAGCAGAATCGGTTGCACCGAAAGGCTAGGGTTTGGCTTAGGTCTGTCTGAGTATGGGAATCGGTGGCACCGAGTGGAAAGTGTTGGTTGCACCGATTTTGGATATTTGACTTTGGACAGACTTTTGTGGAAGAGCTTGTGGGTGTTTTTGGTGACTATAACTTGTGCACGTATGAGCATTTTGTTCACCAACAGTACCTTACCCCCTTTTAATAGTATTGGCTTTCCTATGGACTCAAAGTGATTTCTCACAAAGGAAAATGTAGAGTCCTCTTGCTTGAAGCTTTGCCAATCCATTTTCTTGCATCTTGGGCTTCTCCACGATCCTTTTTGCCAACCCTTCTTCCTCTATGGACTTTTATTTGAAATACACTAGGTAGAAATATTAGTCCAAGAGACAATGTATGTTGTCATGAATTATCAAAACCACCAAGGGAGCACATTGTGCTTTCAGGGAGTAGTCCACCCTCGAGGCTGACGATTTGTACCAGTAGCTATGTGTTCAATCTCTCTCTCTCTCTCTCGTGTTCTTGAGATGTCATGATCTTGATGTATCGCGGGCTTTGTTAATATAGTTGGATCATATGGTGTTTTCCCCTTTCTATCTTGTTGTGATGAATTGAGTTTTCCCTTTGAGATTTCGTTATTATCGGATTGAATACTTTTATGGATTTGAGAGCACTTGATATAGGTCTTGGCACTCAACTCGCGGATTCCTGAGGTGACATTGGGGTAATCTATGCATAGGGGTTGATGCACGTTTTCATCCTACTTTCTCCGATAGAAATCTTGGGGCCCTCTTTGAGGTTCTTTATGTTGGATTGAGTATTATGAATCTGAATTTTTTTGATGCGTATCGTATAATTAACTCATGGATACTTGTGCTGACATTGGACTATCTAGGTGACATTAGAGTTGGTTGATGCGTATCATATGGTGTTATTTGAGTACGAACTCTTACATAGATCGATAGGAAAGGATAACTTGGTGTTATTTTAGTACGAACTCTTGGATAGATCGATCGGAAAGGATAACTTTAAGGTGGTTTCGTACCCTACAAACAATTTCTTCTTATGTTCTCTGCTAGATAAGAACTTTGGAGTGATTCTTCGTTGCACGTTGAGGGATGGTTATGTGACCAATTATATTAGCATTGTTATGTGATCCAATTATATTAGCATTGTTGAGAGATTGCACTAGCGAAAGTACGGACCCTAGGCCTTGTTTCCAAGCATTAATATACCGTTTTGCTCGTTGTTTACTATTTGTTACTTTGCTGTTTTTATATTTTTAGATTACAAAAATCTATATCTACCATCCATATTACACTTGTGTCACCATCTATTCGCCGAACTAGTGCACCTATACAATTTGCCATTGTATTGGGTGTGTTGGGGACACAAGAGATTTCTTGTATTTGATTGCAGGGTTGTTTGAGAGAGACTATCTTCATCCTACACCTCCCGCGGATTGAAAAACCTTAGGTCATCCACTTGAGGGAGAATTGCTACTGTCCTACAAAACTCTGCGCTTGGAGGCCCAACAAAGTCTACAATAATAAAGTTGCGTAGTGGACATCAAGCTCTACAGGTATCTCCGAGGGTGTCTGTTGGGTTGGCGTGAAGCGAGACGGGGATTTGTCACTCCATATGACGGAGAGGTATCTCTGGGCCCACTTGGTAATACAACATCACAAGAGGCTTGCAAGCAATGTGACCAAGGAGTTAGTCGCGGGATCTTGTATTACAGAATGAGTAAAGAGACGTGCCAGTAACGAGATTGAACTAGGTATGGAGATACCGACGATCGAATCTCGGGCAAGTAACATACTGACAAACAAAGGGAACTGCATACGGGATTCATTGAATGCTTGACATCGTGGTTCGACCGATAAAGATCTTCGTAGAATATGTTGGAACCAATATGGGTATCCAGGTCCCGCTATTGGTTATTGGCCATAGAGGTGTCTCGGTCATGTGTGCATAGTTCTCGAACCCGCACGGTGTGCACACTTAACGTTCGGTGATGATTTGGTATTGTTGAGATGTGTGTGTTGGTGACCGAAGGTTGTTCAGAGTCCTGGACGAGATCCTAGACATCACGAGGAGTTTCAGAATGGTACGGAGGTAAAGATTGATATATAGGAAAGTGGTATTTGGGTTCCGGAAAGGTTTCGGGTGTTTCCGGTATTGTACCGGGAGTGCCGAAAGGGTTCCGGGGGTCCACCGGGAGGGGCCCACCCATCCCGGGGGCTACGTGGGCTGAGGAGGTGGCGCACCAACCCCTGGTGGGTTGGGCAGCCGACCCCAAGGGCCCATGCGCCCCAAAGGTGGTAGGTGGGAGGAGTACTAGAGGGGAGGGACTCCTCCCTAGGGCGCGCCCCACCTCCCTTGTGGGAGGTGGACACCTCCTTGGCCCCCGGCCCTAGGGGAAACCCTAGGGTGCCACCCCTCCTCCCTTCCCCCTATATATAGTGGAGAGGAGAGAGGGCAGCCGCACCCTTAAGCCACGGCGCAGCCCTCTCTCCCCCTTTAGATCAGTTTCTCAGCTAGATCGGTTTCGGTAGTGCTTGGCGAAGCCCTGCCGGAACAACTCCACCACCACCGCCACCACACCGTCGTGCTGCCGGAGATCTCATCTACCTCTCCGCCCTCGCTTGCTGGATCAAGGAGGCGGAGTCGTCATCGAGCTGTACGTGTGCTGAACACGGAGGTGCCGTCCGTTCGGCGCTAGATCGGAATGGATCAAGATTGGATCGCAGGACGGATCGTGATTGGATCGCGAAGACGTTCGACTACACCAACCGCGTTTCTTAATGCTTCCCGCTTAGCAATCTACAAGGGTATGTAGATGCACTTCCCCTCTTGTAGCTTTTGATCTCCATAGATAGATCTTGGGTGTTCGTAGGAAATCTTTTGTTTCCCATGCAACGTTCCCCAACAGTGGCATCATGAGCTAGGTCTATGCGTAGATAACATGCACGAGTAGAACACAAAAGAGTTTGTGGGTGTTGATGTTCAGATTGCTTACTTCCTTAGTCTTATCTTGATTCGGCGGTATTGTGGGATGAAGCGGCTCGGACCAACCTTACTCGTCCACGTACGAGAGACCGGTTCCATCGACTGACATGCACTTGTTCCATAAAGATGGCTAGTGGGTGTCTGTTTCTCCCACTTTAGTTGAATCGGATTCGACAGAGGCGGTCCATGTAGAAGGTTAAAAGGCAACTTGAATATTACCATTGTGGCTTTGCGTAGGTAAGAACGGTTCTTACTAGTTGCCCATAGCAGCCACGTAAAAACTTGCAACAACAAAGTAGAGGACGTCTAACTTGTTTTTGCAGGGCATGTTGTGACGTGATATGGCCAGTGACATGATGTGATATATGTGATGTATGAGATGATCATGTTTTGTATAGATTATCACGACTTGCATGTCGATGAGTACGGCAACCGGCAGGAGCCATAGGGTTGTCTTTAATTATTTTCGCCTTCTTTTGCTTTACTTTATCGCTATGCGTTAGCACTAGTTGTAGAAGCAATAGTTGGCGTGATAAACACATGATGACACGATGATGGAGATCATGGTGTCATGCCGATGACGATGGCGATCATGTCGGTGCTTTGGAGATGGAGATCAAAAGCACAAGATGATGATGGCCATATTATGTCACTTATATGATTTGCATGTGATGTTTATCCTATTTATGCATCTTATTTTACTTAGAACGGCGGTAGCATTATAAGATGATCTCTCACTAAAATTTCAAGATAAAATTGTGTTCTCCCCAAGTATGCATCGTTGCGAAGGTTCGTTGTTTCGATGCACCTCGTGATGATCGGGTGTGATAGACTCTACGTTCGCATACAACGGGTGTAAGTCAGATTTACACACGCGGAATACCTGGGTTAAACTTGACCAGACTAGCATGTACAGACATGGCCTCAGAACATAGGAGACCGAAAGGTCGAACATGAGTCATATAGTAGATATGATCAACATGGAGATGTTCACCATTGAAACCACCTCATCTCACGTGATGATCGGACTTGAGTTGGTAGATTTGGATCATGTTACACTTAGACAACCTAAGGGATGTTGATTTGAGTGAGAGTTCTTTAGTAATATGATTAATTGAACTCATTAACATGAACATAGTCTAAATTGTCTTTGCAAAATTATGTTGTAGATCAATGGCTCGCGCAGTAGCTCCCCTGAATTTTAATGTGTTCCTAGAGAAAGCTAAGTTGAAAGATGATGGAAGTAACTATGCGGACTGGGTCCGTAATCTGAGGATTATCCTCACGGCTTCGGCAAAGGCTTATGTCCTTGATGCACCGCTTGGTGTGCCACCCCCTCCAACGTCGGATGTGGACGTTGTGAACGCTTGGCAGGTGCGTTCTGATGACTACTCTATAGTTCAGTGCGCCATGCTGTACGGCTTAGAATCGGGACTTCAAAAGCGTTTTGAACGCCATGGAGCATATGAGATGTTCCAGGAGTTGAAGTTAATATTTCAAGCAAATGCCCGGATCAAGAGGTATGAGACCTCCGATAAGTTCTCCGCCTGCAAGATGGAGGAGAATAGTTCTGTCAGTGAACACCTACTCAGAATGTATGGGTACTATAACCGTTTGAATGATTTGGGAGTTCAGCTTCCGCCCGAAACGGTCACTGACAAAATTCTCCAGTCACTGCCACCTAGGTACAAAGGCTTCGTGATGAACTATAATATGCAAGGGATGGAAAAGTCTGTCTCCGAGCTGTTCGCGATGCTAAAAGTCACGGAGGTAGAAATTAAAAAGGAGCATCAAGTGTTGATGGTGAATAAAACCACTAGTTTCAAGAAAGGCAATGGAAAGAAGGGAAACTTCAAGAAGGGTGGCAAGCAAGTTGACGCTCCCGTGAAGAAACCCAAGGCTGGACCCAAACCTGAGACTAAGTGCTTCTATTGCAAGGGGACTGGCCACAGGAAGCGGAACTGCCCCAAGTACCTGGCTGATAAGAAGGTTGGCAACGTCAACAAAGGTATATTTGATATACATGTTATTGATGTGTACCTCACTAGCTCTCGTAGCAGTGCCTGGGTATTTGATACCGGTTCGGTTGCTCATATTTGTAACTCGAAACAGGAACTGCGGAATAAACGGAGGCTGGCGAAGGATGAAGTGACGATGCGCGTCGGAAATGGTTCCAAGGTGGATGTGATCACCGTCGGCACGCTCGCTCTTCAATTACCATCGGGATTAGTAGTAAACCTAAATAATTGTTATTTGGTGCCTGCGTTGAGCATGAACATTATATCTGGATCTTGTTTATTGCAAGACGGTTATTCATTTAAATCAGAGAATAATGGTTGTTCTATTTATATGAGTAACATCTTTTATGGTCATGCACCCAATGTGAATGGTTTATTCTTGTTGAATCTCGATAGTAGTGATACACACGTTCATAACATTGATGCCAAAAGATGCAAAGTTAATAACGACAGTACCACTTTCTTGTGGCACTGCCGCTTAGGTCATATTGGTGTAAAATGCATGAAGAAGCTCCATGCTAATGGACTTTTGGAATCACTCGATTTTGAATCGCTGGATACATGCGAACCATGCCTCTTGGGCAAGATGACGAAAACCCCGTTTTCCGGTATAATGGAGCGGGCAAGTGACTTGTTGGAAATCATACATACTAATGTGTGCGGTCCGATGAGTGTTGAGGCGCGCGGTGGATATCGTTACTTTCTTCCCTTCACTGATGATTTGAGTAGATATGGGTATATTTACTTGGTGAAACACAAGTCTGAAACATTTGAAAAGTTCAAGGAATTTCAGAGTGAAGTGGAAAATCATCGTAACAAGAAGATAAAGTTTCTACGATCTGATCGTGGTGGAGAATATCTGAGTTATGAGTTTGGTATACATTTGAAACAGTGTGGAATTGTTTCACAACTTACGCCACCTGGAACACCACAGAATAATGGTGTGTCCGAGCGTCGTAATCGTACTCTATTAGATATGGTGCGATCTATGATGTCTCTCACTGATCTGCCACTATCGTTTTGGGGTTATGCATTAGAGGCAGCCGCATTCACTTTAAATAGGGCACCATCAAAGTCCGTTGAGACGACACCGTATGAATTATGGTTTGGCAAGAAACCCGAGCTGTCGTTTCTGAAAGTTTGGGGATGCGATGCTTATGTGAAAAGGCTTCAACCTGATAAGCTCGAACCCAAAGCGGACAGATGTGTCTTCATAGGTTACCCTAAGGAAACAGTTGGGTATACCTTCTATCTCAGATCCGAGGGCAAAGTGTTTGTTGCTAAAAACGGGTCCTTTCTCGAGAAAGAGTTTCTCTCGAAAGAATTGAGTGGGAGGAAGGTAGAACTTGATGAGGTTATTGAACCGTCACTTCAGTTGGATGGTAGCACGATGCAGAAAAACGTTTCTGTGACTCCTACACCAAGTGAAGAGGAAGCTAATGATGATGATCATGAAACTTCAAATCAAGTTACTACTGAGCCTCGCAGGTCGACAAGGAATCGTACCGCCCCTGAGTGGTACGGCAATCCTGTCTTGGAGGTCATGTTGTTAGACAGCAGTGAACCTACGAGCGAAGAAGCAATGGTGGGCCCGAATTCCAACAAATGGCTAGAGGCCATGAAATCCGAGATAGGATCCATGTATGAGAACAAAGTGTGGACTTTTGAGGACTTACCGTATGATCGTAAGGCCATACAGAATAAATGGATCTTTAAGAAAAAGACGGACGCGGACGGTAATGTCACCGTCTATAAAGCCCGACTTGTTGCAAAAGGGTTTTCACAAGTTCAAGGAGTTGACAACGATGAGACTTTCTCTCCCGTAGCGATGCTTAAGTCCGTCAGGATCATGTTAGCAATAGTTGCATTTTTCGATTACGAGATCTGGCAGATGGATGTCAAAACAGTGTTCCTTAATGGCTTCCTTAAGGAAGAGTTGTATATGATGCAACCAGAAGGTTTTGTCGATCCTAAAAATGCTGACAAAGTGTGCAAGCTCCAGCGATCCATTTATGGCTGGTGCAGGCATCTCGGGGTTGGAATCTTCGCTTTGATGAGGTGATCAAAGCGTTTGGGTTCATACAAGTTTATGGAGAAGCTTGTATTTACAAGAAAGTGAGTGGGAGCTCTACAGCGTTTCTAATATTATATGTGGATGACATATTGCTGATTGGAAACAATATAGAACTTTTAGAAAGCGTGAAGATATATTTCAACAAGAATTTTTCAATGAAAGACCTCGGAGAAGCTGCTTACATATTAGGCATCAAGATCTATAGAGATAGGTCGAGACGCCTAATAGGACTTTCACAAAGCACATATCTTGATAAGGTTTTGAAGAAGTTCAAAATGGATCAGTCCAACAAAGGGTTCTTGCATGTCTTACAAGGTGTGAAGTTGATTAAGACTCAATGCCCAGCGACTACAGAGGATTGAGAAAAGATGAGTGTCATCCCCTATGCTTCGGCCATAGGCTCTATAATGTATGCGATGTTGTGCACAAGACCAGATGTCAGCCTTGCCATAAGTATGGCCGGAAGGTTTCAAAGTGATCCTGGAATGGAGCACTGGACAACGGTCAAGAATATCCTGAAGTACCTGAAATAGACTAAGGAAATGTTTCTCGTTTATGGAGGTGATCAAGAGCTTGTCGTAAAGGGTTACGTCGATGCTAGCTTTGACAAAGATCCGGATGACTCTAAGTCTCAAACCGGATACGTATTTATTCTGAACGGTAGGGCGGTAAGCTGGTACAGTTCCAAGCAAAGTGTGGTAGCAGATTCTACATGTGAAGTGGAGTACATAGCTGCTTCGGAAGCAGGGAAAGAAAGTGTCTGGATGAAGCAATTCATGACGGATCTTGGAGTTGTGCCCAGTGCACTGGACCCAATGACCCTCTTCTCTCACAACACTGGTGCCACTGCTCTAGCCAAGGAGCCCGGGTTTCACAAAAGGACCAGACACATAAAGCGCCGTTTCAATTCCATCCGCGATTATATCAAGGAGGAGGACATAAACATTTGCAAAGTACATACAGATCTAAATGTTGCAGACCCGTTGACTAAGCCTCTTCCACGAGCAAAACATGATCATCACCAGAACTGTATGGGTGTTAGATTCATTACAATGTAAATCACATAGCGATGTGAACTAGATTATTGACTCTAGTGCAAGTGGGAGACTGTTGGAAATATTCCCTAGAGGCAATAATAAAATAGTTATTATCATATTTCCTTGTTCATGATAATCGTGTACTATCCATGCTATAATTGTATTGATTGGAAACTCAGATACATGTGTGGGTACATAGACAAAACTGTGTCCCTAGTAAGCCTCTACTAGACTGGCTTGTTGATCAAAGATGGTTAAGGTTTCCTGACCATGGACATGAGTTGTCATTTGATAACGGGATCACATCATTAGAAGAATGATGTGATGGACAAAGACCCAACCGTAAGCATAGCATTTGATCGTTCTAGTTTATTGCTACTGCTTTATCCATGTCAAATATTCGTTCCTACGACCATGAGATCATGCAACTCCCGGACACCGGAGGAATGCCTTGTGTGTATCAAACGTCACAACGTAACTGGGTGACTATAAAGGTGCTCTACAGGTATCTCCGAGGGTGTCTGTTGGGTTGGCGTGAAGCGAGACGGGGATTTGTCACTCCATATGACGGAGAGGTATCTCTGGGCCCACTTGGTAATACAACATCACAAGAGGCGTGCAAGCAATGTGACCAAGGAGTTAGTCGCGGGATCTTGTATTACAGAATGAGTAAAGAGACGTGCCAGTAACGAGATTGAACTAGGTATGGAGATACCGACGATCTAATCTCGGGCAAGTAACATACTGACAAACAAAGGGAACTGCATACGGGATTCATTGAATGCTTGACATCGTGGTTCGACTGATAAAGATCTTCGCAGAATATGTTGGAACCAATATGGGTATCCAGGTCCCGCTATTGGTTATTGGCCATAGAGGTGTCTCGGTCATGTGTGCATAGTTCTCGAACCCGCACGGTGTGCACACTTAACGTTCGGTGATGATTTGGTATTGTTGAGATGTATGTGTTGGTGACCGAAGGTTGTTCGGAGTCCTGGATGAGATGCCAGACATCACGAGGAGTTCCGGAATGGTCCGGAGGTAAAGATTGATATATAGGAAAGTGGTATTCGGGTTCCGGAAAGGTTTCGGGTGTTTCCGGTATTGTACCAGGAGTGCCGAAAGGGTTCCAGGGGTCCACCGGGAGGGGCCCACCCATCCCGGGGGGGCACATGGGCAGAGGAGGTGGCGCACCAACCCCTGGTGGGTTGGGCAGCCGACCCCAAGGGCCCATGCGCCCCAAAGGTGGTAGGTGGGAGGAGTCCTAGAGGGGAGGGACTCCTCCCTAGGGCACGCCCCACCTCCCTTGTGGGAGGTGGACACCTCCTTGGCCGCCGGCCCTAGGGGAAACCCTAGGGTGCCGCCCCTCCTCCCTTCCCCCTATATATAGTGGAAAGGAGAGAGGGTAGCCGCACCCTTAAGCCACGACGCAATCCTCTCTCCCCCCTTAGATCAGTTTCTCCTCTAGATCGGCCTCGGTAGTGCTTGGCGAAGCCCTGCCAGAACAGCTCCACCACCGCCGCCACCACGCCGTCGTGCTGTTGGAGATCTCATCTACCTCTCCGCCCTCGCTTGTTGGATCAAGGAGGCGGAGACTTCATCGAGTTGTGTGTGTGCTGAACGCGGAGGTGTCGTCCGTTCGGCGCTAGATCGGAACGGATCAAGATTGGATCGCGGGACGGATCGTGATTGGATTGCGAAGATGTTCGACCACACCAACCGCGTTTCTTAACGCTTCCCGCTTAGCGATCTACAAGGGTATGTAGATGCACTTCCCCTCTCGTAGCTGTTGATCTCCATAGATAGATCTTGGGTGTTCGTAGGAAATTTTTTATTTCCCATGCAACGTTCCCCAACAGTTTTGCCTTCCTATGCTAGTTGATTCTTGCTCCCATAAATTGTTTGATCACAAAATCCCTATGCATAGGAAGTGGGTTAGACTTAAATGTGCTTGTCAAGAGATTCATGATGCTCTCTTGCATGTTTTAATTACAACTTTTTATGTGAGCATCATTGAAATCATCATGCCTAGCTAAAAGGCATTAAAGAAAAGCGCTTGTTGGGAGACAACCCAACACTTTTACTTTCTGTTTTTGAGTGTTCACATGATTAATATACTGTAGTAATCTTTTTTTATGTCTTTTATTTCAATAATGTGCCAAGTAAAGCCTTTGGGATGACTCACAAGATGAGTAGAATTGATGCTGAACCAAAACAAAAACTTTTGACTCCATTACAGGAATTTTAATTTTTTACTGGAGCATGATAATGATCTGAAGTTTTTTACACAGTATTTATATGCAAATTCTTTAAGTTTTACTATTTTTTCAGAATTTTTAGAGACAGGGAATTATGGCTATACTACATATCTTCACAGACTGTTCTGTTTTTTTTACAGATTCTCTTTTGCATGCATAGTTTGCTTGTTTTAGTGTTCCCATAACTTATATTCAGTGATATAAATTTTGTGAATGTTAGAATACTGTAGGTATTATGTGAGAACAATTATGAATCTTGTCTTCACAGTACCTAAGTCAATGATCTTTATTTATATTACTAGCCCATCTCACAAAGTTCCGTTAAGTTTTGTGTGATTAAAGTTTTCAAGTTTTGGGTGAGACACCGATATGAGGAGAATAAGGAGTGACAAGAACCTAAGATTGGGGATGCCCAAGGCACCCCAAGGTAATATCCAAGGAAGACTCAAGCGTCTAAGCTTGGGGATGCCCCGGAAGGCATCCCCTCTTTCGTCTTCAACACTATCGGTATATCTTACTTAGAGCTATATTTTTATTCGTCACATAATATGTGTTTTGCTTGGATCATCATTATATTTTGCTATTTTATGTTAGGTGTTATTTATAATATTGTTTTTCAATAAAAAGTTCCAAGAATTGCCTTAGGATACTTGCATTACATGTTTGATGTGTGCTGTGTAAAAACAGAAACTTTCTCTGTAGTGTTTGAATTTTCATATTTTACTGGAACGTGGAAAGTTTCTGAAATTTTTACACAGTATTTTAAAATAAATTCTTTATCACTTTATAAATTTTCATAATTTTTTGAGTTACAGAAGTACACTATTTTCATAAATTTCTACAGACTGTTCTGTTTGGACAGATTGCTCTCATAGTTTTGTTATCTACTTATCCTATAGTTTCCATAGCCTATATTGGTAGATATAAATTGTGGAAATGATAGTAAACAGTAGATGATGTTTGGAAATTATTGTGCAACTTGTCTTGGCAGTACAAGAAGTGTGGACTTATTCTTATGTGTACTAACCTATCTCACTAGTTCTTTTCGAGTTTTTGTGAATGAAGTTTTTAAGATTTAGGGAAACCGTGATATAAAAGGAATTAAGGAGACACAAAAGCTCAAGCTTGGGGATGCCCAAGGCATCCCAAGATAATATTTCAAGAAGTCTCAAGCATCTAAGCTTGGGGATGCCCCGGTAGGCATCCCACCTTTCTTCAACAACAATTATCGGTTAGTAGCGGTTGAGCCTAAGTTTTTGCTTCTTCACATGATGTGTGCTATTCTTGGAATGTCATTTTATTTTGTTTTGCTTGCTGTTTTAATAAAATACTTAGATCTGAAAGTTTTTAGATGAGAGAGAGTTCTCAAATGGCTACCCATTTACCTAACTACTCGCTTGATCTTCACTTATATCGAGTAGCTTGTCATTTACTCTTGTGCTTCACTTATATCCTATGAGTAAATTGTTGAATGAATTGAATACCATGAAGTTGAAATTACATGTTCATATCATGCCTAGTAGTAGCTTCACATTGGGTTTTGAAAGTGAAATCTTTTTGAAGCTTGACAATCACAATATTGGTCATACAAGCAATTCGTGAATGATTAGTATAAGGAAGAGAACTTTCACATACAAATATATTATCTTGGACATATTCTATGATCGTGAATACCAATTAATTATTTTCAAACTTGAGCAAATTAGTTGAAGTTGGACAAGAAAGACAACGTAATGAGTTATGGTTGTGTATATTTGCATAGAAGTTATATTGTTATGGATCCTCCAACATGTGGTGTTTGCTTAGGATCTTTTGCTAGCCAAAAATTCGTACTAAGTAGAGATACTACTTGTGCATCCAAAAACCCTTAAACCCAGTTTCTTGCCATGAGTGTCCACCATACCTACCTATGGATTGAATAAGATCCTTCAAGTAAGTTGTCATCGGTGCAAAAAGGCAATAAAAATTGCTTCTAAATGTGTTTGATCATTTAGTGTAAGAGAAAATTGACCATTGTACGAACTTGTGATGGCAAAGTAATAAAAGCGACAGACTGCATAATAAGGGTTGCTATCATAAGGGCAATATAACGTGACGTTCTTTTGCATTAAGGGATTGTGCATACAAAACCAAAAAGCGCATGACAACCTCTGCTTCCCTCTGCGAAGGGCCTATCTTTTACCTTTCAGTATTTACTTTTATGCAAGAGTCAACAGTATGCATTCTCATTTCAACCTCAATTATTCTCTAGTCGGCAAGCATCATGTGGTGGGGAAATATCTAGGCACATATGGCTAGTCAAATATATTTAATCATGACTTATTATTGTTGACAATTATCTCTATGATAAATGAGTTGGGAGGCAAAACATTAAGCCCCTATCTTTCTCTGTGTTCGATGGATGCCATTTGTTCTAAAAATATGCTTTGAGTACTAGCAATCATAGAAGACTATATGATGATTGAGTATGTGGAGCTCTTACTTAGACTTTGTTGAGAATAAGTTGAATTGCAATTGTTTGGTGACTAAGAACATAGGTTGTTAAGTTTCAAGAGAATTCATTGTTTGAACCATTACATGTGAATTGGTTGCTACTTTATCATGATGAGTTTTATGAGAAAGAGTTGCTTTTATGATGCTAGGAAAAGTGGTTGAAATTATCATTGATTAAACTTATGCAGTATGCTAGCATTCACACTTCATAAATTATTTCTTTTATCATTTACCTACTCGAGGACGGGTAGGAATTAAGCTTGGGGATACTGATACGTCTCCAACGTATCTATAATTTATGAAGTATTCATGCCATATTTAGAACAATTTTATATGGTTTTGGTATGATTTGCATGGAACTAACCCGGACTAACGTTGTTTTCAGCAGAACTACCATGGTGTTGCTTTTTGTGCAGAAATAAAAGTTCTCCAAATGCAACGAAACTTTTTGACGAATTTTTTAGAACAAAAGAGGCACTAGAAGCTTCGTGGGAGGGCCACAAGAGCCACGAGGTGGCCACAACCCACCAGGGCGCGCCAGCCCCCTCTGGCGCACCCTGGTGTCTTGTGGGCCCCTCGTGGCCCATCTTCGCGTGAAACCGATGCCCAAAAATAATATATATTCAAAACTCCCCAGAAATAACCCTAGATGAGAAGTTCCGCCGCCGCAACTCTCTGTATCGACGAAAAACCAATCTGGAGGCGTTCCAGTACCATGCCGGAGAGGGTAGATCATCTCCGGTGGCCATCTTCATCATCCCGGCAGAGGCCATGATGAGGAGGGAGTAGTCCACCCTCGGGGCTGACGGTTTGTACCAGTAGCTATGTGTTCAATCTCTCTCTCTCTCTCTCTCATGTTCTTTTGATGTCACGATCTTAATGTATCGCGGGCTTTGTTAATATAGTTGGATCATATGGTGTTTTCCCCTCTCTATCTTGTTGTGATGAATTGAGTTTTCCCTTTGAGATTTCTTTATTATCGGATTGAATACTTTTATGGATTTGAGAGCACCTGATCTATGTCTTGGCACTCAACTCGCGGATTCCCGAGGTGACATTGGGGTAATCTATGCATAGGGGTTGATGCACGTTTTCGTCCTACTTTCTCCGGTAGAAATCTTGGGGCACTCTTTGAGGTTCTTCGTGTTGGATTGAGTATTATGAATCTGAAATTGTTTGATGCGTATCGTATATTTAACTCATGGATACTTGTGGTGACATTGGAGTATCTAGGTGACATTAGAGTTGGTTGATGTGTATCATATGGTGTTATTTTAGTACGAACTCTTAGATAGATCGATCGGAAAGGATAACTTGGTGTTATTTTAGTACGAACTCTTGGATAGATAGATCGGAAAGGATAACTTTATGGTGGTTTCGTACCCTACAAATAATTTCTTCTTATGTTCTCCGCTACATAAGAACTTTGGAGTGATTCTTCGTTGCACGTTGAGGGATGGTTATGTGATCCAATTATATTAGCATTGTTGAGAGATTGCACTAGCGAAAGTACGGACCCTAGGCCTTGTTTCCAAGCATTAATATACCGTTTTGCTCGCTGTTTACTATTTGTTACCTTGCTGTTTTTATATTTTCAGATTACAAAACCTATATCTACCATCCATATTACACTTGTATCACCATCTCTTCGCCGAACTAGTGCACCTATACAATTTGCCATTGTATTGGGTGTGTTGGGGACACAAGAGATTTCTTGTATTTGATTGCAGGGTTGTTTGAGAGAGACTATCTTCATCCTACACCTCCCACGGATTGATAAACCTTAGGTTATCCACTTGAGGGAAAATTGCTACTGTCCTACAAAACTCTGCACTTGGAGGCCCAACAAAGTCTACAAGAATAAATTTGCGTAGTAGACATCAGTACCCATCAGGGCGCGCCCTAGGGCCTGGTCGCGCCCTTTTGGGTACTAGGCCCCTCGTGTGGCCCCTGGTCATCTTCCGAAGCTTCCAGGTCTTTATTTGGTCCAGAAAAAATCATAAAAAAGTTTCGGGTCGATTGGACTTCATTTGGTACAGTAAACCTGACAAGCCAAAAACATGCAGAAAACAGAAATTGGCACTTGGCACTGGGTCAATAGGTTAGTGCTCAAAAATAATAGAAATTGGTAAATAAGTATCCTAGAATGATAATATTATAGCATGGAACAATCAAAAATTATAATACGTTGTAGGCGTATCACAACCCAACACTTATACTTTCTGTTTTTTTGTATTCACATGATTAAGCTACTGTAGTAATAATGTTTTGTATCTTTTGTTTCAATAAAGTGCCAGGTAAAGCCTTTGGGATAGTGTAGATACTTGTTAGTTTGATTCTGTGCAAAAACAGAAACTTTTATGTTGAGTGCATAATTTCTCTGATTTTACCGGAGAGCCAAAAAATTCTGAAATTTTGACACAGTTTTGATATGCAAATTCTCTACGTTTTTCTAATTTTTCAGAATTTTTAGAGATAGGGAAATATGGATTTCATTCAGATCTTCACAGACTGTTCTGTTTTTGACAGATTCTGTTTTGCATGCATAGTTGCTTGTTTTAGTGTTTTCATGGCTTATATTTAGCCGTATAAATTATGGTAATGATAGAATACATTAGGTATTATGTGAGAACAATTATGAATCTTGTCTTGACATTACCTAAGTGAATGATCTATCTTTATTACACTAACCCATCTCACGAAGTTCCGTTATGAGTTTTGTGTGATTGAAGTTTTGAAGTTTTGGGTGAGATACAGATATGAGGAGAATAAGGAGTGGCAAGACCCTAAGATTGGGGATGCCCAAGGCACCCCCAAGGTAATATCCAAGGAAGACTCAAGAGTCTAATCTTGGGGATGCCCCGGAAGGCATCCCCTCTTTCGTCTTCAACACTATAGGTATATCTTACTTGGAGCTATATTTTTATTCGTCACATAATATGTGTTTTGCTTGGAGCGTCATTTTATTTTGTTTTTCTCTTTTATATGTCATTTATAATCTTGTTTTCCAATAAAAAAAGTTCCAAGAATTGGCCTTTTCGATGCTTGAATTGCATGTTTGATCTGTGCTATGTAAAAACAGAAACTTTTGCTGTAGTGTTTGAATTTTCATATTTTACTGAAATGTGGAAAGTTTCTGAAAAATTTACATGGTATTTTCATATTTTTTTTTATCATGTCCTAATTTTTCATAATTTTTGGAGATACATAAGTGCACTTTTTAAATTAATTGCTACAGACTGTCCTGTTTAGACAGATTGCTGTCATAGTTTTGTTATCTACTTCTCCTATAGTTTTCATGACATATATTAGTAGATATAAATTGTGGAAATGATAGTATACAGTAGATAATGTTTTAAAATTATTATGCAACTTGTCTTGGCAGTACATAAAGTGTCAATTTATTCTTATGTGCACTAACCTATCTCACGAGTTCTTTTCAAATTTTGTGTGGATGAAGTTTTTGAGACTTAGGTGATACTGAGACATGAGAGGATTGAACGAGATACAAAAGCTCAAGGTTGGGGATGCCCAAGGCACCCCAAGACAATATTACAACAATTCTCAAGCATCTAAACTTGGGGATGCTACGCATCCCACCTATCTTCATCCACAACTATCGGTTAGCCTATGTTGAGCTTAAATTTTTATTCGTTCACATAATATGTGATATTCTTGGAGTGCCATTTTTAATTTGTTTGTTGCTTGAATAAAATACTCAGATCTGAAAATATTTATTGAGAGAGAGTCCTCACATAGATATTTGATTGTTTAACTACTCATTGATCTTCACTTATATCTTTTGAGAGTAGTCTGATGTTTACTCTTGTGCTTCACTTATATCCTAAGAGTAAATTGTGAATGAATAAAATATCATAAATCTGAAATTATCAATGTGCTTTATGCTTAGTAGTAGTTTCACATTTTGTTTAGAAAGTAAAATCTATTGAAGTTGACAATCACAATATTGGTCATACAAGCAATTCATGAATAACTTATAAGAAAGAGAACTTTCACATACAAATATATTATCTTGGACATCTTTTATGATTGTGAATACCCATTAATTATTTTCAACCTTGATCAAATAGTTGAAGTTGGACAAGGAAGACAACATAATGGTTATGTTTGGGTATATTTGCATAGAAGTTATATTGTTATGGATCCTCCAACATGTGGTGCTTGTTTAGAACACTTTCCTAGCCAAAACTTCGTACTAAGTAGAGATACTACTTGTGCATCCAAATCCTTGACCAAGTTTCTTCCATGAGAGTCCACCATACCTACCTATATATGGTATTTCACTGTCATTCTAAGTAAATTTACAACTGCCAAACATTCAAATAAACATCTGTTTTATGTGCTCGTACCGCTCATGGAGCAACGGGGCGGTCATTATCTTCCATGCTAAGCTGGTTATTCTCAAGATGAGTGTTTATTCACTTGTCATTGCACGAGAAAGGCTGGTAAAAAGGGTGCCCAGTCCTGCATAATACAAAAATAAATAAACAAAAATTCCCCCTAGAAAGTTGATTGTTTGGAGGGCAACCGTGGATTCGGCTAGCCATGGAATGTATTTGAATGGTGGAGGGGGAGTGAAATTTCAATTCTGTTTGGGAACCGCCAATAATGTGTTTAGCATGGAAGATATTGAAAACTCTGTTGTGACATTGACAGGAAAAGTACACCACTCAAAAGTACATATTCATCTCTGTTTTAAACGATGGGCTCTGGAACCTGTGCAAATCCCTGCTTCCCTCTGCGAAGGGACAATCTATTTACTTCTATGTTATTTATTATCATGTTATTTACTTATCATGTTGAGTCAACTTCTTATTCCAACCTCAATCTATTAGTTGGCAAGCATCATGTGGTGGGGAAAGATCCAAACACATATATCCAGTCAAATATATTTGATCATGATTCATTATTGTTGACAATTATCTTCATGATAAGTATGTTTGGAGGCGAAACATTAAGCCCCTATATTTCTCTGTGTTCGATGGATGTTGTTTGTTCTAAAAATATGCTTTGAGTATTAGCAATCATAGAAGACTATATGATAATTGAGTATGTGGAGCTCTTACTTAGACTTGATGATGCATTAAAGACTAAGAACATAGGTTGTTAAGTTTCAAGAGAATGCATTGTTTGGACCATGTCATGTGAACTGATTGCAACTTGATCATGAGAAGTTTTTATGAGAAAAGAGTTGCTGTTTATGATGCTAGAAAAAGTGATTGGAATTATCATTGATGAAACTTATATACTATGCTAGCATTCACACTTCATAAATAACTTCTTTTATCATTTACCTACTCGAGGACGAGTAGGAATTAAGCTTGGGATGCTGATACGTCTCCAACGTATCGGTAATTTATGAAGTATTCATGCCATATTTGCCTATGTTTACAATACTTTTATATCGTTTGATGCAATTTATATGATTTATTTAGAACTAACCCGGACTGACGTTGTTTTCAGCAGAATTACCGTGGTGTTGTTTTTTGTGCAGAAAATGAAAGTTCTCAGAATCGCCCGAAACTTTTTTATGATTTTTTCTGGGGAAAATAAGAAATACCGGAGCAAAGAACCACCGGAGGGGAGCCACCTGTGGGCGACAAGCCAACAGGGCGCGCCCACCCCCTTGTGCGCGCCCTGATGGCTTGTGGGGCCCACGTGGCTACGGCTGGCGTGATTCCAATGCTGAAAAATCATATATATATATATATATATATATATATATATATATATATATATATATATATATATATATATATATATATATATATATATATATATATATATATATATACAGAAACCTTCAGAAATAAACCTAGAACTTCTGATCCGCCGCCGCAACTCTCTATATCGAAGAAAAACCCATCTGGAGCCTTTCCAGTACCCTGCGAAGGCCATGACGAGGAGGGAGTAGTTCACCCTCGGGGCTGAGGGTATGTACCAAGCTATGTGTTTGATCTCTCTCTCTCTCTCTCTCTCTCTCGTGTTCTTGAGATGTCACGATCTTGATGTATCACGAGCTTTGTTAATATTATTGGATCATATGGTGTTCTTCCCTTGCTATCTTGTTGCGATGAATTGAATCTTTCCCGAGATCTCGTTGTGTCGGATTGAATACTTTTGGTTTGAGAACACTTGATGTATGTCTTGCATGCGGATACCCGTAGTGACATTGGGGTATTCTATTGATTCAGTTGATATATGTTATGGCATCAACTTGCGGATTCCGGTGACCTTGGGAATCTATGCACATGGGTTGATTGCACGTTTTCATACTACGTTCTTCGATAGAAATCTTGGGGGTACTCTTTGAAGTTCTTTGTGTTGGATTGAAATATGATGAATCTGAAATTGTTTGATGCATGTCGAATAATTAACCCACGGATACTTGTGGTGACATTGGAGTATCTAGGTGACATTAGGGTTGATTGATATGTATCATAGGTGTTATTTTTATACGAACTCTAGGGCTGTTTGTGACACCTATAGGAATAGCCCAATAGATTGATCGGAAAGGGTAACTTTGAGGTGGTTTTACTACCTACAACAATTTCATATTATGTTCTCCGCTAGATAAGAACTTTGGAGTGATTCTTTGTTGCACGTTGAGGGATGATCATATGATCCTATTATGTTAGCATTGTTGAGAGATTGCACTAGTGAAAGTATGAACCCTAGGCCTTATTTCCAAGCATTTATACAACATTTTGCTCGATGTTTTCCATTTGCTACCTTGCTATCTTTATATTTTCAGATTACAAAATCCTATATCTACTATCCATATTGCACTTGTATCACCATCTCCTCACCTAGCTAGTGCACCTATACAATTTACCATTGTATTAGGTGTGTTGGGGACACAAGAGATTTCTTGTATTTCATTGCGGGGTTGTTTGAGAGAGACCATCTTCATCCTACATCTCCCACAAATTGATAAACCTTAGGTCATCCACTTGAGGGAAAATTGCTACTATCCTACAAAACTATGCGCTTGGAGGCCCAACAGAGTCTACAAGAATAAAGTTGTGTAGTAGACATCAATGAGCCATGCTGTGGCAATGTCGTTGTAGTACTCGGACCCTCCCCCCACCGTCTGGATGACGTCGCCGCACTCGTTCTGGCTGACCTCGGTTCCGGCATGTTGTATGCTCCAGTGACAATGTTGTTGCCTCTACCGCATCTCAGCTTTACGATGACGTAGTCTTTAATTTTCTTGAAGGTTGACCTTGTGTGAGCTGGTACGCCCCGAGCCTGCATGCCTTCCCTCGCCATCACCCCTACTTCGTTGCAAATATCAACCTGAACAAAATTTGGTTGTTGTTTGATTGAACTGTTCATGAAATGATGGACCTGAATAATTTAATTCTGATTACCGTGGAGTCATGATAGTAAGCTGATGACGTGTCAATCCGTCCCTGCAACTGTTCCATGTGTGTGAGATGTGTTGGCCTCGGAGGTGGTTGACCGGTTAGTCGAGTACGCGTGCTCATGCAGTACCACTTGTTATACGCTTGAGTTGTAGTTGCATCGTACGGTCTGCAAATTAAATAATTACATCAACCTGTGTATGTACATAAAATACCGTAAATAAAATTTACCTAAGTTGATGCACTATATTTACTAGTGCTTCATTTTCCCACTATTATATCCATTGAATGTTGTGTGCCCTTCAATCGTAACTACTTTTGCCCATATTGCTCATCCTAGAAATTATGTAACAAAGTGTAAGTTTTGTAAATTAAAAAGACATTAACCATTTAGGGAGGTCACGTCTTACTTATGCGTTTCTTCGTCAATACATCTCGGAAAAGGTGGTGGAATATCTTGATATAGACCAAACTGTCTCATGACACGCTCAGGATTGTACGGTTCAACAAACCACAGATATAGTAAGTTGCAGCAAGTCAGCCAGAAGCCACGATCTCTCACGCATTTGACTGGGATGCGTTGCGAACCAAATACCATGTTAATGTCAAGCTCAGTCCACGGGTTCCATGTGATTAGTGACTCATCAAGAAGCTCAAACTGGTCATGGTATATAGGCTAACAACTTTTTGCAATTTTTGGAGACCATTTTTTTCCGAGCGAGTGTCCACCGGCTGGCCATAGTTACAATGCCCTCTCCACAATCGTATGGGGTTACGGGATTTACTATCTGGGGTCGTCCAACAAGTAGGTATTCCCATGACCACAACTGTAGAAACTTGTACTAGACACAAAGTAATGGAGCTTTCGATGCAAACGAAGATTTTTGTGTGGCATCACACAACCCTCTAAATGTGTGAGAAAGGATAGTGGAACCAAAGCTGAATTTT
This sequence comes from Elymus sibiricus, assembly GCA_039707655.1. Taxonomy (NCBI): domain Eukaryota; kingdom Viridiplantae; phylum Streptophyta; class Magnoliopsida; order Poales; family Poaceae; genus Elymus; species Elymus sibiricus. Next base: position 423,225,992 of record CM077667.1, on the reverse strand, counting down.
GGATCCCGAGGTAATGGTTCGTCTACTATCTTCTCGGCAAAGTAGATGAGACCAGGGAGAACCACCTCACCGTGGGAATTTTTGGAAACATCAGACCAAAGAGCCACAACAAATATGCAAACAAGTGTCTCTCCATCATCTTAGGATCAGCATAGCTAGATAACTCTTCAAAGTTAAGAAAAAACCAGCCAAGTGGGACACCCCGAGGAGGACCGGAACGATCGGATACGGGCATTGTAAGCCCAAGACGGACCGAGACATCGTCTGGCCAAGATGCAGATACTCGTGGAGGGACCAATGGCTCACCTCTAATTGGTAGAGCTGTGATCATTGACACATCTTTGAATGTAGGTGCAAGCTCTCCACAACGAAAGTGAATGGTGTGGGTCTCAGGTCTCCATCGGTCAACGAGGGATATCAAAAGAGATGGGTTCAAAGTGAATGTGCCTGGATGAGTTGCAAGGTTAGCAAAACCAAGTAGTCCATAAGCCTGAAGGTGTGCAAGGATTATTTTTTTTGTATTTTCCATCTGTTCTTTACGGTTTGAAGCCTGAAGGTCTGAGGAGGATTTTCATGATTTGGGTTTAAGAAAAGGTGGCAACGGTGTTGGGCGTCGTGGTGCCCCTGCAAGAGGACTGGCACTTCGGCCATAACCTGCAGTCAAATAAAAATATACGTATGAAGTCACTAGTACAAATACAAAGCGAGTTCAATTTAAATTAAATATCTGAAGATAACATCATGATTACAAATAAAAATATATGTATGAAGTCACAAGTACAAATACAAAGCGGGTTCAATTTAAATTAAATATATGAATATTACATCACGATTACAAAGCGAGTTCAATTTAAATTAAATATCTGAAGATTACATCACGATTACAAATAAAAGTTAACAAAACAAGTACAAATGTAACTAGAAAAAACAAGTACAAATATAACAACATTGTGCGGTGTTGTTGTTTCGATACGGGCATTCCCTACGCGAGTGCCCAGGGCACCTGCAAACGCGATATCGCCTTGATTCTCCCAACTGGCTATGGTCCATGTCATTGCGATGACGCCTAGACTGACATCTGGCCACAATAGCTTGGAGTGCATATCAATGCCCCATGCCGAGAACTCATTGTTCCAGGTGTTGTATAAATTGTACATGTTGAAGTACGACGAGATGTATGGTTCGATACTGATTTTTTGATCTGCAACTGCCCGAAGGACGTGACTACAAGGGTATCCCAGAAGCTTGGGCTTGTTGCAAGTGCACTCACACGACGTTGGGCCGAGGGTGACATCTTGTTTTTTTATCCTCCGTGGTGACCCTTAACATACTTGGCTCGAACGTTCACTTCCCATTTATTCCTAAGTGCATCCACTTTCCTGCCACCATGGCTTTGCGACTTCTTTGCTTTCTCATCCGGATGTCTTTGCATCTTCTCAGACCGAGGCTTGTTCAATTCAACTTGTGCCTTGGCGACGGTGACTCTGTCTGCAAAGTATGACACAGTTCGGTTCCAAGTTTCATCGATTAGGGCTGTGACACGTAGGGCTCTCACCCCTTTAAGAACACCATTGTACACCTCTGACATGTTGCTGGTCATTATTCCATACCAAGCCCCGGTGTCGTGAGACTGCGCCCACTTGTACAAATCAGGGAAATTCTCGCCGATCCACTGGCTCAAATTTATTGTTGTCCGATGACCCCTCCGGTCTTCTCTCTCTAGCAAGGATGCGCGCTCGATCTCACCATTGATACCTGCCCAAATAGCATTCATTTTGGCTTCAGTTTTCTGCATGCACATCCTCTTGAATAGCTTGAACCAATCTTTGTTTTGAATTTGGAGTAAAAATTTGCTGCCAAATGCCTCATGCATCACCTTGTCTCTAGATCGGGCCACCCCCAGCCTGGATCTTCTAACTCCTTAATTATGTCGAGTGCGCTTAATAGTCCAGTGTTGCGATCAGAAATGATGCAAACACCGTCACGATCTTTCACGACCGCCATCTTCAGGCAGCTCAGGAACCACAACCAGCTCTCTTTGTTCTCACTCTCGACTAGTGCATACGCAATAGGAAGAAGTTGATTATTTGCATCTCCTGCAATTGCCACCAAGAGTGTGCCCTTGTACTTACTAGTGAGAAATGTACCATCAATTGATAATACCGGGCGACAGTGCCTGAATGCTCTTATAGTCTGGGCGAATGCCCAGAATAAGCGGTCCAGGATTAGCTCGGCCGGGTTCATTGGGTTTTGACGTTCTTTCCACCAAACTTGAGTCCCCCTGTTAGTAGTTGCTATCTGATGAAGCATTCTGGAGGCATAAGAATAAGCCTCCTCATAGGTTCCATAAAAACTCTGGAATATCTTTTCCTTTGCACGCCTAGCCTTGTTGTACCTAACAGGGAAGCCAATCTGATCAGCTGTAGTTTCCTGCAAAGCCCTAATACTAATATTGAGACTTTGCTGCACAATCGTTTGCATCTTCTCTGACACATATTCTGCATTCACATTGCGGTGATCTGAAAGAGACCCGGTTTGCTCACAGCCATGTTTCACTATTTTTGTGATATGCCATGGCTCACATACCCTAGGCTTCCGGCGAGCAATAACTCTTCCGCGGCAACCCTCTTCTTGATGGGTGCAAATGACCTTCAACTCCTTTTTATCAGACTGCTTCACTCTATGCTGGTGGTGTATGGCGATTGCATAGCTATTCATTGCCTGGTAAGCAGATTTCTTATCAGGGAAAATCTTCCCAACGCCCAGACTTCCCGCTTCTAGGCCAGAAACAGAGTGAAATTCATTGGTGATGCTCATAACCTGTAAAAACTCAGGGTTCATTGGTGCAGCGACCGCCCTCTGAGGAGGAACAACTTCTTCATCATCTGAGTCCGAAGAGGCAGAATAATGACCATCATCGTCATCATCGAGCGCCTCCGGCAATCCCTCCACATGTTCGCTGATGTCAACGACCGCAGACCAGTATCCTGTGTCATACACTTGTTGGCCGCCTGTCGGTTCCGATGGGCCGGCGCTGGGGTCTTTAGTGATGGCCAACTCGTCCTCACCGCCCCCGCTACTGCACCCGGCGACATCAGTGACAGAAATGAACTCCACATACACCATGGGCTGTCCAAACATAGAGTTATTGGGATTGCTTGCAAACCTCATGTACGACCCCCACGAATTTTCACCAGTAACCGGCCGCAGACCCCAACGGGAAACTGTCCTATCATTTCCTCCGGCAACCCCGAAAGCCTCCATGGTCATATTTTTTCCATCCATCGCTGGCCCAAACACCGCTCGGATGCACCTTCTGACTGCCACATACCCTACATTGACCATGTCTCTTACTACAACTGTATTCGACCCACACATGGACACATCCACCCCGGAAGGTGCGTCGCGTAAGACGTCCCCGTAGAACACTAACAAATTTTCCATAGTACCTAACGAGCATCCATATTAACATTGTTAGTCGATTAAAACTTTAAATATCTTTCGCAAAATCATTTTAATATATTTAGATTTTAATAACTTTCGATAATAATCGTTTATTTACAAATAATAACGCGACAAATATTCACAACAAAAGTAACATCATTCACAACAGTACATCGATATAAAAAAATATTCAAAAAATTACACGACGTTATTTATACCTCTGGTTCAGTAAGGATATCCTTCCGAATAAAATTAAGTGTCACAATAGTTCGAAAAAAATATCCGTCGGCATGAACATATCACCAGTAATATATCAACGGAGTCGACCTATTATCACATGAACAAAAATATTAGACACGCAATTTTTTTCTGCTGTCAAAAGTTTCAAAATAGATGTTGCACGCATGTGTTCATCACCTCAAAAGGGACATCGAAGACCGAAAAACAATTTCTTCAATCACGTCATCTCCTTCTTGTTTGCTACTCAGATGATATTTTTTGTACCTAATTATATACATCATCACGGATATTAGCACTTATGTTGCATGTCATGTACGGTTTCCTACTTTACCAATTTAGCTAAAAAAGTCGACCTACGATTTCCTAACAATAGAACTTATTAATAAACATGATACATGAAATAACATCACATTTAATCATGCAATGACCAATTACAATACAATCTTTTTCTTAATTAGCATTTTAAGAACTTCTTGCATGTCTAACTAAAATGATGCATCTTAAAGGCATAACGCTGATCTACAATACAGTCAAATATTTGTTGTCCAAATTCCGACTCTAACTCAACCTTAACGTTTAATAGAAGTACTAATTACGACTTAATGACAAAAATAACAACATCTTGCATGTCAAAAGAAATAGTACTAATGGACACAACTAACATTGATCTACAACATCTTCAACATACTCTACTGACAAATATTACTATAAATGCAAAATATCTCATATGAAAACGTTTATAACTTCTAAGCAGTAAACATCGCATAGCTAATAACGGGCTACAAAACTAACTAATTTCCAACGTGCAGGAACAAAAAAAAAATCATGTATTGCAAAGATCATACCTTGATCTTCAACTTAGTAGTTCACTTCGCACGGCAAATCGTACTCCTGATGCTCCAAATTACGCCACAAAGTGATGAAATACTGCCTAAAACAACAAATAATACATACTTAGAAACTAATCAAACAGAGTAAAAACATCATGCATGCGAACATAACCAACAAAAATGGACAGATCTTACCTTCATCTATCTTTTCTTCAACTACAACATCTTCAAAATCCAACTCTAAATCGTCCTAAATCGCGACTAAAATTGTCTACTAAGCTTTTCTTTTTGTGTGTTCTTGAGACTTAGAAAAGAGAAGAGAGCGAGAGAGCATGCAGAGTGTGTGCTCACAAAGCAGCAACATCACATATAAAAAAAAAAGAGCACCGTAGTGTCGGCAGAACGGGTTAAAACTCGCTGTCGCGTCCGCCGCAGCAACAGCACCGCTGCCTGCCTCGTGCACAGCAGCAACATCTAATTAACCTCGCAATCAGCACCGTCACAGCCACCTTTCGACGCGTGCGGGAACAGTGCCAGCTGCCTGGCTCGGTGGTAGCAGGGCCCACGGCCCGTTTCCCGTTCCGTCGCGGCGCCCGGGCTGGCTCGGAAATCTGTGATGCGCGGCCTACTGCCTGGTGGCATGGCGGTAGGTGCCGCCACCTCCCGTCATGGCGGTAGGTGACGCGTGTCACTTGGCGCGCCTGCCGCCACCTCGGTGGGGGTGCTTTTTGACAAACTATAGCGAAGTTGGTTCTTTTTGACAAAACGATTCGGCAGGTGGTCCTTTTGTACAAAAATTCCTTATTTGAAGACGGGTAGAGTATATAATTCAGTTGTAGAACAAAACTGCATTTGCGCTATTGGCCCGAGAATTTTGTGTGATTGAATAGACTAACATATGCAATCCAAACAATGTTTGCCTTGTCTGTAAGTGGTTTCGAACAGAGGTTATGTATGCAAGTGGTTGACGATCAGGCGTTGTCTTCCGTTGGGGCCACGCTGATGACGGCACCGGTGGGGATGAGGCTGTCCCCGGACCGGCCAAAGAAGGCAACCACAATGTCGCCGTTGCCATATTCCGGCAGTGCCTTGCTAAAAGCGGGCCAAGCCGGGCACCCGTAGGGGCCGTACTCTTGAGTGGTTCGTAGGGAGGTGACACCATAGTTGTCGGTGGTGCCGCTGATGTGGTTCACGTATTCGCCTTGGATCATCAAAAACTGCACGCGGTACAAGAAAAATACAAGGGCAAGAGAAGGACAGAGCAGAAAGGAAATCAGGAAGGTAAGGAACAACGGCTTCTATTACCCTAATCCTATCGCCAACCTCGATGCGCAGAATACAAAATTCAAGCCGACCGTTCCGTCCTCCCTTGCCTTGGACAAGGCTGCATCAAAGACAACCACTATGTTCGATCCCATGTCAAATCATGCTATCCGGAAGGAGACAACCACTACGTTCGATCCCATGTGAAATCTTGCTATCCGAAAGTGGTGGGATGATTAGAACATGATCGTGAGACACTTTAAGAGCATTTACAGCCACGGTTGTCAAATCTGGCCCCTCAAACCCCCCGGACGTACACGGGCGCATCCGTGTGCACTCATCTGACACGTCTTAAATTGTGTCCTTCGCATCTACATTTCTTATATCCGATACTCTATATTCATACTAGCCATGAAACATGAAGATAAATTACGTCAATCATCGCACGAACTATGAAACGGATCTAAATATGCACATTTCGATCACCAAAAGATTACAGACGGATCTTCAAAAGCTACTCAAAGTTCACATAATCGACATACGACGGACATGTTCTAACTAAAGACATGAAAAGGTAGAAATTAACTACGAAGACGGCGAAGATTCACCACTTCCTCGCCGACCCTTTTCCCTTCCGGTCGCCGGCTCAGCTGTAGGCATCGACGGCTGGTGGAGGATCGTCCGAATCGTCGGACGATGCACCGTCGTCGTCGCGGGAGGAGGAGGAAAGGAAATTCTGGAGGGTGCCCGAAATTTTCAGGAGGAAACGCACGTGCAAAAACATCTTGCCCCAGCGTGGGGGAACAAGATCCCACGATTCGTGATAGGGCTTTACGGGACGCCCCCTCAAGGGGGCTTTTGGTTGGGTAGGAAAGCCCCCCTTGGGGCTTTATCCAAAAACATCTTTTCCCCGCAGCGCCGCTTCTTCTTCTACCTCTTGGTTGTCTCTCACAACTCTCTTCTCTCTTTTATGGTTTCTCACAAGAACATACCAAAAGAAACACACACGCACCCATATACCAAGGAAGAAGAACACAAGGGCTTTGCCTAGAACACTCTCCCTTGGTGAGCACAAAGACTACATGATTTTGCCCAGCCCTCACGGCCTTTTTTCATTCACTCAAAAGGAACTATTTATACAAGGACTTGACACTCGGTGGTGCATGCAGCCACTATCACCATGCACCACTCACGCCACTGACTAGCCCTATTCTCATGCCCACTAATGCATGACTACCTGTTAACTAATCCTAGAATCATTCCAGGATATCCATAGGACCCGGCCACCATGCAAACATATACACCTATCTACGTGCTGACTAAAGTGAACATCCAGATACAATAAAAATCAAGATTAAAAAACTAACAATCATCCCCTAATCTTTGATTCTCAATTCGTCACCATCGGGTCGCCCGTAACCTCTTGCCACGCCTTTTGTGTTTGCCGACCTACGCACAAAACGCATGCCATCACACCATCTTGCCAAGCACAGCTCCCATCACCACGCCGTCTCCATCTTGCGGCATCGCACTGCAAGCGCATGTTCGCACGGCATCACATCGCCAAACACCTCCTTGTCGTGGACGACGCCGTCGCAGCGTCGGTCACCACCACCGTCTCCATCTAGTCGTGGTCGACGTCGTCGCAGCGCCCATCACCACGTCCTCTTGCCGCACATGGCAGCCACCTCTTGACATGGACGACGTCGTCGCGACGCTGATCATGATGCCCTCATTATCTTGCGGCATCGCACCGCAACCGCATGTTCGCCACCGGTGCCACAACTCGCCGGTGACTCGCCTCCATATTGTCGCCGATGACACATCTTGTCGACGACTCGGACATGGAACTCCTTATGGTAATGGCCTCCGCTCCATGGCCATCACCTCCTTGCCGCCGGTGACGCAACTTACCGGACGACATACCTTTCTCCATCGCTCGTGACGCAGCTTGACGAGGATGAAGACACGCACCGGCCGCTAGCAGCATCACGCCGCCAACGGCGTCCACCTTGTGCCGATGACCTCCACCTCACATGGAGTCCGCCGCGTCGCCGTCATGCCTCGGATCGAGAAGGCTCTGATACCAATTGTTGGCGCCGCCTCCCCGCAGCGCCGCTTCTTCTTCTACCTCTTGGTTGTCTCTCACAACTCTCTTCTCTCTTTTATGGTTTCTCACAAGAACATACCAAAAGAAACACACACGCACCCATATACCAAGGAAGAAGAACACAAGGGCTTTGCCTAGAACACTCTCCCTTGGTGAGCAAAAAGACTACATGATTTTGCCCAGCCCTCACGGCCTTTTTTCATTCACTCAAAAGGAACTATTTATACAAGGACTTGACACTCCGTGGTGCATGCAGCCACTACCACCATGCACCACTCACGCCACTAACTAGCCCTATTCTCATGCCCACTAATACAACTAACCCACGTACATGCATGACTACCTGTTAACTAATCCTAGAATCACTCCAGGATATTCATAGGACCCGGCCACCATGCAAACGTATACACCTATCTACGTGCTGACTAAAGTGAATATCCAGATACAGTAAAATCAAGATTAAAAAACTAACATCGCCAACCTCGATGCAGAATACAAAACTCAAGCCGACCGTTCCGTCCTCCCTTGCCTTGGACAAGGCTGCATCAAAGACAACCACTACGTTCGATCCCATGTCAAATCATGCTATCCGGAAGTAGACAACCACTACGTTCGATCCCATGTCAAATCTTGCTATCCGGAAGTGGTGGGATGATTAGAACATGATCGTGAGACACTTTAAGGGCATTTACACCCAGCGCCGTTTTCCGGCGGCTCTCCTCCGCCGGCGACCTCTTGGTCGTTGGTCGTGAGGGGGGTCGCCGGATCTCGTGCGTGCGGATCTTTTTTTCTTTAGGTTTAGACCCTAGTAGCTTAGGTTTTTGGATCGTGTGACGTCTTGGCTTCGACGGCGGCGACGGCGATGCTGAATAAAGAAGCTCCGGATTCTTCATCGGCGAGGCGATCGTCTCTATTGTCGGTGATGGATTTGGGAATCAGTTTGTTCAAGCGAGGATATCGTGGCGGCGACGACATCCTTGTGGTGGACTTGTGTCCTCGGGCTCCGCCGTTGCGACGGCGTCTGCTCCAGCGTGGACGCGGAGCCTGGGAGGTAGTCCAGGAGCGGATGCAGATTGTGGTCTGCATCGACGACATCTGGAAGACGAAACATGTGCTGGGTTCGTGGTTCATGGATGGCAGGTATGGTTTTCTCCTTCGACGTCTTAGTCGTGGTGGGGTGTCAGATATGGAGTTCGATGGCGTGTCCGGGGTGTTGCCCCGGTCTGATTCGTTCAACGACAATGGCTTCATCTTTGGTGAGCCACCTTGGAGGTCCGCAAAGCTGCATATCAGCGATGAAGCCGCGTCGAGCTTGGGTGAGGAGGGATCCGTCATTATTTTCTTTGGTGGCTGCTGTGGTGGTGCCGGAGGCAGGTGACGGACGTTGGTGTCAAGCTCAGCGATGTTTTGCAATCTTTTCAGTTTTGTCATGTCGGTTTTTACGTGACTTGTAATTTGATCTTTATGATATACATAAGACACGTATTACCATGCAAAAAAGGGCATTTACACCCACGGTTGGCAAATTTGAATCTCAAACGTCGCCGGATGTGCACGGGCGCATCCATGTGCACTGACCTGGCACGTCTTAAATTATGTCCTTCACATTTGCATTCCTCATATCCGAGACCCTATATCCATACTAGCCATGAAACGTGAAGATAAATTACATCGATCATCGCACGAACTATGAAACGGAGATAAATATGCACATTCCGATCACCAAAAGATCACAGACGGATCTCTAAAAGCTACTCAAAGTTCACATGATCGACATAGGATGGATAGGTTCTAACTAGAGACATAAAAAACTAGAAATTAACTACGAAGACGGCGAAGATTTTCCACTTTTCCTCGCCGGCCCTTTTCCCTTCCGGTCGCCGGCTCAGCTGTAGGCATCGACGGATGGCGGAGGATCGTCCGAATCGTCAAACGACGCACCATCATCGTCGGAGGAGGAGGAGGAGAGGAAATTCTGGAGGGTGCCAGAAATGTCTTGTCACTGCCCGAATTTTCAGGAGGGAACACACCACGCAAAAACATCTTGCCCCAACATGGGGGGACAAGATCCCACAATTAGTGGTAGGGCTTTAGGGGGCGCCCCCTCAAGGGGGTAATCCCCCCTTGGTGGCTTTTGGTTGGGTAAGGAAACCCCTCTTGGGGCTTTATCCAAAGATGGTGGAGCATGTTTTAGGGAGGAGGGATCCCCATGGTGTGGCCAGCAAAGGAGTGGAAAGCCCCCCCTCCCTCCGCATGGGGCTTTCTTCTCCCTTTTGGTGGGTTGCTTTTTGGCCTCCAGCCACCCCTTGATCACACTATAAAAGGAGGAGGAGAGGAGCTCTCAAACTCACTCAGTTCTCTCCAAGTTTCTCACCAAAAGGCATGCAATGATCTGTCCTTCTTTATGTCCCTCCATGAAATAGTTTCTTAGTGCCGAAAGGCTGCCTAGTCTCCAGCAGAGATTAGTTCTGGACGGCGAAGCCCTGCTGGGTAGGTGACACTTCATGTGTGCAACCCGGTAGAGAGGTCTACGTTCGATCTTCTGTTCGAGGGATTGTCTGAGGTTCTGTCCGAGGGACTGTTCGAGGGAGAAAATCCTCGCGGTTGGGAGGTTGTAAATTCCTAGTTGCGGGGATCTACACCAATGAACTTCACCAACTCTACTTCCATTGCGCTATGAGTTGGTAACGATCAGATCAAACCTTGTATGCATCTTCATCCTCGGCTGGTGGGTAGGACGGAATTTTTTTTGTTTTCTACTGCGTTACCCTACAGCGAGTGGCGGCTTGAGTGCAGGTGGCCTCATAGGGCACCTGCTGCTCGGCGACGAAGTTGGGGTTCACCACGGCCATGGCCGCCACAGCTTCCTTGCGCGCGTGCTCGTTGTAGATCTGGCCATCCGCCAGCCGGTGTTGCTAGAGGAGGAATAGGTTATAGTGTTGCTCCTCTTGCGCCTGCATGAACAGTGGCATAGGCGTGTGTGCCGACTACTCCTCCGCCATGGTGGCGTTGAAGTGCGCATGTGCCTGCTCCAATGTCAAGCCGACATGTACCAGCACGGGCTCTAGCGTAGAGTCGTCGATCGTCAGAGCCAGTCTACATTGTGGGGTCGTCGTCAGAGACCTCCAGAGAGCTGATCGGCTTGCTGACCTCTATCCGCCTGGCATGGTGGCTCTGCCAGGCGGCCATAAGGATGACCACCCCGTACTTCTGCTCCATCGAGAGGCTCTCCCATAGAGTGTTCCTGCTTACGGTCATCGTGGATGTGTTTCACGGGGAAAAGATGCGGAGTGGATAGGTTGTGGTGTGTTGTGAGCCGGGTGTAGCCGCCTTTCAATAGTGAATGCTGGCGAGGCCAGGCGTCCAGATGCATCGATGCACGTACGCCGGAGTTGGTTTCTCAGCCGGCGAGCCTGCTTAATGGTGGCAGACAGAGGGACGGACATTGAACGGACGTGATAGATATGTGTCCCATCCAGTAAACATCACTCCGACATTGAACATGCACGGACACCGGAAACGCGGCGTGGGCAGCGCCCTCGGCTAGCCAGCCGCTTCAATGCCGATGCCAGCATGAGATTACGTCACCTCTAGACAGGCATCACTGCAGAGCGGGAGCAGCATGAATGCGGAGAGTTGACTTCGAGCGGAAAAGGACACAAGCAAACAAGACCGCGTTATGTGAAAAAATACTTCCAGACCACATGGCCCGGTTTGAGGGTCAGCGTTGAAGATACCCTAACAAGGTAAATTGCGATAGGCTGACCATGGGAGGCGAGGGGGCAGCACTATAAACCAGTTGAAAATACCGTAGTTGTTGCAACGTATGCAGACTGCACGATCTTAGTGAAGGATCTACAATGAATTAAGAAATCATAACCCCAAGGACTGTAATAGAGGAAACATTGAGAAGTTACGAACTTTGAGAGATGGCTTTCTCCCCCCCTCCCCTCCCCCGCCCTCCCCTCCCCCCGTTCGTCGACGGCCTTCCCTCCCCTTCCCCCGGCGTGTTCCCTCCCCATTCCCCCGCTCTGCCCTCGCGCTGGTGTGGCCGAGGTGCAGGTCGGCCGTGGCTCGACTTCTCCACGAGGTGATTCTCCTGCATCTCGCCCCCTCGCTGGTAACCGGTTCTGGGCCTTGGAGTGTGACGAGGATGCCTCCGACTCTGACTCCGATCTCACCACTGGGGCGGTGGTTCGTACTGCGGTGGGGAAGGCCAGGCCCCGTGCCAGGAAATTTGCCCCGGGCGGTAGGGGCCATCCGGTGGCCTCCTCGTCGGATGGGCATGGCTGGTCCCGAGTGGTTCGTCGGCACCGCATATCTAGTAAGTTTCCGGTTCCTTCTCCGGCTCGTGGTGTTCTTGGGGTGGCTCCCGACGCCGGCGTGGGCGCGGCCGCGGTCTCCCCTGGGCGCTCCCCTTCTCCTTCGTGTGCTTCCGGCCCGTCCTCTCCTTCCCCTCCTCTGGTTACGTGACATCGTCGGCGGCTCGGTGCAGGTCCGGGATCGGGGAGGCGGCGGAGCCGCGAACCCTAGATCTGGTTCCCCTCGTGGTGGCTAGTGGGCCTGCGGAACGTCCGGTTGCTGGGCCACCCTCGGTTGGGCTGCCTCCGACCCCCCCTCTCTCCTCTTTTTCTGACTTCCCTCCTCTCCTCCCACTGGGCCCTAGGCCGACCATCCCCACTATTCCCCAACCACCCCCAACCTGGCCCGTTTGGCCCACGCACCCGCCTCGGGCAAGGCTTGCTCGGGGTACTTATGGGTGCGCAAGTGTTCCCTCCCCCCTTTCCTAGGGTTTTCGGCCTCTTCTACTGACTTGCGACGGCGTCGCGCACCCATTCACTTCTTCCACAGATCTACTCCACCTCCTCCTCTCTCCCTCTCCTTCGCGGAGATCCTCTCCATGGACAAGTCTAGGGGCTCCTCCAGTGAGGCCATCTCCGGTAGCAAGCGTCGTCGTGAGGATTCGCCGGCGGAGGGCGTGGATCTGGTATATGAGGCCTCCCTCCGATCCAGGCTCGAGGCGGACCAGGCGGCTCGTGAGCAGGTGGCTCGCGACCGTGCGGCCTGGGCTGCGGGGCCAGAGTGGCGCCAGCGAGACGAGCGGGTGCGGTCGCTGGGCGGTTCCGGTTCGGGGGCCATCGGATCTCGCGATGGGGTGGCGCCGGGGCTGGATCCCTGGGAGGTGGCGGCAGCTGGTGGCGCGGCGGGCTTGGCTTCGTCCAACCTCCGGCCTCCTCCTTACCGGGGCCCGGTGCCCCCCCCGCCAACCTGTCCGCGCGCTTGGATCTAGTGCCGGTGGTCGGCTTCCTCAGCGCTCCAACTTCGGCCCTCCTCCTCAGATCTCCAAGGCTCACCGTTTCCCCGCTCCTACTCCGGGCGCCTCTTCTTCTGGCTTCTGGGATGGCATCCTGCCCCCCCCCCTCCGCCTCCTCCGCCACGCCACTCCTCATCTACGCCCAATACCCCCTCCACTCTCACATGCTTCGCCTGCCACCAACCGGGCCATTTCCAATCCAGATGTTGCAACCCTCCGTCCTGTCTCATTTGTCGGGCCGAGGGCCACCTCACGGTTGACTGCAAGAATCGGGTCAAGCCCCCAGTCTTTGTGCATTACGGGCTCGGGCTCCCTGGCTGCTCTTTCTTCGCCCTCGTCGGCGAGGTGCCGATGGTGGTGGCTGCCCCCTCTCTCTCCAACGCCGCCAACATTATTGTGCAAGGGCAAAAGATTTCTCCCCAGGTGCTACTGGAAGGTCTCCTGATCTGGGATGAGGCTGGTTGGGACTGGCAGGTGCATCAGCTGTCCGAATTTGAATTTGCTGCGGTGTTCCCATCCAAAGAGTGTCTCAGGATGATTTCTTCGTGTACTAGCTTCACCCTGCCGCACAACCAGCTTGTGGTCTCTGTCAAGGCCACGGCCAGTGGTTCCAAATCGGTGGGGCCTCTTTCGGATGTCTGGGTGTTGGTTGATGATGTTCCTGTGGGCCTCAGATCCGAGCACTTCCTGATGGCTTTTGGTGTTTTTCTTGGCAAGACGATTGAAGTGGATCGCGAGTCTCTGGATAAGCTTGGCCCAGCCCGCATCAAAGTCTGGTGTGTGGATCCGTTGTGCTTGCATGGGGTGGTGGATGTGTTCCCCTCTTCTGATGGCATCCGGCTGCGGGTGCGGGTTGAAGGCGTTGAGGCTCTTCATGCTCCCATGCCCCCTCCTCCCTCTGATACGTCGAAGCCTGATAAGCATGGGGACGGCCCTGCTGGCGGCCAGGACCCGAGTGGTGGATTTGACTTGCACTTCACGCAATCTGAGTGGGAAGCTTTGGAGCCGGAGGTCCGTGATCTGTACAAGAAGAATGCCCCAGTGGGTGATGCCCAGAAAGAGGAGTCCGAGGTGCCGATGGCTGGTAGGGAGGGCTTGCCCTGTGGTGACCTGGGGAAGAACGTGCCTGTTGGCACGCCGGTCTCGAGCGTCTGCTCCAACTTCCCAGTTCGGCCAATTTCTCCTTCTACTTCTGGGATTGAAGACCTGCCTCTTTCTCCAGCCCGCCCGGTTGATGACCCTGTGAGCATTCAGAAGAAGAAATCTTCTGTCACGAAGTTCTCCGCCAAAAGAAGGGCTCTGTCCGGTCCAAGCACTCTGTGGCTGGTGTGTGTCGGCGCCTGGAGGCTGATATGGGCGCGGCGTCTGGTTCTGCCACTGGTGCGGTGACGCCATCTCCTGCGGCTCGTTCCCCTCCGCTCCATTCACCTACCTCCACGGCGCGCAAGAGTCGCCGGGTTCAGGACTCTGGGGAACCGGTGGCGCTGCGTGCGAAGCGTCGTGCTGTGGCCAAAGACCTGCCCACCCAAGGTACCTCCCCCCAACCCCCTTCTTCTGCCTCTCCTGTCCGAACGGTTATGCCTTCCTTTACCGATGATCATTTACTGCATGTCCTTTCTGATGTTGGGATCACTTTTGACCCGGGTTTTGGCTCTCCTTCTTCTATCCTCTCTCATTCGGGCAAATGAAATGGCCCAAGCGGCCATCGCTAAAGCCAAGGAGCTGGCTGAGGCGAATGTGGTCGCTATTGTGCCGGTTGTAGGTGGGGGAGTGGACAATGGTGGTGGCCATGGTCGTCTTAACTCCCTTAAGAGGGGTCCCTCTAAACGCCCTAAACCCTACGTAGCCCCCTGCAGGTCCAGCCTCCGTATCAAAAACCTTTCTGCCAAATGAAAGCTCTATTCTGGAATGTTAGGGGTTTTGGTGCTAGGGGGCGCCGAGACCAGCTAAAGGACATAGTAAGAGGGGAAAACATTGATATCATTGGGCTGGTCGAAACGTTTAAAGACTCCTTCTCCCCAAACGAACTATCTGCGGTAGCAAGGATGGATAGATTTGATTGGAAATGGCTCCCGGCCTCGGGTGGGATCCTCATTGGCACCAAGCGTGACTTGTTTGACTTCGTGACCTTTGACCATGGCATTTTCTGGGCTAGCACTGTTGTTCACCATCGACGTCTCAACACTCTCTGGGAAGTCATGGTTGTTTATGGCCTTGCTGATCATTCCTTATCCGCGCTCTTCCTTGACGAAATCTCTGCCAAAATTGAGGCTTGCACCCTTCCCATCCTGGTGGGAGGGGATTTTAATCTTCTACGTGCTCCTTCGGACAAGAATAACCTAAACTTCTCTTGGCCCCTCGCGGATGCTTTTAATGGTTTTATTAGGGATTGTGCTCTACGTGAGCTTCCTAGGGTTGGTGCCCGCTTCACGTGGACCAATCACCAGGCTAATCCGGTCCGGTCGGTGCTGGACCGTGTTTTCATCTGTTCTAATTGGGATTCCTTATTCCCCCGTGCCTCCTTAAAGGCCAGAGCGATTGTGGGCTCCGACCACGCTCCTATGATTCTAGACGCGGGTTTGGACAGGACTTCCATCGCCTCACGGTTTCAGTTTGATGCTTCTCGGCTCCTAGTCGACGGGTTCGTAGATATGTTGGCTAACAAAATCTCTCTGCTTCTTGCTTCCTGTCACCGTTCGTTCGGTCCCATGGACGACTGGCACAAGTGCTCTTATGCGATTCGCAGATTCCTTCACGGTTGGGCGAGTAACAGGGCAGCGGCTGCCCGTCATGAGAAGGTTTCCTTGGAAGCCTAGCTTGCTGGCTTGGACGCGGTGGCTGGCGGCCCGGGCCTTTCGGAGAGTGAGTGGTCTGTCCGATATGCCTTAGAGGAGGCTTTGATGCGGTTGCATCAGCAGGCCGAGATTTACTAGTGCCAACATGGTACTTTGAACTAGACCCTTAAGGGTGACTCCCCACGGCATATTTCTTTGCCATTGCTAATGGTAGGAGGAGGAGGTGTGCGATTGATAGCCTTATTATTAATGGGGTTAAAGTTTCGGACCAGTCGTTAATTATGGCACATGTTGTTGAATTCTTCTCATCTCTCCTCTCTGCTAAGCCAGAGTCCGGCCTCTCTATCTCTCGCTCTTTGTGGGATATGCCTTCCAGAATCTCTAGGGAGGAGAATGAGGCCCTACTTCTGCCTCTGTCTGAGGAGGAGATCTGGGAGGTCATCAGATTTGCCAATCCCAACGCGGCCTCGGGCCCAGATGGCTTCTCGATCCCCTTTTTTAGGAAGTTCTGGCCGCAGCTTCGGTCCCTGGTGTGTAAGATTATCCAGGGCTTTTGCCTTGGGACTGTAGATATTTCCCGCCTTAACTATGCTGTCATTTCTCTTATCCCTAAGATCAAAGGAGCCGATCTGATTTCTCAGTTTAGACCTATTGCCCTTATTAATAACTTTGCGAAATTCCCGGCAAAGGGCTATGCGAGTCGATTGTCTCCCGTGGCTCATAGAGTTCTTACCCCTTTTCAATCTGCCTTCGTTAAAGGGAGATTCGTTCTTGATGGGATCCTGTGCCTCCACGAGATTGTGCATGATCTCAGGATCTGGAAAGCGAAAGTTGTGATTCTTAAACTAGACTTTGAGAAAGCTTACGATTCGGTCAGCTGGCCCTTCCTTAGACAGGTCCTTCTTGCCAAAGGCTTTGATGGAGCTTATGTTCATAGAATTATGCAGCTGGTCTCGGGGGGGCACACGGCAATCTCTGTTAATGGAACTGTTAGCAATTTCTTCGCAAATGGCAGGGGCCTTAGGCAAGGGGATCCCGCCTCTCCTCTTCTGTTTAATTTTGTGGCTGACGCTCTCTCCCGTATTCTGTCCATGGCTGTCTCGTGCGGCCACATCTCCCCTGTCGTTTCCCACCTGATCCCTGAGGGCGTCTCTCATCTCCAGTACGCGGATGACACAATCATCATGGTGGAATTAAACGATTCATGCATTGCCCATCTTAAGTTCATTCTGCTGTGCTTCGAAGCTTTATCGGGTCTTAAGATTAACTTCTCCAAAAGCGAGGTCATTGTCACTGGTGTGGATGACCAGGAGGCTCGACGGGTGCCCCAGCTGCTTAATTGCAATCTGGGATCCTTTCCCTTTAAATACCTGGGCCTTCCCATTTCCCCGAATAAACTATATGCCAAGGAGTTCGCTCCTACCGTTTCTAAGGTAGGGAACAGGGTGCTGCCCTGGCGGGGTAGATATAATACGAATGCCGGGAAGGTTGCCCTGATTAATGCGTGCCTTTCTTCCTTACCTATGTTTACTATGGGCTTCTATCTCCTTTCTGCGGGCGTTCATGAAGGGTTTGATAAGCATAGGGGTGCTTTCTACTGGAACTCTGCGGACAATAAACGAAAATACAGGCTGGTTAAGTGGAAGATCATTTGTAGACCCAAAAACCTTGGGGGGTTGGGGATCATTAACACTGCTATTATGAACAGGTGCCTCATGATCAAGTGGTGGTGGAAAATCATGACCACGGGTGTTGACACCTTGTGGTACTCTATTCTTAAAGCTAAGTACTTCCCCTCCTCAAACCCAATGTTTGCCTCTTCTCAAGGAGGGTCCCAATTCTGGAAAGACCTTGTTAAGTTGCGTCCCTTGTTCAAAGAGCATGTCAAGTTTTTGGTTGGCGATGGTGCCTCGATTCGCTTTTGGCTTGATTGGTGGTGCGGTGACTCTACCCTCTCGGTGGCTTTCCCCACATTGTTTTCCTACTGTTCATCTCCGGATATCTCCATCCCGGGGCTCTTGGCTAATAATTGGGACTTGGCCTTCCGGCGCGTGCTGTCGCCTGCAGAGTTGGATGATTGGCAGCAGCTTGCTGCCTTATTCCCTGTGCTCTCGGAGATAGTTGACTCGGTGGTCTGGCCTCATTCCTCTTCTGGTCGCTTTTCGGTTAAATCTCTATATTCCAAACTTATTGAGGGTACCCCCACCAACAGATTCAGCCCGATTTGGCGTGCCAGTATCCCTCCTAAGGTGAAAATCTTCTTGTGGCAAGCCTTCAGGGGCCGTCTCCCTGCGGCTGGTCAAATTCGAAAGCGCAATGGCCCGGGCTCGGACAGATGTACGTTGTGCAATGCTCTGGAGGATACGAATCACATCTTTTTCCATTGTGTTTTGGCCAAGTTGGTCTGGTGTTGTATTAGATCGTGGCTCCAGGTGCCTTGGGCTTCGTCTTCTTTCTCTGAGCAACGGGTACTTTCTAATGGATTGGCTGGGTAACAAAGCGGCTATTCTGGGTCGGTCTTGCTGCGGTTTGCTGGGCCCTATGGACAACCAGGAACAAGTTCACCATTGAGCATATTTTCCCTGCTAAGCCTGTTGATTGCTTATTTAAATCCTATATGTTTCTGTAGCAGTGGAGATCATTGACTAAGACGGAAGACTGGGACGCTTTCGATCTCCTATCCTCTAAGATCTGGGCATCGGCGTCATCTCTCTCACGGCAGGAGCCTGAAGGCTAGTTGTCTTGCTTTGCCCTATTGCTATCTCTCTGTTTCCGGCCTGCGTGCCGAGGTTGTGGCCTTGAGCCGTGTACCCCGTACCTCCTTCTCTCGCTTTGTCTGTGGTTGTGGCCAATGTGATATGACCTGTCTGGTACGCTGCCTTATGGCTTTATTTATAAAGTCGGGCTAATGCCTTTCCTCTAAAATAGAGAAAACATTGTTCTATTTTTCCTCAGCTGATGCGCGGCCAGGAGGATCGTAAGAAAGGTATTTCGTCCCTATAAGTTAGGCCAAAAGTAGCACGACAAGGAAGTTCTACAATCCACTCTCGATGAATGTGAAAAATGCAGATATTTTCGCTACAGATAATTCCAAAGTTTTACAGATATAGAAAAGGACGTCTCTGTGTTCCACCAAAGCCACACGTCTTAATTCAGTTAGTTAAAGTGATCCGACAAGTAAAGGCTCCGGTTTCTTCATATCTTGGCTTGCGTATCATCAGCTTTCGGGAAAAGAGATAGCAGCACGAGGTAAGCGGGCGGACTATGTTCATGCAGACCATCTTCAGTTAAGAGGTATCCTGCGTAACGACACAAACATAACTCTTAGCTTAAATATGCGATGAACAGAGCTCTAATGACAGAGCTGTATGAACTTACTTATTTCTTTGGTTAATTCTGTGGATCAACTGTCCAGAGCTGGTGGTGGCGCAGGTGGAGTTTGCCTGCTCAAGGTCAGGGGAGATAAAGCCTTAACCACAATGCTCATGCTTGGACGGAACTCGGCTTCATATTGCACACACAGAGCTGCTACCGCCCCAAGCTGTATTAAGGTGCGAAGGTGAAAAGTGTGAAAACAGATGGAAGAATAAGTTATTACTTCCTCCGTCCCATAATACAAGAGCGTTTTTAACACTAGTGTAGTGTTAAAAACGCTCTTATATTATGGGACGGATGGAGTAGTTGCCAAGCTAGTGGGTATGCAAAAGAGGGAGCAAGAGACAAGAGGCGAGAGGAGTAGGGAGACCTTTGCAACTCCCTTTGGCGGATATTCACCCTCCAACCGGGGATCTATGCAAGCCTTCACCTTGTCTTCGGTTAATCTTGGTGTAGCCTGCACAACAGAAGATATATGCTCAGAGAACGGGTTAACAAAGTCCGCAGTGAAGGATGGGGATGTGTCTTGTTATTATCAGAAATGGGTAAACTATGACGTGGGCATTACCCATGTAACCAGGCTCTGCTGCCCTCGAGGCGCTGTATGGTCCACAGGCTTTCTTCCTGTCAGAAGTTCCAAGAGAACAACCCCAAAACTATACACATCACTTTTCTGGGTCAGCTGACCAGTCATTGCGTACCTGCAGAAAGTTTATATCATTACAAAACATTAGTTATACAAAAACAGTATTGTGTAATATCAGGATTCTGTAGACAACTGTATCACTTCAAGAAGGATTTTCTGTAACGAATGCCCCAGTATTAGAGTGATTACTGCTAGGTGGAGTTTACAAGTTTCTGGCCAGTTACAGGACTGGTTAGTACTCCCTTCGTTCCATAACTCTTGTCAACTAAAACCACAACAAGAATTATGGAATGGAACGGAGGGAGTAACAGATAAAATACATAAATAAGTATTTGTGGCTGATTCTGCCCAAGTACAGGAAACTGGGTTGCCTCCACCTGGTCAACTTGATTCTTTTTCGTATTGGTAGTTGGGTATAAACCAGTTTTATCTGGTCAAACAAAATCCGAACAGAAGAGAAGTAACAACTGGCTGATGGGTGCTACAATGACACAAGTTTCTCAGCATATTGCTATAAATGCAAAGTGCCAAAATGTATAAATATATGCCAGTAAATGATTAAATTCTAATGTTGCTGATAGATGTGCTTATCTGTTGACATTTTTTAACCCCTGCTTTGAACAAGCAACGCAATCGATCTTTTACAGAATTAACTAGACAAGTTCGCACTCCAAAGAGAACTGTATTTTAGCAATAAAATAGTTATCAAAGTATTAATTCATCACGGATTTGGAATTTTGAAAGTACAGGATTCTTACTCTGGGGCGTGATAACCGAAGGTTCCCAACACACGAGTAGAATGCAACCGAGCAGCCATATCTGGAGCCTGATTTGAAAGATTGAAGTCTGCAATCTTGGCCTTGAAGTCCTCAAATAAGAGGATGTTGCTGGATCTAACATCTCTATGTACAATAGAAGGCTGGATCTTCTCGTGCAGATATTCAAGTCCTTTGGCAGCATCAACAGCAATTTTCATTCGCTGCATCCAATTAAGTGGTGGACCAGGTTGTGCACCTTGTACTCCTTTTCTTCCTGTTAGCACAAGTTAAAGGCATACTTGCTTACAAATAATCCACAATAGCTGTACCACCCCAATCCCCAAGTTCCCAACGAGAATAGGAAATTTTGTATCAAACTGTGGAGTATGATGGATATGCATAATCATACCATGTAGAACATCATGCAGAGACCCCATGGTGGCAAACTCATAGGCTACTATGCGAAGGTTACGCTCCTTACAGTATCCCAATATATCTACGAAGTTTTCATGTTTCAATCTTGAAACCAAGGAAACCTAGCATCAGAAAGTATGGATCATTGCTGATGAACTCTTCATGCATTTTCAGAAAAATATACATATTTAAAATTAGAGAACACTTCATGCATTAAGAAGTGTCAGTTGTATAACCAGAAGAATAATTCCAATCTTCAATAGTAAGCCAACCTGAGTCGAGAATTCTGATATGGGCTCATTTTCAGTAGAATCAAGTTTCTTCACTGCCATTTTTGTCCCATTATCAAGGACAGCGTAGTACACCCTCCCATAAGACCCTTCGCCTATTAAAGCCTTTGCCCCAAAATCATCAGTCTTTTCTATTAATTCATCCAAAGATAGAACAGGAATATTGATAGAGGGAGCTGAATCTTGTGGCTCGGCTTTCACAGTAGCAGAATCTTTCAAACCCTTTTTCATTCCTTGAAAAAACAGAGGAAATAACATCAAATTCTATGTGGAATGGTGAATGTCAGATAAATCACCAGAACAAACTCCGCGGGATGATAACTGTAAACTAGCAAGCAAATGATACAATCAAGGTAAAATGAGCGTACCATCTACGTTATTTGTTGGGGCTTTGGCCTTGGCCTTGGCACGCCCATTTTCATTCTCATCAAACTCAGCGGCTTGACAGCAAATGCAGCGACGCCACATTACTCTCTCTTTGCCTTGTTTCACCCCTACTATAGAAAGCACATAAATGAATTTTATCAGGAAAACTATTACAGGATCAACACAGGAGCATATTTATTTAACTTTAGAGCACCGATGTCATCTCCCAACCAATGAAGCCAGCCCAAAATGCCATAGAAGTTCACAAACAACAGAAGCATAAATTCCAGAACAACAGCATTTGAATCACCATCTATGTTCAGAAGGAGCATCAGTTAGTTTTGTTCTTCGTCAAAGTGGTTTATGTCAGCATTTCGAAACATAAAAGGTGTCCCCAATGAAGCAAAGCATTTCAATGTCAGAAACAAAATCTGAAACAACCTAGAACGAGAAATCATCTCACGGATTAAAAGCGTACATCAGCTAGACTTTGCTCTATCCGGGACCAACGAATTTGCACACATACATACCACATCCATCATCATACTACCAACGCGGGATTCCTGCAACCATTTCGACTGAAAATAAAACTGCGCCGTCTGACAGAAACTCCCATCCCAGACTACAAAAATCACCTCGCATAACAAACTCCAAACAGTACGAATTTCAGTACAGAACCCGGCATCTGCGACCTGACCACACACACAGCTCACGCCAACTCCAGAAAATTAAGACGGACAGTGGCCGGCCGACTACGAGCGCCGAGATCCAGGGCACGTACCGGACCATGATCACAGAGAACCTCAAAACCGAAGACCAAACCTAACAAATCGCTTCCCCGCCACAAACCCCGGGCCTAATCCCAGTCAACCGCGGAGCGCGCGCGCGCGCGCCCACGCCCAGAACGCCGGCCGCCCCAAAACCCCCATCGGGCGGACTCGATCGCGCGCATTTCCGCGAAGGGGAACGGATGATGAGGAGGAGGAGCGGGCCGTCGCCGGAGCGGCGCGGCGGGGTTTCGGGGAGGGTGGGGATTTGGGGGCCGCGGAGACCTTACTCACCTGGGTCGGCGGCGTTGCTTACTTTCGTCGGCTTCGTCGTCTCGGGGGCTGAGAGGAGGCGGAGACAGAGGCGGTGGTCGCGTTTTTATACCGTCTCGCTCGCTCTCTTCTCCTTTCCTTTTTGAACTCTTCTTTTTCTTTTCTTTTCTTATCTTTTCTTTTCGTTTTGTCTGTGTGTGTGTCGCTGCCTGTGGGTCCCACGCGGGAGGACGCTACATGCCAGCGAGCAGTTTCTGGATTGGGGGGCACATTTCACGCGTCTGCGGGTGAGTGGTGGCTTTTTCATTGGGTTTTGCCAACGAGCCTGAGAAGCATCTAAAAAAATTCCCTCGAAAAAGAAAATAGAGAGGCGTCTGAAAAAGGTTTTGAAAAACGCCTTGCTATTTTTTGTTTAGCTATTTTGAAAATTCAGCACTCGTTATTTTCGTCATTGCTATTTGCCCGCACGCATCGTGATGATTTTCATGTCATTGTCTTGGTCTCGCACGATAAAGATTGATAATGTAACTAATACCGATTTAAAAACCAGTTACATGTTGATTAACTACTTATAAGTATTAAAAATAAGACTGAGAAGCAAAATGTGTTTCCTCCTAGCTGCCGCCGATGTTGGTTCCCCTCACCTTGTCGATGTTGGTGCCTCCCCACGCCGGCGAGGTGGGGTGCCGCGGTCTTGATTGCAGTGTTCAAGCAAGCGGTTTAAAAGCGGCTTTTAAGCGCCGAGCTATGGCAACACACTTCGTTGTGGACTTAAGCGGTTGATTAAACGTTTTAAAACTACTTTTGCTTGGTTGCTTGCACAATAATGGCAATATGCCTTTTATCTTATTATTAGGGTATGTTCGGAAACTATTTCCTTCAATTTCTGGCCACATCATCTCTATTAGGCTATGTCTATTTGAACCGAGCAACATTTTAGTTGTTACTTTGCTCGCTGTGTGAATATGATGTGTATTTGCTATATTTTTTTTGAAACGAGGCAAAAAATTTGCCATTTTCATTGATTAAGCAGAAGAGAATTGCCCGGGAACCCGGGCGAAAACCGTCACAACACGCCCACACAAAGGGCACACCGGCCGACCTGGCACCCACAAGACCACACACACTGCCGAGGAGAGGACACCGTCGAGATGTGAACTGTATTTTAGATGCTATTTTCAATTACTTGTGTGCTATGTTTTCTATTTACGAATGCATATTATTCAAAAATAGTGAAACTCTGTCCAATTTGCTCTAAGTCGTGGCCTTCCGTTTCATTTACGGATTTTTTTTTTAACATTGCTTGGTCATCTCCGGAGTCTCTAGCCGTCTTAGATTTTTGCTAGAGTTAAGTCTAAGCGTCTGACCGACGGTGGTGAGGTGATGGCGCCATTGACAACAAGGAATAAGTTCTCCTCGTCGTGTCCTCTTTTCCGGCGATGTTGTTTGGCATCGGCGGTGTGGATGTTCAGTCATGGCCAGATCTTGGGACCCGGTTGTTAGGAGTAAGAAACTTCGTAGCTGTTCACAGTGCCCAGCTGTTTAGCAAGATGAGTAGGAGTGGTATTGATTGCCGCTATTTTCGTGAGGGATAAAGAGGCATGGTCGTACTCCATTTGCGCTTTGCTTGCACATCACCCCTAACAACCGGCCCTTTTGGCATCAAGCCTGAACCTGAGACAGATTGTTCTTTCAAGAAGAGATCACAACAAGCCGACATGTTTTTTTTTTAACACAGTACAAACGCAACTTTTTTCATTGAATGCGCATCGTTGAAAATCCTGAAATAAATCCAGAAATAAATGCGAGCAGCAGGATTTAAACCTGATGGGATAAGGGTACCACAGTTCCTCTAACCCTCCAACCACAGGTTGGTTCGCACAACCACATGTGTACTCCTCGCTGGCACGGCTATAATACACCACCTCTCACAAGAACATGCACACCTATTGACCTATGATACAAACTCACGGTCACTCACTGTATCTACAGAGTGCCAGGGTAGAGGTTGCTGGCATGTACACCACACTCCACACACTCAACACCATGCATGCTGGGGGCAACGTACCCACCTGACAGGGTTATTTGCTTATCTTAGCTGGACATGTAACTGCAAGTGTAGCCCTCGCCTTCGCCTTCGGGCTCTTCGTCTGTACTCTGTACAGGTAACTGCTAAGATCATGGTACTGTCAACGGATGCCGTTCTAGTTATTGTACTAGCTCCCTGGCAGTGGGAGGGAATTGTCGACGATGAGAAGCTTCTGAGAATCCGGGGCCTCATCCTCCGTATCGACGACCCGGCTGCGCCATTGCAGCTGATCAGCAGCATCCTTCACTTTCAGAACAACATCAGCTGCGTCTCGGATTATCGCGGCGCCCCCTGGCCGGAGAATGCGGTCCATCTCGACCAGTATGTCGAGGGTGCCACACCTGAAAATCGATAGTTGTCAGAACGGCGTGGTGCCATGGTGAACTGCAATACTTATTGAGTTGTCTAGTGACAATGTGCTTTGCGAAGGCGCCATATTCGTCAGGTGATGTGTTGAAAAATGAGAAACATAACTAAGTCAGATAATTTCATATTGGGTACTCGGGTTTTTTTCTTTCTTTCAGAGAGCAAATTTGGCAAGCCTATATCCATGGCCGAAGGTTAATGGTGGAGGCATTTAATGTTCAGGCAGAGTTTGCCTATAGCAAAACAACATGAACCACATAGTGTGCAGTAGGGACAGTGGGTACTTTATTTTTAAGTAGAGTTTGGCAGCCTCAAGCTAATTGAACCAGAGTCAGCAATGCCATTCTTGTTTCTTTCTAAATTTGTTCTGCCTCAGAAGAAGAGCAACTATAATTGAGCAAAGAGAATTATGAAGAGTCACTTACTTATCGATGTACAAGCTGAATACTCCATTAGCATGTATCAGATCATATGTGCGTGGATAAGTAGAGAAAGCCTCACACCTGACAAAGGAAAAATGACTCGAGATAGTGAGTTTCTTCTCTATGCCTCAATGGGAAAATAGAAATAGTACTCCACAACAAGAAAATATTCACTTTGTAACATTACCAGTCCATGTATGTTCCAATCAGGCCACGCTCATAGATGATACCGAGAGTGTTGTCCGTTATATTTGCAGGAACCACATTCATGACCCAAACAGGGTATTTCGACATGGCAGCAGCAAAGCCACCAAAACCAGCATTCATGTCCATGACATTTCTGTAACTGCTATGGGATAAGTCTTTCAAATATATTCCATAGAGTTCAACTCTTCTCTTCCAAATTGAATATTCATGTTTGTATGACTGGATGGACATCCCCTTAATTTCCCCACTGGTTATTCTTGGTGGCACTGCAGCAAGTCTTTGAGGCCATTTCTCCACCGGGCCACCAGCAATATCACCAACAAGTTCAACTCTTGGAAGATGAGTTCTACACATCGAAATATTTACATACCTGCAAGATAGAAGACATCCAATCATCCTTGTATGAATTTGTCGATAAAGTAATCATTCAGTGCAAGCAAGAGATGGCTAACATGTTAGATTATCCAATGACTCAGCAACTGCCTTCTTTTTTTTCCTGTTCGGCGGTAAGCTCTTTGGATTCACTTATGCTGTACTCATACTCTTACTACCTCACTTAGATGCACCTTTTTGTACATGCTTTAAGTATTGGGTAGATTTCTTTTTAGTTATTGAGTTGTCTCCAGAAAATTTCCAGGCACACTTATGTAAAGATGGCTAATATTTTAGATTATCGAATGACTCAGCAACTGCCTTCTTTCTGTCCTGCTCGGCGGTAAGCTCTTTGGATTCACTGGTGCTATACTCATACTCTTACTAACTCACTTAGGTGCACCTTTTTGTACAAGCTTCAAGTATTGGGTAAAGTTCTTTTTAGTTATTGAGTTGTCTCCTGAAAATTTCTAGGCACAATTATGTTCAACTAACCCGGAGAATTAACATTCATGGCCATACAGGCCCCCGCATGTCATTTACAGACTGACAAACTTCAGAAAATAACAGCAATAATTTGTATGTTTCTTCTTACCCTCACAATAACACACGCGGAGTATATAAACATTAATCCTGGCCAAACTATTCTGCGCAGTGTCAACTTCTTGGGTGGTATCGAGGACTATGGAAAATAAAACAGTGAACTATTATGCTTCAACCACGCAAAAATGCCTAGAAATGCAAAAGTACAAGCTGCCAAGGAGAAGCTTACCAAGCACTATCTGGGTTGTCTTCTGTACAGAGTGGCGGTGATCTCAAGAACTCTGCTTCTTCGTCACAGTGGAGATGATTAATAGGCTTTCTCCAAACAGAAACAGCGCCCTTATCTGACACCTTTTCCCAACAAAGCTTATTTGCAGTATCTTCCATCGCTAATTGCTCACCATCAGGGGTTTTGATTGTTTGGTTGAGGCTCTTGTAGGGTGATTTCCAGCTGATGGGTGGACTAGACATAACCCAATACCCACCAGGTCTGAGAAGACGGTCAATTTCCAGCATATACAGCCCATCTGGAATCAGCTATAGGTGAATGAGAACATCAGAAAGTATGTGCACTCATAAGTTGGATACGAAGACAGAAAATATGCATGTGATTTTTTCGCAGTTAGTATCGATTTAGTGCATGTCCTACCATGAGCAGTCCATGAAACATGGCAGTCGGCGCAGTGCACCATGTCGAAGGACCTGGAAGGGTACGGCAGCCTGCGAGCGCCGAGCACTCCAATCATCGCGGGCAGTCCACGCTCCAAGGCGAACTGGACATGCGCATCGTGTCTCTCCCTCGGAGCAATGGACATGGTGAGGACGCCATAGCTCAACAGGTAGCCCCCAAAGCTCGCAGCCTGCAACGAGCCACAGCATCAGCGATGAGAACATATGGAAATCTACTGGAAACACGGAGTGATTTAGTCCAGTTACTCACTCCGCAACCGATGTCGAGGGCCGTTCGCACGGTGCCGCCGCGGAGCGGCACCACGCGCTCAAGCTGCTCGACGTAATTCCCCGCCCCCTTGGGGAACAGCAGCCACTCCCCGCGCGCGTGCACGGGGTCCTGAGAGGCGGCCAGCTTGGACACGGTAAGTGGCGGCAGATCCGCGTTGGCGTACCGCGCGCGCTCCCGCCGCGCGGGCCACGGCGGGGGCGGGTGGTACCCGGGGGGCGGGGGGACGCGGCAGTGCGGCGGGGGCGGCGGAGGGTGAGGCGGTGGGTCCTCGGGCGGGTGCGGAGGATGAGGCGGCGGAGGGTGCGGGGGGCAGTGGCGCTCGCCGGAGGGAGGTTCGTGGCAGGGGGTGTGGTGGGAGGCGTTGGGCGGGCAGGGCGGGACGGGCGGCGGCGGGGGATGGGGGTGCTCATGGTGCTGCGGCGAGGGTTCGGGCGCCGGGGGGAGCGCGGCGGTGGTGGAGGCGCTGGTGGACGGGGGAGGCGACGCGTAGTCGTCCCGGGCGCGGGAGACGACGGCGGAGATGAGGAGGAGAGACGTCGCGGCCGCAGCGGCCGCAGCAGCCGCGAGGGAGAGCGCCCGCGGCAGCGGCTTGATGACGGCGTCCACCGCCGGCGCCGGGAGCGGCATGGCGTTGCGTGATGGACACACTGGGGTGGACAGCAGTACCGGATGCTCCGAGCATCCGAGCTAGTGCTCGAAGCGTAGTGGAGTGGTTCCGATGCGGCCGTCGTGTTCGTTCGTATTTGAGGAGCACGGCGGTTACCCTCGCAGGCCCGGCCGTTGTCGTTGGACAGGGCCCGCAGAAAGTCCAGTCCCATTTGCATCAAGGCAGAGCGGTTAGGCTCAATTAAAACGAAAATTGTAAACACACGGACTAATACGGGGTTTTACAGACTCCTTCTTTAGCTAATCTCCACCGCCCCCCTGATTCTCAGGGTGTGTGGGCCCCCTCACCCTTATTTCTTCCAATCATCTTAGCCCATCCAATCCTTCCCGTGAAACCCCGTAAAACATGCGTGTAGCGTTGCCGCAATTAAAATATGGCCACCCCTAAAAGAATTAAAATATGGCTTTCTGAAAAAAATTAAAATATGGCTTGAGCTTGTGGCAAAACTTAGTACATTCTATTTTACTCGCTCCGTCCAACAATAAGACATCTTTGTAACTTATGTTAGTTTGTAAAAAGATCATAAATTTTGAGACGGAGGGGCTACTCCCTCCGTCCGATGAAAAACGTACATATAGAAATTTTAGGATAAATTATGAAGTGAAGTAAAAAAAATGCATTGGAAAGGTGCAAGCCACCATCTTTCTCCTCCTTAATTACTCAACCCCCAATGAGCTAAGTGTATGTAGAAATTAAAAAGACCATGTGTAGAATGTTATTGGTCTTGATTACCATGTGATGAGAGAGAAGCAATTTTTTTCTACCTTAAATGTATTGGGAAGATAGAAGTACACATTTTTGTGGACAAATTTAAGGCCAAACGTACACTTTTCACCGAATGGAGGGAGTAGTATATAGGTCAAACTAACTTGAAGAGGCAAATGCACTTTAGTATATAAACCATGTCGTTTTATTTTTGGATAGCTTGCATTTGTCTTCTTAACCTGATGGTGTTCGTTGGGGTTTGAGAAATAAATCCAAATGTACCACTAAATCCATGGATAAAAAATTGGAAAACTCCTTGTCTAGTTGTATTGTAGCTACAAATGGATTAGGCGGATAAAATTCCTCTCAAAATTCAAATCTTCGTACGGAAGCTATATCAAGAGGTTGTGAAAACTAGACAAGTTACGTAAAAGAAAAAAGTTGTCATGGTAATCCCATGTGTTCCTTTTGCAATCAAATGGAACCATTGCAAAAGTAACCATCCCAACACTTGCTCTTTTTCTGCCCTGTTGCCGGAGTGGTTTGGAGAAGGGTGGGCGCTATGTTGGGCACTTACATATGCCCTAATAGTTCTTAGCATTTTTTTGATGGGTGCTATGCTTTTTGGCGTGATGGTGAGAAACTATTTACCGATGGGCTTTGTTACTATCGTTTATGTGTTACTATCGTCTAGGCTATTTGAAATGCTCCAAACAAAACGACCTTTGAGAGCAAGATGATAAAACACACTTTTTAGATTGTGTTTTTGGCGTGACAACGATGCGGTAGCGGCGGACAGTGTTCTCCTGCAATGCTTCCTCACATTGTTCAAAGAGCCTCTATCTCTGGACGAAATCGACGTTGTCGAGGCCTGGTTCGAAGCCTTCCAGCTCTCCAAGGCCACCAGGAAGACCCCTAGGTGCCCCGCTTCATCTCGGGGGAGGGGGGCAGGGCCGAGGCCGATGGGCAGCGGCTGCCTGACCGCTTGTGTGTGCCACCTCCATGGAGTGCCTGCTTCTTCATGTTCGTGCTATTCGTGATTAGGGATAGCTCGCCTGCCCCTGTAGCTGCATCCCCTTCCTACCCTCCCCTCTGTATCAGTTCACTGTCTTTTAGTTTGTAGCCTTTAGGCAGTTCCTGCTATCCGGGCATCTTTGCCCAGGCCCTTTGTATCTCGTGCCATATTGTATATCTTAGTTATCAATGGCCCACATCAACAATTGTACGGTGCTCAATTGGAATGTGTGCGGTCTTAATAACCCGCGCACCACCAAGTTGTGCAAGGTCTTGTTCATCATCATCGCGCCTCTGTCATTTTCCTCTAGGAGACAAAGATCAAACTCATGGATTGTGGCCTTGTATTGGAAATCCTTAGGCTGGCCTTTGTTAATTCCTCTTGATTCCTTTCTGTCACTTGTAGACGAGGGAGGATCCTCCTTCCCTTCTCGTCGAACCTCTTTGACATCACCAGTACCTTAACTCCACCAGCTCAATACTGCCACGGTGGTAATGTGTACTTCACGCGCCCATTGGAGTATTTCGGTCTTTTACAACCCTCGGCCAGATGGTGATAAACTTGTGTTCATATAGGAGATGTCTTCATGCATGGATTCTATGAGGATACTTCAACTTGTTATGCAAATCAGAGGATAAGAGTAACTCACCTACTAAAAGAAGGTTAATGAATGCTTTGTGGGCCACCTTAAACATCCTCAAGGTCACTGAGTCGCGGTTATAAGGTCGTAAATTCACTTGGGTCAGCAACTATCAAGCACAAAATAGAACTAAAATTGATCATGTTTTTCGCACTACCGAATGGGGGTCCAATGCCACTTGAGTGCAATTTCTTCATTTATCTTGGATCACCATGCAATGGTGCTGACTAGACAGGTGTGCTCACACCAATACAGAGGCTTCCGGTTTGAGGAATATTGGATTAAACTTCGGGGTTTTCAGGATGTTGTCCATAATTCTTGGTCTGTCATGTTATCCATCAAGATGTCGTGTGATCCTTGCACCTTAAGCTAAGTAGGCTAGCTTGATCCATGCACTTATGGAGTCGCTCTCATGTGGCCAATATCAATCTGTTGAGCTCTGTTGCTAAACAGGTTACTCTTGGTTTGGATCATGCTCGGGACAGTCAAAATCTCATAATCGCTGAAATTCGTTTGCGGCTATGGCTGAGATAAAATCTGCTTGGCCTTGTTGCGGTACAATGGATACACATCAAGCAAAGATCACATTGTGTTGTGGTTGCGGCCAGGAGACACTCACTCCAAGTTGTTCTTATCAAGGCTAATGACCTCCAGCATCGAAACTTCATCCCAGTTCTTGAAACTGAGCAAGGACATCTCACCCTGCATGCTGACAAACACCAAGCACTATTGGCACATTTCAAAGATTATCTGGGCGGCTCGAGTTCATGGCATTCAACGCTAAACTGGGATTATCTTGGCCTTCCTCGGCATGATTTGGCTTCTCTTAAGGTACCGTTTGCGGAAGATGAGATCAAGGTTGCGGTGTTCTCCCTCCTCTCTGGCAAGGCCCCTAGTCCGAAAGGATACACGATAAGTTTTTTCAAGAGATGCTGGGAGCTGATTAAGTCTTATGTTACTGCAGCGCTGAACCAACTCTTCTCGTTGCCTACAAACGATGGTATCTGCTCTACACTGCACACATCACTCTAATCCCTAAATCGTATTTTTCACTAATACACACGAGTGTGCATATCATATAGTATTAAAGAAGAAATGGGGAAGATACCCCTCCACATTGTTTACAGTTACACATGCAAAGCCATGCTAACTCCACTCTAAACGCTCGCGTTACTCTCTTACAACAACCCACCTAACTAGACTCCCAAAGAAATGGTCGAGATCTCCTTTGAGTAGCCCCGCCTGCCTCCACGCTCTTCCTAAATCCGATGAAGTTGTTTGGGTTAAAGAATTTAGACGTATAAGCTTGATGCACTCCATCAAAAATTCTTTGCAAACTCATGTCCCTCAGACTCACGCATGGCCTTTCTCCAATAGTGCGTGCATTTATTCAAGAATCATCCCAAATAATTTATGTATGTCAAGAATGCAGTCCGGAATTTGAACAATAACAAGGAGCCGAGGTTGTTCATGAAGCCCGATAATGTAGGAGCCTTTGACTCTGTTTCATGGAGATATATGATGGTGTTGGGGAACGTTGCATGGGAAACAAAAAATTCCTACGAACACCCAAGATCTATCTATGGAGATGCATAGCTACGAGAGGGGGAGTGTATCTGCATGCCCTTGTAGATCGCTAAGCGGAAGCGTATGTAACACGGTTGATGTAGTCGTACTCTTCACGATCCAATCGCGATCCGATCCGATCTAGCGCCGAACGGACGGCACCTCCGCGTTCAGCACACGTGCGGCTCGATGACGTCTCCTCCTTCTTGATCCAGCAAGCGAGGGAGGAGAAGTATATGGGATCTCAACCAGCACGACGGCGTGGTGGAGATGGTGGTGGAGCAATCCCGGCAGGGCTTCGCCAAGCGCTACCGTATATGCGATCTGAGGAGAAAACGGAGTAACGGGAGAGGGAGGGCTGCCACCGGGGCGTAGGAATTCGTGTGTGCAGCCCTCCCCTCCCCTCCACTATATATAGGAGGCAAAGGGGAGAGGGGAGGCACAGCCTTGACCCCTCCTCCAAGGGAGGGGCTGGCGGCCAAGGGAGAGTCCTCCCTCTTTACAAGGAAGGGAGGAGTCCCCCCTCCTCCAAGGCACCTCCGGGGTGCCTTGTCCCTTTGGGACTCTTGCCCCCAAGCCTAATTCGCCTCTAGGGGCTGATGAACCTGACCCATGATGCCTAGGGAGCACCCCTTATGGCCCATGTGGGCCCACGGGGCAGGTGGACCCCCGGTGGACCCCCGGAACCCTTTTCGGCACCCCGGTACACTACTGGTAATGCCCGAAACTTTTCCGACGACCAAAATAGGACTTCCCATATATAAATATTTACCTCCGGACCATTCCGGAACTCCTCGTGACGTCTGGGATCTCATCCGAGACACCAAACAACATTCGTTAACCAACGTACATATCCCAATACTACTCTAGCGTCAACGAACGATAAGCATGCGGACCCTGCGGGTTCGAGAATCATGTAGACATGATCGAGATACCTCTCTAGCCAATAACCAATAGCGGGACCTGGATGCCCATAGTGGTCCTACATATTTCACAAAGATCTTCATCGGTCGAACCACGATGTCAAGGATTCAGTCAATCCCGTATGCAGTTTCCTTTGTCTAGCGGTATGTTACTTGCCCGAGATTCGATCGTCCGTATCTCCATACCTAGTTCAATCTCGTTACCGTCAAGTCTCTTTACTCGTTCCGTAATACAAGATCCCGTGACTAACTCCTTAGTCACATTGCTTGCAAGCTTCTTGTGATGTTGTATTACCGAGAGGGCCCAGAGATACCTCTCCGTCATACGGAGTGACAAATCCCAGTCTTGATCCATGCCAACCCAACAGTCACCCTTGGAGATACCTGTAGAGTACCTTTATGATCACCCAGTTATGAAGTGACGTTTGATACACACAAGACATTCCTCCGGTGCCAGGGAGTTGCATGATCTCATGGTCTTAGGAACATATACTTGACATGAAGAAAGCAGTAGCAATAAATTAATACGATCAAATGATATGCTTACGGTTGGGTCTTGTCCATCACATCATTCTCCTAATGATGTGACCTCGTTATCAAATGACAACTCATGTCTATGTTTAGGAAACTTTAACCATCTTTGATCAACGAGCTAGTCTAGTAGAGGCTCACTAGGGACACGGTGTTGTCTATGTATCCTCACATGTATCTGAGTTTCCGATCAATATAATTCTAGCATGGATAATAGACGTTTATCATGAACAGGGAAATATGATAATTACCAATTTATTATTGCCTCTAGGGCATATTTCCAACAGTCTCCCACTTGCACTAGAGTCAATAATCTAGTTCACATCGCCATGTGATTCACACCCAATGAGTTCTGGGGTTTGATCATGTTTTGCTTGTGAGAGAGGTTTTAGTCAACTGGTCTACAACATTCAGATCTATGTGTACTTTGCAAATCCTTATGTCATACTGTAGATGCTGCTATCACGCTCCACTTGGAGCTATTCCAAATGACTGCTCCACTATACGTATCCGGTTTGCTACTCAAAGTCATCCGGATCGGTGTCAAAGTTTGCATCGACCTAACCCTTTACGACGAACTCTTTATCACCTCCATAATCGAGAAACATTTCCTTAGTCCTCTACTTACTAAGGATAATTTTGACCACTGTCCAGTGACCCACTCCTGGATCACTCTTGTACCCCCTTGCCAAACACGTGGCAAGGCACACATCAGGTGCGGTACACAGCATGGCATACCGTATAGAGCCTATGTCTAAGGCATAGGGGACGACCTTTGTCCTTTCTCTTTCTTCTGATGTGGTCGAGCTTTGAGTCTTACTCAACTTCACACCTTACAATACAGGCAAGAACTCCTTCTTTGACTGATCCATTTTGAACTCCTTCAAAATCTTGTCAAGGTATGTACTCATTGAAAGTCTTATCACGCGTCTTGATCTATCTCTATAGATCTTGATGCCCAATATTTAAGCAGCCTTTTCCAGGTCTTCCTTTGAAAAATTCCTTTCAAACAACTCTTTATGCTTTCCAGAAATTCTACATCATTTCTGATCAACAATATGTCATCCACATATACTTATCACAAATGCTATAGTGCTCCCACTCACTTTCTTGTAAATACAAGTTTCTTATAAACTTTGTATAAACCCAAAAGAGCTTTGATCACCTCATCAAAGCGCATATTCCAACTATGAGATGCTTGCACAAGTCCATAGAAGAATCGCTGAAGCTCGCATGCCTTTTAGCATCCTTAGGATCGCAAAACCTTCTGGTTGTATCACATACAACCTTTCCTCAAGGAAACCGTTAAGGAAACGATGTTTTGACATCCATCTGCCAGATTTCAAAATCGAAAAATGCAGCAACTGCTAACATAATCCCAACAGACTTTAGCATCGCTACGGGTGAGAAAGTCTCATTGTAGTTAACTCCTTGAACTTGTCGGAAATCTCTTTGCGACAAATCGAGCATTATAGATAGTGACATTGAAAGCATATTTGCTCCCTTGGTGGTTTGGGTAATTAATAACAACATATAAGTCATTGAACTAATGTTTCCACTAAGTATATTTCAGGAAAGGTTCAATGATAGGATTGGCAAAAGGATTGTGGAGATTGTGGAAATACCCCAAGATGCAAGGAAATGGATTGGCAAAGCTTCAAGCAAGAGGACTCTACATTTTACTTTGTGAGAAATCACTTTGAGTCCATAGGAAAGCCAATACTATTAAAAGGGGGTAAGGTATTGTTGGTGAATAAAATGCTCATACGTGCACAAGTGATAGTCACCAAAAACACCCACAAGCTCTTCCACAAAAGTCTGTCCAAAGTCAAATATCCAAAATCGGTGCAACCAACACTTTCCACTCGGTGCCACCGATTCCCATACTCAGACAGACATTAGCCAAACCCTAGCCTTTTGGTGCAACCGATTCTGCTTCGGTGCCACCGAGTTTGGGTTGCCAACTTTCTGTTACGCAAATTCACAATATCGGTACCACCGAGATTGTTGGATCGGCGTCACCGAGAATGGGCAATCTGACCGTTGGTCACCTTATCGGTGCAACCGAGTTTCCTATATCGGTCTCACCGAGATTCAAAAGTTGCCACCTTTTGGTCACTTCGATACCACCGAGTTGGTCATTTTGTGTGTAACGGTTGGATTTTTGGGGATGCCTATATATACCCCTTCACCACCACCTACTCGAAAGAGAAGCACTCAGAACTATTCCATACTTGCCCCATCCAGTTTTCTGAGAGAGAGCCACCTACTCATGTGTTGAGATCATGCCATTCCATTCCAACCATATGAATCTTGATCTCTAGCCTCCCCAAGTTGCTTTCCACCAATCCCATCTCTTCCACCAAGCCAAATCTGTGAGAGAGTGATTCTGTGTTGAGGAGTCTATCATCTTGAAGCACAAGAGCAAGGAGTTCATCATCATTGCCGAACCTATTACCTTTTGGAGGGTGGTGCCTCCTAGATTGGTTTGGTGTCGCTTGGGAGCCTCCTACTTCGTGTTGTGGAGTTGAACCAAGAAGTTTGTAAGGGCAAGGAGATCGCCTACTTCGTGAAGATCTACCCATAGTGAGGCTAGTCCTTCGTGGACGGAAGCCGTTATCGAATAGTCAAGGTTGCTACTTCGTGGACCCTTATGGGTGGAGCCCTCCGTGGACTCTCACGACCGTTACCCTCCATGGGTTGAAGACTCCATAAACGTGGACGTACGATAGCACCACCTATCGGAACCACGGGAAAAATCATCGTGTCTACAATTGCGTTTGACCCTCCTACCCTTCCTTTCTACTCATGCTTGTTGTTACTTTCCGCTGCTATACTCTTAGACATGCATGTGTAGGGTGTACTTGACTTGCCATGAATGCTAAAATCTGCCAACACTAAAATTGGGAAAAGGTAGAAATTTTATTTGGTCAAGTAGTCTAATCCCCCCCTTTAGACATACTTTTGGTCCTACAAGTGGTATCAGAGCATTGGTCTCCATTGCATTGGTCTCACAACCTAGGAGAGTATGGCGTCTAGTGAGGGAAATTATCACCGTAGAGGTCCGTTCTTTGATGGCACTAATTTTGCTAGTTGGAAGCACAAAATGAAAATGCATATTCTTGGTCATAACCCCGCCGTTTGGGCTGTTGTTCATGTTGGCTTGCAAGGTGAATTCTTTGGTGATGGAAAGGAACCGGATCGTGAAGCGACTGCGGAAGAATTGAAGATGTTGCAATACAACGCTCAAGCATGCGACATTCTCTTCAACTGCCTATGCCCCGAAGAATTCAACAAAATCAGCCGTCTTGAGAGTGCAAAAGAGATTTGGGATACTTTGGTTGATATGCACGAAGGAACCGAGTCCGTGAGAGAATCCAAGTTAGATGTTCTTCAAAGTCAGCTTGACAAGTTCAAGATGAAGGATGGTGAAGGAGTCGCAGAGATGTACTCTAGGCTAGCTCTCATCACCAATGAGATTGCCGGCTTAGGAAGCGAAGAAATGACCAACAAATTCATCATCAAGAAGATACTTAGAGCTTTGGATGAGAGATACAACACCGTGTGCACATTGATCCAAATGATGCCCAACTACAAAGATCTCAAGCCTACGGAAGTCATTGGAAGGATTGTTGCTCATGAGATGACACTCAAAGACAAAGAAGAGCTTCACAACAAGTCTAGCGGTGCTTACAAAGCCACAAGTGATGCTCCCGCAACTTCCAGCGACAACCTTGTCACCAATGAAGAGATAAGCCTCATGGTCAAGAAATTCAACAAGTTCTACAAGAATAGAGGCAAAGAACGAAGCTCCAACTCAAGATATGATGAGAAGCGTTCGTCAAGTCGTGACCGCAACTGCTACAATTGTGGGAAGCCCGGACACTACTCCAATGAGTGCACGGCTCCCTACAAACGAAGAGAAGAGTCACCTCAAAGACGAAGTTCTAGGAATGAATCACCTCCAAGAGAGAGAAGGAGTAGAGATGATCGTTATGAACGAAGACCCTCAAGGAGAATTAAAGATTCGGAGAAGAAGGACAAGTACACCAAGAGCTACACAAGAAGAAAACATCAAGCTCATGTTGGTGAATGGGTTTCCGGCTCCGACTCCGACAACAACTCCGAGAGAAGCTATCACTCCGACTCCGACTATAGTCAAGATGATGGTGTTGCCGGAATTGCTCTAGTGACTACCAACTCCTATGATCTATTTGATTCACCAAATGAAGGGAGTGGAAGTTGCTTCATGGCTAAAGGCCCCAAGGTATCACACCCCGAGTATCTTGATTTCAATAGTGATGAAGATGATTTGCTTTGTGATGATGACTTGCTCTTTGATGAAACTAGTGATGTTAATCAAAATGAACTTGATAATTCTCATGCTAGTCAAGATAAGTCAATTGATGATGATAAGATGAAAATAGAACAACTAACTAAAGAACTAAACACTCTTAAGTTAGCTCATGAATCTACTCTTGAAGATCATAGAGAGATTGTAAGAACTCATGAGAAGCTACGCTTCGAGAAGCTCAACTTGGAGCAAGAGCATGAGTTTCTTAAAGCTATCAATGACGATCTCCGAAAGAAGACTTCATCTTATCTAGACAAACGACTAATCTTGTCTACATTCATGCCACAAGTTAAAACTAAACAAACTAGTAACAAAGGCAAGAAAGGTTCTTCATCTAGTAGCAACAACAAAAATGCCAAACCTAATGATGTTGCTTCTAGTAGTTCTATTGATTCCACTAATGATGATTCTCTTAGCCAAGTTACACTTGAGCAAGAAAATGCTTTATTGAAAGGAATTATAGAGAAAGGTATCTACAAGAGTCTTGCCGGGTTTAAGCAATTTGAGGAAGTTGTACGCAAACACGGAGGATACCGAAAGAACCATGGTGTTGGCTACTTCAACGCTAATGGAGTTGAATGGGAAGAAGGTCAATACCCCAAGCCCAAGTTTGTTCCTCAGAAGGAGAAGTATGAAAATACTCTTCCCAAGGGAACAAACATTCAAGATGACCTTGCACCCCAAGACCACAAGCTTCAAGAGGACATTGAATCATATGAAGATGAATCCCTAGCTTTGGTGGAGTGGGTTCCCAAGGCTACTTCAAGCTCAACTTCTACAAAGGCTACTTCAACACCAAGGATCCCCATCAACTTGATGTGGGTCCCCAAGAAGAAGAACTAGAGAGTTCTTGAGGGGTGACTCCGCCAATGAAATTCACTCACATTCATTATTGGCAAGAACTATTTGCAATCAACATCAACTCTATGCGATAGTTCAAGGAGTCACACATTCCCTCAAAGGTAAGCAAGGGACAAGGTAATCAACAAATCAATGGACATCATTACACATGCTTTGCACTCCATCTCCATAGATATCCTTGTATTTGTCTCTTGTGTGTTGGGACTAACCCATGTAGGTGAGAAGAGTAAGGAAACAACAAGGATGCTCCCAACTCTTGGTGATCTTCATCAACCTTGAGCATCCACCACTACCTCACCAACATGAAGTCTTCATCGACAAAACCCAAGGTTAGTTTATCCCTCCTATGGGGGGATGTCACATCAAGGGGGAGCTTTACTCTAAGACTTGAGTTAAAGCATCTCTTAGAATGTGACAACATTAAATGCTTTATGTAAAAGTGGTAACCCCACTTGTGCTTAAACGATGAGTATGACCTATGATCAAGTATTCTTACTTGGCTCCTAAGTCAAAATACTCATATATAGATGACTTCGTCATCGCCAAAGTGCTTGTTAGATGCTAGTGTGTATGTGCATGTTTGTCATGATTTCATTTGACATCTTATTGTGTGAGCATGTTGGTCTGCATTTATTTACCCATTCGAGGACATCCAATTGTTGCTATTTGGTTTTTGATTTATCTTTTGCCAATTGGATGGACAAGAATGCCTAGGACCACTCTTTAGCTATCTATGCTTTCTCACCTCATATTCCATTCATGCTGCATCACAAAATTTGAACAAGTACTTTTCGATCCCTCTGTGTGTGGAGCACTCGGAGTTCCGTATCGACAAGGACTGACCATTAAAACCTCCCAAGTGCATCTCGGTGGAACCAATCCACAATTCTCGGTCTCACCGAATGCCTAGGGTTGATCTGGTTTTCTATCTCGGTACTACCGATTCCATATTCTCGGTTACACTGAGTTTCCCTGTCAACTGACAGTTGAGGAACTCGGTGACACCAAAAATTTAGAATCGGCGTCACCGACAGCAAAGGGTATATATGCTGTGGACCCGACGTTTCGAAATTCAATCTTCAAACCGTCGCGCCCCAAAACCCTAAGCTGACGCAAAGGACCCCTTGGTCGTCGCCCTTGTCTCCCCGCGCTCCTCCGCCGCTGGGATCCTCGTCGTCGAAGGGCATCTTCGCCGCCGTCGCCGCCGTACGGATCCGTCGCCAAGTTAGGGTACAGATTCGATTCTTCTTGCGCTCCCCGTCTGATTCTTGCGCAATGAAGTAGATTTTATCTATAAGCCACCGTTTGCACATCTATCTATCCACAAGAAAGCTCAATAGAATAGCGAATGATGGATTTTTTTAGGTTTTGCCGTCCGCCTCATGTATCTCGGTAGAACCGATGCAGAATAATCGGTATCACCGATTTTGTTTTCTGGCACACTGAGAACACCTCGGTGGAACCGAGTGCCTATTTTCGGTGTAACCGAGAATGGTGTCAAGTTCCTGGAAAGCAGGTTGTTAGTCTCGGTGTGACCGAAAATTTTGTCTCGGCTGTACCGACATACATTTGGCAGAATGCAAAATTTGAGAAATTCTTAGTTCAAACTTTCAAAAACAGCTGCATGTTGGGATGACTCATCTTCTTCTGCTCCTCTATATTCTGTTCACAGGGTCAGTATGTCAAGTGCTGAGGACAGTGAAAACAACTTCCAAGAGCAGAACATTGTCATGAGTTCAGGCACTAGTCCTGAGTCCAGTTCCTCTTCAGATCCAGGCACCCCCAGTTCTCATGGGTTGCCCAAGGCTGCTACTAGGGCCAGGAAGAAGCTGAATTCAGATGAGGAGGATTCAGAATTTGTGCCAGAGGAGATTCTTGCCAAGAAGCAAGAGAAAGCTGCCAAGAAGTCTGCTAAAGAAGCCACTTCTTCAAGGAAGAAAGCTGTCAGGAAGGAGTATGCTAGCTCTGAGATATTGAGAGCACCTGAGAGCTCCAAAGCTACCATGACCATTGAGCCCCCAAGGAAGTCTTTGCCTAAGAAGGCAGGGGAGAAGAAGAGAGCCAAGAAGAGGATAGTTTATGTTGTTGGCAGGCAAACCTCAATGTTTGAAGACCCTGAGGAGGCTGTTGGTGCTGCTGCAGAGGAGGAGGAAGAACATGTTGAGAAAGCACCTCCCAAGAAGAAAAAGAAGCTTATGTCTGATGCTATGCCAAAGACTGGCACATCCAAGAGCACCAAGTCTGCCCCCAAGAAGACTGCTGCTGAAAAGCCAAAGAGGACATCCAGACAGATTCCAGCTTCTGAGAAGAACAAGGGAACTACCTCCAGAGTTGAGGATGAGGATGCCATGTCTGCCTTGATGAAGCTTAGACCACACCTTCCTGAACATAATGCCAATCATCCACTTGCTGAAGATATGAAGAAGAGGAAGGATTCTGGTTTGAGGGCATGGAGAGCTGTTGATCCATATGCCCAAAGGAGAAAGACAGCTGTGGACTACAGATTTCACACCAAGGAGCAACAGGATTTCTATGAGATTATGCTGCTTGACAAGAGTCCAGCTGTGAGTGACATGAGATATGTTGATTGGAAGTACATCAAGGAGAATGAAGATTACTTTCCAAATGTTCAAGACAACTTTCACTGCATTGGCTTGGATGAGTTTGTTGGCAAAGAGTTTACAACATGGAATGATGAGATGATCATGCAATTCTACTCCACTGCTCATTTCTATGGAGATGGTAGGATTGTATGGATGACTGAAGGAGCTAGATACGAGTCCACTGTTGATGATTGGGCTGCCATCTTATGAGTCCCAGAGGTGCAGGATGGTGACTTGGATGTCTACTCTGAATCCAAGGAGAGCCATGATGCTATGAAGGATATGTACAATGCTATCCCTGCTGCTAACTTGAAATCTCACAAGTTAGGCTCTATCTATTTCCTCCAGGCTGGCCTCCGCACCATGAACACCATTTTGAGGCATACCTTGATGCCCAAGTCAGGAGATGAGAAGATGATCCGAGGCTACTCCACCAACATGCTGATCCATCTTGACAGACACACCAGGATTAGAGTTATGGATTTGATTGTAGAGACAGTGAAGAGGGTTGCTGCTGATCAGAAGCGCTCATGCTGCTATGCACCCTATATCCAGATGCTCATCAACTCCAAGCTGGAGAAGCACATCTTTGCTCTGGACAGACCCCACTTGCCCCTATAGCCAGATTTAGAGGACAACGTTGTGGTGATGGACCCAGAACATTCCACATCAGCTG
Organism: Elymus sibiricus; assembly: GCA_039707655.1. Classification (NCBI taxonomy): domain Eukaryota; kingdom Viridiplantae; phylum Streptophyta; class Magnoliopsida; order Poales; family Poaceae; genus Elymus; species Elymus sibiricus. The sequence goes on along the minus strand of CM077667.1, from coordinate 423,183,606 downwards.
CAGCTCAAGCACAGGCAGAGGCAGAGGCAGCTAGAGCCACTAGTGCTCAGGTCCCTAGATCCAGGAACGAGCAAATGGATCTGTTGATATCATCAGTTCAGGGCATGCAGAAGGACATTAAGGACATTCTGAACAATCAAAACAGTCTTGTCAGGATCTTCGAGAACAGGATCAAGGCCCTTAATGACAAGGTGGATGGGCTGACCAAGACAGTCAATGAGCTTAAGAAGGAAGTTGACTCCGTGCCTCTTCCCCACTCTTCTTCTTCTTCTGATGATGATGAGGATGACTCACCTCTCAGGCCAGGCACACACTTCACCACTCAGGCCAGATCAGCCACCGTGCCAGCTCCAGATTTGTGGCCCTCTTCATCAGCTCCTGCTACTGTCACCTCAGCTCCATCAGCTCCAGTTCCTCCAGTTGCCACTCCAACTCCATCCACGACATCAGCTGAGATCTTCGCCGACGCTGTTCTCTCGACTCCTTCATCAACAACCGGAGGAGATCAGCCCAAGAACGCTTAGCTATATCTCTTTGAACTTTTTGGTAACTTGTTGCCAAAGGGGGAGAAGTGTATATAGATCTTTAGGCTTCGAGTGAGAGAGCGTTTGGTTTTTATCGTTTTCAAAAACATTTGATCTTTTGGTTGCTTGTGTTAAACGTTTGTTGGTGTTTGATCATACGCTTAATGTGTGTTGATACTATTTCCTATCATTATGCTACTTATGAGATGATTATTCACCTTTGCTTGATTGTGTTGTGCTATGATGTTCATTCTAATTATTCTCGCACACCACCAAGTTGTATGTGACATGGAAGAAGTGCCCCATGTACCTAATCGATTGTGCATTTGCATTCAAATGCAAATTTAAAATAATGCACAAATTTAGGGGGAGCTCTTGCTTATCACATACTTCTCAAAGCGACGATTATATTCATTGATTATGTCATTGTCGAAGCTTTGATCTATATGTTGTCATCAATTACCAAAAAGGGGGAGATTGAAAGCACATTTGCTCCCTTGGTGGTTTTGGTAATTAATAACAACATATAAGTCATTGAACTAATGTTTCCACTAAGTATATTTCAGGAAAGGTTCAATGATAGGATTGGCAAAAGGATTGTGGAGATTGTGGAAATACCCCAAGATGCAAGGAAATGGATTGGCAAAGCTTCAAGCAAGAGGACTCTACATTTTACTTTGTGAGAAATCACTTTGAGTCCATAGGAAAGCCAATACTATTAAAAGGGGGTAAGGTATTGTTGGTGAACAAAATGCTCATACGTGCACAAGTGATAGTCACCAAAAACACCCACAAGCTCTTCCACAAAAGTCTGTCCAAAGTCAAATATCTAAAATCGGTGCAACCAACACTTTCCACTCGGTGCCACCGATTCCCATACTCAGACAGACATTAGCCAAACCCTAGCCTTTCGGTGCAACCGATTTTGCTTTGGTGCCACCGAGTTTGGGTTGCCAACTTTCTGTTACGCAAATTCACAATATCGGTACCACCGAGATTGTTGGATCAACGTCACCGAGAATGGGCAATCTGACCGTTGGTCACCTTATCGGTGCAACCGAGTTTCCTATATCGGTCTCACCGAGATTCAAAAGTTGCCACCTTTTGGTCACTTCGGTACCACCGAGATTAGCACATCGGTGTCACCGAGTTGGTCATTTTGTGTGTAACGGTTGGATTTTTGGGGATGCCTATATATACCCCTTCACCACCACCTACTCGAAAGAGAAGCACTCAGAATTATTCCATACTTGCCCCATCCAGTTTTCTGAGAGAGAGCCACCTACTCATGTGTTGAGATCATGCCATTCCATTCCAACCATATGAATCTTGATCTCTAGCCTCCCCAAGTTGCCTTCCACCAATCCCATCTCTTCCACCAAGCCAAATCTATGAGAGAGTGATTATGTGTTGAGGAGTCTATCATCTTGAAGCACAAGAGCAAGGAGTTCATCATCATTGCTGAGCCTATTACCTTTTGGAGGGTGGTGCCTCCTAGATTGGTTAGGTGTCGCTTGGGAGCCTCCTACTTCGTGTTGTGAAGATGAACCAAGAAGTTTGTAAGGGCAAGGAGATCGCCTATTTCGTGAAGATCTACCCATAGTGAGGCTAGTCCTTCGTGGACGGAAGCCGTTATCGAATAGTCATGGTTGCTACTTCGTGGACCCTTATGGGTGGAGCCCTCCGTGGACTCTCGCGACCGTTAACCTCCATGGGTTGAAGACTCCATAAACGTGGACGTACGATAGCACCACCTATCGGAACCACGGGAAAAATCATCGTGTCTACAATTGCGTTTGACCCACCTACCCTTCCTTTCTACTCATGCTTGTTGTTACTTTCCGCTTCTATACTCTTAGACATGCATGTGTAGGGTGTACTTGACTTGCCATGAATGCTAAAATCTGCCAACTCTAAAATTGGGAAAAGGTAGAAATTTTATTTGGTCAAGTAGTCTAATCCCCCCCTCTAGATATACTTTCGGTCCTACAAGTGGTATCAGAGCATTGGTCTCCATTGCATTGGTCTCACAACCTAGGAGAGTATGGCGTCTAGTGAGGGAAATTATCACCGTAGAGGTCCGTACTTTGATGGCACTAATTTTGCTAGTTGGAAGCACAAAATGAAAATGCATATTCTTGGTCATAACCCCGCCGTTTGGGCTGTTGTTCGTGTTGGCTTGCAAGGTGAATTCTTTGGTGATGGAAAGGAACCGGATCGTGAAGCGACTGCAGAAGAATTGAAGATGTTGCAATACAACGCTCAAGCATGCGACATTCTCTTCAACTGCCTATGCCCCGAAGAATTCAACAAAATCAGCCGTCTTGAGAATGCAAAAGAGATTTGGGATAGTTTGGTTGATATGCACGAAGGAACCGAGTCCGTGAGAGAATCCAAGTTAGATGTTCTTCAAAGTCAGCTTGACAAGTTCAAGATGAAGGGTGGTGAAGGAGTCGTAGAGATGTACTCTAGGCTAGCTCTCATCACCAATGAGATTGCCGGCTTAGGAAGTGAAGAAATGACCGACAAATTCATCATCAAGAAGATACTTAGAGCTTTGGATGAGAGATACGACACCGTGTGCACATTGATCCAAATGATGCCCAACTACAAAGATCTCAAGCCTACGGAAGTCATTGGAAGGATTGTTGCTCATGAGATGACACTCAAAGACAAAGAAGAGCTTCACAACAAGTCTAGCGGTGCTTACAAAGCCACAAGTGATGCTCCCGCAACTTCAAGCGACAACCTTGTCACCAATGAAGAGATAAGCCTCATGGTCAAGAAATTCAACAAGTTCTACAAGAATAGAGGCAAAGAACGAAGCTCCAACTCAAGATATGATGAGAAGCGTTCGTCAAGTCGTGACCGCAACTGCTACAATTGTGGGAAGCCCGGACACTACTCCAATGAGTGCACGGCTCCCTACAAACGAAGAGAAGAGTCACCTCGAAGACGAAGTTCTAGGAATGAATCACCTCCAAGAGAGAGAAGGAGTAGAGATGATCGTTATGAACGAAGACCCTCAAGGAGAAGTAGAGATTCGGAGAAGAAGGACAAGTACACCAAGAGCTACACAAGAAGAAAACATCAAGCTCATGTTGGTGAATGGGTTTCCGGCTCCGACTCCGACAACAACTCCGAGAGAAGCTATCACTCCGACTCCGACTATAGTCAAGATGATGGTGTTGCCGGAATTGCTCTAGTGACTACCAACTCCTATGATCTATTTGATTCACCAAATGAAGGGAGTGGAAGTTGCTTCATGGCTAAAGGCCCCAAGGTATCACACCCCGAGTATCTTGATTTCAATAGTGATGAAGATGATTTGCTTTGTGATGATGACTTGCTCTTTGATGAAACTAGTGATGTTAATCAAAATGAACTTGATAATTCTCATGCTAGTCAAGATAAGTCAATTGATGATGATAAGATGAAAATAGAACAACTAACTAAAGAACTAAACACTCTTAAGTTAGCTCATGAATCTACTCTTGAAGATCATAGAGAGCTTGTAAGAACTCATGAGAAGCTACGCTTCGAGAAGCTCAACTTGGAGCAAGAGCATGAGTTTCTTAAAGCTATCAATGACGATCTCCGAAAGAAGACTTCATCTTATCTAGCCAAACGACTACTCTTGTCTACATTCATGCCACAAGTTAAAACTAAACAAACTAGTAACAAAGGCAAGAAAGGTTCTTCATCTAGTAGCAACAACAAAAATGCTAAACCTAATGATGTTGCTTCTAGTAGTTCTATTGATTCCACTAATGATGATTCTCTTAGCCAAGTTACACTTGAGCAAGAAAATGCTTTATTGAAAGGAATTATAGAGAAAGGTATCTACAAGAGTCTTGCCGGGTGTAAGCAATTTGAGGAAGTTGTACGCAAACACGGAGGATACCGAAAGGTATCTACAAGAGTCTTGCCGGGTATCTACAAGAGTCTTGCCGGGTGTAAGCAATTTGAGGAACCATGATGCCCGCCCATCCTTCATCCTCTTGAGGAAGACTTCAAGATTATACCGTGGGTGCTGTATGAATACCTTCCTCGCCTCTTGACCATACAGGTGGTTTGAGACGTACTCATCGATGAACTGCTTTGGAAAGGACTGCAAACAAAGATATGCATAAATTTCGTTTCGAAAAATTGTAATGTCACAAAGGGAAAAAAGACAAGGTAAAAGCGATAGTACCATCCTATAGTTCACTGATGTCTTCTTCATTGTGCAGACAAACAGCTTGTTGTTTTTCGTCGCAAGTTTCTTTATCTTAACAATCTTTCTGTGTTTCTTGATTTGACTGATATTCATGAACACGTCATTTCCCCACATGCAAAATGGGTCGAACAGTGGGTCTAAATCTCTTACAGCAGGACCTACATGTGCAAGACCAAATTATTATTAGAAACCTAAATATTAGAATGGTTCCTGCAATTGCACAATAATTTACTATTAGCCAAAGGATCATGAAAGTGCAAACCTCGATGGTAAACTTCAGTGTCTCCCATTGTCCCCCCTGTAACGCATTTAAGATAGATATTGATCAGGTTTTAAGTGAGATTTGGCGTGCTATCAGTAAAATATGTTAATGAAAAATAAACGCATTGCAGATCCAACATATTAATTCAAGCCACATGGGAAAGCCAAGCGAGCTAAGAACTATGAAATGTAGCAATTGTATGTTTGACATGCATAACAAGACAAAATTGTACCAACAATAATCGAACATCACATTGCAGATGATCACCAAAACAAATGAACCAAACAGTTAACTGAGCATCACATTGGACAATAGAACATACTAGAAGGCAGATTGCATAGTAGCATTACTTGCATATTTCACTAGAATTTCTTAAGGAAAGGCAGGGGCAGCACATGCAACAGGTAAAGTAAACATGCTTAACAGGCGTAGCTACCTGAACACGGGTCATTAGTAATTAAGCTAAAAAACAAGCTATTCCTCATTGTTGGAGATATCGATAACGATGGGCTTGGAAGAGGGCGAGGCCTCGACATAGTGGGTGCCCTCCTCGTAGTGGTGAGTGGCCTCAGTCTGTCCGCGCACCAACCTGCCGGCTCTGGAGTTGAGGAAAGCAGGGGCACGCTAAGAAAACAACTGGTAGTCGTTGTCGAAGGCAAAAGCGGATCTTTCGAGATAACACACCAAGTTGTTGTTCAAAGCAGACAACCGCATGGCGGCGTCCACGCGCGAGGCGTCGACGGTGGCCTCGACGGCGATGTGCTGATCCAAGATCTGGGGGTCGGCACGCATGGCAGCCATCGCGGCCTCATCCGCGCGTGCGGTCACGATTTGCTTCTTCGCTCCCAGGTGCTCCTTGAGATCCTGGCTATACTGCGTGCACCATGTCATTCGGCGGCGATTATGTGGGGCGTGGGCCGGTGATTTTGGTGGAATGTGTCGCGCCGGTGGTCGGGGCATGTGGAATGGAGGAGGGGGTGGAGGGGGAGGGGTGTGGGGAAGGTGTGGATTACCTGACTAGATGGAGGAGGGCGAGCAGCAGGAAGGAGCGTCGCCGGCGAGGAGGCGGCGCTGCAAGCAAGCTATGCATGTTTGAACTTAGGAAAGGAAGGGGGAAGCGGGGGGTGGCTTTTGGTTGGTACGAGGGGCGGGGGAGGTAGATATTTGCACGGCAGCCTAAAATTTCGTTCGGTGCGGCGAAAAAGTAGCGCGCACAGTCACATCGGACACATTCCCTTTACCATAACTATGTGATATATTCAACAACACAAACGAATCCTATAGTTGATCCCTGTGTGATGAGACTGAACGTGGAAATTTTGGTCTCCAAGCTTCCGGCGTAAGATATCGGATACTACATTGCACACGGTACTTGCACTTCATTTTCATTTGGAAGAGAAAATGGGGATACGGCGGCAAATTTTGGTCCGAATTTCCCTCGTTACATTGGTCATCGACGTCATTGCTTAATTTAACAACACTTGCAAATTTGAGTACTACACAAAAGAGCCTACAGCCAGTGGCAGAGCCAGAATTTTTGTGGAGCCTGGGCAAGTCGAGCCTAAGTATATAATTTTGAAACCAAAAATCGGGTATTGGGATACACAACATATAATATACCACCAAATTTTTGAATCACAAATCCGCATTAATAATGAAGTTAAAATTTAACCATAATAGTCACACAAAAATTGTTTTTAAAGTGAGCTAATATATCAATATCCGTCTCATAAACCAAATAAAGTTGAGACATGGCAACAAAAGGAACACATCTCTTACTTGTTCATTTTTGTCAAAATAAAGACATACAATCAGCCTTGCATAGAGGCAAACTCGCCATGTTGCCAAAGTTCTAGAAGGCACTACAATAAAAAAAATTGTAATTAATGTAAATTAAGTTGCGAGATATAAATATATTCAAAATCAAAAGCTTGCAACTTGCAAGAATAGAGATGCTCAGATGGAACATACCGACAGTGCACTAAAGAAAATCACGAGGAAAATGCCCCTTCCGAGAGCTCATTGCAGTAAATTTTTGAATAATATCCTTACCATCAACTAACTTGAATAACTCCCGCTCAGTGTAACATATCATCAAGTCATTGAACCATTCATTATTGATCTTGCTATCCAGTTTAGTCTTGGTAATCTTCATTGCTGAAAAAGTTCTCTCAACAGATGCCGTTGACACCGGCAATATCAAAGCCAACTCAATAAGTTTGTATACCAATGGAAATACCAAATATTTTATCAGTTTCAACCATCTTCACGGCCAAACTTTCAACCATCTTCACGGCTACAACAAGTAACAAGTTCATTGTACAACACTACTTGCATCGAAGAAATATTCCCTAAATTTAAGTTTGGGTTCAACGAACACGACAAACAAAGCTCTGAAATATTAATCACATTTACAATATAGTTGCTAGTTTGTTAGTTGTTGTACAGATTAGTTGACCTGAAAATAAATACTTATACATTAGAAAATCATATGAGGATCAAAACTTTTGGAGTCCCTGACCTGAAAATAAATACAGAGTAATCTGTAATCTGTTTTACCTTCTCTATACTTGACGAAGTTCAATGATGAGAGCTGGTGCAAGAAATTCTCCCTCTCCTTCCAATTAATTCTGCAAGAACAAATAATTGAGAGACAAGACGAGGGATCCCTAACCGGCTAACCCTAATTTTAATGGAGGGATTTTAGTTTCTCACCGAACGGAGCCGAAGCCGAATGAGATGAAGGAGGGGGTTGAGGGGCGACCGGACGAGCAGACTGTCTGGGCTCCTTGCGTCCGCTCGCCGCCGGTGGACGGCCGTGCATCTAGCCGTCTAGGGCTAGCGCCAGCCGCCAGTTCCTGCGCTCGCCGCCTGTGTAGAAACTAGAAACGAAGAGACAACAAATTGATCTGTCCAACCAGTCCCTGAGTTCGAGCGATCGATCTGTACAATGTATGCAGTCCCTTGTGTGTCTTGTGGGCTGTTGGCTGCTGTTGGGCTGTGAACCTATGAAAACTGAAGGCCCAATTGTTTTTTGCCCGGGTAAACAAGCTGTCGAACATGTTTAACGCTTCGTTAGTTTGGATCGATCGCTGGTATCGAGGACCAGCGAGCCCGGGCAAGTGCCCAGGGTCGCTGGGCGGTGCCTCCGCCACTACCTATAACACTGCCTGCACTTACTTAATCGAGCAACTAATAAACATTAGTTAGTTGACCTAAACATTACTCTAACAAAAGACCATCGCGCTAGACAGAGACTAATATTCCGCCTGGCATTCGTCTATCTCCGCCACCTCCTCGATGACCGGCTCCCGCTCGACGACCTCCGGGGTAAGGAGATCCATGGGATCCGTCGCCACATACTCCAGCACCTCGCAGTCTTCCTCCACCATCTCTTTGGATAAGGTCGCCATGAGCCGGGCGTGGGCGGCCTTGCTCCGGGCATGGACGACCATGGTCTTGGCTAGGGAAGCCGCCGACGAACGGACGCCTGCTCGAGCACACTCAGCGATTACCAACTCATCGGATGTGGGTTGTCGACCGGTGTCGGAGAAGGCAGATGTGATTTGTGCAGTGACCGACACGAGATGGGCGTGGGCAGCCTCGAGATGGGACTGGAAGTCCGCCATCAGGGCTACGGCGACCGCCGAGAAACTGACAGCTGATGTGCCGTTCTCGCCATTTGCTATCCCCGTCGCGGTTGTTGCTGCCGCCCTCTCAGCTACAACAGCTGCCCTTTCGGTTGCTGCAGCCGCCCTGTCGGAGGTAGCGGCCGCGTTCAAGCATCTTGAGAGCGCGCTCATGGCTGATGCGGCCGCTCTCGAGCTAGAGTGGGTTGCCGAAGTTGCCTCACGACGGGGATCCACGTCCCCATCTTTCACCGGCGACGATTGAAAAGTAGAATGCTCTGGGGAGTCCGTGCGGTAAACTGGCCAGCGGTGTACTGTAGCCGACAAAGCTTCCGTCCTAAGCCATGCATTATGACTTTATGAGGATTGGTCCAAGATGTTTTGTACTGCATCACACACGATTCATGAACTTGAACTGTTTGTGAAAGCCTTGATTTTCAAAATGTTTTAAAACAAAAAATGAGGTTACTTCGACAAAGGACGGTGTTTGGATTGCAATAAGATTTATCTGCAGTGAACACTTACCAATAGCTGGGTCGTGCTAAAATATGGAATTATTCAGGGTCCGTTTGGCATTTTTATGCATTAATTGAGTTTTCTAGGCATTTAATGTGTATAATTCAAATTTGAACTATCGTCCCAATGTCCGGTGCGTCAAAATGGGATGAAAATCATATTAGTGTCCATGGCTTCATCTTTAGGTCATGGGCAAGAAATGGGAATGAATTTCAAACATATCGGGGTCTTGGCTCGGCCTCAAAAGTTGAGAAACTTGGTTTTTAAATTACTGTTAAGCCAAAACGCGTCAGAAATTCTAAAAACTTGGCATGTTGTCATGACATGGCACATATGTGCCATTGATTTTTTTGTCCAACTTGGGACAATTATAGACACAAGTCCCTTACAAACCGGTGTTGGGGAACGTTGCATGGGAAACAAAAAATTTCCTACGCACACGCAACATCTATCCATGGTGATGAGCATCTACGAGAGGGAGAGTGGATCTACGTACCCTTGTAGATCGCTAAGCGGGAAGCGTTAAGAAACGCGGTTGATGTAGTCGAACGTCTTCGCGATCCAAATCGCAAGCCGTCCCGCGATCCAATCACGATCCGTCTCGATCTAGCGCCGAACGGACGACACCTCCGCGTTCAGCACACGTACAGCTCAATGACGATCTCCGCCTTCTTGATCCAGCAAGGGAGAGCGGAGAGGTAGATGAGTTCTCTGGCAACACGACGGCGTGGTGGCGGTGGTGGTGGTGCTATCCCGGCAGGGCTATGCCTAGCGCTACCAAAACCGCGAACGGTGGAGAAAACGATCTAGGGAGAGAGAGGGGCGCCAAGGGCTTCGTGTGTGCTCTTGGGGCGCCCCTCCCCTCTATATATAGGTGGAGGGGCGTGGAGATCAGCCCCTCCAAGCCCTAGGGCACAGCCAAGGGGGGGGGGGGGGAGTTGGACTCCTAGTCCAATTCCCTCCCTTTCCATAAACAGGTGGACTTTCCACCTCTCCCAAGCCACATGGGCCTTGAGGGACTTGTGCGCCTGGCCCAATAAGGCCAGGGCGCCTCCCCTCAGCCCATGCAAACCCTTGGGACGTGGTGGAACCCTTGGTGGACTTCCGGACTCCTCCGGAAGTTTCCGGAACCTTCTAGAAGCTTCTCGGTACAATACCGGAAAAAACCCGAAACTTTTCCGGTCGCCAAAATATGACTTCCCATATATAAATCTTTACCTCCGGACCATTCCGGAGCTCCTCGTGACGTACGGGATCTCATCTGGGACTCCGAACAACCTTCCGTCACCAACATACATAACTCAATAATACCGAAACGTCACCGAACGTTAAGTGTGCAGACCCTGCGGGTTCGAGAACTATGTAGACATGACCGAGACACCTCTACGGTCAATAACCAATAGCGGGACCTGGATGCCCATATTGGTTCCTACATATTCTACGAAGATCTTTATCGGTTGAACCTCTATGTCAAGGATTCAGTCAATCCCGTATGATGTTCCCTTTGTTTATCGGTATGTTACTTGCCCGAGATTCGATCGTCGGTATCTCTATACCTAGTTCAATCTCGTTACCGGCAAGTCTCTTTACTCGTTCCGTAATACAAGATCCCGTGGCTAACTCTTTAGTCACTTTGCTTGCAAGGCTTATTGTGATGTTGTATTACCGAGTGGACCCTGAGATACCTCTCCGTCACACGGAGTAACAAATCCCAGTCTTGATCCATGCCAACTCAACAGACACCCTCGGATATACCTGTAGAGCATCTTTATAGTTACCCAGTTACGTTGCGACGTTTGATACACACAAGGTATTCCTCCGGTGTTAGTGAGTTGCATGATCTCATGGTCATAGGAACAGATACTTGACATGCAGAAAACAATAGTAATAAACTGACACGATCATATGCTATGTTCATAGTTTGGGTCTTGTCCATCACATCATTCTCCTAATGATGTGATCCCGTTATCAAATGACATCTCATGTCTATGGCTAGGAAACCTTGACCATCTTTGATCAACGAGCTAGTCTATTAGAGGCATAGTAGGGACACAGTGTTGCCTATGTATCCACACATGTAATTGAGTTTCCAATCAATACAATTATAGTATGGATAATAAACGATTATCATGAACAAGGAAATATAACAATAACCATTTTATTATTGCCTCTAGGGCATATTTCCAACAGTCTCCCACTTGCACTAGAGTCAATAATCTAGTTCACATCACCATGTGATTTACATTGTTATGAATCTAACACCCAATGAGTTTTGGGGTTCGATCATGCTTGGCATGTGAGAGAGGTCTTTAGTCAACGGTCTGCAACATTCAGATCCGTGTGTTCTTTGCAAATCTATATGTCGTACTGCAGATGCTACCACGCTCCACTTGGAGCTATTCCAAATGGCTGCTCCACTATACGTATCCGGATTGCTACTCAGAGTCATCCGGATTGGTGTTAAAGCTTGCATCGACGTAACCCTTTACGACGAACTCTTTATCACCTCCATAATCGAGAAATATTTCCTTAGTCCTCTAGTTACTAAGGATAACTTTGACCGCTGTCCAGTGATCCACTCCTGGACCACTCTTATACCCCTTGACAGACTCATGGCAAGGCACACACCAGGTGCAGTACACAGCATGGCATACTATACAGAGCCTATGGATAAGGCATAGGGGACGACCTTTGTCCTTTCTCTTTCTTCTGCCGTGGTCGAGCTTTGAGTCGCACTCAACTCCACACCTCACAAATCAAGAACTCTTTCTTTGACCGATCCATTTTGAACTCTTTCAAAATCTTGTCAAGGTATGTACTCATTGAAAGTTTTATCAGACGTCTTGATCTATCTCTATAGATCCTGACGCCCAACATTTAAGTAGCTTCATTCCAGGTTTTCCTTTAAAAATTCCTTTTCAAACAACCCTTTATGCTTTCTAGAAATTCTACATCATTTCCGATCAACAATATGTCATCCACATATACTTATCATAAATTCTATAGTGCTCCCACTCACTTTATTGTAAATACAAGTTTCTCATAAACTTTGTATAGACTCAAAAACTTTGATCACCTCATCAAAGCGTATATTCCAACTCCGAGATGCTTGCACCAGTCCATAAATGGATCGTTGAAGTTTGCAAACTTTGTCAGCATTCTCTGGATCGACAAAACCTTCTGGTTGCATCATATACAACTCTTCCTTAAGGAAACCGTTAAGGAACATTGTTTTGACATCCATCTGCCAAATTTCATAATCAAAAATGGCAGCTATTGCTAACATGATTCTGACGGACTTAAGCATCGCTACGGGTGAGAAGGTCTCATCGTAGTCAACTCCTTGAACTTGTGAAAAACCCTTTGCCACAAGTCGAGCTTTATAGACGGTGACATTACCGTCCGCATCCGTCTTCCTCTTAAAGATCCATTTGTTCTGAATGGCCTTTCGCCCTTCAGGTAATACTTCCAAAGCCCATACTTTGTTTTCATACATGGATCCCATCTCGGATTTCATGGCCTCTAACCATTTCTCGGAATCCGGGCCCATCATCGCTTCTCCATAGCTCATAGGTTCATCGTTGTCCAACAACATGACCTCTAATACAGGGTTGCCATACCACTCAGGAGCAGTACGCGTCCTTGTCGACCCACGAGGTTCGATAGCAACTTGATCCGAAGCTTCATGATCATCATCATTAACTTCCTCTTCAACTAACGTAGGCTCCATAGAAACAACTTTCTGCGCTGCGCTACTCTCTGGTTGAAACAAAGGTTCAACAACCTCATCAAGTTCTATCTTCCTCCCACTCAATTCTTTCGAGAGAAACTCTTTCTCGAGAAAGATCCCGTTTTTGCAACAAACACTTTGTGCTTGGATCTAAGATATAAGGTTTACCCAACTGTTACGTTAGGGTATTCTATGAAGATGCATTTGTCCGCTTTGGGTTCGAGCTCATCAGGTTGAAACCCCTTTTTCACATAAGCGTCGCAGCCCCAAACATTAAGAAATAACAGCTTAGGTTTCTGCCAAACCAAAATTCATACGGTGTCATCTCAACGGACTTAGATGGATCCCCTTTTAAAGTGAATGTAGTTGTCTCTAATGCATAACCCCAAAACGATAGTGGCAACTTGATAAGAGACATCATAGTACGCACCATATCCAATAGAGCACGACTACGACGTTCGTACACACCATCACACTATGGTGTTCCAGGTGGCGTGAGTTGTGAAACAACTTCCACATTGTCTTAAGTTGTATACCAAACTCGTAACTCAGATATTTACCTCCACGATCATATCGTAGACATTTTATCTTCTTGTCACGATGATCTCAAACTTCACTCTGAATTTGTTTGAACTTTTCAAACGTTACAGACTTGTGTTTCATCAAGTAAATATCCCCATATCTACTCAAATCATCAGTGAAGGTAAGAAAATAGTGATATCCACCGCACGCTTCAACACTCATTGGATCACTACATCAACATGTATCATTTCCAATAAGTCACTAGCCCGCTCCATCATATCGGAAAACGGGGTCTTTAGTCATCTTGCCCAAGAGGCATGGTCCGCATGTCTCAACCGATTCGAAATCGAATGAGTTCAAAGATCCATCAACATGGAGTTTCTTCATGCGCTTTACACCAATATGACATTTAGCGGCAGTGCCACAAGTATGTGGTACTATCATTATTAACTTTGTATCTTTTGGCATCAATATTATGAACATGTGTATCACTATGATCAAGATTCAATAAACCGTTCTCATTGGGTGCATGACCATTGAAGGTATTATTCATGTAAACAGAATAACCATTATTCTCTATCTTAAATGAATAACCGTATTGCAATAAACATGATCTAATCACGTTCATGCTCAACGCAAACACCAAATAACATTTATTTAGGTTCATCACTAATCCCGGAGGTAGAGAGAGCGTGCGATGGTGATCACATCAACCTTGGAAACACTTCCAACACTCATCGTCACCTCACCCTTAGCTAGCCTCCGTTTATTCCGTAGCTTTTATTTCGAGTTACTAACATTTAGCAACCGAACCGGTATCCAATACCCAGGTGCTACTAGGAGTACTAGTAAGGTACACATCAATAACACGTATATCAAATATACTTCTGTCGACGTTGCCAGCCTTCTTATCTAGCAAGTATCTAGGGTTGTTCCGCTTCAGCGACTGTTCTCCTCATAATAGGAGCACTTAGTCTCGGGTTTGGGTTCAACCTTGGGTTTCTTCACTGGAGCAGCAATTGACTTGCCATCCATGAAGTTTCCCTCCTTGCCCTTGCCCTTCTCGAAACTAGTGGTTTTACTAACCATCAACACTTGATGCTCCTTCTTGATTTCTACCTTCGCGGTGTCAAACATCGCGAATAGCTCGGGGATCATTATTTCCATCCCTGGCATTTCATAGTTCATCACGAAGCTCTAGCAGCTTTGTGGCAGTGACTTGGAGAACTATATCAACCACTATCTTATCTAGAAGATCAACTCCCACTCGATTCAAGCGATTGTAGCACCCAGACAATCTAAGCACATGCTCACCGATTGAGCTATTCTCCTTCATCTTGCAGGAAAAGAATCTTGTTGGAGGTCTCATACCTCTCAACACGGGCACGAGCCTGAGATCCCAATTTCAGCTCTTAGAACATCTCATATGTTCCGTGACGTTCAAAACGTTTTGGAGCCTCAATTCTAAGCTGTAATGCATGATGCACTGAACTATCAAGTAGTCATCAGAACGTACCTGTCAGATGTTCACAACATCTACAGACGACGCTTGAGGGGGTGGCGCACCGAGCGGTGCATTAAGGACATAAGCCTTCTGTGCAGCAATGAGGACAATCCTCAGATCATGGACCCAGTCCGTATTATTGCTACCATCATCTTTCAATTCTATTTTCTCTAGGAACGTATAAAAACAGGGGAGCTACAGCGCGAGCTATTGATCTACAACATAATTTGCAAAATCACTTTGACTATGTTCATGATAATGAGTTCAATTAATCATATTACTTAAGAACTCCCACTCAAATCAACATCCCTCAGGTTGTCTAAGTGTGACATGATCCAAATCCACCAACCCAAGTCCGATCATCACGTGAGATGAGGTGGTTTCAATGGTGAACATCTCCATGTTGATCATATCTACTATATGACTCATGCTTGACCTTTCGGTCTCTTGTGTTCCGAGGCCATGTCTGTACATGCTAGGCTCGTCAAGTTTAACCCAAGTGTTCTGCATGTGCAACACTGGCTTGCACCCGTTGTATGCGAACGTAGAGTCTATCACACCCGATCATCACGTGGGGTCTCGAAACGACGAACTTTCGCAACGGTGCACACTCGGGGAGAACACAATTTTATCTTGAAATTTTAGTGAGGGATCACCTTATAATGCTACCGTCGTCCTAAGCAAAATAAGATGCATAAAAGGATTAACATCACATGCAAATCATAAGTGACATGATATGGCCATGATCTTGTGCTTTTGATCTCCATCTCCAAAGCACCGACATGATCTCCATCGTCACCGGCATGACACCATGATCTCCATCATCTTGATCTCCATCAACGTGTCGCCATGAGGTTGTCGCGCCAACTATTGCTTCTACGACTATTGCTAACTCATAGCGATAAAGTAAAGCAAAATGGCGAAAATAAATTAAAGACAACCCTATGGCTCCTGCCGATTGCCGTACTCATCGACATGCAAGTCGTGATATTCTATACAATACATGATCATCTCATACATCACATATATCTCATCATGTAATTGGCCATATCACATCACAACATACCTTGCAAAAACAAGTTAGACGTCCTCTAATTGTTGTTGCATGTTTTACGTGGCTGCTACGGGTATCTAGCAAGAACGATTCTTACCTACGCATAAACCACAACGGTGATACACAAATTGCTATTAACCTTCTCAAGGACCACCTTTGTCGAATCCGATCCAACTAAAGTGGGAGAGACAGACACCCGCCAGCCATCTTTATGCAACGAAGTTACATGTCAGTTGATGGAACCGGTCTCTCGTAAGCGTACGAGTAATGTTGGTCCGGGCCGCTTCATCCCACAGTACCGCTGAATCAAGAAAAGACTAAGGGAGGAAGCAATCTGAGCATGAACGCCCACAAACTCCTTTGTGTTCTACTCGTGATCTCATCTACACATAGACCTAGCTCTGATACCACTATTGGGGAACGTTGCATGGGAAACAAAAATTTTCCTACGCACACGCAAGATCTATCCATGGTGATGAGCATCTACGAGAGGGAGAGTGGATCTACATACCCTTGTAGATCGCTAAGCGGGAAGCGTTAAGAAACGCGGTTGATGTAGTCGAACGTCTTCGCGATCCAAATCGCAAGCCGTCCCGCGATCCAATCACGATCCGTCTCGATCTAGCGCCGAACGGACGGCACCTCCGCGTTCAGCACATGTACAGCTCGATGACGATCTCCGCCTTCTTGATCCAGCAAGGGAGAGCGGAGAGGTAGATGAGTTCTCTGGCAACACGAGGGCGTGGTGGCGGTGGTGGTGGTGCTATCCCGGCAGGGCTACACCTAGCGCTACCGAAACCGCGAACGGAGGAGAAAACGATCTAGGGAGAGAGAGGGGCGCCAAGGGCTTCGTGTGTGCTCTTGGGGCGCCCCTCCCCTCTATATATAGGTGGAGGGGCGTGGAGATCAGCCCCTCCAAGCCCTAGGGCGCAGCCAAGAGGGGGGGGAGTTGGAATCCTAGTCCAATTCCCTCCCTTTCCATAAACAGGTGGACTTTCCACCTCTCCCAAGCCACATGGGCCTTGAGGGACTTGTGCGTCTGGCCCAGTAAGGCCAGGGCGCCTCCCCTCAGCCCATGCAAACCCTTGGGACGTGGTGGAACCCTTGGTGGACTTCCGGACTAATCCGGAAGTTTCCGGAACCTTCTAGAAGCTTCTCGGTACAATACCGGAAAACCCGAAACTTTTCTGGTCGCCAAAATATGACTTCCCATATATAAATCTTTACCTCCGGACCATTCCGGAGCTCCTCGTGACGTCCGGGATCTCATCCGGGACTCCGAACAACCTTCCGTCACCAACATACATAACTCAATAATACCGAAATGTCACCGAACGTTAAGTGTGCAGATCCTGCGGGTTCGAGAACTATGTAGACATGACCGAGACACCTCTACGGTCAATAACCAATAGCGGGACCTGGATGCCCATATTGGTTCCTTCATATTCTACGAAGATCTTTATCGGTTGAACCTCTATGTCAAGGATTCAGTCAATCCCGTATGATGTTCCCTTTGTTTATCGGTATGTTACTTGCCCGAGATTCGATCGTCGGTATCTCTATACCTAGTTCAATCTCGTTACTGGCAAGTCTCTTTACTCGTTCCGTAATACAAGATCCCGTGGCTAACTCTTTAGTCACTTTGCTTGCAAGGCTTATTGTGATGTTGTATTACCGAGAGGGCCCTGAGATACCTCTCCGTCACACGGAGTAACAAATCCCAGTCTTGATCCATGCCAACTCAACAGACACCCTCGGAGATACCTGTAGAGCATCTTTATAGTCACCTAGTTACGTTGCGACGTTTCATACACACAAGGTATTCCTCCGGTGTCAGTGAGTTGCATGATCTCATGGTCATAGGAACAGATACTTGACATGCAGAAAACAATAGCAATAAACTGACACGATCATATGCTATGTCCATAGTTTGGGTCTTGTCTATCACATCATTCTCCTAATGATGTGATCCCGTTATCAAATGACATCTCATGTCTATGGCTAGGAAACCTTGACCATCTTTGATCAACGAGCTAGTCTATTAGAGGCATACTAGGGACACAGTGTTGTCTATGTATCTACACATGTAATTGAGTTTCCAATCAATACAATTATAGTATGGATAATAAACGATTATCATGAACAAGGAAATATAACAATAACCATTTTATTATTGCCTCTAGGGCATATTTCCAACAACCGGAGCTTCTCATTGCAAGCTGTGTGGTTCAGATAAGGAACACATCACCTTAATTACGTGGGCAAAACGACATCCGTTCATCTGCTCGCCTTGAACTTTTGTTAGAGGCAACAAAGACCAGTAAGAGTGTCTTGCTAAAATATGGAATTATTTAGGGTTCTTTTAGCATTTTCATAAGTTAATTGAGCTCTCTAGGCATTTAATGTGGATAATTAAAATTTGAACAAAATCACAAGGTCTGGTGCATCAAAATGGGTTGAAAAACATATAAGTGTCCATGGCTACTTTGGGCCCCATGCAAGATATGTGAATGGATTTCAAACATCTCGGGGTCTTGGCTCGGACACATACATTGAGAAGCTTGGTTTTACATTCATGTATGAATCAAAAACTCATCATAATTTCATGAAACTTGGCATGGTGTCATGACATGGCTCATACGCGCCCTGGTGAAAAAAATGTCCGATTTGGGACAAGTTTTGCAACAAGCCCCTTACAAACCTCAGCTTCTCACGGGAAGCTTTTGTGGTTTTGATATGGAACGCGTCACATTATGTGGGCGAATCGACATCCGTTGCATCTTCTCGTCTTGAACTATATATTTCTAGAGGCAACATATACCAAAATGAGTGTCGTTCCAAAAATATGAAAAATATACATGGTTCGTTTGGCCTTTTTATACATTAATTGACTTTTATATGCATTATTTAACGTGCATAATTCAAATTTGAACTACAATCACAAGGTCTGGTGCATCAAAATGGGTTGAAAATAATATAAGTGTACATGCATCTTTAGGATCCCATGCAAGATATGGGAATGAATTTCAAACATCTCACACGGTCTTGGCTCGGGCACACATACATTGAGAAACTCGGGTTTTAAATCATGTATAAATCAAAAATTCGTGAGAAAAGTCATGAAACTTGGAATGGTGTCATGACATGCATGGCTCATATGTGCCCTAGTAAAATAATATTCAATTTGGGACACGTTTTGGCACAAGCCTCTAACAAACCTAAGCTTCTCACGGGAAGCTTTTGTGGTTTCGATATGGAACACGTCACCTTTTGTGGGCGAATCGACATCCTCTGCACCTTCTCATCTTGAACTATATATTTCCAGAGGCAACATATACCAAAATGAGTGTCGTGCCAAAATATGAAATTATACATGGTTCGTTTGGACTTTTTATACATTAATTGACTTGCATATGCATTATTTAATATGCATAATTCAAATTTGAACTACTAACACAAGGTCTAGTGCATCAAAATGGTTAGAAAACCATATTAGTGTGCATGCATCTTTAGGTCCCATGCAAGATATGGGAATGAATTTCAATCATCTCGGGGTCTTGGCTAGGCGAGAGAAACATTGAGAAACTCGGGTTTTAAATCTTGTAAATCAAAAAACTCGTCAGAAGATTCATGAAACTTGGCTTGCTATCATGAACATGGCACATAAAGCATCATATCATTATGTTTTCCTAATTGAGACTCATTTTTTAATATATATCTTCTTTTAGAGCCAACATTGAGAATATTACGTTAAATCATAGTAAATCTAGAACTGACACAAAATTCAAAAAATTGGGCACGGCGTCATGATATAGCACAAATATGCTGTGGTATTTTTCGTGTCCATTTTGGAAAAAGACGGACACATTAATAGCTAACAAAATCTTTTTGGAACAAAGAACTGTCACGTTTCCGTGGAAACGGTTGCATTATTTTCAAACCGTGGGCGTTCTACTGCCCTTACGTGCTGCCAAGCGTCGCACTCTTCTATTGGCCAGGGCTTAGGAGGTGCCGTGCGAGCAGCTGCTAGAGTTGACAAGAGGCGTGCGAGCTGGCCTCCGCTGCGTAGGCTCACCGGGAGGCGTGCGGGCTGTACGCCGCAGGCTCACCGGGAAGCGAGCCCTTTGAGCACCGTATCCGCCCTCCTCGCTTACAACCTGTTCATCAATGGCGCCCGAGCCGCTGTTTAATAGGCGGCTTTACTGCCCACTCACTCACAATCCTGTCTACATCTTCGCCTCCCATTCCCCTCCATCATTCACACCTCCACGGCGACCCACGCCATGGTGCACAAGAATCGTATGCCACTAGTTTTCCGGTTTGGTGAAGTTGACACCGAGCCAGAAGAGATAGAACATAAAGACGAATGGGACGCCATGGACATGGCCCTGGAAGAGTTGCATGCCGCAGCGGATGCTGCCCCGACGCACTCGCCAGCAACCATCCCCGCGCCTGTGCCAGCAACCATCCTCGTGGCATTGATGGGTTGGTCGCCGAGCATCATCGCGGCGCTGGAAACCGTGGGCGTCAGGGAGGTCCCCGCGGTCCCGCGCGAGCTCGTGTACGTGCAAGCGCCAGCGCCTCCTCCCTCGCCCGTGCTCGTGCGCGCCCCTGCACACGCCAGACCGGTAGTAGTGCGCGTGCCCGCACCCACGGCGCCCGACCCCGTGTGCACGACTGCACCCGTCACGGGCCCCTCAGCGGATTGGGATGCCGCCGTCGACAGCTTCCTCGCAGCGCCGCTAGTCGCCGCCCCCCGGCCCCGCGCCCGTCGATCGCGCGACGACCGGCTCTTTGATTGTGAAGTCCATAACATTCTGATCTCGTTTGAAGAACTGTACAACTTTGCCCCGGAGCACGAGAATGACGCCGCAGGATGCCGCCACCGCCGCCGCATTTAGTTTTCTTTATATTGTATCTCGATTGTATGAATGTAAAGTCAAAGCTTGACTGAATGAAATCTATGGTTTGATGAACTAAGTATTTATCTCTGAATTCACATAGCAAACAAAAAACCATCATCGTTTTCTCTGAATAAACACTCGTCACAAACGGTTCAGGTTGAATACCTGTACACAGATCGACAGCTATCTTTCCTTCGCCCGTAAGCCAAGTGAAAATATTAGCGCGCAGGATTGGTGCAATGCATCATCGCAAACGTTTGTCTAATATGACCCGTGTGCCTAGTACAGACAATCCAGGAAGATTTGCATCTATCATATTGGGTAAATTGCCATGTGTCAAATCGGAAGCATTGGCATCTGCCGATCTAGTAACATTGGCATTTTTCAACATTGTAGCACTGGCATTTGTCGAATTTCGCAGGAACAAAATCACTATTACGGTGCACTTTTGCAATTGAAATTCAGCAAACATGGATTTCATTCATAGATTAACCATTGGTCTTTGTACAAAATAGTTCAACTCGACAGCTGAATCGAACAAACTTTTCCCCAATTGTTGCCAACCACGTACTGAAATAACTAGTTCAACTATATATACTAGCTAATTTAAAGTACGTGGTACAGTTCAACCATATCTATAGTTAGATGAACTGAACAAAATAGCCCCTAAATACTAGTACTACGGAGGGGCTTTGTACCACTTCCAGCAGAATCGAGCGCGCTCAGTAAGAGCAAGTGGAGGACGAGCCTGTCGACGAGTTGCTGGAGTCGTGTCCGTTGCCTACCAGTGCTGCCCTCTGGCGCACAAGACGCCCCTCCTCGAAGCGACGGGACTCGGCGTAGATCTCCTGCGGCCATGGCATCGGTGAGCTTCTTCGCGTGCGCGACCTGGCGCTCCACCTCCTTCTCTAGGAAGTAGATGTAGCGCGCAAGGGTTGCGACCCAGAAGCCCGACGGCGGGCCTTTGGCGGCCTCCACCTCCCGCATTCGGGCCTTGGTGGCGGAGCGGGTGATGACTCCGCCGCCTGACGGCGGGGTCGTGGCAAAGACGAACGACGGTGGGGTGGTGGCCCCGGTGGCTGCCGGCCTGTTGGCGGCCACGGCGGCCACCGGCAGCAGCTGCCTTCGGGCAGCGGTGGTTGAGCGTGTAGTTGGTGGTGTGCGCACACCCACCAGGGACGCCACGTGCACCATACGCTTTAGAGGACTGCCATGCCGACGCGGTGAAGCCTCCCAGCTAGAGCTGTCCTCTAGCGGAGTGGCTGGGCGACGACGAACGGCCGGTGCCATTGGCGATTGGGGGAGAATCAAACTAGACAAGCTACCGGGAGGGAGGGGATGAAGGCAATGTGGAGTCACCGGCCATGAGGGTTTATATAGCAGGCCGGCAAGCATTGGGGATTTCACCGAGCCGGGCGGGAAGCTAGAGCCGTAGGACGGTTTTGTGCGCGGGAACCTATGCGGAAACGGGCTCATCGAGCGGACGCGTGGCCAAAAGCGGTGCCGAAGCTTGCACTGGAATCCTCGGACGGCAACGCGGTGACAAGACACGACAGAGGAGGATGGGTGATGCGCAGGCACACGGGTCATAATTATAAAACGTGTGCGATATTAATACACACAAACGGCACTTCCCGATGAAGCGTCGGTAATGATTTCATCCATCGCTGACAATTGTTTGGCAGCAACCGTCTGCCAACAACCCACACAGCTTGTCAGTATGAATCGTTTGGGTTATTATTGGTCTTCCCACACAATTCTGATGAATGAACTGTTTGCCTGGTATCACACACCTTGTTATGGTAACTCGTTTGTGTTCTAGGTCAATTAACGCAAACAGTTTATCTGAATGAACTGTATGCCGTACTTCACACACATATGTATTTTGAGAACCGTTTGTGTTATCTTGTCTAATCGCAAACAGTTCATAAGCACCAACTGTATGCCCAGCATCACACACGCAACTATTTTCTGAATCGTATTTGATGGATCCGCCATCGCACACAGTTCGTGTCATTAGCGACGGAGCTTGAAGTATACCGTTTGCAATTGACGGATCGCACACAGTTTTCATGAAGGGTCTCTGATTGATATGTCGTCTTTGGACCATTCTGTAGTAGTGTTAGCTTCCTCTTCAATTGGCATACTCATTACAGGAACACCTTTCTGTCCTGCGCTACTTTCCAATTCAAGTGAAGGTTCGATAATCTTATCAAGTTCTACCTTCCTCCCACTCACTTCTTTTGAGAGAACCTCCTTCTCTGGAAATGATCCATTCTTGGCAACAAAGACCTTGCCTTCGGATCTGTGATAGAAGGTATACCCAATTGTTGCTTTAGGGTATCTTATGAAGATGCACTCTTCCGCTTTGGGTTCGAGCTTATCAGACATAAGTGTCGCATGCCCAAACTCTAAGAAACAACAACTTAGGTTTCTTGCCAAACCATAATTCATACGGTGTCGTCTCAACGGATTTAGATGGTGCCCTATTTAAAGTGAATGTAGTTGCTTCTAATGCATAACCCCAAAACGATAGTGGCAAATCAGCAAGAGACATCATAGATCACACCATATCCAATAGAGTACGATAACGACGTTCGGACACACCATTACACTATGGTGTTCCAGGTGGCATGGGTTGTGAAACAATTTCCACATTGTCTTGCATACCAAACTCGTAACTTAGATATTCACCTCCACGATCATATCGTAGACATTTTATCTTCTTGTCACGATGATCTTCAACTTCACTCTGATATTGCTTAAAATTTTCAAAAATTTCAGACTTGTGTTTCATCAAGTAAATATATTTGTATCTACTTAAATCATTTGTTAAGGTAAGATAATAACGATATCCACCGAGTGCTTCAACACTCATTGGACTGCATACATCAATATGTATTATTTCCAATAAGTCACTTGCCCGCTCCATCGTACCGAAAAACGAGGTCTTAGTCATCTTGCCCATAAGGCATGGTTCGCATGTCTCAAGCGATTCAACATCGAGTGAGTCCAAAGATCTATTAGCATGGAGCTTCTTCATGCGCTTTATACTAATATGACCTAAGTAGCAGTGCCACAAGTATGTGGTACTATCATTATTAACTTTGTATCTTTTAGCATTAATATTATGAACATGTGTATGACTACGATCGAGATTCAATAAACCATTCACATTGGGCGCATGACCATAGAAGGTATTATCTATTATCTACTAAAAGGAAAATACGAAAGTAAAATGCTAGAAAATCCCACGTTAATTAGAAAATAGCAACCTTTGATTTTGTGGACCTTTTAAAATTAAGAAACCATATCCGTTGGATCTACTTAACATACCTCCTCACATAAAAAAATAGAATCCTGCCCTATACCTCCACGAGGTCAATTAGAAAATATCAAACTTTGATTTTGTGGACCTTTCAAAATTAAGAAACCATATCTGTTGTATTAACGTACCTCCTTCACATTAAAAAAATTCCTGCACACTACCTCCAAAACCGCCGCCGTCCTCTCTGTTTGCCAAATACTAACAAATAGCCTCCGTCCTCACGTCATCCTCCCTTTGCTGCACCTATACGCACCCGCACTAGCTACTTCTCCTGTTGTTTCACCCTCGCATACACTAGCCAGCGTTTGAAACAAGAATTAGCCCTGGCTGGGATAAGTAGCTAGCCACATCGTAGGAAGTGGCCAAGGTTACCTCCGTATGTGCAAGTATGCTTCTCGAACAGACTACGTTGCGGCCGGTGCGTCTGTACGTACGGCCCATGTGCCGACCTCCTGTCGCGTTCGCACCACACGTCGGTCCTGTAAGAGTATTTTCCATGTACATACGTGCCGGTTTGAAACAAATTTCTATCCGGCGACAGGCAAATTCTTACTGGAGCTGCCTCAGGTACTCATAGTCATAGCATGGAGATCGATCTAGCCACCAGATGAATAGGTAGACACCTATGTACACAGCTTCTGCAGCGTCGCGTAAATACGTCTTGCTGCTGGCGTTTGAATTATGGTAGTTGCCGTTGTCATTGGGACGCTGAAGAGAAAGAAACTATAGCTAAGAGAGGCACCGTCAGCCAGGATCAGACACATATGTGAAGGCAAATAATACGGAAGAACATGTTGTATAGTCCTGGATATTCCTCTGGCCTCTGCTCGATGCGCTGGAGCAGTCGCCGTTTGGTGGGATATGGTAACGAGCTGGATGCGCATGCGGCAACCAGCTGGGTGCATGCCTGCAACTTGCATGCATAGGCGCTGACCTAAACAAAAGAAACTCGAGGACAAGCAAAACAAAAGGTGCATATTAACCACAATCATAGTCAGTAAACATGTTACTCTTACAATGCCTGTATTAATTAATTAAACAGTCTTCACAATATACTAAAATAAGAAATTGGGCAATTCTAATTGCAACACACTTTCATGTAGATGATATATTAAGTGAAGTGTTTATCACCTCAGTCGTAAGTATTCCAGTTCTGCTAATCCATGGTTGTTGATACGCCCGGAAAAACACAACAATTTTATTTGATAATAGCCTTTCGCCATTAAACTTGCTTAAAATTACTGACCTATGTCATGATGTTCAGCACATTAGCAGTGATGGTAACACGATTTACCATTTTAGTAGGAGGGAGCCGGATAGTTCTTTTCCTCTATTGAATCCTTCAATGCTCTATTTGCATTGGTTTGGAAATTTGAGAAGCAAGATCTGTCTATACATTATCGCAAAAAAAAAAAGAGATCTGTCTATACATGAAACGTAGTTGATTAAATTTATAGACTGATTTGGTTGTTCATTGGACTGCTGCTAGCTTATTGGAGGTGCTCGCCTTCTATTTGATGTAATGTTTTAGCAAAACACCTATGCATGATCATTTTTTTGGGGTCTGTTTGTGGACACATACTACTGAAAGGGATATCCTGATACAAAATTGAACAACATGTCCTACAAGGTTAATCTAAAAAAACATATCCTATAATGTAATGGTAAAAGGCCTAAAAATTCAGTAAGGGTTGACATTTATGATTTATCCCGTTGAATTTCATATTTTTTTTTCCTTTTTCATCGGGGGAAAATACCAATTCAGATATAATTGCACTCATGACATGTGTGGGCCGTCCATATGTGCATTTTCCGGGGAAGTTCATGGTTGATTGACAGGCCTAATCGTACTTTATGTGAGTGCATATAACACCCATTATCTAATATTTTAGTCATATGGGTCCACATAACAGAAAGGTACTGTGACGTATCATTTTAATTTTTCATTTCTATGGCAAGATCTATAAAACATCACCGTACAGTTCTCTAAAATCAAGAATATGAATAGGATGAAAATACAAGATAATGATAAAGAACATAAAATGGTTTAAATGTTAAAAGTAAGATTCTAATTGAAATATCATCTAGAAAGGAAACATCTTTGGTCGATTAGCCTATTTTATTGAATTAGCATCGATGAATCCAAAGTTCCAAACTCATATATGTATAGTTTATGATCATGTAGATGCATGCAGACATGTTAGATAAGTACCGAGGAGTGCTTGAAGGGATGGAAGAATTATTTGATTCTCCTCCATGATACGTGATGAAGAGCAACAACCAGTGTCGATATGTAATATATATTGTTTTTGGAGGCTCAACTTTTACACATGTCCTTTTTTAAAAAGAAGTGTGTGTAACTGTTTATTGGCTTCTCATTGTGTGTGTTATGTTGTTGGTAGTACACAATATCATGATGACATAACATTCATTGTGAGGTCTAGATGGTCTCACCCTTAAGTAAATAGTGAATACATGTACAATTGATAGTTATTTAAGGCAAGTAAGAACCCTGGGTTGTGGTTTGAGAATTTAGTTGAAATTCTCATTTGTTTCAATGTACTCCCTCGACCCGTCCCAAAATAAGTGAAGATGAAGAGCAACAACCAGTGCTCACTTTGGTAAGAGTCAGCAATACTATGTCTTCAACAGCTTATTTTCTTACATTTGGTATGTACTTTCCTTATATGGAGGGATTGATATACATTAAATGTCAGCCGATGACAAAATGTATCTAGCAAGCAAGAAACTAAAAGGGACTGCTAAGCATCAAAGCTTTGTGTCTACAAAACCAGAAACTATAAGAAGCAGTGGTAAGCATCACTCCAATGTTTGTGCTAAATGTATGCTTACGAATGAAGTGCTGATGCATTCTATTCTAATTGTTAAGTTAGTTTTCATTTCGTTTTTTCTCTCTACTCAATGGCTTTGATATTTTTACGTCTTTGTATGTGGAAGTTGTCCATATGGATGTTCCATAAATAACAAATTATATGCATTGGGTTTGACTGCATTTTGACGATTTAGGTTATACATCTTACGCATGTTCCTATCTATAAAAGAAAAACACAAAACGTAAAATATTAGTTAGAATGCAAGTCCATATAGTGTGTTACTAAAGCTTTATTTCACTGGTAAACCTTCAAATGGCCAACATGCTGCCATGGAAATGAGTTATTTCCACACGTGTGCTTTATGGTTGTTGATGCA
This sequence comes from Elymus sibiricus, assembly GCA_039707655.1. Taxonomy (NCBI): domain Eukaryota; kingdom Viridiplantae; phylum Streptophyta; class Magnoliopsida; order Poales; family Poaceae; genus Elymus; species Elymus sibiricus. The sequence continues at coordinate 423,156,204 of CM077667.1, read as the reverse complement.
ACTACTTTGCTGGGCATGATCTTGCATGCATGTATAAGGTTTTTTTGGGTATAAGATACTATTTTGTATTTACTATATCGTCAATATGAGTTCTCTAATTAGGAGTACGAAAAAATCGTATCAACCTTGGTTAACAATATAATAACCAAATGTATATATATTTATACGATTTAGCAACGTTCAAAAGTTGAAATTACTATCTTTGTGTTTTTCACCACCATCTTTAATTTTTATGCCATAAATACCTACATATTTTATGATTCATATACGTACCAGTATCTTTGGTTTATGCATTGCATGGAAATCCGAAATATCAATGAAATGGGCATTTTATTGCATACTTTCTTTTGCCTATGTATAAATTCACATAAAATTGTCATGATTGCCAGTATCACGTGCTATTCTACTGAACAATGTCGGCTTTATGGTCATGCCTGATACATGGTCTGAATGGCAAGTTGTTGTTACAAGGAACAATACTGCAAGAAGGCTCTCTTTCCATTGCTACGTGGAGCAATCATGCCATATATGATCAAAAATTTTATTTTGTTCTTTGTACATTTATGTGCATACAATTGGAAATAATTATATTGATCCTGCTGACATATTACAAGTAGCAAACACTTCCCAAGATTAAAGTAGTTATAGTTGGAGTCCTTAGATTTTTACTTGAAGATACTCCTTCTCTCTTTTACTTAACCGGGGCACTCTATATAATGCCAGTAGATAATATGCTCTTATTTGGAACATTGTGACATTCATTTCTTTAGTAAAATAATATGAAAGAAATATAGAATAATAAAAAATGACATGATCGATGGAGTCATAAAAGGTATGTGGCCCCTCAAGAGAAATAATTATATTGAAATGATTAACAAAAAGCTCATTCTTACAAAATAATTCCATGTTCTTTCGTTAAAAATAGTAGGGAAATTCCCTACATTTATTTATCTTGGTCACAGTATAAATAGCTATTCCTCAATTATGTGACCAATTACTCAAACTTAAGTTAATTGTAAAAGTACATAGTAACAAGATACCTTTAAAATGAATACATGTCTAAAATGAGGTGTAGTATACAACGAATGTGGTAAAGCGAAATCCAAGAGATAAAAGTAAATACTTGACTGCATCTATGCATAAGGATGTTACCCTCGCATTTGCGAGGGCCATCTTTCTAGTTCATGTAAATAGAACAACCATTATTCTCTGACTTTTGTTGACGTTGCCAGCGTTCTTATATCAATAACACATATATCAAATATATCAAATATACTTTTGTTGACGTTGCCAGCGTTCTTATATACCAAGCATTTGGGGTAGTTCTGCTACCAGTGGCCGTTCCCCTTACAATAGAAGCACTTAGTCTCGGGTTTGGGTTCAACCTTGGGTTTCTTCACTAGAGCGGCAACTGGCTTGCCATTCATGAAGTTTACCTTCTTGCCCTTGCCCTTCTTGAAACTGGTGGCCTTACCATCAACACTTGATGCTCCTTCTTGACTTCTACCTCCGTGGCCTTAAGTACCACGAATAGCTCCGGGATCATCATCTCCATCCCATGCATGTTATAGTTCATCACAAAGCTCTAGTAGCTTGGTGATAGTGACTGGAGAACTCTGTCAATCACTATCTTATCTGGAAGATTAACTCCCACTTGATTCAAGCGATTGTAGCACCCACACATTCTGAGCACATGCTCACTAACTAAGCTATTCTCCTCCATCTTGTAGGCAAAGAACTTGTCAGATGTCTCATACCTCTCAACACGGGCATGAGCCTGAAATACCAATTTCATCTCTTGGAACATCTCATATGCTCCATGGCGTTCAAAACGTCTTTGAAGCCCCGATTCTAAGTCGTAAAGCATGGCGCACTAAACTATCAAGTAGTCACCAGAACGTGTCTGCTAGACGTTCACAACATCCATAGACGACGCTTGAGGGGGTGGCGCATTGAGCGGTGCATCAAGGACATAAGCCTTCTGTGCTGCAATGAGGACAATCGTCAGATCACGGACCCAGTCCACATTATTGCTACCATCATCTTCCAACTCTATTTTCTCTAGGAACGTATCAAAATACAGGGGAGCTACAGCGCGAGCTATTGATCTACAACATAATTTGCAAAGACATTTTGACTATGTTCATGATAATTAGTTCAATTAATCAAATTACTAATGAACTCCCACTCAAATCAACATCCCTCAGGTTGACTAAGTGTGACATGATCCAAATCCACCAAGCCAAGTACGATCTGTTGGAAATATGCCCTAGAGGCAATAATAAAAGTAGTTATTATTATATTTCCTTGTTCATGATAATCGTTTATTGTCCATGCTATAATTGTATTGGTTGGAAACTCAATTGCATGTGTGGATACATAGACAACACTGTGTCCCTAGTATGCCTCTAGTGGACTAGCTCGTTGATCAAAGATGGTCAAGGTTTCCTAGCCATAGACATGAGATGTCATTTGATAACGGGATCACATCATTAGGAGAATGATGTGATGGACAAGACCCAAACTATGAACGTAGCATATGATCGTGTCAGTTTATTGCTATTGTTTTATGCATGTCAAGTATCTGTTCCTATGACCATGAGATCATGCAACTCACTGACACCGGAGGAATACCTTGTGTGTATCAAACGTCACAACGTAACTGGGTGACTATAAAGATGCTCTACAGGTATCTCCGAAGGTGTCTGTTGAGCTGGCATGGATCAAGACTGGGATTTGTTACTCCCTATGACGGAGAGGTATCTCAGGGCCCACTCGGTAATACAACATCACACTAAGCCTTGCAAGCAATGTGACTAAAGGGTTAGCCACGGGATCTTGTATTACGGAACGAGTAAAGAGACTTGCCGATAACGAGATTGAACTAGGTATAGAGATACCGACGATCGAAGCTCGGGCAAGTAACATACCGAAGAACAAAGGGAACAGCATACGGGATTAACTGAATCCTTGACATAGAGGTTCAACCGATAAAGATCTTCGTAGAATATGTAGGAACCAATATGGGCATCCAGGTCCCGCTATTGCTTATTGACCGTAGAGGTGTCTCGGTCATGTCTACATAGTTCTCGAACCCGCAGGGTCTGCACACTTATGGTTCGGTGACGTTTCGGTATAGTTGAGTTATGTATGTTGGTGACCGAAGGTTGTTCGGAGTCCCGGATGAGATCCCGGACGTCACTAGGAGCTCGGGAGGTAAAGATTGATATATAGGAAAGTGGTGTTTGAACTCCGAAAAAGTTTCGGGCATTTCCGGCAGTGTACCGGGAGTGACGAATGGGTTCCGGGGGTCCACCAAGTGGGCCCACCACACCCCAAGTGGGTCACATGGACCTGAGGGTGGTGCACCAGCCCTTGGTGGGCTGGGCGGCCGACCCAAGAAGGCCAATGCGGCTGGACTTGTGGGAAAGGGAAAGTCCAAGTGGGGAAGGGAAGGAATCCTACTACGAGTAGGATTGGAGGTGGACTCCTCCACCTCCTCCTCCTTGCGGCCGACTCCTAGGAGGAGCCCTAGGACGGCCAGCCCCTCCCCTCCCTCCTTTATATACTAGAGGGGAGAGAGGGCAGTAGCACAAGAAACTCAAGCCACGGTGCAACCCTCTCTCCCCAATAGATCAAGTCCTTTAGTTTTCAGCAGTGCTTAGACGAAGCCCTGCTGGAATAGTTCCACCACCACCGCCGCCGCGCCGTCGCGCTGCCGGAGAACTCACCTACCTCTCCGCTCCCTCTTGCTGGATCAAGAAGGCAGAGATCGTCATCGAGCTGTACGTGTGCTGAACGCGGAGGTACCGTCCGTTCGGTACTAGATCGTGATTGGATCGCGGGACGCTCGGCGATTTGGATCGCGAAGACGTTCGACTACATCAACCGCCTTTCTTAACGCTTCCCGCTTAGCGATCTACAAGGGTATGTAGATCCACTCTCCCTCTCGTAGATACTTATCACCATGGATAGATCTTGCGTGTGCGTAGGAAATTTTTTGTTTCCCATGCAATGTTTCCCAACAGTGGTATCAGAGCTAGGTCTATGTGTAGATGAGATCACGAGTAGAACACAAAGGAGTTTGTGGGCGTTGATATTCAGATTGCTTCCTCCCTTGGTCTTTTCTTGATTCGGCGGTATTGTGGGATGAAGCGGCCCGGACAAACATTACTCGTACGCTTACGAGAGACCGGAGTTTGTGGGCGTTGATATTCAGATTGCTTCCTCCCTTGGTCTTTAATTATTTTCGCCATTTTGCTTTACTTTATCGCTATGAGTTAGCAATAGTCGTGGAAGCAACAGTCAGCGCGACAACCTCATGGCGACACGTTGATGGAGATCATGGTGTCATGCCGGTGACGATGGAGATCATGCTGGTGCTTTGGAGATGGAGATCAAAAGCACAAGTTCATGGCCATATCATGTCACTTATGATTTGCATGTGATGTTAATCCTTTTATGCATCTTATTTTGCTTAGGACGACGGTAGCATTATAAGGTGATCCCTCACTTAAATTTCAAGATAAATTGTGTTCTCCCCGAGTGTGCACCGTTGCGAAAGTTCGTCGTTTCGAGACACCACGTGATGATCGGGTGTGATAGACTCTACGTTCGCATACAACGGGTGCAAGCCAGTGTTGCACGTGCGGAACACTCGGGTTAAACTTGACGAGCCTAGCATGTACAGACATGGCCTCGGAACACAAGAGACCGAAAGGTCGAACATGAGTCATATAGTAGATATGATCAACATGAAGATGTTCACCATTGAAACCACCTCAACTCACGTGATTATCGGACTTGAGTTGGTGAATTTGGATCATGTGACACTCGAATGACCGGAGGGATGTCAATTTGAGTGGGAATTTTTAAGTAATATGATTAACTAAACTCATTATCTTGAACAATAGTCTAAGTTGTTTTTTGCAAATTTAATGTTGTAGATCATGGCTCGCGCAGTAGCACCCCTGAATTTTAATGCGTTCCTAGAGAAAGCTAAGTTGAAAGATGATGGAAGTAACTTTGTGGACTGGGCCCGTAATCTAAGGATTATCCTTACGGCTTCCCAAAAGGGTTATGTCCTTGATGCACCACTTGGTGATCCACCCGCTCCAGTTGAGTCTCCAGATGTTGTGAACGCCTGGCAGGCTCGTTCTGATGATTACTCAATGGTTCAATGTGCAGTGTTGTATGGCTTAGAACCGGGACTTCAAAGACGTTTTGAACGTCATGGAGCATATGATATGTTCCTAGAGTTGAAGTTTATCTTTCAGAAGAATGCCCGGATCGAGAGGTATGAGACCTCCGATAAGTTCTATGCCTGCAAGATGGAGGAGAATGGGTCTGTCAGTGAACACATACTCAAAATGTTTGGGTATTCCACCCGTCTGGCTGAATTGGGGATGCCCCTTCCAGCAGAGGCGATCACTGACAGATTTCTTCAATCATTGCCACCTAGCTACAAGAGCTTTGTGTTGAACTATAACATGCACGGGATGAACAAGTCAGTCGCCGAGCTGTTTGCGATGTTGAAAGTCGCTGAGTCTGAGATTCAGAAGGAGCATCAAGTGTTGATGGTCAATAAAACCACTAGTTTCAAGAAGAATGGCAAGGGTAAGAAGGGTAACCCCAAGAAGAGTGGCAAAGCAGTTGCCCCTCCCATGAAGAAACCCAAGGCTGGACCCAAGCCAGAAACTGAGTGCTTTCATTGCAAGGAAACTGGTCACTGGAAGCGGAACTGCCCCAAGTATTTGGCTGACAAGAAGGCGGCCAACAACAAACAAGGTATATATGATATTCATGTTATTGATGTGTACCTTACCAACTCTCGTTGTAGTGCCTGGGTATTTGATACCGGTGCGATTGCTCACATTTGCAACTCAAAACAGGAATTGCGGAATAGACGAAGGCTGGCAAAGGACGAAGTGACGATACGCGTGGGAAATGGTTCCAAGGTTGATGTGATCACCGTCGGCACGCTCGCTCTTCGATTACCATCGGGATTTGTGATGAACCTGAATAATTGTTATTTAGTGCCTGCGTTAAGCATGAACATTATATCTGTATCTTGTTTATTGCGAGACGGTTACTCATTTAAATCAGAGAATAATGGTTGTTCTATTTATATGAGTAATATCTTTTATGGTCATGCACCCAATGTGAGGGGTTTATTCTTATTGAATCTCGATAGTGATGATACACATGTTCATAACATTGATGCCAAAAGATGTAGAATTGATAATGATAATACCACTTTCTTGTGGCACTGCCGTTTAGGTCATATTGGTGTAAAACGCATGAAGAAGCTCCATGCTGATGGACTTTTGGAGTCACTTGATTTTGAATCACTTGACACATGTGAACCATGCCTCGTGGGCAAGATGACTAAAATCCCGTTCTCTGGTACAGTGGAACGGGAAAGTGACTTGTTGGAAATCATACATACTGATGTGTGTGGTCCGATGAGCATTGAGACGTGCGGTGGTTATCGTTACTTTCGCACCTTCACTGATGACTTAAGTAGATACGGGTATATTTACTTAATGAAACACAAGTCTGAAACGTTTGAAAAGTTCAAGCAATTTCAGAGTGAAGTTGAGAATCATCGTAACAAGAAGATTAAATTCCTACGATCTGATCGAGGAGGAGAATATCTGAGTTATGAGTTTGGCAGTCACTTAAGACAGTGTGGAATTGTTTCACAATTGACACCGCCTGGAACACCATAGCGTAATGGTGTGTCCGAACGTCGTAATCGAACCTTATTGGATATGGTGCGATCTATGATGTCTCTTGCCGATTTGCCACTATCGTTTTGGGGTTATGCATTAGAGATAGCTGCATTCACTTTAAATAGGGCACCATCGAAATCCGTTGAGACGATGCCATATGAACTGTGGTTTGGCAAGAAGCCAAAGTTGTCGTTTCTTAAAGTTTGGGGATGTGATGCTTATGTCAAAAAGCTTCAGCCTGAAAAGCTGGAACCCAAAGCGGAGAAATGCGTCTTCATAGGATACCCAAAAGAGACAGTTGGGTATACCTTCTATCTCAGATCCGAAGGCAAAGTGTTTGTCGCTAAAAACGGAACATTTCTTGAGAAAGAGTTTCTGTCGAAAGAATTGAGTGGGAGGAAGATAGAACTTGATGAGGTTGTTGAACATCTACTTCAACTAGAGAGTAGCGCAGCGCAGAAAGATGTTTCTGTAGAGCCTAGATCGGTTGAAGAGGAAGTTAATGATGATGATCATGAAGCTTCGGATCAAGTTGCTATCGAACCTCGTAGGTCGACAAGGACGCGTACTGCTCCTGAGTGGTACGGCAACCCTGTGTTAGAGGTCATGTTGTTGGACAATGATGAACCTACGAGTTATGGAGAAGCGATGATGGGCCCGGATTCCGAGAAATGGTTAGAGGCCATGAAATCCGAGATGGGATCCTGTTGGAAATATGCTCTAGAGGCAATAATAAATTGGTTATTATTATATTTCCTTGTTCATGATAATCGTTTATTATCCATGCTAAAATTGTATTGATTGGAAACTCAAATACATGTGTGGGTACATAGACAACACTGTGTCCCTAGTAAGCCTCTAGTTGACTAGCTCGTTGATCAAAGATGGTTAAGGTTTCCTAGCCATTGACATGAGATGTCATTTGATAACGGGATCACATCATTAGGAGAATGATGTGATGGACAAGACCCAAACTACGAACGTAGCATATGATCGTGTCAGTTTATTGCTATTGTTTTCTGCATGTCAAGTATCTTTTCCTTTGACCATGAGATCATGCAACTCCCTGACATCGGAGGAATACCTTGTGTGTATCAAACGTCACAACGTAACTGGGTGACTATAAAGGTGCTCTACAGGTATCTCCGAGGGTGTCTGTTGGGTTGGCATGGATCAAGACTGGGATTTGTTACTCCGTGTGACGGAGAGGTATCTCAGGGCCCACTCGGTAATACAACATCACAATGAGCCTTGCAAGCAATGTGACTAAAGTGTTAGCCACGAGATCTTGTATTACGGAACGAGTAAAGAGACTTGCCGGTAACGAGATTGAACTAGGTATAGAGATACCGACGATCGAATCTCGGGCAAGTAACATACCGAAGAACAAAGGGAACAGTATACGGGATTAACTGAATCCTTGACATAGAGGTTCGACCGATAAAGATCTTCGTAGAATATGTAGGAGCCAATATGGGCGTCCAGGTCCCGCTATTGGTTATTGATCGTAGAGGTGTCTCGGTCATGTCTACATAGTTCTCGAACCCGCAGGGTCTACACACTTAACGTTTGGTGACGATTAGTATAGTTGAGTTATTTTGTTGGTGATCGAAGGTTGTTCGGAGTCCCGGATAAGATCCCGGATATGACGAGGATCTCCGGAATAGTCCGGAGGTAAAGATTGATATATGTGATAATAGTGTTTTGGTTTCCGGAAGGGTTCCGGAATTCACCGGAAGAGGTTCCGGATGTTTCCCGAAATGTTCGGATACGAGAACACTTTATTTGGGCCAAGGGGTAAAGCCCACGAGGCATAGGCAAGGTGCGAAAGGAAGTTTTGCTGGCGTCTGGGGTGGTACTACCGCTTATCGTAAGCGGTACTACCGCTACGGGCGGTACTACCGCTTATCGTAAGCGGTACTACCGCTACGGGCGGTACTACCGCTTATCGTAAGCGGTACTACCGCTTGTACGCGATACTGCAGGGATCCGAGTTGGACTCTTTCCCTGCGGGCCAAACCGACCTTGTGCGGGCAAAACCGACCTGGAGGAGGCTTTTACTCCAAGTTAAGACCCCAAGGCTCAACATATAAATAGAGGGGCAGGGCTAGCACACGGGAGACATCAAGATTTCCCAAGCCGTGTGTCGGCAACCCTAACCCTCTAGTTCTCCCGTCATAATCTCCATAGTGCTTGGCGAAGCCCTGCAGAGATTGTTCCTCACCACCATCACCACGCCGTCGTGCTGCCGGAACTCATCTACTACTTCATCATCGCTCGCTGGATCGAGGAGGTGAAGGCGTCATCAAGCCGTACGTGTGTTGAACGCGGAGGTGCCGTCCGTTCGGCACTAGTTCGTGATCGGATCGAGGGACGACTTGCGATTTGGATCGCGGAGACGTTCGACTACATCAACCGCGTTTCTTAACGCTTCCGCTTAGCGATCTACAAGGGTATGTAGATTCACTCTCCCTCTCGTAGATGCTCATCACCATGGATAGATCTTGTGTGTGCGTAGGAAAAGTTTTGTTTCCCATGCAACGTTCCCCAACAGTGGCATCTGAGCCAGGTCTATGCGTAGATGAGATCTCGAGTAGAACACAAACGAGTTGTGGGCGTGGGTGTATACATATTGCTTGCCGTTACTAGTTGATACTTGATTCGGCGGCATTGTGAGATGAAGCGGCCCGGACCGACATTACGCGTACGCGTACGCTTACGCGAGACAGGTTCCTTCAACTGACATGTAACTTCGTTGCATAAAGATGGCTAGCGGGTGTCTGTCTCTCTCACTTTAGTTGAATCGATTTCAATGAAGAGGGTTCTTTTAGAAGATCAAAAAGCAATCACTACACCACGTTGTGGTTTTGCGTAGGTAAGAACGGTTCTTGCAAACCCGTAGCAGCCACGTAAAATTTGCAACAACAATTAGAGGACGTCTAACTTGTTTTTGCAGGGTATGTTGTGATGTGATATGGCCAATTACATGATGAGATATATGTGATGTATGAGATGATCATGTGTTGTATAGAATATCACGACTTGCATGTCGATGAGTACGGCAACTGGCAGGAGCCATAGAGTTGTCTTTAATTATTTTCGCCGTTTTTGCTTTACTTTATCGCTATGAGTTAGCAATAGTCGTGGAAGCAACAGTCGGCGCGACAACCTCATGGCGACACGTTGATGGAGATCAAGATGATGGAGATCATGGTGTCATGCCGGTGACGATGGAGATCATGCCGGTGCTTTGGAGATGGAGATCAAAAGCACAAGTTCATGGCCATATCATGTCACTTATGAATTGCATGTGATGTTAATCCTTTTATGCATCTTATTTTGCTTAGGACGATGGTAGCATTATATGGTGATCCCTCACTTAAATTTCAAGATAAATTGTGTTCCCCCCGAGTGTGCACCGTTGCGAAAGTTCATCGTTTCGAGACACGCCGTGATGATCGGGTGTGATAGACTCTACGTTCACATACAACGGGTGTAAGCCATGTTGCACGTGTGGAACACTCGGGTTAAACTTGACGAGCCTAGCATGTACAGACATGGCCTCGGAACACAAGAGACCGAAAGGTCGAACATGAGTCATATAGTAGATATGATCAACATGAAGATGTTCACCATTGAAACCACCTCAACTCATGTGATGATCGGACTTGAGTTGGTGGATTAGGATCATGTTACACTCGAATGATCGGAGGGATGTCAATTTGAGTGGGAGTTTTTAAGTAATATAATTAACTAAACTCATTATCTTGAACAATAGTCTAAGTTGTCTTTGCTATATTTATGTTGTAGATCATGGCTCGCGCAGTAGCACCCCTGAATTTTAATGCGTTCCTAGAGAAAGCTAAGTTGAAAGATGTTGGAAGTAACTTTGTGGACTGGGCCCGTAATCTAAGGATTATCCTTACGGCTTCCCAGAAGGCTTATGTCCTTGATGCACCGCTTGGTGATCCACCCGCTCCAGTTGAGTCTCTAGACGTTGTGAACGCCTGGCAGGCTCGTTCTGAAGATTACTCAATAGTTCAATGTGCAATATTGTATGTCTTAGAACCGGGACTTCAAAGACGTTTTGAACGTCATGGAGCATATGAGATGTTCCAGGAGTTGAAGTTTATCTTTCAGAAGAATACCCGGATCGAGAGATATGAGATCTCCGATAAGTTTGATGCTTGCAAGATGGAGGAGAACGGGTCTATCAGTGATCACGTACTCAGAATGTCTGGGTACTCCACCCGTCTGGCTGAATTGGGGATGCCCCTTCCGCCAGAGGCTATCACTGACAGAGTTCTTCAATCATTGCCACCTAGCTACAAGAGCTTTGTGTTGAACTATAACATGCACGGGATGAACAAGTCAGTCGCCGAGCTGTTTGCGATGCTGAAAGCCGCTGAGTCTGAAATTCAGAAGGAGCATCAAGTGTTGATGGTCAATAAAACCACTAGTTTCAAGAAAAATGGCAAGGGTAAGAAGGGTAACTCCAAGAAGAGTAGCAAAGCAGTTGCTCCTCTCGTGAAGAAACCCAAGGCTGGACCCAAACCAGAAACTGTGTGCTTTCATTGCAATGGAACTGGACACTGGAAGCGGAACTGCCCGAAGTATTTGGCTGACAAGAAGGCGGCCAACAACAAACAAGGTATATATGATATACATGTTATTGATGTGTACCTTACCAACTCTCGTTGTAGTGCCTGGGTATTTGATACCGGTGCGGTTGCTCATATTTGCAACTCAAAACAGGAACTGCGGAATAGACGGAGGCTGGCAAAGGACAAAGTGACGATGCGCGTGGGAAATGGTTCCAAGGTTGATGTGATCGCCGTCGGCACGCTAGCTCTTCGATTACCATCGGGATTAGTGATGAACCTGAATAATTGTTATTTAGTGCCTGCGTTAAGCATGAACATTATATCTGGATCTTGTTTATTGCGAGACGGTTACTCATTTAAATCAGAGAATAATGGTTGTTCTATTTATATGAGTAATATCTTTTATGGTCATGCACCCAATGTGAGGGGTTTATTCTTATTGAATCTCGATAGTAATGATACACATGTTCATAACATTGATGCCAAAAGATGTAGAATTGATAATGATAATACCACTTTCTTGTGGCACTGCCGTTTAGGTCATATTGGCGTAAAACGCATGAGGAAGCTCCATGCTGATGGACTTTTAGAGTCACTTGATTTTGAATCACTTGACACATGTGAGCCATGCCTCATGGGCAAGATGACTAAAACGCCGTTCTCTGGAACAATGGAATGGGCAAGTGACTTATTGGAAATCATACATACTGATGTGTGCGGTCCGATGAGTATTGAGGCGCGCGGTGGTTATCGTTACTTTCTCACCTTCACTGATGACTTAAGTAGATATGGGTATATTTACTTAATGAAACACAAGTCTGAAACATTTGAAAAGTTCAAACAATTTCAGAGTGAAGTTGAGAATCATCGTAACAAGAAGATTAAATTCCTATGATCTGATCGAGGAGGAGAATATCTGAGTTATGAGTTTGGCAGTCACTTAAGACAGTGTGGAATTGTTTCACAATTGACACCGCCTGGAACACCACAGCGTGATGGTGTGTCCGAACGTCGTAATCGAACCTTATTGGATATGGTGCGATCTATGATGTCTCTTGCCGATTTGCCACTATCGTTTTGGGGCTATGCATTAGAGACAGCTGCATTCACTTTAAATAGGGCACCATCGAAATCCGTTGAGACGACGCCATATGAACTTTGGTTTGGCAAGAAGCCAAAGCTGTCGTTTCTTAAAGTTTGGGGATGTGATGCTTATGTCAAAAAGCTTCAGCCTGAAAAGCTGGAACCCAAAGCGGAGAAATGCGTCTTCATAGGATACCCAAAAGAGACAGTTGGGTATACCTTCTACCTCAGATCCGAAGGCAAAGTGTTTGTCGCTAAAAACGGAACGTTTCTTGAGAAAGAATTTCTCTCGAAAGAATTGAGTGGGAGGAAGAAAGAACTTGATGAGGTTGTTGAACCTTTACTTCAACCTGAAAGTAGCGCAGCGCAGAAAGATGTTTCTGTAGAGCCTACATCAGCTGAAGAGGAAGTTAATGATGATGATCATGAAGCTTTGGATCAAGTTGCTATCGAACCTCGTAGGTCGACAAGGACGCGTACTGCTCCTGAGTGGTACGGCAACCCTGTGTTAGAGGTCATGTTGTTGGACAACGATGAACCTACGAGCTATGGAGAAGCGATGATGGGCCCGGATTCCGAGAAGTGGTTAGAGGCCATGAAATCCGAGATGGGATCCATGTATGAAAACAAAGTGTGGACTTTGGAAGTATTACCTGAAGGGCGTAAGGCCATTCAGAACAAATGGATCTTTAAGAGGAAGACGGACGCGGACGGTAATGTCACCGTCTATAAAGCTCGACTTGTGGCAAAGGGTTTTTCACAAGTTCAAGGAGTTGACTACGATGAGACCTTCTCACCCGTAGCGATGCTTAAGTCCGTCAGAATCATGTTAGCAATAGCTGCCTTTTTCGATTATGAAATTTGGCAGATGGATGTCAAAACAGCGTTCCTTAACGGTTTCCTTAAGGAAGAGTTGTATATGATGCAACCAGAAGGTTTTGTCGATCCAGAGAATGCTGACAACGTTTGCAAACTCCAGCGATCCATTTATGGGCTGGTGCAAGCATCTCGGGGTTGGAATCTTCGCTTTGATGAGGTGATCAAAGCGTTCGAGTTTATACAAGTTTACGGAGAAGCTTGTATTTACAAGAAAGTGAGTGGGAGCTCTATAGCGTTTCTAATATTATATGTGGAGGACATATTACTAATTGGAAACAATATAGAAATGTTGGAAAGCGTGAAGGAATATTTGAACAAGAGTTTTTCAATGAAGGACCTAGGAGAAGCTGCTTTCATATTAGGCATCAAGATCTATAGAGATAGATCAAGACGCTTAATAGGACTTTCACAAAGCACATACCTTGACAAAGTTTTGAAGAAGTTCAAAATGGATCAGTCCAAGAAGGGGTTCTTGCCTGTTTTGCAAGGTATGAAGTTGAGTAAGACTCAATGCCCAGTGACTGCAGGAGATAGAGAAAAGATGAGTCTCATCCCCTATGCTTCAGCCATAGGCTCTATCATGTATGCAATGCTGTGCACAAGACCCGATGTCAGCCTTGCCATAAGTATGGTCGGAAGGTTTCAAAGTGATCCAGGAATGGAACACTGGACGGCGGTCAAGAATATCCTGAAGTACCTGAAAAGGACTAAGGACATGTTTCTCGTTTATGGAGGTGATCAAGAGCTCGTCGTAAAGGGTTACGTCGATGCAAGCTTTGACACTGATCCGGATGACTCTAAGTCACAAACCGGATACGTATTTATTCTTAATGGGGGTGCGGTTAGCTGGTGCAGTTCCAAGCAGAGCGTGGTAGCTGATTCTACATGCGAAGCGGAGTACATCGCTGCCTCGGAGGCGGCGAAGGAAGGTGTCTGGATGAAGGAGTTCATGACAAATCTTGGAGTAGTGCCTAGTGCACATAACCCAATGACTCTGTTTTGTGATAATACTGGTGCCATTGCTCTAGCCAAGGAACCAAGATTTCACAAGAGGACCAGACACATAAAGCGACGCTTCAATTCCATCCGCGATTACATCAAGGAGGACGACATAAATATTTGCAAAGTACACACGGATCTGAATGTTGCAGATCCGATGACTAAACCTCTTCCAAGGGCTAAACATGAACAAACACCAGAACTGCATGGGTGTTCGATTCATTACAATGTAAATCACATAGTGATGTGAACTAGATTATTGACTCTAGTGCAAGTGGGAGACTGTTGGAAATATGCCCTAGAGGCAATAATAAATTGGTTATTATTATATTTCCTTGTTCATGATAATCGTTTATTATCCATGCTATAATTGTATTGATTGGAAACTCAAATACATGTGTGGGTACATAGACAACACTGTGTCCCTAGTAAGCCTCTAGTTGACTAGCTCGTTGATCAAAGATGGTTAAGGTTTCCTAGCCATTGACATGAGATGTCATTTGATAACAGGATCACATCATTAGGAGAATGATGTGATGGACAAGACCCAAACTACGAACGTAGCATATGATCGTGTCAGTTTATTGCTATTGTTTTCTGCATGTCAAGTATCTTTTCCTTTGACCATGAGATCATGCAACTCCCTGACATCGGAGGAATACCTTGTGTGTATCAAACGTCACAACGTAACTGGGTGACTATAAAGGTGCTCTACAGGTATCTCTGAGGGTGTCTGTTGGGTTGGCATGGATCAAGACTGGGATTTGTTACTCCGTGTGACGAAGAGGTATCTCAGGGCCCACTCGGTAATACAACATCACAATGAGCCTTGCAAGCAATGTGACTAAAGTGTTAGCCACGAGATCTTGTATTACGAAACGAGTAAAGAGACTTGCCGGTAACGAGATTGAACTAGGTATAGAGATACCGACGATCGAATCTCGGGCAAGTAACATACCAAAGAACAAAGGGAACAGTATACGGGATTAACTGAATCCTTGACATAGAGGTTCGACCGATAAAGATCTTCGTAGAATATGTAGGAGCCAATATGGGCGTCCAGGTCCCGCTATTGGTTATTGATCATAGAGGTGTCTCGGTCATGTCTACATAGTTCTCGAACCCGCAGGGTCTACACACTTAACGTTTGGTGACGATTAGTATATTTGAGTTATTTTGTTGGTAAACGAAGGTTGTTCGGAGTCCCGGATAAGATCCCGGATATGACGAGGATCTCCGGAATAGTCCGGAGGTAAAGATTGATATATGTGATAATAGTGTTTTGGTTTCCGGAAGGGTTCCGGAATTCACCGGAAGAGGTTCCGGATGTTTCCCGAAATGTTCGGATACGAGAACACTTTATTTGGGCCAAGGGGTAAAGCCCACGAGGCATAGGCAAGGTGCGAAAGGAAGTTTTGCTGGCGTCTGGGGCGGTACTACCGCTTATCGTAAGCGGTACTACCGCTACGGGCGGTACTACCGCTTATCGTAAGCGGTACTACCGCTTGTACGCGATACTGCAGGGATCCGAGTTGGACTCTTTCCCTGCGGGCCAAACCGACCTTGTGCGGGCAAAACCGACCTGGAGGAGGCTTTTACTCCAAGTTTAGACCCCAAGGCTCAACATATAAATAGAGGGGCAGGGCTAGCACACGGGAGACATCAAGATTTCCCAAGCCGTGTGTCGGCAACCCTAACCCTCTAGTTCTCCCGTCATAATCTCCGAAGTGCTTGGCGAAGCCCTGCAGAGATTGTTCCTCACCACCATCACCACGCCGTCGTGCTGCCGGAACTCATCTACTACTTCATCATCGCTCGCTGGATCAAGGAGGTGAAGGCGTCATCAAGCCGTACGTGTGTTGAACGCGGAGGTGCCGTCCGTTCGGCACTAGTTCGTGATCGGATCGAGGGACGACTTGCGATTTGGATCGCGGAGACGTTCGACTACATCAACCGCGTTTCTTAACGCTTCCGCTTAGCGATCTACAAGGGTATGTAGATTCACTCTCCCTCTCGTAGATGCTCATCACCATGGATAGATCTTGTGTGTGCGTAGGAAACTTTTTGTTTCCCATGCAACGTTCCCCAACAGATCCATGTCTGAAAACAAAGTATGGGCTTTGGAAGTATTACCTAAAGGGCGAAAGGCCATTCAGAACAAATGGATCTTTAAGAGGAAGATGGACGCGGACGGTAATGTCACCGTCTATAAAGCTCGACTTGTGGCAAAGGGTTTTTCACAAGTTCAAGGAGTTCACTACGATGAGACCTTCTCACCCGTAGAGATGCTTATGTCCGTCAGAATCATGTTAGCAATAGCTGCCTTTTTCGATTATGAAATTTGGCAGATGGATGTCAAAACAGCGTTCCTTAACGGTTTCATTAAGGAAGAGTTGTATATGATGCAACCAGAAGGTTTTGACGATCCAGAGAATGCTGACAAAGTTTGCAAACTCCAGCGATCCATTTATGGACTGGTGCAAGCATCTCGGAGTTGGAATCTTCGCTTTGATGAGGTGATCAAAGCGTTTGGGTTTATACAAGTTTACGGAGAAGCTTGTATTTACAAGAAAGTGAGTGGGAGCTCTATAGCGTTTCTAATATTATTTGTGGATGACATATTGCTGATTGGAAACATATAGAAATGTTGGAAAGCGTGAAGGAATATTTGAACAAGAGTTTTTCAATGAAGGACCTAGGTGAAGCTGCTTTCATATTAGGCATCAAGATCTATAGAGATAGATCGAGACGCTTAATAGGACTTTCACAGAGCACATACCTTGACAAAGTTTTGAAGAAGTTCAAAATGGATCAGTCCAAGAAGGGGTTCTCGCCTGTATTGCAAGGTGTGAACTTGAGTAAGACTCAATGCCCAGTGACTGCAGAAGGTAGAGAAAAGATGAGTGTCGTCCCCTATGCTTCAGCCATAGGCTCTATCATGTATGAAATGCTGTCCACAAGACCCGATGTCAGCCTTGCCATAAGTATGGTCGGAAGGTTTCAAAGTGATCCAGGAATGGAACACTGGACGGCGGTCAAGAATATCCTGAAGTACCTGAAAAGGACTAAGGACATGTTTCTCATTTATGGAGGTGATCAAGAGCTCGTCGTAAAGGGTTACGTCGATGCAAGCTTTGACACTGATCCGGATGACTCTAAGTCTCAAACCGGATATGTATTTATTCTCAATGGGGGTGCGGTAAGCTAGTGCAGTTCCAAGCAGAGTGTGGTAGCTGATTCTACATGCGAAGCGGAGTACATCGCTGCCTCAGAGGCGGCAAAGGAAGGTGTCTGGATGAAGGAGTTCATGACAGATCTTGGAGTAGTGCCTAGTGCACTAAACCCAATGACTCTGTTCTGTGACAACACTGGTGCCATTGCTCTAGCCAAGGAACCAAGGTTTCACAAGAGGACCAGACACATAAAGCGACGTTTCAATTCCATCCGCGATTACATCAAGGAGGACGACATAAATATTTGCAATGTGCACACGGATCTGAATGTTGCAGATCCGATGACTAAACCTCTTCCAAGGGCTAAACATGATCAACACCAGAACTGTATGGGTGTTAGATTCATTACAATGTAAATCACATAGTGATGTGAGCTAGATTATTGACTCTAGTGCATGTGCGAGACTGTTGGAAATATGCCCTAGAGGCAATAATAAAAGTAGTTATTATTATATTTCCTTTTTCATGATAATCGTTTATTGTCCATGCTATAATTGTATTGGTTGGAAACTCAATTGCATGTGTGGATACATAGACAACACTGTGTCCCTAGTTTGCCTCTAGTGGACTAGCTCGTTGATCAAAGATGGTCAAGGTTTCCTAGCCATAGACATGAGATGTCATTTGATAACGGGATCACATCATTAGGAGAATGATGTGATGGACAAGACCCAAACTATGAACGTAGCATATGATCGTGTCAGTTTATTGCTATTGTTTTCTGCATGTCAAGTATCTGTTCCTATGACCATGAGATCATGCAACTCACTGACACCGGAGGAATACCTTGTGTGTATCAAATGTCACAACGTAACTGGGTGACTATAAAGATGCTCTACAGGTATCTCCGAAGGTGTCTGTTGAGCTGGCATGGATCAAGACTGGGATTTGTTACTCCGTATGACGGAGAGGTATCTCAGGGCCCACTCGGTAATACAACATCACACTAAGCCTTGCAAGCAATGTGACTAAAGGGTTAGCCACGGGATCTTGTATTACGGAACTAGTAAAGAGACTTGCCGGTAACGAGATTGAACTAGGTATAGAGATACCGACGATCGAAGCTCGGGCAAGTAACATACCGAAGAACAAAGGGAACAGCATACGGGATTAACTGAATCCTTGACATAGAGGTTCAACCGATAAAGATCTTCGTAGAATATGTAGGAACCAATATGGGCATCCAGGTCCCGCTATTGGTTATTGACCGTAGAGGTGTCTCGATCATGTCTACATAGTTCTCGAACCCGCAGGGTCTGCACACTTAAGGTTCGGTGACGTTTCGGTATAGTTGAGTTATGTATATTGGTGACCGAAGGTTGTTCGGAGTCCCGGATGAGATCCCGGAATGGTCCAGAGGTAAAGATTGATATATAGGAAAGTGGTGTTTGAACTCCAGAAAAGTTTCGGGCATTTTCGGCAGTGTACCGGGAGTGACGAATGGGTTCCGGGGGTCCACCAAGTGGGCCCACCACACCCCAAGTGGGTCACATGGACCTGAGGGTGGCGCACTAGCCCCTGGTGGGCTGGGCGGCCGGCCCAAGAAGGCCTATGCGGCTGGACTTGTGGGAAAGGGAAAGTCCAAGTGGGGAAGGGAAGGAATCCTGCTAGGAGTAGGATTGGAGGTGGACTCCTCCACCTCCTCCTCCTTGCGGCCGACTCCTAGGAGGAGCCCTAGGCCAGCCAGCCCCTCCCCTCCCTCCTTTATATACTAGAGGGGAGAGAGGGCAGAAGCACAAGAAACTCAAGCCACGGTGCAGCCCTCTCTCCCCAATAGATCAAGTCCTTTAGTTTTCAGCAGTGCTTAGACGAAGCCCTGCTGGAATAGTTCCCCCACCACCACTGCCACGCCATCGCACTGCCGGAGAACTCACCTACCTCTCCGCTCCCTCTTGCTGGATCAAGAAGGCGGAGATCGTCATCGAGCTGTACGTGTGCTGAACGCGGAGGTGCCGTCCGTTCGGTACTAGATCGTGATTGGATCGCGGGACGCTCGGCGATTTGGATCGCGAAGACGTTCGACTACGTCAACCGCGTTTTTTAACGCTTCCCGCTTAGCGATCTACAAGGGTATGTAGATCCACTCTCCCTCTCGTAGATGCTCATCACCATGGATAGATCTTGCGTGTGCGTAGGAAAATTTTTGTTTCCCATGCAACGTTTCCCAACACGATCATCACGTGAGATGAGGTGGTTTCAATAGTGAACATCTCCATGTTGATCACATGTACTATATGAGTCATGTTCGACCTTGCGGTCTTCTGTGTTTCGAGGCCATGTCTGTACATCCTAGGCTCATCAAGTTTAACCCAAGTATTCCGCGTGTGTAAATCTGGCTTACACCTGTTGTATGCGAACGTAGAGTCTATCACACCCGATCATCACGAGGTGCTTCGAAATGACGATCCTTCGCAACGGTGCATACTCGGGGAGAACCCAATTTTATCTTGAAATTTTAGTGAGGAATCATCTTATAATGCTACCGTCGTCCTAAGCAAAATAAGATGCATAAAAAGGATAAACATCACATGCAAATCATATAAGTGACATGATATGGCCATCATCATCTTGTGCTTTTGATCTCCATCTCCAAAGCACTGGCTTGATCTCCATCGTCATAGACATGAAACCATGATCTCCATCATCGTGTCGTCATGTGGTTGTCGCGCCAACTATTGCTTCTACAACTATCACTAACTCATAGCGATAAAGTAAAGCAAATGGCATAAATGAATTAATGACAACACTATGGCTCCTGCCGGTTGCCGTACTCATCGACATGCAAGTCGTTATAACTATACAAAACATGATCATCTCATACATCACATATATCAAATCATGTCTTGGCCATATCACATCACAACATGCCCTGCAAAAACAAGTTAGACGTCCTCTACTTTGTTGTTGCAAGTTTTACGTGGCTGCTATGGGCAACTAGTAAGAACCGTTCTTACCTACGCAAAGACACAATGGGGATAATCAACTTGCCTTTTAACCTTCTACAAGGACCGCCTCTGTCAAATCTGATTCAATTAAAATGGGAGAGACAGACACCCGCCAGCCACCTTTATGCAACTAGGTTACATGTCAGTCGGTGGAACCGGTCTCTTGTACGAGGACAAGTAAGGTTGGTCCGGTTCGCTTCATCCCACAATACCGCCGAATCAAGATAAGACTAAGGAGGTAAGCAATCTGAACATCAACACCCACAAACTCTTTTGTGTTCTACTCGTGCATATCATCTACGCATAGACCTAGCTCATCATGCCACTGTTGGGGGACGTTGCATGGGAAACAAAAAATTTCCTACGAACACCCAAGATCTATCTATGGAGATGCATAGCTACGAGAGGGGGAGTGTATCTACATACCCTTGTAGAATGCTAAGCAGAAGCGTATATAACGCGGTTGATGTAGTCGTACTCTTCACGATCCAATCGCGATCCGATCCGATCTAGCGCCGAACGGACGACACCTCCGCTTTCAGCACACGTGCGGCTCGATGACGTCTCCTCCTTCTTTATCTAGCAAGTGAGGGAGGAGAACTAGATGGGATTTCAACCATCACGACGGCATGGTGGAGATGGTGGTGGAGCAATCCCGGCAGGGCTTCGCCAAGCGCTACCGTAGATGCAATCTGAGGAGAAAACGGAATAACGGGAGAGGGAGGGCTGCCATCGGGGTGTAGGAATTGGTGTGTGCAGCCCTACCCTCCCCTCCACTATATATAGGAGGCAAAGGGGAGAGGGGAGGTGCAGCCTTGACCCCTCCTCCAAGGGAGGGGCCGGCGGCCAAGGGAGAGTCCTCCCTTTACAAGGAAGGGAGGAGTCCCCCTCCTCCAAGGCACCTCCGGGGTGCCTTGTCCCTTTGGGACTCTTGCCCCCAAGCCTAGTTCGCCTCTAGGAGCTGATGCACCTGACCCACGATGGCTAGGGCGCACCCTCTATGGCCCATGTGGGCCCACGGGGCAGGTGGACCCCCGATGGACCCCCGGAACCCTTTTCGGCACCCCGGTACACTACCGCTAATGCCCGAAACTTTTCCGGCGACCAAAATAGGACTTCCCATATATTAATCTTTACCTACGGACCATTCCGGAACACCTCGTGACGTCCGGGATATCATCCGGGACTCCAAACAATATTCGGTAACCAACATACATATCCCAATACTACTCTAGCGTCACCGAACGTTAAGCGTGCGGACCCTGCGGGTTCGAGAACCATGTAGACATGACCGAGACACCTCTCTGGCCAATAACCAATAGCGGGACCAGGATGCCTATAGTGGTTCGTACATATTCCACAAACATCTTCATCGGTCGAACCACGATGTCAAGGATTCAGTCAATCCCGTATGCAGTTCCCTTTGTCCAGCGGTATGTTACTTGCCCGAGATTCGATCGTCGGTATCTCCATACCTAGTTCAGTCTCGTTACCATCAAGTCTCTTTACTCATTTTTTAATACAAGATCCCATGACTAAATCCTTAGTCACATTGCTTGCAAGCTTCTTGTGATGTTGTATTACCAAGAGGGCTCAGAGATACCTCTTCGTCATACGGAGTGACAAATCCCAGTCTCGATCCATGCCAACCCAACAATCACCCTGGGAGATACCTGTAGAGTACCTTTATGATCACCCAGTTATGAAGTGACATTTGATACACACAAGGCATTCCTCCGGTGCCAGGGAGTTGCATGATCTCATGGTCTTAGGAACAGATACTTGACATGAAGAAAGCAGTAGCAATAAACTAATACAATCAAATGCTATGCTTATGGTTGGGTCTTGTCCATCACATCATTCTCCTAATGATGTGACCTCGTTATCAAATGACAACTCATTTCTATGGTTAGGAAAATTTAACCATCTTTGATCAACGAGCTAGTCTAGTAGAGGCTCACTAGGGACACGGTGTTGTCTATGTATCCACTAATGTATCTGAGTTTCCGATCAATACAATTCTAGCATGGATAATAGACGTTTATCATGAACAGGGAAAGATGATAATAACCAATTTATTATTGCCTCTAGGGCATATTTCCAACAGATGGAACTGATGAAGCGGCTAGGTTTCGGGAACAAGTGATGTGATATAATATGCTTGTTGTGGAGCATTGCTTCTTCACGTGTGATGAATAATGGTGAGTTAGGTCAGAGATTTTTCCACCGCAGAGGCCTCAGCCAAGTCAATCAATTGTCAAATCATCATGCGCATGTGCAAGTATACAATGCTTAATAACACCATTTACTTCTTTTTATATAAGTGTGGGTCATCCCAAAAATATGTTCTCAAATCAAAGGATTTTTTTCTGTTGTTTTGATAAGTGAACTTAGGTGGAATGTACCTAGCAATCATAAAAATTTCTTAATCATCGAACAAGTGTTAATATGAGAGGGAACATTCATAATAGCCAATTGCTCATCAGTAAAACTCTCATTAACAAGAATAGGATCAACACATATATTAATGTTGGTGATGACGATGTCTTTGAATCCCCCCCCCCCCGGAGGGATGGATCTCCACAACAATCAGCCTGCCGGAGGGCAAAAGACCCCGCCTTGCAGACGAAAGTTTCAAGTCAAGGGTAAATTTATAGCAAAAGGGGACCCAAATGGGGTCCACCATGAAGGCACCCCCCACATGCCCTAGGGGGCGCTGGTGCATCTGGGCCCCACCTAGCCCATGGCTTCTTTTCCACAAAAATCCATGGTCCTTTTAGAGCTTCAAAAAATACATTTTCTTTTGTCCTTTGTTTTGCCCCTGTTTTCTAGTTGTCCGACATTTTCCAGATAATTTTCCTCTTCATGTGTTACATGTAAATTGAAGGGGAAATGACATTAGAATATAGAAATAATGTGCAAACTATCAATAATAAAGAATAAATTATAATAAGAAATAGTGATGCAAAATGGACGTATCAACATACTAAATTTTAACTACATATTTGCGCAGATATTAAATCCAAAGTTGCTAATAAAAGTTCACATAATTCATGAATATTACATTTTAAAGTTTACAAATAAAATTATTCAAAATCAAACACATGGAAGAGTCCAAATGAAGTAAAGAGCATGACAGAAGCACAACAATCATTTGATATGGAGTAGCCACTGATGCTCAACAAGATCGTCTTGGAGTTGGATATGAAGTTCTCAGTTCTTGATGCTGTGATGCGCTACGGGAGATCAGTATCCTATTTGTAATCTGTTCTAGCTCAATAGGATTATCATTGAAGATGTACTGAAAATTTATGCAAGACGATGCAACATGTCACTATTTTCCATAAGACTTGTGGGTTTCTATACTCGGCAAGTCATGAATAACGACAAAGTACTTCTGAAGCAGACAGAGAGCTCTCTCAACATCCTACCTTTGTCTCCGCGAGGACATGTGATTGTCTTCCCAAATGGGCACATGGAAGACATATGCTATCTGCAAAGTAGTAACCCATCGCATACCGACGACCATTGACAACATAGTTACAAGGAGGAACATGTCCGACAACAAGCCTTCCGAACAATAGTTCCTCCGATGCAACCACCTCAAGAATGATTATTGGATCTTTGAAGTGCCCTTTATACTGACATATCCATCCCACGGCAAAATTCTTTCATGTCCAGTGTTGGGGAACGTTGCATGGGAAACAAGGGGGGAGTGCATCTACATACCCTTGTAGATCACTAAGCGGGAAGCGTTAAGAAATGCGGTTGATGTAGTCGTACGTCTTCACGATCCAATCATGACCCATCCTGATCTAGCACTGAATGGACGGCACCTCCGCGTTCAGCACACGTACAACTCGATGACGTCTCCGCCTCCTCGATCCAGCGAGCGAGGGTGGAGTAGTAGATGAGTTCTCCGGCAGCATGACGGCATGGTGGCAGTGGTGGTGGAGCTATCTCAGCAGGGCTTCGGCAAGCGCTGCCGCAGACACGACGAAGGCGAAAACTGATCTAGAGAGAGACGGAGGGCTACGTTGTGGCTTGTGGTTCGGCTTCCCTCCCTCTCCACTCATATATATAGGGAAAGGGAGGAGGGGCTGCGCCCTAGGGTTTCCCCTAGTGTGAGGCGGCGACCAAGGGGAGGGGCGGCGGCCCTAGGAGGTGGCCTGCCACCCAAGTCAGGGTGGCGCCACCCCTAGGGTTTGCCCTCCACCAGCCCTAGCTGCATGGGCCTAGGTGGGGAGGGGCACCCAGTCCACCAGGGGCTGGTGCGCACCCTTCTCAGCCCATGTGGCCCCTCCGGGGCTGGTGGGTCCCTTTCGATGGACCCCGGAACCCTTCCGGCACTCCCGATACATCACTGGTGATACCCGAATTCTTTCTGGTGACCAAAGCGGAACTTCCTATATATCATTCTTTACCTCCGGACCATTCCAGAGCTCCTCGTGACGTCCGGGATCTCATCCGGGACTCCGAACAACTTTCGGTCACCAACATACATAACTCATTAATACCATATCGTCATCGAACGTTAAGTGTGTGGACCCTACGTGTTGGGGATATAACCCCGGGATAAGACCCGCCCAGGTGGGGCCGGGTCATGCGGTTGGCGGCTTATGACAAGGTTTTGTATGAGCTTACTCAATGGGCCTGGAGGCCCAGAGCCAGAAGACAAGATGTAACCCGGTGGCGTAAGCCGCCGGTGGCGGCTTGTTAGATAAGGTATGTAAAGTTAGAGGTGAGGTCGGTGATCAAGTATAATCTGACCCGGACTCTTGTAAGCCCAGGGCCTTGACCTGTGTATATAAAGGCGGGTTACCTGGGCAGCTTAGACCAGAAAACAACTCATCGATAACTAGGTTAAGCAAACTCGCTCCCTTGTAATCGATACCCAATCAATACAACACAAAGCAGGACGTAGGCTTTTACCTCTTTCCGAGGGGCCGAACCTGGGCAAACCCTTGTCTCACGATTCCGATCAACCCCTTTGAGCTCACCGTCTTAGCGATGGCCCCGAACCTAAGTCCTTTCACGGGGACATCTGCCGTGACAAAACCACGACAGTTGGCGCCCACCGTGGGGCTAGCGCTCGGTGGTCTGGAGTTCTCGAAGGGTTCTCTCCCAGGGATCGAGGGATATGCCGTTGGCAGGATGACCAAGAGTCGCCGCGGCAAGCTCTACATCGACGACGCCGGCTGGGGCCCCGAGGCCGACTCAATCGAGTACGGGCACCGGGTCCCCTTCGGCGGAATTCAAGTCTTCATCGGCAAGATCGGCGGATCTGCACCCAGGCCGGACGTCTGCACTGACCTCGTCGAGCCAGCCCGACGCGTGCAACCCGCCCGTGTTAATCCGGGTCGGAAGCACGTCTTCGTCGGCTTTACCCAAGGCGCGGAGCTTGAAAGTTCTGTGTCACAGGAGGAAACACTCATCTGTTCGGAGGATGGATCCTCGAGCGGAGAGGCGGAATCAATCTACCAGCTTCATAACGGCGGGCTTGGGGGCTACATTGAGGATTACACTGAGTCAGAGTATCATGAGCCGGAATACTATGAGCTGCCGAGCCGCGCCGCTGTCTTCATGGCGGGATCGGCACCGGCCCCTAGTAGCACGGCCGCTGGTGCGACCGGGTCCGGGTCAGGAAGGCAGCC
Source organism: Elymus sibiricus (assembly GCA_039707655.1). Classification (NCBI taxonomy): domain Eukaryota; kingdom Viridiplantae; phylum Streptophyta; class Magnoliopsida; order Poales; family Poaceae; genus Elymus; species Elymus sibiricus. Next base: position 423,130,073 of record CM077667.1, on the reverse strand, counting down.
GACTCATGTTTTGCTAGATCTAATGAACCAGCTTACCACTCTGATGGGGACCGAGGTCACGGTGGAAACCAAGCAGCCCGTAATACGGAGATTGGGAGGTTGAAGGACCAGATGGCCGGAGTCCAAGAGGAGATCAATACATTGAAGGCTCAGATGGATGCTGAGTCGGAGCGCCTTAGGGCGGACGCTTTTTGTCTTGAACTAGAGCAGCAGACCGCGACGGCGGTTCACCGTATGAGGCATCAATCTCGTCGGCCGGATCAGTATGAGGCAAGGAATCTTTTCAACACGCCAGGGACGGGATGGAATGCACCTCTGACCGTAACCCGAACAGCAGAAGTACCTGGGAGAAGGGCGGTGGTTTAGCATTGGCAGCCAGACCCGCCCTGAAGGAACCAGACCCCACCACAGTCTTTTCTGACACCGCCTGGTCATTATTCTAACCCGACGGAAAACATGGTGGCAGCGGCAACCAGACTCGGCACGATCCCCATCCCTGACGGGACGCCTTTCGCAGAGGAAGTGCGGAACGCTATTGGATACTTGCAGACATCGGTTGCACAGCAGGAGAAATATACTTATAGCCGGAGTCGCGTGCACTCAACCCCCATCCCGAGTCGCAGCTACAGCCGGCGTTTAGAGTCGCCGGCGGTTTCCAGCAGTGAGCGACGTCGAAACCCGCCGCGAGACAATCAGCCGGCTCTTGATGCTCAGGCGCTGGTGGATCGGGCAAGAGCACAGCGAGAGGCGGCAGCATTGGCAGCCGCAGCGGCTTATCAAGAACCCACAGTAGCACCTTCCGTCTCGGTAGGAGCCGGGGTAACATCCAGGGCTGTGGGAGTGCCATGCTTAGTACTGGCTTTACGAAACGAGCGCCTGCCGAAGGATTTCAAGGGCCCTCGCAAGGTGCCAAACTATACCGCAGATCTGCCTCCAGAAGCTTGGATCGAAAGCTATGAGCTAGCCATGGAGATGTTGGATGTCAGTGATGCAGTATGCGCTAAGTATTTCATCATGATGCTAGAAGGGCCGGCTTGCATGTGGTTGAAGGGTTTGCCACCTAACACCATTAATTCCTGGGCCGAGTTGAAGGCGAAATTTATCAAGAATTTCCAGGGAACGTGCAAGCAGCCCATGACAATTGTGGATTTGGATCATTGCGTGCAGCGCGAGGACGAGTCGGCTCATCATTGGGTCCGACGGGTCTCAACCATCATCCACTCTTCTGATAACATTACGGCGGCTCAAGCGGTCCTTATTCTGGAGAAGAATTGCCACTTTGTGCCCCTGAAGCAGAAGCTTGGCCGGCTCAAACGTACATGCCAGGATATGGGGGAACTCATGGCGGCTCTCACCAAGTATGCGGACTCGGACAGCACGAAGGACCCTGGTTCTGATGATGAGAAGCCGACCAAGGGAAAGAAGAATAACAATGGCAAGAGTCAACCACAGAACGGGGGAGGAAACAACAATAATGGCAACGGCCGAAAGCGGAAACACCAGGACGGCGGGTCAGATTTAGTGGCCAACGCTAGTACTGGGAATAACCGTGGCACGGCAAGCCGCCTTTCGTTAAGCGCAAGCCTGCTGACATGGAAGCGATATTGAATGCTCCTTGCCCGAAACATAGTCTTCCTGATCAGCCGTCCACTCATGCTTGGAAGGATTGTTGGATCATGCGGGAGTTTCGAAATTACAGTGTTAATCAGCATCAAGGCGGCGGCGGTGGACCACCCGGCGGGTCAGGATCCGGTCCTTCCGGGTCTAGCTTCGGTACAGGCGGCTCGGGCTCTGGCTATCAAGGCCAAGGAAACAATGGAGGTAGTAATCAACAGTCTGGCAGTGGAGGTCAGCAACAAAATAACCAATCCGGATATCAGAGTAATCCCAAGCAGCTTAATGGAGGTCAATATCATGTTTTTACGACCAGTCTTGATAAGCGGGATCGGAAGGTGCGCAAGCGGGCGGTTAATGCGGTTATGCCGGCTCTCCCTCAGTATTCAAGGTGGTCAGAGTATGACATAACTTGGAGCAGGGAGGATCACCCGCCGCGTGTGGATAACCCGGGACAGTTGGCCTTGGTGGTGGCCCCCCAAGTCGGAGGATATGTGTTCACTAAGGTGCTTATGGATGGTGGCAGTAGTATCAACATCCTGTACTATGACACGTTCCGCCGGATGAACTTGCTTGATAAAGACCTTAAGCCGTCTTCAACGGTCTTTCATGGGGTGGTGTGTGGAAAATCAGCTTATCCAGTCAGAAAAATTTCTCTGGAGGTAGCTTTTGGTGATGAATTCAACTATAGGGTGGAATCTTTATGGTTTGAGGTGGTCAAGATCAAGAGCCCATATCATGCTCTGTTTGGACGGCCGGCTTACGCCAAGTTCATGGCTAGACCTTGCTATGTTTACTTACAGCTCAAGATGCCCGGGTTAAAGGGAACGATTACCGTGCATGGTGATCGGAAGATTGCTCTTGAGTGTGAGGAAGGCGATGCAGCATATGCGGAGTCAAGCTGTGCCGAGGCGGAGCTCAAGTTTTATAAGGAGAATGTTGACCCGGCTGATATGAGCCCGCTAAAGAAGCCTAGCACGGAATCTGAGCCGCCTTTAAAGTTTGTGGCAGAAGATACCAAGCTAGTGGATTTCACTCCTGGCGACTCATCACAGCAGTTCACTATCGGGGCTAATATGGATCCCAAATAGGAAAGCGCGCTCATCGAATTCATCCATGAGAATCGGGACATTTTTGCATGGAAGCCTTCTGACATGCCGGGTGTACCGAGAGAATTCACTGAGCACCACCTTAATGTGGATCCTAAGTTTAAACCGGTCAAACAGTTCCTCCGTCGCTTCAATGAAGAGAGGTGTAAGGCTATTGGGGAAGAGGTGGCCCGGCTCTTGGTAGCAGGGTTCATCGTTGAGGTTTTTCACCCGGAATGGTTAGCTAACCCGGTGCTGGTACTCAAGAAGAACGGCACATGGCGCATGTGTGTGGATTACACGGATCTTAACAAGGCGTGTCCGATTGACCCGTTTGCTCTCCCCCATATCGATCAGATTATTGATGAAACGGCGGGTTGTGAGAGTCTATGCTTCCTGGATGCTTATTCAGGTTATCATCAGTTCAAGATGGCAGTCAAAGACCAAGAGAAGACGTCTTTCATTACGCCTTTTGGAGCTTTCTGCTATGTATCTATGCCTTTCGGGCTCAAGAGTGCCCAGGCGACTTATCAGCGTTGTGTGCAGAACTGTCTTCATGGTCAAATTGGGCACAATGTTCATGCTTATGTGGATGATATTGTGGTCAAGTCAAGGAAGAAGGAAACTCTGCTGGATGATTTGAAGGAAACTTTTGATAACCTGCGGATTTACAAGATGATGCTTAACCCGGCAAAGTGTGTGTTCAGTGTACCTGCAGGCAAGCTCTTGGGCTTCTTGGTCTCTGAGCGGGGCATTGAGGCTAACCCGGATAAGATAAAGGCCATCACCTCCTTGTCTAAACCGGCGTGTATTAATGATGTTCAGCGCCTGGCGGGTCATATTGCTGCGCTAAGCCGGTTCATAAGCCGCCTGGGTGAGAAAGCTATTCCTCTGTACCAGATGATGAAGAAGACAGACGATTTTGTCTGGAGTGATGCGGCTGATGAAGCGTTTGAGGCGCTTAAAAAGCAATTGGCTGAGCCGCCTGTTCTGGCCGCTCCCGTGGAGAAGGAGCCTCTGCTTCTATATGTGGCGGCTAATAACAGGGTTGTCAGTGCTGCCATTGTGGTGGAGTGCAAGGAGGTGGGTAAGGAGTACCCAGTTCAGCGGCCGGTTTATTATATCAGTGAAGTCTTGACGGAGTCTAAGCAAAGATATCCACATTGGCAAAAGCTGGTGCTTGGGGTGTTCATGGCCAATCGCAAGCTGAAACATTATTTTCTTGGGCACCCAATCACAGTGGTCAGTTCTACTCCTTTGGGGGATATCATTCAGAACAGAGAAGCCACTGGAAGGATTGCTAAGTGGGCAATTGAGCTTGGACCTCTCAATTTAAAATATGTGCCCCGGACGGCTATCAAATCTCAAGCCCTGGTGGATTTTATCAACGACTGGACAGAGTGTCAAATACCTGAGGAAAAGCCGGACAATACCTATTGGACGATTCACTTTGATGGTTCCAGGCAATTGGAAGGCTCGGGGGTTGGAGTTGTCTTAACTTCCCCGCGAGGTGACAAATTTTGTTATGTTTTGAGGCTAATGTTTCCTTGTACTAACAATGCAGCAGAGTATGAGGCTTTGCTTCATGGGCTCCGTGTGGCCAAGGAGATGAATTTGAGCCGGGTCAGATGTCTTGGCGACTCGGACCTAGTGGCTCAACAAGTCTCTGGCATGTGGGATTCTAAGGATCCTCGTATGGCGGCTTATCGTCAGGCGGTTGATGTTATTGCTGGCCACTTTAAGGGTTATCAGGTGGATCATATTGACCGCCGGAAGAATGAGGCGGCTGATGCATTATCAAGACTGGGGTCTCAGCGTAAGCCGGTACCATCTAATGTGTTCTTGGATGTCTTGCATCACCCGTCGGTCAAGTTACCGTCGGAGGAGGATTTGGCTATACCTGACCCGGAAGGGGAATTAGTGGCGGCTCTTCGTGTGATCCCTGACTGGACGTTGCCTTATCTGGCATACCTGACTCGTGGCGAGTTACCTCAAGATGAGACTCTGGCACGGCAGATCACAAGGCACTACTGGAATCAGGGAATTTGCCGTCTGCCAGTTCTTTGCCATCTGCCAGCGGACGGCAAAGAAGGCCATTGCCGTCTGCTAGAAAAAAGCGGATGGCAAAGATGGTGTTTGCCGTAGGCCGAATCTTTGCCCTCTGCCAGCAGACGGCAAACTTTCTTTGCCGTCCGCTGGCAGACGGCAAAGGAGCCAGCTGCCCTGCTCAAGATTTAGGTCAGATGGGTTATCCCTTTGCCGTCTGCCAGCGGACGGCAAAGAATGTTTGCCGTCCGCTGGCAGACGGCAAAGGGAACGGACTAGTAACGGTTCTCAAATAAAAAAGTAACGGCCGTGCCCCGCCCCACTCCACTCTCTCTCACTCCCACTTCCTGCGCGGATGCCACCTCTCGCCGCCGCCACCCCCTGCGCCCGCCGCCGCCACCACCAGCGCCCGCCGCGCCGCCGCCACCGCCACCCCCTGCTCCCGCCGCCGCCACCACCGCGCCCCCCTCCCCGTGCCCCCTCGCTGCCGCCACCCCCTGCTCCAGCCGCCGCCACCACCGCGCCCCCTCCCCGTGGCCCTCTCACCGTCGCCACCCCCGTCCCCGCGCCGCCCCCCTCCCCTCGGCGGCTCCCCCGCTCTACCCTCCCTCCCTGTGCCGCCCCCTCCCCTCGGCAGCTCCCTCGCGGGGTCCCCCTCCCCGAGCCACCCCTCCCCTCGCCGGCTCCCGAAGTCGCCCCCTCCCCGCGGCTCCCCTCCCCCCGCCGCCCCGGCCGCCCCCACCCAACTCCGGTGAGTGCCCGGCCGCCCCCCCCCTCACATTTTTTTTGTTTTTTCCTGTTTTTTTAGTTAGTTAGTTAAATTAGATAGTTAGTTTATTTTATGTTTTATTTTCTGTTAAATTAGATAGTTAATTTATTAGGTAAGAAAAACTTAGATAGAAAAGAAAAAACTTAGAATAAAAGAAGAAAAGAAAAAAAAACTAGAAGAAAAAAGAAGAAGAAGAAGAACAAGAAGAAGAAGAAGAAGAAGAAGAAGAAAGAGGAGAGGAGGAGAAGGAGAATAGGAAAAAGGAAAAGAAGAAGAAAAAGAAGAGAAGAAGAAGAAGAAATATATATATATTCCGATTCTAGCTGTTATGAAAAACATCATATTTTGTGTTGATCGGGTGGATTTCAATGTGCAGTTGTTTCGTCGCTGCGAGGGTCTGTTGTTCGACGACCTCCCCGTGCGTTTGACGAGCTTCCCGACGCGTTCGTGGGTGAGCACAAATGACATCTCCTCCCCCCTTAATTTGCTCTGTTCCGGTCTTCGTGCCGATGAAACTTGCTAGCTATAGGTGTCTTCAATCATCAGTATGCATGACCAGTATGTGTCTCCCGTTCGAAAGGGCGGCAACTATAAATATGCATGTCTTTGCATATTTATAACCGCCATCCTTTCGAATTGTCCAACGTTATCCATGGACAGCCCGAGTATGTGTAGATTGGGTTCGTTTTCCCTTATGCTTTGCTCCGGATCCGATGCGAAATTTCGTCAGTGCCTTCCTGTTGTTCTCCGGGTACACATCCTCTCTGCTTATTGCCGAGACGTGTATCAGGAGAACAGCGGGGAGGTGCTGCCGAAATTCTGCGTCGGATCCGGAGCAGAGCATGGGAAAACGAACCCAATCTACACATACTCGGGTGGGATTAGGACCTATCTTTACCTATTAGCGTGTAGGTTTCATGGACGTAATAAAACTGACAAACTTGATTAACTGATGAATATAGATGATGAATTATATATATTTCTCGTGTGTTTAGTAGGTAGGCAAGATGAGTGATCGTGCGTGGATGTACACCGGTCACCCTAGTCAGAAAGACATGACCATTGAATGGTTAACAAAAACCAAGGGGTTTCTGAGCGCCACAGTTGCAAATGGCCAGGAAATAACCTGGTGCCCCTGTGTCTGGTGCGACAACCATAAAAAGTGGACACGGAATGAAATGGGTAAACACTTGCAGAAGTGGGGTTTTACGTCTGATTATACGGTGTGGAGATTTCATGGTGAGTCTGCCCAACGTGTCAGAGCTGAGGTGGTTCATCGTCGCACCGACGAGCATAGTACCGGGATCGAAGACATGGTGCAAGACTTTGATGATGCTCGGGATTCGGACGATGAGATGGAGGAATCTGCAAAGGCCTTCTATGAAATGTTGGAGTCTTCAAAACGTCCTCTCCACGAGCACACTGAGCTTTGTCAGCTGGATGCCATCGCGCAAGTAATGGCTCTGAAGGCTCAGTTCAACCTGGGCGGAGAATGCTATGATGCGATGATGACGATATTTGGACGCTTTCTACCCAAAGGCAATGTATTGCCTGCAAACCTGTACCAGTCAGACAAAATCCTACGCGCGCTTAAGATGCCCTATGAGAAGATAGATGCCTGTGAGAATGGATGTGCCTTATTTAGGCTTGAGTATGCGGGCTTGACCTATTGTCCCATTTGCAAGTCTTCCAGGTATGTTGTGGTAGACAATGGTATGGGTGAGAAGAGTCAGACCAAAATCCCAGTTAATGTTCTTCGGTATATGCCAATCATACCAAGACTTCAACGTCTTTTCATGGTCGAAGAGACGGCCAGACAGATGACGTGGCACAAATTGGGCAAAAGAACCGAACTAGATGCAGAAGGGAATCCGATGTTGGGACACACTTCAGACGCTTTTGTGTGGAAGCACTTCGATGCATTACATAAGGATAAAGCGGCAGATCCAAGGCATCCTCGAGTTGCCATCAGCACAGATGGGTTCAATGTGTTTGGTATGACGGCAACCTAATACAGTTGTTGGCCTGTATTTGTCATTCCACTCAATCTCCCCCCCCCCCCGGAGAGATTATGAAAAGAAAGAACATTTTCTTAACGTTGATAATTCCAGGGCCCAACTATCCGGGGAAGAATATGAATGTGTACATGCAGCCGCTTAAGGATGAATTGCAAGAAGCTTGGGATAATGGGATCAAGACATATGACGCCGCTACAAAACATAACTTCAAAATGCATGTGTGGTACATGTACTCGACGCATGACTTGCCGGCGTATGCGCTATTCATTGGCTGGTGTGTGCATGGAAGGTTCCCGTGCCCCACATGCAAGGCAGCTCTTGAGTTCCATTGGCTGCAGGCTGGTCGCAAGTATTCTTGCTTCGACTTGCATAGACAGTTTCTGGATCCTCGTCATAAGTTCAGAAAAGACAAGAAGAATTTCATCAAAGGTAGAGTTGTCAAAAACTATGCACCACCTGCATTGACAGGCCAACAGACCCTGGATCAGTTAAACGCTCTCGAGCCTGATCCAGCGCGTCCAGGTTATTTCAAAGGGTATAATTCGGAACACGCCTGGACTCACAAGATATGCTTGTGGGATCTGCCTTACTTTAAAGACCTCCTTTGCCCACACAACATCGACGTGATGCACACTTAAAAGAATATCGCCGAGGCCCTTTTTGGTACATTGTTCGGCATAGAGGCGAAGTCAAAGGATAATCCTAAGGCTAGAGTCGATCAGGAGGCTCTATGTGATAGACCGTTACAAAACATGCGACAACCGAAAGGAAAGAAGAACTGGAGGAAGCCAAAGGCATGGTTCAATCTTGGAAGGCCAGCTATGAGGGAAATGATCTTGTGGGTGAAAATGCAGTTGATGTTCCCCGATGGGTATGCAGCGAATCTAAAGAGGGGAGCGAGTCTTGACAAATTGAAAATATTTGGTCTCAAGAGTCATGATTGTCACATATGGCTTGAGCAGGTAATGCCGGTGATGTTGCGTGGCTTTATCCCTGAGGATGAATGGCTAGTACTGGCAGAGCTGAGCTATTTCTTCCGTGCTCTTTGTGCGAAAGAACTATCGCCTGACGTGCTAGACGAACTGGAAGAGTTGGCGCCGGAGTTGATCTGCAAGTTAGAAAAGATCTTTCCACCGGGATTCTTTAATCCAATGCAACATTTGATTTTGCATCTCCCGACCGAGGCAAGATTGGGGGGGGGCATGCAAAATCGTTGGTGCTTCGCAATTGAGAGGATGCAGAAGACGCTTCGAGCAAAATGTAAAAAATAAATGTAGAATTGAAGCATCGATGGCCGAGGCATTCATTACTGAGGAGGCGGCAAACTTCCTGACAGCACACTACGAAGCCAAGAATCGTCAGTTGCATAATCCGAAGCCTCGGTACAATGATGGCGACCGTGAAAAAGGTCGATCCAACCTCAGCCTATTCAAAGGGAAGCTCACACCAGCCGGTGCTTCGAAAGCAATAGCGTTGGATGTCGAAGAATGGCGGACCATTTCGTTGTATATCTTCAACAACCTAACAGAAGTGCGGCCGTACATCGAGTAAGTTCTCGGTACATTGTTTCGCAACTTCTAATTCCATTGAAATGCTCTTATTCCCGGATATGTGATACAGTCGATACGTCGCCAATTTCTCGGATGGAGCGGTGATCCAAAAGGATTCCATCGAAGAGTATGAGCTTCTGGCAAAGCATGGAGGCGGCTATCCCGGTTTCATCTCTTGGTTCAAACAAACGGTAATTTCCATTAGACCATTTCATTTCTTCGTCTAGTTTGCGGCTAATGCAACAATCATTTCGTATTAAACTTGTAGGCTAATGCAGAGTCTATGGACTCCGAATTGAGACAAGTCGCTAATGGTTTTGACTATAAGGTCCGTTCATTTGACAAATACGACATCAACGGGTATCGCTTTCGTACTTTTGGCAAAGAGCTATCTATGCCTGACCGAAAGTCTACAAATTGTTGTGTCTCTACTATCGGCGAAGGAGGTGTCGAGTATTATGGAAGAGTTGAAGCAATTTATGAACTTATATTCTTTGGTGAAAACCCACCAAACGTCGTAGTCTTCAAATGTTATTGGTTCCAACCGAAGGAGACTAGAAGGACTCACGAACATATAGGGCTAGTCGAAATCAAACAAAGCACCCATTTAGATGTTCCCGGGGTTTGTCACGTTGGCTTTGTCATACTGCAGGGGTTGGCTTTGTCATACTGCAGGGGTTGGATTCACGCCAAGGATGTCCGCAGGCCCAACTCCATCCTTGGTGTGCTTTTACGGCATAACTTCCCGGGGTTTGTCATGTTGCCCGGCGAGGGTCAGCTTCGAGAGTTAGGATTGAAATGGGAGCACTACTTGGCTGCCCCGGCCCCGCCGGAGGAGATGATCGACGATGTGTTGTGCCACACGAGGGTCGACATGGTGATCAAAAAGTTCTGGGTAATTTCTCCTTTACACAATTAAAAATCAATAATAGCTATTTATTGTACTAATCAGTGTTGTCTCGTTTGATTGCAGACCTTCTGCAGGTGTGAGGAGCGATACGAGGAGGTCGCGGCAAAGCTTATCGATTACGAGTGCAGGCGCCTACTACAGAACTTACGGCACGAGGCTCGGGTACAGGCTGTTCGAGACTACTACGCCTCGCGCCGTATTAAGAAGGACAAGTCGTCGTCCCGCCGAAAGTTTCTGGACAAGGAGCAGTACATGAAGGTAATTATCTATTCTTAAGGCCTTCTACTTAGTTTCCTTGCTTTGATTCGTAGGCGTAGCTTTCAAATTTCTCTTTACTAACTTAGGTGCCCCCGAGATGGTGTGCGGATAAGATGGATTGTTGGGAGGCGTTGGTGAATGAGTGGTGCTCTGACGAATGGCGAGCCGTCCACAACGATGCCAAGGAACGGCGTGCCCAAATGGAAGGTGTGCCACACCATCAAGGCAGCTCCAACTTATTTCAGTTCGGGCGGAACTGGGTATGTGGTTTGCTTCATGATTGCTGCAATTCATTTTTTGATGCTAGCTTGACCCCTTTATTAATAATTTGTTCCTCTCTTTTAGGCACATCACAATAAAACGGAGGTGCCACAGATGTACGACCTCTATGCGATGGCCCATACTGCCTCGTACAAGAAGGCCAAGGCATTCTCTGAGTCTGACCTCGATAATCCCAACAACTTCACCAACATCTCCTCCCACAACAAGCTCGTGAGGTACAGAGATGTGGGGAAGGCGGTGAATGGGGAGGACTTCAACCCGAGCCAGCATCCTATTGATCCAGACCTGGTGATGATAGCTGGCGACGGGAGGCCCCATGGCCATATAGCCATTGGAGATGGACTTATACGGTCTTCGCGCACTCTCCGACAGATCAAGGCGCGCCAAACGAGCTCCTGTCCTGAGATGACGCCTCGTCCACGGCCAGTCCAGCTCGCCATCGAGGTTAGTCATACGGACTCAGATAGCTTTCCTCCATTACATTGTGTGTGCGAACAAAGATGATTACAATGCTAACGAGGAGTTGTGTTGCAAGCTGCTCTACAGAAAGAGAGAGAGGCAACCCAGGCGCTTATGGCGGAACAGGCCCGACAGGCGGCGGATGAGAAGAGGGATTTGGAGGAGAGTACGGCTAGGTTGTTGGAGGAGGAGAGGGCACGGAACGATGCGTCTAACCGGGCCATGTACGAGCTCATCGTGGTAAGTTTCTTCTTCATATTAGCCAAATCATGCACTACATGTTCTTTTCATTAATAACCAATATGATTGACTTGTCAAAACCAAATGTGCAGACTTTGTGCGAGAAGACCGGCCAGATCCCTCTGCTGATGCCAGTCATTACCACGGCTGGAACGGTCAGTTTCATTTCAATGTTCATTAGTTACTAGTCTTAACGTTTCAGCGTCATCATGCTAACGCAAATGATCTTTGGTGCAGCATAACTCCCAAGCCGCATCGCACGATCCTTCTCCAGGGCGAAGTAGTGCTCCAGCTGACACCGGGCCGAGCAACCCCGGTGCTTCACCTCCGTGATGACGATGACGGTAAGCCGTAATATGCCACTTACTTGGCTCATTTTCTCAAACAAAGACAAACTTAGCGCTTAGACAAACTTAGCACTTAGACAAACTTAGCACTTAGACAAATGTCATATTTTACCTATGTTAGCTTTGTTTCCTCTAAAAAGATATAGTAAGCTTACTTACCTCCAAAATGACATATTGTACCTAAGTTACCTCTAAAATGACCTATACTTAGCATTGTTTCCTCCACAATGACATAATAAGCTTAGTTAACTCAAAAATGGCATAATAGACTTGGTAACCTCATAGATGCCATAGACTTAGCTTATTTTCTTGCAAAATGACACAATAAGCTTAGTTAGGTCAAAAATGTGATAATTACCTAGGTTAGCTATAAAATGACACAAATAAGCAATAAGAAGAAGAAAAACAAGAGAAGAAATAGAGAGAAAGAAAAATGCTTCTTCATCATCATCTTCTAGATCTTCTTCTACTTCTTCTAGTATTCTTATTCTAACTTTCTTATTTCCTATTTTGCAGATTTGATTGAGTTCATGGCAGCTTGCTTTGATGTAGTGCTAATGTTTAATTTCTAACTTTCTACCTATGTATGTATAGATGAAACTAATGTAATATGGTGAACAATGTGACATTTGATACTTTTAATTTGGTATAATTGTTGGTTGATCATATCCATATGGCAGGGATATTGTTTCTGTGAAATATATATATACATATCATATATTTGCCTGTGAAAATTGTTGAATATATCAAAAACATGCAAAAAAAAGAGGCAATACAGCCGCTTTGCCGTCTGCCCCGGACGGCAAAGACAGCTATGCCGACGGCCGCCGTCGGCATAGGGGACACGTGGCAGCCACTTGTAAAACTGGGAGCGCCAGGCCTGGTCCATTTGGCTGCTTTGCCGACGGTGGCCGTCAGCATAGAGGAGCGGACGGCAAAGCGTAGGGCGGGGGCGGACGGCAATGGGCAGGCTACTTTGCCGACGGTGGCCGTCGGCATAGATAGGGCGGACGGCAAACCGTTGGGAGCGGGCGGACGGCAAAGGCTGGCTGCTTTGCCGACGGTGGCCGTCGGCATAGCGGGGGCGGACGGCAAAGCCTAGGGCGGGGGCAGACGGCAAAGACTGCTAACGGCGGGGGCTGCTAACGACAGTACTACGCCGTCCAGGCTCATTGCCGTCTGCAGGCTGACGGCAAAAAGTCTTTGCCGTCTGCTGTGCAAATGCAGACGGCAAAGGACCTCTTTGCCGGACTTTATTCGGCCCAAAATGTTGCCGTCCGCTGGCGGACGGCAAAGGTCTTTGCCGTCCGTGGTTGTGCCTTTGTCGTCTGCCATGGCGGACGGCAAAGTCTCTGATTCATGTAGTGAGGCGGTCTAAGTCTATGACTGTTGTCAACGGTGAGTTACATCGGCGCAGTGTCACCGGTGTCTTTCAGCGCTGTGTTTCTCCTGATGAGGGCCGTGAGATCTTGCAAGAAATCCATGCTGGAGATTGTGGTCATCACGCTGGGTCAAAATCATTTGTGGCCAAGGCCTTTCGACACGGGTTTTACTGGTTGACAGCTCATAAAGATGTAGAGGATTTGGTTACTAAGTGTGGCGGGTGCCAAAAATTTGGGCGACGTGCCCATGTGCCGGCTCAAGAGCCACGGATGATTCCAATCACCTGGCCGTTTGCAGTCTGGGGGCTTGATATGGTAGGACCTTTTAAGAGGTCTAAGGACAAAAAGACCCACCTCTTGGTGGCGGTTGACAAGTTTACTAAGTGGATTGAAGCTGAGCCAGTCAGCAAGTGTGATGCAGCAACAACAGTTCAGTTCGTCAAAAAGCTGATTTTTCGGAGTATCATCACTGATAATGGCACTAACCTGTCCAAGGGGGCTATGAAGGAGTTCTGTGATGAGGAGCATATCCGGCTTGATGTATCTTCAGTAGCTCACCCGCAGTCTAACGGTCAAGCTGAGCGTGCTAACCAGGAGATTTTGAGAGGTATAAAGTCCCGGCTCATGGTTCCTTTAGAGCGCACGCCGGGTTGTTGGGTGGAGGAGTTGCCATCTGTTCTTTGGAGCATAAGAACCACCCCCAACAGGTCTACAGGCTATACGCCTTTTTTTCATGGTTTATGGCGCAGAAGCTGTTCTCCCTAGTGATATTCGTCATGACTCGCCCAGAGTGGCGGCTTACGTGGAAACTGATAATGAGGCGGCGCGTCAGGATGCTTTGGATGCCTTGGACGAGGAACGGGATCTTGCAGCAGCTCGGTCGGCGATTTATCAACAAGACCTGCGTCGCTATCATAGCCACAGGGTCAAGACCCGGACGTTCCAAGAAGGCGACTTAGTACTCCGGTTGATTCAAGACTAGTCAGATATGCATAAGTTTTCACCTCCCTGGGAAGGACCATTTGTGATCAGCAGAAATCTCAACAATGGTTCCTATTATCTCATTGATGTACGGGAAGGTGACAAGTCTCGCACTTCTGGCGAAGAGACCAAGAGGCCATGGAATATTGCTCACCTTCGGCCATATTATACTTAAGCCGCCAGTCCGGCTCTCATCAATGTACATATTCCTGTCATTGTATATACCATCTTTTATGATATAATAAAGTTGGCATCCCCATGATTAGGGGCCTCTGCCGTTTTCTACACATTGAAAGTGTCATACAAAGGAGTTGATCCTTAATCAGGTCACTTGGGGGCTTCCAACCCTATGGGTTTAGCTTACATACCCTCTTGGCCAGGCTTTATGCCATGTCCAAGTTAAACCTGCCTGTTTGCAACTTGCTACTCCGCCATGTGACCCGCCGAACTCTTGACAGTTATTCTTGATAAGAGACCCTGAACTTTTATAAGTTATTCTCGCACAAAGACCCTGAACTTGTCAAGGTTTAAACGGCGGCTTTTGTCACGAGAGAGCCGGCTTACAGTGAGTGAGGATAAACTCGTCTTGTCTACCGTAACTCCTCCGCTATGCGGCCCGTTCGTACTTTTAGCAATGTCAATCTTTTAAAGACCCTGAACTTGCTAAAGTTTAAACGACGGATTTATGTCACGTGAGACCCGGTTTACAAGTTTTCTTTAGGCTTTCCGCCTAGTTTCTTTGGAAACAACACAAATTTTTCATAAAACAAGAGTTATCTTATCCTACCGCGCCTTTAAAGCCGGCTTATAGGATGAGACATACAAATTACTTGTTTTTGCAGGTGCTCTCATGATAAATTTCTAAGTTTTTGAAGATTCCGGCTTGGCATTACTCAGGGAGTATAACCCGCCCGGCGCGTCAAAGCAGACAAATAATTATATGTCACAGATGACTTTGCTAAGTCGCCGACAGAACCTTAAAGCAGTGCATCAAAGGCACAAGAGCAGGCGGTTAAAAGTTTTCCTACTGCTATTACAAGGCTATCCAAAAGCCCAAAAGTGGAAGACTTCAAGTTTTTCAACAATATTTAACCCGGCGGATTAAACAAGGCCGGGTTACCTTCACATGATGCGACAATTTTTCTCTAACTCGCCGCCGGGTCATCCTGCGCCGGGTCTTCGTCTTCCCGGATCTGAAGGTTGTCCAAATCCCAGTTGCAGTTTGTTAAGGCTTCAAACTAGGCCTCATCATGCAGGATCGGAGACGGATCAACATCAGGGGCAAAGAGATGCTTACGACGTTGAGGAATTAGGCTCTTGGCTTCGAAGGTGGGCCCTCGAACACGTTTGTTGTCTTCAGTATAAGCTGCCTGATATACTGCCAGGTCAGCTTCTTCGGCCAGCCGGCTTGCCAGAACCCGGGACGCCTTATGACAGCGACAGTAATCTTCTTGTGTAAACTCTGAGACGTCATCCTTCAGTTGAGGGAAGCCGTCCATCATCTCAGCCGGGTTAAGTTC
This sequence comes from Elymus sibiricus, assembly GCA_039707655.1. Taxonomy (NCBI): domain Eukaryota; kingdom Viridiplantae; phylum Streptophyta; class Magnoliopsida; order Poales; family Poaceae; genus Elymus; species Elymus sibiricus. The sequence continues at coordinate 423,114,609 of CM077667.1, read as the reverse complement.
TGGGGCGTAAGCCAGCGACCGGATCAAGGCAGCAATTGCGCCCTTGCGGGCGGCTGATCTCTTCAGTTCTTCCAGCTGCTTTGGGATGGTCGACAGGACTTCCAGCACACCTTTCATAACCTTCGGAACACCCCTATCAGTCATGACAGCCTTGATGGTAAATAGAGACCCGGCGTACAGTTGCTCTGTCAAAGAGTACAGAGCCTTGAGTTTCAACAGGCTGTTGTCTGATAGCCGGCGGCTCCGTTCACCTACAGACAAGTCAAATTTTATAAGCCGCCAGAGAAGATTCTCGATGAGTACATTTTTTAAGCATTGAAGGTTAAAAATGCTTACCAAAGATGGCTCCGATCATGCGAGAGATCTGGCCCTTCAGAGTGTTCAGCTCGTCAGTCACCGCTTGGAGCTGGCCTTCTGCGTCTTCAGCGCGTTTGATCAGGGCGGTTTGGCTTGACTCAGCAGTCTGCTTGAAAGTTTCGAACTCTGCTTTGACCTTCTCAAGATCTATGGAGCAGAGCCGCCACTTTTCCTCCGTCTCTGCTCGGGCGTCTTGTTGCAAAGACAAGTTTTTCTTCAAATCCAACAAGTTAGACTCGGCGGCATTTAAAGATTCCTGCGCAGAGCAAGATGACAGGGCAAGGGTTGTCAGTTTTAAGCCGCCGGTCCAGCTCACATAGTTTATATACAAGTTTGGTACAATGATTACAAGTCTCAAGCAGATTGCAAGCAATATACTTGACACTTGGGGGCTAATGTATCCCAACTCTTTCTTAGAGTGCCGGCTCATTACTTAGGTAATGACCTGGCCCTTGGGGGCTACATTTGGCTCTTAAGTCTATGACCGAGTGCCGGCTCATTACTTAGGTAATGACCCGGCCCTTGGGGGCTACATTTGGCTCTTAAGTCTATGACCGAGTGCCGGCTCATTACTTAGGTAATGACCCGGCCCTTGGGGGCTACATCTGGCTCTTAAGTCTATGACCGAGTGCCGGCTCATTACTTAGGTAATGACCCGGCCGTTGGGGGCTACATTTGGCTCTTAAGTCTATGACTGAGTGCCAGCTCATTACTTAGGTAATGACCCGGCCCTTGGGGGCTACGACTTGCTCTCAATACGTGTCTACATACGGATGATGCTTTGAAAGTTGCCAAATTAATGGAAGACCCGGCTGACCTTCTGAGAGATCAACCGGCTCTTGGGGGGTACATAAGTATATACATGAAGAGGCAAGGGAAGTGAAGTACCTCATATTCGTTCTTCATCTTGACGACCAGGTTGGCCTCCATATCTCGGCTGGTAAACAGACGGCTTAGATAGCCGGCATGCAGTTCATCAGCAATAAGTTTTTCCAAATTGGAAAGATCAGCTGGAGACTTTTCTTCTTTAGAGGGAGCCGCCTCGTCTTCCTTGATATGCTTTGATAGCACACGTGAAGGAGTCGGAGGTTTGTAAGCCGCCCCGGTGACAGTGACTTCTTCATGGGAAGCCATGTCTTCAGTTGACGGCTGGGGGCTGGGCGGCTTAGGAGCAGAATCTGGATGGGCTTCAGGAGCCTCAACATCCATATCCGCCGGCTCATTGTGCTGAGGGGCTTCCTCATGAGTGTCTTTGGCAGTTTCAGAAGCCTCAGCATGGGCTTCCGGGGCGCTTGGCTTTGGAATTGCCGGCTCTGGAACATCAGGAGTGGTGGATGACCCGGCCACTTTCCTTCGTTTGGCTTGAGCCCTGTGAGTCAAAGTTAAAAGTTTCGCATCAATAAGCAAGGGTGGACTATAAGTAAAAGAGTGGGATAGAAAATACTTACCCCTGATTGATGATTAGGGGAGGCAACTTTGAAGCCGTTGAGTTGCCGGAAGAAGGAGGCGAGTCCTGAAAAAGTTAGTATTGTTAAACATTGATAAGTTGCAAGGATGGCTTACAGGGGAAATAAATTCAAGACAAGAAAGTACTTCGGTGCGCTGTTTTCGAGGGGCCGGCTCATTGGGTAAGCCGGCTAAAAGGTCTCCAGAGCCGGTGCTCCGGGTCTGACGTCTGTTGTCCTCTTGCTGTTTCTTCAAAAGAAAGTTATGACTCAAGTGAGCAAAAGGACGGGAACTCTTTACCTTCCGTACAGCCCGCCGTACTCTCTTTACTGGGGAAAGATCCGAGTCAGAGGAGACAATGATTACCTCGGCAACGTCGGCATGGCTTGTTTCAGCTTCTTCCTGTGAGTAATCGCCGTCAATGAGTTGCGTAAAGAGAAGGCCAAGGGGGTCAAGTTCTACCTCTGAGTCATTAAACTCGAATAAATCTTCGGATGACTGCCTCTTCCTGCGAGTGGGCGCCTTAGGTTTGGTCGCCTTGGGAACCTTGCTCTTCTTCTTGAGAGTAGGGGGGCAACAATTTCTTCCAGAATGAAGACCCGGCCTGTACGGGACAAAGCATATTGACAGAAAAAGGTTTAATAAAGTATGGAGTTCAAAGAATGGATGAGAGTTAGGATGAAAAGACTTACATCCGGAGCCGGGTTAAGTGCAGAAAAGGGGTTTAAGTTAGTCTTGCTGCAGGCGGCTAGTGGTTCCCCCAGCAAAGACTTGACGATAGTATTGAGATCCTGATCCTTCAAAGGGGTTTGGTTGAAGCGTTGAGGGTCATCTACTTTACCCGTATACTGGCACATTAAGGCGCCTCGTCGGCTCAATGGCAGTATCCTCCAGGAGACCCAGCAGAGGGTCAAATCAACACCCGTCAACCCGTTGGCCAACAGGGCCCTGACTTTGGAGAACGTGGAGGCATATTGAGCACGCCCGGCGGCTGAAATCCAGTCTGGAAGCTCCGTATCTGTGCTAAGCCGGTAGGGACGGTAACCCGGCAGTGGATTCTCCCCCTCTGGTGAAGTGTCTTGGCAGTAGAACCACGTCTTGTTCCACTCTTTGGGGTGACTCGGCAGGGTTGCTGCTGGGAAGAGTACATTCCTCCGCCTCTGAAGAGTAACGCCCCCGAGTTCGAGACTTAACCCGTCAGCCATTTCAGTTTGGCGGTTGATGTAAAAATACTCCTTGAAGAGGTCAACAGACGGCTCCTCCTAAAGGTAGGCTTCACAGAAGGTTTGAAATTGGCACATGTTGGTGACAGAGTTCGGGCCGATGTCTTGGGGGTGCAGCTTGAACGCGTGTAAGACATCCTGAAAAAACTTTGACCCGGGCGGGGAAAAGCCTTGAAGAAGATGATCTGTGAAGATAATGACCTCCCCATCTTTGGGTTTAGGGGTAGTCTCATTGCCTGGAACCCGCCAGTGGATAATATCTTGAGCCGGCAGAACCCCCATGGTGAAAAATTCCTTGAGTGACTCTTCGGTCACTCCGGACTTTACCCAGTTGCAGGTGGACGGAGTTTTTGACATGGTGGCGGCTTAGGAAACTGCGGGAAGACATGCATATTTGGCGGGTTAAAAATACATTCTGACTAAGGTCGTTACGACTGGAAATGGTGACAGCGTTTGGCGGGTTAATATAAAATTATGAGCCGCCGAAGCTACTTGCGGTAAAACAGAGTAAGCCGACAGCTTTTTACGGCGGGTCAAGTTTATCAACGCAGATTGAAAAATTGCTAAGTGTTGAGAAACCGATTCCGCAACTACGACTATGAATTCAAGATCTACGGGCGAGGGAAAAGAAAAATATTCTAGCCCTAAAAGGACCAGTGGAAGAACAAGCGGCCTCTGCGCAGATTAGCCCGAGCTGCAGATCTACAATGAATGCGGCGTGACTATGGAGCGGGCGGCCGCGTGATTTGGGCAGTATTATGAGGCCCAAAGAGGTGTTTTTTCTTTATCTAAATCCATGAAGAACGCTCCGACGAACACCGGAGAAGTCCGACAAACTCGGGAAAGATCTAAAGATTACATGCAGATCTAACTAGGGGTGGCAATGAAACCTGCAGGGTGCGGATGAACACGTGAAGGTTCTGGTCAGTCTCAGGTTGATGCAGCGGCCGGTGTTGATGAAGACGATGAGCTCCGGACGGCGCGATAAGCTTCGGCGGCTCGAGCGTCTGGAGGAGGAAGAAGAAGGAAATGGCGGCGGAGAAAAATGAAAGTGATAACCCCCGATGCTTATTTATAAGGCTATAATGGTCCCACAACAGTCCGGTGCGGGAATCGAGGGAGCACGATGATGATTAAACTAAGAAGACGCCTCGATTCTCAGGCCGGTCGTATTAATGGAAAAAGATCCACTCTGACGTCAGAGGAATCTTTTTTGATTTTACTGATGACATCAAGGCGGGTCATGAAAGTTTGTCAGAAGCAACAACCGCCCATTTTCGGCGGGTCATGAAGATTATCAGAGAAGGCAAGGCTCGCCAACCAGAAGACTTGGAGATTGACATGAACCGGTTCAAATCAATCTGGGGCCTAATGTTGGGGATATAACCCCGGGATAAGACCCGCCCAGGTGGGGCCGAGTCATGCGGTTGGTGGCTTATGACAAGGTTTTGTATGAGCTTACTCAATGGGTCTGGAGGCCCAGAGCCAGAAGACAAGATGTAACCCGGTGGCGTAAGCCGCCGGTGGCGGCTTGTTAGATAAGGTATGTAAAGTTAGAGGTGAGGTCGGTGATCAAGTATAACCCGACCCGGACACTTGTAAGCCCAGGGCCTTGAACTGTGTATATAAAGGCGGGTTACCTGGGCTGCTTAGACCAGAAAACAACTCATCGATAACTAGGTTAAGCGAACTCGCTCCCTTGTAATCGATACCCAATCAATACAACACAAAGCAGGACGTAGGCTTTTACCTCTTTCCGAGGGGCCGAACCTGGGCAAAGCCTTGTCTCTCGATTCCGATCAACCCCTTTGAGCTCACCGCCTTAGCGATGGCCCCGAACCTATGTCCTTTCACGGGGACATCTGCCATGACAAAACCACGACACTACGGGTTCGAGAATGATGCATACATGACTTAGACACCCTTCGGCCAATAACCTATAGCGGGACCTGGATGCCCATATTGGTTCCTACATATTCTATGAAGATCTTTATCGGCCGAACCACAATGTCAAGGATTCAGTCAATCCCGTATGCAGTTCCCTTTGTCCATCGGTATGTTACTTGCCCGAGATTCGATCGTCGGTATCTCCATACCTAGTTCAATCTCATTACCGACAAGTCTCTTTACTCATTCCGTAATACAAGATCTCGTGACTAAGTCCTTAGTCACATTGCTTGCAAGATTCTTGTGATGTTGTATTACCGAGTGGGCCCAGAGATACCTCTCCGTCATACAGAGTGACAAATCCCAGTCTCGATCCATGCCAACCCAACAGACACCCTCGGAGATACCTGTAGAGTACCTTTATGATCACCCAGTTACGAAGTGACGTGTTATACACACAAGGCATTCCTCCGGTGCCAGGGAGTTGCATGATCTCATGGTCATAGAAACAGTTATTTGACATATAGAAAGCAATAGTAATAAACTATACAATCAAATGTTATGCTTACGGTTGGGTCTTGTCCATCACATCATTCTCCTAATGATGTGATCCCGTTATCAAATGACAAATCATGACCATGGTTAGGAAACCATAACCATCTTTGATCAATGAGCTAGTCTAGTAGAGGCTCACTAGGGACACTGTGCTGTTTATGTATCCACATATGTATATAAGTTTCCGATCAATACAATTATAGCATGGATAATAAACGATTATCATGAACAAGGAAATATGATAATAACCACTTTATTATTGCCTCTAGGGCATATTTCCGACAGTCTCCCACTTGCACTAGAGTTAATAATCTAGCTTTACATTGTAATGAATCTTACACCCATAGAGTTCTGGTGCTGATCATGTTTTGCTCGTGAGAGAGGTTTAGTCAACGGGTCTGCAACATTCAGATTTGTATGTACTTTGCAAATATTTATGTCCTCCTCCTTGATGTAATCGCGGATGAAATTGAAGCGGCGCTTTATATGTGTGGTCCTCTTGTGAAACCTGGGCTCTTTGGCTAGAGTAATAGCGCCAGTGTTATCACACAAGAGAGTCATCGGATCTAGTGCACTGGGCACAACTCCAAGATCTGTCATGAACTGCTTCATCCAGACTCCTTCCTTCGCCGCTTCTGAAGCAGCTATGTACTCCTCTTCACATGTAGAATCTGCTACCATGCTTTGCTTGGAACTGCACCAGCTTACTGCTCCTCCATTCAGAATAAATACGTATCCGATTTGAGACTTAGGGTCATCCGGATCTGTGTCAAAGCTAGCATTGACGTAACCCTTTACGATGAGCTCTTGATCACCTCCATAAACGAGAAATATTTCCTTAGTCCTTTTCAGGTACTTGAGGATATTCTTGACCGCTGTCCAGTGTTCCATTCCTGGATCACTTTGAAACCTTCCGGCCATACTTATGGCAAGGCTGACATCTGGTCTTGTGCACAGCATTGCATACATGATAGAGCCTATGGCTGAGGCATAAGGGATGACAGTCATCTTTTCTCTATCATCTGTAGTCGTTGGGCATTGAGTCTTACTCAACTTCACACCTTGCAGGACAGGTAAGAACCCTTTCTTGGACTGATCCATTTTGAACTTCTTCAAAACCTTGTCAAGGTATGTGCTCTGTGAAAGTCCTATGAAGCGTCTCGATCTATCTCTATAGATCTTGATGCCTAATATGTAAGCAGCTTCTCCGAGGTCTTTCATAAAAAAACTCTTTTTCAAATATATATTCACGCTTTCCAAAAGTTCTATATTGTTTCCAATCAACAATATGTCATCCACATATAATATTAGAAATGCTATAGAGCTCCCACTCACTTTCTTGTAAATACAAGCTTCTCTATAAACTTGTATGAACCCAAACGCTTTGATCACCTCATTAAAACGAAGATTCCAACTCCGAGATGCTTGCAGCAGTCCATAAATGGATCGCTGGAGCTTGCATACCTTGTCAGCATTTTTAGGATCAACAAAACCTTTTGGTTGCATCATATACAACTCCTCCTTAAAGAAACCATTAAGGAACGCTGTTTTGACATCCATCTACCAGATCTCGTAATCGAAAAATGCAGCTATTGCTAACATAATCCCGACGGACTTAAGCATCGCTACGGGAGAGAAAGTCTCATCGTAGTCAACTCCTTGAACTTGTGAAAACCCTTTTGCAACAAGTCGAGCTTTATAGACGGTGACATTACCGTCTGCGTCCGTCTTTTTCTTAAAGATCCATTTATTCTGTATGGCCTTACGATCATATGGTAAGTCCTCCAAAGTCCACACTTTGTTCTCATACATGGATCCTATCTCGGATTTCATGGCATCTAGCCATTTTTTGGAATCCGGGCCCACCATCGCTTCTTCATTGCTCGTAGGTTCACTGTTGTCTAACAACATGACCTCCAAGACAGGATTCCCGTACCACTCAGGGGCAGTACGAGTTCTTGTCGACCTACAAGGCTTGGTAGTAACTTCATCTGAAGTTTCATGATCATCATCATTAGCTTCCTCTTCACTTGGTGTAGGCGCCACAGAAACATCTTTCTGCGTCGTGCTACTCTCCAACTGAAGTGACGGTTCAACAACCTCATCAAGTTCTACCTTCCTCCCACTCAATTCTTTCGAGAGAAACTCCTTCTCCAGAAAGGACCCATTCTTGGCAACAAAGACCTTGCCTTCGGATCTGAGATATTAGGTGTACCCAACTGTTTCCTTAGGGTATCCTATGAAGACGCACTTGTCCGCTTTGGCCTCGAGCTTATCAAGCTGAAGCCTTTTCACATAAGCGTCGCAGCCCCAAACTTTAAGAAACGACAGCTTAGATTTCTCGCCAAACCATAATTCATACGGTGTCGTCTCAACGGACTTAGATGGTGCCCTATTTAAAGTGAATGCGGCTGTCTCTAATGGATAACCACAAAATGATAGTGGCAGATCAGTGAGAGACATCATAGATCGCACCATATCTAATAGAGTACGATTACGACGCTCGGATACACCATTACGCTGTGGTGTTCCAGGTGGCGTAAGTTGTTTAACAATTCCACACTGTCTTAAATGTATGCCAAACTCATAACTCAGATATTCTCCACCATGATCAGATCGTAGAAATTTATCTTCTTGTTATGATGATTCTCTACTTCACTCTGAAATTGTTTGAACTTTTTAAACGTTTCAGATTCATGTTTCATTAAGTAAATATACCCATATCTACTCAAATCATCAGTGAGGGTAAGAAAATAACGATATCCACCGCGCGCCTCAACACTCATCAGACCGCACACATCAGTATGTGTGATTTCCAACAAGTCACTTGCCCGCTCCATTGTACCGGAAAATGGGGGTTTCGCCATCTTGCCCATGAGGCATGGTTCGCATGTATCAAGCGATTAAAAATCGAGTGATTCCAAAAGTCCATCAACATGGAGTTTCTTCATGCGTTTTACACCAATATGACCTAAGCGGCAGTGTCACAAGAAAGTGGTACTATCATTATTAACTTTGCATCTTTTGGCATCAATGTTATGAATGTGTGTATCACTGCTATCGAGATTCAACAAGAATAAACCATTCACATTGGGTGCATGACCATAAAAGATATTACTCATATAAATAGAATAACCATTATTCTCTGATTTAAATGAATAACCGTCTCGCAATAAACAAGATCCAGATATAATGTTCATGCTCAACGCAGGCACCAAATAACAATTATTTAGGTTTAAAACTAATCCCGATGGTAATTGAAGAACGAACGTGCCGATGACGATCACATCAACCTTGGAACCATTTCCGACGTGCATCGTCACTTCGTCCTTTGCCAGCCTCCGTCTATTCCGTAGTTCCTGCTTCGAGTTACAAATATGAGCAACCGAACCGGTATCAAATACCCAGGCACTACTACGAGAGCTAGTAAGGTACACATCAATAACATGTATATCAAATATACCTTTGTTGACGTTGCCAGCCTTCTTATCAGCCAGGTACTTGGGGCAATTCCGCTTCTAGTGGCCAGTCCCCTTGTAGTAGAAGCACTCAGTCTTAGGCTTGGGTCCAGCCTTGGGTTTCTTCACGGGAGCGGCAACTTGCTTGCCACCCATCTTGAAGTTTCCCTTCTTTCCCTTGCCTTTCTTGAAACTAGTGGTTTTATTCACCATCAACACTTGATGCTCCTTTTTTATTTCTACTTTCGTGACTTTCAGCATCGTGAACAGCTCAGAGATTGACTTGTTCATCCCTTGCATATTATAGTTCATCACCAAGCCTTTGTAGCTAGGTGGCCGTGACTGGAGAACTCTGTCAGTGACTGTCTCAAGCGGAAGCTCAACTCCCAGTTGATTCAAGTGGTTGTAGTACCCAGACATTCTGAGTATGTGCTCACTGACAGAACTATTCTCTTCCATCTTGCAGGCGAAGAATTTATTGGATGTCTCATACCTCTCGATCCGGGCATTTGCTTGAAATACTAACTTCAACTCCTGGAACATCTCATATGCTCCATGGCGTTCAAAACGCTTTTGAAGTCCCGATTCTAAGCCGTACAACATGGCGCACTGAACTATTGAGTAGTCATCAACACGCGTCTACCAGACGCTCACAACATCTGCAGATGACACTGGAGGGGGTGGCGCATCAAGCGGTGCATCAAGGACATAAGCCTTTTGCGAAGCCATGAGGATAATCCTCAGATTGCATACCCCGTCTGCATAGTTACTTCCATCATCTTTCAACTTAGCTTTCTCTAGGAACGCATTAAAATTCAAAGGAGCTACTGCGCGAGCCATTGACCTACAACATAATTTTGCAAAGACAACTTTAGACTATGTTCATAATAATGAGTTCAATTAATCATATTACTAAAGAACTCCCACTCAAATCAGCATCCCTCGGGTTGTCTAAGTGTGACATGATCCAAATCCACCAACCCAAGTCCAATCATCACGTGAGATGAAGTGGTTTCAATGGTGAACATCTCCATGTTGATCATATCTACTATATGACTCATGTTCGACCTTTCGGTCTCCTGTGTTCCGAGGCCATGTCTGTACATGCTAGGCTCGTCAAGGTTAACTCAAGTACTCCGCGTGTGTAAATCTGGCTTACACATGTTGTATGCGAACGCCGAGTCTATCACACCCGATCATCACGAGGTGCTTCAAAACGACGATCCTTCGCAACGGTGCATACTCGGGGAGAACACAATTTTATCTTGAAATTTTAGTGAGGGATCATCGAATAATGCTACTGTCGTCCTAAGCAAAATAAGATGCATAAAAGGATAAACATCACATGCAAATTATATAAGTGACATGATATGGCCATCATCATCTTGTGCTTTTGATCTCGATCTCCAAAGCACCGACATGATCTCCATCATCACCGACATGACACCATGATCTCCATCATCATGCCGTCATGTGGTTGTCACACCAACTATTGCTTCCACAACTATTGCTAACTCATAGCGATAAAGTAAAGCAAATGGCATAAATGAATTAAAGACAACCCTATGGCTCCTCCCGGTTGCTGTACTCATCGACATGCAAGCCGTGATAACTATACAAAACATGATCATCTCATACACATCTATCAAATCAGGTATTGGTCATATCACATCACAACATGCCCTGCAAAAACAAGTTAGACATCCTCTACTTTGTTGTTTCAAGTTTTACGTGGCTGCTATGGGCAACTAGCAAGAACCGTTCTTACCTACGCAAAGCCACAATGGTGATAATCAAGTTGCCTTTTAACCTTCTACAAGGACCGCCTTTGTCAAATCCGATTCAACTAAAGTGGGAGAGACAGACACCCGCCAGCCACCTTTATGCAACTAGTTCACATGTCAGTCGGTGGAACCGGTCTCTTGTACGAGGACAAGTAAGGTTGGTCCGGGCCGCTTCATCCCACAATATCGCCGAATCAAGATAAGACTAAGGAGGTAAGCAATCTGAACATCAACGCCCACAAACTCTTTTGTGTTCTACTCATGCATATCATCTACGCATAGACCTAGCTCTGATACCATTGTTGGGGAGCGTTGCATGGGAAACAAAAAATTTCCTATGCGCACCCAAGATCTATCTATGGAGATGTATAGCTACGAGAGGTAAGTGCATCTACATACCCTTGTAGATCGCTAAGCGGGAAGCGTTAAGAAACGCGGTTGATGTAGTTGTACGTCTTCGCGATCCAATCATGATCCGTCCCGATCTAGCGCCGAACGGACGACACCTCCGCGTTCAGCACACATACAGCTCGATGACGTCTCCGCATCCTCGATCCAGCGAGCGAGGGCGGAGTAGTAGATGAGTTCTCCGGCAGCACGACGGCATGGTGGCGGTGGTGGTGGAGCAATCTCAGCAGGGCTTCGCCAAGCGCTGCCGCAGACGCGACGGATGAGAAAACTGATCTAGAGAGAGAGGGAGGGCTGCGCCGTGGCTTGTGGTGCGGCTGCCCTCCCTCTCCTCTCATATATATAGGGGGGAGGGAGGAGGCGCTGCGCCCTAGGGTTTCCCCTAGTGTGGGGAAGCGGCCAAGGGAAGGGGCGGCGGCCCTAGGAGGTGGCTTGCCACCCAAGTCAGGATGGCGCCACCCCTAGGGTTTGCCCTCCACCAGCCCTAGCCGCATGGGCCTAGGTGGGGAGGGGCGCCCAGCCCACCAGGGGCTGGTGTGCACCCTTCTCAGCCCACGTGGCCCTCTGGGGCTGGTGGGCCCCTTCCGGTGGACCCCGAAACCCTTCCGGCACTCCCGATACATTACCGGTGATGCCCGAATTCTTTCCGGTGACCAAAACGGAACTTTCTATATATCATTCTTTACCTCCGAACCATTCCGGAACTCCTCGTGACGTCCGGGATCTCATCCGAGACTCCGAACAACTTTCGGACACCAACATACATAACTCATTAATACCATATCGTCATCGAACGTTAAGTGTGCGGACCCTACGGGTTCGAGAATGATGCAGACATGACTGAGACACTCTCCGTCCAATAACCAATAGCGGGTCCTGGATGCCCATATTGGTTCCTACATATTCTACGAAGATCTTTATCGGTCGAACCACGATGTCAAGGATTCAGTCAATTCCGTATGCAGTTCCCTTTGTCCGTCGGTATGTTACTTGCCCGAGATTCGATCGTCGGTATCTCCATACCTAGTTCAATCTTGTTACCGGCAAGTCTCTTAACTCGTTCCGTAATACAAGATCCCGTGACTAACTCCTTAGTCACATTGGTTGCAAGCTTCTTGTGATGTTGTATTAGCGAGTGGGCCCAGAGATACCTCTCCATCATACAGAGTGACAAATTCCAGTCTCGATCCATGCCAACCCAACAGACACCCTCGGAGATACCTGTAGAGTACCTTTATGATCACCCAGTTACGAAGTGACGTGTTATGCACACAAGGCATTCCTTCGGTGTCAGGGAGTTGCATGATCTCATGGTCATAGAAACAGATAGTTGACATATAGAAAGCAATAGCAATAAACTATACGATCAAATGCTATGCTTACGATTGGGTCTTGTCCATCACATCATTCTCCTAATGATGTGATCCCGTTATCAAATGACAACTCATGCCCATAGTTAGGAAACCTTAACCATCTTTGATCAACGAGCTAGTGTAGTAGAGGCTCACTAGGGACGCTGTGTTGTCTATGTTTCCACACATGTATATGAGTTTCCGATCAATACAATTATAGCATGGATAATAAATGATTATCATGAACAAGGAAATATGATAATAACCACTTTATTATTGCCTCTAGGGCATATTTCCAACATCCAGTTCATGCAATCAATTGATCCAAGCATTCCAAATCATCCTCGTTCTTCACTCAAACCTAATAGTCGCTCTGTGTCTTCACAATTCGGTTCCCTCAAGTACTATACCCCATAGATCTCAATCACGGCTCCTGTATATCTTCGAACGACCTTTAGGATTGAATCTTCCACATTTCTGATATAGTCATCAATGGCATCAGCCGAACACCCATAGCCAAGCACTCGAACATCCGTGACACACTTCAACAATGTGATCGCACTTATCACCATCGATGCACCCTTCCTAAGTTTAAACCATTCGTCATGCTTCTCCACAACTTTTGCAATGGTGGGGAAGGGACTTCGATGCATCCGAAAATCGCCGACAAGAATACTTCTCCGAATAGGTTGCATTGGGTTGCAGTAATCCTTCTTCAGCTTAGTATGACTCTTTGTTCTATCTCTGTTGATGTATAAACAACCTGACTATGATCCTAGTCTCGGTCACTGAAATTCCTCGTTAACGATCATGGCCATGACCATTTTGGAATCATCACCGTCTCCTTCCTCCTCATTCGATGAAGAGTCATCGAAGAACATCTCCCTCAACCTCTTCATCTACACTATGTCATATTCTAGGTTGAATTTGATTGTAAGAACAACATAGGATAGTGACAATAGCTATAAGAATGCACCTAATTAAATCGTCAAACACTTTGAGGGCGGAGGAGGCGAGAGCCTCGGTTGGCGGTGTTGATCTGATGTCGAAGCTAGAGGTGAATGGTGAGCCTGCGAGACGACACCGACAGTAGACAGTGGGCCTTTGAGGAGGAAGATCCTCCTCAAACCGAACTCCTTGGACGACGACAAAGCTCACCACTCTTGCCGCAATAATGGCACTGCCGAGCTCCTTAGCAGGTTCTCTACGACATCTTCGTCGTCCGTCAGCTTCATTTTGGAACAAACAAAGCTCCTCGGGTGGTTTTTTCGTCCACGAGATCGAGGCGGTGGTGGCCGAGATATCGGTTGATTCCGACGAAGGCGGCGACCAGTGACTACATCGAAGTGGGGCATGGGGGGCGACGGAAGTTGCGGGGTGGCGGGGATGGTTGCGGGTGGACGCAAGGGGCAATGTCGGCGTCAATGTGGTGCAAACGGGTGAGGATTCAAATTTAACATGAGAAGTGATGTTGGTCGAGTATATTTGAGGGCCAGCAGAACGGACACTTAAATTTTTTAAGGATTATAAGCCGGATAAGGGTTCGACTAAGTTGGCTTAACTCCTCGAGACGAAATGTACAAGTTAAAGCCTTTTAGGGGGATCGACCAGAGATGTTGTGTGAAGAACATGGCGATCTAATCATATGTCTTTGTTATACCAATGTTTTAAGAACTAGATGATGGCCCACGCGTTGCTGCGGGAACATTGCTAAAAAATGGATAAATAGTTGCTATAAAAAATATAAAACTAATGAAAAGCAAATGTAAGCTTAAAAACAATAAAATACAAAGCGTATAAAAAGAGTGTGAAAATTATAGTTGAAAAATGTAATTCCTAACAAAGTATGGAGGATGAACTCTAATGCAAAAAACTACTTATGACTAATATGCATGAATTAATGATGTGGCACCATTGCATGCGTAGAGTAATGCAAAAAATGTTATTTATGTCTTGCATGCATACTTGCTTATGTGTCATGGTTGCATGGCTAGGAAAATTAGATAGTGGGTTGTAGCTATTTAGGAATAGAGGATTTTGTGAATCTTTGGCGAAAGGAAAAAAGAGCCCTGCGAATCGAAGGGACCTTAATGTGGCCACGGCGAGAAGTAGCTAGTAGCATAGGCCGCCGAACTTGATCGATTCGATCGGAGCGGTACGTGCACCGACGGAGCAACCACAGTAGGAAACTTTGCCGCCCCACGGACCAAACAATCTTCAACCTTGTGGCCGAAGCGATCGATCTGCAGCGTCCGCCCTCCACGTACTCCTCGACGGCGACGTATGTACGTTCCGACCATGGCAGCGACGGCACTCGGACCGACCGGTCTCCTCGCCGTGTCGCTGCTTCCCCCCGTCGCGGCGCGCTTGGCCACCGGTGAGTCGGCCTCTCGCGCTCGGAGGCCGACGTGCCGCGAGGGGGACCGTCCGGCGGCCGCTTGGTTAAATTCCACGGATTCTTGGAGGGCTCTCGCGATCAGGATCCGGGCACAGCTTCCGCGTGTGGTTCGGCTGCTTGGTCCTGCTCGCTCGGTACCCGCACAGTCGCCGTACGTACGGACCCCGGTTACAGCGAAACGACGAGTGGAAGTTTCGACTCCGTGTGAATGGATGGATCTCTTTCGTGCCTCGTCATGTCTCCAGCGATAGTGCACGTCTTTTCTGGCTGCTGCTTTGTGCTTGATGGACGGTGAGAAAAGCGTCACCGTCGATTTACGTCTTGGAATCAACGCGTGGTATGATTTTTCTCTAGACTTTGTGTGAAATTCTCATTTTTTAAGCATATCTAGCAGATCCGTATAATGTCGATCCGTTAAATGCGTTTACAGTTCGCGAAAAAAATGGCTTTGCAGGTCGGCGCGGACGGCGGCCGAGCAGACCCTGCAAAGCAGACCCGTAAAAAAGATATTTCGGCCATGAAAACACATTTCTTTGCTTCTTTATTTTCTTCAAGGCATTGGATACATAATAATTCATCAAATCTTTGCTAGAATAGCAAGACCAAAGAAAACAAGAACCACAATTAGGCATTTTAGAAGATATCCTACTTCCATAACTGCTCTCACTAGTTGGACCAACATCTTCTCCATGCCTTCATTGTTGTCTGCGGATTCTTGATCTTGCATTCTTCATTCTTCTTCTTTGATTCTAAAAAAGTAGACGTTGCTTTCCCTCTAGTTTCTTCTCTAATTGCACATGCAACCGCATCATTAGCCTCAATTCTACCAACGAGTGCACGAACATTTATTAAGTTTCTTCCTATCAATAAATCGATGTATTCTTCTTCCCAATACCAAAATGAGCATCCACCTTCCTACACACATGACCATCTCAATAAGCTACCGAAATTGAACCGAATAGGTTGACAAAGCCGAATAAAAACAAGAACATACCCCGTCATTTTCTTCATTGAAGAATACCCATCCGGGGTGTTGCGGCGTGCTAGATGTTAGCCGCAACACTGTCTGTGTGCAGGCGTCGCACTGTATGAGCGGCATCGGCGAGCCGGCGAGCCGCTGCGCGAGCGCCGAGCCCGGACGACGGCCGACCAAGTCCTTGTCGGCAAACCGATGACGGCGGCTAGAGGACGAACCAGTACCTGCATGCGGCGCTGGGGCTTTGCCGAGGCTGTGCGGGGTGCTCCCCGACCAATCCATGGCTTGGCGCAGCCGCCGGTGGCCGAAAACGCCAAATTCGGCGGCCGCGACAAACAGCCGCCGATCTGCAACTTTCCGGCCGGCCGAGCCAGGAGGAAGTGGTGGAGGTCAATCTCGGGCGTGTGGGGGGCCCGCCGGCGTGACCCCGATGGCTGGTATGAACGGAATCGTAGGCGGCGGTCCGACGGCGGTGGGTGGGGAAAAGCGCGGGCTGAAATGCCCCCCCCCCCCCCCCCCCGCTATATACAGGACACCGATGGGGCGAGGGGGAGAACCTACGTTTTCGCGGGTGGGAATTTTGCCGCGCCCCACAAAAATATTTACGGGTCCGACGCGTTTGCGGGGTCTGATCGGGCAGTTTTTTTCACGCGGACCCGTATTTTGGCGGTTATTTTGCGGGTCGGGGCATTATACGGGGTCTACTAGAGATGCTCTTAGGACAGGCAACCCATAAATTTTCTTCCGCATCTGTCTGCGGACATGAATGCGGAAGGACGTCATTCAATCGTTGGCGCATACATTTCAACCCGCATTTTAACAAACCGGATGAAATTCATGCAGATCGGACGATATTCATCCATGTTCGGATAGAAAATAGTAGAAATCATCCATTAAGTCTAGTACAATAAGGTCTCAAATTCGACTACATTAACCATATGTCCAACAAGTTTTTGATCACCGAATCATGTCGTCCCACACTTATTGTCCCTTCAACTTCATCCAACAGTGTGTGTATGTAAATACCCGTCCCTCTATCCTGTGGAACTCCACGGCAGTGCGTGCGGATATATATAATGTGTAGACCAACATTGAGTGAATGAATCAATCGACAAGTTGAGCAAGAGGAAGTAAACTTACGATCTCGTCCTGTGCCGTGTGTCACGGCCACCTTGCCTCCAACTGACGAACCATGTTACAAAACTTTGTGACGTCGATCTGTATAGCGTGCCAGCGATACGACAACGACTATAGGTTGCGTGGTTGAATGATGTACATGTCGGAGGACGCAATGTGCTTTCGTGCGTGAAATGTTGCATGTAGTTGCTCCCAGAAGGGCTTCCCTCTGGACCTGCCTACAAAATTCGCGGATACGGCCAACCACGCATCGCACAACAGCTCATCCTTCATGGTCGAATAGCTCACCATCCTTCGAAATCAAAAAAGCGACATAACATTTGAAAATAAGCAAAATGGCATTTGACCGAACACCTGCCGGGCGTGGTGACCGTCATGGAGGTCGTCGACAGGGGGCGGAGTGTACCTGGGTACAAACGGCTCCATGGTGGAAAGCTCCGTCGTGACGGCGAGCGGGCACGTTGGTGCTGGTTGCGGTTGTCCGGCAATGCCTCTGCGGCGGCCGGAGACGTACAAGGAGCGGTGCCAGAGGTGGAGGGTGCAGATGCAAAGCAAGGGGAAGAAGGGGCAGAGTGCAAGAAAATGGGACCGAGAGGGGGGATTGGGTGGGCCGGGGGAGGGGGTAGATAGCAATGTTTCTCGTGTCCAGACTCCCGCAAAGCTTCCACGTTTGTCTCCAAATTGCAGGAGAAATCGCATATGAACCGCGCCGCGGACCGATACAGGACCGCATTGGATAGCTTCCGTGGTTCGAACATCGCTGTCCGGACGGTTGCGGGAGGTTTGCGGGTCGGCATTGGAGATACCCTTAGCCCCCAAATGATAATGATGCTAGGCGGCAGCCGGCTCCATTCATCTTGTGAAACTCTTTCTGGTTACATGCCTCTTTGGATTGATTTGAAGAAATTTCATAGAAATATTACTAGAGGATTTAACCTCATTTTGTTTTTCCTTTAAAAAATGCAAAGCACTTACCCTCAATCATCTCTCTCTAATTCTATTAAATTCTATCTCCCCTTCTCTTAAGGAAAACGTTGGGGAATGGCGCGTCGGCCGAACATTCGGCCGGACGCGCGCTACATTCGATCCACGCAGAGTTGACTAATCGCCTCGGCCCGTGACCAACCATCCCTTTTTTCTTTCTCTCGCTGTCACTTCTCTTCTTCCTCTCGTTGCTTTCTTCTCTCTCATGCAGGACCCACAACATTGCCATGGCCGCGCCCTTCGCCATGTTCGCACACGACGGGGCCGAGCACCGGCGCTACTACGACAGGGGGCCATGGCCTGCGAGCTCGAGGCGGACGACGACGGGCACGACCGCGAGCTGTTATGGTAGACAAACCAAGGGACACCCCCTGATGTTGCAACCGGCGTTCTGGAAAGATACAACCGATGCGGCAAAAAGCTTCAACCAGGGACAACATATGTTGGAACCTGTCACTGCCACAACAAAAAACTACATTGGACGTCGCAAAAAGCTTCAACCCACTTTTTAAAAAGCTTCAAACCGTGAACGATGATGCTAGGGCTGGCTGTTGCCAACATGAAAAAAGCTTCAATGGGTGTCACAAAAGCTTCAACCGGCATCACAAAAAGCTTCGACCATTTTTTTGCTACATTATTCGTGAAGATGATGCAACCTCGATGACGGGGGACAATGTATTTTTTTGCTGCAAACCACGCAGTTTTTTGCTACCCCCGGCGACATGGTTTGCTACCACCATACGCAGCGGTCGGCCGACGTCAATTTTTTTTGCTATAACCGCGTCGTTTTTTGCTGCAACTGGCAGCCACAAAAGCTACGATTGGCTAACATTTTTTCTACAATGGCGACGACAAACGGCACCGATGAGCTTTAATTTGCCGGAACCAATTCCCTTTTTTGCTACAACCGGCCGTTTGTTTTGCTGCTACCGGCAACTGAGGCAGAGTATAGTTTTTTGCAAGCTCGTCGCAGGAGGTGTTGCGACCTGCAACCGGCGCACGGCGGAGTTGCGCCCGCCGCCACCGGAGCTGCGACCGTCGCCGGGGGGGGGGGGGGGGGGAGCTGCAACCATGGGCACAAGCTGTTGCATGCACGAAGCCAACAAGAAACACAGGAGATGACGACGGCGAGGGCGGCATCTAGCAGCGCGGGATGGCGGAGGGAGGAGGTCTAGGTGAGGGGGTGGCAGAGGGAGGAGGTCCAGACGACGGGGCAGCATGTGGAGAGGAAGATGAAGATGGGAAAAGTTTGGGCGATGCAGATCGAACAGCTGGGGCGCACTGCATCGGGCAGCTGGGGCGCGACCCGCCGAACTGTTGGGCCGACGCACCGGCGCTCAGCACCACCCTTCTCTTATAAACACCTATTGCATAATTCATATGTTTTGTAATCAACATGTGAGACACGACAGAGGCTCTGCCCACCAGGCCAACCCGGTGACCTCTTTCATTCAGTCAATCTACCCATTTCCCCCCTGAAGTACCAGTGGTAAGAGCAACTCTAGCAGACCCTGTAAAACCACGAGAACTGTAAATTTCCGACGAGTATACGGGTTTGGGCTGTTTTTTTGGCCAGGCCAGACTCCGTATACTCGGCCCGGTCCAAAAAGTTTTTACGGTGGCCCGCAAACACGCCCCACCATGCGGTATATCCGCGGGTCCGCGAGGTCGATACGGGTCCGAACCCTATCCCTCCGCCGCATATTTTCCCCACTGCTCCGTCACATTTCTCGCCGCCGGCGTCTCAAATCCTCCGCCCCGCCCCCGATCGCGAGATGTGGAACTCCGGCCGGCGCGACGACAACGACCCCGAGCGGGCGCGTTGCGTCAGATCCGACGGGGCGCGGAAGTGCGCCGCCCTGCGGTACACCCGCCACGGGCTGCCGGCGCCGCCGTCGCTCCTCCGCCGCGAGATAGAGGAGTACGACCGCGCATGCCGGCGGCTCTTCTCCGGTGCAGGAAGCTCCTCCGGGGCGTCCAGCTCGCGCTCCTCTCTCACTCCGGTGAATAGGGAACCAGAGGAGCTCCCACCGGTCCGCGCATGAATAGGGAGCCGGAGGCCGAGGCGGGGCCGAAGCGGCGGCCGGTGCCATCGTGGGGCCGGAGGACTTCCTCCCCCGGCGGAGGCAGACGCAATTTTGTCCGCGATGCTCGCGCGCAGTGCGCGGGAGGAGGAAGAGGAGCGGCAGCGCCGCCGGAGGGAGGAGGAGAACGATGCCGTGCTCTTCGAGCAGGGCCTCGCATCGGCCGTCACGTTCGACGAGAAGGAGGAGGAGTGGCGCCGCGAGAAGGCTGAGCAGGAGCAGATATTCATCGACCTCACCTCCGACGCAGACTCCGATTGAGCTCCAACGAGCTGCAGGTCAACTACCGCACCATATGAGCTCCGGCGAGCTCGATTTTGGCTAGCTCTAGGGTAGGGTAGCTCCGGCGAGCTTTTTATGTAATATATATATGTTGTGTACGAACGATCTGCCCCTATGAACAATCTGTCCGCTTTTGCGTATAAATTTGTCACGAGGAACTTTTTTTCAAATTATTCAGTTCCTTTTACGTGTTCTGTTCTGCCGCTGCAATTTTCATCCCGTTTAGACCCTCCTGCGCTGCGGAATACAGGGTCTGCTAGAGTTGCTATTACATGGCTCCAGAGGCTTCTTCTTCTTCGTCAGCTTCCACCGAATCCAACACACGAAAAAGGCGCCACCGGCCAATCCAGGCAGACAGAGACAATCAGGGAGCGTCACCGTTTCCGTTCCAGGACGGCGACTGCCACTACCTCACTAGTATGAGCAAACACTATCTTCTAATCCCTCCGGTCACAATCTTATCGGACACAACACAACACAGCAGCAGAAAGGTACTTCACTGAAAAGAAAGCTACACACCAACAAACAAACATGCCCAGTTACATCCCGTTCTGCACGATAAGCATGTTTCATGTCTGATGCCTCTCCAAACTTAACGGCAAAGTAATATCTTATTGCCGCGGCACCGTCCAGGTTTCGACAGCGGCATGTTGGCACTAAATATAATTGCATTCTATCCAACATGTAAAGGAAACGAATGAGATCGAGTTAGTTACATGTTTGCAGTAAACTAAGAAGACGTCGTTTATTCAGGCCAAAGAGGCAGGCAGAGCTGTCACTTTGTATCCTGTGCTTCCTGCACCTTATTTCTTTCAGAGGGAAACTTATGACCCATGAAACTTGGTCGGTTGGAGATTGCGCACCGACACCGAATCGCCTCGCGCCGCATCCAAGGATACTGCTCTATACATGGCCACCACCTTATTTGTCAGAAAGCATGGGTGGTCGGCCTTCTATAACCGATGAAGTCGAAACCTCGATTGAGGTCATTTCATGTCGACGGGTGTTAGCTTCTCCTAACGAATTGGGAGCTGACTGGGCGCAGATCTTCTATTGAGTTCCCTGCACACCCTTTGTCCTCACCAACTTACTGTTAGGCTTTCGAAGCTAAAATTAAATAAGTTGGTTAACATTCATCTTCAGCGGAAGCTTTCACGGTCTTGCGATAACGCGGAAAAAGCATTCGCTTGATCTTCTTTTCGGCTGAACGTTCAGACAATGCCTGAAACCAAAGGTTCAGAAAGGTTATTCTGATTGCATGAAAAGGCCAGATAATATGGGAAGTTTAAGCCCAATAACCCACCTGGGCGTTGAATGAAAATCGAACAGTCCGAGCTTCCAAGCCAGAAAAGGCTCTTACGTCGATACCAAGACTGTCGACGCCTATCAAGCTTGCCTCCTGCAAACTCAATAAGACCGAGCTTACTCTATGAGAAAACCAAATCTCATAAAATATGGAAAGGTACTGTTACAATCTCACAAAATATAAACAAGGAAAAAAATGTCTGTTGATGCCATTTCTCAAAATGAAGTATTCAAAGGCAAAGCAGAGCTTCTTGTATATAAGAATGATTAGTTTCAGATATTGTACTAGATGTAAATTCACACATATTACCAGGACTGAATTTCAGGCAAAGTATGATAGTTCAACTCCAAAGTTTAACTAGGTGTAAATTCACACGTATCACCAGGATTAAATTTCAGGTACCGTTTTGTTGAGGAATTAATTTGAGGTACAGTTTGATAGTGCAACTCCAAAGTTCAGTTGATGGTGAGAATTATCTTATCCATCATACACAGTAACCCACTAAGGATTATGCAAACCGAGTAAAACGATACTGAACAGAACGCACCTCTACTGTAAGGCCTTTTTTTCTGCTACAAAGGGACCGTAGAGCCATGGTACACTGATCACTGTTTTCTTTGATGCGTTTTATAATGTCCGAAGCATGATTTGAAAGAAGATCTGGTTCTGCATCTTGAAAGTCTTGTGGATCAATCATAAACTGCAACAATCAACATGATGACTACCAAGCCAAGAAAAATGATGCTGATTATATCCCATTCTCACTTTACAAAGTAATACATCGATTCTACTGTCCTTTACTTGACGACTGAAAGCATTGGGCTGAAGAGGGATGCCTTACCTGCTTCCCATAGATGGAGAACAGCTCAATTGTCATCATTTCCATCTTGTAGATGGTTGAATCAATGCTGCTTCCCACATCATTGATGTCCAATCTCGATTTATCACCATCTGAATATTCACTTACTTAGTCACACAGATGTTCAAGGCAAGTGACTGAATGAACGATTTAAACTGATCAAAATTACCAATTAGCCCATTGGTTCCAGAAGCTGGCCGGGGTTCTCGGTTGTATTCCTCTGTTTGATTGGCTATTTATTAGAAAAATAATTGGATGGAAGCACATGACTAGTAGAAGTAACTACGAGTAAGCTGAGAAGCACCTCTCCAATCAGATGAATAACCATCGGCATTGCATTGAGAATGAAATAAACTCCTCAAATAAGATTCTTCTTCTATAAAAGCAGGTCTCAGGTATCCTACAATAGAGACCCCATTTGATGGATTATTGATCTTCTCCCCGTGATTATCATGAACAGCCTGCATAAGAAAAGAGTGCTTAGCGCGGTTAAGGAATGGTGGAGATAAGGTAATCCCCATGTGACAAATCAGGCTATGAAATATGCTACCGAAGGCATTCACTATTAATGAACTTCTACACGAAAATTAAGAATAATAGTAAAAACTAGGTGGCGCTTTACAGTTTCGATTTCGTTCCTCACTCTAAAATGATATGTTTCAGCAATCCACTCCAGTTTTTGGTGCAGTTTTTATACAACATAGTAACTGATGGAATGCATATAACAAAGGACAGACCCAGTGCTAGAAGCTCCCACATAAAGTGGATTCTGGGGAAGGATTATATGAGGCAAGCCTTACCCCTGCACAGTGATAGAATGCATAAAACAGAGCAACAAAAAATGTATAACTTATTTATATTTGTCTTTCTTTTCCTTTGACTGGCTGAGTGCATATCTTGATTATTTTTTGTTACAGTTGACAAACAGCACTTATTTCGAGAGAAATTTTAGCAGATCTTGAATTCTTATACACCCTCCGATCCATTTTAATTGTCACTGATTTAGTGCACAGTTGTACTAAATCAGCGTCAATTAATATGGATCGGAGGGGGTACCTTTTTTTAGTCTTGATATGAGCCTAGTGCTTATGATACGGTAAATGTTCATGACTTACCTTTGTCAAGCACTTGGCAAAGTATATAGGATGTATTGGACGCAATGTTACTGGCATTCCCCACTCTATAAGAATATCCATTATTTCTGTGTCAACCTGTGACAGGGTTTGTTGTTAATAAGAAAACTGACGGATAATACCAGCTGAAAGCAGATAAAAACTTTCTTAGCAAACCTTGCTGTCGTCATCATGCATATCCATAGAATCCTCAACGACCACGTGGTCGCTGAAATCACTAGTTACCACACTTGTTTCTCCAATAATTGCACCATCTGTTCCGATCAAAACTGTCTGCAATAAAAATGCCATTTCAACCGTAAGAAAAAATTTCTTGCAGTCAAAACGTTGTTGCACACTACACTTGCGAATAGCATTATGTTAAACAAACTAATGTCATGATGACTGCATCACAAAATACAGACTCGAACTAAGTCGACAATGCACCATAGGGTCCATATAATGTGAACTCAAAATGGGATTTGGAAGATAGCGAACCCTTTTTGGTCTGTCAGTAGACCACTGATAATCATATAAAAACATCAAGAGACACACCGACAGAAAAGGAAACAGAAGCCATCTTACCACAGGGTTGTCTGCATCATCATCTTCCAAGATGTTCCCGTCATCAGGTACTTGAAAGAAAATGTCTGTATGCAATTTTACCCAGGGTAAGTGTTAGATGCACAAGAAGGAAATGACGAAGATTCTGCTGTAAAATATGTACTCGTGCACAAAGGAATTACCTCCATAGTCATCAACAACATACTGAAACTCTGACCATGAAACATGTCCATGAGGTTCATTATGCACCCTGGCAGGAAATACGAGCAATCCCTTGCTATTTGCCTACACAAGATGGAAAGGTTGTCCAGCAAATGGTAAGATATTTAGTACAGCAGATGTGTACTCAGACTTAAGCTGAGGAAGTTTATAGTCATTGCTATGCAGAATAAAAACGATGGATGCATTTAGCAACAAAATCACTGTTTTGTTATCGGTTACCTCTACTACTGTTCTAGCTGTTTCTACATCTGTCAGTGAAATGTCTTTTTTCTTTGGGCGTTCTTTAATTTCTTCAAGAGGATGGTATCCCCGATCTCTCATGTACTTGGAATCTGGCACTGAATCTGAGTAGTCTGCAGCCACACGGACTTTAGAGAGGGATGAATCCTGGTCAGTTGCCAACCAGCAAGGCTGAACTGACCCAAAAGTGTTTCGGCATCTAAAACTAAAATAAATTGTTACATCAGTCAGGTTCAAAAAAAAAAAGCGTCATTTAAGGGATTAAGTTAAAGTAATGAAGGAGGGAGTGACCTTAAACTTGAGAAGTCATGAAATCTCTGGGTGTGAAATGGGGTTCTGATCCAGTTTATAGTGGCTCCGGCCGACATTGGTAAACTCCAGTGAAGGACAATCAATTATGTCCGCGAAAATACGCCGATTGGCAACTAAGAAAAGCACTGTCCAAACAATTACGAATAAGAGATGATGCACTACATATGATTTTCCTTTTACGATAAACGAAAATGTGTCGTTGATTTCTTTCAAAAACAAAAGTGCCATAAATAGCCAACTTATATAAGTAAAAATGGCTAAGAAGGGACTGAAACAATTAATCAATGGCATGACTAGTCGCAAAGCGAAATGTTAATTCCTTCGGCAAAGGCAAGGTGCACAATCAGCATTCCCCCTTCTCCAGCAGCGATCCCAATTCAGAGTAGCAGAACAAGCCAACCATCTAGAGCCCCTCAAATCATATCAGACTAACAGAGCACAGAACAATGCATACAAATTGGGAGAAATTTGATTTTGAAAAAGAAAAATCAACAATTCATGCAAATCCAGTAAAAGGGTCGGCATTCCTCCTCCCAACTGCAATTCTACATGTCCCCGAGGAAAAGGAGAGACACTCTGAATTGTGTCGAATTGCCACCCACAGTAACCAGCAGCACACTCCGCAAATCCTATTATGTCAGGCCCTTCAGTCCATAACCCTAGTTCCTGAGCACCTCGCTTTCTGGTGGGGCCTAGCGGATCAACAACACTGTCAGAAAACTGAAGCCGCTGCCGCACGCAGCACAAAATCGCACGCTCCAACACAGAAGCGATTCGACCAAATCCTCCAGCCTGAGCCTGGAGCTGCAGTGAGCGCTCACGTCTTCAGGAAAAAGTTGCACCGATGAAGAGACAGCAGCCCCCTCTCCCCCGTTCCTCCAACGGCAGTAGTACAAAACAAGATTACTTCTGTCCTCCTCCTCCTCCTGAGACCAGTTCTATGACACCACCGCCGTCTCCCGAGATCACGCGGGCACGCGCTGGTCGCAGCCAATCTTAATTGGAGGAAAATAAGAGAGAATAGCAGCACGCACCTTCAGCTCGCCAGCAAGCCGCGGCGGGAAGGCTGGTCCCTGAGACCCAAACCACGGACACGGAGAGAGCGGGATCAGAGGAAAATATGGGACGGAGGCGGCGAGGCCGGCGACCCGCTCGCTCTCTCGAGGAGTCCCGGCACGGCGGAACGCAGGCGGATCACGGCGGCGAAGAGTGGCGGTGGCTGGCTGCAGAACACGGCCTTGGCGAGCCGCGAGGAGCCTCTTGTCCCCTCGCTCGCTCCTCTGTTTTTCCTGCCCCTTCCCCCCCTCTCGTCGTCCGCTTTCAGGCGCGGGGCAGCGGCACTACGGGAGGGCGCTTTTCGTAATTTAACTTTTGTGCGGATTTTAGTAATTAGTTTGCGGCTGCTGTGCTGACCCAAGTTCCAAACCCCGTTTTTATAATCGCAGCTGCAGATTCTTCTCTCTTCTCTCTCTCTGAAGCTGCAGATTCTTGCATCGGTTTCTCTTGTTTTTCTGAATGTTTTTTTGTTTCTGATGAATGCAACGCATAGTGGCACTGAGATGTTTTCCTTTGGTTTGGTTGGGTTTTTTTTTTTGAAATGTGGTTTGGTTGGGGTTGGTGAGGAGTGGATCTCGAGGGTAATTTCTGCATTTAATTTAAAGTGTACCGTGTTGGTCCCGCAACTGCTAAAATGAGTGAATGATGTTGGCAGGGACACTTTGGTTCACGCTTTAATTATTCTATAAATGTCACATGTGTTGGCAGTTTTGGCACACAACTCTACGTACAACTCCCCGCAAAAAAAAACAAAAAAAAAACTCTACTCCATTTCCTTCGATTTTCTGCCAAATCCCGTCAAATTTCTATTAATATTAGCACCACTTGGTCGTAGAAGTAGAACTTTATAGTTTTTTTTAAGGGAAAGGAAAATTGGCAGGGTCATAGTATTCATCATGCACCATGTTGGGCCGGGCGATAAGCCTCGTGTGCAGCGGATGGAGGATGTATGGATAGCATTCGTGTGAGAAGATACCTGCAGATAGGAGAGCATCTTTGCACTATGCGCATGCATGTCAGCTGGGATGGGACGGACGAGTGCCATGTGTCGTACTTAGCCTCATGCCTCCAATCGCGTCGCACGAGCGGCCGGGGAATATGTCTTCCAAGTTGTACTATTCCGTTGGCATCAAAGTTTGGGCCTCCGGATGGAAGGAATCTGCAACGCCAGCCTCACGCTCGTGATCGGCCGGCACGCACCAAAACCGCACGATCGGCTGGATTATCAAGCCAGGAACAAGACATTTTCCACCCACGATGACTTCATTACACCTGCATGTCCTCTATTTTTGCATCCAAAAAACTTTCCGTTTTGCTAGTATTTATTTCGTATGTTCGTATCCTCGCTTTTTGTTTGGGAAAATGACGTGTAGGGCCATGTGTTCTGGTTCTGGTTAAGGTCACCCGTAGTGTGGGGGCAGAGTATTTAACCAAAAACCACCACATTTCATGGAAAGGTCTCCAGAAACTACCACTTTACGTTTTTGTGCGGAAAACTACCACTTTTGTCCTAATTCGTGGCAAAAAACTACCAAGTCGTGTAACCGCTCGCTTCGCCGCGTTTAATCCCGTTTCTGCCAGGCCGGGCCCACGAATCAGGTGCCACCGTGGCCAACCATCAACCGCCGCGCGATAACGGCCGTTAACGGCGCGTTTGCGGTCGGAAGCGGCTGGCGGTGGTCCAATAAGTGGCCCCACAGTGAGAGCGAGCTCAGCCGCTTTCTCCCTCCTCGCTCGCTCGCTCACTTATCCTCTCCCTCTCCCTCGTCCTCTGAGCATATCGCCGTCGCCGCCGCCGGCATTGCTGCCGGTAGAACTTGAGGATGCCATCCTGGAATGACGAGGAGAGCTCGGACGAGGACATCTGCATGGTTTCAATGGATCCTCAGCTCTTTGTAAGTGCATAATGGTGGAACAGAGTTAGGGTTAGGGTTAGTTCATCCAAATTCGAGATTCCAAGTTGCTTTTGGTTTGATTCCAGGTTTCTTTTGCAGGAAACCCCCGACAGTGTGGTGGATCCATCTTTCTGTGGTTCTTTAACTGAATCTGAGCCGACGTGCATGATGCATCATCAGAGGCCGATGAAGATGGTAGCTTTCGAAGGTGCTTTGACTGGGAGGCGATTCCTCGGTTGTCCTGTGCAACAAGTATTAAATCTTCTTACCTGGTGGAGATGTTTGGTGTGTGATGTGTTTTGCTGAATTCAATAAACAGTTGACTGAAACTGACAACACTTGTTAACTGTTAACTGAATATATTAGCTGTTAACTGAATATATCTATTAACTGAATATAACTGTTAACTGAATTTATCTCTGCTGCTAAATAAGGTGTTGTGTGCTTAGTTTTGAAAAATTATAGATTCTGTTAGCTGAATTCAGAGAGCATTGATCTAAACATAGGGTTTGACTTAACTGAATTGAGTTTATGACTTCAGTTATCCGTACTAAGTTTGTTAGTAAGGTGCTTAATTTTAAAGAATTGCCTCTGTAGGATGAAGGTGTCAACTGTGGGGTGGTGGAGTGGGTGGATGGTCCTTGGCCAGAGATTCTACAAAGGTGCCTAGCAAGGATTTGGGACATGTACCATGAGCAGAACTTGGGTAGGGTGAAGGACAAACAAGCTCATGAGAAAGAGGTGGGCAAGCTAAAGAAGGAAATTGACTTCCTGTCAAACAGCTACAGCCAGTTGGTGGAAGATGTATCCAAGCTTTTTGACTATCAAGATGGCAAGATGTCTCATGACATGGACTATACCAGTCAGGCAATCAATGATCTAAATGAAAAGAAGAAACAACTTGAGGATCAGGCAAAGATTGAGATAAGTATGGAAAAGCTGAAGCTTGCCAAGGAGCAAAGGTGCATTCTTCAAAGCCAAGCAGTTATCATTCAGAACATCAGGAAGGACATGAAGGAAGTGCGGGGGGACAGGGACCTACTTAAGCAAGAGAAGAAGAAGCTGGAGTATCTGATTGCTGATCTGCTCAAGGCTGGGCATGGCAGCAAAGATAAGCTGGAGAGGATCAAGGCAATAATGGATGAGTGAAGTGCTTGCTGTGTTGGTTAAGTAATTATTAGGCCTATATATATAGCTGGCCTTGGAATGTCCTGCATGTTAGGTGTATATTTTGGGAAAGTGTCATGTGGTTTCAGAACCTGAATCAAGATGGTATGAGAGAGCTACTGTTATGGTTTAAGAACTAGGTGGTTTTATCTATGATGTAATGACTTTAATGTTAAGACCTACTATGCTAAGTTAAGTAAGTAAGAAGGTGAAAGATCGTGGATGTCGCCTAGAGGGGGGGGGGTGAATAGGCGCTTTAAAATAATTACGGTTTAGGCTTGAACAAATGCGGAATAAAACTAGCGTTTAATTTGTCAAGCACAAAACCTAAATCGACTAGGCTCACCTATGTGCACCAACAACTTATGCTAAGCAAGATAAATAACTAAGTGATAGCAAGATATATAACAAGAAACAATATGGCTATCACAAAGTAAAGTGCATAAGTAAAGGGCTCGGGTAAGAGATAACCGAGGTACGCGGAGACGACGATGTATCCCGAAGTTCACACCCTTGCGGATGCTAATCTCCGTTAGAGCGGTGTGGAGGCACAATGCTCCCCAACAATGCCACTAGGGCCACCGTATTCTCCTCACGCCCTCGCACAATGCAAGGTGCCGTGATTCCACTAAGGGACCCTTGAGGGCGGTCACCGAACCCGTACAAATGGCAACCCTTGAGGGCGGTCACCGAACCCGTACACTTTGGCAACCCTTGGGGGCGGTCACCGGTACCCGTCAAATTGCTCGGGGCGATCTCCACAACCTAATTGGAGACCCCGACGCTTGCCCGGAGCTTTACACCACAATGATTGAGCTCCGAGGCACCACCAAGCCGTCTAGGGCGCCAAGGCACCCAAGAGGAACAAGCTCTAGGGTGCACAAACACCCAAGAGTAATAAGCTTCTCAACTACTAACTTCCACGTATCACCGTGGAGAACTCAAACCGATGCAACTAATGCAATGGCAAGAACACACGAAGTACTCAAGTCCCTCTCTCTCAAATCCCACCAAAGCAACAAAAGCTATGGAGGAAAGTGAGAGGAAGAACAAGGAGAACACCAAGAACTCCAAGATCTAGATCCAAGGGGTTCCCCTCACTTAGAGGAGAAAGTGATTGGTGGAAATGTGGATCTAGATCTCCTCTCTCTTTTCCCTCAAGAAGGAGCAAGAATCATTGGAGGGATTGAGAGATAGGCAAGCTCAAGAAGGTCAACAATGGGGGGAGAAATGAGCTCAAAAGGATAAGATAACCGTTGGGGAAGAAGACCCCTTTTATAGGGCCACCCCAAATCCAACCGTTACCCGTGCTGGTCGCGTACAAGCGTTAGTACCGCTCGCAAGAGCGGTAGTACCGCTTAAGCGGTAGTAATTCAAAAACAGCAGGCGAGAACACGGGACTGGAGCGGTAGTGCCGCACCAAGCGGTACTACCGCTCAACTAAGCGGTACTACCGCTAAAGCGAAAAGAGCAACAGAAGCTTGCACACTCTGCGAAAAACAAGCGGTAGTAGCAGCGGTAGTGGAGGGCGGAAGTACCGCACCAAGCGGTACTACCGCCCAGCAGAGCGGTACTACCGCCCTGAGCGGTACTACCGCACTACTGCCGCACTACTACCGTTTAACAGAAAACGGCAACAGAGACGTGCACAGAAGGAGACCCCGCAAGCGGTAGTGGCGGCGGTAGTAAGGGCAGTAGTACCGCCAGAGCGGTACTACCGTGATACTACCGCTCTACTACCGTGAATGGCAAACTGGCAACAGAGAGTTGCACGCTCGGGGAAACCCCAAGCGGTAGTGCCACGGAAGTACCAGCGGTACTACCGCATAAGCGGTACTACCGTGGGCACCAGCGGTACTACCGCTTGCAAGCTACTGAAAATCCACAGAAAACAGAGGATACAAATAAAACCAGAACTGCCATAACTTCTGCAAATGAGCTCCGAATTGAGCAAACTCAAGCTTGTTGGATAGAAGACAACGAGTACTATCCAAACAGCGACATAAACTCCAACATAAGAAGTGGCAGGGGAGATATGCCTAACATATAGAGATGAGAAACCTCTATGAATGAAGAACCGGCATAAACTCCAACATCGAAAACATCATAGAAGATGCATATATGAACTCCGTTTTCGATGAACTCGAGCTTGTCATGAAGATGACCAAAAGCTCTAAGACTCACAAAGAGAAACACCAAACACGAACCAAGAAAGATGATGCAAGGATGCAATGGTTTGAGCTCTCTACGAAGATACGATAAAGCTACTCACTTGAGAGCCCCCCTTGATAGACGGCTATCGATCCTACAACCCGGTCTCCCAACTACCACTATGAGACCGGTAAAATAGAAAACCTATCAAGGGCAAACCTTTGCCTTGCGCATAGTCCACTTGAGCTAGATGATGACGATCTTGACCTCCTCAAGTTGGACCACCTTTCTTGATTGCGCCAGCTCGATGAAGACTAGTTGATTGCTCCCCCATACTCCACTATGGGTGAGCCACTCTTTGGCACATCTTCACAAGTCCATTATCACCACAATGGACGGCAAGCTTCAAGCATGTGATCTCTTCGTGATGCTCCACTTGAACTTGCACACCGCAATGTTGATGACGATCACCACTTGATGTCATCCTCCATGGGTTGAATGAGATCTTCCTCTTGACGCAAGCCCATGGAAACATACCTAACCCCACATAAAACTCTCGCATAGAACATGGGTTAGTACACAAAGCGTAATGGACAATGCTTACCATACCGTGAGATCACTTGATCCCACTCGGTACATCTTCTACGCTTTGTGTGTTGATCAACATGACCAATCTTTGGATAACTCCATGAATAACCTTGGTCAACACATATTCTTCTTCTAATAACCTTGAAACCAACACATGGTCTTCAAGCAATGCCTATGGACAAACCCTTCAAATATAACTCAAGGCAACCATTAGTCCATAGAGATTGTCATCAATTACCAAAACCAAACATGGGGGCAGCACATGTTCTTTCAGAAGGTTTTATCTATGATGAGGCTGTTTTACTTTCCTATATTATGTGTAGCCAATATCTGCATATATATCTAGCTAACTGACAGTAGTGACAAACTTGGAAATGATAACATAGATAGTCATTGTTACCAATATCTAGCTTACTGAACTTAGTGAACTGATAACATAGTAGTGGCATAGATAGTCTGACATAGATAGTCAACTGACATAGCATACATAGATAGCAAGTAGAGTACCAAACTTACTGAACTGACATACTGCTGACCAAACTGACAGTCTAACTTACTGAACTAACATAGGACTGACGAAACTGACGAAACTGATGATTGCTTGGACTGACGAAACTGAAGCTAGCAACTCACTCCTCCTTCTTCAGCATCTTCAGGCGTTCGGAGCGCCGCACCGCAGTCTTCTTCCCCGCCGCCCTATTCTTCTTGCCCGGCGCCGGCGCAACATCTTCCTCCAGAACCTCTTGCTTCACGACGACGACCTCTGGGAGATCTGCGACCTCCGGCAGCTTCTCCACGTCAATTGGGAGGTTCTTGTCCCCCTCCACGGCGTCGAGGACGGGCGCCAGCAGCTGCACATCCGGCTCGTCGTCGAAGAGTTCGACGAGCTCCTCCACCTCGTCGTCAGAGTCGTCAGATGAGTCCACCTCGGAGTCGTCGTCTGGCCCGAGGACCCATGGATTGCGGCTCTCCCAGTAGGCGGTGTTGATGGGGGCTGGGAGAGCAAGGACGACGTCGGTGACGTGCTCCGCCCTGTACGCAACGCGCGCAGGATCCTTGCCTGCAGGCGGTGTGGTGGATGAGCGGTACATCCACCAACGGGCGCGCTGCATGGGGTCGGGGGAGCGCTGCACCTCGCGCATCGCCCACAAAAGAATGGTTGCCGGCGGGACGGTGATGCCGCGAGGGAATGCACGCTGCTTTTCAGCAGCCGTCATGACCTTCACAAGGCCGCGGGCGTGGTTCCTCATCATCTGCACACTAGGAAACCAACGCGCGATCTCCCTGTATTGCGCGCGCAGCTCTTGGTTGTTGCCGGCGAGCTCTTCGACGGCCTTCTGCCAGCCCAGGCTCCGGTCCATGGCGACGGCGGTGGAGTGGTTGTCGGCGTGGATTTCGACAGGAGAGAGGGGGAGCGGCGAGTGGGCAGAGAGAGCGGTTGGCGGACACGTCTTAATGCCTGAGAATCCGAAACGGCAACGCTAAACACAGTACGTGCCCACTACCTAAAGATAACTAGGATGGCCGATGCTAGTCAAACAAATCACTTGCACTATCCCATTGGCATTGAACGCAGGGTTACAACCCACTGGTCCTGGGTTCGAGCCCCAGGCCAAACTATTTTTGTTTTTTTATTTGTTTTTTCTGGTTTTAGAAAATGAACATTTCTGATTCATATGAACATTTCTGAACTGTAGAAATGCCAAGTAGCAAAAACAAATAAAAACATCCAAGTTGACTGTAACTACTGATTCATATGAACATTTCTGAATTTAACTAGTCTGAATTCAAGTTCAGTACCATACATTCACAAATTCAGTACCATACATTCAACATTCAAGTTCACTAGTCTGAATTTAACCATTCAAGTAGCACAACACAAACTTAGTAGCATACAATCAACATTCAAGTAGCAGAACAGAGTTTCAATGGTTTCCACTTGCACTGAAATAGGCTGCAAACTTGCTAGTAGGTTTCCTCTTCCTCTTGCCTGTTAATATCATAGGTTCTCCAGTGGATGTTCTAGGTGCATTGAATCCCCTTACTGCATTTGGAGCTCTTGTTGATGTTGATCCTCTTGGAGGTGCTGGTGAAGACTTGGTTGGTCCTGTTGAAACTGTTGATGCTGAACCTCTCTTAGGTGCTGCTGTTTTTCTGTTCCTCATTGCTTTAGGACCAAGTGGTGGAGCAGATGAGGCTGGGATGTGTGAACTTTGGTGTTGATGTGGTGGTTGTGGAGGTAGATGTGTAGCACTAGAGGAATCCCTGAAAATTTCTCTATTCTCCTGCATGCCAAAATTAAAACAGTTAGTAATTAGATCACACCTAAAATAATGAAACATAGAATGCAAATTTTTAAATGACCTGGTGTAAGTTCTTTCTCATCTCAAGATTTGGTTTCAGAGCTTTCCCACAGTTTGTGTATCTATGGCCTTGTAGACCACAATTGCTCCATGTAATTGTTCCCATCCTGCTTGTGTCCTTTGGTGCAGGCACCTCAAACTGGCCCTTCCTCCTAGCTGTCTGTCTCTTGCTTGCTTTTTCTTTGAACACTGGGGGCTCAATATCCTGGGTATGGGTGTCAGGCCAGAATTCAGGACCAGGGAAAGGGTACACAATGTCTTTGTATGCTTCAATATATAGTGGTTTTTTGAAAAATTCATGCACAAAGTCCTCTGGGTGCATATGAAGCTTGCTCATTGCTGCTATTGCATGACTGCATGTCACACCTGTCATGTCCCACCTCCTGCAGTCACATGATTTAGTAGCAAGGTTCACACAGTACTGTTTCTCACCACTTGACACTTGCCAAATGTCAGGACCAGCCCTATGTGCCTCACAAAATTTGGCATACTTCTTATTCTCCTCCAGTTTCTCTGAATAGTTGGTGTGATCATCCACCTGCAGTTCTCTGTCTTTTCCCTAGTCTTTTGCCTTTTGATCATCTGCTTAGTCCTAATTCCTTCAAACATTGTCCTAATTGGTTTGGCCCTAACATCAAGGATCATTTTGTTGAAAACCTCACTAAGGTTGTTCACAACAAGATCAGTTTTGCAATTATAATACATTGCAGACCTACACCAAGTCTCCTTTGGAATTTTCTTAAGCCACTTCCAGGCATCCTCACACTCTGCTTTCAGCTCTGCCATTGCTAATTCATGGCCATGTTTGGTGAATGAGTAGCTAGCCTGATCTACTAGCTTCTTTAGTTCTGCTCCTCTGAAGCCAGCTGACTGAAAATTTGCATATATGTGCCTAAGGCAGTATCTCTGAGGGGAATCAGGGAACACTTCATTTATAGCCTTAAGAAGACCCTATTTATAAATTAATAACCATGGTCATGAACTAAAAGAAATTAAGCCAGTACTAGCAATATTTCTGAACTACTAGCAGAGATAGGGTGCATACCTTTTGCCTATCAGAAATAATGGTGTAGGTTCCAAATTTGCTTCCACTTCCAATGCAGCATCTTAGCTGGGTTAGGAACCATGTCCAACTATCAGTATCTTCCTTGTCAACCACACCAAAGGCTATGGGGTAGATGTTGTTATTGCCATCTCTTCCTGTGGCTGCAAGAATTTGCTGTCCAGTGGTTAGCTTGATGAAGCAACCATCAAGCCCTGCATGCATACCCAAATTAGCTACCATAATTTTCTCAACAAGATATTTTGAAGAAAATACAGTTGTAAATTTACCTATAAAGGGCCTGCATTCATTAAGAAATCCTTGCTTTGATGCATGCAAGCAGTAGAACATGTACTTAAATCTAGGAGTTGGTGCAGGGTTTTCTGGGTCCTCAAATGTTGTAACTATACACCTGCTACCAGGTTTTGTATCAATAACTGCTTGTAGGTAGTCCCTCAGTCTATAGTACTGCTCCTTCTGGTCACCTTGTACAACCTTAATAGCCTTCCTCCTTGCCCTATAGGCCACACTCCTTGATACATCAACTGAAAATTTGACTTTGCTGTTTTTAATAAGTGCATCCACAGGTGCTCTAGGATCTGCTCGAAGAGAAGGCTCAACTGCTTTGGAAAGCCACTTAGTAGTAACCTTTGTGTTCTCTGCTGATGCTGGACAAGTGTGCTCCATGTTACACTTCTTAATGCAAAAAGTTCTTTCATGAGCTATCCTGGAGGCACACATGTAAAATTCACATCCATGCTCTCTCTGTGAACACCAAACAATAATTCTTGTTGGGGAGTTCCTGTGGTAGTGAAAAGACCTCAAAGTCCTTATATGAAAATCCCTTAATGCTTCTCTGAACTGGTAAACACTATCAAAACACAAGCTCTTGCACAACAGTAAATGTGAATTGGGAATTGAGGGGTCAAACCATACCCTATCCTTCATCTTTTTCTTATAACTCTTTGGCTTCTTCAGGATGTATGGTAGTTCAACTTCATCTTCTTCTTCTTCCTCATCACTTATGCCAAAATCACCAGCAAAACAAAACTCATCTGCTTCAGGAAACCAATCTTCAAAGCGTTTATGCTCTACCTCATTGTGACTTCTGCTAGTTGGACCAGGATTCTTCACATGTTTCACAATAGCAGTAGTTTCCAATGCTCTATCCTCTTCAGAGGCACACTCTATTTCCATTTGAACAGCTTCAGCACTCCCATCTGAATGAACTGAATCATCAGAACAAAATTCAGACACTTCAGTGTCTCCTTCAAAGTGGTTCAAATCTGCCTCTCTTTGAATCCTGCTCCTCTCAAGCTGAGCCTTTCTATCATTTATCTGATTCTGAAGCTCAGATTGCTCCACTACCTTTTTCACACAGCAGCTCTCTTGAGTGTTCATGTAATTATCATTAGCCTGTGTAGTACTTGTAGGTTGAACATCTCTCACAACCTTTATGTTCACAACCTTGACATGATGATAAACCTCCAACATTTCATGAACACTAGCTTCATTACCTAAATACTTTACTCTTTCAGATCCAATTTCCTCCTCCTTCACATAGTACATGTAATCACTCTCCCCATACCCTTCACTAGCAATGAGTGATTGTAGAGTAAGAAATGAAATATCTGTCTCATATATACCCCTTTCCATAGGGTTTCTTCCTTCGAAATGAAACCATATGTCCCACTTTTGGTCAGCCAAACTGCATAAATAAGTGCTCATGAATTGAATTGAAATTGACACAACTACAAGTGCAATACAGTTTACTACACATGTTCAACAAACAGAAACAAACACATCTTACAAACAGAAAACAAGTTCATTTAAGCAGATGATATTTCCATACCTGCAACCCATAGAACATCCAGCAGGCGGCGATGACTGGACGAGCGGTGCCTCCGGCTGCTGCAAGCCTGCCTGCGTCGCGTAGCTACTGCTCCCCAACCAGTTATCGACTTCAGAGAAAGAGCCTACACCGTCCAAACTTGTGCCACCGCCGCCGCCGTCGCCGCCACCCATATCGCCGCCGCCCCCGTCAGGAATCACCGACGCCATGGCGGCCGCCACCTAGGTCAGAGAGAGGGAGAGGAGGGAGAGAGTGAATCGAGAGGGGACTGCCTCAGATCTTGACCTCACCCAGCCGCTTCCGACCGCAAACGCGCCGTTAACGGCCGTTAACGCGCGGCGGGCGACGGTTCGCCACGGTGGCACCTGATTCGTGGGCCCAACCGGTCAGTTCGGTGCTTAGCGTGGCGAAGCGAGCGGTTACACGACTTGGTAGTTTTTTGCCACGAATTAGGACAAAAATGGTAGTTTTCCGCACAAAAACGTAAAGTGATAGTTTCTGGGACCTTTCCATGAAATGTGGTAGTTTTTGGTTAAATACTCTGTGGGGGCATGTACACATACATATACTGCCGCCAACAGTATGGCATGGTCCATGTGAGTGAGAGAGATGCTCATCCTCTAAGCGAGTGAGCTCTTCTACGACACTCCAGCGCTTGCTGTTACCAAGAACAACAAGCTTCGAACACTCACCGATTTTGCCATGCGGCCATGCCTATCTGATGCGTGGTGTCGAGCCATGACGACGTACGGCGGGCAGTACACGTCCATATTCTGCACCACACGGCAGATGACATTTTCCGTTTCAACTCGCTGTCGCTGACGACGCAAAATCGTGAATCGTGCCGTGCGACGTGTGCTGGCTGCTGAGCCAACACCGGCACCGAAATGGAAAGGCAACCGCCGGCGCCGAGCGCTGCACCTTTGTTTTTTTTCCAGACAAGCCGAGCACCTGCACTTGCACGAGGCGGCCCGTATGGCCCACCTAGAGCCAGGCCTCCCTGAGTTGTGTTACTTACAAGCGCAGACATATACGGCCCAAGCCCACCTAAACTGGCCCGGATCTTCTCTCCGTCCCCAACGCCGCCGCGTCAGGCTCTGCTGCCTGCAGACCCTGACCGGAGCGGACCGCCGGCCGTCCGCCAACTCCGGCGATAAATTCTCGCGCAGAGACCGCCGCTTTCGTGGTCGCCGTCATCAATCTTCGGCGGGTTACTGGAGGCAGGTCAGTCCCCGGGTTGCTCGTTCCTCTTGCCACAATCTGCGCAGGTCTCTTTCCTTCATCGCGTGCGTGTAGACGAACAATCCATGGTAGATAGATACCGCGAGATCCGGCAGGGAGATAAACTACTTTCGCCGAGCAGTCGAGCATTGTTGTTGTTTACTCCCGTTTAACAGCTGAAATTTCTCTGAAAACCGCTGCTACCCACTGAAGAAATGTTCCTTCCGGCGCGTGGTTGAGTGATGGATCCTGTGATTTTATTTAACATAGGAACTGCGCTGCGCTGATTTACTGGTGATATTATGCTTCCCCTGAGATGATGCTGACCGGTAGTGACCCGTGAGCGCACTGTATTCCAAGCTCAGTTTTCCAACTTTTGATTACTGAATTGAATTTGAGCCATAGAATTCCACGGTGGAGAAGCGCCCCCTGGATTTGTTCTATCTTGGATAGATGCCGCAGCATAAACCGTGGAACAAAACTGGAATAAGTGGAGTAGCCAGTCAAGCCACAACATCTCTCTATTTTGTTCCAGTTTCTAGAGAAAGAAATGCACAGTAGAAAATATTGTAGGGATGTAAGGAACCCCTCTGCCATATATTGGATTGAGTACAGAACAGTGGTATACTAACAATGGTTCATTCAACTTATGGTTACATTGCTGAAATAGCTATAGGAAACAAAGTGAAAGCTGAAACACACTAGATACTTGGGTAGATAATTCTAGAAACTGTGACCGACAGCTGAAAATTCCAGCTACGGTGCTTCTTCTTTTTCTTCTTCTTGAGATAGGCTTCGACTCTTCCGTTTATTCTGCCCACATCATATCCTGAAATGAGATGGATGGAATCATATGGTTAACAACTTAACATGTCATGTTACTATATTTTGGGAATCTTATTACTTTTTTTTGAAATAAGGAATCCTCACCAATGCAATCTTTTATATCGAGTTTATATGAGCTGTGTGAAAGTTCACATTATTACGATTCAAATTCATAAAGATGATATATCATATGTAAAAAATTAAAATGTTATACTGTACCACATAAAGCCCACTAGGAAACTTACATTTCAAGAAACCATTCCTCATGCTTAAGACAGCTGATTTGGTGGTGGTGGGGATTGGTAGGAGTTCAGAAGCGATGGTGGTGGAGAGCTGTAGTGGTGCAGAGGCTGTGGAGATGTTGAAGACACTGGTGGCGATTTTACATGAGGAAGCTGAATCGGTGGTGGTGGGGATTGGTACGAGTTCAGAGATGGTGGTGGAGAGTTGTAGTGGTAAAGAGGCTGTGGAGATGTTGAAGATACTGGTGGTGATTTTACATGAGGAAGCTGCATCGGTGGTGGTGGGGATTGGTGCGAGTTCAGATATGGTGGTGGAGAGCTGTAGGGGTGAAGAGGCTGCCGAGATATTGATGCTGGTGGTGGAGAGCCATAGGGGTAAAGAGGCTGTGGAGATATTGATGCTGGTGGCGGAGTAGCATGAGGAACATTTGGTTGTAGATGTTTTGGAGGTAACGGTGGAGAATATTGGTAAGGTGGGGGTGAAGATCCATAGTTAAATGGAGGTGGAGAGTTATAATGCCGAGGAGGCGTTGGTGACAATGGTAGAACAGGCGACTTGTAGTTGTACGGAGGTGGGGACTGCGGGTATGGCAGTGGTGGAGCTACGTGGCTGTTCGAAGGTGGGGAGTTGTAGTAGTATGGAGGTGGTAAATACTTGTGGGTTGGTGTTGGATTATTAGATGTTGGTGGAGCTTGGTAGTTGCTTGAAGGTGTGGACTGTTGGTACGGTGGTGGTGAAGAGTAGAAGTTCTGCGGAGGTGATGGATAATGATAGGATGGAGGTGGAAACTTGTTAGAAGGAGGTGGTGAATGCTGGTATGGTAACGGTGGGGATTTGTAGTTGGATGGAGGTGAGGGATGCTGGTATGGGAGTGGCGGTGAATTAGATGGATACATCGATGGTAGAATGTGAGGTTTTGAACATCCAGCAAATGTCTTCTTTGATCCAAATGCCATTACTTGGTTGGCTTGGAGAACCACTTCTTCATTGGATTTTGAGTAAACGCTAACTCCAGAGAGATTTAACTCCATGGGCACATTGCAGTCAGATCCTCCTGCTGCTGCATGGAGCTCAACCTTGCAAGAGTCAGCCCCAAAGGTGCCACTAAGTGGCAAACCGGTAATGGCCACACTGTATTTGCCATTGCTTTCGGTGTAGCCAAATCTCACTATTGCCTGGTCATTGGCCTGGCAAGTGACCTTGACCATGGCTCCTGCACCAGATAATGATACAAAGTATTAAGTTGCAGTATGAAATGCTGAAAGACATGTAGGAAGAATGAACAATTTGTAAAACATCATCCATCTTCTAAGTAGTTTTTCTCTTTGATGAATTTAGCTACAATTTGGGTTCACAGTCCATCATGGTATTAGTCACATATATCCATATATGTGTATCATTAGTCTACTGTAGTTTGGCCTACTTGGTAGCAAATTTAACTTGATGTTTTTATTTAAGAAAGAACGTATAGACTTCTAAAACACTAAAACTGCCATGTACCAAAGGAAATGTGCAGATCCTTCTTGGCAGATTCTTTTTGTGTAACTACAGCAGATAATATTGTTAACCAAGCTCAAAATTTGGCTCTAGTCATGTTCTTGGATCTTCTGTATGATATTCTTAAATACTTTTTTCTTGTCAACTAGTAGTGTATTTCCAAGATAATTATGAACAAGAAGAACCTTGGCGTATTTCCAAGCTGACTGCATTAACGTGCGTAGATAACAAGAACTGCAAATAACCAAAAATTTACCTTCCAGGTGCTCCTTCCCATGGGATTCTTCTGGGTGCGCCTCATTGAAGCATCTATAGCAGTATGCTTTGCCTATCACCTTAATGATAGGACCATACGTTGGCGATGCTGAAAGAGAAGGTGGTGACAAGCTTCTGGCTGCCTCACCGAGCATTGCCATGGCAACCAGCACGGCTAAGACCAGCCATAGCTGACGCTTTGGCTGGCTTCCAACGCTTACTTCCATGCCTGGACAGTGCTTTCTGGAGTGAGAAGATGAGATGGGAGAATGTGAATGATTTTGGCTTTGGTATGGATGGGTATTTATAATGTTCAAGGTGGCACTTGGCAGGGTCTCTGGGAAAGCAGGTGGAGCTGGTAAGGAGGTATGGCCATTTGAATGATTAGAGCCTGTACTTCCCTCAAAAAAAAAAAAAAAAAAGAGAGCATGTACACTTTGTCACCACTTGATTTCAGAGAGAATATGGAATTAGTTGTGATTTATGATAACCTTTTGTAGTTGGAGTACTACTTTGCATGGTGTATATGGATCTGCTCGTATGTTATTTCAGAGAATAAGTATTGTACGTTTTGAATTAATTACAGAGACACAATTATGTTAGCCATGAAAAACTTCACCAGCGTGATGCACATATTTATTCAGTTGCTTGTAAATCCTCAAGGGGTCTTGGTACATATCTTTTGATGTTTATCCTGCCATACTGAATTCATCTCACCTGAATGTAAAAGAGCAGAGCATTTTGGTATTTTTTTCTATTTATCTTTGGAAAAGTTCATGTTTCATAGTACTTGATAGCATAAACTAAAGTTTTGTGACGCAAATTTTCCTACGTTTCTTATAGAAATATTCAACCTGAGTTGTGTAAACCCAGAGTCTTTGAAGGACGTAACATTTATAAGCTCTGAAACATGAACTGGGAAATTTCCAGGTGGTGATCGAGGTGGTGAAGGCTAAAGCCTTATTTACCCAAACTGGCAAATTTCCAGGTGTGTCCGCTTGGAATCGGAACATGCTATGTTGGGCTACGGTATAAAATGAAATAGGCTTGGCCGTCATCTTCGAGTTCGGTGACAAAACTGTGGCGGTAACAATCCGGAAGGTTTGGTGTGGTGTCAATTTCGTCGGGCACCTAAGTTTCACTCCATGGAGGTTTTTTTTTTTTTTTTGAAACAAATTTCACTCCATGGAGTGTTCACAGTGGTGCAGCTAAACCGAATCCATTCTGGTAAACATCTACAATGCAGCATCTGTGGCATGTTTGCCCTTTGTTCCTCATAGGGATGACCTGATGCAGATGCAAGTTAACATTTCCAGTCCATAGATGTGGCTACCTCAGCCATTTCTTAGATTCCGGCTGTCAATATTTGAGCTGTATATTCATCCTTGCCTAAAAATTATAAAATGGTACAAGAAAAATGGATTCACCATTTTTTTACAGCTGGTGGTAGTATCTAACAAGAGGCAGGAAAAAAAGATTAAATGAACTGCCACATTATCTTGTCAGGTGAGCCGAGGAGAGTGAGTGGTATGTGTAGCTTCAACTGCTCAAATATACTAGGCCGTTGACCACAATGTAGCAGCTCACCAAACCAAACCCAGTGCAAAGAAAGCAAAAGGTGCATGTGTGCCCTTGGTCAAAGGAAAGCTTTTGCATCCATGTCTTGTCTCCTCTGCTCCACGAATGAATTGAGCAGGTTTAACTAACAATTAAACATGCTTTGATCTTATTTTTCCTTCTAGTTTGTTCTCTTGCAATCATCTGTGAGACCAATGTTTTAGGGTGCTGGAGGCTTATATTTGATTAATAAGAGAAAAATAATAGATTACTTTTTAGGGGAAAAATGGATTGCATTTTTTTTAGAACAGGATGGCATTTGGTTTTTTATGGCACTTTTTTAGAACAGGATGGCTTTTTTTTTAGGGGATGGATGGCATTTGGTTTTTCTTTTAGGCATATTTTTGACGGTGCTACGGCGGGCTTATGCCGGCCTGAACCGTTTCATTAATAGAGAACAAAGTACATTTACAAGGCATAGAGTAAGGGATGGCATTCAGTTTTTTTATGGCACGTTTTTAGAACAGGATGGTATTTTTTTTTCTTTTGAGGCATATGGATGGCATTTTTTTCTTTTGAGGCATATGGATGGCATTTTTTCTTTTCTTTTGAGGCATATGGATGGCATTTGGTGGCAGCCAGTTCTGAGACAGAGAGTTATTTGCATATATGGGCTTACTGGAATTTTACCAAAGAGAACAGACCATGTGCATGACTGCCCAATCCACCAACCCAGCCCAGACCATACCCCTCTCGTTAGGGTTACCTCTCCTCTCGGCGACTCCCTAGCCGTCGTTGAGAAAATCCAATCCCCTCACCGATCTCCTCTCTGGTTACCGGCCGGACTGGGGTGGGGGCGATCTTTCGCCTCCCTGCTGGTTCCTGGCCGTCTTCTGGAGGCGAGGCCGATTTAGGGTTTCTCCACCCCCGGTGTCTTGTTTACGTCGGGATAGGGTTTTTCGATCATGGCGAGCTCGACAGAAGGTTCGGGCTCAGGAACAACAGGAGTAGAGGACATGATGAAGAATCTGGGACTAACCGAAGACGACCTGGATGATGTCGTGTTCGAGGAGCAGCAACAATCGCCAGGTGAAGCTATATGGTGGATGTGTATTGCTAGGGTTCATACCCCCAAAACCTATAGCCAGTATTGGTTCTTCCGCAATATGAGAGCGGCTTGGGACCTAGCTCAAGAGGTAAAGATACGCCCTCTGGAGGAGAACCTCTATACGATGCAATTCTCATGCCTGGGAGATTGGGAACGTGTGATGCTGGAAGGGCCATGGACTTTCAAGGGCAACTTGGTCGTGATGGCTGAATACGATGGCTTTACGAAACCTTCAGAGATTTCCCTGGACACGATGGAGATCTGGGCCCAAATCCATGATCTTCCAGATTGGTTTTTGCCCATGATCAAGGCGTTGGCAGGAAAGATTGGAGAATTCGTCTATGCTGAGCCTAGATCACATGATTTCGAGGGTAATTTTGCTGGAGTCAGGGTTAAGATCAATGTCCATAAGCCTCTAAAAAACGCGGTGTCAGTCATCAAGGATGGCAAAAGGCAGTTTTTCTTGGTCAAATATGAGCGCTTGTCCGATTGGTGTGCAGTATGTGGTCACCTGGGCCATCAGTTCAAGGAACATGGTGACGGGATGCATCCTCCTCAGGCACTGGTTTTCAAAAACCTACGGGCGTCATGGTTCAGGGGTCCGGGAAGAGGACCAAGAGAGGGATCGGGTCATGGCCGCCCGGGCCGTGGCCGTGGAAAGGGCAGTGGTGGCAGAGGACCGAGTAAT
Source organism: Elymus sibiricus (assembly GCA_039707655.1). Taxonomy (NCBI): domain Eukaryota; kingdom Viridiplantae; phylum Streptophyta; class Magnoliopsida; order Poales; family Poaceae; genus Elymus; species Elymus sibiricus. The sequence continues at coordinate 423,070,155 of CM077667.1, read as the reverse complement.
GAGTACTGGGAGAGCCATGAAGAGGTAGAGCAAGATCATCACATTCATGGGAACATGATGGATACGACCATGGGGGAAGCAGACTCTTCGAGGAAGAGGGTGCCAGGACAACAGGGGACGATAGAGTCTAATCCGGTGCCGGTAACACAGGGGGAGGGACATGCAATCACGGGTCCTGATGACGATTCCCTCAACAATCTAGCCATACTCACTACTACTCCTCTGAGCCCCCCTCCTAAGCAAGACATAAAGAGCCCAAGGACCGCATCAGAGGGGAAGAATGTTAACACAAACACAGCAAAAAAAACCATTGGCGGGCTCCCTCAGGGAGCGCCGCCGGGGTCAATGAGTATCTTCTGCTGGAACTGCCGCTGCGTGGGCAAAGCCGCGACAGTTCGAGAGATTCACGATTTCGCGAATAAATTTGCCCCTACCCTCCTTTGCATCGTGGAAACTCAGCTAGCAGGCTCGAGGGTTGAAGCTCTGGCAAGTACATTTGGGTATGATAATGCTTACGCTATGGAAAGTCAGGGCAGGAGTGGTGGTATAGGTATCTTCTGGAACAAGGAGGTGAAAGTTGAGATTTTTGGATATTCTTCTTACCATATAGACTGTTTAATGACTGAACCGGGTTTGGATCAATGGAGAATGACTGTTGTATATGGGGAGGCTCAAACCCACCTTCGACATTAGACTTGGGCTACTCTAAAAAATCTGAGTACTCTTAGTAGTCTCCCTTGGCTCTGCATTGGAGACTTTAATGAAGTTCTACGTCCGAATGAGCATGAAGGAGTTGGGCAGCATAGCATTGCTCAAATCCAAGCATTTCGGGAAGTGGTGGACGTTTGCATGTGGCTAGACATAGGATACTTTGGACACTTCTGGACTTTCGAGAAGAAGGTAACTGGGGATCATATACCAGAGTCCGCCTTGACCGAGCTCTGATTACCGCTGAATGGCAAGCTCTGAATCCTTTAGCTGATTTGACCCACCTCACTGTTGCTACTTCAGATCATTGCCCGATTCTTTTGAACTTTAATAGAGACCAGAGGAGGAGAAAATCACCTAGCACTTTTCGGTATGAGGTCATGTGGGAAAACCATGAGGGATGGAAGGACATGATCGAGGCGGCGTGGTCGGACAAAGGTGGTATCTCCAATGTTGAAGAGCTGCGTGGGAAACTACATGAGATATCAGCTGATCTTGGCAGATGGAATATGAACAATTTTGGAAGCGTCAGGAAGGAAATAAAGAACCTTAAGGGAGAGCTGGATAAGTTGAGGAATGATGCGAACAGGACTGCTCCCTCACACGCCGAACTAACAATTAATGAGAAGCTGGTTGAGATGTATCATAGGGAGGAATTGATGTGGAGGCAAAGGTCGAGGATCGAATGGCTCACGTCGGGAGACACAAACACATTTTTTTTCATTTGAGGGCAAGCTTAAGGAGGAAGAAAAATATGATCAAAGCTCTCCAGAATTCTTTGGGAGTAGTGTCAGCCGACCCAGAAGAGCTAAAAACCATGGTTAATGAGTTCTATAAGTCGTTGTACACTAGTGAAGGGGTGAGCAATATGGATGCTGTCCTCTCAACCGTCCCAACAAAGGTCACTGTGGAGATGAACGATATGATGTGTGCGCCATACTCGATGGAGGAAGTCAAGGCGGCGCTGTTTCAAATGTTCCCAACCAAATCGCCGGGCCCTGATGGCTTCCCCGCCCATTTCTACCAGCGCCACTGGGACCTATGCGGTGCAGAAGTGACAGAGGCAGTTCTGAGAATTGTTAGGGGCGAGGACAGTCCGGAGAATATCAATGACACTGTGTTGGTTCTGATCCCCAAGGTAATGAATCCCACTTTGCTGACCCAATTCAGACCTATCAGTTTATGTAACGTGCTTTACAAGATTGCTTCAAAGGTCATTGCTAATAGGCTGAAACAGATTCTACCGGACATAATCTCAGAAGAACAATCGGCTTTCGTGCCAGGGAGGCTTATCACAGATAATATTATAAGTGCCTACGAGTGCCTTCATTTTATGAAACGGAGTAAGTCGAAAGTGAACAGTTTCTGTGCCTTAAAATTGGACATGATGAAGGCATATGACAGACTTGAGTGGGACTTTTTGCAAGCTATGATGCTGAAATTAGGCTTTGCTCCTTCCTGGGTAAATATTGTGATGGGCATGGTGAGGTCCGTCTCTTTCTTGGTGCTATTTAATGGTGAGAGACTTGAGTAGTTTAATCCTAGCAGAGGCATCCGACAGGGAGATCCGATCTCCCCCTATCTTTTCTTAATTGCAGCAGAGGGCCTCTCGTGCCTCCTGAAATCCAGTTCTTTGTCAGCTCAGCTTGAAGGAATCAAGGTGGCTCCAACGGCTCCCGTTGTGAATCATCTCCTTTTTGCGGACGACAGCCTGTTGCTTTTTAAGTCAAGTAATGAGGGGGCAGTATCGGTATCAAACCTACTGGAGACATATTGTATGCCGTCGGGACAGCACATTAATTATGAGAAATCTTCAATATTTTTCAGCAGAGGATGTGCTCAGACAGTGAGAGACAATATCAAGAACACTTTGAATGTTCAGAATGAATCCCTCAGCGAAAAGTATCTCGGTATGCCAACTGATGTGGGACATTCAAAGAATGGCACTTTCCGTTATCTCAGATACCGGGTGTGGGAGAAGGTCAAGGGATGGATGGAGAAATTGTTATCAGCGGCAGGGTGAAAGTGCGTTATATCGACTAGAGGAGGGGTGAATAGGCGATTTTTACAAATTCGTCACTTGAGGAAATACTAGTTGAGGAATTTGCTAAGTGACGAACTACTCGCAGCGGAATAAGTACTCAAGTGCATGTGAAACATAGCAGTAGCATAGTCATCATGATGAAATGAAACATACACAGAGCATGAGTAGCGTGAGCAGGATAAGCAGGCAGAAGATAAAGTGACTGAAGAATTTGAGGTGAGGAAATTGAGAAAGTCTTCAGTCAAATTCTTCAAACAGTAACGATCAATTTCATCAACAGGTATATGAGGAAATGAAAGGGTTGAGGAAATAGAACCAGGGGCTCGATGAAGACAATGATTTGATGACCCAGTTCCTACTGCTGTGACAGTCGTACGTCTGGTTCGGAGCGGCCTGGTATTTAAACCAGAGGACACACAGTCCCAGGACACACAGTCCTTACCGTATTCTCCTTGAGCTAAGGTCACACAGACCTCGCCCAACACTCGTGGTAAGTCTTCAGGGTAGACTTCCAAAACCCTCACAAACTGGTCACCAGGCAATCCACAATTTACTGCTGGATGCTCTAGACCACGGTCACCCGGCGATCCCCAATTGACTGCATGATGCACTAGACCATGACGCCTAACCGTCTGGAAGATACACAGTCTTCAAAGGTAAAAAGCGTCGGTTCCACACAGGAACAATTTCTTCAGTGATGCTCAATCACTATGGGTTTTGGTTGTTTGGGGTTTTTCCTCACTGATGATTTTCGCTCAAAGTCCTCGAGGAATGGGATGCTCTCAAATGACAAGTGTCAAGTTCTCTCTCGGAGCAGCCAACCAGCTAGTGGTTGTGGGGGGCGGCTATTTATAGCCAGGGTGCATCCCGACATGATAAGACATAAATGCCCCCCCCAATCATATGACCGTTAGGTGGATAGAATATCTGGATAGCTGGCGCAAAGCACAGCAACGGTCGGAATTTGAACTGTCAAATTCCTCGGGGCTTATCATATTCCTCACTTGTAGGCAATTCGCACTGGCGAAATCATAACTCCTCAGTCAGACCAATTTCCTCAGAGGCCAGAAGAACATCGTCTCTGTCACTGAAGAACTTGACTGAACTGTAAGAGGTTTCTAAAGGCTTCACTCGAAGGATTGGGTTATGTTGAGGCTTTTGAGTTGAGCATCAGATGGAAATTTTTCCTTAGTTTTACCTCGACCCCCTTTAACAGTACGGTGTTTCCTATGACTCAAAGAAAGGAAATGAAACAATAAAAACAAAAGTCTTCACGCTTCATTGTCCTCGTTCATATCTTCAAGGTCACACCATCTTCTTCATTTTCAAAGTCTTCAGGGAATACCAAAGTCTTCTGCAAAGTCTTCAGTTGAAGACATACATTTTTAGGGGTCGACATTCTTCGAATATATCAAACTCCTCAGCGACTTATAGAGCCTGTGTATACTCACAAACATATTAGTCCCTTAACCTATAAGTCTTCAATACACCAAAATCACTAAGGGGCACTAGATGCACTTACAATCTCCCCCTTTTTGGTGATTGATGACAAATAGGTTAAGTTTTCAACGGGGATAAACATATGAAGTGTAAGTACTGAGTTTGAGGAATTTGATTGCAAGATATAGAGGAACTCCCCCTAAAGATGTGCATATTTGAGGAATTTGCTTTGGACTGCAAATGCACATGGCAGGATAAAAACTTGGAGATCTCCTCCTATGTCTTGTAATCCATACACGCATTTAATATATATCATAAGGAAATTGAAGTGCATGATGGAAAATGGGGTCTGAGGAAATTCAGCATGCGTGCATTAAGACACTTGAGGAAATAAGCATGCAGAAAGCAGTTCAAAAGTATCAGACCACCATCGGACTTAAGTTTACAACTCAATCAACAAAAGCTTCAGAAGAGCGAGAGTTGTAACTTAAACAAAAACAGCCCATATATATAGACCCGCTTGAAGACTAACTCAAATTTCTCCCCCTTTGTCATCAAGTGACCAAAAGGGATGAAATTGAGGACTAACGCCCCTGAAGAATTTCATCGTGAAGGTGGTGGAGGAGCGCCAGCGTTGTCGGGGTTGGTTGGTGGAGCAGGACCTGCAGCCGTGTCGTCAATGTCCTCAGCTTCATCTGTCTTACGTGATGAAGAAAATGAGCTTGTCACCAGCTGAGGAACTTGAACTTTCTTCCACTTCTTCTTTGGTGGAATTGACCAGTCGAAGTCCCGCTGAAATTCCATCTCCGCAAGTTCTTCAGGAGTATAGAGATGTTCAAGGGTAGCCCAAGTGCGGTCGAAGATTTCATGGAGGTAGTAATGGTTTTTCCTCACCACATTGTGAGTGACTGTCATGTCCCGAAGAAGTGCACCAAACTGCCGTTTGACCCACTTGTGATTATGATCCACCTTTTGGTGAAGACTGAGGAGAAGTTCACGATCAGTCATCACCCTTGGAGCAGATTCGTGAGGTCTTTGAGCTGTGGCCCTGCCAACAGAGTCTTGAGAAGCAGTGTCATCATTTGTTGAGTAAGAGGTAGCAGCACGAAATTGACCATTTAGTGGTCGAGATCCTTCATCAATAACAGTTTTGCCTTTCCCATCCATTGAAGAAAATGTGTCCTTGAGGACTTCAATTGGCGGCAGAAAACTGAAATGATTTTGGAAGTCTGCTTCATAAGGCATTGAGGATCTCGCCCTGATGAACTTCATGATCCATGGAACATAAGGCTTCAGTTCAAAAGGCGATAGTGCGATGTTGTCCAGAGTCCTCAAGAAGAAATCATGAAGATTTATGGGAATGCCATGAATTATGTTGAAGAGCAGGTTCTTCATTATTCCAACCACCTCTTCTTCTTCATTGTTGTGGCCTTTGATAGGGCTGAAGGTTTTGGTCATAATGCGATAGACTGTGCGAGGCACATACAGTAAATCCTTCACCAGAAAAGTTGTTCTGGGTGCTTGACCAGGCTTCAAAGGCTTCATAAGAACTTGCATGAGGTGATTGGGAAGCTCAGGTTCATCATATAGGCATCTGGCTTCAGCTGAGGGAATACTGACGGGGACAACCCGAAGCAATTCAGAGGCAGGCGCAGTAAAATGAGTGTTGCCTGTCATCCAGTCAAGTATCCAAGTGCTGATGTCTTGTGCTTCACCAGAGATATGAAGAGTGGCGTAGAATTGAAGAATGAGTTCTTCATTCTAATCACAGATGTCAACACAGAAGGGCAGTAACCCAGCATCATGAAGAACACCGAGTACTGGATTGAAGCATGGGATATTTTCCATATCAGCATGAGGAATTGAATAATGTTGGAAAACCTTGTCTTTCTGGAACAGCACAGCTGCATAGAAATTAGCCTGAGTAGGCGTCCAGAATCTCTTATGACGTGACCTTTGAGAGTCATAAGGATTTTGTCCTATGAAGAAGTGATGCTCATCGTAGAATTTTTCTTTGATGAATTTGGATCGCTTCTTGAAAGGCATAGCTGGCTTTGGTTGAAGGTTTGGCTTGAAGCGCCCACGAATCTCCTTTGGCATAACAGCAATAATTGCAGTTTGAGGAATTGTCGGAGCAGATTCTTCACCAGCCTTGGTGGGAGCAGTTTCCTCATTCATAATTACTTCAGTAGAGGCATCATGAGTTTCTTCAGGTACTGACTCAGCTGGTATTTCTTCAGTCGCAGCTGGAGACTGAGGAATTTGGGTGATATGAGTGGTGAGAGGAGAGTTTGGATGTTCAGTTTCCCAATAGTCATCATTGATAACAGGGGTAGTGTTACCAATGTCCACCTCCTCTTCCATTTCTTCAGTGTCAGCCTGAGGCAGGGGAGATTCAATTATTGGAGTTGGAGAATTTTCCTCCATTTGAATTTCTTCATCCACCGGTTCAGAGGCAGCAGACTGAGTTTCTTCAGGTTCGTCATTTGGGATTTCATAATCCTCACCAAATGGAACCAGATCATAGGCTGGGACAGTAGACAGTGGAGTTGCATCGATTGGCTCCGTTGAGGAACTTGGTAGTGTCTTCAACTTTTTAGGTGCTGAGGACTCTGCAGATACTGATGCCTTCCTTTTCTTCGCATCTGTTGCAGATGGAACATCAATTTCTTTAGGCATAACTGTCGTAGTTACCCTAGCAGTTTCCTCAGGCACAGCAGGTTTTCAACTGTCCTGGCAGTTCCTTCAGATTGTGGAGCAGAGGAGCTGGGCAGAGGGTTTGAGGCTTGAGCTCGTGCTGCAGTCCGTGTGTTGTGATCTTTGATGACTTTGTCAGCCATCTTGATGAATCTGCCCTTGGCTCCTTGCCAATCTGAGAGGTGGCTGTTGTACTTATCATTGAGGCCTTTGATATCTCTCTGAACAGAGATGAGTTGATCAGGCGTCGGGTTGAGGACATTTTCTTTCATGAACCTCTCCTTCCTTTGTTTAGCAATCTTGGTTCTTCTGATCTGCTCATGCTTCCATTTTTTTCACCAATGAAAGCAGCTAGAACATGACTTGGGCCCGGAGGGAGCTTCAAATCATCGATAGGCGTGTTTGGGTCCTGGTGCCACAAGTCGATGAAATCTAGCACGATCTTTGGATCAAGTAGCAGAGGAATTGAAGTGCCCTTGGCTTGGGCCACTCTTTCTTGCTTATTCCTCACAATTACAGCTAATTCTTCATCATCTGCATCATCATCCTCAGATGCTGAGGGAACTTGAAAGATCACTTTCTTATCATGAGGACTTGGACATTTTCCTCGGCCAGCTGTGGTCCTCCTTTTCAGCAGAGTGGGACTGCTTGAGGAGTTTGCTGATGTCCCTGAGGCAATTGAGAAACCTGCTGTCCTTTGACATGTGGCAAGATGCACGGGCGTTGAGGACTTTGCTGCGGCAGCCGAAGATTGTTCAGCCACAGAAGGAGCCCTTGATGATTTTGCCTGGGGCATATGCTGTGAGGAACTGGGGGTTGAAGATATTTGGGTTGAGGATTTCAACTTGACGGCTGATTTCTTTGCCATTGCCTTCTTGGGAGCAGAACCACTGACAGACGTCTTGGCTGAGGCAGCAGTAGCAGCAGAGTCTTTATTGAATTGCCTCACTGCCTCTTTTGCTTACCTAGCCAGTTTTGCCTGGCGCCTTTCCCATTCATGCGGAAAATCCTCACCAGTTTTGAGGCTAGTTGGATCAGCATGTTGTCCTACTGCCAAGGGTGCTCTTCTGCATAGAGGCTTGAGTGCAAATTTCTTCATGTATTTGGGGGTAACATAGCGATATTCCCTCCATTCCTTCATCCATCTCCTCTCAATCCTCTGAATGCGAACTTTGCGCTGTTGTTTGGTCTCTTTGCCATGAGTTGCTTCATCAGGTGTACAGTATTCCTCATAGAGATCATCCGGAATCTCAAAAGCAGTTTGCACATCAGGTCTCTTCCCTCCTTTCTGAGGTCTTTTGCCATCAGCCATTTTCTTCGGGTGAGGATTTTGCACTTTTGAGGATTCTGAAGAGGTGTGTAATTTTTCTTCAAGGAACACTACAAATGAGTTAAGTTGATGAGAACCTAGAGATTCATCAGCTGACATTTTGTACCTGTGAATAGAGTGTAGGTGCGAAGAATTTGAAGAGGTCATATGCATTCTCAGAAGTTTTTGCAAAAAGTATCAAGTTTGAGGAACTTGACCATAGATGCCTTGAAGAATTTCACTAAGTGTTCTTGACTTAGGTTCCAGAGTTGTATAGATTTGAGGATCCACACAATTGAGGAATCTTGAAGAAAATCATAACTTAGTGAAATAAATCAAGAGAAGAAGTTTATTTGGTGCTTTAGAGATGGATTGCTGAAGAATAACACCTTTTGAGGATTTTGTGAAAATCATCGGAATCAAAAATAGGAATAAAACTAGATTTTATTTACCGTATGCGAAGAAGACGACGAACAGAGAAGGAAGTGAAGGAGTTCGTCAGTCCAGATCTCCCACGCCCTAGCTTGGCAGAGGGAGACAGCTACAGCGGAGGCGGGGTGAAGACTTCCGCGGCCGATGTGAGTACGACGACGGCGAGGTCGAGGCAGTGAAGCTCTTCCTCTCCGACGACGATGAAGTTAGTGGCGGCGCTAGGTCTAGAGCTCAGGAGAGATGGGAGTGAAGAGTAACCCGAGCAAGTGGGAGGGAGGGGGTATTTATAGCGGCAGTAAAAACCAACTGGTCCGAAGATTTTGGACCAGTATGCCCCTGACCCTTGCCATCCACGCGACATGTGTCACCCACGTACTGTGTAGTGGAGATCGTGGGGGATCGTGGGTTATCCAGTCGTGGGAATCGGAATGGTTTGAGCGGCAACCGCCAAAAATTGAGATTGAAAATTTTAAAGTTTCGTTCGCAAATTCTTCAGCTGTCAAGGACACAGTGAAGACTTTGAACGGGTTTCAAAGTAGAACGCATATGAAGAATTTGTGAACAGACTTGGTTGAGGTTAGCATAGAGGGGGAACGGGTCCGATCACATTCACTTAGAAGAAAATCAACTTGAAGAAATAGCTATAAGTGAATGATGTTGAGGACATTGAAAAACTCAAAATTTATATATATATATATATATATATATATATATATATATATATATATATATATATAGTCAATGAAGAAAAACTCATGTGAGGAACATCAGTTGAAAAGTTTGAAAATTTTGAAGTTTGAGTAACTTGCAAACTTGAAGAAATTGAAAATTTGAAGAATTTGCAAAATGATGAAAAACTCAAACTTGAAGAATTTCAACTGTTGTTGGTGGCGTTACCCACCGTATAAGAATGATGATTTCAGACACCGCGTACAATTGTCGTAGGGTTCTGAGAATCAAATTCTTCATTAATTTCTTCACACTTAGAGTGTTAGTCTTCATTGATTGAAGAAAAACGTTACTTCGTGTGTTGCACATCAAAGTCATCAATTTTGCATAAGTGTTAGAATGTGTGTCCTATTCAAAGAACATTCAAAGATTCTAAGATATTTAGCTCACACCGTAACTTGCAAAATCTCTTCTCATCCAAGGGCTTTGTGAAGATATCAGCCGGTTGTTCTTCAGTCTTCACGTGGTTGAGGAAGATGTCGCCCTTCATCACATGGTCACGAAGAAAATGATGACTAATCTGGATGCGCTTGGTTTTGGAGTGCTGAACTGGGTTGTGAGCAATCTTAATGGCACTCTCATTGTCGCAGTAGAAAGGGACATTCTTCACGTTGATGCCGTAGTCCTTGATGGTTTGCTTCATCCATAGCAATTGAGCACAGCAAGAACCAGGTGCGATGTACTCAGCTTCAGCAGTGGATAGTGACACGCAGTTCTACTTCTTCGAGGACCAACAGACTAAGGATCGTCCGAGGAAATGACAAGTGCCTGACGTTGACTTGCGGTCCACACGATCACCAGCATAATCAGAATCAGAATATCCAATGAGGTCAAGATCTGAGCCCTTGGGGTACCATAATCCTAGTGTTGGTGTGTGAGCTAGATATCGAAGAATATGTTTCACAGCCTTATGGTGTGATTCCTTCGGTTTCTCTTGAAATCGGGCACACATGCAAACACTAAGCATAATATCTGGCCTAGATGCCATAGATACAATAAAGAACCAATCATGGAGCGGTATACCTTCTGATCGAAATCTTTACCACTTTCGTCAGAGCAGAGTTGAGCCGATGTGGGCATAGGAATCTTGACACCTTTGCAATCCTGCATGCCGAATTTCTTCAGAACATCCTTGAGGTATTTCTCTTGAGATATGAAGATGCCATTGCGTTGTTGACGAATTTGAGGCCCTAAGAAGAATTTGAGCTCTCCCATCATAGACATTTGATATTCTTCACCCATCATATAGGCAAATTCGTCGCTGTAACGTTTGTCAGTACATCCAAAGATAATATCGTCCACATATATTTGGCACACAAATAGTTCATTATCATATGATTTTGTGAAAAGAGTTGGGTCAAGTGAACCGGGTTTGAAGCCTTTCTTCATGAGGAATTCCTTTAGTGTGTCATACCACGCCCGAGGGGCTTGCTTGAGGCCATAGAGGGCCTTGTTGAGTCTGAAGACTTTGTCAAGATACTTTGGATCTTCAAAACCTGGGGGTTGAGCAACATATACTTCTTCCTCAAGCTTACCATTGAGGAATGCACTTTTCACATCCATTTGATATAAGATGATATTGTGATGGTTAGCATAAGCAAGCAGTATGCGAATAGCTTCAAGTCTAGCAACAGGTGCAAAAGTTTCATCAAAGTCAATTCCCTCAACCTGTGTGTAGCCCTGTGCCACAAGGCGGGCCTTATTCCTCACTACCTGACCAAGTTCATCTTGTTTGTTGCGGTAGATCCACTTGGTACCTATGATATTGTGCTTGCGAGGATCTGGGCGTTTGACAAGTTCCCACACGTTGTTGAGCTTGAATTGATGTAATTCCTCTTGCATGGCTTGAATCCACTCAAGCTCCAAGAATGCTTCATCAACTTTAGTGGGCTCTGTGATAGAGACAAAAGCAAAGTGCCCACAAAAGTTAGACAAATGTGAAGCTTTTAAGCGTGTGAGGGGACCTGGTGCGTTGATGTCGTTGAGGATTTTCTCGATCTGCACTTCGTTTGCAAGTCGTGGATGAGCAGGTTGAAGACTTTGCTGTGGCTGAGCATTTTCTTCAGCACCATTGTCTTCAGGTGTATCAGCATGAATGTCTTCAGCGTTGGGCACAACTTCTTCAGAGAGTAGTTGTACTTCAGTAGGGATCACGTCTTCAGTGGCCTTGAGCCTAATGGATTCCTCAGGAGGCATTTCATCTAGCACAGGAGGCAGGTGCTCTCTTTGCGAGCCGTTAGTTTCATCGAACCGCATGTCTACAGTTTCAACAACCTTGTTGTGATAGGTGTTGAAGACTCTGTAGGTGTGCGAGTCCTTTCCGTAACCAAGCATAAAACCTTCATGTGCTTTCGGTGCAAATTTAGAACTGTGATGAGGATCTCTAATCCAGCATTTAGCACCGAAGACTTTGAAATAACTCACATTGGGTTTCTTGTCGGTGAGGAGTTCATATGAAGTCTTCTTGAGGAATTTGTGAAGATATACCCTGTTGATGATGTGGCAAGCGGTATTGATTGCCTCAGGACAGAAGCGACGAGGGGTCTTGTATTCATCAAGCATGGTGCGCGCCATCTCAACAAGAGTCCTGTTCTTGCGCTCCACAACGCCATTCTGCTGAGGAGTATAAGGTGCAGATAGCTCATGAGTAATACCAAGTTCATCAAGATATTCATCAAGACCAGTGTTCTTGAACTCAGTGCCATTATCACTCCTGATATGCTTGATTTTGACGCCGAAGTTTGTCGAGGCCCTTGAGGAAAATCGTCTGAAGACATTCTGCACTTCAGATTTGTACAGAATAATGTGCACCCAAGTATAGCGAGAGTAATCATCAACAATGACAAAACCATATAAGCATGGAGTATTTGTTAGTGTGGCATAGTGAGTGGGACCAAAGAGATCCATATGAAGCAATTCAAAAGGACGAGTGGTAGTCATGATGGTCTTGGATGGATGCTTGGATCTTGTCATCTTCCCAGACTCACAAGCCCCACACAAGTGATCCTTGAAGAATTTGACACCCTCAATTCCAATGACATGCTTTTTCTTCGCGAGCGTGTGCAAGTTCCTCATGCCAGCGTGTCCAGGTCGTCAATGCCATAGCTAGCCTTCTGAAGCTTTTGCAAGTAGACATGTGGCCGGCTGTGGACTTGTAGAGAAATCAACAATATACAAGTCTCCTCTCCTAAAGCCTTCGAAGACTACGGATTTGTCAGATTCCATGATGACAACACAACGATATTTGCCAAAGACGACAACCATATCAAGATCACAAAGCATTGAGACAGACATGAGGTTGAAACCGAGGGACTCGACAAGCATCACCTTATCCATGTGTCGATCCTTCGAAATTGCAACCTTACCTAGACCCAATACCTTGATTTTGCCTTTGTCAGCGTAGGTGATATGCTTCAGATGAGAGGGAGCCAGTGGGATATTCATCAGTAGGTTCTTGTCACCAGTCATGCGGTTGGTGCATCCACTGTCGAGGACCCACTCAGTTGCTTTGGGAGTTTCATCCTGTAGATGAATTAGTATAGTTTACGAACGCATATGCTTCAGAGTGAAGAATATGACTTCAAATTCATCAGATTGAATTTCATCACATAGTATAGTAATCAAAGTAATATGAGGACGTGAGAAATGAATGATTCATTTCATCGTGATTAGCTTGCGTCCTTTCAAGCATTTCTTCAGGTCTCCAGCAAATTCCTTAGACGTTCAAGTTCGTCTGGAGACCTGACCCTGCATAAGAGATTAGTTCGATTTCTTCACCACCCACATCTGGAGGGGTGGCAAAAAGTTCATCATTCTGCGAGCACCATATGAGAAGGGTGGCATAGAAGCAAGTGCACTTCGTTTCACAGGACGGGAGTTAGAGTACTCATATGAATAAGCAGAGAAATTCTTCGAGGACTTATGAACATAATGATTTGAAGAATAATGAACATATTCATGACCCTTAGAATTTCCCTGCGAAACAGAAGCATTAGCATGAGAATGATATGATTTTTGACCATATGAGGAATTTGGTCCATGTGAGGACTTCGGTCCTTGTGAAGACTTTGGTCCAACTGAAGAATTTGATCTAGGGTTCCTATTCTTCACCGGTGGTGTCATGAGGACATTCACATGAAGATTTTCAAGGTACCTTTTAGGGACCCAAATTTTCTTCAGAGGGGACCATTCCTGCAGTTAGTTCCAACATATCTAGCAAATACTTCACCATTCTGATTTTTGAACAGTTTATAGTTGGAGTCAATTGACTCATCAGAGGAATATGAAGATTCACAAGTAAAGCCAGATAAAGTGGATGGATCTACAGGAGGTCCTTTTGCAGCAACCCATGAGGTTTTGGGATACTGCTCAGGTTTCCAGTAAGATCTATCAGCATTGAGTTTCCTCTCAAATGCAATACCCTCTTTCCTAGGGTTCCTGTTCAGAATCTGCTTTTTGAGCACATCGCAAAGGGTTTGATGCCTTTTGAGACTTTTGTACATGCCTGTCACATACAATTCCTTCAACCCTGCATTTTTGTCAGTGATACTAGTGGTATCCTCAGATGAGGAATTTGTAACCGCAGAAATAGTTGAAGAATTTGCAGCAATAGAAGCATTTGAACACTCAGGTGAAGAATGATCAGTTTCACGTTCGATGCATTTCAAGCAAGGTGGAACAAAATCTTCCCGAGCAGTACTGATCTGTTGAGCAAGCAAGGAGTCATTATCCCTTTGAAGATCTTCATGAGACACTCTTAGTTTCTCAAGATCTTGCTTTCTCTGAAGAAATTCATAAGAAAGCTTCTCATGATCGACTAGGAGACCCTCATGACGACTTTGAAGGTTATCATACTTGGACTGAAGACTTTGAAGGTCCTTAGTCAAAGTCTGAGTATGATCCACTTCCTCATTCAACAGATCATCGCTTTTGTCTAGTTGTTTTTGAAGCTTTTCAATGACACTTTGTTGTTTAGTAGCAATGTTAGCAAGTTTGGAATAGCTAGGTTTCAGGTAATCCTCAGATTCACCATTACTTGATTCAGAAGAGGAATGGTATGAGAGTACCTTTGATCCTTTTGCCATGAGGCACATAGATGAGGAAGATGAAGTTGGATCAGTCTTCTTCGTTTTGAGAAAGTTCTTGTATTCGATGAACCTGGGATCTTGACGAGTGCGATAGCCTTCATGAACATCAGAGAGCCTGTCCCAGATGAGCTTAGCAGTGTGAAGATGGGAGATGCTTTTGAACATGACCTTTGACAAGCTAGAGTAGATGATATTCTTCGCCTGGGCGTCCAGTTGTGTGTACTTAAGAATGTCATCAGCATTAGCCATTTTGCAGAGATCAGTCAGTCCAAGCTCAGTAACAGTCCATAGCTCGCTGTTCTTCGATATGAGGTGCTTCCGCATGAGGACTTTCCATTTGGGATAGTCAGATCCATTAAAGACAGGACATACTGTGGTTGCCTGGGCACTCCTTGCCATGAAGCAATAGGTGGGAGCATAGTCATCATTGCTGACGTCAGAGTCGTTGGAGTTGTCATTTTCCTCATCGTTGAAGATGGACTTGCTGACAAAAGCAGTAGCGAGAGCTAGGCTCGCCACACCAGAGTCCGACTCCTCCTCAGATTCCTCCTCTTCCTCATATTCTTCAGATTCTTCTTCAGAATCCATTTCCTTGCCAATAAGTGCCCGAGCCTTCCTTAAGTTGTTCTTCTTGTGCGATGAGGACTTTGAAAATGAGGACTTTGCATATGAGGACTTTGAAGATTTCTTCTTTTTCTTCGAGTCATCAGAACTGTCATCCTTGTATTTCTTCTTCCTTGACTCTTTTTCCCAGAGAGGACAGTCAGAGATAAAGTGACCAGATTTCTTGCATTTGTGGCAAGTTCTCTTCTTGTAGTCGCTTGATGAAGAATCTGATTTCTTCATGCCACTTTTTGATGATTTTCCAAACAGACCTCTCCTTGAGAACTTCTGGAATTTTCTCACGAGCATTGCTAGCTCCTGACTGAGTTCTTCAGGATCACCAAGGCTACTATCAGATTCTTCGTCTTCAGATGAGGAAATTGCCTTGGCCTTCAAAGCACGAGATCTTCCATAACTTGGCCCGTAGAGGTCTCTCTTCTCAGCTTGTTGGAATTCATGAGTATTGAGTCTCTCAAGAATATCAGCAGGATCTAGTGACTTGTAGTCTCCACGTTCTTGGATCATCAAAGCAAGTGTATCGAATGAGGAATCAAGAGATCTCAGCAGTTTCTTCACCACCTCATGGTCGGTGATGTCAGAGGCACCAAGAGCCTAAAGCTCATTGGAGATATCAGTGAGGCGATCAAAAGTTTGCTGAACATTTTCGTTGTCAAGTCTTTTGAAGCGGTTGAAGAGATTTCGAAGAACATCAACTCGAGAGTCACGTTGAGTTGAAATGCCTTCATTTACTTTGGACAGCCTATCCCAGATAAGCTTAGCAGTCTCCAAAGCACTCACTCTGCCATACTGACCTTTGCTCAGATGGCCACATATGATATTCTTCGCTTGAGAGTCGAGTTGCTTGAATCTCTTCACATCAGCAGCGTTGATAGTGGGAGTGACAAAGGGAACACCATTTTCCACAACATACCAGAGATCGTTGTCAATTGCCTCGAGATGCATGTGCATCTTGTTCTTCCAGTAGGGGTAGTCCGTCCCATCAAAGGTAGGACACCCAGCTGAGACCTTGATCATGCCTGCAGTCGACATAACTAAAACTCCAGGTGGTTAAACCAAAATCACACAGAACAAGGGAGTACCTTGCTCTGATACCAATTGAAAGTGCGTTATATCGACTAGAGGGGGGGTGAATAGGCGATTTTTACAAATTCGTCACTTGAGGAAATACTATTTGAGGAATTTGCTAAGTGACGAACTACTCGCAGTGGAATAAGTACTCAAGTGCATGTGAAACATAGCAGTAGCATAGTCATCATGATGAAATGAAACATACACAGAGCATGAGTAGCGTGAGCAGGATAAGCAGGCAGAAGATAAAGTGACTGAAGAATTTGAGGTGAGGAAATTGAGAAAGTCTTCAGTCAAATTCTTCAAACAGTAACGATCAATTTCATCAACAGGTATATGAGGAAATGAAAGGGTTGAGGAAATAGAACCAGGGGCTCGATGAAGACAATGATTTGATGACCCAGTTCCAACTGCTGTGACAGTCGTACGTCTGGTTCGGAGCGGCCTGGTATTTAAACCAGAGGACACACTGTCCCAGGACACACAGTCCTTACCGTATTCTCCTTGAGCTAAGGTCACACAGACCTCGCCCAACACTCGTGGTAAGTCTTCAGGGTAGACTTCCAAAACCCTCACAAACTGGTCATCAGGCAATCCACAATTTATTGCTGGATGCTCTAGACCACGGTCACCCGGCGATCCCCAATTGACTGCAGGATGCACTAGACCATGACGCCTAACTGTCTGGAAGATACACAGTCTTCAAAGGTAAAAAGCGTCGGTTCCACACAGGAACAATTTCTTCAGTGATGCTCAATCACTATGGGTTTTGGTTGTTTGGGGTTTTTCCTCACCGATGATTTTCGCTCAAAGTCCTCGAGGAATGGGATGCTCTCAAATGACAAGTGTCAAGTTCTCTCTCGGAGCAGCCAACCAGCTAGTGGTTGTGGGGGGTGGCTATTTATAGCCAGGGTGCATCCCGACATGATAAGACATAAATGCCCCCCCCAATCATATGACCGTTAGGTGGATAGAATATCTGGACAGCTGGCGCAAAGCACAGCAACGGTCGGAATTTGAACTGTCAAATTCCTCGGGGCTTATCATATTCCTCACTTGTAGGCAATTTGCACTGGCGAAATCCTAACTCCTCAGTCAGACCAATTTCCTCAGAGACCAGAAGAACATCGTCTCTGTCATTGAAGAACTTGACTGAACTGTAAGAGGTTTCCAAAGGCTTCACTCGAAGGATTGGGTTATGTTGAGGCTTTTGAGTTGAGCATCAGATGGAAATTTTTCCTTAGTTTTACCTCGACCCCCTTTAACAGTACGGTGTTTCCTATGACTCAAAGAAAGGAAATGAAACAATAAAAACAAAAGTCTTCACGCTTCATTGACCTCGTTCATATCTTCAAGGTCACACCACCTTCTTCATTTTCAAAGTCTTCAGGGAATACCAAAGTCTTCAGCAAAGTCTTCACCAAAGTCTTCAGTTGAAGACATACATTTTTAGGGGTCGACATTCTTCGAATATATCAAACTCCTCAGCGACTTATAGAGCCTGTGTATACTCACAAACATATTAGTCCCTTAACCTATAAGTCTTCAATACACCAAAATCACTAAGGGGCACTAGATGCACTTACACAGGGAAGGAAATCTTGATCAACTCCGTGGCTCAGGCGATACCGGTCTACTCTATGGCTTGCTTCCGTCTACCTAGGGGCTTATGCGAGAGTGTTACTTCTATGATCAGACAGTTCTGGTGGGGAAGCAAGAGGGGCAAACGGAAACCATGTTGGGTAGCATGGGATGTTATGACCAGACCCAAGTATTTGGGAGGAATGGGCTTCCGGGATCTAGAGGTTTTTAATCTCGCTTTGCTGGCTCGGCAATCATGGCGCATACTGCAAAACCCCAACTCCTTGAGTGCTCGTATCCATAAGGCAGTATATTTCCCACTTCATCGCTTTTTGAGGCAGAACTTGGTGCACGGCCATCTCAGATATGGCGTGCGATTCTGGAAGGGCGGGATATCATGCAGCAAGGGCTAATCAAAAGAATTGGCAATGGCCAGGATACACACATTTGGACTGACAATTGGATACCCCGACCCATGTAGATCAACCAGGCGGATGCGACATGGAATATACAGCTTGTTCGCTCAACCTTTATCCCTATAGACGCAGAAGCTTCTGCGGATTCCCCTCTGCACGAGGCCGATTGACGACTTCTGGGCGTGGAGTGAAGAGAGGAAGGGGAACTTCACGGTACGGTCTGCCTACCGGTTGGTCCAGGCGACAAAACTAAGTAGGGAAGCGTGGTTGGATGAGCAGGGGGGCAACTCCCATGCGGTCAGTGATAGCGAGGGGTGGACGAAGCTTTGGGGGATCAAGATACCATCAAAACTCAAGATCTTCCTGTTGGCGCCGCCTCCTCGCAGGGCCGCTCTTCTTCTTCCTCTTGCTGCCTCTCACAGCTCTCTCTTCTCTCATGTATCTCAAGAACACACGCACACACGCACACAACCAAAGAAGATGACCAGCGGCTTTGCCCAGAACACTTCCTTGGTGAACACAAAGACTACATTGTGGCTGTGCCCTCACGGCCTCTACTTTTCTCATTAACTCAAGGGATACTTATACACAGGAGAGATTAGCCCACGCACATGACCCAGCCGCCATGCCCGGCCACTAACCCACTAACTCTACATACACGTACAAACCCACAACTACTTCCGATTACTACTCAACCGGCTAGCTTCACTTTGAGTGGCCACCAAGTCTGCAGAACGTTTGGATGCCCACGTTCAGGACCAAGTCACAAGTAATGGCTCCCGATTCTTGCTCCACACTGATCTGCCACACGACTCGGCTGGCCCGGCTCCGCAGCGTACGCAGCTAACTGATTAATCTATCCATGCAGCCTACTTGCTAATGCAACGGCACACCCTGCCTACCTGCATGCATGCTACTTAGCTGATGCTAACTCAACTAACTACCTTGGCACTATTAGCTTGCATGTGTACACGTCCTCACATATCTACGTGCACACTCACAGCCCGCAGCCTCATGCCTCAACTCAACTATATGCATGAACCAAAATCTAAATCTAGCACTAATAACACGATTAGTTCTAACATTCACCTCCCTAATCTTGTTAACTTATTTCTCTCTTGAAGCCAATGGTTGTTAACGTCGTCGATGCAACACGCAGACGGCCGCCAATGCCATCTTGTCACGCCGATTGCCGCCGTCGTCGTTGGCCTCGATGAGAGCCACACCTCCCGCGTCTTCTCCACGAGCGCACCGCCGTGGCACGCTCGCTGCCGCATGTTTGCCACCGGTGCCGCAACTCGTCGGTGACTCGCCTCCATGCTCGCCACCGGTGACACAACTCGCCGGTGACTCGCCTCCATGTTGTCGACGATGACGCACCTTGTCGAAGACTCGGACATGGAACTCCTTATGGCAATGGCCTCCACGCATGGCCATCACCACCTTGCCGCCGGTGACGCAACTTACCGGGCCGCAATACCTTTCTCCATCTCTCGTGACGCAGCTCGACGACGATGGAGACACGCACCGGCCGCTAGCAGCATCGCGCCACGAACGGCGTCCACCCGGCGCCGCCGACGTCTCCCTCATATGGAGTCCGCCGTGCCGCCACCATCGCCTTGGATCGAGAAGGCTCTGATGCCAATTGTTGGCGCCGCCTCCTCGCAGCGCCGCTCTTCTTCTTCCTCTTGCTGCCTCTCACAACTCTCTCTTCTCTCATGTATCTCAAGAACACACGCACACACGCACACAACCAAAGAAGATGACCAGAGGCTTTGCCCAGAACACTTCCTTGGTGAACACAAAGACTACATTGTGGCTGTGCCCTCACGGCCTCTACTTTTCTCATTAACTCAAGGGATACTTATACACAGGAGAGATTAGCCCACGCACATGACCCAGCCGCCATGCCCGGCCACTAACCCACTAACTCTACATACACGTACAAACCCACAACTACTTCCGATTACTACTCAACCGGCTAGCTTCACTTTGAGTGGCCACCAAGTCTGCAGAACGTTTGGATGCCCACGTTCAGGACCAAGTCACAAGTAATGGCTCCCGATTCTTGCTCCACACTGATCTGCCACACGACTCGGCTGGCCCGGCTCCGCAGCGTACGCAGCTAACTGATTAATCTATCCATGCAGCCTACTTGCTAATGCAACGGCACACCCTGCCTACCTGCATGCATGCTACTCAGCTGATGCTAACTCAACTAACTACCTTGACACTTTTAGCTTGCATGTGTACACGTCCTCACATATCTACGTGCACACTCACAGCCCGCAGCCTCATGCCTCAACTCAACTATATGCATGAACCAAAATCTAAATCTAGCACTAATAACAAGATTAGTTCTAACACTTCCTATGGAGATTGGCTCAGCATTCGATACCAACAGCAGCCCTCCTAACATGTCGGACTCTGGAACCTGCTGCTTCTGTGGTATGTCAGACACGTGGAGACATGCACTTCTGGACTGCACGGTCTCTCGGAGCACTTGGGCTCTTTCTTCGGACTCGATCATTCATAACCTTAGCACTCATGGTGACACAAATGCAAAGAAGTGGCTCTTCTCAATTCATGAGGACTTACCCCATGAGAATTTCACAATTTTTGTGGTCACGCTGTGGGCGTTGTGGGGAGCTCGGCGGAAGGCAGTTTATGAACAGATTTTCCAAAGCCCACACTCTATCAACGGCTTTGTGCAATCATACCTCAGGGAGTTGGATACTATTTGCAAACCAAGGACCTCTCCTCGCCGGGTAGGACAGCCTGTCGCTACCCAATGGATCGCCCCTCCGGTCGGGTCTGTCCAATGTAACGTTGATGCAGCAGTAGGAAGGGGTGGAAGGCATGGAGCTGTGAGTGCAATCTGCCGTGATCAATCTGGGAATTTCCTTGGAGCTTCAGCATTGGTGATCGGTGGCGTTGTTGACCCACCCACACTCGAGAGCATGGCAATACGGGAGGCACTGGCATTAGCGGATGATATGTATGAGCGGAGAATCCAAATTGCATCAGACTGTAAAGTGGTGGTGGAAGATATCCGGGACAGCAATGCAACAGCCTACGGTGCTATCATCCATGAAATCATAGCTGGCGTAGATCTTTTATCTCTTGTAATATAGTTTATGAATCTAGGAGCTCGAATATCGAGGCTCACAAACTCGCGAAGCATGCTTTATCCCTTCCCCCTGGCCGGCATGTGTGGTTTGGCCAGCCGGACGGACTTCCTTTCGTCAATGTAAACGTTATTCCAATTGAATAAAAAGCTTTGTAGTTTGTCTAAAAAAAAAACCCAACCCAGCCCAGACCCACAGATTGTGTCCATGTGTTCTGTTCGCTACCCAAATTCTTTTGGCCAAATCTCCCCACATTGGAAGCAAATAAAACACTAAGAGTAACTCCAACCGGGCGACCCAAACGGACACGCGGTTTGTCCGTTTTTGTCCGTTTGGGTCGGCCAGGCGGACGGGAGTGTCCGTTTTTTCATTTGGGTCGGTCGGTGCGCCCAACGGAAGGCATACCCAAATTTGTCCGCATCCAAAAAAAATAAAAAATATATACACGTGGCATAGATAAACATAATAAAAACTTTAATTAAACATAAGCGGCCGGTCAACTGCCGGCCAAAGTCCACTTAAAACATAATTAAACATTAATTAAAATTAAAAAAAAGTATGCGCCCTCTAGCACGCTGCCCTAGACGTCCGCCTTGCCCTCGCCCTTGTCGTCGCCGGTGAGGTCGATGAAGCCGGGAGGCGGCCCAGCCCACCCGAATGCAGCCTGGTAGGCTGCCAGGGCAGCTACCGCCGGCGTCTGCTGCGGCGGCGGCAGTGCGGCAAGCCGGGCACGCCCCTCCTCCTCCTCCTCCTCCTCGAGGCGTAGCGCCTCCTCCTCCTGTTCCCACCGTGTCTGCCATTGGCCCTTCGCCTCCTCCTCGGCGAGCCAGTGCTGCCTCCATTGCTCGAGGTGGGCCGCCTCCTCCTCCGGCGTGGCGTCGTAGTGGACGGGCGGCGCGCTCACCCACTCCTGCACCATGCCCGTATTTCTCCTCCGGCCAAGTGGGCGGAGGCAACGAGTGCTTCCGTGACGACATTGGCTCCGGCTCCTCCTTGGGCTCGACGGTGGGCGGCGGCGGCGGGGGAGGCTCCGGGACGAAGAGCGGGACGTGGACGGAGTCCCCCGCAACCGACAAGGCGAGGGTGCGGTCCAGGCCGTCCCACTGGGCGTCCTCCTCGATCATGTTGGCCTCCGGCGCATGCTGTAGGACCAGCTCGAGGGCGGCTTGGTATGCCTCCTCTTCGTCCCGCTCCTTCGATAGGACCTCGGGTGGCGGAGGAGGGACAGAGTGGTCGACGTGGATGCCCCGGCGACGCTCCTCCTCGTGCTCTAGCGCGAACCAACGCTCCCAGTTGGGGGAGTCTGGCGAGTAGGCACGCGGCACCCACTGCTCCGGCGTGAGGACCTTGCGGCGCCGGCGAACCTCCTCCCCGTGCGCCCGCGCCGATCGGGGCATTGCCGGAATGGGGATCCGTTACGGATCCAGATGCCAACCATGGGGCAGGTTGATGTCTGGATACTGCAGCGGCCGACGGTACTGCCGGTGCCACCGCGCTTGGTGGACTGGTATGTAGAGCCGTTCCCGCGCCGGAGGCGAGCGGCGTCTAGCAGGCAGCGACGGCGGCAGCGGCAGTGGCGGCAAGCGCCCGCGGGAAGAGCTCGTGCCGGCGCTGAGCTTGGCCTTCCCCTTCCCCTTCCCGTTGAAGAAGCCCATGGCTAGCTAGGGTTTGTGGTCGTCGGCGAGGGAGCAGGCGTGGCCAGATGTGGATGAGGCCGGTCCCGTCGCACGCTTCCATTAAAAAGGACGGCGACGCGGACCTTCCACCAACTGCCAGGCGGGCCCCGAGGTAGGTGCGGTCATTTAATATGACGCGGGCGGTGGTCGAGCGGCCGACCGGTGGACCCGTGACGGGCGCGAAGAAGACACGGGGCGCGTCCCGAGGACGCAAATCAGACCCAAATTTGGGCTTGAAATGGGTCGACGCGAACACGTGACAGACATCATTTGGGTTTGGGTCGGCACGTTGGGCCATCGTTTTTGTCCGCGGCGACTCAAAAGGACACTCGCGGACGAAATGGGTCGCGTGGTTGGAGTTCGCTCTAAATTAAATAGAGATAAAGTTGAGAATTTTGTTTAAAAAAACTCGTTTGCGCATCATGCAGTACCATCCGCCCTAGCAATTCAAAATTTACAAGCAGGCTAGTTTTAGCTCCATTGATTTCTAAACCATCTAATTCCTTAGTCAATGCCCCCATATATATTCTTCTGAACTTAGCCCCAAAATGATAACAGCTCAACTGATCCAAGAACAATGCAGTGCAATGCATAACCCTGTCGCAGGCCATTACCTTCCTCCAGAAGAACACCCTCCTCCCAACCAGCTAGCTACCAAGTAACAATAATAGAACACGACAATAACACCTTAATGGCCATCTTCTGACCCCTAAGTGCTGTGATGTTAGCGTTTCTCTCTCTAGCTGACCTAATTAGTGTCGTTCCAAACGCTGAACAGCTGCGCGCCGGTCATGTCGCTGCTGCTTGTCGCTGGCGGGGCTGAGGCCGGCGTCCAGGCAGCCATCCTCCCCCCGCCGTAGGCTTCTGCGGTGCTCACGAGGTAGTTCTCGTAGGCAATCTTCCCGTCGTCGTGATCCCTGCTCATGTTGCCGCCGCTGTACGCCTGTGCCGCCACCGCGCGTGCGTGGGCATGCGCTGCTGCCTGCTCGTGGGTGTGGCTCGCCGCCGCTGTGGTGGGGGTGCTCATTGGCAGCATATAGCTCTCAACGGCAACGTTGTTGTACACGACGGAGTTGGAGCCAGTGCTGTGCTCCAGCGAGGCGCCAGCTCCGTTGTCGATGCTGCCAAGGCCGCCGTGCTGCTGCTGCATCGCCTGGGCATGCTGGGAGAAGAAGTCATGCGCGCCGGCGCCAGCGCCGAGATTGAGGTGGTGGAGCTCCTGCAGGCTGTGCGCGGCGGCAATCACCGCGTGGTCCGGCTCCTGCTTGCACCACCCGCGCAGCGGCTGCGCATGGGCGTAGGGGTGGTACATGTGTCCACCACCGCCGCTGGAAACCTGCTGCTGAGGCAGAGCCTGGAACGCGATGGTCGGCCATGCAGCGGCGCCGGCGACGGAGGGATGGTGGTGGTGGTATGCCGCTCCATAGGCGGCCAGGGCGCTGATGTCATAGCCGCTCACCACGCCGGCGTGATGCTGCTGCTGCTGGGCGAGGGACGACGCCGTGGCCGCCTCGGCATCCTTGAGGCGCTTGGCGGTGCTGCCGATGGGTAGGGCGGTGCTGTCCAGGATGCTCTTGACGTCGTAGCGCGTCATGTCGAAGTTGGTTACGGCGTTGAGCCCCCGGAACTTGATCGCCGCGATGTCGTACGCCTCCGCCGCCTCCTCCTGCGTGCCTGCCATACACACGGACGACGCGCGCGCATGATCAGCTACCGTGCAATCTACCACTCGACCCATGCATGCATGCAACCTGTGACAGGCTTGCTTAATTATTTTAACTGGTCATTAGTTTACTGCAAATGTATGCATGCAGACGCAGCTCGAATATTTTGACTAGATGCACCGGCGAGTGGAGACAGCGGCAGCACTAAACATGGAAGCTACGTTTAATAAAGCATGCACTCATGCACAAAGTACAATAGTAATATGCTCGATGCAACTTGGCATGGCTTGCAGGTCCATTTTCAACGGGAAATCTACGATTTTGTCGCTCCATTCGTTGGCATTTTATGATTTGTCACTCCATTTCTCACATGCGTATGTGCGGGTTGTCCTTGGACCCACTGTCAGCTGGACATGGATTAGAGAATTGGAAAATCAACTACTACCATCTGGACATATGGATTAGAGATCATAACTAGTTCACTGGAGGATTATTAATAAATGTCAGCACAAAAATGTTTCTAGCTGTTTTTTAGAAACATAGTACAAACGAATATGCTCTAATGTCTCTGATGGTTGGGGTGGTAATTTCAGTATAACCAAATGTATTTTGTATTGGGCGCAGACAGATACTGAATATACATATATACTTTCTCTGTTTCTTTTTACTCCGCATATACAAACTTCATAAAAAATGACTAAATTTATATATAGGAAAAATATCAACATCTACAATATACCAAAGTTATACAATATGAAAATTAATTTCATGATGCATCTAATGATATTGATTTGGTACTGTGAATGTTGATATTTTTTCTATCAATATGGTCAAACATCACAAAGTTTGATTTCAGACAAATCTTATGTGCAGAATGAAAAGAAACATATGGAGTACTTACTGAAGGTGCCCAAGTAGAGATCCTTGTTCCCTGCAACTCTCCCTATCCTTGCTTGCCATCTCCCATGTTGATGGTGCCTTTATTACACAAAATTCAAATGGATCAGCAATAGTAATCAAATTTTGATGTAGTTAATGCAAGGATTGTCCTCCCAACCTCTGCACCATACGATGCACACAACCAAGAAAAGGAAACACATACCTAGTAACTCCACGATAAATGGATGCGCCTCTAGAAAAACCACTGCTCTTCCTGCACAACACACATCAAATAACATTAGCATCCATTGTTTTGAAGATTTGTTTGCTAGTCATGTACCTGCATTCATATATAAAAGATAAGAGACCGACCTTCGCAAAGACGCCACAAACTCCTGCCTTGTCATGTGCTTCATCTCCTCTAGCTCTTTTTCGTAGTTGTTTACCTAGAAAAAAATGGAGAAAATATGCATGTCTTTAAGTACAACTTCAGTAAGCCATGCTTCCCAAAAGATAATAATTAGAGAAATGTGGTTATGAGGTTTACCATTTCATTGATCAAAGAATAATAAAATGGTGATAAATGACAATGGACTCTTCCTGAAACAATGGCAAAAAGAGCATTGTAATGCTTACGGGGAAATTTGTCGTCGTCGTTGCACCCCAATACTTGAGAGCAGCCAAATCATAAGCTCTTGCAGCTTTCTCCTCTTTGTCATAGCCACCTATATATGTATTTCAAGATTAGAAGATTTACAAAAAAAAATTAGTTTAAGCTCTAAAAAAATGTAGTTTAAATAATTGATAGCAATGAATGCATCTAGAAAATGTGACAAAAACAAATGTAATTACTTCGATCTGGATCTTGCTTACCTAGATAGACTGCATGGAGTTGTAAAGGCGGAGTACATCCAAGGTTGGATTATCAATCAAAGAATAACTTTAATTAGCAACACTGGAGGGGGATTGATCATATATATATGTAAACAAACTTAAATGTGGCACATCAGTACCTTGACGACCCTTGCGAGTTTGCCCTTCTCTTCTGCAACTGTTGTCCCATAAGTGAGCCTCATATCTCCCGGTCCATCTATGCCTATTAAAGCCAATCACAAAAAAAGGTCACACTTTGTAAGCTTACCACAATCATGCCCACATAATGGCATTCCACATTTCCTATGCATCTACATTATTAAAAAGAGCATCAAAAGCAAATGACACTCACTTAATGCAAAGAAGTAATTAAGAGAAAAAAATATAAAAAGCGATACCAGCGTCATCGCAAAAACAGAAAATGGGCAAGAAACTACATTGATCCATGCATGCTTAGCAATATCAGTGTTTGAGTTGATGATTAGCTAGAAAACAAAAATGCTCGAAACTATGCATTTGCTGGATGCTCTAGTATAATGACACAAAAATCAATCAAATATTCCATTTTTTTTAAAGAGAGTATGTTCAGACACTTTCATGTATATTGCAATGCACTAGTACTACTATATACCTGGTGACGCCACGGTAAATCGAAGTCCGCTGCCCAAACGTGTCGGCCGTCTTCCTCGACGCTGGTGTCTCCACCACCGCGCCACTGCTTCCACCCGTGCTATCCGCACCAGCGGACACCACAGCACCAGAACCAGCGCTGCTGCCACCGGCCGTGTCATCCTTCCGGACAATCGCCAACTCCGTCACACCACGCTCCCCGCCAACAAGCGGTGGCATGCACGCTGCCATGTTCATGGACAGCGAGAGCCCCTGCGCCGCCGCCTCCGCCCTCTGCTGCTCCGGTGGTTGTGCCGGGGATGGCTGGCTCCGCAGCCAGCTCTTGATCATGGACAGCCCGATGCCCCCACCACCGCCTCCATTATTAAGGTCACCGTTGGCTGTGGCATTCGCCATGATGCCCGCGCCGTCATGGTGGATGCCGCTGGTGGATGACGCCACCATGACAGAGTCGGCAAACTGGAGGGAGGCCGAGCTGGGGTGGTACAGGTAGCCCACGCTACTGCCGCCCGAGCTCACGTAGCAAGCGGCGGCGCTGCTGCCGCTACCTGCAGGGACGACTATGTTGTTGCCTCCTGCCTGCTTGTGGTGGTGGTGGTGGTCCGAGTAGGATATGCCGCCAAGGAAGTCCTCCAGCTTCGGCTCCGCCACCAGCGCCGATAGCTCCGATCCCCTCATGTTCCAATCTGCGAAACAAACCAATCACAAGATTTTCATACAGCTGCTTGATGCACTTGAACCTATCACAAGAATACTAGGGTGGGTGTGTATCTACCTTGAGGGATATTGTAGCAGACATCGGCGCCGGAGACGTCACCTGAGGCGGCGGCGGAGGGAGGGAGTTCCTGCGGGGAGAGGGAGAAGCCCAACCAGTTGTTTACGGTGGCCATGGTGGAAGCTACCTAAAAGCAATACAGTACGGGGAAGTGATTAACTGGTCTCTACTTAAGCTTGCTGTTGGATAGGCCGGGAAAGGGAGAGCAGCAGATCAAGAAGCCATTGTTGCTGAGGAGCCCAATGTTAGGAGAAGCTGGAGAGGTCAAGACCCAAGAGAGCTTTGGAGTTTGGAGACTTGAGCAACTGTGCTACTAGTAGTAGTACAAGTACTACCGGGGCAGATATTTATACAAATTATTATAGTACTAATCCTTAACGCCATTAACACTCCTATGTCAGAGTGTGAGACTACTGTGGCTACATATGATATTAATTCTACGGAGAGGCTACTCCTTGATTAATTAGTGAAATGTATGTAGTAGGAAGCTTTATCCACACATAAAAAGGGTCCTGTATTTTGTATCTCTGTGCAATACAAAAAACAGTGGCATGGTTTAACTCAGCAGGGACATCTTTTTGCTTGAGCTTTCTGGGGGGAGGTCGAGTCCACCATATTTTGTCTCATTTTCCCCCAAAACACGTCAAGATATGCCTACATGAGTGCACCCTGTTGCCTGCATGTACATGTAGTACTAAAGTGGCGCCCTTTACTCGATAACAGTATGAGTTGTCATGCCCTTTTTTGACTGGAAAGCTGGAATTCACAGGTGATTAGAAAACTGATCCTCCCTTGGAAAAAATTAAGAAATGTTGCAAGATCTAGCTTCATTCTATTTGTCTAGGATCTCAATTCGATCGCGAGCAGATGTTCTTTGCGTACATAGTATCTCCTCTCCTTTTTCAATTGGGGAGGTGCACATGCAGGCGCACGGTTGGGTGCCCTGGACATATATGCAGTGGCGGAGACAGGAGGGGACCAGCAGGGGCCTGGCCCCCCCTATCATCAGCCATCAGCTACTAATTTAGTATGAATAGTAATAAAATTGGTCATTATTTGCTACTAAGAATCCATTTTTCAACAGCTTGGCCCTCCCCAATCTATTTTAGCAGCACTTGGCCCTCCTCGTGCATATTTCCTGACTCCGCCACTGCATATATGCACGCAGTTCGGCAGTTGACATATGCATATGTGCGTGTATATATAACTAGTACTGGTAACATTGTTAATGAATGGCTAACTATGCGCCAAAACACTGTTCAACAGTGATGAATCCACGTATGGACGATTAAGTCTTGGCCGGCTTCGTCTCTCAAACCCTAAAAACCACTCGCCGCTGCAGAAGCTGAATCGCTGACAAGGTTTATTTCTTTCAAAGCCCTAGGCTCTGCCCCCCTCCTCCTGACACACCAACACACACAATGACACAAAGGGTGGCATGCACAGTGATAGGCGCCCTACATTTGGATGTACTACTAGTTTCCTCTACAACAGCTGCAATATTTCAACAACTTAAACGAAATTGCCGATGAAAATCTCATGAAAAATAATACTGAAATTTGCAAGTGACATACAAATGATGAGATTAAACTCTGTAATTCGCACATGACAACTTAAGTAGTTTACTAGTTACTACTTATTATTTGATAGTAGGAATATAACATTGCAAAATATATTTTTGCTTGTGGTGCTAGCCATGGATTCGTTTCGCCTCATCGGAAAGCATAAAGCTAGCTACATATAGCTAGTAGCAGAACAAAGAGAGGCTGGAAAAGGGGGAAAGAAAATCATCACTTGTCTCATACTGGCAGAGTGATGGACGAGTGGGGGGCTGGGGTAGGAAGAGGAGATAATGTGCTACCTGCACCCTAGAAGAGGACACGGACCCTCGTCTTCCGGCCATAGAAAAACCTTGGCGTCGATCCTCTCCAGAAACGCATAGAGAAACGCGCGAGCGGAACCCTAAACCTCGCATAGGATCCCCCATGACCACTTGTTACCAGTCCTATCAAGACCTACCTAGCTAATCTCTTTCTCTCTCTAAGCAGCAAGGGTCAGTACTGGAGAGAGAGAGAGAGAATAACAATGCCGACACTGTTGCTTTCTTCTTCTTCTCTCTCTTTATGGGGAGGAGGAGAAGCGGAGGTTAAGATAGGCCGGGTGTGTGTGTTTTCACCTTGGTAATTGCACCCCTTGCCCCCGCCTAAAACTTTGACCGTCAAAGCTGGATCGTATTCAAACCGGAAGCAAGCGTGCGAGAGGTGTATGTACGCGCGTGTCTCTTTAATTGCCTATTCTGTTCCGCGTTCAGACTGGAACCTCATCATCTTTTACCGATTAACCGCGTGGTTGATTAATTACTGGTAGTACTACTAGTACTCGGCAGTGTGAATGTGCTATCAGATGCTGGAGACGTACTCTTGGAGATTCCCTCAGAAATTAATGTGGTATACGTACGCGTACACATGTGTATTTTTTTTCTTCAAAAATACACATGTACATTCAATCAGCGTACCTAACTATAGCTAGCCAGGACTTTCATTGCAGACTAATTAGACACGTACGTACGCCTGATGATATGATATGATATGGTTTAGGAAGAAAATGGAGGGTGTTGTTAAGTGATCAAGTTGGGCTTCTCACGTGCACACACTGATCACTGTCCACCGTCGTCGACCTCGACCGCCCAATCTTCTCTTGGAACGATAAAGTGCATGTGCGAGGCCATTGGCATGGCAGTGGCATGTGCTTGCATGCTCTTCTTCTACTCAAGTCTGGACACGCACACGTGTGCCTCTTGGACGATCGGGTTAGTCTCCTATGGTGTACCAGAGGGATACCGCCCCCACGTGTTCGCCACTGCTAATTGCCTGCTTCATCGGTCAATCCATCCAGTGACAATCTTCTTATGGTACATGATCTTTTTCATAGAGCCAGTCATGACTATATTACAACACCCACGAAGAAATGATTCTTAGTTTTCTCCATCGATCTGGTGCCAGATCATATATAGTGAGAAATATCAACAATAGTCGTTTGTTGTTAGGGCATGCACATAAACGTGATACATGACATGCATTGATTCTTCACTCTGTCACATATGATCATACTGTAGGAGAAGGAACAAATCTAACACATCATAACCGGAACCCTAGAGTGATCAAAACATCAATATCTCTTAATGTTGACTCCTCATGAAAAAACAACTTACCCATTGCTATGTGTTTGGCGTCAACACTGCAGGTCATTGAGCGTTGAGAGCGTTATAAGATACCCTTTGGTCACGTCGTGACAAGTTGCCACATTATCTGTTGTTTGGTCTTATGTGCAGATCATATACAAAAGAATATAATTATGTTTAAACCTCTTAAATTGTAATACCGGGTCGCATCACATCCCAAGGCTTCGAAGGTGCTTAAGTAGAGTATTGCATGGGAGTACATATGCTCCTAGTTAGCTTTTCTCATTTCCAAAATTTCAGAAATTCTAATGTAACATATGGGCCCACATTACATGATGGATTTTGAACCCACAAAGTTTCGTTGAATTTGAATACTTATGACACTCTTCTTTCCTTTTTTTTTTCTTGCAGACACAATCCTATCCATTTTTTTCATTAAATTTTTATTGACATAATATATCCACCAATATGTATCCAATCTTTTTCAGGAATGTTTAAGAACCAACACGTGTGCATTTGGTTATTTCAAGCAACTTACACAAAACCTGCCCTTGTTTCACTACCCACGTCATTCGGTTTTAGCATTGTAGTGGCTACGGACATCAATCATTGCCAAAAAAAATGTAGCTTCTTCATTTCGGGACTTCTCCCTTCTTCTTGCACACGGTCCTTAAGTGTACATATCATCACAAGTCAAGAGTGTTGTCAACATATCGTTCAAATGGTTTGTTCATGCAGTTATGATGGCACACATGCAAAATCAATGATATGGACAGTAGACGGTTAGAATTGTGTAACTTTTCCGCCATATCTGAGTACTCAAGCAGACAACTAGGTGGACGTACAAAAACATCAAGGTTGTGCCGGTATTTTACAAAATAGACCTCTAAGGCCAGTGTATCCAAAGTTTCCCACTAAAGCCACTCATGTTTCATCAATAGACCTCAAACTTTTATCCATATTAAAAAAAATTACAAACCATGTATGAGTTTGGGTGCTTGATTGACTGATCAAGGAAACAACAATGCCATACATTATTCTTCTTGTTGTCGTAATCAAATAAACATTTTATCAGTATTATTCCCAAACATAACATACATGCATGGTCAAAGAAACAGTTCACACATATTCTCCCCGTTAAAAACACTACATAAATTTCATGAACCTGTAGGGTGTAAGTGCAAACAAACTTAGGGATGGCAATGTATGGTATGGGTGGTACAGCCTCCTTCTGCCCAAACCCATACCCATAGAGACCTTCTATACCCACTCACTTCAATACCCATGGGCATAAAATTGATACCGATGCTCCTACCCATCGGTATCCTATATCCAATGGATATCCATTGGTTACAATGTATAGCATTTAAATTTTTAAAAAGTAGAGAAATAAGTCTATGGGTCGAGCGTATGAGGACCTCTACCAACGGTTAGACACAAAGGAAGGCAAAAGGGACATCTATAAGATGGCCAAGATCCGAGAGAGGAAGACGAGGGATATTGACCAAATCAAGTGCACCAAGGACAGAGCAGATCAACTCCTGGTGAAGAACGAGGAGGTTAAACATAGATGGCGGGAGTACTTTGACAAGCTGTTCAATGGGGAGAGTGAGAGCTCTACCATTGATCTGGGAGTCTCCTTTGATGATATTAGCAGGCGTTTTGTGCGGCGAATCCAGGAGTCGGAGGTCAAGGAGGCTTTAAAGAGGATGAAAGGAGGCAAGGAGATGGGCCCTGATTGTATCCCCATTGAGGTGTGGAGAGGCCTCGGGGACATAGCGATAGTATGGATAACCAAACTTTTCAACATCATTTTTCGGGCAAACAAGATGCTAGAAGAATGGAGACGGAGTATATTAGTACCAATCTTCAAGAACAAGGGGGATGTTCAGAGTTGTACTAATCACCGTGGAATTAAACTGATGAACCATACAATGAAGCTATGGGAAAGAGTCATTGAGCACCGCTTAAGAAGAATGACACGTGACCAAAAATCAGTTTGGTTTCATGCCTGGGAGGTCGACCATGGAAGCCATTTTCTTGGTACGAAAACTTATGGAGAGATATAGGGAGCAAAAGAAGGACCTGCATATGGTGTTCATTGACTTGGAGAAGGCCTATGATAAGATACCGCGGAATGTTATGTGGTGGGCCTTGGAGAAATACAAAGTCCCAACAAAGTACATTACCCTCATCAAGGACATGTACGATAATGTTGTGACAAGTGTTCGAACAAGTGATGGCGACACTGATGACTTCCTGATTAAGATAGGACTGCATCAATGGTCAGCTTTGAGCCCTTATCTTTTTGACTTGGTGATGGATGAGGTCACAAGGGATACACAAGGAGATATCCCATGGTGTATGCTCTTTGCAGACGATGTGTTGATAGTCGATGAGAGTCGGACGGGGGTCAACAGGAAGTTGGAGTTATGGAGGCAAACCTTGGAATCGAAAGGTTGTAGGCTTAGTAGGACTAAAACCGAGTACATGGGGTGCGCTTTCAGTACTACTAGGCACGGGGAGGAGGAGGAAATTAGCCTTGATGGGCAGGTGGTGCCTCAGAAGGACACCTTTCGATATTTGGGGTCAATGTTTCAGAAGGATGGGGATATCGATGAAGATGTGAGAGACCTTCTATACCCACTCACTTCAATACCCATGGGCATAAATTGATACCGATGCTCCTACCCATCGGTATCCTATATCCAATGGATATCCATTGGTTACAATGTATAGCATTTAAATTTTAAAAAAGTAGAGAAATAAGTCTATGGGTCAAGCGTATGAGGACCTCTACCAACGGTTAGACACGAAGGAAGGCAAAAAGGACATCTATAAGATGGCCAAGATCCGAGAGAGGAAGACGAGGGATATTGACCAAATCAAGTGCATCAAGGACGGAGCAGATCAACTCCTGGTGAAGAATGAGGAGGTTAAACATAGATGGCGGGAGTACTTTGACAAGCTGTTCAATGGGGAGAGTGAGAGCTCTACCATTGATCTGGCGACTCCTTTGATGATACTAGCAGGCGTTTTGTGCGGCGAATCCAATAGTCGGAGGTCAAGGAGGCTTTAAAGAGGATGAAAGGAGGCAAGGCGATGGGCCCTGATTGTATCCCCAGTGAGGCGTGGAGAGGCCTCGGGGACATAGTGATAGTATGGCTAACCAAACTTTTCAACCTCATTTTTCGGGCAAACAAGATGCTAGAAGAATGGAGACGGAGTATATTAGTACCAATCTTCAAGAACAAGGGGGATGTTCAGAGTTGTACTAATCACCATGGAATTAAACTGATGAGCCATAAAATGAAGCTATGGGAAAGAGTCATTGAGCACCGCTTAAGAAGAATGACAAGCGTGACCAAAAATCAGTTTGGTTTCATGCCTGGGAGGTCAACCATGGAAGCCATTTTCTTGGTACGACAACTTATGGAGAGATATAGGGAGCAAAAGAAGGACCTGCATATGGTGTTCATTGACTTGGAGAAGGCCTATGATAAGATACCGCGGAATGTTATGTGGTGGGCCTTGGAGAAATACAAAGTCCCAACAAAGTACATTACCCTCATCAAGGACATGTACGATAATGTTGTGACAAGTGTTCGAACAAGTGATGGCGACACTGATGACTTCCCGATTAAGATAGGACTGCATCAAGGGTCAGCTTTGAGCCCTTTTCTTTTTGCCTTGGTGATGGATGAGGTCACAAGGGATACACAAGGAGATATCCCATGGTGTATGCTCTTTGCGGACGATGTGGTGATAGTCGATGAGAGTCGGACGAGGGTCAACAGGAAGTTGGAGTTATGGAGGCAAACCTTGGAATCGAAAGGTTGTAGGCTTAGTAGGACTAAAACCGAGTACATGGGGTGCGCTTTCAGTACTACTAGGCACGAGGAGGAGGAGGATGTTAGCCTTGATGGGCAGGTGGTGCCTCAGAAGGACACCTTTCGATATTTGGGGTCAATGTTCCAGAAGGATGGGGATATCGATGAAGATGTGAACCATCAAATTAAAGCAGGATGAATGAAGTGGCGCCAAGCTTCTGGCATTCCCTGTGACAAGAGGGTGCCACGAAAGCTAAAAGGCAAGTTCTATAGGACGGCGGTTCGACCCGCAATGTTGTGTGGCGCTGAGTGTTGGCCGACTAAAAGGCGACATGTGCAACAGTTAGGTGTGGTGGAGATGCGCATGTTGAGATGGATGTGTGGCCACACAAGGAAGGACCGAATCCAGAATGATGATATACGATATAGAGTTGGGGTAGCGCCAATTGAAGAGAAGCTTGTCCAACATCGTCTGAGATGGTTTGGGCATATTCAGCGCAGGCCTCCAGAAGCCCCATTGCATAGCGGACGGCTAAAGCATGCAGATAATGTCAAAAGAGGTCGGGATAGACCGAACTTGACATGGGAAGAGTCCGTAAAGAGAGATCTGAAGGATTGGAGCATCACCAAAGAACTAACCATGGACAGGGGTGCGTGGAAGCTTGCTATCCATGTGCCAGAACCATGAGTTGGTCGCGAGATCTTATGGGTTTCACCTCTAGCCTACCCCAACTTGTTTGGGACTAAAGGCTTTGTTGTTGTTGTTGTTGTAGAGAAATAAGTTTAAAATTTAAGTGATGAGGGTAAGCAGTATAACACCGACGCAGCCTCCTCTAGTGGGTGTCCTCTTGGAAGAATCAAGCAAGTATGAGCAGCGGTTGTTGGAAGCCCGATGAAGTGAGAGGCGGCGGTGTGAATCCGGGATCGCTGGATCGAGAGATGGATAGGAATCCGGTTTGATAAGTTGAGATTTCATCATTTTGAGGAGACAAATAGGATGTAGGAGGAGTGGTAGGCAAGTGTTTGTGGGCCTATGCGTTATGGCCAGTTTAGGGAATACATGATTTAGGGTTGGTCCATAGGAATTGATGTTGACCCCACATGCCGTAGGAGTTATTTTCATTTATTAACTTTTTGTGGGTATCCATTGGGTTACCCATGGGCGCAATTTCATACCCATGTCCTACCCATATATTTTGCGGGTATGGATATCCATTATCCGTGGGTACAAAATCTCTCAAAGTCTTGCCCATGCCCACTATTTTCAGGTAGGGTACCCGCGGTTACCCATACCCATGAGCAAAATTGCCATCGCTAAACAAACTTCATCAGCCCTTGGATGCACGATCAATGACAAGATAGTTAGCTCCAACTTATCGTGGGAAAAAAATGCTCTATGTCGTATGGGCAAATGCATCCTCGAAACTAGCTCCAAGTCATAGGTGCTTCCAATGCATTGGTGCTAAGATGAGGTGCTAAGCACATTTAAAAGTTTAGCAACCAAAGCCCCCAATGCATAGGTGCTTAACTTGTTGTAGCTAAGCTTACTTCATTTAATGATTTAGCTACTAAAGTTCTCCATGCATTGGTGGGCTTTCTTCCATTTAAGTATTTTGCCTAGGTTCACGCGCTTGGCACTGTTTCTTCCTGGGGTCACCACAATCATCTCTCTCCTCTTAAATACCTTGCCACATCAGATTTTTTGCCTACATGGCAGCCTTAGCACCTGTACAAGGTGGAGCATTGGGAGGGGCCTAAGGGCATCTCAAATAGTTTGTATGTAGTCTTGTTGGTAAAATTGTCCATGTCATCAACCAACAAGGGATCGTATAACTACTCCAATGGTTGCATCTATATTATCCAATAGGATAAGAGAGAATAAATGTGATTGCTCTCTATTTAACCTTGGAGCTTGTGCAAGAGCTGTTGGTTAATCTACATACAGCTTTCCTCTCTCTCCTTATTTATTTGTTGCCACATCATCATATATCCTAGGTGGCAAAGTTTACCAACACCTATCTTACAACTATTGGAGATGCCCTAACGCGACCCAAGATTGTACCCCTTTTTTTTGCTAGTCAAAATGGTATTTTGGGTGTTTATCCCAGCACTCCCTCTGTTCTAAAATAAGTGTTAAAGTTTTAGTTCAAATTTATTTTGGAACGGAGGAGTACTAATTAAGTTTTTGAAGGAGAACACAAATATTTGGTTTTGGATAAAGCTACCTGTGTATTTTAGATTTGGATACTTTTTATTTAAAAATAGTGAAAATGTTAAATACCATGTTTTAAGTTTTATCATTTAGGCATCTAGCTATATTCTTGTAATATGGACTAGGATTGAGGAACAAATTCATCTAACTATATTGTTTATCATCCATTTAGCTATATATACATCCATTTATAATTTTGTTTACATATTTTTTATCTTCCATAAAAGGAAAAGGTTTGTCAATCTATTGTACTCAACATGATATTTTAGACATCGTGTTTAAAATATAATTTTGAGTGCTAGTTTATGTTGCAACTATGTACAATCACCAACACAATTATAATATTCCAGAAGTACTCCCTGAAAGATATTTGTGCATACGATTTTCAAGTTTCATACAAACATGTGAAAACAACATTGGTGGCTATAATTTTAAAATCTGACTTACGAGTTAGGATCCCAAATGTAAAAAAAAAAGTAAGAGTGAGATAGAGTTAGTACTCAGTGGCAAATATGATTTCCGGCAAACTAACAGGCCACCAGAGATGCCTCAGGGCCAACGACGTGGCTTATGCCCCGGTTAAAATTACACGAAAAGTTCACGTAAACAATGATGAATTGTATACATTTTCTCTCCCATTAACATGCAAACTTGTGTTGGGTTCAGGAATGGATGCATATGTTTGATCTTTCTGCTACGTCAAGTATCCCCCGTTGTTTTTGAATAGTAACAGCTTGGTTTAGGTAGTTTGAGATGCAAACAAGAGTTTAGCTAGCAGAGGCCGGGGCTGCACGATGCTGGTAAAAGTAGAATAATACCCCTGGCAGGGGTGCACCGAGCATGCATCATATGCATGGGTCATTGAAACCCTAGTGAGCAGCATGCACTGGCCTGGGAGAAATCAACGGAGAGCGCCCGTGCCTCCTCGTAAACACTGTAAAGATAACCTTGTGTAGACTAATTAATACTCCATAATTAGTGGTACTACTACTACTACTACTACGCTTTGCATGCAGTTAACCTTTAGCCCCCATGCATGGGGGAGAGGGAGGGAGGGAGGAGAGGGTAGGGTCAGGGGAGGCAATCCCACTGAAAACACTTGCATTGATTCGGGCAGCTTTTGTGGGAGACTATCTAGGATAGCTAGGCTAGGCTGGGCAGAGCTGCGAGCCGTTTGATTTTGAAGGCTACGTAGATTGGCTAACATTCTTATCACCCGCAGCTGCTGTCTGCTCAGAGTGTATCCAAGACCTATGCTAGTGGTGCTATAGGCCTGCGACAGGCTAAGCAAGGTCTATCGCCGCGTTTTCTGATCGCCCGTGCTCACTTTTTTCTGACCATGCTACTGTATGCGTTTCCTTCCCTTCTTTTCTGACAGACTGTCAGTCAGTCAGCCACGCATGCATGGATCTGCAAGCATGCTTCTGGATTGGAATGCTTTTCTTTTTCAAAAAATATACTATAATTTGCCTGTGTGTATATTTTCAGCTTTTTTATTGTGCGTGTAGAGTAGAAGAAAAAGGAACAAGATTACAAAAAAGATCGAAGTACAAATTGTTGCCACGATAAGGTGCTTCCTTCCAAGTCCCCATGGCGGGCGCGTGCTGGCTGAGTGTTGTAGGTTGGAGCGGCGGGCCTTGATTGTGGTCCACAGGGGGTGGAGTGAGTCGCGGGGAGCCGACA
The DNA here is from genome assembly GCA_039707655.1 of Elymus sibiricus. Classification (NCBI taxonomy): domain Eukaryota; kingdom Viridiplantae; phylum Streptophyta; class Magnoliopsida; order Poales; family Poaceae; genus Elymus; species Elymus sibiricus. Next base: position 423,031,489 of record CM077667.1, on the reverse strand, counting down.
GAGTTGGGTGCTTGGCGGTCGGAGGTACCGGCTACCACCGGGTGGTTGAAGGTGCCGGCTGCCATGGGGTCGCCATGTCTGGATCTGGAGTTGCTAGATCTGATGGGGTGACCCCCTCCTCTCCCGGTAGCGCTCGTTGGCAGTTGGCCGATGGCGCGGGATGGACGCCGGTGTTGGGGTTTGACTTGGTCCCCCTGCCGCGGGCTGGTTGCTCTCCTGCGCTTGCCTCGGTCGTTTCTCTGACCATGTCGAGGTGGAGGCTCGTGGCTGGGTGGGGAGGCGGCCTTGTGTTGTGGTGTCGGTGTTGAGTTGTCGGAGGATGTCGGGGCGGCGGCTCCGAATGGCAGGATCCAGGGTGGGCTTACTGGCAGGGTTCGTGGTGTCGGTGGTGCCTACTCCTCCTGGTCGTGTGGGCGGCATGGGGGTAGGGTGGATGTTTCTAGCAGGCCCCGGTCGTGCCCGGATTTGGCGGGGTTGGCCGACTCTCGCTACGGGAGTGGCAGGGGTGTCTCCTGGTGATATTGGCGAGTTCCCGAGCGAAAGCTTCGCGCTTGGCGCCGGCGCCGGCGGCGCCCGTGGGTGTCGTTTCATTCTTGAAGGCGTAGCCGTGGGTCTTGTTCCTGTGCCAGGGCTCCAGGTGAAAACCCTTGTCTGTTCTCAGACTCGGCAGCGGCTACACATCGCGTCGTTACCTTCCTGGGGGAGTTGTCGTGGAGTTTTGGTGTCGTCGATTGGTCCTAGGCGAGGTGTTAGACTAGCTCTAGTTTGTTGGTGTATCTTGGCAAAATTGACATATCTGACCTAAAGACGCAACTAATTCACAAAGTGAACTGCCCGCGAAAGAAATTCACTGGGCTAACCCTTTCGTGTGGCGCCCGACATCAAGGCGCCACACTACACTATGTGGCGCTTGTGCCCTAGGCGCCACACACCCGGCCACGCTGGTGCCCCGTGGCATGCCCGACCCCACCCCCTCGTGTGGCGCCTAAGACGAAGGCGCCACACTTGTAATGTGTGGCGCCTAGCTCTTAGGCGCCACACCTCCTGTTAACCAGCGGCGGCCCGACCCTCCCCCCACCCCCACTAATTCTTCCAGTTACAGAGGGGGGCGGCGGCGGCTCCCTTCTCTCCTCCTCTCAATCCCCTCTTCAAAATCCGCCAGATCTGAGGATTTCTTCCCCAAATCATTCTACAAGGTAATCTCCTCCGTTCCCCATATTTCTATCCGAAAAATATTGCATGTTTTTTTCAGATTTGTGTAGGTTAGGATGATAGGTCAAATTTGCTTGGATTCGAAATGGGGATTCCTATATGATTAGATGATTATTCAAATGAGTATTCCTATATGATTTGTGGTTCATTTGTGGTTCCATTTTGTGGAACATATGTATGCTTGTTTAGATGAATATATATTAGATGATTATTTTTTGAGATGAATTGTATTGTATAACTCATATATTTTTCTTGAAATATGAAGGATGGTGTGGCTTTTGGATGATTACTATGACGTTGAACACCGGGCATATTTGATGTCGCAGAAGGGAATGGTAATGATAGCATACTACTTGATAGTTTATATCTTGTGTTTATTTGAAAAGATCAAACCGTAATCATCTCACTTTATGTTTGCAGAATCTTGCGCCCCTCAAGATTCGGTCCCACGGGGCGTCGACTGCCATGCCATACGATGAGCGGTACACACCGTACATCGAGAAGACATGACTCCTTCCGTTGTGAATCATTGTTTTTTGCCCATACGGCTCGACCACATGAACCATGCCCGGGTTAGTGGCGGACATAGCTCCCAACAACCTAGGGAGTCGGTTGTATGCTTGCTCCCAATCACCATACAACATCTTGAATGCGGCTTGCTTCGCCTTCCATGCCTTCCCGTATTTCACCTCGTAGTGAAAGAGGGCTTTTACAAGGTCTTGTATGCTTTTTATACTCATTGTTGGAAGTGATGAGATGGAGTTGGAAAGCCTGTAAGCGATGAACTCGGAGGTGAGTTGTCTATTGTTTTGGGACACAAGCTCGCCATCAACCCTCTTGCCTCGACACAGGTGAGGTAGACAACTCACAATGTGCCATCCGGGCCCTCCTTTCCATGGTCTTGCATGCACAATCCATGGACATTGTGGATCCTCACACGCAATCGTGTAACGCACCTTGATGTCCGAATGAACAACTTTGTGTGGACGATAACGCGTAACCGAATAGTCATCCAACCACATCTTCAATTCTAGGAATGTTTCGAACTTTGACCCGGGCACAATACAGTTCTTCCCATGTTTGTCCCGATGAGAAGTTGGCCTAACTCCAAGCAATATGCCTTTGCCGCCATCAACAACGGCTTCATCTGCAAGACTAAGATCCTCGAACAATGATGTCCGGTGATCCCGCCCTAATACCTTCTTGAAATATTCGGCCTCCTTGGCCGTGAACCCTTCCTCATCAACTTCTTCATCGGGACCGTCATCGTCCGACTCAGAGGCATAGCCACGAGAGTACGGAATGGAATGGTCCATGGTCTCTTGCAAATAATATTTGTCCAAATCACCAAGGTTGTTGTCATGGAGAACAACATCATCATTCTCATCATCATCATGCTCATTATTCTCCTCTTGCAATGCTTCATCTTGGATCTTCGAAATCGGGGTCAATGTTGGCCTCACTTGTTGGATCAAAAGAGGTTCAATCATCTCATCTTGGTTCATTCGTGGAGGACTAATATCAACAATCGGAGAGGCAACCCGGTTCAAATCCAAGTGCAAGTTAGCATCAACCTTTTTTATGGCAAATAAATCTAGAGCCTTGTCTAGTGATTCGGCCACCGTCTCCTTGTATGCAAGCCAACATTGCTCGGAGTTCACACGCATGGTCTTCCAGCGAATGTGCATTCCAAATCCCACATTATGCCTACCATCAAACTCAACAACATCACTTGGATCCATCCAATTCAAATCTTTTCGGACTTGTTCCAACAACTCCGCATAGCTAGGACTACACTCAAACACCATGTCAAGCTCATCCGAGTCCGGGTCAATATTGCCTTTCAAAAAGGCATCCTTGTCCACGTGATGAACATAAACACATGTTCTTCCCATCCCTAAAAAATTTAAACAACACAACATAGAATATATTCTATAAGAACTCATCCAAAGATTACAACATTTGCATAATCAAATGAACAAGCCTTATTCCTAACATATATATTGAACAACCCTAACCACATCATAACCCTAACACCAACATAACATAACCCTAACCTTTACATATACAAAGAAATCTAATCCTAACATAACAATAGCCATAACCCTTACATACAACCAAGCCTAACCCTAGCAAAGTGTAAAAAAGACAACAAAAGCATACACATCCCAAAATTCATGAAGAACTAGGGTTTTCTCAAACTTGCAAAAAAGTGACCAAATGAGAGCATTTTCATGGATGAGAGGGAGGGGGGTCGGGGGAGGTTACCTTCAGGGAAGGATTGGGGTCGAAATCCCCGGACCAAACCTTCAGATCTGCTTGGTTTGGGAAGGGATTTGAGAAGGGAGGAGAGGGAAACTCGTGGGCGCTGTCTCCTCTATTCTTGCTGGGTGGGGGTGAATGGGGAGGGGGTGGGGGAGGGCCGGTCCGCGGGTATGGTAAGTCAATGTGTGGCGCCTAAGGGAAAGGCGCCACACATTAAATGTGTGGCGCCTTTGGATTAGGCGCCACACTGGGGGTCGGGGTGGGGTCGGGCATGCCACGGGGCGCCAGCGTGGCCGGGTGTGTGGCGCCTAGGGCACAGGCGCCACATAGTGTAGTGTGGCGCCTTGATGTCGGGCGCCACACGAAAGGGTTAGCCCAGTGAATTTCTTTCGCGGGCAGTTCACTTTGTGAATTAGTTGCGTCTTTAGGTCAGATATGTCGATTTTGCCGTGTATCTTTCAATCAGCTTTGTAAGAGAGTCATCTCATCACTTTGTATCGTTCGGCCATGTACTGTTAGGTGTTGCTGATTTATATATAAAATGGGGCGAAAGCATGTTTCAAGAAAGGTAAAATGGTGTGGCTAGATCTTAATCGACTAAGATTTAACAAAGCCCCAGTCAAGTGATAGAACATATAAAAAGAAAAAGGGAAAAATTAAATTGAAAATATTGCATGGATCTCCACGTAAAATCCCTAGAATATAGAATCGACTAAGACTTGGTTAAGTCTAAGTCGACTGAGATTTAGCAATCCTGAAGGAAAAATGTAGGAGTTCTAGAATATTGGACTTCTATAAGTATAATTTGCTTCCTTCCTGCTCCGGTGTCATGCCCTTCTTGAAGGCACCGCCTTAGAGGCCCCGGCTCGTCGATGTTCGGCTTTGTCCCTGTCTACCTCAAGTGATGCTCTATTTTGCTTAACTTTTGTTTGCTTGGTGGTGTATGGTGTGATGTAGCTGATCTTAAGCACCTTTGTATCCATCCTTGGGTGTGTGGTGTTGTGTTTGTAGGCGGATGATCGTATGTGGTTGATGCTTTATCTATAAAGTGGGGGACGAACCTCTTTGTGAAATTGGTTTGGTATCACGTTTCGAACAAATAATCCAGTATCTCAGGGTTTGTTCAGTTCTCTCGATTCTAAAAACACCAAATAATAATAACACATGATAATATCATGGGAATGCAGGTGAAAAACGAATGATTGATGGCATTTGCTGGAGGAAACCAAACACGAGTTAACACATACATTTTCTCCTTTTGTATGATTAATATGTTTTTCCTGTGTGACCGGCGCTCTTGAAGTTTTCATTTATGGATTTTATTCATATAGGAATCCGGAATACATCACATCCCAATTCCGACACTTTTGCTATTCCCGCATAAGTTTGTACATTCCAAACAGCGCATTCTTCTAAGAAGTACGACAAACCAAAGTTTTCTCCAAGTCAACTATTCATATCCATCAACTTAAGTGTTGTACCATCGACATAAAGAAAAACATGTATTTTCTCTACCCCCTCTCTCTCTCTCCCTCCCTCTCTCTCATGAAACACTAGGAGCTAGGTCAGAGATGCAGATATACCTCCACCCCGTTGAGATCACAGTTGTCCTCTCCCTTCGCCCGTCGTTTCGGTGACGAGAGGTCGTAGGAATCCCGTTGTTTCAGACTGGTGGTGGTAGGGTGAGGTATTTAGTTTAGGTTTTGGTCCTCGGTTGTTGGTGGTAATAAGGTGATGGCCCTTGATACGTCCATTTTGCATCACTATTTCCTATTATAATTTATCCTCTTTCAATGGTATATTTCACAATATGATGGAATTCTATTGCATTTTCTCTCGTAAACTGCAAGGAATGCAAAGAGAGGGGCATTGTCGGATATCTGGAAATCTGGACCTAGAATGCAACAGAAGAAATAGTAATTTTCCGAAGCTCCAAATGCAGCGTGGATTTTAGAGAATTATTTTGGAATATATAATGAATCATGGAGCAAAGAAGTACTAGAGTGGGCTCATGAGGCGCCGCGCCTCCTGGACATGTGGGGCCGTGGTGTCTCGTCTCCCGATGCCCTTTGGCTATAAATTCCATTTTGACATATAAGAAATAATAGAAAAACCTCAAGACTTTTTGTCTTCGTCTATGAGGCAGAACTTGGAAGGAGCACTTTTGTTCTCCGGTGGATTGATTTCGCCGTCCGAAACTTCCCTCCGGGAGGAGAAAAATCAAAGCCTTCATCATCACCAATACCCCAATCATCGCGGGGATCATCATCTTCATCAACATCTTCAACAGTACCATTTCATCTCCAAACCCTAGTTCCTCCTTTGTGTTCAATCTTTGTATCAAACCTCAGATTGGTACCTAGGAGTGGTTGTATGCGTTGATTACATCTTGTAGTTGACGCTCAGGAGAACTATTGGTGAAAGATTGTTATGTTCAGATTGTTAATCACATATTTATACCCATTGATCATGATCGATATGATGTGTTGTGAGTAGTTCCATTTGTTCTTGAGGACATGATAGAAGTCTTGTTGCTTTCTAATCATATGAAATTGATTACCATTCAATGTATTGATGATGTGTTGTGTTGTTCTTCCTCTAGTTGTGTTATGTGAACGTCAACTGCATAACACTTCACCATCTTTGGGCCTAGGGGAAGGCATCGTGGAGTTTGTAGACGATGGGTTGCGGGAGTGATAGAAACCCAAACCCCAGTTTATGAATTGTTCCGTGAGAGGCGGTTTTGGATCCAACTGTCTAATGCTATGGTTAGATTTATCTTAATTAGTTCTCTTGTTGGATATGCTTGCATGTAGAGTATAATCATAAGTAGGTATTTCTATTTGTTCAAGTTAGGACAATACCTTAGCTTCGGTCCACCCACACAACACTAATCAAAGCAATGAACGGTAACTTAATGAATCGTGGTTAAAGTAACTTGACAAGATTCATCTGTGTCCTCAAGAGTGTTTTAGCCATTATATAAGGATTAGGCCACTGCCCACACCTATTTTTTACCATGCCTTGTTACGAATTATCTTGCTATCAAAACTATCTTTACAACACTCGTAGTGAAACCTTGTTGAAAATAACTTGTCAATTCCTTCTGCTCCTTGTTGGGTTCGACAATCTTACTTATTGAAAGGACTATGATTGATTCCATATACTTTTGGGTCATCACACCACCGTTGACATGGTCCTCCATGTCTCGTCCTCATTATGATTGTGCTTCTTGGCCGGGAAGCATGTGGTCAGTGATGTGTGTCCAGATCTTGTTCTTTGGTTTGGGTTTTTTCTTGAGCAGGTTTGTCTCAATGGCACTATCATATAGAGCGAATGGCACGGTTGTGCATCTTGGTCATCCGGCTCCAGCTTCGACTGATGAAGGTTGGTCAACTTCAAACTCATCGGGAAGTGTGCGAGAGTTGCATTACCAGATTGCGTCTAGTTGGACATGGGGTGTTATAGATGCCCTCTCCTACATTTTATTCTTTTGGGCGGTGATTTTCTACTCATGTCGTGGATTTCAGCATATTTTAGTCTAATTGACAACATCCCAACAGTTGTTTCTATAGAGAACGAGATTATATCAACAAGAGGGGGGTGAATGTGAGATTCAAAATTTCTTTCAAAACAATGAATGAACCCAAGATACTGTTGGGGAACGTTGCATGGGAAACAAAATTTTTCCTACGCACACGCAAGATCTATCCATCGTGATGAGCATCTACGAGAGGGAGAGTGGATCTACATACCCTTGTAGATCGCTAAGCGGGAAGCGTTAATAAATGCGGTTGATGTAGTCGAACGTCTTCGCGATCCAAATCGCTAGCTGTCCCGCGATGCAATCACGATCTAGCGCCGAACGGACGGCACCTCCGCATTCAGCACAGGTACAGCTCGATGACGATCTCCGCCTTCTTGATCCAGCAAGAGGGAGCGGAGAGATAGTTGAGTTCTCCGACAGCGCGACGGCGCGGCGACGGTGGTGGTGGAACTATTCCGGCAGGGCTTCGCCTAAGCACCGTCGGAATCTATTTGGTGGAGGAACTAGGGAATAGAGAACTAGCACGTGGACTTGTGTCTTTGGGGCTCTATTCCTCTAGTATATATAGGAGGGAAGGGGAGGAGGCAGCCTCCCTAGGGTTTCCCCTAGGGGTCGGCCGATCTAGGAGGAGGTGGAGGAGTCCACCTCCAATCCTACTCCAAGTAGGATTCCAATCCTACTTGGAAAACCTTCCCCCCTCTTGGGCTTTTTCCTTTTCCCACCTCCTAGCCGCATGGGCCCTTAGGGGCTGGCTTGCCCAGCCCACTAAGGGCTGGTGCGCCACCCTTAAGACCTATGTGGCCTTCCAGCGTGGGTGTCCCCTCCCGATGGACCCCCGGAACCCTCCCGGCACTCCCGGTACACTACCGGAAATACCCGAAACTTTTCCGGCGACCAAAATGGGACTTCCTATATATCAATCTTTACCTCTGGACCATTCCGGAGCTCCTTGTGACGTCCGGGATCTCATCCGGGACTCCGAACAACCTTCGGTCACCACCATGCATAACTCAATACTACCGAAACGTCACTGAACGTTAAGTGTGCAGACCCTGCGGGTTCGAGAACTATGTAGACATGACCGAGACACCTCTACGGTCAATAACCAATAGCGGGACCTGGATGCCCATATTGGTTCCTACATATTCTACAAAGATCTTTATTGGTTGAACCTTTATGTGAAGGATTCAGTTAATCCCGCACGCTGTTCCCTTTGTTCTTCGGTATGTTACTTGCCCGAGATTCGATCGTCGGTATCTCTATACCTAGTTCAATCTCGTTACCGGCAAGTCTCTTTACTCGTTCCATAATACAAGATCCCGTGGCTAACACTTTAGTCACATTGCTTGCAAGGCTTATTGTGATGTTGTATTACCGAGTGGGCCCTGAGATACCTCTCCGTCATATGGAGTAACAAATCCCAGTCTCGATCCATGCCAGCTCAACAGACACCTTCGGAGATACCTGTAGAGCATCTTTATAGTCACCCAGTTACGTGGTGACGTTTGATACACACAAGGTATTCCTCCGGTGTCAGTGAGTTGCTTGATCTCATGGTCATAGGAACAAATACTTGACATGCAGAAAACAATAGCAATAAACTGACATGGTCATATGCTACGTTCATAGTTTGGGTCTTGTCCATCACATTATTCTCCCAATGATGTGATCCCGTTATCAAATGACATCTCATGTCTATGGCCAGGAAACCTTGACCATCTTTGATCAACAAGCTAGTCTACTAGAGGCATACTAGGGACACAGTGTTGTCTATGTATCCACACATGCAATTGAGTTTCCAATCAATACAATTATAGCATGGATAATAAACAATTATCATGAACAAGGAAATATAATAATAACTACTTTTATTTTTGCCTCTAGGGCATATTTCCAACAGTCTCCCACTTGCACTAGAGTCAATAATCTAGCTCACATCACTATGTGATTTACATTGTAATGAATCTAACACCCATACAGTTCTGGTGTTGATCATGTTTAGCCCTTGGAAGAGGTTTAGTCATCGGGTCTGCGACATTCAGATCCGTGTGTACTTTGCAAATATTTATGTCCTCCTCCTTCATGTAATCGCGGATGGAATTGAAACGTCGCTTTATGTGTCTGGTCCTCTTGTGAACCCTTGGTTCCTTGGCTAGAGCAATGGAACCAGTGTTGTCACAGAACAGAGTCATTGGGTTTAGTGCACTGGGCACTACTCCAAGATCTGTCATGAACTCCTTCATCCAGACACCTTCCTTCGCCGCCTCCGAGGCAGCGATGTACTCCGCTTCGCATGTAGAATCAGCTACCATGCTCTGCTTGGAACTACACCAGCTTACCGCACCCCCATTAAGAATAAATACGTATCCGGTTTGAGACTTAGAGTCATCCGGATCAGTGTCAAAGCTTGCATCGACGTAACCCTTTACGTTGAGCTCTTGATCACCTCCATAAACGAGAAACATGTCCTTAGTCCTTTTCAGGTACTTCAGGATATTCTTGACCGCCGTCCAGTGTTCCATTCCTAGATCACTTTGAAACCTTCCGGCCATACTTATGGCAAGGCTGACATCGGGTCTTGTGCACAGCATTGCATACATGATAGAGCCTATGGCTGAAGCATAGGGGATGACACTCATCTTTTCTCTATCTTCTGCAGTCACTGGGCATTGAGTCTTACTCAACTTCACACCTTGCAATACAGGCAAGAACCCCTTCTTGGCCTGATCCATTTTGAACTTCTTCAAAACTTTGTCAAGGTATGTGCTCTGTGAAAGTCCTATTAAGCGTCTCGATCTATCTCTATAGATCTTGATGCCTAATATGAAAGCAGCTTCTCCTAGGTCCTTCATTGAAAAACTCTTGTTTAAATATTCCTTCACGCTTTCCAACATTTCTATATTGTTTCCAATCAGCAATATGTCATCCACATATAATATTAGAAACGCTATAGAGCTCCCACTCACTTTCTTGTAAATACAAGCTTCTCCGTAAATATGTATAAACCCGAATGCTTTGATCACCTCATCAAAGCGAAGATTCCAACTCCGGGATGCTTGCACCAGTCCATAAATGGATCGCTGGAGTTTGCAAACTTTGTTAGCATTCTCTGGATCGACAAAACCTTCCGGTTGCATCATATACAACTCTTCCTTAAGGAAACCATTAAGGAACGCTGTTTTGACATCCATCTGCCAAATTTCATAATCGAAAAAGGCATCTATTGCTAACATGATTCTGACGGACTTAAGCATCGCTACGGGTGAGAAGGTATCATCGTAGTCAACTCCTTGAACTTGTGAAAAACCCTTTGCCACAAGTCAAGCTCTATAGACGGTGACATTACCGTCCGCGTCCGTCTTCCTCTTAAAGATCCATTTGTTCTGAATGGCCTTTTGCCCTTTAGGTAATACTTCCAAAGCCCATACTCTGTTTTCATACATGGATCCCATCTCGGATTTCATGGCCTCTAACCATTTCTCAGAATCCGGGCCCATCATCGCTTCTCCATAGCTTGTAGGTTCATCGTTGTCCAACAACATGACCTCTAAGACAGGGTTGCCGTACCACTCAGGAGCAGTACGCATCCTTGTCGACCTACGAGGTTCGGTAGCAACTTGATCCGAAGCTTCATGATCATCATCATTAACTTCCTCTTCAACCGATGTAGGTTCTATAGAAACATCTTTCTGCGCTGCGCTACTCTCCGGTTGAAGTAAAGGTTCAACAACCTCATCAAGTTCTATTTTCCTCCCACTCAATTCTTTCGACAGAAACTCTTTCTCAAGAAATGTTCCGTTTTTAGCGACAAACACTTTGCCTTCGGATCTGAGATAGAAGGTATACCCAACTGTCTCTCTTGGGTATCCTATGAAGACACATTTCTCCGCTTTGGGTTCCAGCTTTTCAGGCTAAAGCTTTTTGACATAAGCATCACATCCCCAAACTTTAAGAAACGACAACTTTGGCTTCTTGCCAAACCACAGTTCATATGGCGTCATCTCAATGGATTTCGATGGTGCCCTATTTAAAGTGAATGCAGCTGTCTCTAATGCATAACCCCAAAATGATAGTGGCAAATCGGCAAGAGACATCATAGATCGCACCATATCCAATAAGGTTCGATTACGATGTTCGGACACACCATTACGCTGTGGTGTTCCAGGCGGTGTCAATTGTGAAACAATTCCACATTGTCTTAAGTGACCGCCAAACTCATAACTCAGATATTCTCCTCCTCGATCAGATCGCAGGAATTTGATCTTCTTGTTACGATGATTCTCAACTTCACTCTGAAATTGCTTGAACTTTTCAAACGTTTCAGACTTGTGCTTCATTAAGTAAATATACCCATATCTACTTAAGTCATCAGTGAAGGTGAGAAAGTAACGATAACCACCGCGCGCCTCAATGCTCATTTGACCGCACACATTAGTATGTATGATTTCCAACAAGTCACTTGCCCGTTCCATTGTTCCAGAGAACGGGGTCTTAGTCATCTTGCCCATGAGGCATGGTTCACATGTGTCAAGTGATTCAAAATCAAGTGACTCCAAAGTCCATCAGCATGGAGCTTCTTCATGCGTTTTACACCAATATGACCTAAGCCGCAGTGCCACAAGAAAGTGGTACTATCATTATCAACTCTACATCTTTTGGCATCAATGTTATGAACATGTGTATCATCACTATCGAGATTCAATAAGAATAAACCCCTTACATTGGGTGCATGACCATAAAAGATATTACTCATATAAATAGAACAACCATTATTCTCTGATTTAAATGAGTAACCGTCTCGCAATAAACAAGATCCAGATATAATGTTCATGCTTAACGCAGGCACTAAATAACAATTATTCAGGTTCATCACTAATCCCGATGGTAATCGAAGAGCGAGTGTGCCGGCGGCGATGACATCAACCTTGGAACCATTTCCCACGTGCATCGTCACTTCGTCCTTTGCCAGCCTCCGTCTATTCCGTAGTTCCTGTTTTGAGTTGCAAATGTGAGCAACTAAACCGGTATCAAATACCCAGGCACTACAACGAGAGTTGGTAAGGTACACATCAATAACATGTATATCATATATACCTTGTTTGGTGTTGGCTGCCTTCTTGTCAGCCAGATACTTGGGGCAGTTCCGCTTGCAGTGACCAGTTCCCTTGCAATGAAAGCACTCAGTTTCTGGCTTGGGTCCAGCCTTGGGTTTCTTCACGGGAGGGGCAACTACTTTGCCACTCTTCTTGGAGTTACCATTCTTACCCTTGCCATTCTTCTTGAAACTAGTGGTTTTATTGACCATCAACACTTGATGCTCCTTCTGAATCTCAGACTCACCGACTTTCAACATCGCAAACAGCTCGGCGACTGACTTGTTCATCCCGTGCATGTTATAGTTCAACACGAAGCTCTTGTAGCTAGGTGGCAGTGATTGAAGAACTCTGTCAGTGATCGCCTCTGGCTGAAGGGGCATACCCAATTCAGCCAGACGGGTGGAATACCCAGACATTTTGAGTATGTGTTCACTGACAGACCCGTTCTCCTCCATCTTGCAGGCATAGACCTTATCGGAGGACTCATACCTCTCGATCCGGGCATTCTTCTGAAAGATAAACTTCAACTCCAGGAACATATCATATGCTCCATGAAGTTCAAAACGTCTTTGAAGTCCCGGTTCTAAGCCATACAACATTGCACATTGAACTATTGAGTAATCATCAGAACGTGCCTGCCAGGCGTTCGCAACGTCTGCAGACTCTACTGGAGCGGGTTGATCACCAAGCGGTGCATCAAGGACATAAGCCTTTTGGGAAGCCATAAGGATAATCCTTAGATTACGGGCCCAGTCCACAAAGTTACTTCCATCATCTTTCAACTTAGCTTTCTCTAGGAACGCATTAAAATTCAGGGGTGCTACTGCGCGAGCCATTGATCTACAACATAAATTTTGCAAAAACAACTTAGACTATTGTTCAAGATAATGAGTTTAGTTAATCATATTACTTAAAAACTCCCACTCAAATTGACATCCCTCCGGTCATTCGAGTGTTATATGATCCAAATCCACCAACTCAAGTCCGATCATCGCGTGAGATGAGGTGGTTTCAATGGTGAACATCTTCATGTTGATCATATCTACTATATGACTCATTTTGACCTTTCGGTCTCTTGTGTTCTGAGGCCATGTCTGTACATGCTAGGCTCGTCAAGTTTAACCCGAGTGTTCCGCACGTGCAACACTGGCTTGCACCCGTTGTATGTGAATGTAGAGTCTATCACACCCGATCATCACGTGGTGTCTCGAAACGACGAACTTTCGCAACGGTGCACACTCGGGGAGAACACAATTTTATCTTTGAAATTTTAATGAAGGATCAACTTATAATGCTACCGTCGTCCTAAGCAAAATAAGATGCATAAAAGGATTAACATCACATGCAAATCATTAGTGACATGATATGGCCATGAACTTGTGCTTTTGATCTCCATCTCCAAAGCACCGGCATTATCTCCATCGTCGCCGGCATGACACCATGATCTCCATCATCTTGTTCTCCATCAACTTGTCGCCATGAGGTTGTCGCGCCAACTGTTGCTTGTACGACTATTGCTAACTCATAGCGATAAAGTAAAGCAAAACGGCGAAAATAAATTAAAGACAACCCTATGGCTCCCGCCGGTTGCCGTACTCATCGTCATGCAAGTCGTGATATTCTATACAAAACATGATCATCTCATACATCACATATATCTCATCATGTAATTGGCCATATCACATCACAACATACCCTGCAAAAACAAGTTAGATGTCGTCTAATTGTTGTTGCATGTTTTACGTGCCTGCTACGGGTATCTAGCAAGAACTATTCTTACCTACACATAAACCACAACGGTGATACACAAATTGCTATTCAAACTTCTCAAGGACCGCCTTTGTCGAATCCGATCCAACTAAAGTGGGAGAGACAGACACCCGCCAGCCATCTTTATGCAACAAAGTTACATGTCAGTTGATGGAACCGGTCTCTCGTAAGCGCACAAGTAATGTTGGTCCGGGCCGCTTCATCCCACAATACCGCTGAATCAAGAAAAGACCAAGGGAGGAAGCAATCTGAGCATCAACGCCCACAAACTCCTTTGTGCTCTACTCGTGATCTCATCTACAACTAGACCTAGATCATGATGCCACTGTTGGGGAACGTTGCATGGGAAACAAAAATGTTCCTACGCACACGCAAGATCTATCCATGGTGATGAGCATCTACGAGAGGGAGAGTGGATCTACATACCCTTGTAGATCGCTAAGCGGGAAGCGTTAAGAAACGCGGTTGATGTAGTCGAACGTCTTCGCGATCCAAATCGCTAGCCGTCCCGCGAACCAATCACGATCTAGCGCCGAACGGACGGCACCTCCGCGTTCAGCACACGTACAACTCGATGACGATCTCCACCTTCTTGATCCAGCAAGAGGGAGCGGATAGGTAGTTGAGTTCTCTGGCAGCGCAACGGCGCGGCGACGGTGGTGGTGGAACTATTCCGGCAGGGCTTTGCCTAAGCACCGTCGGAATCTATTTGGTGGAGGAACTAGGGAATAGAGAACTAGCACGTGGACTTGTGTCTTTGGGGCTCTATTCCTCTAGTATACATAGGAGGGAGGGGGAGGAGGCAGCCGGCCTAGAGTTTCCCCTAGGGGTCGGCCGAACTAGGAGGAGGTGGAGGAGTCCACCTCCAATCCTACTCCAAGTAGGATTCAAATCCTACTTGGAAAACCTTCCCCCTCTTGGGCTTTTTCCTTTTCCCACCTCCTAGCCGCATGGGCCCTTAGTGGATGGCTTGCCCAGCCCACTAAGGGCTGGTGTGCCACCCCTAAGGCCTATGTGGCCTTCCGGCGTGGGTGGCCCCTCCCGATGCACCCCCGGAACCCTCCCGGCACTCCCGGTACACTACCGGAAATACACGAAACTTTCCCGGTGACCAAAACGGGACTTCCTATATATCAATCTTTACCTCCTGTCCATTACGGAGCTCCTCGTGATGTCCGAGATCTCATCCGGGACTCCAAACAACCTTCGGTCACCACCATGCATAACTCAATACTACCAAAACGTCACCGAACGTTAAGTGTGCAGACCCTGCGGGTTCGAGAACTATGTAGACATGACCGAGACACCTCTACGGTCAATAACCAATAGCGGGACCTGGATGCCCATATTGGTTCCTACATATTCTATGAAGATCTTTATCGGTTGAACCTCTATGTCATGGATTCGGTTAATCCCGTACGCTGTTCCCTTTGTTCTTCGGTATGTTCGATCGTCGGTATCTCTATACCTAGTTCAATATCGTTACCGGCAAGTCTCTTTACTCGTTCCGTAATACAAGATCCCGTGGCTAACACTTTAGTCACATTGCTTGCAAGGCTTATTGTGATGTGGTATTACCGAGTGGGCCCTGAGATACCTCTCCGTCATACGGAGTAACAAATCCCTGTCTCGATCCATGCCAGCTCAACAGACACCTTCGGAGATACCTGTAGAGCATCTTTATAGTCACCCAGTTACATTGTGACGTTTGATACACACAAGGTATTCCTCCGGTGTGAGTGAGTTGCATGATCTCATGGTCATAGGAACAAATACTTGACATGCAAAAAAATAGCAATAAACTGACACGATCATATGCTACGTTCATAGTTTGGGTCTTGTCCATCACATCATTCTCCCAATGATGTGGTCCCGTTATCAAATGACATCTCATGTCTATGGCCAGGAAACCTTGACCATCTTTGATCAACAAGCTAGTCTACTAGAGGCATACTGGGGACACAGTGTTGTCTATGTATCCACACATGCAATTGAGTTTCCAATCAATACAATTATAGCATGGATAATAAACGATTATCATGAACAAGGAAATATAATAATAACTACTTTTATTATTGCCTCTAGGGCATATTTCCAACAGATACAACAACGGATAATAACGAGCAAGTAGATCTCTGGAGATAATTGTGATAGGAATGCTAGCGAGAATAAACTTATATTGGATGACGTAACTGAATCTTTTGCATTTGTAACATTGCATCTCTAGTGGAGGTAGCCTTGTTGATGAAGATGCCTGATCATTTGAAATTTGCTCGCACAGAGTCATATTTTGTCTTCTGAGAATGTCTAATCGGTCGGTCAGTCTGTCGAGTATTATGTTCAAGGAGTGTTGATCCTCAATGTCTTCTTGAGAGCCACCATAGTCCGAGAAGATTTTGCCTTCTTCTTCGGAAGATGAGTGTGAATGCTGGTTTAGTTTCTCCATCAGTTCTTTGTGAATGACAAGCAGCTCCATGACCTCGAGATATTCAAGTTCTTCAAAATCTGGTCTTTCTTTGATCTGTGTTCCAATTGGATCAAAGGAGTCATCGATAGCATTGAATAGTTTTTCAACAACTTCTTTATCAGTAATTTGCTTGATGCATTGTTGTCGTAGACGTGTGACAATACTACTTAGACGTTCAGTGATTTCAGCTATGCTTTCTCTTCGGAGACTTTTGAAGTGATTAAACATGACTTGAAGCATCTCACTGTGATTTTTGTCTCTAGCAACTGACATGTCATGAACGTCCTTGATTGCATCCCATATTAGCTTTTTGTTTATAACTTTCGAACTCGAATGAAGATATCTCTGGAGATGTTGTCACAAATGGTATCTTTCGCTTGAGCGTCTAGTTGAACATTTCTGAGATCTTCGAGAGTTGGCTTTTCTGGATCGTTAGCGACATACCCATTTTCAATCATCTGCCACATCTTGAAGCTTTTGTCTTGAATTTTGATTCTCATTCGATTATGCCATTGGAGATAGTCATTTCCATCAAATATTGGAATCCTATCAGAGTGCCTAGGTCCACCTGCGTGCAACATACTCAACTCCAAGGTTGTTAGACCTTAATAAGAAGAGACAAGGAGTACCTTGCTCTGATACCAATTGTAGGGACCGGGAGTATATCGACCAGAGGGGGGTGTGAATGGGAGATTCAAAATTTCTTTCGAAACTATGAATGAACCCAAGACACAACATCATATAATAACGAGCAAGTAGATTTGCGAAGATAATTGTGATAGGAATGCTAGCGAGAATCAACTTAGATTGGATGTTGTGCAAAATATTCGAGGAAATTATTGATTACGCACTTAGCATAGCTAAAGATTGCATTCACATATAAGATAGTGGCACAACAATATAGTATCTCTGCTATCATGAAAGCAACAAGCGGGATGAAAGAAAACACGAAATGAAATAGTTAAGTAGATGAAGTGAAAGATATCTAAACGGAGCGAGAATAAAAACAGATGGTACGAGCATATATTCGAGAATAGGTAATCAGAGCAATATGATGATCAAACAGGAGGTAAAACTTGAGCAGAGAGAATGAACCAGTGGTGCTCGATGGCGGTAGTTGATTTGGTAGACCAGTTCACTCTTCTGCAAAAGAGCTAAATCTGTTTGGAGAGACTTGTGATTTAAAACTAGAGCAAAACTCTCTCTATCCTATTCTCCCTCAACTCGAAGCTGGTCAGACTCTAGTTGATTTCACTCATGGTAGATACTTTTAGGCGATCTCCAAACCTTCAACAAACTTAGTATTCGATGACCACAACTACTCTTGGTCACTCAGTGAACCACAATTACTCTTGGTTCCCAAAGACTGACTTGGAGACAACAATTTCTCTTCACTCAAGCCGATGCCTATCCGTCTAGAGAGTGCGCAGCTCTCAAGAGTAATAAGCACAAGAATGCTAACTCAGATCTACTATGATGCTCAACCATTGTCTAAGTTTTGGCTCTTGATTTTCTCTCAGCGGATTTTAAACTCAAATCTCTCGAAGAGGGGATGCTCAATTAATCTTCTCATAAATCTTAAGCGGAGCAGCCAACGAAAAATGTTGTAGCAGGGTGGTTATTTATAGACGCAACCTTCCGCGAAGGGAAATGACCAAATTGGACACGAGGATCAACCAATGGATGAATGCCACGATTCCAACGGTCGGATTTTGAGCATAACGGTAACATTTCTCGCGGAGCAAGAAATTCTAACTCCTTAGTCTGAAAGATGTCTCCTACAACACCAAAGAACAACGTCATCTGCTGGCAGGTAATCAGTCGAAGCATAAAGAGATTACTCTCGATCTCTCATGGGTTTAGGTTAAGCATCACAACAAACCTAAGCTTGGAGAACTTGTACCCCTCTTAACAGTACGGTTTCCCTATCACTCAATGAAGAGAAAAAGAACAACAAAACAAATGCCACATCTTCGCTTCATCTTCAAACTTCTCGACTGCAGTCATTCTCTTCAGACACACCGAACAGATTGCTTTGCTTCAACAATATTTTAAGGGGTCAATTCATTCACCATGATCTTCTCATTGATATCTCCTTTTTATTGGTCCGGTGTTGGAACATAAAAGGGTATCCCGCACCTATTTCCCCAGAGGTGACCCTAGGTGTCGAACCCACGAGAGGAAGATTCCCTTGAAGCAATGGTCTCTAGCAAGCTTTTGCCAAAGTGTCAAATCCAGCTTTTGACTGGATCAACAAGCAAATTGTGATTCAAACACTTATAATAAAAAGAGGTACATGTATGAGGTCTTAATGCTTACAACCATGTATTTGCGTTGGGATAAAAAAGGATATTAATTTGTACTCGAGAAGTCACCCTTCAAGAGGTGCTTGTTTCATATCAGAGTGGGGGATGTGTCCAAATAACATCTTGACCGGCACGAGTCCTGCATCAAGAATCAGTTGTCCTACCGAAGGCCCTATCCATCTCGCGGGGTTGCCCCGATAATTAAGATAATAATATCAGACAAAGGCATTGGGTGTTTAATGACTACACCTCATGCATCCCCAAGGATATTGTTACCGTACTAAACCTTACTGTCACTGGTGTTCGGTATAACACTTCACGGTCCCCTTGCTCCTAGCCTCACCAGTGCTCAATCTCCATTATCCTAGGTACCTGCAGGGATGAAGATGACGGACAAGACAAGAGACACTTCACGAAACAATTTTATTTCACACATACGGGACGTTATGTCAAAGACTTCCATTGATCCCCTCAACAAATACCTGGGGTTGGAAGGCTCATGACTCAACCCATACCTTACCGAACTACTCACACATGGAGATCAGATCGCAAGAAGAAAACATTGAAGAACATATCTTGGGATTGATTGATTGCAATATGTCTTACATTGGATGCCTTGTGCGATGCATGATTACAAGTATGAACTAGATGAAAGAGCACTATGGTGGTGGAGATGACTATGGAG
The DNA here is from genome assembly GCA_039707655.1 of Elymus sibiricus. Lineage (NCBI taxonomy): Eukaryota > Viridiplantae > Streptophyta > Magnoliopsida > Poales > Poaceae > Elymus > Elymus sibiricus. The sequence goes on along the minus strand of CM077667.1, from coordinate 423,012,141 downwards.
ATGGAAATGGCGGCGACTAGGGTTTGTGGATGATGAAGATGATGAAGAGGTTCTGGCTATGCTCAACGTTGTTCTGTTGACATTTCGATGGGGTCCCCTTTATAAAAGTTGTTCAGGTAGACGACCTGCCTCGGTTCCATGCCAAAAGAGCACTCATATGGGCGATTGCACCCGTATTGAACGCTGTCTTTTGCTCTGGTTGGCTTCTGGCGCCTCCCGTTGATTGTTTCTTCCTCCATTTTCCTTCCTTTCCATTTCTCCACGTGATTTCTTCCCTTTTAGCCCATTTCCCATGGAAAAACATTAAAGAGAGGATTTGTGGAATCCTTTGCATTCATTGGTCAATGGTGGCAATATCAGAGCGAATATCTCTCTTTTAGTGAAATATCTCGGTTTAAACAAGGGTGAAATGGGTGTAAAAATATCATTCATCACTCATCAACACTTCATCTCGAAGGATAGCTCATCCTTCTCAGTACAACAGTAAGGCTTCGGTGAAGTTTCTCGAACTTGACACCGAAATCAACATTCTCCTGGGATTTTATGGACTATTTCTCTTTGTGTGACTAGCAAACAAATCAGTCCATGCATGTTTCTAGCAACAATCTCCAAAACACAAGAGGGCAACAATCTCCCCCTTTTTGGACGATTGTTGACAAAACAGAGCACATCGAAAGATAGATGAAGGAAGTGGTGATAACGCAAAAATAAAGCAGTGAAAGATAATTGCGAAGATGAAATACGCTCCCCTTGAAGATATGCATGTTGATAAAAGATTTTGAATTAAATTATGCACAGGTATGAAGATAAGTGGGGGCGAATGAAATCTTCGAAAGAGTGACACTGAAGTATGATATCATATGTCTTGATAGTCATTGCACTCTATGAGGTCGATGAAGTTTCTGATACGTCTCCATCGTATCTACTTTTCCAAACTCTTTTGCCCTTGTTTTGGACTCTAATTTGCATGATTCGAATGGAACTAACCCGGACTGACGCTGTTTTTAGCAGAATTGCCTTGGTGTTATTTTTGTGCAGAAATAATAGTTCTCGGATTGACCTGAAAATTTACGGAGAATATTTTTGGAATTAATAAAAAATACTGGCGAAAGAATCAACCAGAGGGGGTCCACCCATTGGCCACAAGCCAGGGGGGCGCTCCCCCTAGGGCGCGCCCTGGTGGCTTGTGGGCCCCCTGCAACTCCTCCGACCTGAACTCCAACTCCATATAACCCTATTTGGGGAGGAAAAAAAGAGAAGAGTTCATCGCGTTTCACGATACGGAGCCGCCGCCACCTCCTGTTCTTCCTTGGGAGGGCAGATCTGGAGTCCGTTTTGGGCTCCGGAGAGGGGAAATCAACGCCGTCGTCATCACCAACCATCCTTCATCACCAATTTCATGATGCTCTCCGCCGTTCGTGAGTAATTCCATCGTAGGCTTGCTGGACGGTGATGGGTTGGATGAGATTTACCATGTAATCGAGTTAGTTTTGTTAGGTTTTGATCCCTAGTATCCACTATGTTCTGAGATTGATGTTGCTATGACTTTGCTATGCTTAATGCTTGTCACTAGGGCTCGAGTGCCATGATTTCAGATCTGAACCTATTATGTTTTCACGAATATATATGTGTTCTTGATCCTATCTTGCAAGTTGTAGACACCTATTATGTGTTATGATCCGCATACCCCAAGGTGACAATAATTGGGATTCTTTTCGGTGATTACCGTAGTTTGAGGAGTTCATGTATTCACTAAGTGCTAATGCTTTGGTCCGGTTCTCTATTAAAAGGAGGCCTTAATATCCCTTAGTTTCCATTAGGACCCCGCTGCCACGGGAGGGTAGGACAAAAGATGTCATGCAAGTTCTTTTCCATAAGCACGTATGACTATATATGGAATACATGCCTACATTATATTGATGAATTGGAGCCAGTTCTGTGTCACCCTAGGTTATAACTGTTGCATGATGAATGCCATCCGACATAATTATCCATCACTGATCCATTGTCTACGAGCTTTTCACATATTGATCTTTGCTAAGTTACTTTTCCGTTGCCACTGTTACGATTGCTACAAAATCGCTACTGTTACTTTTGCCACTGTTACCGTTACTTCCATACTACTTTGCTACTAAATACTTTGCTGCAGATATTAAGTCTTTTTGGTGTGGTTGAATTGACAACTTAGCTGCTAATACTCGAGAATATTCTTTGGCTCCCCTTGGGTCGAATCAATAAATTTGGGTTGAATACTCTACCCTCGAAAACTGTTGCGATCCCCTATACTTGTGGGTTATCAAGACCTTTTTCTGGCGCTGTTGCCGGGGAGCATAGCTCTATTCTCTGAGTCACTTGGGATCTATATCTATTGATCACTATGAAGAATCTGAAAGACCCCAAAACCAAGATCTATCCCTCTACTACAAGGGGAGGTAAGGAACTGCCATCTAGCTCTGCACTTGATTCACCTTCTGTTATGAGTAAATTTGCGACACCACCACCTGCTAGTAATTCTGATATGTCGCAAGTAGTTGATGATGCCACTTCTGCTATGCTTGATAATACTGTGCCTTTGGGTGAATTTCTTGATGAACAACTTGCTAGGGTTAGAGAGAATGAGTTCACTGAAACTGATGATATTTCTGAAATTGATGAAATTATTGAAACTGAACACTTTCACACACCTGTTAGACCTAGCTCTCCTAGATATGAATTGCCTGTTATACCTGAGGGTTATGTTATGGATGGAGAGGTAGCTAGGGACTTTCTTGCTTGTAAGGATAGAGATGATCTTAAGAAATTACTATGCAAGTGGAAGGAAAAATCTTTGAATGCTAGAATGCAATATGATCCTAAGTTTGCTACTTCACCTATTTTTGTTACTGATAAGGATTATGAATTCTCTGTCGATCCTGAGTTAATTACTTTGGTTGAATCTGATCCTTTCCATGGTTATGAGTCTGAAACTGTTGTGGCACATCTTACTAAATTGAATGATATAGCCACCCTATTTACTCATGAGGAAAAAATTCGTTATTACTATATTCTTAAGTTGTTTCCTTTCTCATTAAAGGGTGATGCTAAGATATGGTTTAATTCTCTTGCTCCTGGTTGTGTGCGTAGTCCCCAGGATATAATATATTACTTCTCTGAAAAATATTTTCCTGCCCATAAGAAACAAGCTGCCTTGCAGGAAATATTTAACTTTGTGCAAATTGAAGAAGAGAGTTTCCCACAAGCTTGGGGGAGGCTTCTCCAATTACTTAATGCTTTGCCTAATCATCCTCACAAGAAAAACAAAATACTTGATATCTTTTATAATGGACTTACCGATGCTTCTAGGGACCACCTAGATAGTTGTGCTGGTTGTGTTTTTAGGGAACGAACTGTTGAACAAGCTGAACTATTATTGAATAATATATTGAGCAATGATAATGATTGGACTATTCCCGAACCACCTCCAAAGTCCACTCCGAAGAAAAGAGGTATTCTATTTCTCAGTCCTGAAGATATGCAAGAGGCAAAGAAATCTATGAAAGAAAAAGGTATTAAAGCTGAAGATGTTAAGAATCTACCACCTATTGAAGAAATACATGGTCTTGATAACCCGACATAGGTAGTAGAGGTAAATTCTCTCCGTAGATTTGATGAAGGTGATATTCCTTATAATAAGTCTGCTAGCCAATGCTTGGATGAATTTGATAACTTTATTGTTAAACAAGAAAATTTCAATGCTTATGTTAGTAGACAATTGAAACATAATGCTTACATGCTTGATCGTTTAGGTGAATATATGAGTAGAACTGTTAATGATCTCAAGCTTATCAGTAAACATGCTTCCATGGTAACTACTCAAGTAGAACAAGTACTTAAGGCACAAAATGATTTGCTTAATGAGATGAATGATAATGTTGTTAGAGTAGTGACTAGAGGTGGTAAAATGACTCAGGAACCTTTATATCCTGAGGGCCACCCCAAGAGAATTGAGCAAGATTCTCAGAGAATTAATACTGATGCACCTAGTCATTCTAGCAAAAGAAAGAAAAAGAATAATGATAGGACTTTGCATGCTGCTGGTGAACCTGTTATTGATACACATGAAAACCCAAATGATATTTCTATTTCTGATGCTGAAACACAACCTGGTGATGAACATGAACTGGGTGATAATGTTAATGATGATGTTCATGTTGATGCTCAACCTAGTAATGATAATGATGTGGAGATTGAACCTATTGTTGATCTTGATAACCCACAATCTAAGAATAAAAGATATGATAAAAGAGACTTCGTTGCTAGGAAGCATGGTAAAGAAAGAGAACCTTGGGTTCAGAAACCCATGCCCTCTCCTCCTAAGCCATCCAAGAAAAAGGATGATGAGGATTTTGAGCGCTTTGTTGAAATGCGTAGACCTGTCTTTTTGCGTATGCGTTTGACTGATATTCTGAAAATGTCTCCTTATGCTAAGTATATGAAAGATATTGTGACTAATAAAAGAAAGATACCGGAAGCTAAAATTTCCACCATGCTTGCTAATTGTACTTTTAAGGGTGGAGTACCAAAGAAACTAGGAGATCCAGGAATACCAACTATACCATGCTCCATTAAAAGAAACTATGTTAAAACTGCTTTATGTGATTTGGGAGCCGGTGTTAGTGTTATGCCTTTCTCTTTATATCGTAGACTTGATTTGAATAAGTTGACACCTACTGAAATCTCTTTGCAAATGGCTGATAAATCAACCGCTCTACCCATCGGTATTTGCGAGGATGTGCCTGTTGTGGTTGCAAACGTTACTATCTTAACAGACTTTGTTATTCTTGATATTCCTGAGGACGACAGCATGTCGATCATCCTTGGTAGACCCTTTTTGAACACTGCAGGGGCTGTTATTGATTGCAACAAAGGCAATGTCACTTTTCATGTTAATGGTAATGAGCATATGGTGCACTTTCCGAAGAAACAACCTCAAGTTCATAGTATCAACTCTATTGGAGAAATTCCAACAATTGCTATTGGAGGTTTTAAATTCCCTCTCCCTACTGTCAAGAAGAAATATGAAATAATCATGGTAGGGGACATGCCTGTCCCCGTTGAGGTAACTTAGTGTTATTCGAAAATTCTCTGGTTTCATGTTACTCGAAAGAAGTTTGTTAATAAGACTTGATCAACCTTGTTAACGAATTCCTTTTGACGGGCATGAGATGGATGAATTTAGAAAGCACAACCTTCTGTACCCAACTTTTACTTTCTGTTGTCTAGAATAAATAAAGCAAAAATACTATTATACTTCTGTTTTCTGAATTATCCGTACAACAAAAAATGACCTGGAAATAAAAGTTCTCCAAATGCCCTGAAAATTTAGTATGATTTTTTATAGAATATTTAAGAATATTTGGCACTAAGAACACACCAGGGGGCTGCACCAATGAGCCACAAGCCCAGGGGGCGCGCCCACCCCCCCAGGGCGCGCCCTGGTGGCTTGTGGGTCCCACGTAGGCCCCCCTCACTTATTCCAGCACCCATCCACTTCAACTTCCTCCATAAAAAATCCCACCATTGCTCAAACCCGTGTCCTAGCTCATCTTGCTGCCATTTTCGATCTCCTTGTGCAAAGCTCCATTTGCAAAACTGTTTTGGGGGATTGTTCTTCGGTATGTGACTCCTCCAATCGTCCAATTAGTTTTTGTTCTAGTGCTTTATATATTGCAAATTTTTGCTGCTGTGGTGACCTTGTTCTTGAGCTTGCATGTTAAATTTGTATGGTCCCAAGTAGTTTAGATGCATGATTTAGCCTCTAGGCACTTATGGGAGTGGTTGCTTTGAATTTTGTTGAGTTTTGTTCACCTTTATTTTGAGTTACTAAAATTTCAGAAATTCTTCAGAGGAAGAAAATGATGAGGAGATTGTTAAGAGGTTCTTCAAGCCGGGGTTCTAAAGAAAATGAAAATGAGAAGAAAGAGAAGCCCAAATACAATCTTCCCCACACCGCGGAGGTTCGGCCATGTGAATGGCCAAGTGATGCATTCTTGAAGGCGGCCGGAGTTTATAATGATTCTTACTATTTGGCGGAGAATGCAAGCATCACCGACTTCCTCCACGATAAGTGTGACCAATAACTCTTACTCACTAATACCTTCGTGCAAAACTTTCACTTTCATTATAGGGAAAATCCTCCTATGGTAGAATTTCACTTATATGATGTGCCTAAGAAGATGACTCTTTACGATTTTTGCAGTGTTTGCAAATTACCTTATGAGGGCAACGTCAGTGAACCCCGTCCTAGAGATGTGGAAGATTTTATTGCTGAAACCACTGTAAGGGAAGAGAGAGGGGTGTCGGGAGCTAGAGTGGCTAGTTAAATTTTCCTGTTTTGCGCTATTACTCATTATTTGCGGGGAGATGTTTGATTGGTCGTGGGGAGAGTGGAGGCCTAAGCGCTCCTGACCTAGCCGTTTTGCGCTATGCTTTACACCGTGATAGAACTTTTAGTTTGGGCGCTATTGTTGCTCGACGGTTGAGTTTAAATCGTTCGAAGGTCCTATCTTTGGAGGTATTTATTCTTCTCGCCTTGCTAGACACTTTGAGATACCCTTTAGACTAGATGAAAAGGAAGAAAGGTTGTTACCCACTAAGTATTTAGACTATGATAGTATGGTAGCACATGATTTCATTTCCAAAGACAATGACAAGCGGCTCATCTATAACCTAGTATTCAGCCAGCGTACCTGTCAGATTATTACTTTGCCTGCACCTTCTTTGTTCGATATTTATTCAGGCAGGTACATTATTATGCCCGACGATATTTATGCATACTGGGAGCGGACTCGATCCCCAGTTTCTGAGCCAGAACCATAACTTGACCCGTATAAGGAGTCTGTTTATCAGTGGGAGCCACAAGAGCTCGCTAACCAGTGGAACCCTTAGGATCCTCCTCAGTACCCAGGAGAGGGCTACTTTGATCCATGGGCATAGACCAACTTAGGCCAAAAGCCTAAGCTTGGGGGAGTACATATTTCTCACCGACATTACATTCATGTTCACACACTCATTCCAGTTGTCGGTGTTCATACTTTTTCATTGTATTATCCATGTTAGTTTATTTCTTTTTCTCGCTTTCTTCTTGTGTGTCAGAAAAACCTTAAGAAAAAAAATTAGCTCTAGTTTTACTTTCTAGTTTGTTTAGTTGTAGCATTAAAAGAAAACCCAAAAAGATTTCTCGTTCTTCTTTTGCTTGTTGGGAGCTTTCCCGTGTAAATAGTTTTCTTTTCTTCTTTGGGTCGTAAGGAGAAGATCACAATGAAAATGTTGAGTGGCCCTCATATGCATTATTGTTTATCTATCAGAGAGCCCATATTGCCTTGTCTTCTCCTTTGAGTTATTGTTTGCAGATGCCAGCTTAGTCCCATGCACGTGCACTCTTATTATTATTTACACCGTTCGGTCGTGCAAGTGAAAGGCAATAATGATGATATATGATGAAATGATTGAGATGGAGAAAAGCTGGTATGAACTCGACCTATTTTGTTTTTGTAAATATGATTAGCTCATCGTTCTGAATTCAGCTCGTTATGGATGAAACATGTTTGCAATGACAATTAGAGATTGTAGTTGCTCATGCCATGCCTAATTAGCTAGGAGTGTACAATAGTTTGTCTTGAGTGCCAACATGATTTTTAAAATGGTTATGATGTAGTATGATAGGATGGTATCCTCCTTTGAATGATTCAAGTGGCTTGACTTGGCACATGTTCACGCATGTAGTTGAAACAAAATCAACACAACCTCCACGATATTTATGTTCATGGTGATTTATATCCTACTCATGTTTGCATTCAATGTTGGTTAATCTCAATGCATGTTTATGACTGTTGACGCTCTCTAGTTGCTCGCTTCCCAGTCTCTTGCTAGCCTTCACTTGTACTAAGCGGGAATACTGCTTGTGCATCCACTTCCTTAAACCCAAAGTTGTTCCATATGAATCCACCATACCTACCTATATGCGGTATTTACCTGCCGTTCCAAGTAAATTTGCATGTGCCAAACTCTAGACCTTCAAATAATATTCTGTTTTGTATGCCCGAATCGCTCATGTAGTGATTAGGGGCTGTCAGTATCCTCCATGCTAGGTGGGTTATTCTCACGATGAGTGTTTATTCACTTGTCATTCACGAGAAAGTGGCTGGTAATCGGGATGCCCAGTTCCATGCTCAAAAATCAAATCAAAACATAATGAAACAAAACTCCCCCAGGATTGTTGTTTGTATGGATGGTACCCGTGGATTCGGCCAGCCGTGGAGTGTGTTTGATTGGTGGAGGGGGAGTAAAAATTTATCATTCTGTTTGGGAACCGCCTATAATGCATCTAGCATGGAAGATACCGAGAACTCTTGGTTGTTATGTTGACAATGAAAGCATACCGCTCAAAATTTTACTCATCTTTGTTTTAAAAGCTCGAGCTCTGGCACCTCTACAAATCAATGCTTCCCTCTGTGAAGGGCCTATCTATTTTACTTTACTGTTGAGTCATCCACCTCTTATAAAAAGCACCAGTTAGAGAGTACCACCGTCAGTTGTATGTTTGGTTATTAATTGATTTTGAGTATGACTGTGACTGGATCTCTTTTACCATGAATTATAATTTCTAGTCAGCCCTTGTTCTTCAGAGGTGCTATGCATTTATGTTTTGCGGTCTCAGAAAGGGCTAGCGAGATACCATTATATCATATTGTATCATGATTGTTTTGATAAAATTGTTGTCATCCGAGATTTATTATTATTGCTCGCTAGTTGATTATGCCATTGATATGAGTAAATGTGAGACCTAAATGTTATTGTGAATGTGGTTAGCCCATAATCTTTGCTGAAAACCTGAACATCAGTTAGACATATTTACAACAACAAGATCAAACAGAGTTTGTAAAAGTTTTTCTTTGTCACTTTCAGTTTTGTCAACTGAATTGCTTGAGGACAAGCAATGGGTTAAGCTTGGGGGAGTTGATACGTCTCCATCGTATCTACTTTTCCAAACTCTTTTGCCCTTTTTTCGGACTCTAATTTGCATGATTCGAATGGAACTAACCCGGACTGACGCTGTTTTCAGCAGAATTGCCTTGGTGTTATTTTTGTGTAGAAATAAAAGTTCTCGGATTGACCTAAAAATTTACGGAGAATATTTTTGGAATTAATAAAAAATACTGGCGAAAGAATCAATAAGAGGGGGTCCACCCATTGGCCACAAGCCAGGGGTGCGCCCCCCTAGGGCGCGCCCTGGTGGCTTGTGGGCCCCCTGCAACTCCTCCGACCTCAACTCCAACTCCATATAACCCTATTTGGGGAGAAAAAAAAGAGAAGAGTTCATCGCGTTTCACGATACGGAGCCGGCGCCACCTCCTGTTCTTCCTCGGGAGGACAGATCTGGAGTCCGTTTTGGGCTCCGGAGAGGGGAAATCGACGCCGTCGTCATCACCAACCATCCTTTATCACCAATTTCATGATGCTCTCCACCATTCGTGAGTAATTCCATCGTAGGCTTGCTGGACGGTGATGGGTTGGATGAGATTTACCATGTAATCGAGTTAGTTTTGTTAGGGTTTGATCCCTAGTATCCACTATGTTCTGAGATTGATGTTGCTATGACTTTGCTATGCTTAATGCTTGTCACTAGGGCCCGAGTGCCATGATTTCAGATCTGAACCTATTATGTTTTCATGAATATATATGTGTTCTTGATCCTATCTTGCAAGTTGTAGACACCTATTATGTGTTATGATCCGCATACCCCAAGGTGACAATAATTGGGATTCTTTCCGGTGATTACCGTAGTTTGAGGAGTTCATGTATTCACTAAGTGCTAATGCTTTGGTCCGGTTCTCTATTAAAAGGAGGCCTTAATATCCCTTAGTTTCCATTAGGACCCCGCTGCCACGGGAGGGTAGGACAAAAGATGTCATGCAAGTTCTTTTCCATAAGCACGTATGACTATATATGGAATACATGCCTATATTATATTGATGAATTGGAGCCAGTTCTGTGTCACCCTAGGTTATAACTGTTGCATGATGAATGCCATCCGACATAATTATCCATCACTGATCCATTGCCTACGAGCTTTTCACATATTGATCTTTGCTAAGTTACTTTTCCGTTGCCACTGTTACGATTGCTACAAAACCGCTACTGTTCCTTTTGCCACCGTTACCGTTACTTCCATACTACTTTTTTACTAAATACTTTGCTGCAGATATTAAGTCTTTCAGGTGTGGTTGAATTGACAACTCAACTGCTAATACTCGAGAATATTCTTTGGCTCCCCTTGTGCCGAATCAATAAATTTGGGTTGAATACTCTACCCTCGAAAACTGTTGCGATCCCCTATACTTGTGGGTTATCAGTTTCTTGCGACACAACATCTTTGATAAAGATTTGCTTGAAAGTATTAATACTTTGAAATGATTTGTCGCAGAAATAAGCCATGAAGATTTTCATCAAAGCACATTTTAGAGGTACACGAGATAGTGATTATCCTGCATGTTAGTTATATGGGATATGTTCATATCACATGATACACGAAGATTTTTCAAAAATAGATATGTTTCTGAGATAGATTTCCTGCAAAAGAGATTGATATAGAATGTTGCTAGGAAGAGTGCTATCGAAACTAATTGAGTGTATTCTCGTCGGAGAACTAAAGACATTTGATTCGACGAGAGATTTTGTTCTCCTTCATGTTAGATAGCAACAAGAAATCTGTCATAGAAAAAAAATATTTTTGAAAACTGTTATTTCTCTTGAGAGAAACATGAATTTGTAAAAAATTCGGAAATATGTTTCATTTCCGTCATGAAGGATTGGTGAAAGTAGAAATTTAAGGGTAGTAAACTTTCGAGGATACTTGCAATCATAGATACGAAAGCAAATGCATTGCAAGGGTTATTAACACTACATGACGACGAAGTTTACCAACACCACATGCAGTGCATTTAAAGTTTCACTACCACTTAAGGCAAAAGGTTCGAGTGCGGAAGACCAAACTGTTCGGAAAAGCAAATGGCGAAAGGAAATCCCTTGCAAGTAACCCGCACATCTAATCACTCGATGTTCTCCTCCCCCCTTTTGTCAACAAGTGTCAAAAAGGAAAAGAGAGGACACGAGGAACTACTCATCCGAAGAACCCTCAAAGCTCAAGTTGTTTGGCGATGGAGAACGAGTGATGGTGGAAGTCGAGGCTGGAGTAAAGCTTTTCGCTTGAGCGTCTTGATCGGCTTCGGGAGCTTCACGCCTTGGAGCATCGGGCTTGTTGATCAGGGTGCATGATGTGTCTTCAATTTCATCCTCAGGCTTGACAAACAATAGTTCAGTAGAATCATGCAGAACGTTGAGGCAGAACTAGAGTTTGTCTTCGAAGGCGAGGGACTTCAAACAACTCAAGATGATCATAATTCTTTTTGATGCCCATGGCAAGGAGCTACTTGCGATCATAATGCTTGCGAAGAATGGTCCAAGAGCGCTTCTTATGTTCTTTCTCATGCAGAAGAGTTTGACAAAGATAATTATGCAGCACATTTATCTCTGTCATCATCTCCACCTTCACTTTGCGATCAAGCTTGATGTGACTCTCAAGTGCCTGCTGAGTGCGAAGACAATTCTCATAGAGCGAGGAATTTTATTCTCGAGGAATCTCAACTCTGGCCTTCTTTTCTTGTGGACCATGACCAGAGGCTGAAGCGGTAGCACCAACATGAATCTTTCCTTTGCCTATGTCCTTGACCATCCAAAGGGTATCACAAAAAAATGGGGTGAAAACTTTCGGTTTATGAGGGGAAAAGTAATCTCTCCCAATAAGTTTTTCAATGGCATACATGATCCATGGCACAAATAGCTTCAAGGCTTGAGCAGTGTCAGCAGCATATGCCAAGTTTCAGATAAAGGGATCTAGAAGATCACAGTTCATACCGAGATATAATGCATGAACTGCATTAGCTACTGTGCCACCAATGCTTTCGGGATGATTGGTTGGGGTGAGAGTGTTGCAGAAAATGCAAATCAGAACTTTGTTCTCAGATACCAAGTTCTTCGGATCAGTTCTAGTGCAGGCATCACCAACAAGTTTGGGGTCCATAACGAGATGAATTTGAGCAGGAAGAACTTCCCAGAAATGCAGATGATGCTAGTGAGTCTCATCAATGTCAAAATAAGGAAGAAGGCTAGAAAATGTTCCGCAGAGCATATTGCTACTTGTGAGCTGCGTTGGGATTTTCCCCGAAGAGGAGAGGAGATGCAGCACAGTAGAGATAAGTATTTCCCTCAGTGAGAACCAAGGTTATCAAACCAATAGGAGAACTAAGCAAACTCCTTTCAACGGCACCTACACACAAAAAACCAAACACTTGCACCCAACACGGGCAAGAGGGTTGTCAAGCTCCTTGAACTCATTACATGCAAGGATTAAATCTTGATAGAGATAGATAATGTAAATGTAAAATAAAATAACAGTAAATAAATTGCAACAAAGTATTTTTAAGCTTTTAGTATTTATGTTTAAGTAGACCCGGAGGCCATAGTTTTCGCTAGAGGCTTCTCTCTTGAAAATAGCATACGATAGGTAGAAAAATTATTGTTGGGCAATTGACAAAATTGCGCATAGTTATGACATGTTATTCACGACAATGATCATGTATATAAGCATCACCTCCATAAACAAGTAGACCGAAGGAATTCTGCATCTACTACTATTCTCTACCAATCGAACGACTCCTGCCTGCATCTATGGTATTAAGTTCATAAAAAACAGAGTAATGCTTCGAGCAAGGTGGCATGATGTAGACAAAATAAGAAAAGCAATATATATGTTCAGATCCTGTCATTGTGTCCTTAATGGCAACAATACAAATATGTGTCTTGTCCCCTTCTGTCACTGGGATATAGAGCAACGCAAGATTGAACCCATTACAACATACCACTCCCACTGAAGATAAATCAATCTAGTTGGCCAAACCAAACCGATAGATCGGATAGAAATACGAAGCAATAACAATCATGCATAATAGGATTCAGAAAAGACTCAATTACTTTCATTGAATAATTTGATCATAAACCCACAATTCATCGGATCCCGACAAACACACCGCAAAAGAACATGGTATTGAAGATCAAAGGGAGAGAAGAAGACATCTAGGTACTAGCTATGGACCCATAGGTTTGTGGTGGACTACCCACGCATCATCATGGAGGCAACAGGGTTGATGTAGATGGCCCCTGTGATCGATTCCCCCCCTCCAACAGAGTACCGAAAAAGGTCTCCAGATGGCCTTCCGTCGGAACAGAGGCTTGCGGTGGCGGAAAAAGTGTTTCGGGTGGCTCTCTGTTGGTTTTCAGATTTTATAGCATTTATGGAGGTGGAATTAGGTCAGACGGAACCACGCGGCACCCACAAGGCATCAGGGCGTGCCCTATTTCCTTGTCGTCTACTCGTCTCGCTTCCTGACTCCTCCCGAATCTTCTAGAGTCTCTTTTGTCTAGAAAAAATCGTCAAAATTTTTCGTAGCGTTTGGACTTCGTTTGGTACTCATTTCCTGGAAAACGAAAAACAGGCACAAAACAACAACTGGCACTTGGCACTGGGTTAATAGATTAGTTCCCAAAAATGATATAAAATAGCATATAAAGTATCCTAGATTGATAATATAATAGCATGGAATAATCAAAAATTATAGATGCGTTGGAGATGTATCAGCATCCCCAAGCTTAAATCTTGCTCGTCCTCGAGTAGGTAAATGATAAAAATAGAATTTTTGATGCGACATGCTACCCAACATGTAATCGCTTTTAGGTATGATCATTGGGAAATGATGAACTTATCTATATCAACATAATAATATACATAAACATAAATAACATAATCATTACTTTTCAAATATATGATCCTTAAAGAATGTTATTCCCTTCTCATTTTATCATATCAGGCATGGCATGACTCCATCTTCATCACATAAGTATAAATCATGAGCACACCGGTGTCAAACCAGGCAATTGGATCGTACTTCTAACGCGCTTCAACATTTTCAACTTCACACAATACATGAGCGTGAACCATGGATATAGCATATGGGTGGAATACAGTATGGTGGTAGATATCGAAAGGAGTCAAAGTGGAAAGAAAGTCTTGCATCAACTAGGTAGATCAACGGCCCATGGAGATGCCCATCAATTGATATCAATGCGAGGAGTAGGGATTGCCATGCAACGGATGCACTAGAGCTATACGTGTATGGAATCTCAACGGAAGCCAAGTGGGCGTGCATCCAACTTGCTTGCTGATCAAGACCTCGGGCATTCGAGGAAGCACGTCATCGGAATATACAAGCCAAGTTCTATAATGTAGAATTCCCACTAGAATATGAAAATGATAACTCAGGAGACTCTATATGAAGAACATGGTGCCACTTTGAGGCACAAGTGTGGTAAATGGATACTAACACTTACCCTTCTCTCTTTTCTCTCATTTTTTTTCATGGTGACTTTTCCTTTTTTGTGCCTCCCCCATTTTTATTTATTTTTCGTCCGGAGTCTCATCCCGACTTGTGGGGGAATCATAGTCTCCATCATCTTTTCCTTACTGGGACAGTGCTCTAATAATGATGATCATCACAATTTTATTTACTTACAAATCAATATTACAACTCAACATAGAACAATATGACTCTATATGAATGCCTCTGGCAGTGCACCGGGATGTGCAATGATGAACGGTGGCTTTGCCACAAATACTATGTCAGCTATATGATCATGAAAAGCAATATGATGATAAACATAGAAGTCTGTGATGGAACGGTGGAAGTTGCATGGCAATATATCTCGGAATGGCTATGGAAATGCCATAATAGGTAGGTATGGTGGCTATTTTGGGGAATATATAAGGAGGCTTATGTGTGATAGAACGTATCATCTCATGGGGTTTGGATGCATCGGCGAAAGTTGCACCGACTCTCGAGGTGAGAATGTGCAATGCACGGTACCGAAGAGGCTAGCAAATTACGGAAAGGTGAGAGTGCGTATATCCATGGATTCACATTAGTCATAAAGAACTCACATACTTATTGTAAATGCTTATTAGTTCTCTCGAAGCAAATTACTTTTGCATACCCATAGGGAGGAGGTTGGTAGGAGTTAACCATCGCGTGCCCCCGATTCGAACAACACGATAGGATTTCATTTCAGACATAAAAATGCTCACACATTATCACCATGCCATAGTTAATACTTAGATGAATAACAAATAACATGCTTTAAATACAGATATTTCTACTAACCAATGATCATGTATTCATGCCCTTTCATATTACTACATCAATATAATCAGCTCATGTTTCTTCTTTAGTGAGCTACATGAAAGTTTTTATTATATTCCCCTTGAATACCTATCCTTTTTGGACTAATCTTATAACATGTGCCCATTACCGTTCCTATTTCTTATATACACTCAAAAATATTTAAGTGAAGCATGAGAGTTATTTATTTATATAAAATCTGAATGCCGCCGTTCTCTAAGAGATATAAGCGACGCACTGGAGCAACTGCCTAGCTCAAAAGATATAAGTGAAGCATATAGAGTATTCTAACAAATTATAATGACCGTGTGTCTCTCTCAAATATGTGTATCTAGCAAACAATGATTGTGGCAAACTAAAGAAAAAGCAAACTATAATACACGACGCTCCAAGCAAAAATATATCATGTGATGAATAAAAATATAGCTCCAAGTGACATATGATAGATTGGAGACGAAAGAGGGGATGTGTCATGGTTTTGTCAACCCGGCAGATGTCCTCGTAAAAGGACTTAGGTGTGAGGCCATCGCCGCTAGGTGGCGACTCGAAGGGGTTGAACGGGAAAGAGAGTCGGGTTTACCCAGGTTCGGCCCCTCCGATGGAGGTAATAGCCTAGGTCCTGCTTTGTGTGTATTTGATGGATATATCTCAATTACAAGGGTGAGGAATCGCTAACCTAGCTATCAAGAGATTGTAACTTGAATCTTTTAGTCCTAGGGGCTTGCCTTTATATACAGGTCAAGACCCTAGGGTTTACAATGGAGTCCGAGTTATATCGTGACTCGTAACCTATAATGTCTCTAACTCGCCTTGCTCCTTTACCAAGAAAAACCAGCCGGCGCCTTCCGCCCTATGGGCCTTGAGCCGCCGTCTTCAGGTGTTGGGCCGCCCGGTGACTCAGTCAGCCGCTGCCTTACTTATCTTGTCTTCATGACATGGCCCATCTTAAACTTGATCGTTGAGCCGTTAATATGTTAACCCGGTCCAATAGGGCGGGTTACACCGTGGAGTTATATCCCGGACATTAGGCCCCAGATTGATTTGAATCCATTCATGTCAATTTCTCTTCTCTTCCTTTGGTGGCTCATCATTGGATTTGTGTCTTACATGAATCTCATAACACCGGCTTATAATGCTTCCAGACTTGTCATTTCTCCAATGTCTGTCTATTAATGACGTCATCCTTGTTGACCGTTGTCCTTCAAAGTCATCATAACGTATCCCTTCGAAAAAAGCACCAAATCTAGGTAAACACGAAAATCGAGGCGCGCTCCTAGCCACAAATTTACTGTGGTCATTTCATCTTTCTCGGCCCCGTTTCATTTTCTCATCTTTATAAATAAGTCCACTGAGGTCCACAGTAACTTTTTCCTATCGTCTTCCTCCTCTTGCTCCTTCGTCAGCCAAGCACCACCAGAGCTCCCGAAGCGACTCTGAGGTCCTCGACTCCATTGTCGACGTTATCGAGCCTTCTTGCGACCATCAGAGCGAACACGATCATCTTTGTCTACGCTTCAACACAATCTGGTATGAATCCCCTCCATTTAGGGTTCGACGCTTCTGGTGTTCTTGCCGTATTCATCGTTTTCATCCGAAACTTATCTAATAGATCCACATGCCATCCACTCATTGCTACGTATTCTTAGAACGATCTCCGCCTTATTTTCCTCATAAGTAGTTCTAAAATGAGCCATCCAGGGTTATCCTTTGAATGCCGTAGTTTCGGTCATTCCGTCAGCTAGAACATATATCTCGCTGCTTTTCCTCGTTTAATCAGATCTGCCCGTAGGAAAACTTTCATAGAAACTTGTTTGTGACCCAACATCTTTGCTAAGTGTTTGGAGACGTCCTTTCATCCTTCTCTGACTTTGGCGGCTCGTAATAGCACCTTAGTATGGGCGACTTATAATTCACCCCGGCTTATTTTCTCTGCTACCTTTGTAGTTGCTGCATAACCCGCCATGGCTCCAAAAAACTCCAAAGTGTGCAACTGGGCCAAGACTAAAGAGTCCATGCTTACCTTGGATAACCTTGTGGACCAAGGTTTTTTGCCGGCTCGAAATATTATAAAATGGCGGGCTCCTGAAGAAGAGTCGTTCCCACAACCACGGCTAGGGGAGGTTGTGGTCTTTACTGATCATTTGCGTAGAGGCTTCCGTCCTCCCGGCTCAAAATTCTTTAGAGACCTCTTGCATTTCTTCAAGCTCAGGCCTCAAGACATTGGTCCAAATTCTATGACCAATATTTGTCAGTTTCAAGTCCTATGTGAAGTGTACCTTCAGATTGAGCCATCCGTGACTCTGTTTAGGGAATTCTTTTACCTTAACCGCCAAACCGAGGAAAAGAATGGTGCTGCCTGTGAGCTCGATGGTGTCTCTATCTAGAAAAGAAAGAAAAACGCCTTCCCAGAATCAAAACTGGCGAGTCACCCGAAGGGGTGGAACAAAACCTGGTTTTACTGCCAAAATACTGCACCTGAAGGAGAAAATCCCCTGCCGTGTTTCAGATTGGAGAGACTTAGTGGTAAGGCGGAATTTCCGGGTTGGCGAACTGACGAAGAGAGGGCTCCATTAGCACCTCTTCATGCCAAACTGAGAGCTCTGACTGCACATGGCCTGACTGGGATAGATCTGATTCGTTGCTGGTTAAAGTGGCGAATCCAACCCGTCAGCTTGAGGGACGGCTTGATGTGTGACTATTCTAGGGCGTCAAACGATCCTCAACGGTTTTCTCGTGAAAATCTTTCTGACGACGCTCTTACCAAAGAAACCAAAAGGTTTTTCTCCGACTCGAAAGAGCAATGCAGCATCACCGGTTTGGGTCCATTCTATCTTCTCAACCCTCTGCCTTAGGTATTGATCATTTTCATTGTCTTTTGTCAATGTTACCTTTGACTTGCCATTATTTACCATATACTTCATGTATTTGTAGGCCGATTCTAATTTTTGGAAAGTTGTCCCTCAAGCTTCTGTTCCTTCGACGGGTAGAAAGAATACCCCGGCCTCTGTGCCATCTTCTGGGGAGGAATCTGAGGTAGAACTCGACTCTCTCCGCCGCCTGTTTAATGGGCTTGCTGACACACCTTCTTATCAGGGTGACTCGGAGTCTAGCCAAGCCGGCGAACCCGAGGTAACTCCAATTTCCCCAATTCTTCAGAAACGTTTGTTCCCCGAAAACCAAGACAAACCATCTGGAAAGTTAAATTGTCACACCCAGAAGCTCATTTGGCTTCCGATTTTCCTTTGAAGAGAGCACAGTTTGCTGGCTCATCAAAACGCAAGACCCGGGATGATATGAACGATGAAGACTGATGTCTACTACGCAACTTTATTCTTGTAGACTTTGTTGGGCCTCCAAGCGCAGGGTTTTGTAGGACAGTAGCAATTTTCTCTCAAGTGGATGACCTAAGGTTTATCAATCCGTGGGAGGTGTAGGATGAAGATGGTCTCTCTCAAACAACCCTGCAATTGAATACAAGAAATATCTTGTGTCCCCGACACACCCAATACAATGGCAAATTGTATAGGTGCACTAGTTCGGCGAAGAGATGGTGATACAAGTGCAATATGGATGGTAGATATAAGTTTTTGTAATCTGAAAATAGAAAAATAGCAAGGTAGCAAGTAACAAAAGTGAGCACAAACGGTATTGCAATGCTTGAAAACAAGGCCTAGGGTCCGTACTTTCGCTAGTGCAATCTCTCAACAATACTAATATAATTGGATCACATAACCATCCCTCAACGTGCAACGAAGAATCACTCCAAAGTACTTATCTAGCGGAGAACATAAGAAGAAATTGTTTGTAGGGTACGAAACCACCTTAAAGTTATTCTTTCCGATCGATCTATTCAAGAGTTCGTACTAAGATAACATCAAGTTATCCTTTCCGTTCGATATATCTAAGAGTTCGTACTAGAATAACACCATATGATACGCATCAACCAACACTAATGTCACCTAGATACTCCAATGTCACCACAAGTATCCATGAGTTAATTATACGATACGCATCAAACAATTTCAGATTCATAATACTCAATCCACACAAAGAACCTCAAAGAGTGCCCCAAGATTTCTATCGGAGAAAGTAGGACAAGAACGTGTATCAACCCCTATGCATAGATTACCCCAATGTCACCGCGGGAATCCACAAATTGAGTACGAAAACATATATCAAGTGAATCAATAGAACACCCCATTGTCACCATGGGTATCCGCATGCAAGACATATATCAGGTGTTCTCAAATCCAATATTCAATCCAACATAACGAGATCTCAAAGGGAAAGATTCAATTCATCACAACAAGATAGTAAGGGAAACACACCATATGATCCAACTATATTAACAAAGCCCGTGATACATCAAGATCATGACATCTCATGAACACGAGAGAGAGAGAGAGATTGAACACATAGCTACTGGTAAATACCTTCAGCCCCGAGGGTGGACTACTCCCTCCTCATCATGGCCTCCGCCGGGATGATGAAGATGGCCACCGGAGATGGATTCCCCCCTCCGGCAGGGTACTAGAACGTCTCCAGATTGATTTTTCGTCGATACAGAGAGTTGCGGCGGTGGAGCAGAGACTCTAGGGTTATTTTTGGGGGTTTCCGAATATTTGGGAATTTATAGGCATCGGAGGCGGTGGAGAGGGGCCCCGAGGAGGGCACAACCCATCAGGGCGTGCCGGGGCCCCCTGGTGCGCCCTGGTGGGTTGTGGTCTCCACGGCCCACCTCTCCAGCACTTCTTTGTCCCACTGGATGTCTTATGGTCCAGAAAAAATCTCCAAAAAGTTTCGTCGCGATTGGACTCCGTTTGGTATTGATTTTTTGCAAAGTAAAAAACAAGCAAAAACAGCAACTGGCACTTTGGCACTATGTCAATAGGTTAGTCCCAAAAAATGATATAAAGTTGCTATAAAATGATTGTAAAACATCCAAGAATGATAATATAACAGCATGGAACAAGCAAAAATTATAGATACGTTGGAGACGTATCAGCATCCCCAAGCTTAATTCCTACTCGTCCTCGAGTAGGTAAATGATAAAAACAGAATTTTTGATGTGGAATGCTTCCTAACATGTTCATCTCATATTTTTTTCTTTTGTATAGCATGGAAATTTGGACTTGTAATGATTCAAAGCAATAGTCCAGTTTTAACATAATGACTTCAATACTCAAGCATGTCAACAAGCAACCATGTCTTTCAAAATATCAACACTAAAGATAGTTATCCCTAGCCCATCATGCTCAATCATTGATCCATTCATGAAACACACTCAAATATTAGCTATACCCAATGCTCAAGTACGATCATAGTGCCCCCTAGTTGGTGCTTTATAGGAGAAGATGGAGACTCAAAGTAAAAATAAAAAAATGCATAAAGTAAATAGATAGGCCCTTCGCATTGGGAAGTAGGAATTTGTAGAGGTGCCAGAGCTCAAGGTTTTAAATTGAGAGAGGAAAATTTTTGGGTGGCATGCTTTTCCTGTCAACAAAAACGACAAAGTAGTTCACAATACTTTCCATGCTAGATATATCATAGGCGGTTTCCAAACAAAAAATAAAGTTTATTCCTTTTTCCACCAAACTTTCACATTCCATGGGGGGCCGTATCCACGGTTGCCTTCCATACCAACACCTTCCAAGCAATTTATTATTTGACAACAGAAAGTAGATATTTTTTCCTTTTCATTTCGGGAATGGTCATCCCTATTACCGCCGCACTCTCGTGCAATGACAAGTGAATAAACACTCATCTTGAGAATAACACATCTAACATGGAAAAATATTGGACACTCCCCACCGTTTCATGAGCGGTATGAGCACACAATAGAGAAAATTTATTTTGAAAATTTAGAGATGGCACATACAAATTTGCTTGGAACGGCATGGAAATACCGCATCTAGGTAGGTATAGTGGACTCATAACGCAAAACTTGGTTTAAGGATTTTGGATGCACAAGTAGTATTTCTGCTTAGTACAAATGGAGGCTAGCAAATAGATTGGGAAGCAACCAAACCAGCAAACGAAAATTCACATAAGTGAGCATTGAGCATAACTAACACCGAATAATGCACCATAAGTAGGATGTAATTTCATTGCATTGTTGGGGAACGTTGCATGGGAAACAAAAAATTTCCTACGCGCACGCAAGATCTATCCATGGTGATGAGTATCTACGAGAGGGAGAGTGGATCTACATATCCTTGTAGATCGATAAGCGGGAAGCGTTAAGAAACGCGGTTGATGTAGTCGAACGTCTTCGCGATCCAAATCGCCGAGCGTCCCGCGATCCAATCATGATCTAGTACCGAACGGATGGCACCTCCGCGTGCAGCACACGTACAGCTCGATGACGATATCCGCCTTCTTGATCCAGCAAGAGGGAGTGGAGAGGTAGATGAGTTATCTGGCAACACGACGGCGTGGTGGCGGTGGTGGTGGTGCTATCCCGGCAGGGCTACGCCTAGCGCTACCGAAACCATGACCGGAGGAGAAAACGATCTAGGGAGAGAGAGGGGCGCCAAGGGCTTCGTGTGTGCTCTTGGGGCGCCCCTCCCCTCTATATATAGGTGGAGGGGCGTGGAGATCAGCCCCTCCAAGCACTAGGGCGCAGACAAGGGGGAGGAGTTGGACTCCTAGTCCAATTCCCTCCCTTTCCATAAAGAGATGGACTTTCCACCTCTCCCAAGCCACATGGGCCTTGAGGGACTTGTGCGCCTGGCCCAATAAGGCCAGGGCACCTCCCCTCAGCCCATGCAAACCCTTGGGACGTGGTGGAACCCTTGTGGACTTCCGAACTCCTCCGGAAGTTTCCGGAACCTTCTAGAAGCTTCCCGGTACAATACCAGAAAAACCCGAAACTTTTCCGGTCACCAAAATATGACTTCCCATATATAAATCTTTACCTACGGACCATTCCGGAGCTCCTCGTGACATCCGGGATCTCATCCGGGACTCCGAACAACCTTCGGTCACCACCATGCATAACTCAATACTACCGAAACATCACCAAACATTAAGTGTGTAGACCCTGCGGGTTCGAGAACTATGTAGACATGACCGAGACACCTCTACCGTCAATAACCAATAGCGGGACCTAGATGCCCATATTGGTTCCTACATATTGTACGAAGATCTTTATCGGTTGAACCTCTATGTCAAGGATTCAGTTAATCCCGTACGATGTTCCATTTGTACATCGATATGTTACTTGCCCGAGATTCGATCGTCGGTATCTCCATACCTAGTTCAATCTCGTTACCGGCAAGTCTCTTTACTCGTTCCGTAATACAAGATCCCATGGCTAACACTTTAGTCACTTTGCTTGCAAGGCTCATTATGATATTGTATTACCGAGTGGGCCCTGAGATACCTCTCCGTCACACGGAGTAACAAATCCCAGTCTTGATCCATGCCAACTCAACAAACACCTTCGGAGATACCTGTAGAGCATCTTTATAGTCACCCTGTTACGTTGTGACGTTTGATACACACAAGGTATTCCTCCGGTGTCAGTGAGTTGCATGATCTGATGGTCATAGGAACAGATACTTGACATGCATAAAACAATAGCAATAAACTGACATGATCATATGCTATGTTCATAGTTTGGGTCTTGTCCATCACATCATTCTCCTAATGATGTGACCCCGTTATCAAATGACATCTCATGTCTATGGCTAGGAAACCTTCACCATCTTTGATCAACGGGCCAGTTTAACTAGAGGCTTACTAGGGACACATTGTTTGTCTATGTACCCACACATGTAATTGAGTTTCCAATCAATACAATTATAGCATGGATAATAAACGATTATCATGAACAAGGAAATATGATAATAACTAATTTATTATTGCTTCTAGGACATATTTCCAACATGCATACCTATTGACTTTCGTACTTGCATAGGGAATCACAAACCTTAACACCAATATTCCTACAAAAGCATAATTACTCACCAACATGACTCACATATTACTATCATCATGTTTTAAAACTATTACAAGGAATCAAGTTTAATTTGCCCAATGATCTTCATGAAAGTTTTTATTATATCCTCCTTGGATATCTATCACTTTGGGACTAGTTTGATATATTTCCATTGCTTTTTTGACAAGCTCAAACAAATTTAATTCAAGCACATGAGCATAAAGATTTCATCCCTCAAAAAGGTATAAGTGAAGAATGAGAGGAAATGACAAGCTACGCTCAAAAGATATAAGTGAAGATCAATGAGTAGTCAAACAATTAAGTAGCTATGTGAGGACTCTCTCTCTCAATAAATATTTTCAGATCTAAGTATTTTATTCAAACAGAAAACTAAACAAAAATAGAACTGCAAGAATATCACGCATCATCTGAACGAATAAAAATTTAGGCTCAACATAGGCTAACCGATAGTTGACGAAGAGAGGTGGGATGCGTAGCATCCCCAATCTTAGATGCTTGAGACTTCTTGAAATATTTACTTGGGGTGCCTTGGGCATCCCCAAGCTTGAGCTTTTGTATCTCATCCAATCCTCTCATATCATGGTTTCACCTATTCTCAAAATCTTCATCCACACAAAACTCGAAAAGAACTCGTGAGATAGGTTAGTACAAATAAAAACAAATCAACACTTCATGTACTGCCTAGACAAGTTGCATAATAATTTTCAAACATCATCTACTGTTTACTATCGTTTCCACAATTTATATCTACCAATATAGGCTATGGAAATTATAAGATAAGTAGATAACGAAACTATGACAGCAATCTGTCCAAACAGAACAGTCTGTAGTAATCTATTAAACTAGTATACTTATGTAACTCAAACAATTATGAAAATTTAGGAAAAGATAAATAATTTATATTATAACACTGTGTAAAAATTTCAGAAACTTTCCACGTTCCAGTAAAATATGAAAATTCAAACACTACAGAGAAAGTTTCTGTTTTTACACAGCACACATCAAACATGCAATGCAAGCATCCTAAGGCAATTATTGGAACTTTTTATTGAAAAACAAGATTATAAATAACACCTAACAGAAAATAAAAAAATATAATGACGATCCAAGTAAAGCACATATTATGTGACGAATAAAAATATAGCTCTAAGTAAGATATACCGATAATGTTGAAGACGAAAGAGGGGATGCCTTCCGGGGCATCCCCAAGCTTAGGCGCTTGAGTCTTACTTGGATATTACCTTGGGGGTGCCTTGGGCATCCCCAAGCTTAGGTTCTTGCCACTCCTTATTCTCCTCATATCGGTGTCTCACCCAAAACTTGAAAACTTCAATCACACAAAACTTAACGGAACTTCGTGAGAAGGGTTAGTGTAATAAAGATAAATCATTCACTTAGGTACTTTCAAGACAATATTTATAATTGTTCCCACATGATTCCTACTGTATTCTACATTCCCATAATTTATACCACTAAATATAAGCTATGGAAACACTAAAACAAGCAAATTATGCATGCAAAACAGAATCTGTCAAAAACAGAACAGTCTGTGAAGATCTGTAGTGTAACCATACTTCCCTCTCTCTAAAAATTTAAAAAATTAGGACAACCTGAAGAATTTGTATATCAAGACTGTGTAAAAATTTCAGAACTTTTTGACGCTCCAATGAAATCAGAGAAATTCTTTACTGAAGGCAAAAGTTTCGGTTTTTGCACAACATCAAATCAACAAGCACTCATACTATCCCAAAGGCTTTACTTGGCACATTATTGAAATAAAAGGCACAAAACATGATTACTACAGTAGATTAATCATGTGAACACACAAAAACAGAAAGGAAAAGTGTTGGGTTGTCTCCCAACAAGCGCTTTTCTTTAAAGCCTTTTAGCTAGGCATGATGATTTCAATGATGCTCACATAAAAAAGTAGTAAATGAAACATGCCAGAGAGAATCATGAATCTCATGACAAGCACATTTAAGTCTAACCCACTTCCTATGCATAGGGATTTTGTGATCAAATAATTTATCGTAGCAACAATCAACTAGCATAGGAAGGCAAAACAAGCATAACTTCAAAACTTTGAACACATAGGGAGGAAACTTGATATTATTGCAACTCCGACAAGCATATGTTCCTCCCTCATAATAGTTTTCAGTAGGATCATCAAGGAATTCCACAATATAACTATCACATAAAGGATTCTTTTCATGATGCACAAGCATAGAATTTTCATTACTCTCCACATAAGCAAATTCCTTCTCATTCATAATAGTGGGAGCATCAAATGAAACTTGAATACTATAAATTTTTTCCACATTAAAAGAGTAATGTTCAGTAAAAGGATATTCAAAATTATGACAATAATTATCACTACTTTTTATAACATAAGTATCATCACAATAATCATCATAAGTAGCAACTTTGTTCTCATCATAGTCAAGTGAAACCTCTTCCGAAATAGTGGAATCATTACTAAATAAAGTCATGACCTCTCCAAATCCACATTTATCATTATAATAAAATTCAACACCCTCCAAAATAGTGGGATAATAATTATCTAAAGTTGACACTCTTCCAAACCCACTTTCATAAATATCACAATCATCATAAATAGGAGGCATGCAATCATGATAACAAATTTGCGCATCAAAACTTGGGGGACTAAAAATATCATCTTTATCAAACATAGCATCCCCAAGCTTGTGGCTTTGCATAACATTAGCATCATGGATATTCAGAGAATTCATACTAGCATTATTTCTATCATACTCATCATTGAAGGAATTCTCATTAAGTATTTTCATAAATTCTTCCTCTACCAATTGAGCACAATTTTCGAACCATCATTTTCACGAAAGACTTTATAAAGACGAGACAATTGATGCAACCTAAACTCCATTTTTTTTGTAGTTTTCTTTGATAAAACCAAACTAGTGAAAACAAGAAACTAAAAGATTTAATTGCAAGATCTAAAGATATACCTTCAAGCACTCACCTCCCTGGCAACGGCGCCAGAAAAGAGCTTGATGTCTACTACGCAACTTTATTCTTGTAGACTTTTTTGGGCCTCCAAGCGCAGAGTTTTGTAGGACAGTAGCAATTTTCCCTCAAGTGGATGACCTAAGGTTTATCAATCCGTGGGAGGTGTAGGATGAAGATGGTCTCTCTCAAACAACCCTGCAATCAAATACAAGAAATCTCTTGTGTCCCCAACACACCCAATACAATGGCAAATTGTATAGGTGCACTAGTTCGGTGAAGAGATGTTGATACAAGTGCAATATGGATGGTAGATATAAGTTTTTGTAATCTGAAAATATAAAAACAGCAAGGTAGCAAGTAACAAAAGTGAGCACAAACGGTATTGCAATGCTTGAAAACAAGGCCTAGGGTCTGTACTTTTGCTAGTGCAATCTCTCAACAATGCTAATATAATTGGATCACATAACCATCCCTCAACATGCAACGAAGAATCACTCCAAAGTACTTATCTAGCGGAGAACATAAGAAGAAATTGTTTGTAGGGTACGAAACCACCTTAAAGTTATTCTTTCCGATCGATCTATTCAAGAGTTCATACTAAGATAACATCAAGTTATCCTTTCCGTTTGATCTATCTAAGAGTTCGTACTAGAATAACACCATATGATACGCATCAACCAACTCTAATGTCACCTAGATACTCCAATGTCACCACAAGTATCCATGAGTTAATCATACGATACGCATCAAACAATTTCAGATTCATAATACTCAATCCACACAAAGAACCTCAAAGAGTGCCCCAAGATTTCTATCGGAGAAAGTAGGACAAGAACATGTATCAACCCCTATGCATAGAATACCCCAATGTCACCGCGGGAATCCGCAAGTTGAGTACCAAAACATATATCAAGTGAATCAATAGAACACCCCATTGTCACCACGGGTATCCGCATGCAAGACATATATCAAGTGTTCTAATCCAATATTCAATCCAACATAACGAGGTCTCAAAGGGAAAGATTCAATTCATCACAACAAGATAGTAAGGGAAACACACCATATGATCCAAATATATTAACAAAGCCCGTGATACACCAAGATCATGACATCTCAATAACACGAGAGAGAGAGATTGAACACATAGCTAATGGTACATACCCTCAGCCCCGAGGGTGGACTACTCCCTCCTCATCATGGCCTCCGCCGGGATGATGAAGATGGCCACCGGAGATGGATTCCCCCCTCCGACAGGGTACTGGAACGTCTCCAGATTGGTTTTTCGTCGATATAGAGAGTTGCGGCGGTGGAGCGGAGAGTCTAGGGTTATTTTTGGGGGTTTCCAAATATTTGGGAATTTATAGGCATCGGAGGCGGTGGAGAGGGGCCCCGAGGAGGGCACAACCCATCAGGGCGCGCCGGGGCCCCCCTGGCGCGCCCTGGTGGTTGTGGTCTTCACGGCCCACCTCTCCGGCACTTCTTTGGCCCACTGGGTGTCTTCTGGTCCAGAAAGAATGTCCAAAAAGTTTGGTCGCGATTGGACTCCGTTTGGTATTGATTTTCTGCAAAGTAAAAAACAAGCAAAAACAGCAACTGGCACTTTGGCACTATGTCAATAGGTTAGTCCCAAAAAATGATATAAAGTTGCTATAAAATGATTTTAAAACATCCAAGAATGATAATATAACAGCACGGAACAAGCAAAAATTATAGATATGTTGGAGACGCATCAAAGACCCTAGTTTGTCTCACGTGCCGCCGGCTCGCAAACCACGCCTTGAGGTGCCCCATAGTCCAACCGATTCTCGTCCTAGAGCCGGTTTGTTTAAACAACCTCTCATCCCTTCAAATTCCCTTTATCAGGACTCTCCTTCATCATCGGGCGACTCAAGTGCGTCACAGCTTCCCCCTTTCAATGTTAATCACGGGTAAGTTTCTATCTTTGCAGTGTTGCCTTATGCCCTTCTTCATTTAATTCCAACTTGTCATAACTTTTGCTTTACTGACAATCCATAGGGCCAAAGCTGTTGTGTCCAAATAGGCTGGCGCGTCGTCCTCTGGGACAGCAGGCCAAGAGGCACCAATTCTTCTGCTAGGAAATACAACTTCGATGGCTAGCCCTTCTGTTGAAAAGGAGCCTGATATGAGGGTGGAGCCGGCAGCTGCCACAAAGACGTCCGAACTAGATGAGCCGGTTTTTATGGATGTTCCTCCCAAGACTGAATCATCCATCCTTCCGCCCAAGTCGACTTGTGCAGATGAACTTATGCCATCGTTTGACCACGACACTTCAGATGTTGTGTTTGTTAAAGAGAGTTTCCAAGCCCGGACTGTTTCCACCTCCTTGGCTAAAATCGCGAGCAAGGGTGAACCAGTGACTTTGGATAAAGGAAAATCCTAGATGGGACTTCCGGAACTATCCGCGCTTGATACTGAAGATTTGTATCAGCAGTACTTGACCCGGCTATCTGAGAGCCGGGAAATTGAAAAGAGCATGATAAATGCTATGAAGGAGAAATATGAGGTAATCCTCTCATTTTACCATTATCTTGTATACTATCATTAGCTTCCAAAGACCAGCTTGTTATGATAAGCCGGTTTTATAAAATAGCTAAAGCCTGTAACAGTGTAGCCCCCAAGGGCCGGCTCATCTTCTTAAGATGAGTCGGGTCTTTTTTAAAAGTTTAAGAAATTCGACCTCTTGCCCCCAAGGGCCAAAAGTTTAAGAAATTTGACCTGTAGCCCCCAAGGGCCGGCTCATCTTCTTGAGATGAGTCGGGTCTTGAAGATTGAAGAAATTCGACCTGTAGCCCCCAAGGGCCGGCTCATCTTCTTAAGATGAGTCGGGTCTTGAAGATTGAAGAAATTCGACCTGTAGCCCCCAAGGGCCGGCTCATCTTCTTGAGATGAGTCGGGTCTTGAAGATTGAAGAAATTCGACCTGTAGCCCCCAAGGGCCGGCTCATCTTCTTGAGATGAGTCGGGTCTTTTTTAAAAGTTGAAGAAATTCGACCTGTAGCCCCCAATGGCCGGCTCGTCGTCTTGAGATGAGTCGGGTCTTCACCATATCTTAGTTTCGAAAGAACTGATATGCATTAGCCCCCAAGTGTCAAGGATATTGCTTGCAATCTTCTTGGGACTTGATAAAGAAGTAAGCCGTCCTATGGCGGCATGAAATTATCTGTAGACATATTTGCTGATTCTTCTTGTGCATCTATCAGGGATATGTTGAAGATGCTGAGTCGGTTGCTGTGAAACTGCAGAAACGGCTCAAAGAAGAAAATAAATTGAAAACTGAAGCCGAGTACATGGCGGCTCATTTTGAAGATTCTGCACATCAGGCAAACGAACATCTTGAACAGATCATGAAGCTGTTTGAGACGGAAAAGGCCTTCCTGATAAAAGGTGCAGAAAAGGCTGAGAAGAAGTTCGACCCCTTGCAGGAAAGATATGCCACTCTTGTGAAACAAATCAACGAGATGTTGAGAGCAATCTTTGGTATGTGTTCCGTCTCGCTTTTGCCAATGTGCTGGCTTATGACTCTTGCGGCGGCTTATTGTACCTTCTTTTTGTTTGTAAGGCAAAAAAAATCATAACCTTGTAGAGCTGCCAATTGTGAAGTCGAAAACTATTTTCACGTACGTAAAGCAACTGTTCACAGGCTCTGTTTATTCCATCATCGAAGTGAAAAACCTGAAGCACCCGCCAAGAAATTTCAAGGACATGTTGAAGAAACTCTCTACTGTGCCACAGTGGGTGACTCAAACCCGGAAATCGGCGGCTCGAGGAGGGGCGAACATGGTGCTTGCTCGAGCAAAAGCGTATCTGCCAGAATTGGATGTGGAGCTCCTAAAAGGCGGCTTCCCGGAGTTTAAACTCGACGCTCTGCATTCACTCGTGCAGATTACGCAAAGTGGCTCACGGAGACTCGGCCAATGGCGTCTTTGATAGCTGAGGAGGTGGATCTCTCAAAATATCATCCTCCGTACACCACCGACAAGGAGCGTCTTAACGCGCCCAAGGGCGAGTCGTCTGACCTGGTGCCCCCTCGCCGTAAGACAACTTTTGCTCCTGACATTGATGCGTCAGCTCTTGTTGAAGGGACAACAAATTTTGAATCTTTGATCTCAATTCGATGGCAACAAAAAGGCCAGTAGGTTGATGATGACGAGCCGGCGGAGTCAGATCCAGAGGTGGCTCATGATAGAGCATGAAGACACCTCGGAAGCTGGATGAATCGCCCCTACAGAGCGAGCCCCCTTGTGTAAAGAAAACTTTGAAGAATTGTGTGGCCCCCATTGCGAGCCTGTAATAGGAGTAGTGTTTTCCAGAACTTCAAATTTGCTCTGTCGTGCCATCGTGCACGTTGGCACCTTTTGTTGGTGCTGAACTTCAATCTGTCAAGCTTTTGTTAATATGTTTATGCTACTCTTATTACCTGTTCCTGCACTTTTCTTGCTTCATGCTCAATGAGTCTTGTCTCATCTATAAGGCAGGTCAGGAATAAGCCGGCAAAATAACTTGGTTTTCGAAACTCAAGTCTATCGAATTCTCCTTTAATGATATTGAAGATAGATGATCTGGAAACTGGTCATATAATATGAACTCAGTTGTGTAACCTGGTCATTTGAATATAAGCCGGTAATAAGGGTAACATTGTACCTGAAAAATATGAGTATGTAAATATATACATTTCTTTTTAAATAAGCCGGCTCAGTGAGACTCAGAAAAAGGAGACTGGCTTTCGAGGCGCAAGTCTTGCTTCAATGAAGCGGGTATAATAACCCATGGTTTATCCTAGCTTTCTGTATGCCGGCTCACATGACTCAAGCCAATGTTTTAACCTTAAAAGTTCGGGGTCCCAAAGGATTAACTTTTCAAGAGTACATGGGGTCATCTGATCGGAGTCGCATCAAGCATACATGTAGGATTAACCATATTAATGGCATTTTTGCCGGGTCAAGAAGGTGAGAAAGCTAAACTCGATGAGTTGGAAGCCCCCAAGTAACCTATGTTTCAAACAATAAAGTCTCATGCTCAATTTATAGGCTGAAACGACAGAGACCCCGATTTTCGGGGATGCCGGCTTTATTATATTTGAACATAAAAGAAGTATATACAGAATTTTGCAGGGGGGGATTACAAAAAGGTGAGCCGATGGCTCCTAAGTGTAATAAGGCCATAGGTGTGCAATATTCCAAGGCCGGGTTGTCACCTCCTCAGAAGTGTATGATCCCTGTCGTAAGTCGACCAGGTAATATGACCCATTATTGAGGTTTCAACTGATGACGAAAGGACCCTCCCAAGGCGGGGAGAGCTTGTGCATCCCTGTTTGATCTTGAATCAGACGGAGCACTAAGTCGCCTTCTTGAAAAGTGCGGCTTCAGACTCTACGACTGTGATAACGACGTAGGTCTTGTTGATATATAGCAGATCTGGCTGCTGCTAAGTCACGCTCTTCTTCCAAGGCATCCAGGGAATCTTGGCGTTCTTGCTCATTGTCCGCCTTAACATATGCAGTAACCCGAGGCGAGTCATGAAGGATATCACTTGGTAGAACGGCCTCGGCTTCGTAAACAAGGAAAAAAGGAGTGTATCATGTGGATCTATTTGGCGTTGTTCGAATACTCCAAAGTACTGAAGGGCGTTCCTCAACCCAACAACCCAGCGTGCGTTCAAGGGGCACCATGAGCCGGGGTTTGATTCCTCTCAAGATCTCTTGGTTGGCTCTTTCAGCTTGCCCAATGGACTGTGGATGCGCCACTGCTGCTAAGTCGAGCCGGGTGTGCTCTCGTTGGCAGAATTGCTCCATGGCTCCCTTGGACAGATTGGTACCATTATCAGTAATGATGCTGTGAGGGTAGCCAAAACGAAAAATCAACTTCTTCAAAAATTTGACCGCAGTTTCTGCATCACAATTACTGACCGGCTCTGCGTTGACCCACTTTGTGAATTTATTGACCGCCACTAATAATTGGGTTTTCTGGTCAGAAGACGGCTTAAACGGACCAACCATGTCTAGCCCCCAGACCGCAAACGGCCAGGTAATTGGGATCATACGCAACTCCTGGGCCGGCACATGAGCCTGTCGACCAAACTTTTGGCATCCATCACACTTGCGCACAATCTCCTCAGCGTCAGCATGAGCCGTCAGCCAATAAAAACCATGCCGGAAAGCTTTGGCCACCAGTGATCGTGAACCGGCATGATGTCCGCAATCGCCAGAATGAATCTCATTAAGTATTTCTTGGCCTTCCTCAGGCGAAACACACCGTTGAAATACGCCAGTGCTGCTTCGACGGTGTAACTCGCCATTGACGATTGTCATTGACTTTGACCGCCGGATGATTTGACGAGCGTCGACTTCTTCCTCTGGGAGTTCCCCTCGGGTTAGGTAAGCCAAATACGGCACAGTCCAATCAGGGGTGGCATGTAGAGCCGCCACCAAGTGTGCCTCCGGGTCAGGGACAACTTTGTCGTCAGATGGTAACTTTACTGATGGACTATGAAGGACGTCCAAAATGACGTTGGGCGGCACCGGCTTTCTTTGTGAGCCAAGTCTAGACAAAGCATCAGCCGCCTCATTGAGGCGACGATCTATATGATCAACTTTGTAACCATGGAAATGACTCGCCACATCAGAGACCGCTCGTCGGTAAGCCGCCATAAGAGGGTCTTTAGAATCCCAAGTCCCTGAAACTTGCTGAGCCACTAAATCTGAGTCGCCCAGGCATTTGACCCGGCTAAGATTCATCTCTTTGGCTATTCTGAGCCCATGTAAGAGGGCTTCGTACTCAGCTGCATTTTTAGTACATGGGAACATGAGCCGTAAAACATAACAAAATTTGTCACCTTTTGGAGAAGATAATATGACTCCAGCCCCCGAGCCCTCCAGTTGTCTAGACCCGTCGAAATGTATAGTCCAGTATGTGTTATCTGGCCTATCTTCCGGAATTTGTATCTCTGTCCAATCGTTGATGAAATCCACCAGCGCTTGGGACTTGCTAGTGGTTCAGGACATGTATTTTAACTGGTGGTCGCCAAGCTCAATTGCCCACTTGGCAATCCTACACGTGGCCTCCCGGTTTTGTATGATATCATCGAGAGGCGCCGAACAGACCACGGTGATCGGGTGTTCCTGGAAGTAATGCTTCAATTTCCGGCTCGCCATGAAGATTCCGAAGACCAACTTCTGCCAATGCGGGTACCGCTGCTTGGACAGAGTTAAAACTTCGCTGACAAAATAAATCGGATGCTGGACCGGATATTCCTTTCCTTCCTGTTTCCGCTCGACCACAACCGCAACGCTTACCACTTTGGAGTTGGCAGCAATATACAGGAGCATAGGCTCTTTCTCAGCGGGAGCAGCCATGACGGGTGGATTAACAAGCTGTTGTTTGAGTGTTTCAAAGGCTTCATTAGCAGCATTCATCCACTTAAAGTCACCCAATTTTTTCAACAGCTGGTAGAAAGGACTCGCCTTTTCTCCTAGGCGGCTTATAAACCGGCTTAAGGCTGCAATGCGACATGTAAGACGCTGAACTTGATTTACGTTTGCCAGCTCAGACAGCGAAGTCACCGCCTTGATCTTGTCTCGGTTGGCCTCGATGCCCCGCTCAGATACCAGGAACCCCAATAGCTTGCCTGCAGGGACGCCAAAAACACACTTTGCCGGGTTAAGCTTCATCTGGTACACTCGAAGATTGTCAAAGGTTTCCTTGATGTCATCCAAGAGCGTCTCTTTCTTCTGAGATTTCACCACGATGTCATCAACGTAGGCGTGAACGTTGCGCCCAATCTATGACTTAAGGCAATTCTGGACGCAACGCTGGTAAGTCGCCCCGACGCTCTTGAGTCCAAAAGGCATGGACACATAGCAGAAAGCCCCAAAGGGAGTAATGAAAGCCGTCTTCTCTTGGTCCTCAACGGCCATCTTGATCAGATGATACCCAGAGTAATCATCCAAGAAGCATAGACGCTCGCAACCCACCGTAGAATCAATGATCTGATCAATACGCGGGAGGGAGGAAGGATCCTTAGGACAAGCTTTGTTGAGATCTGTGTAGTCGACACACATGCGCCAAGTGCCGTTCTTTTTCAAAAGAAGCACCGGGTTAGCCAACCACTCAGGGTGAAAGACTTCCACGATAAACCCGACAGCTAGGAGCCGGGCCACTTCTTCTCCAATGGCATTGCGTCTCTCCTCATTAAAACGGCGGAGGTACTGGCATACTGGTTTCATCTTGGGATCCACATTAAGGTGGTGCTCAGCAAGTTCTCTCGGGACTCCAGGCATGTCAGATGGCTTCCATGCAAAGATGTTCTGGTTCTCACAGATGAACTTGATGAGCGCGCTTTCCTATTTGGGATCCAAGCCGGTCCCAACAGTGAACTGCTTGGACGAGTCACCCGGCGTGAAGTCGATTTGCTTCGTATCCTCGGCCGGCTTAAATTTAAGCATATGTTCAGACTCAGTATTGTGCTTTTTGAGCGGGCTCATATCAGCCGGGTCAACATTGGCTGTGTAGAACTTCAATTCCTCTGCCGCGCAGGCTGACTCGGCATAGGTCGCATCTCCTTCCTTGCATTCCTGAGCTATCTTCCGGTTCCCATCTACGGTTATGGTGCCTTTGAGTGCTGGCATCTTGAGCTTGAGATAGACGTAGCACGGTCGAGCCATGAAACGAGCATAAGCCGGCCGTCCGAAGAGAGCATGATAAGGGCTTTTTATTTTGACAACTTCGAACATCAAAGGCTCGCATCTGTAGTTGAACTCATCTCCAAAGGCCACATCGAGCTTAATCCACCCGATCGGATAAGCAGACTTTCTAGGGACGATTCTGTGAAAAACTATCGTTGAAGGAAGCAACGTGCTCTATGACAGATTCATCCGGCGAAAGGTTTCATAATATAATATGTTTATGCTGCTGCCTCCATCCATAAGAACCTTGGACAGGGTATACCCGCCAGCTTGAGGTGCCACCACCAAAGCTAAGCCGCCCGGATTGTCAACCCGGGGGGGATGATCCTCCCTGCTCCAGGTGATTGCGTGTTCGGACCAGTTGAGGTACCTGGGGACCGCCGACTCACCCATGTTGTCGGCCCTACTCTTGACCCTGTTGTCCCGCTTGTAGGTATTGGTGGTGAATACGAGGTATTGACCACAATTTAGCTGCTTCAGATTTTTCTAAAAAGTACCTTGGTTATCATGCTGCTGGAGCTCCGTTCCTGAGTCGCCGTGCGCCCCCTCAGAGCCGCCTGATGCTCCAAACGCGAGTGATGCTTGCGCCACCGTGCTTACCGTAGCATGGGTTGAGGCCTGCAGGGGGAAACCGCGAAGTTCCTCGAGGGCCTCTGCTCCAAACGAGCCCCCAAGCTCATTATCCGAGTTGGTGATGATCGCTCCTTTAACGGCCGGCTCATCCAAGGGACTGACCCGCTCGAGAGGGCCTGACCATGTCGTGACTTTGGCCGGCTTGACGCCGGCCGGATTGGGCGCGCCGACCTGGCTCGATGATGTCGGTGCAGATGCCCGGCTCGGGTACCGACGTGCCGATCTTGCCGATGAAGACATGGATCTTGCCGAAGGGGACCCGGTAACCGTACTCAATCGAGTCGGCTTCGGGGCCCCAGCCAGAGTCGTCGATGTAGATCTTGCCGCGGCGGGTTTTGGTCATACGACCAACCGCGTAGCTCCCGAACCCTAGAAGGGCTCCCTTCGAGAACTCAACTCTACCGGGCGAGAGCCCCACGGTGGGCTCCAACTGTCGTGGTTTTGTCAACCCGGCAGATGTCCTCGTAAAAGGACTTAGGTGTGAGGCCATCGCCGCTAGGTGGCGACTCGAAGGGGTTGAACGGGAAAGAGAGTCGGGTTTACCCAGGTTCGGTCCCTCCGATGGAGGTAATAGCCTAGGTCCAGCTTTGTTTGTATTTGATGGATAGATCTCGATTACAAGGGTGCGGAATCGCTAACCTAGCTATCGAGAGATTGTAACTTGAATCTTTTAGTCCTAGGGGCTTGCCTTTATATACAGGTCAAGACCCCAGGGTTTACAATGAAGTCCGAGTTATATCGTGACTCGTAACCTATAATGTCTCTAACTCGCCTTGCTCCTTTAGCAAGAAAAACCAACCGGCGCCTTCCGCCCTGTGGGCCTTGGGCTGCCGTCTTCAGGTGTTGGGCCGCCCGGTGACTCAGTCAGCCACCGCCTTACTTATCTTGTCTTCATGACACGACCCATCTTAAACTTGATCGTTGAGCCGTCAATATGTTAACCCGGCCCAATAGGGCGGGTTACACCGTGGAGTTATATCCCCGACAGGATGCTTTCCAGGACATCCTGATACATCTCCAACGTATCTATAATTTTTGATTGTTCCATGCTATTATATTATCATTCTAGGATACTTTTTAGGCATTTACTTTTGTTTTATATTATTTTTGAGCACTAACCTATTAACCTAGTGCCAAGTGTCAGTTGTTGTTTTCTGCGTGTTTTTGGATTTTCAGGAATACTGTACCAAACGAAGTCCAAATACCCCGAAACTTTTTGATGATTTTTTCTCAACCAAAAATAAGACTTGGAAGCTTTGGAGGAAGACCAGAGGGCACACGATGTGCCCCCAAGCCATCAGGGCGCGCCCAGGGGGGGTGGGCATGCCCTGATAGCTTGGGGCCACCTTCCCGCTCTCCAGCCCTCGTTCTCTGGCATATAAATTCAGATATATTGCAAAACCGTAGAGAGCCTCCCGAAACACTTTTTCTACCGCTACAAGTCTCTGTTCCTCCGTGTGCCCATTTGGAGCCCTTTTCCGGTGCCCTGTCGGAGGGGGGATCGATTACGGAGGGCCTCTACATCAACCTTGTTGCTCCCATGGTGATGTGTGAGTAGTTCACCGCCGACCTACGGGTCCGTAGTTAGTCCCTAGATGGCTATCTCTCTCTTTTCCTTCATTGCCAAGATCACCGTGATTCCCGCGGTGATCTATCTTATGTATTCAATCTTTGAGGCGTGTTTGTTGGGATCTGATGAATTGTGGGTTTATGTTCATATTATTCATGAAAAGATATTGAATACTTGCTGGAATTTTATTTGCATGATTGTTATAGCTTCGCTCTCCGATCTATCGGTTTGGTTAGGCCAACTAGATTGATTTATCTTCAAGTGGTAGTGGTGAGTTGTAGTGGGTTCAATCTCGCGGTGCTCAATCCCAGTAATAGAAAGGGACATGACAATATTGTATTGCTGCCACTAAGGGCAAAACGATGGAGTTTATTCATATTGATTGGATTTACTTTGTCTACATTATGTCATCATCCTCCAAGCATTACACCGTTTTTACTTAATACTCTAGATGCATGCTGGATAGCGGTCGATGCGTGGAGTAATATTAATAGATGCAGGCAGGAGTCGGTCTACTAGTTTATGGATGTGATGCCTATATACATGATCATTGCCATGAATAAATATTGCATAACTATGCACTTTTCTATCGATTGCCCAACAGTAATTTGTTAAACCCACCGTATGCTTTGTTCATGAGAAGCCTCTAGCGAACACTATGGCCCCCGGGTCTCCTCACAAATATAATTACAAAAACTCTAAATACCTTGCTGCCATAATTTACGTTTTTTTAATTTGCAATTTATATTTATCAAATTATCTATCTATCACTACTTATCACTTGCACGTAACGAGTTCAAGGGGATTGACCACCCTCTTGCCCGAGTTGGGTGCAAGTGTTTGCTCTTTTGTGTGTAGGCGCTGAAGATGGGAATTTGCGTGGTTCTCCTATTGGTTCGATAACCTTGGTTCTCACTGAGGGAAATACTTATCTTTGCTTTGTTGCATCATCCCCTCCTCTTCGGGGAAAATCCCAACGCAGTTTACAAGTATGAGGATGGATTTCTGGCGCCGTTGCGGGGGAGCATCTTCAAATTCCTATCAAGTACCTTCTCACAAATTATCATTCACTTGTTCTATTTTTTATTTGCTGTTATATTTTTCTTTCTATAAAAAAATACAAAAATATTTATCTTTGCTAGTTTACTTGTTTGCTTGTTATCATGGTTGGTTCTTCATTTGTTTTGTGTACCCCCGAGAATGAGGTGCTTAACTTTGAACAAAGGGGAGGAGAAAGTCTAAAAGATGCTTGGCATAGGATTTTCATTGCTCAAAATAAATCAACTCATAAGCAATCCCCCACTATATTACTTCTTAATTTTTATGTGGGTATTACTACTTGGTAGAGATTTGTGCTTGATACTATTACCGAATGTAATTTCTTAATGAGTCACACTTCGGATGCTTTCAAAGCCATGGAAAATTTAGTAGGGTTACCACCCCTCATTATCAATGAAAATATCTTAACCTTGGAGCATTTTATGCAAAGGCTAGAGATTATTAAAAATAAAATGGCCACTAAAGAACATATTGAGGAGTTGGATAAAAAGATTCATAATCATATTACTCAATTTGTATCAAAGGTAGGGATTACTTTGAAAGCATCTAAGGAGAAAGATACCACTATTAATGAGCAATTGGAGCAAAGCCTTAAAAGAATTGATAAAATGGAGGAAGTAATTTACAAATGGGCTCCGCATTCATTCCCTCTAGAACAGATGCTAGTACCTCTCAAGGAAAAAATTCTAAGGTTAAGTATTTCCTTAAGAATACTAGTATCACTCCTATCAAAAGAAATGAGGATCTTAAAATGATTAGTGTGCATGCCAATTTTATAAAAATGATAAGAGATCCTATCATTAAGTCTCCTCCTTTACCTAGGAAACATGGTTGTGTAATTGAGGAGCTTTACACCAAGGATGCCAACAGTTGGTACTATGCATTATGCCTAGCTAGGGGCATAAAACAATAGCGCTTGTTGGGAGGCAACCCCATAGTTATCTTTAATTTTTGTTTTTTACTTTCTGTCATGGTGTGATAAGATGATTATTTCCACTATAATTATTGTGTTTTTATGTTTAAATTAGTGTTTGTGCCAATAAACCCTTTGGGATGACTTGAATGATAAGTAGAATTGATACGATGCAAAAACAGAAACTTTTGCATCCAGTGCAGAATTTATATGGTTTTACTGGAATGTCTTTTTGATCTGAATTTTTTACATAGTATTGGCATACAAATTCCCCAGGTTGTCCTAATTGTTAAGAATTTTTGGAGTTACATAATTATGGTGTTAGTACAAATCATTACAGACTGTTCTGTTTTAGACAGATTCTGTTTTTGCTTGCATAGTTTGCTTGTTTTGATGATGCTATGGGTTGTATCGGGGGGGGGGGGTATAAACCATGGAGAAGTTAGAATACAGTATATTATGCAATAATAAAATATGAATCAATTTATAAAAGTATCTAAAGTTTTTTTATTTACCTATAATACTAACGGAGCTCACGAGTTTTCTGTTGAGTTTTGTGTGCTGAAGTTTCCAAGTTTTGAGTGCTATCACGATGGATGAAGGAATAAGGAACAACAAAGAGTCCAAGCTTGGGAATGCCCAAGGCAACCCAAGGTATATTCTAGGAAGACTCAAGCGTCTAAGCTTGGGGATGCCCCGGAAGGCATCCCCTCTTTCGTCTCAATCCATCGGTATGTCACGTGGAGCTACATTTTTGTTCATAACATGATATGAGTTTTGCTTGGACGGAGCGTCTTATGTTTTAGTTTTCTTTTGTTTCAGTTTTCCACACTCATTGTTTTCTGGAAACTCCTACTTGAGGGAGACACATGTTCGCCATAATTTGTTAGAATACTCTATGTGCTTCACTTATATCTTTTGAACTAAGTAGTTGCTCTAGTGCTTCACTTATATCTTTTAGAGCACGGTGCCGTATAGATTTTATAGAAATAATTGCACTCTCGTTCTTCACTTAAATTTGTTTGAGAGTCTAATATATAGTGACTGTAATTTGCATGGGTTATAAGACTAGTCCAAAAATAATAGGTATTCAAGGAGTGCATAATCAAAACCTTCATGTAGCACATAAAAGAGAAATTGTGGGTTAATGATATCAATGTGGTAATATGAAAGGGCGTGAGTGCTTGGTTGTTGGTTAGTATAAATATCGATAGTTAAAGGGTGTTAATTTTCTGTTCATCTAAATATTGGTTATGACATGGTGATGTTGTGTGAGAATTTTATTCCTCGTTGAAATCCTAGTGCTATTTTGGTCAGGGGCGCGCAATGGTTAACTCCTACGAACCTCCTCCCTAGGGGCATGCAAGTAGTACTTTGCTTCGAGAGAGCTAATAAAGATTTGCAATAAGTATGTGAGTTCTTTATGACTAATGTGAATCCATGGATGTACGCACACTCACCTTTTCATACTATGCTAGCCTCTTCAGTACCGCGCATTGCCCATTCTCACATCGAGGATCGGTGCAGCTTTCGCCAGTGCATCCAAACCCCGTGACATGATACGCTTTGTTGCACATAAGCCTCCTTATATCTTCCTCAAATCAGCCACCATACCTACCTATTATGGCATTTCCATAGCCATTCTGAGATATATTGCCATGTAACTTTCACCGTTACATCATATGACTTGTGCACTCATTGTCATATTGCTTTGCATGATCATGTAGCTGACATAGTATTTGTGGCAAAGCCATCGTTCATCTTTGTTTACATGTTATGCTAGATCATTGCACATCCTGGTACACTGCCAGAGGCATTCATATAGAGTCATATTGTTTAGTAGTTTTTCATATCAAGTTGTAAGCAAATAAAAGTGTGATGATTAGCATTATTAGAGCACTGTCTCGGTGAGGAAAGGATGATGGAGATAATGATCCTCCCACAAGTTGGGATGAGACTTCGGATGAAAAATTAAAAAAAGAGAGAGAAAAGAAAAAAAGAGAAAAAGGAGAAAAACAAGAAAAAGGAAAGAAAGAAAAAGATAAAAGGGGAAAAAAGAAAAATAAAAAATAAATAAATGAGAGATAAAGAGAGAAGGGACAGTGCTACTACCTAATTTTCCACACTTGTGCTTAGAGAAAGCACCATGTTTTTCATATAGAGAGTCTAATGTTTTGTCATTTTCATATGCTAGTGGGAACTTTTCATTATAGAACTTGGCTTGTATATTCCGATGACGGGCTTCCTAAAATGCCCGAGGTCTTCATGAGAAAGCAAGTTGGATGCACACGCACTTAGTTTCATTTGAGCTTTCATACACTTATAGCTCTAGTGCATCCGTTGCATGGCAATCCCTACTCCTCACATTGATATCGATTGATGGGCATATCTATAGCTCATTGATCCGCCTAGTTGATGTGAGACTTTATTCTCCACTTTTACCCCATTGAAATCTACCACAATATTCTATTCCACATATATGCTATGTCCATGGTTCACGCTCATGTATTGAGTGAGGTATAAAATGATAAAGCGCGTGAAAAAGTATGATCCAATTGCTTGGCTTAACACCGTGGTGCTTGACATTTGTATTTATGTGGTGAAGAAGGAGCCATGCAATGCTAATATGATAGAATCAATGGGGGGTAAATATTCTTTAAGGATTTTATATTTTCAAAGTTGATGATTATGTTACTTATGTTTGTGGATATCACTATGTTAATGTTTATTGATTCATCATTTCTCAATGATCATACCTGAAAAGATTACATGCTGGGTAGCATGTCACATCAAAAATTCCGTTTTTATCATTTACCTGCTCGAGGACGAGTAGGAATTAAGCTTGGGGATGCTGATACGTCTCCAACGTATCTATAATTTTTTATTATTCTATGCTATTATATTATCATTTTTGGATACTTTTTAGGCATTTACTTGTTTTTATATTATTTTTGAGCACTAACCTATTAACCTAGTGCCAAGTGCCAGTTGATGTTTTCTGCGTGTTTTTGGCTTTTCAGGAATACTGTACCAAATGAAGTCCAAATACCCCAAAACTTTTTGATGATTTTTTTGGACCAAAATAAGACCTGGAAGCTTCGGAGGAAGACCGGAGGGCACACGAGGTGCCCCCAAGCCATCAGAGCGCGTCCAGGGGGTGGTCGCGCCCTGATAGCTTGGGGCCACCTCCCCGCTCTCCATCCCTCGTTCTCTGGCCTATAAATTCACATATATTGCAAAAACCCTAGAGAGACTCCGGAAACACCTTTTCCCCCACCGCAAGTCTCTGGTCCGCCGTGTGCCCATATGGAGCCCTCTCCCGATGCCCTGCCGGAGGGGGGATCGATCATGGAGGGCCTCTACATCAACCTTGCTGCTCCCATGGTGATGTGTGAGTGGTTCACGGCAGACCTACGGGTCCGTAGTTAGTACCTAGATGGCTATCTCTATCTCTCTATGTTCTTCATTGCCAAGATCTATCTTATGTAATCAATCTTTGGAGTGTGTTTGTTGGGATCCAATGAATTGT
Organism: Elymus sibiricus; assembly: GCA_039707655.1. Classification (NCBI taxonomy): domain Eukaryota; kingdom Viridiplantae; phylum Streptophyta; class Magnoliopsida; order Poales; family Poaceae; genus Elymus; species Elymus sibiricus. The sequence goes on along the minus strand of CM077667.1, from coordinate 422,969,460 downwards.
GGGCTTATGTTCAGATTATTCATGAAAATATATTGAATACTTGCTAGTATTTTATTTGCATGATTGTTATAGCTTCGTAATGCTCTCCGATCTATCGGTTTGGTAAGGCCAACTAGATTGATTTATCTTCAAGTGGGAGTGGTGTGTTATAGTGGGTTCAATCTTATGGTGCTCAATCCCAGTGACAGAAAGGGACATGATACGTATTGTATTGCTGCCACTAAGGGTAAAACGATGGGGTTTATTCATATTGATTGGATTTACTTTGTCTAGATCATGTCATCATCCTCCAAGCATTACTCCGTTTTTACTTAATACTCTACATGCATGCTGGATAGTGGTCGATGGGAGGAGTAATAGTAGTAGATGCAAGCAAGAGTTGATCTACTTGTTTATGGACGTGATGCCTCGTGAATAAATATTGCATAACTATGCGCTTTTCTATCAATTTCCCAACAATAATTTGTTTACCCACCGTATGCTTTCTTCGAGAGAGAAGCCTCTAGCGAACACTATGGCCCCCGGGTCTCCTCACAAATATAATTACAAAAACTCTAAATACCTTGCTGCCATTATTTACTTTCTTTTTATTTACAATATATATTTATCAAATTATCTATCTATCACTACTTATTGCTTGCAAGTAATGAGTTCAAGGGGAATGACAACCCTCTTGCCCGCGTGGGTGCAAGTGTTTGCTCTTTTGTGCGTAGGCGCTGAAGACGGGAATTTGCGTGGTTTTCCTATTGGTTCGATAACCTTGGTTCTCACTGAGGGAAATACGTACCTTTGCTTTGCTGCATCATCGCCTGCTCTTCGGGGAAAATCCCGATGCAGTTTACAAGTATCACATCCCCAAGCATAGATTCTTGTGTCTTCCTTGAATATTACCTTGGGGTACCTTGGGAATCCCCGAGCTTAGCGTCTTGCTGCTCCTTATTCATTCATCCATTGTTGTCTGACTCAAAACTTGAAAACCTCAGCACACAAAACTCAACAAAACTTCGTGAGATCCGTTAGTATAATAGACATATAAAATATTTTAGGTACTGTTATAAATTAATTCATATTTTATTATTGCATAATAGGTATTGTATTCTAACTTCTCCATGGCTTATACCCCCCGATACAATTCATAGCATCATCAAAACAAGTAAACTATGCAGCAAAAACAGAATTTGTCTAAAACAGAACAGTCTAGAATGATTTGTACCAATACCATAATTATGTAACTCCAAAAATTCTGAAAATTTAGGAAACCCTGGGAAATGTGTATACCAATACTGTGTAAAAAATTCATACCAAAAATACGTTCCATTAAAATCGGAGAAATTTTGCACTGGATGTAAAAGATTCTGTTTTTGCACAACATCACTTCTACTATCTTCCAAATCATCCCAAAGGCTTTACTTGGCAATAGTCATGTCAGCACACCAAAACATAAAGTACACCAAAACATAAAGTACACCAAAACACTAATTTAAACATAAAAACACAATCATTACAGTAGCAATAGTCATGTCAGCACACCAAAACATAAAGTACAACAAAAATTTAAAGATAGCTATTGGGTTGCCTCCCAACAAGCGCTATTGTTTTATGCCCCTAGCTAGGCATAATGCATAGTATCAAGTATTGTCATCCTTGACATCCAACTCCTTCATGTTCCCCATCACATTCTTATATATAATATCATCATAAGCACTTATACCTAATTCTATTTTTCAGCAATAGACTTTCTACTAATAGAACTCAAGTAATGGAACGGACTATCCTTCATAAATTTTATCTTTTCCAAATATGACTTTTGAGAAGTTTGGTCATCAAGGGACCTTTCATAAGCAATTGTAAATTCATCATCTATAAGTACCTTAGCTCTATCAAGACATTCCTCATCATACCCATCCTTATTACCTTGGACAATCCAAGAATATAGTTTATTAATGCCATTAATTATTTGTTGGATCAAGTCAAGCTTAGGTACTTCCTTTCTAGCATTTTCTTCAAAAGCAAGATGGTCTCTAGACCTATGTCTCCGCATAAGATCTTCATCAAAAATAATTTCATCTATAACAGGGCACTCATAATTCACCTCTTATTGATCAAAAATTTCTCTAGCTTCGCGGATTATGTAATCAAATTCATGCATGGGGGCAACTGTAGCTATCTTTTTAGCTCTAGGATCATTGATCACGGGTAGTTCAAAGAACAATCTTTGCAAAGTATGATGGGTACAAATGAATCTTCTTTCAAGTTTGACAATAAGAGCAGAAATAGCTTGAGCATAACTATTAGTTCTTTTAAGAATATGCTCATCATTGTTTACTAGAGCTCCCGTACAAGTAAAGAACTCTTGAATAACACTTTTTCCAATAATATTCCCACTTTCCGTTACAAAAGTTTTGGTATAAAGCTATTAGGAGGCTCCTTCTTACTAGGATCATTATCCTTACTTTCACCTTTAGCAATAACAAATTCAGACATGGTAGCAACTTCAAGCAAAACGAGCAAGCAAACAAGTAAACTAGAAAACTAAGTAAACAAGCAAATAGAAATATTTTTGTAGTTTTGATTTATATATATAGCAAAATATAACAGCAAATAAAAAGTAGAACATGTGAAAGACAATTTATTTGTAGGGACCTGACGAGAGTTTGATGATGTCTCTCCCGCAACGGTGCCAGAAATTCTTCCTGCTACTTGTGAGCTATGTTAGGATTTTCCCTGAAGAGGAGAGGAGATGCAGCACAGTAGAGATAAGTATTTCCCTCAGTGAGAACAAAGGTTATCGAACCAATAGGAGAACCAAGGAAACTCCTTTCAACGACACCTACACACACAAAACCAAACACTTGCACCCAACGCAGTCAAGAGGGTCATCAAGCCCCTTGAACTCTCTACTTGCAAGGATTAAATCTTGATAGAGATAGATAATGTAAATGTAAAATAAAATAACAGTAAATAAATTGCAGCAAAGTATTTTTAAGGTTTTAGTATTTATGTTTAAGTAGACCCGGGGGCCATAGTTTTCGCAAGAGGCTTCTCTCTCAAAAATAGCATACGGTGGGTAAACAAATTACTGTTGGGCAGTTGACAAAATTGCGCATAGTTATGACGTGTTATTCATGGCAATGATCATGTATATAGGCATCACGTCCATAAACAAGTAGACCAAAATGATTCTTCATCTACTACTATTACTCCACCAATCGACCGACTCATGCATGTATCTATGGTATTAAGTTCAAAACAAATAGAGTAATGCTTGGAGCAAGGTGACATGATGTAGACAAAATAAGACAAGCAATATGTTCAGATCCCATCGTTTTATCCTTAATGGCAACAATACAAATATATGTCTTGTCCCCTTCTGTCACTGGGATATAGAGCAACGCAAGATTGAACCCATTACAATGCACCACTCCCACTGAAGATAAATCAATCTAGTTAGCCAAACAAAACCGATAGATCAGAGAGAAATATGAAGCTATAATAATCATGCATAATAGAATTCAGAAAAGACTCAATTAATTTCAATGAATAATCTGATCGTAAACCCACAATTCATCGGATCCCAACAAATACACCGCAAAAGAAGATTGCTCGGATAGATCACCACGAGGATCGCAGTGAACATGGTATTGAAGATCAGAGAGGGAGAAGGATACATCTAGGTACAAGCGATGGACCCGTAGGTCTGTGGTGGACTACTCACGCATCATCATGGAGGCAGCAAGGTTGATGTACATGGCCTCCGTGATCGATTCCCCCTCCAGCACAGTACCGGAATAGGTCTCTAGATGGTCTCCTGTCATAACAGAGGCTTGCGGTGGCGGAAGAAGTGTTTCGGGTGTCTCTCTGTTGGTTTTCCAATTTTAGAGAATTTATGAAGGTGGAATTAGGTCAGACAGAAACACGAGGGGCCCACAAGGCATCAGGGCGTGCCTACACCCTGGGCGAGCCCTGTTTCCTTGTCATCTCCTCGTCTTGCTTCCTGACTCCTCCCAAAGCTTCCAGGACCTCTTTTGTCTAGAAAAAAATCGTCAAAAAGTTTCGTAGCATTTGGACTTCGTTTGGTAATGATTTCCTGGAAAATCAAAAACAGGCAAAAAAAACATCAACTGGCACTAGGCACTGGGTTAATAGGTTAGTTCCCAAAAATGATATAAAATAGCATATAATTTCATATAAAGTATACTAGATTGATAATATAATAGCATGGAACAATCAAAAATTAGAGATACGTTGGACACGTATCACATATCATCTTCTCTTCTTCTGTCATCCATTTTAGCACCCATGTGCTAATATCAACAATGTCTCCTGAGATGTATAAGGTTGCATAGAATTGAAGAATCATTTATCGATTCCAGCCATGGTTAAAGCACATGAAACCTTTCAGATATGCTTGCTCAAATTTCTCGATGGTTCCGTGGAAGCAGGGGAGTCTTTCCAGCTCAGCAAAATTTAGCACCTTGTGCTTGAATATACGATCCTTGATGAAAAGAATTCTTGCATAGTATATCACCCGTTCCTTGGTCCAAAACCTCTGCGACAAAGATGTTTTCTCTCCCTCATACGGACTGGTCCCAAAGAAGGCAACTTTTGAGTGATGAATTTGATCATTAAATGCTGGACCATTTGGGCCATCTTCGACAGGAAACCGTGGAAATGTTTCCAGAGGGTTTCTTGGTGCATTCTCTTCGGGCATGTCCTAGGATTTATCATCATCAGGTGCAGGAACACCTTTTTCAATGGACTTGGGAGGAGCATGTGGCGTGCTCTTTCTCTGCACAGACAACTTCGGAGAGCTGGACTCCATCAGCGGCCTTCATCTCTTCATATTTTGGGGCCTCAACTTTATCTTCCTTCTAAGAAGAAACGAAAGAAACATCTTGCTCTGGGGCTAGTGGTGCAACCGATGGTGCATTTTCTTCGTGAGCCATGGGCTCTTCCAATTTATTCTCTTCATCTTCCTTCCGTGGTGCTAAGGAACGAGGACAAGGATTGACATCCATCTGGGTGGGGGCACCAAATGATGTGACCGGGGGTGTTTTCTCTCGGGAAGCATTAAGCTCCCCCTTAATCTCTTCAATCTCCTCGTTATGGCTTTCGTGGGCTTAGCTTGCATTTTCTTCGGGGGCAATGGATTGGCTTTTCAACTTCAATCTCCTCGTCGGTCTCTTCGACTAGAGATTGCTGCTTGGGTGAGGCATTATTCTCGGCAGTCTTCTCGAGAAACTCATCAATGACATCTTGTTGCTCTTCCCGGTCTGTGGGCACTGGAATAATAACTTCCTCGGTGTCGGCTTGCACATGTTCTTCTTATTGAGGAGGTGACAGAGGGACTTGCTGCAGAGACACACTAGTACTAAGGGGCAGAACATCAACAACCACAGTCTGAAGGCGACGATCTTTGTTTTCCTTCGGCTTGCTTGCCATTGCCCTTGCCTTCTGACATTTTTCTTCTTGCACTCTTCTTCGATCAAGATTCTCCTAGCGCGCAATCTCTTCATTCCTCGTGTCACATAGCTGAGAAATATCTAAGTGCATACGAGAGTGCCAGTCAAATTTCTCTTTGCAAAAGGAGCTCAGAGTCTTTGTGAGCTCGATAATTTCCTTGATCGGTCTTTTTCTCTTCAGCATCAGTCTTGACTTCCTTTCTCATTTTCTCTAAGGCTTGTTTATCGCTCATAGCTTGTTTGAGCTTCTTCGTGATTTTCTTTAGATCAACAAAGTGTTCTGTCACCATCTTGGTAACATCATCAGGCAGCCCAAGACTGCTCAATTCATCGGACTTTGCATCATAAGCAGCACTGTCAACTATGTCAATGATTAGCTTATAATCATATTCCGATTCCTCTGTGGGAGCAGGAACACTTGGCTTCGCCTTCTTAGCAAATGATTCAGCTTTCTCTTCGGACTGGAGCTTTCTCTTTGGTGTACCACTGGTCAAAGGTTTCGGAGCAACAATACTCGAGGGTTTATCAGAAGTTGGGGGTGGAGCATGTCTTTACCTTCTTGGTGAAGGCAAAAACTTCGTAGGAGAGGGGCTGTCAGCTGGCTTGTTGAGAATTGGAGGCTATCATACAAAGGAATTTTGTCGGCAACATCATTGCTTGACTCATGAGACGAGTTAGAGGCAACTTTCTTTGATCTTTTGGCAACGGTTTTCCTTCAGAGGAGAAGTGGACTTCTTGGACTTGCTCGTCTTAGAAGCATAGGCAGGTTCTTTTTTCTTTTGCACATCTTTCTTCATCAGTGCCACATTTTTTGCTTCAATTTAATTTTTCTTCGCCTCCCTGGCTTTCGCCTTAGCTCTCTTCTCTACTTCCTTTGGGAAGTCAGCAGGAGTCTTGATGGAATTAGGGTGAGGGTTTTACGAGGGAGACCTGCTTCTAGGATCAACCTCATTGATAAGGCCTTCAGCAATGCATTTGTTCCACAATGGAGTGAAACTGAATAGAATTTGATATTTTTAATGTTCATTTTCATGGGAATACCATTTTTCACCTAGTGGCGACGAATCATTTGGAACCTGTTGTTGCGATCATTTGCAGATTCAAACCCTAGCGAAGTGGAATGTCCTTTGGGATTAGACATTTCAACAGTAGTGTTCTCCTCCCTGCCACGACCACCCCTGTGAGGATTTTCTTCAGAGAACATAGACAGTGCATTCATGACCAGTTCATCTTCGGGCCGACTGACAACAGTGGGAACTTCTTCATCAATATCCTCGGATTCAGCAGCCTTCTTTCTCTTTGGTGCCGTGGGAGGCTTCGAAGGACTACCTCCTCCAATAATTAACTTTCGGCTGGACTTGGGCGAAACTTGGGCTATTCCTCCTTAGATTCAGAATGATCTTGAGAGATAGAAGTCACGAGCCACCTGTGAAAGAGAGTAGACATGAGGGAAAATGAGGTAGTGTCACAAGCATGCAGAGTGTGAATTTTGAGAGAAAAACATTTCTAAAGGCATTATACTCACAGATGTAACAAAAATATCCTCGATGGATTTTGATCTAGACACAGTTACATCTAGACAGATAAAAGAACTATATAATCTTTGAAATAACTGCCAGTGAATAATGGATCGGAGGGACAAGTACGAGAAAGATATACAAACCGTACTTACCAAAACCTAGTGACACAGCAAGATCTACCGGGGTAAAATAAATGCAGAATAATACGTGCTAGTAAGAACTGCTCTAGAACAGAGGAATAGAGAGAGCGGTTCAGGATCCATACACCCTAACTTGGCAATATAGATCTACTACGGCAATGCGGCGAAGGGGATTACCGCACTGGCGTGAACTTCCACAACGAGGTTCCACCGGAGACGCATGACAGAGCTCCTTGTGGGAGAAGCTTCGAGCGAGGGCTCATACTGTAGCAGAGGCTAGGTCTTGAGAGATTTGAGTGGAGGAATAGAGGAAGAAGATGAGGGGAGGGGTATTTATAGCTTGAGGGTGAAACCACCTCTCTGAAATCGATGGTCCTCATACAACATACGATCCGCATTCCACAGGCGGGATCATGATCATGGAGATCGTGGGCACATGTCAACCATTTCCTGCGAGAAGCTCGAGAAGTGGAGCAGATGGTCGAAAGGTTTGAAATGGGCTCGAGCCAAAATTGGATATAAAATCGAAGTATATTCCTTTCACGATCAAAGCATCAGAGAGAAATTTCCTTCACATCAATTTGAATGCTCATGACGGACATCATAGATTTAGACGAGAAAAAATAGACGGGAAACAGGGTTCGAAACAAAACATTTAGTCAGAAGAACACAAACACGTCGATAGCTCTAAGTGAGTTGTTCATCGAACAGAACACAAAACACAGCAAATGTCAAGTACATCAAAGAAGCGAGGAACAAAAGCGAGAAACTATCAGCAACGACAATGTAAGTCTCAAGGCTTTTAAGATATGAGAGGAAAATTCCTAAGATATGTCCTGCAAGAAGAGTTAGTTCTTCTTTACAGCCCACACTTGTGTGGGAGGTGGAGACCTTATATGAGTTATAGCCATTTTCCATTGTTGGTCTTTGTAACCTACCTGTGCATTGCGAGCATAATCATATGAGTAGGCATTAAAATTGTTTCCGGAGACGTGGATGTAATGATTCAAAGAGGTACGCATGTACTCCTTCCGATGAGAGTTTAACTAGTTTGCATTCGAGGAGGTCATAGTATTACTATGAGTGGATTTTGTTTCGTTGAATAGAATTACCCTGCAATGTCAGGTTAGTTGTGATAGATAGATTTTCAATCAAGCCCTAAAGTTAGGTGATCCTACCCTGAAGTTAGTCCCAACATACTTAGCAAAGACCTTACCATTCTGTTGTATGAAGAATTTGTAATTAGAGTTATCGGACTTGTCTGAATCAACAGAAATGGTACATTCATATCCAGATAATAACGCGTGTTTGAGCGTTTTGCTTTTGACAAGAACACAACTTGTTTTAGGATATTGCTCGAGGGTCCAGTACTTTCCATTGACATTTAGTTTCCTTTCGATACCCAAACTGATGGGGGGATAACCCCGGGGTAGCCTCAGCTGGGTCTTTGCCCCCGCTTTTCGAAAAACGACTACAGGGCGAGCCGCCTCCCCCTGTAGTCTGGCTCCGCATGGCCGGCTGCGACTAGCCAGCCGGCCCGAGGCGGAGTCGCCAGGCCATCTGGCCGGCAGGTCAGCTCCCGTCATGTCACCACGCCTCATAGGACGGTGACTTGACGGGCAGCGTGTCAGCAGTGCCTCTGGTACCGCGGTCAGGGCATGCGCGGCTACAGTGGCCTCCGTCGCGTCGGAGGTCAGCGCCCGCATGCCCACAGTGGAGACAACAGTGCCTCTGACTCCGGCCGACGGCGACCGGGCGGTCGGCACAGTGCCCGCATGCCTTTAACCACTCCATTACCTGCCCCGGCGTGGCTACAGCGTGGCCGGCCGTACCGCTGACCACGGCCGGCTACCACATGACGACGCCGAGCCGGGCGACCCGTACTGCGGCGTGACAAGCACGCGCCAATGGCGATGGACAGTCGGTGGACCCTCCCACCGGCTCCCGATGGGACCCTAGAGCCGGCGGGCCCTACCGACGACAAGACTCTTCGACCGGGGGCCCCCCTGGCCGGCTAGAGAGGCCGCCAGCCGGGTCCCCCCAGTGCCGTATATGTATATTATAATCCAGGGGGCTAACCTATAAAGCCCCCCGGAGCCACCCCATGCAAAGGACAATCACACACACACATCCACCCATGTAGAGAGGCAGAGAGAGCCAACGGGCCTCTTCTTCCTCCTCTAGCCAACAACTCAAGGAGCACCATTGTAGCCCGCTCGGTTCTTCAACCAGACTAGCAGGACTAGGGGTATTACCTCCCACGGAGGGCCCCGAACCTGGGTACATCGTGTGTCTCGCACCGCTTGTTCGCAATCCCATCACTGGAGCCCGTCGGCGTCCTTTGGCCCCAACCACTCTCGATAAGCCGCCCCATGGCATCTGTCGTGAGGAAACGACGACAGTTGGCGCCCACCGTGGGGTCGTCCGCGGCGCCGGCCGGAGTCATGCTCCGGGCGGGACCCTTCGCCACCTGTCAGGGGGATTACCCCCGGGTAGGCTCAAGGAGATGACTCAACATTTTAAAACATAGGGGGAGTCACTCCCGGTACGCCAAGCCCCATGAATCAACAAGACAATCAAAGAAGTGAAAACAGAAGACAAAGCTGTGACCCGGCCGGCTGGCTACTCCTGGCCGGCTGCAGGCTGCAGGCTACTCCTGGCTGGCTAGAGGCCGGCCGGCTGCAGGCTGGAGGCTGGAGGCTGCCGGCTGAAGACTGGCCCGCTGGAGCCTGCCGGCTGGAGGCTGGCCGGCTGGAGACTGGCCTGCTGGAGGCTACCGGCCACGGCCCGACGAAGTCAGCTCCAGGCGTCCCATCGGACACGAGCAGAAGACACTGTAGCTGACGGACTGCAGAGTCAGCCACCCCGCTACAGTCAGGCACTATTGGCAAATAGTGCCCCACTATGCATCCGTCATGCGTCACTTCACTGCGCTCCAATAGTGATGCACTGTAGCCTGCATCATGAGTCACTTCGCATGTCACCTCCAATAGTGTAGTTAGGCCATGTGGGCCACCCCTTGTCCCCTGGGCCTCCCTATATAAGAGGCACCAGGGGAGCTCACCCAGGGGCAAGCAAGGCCTCCTCTCATTCTCTCAACCCCTCCCATTTCTCTCATTCTCAGACACATGAGGCCATGGAAAGGAGCAGCCAGCTTCCTCTTCCTCCTCAAACACAGCTTCAGGAGCAACCCTGTACAGCAGATACACTTCATATACAGACATGCAGGAGTAGGAGTATTATCTCTCCAGAGAGCCTCGAACCTGGGTAAACCACCGCGTGCTACTACCCTATCCCGTCCCGGATCTTCCATGGCAGCCTTGCTCTCACCTCGATTAGCCACCCCCTGACATCTGTTGTGAGAAAACGACGACAGTTGGCGCCCACCGTGGGGCTAGCTGCTGCTGGAACCGCGGTCCGGACGGGACCCTCTTCGTCATCACCACCGCGGCGCTGCCGCTGTCTCCCCGGCGGCGCTCGGGGGCTCGACATCGACACGCCCCCCGGGCGACCATGCGGGACAACGCGTCCTCACCGCCGGTCTCGACGCCACCCGCCTCTCTCTCTTCTCCGTGGACGCTCTGCACCACGCGCATCACTGCCTGGGAGCTCTGCTCCGCCTCCGAGCCCACTCCTCTCCAGCGTCGCAACCCGGGGAGGAGGCCCTGGTTCACGGCATCCTATGCTCTCCAACCTCCATTGCTCTGCCTGCCTTCTGCTCTTGCTGCGTCCGCTGCCAAGCCCGAGCTCAATAATGGCCAGACAAAACACGGATATTGCTTGTACACGGCCCAGATAATGGACAGATACCACCCATACATATCCCATATAATGGTCAGATAATGGCCATACACACCTCATACAATGTCCAGAAACTATCCATACAATGCCCAGACAATGGCGTGATTTACTGCTAATACACACAGCTCACGCAAGAGGACTCGAGAGGCAAACCCCAGATACAAATCCTGGCAAACCCCACGTGCTGCCGGCCGGTGCCAAGCTTCCCCGGCGAATCCTGCCGGCGCGCAGACCCTGCTCGTCAGGCTGGTGATGCACGGCGTGTTCATCGTGGCCTCCCTCGCCGCGCTGGTGCTGCGCGGCGCGTCATCCTTAGTCCCGTCCACGCACCTGACGGGTCGCGTCCCGCTCTGCCTCCACAGCCATGCGGTCGCGCGCCCGTGGCCCCCTTCCGCCGTTCCCTCGCGTGCACGCGCGCACCCGGACGGCTCCACTGGCCCCGCCTGATGGCTGTTGGTTCGTGCGCACGCCGGCTCCGCCTCGCGCCGGCTGCTCCTCCATGCCTTCCGCCCTGGACCTCCTCGCCGCGCGCACATGCCCATCTGCGCGACCCCCGTGGTCGTCGCGGACTCCGCCTCCCCACACCTGCCGGCTCCCGTGCTGGCTAGCCCCGCTCGCCCCACGGCCAGTTGGGGCTCCCCTTCGCCCATCGCCAGCTCCGCCCCTGCGCACCGCATCCCCGCGAGCCGTCGGCGCAGCCTCGCCGCGTGTCCGCGCCCGCACGCCACGCCGGCTCCGCCTCCTTGTACCTACGCCGCCTCGCCGCTCGTCCGCGCACCTCGTCGCTGCGGCCCTGCTCGGCTCCGGCTCTCACGCGACTTCGAGCCCGACCCGCTGCTCCTCACGCGTTGCTCCAGCCGGCCCGCCCCGCGCCTCTCCACTGTGTGCCTCTACCACGGCCTCCCCGTGCGCGACCCGGCCGCCCACCGGCTCCGCTTCGTCCGCGCCGCAGCGCTGCGGCCCGCTCCGTCCCGTGCCGCTCGGCCGCCTCCGCGCGTGGCCCTGCCCGCGCGGCCGCGCTTCTCCGCTCCACCTCTCGCCCGCACCGCGCCCGCGTCGCGCGCGCCGGCTCTACCTACTCCGCCTACTCCGTGGCCGTGTGCTCCCCGTCCGGCTCCGCGGCCCCGCTCGCCCCCGCGCGAGCTCGTCCTCTGTCAGCGACCCCGCCTCCGAGCCGCCTCCGCCGCTGGCCTGCACCAAGCTGGCTCCGTCCACGCCCTTCGCCGGCTCACTGCACGCCCGGCTGCTGTCATGCCCTCCGCCGGTTTCGGCTCGAGCCTCCAACGCCAGCACCGACCTACTCCGAGCTCCGCCTGCGGCGCGCCCCCTGCGACCCCATGCGCCACCGTCCTGCTCCGGCTCGCCTTCGCCGTGCTCGGCTGCCTCCCGGGCTCCTGACGGCTCGCCCTCACCGCGCCTAGATGGCCTTCGCACGCCCGCCGTTTCCTACGCTGACCAACCCCGCCTGCCGCGCGAGCACTGGCTCGGCACCGGCCGCCCCGTCCCGGCTTGGCCCCACCTCCGGTCGGCTCCCCCCGGTCGCCCGCGCTAGGCCGTCTCGCTCCGGCTGGCCGCGCGCCCGCTCCGCCCCCCCGCGTTGCTCGGGTTGTTTGCGTGTGTCCGGCTGCCCAAGGACCCTTTCGCCCTGCCCCGGATCGATCAAGTAATCGACTCCACGGCCGGCTGCGACCTGCTGTCCTTCCTGGACGCCTATTCCGGCTACCACCAGATCAAGCTGGATCCAGCCGATCGGCTAAAGACCTCCTTCATCACCCCCTTTGGGGCCTACTGCTACATCACCATGTCTTTCGGCCTGAAGAATGCAGGCGCCACCTTCCAGCGCTGCATGCAGAAGTGCCTCCTGCCCCAGATCGGCAGGAATGTACATGTCTACGTGGACGATATCGTCGTCAAGACCAAGAAGCATTACAGCCTTTTTGACGACTTCCGGGAAACCTTCTCCAACCTGCGCGAGTACAAGGTCCGGCTCAACCCGAAGAAGTGTGTTTTCGGCGTGCCAGCCGTCCAGCTCCTGGGTTTCTTCGTGTCCGCCCGCGGCATCGAAGCCAACCCGGAAAAGATCGAAGCCATTGAGCGTATTCACAAGCCGGCCAAGCTCCGCGATGTCCAAAAGTTTGCCGGCTGCCTTGCTTCGCTCAGCCAGTTCGTCAGCCGGTTGGGCGAGAAGGCGCTGCCCATCTATCAGCTCATGAAGAAGATGACCAAGTTTGAGTGGACCGACCAGGCGGACGAAGCTTTCCGCGACCTCAAGCGCGCTCTCTCCAGTGCACCCATCCTGGGGGCTTCGGCTGAGAAGGAGCCTTTGCTCGCATACATCGCGGTGACCACGCGCGTGATCAGCGTCGTCCTCGTAGTGGAGCGGACGGAGGAGGGCAAAGCGCTGCCGGTCCAACGCCCCGTCTACTACCTCAGCGAGGTCCTCTCCGCCTCCAAGCAGAACTACCCCCACTACTAGAAGATGTGCTACGGCATACACTTCGCCGCCAAGAAGGTCAAGCAGTACTTCCAGGAGCACACCATCACCGTGGTAAGCACGGCGCCGCTCGGAGAAATCATGAGCGACCGGGACGCCACCGACCGGATCGCCAAGTGGGCCATCGCCCTCGCCGACTACGAAATCCGGTATGAGCCGCGCACCGCCATCAAGTCGCAGACAATGGCCGACTTCCTCGTCGACTGGGCGGAGACCCAGTTCATGCCGCCGCCTCCGGACTCCACGCACTGGCGCATGCACTTCGACGGCTCGAAGATGCGGACCAGCTTGGGAGCCGACATCGTCTTGTCGTCCCCGAAAGGGGACCAGCGCAAGTACGCGCTCCAGATCCTCTTTGCCGCCTCCAACAACGTAGCCGAGTACGAGGCGCTCGTCCACAGCCTCTGGCTCGCCAAGGAGATCGGATTCCGGCGCATTCTCTGTTTCGGTGACTCGGATCTTGTGGTGCAGCAGGTCTCTGGCGAATGGGACGCCAGGGACGCCAACATGGCCAGCTACCGCTTCCTCGTCCAATAACTCACCGGCTTCTTCGAGGGGTGTGAGTTCCACCATGTCCCCTGGGCGGACAACGAGGCGGCGGACACGCTGGCCAAAATCGGCTCCACCGGCAGCCAATCCTAGCCGGCGTTTCCCTCGAGCGGCTACTCAACCCGTCGATCAAACCCTCCACTGAATCGGAGTCCATCTTCGTGCTGGCTGACCCCGACAGCCCCTCGTCAGGCCCGGCGGCTCCGTCAACCCCGCCGGCTGCAACCGCCGCATCAGCTCAGCCGGCTCCGACAACTGACGCCCCCGCAGTCGTCCTAATGACGATCGATCTGCCGGCCGCGGGGACTGACGGCTCGGTCCCGGGGGCTTCGGCTACTAACCCGGGGGCTACGGCTGGCCCCGAAATCCACCCCAAGCCGGTGCCGTCTCCTGTCACGGCCCCCACCTGGGCCCAGCCCATCCTAGCCTTCCTCCTACGCGGCGAGCTCCCTCCCGACGAGGCTACGGCCCGACAAATCTAGCGCCGGGCCCCCGCCTATAGCGTCATCAACCACGAGTTGGTCCATCGCAGCGCAACCGGCGTGTTCCAACGCTGCTTCGAGCCGGAAAAGGGGCAAGAGATCCTCCGAGACATCCACCAGGGCGAGTGCGGGCATCACACCGCCTCCAAAACCCTGGTGGCCAAGGCGTTCCGCCACGGTTTCTACTGCCCGACGGCCCTAGAAGAAGCAAAGCAGCTGGTCGACAAGTGCGAAGGGTGCCAGCGTTTCAGCACACAGAGCCACCTGCTGGCCACGGCGCTCCAGACCATCCCCCTCTCCTGGCCCTTCTCTATCTGGGATCTCGACATGGTGGGACCATTCAAGACCGCTCGAGGCGGCATGACGCATTTACTGGTGGCAGTCGACAAATTCACCAAGTTGATCGAGGCCAGACCCATCAAAAAGCTGGACGGCCCCACCGCCGTCCGGTTCATAAAAGACATCACAGTCCGCTACTGCGTCCCGCACAACATCATCACCGACAATGGCACAAACTTCGCTAAAGGCGCAATGGCGTGTTTCTGCTCCCAGGAGGGCATCCGGCTCGACCTCGCATCGGTGGCCCACCCACAGTCGAACGGCCAGGCGGAGAGGGCAAACGGCTTGATCCTGGCCGGCCTCAAGCCCCGGCTCATGGTGTCACTCATGCGATCAGCCGGCTTCTAGATCGAAGAGCTACCGGCTGTCTTGTGGAGCCTCAGGACCACGCCCAAACGGCCAACCGGCTTCACCCCTTTCTTTCTCGTGTACGGGTCCGAGGCGGTCATCCCTACAGACATTGAGTTCGATTCGCCTCGGGTCACCCTGTACACGGAGAAGGACGCAAAGGAAGAAAGAGAAGATGGCGTCGACCTACTCGAAGAAGCACGCGAGCTGGCCCTGAGACGAACGGCCATCTATCAACAGAAGCTCTGGCATTACCACAGCAAGCGGATCCGGCCCCTCTCCTTCCACGAGGGGAACCTGGTGCTCCGGCGGATCCAGCGAACCGTCGGCCAGCACAAGTTGTCCTCCCCATGGGAGGGCCCGTTCATCGTCAGCAAGGCGCTGCACAACAACGCGTACTATCTAATAGGCGCCCAGAAGCCGCAGAAGCGCAAAATAGACGCCTCCGGCGAGGAGACGGAGCGCCTGTGGAACGCGACGCTCCTTCGTCTGTTTTACTGCTAAACCAGTGTATGTATGTATCCTCCCTTTTGGACTTATGAATGCAACAGGGGTCCCAAGCCAGCTCTTGGGGCATACCCTCTTCGTTTCCTTCAAGTCTAGTTTGTTCCAAAGAGCCGGCCCCCAAAAATCCGGCTCCCCGGACCCAGGGGCTCGCCGGCTAGCCACGGCACCACTCCCCGAAGACGGTCAAAGTAATGTGAGCTAAGCAAAACCCCTCCCGCCTCGCCCGGCTACAGACTGGCTCCCGGCTGTCCGGCCGGCAGGTTGTTGGGGCAAAAACTTAGCACACACGAACGTCGTTGGCTGGCGGGTCGTCGTCTATGGCTATCCGTGTCGTTTACCTTTTTCTAACCAGCCTCTGACGTACTCACCCTGGCTGAACGTCCTCGCGACTCCAAAAACCCCACGACCAACTCCCCAGAGGTTGACGCCCTATCCCAGCTATAGACCGACACCCGGCTGTTCGCCTGGCGGGGTCGAAGCCGAAGGGAACAAAGTTTTGGGCAGAAAGAAGTCAAAGGAACGATAAGCCAGGGGCGAGTCGGCACGCATTAAAATTCCTCAGCACAATGAAAAGCATAAGTTCATACACAAAAGCATAAAGGCCCGAGGCCAGATGTTCATAACATTACACCCCCAGTGGGTGGAACTGCAGTCTAACAAAAAAGCAGGAAAACAGAAGGACCCTAACTAGTGGCGGCACCGTCTCCTCCCCCTGCACTCTCCGCGGCGGCTGAGGTAGAATCCCCGTCCTTGGCCACGGCACGCTCCGTGTCGGCCCCCGCGTCCATGTCCTGAGCCGGCTCGGAGTCGACGTAGTCGTCGGTGCTGGACTCGGCGTCTTCGTCGTCCGTCTCGCCGGGGCTACCCTCCGGGTCGTCGAAGGCAAGCGTGTACTGATCCTCCGGGATCACCTCGCCGTCTACCGTCTGCTCCGGGACGTACTCGTCCCACGGAATAAAGGACGCGAGGTCACTGGCCCGCACGGCCAGCATGTCGGCAACCGCCTCCAGCTCCGCATCCGTGCCAGCACGCTGGGCCGCAAGCAGCCCCAAGTCCAGCCCGGGGTACCACGACTTCGCGACGCGAAGCGCCATGGCCGCTCCGGCACGCGCCGCGGAAGCCCTCCAGGCGTTCACTCGCGCGGACCCGGCTTGCAACCACCTCGACAGCCGGCTCATGGAGACCGGCTCCACCGCGCCCGGCCAAAGGGTGCGAACCAGTGCCGAGCCGGCCCCCTGAAGCCGCTTCATGGCCCGGACCACTTTGTTCAGGCGCACTTTAGCGGCGATCCCCACATTATCCACGGTCCAGGCGGCAAGCCGCCGTACGTGGACTCCCTGCGCCCGCTGGTCCTCGCGGTAGGCCTCCACGGCCACCTCCGCGGCCTCCTATGTACCCGGAAAGAGCCCTGCGGAGGAAGGGGGCGCACGGTGTAAGACAAAGGAAACGTCGGCCCCAAGCTGACGCACGAAGACGAGCAAGGCAACAAAACTTACCGGCTAGAAGCCGGTCCATCGCGTGCGCCTCCTCCTGTAGCACCGCCTCACTGGCCGACCACTCCTGTATCCGGTAGTCGTGCTCGGTCTGCGCCGCCTCCGCCTCCGCAACCACCTTCGCCAGCAAGGCATCCTTGGCCTCCAGCGCCTCACGATGGGCCGCCTCCCGCTCCTCCAACTCGCGTCGATGGGCCGCCTCGAGCTTGTCCATCTCCGCCTGCGCGCGGTCGGCCGCCTGGCGCAGCCGGTCACACTCCGCAGTCTGGAGGTCACGCTACTCGCCAAGTTGTATCACCTGGCGTCGGAGGCAGACCGCCTCGGTAGCTGAGGCTTCGCAACACGAAGACGCTGCCGTCAGAAAGAAAGCAAACATAAGGATTCGACCCGCCTGCAAAGCAGCCGGCCTGAATCCCGGGGATTACACCCAGTGGGTGCGCTCACGCGCCCCCACTGAAAATTTACAAAATCCACGTACCTCGCAGGTCCGCGGACATGACGGCCAGCCGGTTCTCGGCCCCCCGATACAGGCCCAGCAGCGCGTTGTACGCGGCCACCCGGCGGTCGTGGATGGCGTGCAAAGAACAAAAAGCAAAGAGGCATCGCGGTTAGACTCGACCCGCCTGCGTCCCAGCCGGCCCGAGTCTCGGGGACTACAACCAGTGGGTGCGCTAGCGTGCCCCCACTGGAAAAGACCGAAGCAAAAAAGACAAGGACGTCGAGCCCTTACCGCGACAGACTGCTCGAGATGCGCCAGCCGGTTCCTGGCGGCCTGGGCCTCCTGCGCCGTCTGCACGCAGCAGTTGGCAAACTTGGCGACGACCGCGGCCACCGCAGCTCCAAGGACGCTCGGCGCGTCGTCCACAGGCATGCCGCCGGTCGCGGCCCAAGTCTCTTGCGGCTGGCCCCCTCCAGCGGGGCCTGGCGGACCACGCGCCGCGGCAACCATGGGACCCGCTCCCCCTGGCGGCGCGGCTCCAGGTGTCCCAGCTGACTAGTCGGCGGTGGCCGCTCCTCCAGGCGTCGTAGTCTCATTCCCCGACACGCCGCTCCCAGCGGCACCCCCCGGCTCACCTTCGGAGCCGGGACCTCTGGCTCCAGGATGACGACCTCCGGCGGCGCGTCGTCGGTCCCCGGCGGCACGTCATCAGCCCCCGACGGAGCTCCGCCGTGACACGGCTTCGCCTCCTTGGCAGCGTCCGCTGCGCGCGCAGCCGCGCGCACCTCCTCCTCGGCCTGCGCGTCTGCCTCCGCCCGCCGTGCGGGGTCGTGCGTGCTCTTGGACCTTTTCTCCCGTCCAGGAGGAAACGGTTCCCAAGACTGGCCCGTCGCCTCCACGTGGGCTCCCCCTGGCGCCTGTTTCCGCGCCGCCTCCTCCCATGGGCGGTGCTCCTCCTCGAGCCGCTCCTGCTCGGCCGCCTCCCGGTCCCGCCACGCCTCTCGCTCCCTCTTGTCGGCGGCGGTCCTCTGCGCCGACCCCGCCGCCTCGTCGGCCGTGGCCCTCCCCGAAGGGGCCGTCCTCCCCAGATCGCGCAGTTCCCTGGATTGCAGAATGAGGAGAGAAGGCTAACCAGAACCCAAACAGAAACCAAAGAGAGACTTACCCGATGCTAACGGGGACCGTCCGCCTGACGGGGCCCGCCGAGGCAACCCGCGGCTTCTTCCCGCCGCCTCCGCGGCTGCCGCCCGGCTGCCCGCCGGCTGCCCGTTTGGGAGCCGGCCGGGAGCTAGCCGGCTGCTTCCCCCGTTCGTTTGCGGCCGCGTCGCCCCGTCCCGGCTCGCGGTCGACCCGGCGTACGCGCTTCCTCGGCGCGGTGGCGTCGTCTCCCGAGACTTCGGGGTCCTCCGGGGCCGCTGCATCGCGCATCTCCTCCGGCTCAGCGTCCTCATTAGACCAGTCCCGCAAAAGAGACTAGGGGAGGAACTCACCCGCCGACTCGTTCCCCTCTTCCTCCGTCCCGCCAATCCCTGACGTGCCGCCTCGCTCCGATTCGGCCGGCTCCACGTCATCGACGTCTTCGACCTCCTCGGGGCCCGACTCCGCCACGTCAGCAGCCGGCTCACCGTAGTCCTGCAGCAAAGGGAAGACATGCGCGCAAAGGAAGCCCCTCCGTCATCAGGCTGGGGGGGAGTGCCGGCTTCAGAAGAAAAAAGGGGGCGCGGCTCGTCGCATACCCGTGGAGCCGGATGGTCCCGGCTGTACGGGGCCTTGCCCCACTGCCACACACCTTCGTTCATCTTGGTGGCCGAGATGGAGTTCACCCTCCTCGCCACCTGCACTGCCTTCAGCTCCTTGGCGCAGAGCCGGCACGGGTCGCGTCACCCTCCCATCTGGCATATAAGATGCGGCCGGCGCGGCAGCGGCTGCACCCGGCACGCCACCATCGTGGCAAGGAGATCCACGGCCGTAAGGCCCTCCGTCTTGGTCATTCCGAGCAGCCGCTCGCAGAGCCGGTCTGCCATCTCGGGCGCCTGGGGCGGAGGCATCCTCGAGTTCAGCATCGCGACCGGCGGCTGGTTGACGAAGTCGGGGAGGTTGATGTAGTCCTCGGCCGGCTTCACGTTCTTCACATAGAAGAACCCCTTTTGCCAACTCTTCACCGAGTACTGCAGGGGGAGCTGAGGGAAGCCGGCTCCAGGGCGATAGTGAACGAGGGCGGCTCCGCAGGCGGTCATGACCGTCTCACCGGTGGCCTTGTTCTTCATCGTCTGCCGCTTCAGGTAGAAGAGCCGGCACCAGAGGTCTAGGCGCGGCTCCACTCCCAAGAAGCCCTCGCAGAGGGCGACGAATGCCGCCAACTGCAGGATGGTGTTGGCACTGAGGTGGTGTGGTTGCAGCCCGAAGCGTGAAAGGAAGCACCGGAAGAACGTGCTCGCTGGCAGGCCGAGCCCGCGGGCGTAATGCTCGGCGAAGACCACCACCTCGCCTTCTCGCAGGGCCGGTGCATTCTCCGCCCCGGCGATGCATGCCTCCATGTTCTCCGCCGGCGGCAGCTTGCGGCGGTGGCGGAGGTGCTCGATGTAGGCCTCGTAGACATCGCTGCCGTCCCAAGCGCCTTTGCCCGCCACTTGCCTCGGAGGTGTCTCGGTCGCGGCGGTGGGGCGCGTGGGCTCGGTCGCGTCGCGGCTTACAACGGCAGCGAACGGTGGCGCGGCAGACGCGTGACCTTTGCTCTCTCTCTCTCTCTCGATGCGGGGAGGGGGACGGGCGTCGAAGACGATGTGCGGGGGCAGGGGAGCGAATGACCCTTTTTGCTAATCTCCCCTCCCATTTAAACCCCGCGCGGAGTAGTGGGGAGCGGATCCGTCACGCACAAACCCCACTACTTCCTCCACGCGCGGGGAGGGACGTTAAGGCACTTCGGGAACGCCAACCGACGGCCCTGGCCGCAAAAGATCCATTCGCGTAGGCCGAGGCTGCGGCCGGAGTGGGCCCTGCCCCACGGCCCGGTCTTGTCCTCCGCGTGGCTTGTCAGGCCGCGGCCCGCTGCACTCCACACGTGGCGCGTCCTCTCTGCCCCTCGGGGTGGTCGAGGCGCCCAGCGGAGCGTCGGGCGGCTGGGAGGCCCGCCGTCGCAATCCCGCGCTCCCCGGCTCCGGGCCTACCGATGGTCCACGAACGCAAGACTCAAGCCGGCGAGATCCGCCGCGGCCAGCCGGCGGGCCTCCCCTGCTTCGGGGACTACTGACGGGGGGATAACCACGGGATAGCCTCAGCTGGGTCTCTGCTCCCGCTTTTCGAAAAATTACTACAGGGCGAGCCGCCTCCCCCTGTAGTCCAGCTTTGCATGGCCGGCTGCGACTAGCCAGCCGGCCCGAGGCAGAGTCGCCAGGCCATTTGGCCGGCAGGTCAGCGCCCATCATGCCACCACGCCTCACAGGACGGTGACTTGACGGGCAGCGTGTCAGCAGTGCCTCTGGTACCGCGGTCAGGGCATGCGCGGCTACAGTGGCCTCCGTCGCGTCGGAGGTCAGCGCCCGCATGGCCATAGTGGAGACAACAGTGCCTTTGACTCCGGCCGACTGCGACCGGGCGGTCGGCACAGTGCCCGCACGCCTTCAACCACTCCATTACCTGCCTCGGCATGGCTACAGCGTGGTCGGCCGTACCGCTGACCACGGCCGGCTACCACAAGACGACGCCGAGCCGGGCGACCCGTACTGCGGCGTGACAAGACTCTTCCAATGGCGATGGACAGTCGGTGGACCCTCCCACCGACTCCCGATGGGACCCTGCAGCTGGCGGGCCCTACCGACGACAAGACTCTTTGACCGGGGGCCCCCCTGGCCGGCTAGAGAGGCCGCCAGCTGGGTCCCCCCCGGTGCCCTATATGTATATTATAATCCAGGGGGCTAGCCTATAAATCCCCCCGGAGCCATCCCATGCAAAGGACAATCACACACACACATCCACCCACGTAGAGAGGCAGAGAGATCCAACGGGCCTCTTCTTCCTCCTCTAGCAAACAGCTCAAGGAGCACCATTGTAGCCCGCTCGGTTCTTCAACCAGACTAGCAGGACTAGGGGTATTACCTCCCATGGAGGGCCTCGAACCTGGGTACATCGTGTGTCTCGCACCGCTTGTTCCCAATCCCGTCACCGGAGCCCGTCGGCGTCCTTCGGCCCCAACCACTCTCGATAAGCCACCCCATGGCATCGGTCGTGAGGAAACGATGACACAAACCCTCCTTACTAGGTTTTTGTGCAAAATTGATCTCTTGAGCACATCACATAAGGTTTGATGACCTTTGAGGCACCTGAGCATGCCAGTCTCAAGCAAGTTTTTCAACCTGGAATTTTCATCAGAAATTGCAACAAATTCCTCGGGGGAGGGGTTAGAGGTATCATTCGTAATGGTTGCAACATTCTTGAATATATCATTTGATGTTTCCGCTGCTGAATCATTATTACTACGTTCTAGGCATTTAAAACAAGGAGACACAAAGTCATCGGGAAGTTTTTCAGATTGCTCAGCGACGAGAGAAGCCTTTTCTTTCGCAAGCGCGTCATAAGCCTCTTGTAGTGACTCAAATTCTTGATTCCTGTCATGGAGTTCCTCTGACATATTTTGGAAGTCAAATGCGAGAGAATTATAGTGATTGGAAAGATTATCAACAATTGAAGAGAGAGCATCATTATGTTTGGTGAACTCTTGATTTTTTCTATCTCTTTGACCAGAAATCCTTCGGACTTCCTCAAATTATTTTCAAGATTTTCAAGTTCGTCTTGCTGTGACTTAGCTACTTTAGAAGTTTAGCGAACGCAATGCTTTCCGAAGAAAGATCAATCATGGATTTTCAATGTTTAGAAGATACCTGGCCCTTTGATGATTTAGCCATGAAGCAAAATTCTATTTTGCTTCATGCCGAATTCCTCATCAGAGATTAATGATTCTTCTAAAGTGAAGGCGATGTGCTCACTGGCTAAGCCATGATTATTGTAGAAATCATCATCATCATCATCAGAACTAGCATTAGACGGATCATTGTCAGAGTCCATTGTCATTCCAACGAATGTACCGGTGATAGCAGACATTTTTCTCATGTTGGTAGCAATCTATGCATTTGGATTCACGTGACTGACTGGTCTCTAAGGAATGATGGTTTTCATTCAGGAGCTTAGTATGACATTCATAGAACCCAGTGCACTGAAGTGCCTTCCATCTTTACTTGGTGACTCTATGTCCCATGCTGGGCAGCCAGTGATGAAGTGACTAAATCTTTTGCATTTGTAACACTGCATCTCTAGTGGAGGTAGCCTTGTTGATGAAGATGCCTGATAACTTGAAATTTACTCGGACAAAGTCAGATTTTGCCTTCTGAGAACGTCTAATCGTTCATTCGGTCTGTCCAGTTCTCTGTTCAAGGAGTGTTGATCCTCAATGTCTTCTTCAGAGCCACCATAGTCCAAGAAGATTTCGAATTCTTCTTTGAAAGATGAGTGTGAGTCCTGGTTTAGTTTCTCCATCTGTTCTTCGTGAATGACAAGCAGTTCCATGATCTCGGGATATTCAAGTTCTTCAAAATCTGGTCTTTGTTTGATATGTGTTGCAATTGGATCAAAGGAGTCATCAAGAGCATTGAATAGTTTTTCAAGAACTTCTTTATCAATAATGTGTTCGATGCCTTGTTGTCGTAGACGTGTGACAATACTGCTCAGATGTTCAGTGATTTCAGCTATGCTTTCTCTAGAGAGACTTCTGAAGTGATTGACCATGACTCGAAGCATCTTACTGTGATATTTGGCTCAAGCAACTGACATGTCATGAACGTCCTTGATTGCATCCCAGATTTTCTTTTTGTTTCTAACGTTTGAACTCGAATGAAGATATTTTTAGAGATGTTGTCACAAATGATATCTTTTGCTTGAGCGTCTAGTTGAACATTTGTGAGATCTTCGAGAGTTGGCTTTTCTGGATCGTCAATGACATATCCGTTTTCAATCATCTGCCACATCTCGAAGCTTTTGGCTTGAATTTTGATTCTCATTTGATTCTGCCATTGGAGATAGCCATTTCCATCGAATATTGGAATCCTATCAGAGTGCCTGGATCCACCTGCATGCGACATACTCAACTCCAAAGTTGTTAAATATTATTAATAAAAGACAAGGATTACCTTGCTTTAATGCAAATTGTAGGGATCGAGAGTATATCGACTAGAGGGGGGTGAATGGGAGATTCAAAATTTCATTCGAAATTATAAATGAACCCAAGACACAACAATGGATAATAACGAGCAAGTAGATCTCTGAAGATAATCATGATAGGAATGCTAGCAAGAATTGATACGTCTCCAACGTATCTATAATTTTTTATTGTTCCATGCTATTATATTACCATTCTAGGATACTTTTTGAGTAATTATTTACCAATTGATATTATTTTTGAGAACTAACCTATTGACCCAGTGCCCACTGCCAGTTCCTATTTTTTTGTGTTTTTTATTTTGCAGAAATTCCATATCAAACGAAGTCCAAACATGATAAAAATTTCGGAGATTTTTTTTGGAATATATGTGAATTTTGGGAGTCGGAATCAACACAAGACGGTGCCCGAGGGAGGCACAAACTAACAGGGTGCGACCTGGGGGGGGCGCGCCCTCATGGCTTATGCCTCCCCCTTAAGTCCGTTGACGCTCTCCTTCCGCCGCAAGAAAGATATTTTCGCGATAAAAATCCCCTCAAAATTTCATCCCGATCTAAGTTACGGATCTCCGGATATTTAAGAAACGGTGAAGGGGTCAGAAACCAATCGCGAAAACAGAAGAGAAACAAAGAGAGAGAGATCCAATCTCGGAGGGGCTCCTGCCCTCCGGGAGCCATGGTGGCCATGGACCAGAGGGGAAACCCTCCTCCTAACTAGGAAGGAGGCCAAGGAAGAAGAAGAAGGAGGGGGCTCTCTCCCCCTCTCTCCCGGTGGCGACGGAGCGCCGCCGTGGAATCCATCATGACGGTGATCTACACCAACAACTTTGCCGCCGTCACCACCAACTCTCTCCCCCTCTATGCAGCGGTGTAACACCTCTCTTCCCCGCTGTAATCTATACTTGAACATGGTGCTCAATGCTATATATTATTATCCAATGATGTGTGTCTATCCTATGATGTTTGAGTAGATTTATTTTGTCCTACGGGTTAATTGTGGTATGATGTTATTGATATGAGTTGTATGTTGATATGGTGCTGTCCTATGGTGCCCGCCGTGTCGCGCAAGCGTGTGGGGACCCCACTGTAGGGTTTGCAATATGTTCATGATTCGCTTATAGTGGGTGGCTAGAGTGATAGAAGCTTACACCCGAGTAAGGGGATTGTTTACATATGGGAGTAAAGGGGACTTGATGTTTAATGCTATGGTTGGGTTTTACCTTAATGATCTTTAGTAGTTGCGGATGCTTGCTAGAGGTCCAATCATAAGTGCACATGATCCAAGTAGAGAAAGTGTGTTAACGTATGCCTCTCCCTCATTGCATATGACAAGTATCTATCATGTTATATTAAATTGCCTATGGACAATTTTTCTCTTGCGTTACACAAAAAACTTTCTACTAAACAATTTAATTTGTTGTTCTTTATCTAAACAGCCCCAAAAATTTATTTACTTGCTCTTTATTACCTTGCAAAACTATCTTTACACCTACTAAGTACTTCTTGTTTCTTTCCCGCAAAGTAGTTTCATACTTGTTCTAGGTAAAGTAAGCGTTAGCGTGCGTAGGTTTGTATCGGTGGTCAATAGAACTTGAGAGAATATTAATTCTACCTTTAGCTGCTCGTTGGGTTCGACACTCTTACTTATCGAAAAAGGCTACAAACGATCCCTGCACTTGTGGGTTATCAAGACCTTTTTCTCGCGCCGTTGCCGGGGAGCAATAGCGTAGTGGTTTATATTCTCGTGTGTGCTTGTTTGCTTTATCACTAAGTAATTTTTATTTTCTGTTATTAGTTGTTTTATTTTCTATTATTTGTTGTTTTCTATCTTTTATTATGGGTAGGAATCGCAAAATACCAAAAAATTAGATGTACCTGCTAACCCAGTGGTTGAGGAACCACCCAAAATCTACCATACAGCTGAAGCTTATTACTTGGATCATCTTCGATCCCTTTGTGCTCGTGCTGAAAACCTAACTAGCTTAGTTGAGGGAAAATCATTAAATGAGTGTGCTTATTATGTGCAACACCGCTTATCTCAAAAAGGGAAACTCTTGTGCCATCAAATTAATAATTTACGTTGCTAAGCTTCAATTTTATGCGATATATATGATTTCACTTGTTGTTCTGAAGGCACTGAAAACCACCTTCCCTACCGATGTGTGTTTAATGATAATGAAATACTATCTTCTTATACCAAGGAGGCCTATTGTTATTATGATGTTGAACAAATTGAAGAATTTGTTGCTTTTAAGGGTGCTTATGAAATTGCTACTTTGATTGAAAAGTATGATGCTACTCTTTACAAATCTGAAAGTTTTGCCGTACTTAAATATTTCTATGAAAATTATGCTTCTAGTGCTTATGTTAAAGAATTTATTGATAGAATGACCGCTGCCTTGGAAGAGACTAATATTTTGCAGGAATCTATGGAAGAAGAAATTGCTGAAACTATGAGCACATTAGATGAAAAAGATGAGGAGGAGAGCGAAGAACAAAAGGAGGAAGAGCGGATTAGCTACCCATGCCCAGCTTCGAATGAGAGTAACTCTTCAACTCATACATTGTTTAATTTCCATTTGTGCTTACCGAAGGATGAATGTTATGATGAATGCTATGATCCCTTGGATTCGTTTGAAATATCCCTTTTTGATGAACTTGATGTTTGCTATGCTTGTGGTCATGATGCCAATATGAATTATGCTTATGGAGATGAACTTGCTATAGTTCCTTATGTTAAGCATGAAATTGTTGCTCTTGTACCCACACATGATAGTCCTATTATCTTTTTGAATTCTCCCAACTACACTATATCAGAGAAGTTTGCGCTTAAGGATTATATTCATGGGTTGCACTTTACTATAACACATGATGATTTTGATGAACATAATATGCATGTGCTTGCTGCTCCTACTTGCAATTATTATGAGAGAGGAACCAAATCTTCACCTCTCTAGGTTTCCAATACGATAAAATTGCAAGAAACTACTTATGCTATGAATTGGCCTTTACTTTGTGTGAATGAATTGTTCTTGTATGACATGCCAATGCATAGGAAGAGAGTTAGACTTCGTTGTCACATGATATATATCACTTTGTGCTCACTACTAAATTACAAATCATTGTTAATTAAAATTGGCTTTGATATACCTTGGGATACGGGTGGATCAATTAATTAAGCACTATATGCCTAGCTTAATGGCTTTAAAGAAAGCGCTGCCAGGGAGACAACCCGGAAGTTTTAGAGGGCCATTTATTTCTGTTGTGTTCTTTTAAAATAATTAAAAACAAAAAATAAAGTGGGGAACTTAAAACCTTTTCAAAAAGAGAAGTGAAAGTGAGAAAGATGAGCACCGTTGAAGTGGGGGACGTCCTTGAAATTTTGTTCATGCCCATGGAAACTTTGTGAATCTTGATTACAGAAACTTTTCAACAAAAATAATTATCCCCTTGTACAAATACATTGTATTATAGAAATAATGTGCCAAGAATTACCTTTAGGATGTTTGAATTGTTTGTTTGATATGTGTTGTGTAAAAACAGAAACTTTATCTGTAGTGTTTGAATTTTGATATTTTAGTGGAATGTGCAAAAATTCTGAAATTTTTACAAGGTACTTATATGCAATTTCTTTATTACGTCCTAATTTTTCAGAATTTTTTGAGTTACAAAAGTATGGTAACCAAACGGATCTTTACAGACTGTCCTGTTTTTCATAGATTGCTATTATAGTTGCTTTGCGTGCTTATGTTTGAATTCTTGTTGAGCCCCAATGACTTGGGAGCCATATAATTGTGATAGTATACAGTGGTTAATGTTATATTATAATTATGAAATAATGTTATGGCAGGACATGATGAGATTTGATGATTATGTACTAACGTTTCTAATGAAAGTTTTGTCAAGTTTTGTGTGGATGAAGTGTTCGAAGATAGAGGAGGTATCGATATGAGAAGAATAAGAAGAGACAAGAGTTCAAGATTGGGGATTCCCAAGGCACCCCAAGTAAATATTCAAGTAGACTCAAGCGTCTAAGCTTGGGGATGCCCCGGAACGCATCCGATCTTTCTTCTTCAACAACTATCGGTATGTTTCGGTTTTTGTTTTGTTCACATGATATGCGTAAATTCTTGGAGCGTCGTGTGCCTTTTATTTTTCTTTTAGCAATGCACCATGCTGGTTTGGGAAAGTCCATGGTTTATTTATAGAATGCTCTTTGCACTTCACTTATATCTTTTGAGTATGGCTTTATAGAATGCTTCATGTGCTTCACTTATATCATTTGAAGTTGGATGCTTGTTTCTCTACATATAGAAAACCGTTATTTGTAGAATGCTCTTTTGCTTCACTTATATTTATTAGAGTGTCATCTTTTGTAGAAAGAAATTAAACTCTCGTTCTTCACTTATATTTGTTTGAGAGTTAATAAACAGTGACGGTAATGTGCATGGGTTATAAGACTAGTCCAAAAATAATAGGTATTCAAGGAGTGATAATCAAAACCTTCATGTAGCACATTAAAAGAGAAATTGCGGGTTAATGATATTGATGTGGTAATGCGAAAGAGTGTGAGTGCATCATTGTTGATTCGTAGAAGTGTCGATATTAAGAGGTGTTAATTTCTTGTTTGTCTAAATAATAAAAAGGCATGGTGAGGATGTGTGAGCATTTCTATTCCTCGTTAAAATCCTAGTGTTGTTTTGAGTCGGAGGCGCACGATGGTTAACTCCTCCCAACCTCCTCCCTCGGGGCATGCGAGTAGTACTTTGATTTGTGATAAAACTAAGAAAACTTTGCAATAAGTATATGAGTTCTTTATGACTAATGTGAAACCATGGACATACGCAATCTCACCTATTCATATTTTGCTAGCCTCTTCGGTACCGTGCCTTGCCCATTCTCACCTCGAGGATCGGTGCAACTTTCGCCGGTGCATCCAAACCCCGTGACATGATACGCTCTGTTGCACATAAGCCTCATTATATATTCAAAACAGCCACCATACCTACCTATCATGGCATTTCCATAGCCATTCCGAGACATATTGCCATGCAACTTCCACCGTCACTTCATATGACTTTTATTTCCATTGTCATATTGCTTTGCATGATCGTAAGATAGCTAGCATGATATTTACATGGCTTGTCCGATTTTTGATATCTTTTGCTACGCTAGATCATTGCACATTCTGGTACACTGCCAGTGGCATTCACATTGAGTCATATCATCCTATCAGTTTTCCATATCGAGTTGTAAGTAAATAAAAGTGTGATGATCATCATTATTAGAGCATTGTCCCGGTGAGGAAAGAATGATTGAGACGATGATTCTCCCACAAATCGAGATGAGACTCCAGACGAAAAAATAAAGATGGGGTAGGCCAAATGAGCCCACCATCCATTCAAAAAAAATGAGAGAAGGGACTTTGCTACTATCCTTTACCACACTTGTGCCTCAAAGTGGCACCATGTTCTTCATATAGAGAGTCTCATGTTTTGTCACTTCCATATGCTAGTGGGAATTTTTCATTATAGAACTTGGCTTGTATGTTCCGATAATGGACGTCCTCAAATGCACGAGGTCTTCATGAGCAAGCAAGTTGGATGCACACCCACTTAGCTTCAGTCGAGCTTTCATACACTTATAGCTCTGGTGCATCCGTTGCATGGCAATCCCTACTCCTCGTATTGATATCTATTGATGGGCATCTCCATAGCCCGTTGATACGCCGAGTTGATGCGAGACTTTCTTCTCCACTTTGACCCCTTTGAAACCTACCACCACATTCTATTCCACCTATATGATATGTCCATGGTTCACGCTCATTTATTGCGTGAAGAATAAAAAGTTGATGCATACTGAAAAAGAACGATCCAATTGCCTGACTTGGACACCGTGGTGCTTAACATTTGTATTAATTTGGTGAAGATGGAGCCATGCCTTGCTAATATAATAAGATGAACAGGGGTAAACATTCTTTGAGGATCGTATACTTTGAAAGATTGATGATTTTGTTGCTTGTGCTTATAAGTATTACTATGTTAATGTTTGTTAATTCATCATTTCTCAATGAGCATACATGCAAAATATTACATATTGGGTAGTATGTCACATCAAAATTTTTGTTTTTTTCATTTACCTACTCGAGAACGAGCAGGAATTAAGCTTGGGGATGCTTGATACGTCTCCAACTTATCTATAACTTTTTTATTGTTCCATGCTATTATATTATCATTCTAGGATACTTTTTGAGTAATTATTTACCAATTTATATTATTTTCGAGCACTAACCTATTGACCCAGTGCACTAGTGCCAGTTCCTGTTTTTTGTGTGTTTTTTGTTTCGCAGAAATTCCATATCAAACGAAGTCCAAACGCGATAAAAATTACGGAGATTTTTTTTGGACTATATGTGAATTTTGGTAGTCGAAAGAAACGCAAGACGGTGCCAGAGGGAGGCACAAGCCCACAGGGCGCGGCCTGGGGGGCGCCCTGATGGCTTGTGCCTACCCCTTAAGTCGGTTTACGCTCTCCTTCCGCCGCAAGAAATATATTTTCGCGATAAAAATCCCCTCAAAATTTCAGCCCGATCGGAGTTACGGATCTCCGGATATTTAAAGAAACTGTGAATGGGTCAGAAACCAGTCGCAAAAACAGAAGAGAAACATAGAGAGAGATCCAATCTCGGAGGGGCTCCTACCCTCCGGGAGCCATGGAGGACATGGACCAGAGGGGAAACCCTCCTCCTAACTAGGGAGGAGGCCAAGGAAGAAGAAGAAGGAGGGGGGCTCTCTCCCCCTCTCTCCCGGTGGCGCCGGAGCGCCGTCGAGGCATCCATCGTGACGGCGATCTACACCAACAACTTCGCCGCCGTCACCACCAACTCTCTCCCCTTCTATGCAGCGGTGTAAAACCTCTCTTCCCCGCTGTAATCTCTACTTGAACATGGTGCTCAATGCTATATATTATTATCCAATGATGTGTGGCTATCCTATGATGTTTGAATAGATTTCTTTTGTCCTAAGGGTTAACTGTGGTATGATGTTATTGATATGAGTTGTATGTTGATATGGTGCTGTCCTATGGTGCCCGTCGTGTCGCGCAAGCATGTGGGGACCCCGCTGTAGGGTTTGCAATATGTTCATGATTCGCTTATAGTGGGTGGCTAGAGTGACAGAAGCTTACACCCGAGTAAGGGGATTGTTTACGTATGGGAGTAAAGGGGACTTGATGTTTAATGCTATGGTTGGGTTTTACCTTAATGATCTTTAGTAGTTGCGGATGCTTGCTAGAGGTCCAAATCATAAGTGCACATGATCCAAGAAGAGAAAGCGTGTTAGCGTATGCCTCTTCCTCATTGCATATGACAAGTATCTATCATGTTATATTAAATTGCCTATGGACAATTTTTCTCTTGCGTTACAAAAAAAGCTTTCTACCAAACAATTTACTTTATTGTTCTTTATGTAAACAACCCCTAACTTTTATTTACTTGCTCGTTGTTACCTTGCAAAACTATCTTTACACCCACTAAGTACTTCTAGTTTCTTTCCCGCAAAGTAGTTTCATACTTGTTCTAGGTAAAGTAAGCGTTAGCGTGCCTAGGGTTGTATCGGTGGTCGATAGAACTTGAGATAATATTAATTCTACCTTTAGCTCCTCGTTGGGTTCGACACTCTTACTTATCGAAAAAGGCTACAAACGATCCCCTACACGTGTGGGTTATCAAGAATCAACTTAGATTGGATACTGAGCCAAATATTCGAGGAGATTCTTGATTACGCACTTATCACCACTACAAATTGCATTCACATATAAGATAGTGGCATGCTACTTGTGAGTTGCGTTGGGATTTTCCCCGAAGAGTTTGGGAATGGAGCACAATAGAGATAAGTATTTCCCACAATGAGAACCAAGGTTATCGAACCAATAGGAGAACCAAGCAAACTCCCTTAGACAACACCTACACACACAAAACCCAACACTTGCACCTAACGCGGGCAAGAGGGTTGTCAAGCCCCTTGAACTCGTTACTTACAAGGATTAAATCTTGATAGATATAGATGATATAAAAGTAAAACAAAATAACAATAAATAAACCGCAACAAAGTATTTTTAGGGTTTCAGTATATATAATTAAGTAGACCCGGGGCCCATAGTTTTCGCTAGAGGCTTCTTTCTTGAACATAGCATACGGTGGGTAGACAAATTACTGTTAGGCAATTTACAGAATTGCACATAGTTATGACATGTTATCCACGGCAATGATCATGTATATAGGCATCACCTCCATAAACAAGTAGACCGAAACGATCCCACGTCTACTACTATTACTCCACCAATCGACCTAAATGATTCTACATCTATAGTATTAAGTTCATGACAAACAGAGCAATGCTTTGAGCAAGATGACATGATGTACACAAAGCAAGACAAGCAATATGTTCAAACCCCGTGTCTTGATCCTTTCTATCACCGGGATATAGAACACCGTAATATTGAACCCATTACAATGCACCACTCCCACTGGAGATAAATCAATCTAGTTGGTCAAACCAAACCGATAGATCGGAGAGAAATACGAAGCTATAACAAACATGCATAATAAAATTCAGAAAAGACTCAATTAATTTCAATGAATAATCTGATCATAAACCCACAATTCGTCGGATCCCAACAAACAAACCGCAAAAGAAGATTACATCGGATAGATCACCACGAGGATTGCGGTGAACATGGTATTAAAGATCAAAGAGAGAGAGAGAGAGAGAAAGCCATCTAGGTACTAGCTATGGACCCATAGGTCTGTGGTGGACTACTCAAACATCATCATGGAGGCAGCAAGGTTGATGAAGGCCTCCGTGATCGATTCCCCTTCCAGCAGAGTATCAAAGAAGGTCTCCAGATGGGCTCCTGTCAGCACAGAGACTTGTGGCGGCGGAAAAAGTGTTTCAGGTGGCTCTCTGTTGGTTTTCCGATTTTATAGAATTTATGGAGGTGGAATTAGGTCAGACGGAGCCACGAGGGGCCCACAAGGCATCAGGGCGCACCTATCCCCCTGGGCGTGCCCTGTTGCCTTGCCGTCTCCTCGCTTCGCGTCTGGTCCCCTCCCGAAGCTTTCAGGGTCTCTTTTGTCCAGAAAAATTGTCAAAAAGTTTCATAGCATTTGGACTTCATTTGGTACTGATTTCCTGGAAAACCAATAACAGGCAGAAAACAACAACTAGCACTGGGCACTGCATAATAGGTTAGTTCCCAAAAATGATATAAAATAGCATATAATTACATATAAAGTATCCTAGATTGATAATATAATAGCAAGGAACAATTAAAAATTATAGATACGTTGGAGACGTGTCATGGCACAACAATATAATATCTCTTCTATAATGAAAGCAACGAGCAGGATGAAGGAAAATACAATAAGAAATAGTTAAGCAGATACAGTGAAAGATATCTAAACGGAGCGAGAACAAAGATAGCTGGAATGAGTAGATATTAGAGAATAGGTAATGAGAGCAATATGATGATCAAAGAGGAGGTAAAACTTGAGCAGGGGGAATGAACCTGTGGTGCTAGATGGCGACTGATACGTCTCCAATGTATCTATAATTTTTTATTGTTCCATGCTGATATATTATCATTTTAGGATACTTTTGGGGTCATTATTTACCAATTTCTAATATTTTTGAGCACTAGCCTATTGACCTAGTCCCAGTGCCAGTTACTGTTTTCTGCGTGTTTTTACCTTTGCAGGTTTACTATACCAAACGAAGTCCAATTGCCACGAAACTTTTTGATGATTTTTTCTGGACTATATGAAGACCTAGAAGCTTCGGAAGGAAGCCGGGAGGCACACGAGGGTCCCACCACACATCAGGGTGCGCCCTGGGGGCGCCCTGATATGTGGTGGCCCCCTCGGGCACCTCCCGACGTCCCTCTTCGGTCTATAAATTCTCTAATATTCTGAAAACCCTCGAGGCAGTCCCAAAACCCTTTTTCCACAGCCGCAAATTTCTGTTCCATCGCGAGGGCATCTGGAGCTCCGTTCCGGCACCCTGCCGGAGGGGGGGTCGGTCACAGAGGGCCTCTTCATCAACCTTGCTGCCCTCATGATGATGTGTGAGTAGTTCACCACAGACCTATGGGTCCATAGCTAGTACCTAGATGGCAATCTATCTCTCTCTCTCTCTCTCTCTCTCTCTCTCTCTCTTATGATCTTCAATACAATGATCATCGCATCTTCGCTTTGATCTATCCGATGTAATCCTATTGTGCGGTGTGTTTGTTGGGATCCGATGAATTGTGGGTTTATGTTCAGATTATTCATGAAAAGTATTTGAGATGCCTCTGAATTATATTATCTCTTATGTGCATGATCATTATAGCTTTGTAATGCTCTCCGATCTATTTATATGCTTTGGCCAAGTAGATTGATATTTCATCGGTGGGAGTGGTGCGTTGTGGTAGGTTCAACCTGGCGAGTTTCTATATCCCAGTGACAAAGTAGGGGACAAGATGCATCTTTGTGTTGTTGCTACTAAGGATAAAACGATGGGGTTCATTCATATTGATTGAGTTTACTTTGTCTACATCATGTCATCGTTCTCCAAGCATTACTCTATTTTACTTAATACTCTAGATGCATGCTGGATAGCGGTCGATGAGTGGAGTAATAGTAATAGGTGCAGGCAGGAGTCGTCCTATTTGCTTATGGACATGATGCCTATATACACATGATCATTGCCGTGAAAATCGCATAACTATGCATTATGCCTAGCTAGGGGCATAAAACAATAGCGCTTGTTGGGAGGCAACCCAATAGTTATCTTTAAATTTTTTCTTAGAACTTTTTGTTTAGTTTTAATAGCATGATTATTGCCTCTATAATGATTATGTTATTGTGTTTAAATTAGTGTTTGTGCCAAGTAAAGCCGTTGGGATGACTCACAAGATGAGTAGAACCGATGCTGAAACAAAACAGAAACTTTTGACTTCAGTACAGGAATTTTCATTTTTTGCCGGAGCGTGATAATGATCTGAAATTTTACAAAGTGTTGCTATACAAATTTTCGAGGATGTCCTAAGTTCTCCGAATTTTTCGAGTTACAGAAGTATAGGTTCTCTACAGATTGCTACAGACTGTTCTGTTTTAGACAGATTCTGTTTTTGCTTGCATAGTTGCTTATTTTGATTAAACTATGGATTGTATCGGGGGGTATAAGCCATGGAGAAGTTATAATACATTACCTATTATGCATTTATGAAATTTGAATCAATTTACAACAGTACTTAAAGTATGCAATATGTTTCTTATACTAACGGATCTCACGAGGTTTTGTTGAGTTTTGTGTGATTGAAGTTTTCAAGTTTTGGGTGTTATCTTGATGGACAAAGGAATAAGGTGTAGCAAGAGCCTAAGCTTGGGGATGCCAATGCACCCCAAGGTAATATTTTAAAGGAGACTCAAGCGTCTAAGCTTTGTCTCAAATCCATCGGTATGTCAATTCAAGCTATATTTTTATTCGTCACATGATATGAGTTTTGCTTGGAGCGTCGTTTGCTTTCGTTTGCTTTTACTTTCAGTTTGCCACAATCATTGTTTACTGGACACACCTATTTAAGAGAGACACATCTTCATCATAATTTGCTATAATATTCTATGTGCTTCACTTATATCTTTTGTGCTTAGCAGTTGCTCTAGTACTTCACGTATATCTTTTTGAGCACGATGGCGTGTAGATTTTAAAGAAATGATTTCACTCTCGTTCTTCACTTATATTTGTTTGAGAGTTAATAAATAGTGACGGTAATTTTCATGGGTCATACAGACTAGTCCAAAAATATTAGGTATTCAAAGAGTGATAATCAAAACCATCATGTAGCACATATAAAGAAATTGTGTGTTAATGATATTGATGTAGTAATGTGAAATAGGTGTGAGTTCATAATTGTTAAACCATAGAAGTGTCGATATTAAGAGGGGTTGACCTTTTTGTTCATCTAAAAATTAAAGAGGCATGGTGATGATGTGTGAGCATTTCTAATCCTCATTGAAATCCTAGTGTTGTTTCGGGTCGGAAGTGCGCGATGGTTAACTCCTACCAACCTCTTCCCTTGGGGCATGCGATTAGTACTTTGATTTATGATAAACTAATAAAACTTTGTAATAAGTATATGAGTTCTTTATGACTAATGTGAAACCATGGACATACGCAATCTCACCTTTTCATAATTTGCTAGGCTCTTCGGTACCGTGCATAGCCCGTTCTCACCTCGAGGATCGGTGCAACTTTCGCCGGTGCATCCAAACCCCGTGACATGATACGCTCTGTTGCACATAAGCCTTATTATATCTTCCTCAAAACAGCCACCATACCTACATATCATGGCATTTCCATAGCCATTCCGAGATATATTGCCATGCAAATTCCATCGTCACTTCACATGACTAGTTCGTTCATCGTCATATTGCTTTGCATGATCATATAGAGCTGACATAGTATTTGTGGCAAATCCACCTTCATAATGTTTTTGATACATGTCACGCTAGATCATTGGACATCCTGGTACACTGCCAGAGGCATTCATACCGTGTCATATCTTCATATCAGTTCTCCATGTTCAGTTGTAAGTTAATAAAAGTGTGATGATCATCATTGTTAGAGCATTGTCCCAGTGAGGAAAGAATGATGGAGACGATTATTCTCCCATAAGTCGAGATGAGACTCCTGACGAAAATATAGATGGGGAGGCCAAATGAGCCCACCATCCATTCAAAAAAATGAGAGAAAATGAGAGAAGGGACTTTGCTACTATCCTTTACCACACTTGTGCCTCAAAGTGCCACCATGTTCCTCATGTGGAGAGTCACATGATATATCACTTTCATATGCTAGTGGGAATTACCTATTCATTATTTCAAACTTGGCTTGTATATTCCTACGACGGGCTTCCTCGAATTCCCGAGGTCTTCATGAGCAAGCAAGTTGGATGCACACCCCACTTAGCTTCATTTGAGCTTTCATACACTTATAGCTCTAGTGCATCATTTGCATGGCAATCCCTACTCCTTGCATTAACATCTATCGATGGGCATCTCCATAGCCCGTTGGTACACCTAGTTGATGTGAGACTATCTTCTCCACTTCCTACCCCTTTGATATCTACCACCATACTCTATTCCACCTAAATGCTATGTCCAATGGCTCACGCTCATGTATTGCGTGAAGAATAAGAAGTTGATGCATATTGAAAAAGTACGAACCAATTGCCTGACTTGGACACCGTGGTGCTTAACATATGTATTAATGTGGTGAAGATGGATCCATGCCCTGCTAATACAATAAGATGAATGGGGGGTAAACATTTCTTGAGAATCGTATACTTTTAGGAATTAACAATTCTGTTGCTTAAACTTTGAATATTGCTATGTTAATATTTGTTGATTAATCTTTTCTCAATGAGCATACCTGAATAAGATTACATAGCGGGTAGCATGTCACATCAAAAATTCTATTTTATCATTTACCTACTCGAGGACGAGCAGGAATTAAGCTTGGGGATGCTTGATATGTCTCCAATGTATCTATAATTTTTGATTGTTCCATGCTGATATATTATCATTCTAGGATACTTTTTGGGTCATTATTTACCAATTTATAATATTTTTGAGCACTAACCTATTGACCTAGTCCCAGTGCCAGTTGTTGTTTTCTGCGTGGTTTTGCCTTTGCAGGTTTACTATACCAAACGAATTCCAATTTCCATGGAAATTTTTGATGATTTTTTCTGGACTATATGAAGACCTAGAAGCTTCGGAAGGAAGCCGGGAGGCACACGAGGGCCCCACCACACATCAGGGCGCGCCCTGGGGGCCCCCTGATATGTGGTGGCCCCCTCGGGCACCTCCCGACGTCCCTCTTTGGCCTATAATTTCTCTAATATTCTGGAAACCCTCGAGGCAGTCCCAAAACCCTTTTTCCGCCGCCGCAAGTCTCTGTTCCATCGCGAGGCCATCTGGAGCTCCGTTCCGGCACCCTGCCGGAGGGGGGATCGATCACGGAGGGCCTCTACATCAACCTTACTACCCTCATGATGATGTGTGAGTAGTTCACCACAGACCTACGGGTCCATAGCTAGTACCTAGATGGCAATCTCTCTATCTCTTGATCTTCAATACAATGATCATCGCATCTTCGCTTTGATCTATCCGATGTAATCCTATTGTGCGGTGTGTTTGTTGGAATCCGATGAATTGTGGGTTTATGTTCAGATTATTCATGAAAAGTATTTGAGATGCCTCTGAATTATATTATCTCTTATGTGCATGATCATTATAGCTTTGTAATGCTCTCCGATCTATTGATATGCTTTGGCCAAGTAGATTGATATTTCATCGATAGGAGTGGTGCATTGTGGTAGGTTCAACCTGGCCAGTTTCTATATCCCAGTGACAAAGTAGGGGACAAGATTGTCGGTGTCAAAACCGGCGGATCTCGGGTAGGGGGTCCCGAGCTGTGAGATTTGGATCGATGGTAACAAGAGACGAAGGGGACAAGGTTTTACCTAGGTTTGGGCCCTCCTATGGAGGTAATACCCTATGTCCTGCTTGATTATATTGATGATATGAGGATTACAGAGTTGATCTACCTCGAGATCGTATGACTAAAATCCTAGATGAGTTCTATTGGCCTACAACCTAAAACCTTCCGGCTTATATAGACACCGAGGGTGCCTAGGGTTTACACATGGTCGGTTACACGTCGAAAGGATAAACATGACTATTCACTACTCCAAACGTGGAGGACAAGCCACGATCCTCGAAGCTTCCTTCCTGGAGACAGGGTCTTCAATCCATCTAGTATTCGGCAAGTGGCCCATATAGTCCGGCCCATAAGGAATAGGTCGACCTCTCGAGGACCCCTTAAACCGGGACTCCCTCAGTAGCCCCCGAACTAGCCTCCAAAGCCAAGGGACCAAGCTCCAGCTGCTCCAAACGATTAGAGTCTTCGGCTTGCGAGGCGAGTTCCTTTCCCCGAACAATGATCGGCCGAGTTTAGCTCGGCCTCCGACGACGTGTAGTTTTTTCCGATCATGAATCGTCCGAACATCAAGAATAATTCGGCATTGAAGGCCAAACGTCAGGGAGTCAATAATGCTCTCTGACAACCTTACAGATGAAAAGTCACGGCCCACCACGACCACCAGACCAGTCATAGAGACTCGATTCGCGGTTCGAGGCCGTTTCCACCAGCACGATTTATCAATGCACAGATCGTGCCCCGTTTTACACGGGATATGTTTAATCATGCGCGTATAACGGCACGCACGCCTTGGGAAGCGGAGAGATTTACGGCGCCGTGAAGGGAAGCTAACCGGCAGCAAGCTCAATAATAGGGGAAGAAAACCCCAAGGCTTATCCGCACTTCCCATTCGCATCCCTGCTTCCCCAAACTTCCGAGCTTCCAGAGCCCAGATCTAGGTCTTCCATTCTTCCCCCTCCGAGCTTAGCCATGGCCAGCTCCGGCTCCAACGGCAAGTGGGAGGCATCCACGGTCACAGACCAGGATGTCCGGGACCTCAAGGACGCCGGATACCTCCCCGCCAATGTCTTCCACCACGCCGCGGAGGAGGGTCAGGTGATCCCCACCCCCAAACTAGGTGAGAGGGTGGTCTTCATCCCTCACTTCATCCGAGGATTAAGCTTACCGCTCCACCCCTTCGTGAGGGGCATCATGTTCTTCTACGGCCTCGACTTCCATGACCTCCCGCTGAACTCTTTCATGCACATATCGGCCTTCATCATCATCTGCGAGGCCTTCCTGCGAGTCGAACCACACTTCGGACTGTGGCTCAAGATCTTCAACATCAAGCCGAAGTGTGTCGCAGGCGCACACGCAGACTGCGGCGGGGCGGTCATCGGCAAGCTTCCACGCGCGGTATGGCCATCCGGCACTTTCATCGACACCATCAAGACATGGCAGAAAGAGTGGTTCTACATCACCGAACAAAGGGAGGAGGGCGGAACTGTTCCTGCCGAATTCAGATCTGGCCCCCCGACCAGATTGACTTCATGGGTCCGAAAATGCCTCGATTGGGGGTCGGACACAGAGGTGGAGGACCTGCAGAGGGGCATCGCCTCCATGATCAAGGAGGGAGTCGGGCTGACCAACGTGGTCCAGGTTATGCTTCGGCGGCGCATTCTCCCCTGCCAGCGCCGGAGCTCTCCTATGTGGAATTATCGGACAGACGACGATCCTATGATCTGTCAACTCTTCCGCACCACACAGGAGAAGCTATGGAAGGCACTGTTCAAGGCGCAGGAGAACTGGCCGGGCAAGAAGGAGGACAAGGGCTTGAGCTCCATCAAGCCCCCACCCGAGGTATAGCTCGGTTTTATTTGATCGGCTCAGTCGTCCTAAAGATAGTCTAAGCATTTTCCGATCACCTTTCGCAGGAATGGTTGAGCAAAGCCATGGGCATCAAGTGTCCGGCTCCACAGCCCGAAGACCCCAAGTCTCCGCTGTTGTTGGAGATGCTCGTCGTGGCGCCTTACAAGGCGCCAGAGAAGAAGGAGAACAAGAAGCCAGGCCGAGCCGACCTGCGCATCAGTGACCAGCCGGAGGCTGTGTCCGAAGAAACCCACGCCTCCTCGAACCAGGAGGAGGAGCATGAGGGTGAGGAGGGAGGCGATTCCCCCCTCGCAGGAAAGAGGGCGGCGTCATCGGATGCCCCGGAGGACTTAGATCCCCCCGCCCCGAAGAAGGCGCGTCGGGCACAGGTTATCTTGTCCGACGACAGCTCAGACTCGGATACTGAGTTCGAGGACTTCGAGAGGGTTCCGCGAAGGAACCTCAGGGTCAAGCCCCCACCTTGAAGGTACAGATCCGAAGACCTTTCCGAGCTATTAGTGATAAGTTTCGAATACTATTAACATGTGAACGCTTATTGAACTGCAGCCCACCACAAGTCCTCCCCACCGATCAAGTGTCGGACGGGGAGACCCCACCCGCCGAGCTCGCTGAGAGCGGGACCGCGTCACACCCCTCTCCTCCGGGCGCCGCGAAGGATGCCGCGGAGGTGTCCTCCCAACAGGCTCCCTTGGAGCCGGACACTGGGGCTGATGACGTCATGGCCGAGGCCAACACCTCGGCGGCCGAAGCCCCGGGAGAGAAGCCTCTCCCGGATACTGAGGAGACTGGATGAGAAGATGTCCAATCACCTCCAAGGCGGTCTCTGGAGCGCACCATGCCTCCAGAGGCACCGGTTCAATCTCCGATTGGAGATCGGGCCAACCGATCCCCGCCGGCGCCATCGACCAATGGGTGGCCGGCTATGGGGGAGGCTCTATCAAGCGCCTCCATCTCCGGGGAGCACCGCACTCTTATGGGTGCGGTACTGCAGAGCATTCAGTCCGTGGATAACGGACTGAAGGAGGCCTTCAACGGTCTCCTGACGGGCTTTCAGGTAAGCCATGTAATGCTCTATTTTGTGAAATATTGATTTCTTTGAGTAATTATTATATACATGGCAGCCCCCGAGCCCTAGGTGAGTTTGGAAAAACTTACCTGGGGGTCTATAATAGACCATTATCCGAACTATGTACAAGACAAATGTGTATTCGGAATGTTTTAGCAGCCTTAAAAAAGGACCTGGCCCATTGATTTTATCTAGGACAGTTCAGAAGCTTTTCAACCCATGTAACTTGATATAATTGGTTTGTATTTTACAAGCTTCGTCTGCGGCGGCGGCTTCTAACGCTGCCGAGCTGGACGAGCTAAATCGGAAGCTCAAAAGCTCCGAAGACGAGCTTGATACTCTGAACAAGAGATTCGACGAGGCGCAAGGTAAGCCAGATGAGAGTATCAAAACTCTTCTTTACCATACTATCAACACGGTTTCTTGATATAAGTCTATGCTTACGCAGCCTCGGCGAAGGAGATTGAGAAGCTCAAAGCCGAGCTTGAGAAAGCGAAGCAGGAAGCTTTGGTTGAGAAGGCGGCAGCCAAAGAAGCGGCTACCGCGCTATCCGCCCTGAGAGCCACTAGCGACAAGCATGAGGCTCGGGTGGAAGAAACTCAACAGGAGCTCAAGGACTCTGGCCAAAAGTGCGAGGTCCTTGAGCGGAAAGGGAAGGAGCAGGCCGCCGAGCTATCCACCCTAAAAACCGATCTCCAAAAGGAGCGGGTGGATAGGCGGTCCTATGAAGAGGAGATCGGCCAGGCCAAGGCTATCATGTATGGTAAGCCATATTTATTGCAGTGTATCTTCGGGGATAGGAAGTTCAAACTGCTTACCCAAGTATGGCGTTCCTTAGGCGCCTGCTCGGAACTCCAGAAGAGCGCCGCGGACGCAAACCAGTTCTATGCTTCGCGGGGAGAAGGGGACGAAGCTCGGCTGTTTTGGGCGCAATTCGAAGCCCCCGAGCGCTCTCCTCTCCTCGTTGAGCAGCTGAAGCAGCTGGTGGAGCTACACCGGATGGCGGAGCCGGCCATGAAGGATCTCTGTATTCGGCTATGGCCCAACGAGCCACTGCCGGGCAGCTACTTCGGCCTGGTGCAGAAGCTGAGCGACGCCTCTCCTCGGATCGACGCACTGAGGCGATCTTCCTGCATTGAGGGAGCTCGGATGACCTTCGCGAAGGCCAAGGTGCACTGGCCGGGGCTTGATCCGATGAAGATAGCCACCGCCCCTCCGCCTCCTGGAAAGGAGCATAGGCGCCCCGAGCTGTACTTCTCCGGAGTTATGGAGGGTGCTCGGGCCATAGAATCTCAGTGTTCGAGAGAGAACGTGTATGAATAAAGTGTTGTAATATGTCCGAAGACTTTTCAACGTGTATATATTTAAAATGCATGGTTTATCATGTCTTGTATGTTTTGCATCCTTTATAACTCCTGTGTGGCCGTTAAAACTGAAAGCGGCGAGTCGTCGGCTTCAGCCCCCATGTAGATACTACGCGGGGTGTCCGTGCCAACGCACTGTGACCCTTAGCCGAACTGTCGGTACCCGAAGGCGGTAGTGGGGGGCGGACAAGGCAATCGGACTATAATGCTTTATTGCTTTCACTTAGCCGTAGGGGCGCGAGAAAGGAGTGCGGGAGGCTGATGACTAGCCCCCAAGGTTCGTGATGTTCGGAATAACCGTGACCGAAGCCTATATCACCTGGTTTGTACTAATACCAAACCCATCGTATGACACGGAATAACCTCTGACGAGATCTAGTTAAGCTCGGATTCGCAGACCGGTTCTTGCATACCATGACAGTCAGTTTTCAGCTTTCTCCACTGAGGTGCTTGACCAGACTAGCCGGAAGCACAATCGCAGTGGTGCTCCCTTTGCCCCTTTAGCCGAACGAGCGGAACATAAAGGGGCAAGCACAGGAGCCGGGCAACCCAACTATTGACCCAAGACATAGTTCGGAACCAATGCATATAAAGCGGGATTCCAAGACGCCGAACACTAAATCAGTTGTGATTAGGGCGATTTTTAAGGTCGAGCCCCCGGTCTATTAGCCGGTTGCACCATAAAGTATACCAAAAGGTTCGCAAGAAGAGGGAGAAAATAGGGAGTGTTCCGAAAAGGGATAGCAAAAAGATACTGTAGGATATATCTGTATTTTACTCAACAACTCTTATTATTCAAATTGGCGGTACAACTATTTTACAGGTATTAAAAATATAAATCTTACAGGAGGGGTTGTATCAAGGGTCTTCGATAGGTGACCTGACGTCCTCGACGTGCCCTATCGCTTGTCCGCTCCTGCGTCTCCCGAAGAGTTGTACACCGTTATGGGTGTAGTATTCGGCGAGCGGACTCTGGAGAAAAAGCCTTGAGAAGTCGCCGAAACGTGGACGAGCTTTACACCGTAGCGGGTACTTTATGGTAATCGTAGTGTGTCCGAAGACATGTTGATGGTGATAGTTCGGTCTAACCGAACACTTTAACCTTTAATAGTTTTTCCCCATCACTGCCCATGGAATTTTAAGCGCGAAGTTGTGCCTTCTTGGCACGTACTTTGCAGATTCTAGGGTCGTGCGATGGGGGGCGAGTCCCTATTTACTGGGAGAGGAAGGTGCTGGTGCTTCGGATTGAGACCGAGCTCGCTTCCCAGCCTTGGGTGCCTTTACGGCGGATGTCGGTGCTTGCCAATCATCGGTGTAGTGGAATTCGGCCGCCAGGGCCAACGCATGTTCCTCGGTTCGGAGGGAGCGCTCTGTGTTGCCATTGACAGTAATGACCCCCCTAGGGCCGGGCACCTTGAGCTTGAGGTATGTGTAGTGTGGGACGGCGTTAAAGTGAGCGAACGCTGTACGGCCGAGCAGGGCATGATAGCCGCTACGGAAAGGTACGATGTCGAAGATCAAGTCCTCGCTTCGAAAGTTATCGGGCGAGCCGAACACTACTTCCAGCCTTACAGAGCCTGTGCATCGGGCTTCAATGCCTGGGATCACTCCTTTGAAGGTAGTGTGACTGGGCTTGATCCTTGA
Organism: Elymus sibiricus; assembly: GCA_039707655.1. Classification (NCBI taxonomy): domain Eukaryota; kingdom Viridiplantae; phylum Streptophyta; class Magnoliopsida; order Poales; family Poaceae; genus Elymus; species Elymus sibiricus. The sequence goes on along the minus strand of CM077667.1, from coordinate 422,925,190 downwards.
CGGATCTATGCCCATCTTTTTCACCGTATCTTAGTAAATCAGATTGAGGCTACTTCCACCGTCCATTAGGACTTTAGTGAGGTGGTACCCATCTATGATCGGGTCTAGGACGAGTGCGGCCGAACCCCCATGACGGATACTGGTCGGATGGTCACGTCGATCGAAGGTGATCGGGTATGCCGACCATGGGTTATACTTCGGGGCTACAGGCTCTATGGCGTAGACATCACGAAGGGCGCGCTTCCTCTCCTTTTTCGGTATATGGGTGGAGTATATCATATTTACTGTTTTCACCTCTGGAGGGAATTTCTTTTGTCTGCCACCGATCGGACCACGAGGCTCATCCTCGTACTCGCTGCATGGGCTCTTGCTCTGGTCCTTGGTTGCGAGCTTGCCGGCCTGTTTGAAGACCCAACAGTTACGGTTGGTGTGATTGGCGGGTTTCTCTTGAGTGCCGTGGATCTGGCAAGGCCTCTCCAGGATCTTGTCCAGTGGGGTGGGTCCATCGTGTTTGCCTTTAGGAGGCTTCTTCCGCTGCCCAGGCCGGGAATTGCGGAAGCCGGCGTTAACAGCCGTGTCATCGGCATCACTATTATTGTGCCGGCGCTTGTTCTTGTTGCGCTTCGGTTTCCCGTTTCCATCCCGAACTTCGGAGGTTCCGGGGTCTTCGGGGTTGTGGCTACGTCTAGCTAGCCAGTTATCCTCGCCCGCGCAAAAGCGGGTCATGAGTGATGTGAGGGCGGACATTGTCCTTGGTTTATCCTGGCCGAGCTGACGAGCCAGCCATTCATCCCGAATATTGTGCCTAAAAGAGGCTATTGCTTCGGCGTTCGGGTAGTCCACAATCTGGTTTTTCTTGGTCAAGAAACGATTCCAGAATAGTCGTGCGGACTCTCCTGGCTTCTGAACGACGTTGCTTAGATCGGAGGAGTCCGGCGGCCGGACATAAGTGCCCTGGAGATTAGATCGGAATGCCTCTTCTAGGTCCTCCCAACACCCAATGGAGTTTTCGGGGAGGCTATTTAACCAGTGCCAAGCTGGCCCCTTGAGTTTCAGGGGTAAGTACTTAATGGCGTGGAGGTCGTCTCCTCGCGCCATGTGGATGTGGAGGAGGAAATCCTCGATCCATACGGTTGGGTCAGTTGTCCCATCGTATTGCTCTATGTTGACGGGTTTAAACCCTTCCGGGAACTGATGCCGCATCACCTCGTCCGTGAAGCACAGTGGGTGGGCAGCGCCTCTAACCCGAGCTATGTCGCGCCGGTGATTGGCGTCTAGCCTAGCTCGGTTTCGTTCCCAACCTTCATTGTTGCGGTCGAACCAAGGCCTGTACCCTTCCCGTCTGTCGGGTGAGTATCCTCTGGATCCGTAGATGGATCGCGTACCACCTGCTCGGTCGTCTAGGTTGTGTCGCAGGTCGAACCTGTCATCGGGCTCTAGTGGCTCCTTTCCCCGTCTACGGGGTATCGTCGGCCTATAGCCGTTGTTGTCAGCCGTCCTGTCTCGTCCTCGAGGAGGGCAGTCTGGTTTGTCGTATGGGGTATGTTTGGGGGACAGCGTATCAGAGAGCTCGTCGTCGAACTGTGGCAGCAGCCTTCTGCGTGGATGACTCTTAGGCTGGTCCGATAGACCGGTGCCGTATCCCTCCTCAGCCGAGAGGACTCTCGTCCATCGATCGTTGAGGTTGTCTTGTTCGGCCTTAAGCTGTCGTTCTTTTGCTTTCAGGCTGCGGGCTGTGGCTATAAGTTGTTGCCTGAATAGTTCCTGATCTGCAGGATTGTCGGGGATGGCGAAGTCATCGGCTTCCGCATTATCCTCCCCCTCGATAGAGCGGAGATAGTCGTCGTCCTCGGGTTCATCTAGATCATCGGGGTCGTGCCGGTCTTCCGGTCTTCCCTGACCCTCTAACGGGTGTTCGGGGTTTTCGGGATCACCGAGGTCTTCTGGGGTATCTCCGTCCCCGGTGCCCTCGGCAGCTTTTCTTCCCTTTTTTCCTTTTGACCGTTTATGCGGCTTTCGGCGCCTTGATGGCGCGTCATCCGATTTGTCGCCGTCGTTTTTCGGAGTGTCCACCATGTAGACGTCGTATGTGGAGGTGGCAGTCCACTGCCCGGTTTTAGTGGGGTGAGGACGTGATCCTCCTCATCCATGTGCTCTGCCTCCTCAGAAGCATAGTCTAGCATGTCGGTTAAATCCTCGACAGTGGCTATCAAGTGGGTGGTGGGTGGGACGAAAAATCCGTCCTGACCCGTCTGCCGCCCGATCTGAGAGTAGATCGGGGTTGGGTCGTCGGTAATAGTCATCGACGAGATCCGATCTAGAGCCTCGTCGAGTATCGAGAGCTTGATCGGGCCGGTCCGCCCAGAGCTTCCGGAGTGAACCTCCGATACGCCCGCGCAGGAAGAGTGTTCGGCAAGAACAGATGTCCGTGCGTTGGGCACTATGACCGGATCCGGACTGAAAGTCGGGCCCTTGCCGGGGTTGATCCCGTGGGCAGGGCCGAAAGATGGATCTGAGGTTAAAGCCTCAGAGTCTCCGGGCGTGGCAGGCGAGACTGCGAGCCCGGTTAGTGATAGATCGCCTCGAGAGTCTACGGAGAACTCTAAGTTCCCGAATCTGACCTCTTGATCAGGGGCGAAACTTCCGACGCGGCCTAGATGGCCGGTCGGGTCGGCGTGCAGCACTATGCTGCCGAAAGCGAAGATCTGTCCAGGGACAAAAGTGCCCGTATTGCGGACCTCTTCATTGATGACTAGGCAAGCCATCGATTCCTTCTGACGATCACAGCGGAACTCTCAATGAAAGCACCAATGTCGGTGTCAAAACCGGCAGATCTCGGGTAGGGGGTCCCGAGCTGTGAGATTTGGATCGATGGTAACAAGAGACGAAGGGGACAAGGTTTTACCCAGGTTCGGGCCCTCCTATGGAGGTAATACCCTACGTCCTGCTTGATTATATTGATGATATGAGGATTACAGAGTTGATCTACCTCGAGATCGTATGACTAAAACCCTAGATGAGTTCTGTTGGCCTACAACCTAAAACCCTCCGGCTTATATAGACGCCGAGGGTGCCTAGGGTTTACACATGGTCGGTTACACGTCGAAGGGATAAACATGCCTATTCACTACTTCAAACGTGGAGGACAAGCCACGATCCTCGAAGCTTCCTTCCTGGAGACAGGGTCTTCAATCCATCTAGTATTCGGCAAGTGGCCCATATAGTCCGGCCCATAAGGAATAGGTCGACCTCCCGAGGACCCCTTAAACCGGGACTCCCTCAAAGATGCATCTTTGTGTTGTTTCTACTAAGAATAAAATGATGGGGTTTATTCATATTGTTTGAGTTTACTTTGTCTACATCATGTCATCGTTCTCCAAGCATTACCCTGTTTTACTTAATACTCTAGATGCATGTTGGATAGCGGTCGATGAGTGGAGTAATAGTAATAGTTGCAGGCAAGAGCCGGCCTATTTGCTTATGGACGTGATGCCTATATATACATGATCATTGTCGTGGACATCGCATAACTATCCGCTTTTCTATCAATTGCCCAACAGTAATTTGTTTACCCACTGTATGCTGCCTACATGAGAGATGTCGCTAGGGAACACTATGGCCCCCGGGTCTATTCACTTATATATTCGCAAACGCTATATTTACCTGGCTGCCTTTATTTACCTTTTATTTATTTTGCAATTTATATTTATCAACAATTATCTACACAACTCATTTGCTTTCAAATAACGAGATTAAGGGGATTGACAACGCTCTTGCCCGCATTGGGTGCAAGTTGTTTGTTCATTTGTGTGCAGCCGCTGAAGACGGTTGGGGATTGATATTCCTATTGGTTCGATAAACCTTGGTTTCATAATTGAGGGAAATACTTAACCCCTTTGTGCTGCAATTACCCGTTCCTCTTCACGGAAAACCCAACGCAGATCACAAGTATCAGTGACATTTGATTTGGTAGACCAGTTCACTCTTCTGCAAAAGAGCTACGTCTGGTTGGAGGGACTTGTGGTTTAACACAAGAGCAAAACCCTCTCCATCCTATTGTCCATCAACTCGAAGCTGACCAGACTCCAGTTGATTTAGCTCGTGGTAAACACTTTTCGACGATCTCCAAACCTTCGAAAAACTTAGTCTTCGGTGGCCACAACTACTCTTAGTCACTGAATGAACCACAATTACTCTTGGTTCCCTAAGACTGACTTGCATATGACAATTTCTGTTCGTCACTCAAGCCAACGCCTATCCATCTAGAGACTATGTAGCTCTCAAGAGTAACTAGCACAAGAACGCTAACTCGGATCTACTGTGATGCTCAACCACTGTCTAAGTTTTGGCTATTGATTTTAAACTCTAACGGAGAGGGAATACTCAATCAATCTTCTCAGAAATCTCAAGTGGAGCAGCCAACGAAAAATGTTGGAGCGGGGTGGCAATTTATAGTTGTAGCCTTCCCTGAAGGGAAATGACCAAATTGGACACGAGGATCAGCCAATGGCCGAATGCCACGATTCCAACGGTCGAATTTTGAGCACAACGGTAACATTTCTTATGGAGCAAGAAATGCTAACTCCTCAGTCCGAAGGATGTCTCATGTAGCACCGAAGAACAACGTCTTCTGCTGGCAGGTAATCATTCAAAGCATAAAGAGAGTACTCTCGATCTCTCATGGGTCTAGGTTAAGCATCACAACGAACCTAAGCTTCGAGAACTTTTACCCCTCATAATACTATGGTTGCCCTATGACTGAATGAAGAGAAAAAGAACAATGAAACAAATGCTAGGTCTTCGCTTCGACTTTAAACTTCTCGACTGCAGTCATTCTCTTCGGACACACCGAACAGATTGCTTTGCTTCAACAATATTTTAAGGGGTCAATTCTGTAACCATGATCTTCTCATCGGCACTTCATCTCGAAGGATAGCTCATCCTTCTCAGGAGAGAAGTAAGGCTTCGGCGAAGTTTCTCGAACTTGACACCAAAATCAGCATTCTCATCGGGCTTGTATGGACTATTTCTCTCTGTTTGCACTACCAAATAAATCAGTCCATGCCTGTTTTTGGAAACAATCTCCAAAACACAAGAGGGCAAATCATTGCACCAATAGTTTTTACAAGTTAGTAAAAAAATAAACTCTATATATACTTATGTGTCATGACCTTACCTATAAACTGAACATATTGACAACGATGTGGAGAACATGTAGAAGGTAGTATTCCTTAAGATTTATATGTCTCCAAGATCATTTAGAAGTTTCTCCCCTAGATATGAAATAGTAGGTCATCCTCTCCCCCTGAATCTTAGCATGTAGATATTGGGATTGGATAGGGTGAGACAAGTCTAACATGAGAATAACAAATAAGAGTATCAAATAGAGTCTTAACCTACTTTGGTATTCTCCCCTTGTCTATGTAAGCATAAGCTTTGATATTCTCCCCCTTGATTGTTTCTCCCCCTTTGCATTGAAGCATGTATCTCCCTCTTTAGCGTTTTGAAGCTTTGGTATTTCTCCCCCTTTGGCATTAATTTCCAAAAAGGTCCATACTCAGGGTTAGACACAGGGATCATGGAGTAAGAAGGGATCCTTGAGAACAAGGGTCATAGAGTGTAGGGATCATGGAAATTTTAGAATCATAGAGAGCATTAAAGACTGAGGGAATTATGGATAATAATTTCTCCCTCTTTCACTGAGAGCTTGTAAGACATCTCCTCCTTTGAGTTAGGGATCCTGGAATAAAGTTTCTCTCTCCCCCTTTTTTAAAATAAAATAAAATAAAATAAGGGATCATCGAAGAAATGGAGAATTGCTAAGTTTAACAAAGGATAGACAAGATAGCAAAGTCGGTGGCTCCGAGGCAAATAAGTCGGTGGAACCGAGATGTGTATTTGCAGCCTGTCTGCATAATCGGTAGAACCGAGTCATTTGAATCGGAGGCTCCGAGGACATAACAGAAACTTGGCAATGACTGGAAATTCTCAAATGATTTTAGAAAACTTGCAATAGAATCTTAAAAGCTTTTGCAAAGGAAATACAAAAGAATTTACAAAGAAATATCAACTAGAGAAGATTTCAGTGGTTCTAAGAAATCTTGCAAATAATGAATGAAGCAAACAAGATACTTAATCTAGATGATGGGCGGTGACTAGGTCACCTATATTAGAGTATATTGACTTAGGAGCCAAGCAAGAGTACTTGATCATAGGTCATACTCATCGTTAAGCTGAAAATGGGGTTACCATTTTTCGATTAAGCATTTTAATGTTTTCATATCACTTGAGGTGCTTTAGCTCATGACTTGGAGTAAAGCTTTCTATAGGATATGAGTACATACCTTTGAGTGATGTTAATGACGTGGCTTGTAGGTGAACTTGTTGAGGATGCTCGATGTTGATGAAGATCATCTTGAGTTGGGAGCAATCCTTGTTTGTTTTGGTTCTCTTTTCACCTACATAGGTTAGTCATGCAAGGAAGAGCAATATGTATCCATTTGACATGATACCAATTGAGAATTAGCAAATGTGATCACATCAAATATATGTCAAGGATATGGTTGAGTTGTCTTCTTCCTTCCATCAACAAGAAGGGTTGTGGATACTTGGTCATGACAAGATTGCTTATGATTGGAGTTGTTGGCAATCTTTTGGAATGAAGTTCTTCCAAGTACCTACAAAAGGTTAGATGCAATACAAGGGAGCATAGAATTCCAAGTTATATGAAGTTCATGGTAATGATGGCATGGAATGATCAAGTAAGCTCATCCCCTTGCATGGAACCGAGCGAGTTTAGCTCAAGTTTGAAGCATCAATGATGTTCAACTCAGTCCTCAAGTAACAAAACACTTTCTCATCAAGTGGCTTAGTAAAGATATCGGTCAATTGCTTGTTGGTACGAACATGCTTAAGATTAATATCTCCTTTGGCAACATGATCACGAATGAAATGATGTCGAACTTGAATGTGCTTAGTTCGAGAATGTTGCACAGGATTATGACCAATCTTAATAGAACTTTCATTGTCACAAAGTAATGGAACATTTTTCACATTGATTCCATAATCCTTAAGTGTTTGTGTCATCCATAGCAATTGTGCACAACACGATCCAGCGGCAATATACTCAGCTTTGGCGGTAGATAGAGATACCGAGTTTTGTTTCTTGGAGGACCAAGACACAAGAGATCTACCAAGAAATTGACATGTACCCGAGGTGGATTTTCTATCAACCTTGTCACCGGCATAGTCCAAATCGGAATAGCCAACAAGGTTAAAGGAAGATCCCTTGGGATACCAAATGCCTAAGTTTGGTGTTTGTATCAAATATCTCACAATACATTTCACGGCCAAAAGATGACATTCTTTAGGTGCGACTTGATATCTAGCACACATTCAAACACTAAAGCATAATATCGGGACGGGAGGCACATAGATATAGCAATGAACCAATCATAGATCGATAAACTTTTTAATCAACCGGTTCGTCCTCCTTGGTAAGATCAACATGTCCACTAGTAGGCCTAGGAGTTTTCATAACTTTACACTCTTGCATGTTGAACTGCTTGATCAAGTCCTTGGTATACTTGGTTTGAGAGATGAAAGTTCCTTCTCTCGTTTGCTTGATTTGCAAACCAAGAAAGAATTTCAGTTCACACATCATGGACATCTCATACTTCTCGGACATCAACCTTCTAAATCTTTCACTAAATTGTGGGTTAGTAGATCCAAAGATAATATCATCCACATAGATTTGGCACACAAATAATTCACCATTAACCCTCTTAGTGAATAAGGTTGCGTCAATTTTACCAATTTCAAAACCCTTTTCAATGAGAAACTTCGTTAAGCATTTATACCAAGCACGTGGGGCTTGCTTAAGACCATAAAGAGCTTTACGAAGCTTGTAAACATGATTAGGTTTCTTAGGATTCACAAAACCAGGGGGTTGTTTGACATAGACCTCTTCTTCAATCTCACCATTTAAAAAGGCACTTTTAATGTCCATTTGATAAAGCGTGATATCATGATGATTAGCATAAGCAAGAAGAATGCGAATAGCTTCAATTCTAGCGACGGGGGCATAGGTCTCACCGTAGTCCATACCTTCGACTTACATATATCCTTGGGCTACGAGACGCGCCTTGTTGCGTACAACTTGACTGTCTTCATCTTGCTTGTTCCGAAACACCCATTTGGTTCCGATGATGTTGTGCTCGTCCTTGGGCTTCTCCACGAGTGTCCACACTTCGTTCCTCTCGAAGTTGTGAAGCTCTTCATGCATGGCGTTCACCCAATCCGGGTCTTCAAGAGCTTGTTCTACCTTCAAGGGTTCAATGCTAGAGATGAAAGAATAATGCTCACAAAAATTAGCTAAGCAAATTTTAGATCGAGTGATTCTCCCGGTTTGTATGTCACCAAAGATTTGGTTTAGAGGATGGTTCTTGGTCACTCTTGCTCGAACTCGGGGTAGCTTAGGCTTGTTGGATGGTGGAGCTTCTTCATCATCATCATCTCCTTCATCATCGTTGTTGTTGAAGGTGTCGTTTCCTTGAGGTGGTGGTGAAGGAGGTTGTGGTGGATCTTCATGATGTACTTCCTCCTCTTCATCTTGTCGTGTACCGCTTGTGGATGCCTCCATGTCGTGTTGAGGTTCACCTTGACGTGAAGTAGGGGCTTCCACTTGAGTTGACGAAGTACTTTCCTTCACCTCCATGGGACGAATCTTGCCGATGGACAAGTCTTGGATAGCTTCCAAAGGATCCTTATCTCCTACATCATTTTGCAATTGTTCGACTTGCGAGCCATTAGACTCATCAAACTTCATCTACCGTCTCTTCAACTTTTCGAGTGAAGTTGTTGTAGACACGGTAAGTGTGAGAGTTCGATCCGTAACCGAGTAGGAAACCTTCATTAGATTTAGGAGCAAATTTAGTACGACGATGCTTATCAAGAATGTAGCACTTTGAGCCGAATACTTGAAAGTATCCAACTTGGGGTTTGTTACCGGTGAGTAGCTCGTATGCCGTTTTACCGAGAAGCTTGTGCAAGTAGAGTCGGTTTGTGGCATGAGATGTTGTTTCCACGGCTTCTGCCCAAAAGTGTCTTGGCGTCTTGTAGTCGTCAAGCAACGTTCTTGCCATCTCAATAAGAGTCCGGTTCTTCCTCTCAACAACTCCATTTTGTTGAGGTGTGTACGTAGCCGAGAACTCATGTGAAACACCTTCTTCGTCAAGAAAGGTATCTACATGGGTGTTCTTGAACTCCGATCCGTTATCGCTTCGAACCTTCTTGATCTTCACCTCAAACTGATTTTGCGCTTTTCGAGCGAAGTTCTTGAAGATCTTTTGTACCTGCGACTTATCATCAAGAAAGAATACCCACGTAAATCTGGAAAAATCATTAACTATAACTAGACCATAGGAATTTCCACCGAGGCTCTTGTAAGCATTGGGACCAAAAAGATCCATGTGAAGTAACTCGAGTGGTCTCCTAGGAGTCATGATATTCTTTACGGGATGACTTCCACCTACTTGCTTTCCAGCTTGACAAGCACTACAAAGTCTATCTTTGTCAAAGATAACATCTTTAACACCAAGTATATGATCACCTTTGATAAGCTTGTCTAGATTACGCATGCCAACACGTCCTAGTCTTCTATGCCAAAGCCAACCTTTAGAAGATTTTGCAATAAGACAAGTACGAGGTTTGGATCTCTTAGTGAAATCGACAATATATAGATCACCTCTACAGAAACCGGTAAAGACCATGTTGAGGGATCACTAGAAGAGTGTCTAGAGGGGGGGTGAATAGACTACTAGCAGGAATTTAAAAAACTAACCTTTTCCCAAGTTAATTGGTTGGCAGATTTTAACAGTTTTAGCAAGTCTAGCAAGTCTAATATACCCTACACATGCATGTCAACAAATATGGCAGCGGAAAGTAAAGACATTGCACATGAAGTAAGGACTAGAGATAGATAGATCAAACGCAATTGGAGACGCAAAGATATTTCCCGTGGTTCCGATAGGTGGTGCTATCGTACGTCCACGTTTATGGAGTCTTCAACCCACGGAGGGTAACGGACGCGAGAGTCCACGGAGGGCTCCACCCATAAGGGTCCACGAAGTAGCAACCTTGACTATTCCATAACGGCTTCCGTCCACGAAGGACTAGCCTCACTATGGGTAGATCTTCACGAAGTAGGCGATCTCCTTGCCCTTACAAACTTCTTGGTTCAACTCCACAACACGAAGTAGGAGGCTCCCAAGCGACACCTAACCAATCTAGGAGGCACCACCCTCAAAAAGGTAATAGGCTCGGCAATGACGATGAACTCCTTGCTCTTGTGCTTCAAGATGATAGACTCCTCAACACACAATCACTCTCTCACAGATTTGGCTTGGTGGAAGAGATGGGATTGGTGGAAAGCAACTTGGGGAGGCTAGAGATCAAGATTCATATGGTTGGAATGGAATGGCATGATCTCAACACATGAGTAGGTGGCTCTCTCTCAGAAAACTGGATGGGGCAAGTATGGAATAGTTTTGAGTGCTTCTCCTTCGAGTGGGTGGTGGTGAAGGGGTATATATAGGCATCCCCAAAAATGCAACCGTTACACACAAAATGACCAACTCGGTGACACCGATGTGTTAATCTCGGTGGTACCGAAGTGACCAAAAGGTGGCAACTTTTGAATCTCGGTGAGACCGATATATGAAACTCGGTTGCACCGATAAGGTGACCAACGGTCAGATTGCCCATTCTCGGTGACGCCGATCCAACAATCTCGGTGGTACCGATATTGTGAAACTGCGTAACAGAAAGTTGGCAACCCAAACTCGGTGGCACCGAAGCAGAATCGGTTGCACCGAAAGGCTAGGGTTTGGCTAATGTCTGTCTGAGTATGGGAATCGGTGGCACCGAGTGGAAAGTTTTGGTTGCACCGATTTTGGATATTTGACTTTGGACAGACTTTTGTGGAAGAGCTTGTGGGTGTTTTTGGTGACTATCACTTGTGCACGTATGAGCATTTTGTTCACCAACAATACCTTACCCCCTTTTAATAGTATTGGCTTTCCTATGGACTCAAAGTGTTTTCTCACAAAGTAAAATGTAGAGTCCTCTTGCTTGAAGCTTTGCCAATCCATTTCCTTGCATCTTGGGGTATTTCCACAATCTCCACAATCCTTTTGCCAATCCTCTCTGTGGACTTTATCTGAAATACACTAGGTAAAAGTATTAGTCCAAGAGACAATGTATGTTGTCATGAATTATCAAAACCACCAAGGGAGCATGTTGTGCTTTCACATGTTATGATTATCTTGACGAAACACTTGGCAATCTACTTTCGTGAATAGCACATTAAAACCGAAGTCGGCAAGTCTAGATACGGAAAGAAGATTGTAGCCAAGGGATTCAACAAGCATGACATTTTGAGTAGAGCTATCATGGGATATGGCCACCTTACCAAGACCAAGTACCTTACCCTTGGAGTTGTCTGCAAAAGTTGCATACCTTCGCGGTCCATGGGTAGATCTTCACGAAGTAGGCGATCTCCTTGCCCGTACAAACTTCTTGATTCAACTTCACAACACGAAGTAGGAGGCTCCCAAGCGATACCTAACCAATCTAGGAGGCACCACCCTCCAAAAGGTAATAGGCTCAGTAATGTCGATGAACTCCTTGCTCTTGTGCTTCAAGATGATAGACTCCTCAACACACAATCACTCTCTCACAGATTTGGCTTTGGTTAAAGAGATTGATTGGGTAGAAAGCAACTTGGGGAGGCTAGAGATCAAGATTCATATGGATGGAGTGGAATGGCTTGATCTCAACACATGAGTAGGTGGCTCTCTCTCAGAAAATTGGATGGGGCAAGTATGGAATAGTTCTGAGTGCTTCTCTTTCGAGTGGGTGGTGGTGAAGGGGTATATATAGGCATCCCCAAAAATCCAACCGTTAAACCTAAAGTGACCAACTCGGTGACACCGAAGTATAAAACTCGGTGGTACCGAGTTGCTCCAAAGGTAGCAACTTTTGAATCTCGGTGAGACCGATACAGAAATCTCGGCGGTACCGATTAGGTGACCAACGGTCAGTTTCCAAAAGTCGGTGATGCCGATCCAAAAACTTAGAAATTCTGATTTTAAGAATCGAGGTAACAAAGAGTTGGCAAGCTGAACTCGGTGGCACCGAAGCAGAATCGGTTGCACCGATGTGCTAGGGTTTGGCAGGGCTCTGTCTGAGGTGGGAAATCGGTGGGACCGAGTGGAAGAAGTTGGTTGCACCAATTTTCATGGAAAGCTAGGGCAGAGTTTTAGTGGGAGAGTTTGTGGGTGTTTTTGGTGACAATCACTTGTGCACGTGGAGCATCTTGTTCACCAATAGTACCTTACCCCCTTTTAATAGTATTGGTTTTCCTATGGACTCAAGGTGATTTATCACAAAGTAAAATGTAGAGTCCTCTTGCTTGAAGCTTGGCCAATCCATTTCCTTGCATCTTGGGGTATCTCCACACAACCCTTTTTGCCAACCCATCTCTCTCTATGGACTTTCACCTGAAATACACTACGTAGAAATATTATTCCAAGAGACAATGTATGTTGTCATGAATTATCAAAACCACCAAGGAAGCATATTGTGCTTTCACTCATCTGTCGCAAGCTCCCTCACCATGGGGTCGAAGAACTGCATCTCATCTTGGAGGTTCTCCTTCTCCTCGGCCTTGGTGCATATCCTCATGCCCTCCGACGTGAGGAACACCACGTAGTCACGATACTCAGGGAACTTCAGAAGCGCCCCTTCCTCATAGATTTCAACTGTCTTGGCATCGTAGGCGCGTGCCGCTAACTCCGGGGAGTGGTCAAGCTCGTAGACCACATTGTCCTTTCTAGTGGTCACATGCTACTTGTTCCCCCTGTGTCGCACACCACCAAACTTCAATGTCATTTGTGAAAGTGCATATAAACCTAACAAGTTAGTAAAAAAATAAACTCTATATATACTTACGTGTCAAGACCTTGCCTATAAACTGAACATATTGACAACGAGTACCTGCAAAACCTATAATGTAAAAAAATACAAAATTGTACAACTACACTAAAATTCCACGAACTATACTAAAATCTACAACTACAATTACACTAAAAGTTCTACACTAAAGTCTACAATTACAGTTACAATAAAATTCTACACTAAAGTCTACAACTACACAAAATTCTACACTATAGTAACAATTTACACTAAAATTATAACTACACTACACTAAATTTTTTTACCGGTGCACTATTTTTTTACAACTACAACTACACTACAATACAACTCACCGTGGCATTGACGACGATGGCGGCGATGGAGACGGCCGGAGAGGCGGGGCAGGGGTGTTGGCGGCGACGTTGGAGACGACGGCGACAGAGGCGGAAGCGACGGTGAAGGCGGCGACAGAGATGACGGGGCGGAGGCGTTGGCGGATGGGCGTGGGAATAGATGTGGATGGAGTGGTCGGGTAAGGGTTGCTGGGGCCGGCCGATTTGTTACTGGCGTGGGCTGACGTGGGTCATGCCATCGCTAGTTTTTACTTTTTAAATTTTATTTTCTTAGTTTATTTTTTATACATGTTATTTCATATTTATAGTTATGTTTGGTTTACTACTTTGTTTTATTTCTGATATTATTATTTATTTTTATTTTATTATTTTGGGTAATATACATAATAAAATAGTTGAAGACCATAATTAGAACAACATCGATCTCATTAATCTGACCTACATACATAATAGTTGGTCAAGGATGATAAACAATAACAAATATAACTTCTATTACTCAATCTAGTTAATTTGGCTCGACTAAAAACACGGAAGTGTAGTGACTTCCGTGAGAAGAAATGTTGTCACCGATCCAGCTAAGAGAACGAGCCCAATAGTAACACCGGCTAAAAGTGCATATCAAAGATTCTTGAATTTTTGGATTTAGCCTCACATCACGTCATTCTTCACTTGCATCTCATTTATTTGTTATCTCAGTGGTCCAATGGAGTACTCGAGCAACTCACTTAGGTATTTGTACACAAGATCAACCCATATACATGTGTAAAACTTTATTTCTTCCTGCAGATCACAATATACACATAATGATGTGAGCGACATTCATTGTTCAAATTTGGTGAAAGCGATCGAGGTATTTTCTGCCATATACGATGTAGAACTGGCGGTCTGGATTCCATTTTGTGTGTGAGATATTATTATCAAGAGGGCGTCGACAGCCACAAAGCAGCACAGGTGCCCTCGCCGATTCCCCGTAGCTTCGATGCCGGTTATGTAGCTTCCGGATTGAATGAACGTTGCACTATTGTAGCGAAATGATTTGCCAGACAGGACCGACTGCATTGGCAGTGGCGAGCTCATGGCGTAGCCAACAGGGCAGAGGGGAACTCGGCCAAGGCGGCGGAGTCCCAACCTTTCGACACGCTCCACCGACTTGGGCTCACACTCGTGGCCCGTGCCGATTCGACAAGCTCCAGTGGGTCCATTACCGGCCATGTAGGTAGCTAAGAGGGCGCAACGAAAACTAAGAGGAGCTAACTAGTTAGGGAGAAGATTTTTATGGAGAAAGATAGTGAAATTGTTTGAGTAATAAGGACCGCTAACACGCCTATATATGCAAAACTTAGTGCTGACATTTCACGAAAAGGCACCCTAGCACCATACTAATTATTTACGGCGTGCAATGAAATCCAATGTCACCACTATCTTGTGATTGGTCAGAACAGCTAGGCCCACCCATTTGTGGCATGTTAGAAAAAGCAATGCCAACTCTAACATTGTAAGCTGGCGTACCAAATATGCAAACGCCATCATTATTTTAAAAAAATGATGGCGTTGATTGTAAATGACGCGTCACCTACTAAAGTTGTGCCTAGTCATTTCTCTACTAGTGCCAGATGTGGAGTTTGATATCATGTTTTGGTTGCTGGCCCAGCCAGATTCTTGAATGGCATTGGCCTCGCCTTTAGCGAGTTGCTTTGGAAGTCGAAAGGCTGCTAATACGTGATGGAGCCTCGCTGAACACGGATGAAGAGGTGAATTGTCCCCTTTCCCTTCAATTGCTGCTATGGTGGTGTCGGAGGCGGAAGTTGGCATCAAGGTGAAGGAATTCTTTGATTTTAATTGTAATTTTCTTTCTTGGTTAGGATAGTTTGGATTTAAGCCCAAGTTCTGTTGTCTCTCTAGTTTTGCTAGATCGGTGTCTACACAACTTGTACTTTATTGTTCGTTATATGATTGAGACGCGTATTACCAAATAATAACTTAGGTACGTATACGGCATATTGTTAGCCTGTTATAAATACTGCATTATTATTATTGTTGTACTTTTTATTACGGGATTAAAAATGGCCGTGTAGGATATGAAATGCGTCGCTCCATCGATCGTTTGACCAATGCAATATGCATGCGTCCGTAAAGGTAGCTGGTTGGGTGTAGGAGGCGCGCCTATTGGTAGACGTACGTGTCTCACGTGACCTTGGCCTATTGCTCCAGTCTTCGCATGTGTTGTTTGCTTGCTCGGTTCCTCGCTTCCTGGCCGTACGTGGCCGGCCTCGGGAGGGCAAAACGGTGCGGTTCATGGTCAATGGTACCAAGAAAGAAACAAAGCTACGTAGATTCTTCGTGGTCCTTCTCCGACCTAAGCTACTACTCAAATGGATCTCGCGTGCGTGCATGGACCATACTTTTTCTGGAAGAAGTAAAACATTCATCCTCCTTTTCTCGGACGAGAAAAACATGAAATTTTCAGGTAGGAGGGAGGACCGTTTCCGGCGTGGGCTCAGTTGTAGGCCTCATAGTCGTACTATTTTGCGGACTGATTCCATTCAGGCCAACAAACCAGGCGCGTCTGCACGCAAGTTGGCCCAGCATGTGAATATTGCACGGGAATTATGTCTGGCTTACTGCGAGGATAGTGGACGAGTTACCCCTAAAAGAAAAACAGATGAGCAGTGGCGGCTGTACGTAGGGACGCGAGTATCTTCCTCCTCAATCACCTTGGACTCCATTGTTGATGTGGCATGTTTTGAGACTATGGCATGCAGAGAGGCTCTATGCCTTGCGGATGAGTTGATGGAAAGGGGGAATCTTAGAGCATCTACAACCGGAACTTGCAAATCCAGCCCTTCAAACGTCCGCGGACGTGCCTGGTCAGTGACCAGGCGTGTCCTTTATTTATCCGTCCGCGCAGCCACACTCCTCATTTTTTTCTCATATGTCCAGTCACTTGCACGTGATTGGTGGAGAGGAAGAGAGAGAAATTAAAGAATGAATAAAGAAAAAGAAAAGGTGGTCCGGGATGGGGTCGCATCCTACGTGGCGGACTGACCGGGCGCGCCCGGACGCATCCGCAAGCCCTCATATCCTCCCTATATTTGAGATGGATATGAGGGTTCACGGACAGCCCAGGCGTATAGGGATGGTACGAGGGGTCCGGCTGGGTCACTTTTTCCTTCTCTCTCCTGTGCGGTCACTGACTGGACGCGTCCGCGGATGTATGAGGGGTCGTTTGAGGCGTCCGGCTGTAGATGCTCTTATATCATGTGATAGCTTGGTGGTGATCAAGGACATAGAAGATGGTAGAGGAGGGAATCATGCATCCATTGCCAGGGATGTGATTGCCAGGGGAAACGAGTTCCAATCGTGTTTACTAGTGCATGTACATGATGAAGCAAATTTAGCAAAGTTTTCCCTGTCTTTAAATTTAGGTCCACATGTTTGGCTTCTTGAGCCACATGATGCTGTAGCTATTCATATTCACATTGACAAATAAAGCACAACATTTACCACTAAAAAAGACAGTTTGCATTGGTCTTCTTTGATTTTTTTTCTTTTTTTTTTCTTTTCCCTTTGCGTTTCTTTTTGGATTTTTGTTTCTTTCTTTGGGTTTTTATTTGTTTTCTCTTTTCTTTTCTTTTAAACATATGTCTAAATTTTCATACAAATTGTACATTTTTCGTATACCTCAGAAACATTTTTATACAAAATTTACATTTTCCAAATATATGATTTACGCTTTTTAAAAATATACATGTTGATGTCTGCTTTTTTACAAAAATTGTAAATTTTACATATATATCTAAAACATTCTTTATACAGGTTTAAAGAAATTCAAATACAAGATAATCTTTTTAAAATATATGTACTGTTGTCTACTCATTTTCATACACACTGTACATTATTTGATTATATCATAATATTTATTTGTATACATGTTTAACATTTTAAATATACAATATTAAAAACAATTCAATACATGATTCTTGAAATGACAATCTAATACGTGTTGAACAAATAAAATACACATGGAAATATTGGTTTTGACTGATCTGATTTTTTTTAAACTACATGAATTACTATGTTTAAAAATTTCAAACATCTCACGAACATATTTTTGAAACATGTGACCATTTTCTTAAATGCACCGTACATTTTTAAATTACACGAACATTATTTTACATTACACGAACATTATTTTACATTCTATAAACATCTTTTAGAAATGTCATGTATACTTGTTTGAAACACGTGAACATGTCACAACCATTATTTTCAATGTTATCAATATTTTCTAAAATTATGCTAATAATTGTTTTACACTGCATTCACATGTTTCGAATTCACAATTTTAATATATGTTTAAGCAAATTTATGTTCTGAAAACATATGTGTATAGAATATTTTCTAAAATATGAACAAAACAGATGTAAGAAACATGTATTTAATGTGTGAAGCTACTGGGCCGGCCCATTAGACATGTTTGTGCCTCGTTGTGCGCAAGATACAGCCGTTCCCGGGACTTCCTATTTGCCGCTCGCTGCGGCAAATTGTCGCCGCAACAGACAGGCAACCAGATCGAGCGAAGTGGCCGGCCCAGTACGCGAGGCTTTCTGTTTACGGTTTTAGGAACCTTCTCGAAGTTCGACGCCGGTTTTCTTTCATTTTGGGAACCTTCCGGAAGGTTCCTGAACCGTTTTCTCTCTCATTCTTTTTCTGTTTCTTTTCCATTTTTCATTATTCATTTTCCTTTTTATTTTCCTTTTTTGTTTCTTTTTTTGTTTATTTTATTTTAATTCTTTCCATTTATTTTCAAGTTTATTTTTATTTTTTGAAAAAATGTTCAGAAACTTGTAAAATGTTTACTTCGGATTTTTTTTCAAAATTGTTCATTTTTTCATTAAATTTTCCTGTTTTCAAACTTTGTTCAAAATTTCAAAGAAGTTAAGGATTTGAAATTTTGTTCTCCTCTTTTGAAAGAATTTCAATTTTCCAAAAAAATATGCTCATTTTGAAATTTTGTTCACAAATTTGCAAAGTTGTTCAGTATTTTTTTTAAAAGTCCCTGTTTTTGATATTTGCGAACAATTAAGAGAAAAGAAAAAAAATCGAAAAACAGGAATATGTTTTGCAAATAATGACCAATTTTTTGAATCGGGAACATTTTTTGAAATTCCAGAATAAAAGTTGGAAATGCGAACATATTATGAAATTTCCAAACAAAATTTAAAAACACGAATAATTTGAAAATTTGTGAACAAATTTTAAACTAGGATTTTTTTTAAATCCCTAAAGAATAAGAAAACGTGAAATTTTTTGGAATTTTTGAACAAATGTTTAAAAAACAGAAATATTTTCGAAACAAAGGAATAGTTTTTGCAAATAATGACCAATTTTCCGAAACGGGAACAGTTTTTGAAATTCCAGAACAAAAGTTGCAAACGCAAACATATTTTGAAACTTTCAAATAAAATATTAAAACACGGCCATTTTTCAAATTTGTGAACAAATGTTCTTTAGAAATTAACATTTTGTTTTTGAAATGCGAACATTTTTTGAAAAAAAATTTGTGATTTTTTTTGAATTACCAAACATTTTCTAAAATGAAGTGAACAAATTTTTAAATTCTGTTTTTTATGGAATTTATGAATTTGTTTTGAAATCGGGAGCATTTTCTTTAGAATTGAACATTTTTTTTAAAGAGAACATTTTTTAAAAATAAAAATAAAAGAGAAACATAATAGAAAAAAAATCTGGTTCAGGAACCTTCTAGAAAATTCCCAAAACCGTTAAAAACCGACTGGGAACCTCTAGAAGTTTCCCAAAACCGGGAACGCTGAAAACGTTTAGATGGGCCAGCCCAATCCGAACGATCGCTCACTCGCGTGTGCGAAACTGCGACAAGTTGCCGCAGTGCGCGACGAATAGGAAATTCTGCCGCTCCCTGCCTATTTTTAGACCACCTTTGGCGATTTGTTGTTCTAATAAAAAATTGGCGATCTCATTTTTTTTCTCTTTTGCGGGTAGCAATCGGAGATGCATGCTGGATAGCGGTCGATAAGTGAAGTAATAGTAATAGGAGCGGGCAGGATTCGGTCTCTTTGCTTATGGACGTGATGCCTATATACACATGATCATTGTCGTGAACATCGCATAACTATCCACTTTTCTATCAATTGTCCAACAGTAATTTGTTACCTACCGTATGCTGCCTACATGAGAGATGCCACTAGGGAACATTATGGCCCCCGGGTCTATTCACTTATATATTTGCAAACGCTACAATTACCTCGTTGGCTTTATTTACTTTTTACTTATTTTGCAATTTATATTTATCAACAATTATCTACACAACTCATTGACAACCCTCTTGCCCGCGTTGGGTGCAAGTCGTTTGTCCATTTGTGTGCAGCCGCTGAAGACGGTTGAGGATTGATATTCCTATTGGTTCGATAAACCGTGGTTTCATAACTGAGGGAAATACTTACCCACTTTGTGCTGCAATTACCCGTTCCTCTTCACGGAAAACCCAACGCAGATCACAAGTATCAGGACGGATTTCTGGCGTCGTTGCCGGGGAATATCATCATCAACTACCAAGTAACTTCACACAAATTTTCATTCACTTGTTTTTCTTTTTATTTGCTGTTATATTTAGCTTGTCTAGTAAAAATCAAAAATACAAAATATTTATCTTTGCTTGTTACTAGTTTGTTCGACGTCATGGCTAATTCCTCTTCCGCTCGTTTTACTCCCAATGATGATGTAGTAAATTTCAAACAAAGGGGAGGAGAAAGTTTAAAAGATGCATGGTATAGGATTTGCTTTGCTCAAAATAAAGCAACTAAAAAGTTATGCACCACTACCTTGCTTCACAACTTTTATGTTGGCGTGACCACTTGGTATAGGTTTGTTCTTGACACCATCACTGGTGGAAACTTTTTAATGTGTCACACTTTGGATGCCTACACTGCAATTGAAAATCTTGTAGGGACACCACCCATTATTGCCAATAAAACAAATTTGACCTTGGAACATGTTATGCAAAGGCTTGATGCTATTGAAAAGAATATGATCACAAACAAACCAATTGAGGAGTTAGATAAAAAACTTCATAACCATATCACTCAGCTTGGGTCACGAGTAGGAATGACTTTGAAAACATTAAAGGAAAAAAGACACTACTATTGATGAGAGGATAGAACAAGGTTTGAATAGAATTGATAAAATGGAAGAGGTCATTGACGAAGTAGGCTCCGCCTTCACACCTTCTAAAGACAATGCTAGTACCTCTCACAACAAAAACTCCAACTTCATATACATTCCTAGAATATGAGTACACCTCCTACCAAAAGGGGCGAGGATTTAAGGATGATTAGTATTCATCCCAACTTTATAAATTTGATAAAAGATCCTATTATCAAGTCTCCTATTTCCCCTATTACTCATGGTTGTGTTATTAAGGAGTGTAACGCCCCCATGTAATAGCTACAGTAATCACCCCTTTGATAGTGCCATGTCATTATGATTAACCATGCTTGAGCATCATTGCATCGTATCTCATTTCAAATTCCAATTTAAACTTGCAATTCAAACCTAAAGTGGAAAGTAAAAGTTGTTCAAAGGCAGAAACTAAAATGTTCAAAATGTTGTAAATAATCCAGAGACAAATATAAAAATAGTACCAACATTTATTAAATTGGTTAAGTGACCCCCACCAACCTCAAACAGTAGCTCAACAGCAATATTTAGCACTAAATTATTTAGTAGGATTTAAAATGAAATCATAAATTACCCAAGTCAATTTTTGGTGAGTAAGAATAATGCACTGATAATTATGGGCTAAGTCACACATTTGTTAAAAGTCATTTGATGGCCTCACAATTTGCAAATCAGAGAAAAGAGAAAAGAAACAGAAAAGGAAAAAGAAAAAGGCTTACCGTGCACTGTGCCTGTGGGCTCAAGTCAAACAGTGCAGGGCCTAGCCCATCTGGCCGCTCGTCGTCCTCCTCGGGCAGGTGTCGCCGTGCGCGCGCATCCGCCGCTCGCCGTCGCCGTGTCGTCCATCCCGCGGCTCCCCGACGCCGATAAGTCGCCCGCCGTGCTCCTCGTCGCCTCCCCCGAACCCTAGCAGTCCCCATTCCCCCCCTCTCGCCCCAGATCCGCCGCTCCCCTCCTCACCCGAAACATCGTCGTCGCCGCCGTGCTCGATTCCGCGGCCGCACCGCCTCCTGTGCCCCGCCGAGTCGTCCACGAGCACCGCCGTGACCTCCCCGTCCTCCTCGACCACAAGCCCGAGCCCCGGAGCCCCTGCATCGACGGCCACGAGCTCTTCTTCCTCTTCTCGGCCGCCGACGAACTTCGCCGTCTCCGACCGCCCTACTGCTCCTAAGCCACCGCCGGGCCTACGTGTGCCTCCCCGGTGAACTCCTGCTCCTTTCTCTCCCTCTCTCGCCCTCGATTCGTCGCCGTAGCCCCCGATTCACCGTGCGCCCGAAACCCGCCGCCGCGTAGCTCGTCGCCGGCGTAGCCACGGCGACCATTTGGTCCCGTGCGTGCCACCGTTGCACTCGCCGCGTCGCGTAGGTCCTCCCCAGCGCATCCCCTCTCTCGTTTGCGCCCCGCAACCCCGTTCCCGTCGCACGCCCGAAGGGCCTCGCCGCCGGCGAGCTTCTGCCGCTCGCTACCGGCCACCTCAGCCGCTCCCACCGCCACCATTCGACGCGGCGTTGAACGCCCGTTCGAATGAGCCCGGCCGCGTCGCAAATGGCTTCCTCTACGCGAAACCCGCGCCGCGCCACCGTTTCGGGAGCTCGCCGGAGCTTCTCCGGCGGGATTCCGGCGAAGCCGCGGCCGCCGTCCGAGGTGGCTGGCCCTGACCCACCTGCCAGTGACCCTGACTGGTGGGGCCGTGGGCCCGTTGACCAGTCAGCGCCGCTGACTGGGTCAGCTGAGCCACTGACATGTGGGGCCTCCCCCCTCTGTGTCTATGACATATGGGGCCCCCGTGTCAGAAACTTAATTAGTGTTTTAGATTAATTAAAATAATTAATTTTGCCTAATTACCCACTGACATATGGGCCCCACTGGATTAATTAGTCTGTTAATAAGTTAATTAGACCTGTGTCTATGACAGGTGGGACCCACTGGTCAGGGTTTGACCTGGTCAGCCCCCTGTTGACTGCTGACGTCAGCATTACATCATGCTGACGTCAGCCAACACTATTCTGGATAATTCGAATTAAATAATTAAAATAAATTCAGAAAATATTTAAAACTTTAAAAATTCATATCTTTTAATCCGTAAGTCAGATGAAAATAATTTATATATGAAAGTTGATCAGAAAATTGCCACGAATCCAAATATGCCATCCATTCATCTGTCACATGCCTCTAGCTATCTGAACATGGAACTTTTTGACCGTTTGCAGTAGATGAATAGTGCACCACTTTAATAAAACAAATCCAATTAAATTTTTATTAATTCCCAAGAGTTATCTAAATCATATAGTTAGACAGTAAAGCACATTTGCATATCTTTTAGGCATGTCATGCATCAGTGATTGCATTTGTTTGCTTTATATTTATTGTTTCTTCCCCCTCCTTCTCTCTCGATAGACGCCGAGACCGACGCCGTCCCAGCAGAGTTCGACTACACCCCCGACGAGCAGCCGTTTGTCGATCAGCCTCTCTCAGCAGAGCTTCCAGGCAAGCAAACCCCCTTGACGCATGCCTATATCATCCATTCCTTCTCCCTCTTGCTTGCATTAGAAATTGCTGCATTTTGATTTATCCTAATCTGATGCATAGCCTGTCCTTGTAACTGCTGTTGATACATGCCTTATTATCCAAACTGCTTAGTATAGGTTGGATGGAAAACCATCTGTGGCCCCTCTCCCTTGTTGTAGTTGCTCCGCTTTAGTACCTGTGCCCCGTTCGAATGATCGACGGGCTGAGAACAGCACATCACCGCACACCCCCTAAATTGCTCGACACTGCAGAGCTGGCATCGAGTGCCGAGGGTGATACCTCTTAGCTCACTTTCGATGGTGCCTCTGTAGAATAGCTTCCCGGATGTGTGTTATCGAGGGTGATTCCTCTTACATCACCTCCGCTAAGCTACCGTCGCGCAACTCCTCGAGTGGGAATCCATCGAGGGTGATTCCTCGGATTCCTCCTCGTTACTTGGACACACGGTTACTTTGACCTTTGTTACAGGCGGGTCCACCTCGAGAGGTACCCGCGGGGAAATGTAAAGTCGGGCTGGCCCCAAGGGTGCCCGCGAGCGAATATCATTAAAGACGGGTCGGCTCCAAGAGCACCCGCGCGATACTAAATACGCCTAACGGAACTGGGTATTTGATCTGAGTGGGTCGTCGTGCCCATTTCGCACTACCACCACGTGGGATAATGGTTTAATGGGGCCCTCTGC
Organism: Elymus sibiricus; assembly: GCA_039707655.1. Taxonomy (NCBI): domain Eukaryota; kingdom Viridiplantae; phylum Streptophyta; class Magnoliopsida; order Poales; family Poaceae; genus Elymus; species Elymus sibiricus. The sequence goes on along the minus strand of CM077667.1, from coordinate 422,901,436 downwards.
AGCGTAGTATCAGCCGAAAGCTCTTCAGACGTCACAGGTTACTTTGCGGGCTGATCGCCGGGATTGGGCTGGTTACGTCACTGGGTTGTCCAGTGTCGCGCCTGTTTCTCCGGCCAGCCACGCAACGTGCAGGAGTGCAATGGGTGATGGGCCCAAGACCCCTGCGCACTTAGGATTTAGACCGGCGTGTTGGCCTCTCTGCTGAGCTCTAGGTCGGGCTGCGTTGTGTCGATCACCCGAGGTCGGGTATTACCCAGCAAGTGTATCCGGCCGGAGGTAATCGAGCGTGTTGGGTAACAGTAGTGCACCCCTGCAGGGAAGATATCTATTCGAATAGCCGTGTCCACGGTAACAGGATGCTTGGAGTTGTGCCCGGATCCATGACAACTATAAAGAGATGATGATACATGATAAACTGTTAATACTGCTCTCGGGATCGCTTTCTCGCAGGGTGTCGAGAAAAGATCTCAGGGCATTGCTACTGTATGACAACATGTATGCTACTACTATCTACTCTCTTCTGATGCTGCAAGACTGCTTGAAGATGCTAGTCTTCGATAGGCTAGGCCTTTCTCTCTCCTCTGGCATTTCTGCAATACAGTCCACAAATACAGCCTTCTCATTTGATACCATTGCATGTTTAGCGTAGTTCTGATGTCAGTCTTGCGAGTACTTTGGATGAGTACTCACGGTTGCTTTGCTATTATTTTCCCCCATACCCTATTGTTGATACATCAGACGATGGAGCCCAGGAGCCAGATGCCACCGCCGGAGCTTACTACCAGGAGGGTCCCGATGGTACTTACTTCTGGATCGATCCAGCCGACCAGGAGTAGTTAGGAGGCTCCCAGGCAGGAGGCCTGCGCCTTTTCGATCTGTATCCCCTGTTTGTGCTAGCCATCTTATGGCACCCGTGACTAACTATGTCTGTACTCAGATATCATTTGTGTGTATGACTTATGTATTCGGGTCCTCGCGATCCCTGGTTTGTAATATGATGATTTATGTTTGAATTTGTGCCTAAAGTTGTGTTGTGATATTGATTAGTGAGTCCCTAATCTTGGTCGTACGCGTCTGCGTGTATGATTAGCGTACGGTCAAATTGGGGGCGTCACAAGGAGCTCGATGTCAAAGATGACAACACTTGAAACTATGCATTATGCCTAGCTAGGGGCATAAAACAATAGCGCTAGTTGGGAGGCAACCCAATAGTTATCTTAAATTTTTGCTTTAAACTTTCTGTTTATTTTTAATAGCATGATTATTTACTCTGTAATGATTATGTTTTTATGTTTAAATTAGTGTTTGTGCCAAGTAAAGCCTTTGGGATGACTCACAAGATGAGTAGAATCGATGCTGAAACAAAACATAAACTTTTAACTCCAGTACAGGAATTTTCATTTTTTTTTCTGGAGCGTGATAATGATCTAAAATTTTTACACAGTATTATGATACAAATTTTCTAGGTTTTCCTAATTTTTCAGAATTTTTAGAGTTACATAAGTATAGGTTCTCTACAGATTACTACAGACTATTCCGGTCTAGACAGATTCTGTTTTTGCTTGCATAGTTGCTTGTTTTGATTATGCTATGGATTGTATCGGGGGGTATAAGCCATGGAGAAGTTAGAATACAGTACCTATTATGCATTTATTAAATTTGAATCAATTTATAACAGTACTTAAAGTATGCAATATGTTTCTTATACTAACGGATCTCACGAGGTTTTGTTGAGTTTTGTGTGATTGAAGTTTTCAAGTTTTGGGTGTTATCTTGATGGACAAAGGAATAAGGAGTAGCAAGAGCCTAAGCTTGGGGATGCCCAAGGCACCCCAAGGTAATATTTTAAAGGAGACTCAAGCGTCTAAGCTTGGGGATGCCCCGGAAGGCATCCCCTCTTTCGGCTCAAATCCATCGGTATGTCACTTGAAGCTATATTTTTATTCGTCACATGATATGAGTTTTGCTTGGAGCGTCGTTTGCTTTTGTTTGCTTTTACTTTCAGTTTGCCACAATCATTGTTTGATGGACACACCTATTTAAGAGAGACACACCTTCATCATAATTTGTTAGAATACTCTATGTGCTTCACTTATATCTTTTGAGCTTAGCAGTTGGTCTAGTACTTAACTTATATCTTTTTGAGCACGGTGGTGTGTAGATTTTATGGAAATGATGTCACTCTCGTTCTTCACTTATATTTGTTTGAGAGTTAATAAATAGTGACGGTAATTTGCATGGGTCATAAAGACCAGTCCAGAAATATTAGGTATTCAATGAATGATAATCAAAACCATCATGTAGCACATATAAATAAATTGTGGATCAATGATATTGATGTAGTAATATGAAATAGGTGTGAGTTCATAATTGTTAAACCATAGAAGTGTCGATATTAAGAAAGGTTGACCTTTTTTCATCTAAAAATTAAAGAGGCATGGTGATGATGTGTGAGCATTTCTATTCCTCGTTGAAATCCTAGTGTTGTTTCGGGTCGGAAGCACGCGATGGTTAACTCCTACCAACCTCTTCCCTCGGGGCATGCGATTAGTACTTTGATCTATGATAAACTAATAAAACTTTGCAATAAGTATATGAGTTCTTTATGACTAATGTGAAACCATGGACATACGCAATCTCACCTTTTCATAATTTGCTAGCCTCTTCGGTACCGTGCGTAGCCCGTTCTCACTTCGAGGATCGGTGCAATTTTCGCCGGTGCATCCAAACCCCGTGACATGACACGCTCTGTTGCACATAAGTCATATTATATCTTCCTCAAAACAGCCACCATACCTATCTATCATGACATTTCCATAGCCATTCCGAGATATATTGCCATGCAAATTCCATCGTCACTTCACATGACTAGTTCGTTCATCATCATATTGCTTTGCATGATCATATAGAGCTGACATAGTATTTGTGGCAAAGCCACCATTCATAATGTTTTAGATACATGTCACGCTAGATCATTGCACATCCTGGTACACTGCCAGAGGCATTCATACAGAGTCATATCTTCATATCAAGTTCTCCATATTGAGTTGTAAGTAAATAAAAGTGTGATGATCATCATTATTAGAGCATTGTCCCAGTGAGGAAAGAATGATGGAAACGATGATTCTCCCATAAGTCGAGATGAGACTCCGGACGAAAATAAAGATGGGGGAGGCCAAATGAGCCCACCATCCAATCAAAAAAAATGAGAGAAGGGACTTTGCTACTATCCTTTACCACACTTGTGCCTCAAAGTGGCACCATGCTCTTCATGTAGAGAGTCTCATGATATATCACTTTCATATGCTAGTGGGAATCACCTATTCATTATTACAAACTTGGCATGTATATTCCTATGACGGGCTTCCTCAAATGCCCGAGGTCTTCATGAGCAAGCAAGTTGGATGCACACCCCACTTAGCTTCATTTGAGCTTTCATACACTTATAGCTCTAGTGCATCATTTGCATGGCAATGCCTACTCCTTGCATTGACATCTATCGATGGGCATCTCCATAGCCCGTTGGTACGCCTAGTTTATGTGAGACTATCTTCTCCAGTTCCTACCCCTTTGATATCTACCACCATACTCTATTCCATTTAAATGCTATGTCCAATGGCTCACGCTCATGTATTGCGTGAAGAATAAAAAGTTGATGCATATTGAAAAAGTACGAACCAATTGCCTGACTTGGACACCGTGGTGCTTAACATTTGTATTAATGTGGTGAAGATGGATCCATGCCTTGCTAATATAACAAGATCAATGGGGGGTAAACATTTCTTAAGGATCGTATACTTTTAAGAATTAACAATTCTGTTTCTTACATTTTAATTATTGCTATGTTAATATTTGTTGATTCATCTTTTCTCAATGAGCATACACGCATAAGATTACATAGTGCAAAGCATGTCACATCAAAAATTCTGTTTTTATCATTTACCTACTCGAGGACGAGCAGGAATTAAGCTTGGGGATGCTTGATACGTCTCCAGCGTATCTATAATTTTTGATTGTTCCATACTGATATATTATTATTCTAGGATACTTTTTGGGTCTTTGTTTACCAGTTTATAATATTTTTGAGCACTAACCTATTGACCCAGTGCCCAGCCAGTTGCTATTTTCTGCATGTTTTTGCCTTTTCAGGTTTACTGTACCAAACGAAGTCCAATTGCCACGAAACTTTTTGATGATTTTTTCTGGACTATATGAAGACCTAGAAGCTTCGGAAGGAGGCGAGGAGGTGCATGAGGGCCCCACCACACATCAGGGCGCGCCCTGGGGGGGCGCTCTGATATGTGGTGGCCCCCTCAGCCGCTTCCCGACGTCCCTCTTCGGCCTATAAATTCTCTAATATCCTAAAATCCCTGGAGGCAGTCCCGAAACCCTTTCACCGCCGCCGCAAGTATCTGTTTTGTCGCGAGGCCATCTAGAGCTCTGTTCCGGCACCCTACCGGAGGGGGGATCGATCACGGAGGGCCTCTTCATCAACCTTGCTGCCCTCATGACGATGTGTGAGTAGTTGACCACAGACCTACGGGTCCATAGCTAGTACCTAGATGGCAATCTCTCTCTCTTATGATCTTCAATACAATGATCAGCGCATCTTCGCTTTGATCTATCCGATGTAATCCTATTGTGCGGTGTGTATGTTGGGATCCGATGAATTGTGGGTTTATTTTCAGATTATTCATGAAAAGTATTTGAGATACCTCTAATATATATTGTTTCTTAATTGCGTGATCATTATAGCTTCGTAATGCTCTTCGGTCTATTGTGGTGCTTTGGAAAAGTAGATTGATATTTCATCGGTGGGAGTGGTGCGTTGTGGTTGGTTCAACCTGGCGAGTTTCTTTATCCCAGTATCAAAGTAGGGGGACAAGATGCGTCTTTGTGTTGTTTCTACTAAGGATAAAATGATGGGGTTCATTCATATTGTTTGATTTTACTTTGTCTACATCATGTCATCGTTCTCCAAGCATTACTCTGTTTTACTTAATACTCTAGATGCATGCTGGATAGCGGTCGATGAGTGGAGTAATAGTAATAGGTGCAGGCAGGAGTCGGCCTATTTGCTTATGGACGTGATGCCTATATACACATGATCATTGCCGTGAACATCGCATAACTATCCGCTTTTCTATCAATTGCCCAACAGTAATTTGTTACCCACCGTATGCTGCCTACATGAGAGATGCCACTAGGGAACACTATGGCCCCCGGGTCTATTCACTTATATATTTGCAAACGCTACAATTACCTCGCTGCCTTTATTTACTTTTTATTTATTTTGCAATTTATATTTATCAACAATCATCTACACAACTCATTTGCTTGCAAATAACAAGATCAAAGAGATTGACAACCCTCTTGCCCGCGTTGGGTGCAAGTCGTTTGTTCATTTGTGTGCAGCCGCTGAAGACGGTTGAGGATTGATATTCCTATTGGTTTGATAAACCTTTGTTTCATAACTGAGGGAAATACTTACCCACTTTGTGCTGCAATTACCCGTTCCTCTTCACGGAAAACCCAACGCGGATCACAAGTATCATACCCCAAGTTCAGGGCCCTTTGATGGAGGTAAATCCCTAGTCATGTCGGAGTGACTATGGATGATCACAAGTACAGGGTTGCTCCTTGAGCTGTTCATGAAGAGGAAGAAGGAGCTCTAGCTCAACTTTCCTGCCCATATGTGGGTGTGTAGAATGAAGAAGTGGCCAACCCCCCTCTAGGGGCGCTTTGGGGGGCTTTATAGTGTAGCCCGGTGAATACAATAAGGGATTGAAATGGGGACCGGCCCCAGCTACCAACCTCCCTGGTCGGCCGTGGGGCCCGCCGGCTATAGGGTCTTATCGACTACAGGGGCCGTCGGCTGCTTGTCATTGTGCCAAGTACGTGCCGGCGTCAGGGAGTTGGTGGCACACACCTTTTATAGGGCCGGATCGCCCCATCGAGGTCAGCGGTACTGGCGGCCCTGTAGCCACGCCTCGCCCCGTCAAAGGGTCATGTAGCCATGCTTTGCCCCGTCGGGGGGTCTAGTCTTGTCGTCGTACGTCGGTATGGGCAGATGGGACACGTGCTAACCCCATCGGCCGTCACCGCAGCTGGCCTGAGGAGCCGACCCGTGCCCAGCCGGGCCCTAGATGGGGGGCCGGCCCGTGCTTCTGTCCGGTCGGCCCGCAGGGGCAATCGGGTGGGCGGCCAGCGGCCAGGGGGCAAAGCTGCCCCAAATGTTTCGTAGTGTTGACTCCTCTGCTTTGGCATACCCAGGGGTCATATCCCCATCAGTCATCAAAAATATTTATGAAGGAGCAGGAGGGCACTATAGAGGAGTTGTCAAGGAGATCCAAATTTTGATGAATTCTTATGTGATTTTGTTCATGAAAATAGAAGCTTAAATTTTGAAGTCCACAATCCGGTTGGCGGCTAGACATTCCTTATCTTTAGATTAGGCATGTCATGTATGATTGGACATCTTCATGATGTCATTGTTATTCCTGTATACAATTGGACACCCCGTCACAGGGGAAAATATCATGTGCTACCAACACTTTGGGTGTTTGGTTGGGCTTTTACTCGCCCTTTTCACTTTGGCTTATAAGACAAAAAAGCACATATTTAGGTACTTTTTTGGCCTTTTTGTCTTATATTGAAAGCCCTTATAAGCAAAAAATGATTTCTGACTTATAAGCCAAAGTGGAAAAGCCAAGTAAAAGCCCAACCAAACACCGAGATACTCCCATGATACCAATTCAAAAAATCAAATTTAAATGTTTCGAAAAATTCTAAAAAATCATGGATGTTCACAACATCTCTGTCTACAAACCCTAAAAATCAAGATCCAAATTCGATATACACAATGAGTAAATAAAAAGACAAATCCACCATGAATAGTGTTGTGACACATGTGTTTTGAATATCCATGATTTTTTAGAACTTATTAAAACATTTAAATTTGAATTTCTTTAATGGGTATCATGGGAGCATCTAAGTCCTAGTATCACATGATACCCCCCCACCTCCCTAGTAAGAACGGATGAGATTCCTCTAAAAAAATTAGGGATAACAACATATAGATGCTTTGCTCGAGTTTGGGTGTATCAATGAACAATTAATATATTGGCATTGTGTAGAGGACTACGAGGTTTGAGAGGATACGTCAGAGTACACTACAAGCCACTGTGGAGCTTCCTTACAACTACAGATCCTTTTTTTGGAGATAACCTATGGACTAACGTGCTAATAGGTGATTAGAAATCATGATGAACCCCAACATGAAAATCATAGGGAGGGGGAATCATGATGAAACCCACCATGAAACCTGAGTAGTGGTCTCCTTAGCTAGGTTGTAGTCTGTAAGACTCATATGTAGGTTTAGGATTTTTGAGCATGTCATGTGTAGACCCAACTAATACATGAAGTATAAGCACTAAATGCATGAAGAGGTAATGAAGTAAGAATAGGGATATATAGTGGAAGACCCCTATAAAGCCCGAACGTTTGGGATTTGACCATGGCAAATCAAACATTTTTTATGGCCATTTTAGTGATGCGAGAATGACAAGTTTAGTTTGCAACCATGGCAAAAATCTGGGCTCGGTGTATTTTCTGTTAGAAAATTGTTGTGTGTGTTAACTTAACTTGACATCCTCGCATCACTAAGGTTGCCATTGAAAACATTCGATTTGCCATGGTCAAATCCCGAATGTTTGAGATTTATCATTTCCGAAAAAGAATGCCGATGTGACCCGGTCATGCATGTAATCTGCGCGTCCTATCTCCAATAGAAATCTCACCCTCTTTTACCGCCTACGAATCATGAACCAGAGTACCAGACTAACCCAAAATGTGACTCCATGATGATCATGGAGATCAAATAAACAAGATTATAAGCTAATATGAGTATGCAATTTAGTTTTTTTGGAGATGAAGCTAGTTTGTTCAATTATATAGCGATCAATAAATATAAGGGGCCACCTAATTAAGTTAACCAATTATGTTTAGTTTCAATCGAATTGGTCGGAGTCGTTGGATTCTTCCTCGTCCAATCCTCCCAACCTTTTCTCCACCACCCATCGGACGCCTTGGCCCCTTCCCCTTAGCCCCGACTGGATCGCCCGCCCCTGGCACTGGTGCTTAGAGGTGTTGTCTCGCAGGCCCTGTTGCCCTACCTTGTCCAAGCAGCCACCTCCATCATGTTGTCGTTGTCCCCAACCATCACTCTAAACCTCCCACACCAGATCTATCCCTGACGACCCTACACTCCTCACCGAACCGGTTAACCCATAGAAACTGTTCCTCGGGCTCAATTATCCGATCATCCTACCAATCAACAAAAATATCACCGACGATAATTATCGTGCTATGCAAGTTCCATTCGTCAGGGGAAACCGTGTTTACACATCGTACCATGGGTTTCATGAAGCACCATCTCCAGAGACTCGTCGACACAGCTTGTTGCCACATGGATTTCAGTGTGTGAAAAGCATCAAACTTCCACCCAATGGATGGCTTTTTCAAACCCGACATGCGGCGATGTGGTTCATGCCAACAAAAAATATGCACAACTTGATTCGTAGTGATATCTAGATTGAGCCATGGATCCTGCTGGTGTCACATGAACCTGTTTTGTTGGTTATTTTGTATTGTAGTTAGTTTGAAAGATATATATACCTTTTTGGGATCATGTGCATCCTAACATCAAGTTCGTTTCATGTATTTTGAGAATGGCCGAGATGCCGTGCAGAAGCCATATATAGCAGTTAGGCTTAAAGTGTGTACTTGTTGGTGAAAGTGTTGTCCAATGGAAGTTATATTTTTTATTACTCATGTGGCTTACAAAGTATGCCACACAGCCTTGTAACTTTGTAAGCACCTATTTCTAAGATCCTTTTGAACACTCTTGCATAATTCCCTAAAAACTAAGCCTTTAGCAACACCCCTTTAATATTATTTAAAGGATGCATACATAAAAAAAAATACAACACTACTGTTTATAGCAATATTTCATACTACGGTACATAACGGTTTTGACTTTTCCACGTACAATATGGTATTTTCCGAAACATTCTTTTGTGAGAAATACAAAGTGCATGTGCGCTACAAGAGGGGTCGTTCTTCGCCGTTTCGCTCGCATAAGAGTTTTGACCATCTCTCGCAATATGGAAGCAACGTGGAGATTGGATGAATGTACTTTATTTGTAGTACTAGTAGTCCTATACCGTATTGTGCTACTCGTACTACTAGTAAGTAATACCTCCGTCATGTTTTATTGGTCCTCTTTGTATTTTGTGTCAAACTTTGACCTTAGATTTAACTAACAAAATGTTAATGCATGTCATAAGAAATAATAACATTGAAAATTATTTTCAAATATGAATCCAACGATATAATCTTTTATGACATGCATTAACATTTTATTAGTTAGATTTATGGTCAAAATTTCACACAAAATACGAACGGGGCCAATAAACTAGGATAGAGGTACTACTTACTAGTACGCGTAGTACTTGTACGACTAGCAGTACTAGTACACGTTGGTCAAATTATTCATCATGTTCTCACATTGAATTGAGGTGACAATACGTTGCACTTGAGGTGACACAAGAGTCCCGGCGGTGTGTTCGATTCACCAAAGTGAGCTTCACCACTCTGGTAGTCCAACAACACTCTCCAATTCTCTCCCAACTCTCCCGGTCTCCCCGCCTTCCAGCCGCTGCCTTGTTTCGATCCAGTGCGTACGATGGGTGATGAGCTACTGGAGTTGCTATACTTCATTGCAAGTAGTCAAAAGGAAGGCACTGAGAAATTTGATATCTACAAGGAAGATCTTCAAGATAGTAGCAAGAAGTAAAGAACCAGCAAGGCCACTCCTATGAGTATCCGTCCCGTCACCCTGTATGATGATTTTGATCTTTATGGGAGTTTTCAAGCCTAGTATATAGGAGTTTTTTACATCTGTGCCCCTGGTTCCTTAGCTGTACTCATCCATCCCCATGCTCTTAACATTTGCTCACTTTTCCCCACTCTCTTGTCCGAAACCGTCACGAAAGGTCACAACGGAGGACGCCGTCGGGTCAATGGTTTGACCGTTAACTCTGACGAGTGGGGCTGCGTCGTAAGGGCAACTCCAAATCGTACGCCCACGTCCTCTTGGGGCAAAATGGACAGATGGGCCGTCGCCTCGGGGACTCGTGGCGGCCTCCCACCTACCCCCACCGCCCAAAGTAAATGAGCACGCGCGGCGGGGCCGGGTCGTCAGCCTCCCACCTTCGGGTCATCGTCCTTCTATAAGTGGAAACCCGTGGAGTGGCCAGTCCACACTCCACACAGTAGCTTCCGCTTCCAAAGCCAATCCTGCCCCCTCCACCCCCGGCAGGTTCTAGAAACCCTAGCCCGCCTCATCACCATGACCTGGCCATGGTCCGGGAAGGGGAAGCACGGCCATGAGGCTGGCTCATCCTCTGGTAGGCGCCGCTCCGGTCGCTCTAGGAGCCCACCACCACCACCACCTGCTCTGCCTGCTCCGCCCGCATTTGCGTTCGGTCCACCGGACGCCCCGCGGTGCACACGCCCGTACGTCGGTGTGGAAATATGCCGGAGGTACTGGGAGACGGCGACGTGATGACCCACAAGTATAGGGGATCAATCGTAGTCCTTTCGATAAGTAAGAGTGTCGAACCCAACGAGGAGCAGAAGGATATGACAAGCGGTTTTCAACAAGGTAATTTCTGCAAGCACTGATATTGTAGGTAACAGATAGTTTGATAGCAAGATAATTGATAGTGAGCAAGTAACGGTAACGGTAAACAAGGTGCAGCAAGGTAGCCCAATCCTTTTGAGGCAAAGGACAGGCCAGAACAATCACTAGTAATAGGCAAAGTGTTCTTGAGGTACACGGGAATTCCGTCTAGTCACTTTTATCATGTCGGTTTGATTCGTGTTCGCTACTTTGATAATTTGATATGTGGGTGGACCGGTGCTAAGGTGCTGCTCTTACTTGAACTAACAACCTACTTATGATTAACCCCCTCGCAAGCATCCGCAACTACAAGAAAAGTATTAAGACAAAGTCTAACCATAGCATTAAACAAGTGGATCCAAATCAGCCCCTTACGAAGTAGCGCATAAACTAGGGTTTAAGTTTCTGTCACTCTAGCAACCCATCATCTAATAACTACTCCACAATGCATTCCCTTAGGCCCATGAATGGTGAAGTGTCATTTAGTCAACGTTCACATGACACCACTAAGGGAATCACAACATACATATCATCAAAATATCAAACACATATCAAATTCACATGATTACTCGCAACATGACTTCTCCCGTGACCTCAAGAACAAAGGTAACTACTCGCAGATAATAATCATGCTCAAGATCAGAGGAGTATTGAATAGCATAATGGATCTGAACATATAATCTTCCACCAAATAAACCATATAGTAATCAATTACGCAAGGTAATCAACACTACTAGTCACCCACAGGTACCAATCTGAGGTTCCGGTACAAAGATTGAACACAAGAGATGAACTAGGGTTTGAGAGGAGATGGTGTTGTTGAAGATGTTGATAAAGATTGCCCTCCCAAAGATGAGAGGGGTGTTGGTGATGACGATAGCTTCGATTTCCCCCTCCGGGAGGGAAGTTCCCCCGGCGGAATCGCTCCGTCAGAGGGCAAAAGTGCTCCTGCCCAAGTTCCGCCTCGAGGCGGCGGCGCTTCGTCCCGAAAGTCCTCCTCTGATTTTTTCTAGGTCACCGGAGGTGGGCCAGGCTGAGCACAACCCATCAGGGCGCGCCCAGGGGGGCCTGGGCGCGCCCTGATGGGTTGTGCCCACCTGGGAGGCCCCCTCTGGTGGTTTTCAGCTCCAGTATTTTTTATTAAATGCAAAAATAATCTCCGTAAAATTTCAGCTTCATTGGAGTTGTGCAAAATAGGTATCTCCGACGTGCTTTTCTTGGGTCCAGAATTCCAGCTGCCGGTATTCTCCCTCCTTGTGTGAACCTTGCATATTATGAGAGAAAAGGCATTAGAATCACTCCCCAAAGCATTATTATTCAACAAAACAAAGTAAATAACAGTAGTAAATCATGATGCAAAATGGACGTATCAACTCCCCCAAGCTTAGACCTCGCTTTTCCTCAAGCGAAAGCCGATATCAAAAAGCTTGTCCACATGGTTTGAGAGAGAGGTGTCGATAAAAACAAAATACGGACATAGAAGCATCATGCTTATTAACATAGAAGCAACGAACTCTAACATAAGAACTTATTTCAATACATTTTTATCATAAAGCTTCTCATGAACAAGTAACAATTCATCACAACATAGAAGTATGAAGCATAAACCTTATTGGGATCCAACAAAATATGTTCTCACTCAACTTTGCAACTACAATTCATAATATTTTCAGGAAGGGTCTCATGTCGGAGCCTTTTGGCAAGTCCACATACTCAACCATCATTTAGTCTTCTATGATTGCTAACGCTCACGGCATACCCATGAACAAAAAGTTTCAACCGGACACGTAGGAAGATAGGGGCTTATAGTTTTGCCTCCCAACTCACTCACCTCAAGGGTGATGTCAACAATAATAACTCATGCCACCCATATCCAACAGGATATATGTGCCTAGATCTTTCCTCACCACATGATGCTTGCAAAAGAAAAAGGTAAAAAGGAATAGGGAGGAATACTTTGACTCTTGCATAAAAGTAAGTGCGTAAAAGTAAAAGATAGGCCCTTTGCAGAGGGAAGCAGAGGTTGTCATGCGCTTATTGGTTTGCATGCCCAATCCCTTAATGTAAAAGAACGTCACGCTATATTGCCCCCTATGATAGCAACCTTTATTATGCAGTCCGTCGCTTTTATTACTTTGCCATCATAAGTTCGTATAACGCTCAATTTTCTCTTACACTAATTGATCAAAACACTTTTAGAAGCAATTTTTATTGCCTTGTTGCACCGATGACAACTTACTTGAAGGATCTTTCTCGATCCATAGGTAGGTATGGTGGACACTCAAAGAAAGAGTTTGGTTTGGGGTTTTGGATGCACAAGTAGTATTTCTACTTAGTGCGGAATTTTTGGCTAGCAAATATATTGGGCAAGCACCACATGTTAAAGGATCTATGACAATATAACTTCTATGTGGATATGAACAAACATAAATCATTACGTTGTCTTCCTTGTCCAACGTCAACAATTTTGACATATAGTATTTGCATGTGAATCTTCTCTTCCCTAATTAATTCTTTCATGAATTGCATCATTGACCAATGCTATGTTTGTCAATCTCCAATAAATTTTACTACTTATACTTTTCTTTATGTGATGTCATTACTCACCATAATATTAGCATATGATTCTTTTCATTTGTTTCTTTTCCTTTATTCGATTGCAACAAGAAAGTAGAGAGGCAAAAACTTAAACTAAACTTTATTATATAACTTTCACTCGATTACATAGATAGATAGGCCACGAAACTAACACACGGAAATAGATCATACTAAACTTTTATTCAACTAAAGCAAAGGGAAACTAAAGATCAAACTAAAATAGGTAAAGGTGAATAAAAGTGGTGGTGACACGATACCGGGGCACCTCCCCCAAGCTTGGCTCAAGCCAAGGGGAGTGCCCATACCCGTGAGTTCAAGTCTCCTTTGGTGGTGGTGATGAAGAAGGTGGAGGTGTTGGTGAGGCCTTCTTCTTTAGCTTATATTTAAGCATAAAGTTTTCCTCCCTTAGGTCATCATTCTCCAACTCAAGCTTTAATATCCTTTGGCATAGGGCATTCTTGCTTTCCTGCAGAAAACGTGACGGGATAAATTGGACCTTAGGTTTGTATCTTCTAGGGAGGCTTGATTTCTTGAATTCCACATGCATATCTCCAGGTTGAGGCAATGGATCATCCTCTTCCTCAGAACTGTCATCTTTTGTTTCCTGCATGGTAGCATCTTCTTCTTCCTCCGAGGTCCATAGATAGGGGTAAATTTCCCTAAAGATCTTCGGGTCTGGAACATAGGGATCAACATGGCTCTCTCCTTCTGACTATTGAGACGACATATTTTCAGATCTGTCAGGGAAACAGCAAGAAACAAGAACAGAGGATTTTTCTGTGATGCGGTCGTCAAAACAGTCGGGGGTATATATAAAGAAATTTTATTCTTGGGAAACAAGTATTTGGAAGGAAAACGGAGTCGGGAAGACATCCGAGGTGGGCACAACCCACCAGGGTGCGCCCAGGGGTGCCTGGAGCGCCCTGGTGTATCGTTCTCACCTCGATCACCTTCCGGTTTATTTTTTTAATTTCCAAAATTCTAAAATATTCCAAAACTGACAAAAAATATTTTTGCGGATTTTTCGGAGTCCGTTTACTTACCGTATCACGTACCTCCTATTTTTAAATAATCTGGAGTGTTCCGGAAGGTTTCTTTTATGTGTTCCTCCGGTGTCGTGGTTTGGATAACATTGCTTTCAACGTTAATAGGCGTACCTGAGATATAATGCTTAATTCTTTGCCCATTGACCACCTTCGGGTTAGTACCTTCGGCATTATTAATGTTGATAGCTCCAGAACGATAAACCTCTTCGATAATATATGGTCCTTCCCATTTTGAGAGAAGCTTTCCTGCAAAAAATCTTAAACGAGAGTTGAACAAAAGAACATAATCTCCTATTTTGAATTCCCGCTTTTGGATTCTTTTGTCATGCCATCTTTTTACTTTTTCTTTGAAGAGCTTGGCATTTTCATAGGCTTGGGTTCTCCATTCATCTAGTGAGCTAATGCCAAATAGCCTCTTTTCACCGGCAAGTTTGAAATCATAGTTGAGTTCTTTAATTGCCCAAAATGCTTTGTGTTCTAGTTCTAAAGGCAAATGACAAGCTTTCCCATATACCATTTTATATGGAGACATACCCATAGGATTTTTATAAGTTGTTCTATAGGCAAAAAGTGCATCATCTAATTTCTTAGAACAATTCTTACGAGACCTATTGACAGTTTTTTGTAATATTAATTTTATTTCTCTATTGCTAAGTTCAACTTGACCACTAGATTGAGGATGATAGGGTGATGCAATTTTATGGTTAACATCATACTTAGCAAGCATCTTACGGAAAGCACCATGAATAAAGTGTGAACCACCATCGGTCATTAAATATCTAGGGACTCCAAACCTCGGGAAGATAACCTCTTTAAGCATTTTAATGGAGGTGTGGTGATCGGCACTACTAGTTGGAATAGCTTCTACCCACTTAGTGACATAATCAACCGCAACCAAAATATGAGTGTACCCATTGGAGGAAGGGAAAGGCCCCATATAATCAAAGCCCCAAACGTCAAATGGTTCAACAACAAGTGAATAATTCATAGGCATTTCCTGACGCTTACCGATATTACCAATTCTTTGACATTCATCACAAGACAAGACAAACTTACGGGCATCCTTGAAGAGAGTAGGCAAACAAAAACCAGATTGCAATACCTTATGAGCAGTTCTATCTCCCGCATGATGTCCTCCATAAGCTTCGGAATGGCATTTCCGTAGGATTTGTTCCTATTCATGCTCAGGTACACAACGTCTAATAATACCATCTACTCCTTCTTTATAAAGTGTGGGCCATCCCAAAAGTAATGTCTCAAGTCATAGAATTTTTTTCTCTTTTGTGGATAAGTAAAGCTAGGTGGTATATATTTAGCAACAATATAATTAGCATAATCAGCACACCAAGGTGTGTTTTGTGAGACACTTATTGCAGCTAGCTGTTCGTCAGGGAAACTATCATCAATAGGTAGTGGGTCATCAAGACTATTTTCTAACCTAGACAAGTTATCAGCTACGGGGTTCTCAGCTCCTTTCCTATCAACGATGTGTAAGTCAAATTCTTGAAGCAGGAGAACCCACCTAATGAGTCTAGGTTTAGCATCTTTCTTTTCCATAAGGTATTTTTATAGCAACATGATCGGTGTGAACAATAACTTTGGAGTCAACAATATAGGATCTAAATTTATCACAAGCAAACACAACTGCTAAAAATTCTTTTTCAGTAGTAGCATAGTTTCATTGGGAACTGTCTAGAGTTTTACTAGCATAATGGATAACATTTAATTTCTTATCAACTCTTTGTCCTAGGATAGCACCAACAGCATAATCACTAGCATCACACATAATTTCAAAAGGCAAGTTCCAATCAGGTGGTTGAACGATAGGTGTAGAGGTTAAGGCTTTCTTGAGTGTTTCAAAGGCTTCCACACAATCATCATAAAAAACAAAAGGAATATCCTTTTGGAAAAGATTAGTAAGAGGCCTAGAAATTTTAGAGAAGTCTTTAATGAACCTCCTATAAAAACCAGCATGACCAAGGAAACTTCGAATACCTTTAATATCTTTAGGACATGGCATTTTCTCAATTGCATCAACTTTATCTTTATCCACCTCAATACCTCGTTCAGATATTTTATGCCCCAAGACAATGCCTTCATTAACCATAAAGTGGCACTTCTCCCAATTCAAGACGAGATTAGTTTGTTCACATCTCTGCAAAACTCGATCAAGGTTGCTTAAGAAATCATCAAAAGAAGTTCCGTAAACGGAAAAATCATCCATGAAAACCTCCACAATCTTTTCGCAAAAGTCAAAGAATATAGCAATCATACATCTTTGAAAGGTAGCAGGTGCATTGCATAAACCAAAAGGCATACGTCTATAAGCATAGGTTCCGAAAGGGCAAGTAAAGGTAGTTTTCTCTTGATCAGATTGTGACACAGGTATTTGAGAGAAACTAGAATATCCATCTAAGAAACAAAAGTGTGTGTGCTTAGATAGCCTCTCTAGCATCTGATCAATGAACGGTAGAGGGTAATGATCTTTTCTAGTAGCTTTGTTTAATTTTCTAAAATCAATTACCATTCTATAGCCAGTGACAATTCTTTGTGGAATGAGTTCATTCTTATCATTGGGAACAACGGTAATACCTCCTTTCTTAGGGACACAATGAACGGGACTTACCCATCTACTATCAGCTATGGGATAGATTATACCTGCTTCAAGAAGCTTTAATATTTCAGTTCTTACCACCTCTTTCATCTTAGGATTCAATCGCTATTGATGATCAACAACGCGTTTAGCATCAGGTTCCATATTGATCTTGTGCTAACATAGAGTGGGACTAATGCCCTTAAGATCATCAAGAGTATATCCAATAGCAGCCCGGTGCTTCCTTAGAACTTTTAATAATCTTTCTTCTTCATGTTCTGAAAGGTTAGCACTAATAATAACAGGATATATCTTTTTCTCATCAAGATAAGCATATTTCAAAGTGTTAGGCAATTGTTTCAATTCAAACACAGGATCACCTTTAGGTGGAGGAGGACCTCCATGGGTTTCAATAGGCAAATTGTGTTTCAAGAGAGGTTGTTGTTCGAAGAAAATTTGATCTATTTCATTTCTCTCACGCAAGTGCATATCATTTTCATGGTCGAGAAAATATTGTTCTAATGGATCAGTAGGAGGCACAGCAATAGAAGCAAGACCAATTATTTCATCTTTACTAGATAACTCTTTATCACGAGGTTGTCTACTAAACTTGGAAAAATTAAACTCATGAGACACATTAGCGAAACTGACACCGACAATTTGTTTTTCACAATCTATCTTAGCATTGACGGTGCTCAAGAAAGGTCTACCAAAGATAATGGGACAAAACTCATCTTGTGGGGAACCAAGGACTAGAAAATCAGTAGGATATTTTACTTTCCCACACAAGACTTCAACATCTCTAACAATCCCAAGTGGTGTGATAGTGTCTCTATTACCAAGTTTAATAGTGACATCAATGTCTTCCATTTCAGCAGGTGCTATTTCACCCATAATTTCTTGGTATAAGGTAAAAGGGATAACACTCACACTAGCACCTAAATCACGTAATTCATGGTAGCAATGATCTGCTATTTTAACCGAGACAACAGGCAAGCCTTCTATGGGCCTATGTTTATCTTCGTCACAGAAGTACATAACATGCCCATCAATATTTTCTACCAAGAGATCTTTAACCATAGCAACACTAGGTTCTACTTTAATTTGCTCAGGGGGTTTAGGTGCTCTTATATTACTCTTAGGAACCACAGTTGATACCTTAGCATGTTCCTTTATCCTAACAGGGAAAGGTGGCTTTTCAATATAAGCAGTAGGCATAACTAGATCAACATTGTAAAAGATGGTTTCTTCTTTAGCTATGACCGGTTCTTTAATTTCTTCCTTAATAGGGGGATGAAATTTAAACCGCTTCTCCTTAGGGAGATCAACGTGAGTAGCAAATGCTTCACAGAAAGAGGCTACTATCTCAGAGTCAAGTCCATATTTAGTGCTAAACTTGTGAAAAGTATCGGTGTTCATAAAATATTTAACACAATCAAATTCAAGCTTTATACCTGACTCATTACCTTCGTCGATTTCCCAATCTTCAGAGTTGCATTTAATTATTTCTAAGAGATCCCACTTGAATTCAATAGTCTTCAGCATATAAGAACCAGCACAAGAAGTATCGAGCATGGATTGATCATTATGAGAAAGCCAAGCATAAAAGTTCTGAATGATAACTTCCCTCGGAATGTCATGATTGGGGCATGAATATAACATTGACTTAAGCCTCCCCCAAGCTAGAGCGATACTTTCTCCTTCACGAGGCCAAAAATTATATATATAATTCCGATCGCGATGAACTAGATGCATAGGATAAAACTTTTGATGGAATTCCAATTGCAAACAATTCCAGTTCCACGATCCAAGATCATCACATAGCCTATACCATGTCAATACTTTTCCCTCCAAAGATGAAGGGAAAACCTTCTTCTTAACTTCATCTCCGGGTAAACCTGCAAGCTTAAATAATCCACAAATTTCGTTCACATATAAAAGATGCATATCAGGATGTTCAGTTCCGTCTCCTACATAAGGTTTAGCAAGCAGTTATTCTAGCATACCCGAAGGAATTTCATAAGTAACATTTTCAGTAGGTGTTGTAGCTTGAGGGGTAACTAATTGTGGTTCCGGTCGAGGTGAAGATACCCCGAACAAACCCCTCAAAGGATTGTTCTCCATACTATCAAGTAGCAATAAATTTCAGCACGTAGTATAAGTTTTTCCTTACCGGTTTCCACTTACCAAGAGCGCTTCAATCCCCGGCAACGGCGCCAGAAAAGAGTCTTGATGACCCACAAGTATAGGGGATCAATCGTAGTCCTTTTGAAAAGTAAGAGTGTCGAACCCAACGAGGAGCAGAAGGAAATGACAAGCGGTTTTTAGCAAGGTAATTTCTGCAAGCACTGAAATTGTAGGTAATAGATAGTTTGATAGCAAGATAATTGGTAATGAGCAAGTAACGGTAACGGTAAACAAGGTGCAGCAAGATAGTCCAATCCTTTTGAGGCAAAGGACAGGCCAGAACAATCACTAGTATTAGGCAAAGTGTTCTTGAGGGTACACGGGAATTTCGTCTAGTCACTTTTATCATGTTGGTTTGATTCATGTTCGCTACTTTGATAATTTGATATGTGGGTGGACCGGTGCTAAGGTGCTGCTCTTACTTGAATTAACAACCTACTTATGATTAACCCACTCACAAGCATCCGCAACTACGAGAAAAGTATTAAGACAAAGTCTAACCATAGCATTAAACAAAGTGGATCCAAATCAGCCCCTTACGAAGTAGCGCATAAACTAGGGTTTAAGCTTCTGTCACTCTAGCAATCCATCATCTAATAACTACTCCACAATGCATTACCTTAGGCCCATGAATGGTGAAGTGTCATGTAGTCGACGTTCACATGACACCACTAAGGGAATCACAACATACATATCATCAAAATATCGAACACATATCAAATTCACATGATTACTCGCAACATGACTTCTCCCGTGACCTCAAGAACAAAGGTAACTACTCGCAAATAGTAATCATGCTCAAGATCAGAGGAGTATTGAATAGCATAATGGATCTGAACATATAATCTTCCACCAGATAAACCATATAGTAATCAACTACGCAAGGTAATCAACACTACTAGTCACCCACATGTACCAATCTGAGGTACCGGTACAAAGATTGAACACAAGAGATGAACTAGGGTTTGAGAGGAGATGGTGCTATTGAAGATGTTGATGAAGATTGGCCTCCCAAATATGAGAGGGGTGTTGGTGATGACGATAGCTTCGATTTCCCCCTCCGGGAGGGAAGTTCCCCCGGCAGAATCGCTCCGCCGGAGGGCAAATGTGCTCCTGCCCAAGTTCCGCCTCGAGGCGGTGGCGCTTCGTCCGGAAAGTCCTCCTTTGATTTTTTTTCTAGGTCAAGAGTGACCTTATACCAGAAGATGGGCACCGGAGGTGGGCCAGGCTGATCACAACCCATCAGGGCGCGCCTAGGGGGGCCTGGCGCGCTCTGGTGGGCCCAGCTGGGAGGCCCCCTCCGGTGGTTTTCAGCTCCAGTATTTTTTATTAAATGCAAAAATAAACTCTGTAAAATTTCAGCTTCTTTGGAGTTGTGCAGAATAGGAATGTCTGACGTGCTTTTCTTGGGTCCAGAATTCCAGCTGCCGGTATTCTCCCTCCTTGTGTAAACCTTGCATATTATGAGAGAAAAGGCATTAGAATCACTTCCCATAGCATTATTATTCAACAAAACAAAGTAAATAACAGTAGGAAATCATGATCCAAAATGGACGTATCACGATGCCATTGTCGTGGGGAGATGCCCACCTCCCCAACAACTGGCACCTGTCCGCGGATCGGGTGCCAATCCCTCCGGTGCCGTTGAGCGGCCGTGCCCGCCGTGAGGAGATCAACCGAGGTCGCGCGCGCCTGCCTCTGGATCTCCTCCACGACCCAAGGTACGGCATCAACTCATCGCTGTGGGATACGTGGCTCCGCGATGAGCACGACCTGCGGCGGCAGTCATTTTTTGTCGGTCGTCCACCTAGCCCACGCCGACGACGTGCTGGTAGCCCGCCCCAAGTGCGCGGTCGTAGGCGTGTCCGCGGCCTCACCCCGACACCATCTCCGTCCCCGTCACCACCACCTCCGATGACCGAGGAGGAGGAGGAGGCCGAGATCATTAGGCGTGTGATGGAGGAATCCACGAGCACACACGATGAGCGTCAATGGGCGGACATGGAGAGGGCGATGGCCCTCTCTGCGGGCGGAGAGGTGGCAATCCCTGAGCTGGAGATGGCCTCCATCGTCAAGGAGGAGGTGAAGGAGGAGGTGGCGGAGGAGCCGCCCCTTGCGGCGTGGAACCCCCGGCTGGTGGGCCAGAAGTGGGGGTGGTCGGCCACTGTGTCGGAGATGGCCGACGCGCTGGCTGTCTAGCCATGGGCACCCACGCCACCGCGGTCACCTGAACCGGAGCAAGAGCCACTGGAGGAGGTGTTAGAGGCGCCGCAATCGCCTCTGGCCTGGCAGGGGCCGCCATCCCACCTTTGGCAGCCGCCTCCCTACGTCGACCTCACCAGCGACGACGAGGAGTAGGACGACGCTCTTGAAAATGGCGGCGGGCGGCCTTGTGTATATTTTTAATGCATGGCAGACTTATGAACTAGGTTTTTTTTTAAAAATGAACTAGGGTGCCCTAGAACTATCGCCGGCCTCTGTAGTTGCCATTAATGTTTAATTAAAGATAATGCGTGGTGATGTGATGTGATGTGATGTTTGAATATGATGTGATTTGATGTTTAATTAAGGCAAAACGAATTTGAACTAACATTTGAATTTTAATCGACATGTTGATCCTAAGGCCCATCACAGTGCTCCACCGTGCTAAAAGAGCTTACAGTAGGTGCTAAATCAATAAATAAAGTGAGCTTAGCAACAACAAGCCAAGCACCTATCCATTGGAGAGTTGAGTTGCCAAGCTGTTTAATGCTCTCAGCACCTTTGCATTGGAAGAGGCCTAAGTTGATCCTAAGTTGTAATGATCATGTTACCCTATGTTGAAATGATCTAACAGCAAACAAAACAAAAATAGACTCCTAAACCCTAACCCTAACCCTTCATTGCAAAACTCATTATTATAAAGACAATTAAATTTTACAAAAAATGAATAATAAGTTCAGATCCTTCTTACTCACATTGAAATGGAGCTCTGGTGATTTTTTTATTTTTTTTCTTAAACATAAACTCACTGCCATTCTCTTCTCGAACTCTATACAACACTGTACGTGATAGCTCGTATGTGTGAAGTATTTTTCATGGAAATGTCCATAAATCAAGATTTTTTTTTCCATAACCATGTCACATACAACGGCATTGTGAGCAGGTTTTACATTTTTTTGGATTTTTTTTTGAATTTAGTTCTGCTCATTTGAACTTGGAAACGGTAGCTCACCTAAAAAAAAGGTTTTTCTTAAAAATGTCCCTAAACCAAGTTTATATTTTTTTAGGGTAACTATGTCTTATAAAACGACGAACAGGGAAGGTTTCATATTTTTTGTTTTTTTTGAATTAGTTAAGGCCATTTGAAAGTTGGTCAAACCTAAGATAACCCTGCTGACCGACTCAAAACCCCGCAGCATCTCTCCAAACCCTAACGTCGAACTGCAGCCGTCCGATCATACCCTAGCGCCAAGCGACCACCGTCAGATATGGTCTTCTAGAAGGATTTCCGTGGGCAGGCTGCGTGCAGGCGCCACGCCGTTGGATCACATGGACGGCTCCGCGTCGTTGGATCGTTGGGCGATCCGCGAGAGGTTGGTTCTGCTCGCCCACTCGTCCGCGCAAAATAATACCAAGTACTGGTTGGGCCTTTGCTGGGCGTTGACTGTCGAGGGAGGAGGCACCGCTCTGGCTCCCCGTCCTTATCCATAGCCGGCTATTTAAGCCAGACGTCGTCCCCCAGCCCTAGCTCATCCGCCTGCTCCCTCTGTCCTCCAGCACCCGAGCACTCCCCTCTTCGAGCCCCTCAGCCATGCCACCACGCCGCCAGTACTACACAATCGAACACCGTCTCTTCCTCCTTTGGCAGGTCCAAATCCGGAGGCAAGCGAGGCTACCTTTGGAACCGGAGGAGGATTTCGAGGCAGGGGAGGAGATGGGGGACGCCGAGCCAGAGGAGGAGCCACAGGAGCCGGAGGAGGAGGCACCGCCGGTCGTGCATCTGTGGCCCGACCAGGTGGCGATCCTCAACTCCATCCACTCGGAGTCAGCGTGGGCGACGCAGGAGGAGGCACTGGCGGTGGACCAGGCTCCGGCGCAGGCGGACCAGGCTTCGGCGCAGGCGGATCAGGCCATCTCCGACGACGAAGACGCGTAGTGCACTAGGTAGTATGTAGGATATATATTGCATGCTTTTGTATGGAACTATGGATATAAGGGATGATATATATTGCCTGCTTTCGCTATTATGCTATCTGAGCTATGTTTAGCTAACTCTGGTTGCTGTTTCTATTCTCTAGTGTCCTGGATGATTGTAATAAGGTCGACCTGAACTATTTTGTTTTTGCTGATGCTTCATAATAAAAGATGGAGCGGGGGGGGGGACCCCTTTTTTCAAATAAATAAATAAATATTGCATGCTTTTGTAGATGGAGGGAGTGGCATTCATCCCCATAAAATAAGCAAGCATAACATAGATATATGGTTGGGTAAAAAAGGTGGGCGAAGCCCGCACGTAGTACTGCACCCTTGCCTCGGTCTGTGGCACCTGGAAGGTGGAGACGCGTGCGAGAAGAGAGGAAACAGTGACAGCGACCGTCGCTGCGTCCGTGGCAGCGCGCATCGGCGCATGCAGGTAGGCTAGCTGGATCACATGGAATGCATAGCAGGCTTCTGTATCGTGGCAGCGCGCATCGGCGCATGCAACGGCCCATCAGTCCAACGAAACCAGGGCCCAACGGTCCAACCAGCGCCACCATCCAACGCGGCCCTGACATGGCTTGAGACTGCATCGGTATTTGCCCAAAGAGGAAGGGATGATGCATCAAAGCGACGGTAAGTGTTTCCCTCAGTTATGAAACCAAGGTATCAAACCAGTAGGAGGATCACCACCACCTAATAAGCAGCACCTGCACACAAAGAACAAATACTTGCAACCCGACGCGAAAGAGAAGTTGTCAATCTCTCTACGGTAAAAAGATAGATTAGGTAATGATAGATTGGAGAGATAGATCTCTCAAGAATGCAAAATAAAAAGAGCAAATAAAAAGTACAGCAATATATTTTTGGGTTTTTGGAATAATAGATCTGAAAACAAAAGAGGCAAAAAGATAGATCTGAAAGCAATATGTTGGAAAAGTAGACCCGGGGGCCGTAGGGTTCACTAGTGGCTTCTCTCATGAGTATAGCGCACGGTGGGTAAACAAATTACTGTTGGGAAATTGATAGAAAATCGAATAGTCATGACGATATCCAAGACGATGATCATTATATAGGCATCACGTCCAAGATAGGTAAACTGACTCCTGCCTACATCTACCTCTATTACTCCACACATCGACCGCTATCCAGCATGCATCTAGTGTATTAAGTTCATGGAAAAACGGAGTAATGCAATAAGAACGATGACATGATGTACACAAGATCTATTCATGTAGGAATAGACCCCATCTCGTTATCCTTAATGGCAACGATACATGCGTGCCTTGCTGCCCCTTCTGTCACTGGGAAAGGACACCGCAAGATCGAACCCATCACAAAGCACCTCTTCCCATGGAAAGAAAAATCGATCTAGTTGGCCTAACTAAACCAAAGATTCGAAGAAGAAATACGAGGCTATAAGTAATCATGCATATAAGAGATCAAAGAAGACTCAAATAATATTCATGGATAGAAACTGATCATGAACTCAAAATTCATCGGATCCCAACAAACACACCGCAAAAGTTTACATCAAATAGATCTCCAAGAGACCATTGTATTGAGAATAAAAAGAGAGAGAGGAAGCCATCTGGCTACTGCCTACGGACCCGTAGGTCTATGGTGGACTACTCATGCATCATCGAACAGGCACCTATGAAGAAGATGAACCCCTCCGTGATGGTGTTAGATTGGATCTCGAGGTTCTGGAACTTGCGGCGGCTGGATGTGTTTTTCGTCGACTCCCCTAGGGTTTTCTGAATATTTGGGTATTTATGGCCATCACAGGCGGTGGAGAGGGGCCCCGAGGAGTGCACAACCCATCAGCCCTGGTGGGTTGTGCTCTCCACAGCCCACCTCTCTGGCACTTCTTTGGCCGACTGGGTGTCTTCTGGTCCAAAAAAATCTCCAAAAAGTTTCGTCGCGATTGGACTCCGTTTGGTACTGATATTCTGCGAAGTAAAAAAACAAGCAAAAACAGCAACTGGCACTTTGGCACTATGTCAATAGGTTAGTCCCAAAAATGATATAAAGTTGCTATAAAGTGATTGTAAAACATCCAAGAATGATAATATAACAGCAGGGAGCAAGCAAAAATAATAGATACGTTGGAGACGTATCAGCATCCCCAAGCTTAATTCCTACTCGTCCTCGAGTAGGTAAATGATAAAAACAGAATTTTTGATGTGGAATGCTGCCTAACATGTTCATCTCATATTCTTTTCTTTTGTAGCATGGACATTTGGACTTTTAGATGATTCAAAGCAATAGTCTAGTTTTAACATAATGACTTCAATACTCAAGCATGCCAACAAGCAACCATGTCTTTCAAAAATATCAACATTAAAGAAAGTTGTCCCTAGCCCATCATGCTCAATCATTGATCCATTCATGAAACACACTCAAATATTAGCTACACCCAATGCTCAAGTACGATCATAGTGCCCCTAGTCGGTGCTTTATAAGAGAAGATGGAGACTCAAAGTAAAAATAAAAATTGCATAAAGTAAATAGATAGGCCCTTCGCAGAGGGAAGTAGGGATTTGTAGAGGTGCCAGAGCTCAAAGTTTAAATTGAGAGAGAAAAATATTTTGGGTGGCATGCCTTTCCTATCAACGAAAACGACAAAGTAGTTCACCATACTTTCCATGCTAGATACATGATAGGCGCTTCCCAAACATAAAATAAAGTTTATTCCTTTTTCCACCATTCTTTCACTTTCCATGGCTGGCCGTATCCACGGTTGCCTTCCATACCAACACTTTCCAAGGAATTTATTATTTGACAACATAAAGTAATTTTTTTTCTTTTTTCATTTCGGGAATGGGCATCCCAATTACCGCCGTACTCTCGTGCAATGACAAGTGAATAAACACTCATCTTGAGAATAACACATCTAGCATGGAAAAATATTGGACACTCCCTACATTTTCATGAGCGGTACGAGCACACAAAAAAATAAATTTATTTTGAAAATTAGAGATGGCACATGCAAATTTGCTTGGAACGGCATGGAAATACCGCATATAGGTAGGTATGGTGGACTCATAAGGCAAAACTTGGTTTAAGGATTTTGGATGCACAAGTACTATTTCTACTTAGTACAAGTGGAGGCTAGCAAATAGATTGAGAAGCAACCAACCAAGAAATTAAAATTCACGTAAGCGAGCATTGAGCATAACTAACACCGAATAATGCACCATAAGTAGGATGTAACTTCATTGCATAACTATTGACTTTCGTGCATGCATAGGGAATCACAGACCTTAACACCAATATTCTTACTAAAGCATAATTACTCACTAACACGACTCACATATTACTATCATCATGTTTCAAAACTATTACAAGGAATGAAGTTTAATTTGTCCAATGATCTTCACAAAAGTTTTTATTATATCCTCCTTGGATATCTATCACTTTGGGACTAGTTTCATATATTGCCATTGCTTTTTGACAAGCTCAAACAAATTTAAGTGAAGCACATGAGCATAAAGATTTCATCTCTCAAAAAAGTATAAGTGAAGCATGAGAGGATCTCTTCAAAATTTACTAACTCTCAAAATAATCTAAGTGAAGCATGAGAGTATTTATTCAAAAGTTTCCAAGCACACCGTGCTCAAAAAGATATAAGTGAAGCACTAGAGCAATCCTATAGCTCAAAAAGTTTAAGTGAAGCATAGAGAGCAATTCTAACAAATCATAGCATAATTTTGGATCTCTCAAATAGGTGTGTCCAGAAAGGAAACAAATGACAAACTAACAAGCAAAGAAAGTAAAGAATCAAATGATACAAGACGCTCCAAGCAAAACTCATGATATGTGACGAATAAAAATATAGCTCCAAGTAAAATACCGATGGTCGTTAGAAGAAAGAGGGGATGCCACTCGGGGGCATCCCCAAGCTTAGTTGCTTGTTTCTCTTTGGGTATTTCTTGGGGGTGCTGTAGCATCCCCAATCTTAGGCTCTTTTCACTCCTTATTCCTTCATCCATCGTCATCTCACCCAAAACTTGAAAACTTCAATCACACAAAACTCAACAAAATCTTCGTGAGATCCTTTAGTATAATAAAGCAAATCACTACTTTAGGTGCTGTTGCAAACCCATTCATATTTTATTATTGCATTATACCTACTGTATTTTAACTTCACCATGGCTCATACCCTTCAATACAACCCATAGATTCATCGAAACAAGCACACAATGCAACAAAAAAATCTGTCTTGAACAGAATAGTCTGTAGTAATCTGTACTCTAACCATACTTCTGCAGCTCTAAAAATTCTGAAACATTAAGAAAACGTAAATAATTTGTATAGCAACACTGTGTTAAAATTTCAGCTCAATATCATGTTCCAGTAAAAATGAAAATTCGAACACTGGAGGCAAAGTTTCTGTTTCAGATTCAGCATCGCTTCCACTCATCTTATGAATCATCCTAAAGGCTCTACTTGGCACAAACACTAAATAAAACATAAAAACACAATCATAACAGAGGAATAATTGTGTCAACACTCAAAAACATAAAGGGAAAAGCAAAAATAAATTTATTCATTGGGTTGCCTCCCAACAAGCGCTATCATTTTACGCCCCTAGCTAGGCATAACACATAGTTTCAAGTATTGTCATCTTTGGTTTTGGATCCATAGGATGCTCTCATCATTGATTCATATGGTGGCTTAATTATTGTTCTAGGGAAGTGTTCCATACCCTTTCTTAGTGGAAACTGAAATCTAATATTGCCTTCCTTCATATCAATCACGGCACCTATAGTGCGTAAGAACGGTCTACCAAGTATAATGGGACAAGACGGATTGCAATCAATATCAAGAACAATAAAATCTATGGGCACATAGTTCCTATTTGCAAGAATAAGAACATCATTAATTCTTCCCAAAGGCTTTTTAATAGTAGAATCCGCCAAGTGCAAATTAAGAGAACATTCTTCAATATAGGTGAGACCAAGCACGTCACATAAAGATTTCGAAATCGTGGAAACACTAGCACCCAAATCACATAAAACAAAGCACTCATAATTTTTAATCTTGACCTTAATGGTAGGTTCCCACTCATCATGTAATTTTCTAGGAATAGAAATTTCCAACTCCAACTTTTCTTCAAAAGATTTCATCATGGCATCAACGATATGTTTAGTGAAAGCTTTATTTTGCTCATAAGCATGGGGTGAATTCAACATGGATTGCTGCAAAGAAATACATTCAATCAAAGAGCAACTATAATAATTAAAGTCTTTGCAATCCAAAATAGTGGGCACATCACTAGTTAAAGTTTTGACCTCTTCAAACCCACTTTCAGCAAATTTTTCATCAAGATTTTCACCCTCCAAATTATTGGGGCGCCTTCTAGCTAAAGTTGACTCTACTGCAGTCCCTTTATCATCAATCTTAATATTACTAAACAAGGAATCAATAGAATAAACACCAATCACTTTAAGATCTTCATCATTTTTATGAAGGCAATCACTAGAAAACGATTTTTCTAAGATTTCTCTTTTAGCTCTAAGCATAGCGGTTCTTTTATTACTTTCATCCATAGAGACATATAAAGCTTTAATTGATTCATCAATCTTAGGCACAAAAGCTTTCAACTTGAGATTTTCCTCATCATGAGAAATTCTATCAATGCTTCTAGACATATCATCAATCTTATTCAACTTTTCTTCTATCGTAGTATTGAAAGCCTTTTGCGCATTGATAAATTCTTTAATATTACTATCAAGATCAGAGGTGTTCCTATTATTATTGTAAGAAGAATTACTATAGGAATTACCATAATTATTATAGGAATTTCCAGGAAAAGGCCTAGGGTTAAAATTACCTCTATAAGCATTGTTATTGAAATTGTTTCGCGAGACAAAGTTCACATCTACGGAATCACTATTTTTCCCAATCAAGGTAGACAAAGGCACATCATTAAGATCAATAGGAGCATTTTTACTAGCAACTAATTTCATCAAAGCATCAACCTTATCACTCAAAGTACTAATTTCTTCAATCGAATTAACTTTTTTACTAGTAGGTGCTCTTTCGGTATGCCATTGTGAATAATTTGCCATGATATTATCTAGCAATTTAGTAGCTTCACCCAAAGTAATTTCCATAAAAGTACCACCCACGGCGGAATCTAAAAGATTTCTAGAGACAAAATTCAATCCCGCATAAATTTTTTGTATGATCATCCAAAGATTTAAACCATGAGTAGGACAATTTCTTAGCATCAATTTCATTATTTCCCAAGATTGTGCAACATGTTCATGCTCAAGTTGCTTAAAATTCATGATTTGCGTCCTAAGGGAAATAATTTTTGCGGGCAGGAAATACTTAGTGATAAAAGCATCCTTGCACTTATTCCAAGAATCGATACTATTGCGAGGCAAAGAAGAAAATCAAATTTTTGCACGATCCCGCAAGGAGAAAGGAAATAATTTCAACTTCACTATATCATTGTCCACATCTTTTTTCTTTTGCATATCACACAATTCTACGAACGTGTTTAGATGGGACGCGGCATCCTCATTAGGAGTACCGACAAATTGATCTTTCATGACAAGATTCAACAAAGCGGCATTAATATCACAAGACTCCGCACTAGTGGCGGGAGGAGCAATTGGAGTACTAATAAAATCATTATTATTAGTATTGGAAAAATCACACAACTTGGTGTTTTCTTGAGTCATCGTGACTACGCAAAAAGATTGCAAGCAAGCAAGAGATCTGACGAGAAAAAGGCAAATGAAAAAGAGGGCGAATAAAACGGCAAATTGGTGAAGTGGGGGAGAGGAAAACGAGAGGGAAATGGCAAATAATATAATTGCAAGGAGATGATATTTGTGATTAGGAACCTGGTATATGATGATGGTGTCTCCTCGGCGCCAGAGATTGGCACGTAGAAGAGACCGCTTCCTCCCCGGCAACGGCGCCAGAAACTCCTTTGACGTGGCTTGAGACTGCATCGGTATTTCCCCAAAGAGGAAGGGATGATGCAGCAAACCGACGGTAAATATTTCCCTCAGTTATGAAACCAAGGTATCGAACCAGTAGGAGGATCACCACCACCTAATAAGCAGCACCTGCACACAAAGAACAAATACTTGCAACCCGACGCGAAAGAGAGGTTGTCAATCTCTCTACGATAAAAATATAGATTAGGTAAGGATAGATTGGAGAGATAGATCTCTCAAGAACGCAAAATAAAAAGAGCAAATAAAAAGTGCAGCAATATATATTTGGGTTTTTGGAATAATAGATCTGAAAACAAAAGAGGCAAAAAGATAGATCGGAAAGCAATATGTTGGAAAAGTAGACCCGGGGGCCGTAGGTTTCACTAGTGGCTTCTCTCATGAGTATAGCACACGGTGGGTGAACAAATTACTATTGGGCAATTGATAGAAGATCAAATAATCATGACGATATCCAAGGCGGTGATCATTATATAGGCATCATGTCCAAGATAAGTAGACCGACTCCTGCCTGCATCTACCACTATTACTCCACACATCGACCGCTATCCAGCATGCATCTAGTGTATTAAGTTCATGGAAAAACGGAGTAATGCAATAAGAATGATGACATGATGTAGACAAGATCTATTCTTGTAGAAATAGACCCCATCTTGTTATCCTTAATGGCAACGATACATGCGTGCCTTGTTGCCCCTTCTGTCACTGGGAAAGGCACCGCAAGATCGAACCCATCACAAAGCTCCTCTTCCCATGGCAAGAAAAATCGATCTAGTTGGCCTAACTAAACCAAAGATTCGAAGAAGAAATACGAGGCTATAAGTAATCATGCATATAAGAGATCAAAGAAGACTCAAATAATATTCATGGATAGAAACTGATCATGAACTCAAAATTCATTGGATCCCAACAAACACACCGCAAAATTTTACATCAAATAGATCACCAAGAGACCATTGTATTGAGAATCAAAAGAGAGAGAGGAAGCCATCTAGCTACTGCCTACGGACCCGTAGGTCTATGGTGGACTACTCACGCATCATCAGAGAGGCACCTATGAAGAAGATGAAACCCTCCGTGATGGTGTTAGATTGGATCTCGAGGTTCTGGAACTTGCGGCGGCTGGATGTGTTTTTCGTCGACTCCCCTAGGGTTTTCTGAATATTTGGGTATTTATAGGCATCAGAGGCAGTGGAGAGGGGCCCTGAGGAGGGCACAACCCATCAGGGCACGCCGGAGCCCCCCTGGTGCTCCCTGGTGGGTTGTGCTCTCCACAGCCCACCTCTCTGGCACTTCTTTGGCCCACGGGGTGTCTTCTGGTTCAAAACAAATATCCAAAAAGTTTCGTCGCGATTGGACTCCGTTTGGTACTGATATTCTGCGAAGTACAAAAACAAGCAAAAACAACAACTAGCACTTTGGCACTATGTCAATAGGTTAGTCCCAAAAAATGATATAAAGTAGCTATAAAGTGATTGTAAAACATCCAAGAATGAGAATATAACAGCATGGAACAAGCAAAAAATATAGATACGTTGGAGACATATCAGGCCCCACTTGTCAGGTCTAACGGGTGACATAGTCCAGCGCGGTCCCACTCGTCAGAGTTAACGGTCAAACCATTGACCCGACGGCATCCTCCGCTGTGACCATTTTTGAGGATTTTGGACAAGAGAGTGGGGAAAAGTGAGCAAAAGTTAAGAGCGTGGGGATGAGTGAGTACAACTAAGGAACCAGGGGCACAGGAATAGAAAGCCCTAGTATATATGCATGAAGTAATGAAGCTGAGGCCTTAGTTTATTCGGGTTTCATTGTTTTTTTATTTGTCGTAGGAGTTATCTTTCGGAATCTTTCATCATTTACTTAAACAGTTGACTGATCATATATTAAGTAGGATTTAATTACAATTAATCACCACAAGTCCAAGAAGGACTGGCAGGGGCTGTCGGCTGGCGTCAAGTTCGATCCCATGGATTAGGAGCTGTTGTAGCACCTGGAGGACAAAGTGAGTGTTGACATCACTTGATCTCACCATCTCATTGATTTGTTCATACCCACCATCGACAACAAGCACGTCATATGCTGCACCCATCATGGATCGACCGTCTAATCGCACAAATATATTCACTTCTTTTTTGCAAATTTCTGACGTATGCTACCATGGGATTGTATTTCGCCTATACTGCAGGTACCACACTGGGTGGCCAAAGAAAGCATTTCTTCTAGCGCAACACCAGGGCATTCAAAAGGGGCACGCGGATGCGTCGCAGAATACAAACGGAGAGCGGCATGCACGAAAAGTGGCACAAGACCGGCAATACCCATCTGGTGATGGTCAACGGTCGGCAGAAGGGCTGCAAGAAGGTTTTGGTGCTGCACACCAACAAGAACGTTGACCAACATAGGACCAACTGGGTGATGCACCAGTACCACCTCGGGGACTCTGTGGGATCGAGAAGGGACGTCTAGAGGGGGGGTGAATAGACTACTTGACAAAATAAAAACCTAACCTTTTCCCAATTTTAATGGTTGGCAGATTTTAACAATTCTAACAAGTCTAGTGCACCCTACACATGCTAGTCAACAAGTATAGCAGCAAAAAGTAAAGACAAGCACATGTAAGAAAGAGTAGAGATGGGAGATCAAATGCAATTGGAGACACGAAGATTTTCCCCGTGGTTCCGATAGGTGGTGCTATCATACGTCCACGCTGATGGAGACTTCAACCCACGGAGGGTAGCAGTCGCGAGAGTCCACGGAGGGCTCCACCCGTAAGGGTCCACAAAGTAGCAACCACGTCTATTCCATCACGGCTTCCGTCGACGAAGGACTAGCCTCACTATGGGTATATCTTCACGAAGTAGGCGATCTCCTTGCCCGTACAAACTTCTTGGTTCAAATCCACAACACGAAGAAGGAGGCTCCTAATTAAGTGACACCTAACCAATCTAGGAGACACCACTCTCCAAAAGGTAATAGATGTGGTAACAATGATGAACTCCTTGCTCTTGTGCTTCAAAAGATAGTCTCCTCAACACACAATCACCCTCTCACATATTTGTCTTGGTAGAAGAGGTTGATTGGGTGGAAAGTAACTTGGCGAGGCTAGAAATCGAGATTCATATGGTTGGAGTGAAAGATCTTGATCTCAACACATGAGTAGGTGGCTCTCTCTCAGAAAAATGGATGGGGCGAGTGTAGGTATGTTCTGAGTGCTTCCTCTACGAGTGAGAGGAGGTGGAGGGTATATATAGGCCTCTCCAAAAATCCAACCGTTACAACATTATTGCCCAACTCGTTAAAACCGGAGTAAAAACTCGGTTGCACCGACTAGTGCAAAATGTGGCAACTTTCGGCTTCTCGGTGAGACCGATATATAAATCTCGGTGATACCGAAGTGGGTGACCTAGGAAGTTTCCAAAACTCGGTGAGACCGATTTTAAAAACTTGGAAATTCCAATTCTTAAAAAAAGGATACTAGAGAGTTGGTCACTTATTTCGGTTGCACCGAATGGAATGTTGGTGGCACCAAGAAATTAGGGTTTTGGCTTAGGAATTGTCTAGGGTTAAAACTCGGTAGGGCATTTTGGGAACTTGGTGGCACCGATTTTAGTGGTAGGGTTTAGACAGAGATTTTGTGGGAGAATTTCGTGTGTATTTTTGGTGGCTAATCTCTAAGCACTTGAGCAACCAGGTCAACATAGAAACCTCATCCCCTTTTAATAGTATTGGCTTTTCTATGGACTCAAAAGTGATTTCTCACAAAATGTAAAATGTGGAGTCTTCAAGCTTGATGAATTTGCCAATCCTATTCCATTTCTTCTCCTTCTTTCCTTGGGGATTCTCCACACATTCCATGGCCAATCTTCTCTGTGGACTTCATCTAAAATAAGCTAGGTAAAACTATTAGTCCAAGAGACAATGTATGTTGTCATGATTTATCAAAACCTCCAAGGGAGCATATGTGCTTTCAATGTCCCCCTTTTTGGTAATTTATGACAACATACAATCAAAGCTTAAAATTGAGATATGCAAGGATATATGAAAGCTTTGAGAAACACATGACTAAGACATGCTCCCCCTAAATGTGTGCAATCCCTTTTAGAGGATAGTTGCTTTGAAATGCATGAGTACACACATAGTAGAAGTGATATGATGCATGTTATCCTTGGCTATATGCATCAAACAGATATGAATGAGATGTTTCTATGCTCAAGACTTCACTCTTGCAAACAATATGTGCAAGAAGAAAGAGATCAGCTTGACCAACTATATGATTCATATACTTACCTTGAAGTTCTTGAGCATTTAAATAGAAGAAACACACTTGAGAAAACAATGTTAGTAAACACAAGAGTATTCTACATATCCAAATGCAATAGAATTCAACTATACCAAGATGTGGAAGACATATAGAAAATGATATTCTCAAAACTTGATATGTCTCCAAGAACACTTAGAACTTCCTCCCCTAAGTATGGATTTGTAAGTCTTCCTCTCCCCTTGAATCTTAGCATGTAGATAATGGGAGTAGGTAGGGTAAGACAAGTCTAACACAAGATCATATACACTCTCTTCTTAAAACAATAGTATGAATGTGGTCTTCTCTCTGCCCTTAATAAATGTTCCTCCTCCTTGAGAGGTATAGGATTTATATTTTCTCCCCCTTCATATTATTTGCCCCTTTGATATTTTCCCCCGTTATCTAGCATAAGCTTTGATATTCTCCCCCTTTGGCATTAATTTCCAAAAAGGGTCAGAGGGTTATAGAGGGTAAGGGATCCTTGAGAATAAGGGTCATAGAGAGCTTTCAGACGAAGGGATCCTTGAAAGTAATTTCTCCCCCTATAGGCATCTGAAAATTTTCAAGAATATGGCAAAGAACACAGTAGGTAGCAAAATCGGTGGCTCCGAGGCAAAGTGAATCAGTAGAACCGAGGTATGGCTCTATGCAGCTTATCTGCTATATCGGTGGAACCGATTTACGTAGTTCGGAGGGTCCGAAGTGCAAATAAAATCTTGGCAGAAGTGTTGTTGGCCATTTTGTCAAATATTGTTTTTCAGAAAGTCTCAATAGGCTCAAGAAGATTTGCAATGAATTTTCAAAAATATTTGCAAGGAATTTTCAAAAATATTTGCAAGGAATTTTCAACTATATTTGCAAGGAATTTTCAACTAGATGAAGGTTAAGTGGTTCCAATAAAGCATGCAACTAAAGATGAACCAATCAAGATACTTCATCTAGATGATGGTTGGTGACTAGGTCACCTATATTAGAGTATATTGACATAGGAGCAAAGTAAGAATACTTGATCATAGGTCCTACTCATCGTTAAGCTCAAAATGGGGTTACCATTTTTTGTTTAGGCATTTTAATGTTTTCATATTGCTTTGAATTGCTTTAGATCATGACTTGGAGTAAAGCTTCTTCAAGGATATGATCACATACCTTGGCATGATGTAGATGACATGGCGTGTGGGAGGACTTGTTGTGGATGCTCAAAGTTGATGATGATCATCTTGAGTTAGGAGCAACCATTCTTTTTCTTTTAAGCTAGGTCCTCCTACAAGGGTTAGTCATGCAAGGAAGAACATAATATATCCAAATGACAATAGTGAGATTTTCATCAAATGTAAGTCAAGGATATGTTTCGTGTTGTCTCCTTCATCACAATGTAGGATTGTTGATACTTGGTCAAGACAAGATTGCTTTTGATGTGAGTTGTTTGCAATCTTGTGGAATGAAATTCATCCAAGTACCTACAAAAGGTTATATGAAATACAAGGGAGCATAGATTTCCAAGATATAAGATAGTATGTTAAAGGTATCAAGGAATAGTCATGTGAGATCATGTCCTTGCATGCATCCGAGTGAGTTTAGCTAAAGTTTGAAGCATCAATGATGTTCAACTCACTCCTCAAGTGACAATACACTTTCTCATCAAGTGGCTAAGTAAATATATCGGCCAATTGTTTGTTGGTGCGAACATGTTTGAGATTAATGTCCCCTTTGGCAACATGATCACGAATGAAATGATGACGAACTTGAATATGTTTAGTTCAAGAATGTTGCACGGGACTATGAGCAATCTTAATAGCACTCTCATTGTCACACAACAATGGAACATGTCTCACGTGGATTCCATAATCCTTAAGAGTTTGAGTCATCCATAGTAATTGCACACAACATGATCCGGCGGCAATGTATTTCGCTTCGGCGGTAGATAGAGATAACGAGTTTTGTTTCTGGATGACCAAGACACAATAGATCTACCAAGAAATTGACATGTACCCAAGGTGGATTTTCTATCAACCTTATCTTCAGCATAGTCCGAGTCGGAATAGCCAACAAGGTTAAAAGAAGATCCCTTGGGATACCAAATGCCAAAGTTTGGTTTATGTATCAAGTACGTCGCAATTCTTTTCACGGCCTTAATATGACACTCTTTAGGAGCGGCTTGATATTGAGCGCACATGCACACACTAAGCATGATATTGGGTCGGGAGGAACATAGATACAGCAATGAACCGATCATTGATCGATAAACCTTTTGATCAACCGGTTTGTCCTCCTTGGTGAGGTCAACATGTCCACTAGTAGGGATAGGAGTTTTCATACCTTTACACTCTTGCATGTTGAAGTTCTTGATCAAGTCCTTGGTATACTTGGTTTGAGAGATGAATGTTCCTTCTCTCGTTTGCTTGATTTGCAAACCAAGGAAAATTTCAGCTCACACATCATAGACATCTCATACTTCTCGGACATCAACCTTCCAAATTTCTCACTAAAATGTGGGTTAGTAGATCCAAAGATAATATCATCCACATAAATTTGGCACACAAATAATTCACCCTTAACTCTTTTAGTGAACAAGGTTGCATAAATTTTACCAATTTCAAAACCCTTTTCAATAAGAAACTTCGTTAAGCATATGTACCAAGCTCGTGGGGATTGCTTAAGACCATAAAGAGCTTTACGAAGTTTATAGACATGATTAGGTTTCTTAGGATTTACAAAGCCGGGAGGTTGTTTAACATAAACTTCCTCCTCAATTTGACCATTTAGAAAAGCGCTTTTGATATCCATTTGATAAGGAGTAATATCATGGTGATTGGCATAAGCAAGAAGTATACGAATGGTTTCAAGTCTAGAAACGGGGACATAGGTCTCACTGTAGTCCATACCTTCGACTTGAGTGTAGCCTTGAGCCACGAGACGTGCCTTGTTGCGTACCACTTGGCCATCTTCGTCTTGCTTGTTCCGAAACACCCACTTTGTTCCTATGATGTTTTGCTCGTCCTTGGGCTTCTCCACTAGTGTCCACACTTCATTCCTCTCGAAGTTCTGTAGCTCCTCGTGCATGGCATTCACCCAATCGGGGTCGTCAAGTGCTTCTTCCACCTTAAAGGCTCAATACTAGAGATAAATGAGTAATGCTCACAAAAGTCAGCTAAACGAGTTTTAGAGCGAGTGATTCTCCTGGTTTGTATGTCGCCGAATATTTGGTATAGGGGATGATTCTTGTTCACTCTTGCTCAAACTCGTGGTAGCTTTTTCTTGTTGGATGGCGAAGCTTCCTCATCATCATCATTTTCGTTGTTGTTGAAGGTGTCATTTCCTTGAGGTGGTGGTGAAGGAGGTTGAGGTGGATCATCATGATGTACTTCTTCCTCCTCTTCATCTTGTCGTGTACTGCTTGTGGATGCTTCCATGTCGTTTTGTGGTTCGCCTTGATGCAAGGTAGGAGCTTCCACTTGTGTAGATGAAGTGCTTTCCTTCACCTCCATGGGAAAAATCTTACTGATGGACAAATCTTTGAATGGCTTCCGAAGGGTTATTATCTCCTACATCATTTGGCAATTGCTCGACTTGCGAACCATTAGATTCATCAAACTTCACATCTACTATCTCTTCAACCTTTCGAGTGAAGTTGTTGTAGACACGGTAAGTGTGAGAGTTTGATCTGTAACCGAGTAGAAAACCTTCATGAGATTTAGGAGCAAATTTAGAACGACGATGCTTATCAAGAATGTAACACTTGGAGCCGAATACCCGAAAGTATCCAACTTGGGGCTTGTTACCGGTGAGTAGCTCGTATGTCGTTTTGACAAGAAGCTTGTGTAGGTAAAGTCGGTTCGTAGCATGACAAGCTATTTCCACGGCTTTCGCCCAAAAGTGTCTTGGCGTCTTGTATTCGTCGAGCATCGTTCTAGCCATCTCTATATGAGTATGGTTCTTCCTCTCAACAACTCCATTTTGTTGAGTTGTGTACGTAGCCGAGAACTCATGTGAAATCCCTTCTTCAAGAAAGGTGTCCACATTGGTGTTCTTGAACTCCGATCCGTTGTCGCTCCGAACTTTCTTGATCTTCATTTCAAATTGATTTTGAGCCTTGTGAGCAAAGTTCTTGAAGATCTTTTGCACCTACGACTTGTCATCAATAAAGAATACCCACGTAAATCTAGAAAAATCATGAACTATAACTAGACCAAAGGAATTTCCACCAAGGCTCTTGTAAGCATTGGGACCAAAGAGATCCATATGAAGCAACTCGAGTGGTCTCATAGTAGTCATGATGTTCTTTACGGGATGACTTCCACCTACTTTTTTTCCTGCTTGACAAGCACTACACATTCTATCTTTGTCAAAGATAACATATTTAACACCAAGTATATGATCACCTTTGATGAGCTTGTCTAGATTACGCATACCAACATGTCCTAGCCTTATATGCCAAAGCCAACCTTTAGAAGATTTTGCAATAAGACAAGTACGAGGTTTGGAAATCTTAGTGAAATCAACAATCTATAGATAACCTCTACAAAAACCGGTAAAGACCATGCTATGATTATCTTGTCGAAACACTTGGCAATCAACTTTAGTAAATAGCATATTGAAACCGAAGTCGGCTAGTCTAGATACGGAAAGGAGATTGTAGGGATTCAACAAGCATGACATTTTGAATGGAACTATCATGAGATATGGCCACCTTACCAAGACCGAGTACCTTACCCTTGGAGTTGTCTCCAAAAGTCACATACCTCCATGTTCCATGGTTTGGTGTGATCTCTTGAAACATGTCTCTATCTTCGGTCATGTGATCGGTGCATCCAATATCGAGAATCCACTATTTTCCTCCGGACATGTAATCCTTGAAGTTCGCCATGAGACTTAGATTCTACATAGTCTTCTCATACTCGATGTCGAACAACTCATCTTCATCATAGTAGCCATGTTCCACATTGTCATCATCAAGTGGGATATCCTCGTCATAAGAGACAAGAAATTCGTTAGAATTGTGATCATGACAATGTTCAAGATTATGAATGCGAATGGCTTCAACAATGATGTTGTTGATGGTTATGACATATCCTTTAGTACGCCTGAGATCTCTAAGCTCGAAGAGATAGTCATCAAAATTAGGATCACTAGGTTTCATCTTGTGAAAAGCAATAGTTTTATGGAGAGTGACATCAAGATTTTTCAAAGAGTAGTTTGGATATCTATTCTCTAAGTCATTCCACCAAGTATAAGCACACTCAAAGTTTCTCATTTGATCAAACACAATTCTTGGCAATCCTCTAATGATAAGATTAACAGTTCTAAGATTACGAAGCATGTCAATTCTTCTTCGTGTGAAGGATGTAAAGGATCAATGGGAGGCACATAAGGACTCTTAACATACTTGCTCAAATGGAATTTATTGAATAGGTCAAGCATCTCTTATTTCCATTGACTATAGCACTCCCCATCGAGAATGTTCACACTACAACTAAGACTCCCCAAACTAGACACATCCATCTTCCTCCAATGGTGATAAAACCAAGGCTATGGAGACCAAGCTCTGATACCAATTGTGGGATCAAGAAGGGACGTCTAGAGGGGGGGGGGTGAATAGACTACTTGACAAAATAAAAATCTAACATTTTCCCAATTTTAATGGTTGGCAGATTTTAGCAATTCTAACAAGTCTAGTGCACCCTACACATGCTAGTCAACAAGTATGGCGGCGGAAAGTAAAGACAAGGACATGTAAGAAAGAGTAGAGATGGGAGATCAAACGCAATTGGGGACACGAAGATTTTTCCCGTGGTTCCGATTAGGTGGTGCTATCGTATGTCCACCCTGATGGAGACTTCAACTGACGGAGGGTAGCGGTCGAGAGAGTCCATGGAGGGCTTCACCCGTAAGGGTCCACAAAGTAGCAACCTCGTTTATTCCATCACGGCTTCCGTCCACGAAGGACTAGCCTATGGGTAAATCTTCATGAAGTAGGCGATCTCCTTGCTCGTACAAACTTATTGGTTCAACTCCACAATACGAAGAAGGAGGCTCCCAAGAGACACCTAACCAATCTAGGAGACACCACTCTCCAAAAGGTAATATATGTGGTAACAATGATGAACTCCTTGCACTTGTGCTTCAAAAGATAGTCTCCTCAATACACAATCACTCTCTCATAGATTTGGCGTGGTAGAAGAGGTTGATTGGGTGGAAAGCAACTTAGGAAGGCTAGAAATCAGGATTCATATGGTTGGAGTGGAAGATCTTGATCTCAACACATGAGTAGGTGGCTCTCTCTCAGAAAAATGGATGGGGCAAGTGTAGGTATGTTCTGAGTGCTTCCTCTATGAGTGAGAGGAGGTGGAGGGGTATCTATAGGCATCTCCAAAAATCTAACCATTACAACATTATTGCCCAACTCGGTGAAACCAGAGTAAAAACTCGGTTGCACCGACTAGTGCAAAATGTGGCAACTTTCGGCTTCTCGGTGAGACCGATATATAAATCTCGGTGGTACCAAAGTGGGTGACCTAGGCAGTTTCCAAATCTCGATGAGACCAATTTTCAAAACTCAGAAATTCTGATTCTTAAAAATAGGATACCAGAGAGTTGGTCACCGATTTCGGTTGCACCGAATGGAATGTTGGTGGCACCGAGATATTAGAGTTTTGGCTGAGGAACTGTCTAGAGTTAAAACTCAGTAGGGCCGATTTTGGGAACTTGGTGGCACCGATTTTAGTGGTAGGGTTTAGACAGAGATTTTGTGGGAGAATTTCATGTGTATTTTTGGTGGCTAATCTCTAAGCACTTGAGCAACCAGATCATTAGAGAAACCTCATCCCCTTTTAATAGTATTGGCTTTCCTATGGACTCAAAAGTGATTTCTCACAAAATGTAAAATGTGGAGTCTTCAAGCTTGATGAATTTGCCAATCATATTCCATTTCTTCTCCTTCTTTCCTTGGGGATTCTCCACACATTCCATGGCCAATCTTCTCTGTGGACTTCATCTGAAATAGCTAGGTAAAACTATTAGTCCGAGAGACAATGTATGTTGTCATGATTTATCCAAACCTCCAAGGGAGCATATGTGCTTTCAGACTCGAGCAAGAGAAGAAGGGGTAGCTGGTTGTCTGCAAGATCTTCTACCAGACGGACACAAGGGTCTACTTGGTCGTCTGCAAGTTGGTGTTGTTCTTAAGGATCTTTTGGTATGAACTTGGTCATTGCTTCCAACCAGCGTGTATAATCGATCACAATATGATGTAAGGTTCCGAATGGCTTGGGACAAACACAAGACTTTTCGATACAATCTATAGATAGTGTGCGAATTGTAGTGAAAAATTCGTGATGCAATCATTTTTGGACTAAAAAGGCCTAGTCGGCTATTGTTTAGTTTAAATATGTAAAATTTTCCATAAAAAGGAAATATGTAAAATGTAATGAATTTAGTCCGACTTAAATAAAAATCATCCTATTTGTCTGAACTTCGTACGTGGAATCAGAAGAGGAATGCCAATGGAGAAGCTAACAGTAGGATCCAGCAGGTCCATGGCCGTAAGCAAGCAAGTTCACGTACTTATTATCACGACAAAAAAATGTTTCCTTCTAATGGTATGCTGACGTCTGGGACCTACGAAATTATCAACGTATAGTCAATAATGAAGAGAATAGTACAAAGAGAGACTAACAACTGGGATCCTGCAGGTATAATTTTATTTTTAGGTCGAGCAAGTATCAACTGGGTTGTAGACTATTCAGGATAGGTTTTGTTTTTTAACAGGCGCAACCCATGATGAAATGCAAACCCAAGGGATCCAACAGGTATCAACTGGCCTCTAGGCCACTCAACTAGTTTTTTTTTCCTGGAACACCCACATCCCAGCTTTATTTACTAAAGAAAACGCACAACTCAGCTCTATCTTTATATAACATATAGATATATATCATTTGTATATTGTTATTATTATTTGTAATATTTTATATTAAAAAGAACGTAAAGTCCCCTTTCCACCTTTGATAACTTATATATTTGTTATTTTTCCTCATGTCCCTGGATTTTGTCCACTGATGTTCCCTAAAATCGACTCAATTGTCCCACGTCTTATTAACTTACGTAAATAAAATAATATTTTATTTGGTAAATCAATAAGTGCTTATCAAATAATTTTTATCATTATAAGTTGGCAGGTAAATTATGGTGATTGTGTACAAGAAAAGTATTAAGATTTTAACGACCAATGTAATAATAGGCGTGCATATAAAAAAATGTAATAATAGATGTGCAATCACATTTCAATCTATTAGAATGTTTTTACTCCCGACGCAACTCACGTGCAAATTATCTACCTTTATAATAAAATACACATTCTAGGTTTAACTTTTATAACATTGCTCCATCAAGAACAACATTATTGTTTCACCCAGCCCAGCAAAGACATGTATTTCAAAAAAAAGGAAGAATATGCAACCCATGCCAACTTGCTTTTCTCTGCCCTAC
This sequence comes from Elymus sibiricus, assembly GCA_039707655.1. NCBI lineage: Eukaryota > Viridiplantae > Streptophyta > Magnoliopsida > Poales > Poaceae > Elymus > Elymus sibiricus. Next base: position 422,858,325 of record CM077667.1, on the reverse strand, counting down.
TAGACTACAAGTCTTAAGGCAAGGGCGGATGCATTCGTCATGGCCAGGAAATGGGATATAAATCTTAAATGTAATATCAAACGGGTTGTCAAATATATAAAACACCGTAAATGGCCAATTATTTTTAAATTTTGGTTTTTTAGGATTTTGAGATTTCACCTTTCATTGGATTTTAAACTAATTGAAATTTATTTTGATATAAATTTGAATCTGGCTTGAAATTTCTTGATTAAAACTATGTTGGGACCCACCAAAATTTGTGACATTTAAGATTTTTTTTCCGTATTTTAGACCTCGGTTCTGCATAGAAAATGGTGTGTAATACTAACAAAAAGAAAATTGGATGCAATAAATTCCTGAAGACTTTGCAAATGGGCTGTAAATTATTAAAAAATAACAAATGGGGTGTATGCAGTCTGACACAGATTTGGAGACTAACTTTTGTGCTTACTAAGTTGATGCGCGCGCAAGGCTTTGTCAACTTAGTTAACAAACGGTTTCTTCTCAAGAAATATTAACAAACGATTCTAGCAACAGTGACCATTGGATGTCAATCCAACGGCTACTGTTTTTCTTCATTCTCTTATCTTCTTGCTCCCGGCGCCGGCGCGACTGCCTGCTCCTCCCTCCTGTGGCCGGTTGTTCTGCCGCACAGGCCTCGCCACCCCACCCTACTCCCACGGGTGGCCAGACCATCCCTCTAGTCACCCACACCTTCTGTTATTCTCCGACGACGGAAACTTCTCACCGTAGCTGAACCAGTCAACCCTCATACCGCCCTCCACGTGGGCATCCACTGCGGCTTTGATACTTGTGATCTGCGTTGGGTTTTCCGTGAAGAGGAACGGGTAATTGCAGCACAAAGTGGGCAAGTATTTCCCTTAGTTATGAAACCAAGGTTTATCGAACCAATATGAATATCAATCCTCAACCGTCTTATACGGCTTCACACAAATGAACAAACGACTTGCACACAAAGCGGGCAAGAGGGTTGCCAATCCCCTTGATCTCATTATTTGCAAGCAAATGAGTTGTGTAGATAATTGTTGAGAAATATAAATTGCAAAATAAAAAAAAACTAAATAAAGGCAGCGAGGTAATTGTAGCATTTGTAAATATATAAGTGAATAGACCCGGGGGCCATAGTGTTCCCTAGCAGCATATCTCATGTAGGCAGCATACAGTGGGTAACAATTTACTGTTGGGCAATTGATAGAAAAGTGGATAGTTATGTGATTTTCACGGAAATGATCATGTGTATATAGGCATCACGTCCATAAACAAATAGGCCGACTCCTGCATGCACCTATTACTATTACTCCACTCATCGGCCATTGTCCAGCATGCATCTAAAGTATTAAGTAAAACAGACTAATGCTTGGAGAACGATGACATGATGTAGACAATGTAAACTCAATCAATATGAATAAACCCCAACGTTTTATCCTTAGTAGCAACAACACAAAGACACATCTTGTCCCCTACTTTGTCACTGGGATATAGAAACTCGCCAGGTTGAACCTACCACAACGCACCACTCCCACCGATGAAATATCAATCTACTTGGCCAAAGCACATCAATAGATCGGAGAGCATTACAAAGCTATAATGATCATGCAATTAAGAGATAATATATATCAGAGGCATCTCAAATACTTTTCATGAATAATCTGTACATAAACCCACAATTCATCGGATCCTAACAAACACACCGCACAATAGGATTACATCGGATAGATCAAAGCGAAGATGCGATGACCATTGTATTGAAGATCATAAGATAGAGAGATTGCCATCTAGGTACTAGATATGGACCCGTAGGTCTGTGGTGAACTACTCACACATCATCATGAGGGCAACAAGGTTGATGAAGAGGCCCTCCGTGATCGATCCCCCCTCCAGCAGGGTGCCGGAACGGAGCTCCAGATGGCCTCGCGACGGAACAGAGACTTGCGGCGGCGGAAAAATGGTTACGAGACTGCCTTAAGGTTTTTGCGATATTGGAGAATTTATAGGCCAGAGAGGGACATCGGGAGAGCCACGAGGGGGCCACCACATATCAGGGCGCCCCCAGGGCGCGTCCTAATGTGTGGTGGGGCCCTCGTGTGCCTCCCGACCTCCTTCCGAAGCTTCTAGGTCCTCTTTTGGTCCAGAAAAAGTCATCAAAAAGTTTCATGGCAATTGGACTACGTTTGGTGATGTAAACCTAAAAAGGCAAAAACATGCAGAAAACAACAACTAGCACTGGGCACTGGGTCAATAGGTTAGTGCTCAAAAATATTATAAATTGGTAAATAAAGACCCAAAATGTATCCTAGAATGATAATATATCAGCATGGAAAATTCAAAAATTATAGATACGTTGGAGACGTATCAAGCATCCCCAAGCTTAATTCCTGCTTGTCCTCGGGTAGGTAAATGATAAAAACATACTTTTTGATGTGACATGCTATCCATTATGTAATCTTATGCATGTATGCTCATTGAGAAAAGATGAATCAACAAATATTAACATAGCAATATTCAAAGTGAAAGAAACAAAATCATTAATCCTTAAAAGTATACGATCCTTAAGAAATGTTTACCCCCCCCATTCATCTTATTATATTAGCAAGGCATGGCTCCATCTTCACCACATTAGTACAAATGTCAAGCCCCCGTTGGTACAAATGTCAAGCACCACAGTATCCAAGTCAGGCAATTGGATCGTACCTTTTCAATATGCATCAACTTTTTATTCTTCACGCAATACATGAGCGTGAGCCATTGGACATAGCATTTAGGTGGAACAGAATATGGTGGTAGATATCAAAGGGGTTAAAAGGTGGAGAAGATAGTCTCGCATCAACTAGGCGTACCAACGGGCTATGGAGATGCCCATCGATAGATGTCAATGCAAGGAGTAGGGATTGCCATGCAAATGATGCACTAGAGCTATAAGTTAATGAAAGCTCAAATGAAGCTAAGTGGGGTGTGCATCCAACTTGCTTGCTCATGAAGACCTCGCGCATTTGAGGAAGCCCGTCATAGGAATATACAAGCCAAGTTTGTAATAATGAATAGGTAATTCCCACTAGCATATGAAAGCGATATATCATGAGACTCTCTACATGAGGAACATGATGCCACTTTGAGGCACAAGTGTGGTAAAATATAGTAGCAAAGTCCCTTCTCTCATTCTCTCTCTTTTTTTAAATGGATGGTGGGCTCATTTGGCCTCCCCCATCTTTATTTTTTCGTCCGGAATCTCATCTCGACTTATGGGAGAATCATCTTCTCCATCATTCTTTCCTCATTGGGACAATGCTCTAATAATGATGATCATCACACTTTTATTTACTTACAAATCAATATGGAGAACTGATATGAAGATATGACTCTGTAGGAATGCCTCTGGTAGTGTACCAGGATGTGCAATAATCTAGCATGACATGTATCAAAAATATGATGAACGGTGGCTTTGCCACAAATACTATGTCAGCTCTATATGATCATGCAAAGCAATATGACGATGAACGAACTAGTCATGTGAAGTGACGATGGAATTTGCATGGCAATATATCTCGGAATGGCTATGGAAATGCCATGATAGGTAGGTATGGTGGCTGTTTTGAGGAACATATAATAAGGCTTATGTGCAACAGAGTGTGTCATGTCACGAGGTTTGGATGCGCTGGCAAAAGTTGCATCGATCCACGAGGTGAGAACGGGCTATGCACGGTACCGAAGAGGCTAGCAAATATCAGAAGGTGAGATTGCGTATGTCCATGGTTTTACATTAGTCATAAAGAACTCATATACTTGTTGCAATGTTTTATTAGTTTATCATAAATCAAAGTACTACTCGCATGCCCCGAGGGAAGAGGTTGGTAGGAGTTAACCATCGCGCGCTTCCGACCCGAAACAACACTAGGATTTCAACGAGGAATAGAAATGCTCACACATCATCACCATGCCTCTTTAATTTTTATATGAACAAAAGGGTCAACCTCTCTTAATATCGACACTTCTATGGTTTAACAATTATGAACTCACGCCTGATTCATATTACCACATCAATATCATTGGCCCACAATTTCTCTATATGTGCTACATGATGGTTTTGATTATCATTCATTGAATACCTAATATTTTTGGACTAGTCTTATGACCCATGCAAATTACCATCACTATTTATTAACTCTCAAACAAATATAAGTGAAGAACGAGAGTGAAATCATTTCTATAAAATCTACACGCCACCGTGCTCAAAATGATATAAGTGAAGTACTAGAGCATCTGCTAAGCTCAAAAGATATAAGTGAAGCACATAGAGTATTCTAACAAATTATGATGAAGGTGTGTCTATCTTAAATAGGTGTGTCCAGAAAACAATGATTGTGGCAAACTGAAAGTAAAAGCAACCAAAATTAAACGACGCTCCAAGCAAAACTCATATCATGTCACGAATAAAAATATAGCTTCAAGTGACATACCGATGGATTTGAGACGAAAGAGGGGATGCCTTCCGGGGCATCCCCAAGCTTGGACGCTTGAGTGTCCTTTAAAATATTACCTTGGGGTGCCTTGGGCATCCCAAGCTTAGGCTCTTGCTACTCCTTATTACTTTGCCCATCATGATAACACTCAAAACTTGAAAACTTCAATCACACAAAACTCAACAAAACTTCGTGAGATCCGTTAGTATAAGAAACATATTGCATACTTTAAGTACTGTTATAAATTGATTCAAATTTCATAAATGCATAATAGGTACTGTATTCTAACTTCTCCATGGCTTATACCCCCCAATACAATCCGTAGCATAATCAAAACAAGCAACTATGCAAGCAAAAACAGAATCTGTCTAAAAAAGAATAGTCTGTAGCTATATGTAGACAACCTATACTTCTGTAACTCAAAAAATTCTGAAAAATTAGGAAAACCTCGAAAATTTGTATAGAAACATCTTGTAAAAAGTTTAGATCATTATCACGCTCCATTAAAAAATGAAAATTCCTGTACTGGAGTCATAAGTTTTTGTTTTGTTTCAGCATCGATTCTACTCATCTTCTGAGTCATCCCAAAGGCTTTACTTGGCACAAACATTAATTTAAACACAAAAACATAATCATTACAGAGTCAAGAATCATGTTATCAAAAACAAACATAACGTTTAAAGAAAAAATTTAAAGATAACTATTGGGTTGCCTCCCAACAAGCGCTATTGTTTTATGCCCCTAGCTAGGCAAATTGCATAGTTTCAAGTATTGTCATCTTTGACACTCCACCCATAAGTAGCTCTCATGATTGATTCATAAGGTGGTTTAATTCTATTTCTAGGTAAGTGTTCCATCCATTTCTTAATGGGAATTGGAACCTTATGTTTCCCTCTTTCATGTCAATGATTGCGCCTATAGTTCGTAAGAAAGGTCTTCCAAGTATTATGGGACAAGAAGGATTGCAATCAATATCAAGCACAATGAAATCTGCATGCACATAATTTTTATTTGCAATAATAAGCACATCATTAATTCTACCTAAAGGTTTCTTAATGGTAGAATCCGCAAGATGCAAGTTAAGGGAACAATCTTCAATATTAGTGAGACCAAGCACATCACAAAGAGTTTTAGGAATAGTTAAAACACTAGCACCAAGGTCACACAAAGCATTGCATTCATATTTATTGATCTTTATTTCGATAGTAGGTTCCCACTCATCATGCAATTTTCTAGGAATAGAAACTTCAAGCTCAAGTTTCTCATCATAAGCTTTTATCATAGCTTCTACTCCGTAAAAGCTTTAATTTGTTCATAAGCATTGGGTGAGCTAATAACCGATTACAACAAGGAAATACATTCTACTAAAGAGCAATTATCATAATTAAAGTCCTTGTAATCCAAAATAGTGGGCACATAACTAGCTAAAGGTTTGACCTCTCCAAACCCACATTTTTCAGTTTTAGCATCAAAATCATCACCCTCCAAGCAAGCGGGACTCAACTAGAGTTGACTCATCTCCAGTCCCTTTATCATTTATATTCAGAGAAGTAAATAAAGATTCAATAGGAGAAATACCAATCATTTTAAGATCTTCATCATGATTCCCAATGGGTAAAGATTCCGGTTTAGCGGCCATCCTATTCACTAGAGTGGTTTGCTTATCAGAGATCTTTCCTAGCGACTCTTTAGTTTGAGCAAATTGTGATTGGAGATTAGACACTTCCTTATTAACCTCATCAAGTTGCTTACTAATTTCATAGGCGAAGGACTTATTATGCTCATATTGTGAAGTCATAAAAGTTTTCATAGAATTCTCTATTCCCGACATTCTTTGGTAATAAGAGATATTGTGGAATCTATCTTGAGACATGGTGACCGAGCAAGCAAAGTAACAAGCAAGATAAGTAAACTAGCAATCAAAGAAGTAAACTAGTAACAAGCAAAGATAAATATTTTTGTATTTATGATTTTTATGAGACACGCTAAATATAACAACAAATAAAAAGAAGAACAAGTGAATGAAAATTAGTCTGAAGTTACTTGATAGTTGATGATGATATTCCCCGGCAACGGTGCCAGAAATCCTTCCTGATACTTGTGATCTGCGTTGGGTTTTCCATGAAGAGGAACGGGTAATTGCAGCACAAAGTGGGTAAGTATTTCCCTCAGTTATGAAACCAAGGTTTATCGAACCTATAGGAATATCAATCCTCAACCGTCTTCAGCGGCTGCACACAAATGAACAAACGACTTGCACCCAACACGGGCAAGAGGGTTGTCAATCCCCTTGATCTCGTTATTTGCAAGCAAATGAGTTGTGTAGATAATTGTTGAGAAATATGAATTGCAAAATAAATAAAAAGTAAATAAAGGCACCGAGGTAATTGTAGCGTTTGTAAATATATAAGTGAATAGACCCGGGGGCCATAGTATTCCCTAGCGGCATCTCTCATGTAGGCAGCATACGGTGGGTAACAAATTACTGTTGGGCAATTGATAGAAAAGCGGATAGTTATGCGATTTTCACGGCAATGATCATGTGTATATAGGCATCACGTCCATAAACAAATAGGCTGACTCCTGCATGCACCTATTACTATTACTCCACTCATCGACCGCTATCCAACATGCATCTAGAGTATTAAGTAAAACAGAGTAATGCTTGGAGAACGATGACATGATGTAGACAAAGTAAACTCAATCAATATGAATAAATACCATCGTTTTATCCTTAGTAGCAACAATACAAAGTCGCATCTTGTCCCCTACTTTGTCACTGGGATATAGAAACTCGCCAGGTTGAACCTACCACAACGCACCACTCCCACCGATGAAATATCAATCTACTTGGCCAAAGCACATCAATAGATCGGAGAGCATTACGAAGCTATAATGATCATGCAATTAAGAGATAATATATATCAGAGGCATCTCAAATACTTTTCATGAATAATATGAACATAAACCCACAATTCATCGGATCCCAACAAACACACCGCACAATAGGATTACATCGGATAGATCAAAGCGAAGATGCGATGACCATTGTATTGAAGATCATAAGATAGAGAGATTGCCATCTAGGTACTAGATATGGACCCGTAGGTCTGTGGTGAACTACTCACGCATCATCATGAGGGCAGCAAGGTTGATGAAGAGGCCCTCCGTGATCGACCCCCCTCCGGCAGGGTGCCGGAACGGAGCTCCAGATGGCCTCACGACGGAACAGAGACTTACGGCGACGGAAAAAGGGTTTCGGGACTGCCTTAAGGGTTTTTGCGATATTGGCGAATTTATAGGCCAGAGAGGGACGTCGGGAGAGGCACGAGGGGGCCACCACATATAAGGGCGCCCCCCAGGGTGCGCCCTGATGTGTGGTGGGGCCCTCGTGCGCCTCCCGACCTCCTTCCGAAGCTTCTAGGTCTTCTTTTGGTCCAAAAAAAATCATCACAAAAATTCGTGGCAATTGGACTTTGTTTGGTACTGTAAACCTGAAAAGGCAAAAACATGCAGAAAACAGCAACTGGCACTGGGCACTGGGTCAATAGGTTAGTGCTCAAAAATATTATAAATTGGTAAATAAAGAGCCAAAAAGTATCCTAGAATGATAATATATCAGCATGGAACAATCAAAAATTATAGATACGTTGGAGACGTATCAGGCTGCTTCTCCGGTTTCGGCTCGTTCCCTTCCTAGGCCTCGCCATCGTCCACCGTCTTGGTGCTCTCGACGGGATGTGGTCAACAGGATCAATGAATGATAACCATCAGAAAAGGATTGTATGTGGAGAGGCCGACAACTGGGACCCACCAGGTCCACGACCGCACGCAAGGAAGTGCCTCCTTATTACGCGCAAAATAATGATTCCTCCACCTGACAGCTGGGACTATACTTGGCCAAAAATCGGGTCAGGTCGAGCTTCGGGCCGAGCCTAAAAAAGCTCATGATACAAAACTCACACCCGAGCCCGCCCTGGCCCGACCATCGGGCCTAGTTTCTGGGCCCGAGCCCAAAAAAGTCCGTCCCGATCCGACAGGCCCGACCCAACATAAACGTAAAATGGTTTTTTTGCAAGCCCGAACTCGGCCCGGCCCGACCTTCGGGCTTGATTTTGAGGCCCGGGCCTGGCCCGCGAGCCCGGGAATTTCTGGTCGGGTTTCCCATGGCCAGGTATAGCTGGGACCCACCAGAAGTGTCACCTTATTACGTGAAAAATGGTTCCCCTCTAACAACTGGGACCACCAACTATATCTTTGCACGCAAGGAAATGCCTCCTTACTACGCGGAAAAGAAATGCTTCCTCCTCCTAACAGCTGGGACCCACTAGCTACGTCTTCGCATGCAAGGAAGTGCCTTCTTATTACGATAAAAAATGACTCCCCCTGCTGACAGCTGGGACCCACCAGGTCAAAGTGTATGTAGCGTTATCTGTCTGGTCACAAAATGTGTACGTACATACTGGTCAATCGGTCTCTCTGCAACGATGAAACGCGGCCAAGTAGGGAACTATACGTGTTGTAGTAGAGCCCCCGGCGTAGCAGTTGACACAGTCCCATCAAAATCATGTACATGTACGTACAGCCAAGCAGCAAGAAAGTAAATATGACCACATAAGTACATACGGACGGGGTCTCAAACGCGTACTCGCGTAGACGTATGGCCAGGGCTCGTGTACATGGAGAGGCAATGTGGCAAAGGCAACGGACGACAGCAATGGTGTCATGTTCATCGGCAGCCAACAAGCTGGGTCAGAATGAAGGAAACAGCGTCGCCAAGTGACTCGGCTGGGGGTGTGGCATACAACAAAACAAAGGAAACAGACTTCTGTTCAACCGGCTATGATCGAAACGGAGTCATGCTCAACGGGAGGGGTGTGGCGTCGCAAAATGGAGGAAATGGACTTATGTTCAACTGGCTATAGTCGGGGTCTAGGGGTTTGGCGTACCACAAAATGGAGGAAACGGACTTCTGTTCAACCAGCTACGGTCGAAACGGTGGAAACAGACTGGTTACGGTTGAAGAAATAGGGTCCGCGGTGTGGCGTACCGCAAAACGGTACGCCACGGGCTACTGTTCATCCACCGTCGACTTCCTCCAACCTCCACGGGGTCATGTTCCTCCACCCCAACACCGGCTACTGCTACCATGGGGTTGTCCTATTCATCCAGCGTGAACCCCCACCGGCTGGGGTGGGTCATACGAGCGGGCGGCAGCAACGAAACTGTTCATCCACAACCAACCAACCGGCTAGGTCAACTCACCATGTCTCACGCAAGGGGCTCGATCGATGCATATTGACTCATTATACACGTATCACGCGTGCAGTGATGACCCACAAGTATAGGGGGTCAATCGTAGTCCTTTCGATAAGTAAGAGTGTCGAACCCAACGAGGAGCAGAAGGAAATGACAAGTAGTTTTCAGCAAGGTAATTTCTACAAGCATTGAAATTGTAGGTATAGATAATTTGATAGCAAGATAATTGTTAACGAGCAAGTAACGAAAACGGTAAATAAAGTGCAGCAATGTAGCCCAATCCTTTTGTGGCAAAGGATAGGCCAGAACAGTCTCTTATAATAGGCAAACTGTTCTTGAGGGTACACTTTTATCATGTTGGTTTGATTTGCGTTCACTACTTTGATAATTTGATATGTGGGTGGACCGGTGCTTGTGTGTTGTTCTTACTTGAACAAACCTCCCACTTATGATTAACCCCCTCGCAAGCATCCGCAACTACGAGAAAAGTATTAAGATAAAATCTAACCATAGCATTAAACGTTTTGATCCAAATCAGCCCCTTACGAAGTAGCGCATAAACTAGGGTTTAAGCTTCTATCACTCTAGCAACCCATCATCTAAATAACTACTTAACAATGCATTCCCTTAGGCCCAAGGATGGTGAAGTGTCATGTAGTCGACGTTCACATGACATCACTAAGGGAATCACAACATACATATCACTAAAATATAGAACACATATCAAATTCACATGATTACTTGCAACATGACTTCTCCCGTGACCTCAAGAACAAAGGTAACTACTCATAAATAATTTTCATGCTCAAGATCAAAGGGGTATTAAATAGCATAATGGATCTGAACATATAATCTTCCACCAAATAAACCATATAGTAATCAACTACAAGATGTAATCAACACTACTAGTCAACCACATGTACCAATTTGAGGTTCCGGTACAAAGATTGAACACGAGAGATGAACGAGGGTTTTAGAGGAGATGGTGTTGTTGAAGATGTTGATGAAGATTGTCCTCCCAAAGATGGTTGGGGTGTTGGTGATGACGATGGCTTCGATTTCCCCCTCCGGGAGGAAAGTTCCCCCGGCGGAATCGCTCCGCCGGAGCGCAAACGTGCTCCTGCCCAAGTTCCGCCGCGAGACGGTGGCATTCCGTCCCGAAAGTACTCTCCTTATTTTTTCTAGGTCAAAAGACCTTAAGTACTAGAAGATGGGTACCGGAGGTGGGCCGGGCTGAGCACAACCCACTAGGGCGCGCCTGGGGGGCCTGGCGCGCCCTGGTATCTTGTGCTCACCAGGTGGCCCCCCTCTGGTAGTTATTTGCTCCAGTATTTTTCATATATTCCAAAATAATTCTCTGTGAAATTTCAGCTTATTTGGAGATGTGCAGAATAGGTATCTCTGATATGCTTTTTCAGGTCCAGAATTCCAGCTGCCGGCATTCTCCCTCTTTGTGTAAACCTTGCATATTATGAGAGAAAAGGCATTAGAATCACTCCCTAAAGCATTATTATGCATAAAAACATTATAAATAATAGTAGGAAATCATGATGCAAAATGGACGTATCAACTCCCCCAAGCTTAGACCTCGCTTGTGCTCAAGCGAAAGCCGATATTGAAAAACATGTCCACATGGTTTGAGAGAGAGGTGTCAACAACAAACAAAATACGGACATAGTAGCATCATGCTTATTATCAAAGCAACAACAAACTTTACCATAGGAATTACCATAATTATTAGAGGAATTTCCTGGAAAAGGCCTAGTATTAAAATTACCTCTATAAGCATTGTTATTGAAATTGTTTCGCGAGACAAACTTCACATCTACGGAATCATTGTTTTGCTCAATCAAGGTAGACAAAGGCACATCATTAAGATCAATAGGAGCATTTTTACTAGCAACCAATTTCATCAAAGCATCAATCTTATCATTCAAAGTACTAATTTCCTCAACCGAATTAACTTTCTTACTAGTAGGTGCTCTTTCGGTATGCCATTGAGAATAATTAGCCATGATATTATCTAGCAATTTAGTAGCTTCTCCCAAAGTAATCTCCATAAAAGTACCACCCATGGCGGAATCTAAAAGATTTCTAGAGACAAAATTCATCCCCGCATAAATTTTTTGTATGATCATCCAAAGATATAAACCATGAGTAGGACAATTTCTTAGCATCAACTTCATTCTTTCCCAAGATTGTGCAACATGTTCATGCTCAAGTTGCTTAAAATTCATGATTTGCGTCCTAAGGGAAATAATTTTCGCGGGAGGAAAATACTTAGTGATAAAAGGATCCTTACACTTATTCCAAGAATCGATACTATTGCGAGGCAAAGAAGAAAATCAAATTTTTGCACGACCCCGCAAGGAAAAAGGAAACAATTTCAACTTCACGATATCATTGTCCACATCTTTTTTCTTTTGCATATCACACAATTCAATGAACGTGTTTAGATGGGATGCGGCATCCTAATTAGGATTACCGGCAAATTGATCTTTCATGACAAGATTCAACAAAGCGGCATTAATATCACAAGACTCCGCACTAGTGGTACTAATAAAATCATTGTTATTAGTATTGGAAAAATCATACAACTTGGTGTTCTCTTGAGTCATCGTGACTACACAAACAAGATTGCAAGCAAGGAAGAGATCCGGCAAGAAAAAGGCAAAGCAAAAAAGAGGGCGAATAAAACGGCAAATTGGTGAAGTGGGGGAGAGGAAAACGAGAGGCAAATGGCAAATAATGTAATTGCAAGGAGATGAGATTTGTGATTAGGAACCTGGTAGATGATGATGGAGTCCCCTCGGCGCCTATGATAGGCACGTAGAAGAGACTGCTTCCTCCCCGGCAACGGCGCCAGAAATTCCTTTGACGTGGCTTGAGACTGCGTCGGTATTTCCCCAAAGAGGAAGGGATGATGCAGCACAATGACTGTAAGTATTTCCCTCGGTTATGAAACAAAGGTTATCGAACCACTAGGAGGATCACCACCACCCAATAAGTAGCACCTGCAGACAAACAACAAATACTTGCAACCCGACGCGAAAGAGAGGTTGTCAATCTCTCTACGGTAAAAAGATAAATTAGGTAGTGATAGATCTCTCAAGAACACAAAATAGAAAAGGCAAATAAAATATGCAGCAAAATATTTTTGGGTTTTTGGTTTTGTAGATACGAAAACAAAGATGCAAAAAGATAGATCTGAAAGCAATATGTTGGAAAAGTAGACCCGGGGGCCGTAGGGTTCACTAGTGGCCTCTCTCATGAGTATAGCGCACGGTGGGTGAACAAATTACTGTTGGGCAATTGATAGAAAATCGAATAGTCATGACGATATCCAAGGCGATGATCATTATATAGGCATCACATCCAAGATAGGTAGACCGACTCCTGTCTGCATCTACCTCTATTACTCCACACATTGACCGCTATCCAGCATGCATCTAGTGTATTAAGTTCATGTAAAAACGGAGTAATGCGATAAGAACGATGACATGATGTAGACAAGATCTATTCATGTAGGAATAGACCCCATCTTGTTATCCTTAATAGCAACGATACATGCGTGTCACTGGGAAAGAACACCGCAAGATCGAACCCCTCACAAAGCAACTTTTCCCATGGCAAGAAAAATCGATCTAGTTGGCCTAACTAAACCAAAGATTCGAAGAAGAAATACGAGGCTATAAGTAATCATGCATATAAGACATCGAAGAAGACTCAAATAATATTCATGGATAGAAACTGATCATGAACTCAAAATTCATCGGATCCCAACAAACTGCAAAAGTTTACATCAAATAGATCTCCAAGAGACCATTGTATTGAGAATCATAAGAGAGAGAGGAAGCCATCTAGCTACTGCCTACGGACCCGTAGGTCTATGGTGGACTACTGACGCATCATTGGAGAGGCACCTATGAAGAAGATGAACCCCTCCGTGATGCTGTTTAGATTGCATCTCGAGGTTCTAAACCTTGCGGCGGCTGGAATTGTGTTTCGTCGACTCCCCTACGGTTTTTGGAATATTTGGGAATTTATAGGCATCAGAGGCGATGGAGAGGGGCCCCGAGGAGGGCACAACCCATCAGGGTGCGTCGGGGCTCCCTGACGCGCCCTGGTGGGTTGTGGTCTCCTCGGCCCACTTCTCCGATACTTCTTTGGCCCACTGGGTGTCTTCTGGTCCAGAAAAAATCTCCAAAAAGTTTCATCGCGATTGGACTCCGTTTGGTATTGATTTTCTGCGAAGTAAAAAACAAGCAAAAACAGCAACTGGCACTTTGGCACTATGTCAATAGGTTAGTCCCAAAAAATGATATAAAGTTGTTATAAAATGATTGTAAAACATCCAAGAATGATAATATAACAGCATGGAACAAGCAAAAATTATAGATATGTTGGAGACATATCAGTAGGTATGGTGGACTCTCAAAATATGAGTTTGGGTTTAGGGTTTTTGGATGCACAAGTAGTATCTCTACTTAGTGCGGAATTTTAGGCTAGCAAAGATATTGAGCAAGCACCACATATTGAAGGATCTATGACAATATAACTTCTATGTGAATATGAACAAACATAAATCATTACGTTGTCTTCCTTGTCCAGCGTCAACAATTTTGGCATATAATATTTAATGGGGGCTCACAATCATAAAAGATGTCCAGGATAGTGTATTTGCATGTGAATCTTCTCTTCCCTTATTAATTCTTTCATGAATTGCATCATTGACCAATGCTATGTTTGTCGATCTCCAATAAATTTTACCACTTATACTTTTCCTTATGTGATGTCATTACTTACCATAAGATTAGCATATGATTCTTTTCATTTATTTCCTTTCTATTTTGATTGGAACAGGAAAGTAAAAAAGCAAAACCTCAAACTAAACTTTATTATATAACTCTCACTCGATTGCATAGATAGATAGCTCACGAAACTAACACTCAAAAATAGATCGTACTAAACTTTTATTCAACTAAATCCCGAAAGAGCGAAGGATCAAACTAAAATAGGTAAAGGTAAATGAAAGGGATGGTGATACGATACGGGGGCACCTCCCCCAAGCTTGGGTCAAGCCAAGGGGAGTGCCCATACCCGTTGATGACCCACAAGTATAGGAGATCAATCATAGTCCTTTCGATAAGTAAGAGTGTCGAACCCAACGAGGAGTAGAAGGAAATGACAAGCGGTTTTCAGCAAGGTAATTTCTGCAAGCACTCAAATTGTAGGTAACAGATAGTTTGATAGCAAGATAATTGGTAGCGAGCAAGTAACGGTAACGGTAAACAAGGTGCAGCAAGATAGCCCAATCCTTTTGAGGCAAAGGACAGGCCAGAACAATCACTAGTAATAGGCAAAGTGTTCTTGAGGGTACACGGGAATTTCGTCTAGTCACTTTTATCATGTTGGTTTAATTCGTGTTCGCTACTTTGATAATTTTATATGTGGGTGGACCGGTGCTAAGGTGCTATTCTTACTTGAACTAACAACCTACTTATGATTAACCCCCTCGCAAGCATCCGCAACTACGAGAAAAGTATTAAGACAAGGTCTAACCATAGCATTAAACATGTGGATCCAAATCAGCCCCTTACGAAGTAGCGCATAAACTAGATTTAAGCTTCTGTCACTCTAGCAAACCATCATCTAATAACTACTCCACAATGCATTCCCTTAGGCCCATGAATGGTGAAGTGTCATGTAGTCGACGTTCACATGACACCACTAAGGGAATCACAACATACATATCATCAAAATATCGAACACATATCAAATTCACATGATTACTCGCAACATGACTTCTCCCGTGACCTCAAGAACAAAGGTAACTACTCACAAATAATAATCATGCTTAAGATCAGAGGAGTATTGAATATCATAATGGATCTGAACATATAATCTTCCACCAAATAAACCATATAATAATCAACTACGCAAGGTAATCAACACTACTAGTCACCCACAGGTACCAATCTGAGGTTCCGGTACAAAGATTGAACACAAGAGATGAACTAGGGTTTGAGAGGAGATGGTGCTGTTGAATATGTTGATGAAGATTGGCCTCCCAAAGATGAGAGGGGTGTTGGTGATGACGATAGCTACGATCTCCCCCTCCGGGAGGGAAGTTCCCCCGGCGGAATCGCTCCGGCGGAGGGCAAAAGTGCTCCTGCCCAAGTTCCGCCTCGAGGCGGCGGTGCTTCGTCCCGAAAGTCCTCCTCCTAATTTTTTTAGGTTTTTTGGGAATTTATACCAAAAGATGGGCATCAGAAGCGGGCCAGGCTGGGCACAATACACCAGGGCGCGCCCAGGGGGGCCTGGCGTGCCCTGGTGGGTTGTTCCCACCTGGTGGCCCTCCTCCGGTAGTTTTCAGCCCCAGTAATTTTTATTAAATACAAAAATAATCTCCGTAAATTTTCAGCTTCCTTGGAGTTGTGCATAATAGGTATCTCTGACGTGCTTTTCTTGGGTCCAGAATTCCAGCTGCCGGTATTCTCCCTCTTTGTGTAAACCTTGCATATTATGAGAGAAAATGCATTAGAATCACTCCCCAAAGCATTATTATTCAACAAAACAAAGTAAATAACAGTAGGAAATCATGATGCAAAATGGACGTATCACCTGTGTACTCAAGTCTTCTTTGGTGGTGAAGATGCTGAAGGTGGTGGTGATGAAGTGGTAGGTTTGTCCTCCGGCTTCCAGGGCAAGGGCTCACCATCAAAAGTTGACGCACGAGTCCCCCGAGTCCTGCAACTGGCAGCTAAACTCATACCTTTAAATCTTGCTTCATACTCAAAAACTGTGTTTTGAAGATCATAGATTTGACTTTGCAGAAAATTGATTTGCTCGTTGAAGGTGAAGACGATATCCTTCATAGACCGGCCATCCACCTCTTGATCACGGGTGAATTCCGTGATCATGGAGTGATTGGCACTAAGTCCATGCTCCACCATCCCTTGTCACTTGAAGATGCCTTGTTCCACCGCCTCGAGCCTAGCCTCCATGCTTCCCGTCCTCTTGGGTCCCTGAACATCTCGGATGTGGAGCACCCCCTCACGCATCTCAATGGTTTGAGGGTGCTTCATCACCTCCGGCAAGTACGGGTTGATGACCTTCTCGAAGAACTTGTCCTTGGAGGAGTTTGGTGGAGCCATGGAGATCTAGATCTGACGAGAAAACAACACGAAACAAGAATAGAGAATTTTTCGGCGATGCAGTGGTCAAATCAATCGGGGATATATATAAAGATTTTTTTTATCTTGGGAAGCAAGAATATGGAAGGAAACCGGAGTCGGGAAGGTGTCCGAGGTGGGCACAACCCACCAGGGCGCGCCTGGCAGGGCTGGTGCGCCCTGGTGTATCGTGCTCACCTCGGTTGCTTTCCCGTTTATTTCTTATTTTGCTAATTTTGGTAATATTCCAAAACTAACAAAAAATATTTTTGCGGATTTTTCGGAGTCCGTTTACTTACCGTATCACGTACCTCCTCTTTTTCAGAATTCTGGAGTGTTCCGGAAGGTTTCTTTTATGTGTTCCTCCGGTGTCATGGTTTGGATAATATGGCTTTCAACATTAATAGGCGTACCTGAGATATAGTGTTTAATTCGTTGTCCATTGACCACCTTCGGGTTAGTACCTTCGGCAATATTAATCTTGATAGCTCCAGATCGATAAACCTCTTCGATAATATATGGTCCTTCCCATTTGGAAAGAAGCTTTCCTTCAAAAAAATCTTAAACGAGAGCTGTACAAAAGAACATATTCTCCAACTTTGAATTCCCGCTTTTGAATTCTTTTGTCATGCCATCTTTTAACTTTTTCTTTGAATAGTTTGGCATTTTCATAAGCTTGGGTTCTCCATTCATCTAGTGAGCTAATATCAAATAACCTCTTCTCACCGGCAAGTTTGAAATCATAATTGAGTTCTTTAATTGCCCAAAATGCTTTAAGTTCTAACTCTAGAGGCAAATGACAAGCTTTTCCATATACCATTTTGTATGGAGACATACCCATAGGATTTTTATAAGCTGTTCTATAGGCCCAAAGTGCATCATCTAGTTTCTTAGACCAATTCTTTCGAGACCTATTGACAGTTTTTTGTAATATTAATTTTATTTCTCTATTGCTAAGTTCAACTTGACCACTAGATTGAGGATGATAGGGTGATGCAATTCTATGATTAACATCATATTTAGCAAGCATCTTACAGAAAGCACCATGAATAAAGTGTGAACCACCATTAGTCATTAAATATCTAGGGACTCCAAACCTCAGGAAGATAACTTCTTTAAGCATTTCAATGGAGGTGTTATGACCAGCACTACTAGTTGGAATAGCTCCTACCCACTTAGTAAAATAACCAACAGCAACCAAAATATGAGTATACCCATTGGAGGAAGGAAAAGGTCCCATATAATCAAAACCCCAAACATCAAATGGTTTAACAACAAGTGAATTGTTCATAGGCATTTCCTGATGCTTACCGATATTACCAATTCTTTGACATTCATCACAAGACAAGACAAACTTACGGGCATCCTTGAAGAGAGTAGGCCAATAAAAACCAGATTCCAATACCTTGTGAGCAGTTCTATCTCCCGCATGATGTCCTCCCTAAGCTTCAGAATGACATTTCCGTAGGATTTGTTCCTGTTCATGCTCAGGTACACAACATCTAATAATACCATCTACCCTTTCTTTATAAAGATGTGGGTCATCCCAGAAGTAATGTCTTAAATCATAGAAGAATTTTTTATTTTGTTGGTATGTGAAACTAGGTGGTATATATTTAGCAACAATATAGTTAGCATAATCAGCATACCAAGGAGTGTTTTGTGAAACATTTATTGCAGCTAACTATTCATCAGGAAAACTATCATCAATTGGTAGTGGGTCATCAAGAATATTTTCCAACCTAGACAAGTTATCATCTACGGGGTTCTCAGCTCCTATGCTATCAGTGCTATCTAAGTCAAATTCTTGAAGCAAGAGAACCCACCTAATGAGTCTAGGTTTTGCATCTTTCTTTTGCTTAAGATATTTTTTAGCAGCCTGATCGGTGTGAACAATGACTTTGGAATCAACAATGTATGATCTAAATTTATCACAAGCAAATAGAACTGCTAAAAAATATTTTTCAGTAGTAGCATAATTTCGTTGAGCACTGTCTAGAGTTTTGCTAGCCTAATGGATAACATTTAATTTCATATCAACTCTTTGTCCTAGAACAGCACCAACATCATAATCACTAGCATCACACATAATTTCAAAAGGAAAGTTCCAATCAGGTCGTTGAACGATAGGTGCAAAAGTTAAGGCTTTCTTGAGTGCTTCAAAGGCTTCTACACAATCATCATCAAAAACAAATGGAATGTCCTTTTGTAAAAGATTAGTAAGAGGCCTAGAAATTTTAGAGAAGTCTTTAATGAACCTCCTATAGAAACCAGCATGACAAAGGAAACTTCGAATAACTTTAATATCTTTAGGACATGGCATTTTCTCAATTGCATCAACTTTAGCTTTATCCACCTCAATATCTCGTTCAGATATTTTATGCCCCAAGACAATACCTTCATTAACCATAAAGTGGCACTTCTCCCAATTAAAGAAGAGATTAGTTTGTTCACATCTCTGCAAAACTAGATCAAGGTTGCCTAAGCAATCATCAAAAGAAGTTCCGTAAACGGAAAAATCATCCATGAAACCCTCCACAATCTTTTCACAAAAATTAGAGAATATAGCAGTCATACATCTTTGAAAGGTAGCAGGTGCATTGCATAAACCAAAAGGCATACGTCTATAAGCATAGGTTACAAAAGGACAAGTAAAGGTGGTTTTCTCTTGATCAGATTGCGATACAGGTATTTGAGAGAAACCAGAATATCCGTCGAGAAAACAAAAGTGTGTGTGCTTAGATAACCTTTCTAGCATTTGATAAATGAAAGGCAGAGGGTAATGATCTTTTCTAGTAGCTTTATTTAATTTTCTAAAATCAATTACCATTCTATAGCCAGTGACAATTCTCTGTGGGATAAGTTCATTTTTATCATTAGGAACAACAGTAATACCTCCTTTCTTAGGGACACAATGAATAGGACTTACCCATCTACTATCAGCTATGGGTTAGATTATACCTGCTTCAAGAAGCTTTAATATTTCAGTTCTTACCACTTCTTTCATCTTAGGATTCAATCGCCGTTGGTGATCAACAACGGGTTTGGCATCAGGTCCCATATTAATCTTGTGTTGACATAGAGTGGGACTAATGCCCTTAAGATCATCAAGATTATACCCAATAGCAGCCCGGTGCTTCCTCAGAATTTTTAATAATGTTTCTTCTTCATGTTCTGAAAGGTTAGCACTAATAATAACAGGATATATATTTTTCTCATCAACATAAGCATACTTCAAAGTGTGAGGCAATTGTTTTAATTCAAACACAGGATCACCTTTAGGTGGAGGAGGACCTCCAAGAGTTTCAATAGGCAAATTGTGTTTTAGGAGAGGTTGTTGTTCAAAGAAATTTTTATCTATTTCATTTCTTCCATGCAAGTGCATATCATTTTCATGGTCTAGCAGATATTGTTCTAGTGGATCGGTAGGAGGTACGGCAATAGAAGCAAGACCAATTATTTCATCCTTACTAGATAATTCTTTATCACAAGGTAGTCTACTAAACTTGGAAAAATAAATTCATGAGACACATCACCAAAACTAACACCGACAGTTTGTGTTTCAAAATCTATCTTAGTATTGACGGTGTTCAAGAAAGGTCCACCAAAGATAATGGGACAAAAGTAATCTTGTGGGGAACCAAGAACTAGAAAATCAGTAGGATATTTTATTTTCCCACACAAGACTTCAACATCTCTAACAATCCCAAGTGGTGTGATGGTGTCTCTATTAGCAAGTTTAATAGTGACATCAATGTCTTCTATTTCAGCTGGTGCTATTTCATTCATAATTTCTTGGTATAAGGTAAAAGGAATAGCACTCATGCTAGCACCCATATCACATAAACCATGGTAGCAATGATCTCCTATTTTTGACTGAGACAACAGGCATGCCGACTACGGGTCTATGTTTATCTTTTTCATCGGGTTTGGCAATTCTAGCAGCTTCATCACAGAAGTAAATAACATGCCCATCCATATTTTCTACCAAGAGATCTTTAACCATCGCAACATTAGGTTCCACTTTAATTTGCTCAGAGGGCTTAGGTGTTTTAATATTACTTTTGCGAACCACAGTTGATACCTTAGCATGTTCATTTATCCTAACAGGGAAAGGTGGTTTTTCAATATAAGTAGTAGGCACAACTGGATCAACATTGTAAATGATGGTTTCATCCTTAGCTTTTACCGATTCTTTAATTTCTTCTTTAATAGGGGGATAATATTTAAACCACTTCTCCTTAGGGAGATCAACATGAGTAGCAAATAATTCACAGAAAGAGGCTACTATCTCAGAGTCAAGTCCATATTTAGTGCTAAACTTGTGAAAAGCATCGGTATTCATAAAAGATTTAACACAATCAAACTTAAGCTTTATACCTGACTCATTACCTTCGTCGAGTTCCCAATCTTTAGAGTTGCATTTAATTCTTTCTAAGAGATCCCACTTGAATTCAATAGTCTTCTTCATAAAAGAACCAGCACAAGAAGTATCGAGCATGGATCGATCATTATTAGAAAGCCGAGCATAAAAATTCTGAATAATAATTTCTCTCGGGAGCTCATGATTAGGGCATGAATATAACATTGACTTAAGCCGCCCCCAAGCTAGAGCGATGCTTTCTCCTTCACGAGGCCAAAAATTATATATATAATTCCGATCACGATGAAATAGATGCATAGGATAAAACTTTTGGTGGAATTCTAATTGCAATCGATTCCATTTCCATGATCCAATATCATCACATAGCCTATACCATGTCAATGCTTTTCTCTTCAAATATAAAGGGAAAACCTTATTCTTAACTTCATCTCTGGATAAACCTGCAAGCTTAAATAATCCACAAATTTCATCCACATGTATTAGGTGCATATCAGGATGTTCAGTTCCGTCTCCTACATAAGGATTAACTAGCAGTTATTCTACCATACCCGAAGGAATATCATAACCAATATTTTCAGTAGGTGCAGTAGGTTGAGGGGCAACTAATTGTGGTTTCGGTGGAGGTGAAGATACCCCGAACAAACCCCTTGAAGGATTGTTTTCCATAGTAGCAGGTGACAATAAATTTCAGCACGCAGTATAAGTTTTTCCTTACTGATTTCCACTTACCAAGAGCACTTCACTCCTCGGCAACGGTGCCAGAAAAGAGTCTTGATGACCCACAAGTATAGGGGGTCACTTGTAGTCCTTTCGATAAGTAAGATTGTCGAACCCAATGAGGAGCAGAAGGAAATGACAAGCGGTTTTCAGCAAGGTAATTTCTGCAAACACTGAAATGGTAGGTAACAAATAGTTTGATAGGAAGATAATTGGTAACGAGCAAGTAACGGTAATAGTAAATAAAGTGAAGCAAGGTAGCCCAATCCTTTTGTGGCAAAGGACAGGCCAGAATAGTCTCTTATAATAGGCAAAGTGTTCTTGAGGGTACACGGGAATTTCATCTAGTCACTTTTATCATGTTGGTTTGATTTGCGTTCGCTACTTTGATAATTTGATATGTGGGTGGACCGGTGCTTGGGTGGTGTTCTTACTTGAAAAAACCTCCCACTTATGATTACCCCCTCGCAAGCATCCGCAACTACGAGAAAAGTAGTAAGATAAAATCTAACCATAGCATTAAACGGTTGGATCCAAATCAGCCCCTTACGAAGTAGTGCATAAAATAGGGTTTAAACTTCTGTCACTCTAGCAACCCATCATCTAATAACTACTCCACAATGCATTCCCTTAGTCCCAAGGATGGTGAAGTGTCATGTAGTCGACGTTCACATGACACCACTAAGGGAATCACAACATCCATATCATCAAAATATCGAACACATATCAAATTCACATGATTACTTGCAACATGACTTCTCCCGTGACCTCAAGAAAAAAGGTAACTACTCACAAATAATATTCATGCTCAAGATCATAGGGGTATTAAATAGCGTAATGGATCTGAACATATAATCTTCCACCAAATAAACCATGTAGTAAAGAACTACAAGATGTAATCAACACAACTAGTTGCCCACAGGTACCAATCTGAGGTTTCGGTACAAAGATTGAACACAAGAGATGAACTAGGGTTTGAGAGGAAATGGTGCTGTTGAAGATGTTGATGAAGATTGGCCTCCCAAAGATGAGAGGAGTGTTGGTGATGACGATGGCTTCGATTTCCCCCTCCGGGAGGGAAGTTCCCCTGGCGGAATCGCTCCGCCAGAGGGCAAAAGTGCTCCTGCCCAAGTTCCACCACGAGACGGCGGCGTTCTGTCCCGAAAGTACTCTCCTTATTTTTTTCTAGGTCAAAAGACCTTAAGTACCAGAAGATGGGCACCGGAGGTGGGCCGGGCTGAGCACAACCCACTAGGGCGCGCCCTGGTGTCTTGTGCTCACCAGGTGGCCCCGCTCCGGTAGTTATTTGCTCCAGTATTTTCATATATTCCAAAATAATTCTCCATGAAGTTTCAGCTTATTTGGAGATGTGCAGAATAGGTATCTCTGATATGCTTTTTCAGGTCAAGAATTCCAGCTGCCGGCATTCTCCCTCTTTGTGTAAACCTTGCATATTATGAGAGAAAAGGCATTAGAATCACTCCCTAAAGCATTATTATGTATAAAAACATTATAAATAACAGTAGGAAATCATGATGCAAAATGGACATATCATGCAGTAGCAACGATCACTGTTCATCATGAGGCAACCAACAACCGGCTACTAGCTCAACTTACGTATCGCACATGGTCGGGCTCTCGATGCAACGCAGCGATCAATTGGGTTCAGTAAGTAGCAAGGGGATCGATCGTTTGGGTTCAGTTATAGTAGCCAAGGAATTGTTCAGCTTCACTTAGCAGCCAAGGAATCGCTCAGGTTCAGTACATAGTGCAAGGGATCGATCGCTCGTGTTCAGTACGTAGTGCGTGGGATCGATCGATCGCTCGGGTTCAGTAAGCGAACGCCTCGCTCGATCGGGTTTAGCTAGTAGCTAGAGAATGCCTCACACACACGCGCGTATGAGATAAATGCACAAACCACACTGCATCGCTCTGCCCCGGCCACCCACCGATTCCCCACCGTAACTGGTAAATCCCCGAAAATTTCGTCCTCCTCACTTCTACCACGATTTTCTATGTCATGGACGACCCTAAGAATGTCATGCAGGTGCATCTCCGGCCCGCCCAGGACGAAAAGCCCATTTTCTGTCATAATTTTTTTGTCATAGAAGTAGGAGCCCACCACATCTATGATGATACATGTTTTTCTCACAATTATCGTCATGGAAGTGTCATATCCATTACAAAAAAGTTTCCGTTAGGCCCATAATGTCACAGATGTGTATTTTTTTGTAGTATCATGATTTACCGCATCTCATTTGTGCCCTTAAGGTGTGAGTAGTTCCTTTAGTTCTTGGGGATATGGAGGAACCCTGGTGTGTAATACATCGTTTGATTTACCTCTTTGCAAGTTTATGTTAATATTCTGCTTGATGTTGGGTGAAGTCGACCATCCAACATTTGCCAATTTTGGACGGATGGTTATTACTGCTGGCGAACCGACTGGTCGCAGAGGTGGGTACGTGACAGGGCCTATCTCCCTTCGTCCTGTATCGTTGTAGCAAGGGGTAAACATAGACCACCTATAGGCCCCGTCCACGGGGACCTTTTCCCCATAATCGTCGTTCGATAACCGGAGTGGGGAAGAATGATGGCGGCATATGTGATACGGGGTTGGCGTGAGTATGCATGTATCTATACCCCCTCTACCCACAAATAGAAGGATGCAAGGTGGCTTATAAATCCACCTAACGTTGTGTTTAGGCACCGCTATAGATGCATACTACTGGGGAATCCAGACTCTGTGAGAATGTCTAAGTGCTATTGATTTAACACTACACATCACCGTTACTAAATTTTATTCAGTATTTTTCCTTTATACTCGCTACGCCGTTTTCATCATATTACTACTGCTTTGGATTTCTTACAACATCTAGGCATAGCTAATTAAACCCTTCAACAGAAAAAGGTTGATTCATGTGCCCCCGGTGGGATCGATACTCTTACTTCGAAAAGGCTACAACTAAACCTTCTGCGCTTGCAAGACATCAGGCTGCTCGCGAAGCCCGTGTGGCTGATCTGGTCGTGTCGGCGTGATTAATCTGGTCTAGACCTCGGCCTCCAGATGTCGTGATGTTCTCTTGTGGGCTAGTCGGACTGCGGATTATAATGTCCATCGAAGAGTCTTTGTGATGATTTCTCTCTTTAGATCCAATGGATGCTACCGACGTTATGTACTACCAACAATGCGGGATTTAGCTGAAAAGATCTTTTGTGGGTTTCGGTAGCTCTCACTCTGGTCAGTTTGTCTTCGATGGTGAGATGCAATCTATGGACAGTGGCTTGACGTAGAGGGTATGGTTGTGCAGAAGCTGTACTAGGATTTCTAGCCTAGCGCATGCTACTTCTGGATCATGAAAAAATGGCGGTGACAACATATGATTGACTTTGATTTCGTGGTGCTTCTCGAGTACCCTGTCTCGAGCTCCGAGGTGAGAAAACTAGGTCCAACATGTGTTGTTTGTACCTGCCAATGATGATGTTTTCGCGTCGACACCTTGTTGAAGGCATTGCACGAATATGCTCGGACTTGTTTTTCAGGGTGAAACCTAGAATCTGACCTTTGGTGGTTGGATCCGATGATGGCGGTGCTTAAGCATCCTTCCATTCCTGAAGACGTTGCTATTGAAGAACATCGTTGTCTTTGTGTTGTCCAGAGATGGTTGGTGTGAATATGGCCATTGTTATAGTTTGTCGATCACTTTGACGATTTTCTCTCTCGCTTAGGCATAGCTTTAATTTTGTATGATTTTGCTCTTTGCCGGCGTATTTTTGATATGTGTGTTGGTGTTGATTGTGTGCATCATGTCTATTGATACGTCTCCAACGTATCTATAATTTTTGATTGTTCCATGCTGATATATTATCATTCTAGGATACTTTTTGGGTCTTTATTTACCAATTTATAATATTTTTGAGCACTAACCTATTGACCCAGTGCCTAGTGCCAGTTGTTGTTTTCTGCGTGTTTTTGCCTTTGCAGGTTTACTGTACCAAACGAAGTCCAATTGCCACGAAACTTTTTGATGATTTTTTCTGGACTATATGAAGACCTAGAAGCTTCGGAAGGAAGCCAGGAGGTGCATGAGGGCTGCACCACACATCAGGGCGCGCCCTGGGGGGCGCCCTGATATGTGGTGGCCCGCTCGGGCGCCTCCCGACGTCCCTCTTCGGCCTATAAATTCTCTAAAATTCTAAAGACCCCAGAGGCAGTCCCAAAACCCTTTTTCCGCCGCCACAAGTCTCTATTCCCTCGCGAGGCCATCTGGAGCTCCGTTCTGGCACCCTGTCGGAGGGGGGATCGATCACGGAGGGCATCTTCATCAACCTTGATGCCCTCATGATGATGTGTGAGTAGTTCACCATAGACCTACGGGTCCATAGCTAGTACCTAGATGACAATCTCTCTCTCTTATGATCTTCAATACAATGGTCATCGCATCTTCGCTTTGATCTATCTGATGTAATCCTATTGTGCGGTGTGTTTGTTGGGATCCGATGAATTGTGGGTTTATGTTTAGATTATTCATGAAAAGTATTTGATATGCCTCTGAATTATATTATCTCTTAAGTGCATGATCATTATAGCTTCGTAATGCTCTCCAATCTATTGATATGCTTTGGCCAAGTAGATTGATATTTAATCGGTGGGAGTGGTGCGTTGTGGTATGTTCAACCTGGCGAGTTTCTATTTCCCAGTGACAAAGTAGGGGACAAGATGCATCTTTGTGTTGTTTCTACTAAGGATAAAATGATGGCGTTCATTCATATTGTTTGAGTTTACTTTGTCTACATCATGTCATCGTTCTCCAAGCATTACTTTGTTTTACTTAATACTCTAGATGCATGCTTGATAGCGGTCGATGAGTGGAGTAATAGTAATAGGTGCAGGCAGGAGTCGGCCTATTTTCTTATGGACGTGATGCCTATATATACATGATCATTGCCGTGAACATCGCATAACTATCCGCTTTTCTATCAATTGCCCAACAGTAATTTGTTTACCCACTGTATGCTGCCTACATGAGAGATGCCACTAGAGAAAACTATGGCCCCCGGATCTATTCACTTATATATTTAGAAATGCTACAATTACCTTGCTGCCTTTATTTACTTTTTATTTATTTTACATTTTATATTTCTCAACAATTATCTACACAACTCATTTGCTTGCAAATAACGAGATCAAGGGGATTGACAACCCTCTTGCCCGCGTTGGGTGCAAGTTGTTTGTTCATTTGTGTGCAGCCGCTGAAGACGGTTGAGGATTGATATTCCTATTGGTTCGATAAACCTTGGTTTCAAAACTGAGGGAAATATTTATCCGCTTTGTGCTTCAATTACCCGTTCCTCTTCACGGAAAACCCAACGCAGATCACGAGTATCAGGAAGGATTTCTGGCGCCGTTGCCGGGGAATATCATCATCAACTACCAAGTAACTTCAAAAAAAATTCATTCACTTTTTCTTATTTTTATTTTCTATTATATTTAGCTTTTCTCATAAAAATCAAAAATATAAAAATATGTATCTTTGCTTGTTGCTAGTTTACTTCTTCGCTTGCTAGTTTACCTGTCTTGCTTGTTACTTTGCTTGTTCGGTCACCATGTCTCAAGATACTTCCAAGTTGTGTGATTTCTCAAATACTAATAATAATGATTTTATTAGTACACCTATACCACCCGCCACTAGTGCAGAGGCTTTTGATATTAATGCTGCATTGCTAAATCTTGTCATGAAAGATCAATTTTCGGGAAGTCCTAATGAGGATCCCGCGTCACATCCTAATACCTTTGTTGAATTATGTGACATGCAAAAGAAAAAGGATATGGATAATGATATTGTGAAATTAAAATTATTTCCTTTTTCACTAAGAGATAAAGCTAAGGCTTGGTTTTCATCTTTACCTCATAATAGTATTGGAACATGGGATAAGTGTAAAGATGCTTTTATTGCCAAGTATTTTCCTCCTGCTAAGACCATCTCCCTTAGAAATCAAATAATGAATTTTAAACAGAAAGATCAAGAGAATGTTGCACAAGCTTGGGAGAGAATGAAATTAATGCTAAGAAATTGTCCAACTCATGGCTTAAATATGTGGATGATTATCCAAAACTTCTATGCTGGACTAAACTTTGTGTCTAGAAATCTTCTAGATTCTGCTGCAGGCGGTACCTTTATGGATGTGACCTTAGGAGAGGCCACAAAACTTCTGGACAACATCATGACAAATTATTCTCAATGGCATGCCGAAAGGGCTCCAACCGGTAAGAAGGTAAATTCTGTTGAAGAAATCGCTACTTTGAGTGAAAAAGTGGATGCTCTTATGAATATGGTTGCTAGTAAAAATGCTCATGATGATCCCAATTATGTTCCCATATCTACTTTGATTGAGAAAAATAATGATTCTATTGATGTGAATTTTGTCTCGCGAAATAATTTCAATAACAATGCTTATAGAGGAAATTTCAATTCTAGACTGTATCCCGGTAATTCCTCTAACAACTATGGAAATTCTTATGGTAATTATTATGGAAATTCTTCTAAAAATTATAATATGATTCCCTCTGATCTTGAGAACACAATTAAAGAATTTATTAATTCTCAAAAGGTTTTCAACACTATGGTAGAAGAAAAATTGCATGTAGTTGACACTTTGGCTAAAAACATGGATATAATTGCTCTTGATGTGGAAACTCTTAAAAATAAAGCTTTGCCACCCAATCATGATTTCAATGATGCTATTAAATCTATCCAATATCTATTAATGAAAGTAAGGAGAGGACCGCTAAGTTGAGAGCTAAGCGGGAGTTCTTAGAAAAAGCTCTTCCACCCGGTTTTTACCGGAATCATGATGAATATCTTAAAATGATTGGTGTTTCTCCCATTGAATCTTTATTTACCTCTCTGAATACAAATGATAAAGGGACTGGAGATGAGTCAACTTTAGTAGAGAAGCGCCCCGTTTGCTTGGAGGGTGATGATTTTGATGCTAAAACTGAAAAATGTGGGTTTGGAGAGGTCAAAACTTTAACTAGTGATGCACCCACTATCTTGGATTACAAGGACTTTAATTATGATAATTGCTCTTTAGTAGAATGTATTTCCTTGTTGCAATCCGTTATTAGCTCACCCAATGCTTATGAATAAAACAAAGGTTTTACCAAACATATAGTAGAAGCTATGATAAGAGCCTATGATGAGAAACTTGAGCTTGAAGTTTCTATTCCTAGAAAATTGCATGATGAGTGGGAACCTACTATCAAAATAAAGATCAATAAATATGAATGCAATGCTTTGTGTGACCTTGGTGCTAGTGTTTCAACTATTCCTAAAACTCTTTGTGATGTGCTCGGTCTCAGTAATATTGAAGATTGGTCCCTCAACTTGCATCTTGCGGATTCTACCATCAAGAAACCTTTAGGTAGAATTAATGATGTTCTTATTATTGCAAATAAAAATTATGTGTTGATGACCCACAAGTATAGGGGATCAATCATAGTACTTTAGATAAGTAAGAGTTTCGAACCCAACGAGGAGCAGAAGGAAATGACAAGCGGTTTTCAGCAAGGTAATTTCTGCAATCACTGAAATTGTAGGTAACAGTAATTTGATAGCAAGATAATTGGTAACGAGCAAGTAACGGTAACGGTAAATAAAGTGCAGCAATGTAGCCCAATCCTTTTGTGGCAAAGGACAGGCCAGAACAGTCTCTAGCAATAGGCAAAGTGTTCTTGAGGGTACACGGGAATTTCATCTAGTCACTTTTATCATGTTGGTTTGATTCGTGTTCGCTACTTTGATAATTTGATATGTGGGTAGACCGGTGCTTGAGTGCTGTTCTTACTTGAACAACCTCCCACTTATGATTAACCCCCTTGCAAGCATCCGCAACTACTAGAAAAGTATTAAAATAAAATCTAACCATAGCATTAAACGTTTGGATCCAAATCAGCCCCTTACGAAGTAGCGCATAAACTAGGGTTTAAGCTTTTGTCACTCTAGCAACCCATCATCTAATAACTACTCCACAATGCATTCCCGTACACCCATGAATGGTGAAGTGTCATGTAGTCGACGTTCATGAAAGCACATTTGCTCCCTTGGTGGATTTGGTAATTAATAACAACATATATCTCATTGGACTAATGTTTCCACTAAGTATATTTTAGGAAAATTTCAATGATGGGATGGCAAAAGGATTGTGGAGATACCCCTAGATGCAAGGAATAAGATTGGCAAAGCTTCCAGCAAGGAGACTCTACATTTTACTTTGTGAGAAATCACTTTGAGTCTATAGGAAAGCCAATACTATTAAAAGGGGTTAGGTATTGATGGTGAACAAAATGCTCCACGTGCACAAGTGATAGTCACCAAAAACACACACAAGCTCTTCCACAAAAGTTTGTCCAAAGCCTATCATGCAAAATCGGTGCCACCAACTTTCCCCACTCGGCCCTACTGATTTTCATCTAAGACAGATCCCAGCCAAACCCTAGTTTTTCGGTACAGCCGATTCTGCATCGGTGCCACCGAGTTCAGCTAGCCAACATTCTGTTGCCCCTTTTCTAAGATTCGGAATTTCCGAGTTTTTGGATCGGTGCCACCGAGTTTTGCAATATGACCGTTGGTCACCTGATCGGTACTGCCGAGATTTATATATCGGTCTCACCGAGATTCGAAAGTTGCTACCTTTTGAGCAACTCGGTACCACCGAGTTTTACACTTCGGTGTCACCGAGTTGGTCATTATAGGTGTAACAGTTGGATTTTTGGAGATGCCTATATATACCCCTTCACCACCACCCACTCGCAAGAAAAGCACTCAGAACTATTCCATACTTGCCCCATCTGATTTTCTGAGAGAGAGCCACCTACTCATGTGTTGAGATCAAACCATTCCATTCCAACCATATGAATCTTGATTTCTAGCCTCCCCAAGTTGCTTTCCATCCAATCAATCTCTTCCACCAAAGCCAAATATGTGAGAGAGTGATTGTGTGTTGAGGAATCTATCATCTTGAAGCACAAGAGCAAGGAGTTCATCGTTACTATCGAGCCTATTACCTTTTAGAGGGTGGTGCCTCCTAGATTGGTTAGGTGTCGCTTGGGAGCCTCCTACTTTGTGTTACTGAGTTGAACCAAGAAGTTTGTAAGGGCAAGGAGATCGCCTACTTCGTGAAGATCTACCCATAGTGAGGCTAGTCCTTTGTGGACGGAAGCCGTTATGGAATAGTCAAGGTTGCTACTTCGTGGACCCTTATGGGTGGAGCCCTCCGTGGACTTTCGCGACCGTTACCCTCCGTGGGTTGAAGACTCCATAAACGTGGATGTACGATAGCGCCACCTATCGGAACCACGAGAAAAATCTTCGTGTCTTCAAATTGCGTTTGATCTTCCTCCCTACCCTCTATTACATATGCTTGTCTTTATTTTCCGCTGCTATACTCTTAGACATACATTTGTAGGGTGTGCTTGACTTGCTATCATTGCTAAAATATGCCAACACTTAAAATTGGGAAAAGCTAGAAATTTTATTTAGTCAAGTAGTCTAATCACCCCCCTCTAGACATACTTTCGATCCTACAAGTGGTATCAGAGCTTTGGTCTCCATTGCATTGGTTTCACAACCTAGGAGAGTATGGCGTCTAGTGGGGGAAATTATCACTGTAGAGGTCCATACTTTGATGATACAAATTTTGCTAGTTGGAAGCACAAAATGAAAATGCATATTCTTGGTCATAACCCCGCCGTTTGGGTTGTTGTTCGTGTTGGCTTGCAAGGTGAATTCTTTGGTGATGGAAAGGAACCGGATCGTGAAGCGATCGCAGAAGAATTGAAGATGTTGCAATACAACGCTCAAGCATGTGACATTCTCTTCAACTGCCTATGCCCCGAAGAGTTCAACAAAATCAGCCGTCTTGAGAATGCCAAGGAAATTTGGGATACTTTGGTTGATATACATGAAGGTACCGAATCCGTGAGAGAATCCAAGTTAGATGTTCTTCAAAGTCAGCTTGACAAGTTCAAGATGAAGGATGGTGAAGGAGTCGCAGAAATATACTCTAGGCTAGCTCTCATCACCAATGAGATTGCCGGCATGGGAAGCGAAGAGATGACTGATAAATTCATCATCAAGAAGATACTTAGAGCTTTGGATGAGAGATATGACACCGTGTGCACATTGATCCAAATGATGCCCAACTACAAAGATCTCAAGCCTACAGAAGTCATTGGAAGGATTGCTGCTCATGAGATGACCCTCAAAGATAAAGAAGAGCTTCACAACAAGTCAAGCAGTGCTTACAAAGCCACAAGTGATGCTCCCACAACTTCAAGCGACAACCTTGTCACCAATGAAGAGATAAGCCTCATGGTCAAGAAATTCAACAAGTTCTACAAGAATAGAGGCAAAGAACGAAGCTCCAACTCAAGATATGAAGAGAAGCGTTCGTCAAGTCGTGACCGAAACTACTGCAATTGTGGAAAGCCCGGACACTACTCCAATGAGTGCACGGCTCCCTACAAACGAAGAGAAGAGTCACCAAGAAGACGAAGCTCAAGAACTGAATCACCTCAAAGAGAGAGAAGGAGTAGAGATGATCGTCATGAATGAAGACCCTCAAGGAGAAGTAGGGACTCGGAGAAGAAGGACAAGTACACCAAGAGCTACTCAAGAAGAAGACATCAAGCTCACGTTGGTGAATGGGTTTCCGGCTCTGAATCCGACAACCACTCTGAGAGAAGTTATCACTCCAACTCCGACTATAGTCAAGATGAAGGTGTTGCAGGACTTGCACTAGTGACTACCAACTCCTATGACATATTTGATTCACCAAATGAAGGAAGTGGAAGATGCTTCACGGCTAAAGGCCCCAAGGTATCACACCCCGAGTATCTTGATTTCAATAGTGATGAGGATGATTTGCTTGGAGATGATGACTTGCTCTTTGATAAAGCTAGTGATGTTAGTCAAAATGAACTTGATAATCTTCATGTTAGTCAAGATAAGTCGGTTGATGATGATAAGATGGAAATAGAGCGACTAACTAAAGAATTAAACACTCTTAAGTTAGCCCATGAATCTACTCTAGAAGATCATAGAGAGCTTGTAAGGACTCATGAGAAGCTACGCTTCGAGAAGCTCACCTTGGAGCAAGAACATGAGTTTCTTAAAGCTATCAATGACGATCTCCGAAAGAATACTTCATCTTATCTAGCCAAATGATTACTCTTGTCTACATTCATGCCACAAGTTAAACCTAGACAAACTAGTAACAAAGGCAAGAAAGGTTCTTCATCTAGTAGCAACAATATAAATGCTAAATCTAATGATGTTGCTTCTAGTAGTTCTATTGATTCCACTAATGATGATTCTCTTAGCCAAGTTACACTTGAGCAAGAAAACGATTTATTGAAAGGAATTATAGAGAAAGGTATCTACAAAAGTCTTGCCGGATGTAAGCAATTTGAAGAGATTGTACGCAAGCACGGAGGATACCGGAAGAACCATGGCATTGGCTACTTCAACGCAAATGGAGTTGAATGGGAAGAAGGTCAATACCCCAAGCCAAAGTTTGTTCCTCAAAAGGAGAAGTATGAACATACTCTCCCCAAGGGAACAAACACTCAAGATGACCTTCCACCACAAGACCACAAGCTCAAGGGCAAGGACAAGCTTCAAGAGGAGATTGACTCATATGAAGAAGAATCCCAAGCTTTGGTCAAGTGGGTTCCCAAAGCAACTACAATCTCAACTTCTACAAGTGCCACTTCAACACCAAGGATTCCCATCAAGTTGATGTGGGTGTAGGATCACTAGAAGAGTGTCTAGAGGGGGGGTGAATAGACTACTTGCAAGAATTAAAAACCTAACCTTTTCCCAAGTTAATTGGTTGGCAGATTTTAACAATTATAGCAGGTCAAGCACACCCTACACATGCAAGTCAAAAAGTATGGCAGCGGAAAATAAGGACATTGCACATGGAAGTAAGGAGTTGAGATAGGGAGATCAAACGCATGAGGTACACGAAGATTTTTCCCGTGGTTCCGATAGGTGGTGCTATCGTACGTCCACGTTTATGGAGTCTTCAACCCACGAAGGGCAACGGTCGCGAGAGTCCACGGAGGGCTCCACCCATAAGGGTCCACGAAGTAGCAACCTTGACTATTCCATAACGGCTTCCGTCCATGAAGGACAAGCCTCATTATGGGTAGATCTTCATGAAGTAGGCGATCTCCTTGCCCGTACAAACTTCTTGGTTCAACTCCACAACACGAAGTAGGAGGCTCCCAAGAGACACCTAACCAATCTAGGAGGCACCACCCTCCTAAAGGTAATAGGCTCGGTAATGTCGATGAACTCCTTGCTCTTGTGCTTCAAGATGATAGACTCCTCAACACACAATCACTCTCTCACAGATTTGGCTTTGGTGGAAGAGATTGATTTGGTGGAAAGCAACTTGGGGAGGCTAGAGAACAAGATTCATATGGATGGAGTGGAATAGCTTGATCTCAACACATGAGTAGGTGGCTCTCTCTCAGAAAATTGGATAGGGCAAGTACGGAATAGTTCTGATTGCTTCTCTTTCGAGTGGGTGGTGGTGAAGGGTTATATATAGGCATCCCCAAAAATCCAACCGTTACACCTAAAGTGACCAACTCGGTGACACCGAAGTGTAAAACTCGGTGGTACCGAGTTGCTCCAAAGGTAGCAACTTTTAAATCTCGGTGAGACCGATACAGAATCTCGGTGGTACCGAGTTGCTCCAAAGGTAGCAACTTTTGAATCTCGGTGAGACCGATACAGAAATCTCGGTGGTACCGATTAGGTGTCCAACGGTCAGTTTCCCAAAACTCGGTGACGCCGATCCAAAATCTCGGAATTTCCAATTTTAAGAATCGAGGTAACAGAAAGTTGGCAACCTGAACTCGGTGGCACCGAATCACAATCGGTTGCACCGATGTGCTAGGGTTTGGCAGGGCTCTGTCTGAGATGGGAAATTGGTGGGACCGAGTGGAAATTGTTGGTAGCACCGATTTTCATGATAGGCTAGGACAAAGTTTTGTGGAAGAGTTTGTGGGTGTTTTTGGTGACTATCACTTGTGCACGTGGAGCATCTTGTTCACCAACAGTACCTTACCCCCTTTTAATAGTATTGGCTTTCCTATGGACTCAAGGTGATTTCTCAGAAAGTAAAATGTAGAGTCCTCTTGCTTGAAGCTTTGCCAATTCAATTCCTTGCATCTTGGGGTATCTCCACACAATCCTTTTTGCCAACCCATCTCTCTCTATGGACTTTCACCTGAAATACACTAGGTAGAAATATTAGTCCAAGAGACAATGTATGTTGTCATGAATTATCAAAACCACCAAGGGAGCATATTGTGCTTTCAATCTCCCTCTTTTTGGTAATTGATGACAACATACAATCAAATCTTCAAATAAAGATATGCAAAGATATAATGAAGACTTTGAGAGACACGTGACAAAGACTTGCTCCCCCTAAATGTGTGCAATCCCTTTAAAGAATGGTTGCCTTGGAATGCATGGTCACACATATAGTGGAAGGGATAATATGAGTCATGTGTATCTTGGCTATATGCATTAAATGCATGTGAATGAGTTACATCCCTATTCAAGACTTCACTCTTGCAAACAATATGTGCAAGAAGCAAGAGATCATCTTGATCAAGGATATGATGCATATACTTACCTTGAGTTCTTAAGCATTCTAGTAGTAGAAACACACTTGAGAAAACAATGTTAGGAAACACAAGAGTATTCTGCTAATCAAAAGGCAATAGAACTCAATAGTGCCAAGATGTGGAGAACATATAGAAGATAGTAGTCCTTAAGATTGATATGTCTCCAAGATCATTTAGAGCTTTCTCCCCTAGATGTGAAATCGTAGGTCATCCTCTCCCCCTGAATCTTAGCATGTAGATATTGGGATTGGATAGGTGATACGTCCATTTTGCATCATGATTTCCTACGGTTATTTACTTTGTTTTGTTGAATAATAATGCTTAGGGGAGTGATTCTAATGCCTTTTCTCTCATAATATGCAAGGTTTACACCAAGACGAAGAATACCGACAGCTGGAATTCTGGACCCAAGAAAAACACGTCAGAGATGCCTATTCTGCACAACTCCAATGAAGCTGAAAATTTACGGAGATTATTTTTGCATTTGATAAAAAATACTGGAGGTGAAAACTACAGGGGAGGCCCACCAGGTGGGCACAACCCACCAGGGCGCGCCTTGATTGGTCGTGCTCACCCAGGCCCACCTCCGGTGCCCATCTTCTGGTATAAATTCCCAAAAAACTTAGAAAAAATAAGAGGAGGACTTTCGGGGTGAAGCGCCGCCGCCTCGAGGTGGAACTTGGACAGGAGCACTTTTGCGCTCCGGCGCAGCGATTCCGCCGGGGGAACTTCCCTCCCGGAGGGGGAAATCGAAGCTATCGTCATCACCAACACCCCTCTCATCTTTGGGAGGCCAATCTTCATCAACATTTTCAACAGCACCATATCCTCTCAAACCCTAGTTCATCTCTTGTGTTCAATCTTTGTACCGGAACCTCAGATTGGTACCTGTGGGTGACTAGTAGTGTTGATTACATTGTGTAGTTGATTACTATATGGTTTATTTGGTGGAAGATTATATGTTCAGATCCATTATGCTATTCAATACTCCTCTGATCTTGAGCATGATTGTTATTTGTGAGTAGTTACCTTTGTTCTTGAGGTCACGGGAGAAGTCATGTTGCAAGTAATCATGTGAATTTGATATGTGTTCGATATTTTGATGATATGTATGTTGTGATTCCCTTAGTGGTGTCATGTGAACGTCGACTACATGACACTTCACTATTCATGGGCCTAAGGGAATGCATTGTGGAGTAGTTATTAGATGATGGGTTGCTAGAGTGACAGAAGGTTAAACCCTAGTTTATGCGCTACTTCGTAAGGGGCTGATTTGGATCCACATGTTTAATGCTATAGTTAGACTTTGCCTTAATACTTTTCTCGTAGTTGCAGATGCTTGCGAGGGGGTTAATCATAAGTAGGTTGTTAGTTCAAGTAAGAACAGCACCTTAGCACCGGTCCACCCACATATCAAATTATGAAAGTAGCGAACATAAATCAAACCAACATGATAAAAGTGACTAGACGAAATTCCCGTGTACCCTCAAGAACACTTTGCCTATTACTAGTGATTGTTCTGGCCTGTCCTTTGCCACAAAAGGATTGGGCTATCTTGCTGCACCTTGTTTACCATTACCGTTACTTGATTGCTACCAATTACCTTGCTATCAAACTATATGTTACCTACAATTTCAGTGCTTGCAGAAATTACCTTGCTGAAAATCACTTGTCATTTCCTTCTGCTCCTCGTTGGGTTCGACACTCTTACTTATCTAAAGGAGTACGATTGATCCCCTATACTTGTGGGTCATCAAGACTCTTTTCTGGCGCCGTTACCGGGTAGTGAAGCGCTCTTGGAAAGTGGAAATCGGTAAGGAAAAACTTATACTACGTGCTGAAATTTATTGCTACTTGCTACTATGGAGAACAATCCTTTGAGGGGTTTGTTCGGGGTATCTTCACCTTGACCGGAATCACAATTTGTTACCCCTCAACCTACAGCACCTACTGAAAATGTTACTTATGAAATTCCTTCGGGTATGCTAGAACAACTGCTTGCTAAACCTTATGCAGGAGATGGAACTGGACATCCTGATATGCATCTTTTATATGTGAACGAAATATGTGGATTATTTAAGCTTGCAGGTTTACCCGAAGATGAAGTTAAGAAGAAGGTTTTCCCTTTATCTTTGGAGGGAAAAGTATTGACATGGTATAGGCTATGTGATGATCTTGGATCGTGGAACTGTAATCGTTTGCAATTGGAATTTCACCAAAAGTTTTATCCCATGCATCTAGTTCATCGTGATCGGAATTATATATATAATTTTTGGCCTCGTGAAGGAGAAAGTATCGCTCTAGCTTGGGGGAGGCTTAAGTCAATGTTATATTCATGCCCCAATCATGACATTCCGAGGGAAGTTATCATTCAGAATTTTTATGCTCGGCTTTCTCATAATGATCAATCCATGCTCGATACTTCTTGTGATGGTTCTTATATGAAGAAGACTATTGAATTCAAGTGGGATCTCTTAGAAAGAATTAAACACAACTCTGAAGATTGGGAACTTGATGAAGGTAATGAGTCAGGTATAAAGCTTGAATTTGATTGTGTTAAATATTTTATGAATACCGATACTTTTCACAAGTTTAGCACTAAATATGGACTTGACTCTGAGATAGTAGCCTCTTTCTGTGAAGCATTTGCTACTCACATTGATCTCCCTAAGGAGAAGTGGTTTAAATATCATCCCCCTATTAAAGAAGAAATTAAAAAACCGGTCATAGCTAAAGAAGAAATCATCCTTTACAATGTTGATCCAGTTGTGCCTACTGCTTATATTGAAAAACCACCTTTCCCTGTTAGGATAAAGGAACATGCTAAGGTATCAACTATGGTTCATAAGAGTAATATAAGAGCACCTAAACCCCCTGAGCAAATTAAAGTAGAACCTAGTGTTGCTATGGTTAAAGATCTCTTGGTAGAAAATATCGATGGGCATGTTATCTACTTTTGTGATGAAGCTGCTAGAATTGCCAAACCTGATAAAAAAGATAAACATAGACCCGTAGAAGGCTTGCCTATTGTCTCAGTTAAAATAGGAGATTATTGTTACCATGGTTTATGTGATTTAGGTGCTAGTGTGAGTGCTATCCCTTTTACCTTATACCAAGAAATTATGGATGAAATAGCACCTGCTGAAATGGAAGATATTGATGTTACTATTAAACTTGCTAATAGAGACACTATTACACCACTTGGGATTGTTAGAGATGTTGAAGTCTTGTGTGGGAAAGTAAAATACCCTACTGATTTTCTAGTCCTTGGTTTCCCACAAGATGATTTTTGTCCCATTATCTTTGGTAGACCTTTCTTGAGCACCGTTAATGCTAAGATAGATTGTGAAAAACAAACTGTCGGTGTCAGTTTTGGTAATGTGTCTCATGAGTTTAATTTTTCCAAGTTTAGTAGACAACCTCGTGATAAAGCTTTATCTAGTAAGGATGAAATAATTGGTCTTGCTTCTATTGCTGTGCCTCCTACTGATCCATTAGAACAATATTTGCTCAACCATGAAAATGATATGCATTTGCGTGAAAGAAACGAAATAGATAAAATTTTCTTTGAACAATAACCTCTCTTGAAACACAATTTGCCTACTGAAACTCTTGGAGGTCCTCCTCCACCTAAAGGTGATCCTGTGTTTGAATTGAACAATTATCTGACACTTTGAAGTATGCTTATCTTGACGAGAAAAAGATATATCCTGCTATTATTAGTGCTAACCTTTCAGAACATGAAGAGGAAAGATTATTGAAAGTTCTGAGGAAGCACCGGGCTGCTATTGGATATACTCTTGATGATCTTAAGGGCATTAGTCCCACTCTATGTCAGCACAAGATCAATATGGAACCTGATGCTAAACCCGTTGTTGATCACCAACGGCGATTGAATCCTAAGATGAAGGAAGTGGTAAGAACTGAAATACTAAAACTTCTGGAAGCAGGTATAATCTATCCTATTGCTGATAGTAGATGGGTAAGTCCCGTTCATTGTGTCCCATAAGAAAGGAGGTATTACCGTTGTTCCTAATGATAAGAATGAACTTATTCCACAAAGAATTGTTACTGGCTATAGAATGGTAATTGATTTTAGGAAATTAAATAAAGCTACTAGAAAAGATCATTACCGTCTACCTTTCATTGATCAAATGTTAGAGAGACTATCTAAGCACACACACGTTTGTTTCTTAGATGGATATTCTGGTTTCTCTCAAATACCTGTGTCACAATCTGATCAAGAGAAAACTACCTTTACTTGCCCTTTCGGAACCTATGCTTATAGACGTATGCCTTTTGGTTTATGCAATGCACCTGCTACCTTTCAAAGATATATGACTGCTATATTCTCTGATTTTTGTGAAAAGATCGTGGAGGTTTTCATGGATGATTTTTCCGTTTACGGAACTTCTTTTGATGATTGCTTAAGCAACCTTGATCGAGTTTTGCAGAGATGTTAACAAACTAATCTCGTCTTGAATTGGGAGAAGTGCCACTTTATGGTTAATGAAGGCATTGTCTTGGGGCATAAAATATCTGAACGAGCTATTGAGGTGGATAAAGCTAAAGTTGATGCAATTGAGAAAATGCCATGTCCTAAAGACGTTAAAGGTATTCGAAGTTTCCTTGGTCATGCTGGTTTTTGTAGGAGGTTCATTAAAGACTTCTCTAAAATTTCTAGGCCTCTTACTAATCTTTTGCAAAAAGATATTCCTTTTGTCTTTGATGATGATTGTGTGGAAGCCTTTGAAACACTCAAGAAAGCCTTAACCTCTGCACCTATCGCTCAACCACCTGATTGGAACTTGCCTTTTGAAGTTATGTGTGATGCTAGTGATTATGCTGTTGGTGTTGTTCTAGGACAAAGAGTTGATAAGAAATTGAATGTTATTCATTATGCTAGTAAAACTCTAGACAGTGCTCAACGAAAC
The DNA here is from genome assembly GCA_039707655.1 of Elymus sibiricus. Taxonomy (NCBI): domain Eukaryota; kingdom Viridiplantae; phylum Streptophyta; class Magnoliopsida; order Poales; family Poaceae; genus Elymus; species Elymus sibiricus. The sequence continues at coordinate 422,817,673 of CM077667.1, read as the reverse complement.
TATGCTACTACTGAAAAAGAATTTTTAGCAGTTGTGTTTGCTTGTGATAAATTTAGATCCTATATTGTTGATTCAAAAGTCAGTGTTCACTCTGATCATGCTGCTATAAAATACCTTATGGAAAAGAAAGATGCTAAACCTAGACTCATTAGGTGGGTTCTCTTGCTCCAAGAATTTGACTTGCACATCATTGATAGGAAAGGAGCTGAGAACCCCGTAGCTGATAACTTGTCTAGGTTAGAAAATATTCTTGATGACCCACTACCTATTATTGATAGTTTCCTGACGAACAACTAGCTGCAATAAGTGTCTCACAATGCACACCTTGGTATGCTGATTATGCTAACTACATTGTTGCTAAATATATACCACCTAGCTTTACCTATCAGCAAAAGAGAAAAAAAATCTATGACTTGAGACATTACTTTTGGGATGACCCACATCTTTATAAAGAAGGAGTAGATGGTAATATTAGATGTTGTGTACCTGAGCATGAACAGGAACAAATCCTACGGAAATGTCATTCCGAAGCTTATGGAGGACATCATGCGGGAGATAGAACTGCTCATAAGGTATTGCAATCTGGTTTTTATTGGCCTACTCTCTTCAAAGATGCCCGTAAGTTTGTCTTATCTTGTGATGAATGTCAAAGAATTTCTAATATCGGTAAGCGTCAGGAAATGCCTATGAATTATTCACTTGTTGTTGAACCATTTGACGTTTGGGGTTTTGATTACATGGGACCTTTTCCTTCCTCTAATGGGCACACTTATATTTTGGTTGTGGTTGATTATGTCACTAAGTGGGTAGAAGCTATTCCAACTAGTAGTGCTGATCATCCCACCTCCATTAAAATGCTTAAAGAAGTTATCTTCCCGAGGTTTCGAGTCCCTAGATATTTAATGACTGATGGTGGTTCACATTTTATCCATGGTGCCTTCCGTAAGATGCTTGCTAAATATGATGTTAACCATAGAATTGCATCACCCTATCACCCTCAATCTAGTGGTCAAGTTGAACTTAGCAATAGAGAAATAAAATTAATATTACAAAAAACTGTCAATAGGTCTCGTAAGAATTGGTCTAAGAAATTAGATGATGCACTTTGGGCGCATAGAACAGCTTATAAAAATCCCATGGGTATGTCTCCATATAAAATGGTATATGGGAAAGCTTGTCATTTGCCTCTAGAACTAGAACACAAAGCATTTTGGGCAATTAAAGAACTCAACTATGATTTCAAACTTGCCGTTGAAAAGAGGTTATTTGATATTAGCTCACTAGATGAATGGAGAACCCAAGCGTATGAAAATGCTAAGCTATTCAAAGAAAAAGTAAAAAGATGGCATGCGAAAAGAATCCAAAAGCGGGAATTCAAAATAGGAGATTATGTTCTTTTGTTCAACTCTCATTTAAGATTTTTTGCAGGAAAGCTTCTCTCAAAATGGGAAGGACCATATATTATCGAAGAGGTTTATCGTTCTGGAGCTATCAAGATTAATAACGCCGAAGGAACTAACCCAAAGGTAGTCATTGGGCAGAGAATTTAGCATTATATCTCAGGTATGCCTATTAACGTTGAAAGCAATGTTATCCAAACCATGACAACGGAGGAACACATTAAAGAAACCTTCTGGAATACTCCAGATTATTTAAAAATAGAAGGTACGTGATACGGTAAGTAAACGGACTCCGAAAAATCCGCAAAAATATTTTTTGTCAGTTTTGGAATATTTTAGAATTTTGGAAATAAAAAAATAAACCGGAAGGTAATCGAGGTGAGCACGATACACCAGGGCGCGCCAGGCCCCCCTGGGCACACCCTGGTGGGTTGTGCCCACCTCGGATGCCTTCCCGACTCCGTTTTCCTTCCAAATACTTGTTTCCCAAGAATAAAAATTCTCTATATATACCCCCGACTGTTTTGACGACCGCATCGCAGAAATATCCTCTGTTCTTGTTTCTTGCTGTTTTCTCGTCAGATCTAGATCTCCATGGCTCCACCAAGCTCCTCCAAGGACAAGTTCTTCGAGAAGGTCATCAACCCATACTTGCCGAAGGTGATGAAGCACCCTCAAGCCATTGAGATGCGTGAGGGGGTGCTCCACATCCGCGATGTTCAGGGACCCAAGAAGATCGAAAGCGTGGAGGCTAGGCTCGAGGCGGTGGAACAGGAAGTTTTCAAGTGCCAGAAGATGGTGGAGCGTGGACTTAGTGCTGTAGGACCGAAGGTATGTCTATAGGCGGGGTGATTAGACTACTTGACCAAATAAAAATCTACTTTTTCCCAATTTTAAGTGTTGGCAGATTTTAGCATTGATAGCAAGTCAAGTACACCCTACACATGCATGTCTAAGAGTATAGCAGCGGAAAGTAACAACAAGCATGTATAGTAGAGGGTAGGAAGGAAGATCAAACGCAATTTGTAGACACGAAGATTTTTCCCGTGGTTCCGATAGGTGGTGCTATCGTACGTCCACGTTTATGGAGTCTTCAACCCATGGACGGTAACGGTCGCGAAAGTCCACGGAGGGCTCCACCCATAAGGGTCCACGAAGTAGCAACCGTGACTATTCCATAACGGCTTCCGTCCACGAAGGACTAGCCTCACTATGGGTAGATCTTCACGAAGTAGGCGATCTCCTGGCCCGTACAAACTTCTTGGTTCAACTCCACAACACGAAGTAGGAGGCTCCCAAGCGACACCTAACCAATCTAGGAGGCACCACCCTCCAAAAGGTAATAGGCTCGGCAATGTCGATGAACTCCTTGCTCTTGTGCTTCAAGATGATAGACTCCTCAACACACAATCACTCTCTCACAGATTTGGCTTGGTAGAAGAGATTGATTTGGTGGAAAGCAACTTGGGGAGGCTAGAGATCACGATTCATATGGATGGAGTGGAATAGCTTGATCTCAACACAAGGGTAGGTGGATCTCTCTCAGAAAATATGATGGGGCAAGTATGGAATAGTTCTGAGTGCTTCTCTTTCGAGTGGGTGGTGGTGAAGGGGTATATATAGGCATCCCCCAAAATCCAACCGTTACACCTAAAGTGACCAACTCGGTGACACCGATGTGTTAATCTCGGTGGTACCGAAGTGACCAAAAGGTGACAACTTTTGAATCTCGGTGAGACCGATATATAGTTCTCGGTGGTACCGATTAGGTGACCAACGGTCAGATTGCGCAACTCGGTGACGCCAATCCAACAAACTCGGTGGTACCGATTTTGTGAATCGAGGTAACAGAAAGTTGGCAACCTAAACTCGGTGGCACCGAAGTGGAATCGATTGCACCGATGTGCTAGGGTTTGGCATGGGTCTGTCTGAATTTGGGAATCGGTGGCACCGAGTGGAAAGTGTTGGTTGCACCGATTTTGGATATTTGACTTTGGACAGACTTTTGTGGAAGACCTTGTAGGTGTTTTTGGTGACTATCACTTGTGCACGTGGAGCATCTTGTTCACCAACAGTACCTTACCCCCTTTTAATAGTATTGGCTTTCCTATGGACTCAAAGTGATTTCTCACAAAGTAAAATGTAGAGTCCTCTTGCTTGAAGCTTTGCCAATCCATTTCCTTGCATCTTGGGGTAGTTCCACAATCCTTTTGCCATCCCTATCATTGAACTTTTCCTGAAATATGCTTAGTAGAAACATTAGTTCAATGACATATAAGTTGTTATTAATTACCAAAACCACTAAGGGAGCAAATCTGCTTTCAATCTCCCCCTTTTTGGTAATTGATGACAACATATAGATCAAAGTTTCAACATATGATATAATCAATGAATATAATAGTCGCTTTGAGAAGTATGTGATAATCAAGAGCTCTCCCTAAATTTGTGCATTATTTTAAATTTGCATTTGAATGCAAATGCACAATCGATTAGGTACATGGGGCACTCTTTCATGTCACATACAACTTGGTGGTGTGCGAGAATAATAAGAATGAACATCATAGCACAACACAATCAAGCAAAGGTGAATGATCATCTCATAAGCATCATAATGATTGGAAATAGTAGCAACACACATTAAGCGTATGATCAAACACCAACAAAAGTTTAACACAAGCAACCAAAAGACCAAATGTTTTTGAAAAAGCGATAAAAACCAAACGCTCTCTCACTCGAAGCCTAAAGATCTATATACACTTCTCCCCCTTTGGCAACATGTTACCAAAAAGTTCAAAGGAATATATCTAAACGCTCTTCTGGGGCTGATCTCCTCCTGTTGTTGATGAAGGAGTCGAGAGAACTGCGTCGGCGAAGACTTCTGCTGATGTCATGGATGGAGTTGGAGTAGCAAGAGGAGGTACTGGAGCTGATGGAGCTGAGGAGGCTGTAGCAGGTGCTGATGAAGAAGGCCTCAAATCTGGAGCTGGCATTGTGGCTGATCTGGCCTGCGTAGTAAAGTGAGTGCCTGGCCTGAGAAGAGAGTCATCCTCATCATCTGAAGTGTTGGGACTGGGCACGCTGTCAACTTCCTTCTTCAGCTTATTCACTGTCTTTGTCAGCCCATCCACTTTGTCATTTAGAGTCTTGATCCTGTTTTCCATGATCCTCACAAGACTATTCTGATTCGCCAATATGTCCTTGATGTCTTTTTGAATGCCCTGAATGGTAGTGATCAAGAGATCCATTTGTTCGTTCCTGGATCTAGGGACTTCAGCACTAGTGGCTCTAGCTGCCTCTGCCTCTGCCTGTGCTGCAGCTGAGGTGGGATGATCTGGGTTCATCTCCACGACATTGTCCTCAAGATCTGGCTGTAGGGGCAAGTGGGGCCTGTCAAGAGCAAAAATGTGCTTCTCCAGTTTGGAATTGATGAGCATCTGAATGTAGTTTGCATAGCAGCATGAGCGCTTCTGATCAGCAGCAACCCTCTTCATAGTCTCTACTATGAAGTCCATCACTTGTATCCTGGTGTGTCTATCAAGATGGATCAGCATGTTGACGGAATAGCCTCAAATCATCTTGTCATCTCCAGAATTAGGCATCAAGGTGTGCCTCAAGATAGTGTTCATGGTGCGTAGGCCAGCCTGGAGGAAGTAAATGGATCCTAACTTGTGAGATTTCAAGTTAGCAGCAGGGATCTCATTGTACATATTCTTCATAGAATCATGGCTCTCCTTGGATTCAGAATAGACATCCAAGTCACCATCTTGCACCTCTGGGACTCCTAAGATGGCAGCCAATTTCTCAACAGAAGACTCATATCTTGCTCCTTCAGTCATCCACACAATCCTACGATCTCCATAGAAATGAGCAGTGAAGTAGAATTGCATGATCATCTCGTCGTTCCATGCAGTGAATTCTTTGCCAACAAACTCATCTAGGCCAATGCAATGAAAATTGTCTTGAACATTTGGAAAGTAATCTTCATTTGCCTTGATATACTTCCAGTCAACGTATCTCATGTCACTCACAGCTGGGCTCTTATCAAGCAAGATTGTCTCATAGAGATCTTGTTGCTCCTTGGTATACAACCTGTAGTCCACAGCTGTTTTTCTCCTCTGAGCATATGGATCAATTGCTCTCCATGCCCTCAAACCAGAATCCTTCCTCTTCTTCATATCTTCAGCAAGCAGGTGGCTGGCATTGTGTTCTGGAAGGTGTGGTCTGAGCTTCATCAAGGCAGTCATGTCATCATCATCCTCAGCTTCCCTAAAAGTGGAGGTCTTGTTCTTGCTCGAAGTTGGTGTCGGTGTCAAAACCGGCGGATCTCGGGTAGGGGGTCCCGAGCTATGAGACTAGGATCGATGGTAACAAAGGGACAAAGGAGACGATGTTTACCCAGGTTCGGGCCCTATGGAGGTAAAACCCTACGTCCTGCTTGATTATATTAATGGTATGAAGGTTACAGAGTTGATCTACCTCAAGATCGACTAGCTAAAACCCTAGATGAGTTTTTCCTGTGTTGTATGATCTAAAACCCTCTAGCTTATATAGACACCAGGGGTCGTTAGGGTTACATATGGTCGGTTGCCCACCGGAGGGAAAAACATGCCTAATCTACTATCTTCAACTTGAGCGACACGTCACGGCTCCTGAGGTCTTCTTCATAGCGACGAGGCCTTCGATCAATCTCATCCTCAGCGAGCGGCCCATTAGCCCGACCTATGAGAAATAGGTCGGCAGTCCGAGGACCCCTTAATCCCGGACTCCCTCAGTAGCCGCCAGACTAGCCTCCAACGCCGGAATGTATCCGGACAATCTTGCGTGTCAAAGTATTCGGCTTGCGAGGCGAGTCCCTCTACCTCTTCTTACTCGACAACCACTCTGTTATTGGTAAATCTTCAAACGTCGAGAACTAGCGGGACCCACCGTAATAACTCCCAGCGCTCCTCGACCCTCATGAACCGAGGGGAGGCGAGCGGTCCGGCGGCTTTTTACAAGATTGCCCTCCTCACAAAGGAGGTACTTTTCATTTAAACAAACGGAATCGCGGTCTAGGCCACACCTTCCCCTTCTTCCCCCTCGGAGAAAACTTCAAGCGAGAGACCACCAAAAAACATGGCGAGCGCCCCCAGTTCTTCCTCGCGCCCTTACGGCACCCTCCCCGAGGACTGGGCAAGCTGTTCCATATCCCTCCTTCGGCTGCGCGACCTCGAGACCCAAGGATATCTTCCTTCCTCGGATCTAGCGGCTACTCGCGCCGGTCTGACTTCTTACAACCACGAAGCCTTCGCGGAGAACTTCCCAAATCCTCACAAGGGAGAGCGGGTATGCTTCGTGCCTTTCCTCCTGCGGGGCCTAGGGTTCCCCATCCATCCTTTCCTGAGGGGGTTATTGGAGTTCTACGGGATCCAGCTCCATCATCTCACCCCTGGGTCTATCCTGCACATCTCGGGCTTCGTCGCCCTTTGCGAGATGTTCTTGGGCTGCGAGGCTCACTTTGCACTATGGAGGAAGTATTTTTGCCTCGTTCCCGCACCCGTGGTGAGACAATTCGGGAGGTTGGAGGAGCCGAAGTATGTCGCATAGCCGGGACGGGATACCCTGCGGGGACGCCGAAGAAAGAGTCCGAAGAGTGGTCTTCGGAATGCTTTTACATCGAGGACGTCCCCCTATTCGATCCAGCTCGAAGGGGTTTGCCCGCATATTCCGACGCCCCTTTAAATAAACGGTTCAACTGGCGTCTGAAGAGCTCATCCCAAGAGGACGATACTGAAGTACAACGTTTGGCTGCCCGCGTTAGGATACTAGCCCACCACAAGCTGACCATGATTGACGTGATGGCCGCCGCCATCACCAGGTGCGTTCAACCTCTTCAACAAAGGATACATCACTCGCTATAAGCGACACCACTCGCTCCCGACGGCTGGGTCCTGCGGATCAAGCGGCATTAGCAGCCGCACTTGCTGATTTATACAAAGGAGAAAAAGAAGACTTTGTTCGGCAGCCAGTCAAGGAGGGCTACTCGAGCTACAACCCCATCGAATGGGTAAGCCTTTCAATCTTGCGCCCTATGTTCGGTTTTTTATTTGCCCTTGTTGACCAAAGCCTTTGATCCGCACAAACAGGAATGGAGGAGCTTTGCCGAGACAATCAAGTGTCCGCCCCCACAACTGGAGAGCTATTCTAGTGATGACGACCCAGGGTTCCATGACGATCCAGAGTTGTCCATTGAGTATGAAGACGGGGTATTTTACCAAGAGGGCCTTGATCGCTCCAAGGTGGCTATCATAGCCGATCACCCCGGATCACTCCCTTCCTCCACCACAGGCAAAAAGAAAAATCCTTCTCGTAAAAGGAGAACGCCTTCCACTGACCCAAATGCGCCGGCCTCCGCTCCCAAGCGTCGCAGGTCCTCGCGACAAACGTCGGCTGCAGCAACGATGCCTGAACCGGTCATTGATAGGACCCCTTTATGTGAGCCAGCCGTGGAGACGGCACCGACCACTCGTCCATCCCAAAGGTACTTTGCCCGGCCACTTAATCTGTCGCTATTACAATCGACAGGGTCTACCGAAAGATCTCATGCTGACATACTCAGGAAACATGTACAACCATCTTCTGCCGAGGACGCTGTCGAATGGCCTGACAATACTCATGAGTCAAGATCCTCTGCTCATACCGAACCTGCGACGGAGGCTCCTGTGGGCAATCTGGCCCCCGAAGATTCCGAAGACGCGATTTCAGTCACTAAATCCGAAGTTGAAAGTGCAATGAACCAACGGAGGCGACGAGAAGCCCTGCGCGACCCGGCGTTTTCCGAACAAGAGTTCAATGCTCTATGCTCGGTGGACGCGCACATCGGAGCTGCCCGAGCTAGGCTTGGAGAAACCGTGAAACTGATATCATCCAGTCTAAAGGTAAGTAATTGATTTTGAGAATCCAAACATTTATGTGAACCCAGTAGCCCCCGAGCCTTGAATTGGTCGGGACGACCGACTTAAGGGTCCTCATATTGTTTCGTGGATGATGCAGGCCTCAAGGCAGCAGAACGAGCAACTGACCAATGAATTAGAGGCGAGCCGAACACGGGTGGAAGCCGTGGAGGCCGAACTTGAACAAGTGAAGAAATTTACCCGGGAGGCGCATGGTGAGTATATCCATTCTGCTGATCTTAGTACATGATTCCCTGCTGACGCGAGGGTACTTTTTAGCAGCTGAATCTATAGGGCAATTGCAAAAAGATTTAGATGCAGCCCAAGAATCTCAGAGGTACGTCGAGTCCCAGCATGAGGCTGGCTGCCTTTCGTTGCAGCGAAACCTAGAGGAGAAGAAACGCCTCCAGGTGGAAAACAAGCAGCAGGCCGACGAAATTGAGCGTTTAAAGACTCAATTGGCCCAGACCTAAGAAGAGAACCAAAAATTACAAAGGGGAATGTTTGGTAAGTGCGACAGCGACGTCGAAAGGGTGTTTTTCTGACATAAAGTTTAATGTACATACCTTGTTGTACGTGTAGGTCTCCTAACCGGGCGTCCTGCAGAAGAGATCGGATCCTACCGGGGGAGCCTTCTGAAGGAACTGTCCGTTGTTCATGAGCGGACTCGAAAGGCTATGAAGAGCATGATAAAAGCGCTATGGCCTGCCGAGAAGCCTCCAGAAGGGATGACCGAACTAGCAGATCGGTTCAAGGGAGCCCGGAATCAGTTCGAGCTGTGGAAGACATCGGCTTGCCAGGAGGAAGCTCGAGAGGCGTGGGCGATGATTAAGACTCGATACACCGGTCTTAACCCCGAGCATATGGCTCGGGTTGGGCCAGCGGGGCCTGATGGGCAAGAAGTGCCGCTTCACTTGGTGTATGACCAAGTGATGCCTGCCGCTCGTCTCTCACAAGAAGATTGCGCCCTGGATGCCTTGATAGACAATCTTGACCGGCAGCCCTATGTGTGATTCAATGTAACTATGTACTTTAAATCGAAAAAATTGCTCTGTCTGTGCTGTGATCCTTGTCTTAACCGGCCATCGGCTTCGACCTCTCACGCTAAGAGCACGGGAGTGTTCCTTATAAAATATCCCTTGATAAAGGGAATTCTTTCGAGGAACCAGGCAATCCGGCCATTTGGTGCGAACAGACAGCAGATGCACAGGGAGATATGTTATATTACTGCTGAGCATAAGAAACATCTTCCAAAGAAAATAGTACCTCTATCGATACCTTTCTTTAGGTTGTCACGTAAATCGGGAATAGTAAGGCCGTATATTGTTAGTATGCGGCTAATGGCCATTTTAAGAGAAAAAGCCAGTGTAATGGTGATAACAACCATCGTATATTCGTTGCTTCCGTCGTAGCCGACCAATTTTCTACTGAAGATAGCTAGCTTTTGGCTTCACCCGTCTGAGGTACGTATCCGGATAACCCGGTCGTAGCAATCGCAGAGGTGCTCCCTTTACCCTCCAGCCGAACAATCGGGAACGTAGAGGGTAAACACAGGAGCGAGGCAACCCAGCTTGGCAAAGATCTTAGTTTGAATTGATGCATATAATGGCTTAAAAATCGACAAAGGAAACATGCATACACAGGAAATGTGAATAGATGCTCAAAATGTATAGTCATCGGCTTCGGAAAGAAGCCCCCGGGTGTTTTGTGCGGGTCTAACATTTAAGAATGTATACCGGAAAACTTAACACGAGATCGGTTTAGCCGAACATAGACTTTGGGGAGAGAGAAAGTCCGAACCTGCCAAAAATCAAGTTGGAAGGGGAGGAAAATGAAAAAGGAAAAGAAAAACAGAAAAAGGAGGGTAAAAAAGTATGACGACACCGGTCTAGCCGTAAAAACGCCGAAGACGAGCTGCGTTCCATGGGTGTGGTTCGAGGCGGTTATCTGTCGGGCTTCGAAGACGATAAGCCCCTCCTGCGAGTACTTCGTCAATTATGAAGGTGCCCTCCCATTTGGGATTGAGCTTGTGCTTCTGCTTCTCGGGGAGCCATAAGATGAGTTCACCCACATTATACGCTTTTGCCCTGACCTCCCTGCTCTGGTAACGCCGGGCCTGCTGTTGATGAAAAGCAGAGCGAGCCCGAGCTATGTCGTGCTCTCCCTCTAAGGCGTCCAAGTCGTCCTGCCGATCTAACTCAGCCTCCTTTTCTTCATACATGCGCACCCTTGGTGCATCGTGAATTATATCACATGGAAGGACCGCTTCTGCCCCGTAGACCATGAAGAACGGTGTGTATCCCGTTGATCGGTTCGGGGTAGTACGCAGGCCCCATAGGATGGAATCAAGCTCCTCCACCCAATGGCAATCGGACTCATGGAGAGATCGGACCAGACGGGGTTTAATACCACTCATGATGAGGCCGTTGGCCCATTCGAATTGTCCATTAGTCTGTGGGTGATATACTGACACGTAGTCGAGCTTGATACCCATCTTTGTGCACCAGTCTTTCACCTCTTGGGCGGTGAAGTTGGATCCATTGTCCGTTATTATACTGTGGGGGACGCCGTAACGGTGTACCACGCCGGATATAAAGTCGATTACTGGTCCGGACTTGGCTGACTTGATAGGTTTTGCTTCGATCCATTTGGTGAACTTATCCACCATGACCAGTAGGTATTTATTCTTCTTGGTCCCCCCTTTAAGTGGTCTGACCATGTCCAGCCCCCAGACCGCGAAAGGCCAAGTAATCGGAATAGTCCGAAGAGCCTATGGGGGCATGTGACTTTGATTTGCAAAAAGTTGGCATCCCACGCAGTATTGGACCAGCGACTGGGCGTCCGCTCGAGCGGTGGGCCAGAAGAAACCAGCCCGGAAGGCCTTGCTTACTAAGGCCCTTGCCGCGGCGTGATGGCCGCCCATTCCTGCGTGGATTTCGGTCAAAAGTTGCCTTCCTTCTTCCTCGAATATGCACCGTTGGAGTACTCCGGTGGTGCTTTTCTTGTATAACTCACCGTCGTGGACTTTATAGGCCTTGGATCGACGAATTATGCGTCTCGCCTCTGTCTGGTCATCGGGGAGTTCTTGGCGAAGAAGGTAGGCGAGGAAGGGCTCGGTCCATGGTGCAATTATTTCCATGACCTCATGAGCCGAAGGCGTTTCGTCCATTATGGAGCCACCGATGATTTGATCGTCCGGTTCGTTTATAGGGTGAACAACCTCTTCCGCGCTGATGGATCCGGCGCCCTTATCGTCGTCCTGCCAAACCACCGACGGCTTGAAGAGCCGTTCAAGGAAGGTGTTTTTTGGGACGGGGTCGCGTTTGGCCTCCATACGGGCCAGTATGTCAGCGGCCTGGTTGTTGTCTCTAGCGACGTGGTGGAATTCCAGCCCCTCGAATCGTGCGGATAGTTTAAGAACGGCGTTTCTATAAGCCGCCATCTTCGGGGTTTTGGCATCAAATTCGCCGTTGATTTGAGAGATGGCCAAGTTGGAGTCTCCCCGTACCTCCAGCCGTTGTATACCCATTGAAGCTGCCATCCGAAGACCATGCAAAAGTGCTTCGTACTCGGCCGCATTGTTGGAATCGGCATACATGATTTGTAACACGTATCGAACGTTGTCGCCTGTGGGGGATGTGAGAATAAGTCCATCCCCCAGTCCAGCCAGTGTTTTGGATCCGTTGAAGTACATCCTCCAATGGGAGTATGTGCTATATTCCCTGGGGAGCTCGGCCTCCGTTCATTCGGCGAGGAAATCTGCCAGAACATGATATTTAATAGCTCGTCGTGGCTTGTAGGCGATTTCGAAAGGAAGGAGTTCAACTGCCCATTTGGCTATGCGGCCGGTGGCGTCCCTGTTATTGATTATATCATTCAGGGGTACTTCGGAGGCCACCGTGACTGAACACTCTTGAAAGTAGTGTCTTGATTTTCGTGATGCCATAAATACTGTATAGGCTATCTTCTGGTAATGCGGATATCTGGACTTGCATTGCGCTAGTACTTCTGACACATAGTAGACCGGCTTCTGTATCCGGAATCTGTGACCCTCCTCTTCTCGTTCGACAACGAGCACTGCGCTAACCACTTGGTTGGTGGCCGATATGTATAATAACATTGGTTCACCGGCGCCTGGTGCTGTGAGTATGGGGTTGCTTGCCAACAGTGTTTTAATTTCCTCTAACGCTGCGGCTGCTTCATCGGTCCATACGAAGTTGTTAGTCCGTTTCAGCAGTCTGTAGAGCGGTAAGGCCTTTTCGCCGAGACGGGAGATAAAGCGGCTTAATGCCGCCACGCAACCTGCCAATTTTTGGACGTGCTTGAGCTCTGTGGGAATTGCAAGTTCCGATAGGGCGCGAATCTTAGCCGGATTCGCTTCTATTCCTCTATGGGAAACAATGAATCCGAGCAGTTTACCAGCAGGCACTCCGAAGACACATTTCTCCGGATTGAGTCGTATGTCATACTCGCGTAAGCTGGCAAAGGTTTGCCTTAGGTCGTCGATCAACTGGCCGACGTGTTTGGTTTTAATGACCACATCGTCCACGTATGCCTCGACTGTTTTGCCAACCTGTTTTTCGACACAGGTCTGGATCATGCGCTGGTATGTAGCCCCAGCGTTTTTTAGCCCGAAAGGCATTGTGTCGAAGCAGAATGGCCCATATGGGGTGATGAATGTGGTTGCAGCTTGGTCGGATTCCTTCATTTTGATCTGATGGTATCCGGAGTAAGCGTCGAGGAAACACAGTGAATCGTGTCCGGCTGTGGCGTCAATGATCTGGTCTATCCGTGGTAGGGGGAAAGGGTCCTTAGGGCAGGCCTTGTTAAGGTCTTTGAAGTCGACGCACAGCCGCCAGGACTTATCTTTCTTTGGTACCATCACCAGATTTGCCAACCATTCGGGGTGTTTGATCTCCCGTATGAATCCGGCCTCTAACAGTTTGGCTAGTTCTTCACCCATAGCTTGCCGTTTGGGTTCGGAGAAGCGACGCAGAGTCTGTTTGACGGGCTTAAAGCCTGGGATTATATTCAGACTATGTTCTGCCAGCCGCCGTGGGATACCTGGCATATCGGAAGGATGCCAGGCGAAGATGTCCCAATTTTCTTGTAAGAATGCTCGCAACGCTTCGTCCACCGTGGGGTCCAGCTGAGCTCCGATGGACGCTGTTTTACTAGGGTCCATTGGGTGTACCTGAAATTTAACAATTTCTTTTGCAGGTTTAAAGGACGTGGGTTTGGGCCTTTTACTAAGGATTACATCGTCCTTATCCACTATTGACCGGAGTGCGGTCAATTCCTCTGCAGCAAAGGTCTCGGCTAATGCCTCGAGGGCGAGCGCTGCTGTTTTGTTTTTGGCTCGAAGGGTTGTACTCGGGTCACTGGCAATTGTGATTACCCCGTTTGGGCCTGGCATTTTGAGCTTCATGTACCCGTAATGGGGTATAGCCTGGAATTTTGTGAAGGTTTCGCGCCCCAAAAGAGCGTGGTAGCCACTGGGGAAGAGCACGATATGGAAGAGAAGTTCTTCAGATCGATAGTTGTCGGGCGTGCCAAACACTACGTCAAGGGTGACACGCCCTGAGCAACGCGCCTCTTTCCCAGGGATGATCCCCGGAAGGTTGTGTTGCTATGCTCGATGCGAGATCGGTCGAACTGCATTTTTTCCAGGGTGTCTTCGTAGATGAGGTTCAAACCACAGCCACCATCCATTAGCACCTTCTGCAGCCTAAAACCATCGACGATGGGGTTTAGGACCAGTGAGGCCGGTGTTCGACCGGTACGGATGGTTGGTTGGTCAGTGTCTCCGAAGGCGATCGGTGTGTCTGCCCATGGACTTGCTGCCGCCACATGGTAGACCTGGTCGATTTCTTTAAGAGCTCTTTTCCTCCTATTCCTAGAGGGGAATGTTTCGTAGATCGTCAGGACTTCCGCATTGTATTCCCGTGGCCTTGTGCGGCGCCTGTTCAGTGGTTTGTCCTGGAGAATGACTTCTCCACTTTTTGCGACCTGCCTGACGACCCAGCTGAGGGAGTCCTGGTTTAAGGGGTCCTCGGATAGCCGACCTATTTCTCATGGGCCGGACTATGTGGGCCACTGGATGAGCATTGGGTGATCAGGGGCCCCGTCCCCAAGGCGGAAGTTTCAAGGAGCCATGGCGTGTCCTCCAAGATGTCGACAGTAGATAGGCATGTTTTTTCCCTTTGATGTGCAACCGACTATGTGTAAGCTCTAGGTACCCTCGGCGTCTATATAAGCCGAAGGGTTTTAGGTTGTAGACCAAGAGAACTCATCTAGGGTTTTAGTCATATGATCTGGAGGTAGATCAACTTTGTAACACCTATACCATCAATATAATCAAGCAGGACGTAGGGTATTACCTCCATAGGAGGGCCCGAACCTGGGTAAAACACTGTCCCCTTCGTCCCCTGTTACCATTGATTCTAGTCTCACAGCTCGGGACCCCCTACCCGAGATCCGCCGATTTTGACACTGACATTGGTGCTTTCATTGAGAGTTCCGCTGTGATCGCCAAAAGGAATCGATGGCTCGCCTTGTCACAAACAGCAAAATCTGCACCCAGGGGACTCTCGCCCCGGATCAGATCCTCGCGAGCGGCGACATCTCGTCGCACGCTTACCCGATCGGCCGCCCATGCCAGATCGGAAACTTTTCCCCCGATCAAGGAATCAGGTTCGGAACCCTAGAGTTCGTCGCTGATTCACGGGGAGAACTCGTCTTGGTGGAACCCTTGACTCCTACGGAGGAGCCCGTAGATCCCGACGCCTTGACGCCGAAGACATCGGGCCCCGCCTCCGATGATGAGGTTGTTATCCTCGGGCCGCCTGGACCACCAAATCCGGTCGTTGTGACCGGATCTAGCACGGTTGAACAGAATCTGGGACCGCTCTCGCGCGATTCCGGAACTGCGACGTCGCATACCGACCCCACTCGCCTCAGCGACACGCACCCTACCATCGCCTCGTTTCTCAACGAGTTGTTTGATTGGATGGAGACCATGCGTATGGCCGACGACCAGATACCGGTCAATGACCGGCTCGGGCTTAGACCCGACGATAGGGAGATTCACATCCCCACGGTCACCGACCTTGTCGCCACCGTCGAGTGTCCGGCTGGGGGCTCGTCCTCCCAGCGACCGGAATTAAAAACGGTTTATAACCCAGCTTCCGATCACCGAGACCTCGCCTGCAACCCAGACTCTGGCGTTCGCTCCGGAAACAGTCCGGAATTGGTCCCTGATCTGTCATACAGTTCGGCATCTGTGATTCCGGACTCCTACCGTGGTGTGGAATCAAATCTTTTCCCACCCACCTCCCAAGCTGATCACTCAAGCATCGCAGCAGAGCCCAAGTCTTCGGACTTACCGGACATTATACAGTTACCAGGAGAGTCAGTTCATCATTACTGGGCCAGACTCCTCCTCGCTCGAAACAAAGTACGGGGCCTTAGTGATCAAGAGATAATGGCAACCTTCGTTCGCAACTGCCATGACAAAGGGATCCTCAATGCCCTGGCGCGGCGGCACATTCGTGACTTCACCGAGCTGTCAGCTTTGGTACAGAAGTATTGTGCCATGGAAAGCGCTTGGCAAGCCGAGCGGCTGTTTTCGGAACCAACCTTTACTGAATACCCTAGAGGAGATTGGCAAAAGAGGATACCTCCGAAGCGGCCAGCCCAACTTGAGCCCGCCAAAAATAGAAACAGGCCCCTTTCAGGGGTCAGTACCGTCCTGGATGGACTACTGGATAAACCTTGCCCTATACACTCTGTATTGCTGAACACAGCTCCGACTCACAGCCTTAGAGCTTGCTGGGTCGTCAGGCAGATCGCAAAAAGTGGTGAAGCCATTCTTGAGGCACCACCGCCGAACAGGCGCTCTACATCGCCACCAGAATACAATGTCGAAGTCCTGACGATCTACGAAACGTTCCCCTCAAGGAACAGGAGGAAAAGAGCTCTTAAAGAACTCGAGGAGGTATACCATGTAGCAGCAACAAGTGCATGGGCGGACATACCCATTACCTTCGTAGATACTGACCGACCAGCCATTCTTCCCGGTCATTCACCGGCCACACTAGTCCTGAACCCCATCATTGATGGCTTCAGGTTACACAAGGTGCTAATGGACGGCGGCAGTGGTTTAAACCTGATCTACGAAGACACCCTAGAAAAAATGCAGTTCGACCGATCTCGCATCGAGCATAACAACACAACTTTCCGGGGAATCATCCCGGGGAAAGAGGCGCGCTGTTCAGGACGTATCGTCCTGGACGTAGTGTTCGGCACGCCCGACAACTACCGATCCGAAGAACTTCTCTTCCACATCGTGCCCTTCCCCAGCGGCTACCACGCCCTGTTGGGACGTGACGCCTTCACAAAATTCCAGGCTATACCACATTACGGGTATATGAAACTTAAGATGCCAGGACCAAACGAAGTGATCACAACTGCCAGTGATCCGAATATAGCCCTACGGGCCGAAAACAAAACAGCAGCGCTTGCCCTCGAGGCTCTAGCTGAGACCTTTGCTGCAGAAGAGCTGAACGCACTTCGGTCAACAGTAGACAAGGACGATGTGATCCTCAGCAAGAGGCCCAAATCCACGTCCTTTAAACCGGCAAAGGAAATCGTTAAATTTCAAGTGCACCCGATGGACCCCAACAAGACAGCGTCCATCGGAGCTCAGCTCGACCCCATAGTGGACGAAGCGCTGCGAGCATTCTTACGAGAAAACTGGGACATCTTCGCCTCGCATCCTTCTGATATGCCCGGCATCCGACGGCGGCTGGCAGAACATAGCCTAAACGTCATCGCAGGCTTTAAACCCGTCAAGCAGACTCTGCGCCGCTTTTTCGAGCCCAAACGACAAGCTATGGGTGAAGAACTGGCTAAATTGCTAGAGGACGGATTCATTCGGGATATTAAGCACCCCGAATGGTTGGCAAACCTGGTTATGGTACCAAAGAAAGATAAATCCTGGCGGCTGTGCATCGACTTTAAAAACCTCAACAAGGCCTGCCCTAAGGACCCTTTCCCCCTACCACACATAGACCAGATTATTGACGCCACAGCCGGACACGACTCGTTGTGTTTCCTCGATGCTTATTCCGGATACCATCAGATTAAAATGAAGGAATCCGATCAAGCGGCAACCGCATTCATCACCCCTTACGGGCCATTCTGCTAAAACACGATGCCTTTCGGGCTAAAAAATGCTGGGGTTACGTACCAGCGCATGATCCAGACTTGTCTCTCAAAACAAGTCGATAAAACAGTCGAGGCATGCGTGGACGACGTGGTAATCAAAACCAAACACGCCAGCCACTTGATCGACGACCTAAGGCAGACCTTTGCCAGCCTACGCGAGTACGATATACGACTCAATCCGGAGAAGTGTGTATTTGGAGTTCCTGCTGGTAAACTGCTCGGATTCATCGTTTCCCATAGAGGAATAGAAGCGAATCCGGCCAAGATCCGTGCCTTATCAGAACTTGCAGTTCCCACAGAGCTAAAGCATGTCCAAAGGCTGGCTGGTTGCATGGCGGCGTTAAGTCGCTTTATCTCCCGCCTCGGTGAAAAGGCCTTAATGCTCTACAAATTGCTGAAACGAACCAAGAATTTCGAATGGACCAATGAAGCAAAGGCTGCGTTAGAAGAAATTAAGACACTCCTGGCAAGTAACCCCATACTCACAGCACCAGGCGCAGGTGAGCCCATGTTATTATACATATCGGCCACCAACCAAGTCGTTAGCGCAGTGCTCGTCGTCGAACGAGAGGAGGAGGGACACAAATTCTGGATACAGAAGCCGGTATATTACGTGTCAGAACTACTAACGCAATGCAAGTCCAGATACCCGCACTACCAGAAGATAGCCTATACAGTATTCATGGCATCACGGAAACTAAGACACTACTTCCAAGAGTGTTCGGTCACGGTGGCATCCGAAGTACCCCTGAACGATATATTCAACAACAGGGACGCCACCGGCCGCATAGCTAAATGGGCTATTGAGCTCCTTCCTTTTGAAATTATCTACAAACCACGACGAGCTATTAAGTCTCAGGTGCTGGCAGATTTTCTCGCCGAATGGACAGAGGCCGAGCTCCCTAGGGAATATAGCACATACTCCCATTGGACGATGTACTTCGATGGATCCAAAACTTTGGCCGGACTGGGGGCTGGAGTTGTTCTCACATCCCCCACAGGCGACAACGTTCGATACGTGTTGCAGATCATGTATGCCGACTCCAACAATGCAGCCGAATACGAAGCCCTTCTACACGGTCTTCGGATGGCAGCATCAATGGGCATACGCCGGCTGGAGGTACGGGGAGACTCCAACCAGGCCATCTCCCAAATCAACGGCGAATTTGACGCCAAAAACCCGAAGATGGCGGCATACAGAAACGCTATCCTCAAGATATCCGCACGGTTCGAGGGGCTGGAATTTCACCACGTCGCTAGAGACGACAACCAGGCTGCCGACATACTGGCTCGCATGGGGGCCAAACGCGACCCTGTCCCACAAAACACTTTCCTGGAACGGCTCTTTAAGCCATCCGTGGTTTGGCAGGACGATCATAAGGGCGCCGATCTAATCAGTGCAGACGAGGTTGTTCCCCCTCCAAATGAACCAGACGATCAAATCATCGGCGGCTCCGTAATGGACAAAACACCCTCGGCTCACGAGGTCATGGCAGTAATCGCGCCATGGACCGAGCCCTTCCTTGCCTACCTTCTTCGCAAAGAACTCCCCGACGATCAGACGGAGGCGCGATGCATAGTTCGGAGCTCCAAAGCCTTCAAGGTACAAGAGGGTGAGTTATACAAGAAGAGCACCACCAGAATATTACAGCGGTGCATATCTGAGGAAGAAGGGCGGCAGCTTTTAGCCGAAGTCCACGCGGGATGGGTGGTCATCACGCCGCAGCAAGAGCCTTAGTAAGCAAGGCCTTCTGGGCTGGGTTTTTTTGGCCCACATCTCGGGCGGACGCCCAGTCACTTGTCAAATATTGCGTGGGGTGTCAACTTTTTGCAAATCAAAGTCACATGCCCCCAACAGCTCTTCGGACTATTCCGATTACCTGGCCCTTCGCGGTCTGGGGGCTGGATATGGTCGGACCACTTAAAGGGGGGACCAAGAAGAATAAATACCTACTGGTCATGATTGACAAGTTCACCAAATGGATAGAGCCAAAGCCTGTCAAATCAGCCAAGTCCGGACCAGTAATCAACTTTATATCCGGCGTGGTACACCGTTACGGTGTTCCACACAGTATAATCACTGACAACGGATCCAATTTCACGGCCCAAGAGGTCAAAGACTGGTGCGCAAAGATGGGCATCAAGCTCGATTATGCATCGGTTTACCACCCGCAGACCAATGGACAAGTCGAACGAGCAAACGGCCTCATTATGAGCGGCATTAAGCCTCGTTTGGTCCGATCTCTTCAAGAGTCCGACTGTCATTGGGTTGAGGAGCTCGACTCCGTTCTATGGGGCCTGCGCACCACCCCAAATAGATCAACGGGATACACACCGTTTTTCATGGTCTATGGGGCAGAAGCGGTCCTTCCTTGTGATATTATTCACGATGCACCAAGGGTGCAAATGTACGAAGAAAAGGAGGCCGAGTTAGATCGGCAAGATGACTTGGACGCCTTGGAAGAGGAGCACGACATAGCTCGGGCCCGTTCTACCTTTTATCAACAACAGGCCCGGCGTTACCAGAGCAGGGAGGTCAGGGCACAAGCATACAACGTGGGCGAACTCGTCCTACGGCTCCCGGAGAAGCAGAAGCATAAACTCACGCCCAAATGGGAAGGCCCCTTCATAATTGATGAAGTACTCACAGGAGGGGCTTACCGTCTTCGGAATCCGCCGGACAACCGCCTTGAACCAAACCCATGGAACGCAGCTCGTCTTCTGCGCTTCTACGGCTAGACTAGTGTCGTCATACTCTTTACCCTCCCTTTTTCTTTCTTTTCTTTGTTGTTTCTTCTCCCTCCCACCTTGATTTTTAGTAGGTTTGAATCCTTTCTTTTTCTTCCCAACCCTATGTTCGGCTTAACCGATCTTGTACTAAAGATTTTTGGCTTACACCCTTAAGTGTTAAATCCAAACACAGCACCTGGGGGCTTCTTTTACGAAGCCATTGTTTTTATATTATAAGCACTTATTCACATTTATTGTGTGTGCATGTTTCCCTTGTCGTTTTTTAAGCCATCATATGCATCAATTCGAACTAAGACTTTGCCAAGCTGGGTTGCCTCGCTCCTGTGGTTACCCTCTACGTTCCCGATTGTTCGGCTAGAGGGTAAAGGGAGCACCTCTGCGATTGTTACGACCGGGTCATCCGGATACGTACCTCAGACGGGTGAAGCCAAAAGCTAGCTATCTTCAGTAGACAATTGATCGGCTACGACGGAATCAACTAATAATACTATGGTCATCATGACCATTACTCGGGCTTCTTCTCTTACAAAAGCCCTTAGTCGCATACTAACAGTATACGGCCTTCTGCCTACGATTTATGTAGCACCCTGAAGAAAGGTAACGATAGGGGTACTATTTTCTTCGGAAGATGTTTCTTACGCTAAGCAGTAATATAACATATCTCCCTGTGTGCTTTCTGTTTGTTTGCACCACATGGCTGGATTGCCTGGTTCCCCGAACATAATTCACTACCCTAGGGTGATAATCTGCAAGGATCACTCCCAATCTCTTAGCGCGGGAGGCAGAAGCCGATGGCCGGTTAAGACAAAGTTTACAACACAGACGGAGCAATTCCTTGATTATTCATACATAGATACATATAATCATACATTTGGCTGCCGATCGAGATTGTCGATTATGGTGTCCAGGGAGCAATCTTCTTGTGAGAGATGGGTGGCAGGCATCACCTGATCGTATACCAGGTGGAGTGGCACTTCTTGTCCATCTGACCCAACTGGCCCAACCTGAGCCATACGCTCGGGGTTAAGTCCGGTATAGCGGGTCTTAATCATTGCCCACGCCTCTCGTGCTCCCTCTCGACAAGCCGATGTCTTCCACAGCTCGAACCTACTTCGGGCTCCCTTGAAACGATCGACTAGTTCGGTCATCCCCTCCGGAGGTTGCTCGGCGGGCCACAATGCTTTCACCATGCTCTTCATGGCCTTCCGAGCCCGCTCATGAAGGGCGGACAGCTCTTGTAGAAGGCTTCCCTGGTTGGATCCGATCTCCTCTTCGGGTCGCCCAGACAGGAGACCTGTACATGAGTCATGGCATGCGTGTTATGTTTTAGTCATAGGAAATACGTTCTGATGTTAGAATCACACTTACCGAACATGCCCCTCTGTAATTTCTAGTTCTCTCCTTGGGCCTAGGCCAATTGAGTCTTTAAGCTCTCAATTTCTTTGGCCTGCTATTTGTTCTCCTCCTTCAGGCGGTTCTTCTCTTCAAGGTGCCGTTGCAAAACACGATAGCCAGCCTCCTGCTGGGACTCGGCATATCGCTGAGATTCTCGGGCTACATCCAAATCTCTTTGTAATTGCCCTATTGATTCAGCTGGTACATAGTACCCTCGCGTCAGCTTGGGAATATAATAAGATTAGCAGAACAGATATACTCACCATGTGCCTCCCGAGTAAAGCTCTTCACTTGCTCCAACTCGGCCTTCACAGATTCGACCTGTGTTCGGCTGGCTTCCAGTTCCTTGGCCAGTTGCTCGCTCCAATATGCCGAGGCCTGCATTAGCAGTAAAAATAATAATAATAATACAAGGATCCTTAATTCGGTCGTGCTGACCAATTTAAGGCTCGGGGGCTACTGGGTTTACACGAGTGTTTGGACTTTAATAACCGATTACTCACCTGCAGGCTAGACGATATCAATTTCATGGCTTCCCCGAACCCAGCTCGGGCGGCTCCGAGGTGCGCATCCGCCGTACGCAGAGCACCGAACTCTTGTTCGGAGAAGGCCGGATGATGCAAGGCTTCTCGGCGCCGCCGATGATGCATAGCGCTCCCAACCTCGGATTTGGTAACGGATATGGCGTCACCAGAATCGGCTGGGGCTGGATTGACGGTGGGAACCCCCGTAGCAGGGTCAGCATGATCGGATGGCCTAGAATCTTGAGCACAGCCGGACGTCCTGGCGACGTCCTCGGCGGGGGACGGCCGAACTCTTCGCCTAAATATTTTGACAAAGACGTCTCTTGTGAGGCTTTATCAATCATAATACTAAATCAAACGGTCGAGCGAAATACCTTTGGGATGAACTCGTAGGCGGACTCGCCCCCACGACCGGCTCATTTGTCGGAACCCTGTTGCTTTTCGACCTAGGCACTGCCGCCGCTGCCGATGTATGTCGCGCGGATCTACGGCGCTTGCGAGTAGGTGCCGGCGCGTTTGGGTCAGTGGAGGATACTTGCCTTTTGCGGACGAGTTTTTCTTCTTCTTGCTTGTCGCAGGGGAAGGGAAAGAGCCAGGGAAATCAGCTATGATAGCCACCTTGGAGCCGTCAAGGCCCTCCTGGTAGAAAACCCCGTCTTCGAGCTCAACTGACAGATCCGGGTCCTCATGGAAGCCCGGATCATCATCACGGGAATAGTCCTCGGGCTGAGGGGCCGGATAGTTAACTGTCTCGATAAAGCTCCTCCATTCCTGTTCACATAAAGATTAAAGGCTTCGATCAAAAAGGGACAAATTGAGAAACCGAATTGTGGCCACAGGGTAGAAAGGCTTACCCATTCGATGGGATTGTGGCTTGAGTATCCCTCCTTTGTCGACCGCCGAATAAAATCTTCTTGCTCCCCTTTGTATAGGTCGGCAAGTGCGGCGGCTAATGCTGTTTGATCGGCAGGGCCTAGTCTTCGGGAGCGAGTAGTGTCGCTTGTCCCGTTGTAGCACCAAAAGGGGTGTATCCTCTGTTGAAGAGGCTGGACACACCAGGTGATGGCGGCGGCCATGACGTCTATCATGGTCAGCTTATGACGGGCTAGAACCCTCATGCGGGCTGCTAAGCGCTGCACCTCTACGCTGTCCTCTTGGGATAGGCTCTTCGAGCGCCAGTTGTACCTTTTCTTCAAAGGGGCGTCGGAGTATTCGGGTAGACCTCTCCTAGCTGGATCGAAGAGAGGGACGTCCTCGATATAAAACCATTCCGAAGTCCATACTTCGGACTCCTTCGGCGTCCCCACGGGATATCCCGTCCCTGCTATGCGGCATACCTCGGCTCCACCGACCTCGAAAATTGTCTTGTCTCGAGTGTGAGGAACGAGGCAGAAGTACTTCCTCCACAATTCGAAGTGTGCCTCGCAGCCCAGGAACATCTCGCAAAGGGCGACGAAGCCCGAGATGTGTAGAATAGACCCTGGGGTGAGGTGGTGGAGCTGGATTCCATAAAACACCAGTAACCCTCTCAGGAACGGATGAATAGAAACCCGAGACTCCGCAGGAGGAAGGGCACAAAACATACGCGCTCCCCTTTTGTGGATGGGGGAAATTCTCCACGATGGCCTCTCCGTTGAATGAAGACAAACCGGCGCGGACAGCTGTCAGATCCGAGGAGGGAAGGTATCCTTGGGTCTCAAGGTCAGGAAGTCGAAGGAGGGACACGGAGCAGCTTGTCCAGTCCCCGGGACGGGATCCGTAAGGATGTGAGGAGGAACTGGGGGCGCTCGCCATTTTTGGTGGAGACCTTTTGCTGGAGGCTTTTTCTGATGGGGGAGAAAAAGATATGGCTTGGACCACGATTCAGTTTGTTTAAATGGGTGGTGCCTCTTTTGTGGGAGGGGTAGTTTTGTAAAAAGCTACTGAACCGCTCGTCTCCCCATGACGCGCGAGGATCGAGAAACGCTATTACAATGGACCCATCAATCCCATGACGTTTGGGATTTCGCCGATGACAGGATGGTTGCCGAACAAGAAGGGATGGACGAACTCGCCTCGCAAGCCGAAGACTTCGGTGTACAAGATTATCCGGATATACCACGGCGTTGGAGGCTAGTCCGGGGGCTACTGAGGGAGTCCTGGTTTAAGGGGTCCTCGGATAGCCGACCTATTTCTCATGGGCCGGACTATGTGGGCCACTGGATGAGCATTGGGTAATCAGGGGCCCCGTCGCCAAGGCGGAAGTTTCAAGGAGCCATGGCGTGTCCTCCAAGATGTCGACAGTAGATAGGCATGTTTTTCCCTTTGATGTGCAACCGACTATGTGTAAGCTCTAGGTACCCTCGGCGTCTATATAAGCCGAAGGGTTTTAGGTTGTAGACCAAGAGAACTCATCTAGGGTTTTAGTCATATGATCTCGAGGTAGATCAACTCTGTAACACCTATACCATCAATATAATCAAGCAGGACGTAGGGTATTACCTCCATAGGAGGGCCCGAACCTGGGTAAAACACTGTCCCCTTCGTCCCCTGTTACCATTGATTCTAGTCTCATAGCTCGGGAACCCCTACCCGAGATCCGCCGGTTTTGACACCGACACCAGCAAGCTCTAAGGCTGTGAGTCGGGTTTGTGTTCAGCAATACAGAATGTATAGGGCATGGTTTGTCCAACAGTCCATCAAGGACAGTTCTGGCCCCCGTAGGGGGTCTATTTCTCTTTTCGGGGGTTCGTGTTCGGCTAGCTGCTTCGGGGGTATCCTCTTTTTCCGATCTCCTATAGAGTGTTCGGTGAAGTCTGGTTCCGCAAGTAGCTGTTCGGCTTGCCAGGTGCTTTCCATGGCACGGTATTTTTGTACCAGGTCCGATAACTCGGTGAAGCTGCGAACGTGTCGCCGGGATAGGGCATTGAGGATCCCTTCATCATGGCAGTTGCGACAGAAAGTTGCCATTATCTCCTGGTCACTAGAGCCTGGTACTCTGTTTCTGACGAGGAGGAGTTTGGCCCAAAAGTGGTGAACTGACTCCCCTGGTAATTGTTTGACGTCCCGTAAGTCCGAAGACTTGGACTCTCCTGCGATGCATGAGTGCTCGACTTGGGTGGCGGGTGGGAAAATTTCTGACTCCACGCCATGGTGTGAATCCGGAACATCGGGGTTCGGCGTAGGGCTTGGGTTGCGCGCAAGATCGGGAATCGATCCCGAACTACTTTTGGAGCGAACTCCCGAGTCTGGGTTATCCGAGGGATCTTGATGATCGGAGACCGGGATATAAACTGTTTTTAGCTTTGGTTGTTGGAGGGATGAGCCTCCGGCCGGGCACTCGACGGTGGCGACTGAGTGACCGAGGGAGTGCGAATCTCCCTGTCATTGGGTTTAAGCCCGATCCGATCATAGATCGGGGTCTGGTCGCCGGTCACGCCCATGGCTCGGATCCGATCCAGTAGCTCGTTCAAGGGCGAGACGTCGGCGGAGCACGTGTTGCCGAAGCGCTCGGGGTCGATTTGCAGCGTCGCGGATCCGGAGCCGTTTGACGGCGACAGCCGATTACGTCCGGGCATGATGACTGGGCTTGGCGTTCTAGACGGCCCGAAGGTAGGGGCACCTCAGAGGCGATGCCCGAGGCTTCTGGCACCGAGGCGTCGAGCTCTGCGGGCTCCTCCATAGGAGCTGAGGGCCTCATCCAAACAAGTCTTCCTCGTGAATCAGCAGCGAACTCTAGGTTCCCAAATCTGATTTCTTGATCGGGGAGGAAACTTCTGATCTGGCCAAGATGGGCAGTCGGGTCGGCGTGCGACAAGACGTCACCGCCAGCGAAGATCTGACCAGAGATGGGAACATCCGGGCTACAGATCTCATTGCTTACGAAGGGGTGAGCCATTGAATCCTTTGGCGATCACAGTGGAACTCTCAATGAAAGCACCAAAGTCGGTGTCAAAACCGGCGGATCTCGGGTAGGGGGTCCCGAGCTATGAGACTAGGATCGATGGTAACAAAGGGACGAAGGAGACGATGTTTACCCAGGTTCGGGCCCTCCTATGGAGGTAAAACCCTACGTCCTGCTTGATTATATTAATGGTATGAAGGTTACAGAGTTGATCTGCCTCGAGATCGACTAGCTAAAATCCTAGATGAGTTTTTCCTGTGTCGTATGATCTAAAACCCTCTGGCTTATATAGACACCAGGGGTCGTTAGGGTTACATATGGTCGGTTTCCCACCGGAGGGAAAAACATGCCTAATCTACTATCTTCAACTTGAGCGACACGTCACGGCTCCTGAGGTCTTCTTCATAGCGACGAGGCCTTCGATCAATCTCATCCTCAGCATGCGGCCCATTAGCCCGACCTATGAGAAATAGGTCGGCAGTCTGAGGACCCCTTAATCCCGGACACCCTCAGCTGGTATCTCTCTGGAGAACCTCTTAGGCTTATCAGCAGCAGCAGCCTTCTTGGGAGCAGACTTGGTGCTCTTGGAAGTGGTAGCCTTAGGCATAGCATCTGCCATAAGCTTCTTCTTCTTGGGAGGGGCTTTTGCAGCTGGCTCTACCTCCTCCTCTGCAGCAGCAGCCTCCTCTGGATCCTCATACATACAGGTGGGCCTGCCAAAAACATGGATAATCCTCTTCCTGGCTCTCTTCTTCTCCCCTGCCTTCTTAGGCATAGACTTCTTGGGAGGCTCAATAGTCATGGTTGCTCTGGAGCTCTCAGGTGCTCTCACTGTCTCAGAGCTAGCATACTCCTTCCTGATAGCTTTCTTCTTCTTGAAAGAAGTGGCATCATCATCTTTCTTGGGAAGCTCATCAGGGATGAAGTCCTCATCCTCCTCATCAGAATTGAGCTTCCTCCTAGTCCTTGTAGCAGCCTTTGGCAAGTCAGGAGAACTAGGCACATCATCAAAACTCTCTTCAGGGCTAGTGCCTGAACTCATGACAACATTCTCCTCTCTGAAGTTGTTCTCACTGTCATCTGAAGCAGACATCTCTGACCCTGTGAAAAGAATATAGAGGAGCAGAGGGGTTGAGCATCACAAAACACAGAGATTTTGAAAAATTTGAACAAGGAAGACAATAATTTTAGCTTTCTGCAGAAGGTATTTCGGTGTCACCGAGTGGTATTTTTCGGAGTCACCGAGACTGACCATATGCATCAACAGAGACCTGGCAGCCTTTTCTGTGGAACCGAAAAGATTGCTTCGGTCTCACCGATATGGTTCACAGTAACCCTAAAACACAATCGGTGGAACCGATTTTTTCAACTCGGTGGTACCGAGATGCAATCTGTGGACAGCTAACCCTAAAATTTTCATTGTTCGCTAATCTACGAGAACTCTGGTGGATAGGGAGGATTGAATACAGTGGCTTATAGATAAGAACATCTCAATGCGCAAGAATTAGATGATGGAGCGCAAGAGAGGATCGGATCCGTACCCTAGCTTGGTGACGGTCCGCTACGGTGAAGACGGCGGCGAAGATGCCCGTCGACGGCGAGGATCCTAGCGGCGGAGGAGCACGGGGAGGCAAGGGTGACGACCGGGGGTCCTTTTTGGCAGCTTAGGGTTTTGGAGCGCGACGGTTTGAGGAGTGAATTTCAAAGCGTCGGGTCCACAACATATATACCCCTTTCTGTCGGTGACACCGGTTTGAAATTTTCGGTGTCACCGAGTTTCTCAACTGTCTGCTGACAGGGAAACTCGGTGTAACCGAGAATAAGGAATCGGTGTTACCGAGATTGAAAATCCAGATCAAACCTACGCATTCGGTGAGACCGAGAATTTTGGTTGGTTCCACCGAGATGCACTTGGGAGGTTTTGGAGTGCAGCCCTTTTCGACACGGAACTCCGAGTGCATCTCACACAGAGGGATCGAAAAGTACTTGTTCAAGTTTTGTGATGCAGCAAGAAGAGAATATGAGGTGAGAAAGCATAGATAGCTAGAGAGTGGTCCTAGGCATTCTTGTCCATCCAATTGGCAAAAGAGAAAACAAAAGCCAAATAGCAACAATTGGATGTCCTCGAATGGATAATAAATGCAGACCAACATGCTCACACAATAAGATGTCAAAAGAAATCATGGCAAACATGCACATACATACTAGCATCTATCAAGCATTTTGGCGATGACGGAGTCATCTATATATGAGTATATTGACTTAGGAGCCAAGTAAGAGTACTTGATCATAGGTCATACTCATCGTTTAAGCACAAGTGGGGTTACCACTTCTACATAAAGCATTTAATGTTGTCACATACTATGAGATGCTTTAACTCAAGTCTTAGAGTAAAGCTGCCCCTTGATGTGACATCCCCCCATAGAAGGGATAAACTAGCCTTGGGTTTGTCGATGAAGACTTCATGTTGGTGAGGTAGTGGTGGATGCTCACGGTTGATGAAGATCACCATGAGTTGGGAGCATCCTTGTTGTTTCCTTACTCTTCTCACCTACATGGGTTAGTCCCAACACACAAGAGACAAATACAAGGATATCTATGGACATGGAGTGCAAAGCATATGTGTTGATGTCCATGGATTTGTTGATTACCTTGTCCCTTGCTTACCTTTGAGGGAACGTGTGACTCCTTGAACTATTGCATAGAGTTGATGTTGATTGCAAATAGTTCTTGCCAATAATGAATGTGAGTGAATTTCATTGGCGGAGTCACCCCTCAAGAACTCTCTAGTTCTTCTTCTTAGGGACACACATCAACTTGATGGGGATCCTTGGTGTTGAAGTAGCCCTTGTAGAAGTTGAGCTTGAAGTAGCCAAGGGAACCCACTCCATCAAAGCTTGGGATTCATCTTCATATGAGTCAATGTCCTCTTGAAGCTTGTTCTTGCCCTTGAGCTTGTGGTCTTGTGGTGGAAGGTCATCTTGTGTGTTTGTTCCCTTGGGAGGAGTATTTTCATACTTCTCCTTTTGAAGAACAAACTTGGGCTTGGGGTATTGACCTTCTTCCCATTCAACTCCATTTGCGTTGAAGTAGCCAATGCCATGGTTCTTCCGGTATCCTCCGTGCTTGCGTACAATTTCCTCAAATTGCTTACACCCGGCAAGACTCTTGTAGATACCTTTCTCTATAATTCCTTTCAATAAAGCGTTTTCTTGCTCAAGTGTAACTTGGCTAAGCGAAGCATCATTAGTGGAATCAATAGAACTACTAGAAGCAACATCATTAGGTTTAGCATTTTTATTGTTGCTACTAGATGAAAAACCTTTCTTGCCTTTGTTACTAGTTTGTCTAGTTTTAACTTGTGGCATAAATGTAGACAAGAGTAGTCGTTTGGCTAGATAATATGAAGTCTTCTTTCGGAGATCGTCATTGATAGCTTTAAGAAACTCATGCTCTTGCTCCAAGGTGAGCTTCTCAAAGCGTAGCTTCTCATGAGTCCTTACAAGCTCTCTATGATCTTCGAGAGTAGATTCATAGGTAACTTAAGAGTGTTTAATTCTTTAGTTAGTTGTTCTATTTTCTTCTTATCATCATCAATTGACTTATCTTGACTAGCATGAGAATTATCAAGTTCATTTTGACTAATATCACTAGTTTCATCAAAGTGCAAGTCATCATCACAAAGTAAATCATCTTCATCACTATTGAAATCAAGATACTCGGGGTGTGATACCTTGGGGCCTTTAGCCATGAAGCAACTTCCACTCCCTTCATTTGGTGAATCAAATAGATCATAGGAGTTGGTAATCACTAGTGCAAGTTCGGCAACACCTTCATCTTGACTATAGTCGGAGTTGGAATGATAGCTTCTCTCGGAGTTGTTGTCGGAGTCGGAGCCGGAAACCCATTCACCAACATGAGCTTGATGTCTTCTTCTTGTGTAGCTCTTGGTGTACTTGTACTTCTTCTCCGAATCCCTACTTCTCCTTGAGGGTCTTCGTTCATAACGATCATCTCTACTCCTTCTCTCTCTTTGAGGTGATTCATTCCTTGAGCTTCGTCTTCTAGGTGACTCTTCTCTTCATTTGTAGGGAGCCGTGCACTCATTGGAGTAGTGTCCGGGCTTCCCACAATTGTAGCAGTTTCGGTCACGACTTGACGAACGCTTCTCTTCGTATCTTGAGTTGGAGCTTCGTTCTTTGCCTCTATTCTTGTAGAACTTGTTGAATTTCTTGACCATGAGGCTTATCTCTTCATTGGTGACAAGGTTGTCGCTTGAAGTTGCGGGAGCATCACTTGTGGCTTTGTAAGCACCGCTAGACTTGTTGTGAAGCTCTTCTTTGTCTTTGAGTGTCATCTCATGAGCAACAATCCTTCCAATGACTTCCGTAGGCTTGAGATCTTTTTAGTTGGGCATCATTTGGATCAATGTGCACACGGTGTCGTATCTCTCATCCAAAGCTCAAAGTATCTTCTTGATGATGAATTTGTCGGTCATTTCTTTGCTTCCTAAGCCGGCAATCTCATTGGTGATGAGAGCTAACCTAGAGCACATCTCCGTGACTCCTTCACCATCCTTCATCTTGAACTTGTCAAGCTGACTTTGAAGAACATCCAACTTGGATTCTCTCACGGACTCGGTTCCTTCGTGCATATCAACCAAATTATCCCAAATCTCTTTTGCATTCTCGAGACGGCTGATTTTGTTGAATTCTTTGGGGCATAGGCAGTTGAAGACAATGTCGCATGCTTGAGCGTTGTATTGCAACATCTTCAATTCATCTGCGGTCGCTTCACGATCCGGTTCCTTTCCATCACCAAAGAATTCACCTTGCAAGCCAACACGAACAACAGCCCATACGGCGGGGTTATGACCAAGAATAAGCATTTTCATTTTGTGCTTCCAACTAGCAAAATTAGTGCCATCAAAGTACGGACCTCTACCGTGATAATTTCCCTCACTAGACGCCATACTCTCCTAGGTTGTGAGACCAATGCAATGGAGACCAAAGCTCTGATACCACTTGTAGGACCGAAAGTATGTCTAGAGGGGGGGTGATTAGACTACTTGACCAAATAAAAATCTACTTTTTCCCAATTTTAAGTGTTGGCAGATTTTAGCATTGATAGCAAGTCAAGTACACCCTACACATGCATGTCTAAGAGTATAGCAGCGGAAAGTAACAACAAGCATGTATAGTAGAGGGTAGGAAGGAAGATCAAACGCAATTTGTAGACACGAAGATTTTTCCCGTGGTTCCGATAGGTGGTGCTATCATATGTCCACGTTTATGGAGTTTTCAACCCACGGAGGGTAACGGTCGCGAGAGTCCACGGAGGGCTCCACTCATAAGGGTCCACGAAGTAGCAACCTTGACTATTCCATAACGGCTTCCGTCCACGAAGGACTAGCCTCACTATGGGTAAATCTTCATGAAGTAGGCGATCTCCTTGCCCGTACAAACTTCTTGGTTCAACTCCACAACACGAAGTAGGAGGCTCCCAAGCGACACCTAACCAATCTAGGAGGCACCACCCTCCAAAAGGTAATAGGCTCGGCAATGTCGATGAACTCCTTGCTCTTGTGCTTCAAGATGATAGACTCCTCAACACACAATCACTCTCTCACAGATTTGGCTTGGTAGAAGAGATTGATTTGGTGGAAAGCAACTTGGGGAGGCTAGAGATCAAGATTCATATGGATGGAGTGGAATATCTTGATCTCAACACAAGGGTAGGTGTCTCTCTCTCAGAAAATATGATGGGGCAAGTATGGAATAGTTCTGAGTGCTTCTCTTTCGAGTGGGTGGTGGTGAAAGGGTATATATAGGCATCCCCAAAAATCCAACCGTTACACCTAAAGTGACCAACTCGGTGACACCGATGTGTTAATCTCGGTGGTACCGAAGTGACCAAAAGGTGACAACTTTTGAATCTCGGTGAGACCGATATATAATTCTCGGTGGTACCGATTAGGTGACCAACGGTCAGATTGCGCAACTCGGTGACACCGATCCAACAAACTCGGTGGTACCGATTTTATGAATCGAGGTAACAGAATGTTGGCAACCCAAACTCGGTGGCACCGAAGTGGAATCGGTTGCACCGATGTGCTAGGGTTTGGCATGGGTCTGTCTGAGTTTGGGAATCGGTGGCACCGAGTGGAAAGTGTTGGTTGCACCGATTTTGGATATTTGACTTTGGACAGACTTTTGTGGAAGAGCTTGTGGGTGTTTTTGGTGACTATCACTTGTGCACGTGGAGCATCTTGTTCACCAACAGTACCTTACCCCCTTTTAATAGTATTGGCTTTCCTATGGACTCAAAGTGATTTCTCACAAAGTAAAATGTAGAGTCCTCTTGCTTGAAGCTTTACACAATCACCAAGGGAGCAACTTTTGCCACTTATACTTTTGTCTTGGGGTATTTCCACAATCCTTTTGCCATCCCTATCATTGAACTTTTCCTGAAATATGCTTAGTAGAAACATTAGTTCAATGACATATATTTTGTTATTAATTACCAAAACCACCAAGGGAGCAAATGTGCTTTCAAGTGCCAATCACTCCATGATCACAGAATTCACTCGTGATCAGGTGGTGGATGGCCGGTCTATGAAGCAAACCATCTCCACCCTCAACGATCAAATTAATTTTCTACAGAGCCAAGTTTATGATCTTCAAAACCAGGTCTTTAAATATGAAGCAAGATTTAAAGGTATGAGTTTAGCTGCCAGTTGAAGGACTCAGGGGACTCTTGCGTCAACTTATGATGGAGAGCCCTTACCCTGGAAGATGGAGGACAAGCATACTACATCATCACCACCACCTACATCAACACCTCTACCTTCTTCATCACCACCACCAAAGGAGACTTGAGCACACGAGTATGGGCACTCCCCTTGGCTTAAGCCAAGCTTGGGGGAGGTGCCCCGGTATCGTATCACCACCACTTTTATTCACCTTTACCTAATTTAGTTCGATATTTAATTTCACTTTGCTTTAGTTGAATAAAAGTTTAGCATGATCTATTTTCGTGTGTTAGTTCCGTGCTCTATCTATCTATGTAATCATGTGAAAGTTATATAATAAAGTTTAGTTTGAGTCTTTGCTTTTCTACTTTCTTGGTTGCAACCAAAATAAAGGAATAGAAACAAATGAAAGAAAGAAAAAAATCATATGTTAATCTCATGGCGAGTAATGACATCACATAAGGAAAAGTATAAGTAGTAAAATTTATTGGAGATTAACAAACATAGCATTGGTCAATGATGCAATTCATGATAGAATTAATAAGGGAAGAGAAGATTCACATGCAAATACACTATCTTGGACATCTTTTGTGATTGTGAGCCCCCATCAAATATTATGTGTCAAAATTATTGACGTTGGACAAGGAAGACAACGTAATGATTTATGTTCGTTCATATCACATAGAAGTTATATTGTCATAGATCCTTTAACATGTGGTGTTTGCCCAATATCTTTGCTAGCCAAAAATTCCGCACTAAGTAGAGATGCTACTTGTGCATCCAAAAACCCAAACCAAACTCTTTCTTCGAGTGTCCACCATACCTACCCATGGATCGAGAAAGATCCTTCAAGTAAGTTGTCATCGGTGCAATAAGGCAATAAAAATTGCTTCTAAAAGTGTTTTGATCAATTAGTGTAAGAGAAAATTGAGCGTTATACGAACTTATGATGGCAAAGTAATAAAAGCGACGGACTGCATAATAAAGGTTGCTATCATAGGGGGCAATATAGTGTGACGTTCTTTTGCATTAAGGGATTGGGCATACAAACCAATAAGCGCATGACAACCTCTGCTTCCCTCTGCGAAGGGCCTATCTTTTACTTTTATGCAATTACTTTTATGCAAGTGTCAAAGTATTCTTCCCTATTCCTTTTTACTTTTTATTTTGCAAGCATCATGTGGTGAGGAAAGATCTAGGCACATATATCCAGTTGGATATGGGTGGGCATGAGTTATTATTGTTGACATCACCCTTGAGGTGAGTTGGGAGGCAGAAATTATAAGCCCCTATCTTCCTACGTGTCCGGTTGAAACTTTTTGTTCATGGGTATGCCGTGAGCGTTAGCAATCATAAAAGACTAAATATGGTTGAGTATGTGGACTTGCCAAAAGGCTCCTATATGAGACCCTTCCTAAAAAGAGGATGAATTGTAATTGCAAAGTTGACTGGGAACATAGTTTGTTGGTTCCCAATAAGGTTTATGCTTCATACTTCTATGTTGTGATGAATTGGTACTTGTTCATGAGAAGCTATCTGATAAGAATGTTTTGAAATAAGTTCCTTTGTTAGAGTATTGCTGTTATGATAATAAGCATGATGCTTCTATGTCCGTATTTTGTTTTTATCGACACCTCTCTCTCAAATCATGTGGACATGCTTTTCAATATCGGCTTTCGCTTGAGGACAAGCGAGGTCTAAGCTTGGGGGAGTTGATACGTCCATTTTGCATCATGATTTCCTACGTTTATTTACTTTGTTTTGTTGAATAATAATGCTTTTGGGAGTGATTCTAATGCCTTTTCTCTCATAATATGCAAGGTTTACACCAAGACGGAGAATACCGGCAGCTGGAATTCTGGACCCAAGAAAAGCACGTCACAGATGCCTATTCTGCACAACTCCAATGAAGCTGAAAATTTACGGAGATTATTTTTGCATTTAATAAAAAATACTGGAGCTGAAAACTACCGGGGGAGGCCCACCAGGTGGGCGCAACCCACCAAGGCGCGCCAGGCACCCCTGGGCACGCCCTGATGGGTTGTGCTCACCCAGGCCCACCTCCGGTACCCATCTTCTGGTATAAATTCCCAAAAAACCTAGAAAAAAATAAGAGGAGGACTTTCGGGACGAAGTGCCGCCACCTCGAGGTGGAACTTGGGCACGAGCAATTTTGCCCTCCGGCGGAGCGATTCCGCCGGGGGAACTTCCCTCCCGGAGGGGCAAATCGAAGCTATCGTCATCACCAACACCCCTCTCATCTTTAGGAGGCCAATCTTCATCAACATCTTCAACAACACCATCTCCTCTCAAACCCTAGTTCATCTCTTGTGTTCAATCTTTGTACCGGAACCTCAGATTGGTACCTGTGGGTGACTAGTAGTGTTGATTACCTTGTGTAGTTGATTACTGTATGGTTTATTTGGTGGAAGATTATATGTTCAGATCCATTATGCTATTCAATAATCCTCTGATCTTGAGCATGATTATTATTTGTGAGTAGTTACCTTTGTTCTTGAGGTCACGGGAGAAGTCACATTGCAAGTAATCATGTGAATTTGATATGTGTTCGATATTTTGATGATATGTATGTTGTGATTCCCTTAGTCGTGTCATGTGAACGTCGACTACATGACACTTCACCATTCATGGGCCTAAGGGAATGCATTGTGGAGTAGTTATTAGATGATGGGTTGCTAGAGTGACAGAAGCTTAAACCCTAGTTTATGCGCTACTTCGTAAGGGGCTGATTTGGATCCACATGTTTAATGCTATGGTTAGACTTTGTCTTAATACTTTTCTCGAAGTTGCGGATGCTTACGAGGGGGTTAATCATAAGTAGGTTGTTAGTTCAAGTAAGAACAGCACCTTAGCAACGGTCCACCCACATATCAAATTATCAAAGTAGCGAACACAAATCAAACCAACATGATAAAAGTGACTAGACGAAATTCCCGTGTACCCTCAAGAACACTTTCCCTATTACTAGTGATTGTTATGGCCTGTCCTTTGCCTCAAAAGGATTGGGCTATCTTGTTGCACCTTGTTTACCGTTACCGTTACTTGCTTGCTACCAATTACCTTGCTATCAAACTATCTGTTACCTACAATTTCAGTGCTTGCAGAAATTACCTTGCTGAAAACCGCTTGTCATTTCCTTCTGCTCCTCGTTGGGTTCGACACTCTTACTTATCGAAAGGACTGCGATTGATCCCCTATACTTGTGGGTCATCAATAGGGTGAGAAAAGTGTGACATGAGAATAACAAATAGGAGTATCAAATGGTTTTTTTCTCTTCAAGAGATAATTTGGGTAGATGTTTCTCCCCCTACTTTGGTATTCTCCCCTTGTCTATGTAAGCATAAGTTGTGATATTCTCCTTTTTGATTGTATCTCCCCCTTTGCATTGAAGCATGTATCTCCCCTTTTGCATTGAAGCTTTAGTATTTCTCCCCCTTTGGCATTAATTTCCAAAAAGGTCCATACACAGGGTCAGACACAGGGATCATGGAGTAGGAAGGGATCCTTAGAGAACAAGGGTCATAGAATGTAGGAATCATGGAAAACTTAGAATCATAGAGAGCATTAAAAACTGACGGAATCATGGAAAATAATTTCTCCCTCTTTGGCTGATCTGAGAGCTTGTAAGACTTCTCCTCCTTTGAGTTAGGGATCCTAGAATAGAGTTTCACCCCCCCCCCCCCCTTTAGAATAAGGGATCATCGAAGAACTGAATAATTGCTAAGTTTAACAAATGATAGAAAAGATAGCAAAGTCGGTGGCTCCGAGGCAAATAAGTCGGTGGAACCAAGATGTGGTTATGCAGCTCATCTGCTAAATCGGTGAAACCGAGTCATTTGATTCGGAGGCTCCGAGGGGTAAACAGAAACTTGGAAAAGTTTTAGAAATATGTAAATGGGTTTGGGAAAACTTGTAACAAAATGTCAAAAAGGATCTTCAAAGGAAATGCAAATGACTTTACAAAGAAATATCAACTAGAGAAGATTTGAGTGGTTCCAAGAAATCTTGCAAATAATGAATGGACCAAACAAGATACTTAATCTAGATGATGGTCGGTGACTAGGTCACCTATATTAGAGTATATTGACTTAGGAGCCAAGCAAGAATACTTGATCATAGGTCATACTCATCGTTAAGCTCAAAATGGGGTTTCCATTTATTGATTAAGCATTTTAATGTTTTCATATCACTTGAGTTGCTTTATCTCATGACTTGGAATAAAGCTTTTTCAAGGATATGAGTACATACCTTTGAGTGATGTTGATGACGTAGCTTGTAGGTGAACTTGTTGAGGATGCTCGAGGTTGATGAAGTTCACCTTGAGTTGGGAGCAATCCTTCTTGTTTTGGTACACTTATCACCTACATAGGTTAGTCATGCAAGGAAGAACAATATATATCCATTTGACATGATATCAATTGAGAATTAGCAAATATGATCACATCAAATATATATGTCAAGGATATGGTTGAGTTCTCTTCTTCCTTCCATCATCAAGAGGGGTTGTGGATACTTGGCTAAGATAAGATTGCTTAAGATATGAGTTGATGGCAATCTTGTGGA
Organism: Elymus sibiricus; assembly: GCA_039707655.1. Lineage (NCBI taxonomy): Eukaryota > Viridiplantae > Streptophyta > Magnoliopsida > Poales > Poaceae > Elymus > Elymus sibiricus. The sequence continues at coordinate 422,780,225 of CM077667.1, read as the reverse complement.
GTGTTGTTCTTCCGAGTACCTACAAAATGTTAGATGCAATACAAGGGAGCATAGAATTCCATGGTATAAGATAACATGTCAAGTGTTATCATGGAAGTATCATGTAATCTCATGCCCTTGCATACAATCGAGTGAGTCTAGCTGAAGTTTGAAGCATCAAGGATGTTCAACTCACTCCTCAAGTGACAAAACACTTTCTCATCAAGTGGCTTAGTAAAGATATCGGCCAATTGCTTGTTGGTACGAACATGCTTAAGATTGATATCTCCTTTGGCAACATGATCACGAATGAAATGATGTCGAACTTGAATATGCTTAGTTCGAGAATGTTGCATGGGATTATGACCAATCTTAATAGCACTTTCATTGTCACAAAGTAATGGAACATTTTTCACATGGATTCCATAATCCTTAAGCGTTTGTGTCATCCATAGCAATTGTGCACAACATGATCCGGCAGCAATATACTCAGCTTCGGCAGTAGATAGAGATACCGAGTTTTGTTTCTTGGAGGACCAAGACACTAGAGATCTTCCAAGAAATTGACATGTACCCGAGGTGGATTTTCTATCAACCTTGTCACCGGCATAGTCCGAATCGGAATAGCCAACAAGGTTAAAAGAAGATCCCTTGGGATACCAAATGCCAAAGTTTGGTGTTTGTATCAAATATCTCACAATACGTTTCACGGCCAAAAGATGACACTCTTTAGGTGCAGCTTGATATCTACCACACATGCAAACGCTTAGCATAATATCGGGAAGGGAGGCACATAGATATAGCAATGAACCAATCATAGATCGATAGACCTTTTGATCAACCGGTTCGTCCTCCTTGGTAAGATCAACATGTCCACTAGTAGTCATAGGAGTTTTCATACCTTTACACTCTTGCATGTTGAACTTCTTGATCAAGTCCTTGGTGTACTTGGTTTTAGAGATGAAAGTTCCTTCTCTCGTTTGCTTGATTTGCAAACCAAGGAAAAATTTCAGCTCACACATCATGGACATCTCATACTTCTCGAACATCAACCTTCCAAATCTTTCACTAAATTGTGGGTTAGTAGATCCAAAGATAATATCATCCACATAGATTTGGCACACAAATAATTCACCATTAACTCTCTTAGTGAATAAGGTTGCGTCAATTTTACCAATTTCAAAACCTTTTTCAATGAGAAACTTCGTTAAGCATTTATACCAAGCACGTGGGGCTTGCTTAAGACCATAAAGTGCTTTACGAAGCTTGTAGACATGATTAGGTTTCTTAGGATTCACAAAACCAGGGGGTTGTTTGACATAGACCTCTTCTTCAATCTCACCATTTAAAAAGGCAATTTTAATGTCCATTTGATAAAGCGTGATATCATGGTGATTAGCATAAGCAAGAAGAATGAGAATAGCTTCAAGTCTAGTGACGGGGGCATAGGTCTCACCGTAGTCCATACCTTCAACTTGCGTATATCCTTGGGCTACGAGACGCGCCTTGTTGCGTACAACTTGACTGTCTTCATCTTGCTTGTTCCGAAACACCCATTTGGTTCTGAAGATGTTGTGCTCGTCCTTGGGCTTCTCCACGAGTGTCCACACTTCGTTCCTCTCGAAGTTGTGAAGCTCTTCATGCATGGCGTTCACCCAATCCGGGTCTTCAAGAGCTTGTTCAACCTTCAAGGGTTCAATGCTAGAGATGAAATAATAATGCTCACAAAAATTAGCTAAGCGAGTTTTAGAGCGAGTGATTCTCTCGGTTTGTATGTCACCGAAGATTTGGTTTAGAGGATGGTTCTTGGTCACTCTTGCTCGAACTCGGGGTAGCTTAGGCTTGTTGGATGGTGGAGCTTCTTCATCATCATCATCTCCTTCATCTTCGTTGTTGTTGAAGGTGTCGTTTCCTTGAGGTGGTGGTGAAGGAGGTTGTGGTGGATCTTCTTGATGTACTTCCTCCTCTTCATCATCTTGTCGTGTACCGCTTGTGGATGCCTCCATGTCATGTTGAGGTTCACCTTGATGTGAAGTAGGGGATTCCACTTGAGTTGACGAAGTACTTTCCTTCACCTCCATGGGACGAATCTTGCCGATGGACAAGTCTTGGATTGCTTCCGAAGGATCCTTATCTCCTACATCATTTGGCAATTGTTCGACTTGCGAACCATTAGATTCATCAAACTTCACATCTACTGCCTCTTCAACTTTTCGAGTGAAGTTGTTGTAGACACGGTAAGTGTGAGAGTTCGATCCGTAACCAAGTAGGAATCCCTCATGAGATTTAGGAGCAAATTTAGTATGACGATGTTTATCAAGAATGTAGCACTTTGAGCCGAATACCCGAAAGTATCCAACTTGGGGTTTGTTACCGGTGAGTAGCTCGTTGATATGTCCATTTTGCATCATGCTTTTATATTGATATTTATTGCATTATGGGCTGTTATTACACATTATGGTGCAGTACTTATGCCTTTTCTCTCTTATTTTACAAGGTTTACATGAAGAGGGAGAATGCCGGCAGCTGGAATTCTGGACTGGAAAAGGAGCAAATATGAGAGACCTATTCTGCACAACTCCAAAAGTCCTGAAAAGTTACGGAGAATTATTTTCGAATATATAAAAAATATTGGGCGAAAGAAATAGGGGAGGGGACCCACCAGGAGGCCACAAGCCTGGGGGGCACGCCCTACCCCCCAGGGCGCGCCCCTGTGGCTTGTGGGCCCCCTGGCAGCCCTCCGGTGCCCATCTTCTGCTATATGGAGGGTTTTGGCCTGGAAAAAATCATATTAGAGCTTTTGGGACGAAGCGCCGCCGTCTCGAGGCGGAACTTGGGCAGAAGCAATCTAGGGCTCTGGCGGAGCTGTTCTGTCGGGGAAACTTCCCTCCCGGAGGGGGAACGAAGCCATCGTCATCACCAACGATCCTCTCATCGAGAGGGGGTCAATCTCCATCACCATCTTCACCAACACCATCTCCTCTCCAAACCCTAGTTCATCTCTTGTATCCGATCTTTGTCTCAAAACCTCAGATTGGTACCTGTGGGTTGCTAGTAGTGTTGATTACTCCTTGTAGTTGATGCTAGTTGGTTTACTTGGTGGAAGATCATATGTTCAGATCCTTAATGATAATTAATACTCCTCTGATTATGAACATGAATATGCTTTGTGAGTAGTTGCGTTTGTTCCTGAGGACATGGGATAAGTCTTGTTATAAGTAATCATGTGAATTTGGTATTCGTTCGATATTTTGATGAGATGTCGGTTGTCTCTCCTCTAGTGGTGTGTGACGCCCCCAATTTCGACCGTACGCTAATCAAACACGCAATGCGTACGACCAAGATTAGGGACTCACTGATCGATATCACAACACAACACTAGACACAAATTAAAGTCATACAGCTTCATATTACAAGCCAGGAGCCTCAAGGGCTCGAATACAAAGCTCGACAAGCACGAGTCAGCAGAAGCAAATAATACCTGAGTACAGACATAAGTTAAACAAGTTTTGCCTTAAGAAGGCTAGCACAAACATAAGCAGCGGATTGAAAGAGGCGAGGCCTCCTGCCTGGGAACCTCCTAACTACTCCTGAGCGTCGGCACTCTCCACGTAGTAGTAGGCTCCAGCGGTGGTGCAGTAGTCATCTCCGACGTACTCAATCTCCTGGGCTCCATCGTCTGAATGCGGTAATCGTATCGAGGGGGAAAGAGAAAGCAAAGCAGCGGTGAGTACTCATCCAAAGTACTCGCAAGACTAACATCAGAACTATGCTAAGTATGCATTAGTATCAAGGGGAGGGGTTATATCTGGACTGACTGTAGAAAGCAGGATTAGGGGGAAGGCCTAGTCCTATCGAAGACTAGCATCTTCAGCATCTTGCAGCATTAGAAGAGAGTGGATTGGTATCTCATATATAGTCATATTATTGTAGCAATTTTATTAAGTAACCACGCTCAGAGATTCTTCCTCGACTCCCTGCGAGGAAGCAATCTCGGAGCCACATTCATTTCAAATTTAAATCACAGTTATAGTTGTATAAGGTCAAGGTACAACTCCAAGTCGTCCTGTTACCGTGGACACGGCTATTCGAATAGATTATTCATCCCTGCAGGGGTGCACCGCATTTCCAACACGCCTGATCACCTTCGGCCGGACACACTTTCCTGGGTCATGCCCGGCCTCGGGATAGCAGCACGTCGTCGCCCCACCTAGGCTCAACGAAGAGGCCAGCCCGCCGGTCTAAATCCTAAGCACACAGAGGTCGTGGGCCCACTTGCCCTACGCGCTCCTGCACGAAGCGAACGCGGCCGGAAGTAGACCTAGCACACTCCAGTCCAAGAGCTGTACCGTCCAGTCCAATCCGGCGCGCGCCGCTCCATTGCTGACGTCCGAAGAGCTTCGGCTGATACAACGACGCTGAGTACCCATAACTTCTCCCACGCGATGGTTTGGTGCGTAAAAAGGCCAATGACCCAACTCAGATCAAATACCCAACCCATTAGCATTTTATTAATGCGGGGAAAGCGTGACCCATGAAGTGCGGTCCCGTCGCCCCGTCTCGAGGATGTGTGGCAAGGGCCTCTCCTGCCCGTCCACGCCTCATCATCATCAAACCGTGGGTACCCCTCAGGGCCGACCCATCACCAACATGTTTCTCTAACCAGGTCATAGTAACTGTGTGTATAAAACATCAAGACGGAACCTGAGGAATCACCCTCAAAGGGCCCCGCTCGATGAAACCGTCAAGGTGGACTTAGAGGAATCACCCTCGAGGGTCCCACACTTGAGGGGTTGCACGACAGAGTCATTGTCGGGAGTGGTGAAGGAGGAATCACCCTCGATAACCACGACCGACTACCTACACTACAGAGCTAGCATCATGAGTACTTCACGAGGTGTCACCCTCGGTACTCGATAGTAGCGCTGCAGAGTCGTACAACTAAGGGGTGTGCGGTGATGTGAGGAGCCTGGCTTGTCGGTCGGTTGACCGAGTCTTCGAGTCGTCGAGTCGTCGATGAGGAAACATGGGCAACTGGGACTAAGGGGGTCACAGGGGATTCATTGATCAACCTATACTAAGCAGTTGATATGATTGCAGGTATAGTAGCAGTTTATCGAAAACAGGCTATTCATCAGAATAAGAGCTAACTAATACAGTAGCAAAATCTAATGCAAGAATGAGAGGGAAAGAAATGGGCGATATCGGAATGCTCAAGGGGGGGTTGCTTGCCTTGCTGCTCTGCGGCAAAGGCCTGATCGTCAACGGCGTAATCGTACCCGGCAGCACCGTCAGTCTCGGGGTCTACCGATAAGAAGAGGGGGGAAGAAACAATAAATATAAAGCACAGATGCAATCAAAATGCATGACATGGCAATATGCAGGGCTAGGCATGCACTAACGCTATATTATACGTTGCAGACGGAGCGGGAGAATATCTGACGATATTTCCCGGGTCTCTGGCTTTTACCGGACAGATGAAAACGATGGAAAAGTTCCATGTTCGCTATGCTAGGAGCACGTGACAGACTAACGGACTGCGTATTAGGATTCGTGGGATTTTTCTGAACAACTTTCATGTATAAATTATTTTCATCCGAGTTACGAATTATTTTTTATTAATTTTTAAAGTTTTATTAATATTCTGAAATTAACAGATTTAATTTAATTCAAAAATAGAATTATGACATCAGCAGTCAACAGTGGGGTTGACTGGTCAAATTGACCAGTGGGTCCCATGTGTCAGTGACACAGTTTTAATTAATGTTTAATTAACGTTAATCAGGATTAATTAAGGGGTGGGTCCGACATGTCATTCTCTAATTAATTTAATTAATTAGCAGAATTAATTAACTAATCTAATCAATCCTCAATTAACTAATTAATTAATTACTTATTTAATTAATTGATTTCTAATTAACTTTTAATTAATTAATTGATTAATTAATTATCTATTATTTAGTATTATTAATTTTATTATTTTCTTTTTTTTTAATTAAAACGTCCTGGGGGTGGGCCCACTTGTCAGTGGCCCACCGGTCACACACACACACAACACACACACAGACACTGCGCACACACAGCACGGCCACGGCCGTGGCCATGGCCGGCGGCAGCGGCAGCCCACGGTAAGGGGGGGGTCGCCGGCGGGAGGGCGACCGCGGGCGCCGGCGGTGGTGGTGGGGGCGCAGCGGGGAGCGGCGCATCGCAGCGGCGGGCTGCTACGGGGGGGGAACGCGGGGCCGCGGCGGTGGTGTGCGAGCAGGGGACGAGCGGCGCGGCCCGACTGCGGCGGGAGGCGGTGCCGGCTGTAGAACCGCGCGGCGAAGGGGGACACGGAGGCGGGAGCGGGCCACAGCGAGCAGCGGGCGGCCGTGCGCGCGCGGCCAGGGAGGTCGGCGAGCGGGCTTGCGGCGGGGGGGGCATGCGGGCGAGGAACAGGCGAGCGGGGCTGTGGACGCGCGCCGGCGAGGGCAGCGCGGTGGCGACGGTGGTGGGGCACCGGAGCGGGGTGGGGAAAGGGCGGATGGGAGGAGCCCGACGGCCTCACCGGCGGTGGAGGGAAGAGGGGGCGGCGAAGCTTGATGAAGCCGGTCGGGGAGGAGGCCGGGGAGGCGCCGGCGGTGAGGAGGGGCGGTGGCCGGCGGCGGGGCGCCGGGCGTTGGCAGCGCGTCGGGGTCGGGGGGTGGTTCTCCCCGATCCAGATCCAGGGGGAGGAGAGGGTCGGGGTGGGGAGAGGCGAGTGGGGAGGGTCGTGGGCGAGGTGGGGAGCGAGGGGTGACCTAGTAGCCCAGGGTGGGCTGTCGGTGGGTGCTGGGCCGGCTGGGTGGGCTTCGGCCCAGGGGGGAGGGGGGTTGTTTTATTTATTTATTTATTTGGTTTTGTTTGCTTTTAGTTTTATTTATTTCCTGTTTTGTTTTAGTTTCTCTCTAATTTTGTTTTATAAAAATATGTAACTAGTTCCTAATTTAGTTATCATAATTATGTCACTGCCCCATAAGTTTTGGGCAATAGAATAAATAGTTTAATATTTTATCCTTTATAAAAACAATTTACTTAATTGTTTTGTCACTGTTTTAATTATTTCAGTGCATTTAAATATTTTATAAAAGCATGGTTTCAACATGACAAATATCAAGAGGATATTTGCCACACTTTGAACATTTTTGTTTTGATATTTGAAAACATTATTTGTTTGACTTTATTTTAAATTTGAATTTGAACGGGATTTGCATCCAATGCGAGATTAGCAAGAGTAAATGTGGTGACGTGGCATCATTAGCGTGGGATTACTGTAGCTTAATTACAATCATTACTGTAGCACAAAACCAGGGCGTCACAATTCTCCCCTACTAAAAAGAATTCTCGTCCCGAGAATTAAGAAGTAGAAGGAAAGAGCCCGGGGTATTCTGCACGAAGATGATCTTCGCGTTCCCAAGTGGCTTCATCTTCAGAATGATTTGCCCACTGCACCTTGAAGAACTTGGTAACCTTCTGACGAGTCCGACGTTCAGTTTCATCGAGAATGCGGACCGGTTGCTCTTTGTAAGAAAGGTCTTGTTGCAGTTCAAGCATATCATGATCCACTGCTCGGATGGGATCCTTGAAACAGCAACGAAGTTGTGACACATGGAACACATCATGAACCTGAGAAAGGTTTGACGGTAATTCCAATTGATATGCCACTTTATCACGCCTTTCGAGAACAGTGAAAGGACCAATATATCGAGGAACCAGCTTGCCCTTGATTCCAAAACGGTGTGTACCTCTCATTGGCGTGACTCGAAGATAAGCCTTTTCACCAGGTTGATAGACCATATCTTTGTGATGACGGTCATACTGACTCTTCTGACGAGACTGAGCAGCCTTCAGATTTGCATGAATAATGCGGACTTGATCTTCGGCATGTTGGATAATATCCGGGCCGATAAGTGTACGTTCCCCAGTTTTTGACCAATTCAGAGGAGTTCGACACTTACGTCCATATAATACTTCAAAGGGAGCCATCTTCAGACTAGCTTGATAGCTATTGTTGTAGGAGAACTCAGCATACGGGAGAGATTCCTCCCATTTCTTGCCGAAAGAAATGACACAAGCTCGAAGCATGTCTTCGAGAATCTGATTGACTCTTTCAACTTGTCTCTGGGATTGAGGGTGAAAAGCGGTGTTGAATGACAAATGAGTTCCCATAGCTTCCTGGAAACTTACCCAGAATCTTGAAGTGAATAAGCTGCCACGGTCTGAACTGATAACCAGTGAAATACCGTGAAGTGAAACAATTCTGGACATGTAGAGAGTTGCCAGCTGACTAGCGGTGATCATTTCTTTGACGGCTAGAAAATGTGCAACTTTGGAAAGTCAGTCAATGACGACAAGAATAGCATCATTACCTTTCTGGGATTTGGGAAAACCAGTGACGAAGTCCATTTCAACATGGTCCCATTTCCATTTAGGAACCGTAATAGGTTGCAGAGTCCCGGCAGGTCTTTGATGTTCTGCTTTGATACGACGGCAAACATCACATTCAGCAACATAGCGAGCAATGTCTTGCTTCATGTTAGACCACCAGAATCTTTGACGAATGTCTTGGTACATTTTGGTACTACCAGGATGAATAGACAGCGGAGTGTCATGTGCTTCCTTCATGACCTCCTGAGTCACATCATTGTTTTTCTCCTTACTCAGTACCACTAGGCGGCCTTTGAAGTACAAAGCGCCATCCTCAGCAATAGTGAAGAATGAAGGTTTACCCTCCGTCAGATAGCGTTTAATCCTTTCGACTTCATTGTCACACTTCTGGATCCACTTGATGACGTCCACAAGATCTGGTTTAGCAACCAGGGTATTAAGAGAACCCTGGGAAACAACGTGGAGGTTCATTTTGTAGGACCCTTCAGGAGGGGGAGTGAGATAACCCTGAGGAACAATATGGAGGTTCAGCTTGCAAAACTCTTCTTGAACAAGGGGGTGAATCTTGTGAACCTGGAGGTGGTTGCAGTAAGACTTGCGGCTCAAAGCATCAGCCATTACATTAGCCTTGCCTGGTGTATAAGAAATACCCACGTTGTAATCTGCTATGCGCTCCATCCATCTTTGTTGGCGGAGATTCAGATCTGGCTGAGTAAACAGGTACTTCAGACTTTGGTGATCGGTGTAGATCTCGCAACGATTTCCAATAAGGTACTGCCGCCACTCTTTTAGTGCATGAATTACTGCGGCAAGTTCAAGGTCATGAACTGGGTAGTTCCCTTCATGAGGACGCAATTGACGAGATGCATAAGCAACCACTCTGCGTTCTTGCATTAGGACACATCCCATTCCCTGACGCGAAGCGTCACAATAAATGATGAAGTCCTTATGAGTATCCGAAGGAGCAAGCACTGGAGCAGATGTCAGTTTGTCCTTAAGTGCCTGGAAACTTTCCTGACATTTTTCTGTCCACTCATATTTAACACCTTTGTGAAGCAAATTGGTTAAGGGCTTTGCGATCTTGGAGAAGTTCTCGACGAATCGACGGCAATAGCTGGCGAGTCCGAGAAAACTTCTGACTTGCTTGACATTCTTCGGGGGAGTCCAGTCGAGAATAGCCTGAAATCGTTCAGGGTTGACCGCAATACCATCCTTGGAGATCACATGACCAAGGTAGGTTACTTCGTCCATCCAGAACTCACACTTTGAATACTTTGCACAAAGTTGATGTTCTCGAAGCCTCTCTAGTATAAGACGAAGATGTTCAGCATGCTCTTCTTTATTCTTGGAGTAAACCAGGATATCATCCAGATAAACCATGACAAATTTATCGAGGTAATCCATGAATATATAGTTCATCAGGCGAGAGAAGGTTGCTGGGGCATTGGTTAAGCCGAAGGACATGACGTTGTACTCGTATGAACCATAGCGAGTAACGAATGCAGTCATGGGAATATCCTCTTCACATACCCGGATCTGATGGTAACCCAACCTCAAGTTGAGTTTCGAAAACACTGATGAACCAGCAAGTTGATCATACAGATCGTTGATCCGTGGAAGCGGATATTTGTTTTTGAATCGTTGCTTGGTTAATAGGACGATAATCTTGGACCAATCGATTCGTACCATCTTTCTTCTTGACAAAGAGAGAAGGTGCTCCCCACGCAGAGGAACTTGGACGAATGAAACCCACTTGAAGCGAATTGTCAATTTCTTGCTTAAGTTCAAGGAGTTCATGTGGTGGCATCTTATACAGACGCTTGGCAATAGGGATGGTGCCTGGCACTAAGTCGATGACAAACTCGACAGCTCTTACAGGGGGAATCCCTGGAAGTTCTTCTGGAAAGACATCTTGAAAATCACGGACCACTGGAATGTTTTAAATCCCTTCAAGAGGTGACTCATTTAATGCATTCAAGGCATACAGTCGGGCTTCAACGTTCCGGACAAGATGAGCATGGTCAAGCTCTAGCATGACGATAACGATGGGGCCTAACAGCTTGGAAAGACATGATTGAGTACAAACTCATAAGCAAAGAAGATTCTAAGAGTTGTTGAATCGCAAAGCGTACTCGATTCAGATATCAGTGTCCCTGAGTGTCCCACAACTCAGAACATGAGGGAAACTAGAATCAGTGAAATATCATAGTTGATGAGGAGCTCATAAGAAGTTATATAGCTCCGTGATATTCCGAGATACCAGGGATAAAACTCGGAGGTAGATCAGAATAAAGGTTAGACTAGTGTATTGATTTGTGAAAGACTGACACTTTAACTTGTCTGAGAATGAAATCGAAGCAGAACAACATGGTCAGAACCACGATTGCAAAGGACAAGATCAAAGATACAAGATCAAATCATGCAATGAATGATTATATGAAAGGAGAAGCTTGTATGATAAGATCAACATCGCTTCCATGGGCATGAACACAAGGTTCAAGGTCGACTCCCACTTCATCAATGCATCACCTTCCATTTACACCTCGCCTTTGATGAAGTTGTAGTTTTGAAAGTTTAACTGGCAAAACACCAGGAGAGTATGACTCATGAAAACTGTCGGGTTCACACGAATTAAGGAAGGCATAGGTCCAACCCATCGGGGCATCTTAGGAACATATACCACAAGCTTCAAGAGTAATTAACACATGCATGACAACAGAGCATGGCTGACAAAAGCATATGATACAACTTATCAGAGGGAGAAGACACAATTTACCAATGGCATCATGTATCAAGGGAAGAACATCACAAGAATTTAGAATGTGAAGGATGCTATCGGATAATAACCAAAAACTGGGTCCGGCGGTCCACAAAGGACCTGATGTGAGTTTCAGTACTCAATCAGAGGGAGAAGGAATGCAAGGCATCAGATTACAGAACATCCAAATAATTTGATGCTTAAATAACCAAAGGAATTAAGATTTCCAAATTGGTGTATTGGAAATAGATGCTCCGATCAAATACAAGTAAGATGAAAGGACTTAGATGGGCAATCAATCAAGGTTGATTTGTCAAGAACCAACTCATGTTTGGAATGACGTCTGAGCCGAAAAGATAATTTATGAGGAACAACTGACGATTGCGTGCATTCATACACAGGTTGAATCGATAAAATAAAATGCCAATCACAAAGGATTTAATGAATATTGCTAGACCTATGGAATTAACCATAACGCAAGCAGGTGAGGAAATGTCAAGAGCAAGAGGCTACTAAGGATTTCGGAAGATCGAATAGTAATTCGAATGATTTTGTGAAACTCATGACAACTGAGGATGAACGAATCCCCGGTAAGATAATTCGATGTACCTTCAAATAACAAGAGCAATTGGATATGAAAGTAAGAGCGACAAATGTATGTAATCACCCATAGGGGTTGACGATGGAAGGGAATCGCAAAAGCGATGGACACAAGTTCTCGAGAGAACATCGGAGAGTATCTTCGGAGTCTTCTGATGAATCAAGCCATCATCTGGAAGGAGGGGCTCTCCGGGAGGAAGAAGTTATGAGAACCTAGAGTTAGAGTTAGCAAAATCTTTAACCCGAAAGAGAAGAGAGATCAGAACCCAGAGTATAGACGAGGAATAAAAGATCCTAATACCACCCGATTGAGATGTGGGCTTGTAAGCCACACAGCAATGTTAGTAAAAGTTTTTCAAGTACTAGACTCAACTTCAGCCAAGGAGTTGGCAAGGGGGCTACCTACAGGCAGTCAGCTCTGATACCAACTTGTGACGCCCCCAATTTTGACCGTACGCTAATCAAACACGCAATGCGTACGACCAAGATTAGGGACTCACTGATCGATATCACAACACAACACTAGACACAAATTAAAGTCATATAGCTTCATATTACAAGCCAGGGGCCTCGAGGGCTCGAATACAAAGCTCGACAAGCATGAGTCAGCGAAAGCAAATAATACCTGAGTACAGACATAAGTTAAACAAGTTTTGCCTTAAGAAGGCTAGCACAAACATAAGCAGCGGATCGAAAGAGGCAAGGCCTCCTGCCTGGGAACCTCCTAACTACTCCTGAGCATCGGCACTCTCCACGTAGTAGTAGGCTCCAGCGGTGGTGCAGTAGTCGTCTCCGGTGTACTCCATCTCCTGGGCTCCATCGTCTGAACGCGGTAATCGTATCGAGGGGGGGAAGAGAAAGCAAAGCAGCGGTGAGTACTCATCCAAAGTACTCGCAAGACTGACATCAGAACTATGCAAAGTATGCATCAGTATCAAGGGGAGGGTTTATATCTGGACTGACTGCAGAAAGCAAGATTAGGGGGAAGGCCTAGTCCTATCAAAGACTAGCATCTTCAGCATCTTGCAGCATTAGAAGAGAGTAGACTGGTATCTCATATATAGTCATATTATTGTAGCAATTTTATTAAGTAACCACGCTCAGAGATTCTTCCTCGACTCCCTGCGAGGAAGCAATCTCGGAGCCACATTCATTTCAAATTTAAATCACAGTTATAGTTGTATAAGGTCAAGGTACAACTCCAAGTCGTCCTGTTACCGTGGACACGGCTATTCGAATAGATTATTCATCCCTGCAGGGGTGCACCGCATTTTCAACACGCCTGATCACCTTCGGCCGGACACACTTTCCTGGGTCATGCCCGGCCTCGGGATAGCAGCACGTCGTCGCCCCACCTAGGCTCAACGAAGAGGCCAGCCCGCCGGTCTAAATCCTAAGCACACAGAGGTCGTGGGCCCACTTGCCCTACGCGCTCCTGCACGAAGCGAACGCGGCCGGAAGCAGACCTAGCACACTCGAGTCCAAGAGCTGTATCGTCCAGTCCAATCCGGTGCGCGCCGCTCCATTGCTGACGTCCGAAGAGCTTCGGCTGATACAACGACGCTGAGTACCCATAACTTCTCCCACGCGATGGTTTGGTGCGTAAAAAGGCCAACGACCCAACTCAGATCAAATACCCAACCCATTAGCATTTTATTAATGCGGGGAAAGCGCGACCCATGAAGTGCGGTCCCATCGCCCCGTCTCGAGGATGTGTGGCAAGGGCCTCTCCTGCCCGTCCACGCCTCATCATCATCAAACCGTTGGTACCCCTCAGGGCCGACCCATCACCAACATGTTTATGTAACCAGGTCATAGTAACTGTGTGTATAAAACATCAAGACGGAACCTGAGGAATCACCCTCAAAGGGCCCCGCTTGATGAAACCGTCAAGGTGGACTTAGAGGAATCACCCTCGAGGGTCCCACACTTGAGGGGTTGCACGACAGAGTCATCGTCGGGAGTGGTGAAGGAGGAATCACCCTCGATAACCACGACCGTCTAGCTACACTACAGAGCTAGCATCATGAGTACTTCACGAGGTGTCACCCTCGGTACTCGATAGTAGCGCTGCAGAGTCGTACAACTACGGGGTGTGCGGTGATGTGAGGGGCCTGGCTTGTCGGTCGGTTGAACGAGTCTTCGAGTCATCGAGTCGTCGATGAAGAAGCAGGGGCAACTGGGACTAAGGGGGGTCACAGGGGATTCATTGATCAACATATACTAAGCAGTTGATATGATTGCAGCTATAGTAGCAGTTTATCGAAAACAGGCTATGCATCAGAATAGGAGCTAACTAATATAGTAGCAAAATCTAATGCAAGAATGAGAGGGAAAGAAATGGGCGATATCGGAATGCTCAAGGGGGGGTTGCTTGCCTTGCTGCTCTGCGGCAAAGGCCTGATCGTCAACGGCGTAGTCGTACCCGGCAGCACCGTCAGTCTCGGGGTCTACCGGTAAGGAGAGGGGGGAAGAAACAATAAATATAAAGCACAGATGCAATCACAATGCATGACATGGCAATATGCAGGGCTAGGCATGCACTAACGCTGTATTATACGTTGCAGACGGAGCGGGAGAATATCTGACGATATTTCTCGGGTCTCTGGCTTTTACCGGACAGATGAAAACAATGAAAAAGTTCCATGTTCGCTATGCTAGGGGCACGTGACAGACTAATGGATTGCGTATTCGGATTCGTGGGATTTTTCTGAACAACTTTCATGTATAAATTATTTTCATCCGAGTTACGGATTATTTTATATTAATTTTTAAAGTTTTATTAATATTCTGAAATTAACAGATTTAATTTAATTCGAAAATAGAATTATGACATCAGCATGATGTCATGCTGACATCAGCAGTCAACAGTGGGGTTGACTGGTCAAATTGACCAGTGGGTCCCACGTGTTAGTGACACAGTTTTAATTAATGTTTAATTAACGTTAATCAGGATTAATTAAGGGGTGGGTCCCACATGTCATTCTCTAATTAATTTAATTAATTAACAGAATTAATTAACAAATCTAATCAATCCTCAATTAACTAATTAATTAATTACTTACTTAATTAATTGATTTCTAATTAACTTTTAATTAATTAATTATCTATTATTTATTATTATTAATTTTATTATTTTCGTTTTTTTTAATTAAAACGTCCTGGGGGGTGGGCCCACTTGTCAGTGGCCCACCGGTCACACACACACACTGTGCACACACAGCACGGCCACGACCGTGGCCATGGCCGGCGGTAGCGGCAGCCCACGGTAAGCGGGGGGGGGTCGCCGGTGGTGGTGGTGGGGGCGCAGCGGGGATCGGCGCATCGCAGCGGCGGGCGGCTACGGGGGGGAACGCGGGGCTGCGGCGGTGGTGTGCAAGGAGGGGGCGAGCGGCGCGGCCTGACTACGGCGGGAGGCGGTGCCGGCTGGAGAACCGCGCGGCGAAGGGGGACACCGAGGCGGGAGCGGGCCACGGCGAGCAGCGGGCGGCCGTGCGCGCGCGGCCAGGGAGGTCGGCGAGCGGGCTTGCGGCGGGGGGGCATGCGGGCGAGGAACAGGCGAGCGGGGCCGTGGACGCGCGCCGGCGAGGGCGGCGCGGTGGCGACGGTGGTGGGGCACCGGAGCGGGGTGGGGAAAGGGCGGATGGGAGGAGCCCGACGGGCTCACCGGCGGTGGAGGGAAGAGGGGGCGACGAGGCTTGATGAAGCCGGTCGGGGAGGAGGCCGGGGAAGCGCCGGCGGTGAGGAGGGGCGGTGGCTGGCGACGGCGCGTCGGGGTCGGCGGGGGTGGTTCTGCCCGATCCAGATCCAGGGGGGAGAGGGTCGGGGTGGGGAGAGGCGAGTGGGGAGGGTCGTGGGCGAGGTGGGGAGCGAGGGGTGACCTAGTAGCCCAGGGTGGGCTGTTGGTGGGTGCTGGGCCGGCTGGGTGGGCTTCGGCCCAGGGGGGTTGTTTTATTTATTTATTTATTTGGTTTTGTTTGCTTTTAGTTTTATTTATTTCCTGTTTTGTTTTAGTTTCTCTCTAATTTTGTTTTATAAAAATATGTAACTAGTTCCTAATTTAGTTATCATAATTATGTCACTGCCCCATAAGTTTTGGGAATAGAATAAATAGTTTAATATTTTATCCTTTATAAAAAGAATTTAATTAATTGTTTTGTCATTGTTTTAATTATTTCAGCTCATTTAAATATTTTATAAAAGTGTGGTTTCAACATGACAAATATCGAGAGGATATTTGCCACACTTTGAACATTTTTGTTTTAATATTTGAAAACTTTATTTGTTTCACTTTATTTTAAATTTGAATTTTAACGGGATTTGCATCCAACGCGAGATTAGCAATAGTAAACGTGGTGACGTGGCATCATTAGAGTGGGATTACTGTAGCTTAATTACAATCATTACTGTAGCACAAAACCAGGGAGTCACATGGTGTTATGTGAACGTCGACTACATGACACTTCACCATCATTTGGTCCTAGGGGAAGGCATTGGGAAGTAATAAGTAGATGATGGGTTGCTAGAGTGACAGAAGCTTAAACCCTAGTTTATGCGTTGCTTCGTAAGGGGCTGATTTGGATCCATATGTTTCATGCTATGGTTAGATTTATCTTAATTCTTCTTTCGTAGTTGCGGATGCTTGCGAGAGAGGTTAATCATAAGTGGGAGGTTTGTCCAAGTAAGGGCAGCACCCAAGCACCGGTCCACCCACATATCAAATTATCAAAGTAACGAACGCGAATCATATGAGCATGCTGAAAACTAGCTTGACAGAAATTCCCATGTGTCCTCAGGAGCGCTTTGCTTTATATAAGATTTTGTCCAGGCTTGTCCTTTGCTACAAAAAGGATTGGGCCACCTTGCTGCATCTTTGCTACATTTGTTATTTGCTACCCGTTATGAATTATCTTATCACAAAACTATCTGTTACCGATAATTTCAGTGCTTGCAGAGAATACCTTACTGAAAACCGCTTGTCATTTCCTTCTGCTCCTCGTTGGGTTCGACACTCTTACTTATCGAAAGGACTACAATAGATCCCCTATACTTGTGGGTCATCAAGACTCTTTTCTGGCGCCGTTGCCGGGGAGTGAAGCGCCTTTGGTGAGTGGAATTTGGTAAGGAAAAATTTATATAGTGTGCTGAAATTTACTGTCACTTGTTACTATGGAAAATAATCCTTTAAGGGGCTTGTTCGGGGTATCTTCACCTCGACCGGAAGCACAAAGAGTTGCTCCTCAAACTACTGAACCTACTGAAAATATTTATTATGAAATTCCTCCGGGTATGATAGAGAAACTGCTAGCTAATCCTTATGCAGGAGATGGAACACTACATCCTGATTTGCATCTAATCTATGTGGATGAAGTTTGTGGATTATTTAAGCTTGCAGGTTTGCCCGAGGATGATGTCAAGAAGAAGGTCTTTCCTTTATCTTTGAAGGAGAAGGCATTGACATGGTATAGGCTATGTGATGATATTGGATCATGGAACTACAACCGATTGAAATTGGAATTTCATCAGAAGTTTTATCCTATGCATCTGGTTCATCGTGATCGGAATTATATTTATAATTTTGGACCTCGTGAAGGAGAAAGTATCGCTCAAGCTTGGGGGAGGCTAAAGTCAATTTTATATTCATGCCCCAATCATGAGCTCTCAAGAGAAATTATTATTCAGAATTTTTATGCTCAGCTTTCTCGTAATGATCAATCCATGCTCGATACTTTTTGTACTGGTTCCTTTATGAAGAAAGATATTGAATTCAAATGGGACTTATTGGAAAGAATTAAACCCAACTCTGAAGATTGGGAACTCGACGAAGGTAAGGAGTCAGGTATAAACCTTAAGTTTGATTGTGTTAAATCCTTTATAGACACCGATGCTTTTCGTGAATTTAGCACTAAATATGGACTTGACTCTGAGATAGTAGCTTCTTTCTGTGAATCTTTTGCTGCTCATGTTGATCTCCCTAAGGAGAAGTGGTTTAAATATCATCCTCCCATTGAAGTGAAAGTAGTTGAACCTATTAAAGTTGAAGAAGAAACTATTATTTATAATGTTGATCCTGTTATTCCTGCTGCTTATATTGAGAAACCACCTTTCCCTACTAGAATAAAGAAACATGCTAAAGCTTCAACTGTGGTTCGTAAGAGTTATACTAGAACACCTACACCCCCTGAACAAATCAAAGTTGAACCTAGTATTGCTATGGTTAAAGATCTCTTGGTTGATAATATTGATGGGCATGTTATTCATTTCTGTGATGAAGCTGCTAGAATTGCTAGACCTGATACTAAAGATAAACATAGACCTATTGTTGGCATGCCTGTTGTTTCTGTTAAAATAGGAGATCATTGTTATCATGGCTTATGTGATGTGGGTGCTAGTGTGAGTGCAATTCCCTTTACCTTATATCAAGAAATTATGAATGATATTGCACCAGCTGAATTAGAAGAAATTGATGTTACCATTAAGCTTGCTAATAGAGATACTATAGCACCAGTTGGGATTGTTAGAGATGTTGAAGTCTTGTGTGGGAAAATAAAATATCCTACTGATTTTCTTGTTCTTGGTTCCCCACAAGATGATTTTTGTCCCATTATATTTGGTAGACCTTTCTTGAATACTGTTAATGCTAAGATAGATTGTGAGAAAGAAATTGTTACTGTAAGTTTTGGGGATGTGTCCCATGAGTTTAATTTCTCTAAATTTCGTAGACAACCCCATGATAAAGAATTGCCTAGTAAGGATGAAATTATTGGTCTTGCTTCTATTGCTGTGCCTCCTGCTGATCCCTTAGAACAATATTTGCTAGACCATGAAAACAATATGCATATGAATGAAAGGAATGAAATAGATAAGATTTTCTTTGATCAGCATCCTATTTTGAAACACAACCCGCCTGTTGAAATACTTGGGGATACTCCTCCACCCAAGGGTGATCCCGTGTTTGAGCTTAAACAATTACCGGATACTCTGAAATACGCCTATCTTGATGAAAAGAAGATATATCCTGTTATTATTAGTGCTAACCTTTCAGAGCATGAAGAAAAGAGATTATTGAAAACTCTGAAGAAGCACCGTGCTGCTATTGGATATACTCTTGATGATCTTAAAGGCATTAGTCCCACTCTATGTCAGCATAAAATTAATATGGGGCCTGATGCTAAACCAGTTGTTGATCACCAACGACGGTTAAATCCTAAAATGAAAGAAGTGGTAAGAAATGAAATATTAAAGCTTCTGGAGGCAGGTATAATTTATCCTATTGCTGATAGTAGATGGGTTAGTCCCGTTCATTGTGTCCCTAAGAAGGGAGGTATTACCGCTGTTCCTAATGATAAAAATGAGTTGATCCCGCAAAGAATTGTTACAGGATATAGAATGGTAATTGATTTTAGGAAATTAAATAAAGCTACTAGGAAAGATCATTACCCTCTACCTTTTATTGATCAAATGCTAGAAAGACTATCCAAACACACACATTTTTGCTTTCTAGATGGTTATTCTGGTTTCTCTCAAATAACTGTGTCAAAAGAGGACCAAGAGAAGACCACTTTTACTTGCCCTTTCGGTACCTTTGCTTATAGACGTATGCCTTTTGGTTTATGCAATGCACCTGCTACCTTTCAAAGATGTATGACTGCTATATTCTCTGACTTTTGTGAAAAGATTGTTGAGGTTTTCATGGATGATTTCTCCGTTTATGGAACTTCTTTTGATGATTGCTTGAGCAGCCTTGATCGAGTTTTGCAGAGATGTGAAGAAACTAATCTTGTCTTGAATTGGGAGAAGTGCCACTTTATGGTTAATGAAGGTATTGTCTTGGGACACAAAATCTCCGAAAGAGGTATTGAAGTTGATAAAGCTAAAGTTGATGCCATTGAAAAAATGTCGTGCCCTATGGATATCAGAGGTATAAGAAGTTTCCTTGGTCATGCTGGTTTCTATAGGAGATTTATTAAAGACTTCTCTAAAATTTCTCAGCCTCTCACTAATCTCTTGCAAAAATATATCCCTTTTGTTTTTGATGATGATTGTGTAGAAGCATTTGAAATTCTTAAGAAAGCCTTGATCACTGCACCTGTTGTTCAACCACCTGATTGGAACCTACCCTTTGAAATTATGTGTGATGCTAGTGATTATGTTGTTGGTGTTGTTCTAGGACAAAGAGTTGATAAGAAATTAAATGTTATCCATTATGCTAGTAAAACTCTAGACAGTGCTCAAAGAAACTATGCTACCACTGAAAAGGAATTTTTAGCAGTTGTGTTTGCATGTGATAAGTTCAGACCTTATATTGTTGATTCCAAAGTAACTGTTCACACTAATCATGCTGCTATTAAATATCTTATGGAAAAGAAAGATGCTAAACCTAGACTTATTAGATGGGTTCTTCTGCTACAAGAATTTGATTTGCATATTATTGATAGAAAGGGAGTTGAGAACCCCGTAGCAGACAACTTGTCTAGGTTAGAAAATGTTCTTGATGACCCACTACCTATTGATGATAGCTTTCCTGATGAACAATTAGCTGTCATAAATGCTTCACATAATGCTCCATGGTATGCTGATTATACTAATTATATTGTTGCTAAATTTATACCACCTAGTTTCACATACCAACAAAAGAAAAAGTTCTTCTATGATTTAAGACATTACTTTTGGGATGATCCACACCTTTATAAAGAAGGAGTAGATGGTGTTATTAGACGTTGTGTACCTGAGCATGAACAGGAACAGATTCTACACAAGTGTCACTCCGAGGCCTACGGAGGACACCACGCTGGAGATAGAACTGCACACAAGGTATTACAATCTGGTTTTTATTGGCCTACTCTCTTCAAGGATGTTCGTAAGTTTGTCTTGTCTTGTGATGAATGCCAAAGAATTGGTAATATTAGTAGACGTCAGGAAATGCCTATCAATTACTCTCTTGTTATTGAACCATTTGATGTTTGGGGTTTTGATTATATGGGACCTTTTCCAAAGTCCAACGGGTATACTCATATTCTAGTTGCTGTTGATTATGTTACTAAGTGGGTAGAAGCTATTCCAACTAGTAGTGCTGATCATAACACTTCTATTAAAATGCTGAAAGAAGTTATTTTCCCTAGGTTTGGAGTCCCTAGATATTTAATGACTGATGGTGGTTCACACTTTATTCATGGTGCTTTCCGTAAATTGCTTGCTAAGTATGATGTTAATCCTAGAATTGCATCTCCTTATCATCCTCAGTCTAGTGGTCAAGTAGAATTAAGCAATAGAGAAATTAAATTGATCTTGCAAAAGACTGTTAATAGATCTAGAAATAATTGGTCTAAGAAATTTGATGATGCATTATGGGCTTATAGAACTGCTTACAAAAACCCTATGGGTATGTCTCCGTATAAAATGGTTTATGGTAAAGCATGTCACTTACCTCTAGAACTAGACCATAAAGCTTATTGGGCAATCAAAGAGCTCAACTATGATTTCAAACTTGCTGGTGAGAAGAGGTTATTTGACATTAGCTCACTTGATGAATGGAGAACCCAGGCCTATGAGAATGCCAAGTTGTTTAAAGAAAAAGTTAAGAGATGGCATGATAAAAGGATACAAAAGCGTGAATTCAATGTAGGTGACCATGTCTTGCTATACAATTCTCGTTTAAGATTTTTTGCAGGAAAACTTCTCTCTAAATGGGTAGGGCCTTACATTATCGAGGAAGTATATCGTTTCGGTGCCATCAAGATCAACAACGCCGAAGGCACAAATCCGAAGGTGGTAAACGGGCAAAGAATCAAACATTATATCTTAGGTACTCCCATAAATGTTGAAACCAATATTATCAATACCATAACTCAGGAGGAGTACATTAGGGAGACCCACCAGAACGTTTCAGACTCCGAAAAGGAATAGGTATGTGGTACGGTAAGCAAACCGACTCCAAAACTTTTCCCATAGCAATTTTTCTCCGTTTTGGAATATTTAAAAAATTAGGAAAATTTAAAGTAGTCCGAAAAGTGCACGAGGAGGCGACAAGCCAGGGGGGCGCGCCCCTGTGGCTTGTGGCCACCCCGTGTACCCTTCGGACTCCGTTTTCTTGTGGTTTACTCCTTTAGGTCGGTAAAAATTCATTATATAATCTCCCGAAGGTTTGGACCTTCGTATCACGACAATACCTCCTGTTTTCGTTTTGAGCTGTTTTTGCAGCAGATTTAGATCGCCATGACGTCCCCAAGTGCTTCGGAGGACAAGTTCTTTGAGAAGGTCATCAACCCCTACCTTGCGGAGGTGTTGCGCCACCCTCAAACCATTGAGATGCGTGAGGGGGTGCTGCACATCCGCGATGTTGAGGGGCCAAAGAAGACCGGAAGCGTGGAGACAAGGCTCGAAGCAATGGAGCAGCAAGTCTTCAAGTGCCAAGGGATGGTGGAACGTGGACTCAATGCCAATCACATGATGATCGCGGAGTTTACCCATAAGCACAAGCTGGACGCCAAGGACATCGGGGAGCACATCTTCAAGCTTCACGAGAAAATCGAGCATCTCCAAGCCCAGATCTATGACCTGCAAAACCAAAACTGTGAGTATGAATACAGATTTAAGAGAATGAGTTTGGCTGCAGATTTAAGGATCCCAGAGACTTGTTCATCTTTTTACGATGGTGAGCCTATGCCTTGGAAGACGGAGGACGAGCTTCCAACCTCATCAACAACTCCAACGTCACCACCTCCGAAGAAAGACAACTAAACACATGGGTATGGGCACTCCCCTTGGCTTGTGCCAAGCTTGGGGGAGGTGCCCCGGTATCGTATCACCATCACATCTTTTACTTTTATCGTTTTTCTCAGTTTGATCCTTTTGGTTATATCTTGATCTCGTAGAAAATAGTTTTAGTGTGATCTAGCTTTGAGTTTTGCTTTATGTTCCCCCTATGTAAGCGAGTCCGAGAGTTATATAATAAAAAGTAGTTTTGAGTTGAGGGCTTTGCTTGCTTGCTATGATCTAGAGAAAAAGTAATAAAAAGAAGTATAGAATAAAAGCAAAGAGTATATATGATGATCTTATGGGGAGTGATGACTTCACATATAAGAAGTATGTCGATTGAAATTTGTTGTGAGTTGACAAATATAGTGATTGGTCATTGTTGCAATTAAAAGGAAGTAATAAAGAAAGAGAGGTTCACATATAAATATATTATCTTGGACATCTTTTATGATTGTGAGCACTCATTAAAATATTATATGCTAAGAAGTTGATGTTGGACAAGGAAGACAACATAATGGGTTATGTTTGCTTATTTCTGAATAGAAGTTATATGGTTATAGATCCTTCAACATGTGACGCTTGCTTCCACCCCATATCAGCCAAAACTTCCGCACCAAGTAGAGATACTACTTGTGCATCCAAACACCCTTAACCCAGTTTTGCCATGAGAGTCCACCATACCTACCTATGGATTGAGTAAGATCCTTCAAGTAAGTTGTCATCGGTGCAAGCAATAAAAAATTTGCTCTCTAAATATGTATGATCTATTAGTGTGAGGAAAATAAACTTTATACGAACTTGTGATATGGAAGAAATAAAAGCGACAGACTGCATAATAAAGTTCTTTATCACAAGCGGCAATATAAAGTGACGTTCTTTTGCATTAAGAGATTGCGCATCCAACTATAAAAGCGCATGACAACCTCTGCTTCCCTCTGCGAAGGGCCTGTCTGTTACTTTTACTTTCTAGTACTTACCTTTATGCAAGAGTCGTGGTGATCTTCACCACTTCCTTTATTTCGCCTTTCTCTCTTGGCAAGCGTCATGTGTTGGGGAATGATCTAGACACATATATCCACTCGGATGTGGGTGACCATGAGCTATTTCTGTTGACATTACCCTTGAGGTAAATAGTTGGGAGGCAAAACTATAAGCCCCTATCTTTCTCTGTGTCCAATTGAAGCTTTGACCTCATAAGTACCGCGTGAGTGTTAGCAATTATGAAAGACTAAAAGATGATTGAGTATGTGGATTTGCTTTACAAGCTCTTATATTGACTCTTTCTGATGTTACGATAAATTGCAATTGCTTCAATGACTGAGATCATAGTTTGTTGGTTCTCAATAGAGTTCTTGATTCATACTTTACCTTATGAATGAATTATTACTCTAATATAAGAAATTATATATCAATAAGTGTTGTTGTTCTAAGGATGATCATGATGCCTTCATGTCCATATTTTATTTTATCGACACCTCTATCTCTAAACATGTGGACATATTTATCGATTTCGGCTTTCGCTTGAGGACAAGCGAGGTCTAAGCTTGGGGGGGTTGATACGTCCATTTTGCATCATGCTTTTATATTGATATTTATTGCATTATGGCCTGTTATTACACATTATGGTACAGTACTTATGCCTTTTCTCTCTTATTTTACAAGGTTTACATGAAGAGGGAGAATGCCGGCAGCTGGAATTCTGGACTGGAAAAGGAGCAAATATGAGAGACCTATTCTGCACAACTCCAAAAGTCCTGAAAAGTTATGGAGAATTATTTTGGAATATATATAAAATATTGGGCGAAAGAAATACCGGAGGGGACCCACCAGGAGGCCACAAGCCTGGGGGCGCGCCCTACCCCCCAAGGCGCGCCCCTGTGGCTTGTGGGCCCCCTGGCAGCCCTCCGGTGCCCATCTTCTGCTATATGGAGGGTTTTGGCCTGGAAAAAATCATATTAGAGCTTTCAGGATGAAGCGCCGCCGTCTCGAGGCGGAACTTGGGCAGAAGCAATCTAGGGCTCCGGCGGAGCTGTTCTGCCGGGGAAACTTCCCTCCCAGAGGGGGAAATCGAAGCCATCGTCATCACCAACGATCCTCTCATCGAGAGGGGGTCAATCTCCATCACCATCTTCACTAGCACCATCTCTTCTCCAAACCCTAGTTCATCTCTTGTATCCGATCTTTGTCTCAAAACCTCAGATTGGTACCTGTGGGTTACTAGTAGTGTTGATTACTCCTTGTAGTTGATGCTAGTTGGTTTACTTGGTGGAAGATCATATGTTCAGATCCTTAATGATAATTAATACTCCTCTGATTATGAACATGAATATGCTTTGTGAGTAGTTACGTTTGTTCCTGAGGACATGGGATAAGTCTTGTTATAAGTAATCATGTGAATTTGGTATTCGTTCGATATTTTGATGAGATGTATGTTGTCTCTCCTCTAGTGGTGTTATGTGAACGTCTACTACATGACACTTCACCATCATTTGGGCCTAGGGGAAGGCATTAGGAAGTAATAAGTAGATGATGGGTTGCTAGAGTGACAGAAGCTTAAATCCTAGTTTATGCGTTGCTTCGTAAGGGGCTGATTTGGATCCATATGTTTCATGCTATGGTTAGATTTATCTTAATTCTTCTTTCGTAGTTGCGGATGCTTGCAAGAGAGGTTAATCATAAGTGGGAGGTTTGTCCAAGTAAGGGCAGCACCCAAGCACCGGTCCACCCACATATCAAATTATCAAAGTAACGAACGTGAAGCATATGAGCATGATGAAAACTAGCTTGACAGAAATTCCCATGTGTCCTTGGGAGCGCTTTGCTTTATATAAGAGTTTGTCTAGGCTTGTCCTTTGCTACAAAAAGGATTGGGCCACCTTGCTGCATCTTTGCTACATTTGTTATTTGCTACCCGTTACGAATTATCTTATCACAAAACTATCTGTTACCGATAATTTCAGTGCTTGCAGAGAATACCTTACTGAAAACCGCTTGTCATTTCCTTCTGCAACTCGTTGGGTTCGACACTCTTACTTATCGAAAGGACTACGATAGATCCCCTATACTTGTGGGTCATCACTCGTATGCCATTTTACCGAGAAGCTTGTGCAAGTAGAGTCGGTTTGTGGCATGACATGTTGTTTCCACGGCTTCGGCCCAAAAGTGTCTTGGCGTCTTGTATTCGTCAAGCATCGTTCTTGCCATCTCAATAAGAGTTCGGTTCTTCCTCTCAACAACTCCATTTTGTTGAGGCGTGTACGTGGCCGAGAACTCATGTGAAACACCTTCTTCGTCAAGAAAGGTGTCTACATGGGTGTTCTTGAACTCCGATCCGTTATCGCTCCGAACCTTCTTGATCTTCACCTCAAACCGATATTGCGCTTTGCGGGCCAAGTTCTTGAAGATCTTTTGTACCTGCGACTTATCATCAAGAAAGAATACCCACGTAAATCTGGAAAAATCATCAACTATAACTAGACCATAGGAATTTCCACCGAGGCTTTTGTAAGCATTGGGACCAAAAAGATCCATGTGAAGTAACTCGAGTGGTCTCCTAGTAGTCATGATATTCTTTACGGGATGACTTCCACCTACTTGCTTTCTAGCTTGACAAGCACTACAAAGTCTATCTTTGTCAAAGATAGCATCTTTAACACCAAGTATGTGATCACCTTTGATAAGCTTGTCTAGATTACGCATGCCAACATGTCCTAGTCTTCTATGCCAGAGCCAACCTTTAGAAGATTTTGCAATAAGACAAGTACGAGGTTTGGATCTCTTAGTGAAATCGACAATATATAGATCACCTCTACGGAAACCGGTAAAGACCATGTTATGATTATCTTGACGAAACACTTGGCAATCTACTTTCGTGAATAGCACATTAAAACCAAAGTCGGCAAGTCTAGATACGGAAAGAAGATTGTAGCCAAGGGATTCAACAAGCATGACGTTTTGAATAGAGCTATCATGGGATATGGCCACCTTACCAAGACCAAGTACCTTACCCTTGGAGTTGTCTCCAAAAGTTACATACCTTCGCGGTCCATGGTTTGGTGTGATCTCTTCAAACATGTCTCTATCTCCGGTCATATGATCGGTGCATCCACTATCGAGAATCCACTCTTTTCCTCCGGACATGTAATCCTTGAAGTTTGCCATGAGACTTAGGTTCTTCATGATCTTCTCATGCTCGATGTCGAATAACTCATCTTCATCATAGTAGCCATGTTCCACATTGTCATCATCAAGTGGGAAATCCTCGTCACAAGGAACAAGAGATTTGTTAGGGTTGTGATCATGACAATGTTCAAGATTATGAATGTGAATGGCTTCTACAATGATTTTGTTGATAGTTATGACATCTCCTTTAGCACGCATGATATCTCTAAGCTCAAATAGATAGTCATCAAACTTGGGATCACTAGGTATCATTTTGTGAAAGGAAACAGTTTTATGAACAATTTCATCAAGATTACTCAATGAATAACTTGGATATCGTTTCTCCAAGTCATTCCACAAAGTATAAGCACATTCAAAATTCTTCATTTGATTAAGCACAATCCTAGGCAATCCTCTAATGATAAGATTAACAGTTCTAAGATTGCATAGCATATCAATTTCCTCTTCGTGTGTGGGATGTAAAGGATCAATGGGAGGTACATATGGGTTCTTAACATACTTGCTCAAATGAAATTCATTGAATAGCTCAAGCATCTTATATTTCCATTGATTATAGTACTCCCCATCAAGAATAGGCACTCTACAACTCAAACTACCCAAACTAGACACATCCATCTTCCTCCACGGTGATGAAACCGATGCAATGGAGACCAATGCTCTAATACCACTTGTAGGATCACTAGAAGAGTGTCTAGAGGGGGGTGAATAGACTACTTGCAAGAATTAAAAATCTAACCTTTTCCCAAGTTAATTGGTTGGCAGATTTTAACAATTATAGCAAGTCAAGCACACCCTACACATGCAAGTCAACAAGTATGATAGCGGAAAATAAAGACATTGCACCTGGAAGTAAGGAGTTGAGATAGGGAGATCAAATGCATGAGGGACACGAAGATTTTTCCCGTGGTTTCGATAGGTGGTGCTATCGTACGTCCACATTTATGGAGTCTTCAACCCACGAAGGATAATGGTCGCGAGAGCCCACGGAGGGCTCCACCCATAAGGGTCCACGAAGTAGCAACCTTGACTATTCCATAACGGCTTCCGTCCATGAAGGACTAGCCTCACTATGGGTAGATCTTCACGAAGTAGGCGATCTCCTTGCCCGTACAAACTTCTTGGTTCAACTCCACAACACGAAGTAGGAGGCTCCCAAGCGACACCTAACCAATCTAGGAGGCACCACCCTCCAAAAGGTAATAGGCTCGGTAATGTCGATGAACTCCTTTCTCTTGTGCTTCAAGATGATAGACTCCTCAACAAACAATCACTCTCTCATGGATTTGGCTTTGGTGGAAGAGATTGATTTGGTGGAAAGCAACTTGGGGAGGCTAGAGATCAAGATTCATATGGATGGAGTGGAATAGCTTGATCTCAACACATGAGTAGGTGGCTCTCTCTCAGAAAATTGGATAGGGCAAGTATGGAATAGTTCTGAGTGCTTCTCTTTCGAGTGGGTGGTGGTGAAGGGGTATATATAGGCATCCCCAAAAATCCAACCGTTACACCTAAAGTGACCAAATCGGTGACACCGAAGTGTAAAACTCGGTGGTACCGAGTTGCTCCAAAGGTAGCAACTTTTGAATCTCGGTGAGACCGATACAGAAATCTTGGTGGTACCAATTAGGTGTCCAACGGTCAGTTTCCCAAAACTCGGTGACGCCGATCCAAAATCTTGGAATTTTCGATTTCAGGAATCGAGGTAACAGAAAGTTGGCAACCTGAACTCGGTGGCAGCGAATCAGAATCGGTTGCACCGATGTGCTAGGGTTTGGCAGGGCTCTGTCTGAGATGGGAAATCGGTGGGACCAAGTGGAAATTGTTGGTAGCACCGATTTTCATGATAAGCTAGGACAGAGTTTTGTGGAAGAGTTTGTGGGTGTTTTTGGTGACTATCACTTGTGCACGTGGAGCATCTTGTTCACCAACAGTACCTTACCCCTTTTAATAGTATTAGCTTACCTATGGACTCAAGGTGATTTCTCAGAAAGTAAAATGTAAAGTCCTCTAGCTTGAAGCTTTGCCAATTCAATTCCTTGCATCTTGGGGTATCTCCACACAATCCTTTTTGCCAACCCATCTCTCTCTATGGACTTTCACCTGAAATACACTAGGTAGAAATATTAGTCCAAGAGACAATGTATGTTGTCATGAATTGTCAAAACCACCAAGGGAGCATATTGTGCTTTGAGTGGGTCCCCAAGAAAAAGAACTAGAGACGTTCTTGAGGGGTGACTCCGCCAATGAAATTCACTCATATTCATTATTGGCAAGGACTAGTTGCAATCAACATCAACTCTATGCAATAGTTCAAGGAGTCACACGTTCCCTCAAAGGTAAGCAAGGGACAAGGTAATTAATGAATCCATGGACATCATCTCATATGCTTTGCACTCCATGTCCATAGATATCCTTGTATTTGTCTCTTGTGCTTGGGACTAACCCATGTAGGTGAGAAGAGTAAGGAAACAACACGGATGCTCCCAACTCAAGATGATCTTTATCAACTTTGAGCATCCACCACTACATCACCCACATGAAGTCTTCTACGACAAACCCAAGGTTAGTTTATCCCTCCTATGGGGGGATGTCACATCAAGGGGGAGCTTTACTCTAAGACTTGAGTTAAAGCATCTCTTAGAATGTGACAACATTAAATGCTTTATGTAAAAGTGGTAACCCCACTTGTGCTTAAACGATGAGTATGACCTATGATCAAGTATGCTTACTTGGCTCCTAAGTTAATATACTCATATATAGATGACTCCGTCATCGCCAAATTGCTTGTTAGATGCTTGTATGTATGTGCATGTTTGCCATGATTTCATTTGATATCTTATTGTGTGAGCATGTTGGTCTGCATTTCTTTAATCATTCGAGGACATCCAATTGTTGCTATTTGGTTTTATTTTCTCTTTTGCCAATTGGATGGACAAGAATGCCTAGGACCCCTCTCTAGCTATATATGATTTCTTGTCTCATATTCTATTCTTGCTACATCACAAAACTTGAACAAGTACTTCTCGATCTCTCTGTGTGAGGAGCACTCGGAGTTCCGTATCGACAAGGACTGACCACAAAAACCTCCCAAGTGCATCTCGGTGGAACCAACACAAAAATCTCGGTCTCACCGATGCCTAGGGTTGATCTAGTTTTCCAATCTCGGTAACACCGATTCCATCTTCTCGGCTTCACCGAGTTTCCCTGTCAGTTGACAGTTGAGGAACTCGCTGGCACCGATAATTTTGAACCGGTGTCACCGACAGCGATGGGTACTTAATGTGGCGGACCCGACTT
This sequence comes from Elymus sibiricus, assembly GCA_039707655.1. NCBI lineage: Eukaryota > Viridiplantae > Streptophyta > Magnoliopsida > Poales > Poaceae > Elymus > Elymus sibiricus. The sequence goes on along the minus strand of CM077667.1, from coordinate 422,750,242 downwards.
TTGAAATTACTTCTTCAAACGTCCCATTCCTCCAAACCCTAGCTGCCGTTCGTGGACCCCTGGTCATCGCCGTTGTCTTCCCGAGCGCCTCCGCCGTTGGAACTCGCCGCCATCGACGGAATCCTCACCACCGTCGTCGCCGTAGCGGACTTGTGACCGAGTTAGGGTACGAATCCGACCCCTTGTGCACTCCTCGTTCCAATTCTTGCGCACTAGGATTGTTCCATCTATAAGCCACAGTTTGAGATCAATCTATCCTCGATAATCTTCCATTAGAATAGAGAACAACGAGTTTTTAGGTTTTGCCGTCCGCAATCCGAATCTCGGTGACACCGATGCACAAAAATCGGTCTTACCGATTTGGTTTTTAGGTCTACTGAGGACAGTCTCGGTGAAACCGAGCACCCACTTTCGGTGAAACCGAAGTGGTTGCCAAGTTTCTGTAAAGCAGACTATGAGTCTCGGTGGGTCCGAAAATTGTGACTCGGTGGTACCGAAATTCCTTTTGTAGAATGCAAACTTTAAGAATTCTAAGTTCAAATTTGACAAAACTTCTGCATTTTGTGATGGCTCAACCCTTCTAATCTTCTATGCTCTATTCACAGGGTCAGCATGTCAGGCTCAAACGACGGTGAGAACAATTTCAGAGAAGAGAATGTTGAGATGAGCTTAGGCACTAGTCCTGAGGGCAGCTATGATGATGTGCCCAGCTCACCAGATTTGCCCAAAGCTGCAACCAGAGCCAGAAGGAAGTTGAACTCTGATGAGGAGGATGAAGATTTTGTGCCAGAAGAGGTCCTTGCCAAGCAGAAGCAGGACAAGGCAGATAAAGCTGCCAAGAAACATGCTAATGTTGCTACCTCATCTAGAAAGGTAGTAAGGAAGGAGTATGCCAGTTTAGAGGCATTGAAAGCACCAGGGAGTGCTAAGGCAGCATTGACTCTTCACCTTGAGTCACCTCCAAAGAAGTCTATGCCTAAGAAGGCAGGAGAGAAGAAGAAGTCCAGGAAGAGGATTATACATGTTGTGGGCAGACCTACCTCCATGTTTGAGGATCCATAAGTTGATGATGTTGCTGAGGAGGAGGAAGAGCCAGCTACCAAGGCTCCTCCTAAGAAGAAGAAGAAGCTATTGGCTGATGCTATGCCCAAGGATACATCATCCAAAGGCACCAAGACTGTCCCCAAGAAGGCCACTGCTGCTCCAATGCCCAAGAGGTCTAGCAGAGATATCCCAACTACTGCCAAGAACAAGACTTCTACTTTCAGAGAAGCTGAGGATGATACACCATCAGTCTTGATGAAGCTGAGACCACACCTTCCTGAGCACAATGCCAGCCATCCAGTTGCTGAGGACATGAAGAAGAGGAAGGATTCTGGATTGAGGGAGTGGAGAGCCATAGATCTCTATTCTCAAAGGAGAAGGACAGCTGTAGACTACAGGTTCTACACCAAGGAACAACAAGACTTCTATGAGACCATATTACTTGACAAGAGCCCTGCAGTTAGTGATATGAGGTATGTTGATTGGAAATACATCAAGGAGAACCAAGATTACTTTCCAAGTGTGCAAGACAATTTCCACTGTATTGGCATTGATGAGTTTGTTGGGAAGGAGTTCACTGCCTGGAATGACGAGATGATCATGCAATTCTACTCCACTGCACATTTCTATGGAGATGGTAGAATTGTATGGATGACTGAAGGCACCAGATATGAATCCACTGTTGATGAGTGGGCTACCATCTTAGGAGCCCCACAGGTGCAAGAGGGGTACTTGGATGTGTATTCTGAGTCCAAGGCAAACCACAACTCCATGGCCAATATGTACAATGAGATCCCTGCTGCAAATGTGCATTCACACAAGCTTGGATCCATCTACTTTCTTCAGGCTGGCCTACGCACAACCAACACTATCTTGAGGTATACATTGATGCCTAAGTCTGGAGATGAGAAGATGATCAGAGGCTATTCTATCAACATGCTGCTTCATATTGATCAACACACCAGATTCCGAGTGATGGACTTGATAGTTGAGACCGTAAAGAGGACTGCCGCAGACCAGAAGAGATCATGTGGATATGCTCCATATATTCAGATGCTTATCAACTCCCATCTGGAGAAGCATGTGTATGCACTTGATCGACCACATTTGCCACTCCTGCCAGAGCTAGAAGACAATGTTGTGGTGATCGATCCAGATCATCCCACCTCAGCTACAGCACAGGCAGAGACAGAGGCAGCCAGAGACTCTAGTGCTCAGGTGCCCAAGACCCAGAGTGAGCAGATGGATCTTCTTCTCAGTTCCGTGCTCAGCATGCAGAAGGGTATTGGGAACATCTTGAAGAACCAGGAGAGTCTGGGAAGGATAGTTGAGAGCAAATTTCACAATCGCAGCAATCGGGTGGATGAGCTCACAGTGACAGTAAATGAGCTCAAGAAAGAAGTTGATGGCGTGCCTAGTCCCCACACTACAGATGATGATGAGGACAGTCCACCTCTCCGAGCCGACACTCAGTTCACTACTAAAGCCAGGACTCCTACCGTGATAGCTCCAGTGTTGAGGCCTTCTTCATCAGCACCTGCTACAGCTCCTTCAGCTCCGTCAGCTACTCCATCCATGACGTCTGCTGAAGTCTTCGTTGATGCCATTCTCTCGACTCCGTCATCAGCTACCAGAGGAGATCAGCCCCAGAGAGATGCTTAGTTCTATATACCTTTGAACTTTTTGGTAACTTGTTGCCAAAGGGGGAGAAGCTGTATAGATCATTAGGGCTTCGAGAGAGGGAGAGTGTTGCTTTTTATCGCTCTTCAAAAACATTGATATCTTTTGGTTTGTGTTAAACCTTGTTTGTGTTTGATCATACACTTGATGTCTTCTGCTACTATTTCCTATCCTTGATGATGCTTATGAGATGATCATTCACTTTTTCTTTTTGTGTTGTGCTATGTTATTCATTCTTATTACTCTCGCACACCACCAAGTTGTATGTGACGTGGAAGAGTGCCTCATATACCTAATCAATTGTGCATTTGCATTCAAACGCAAATTCAAAATAATGCACAAATTTAGGGGGAGCTCTTGCTTATCACATACTTCTCAAAGCGACGATTGTATTCATTGATTATATCATATGTCGAAGCTTTGATCTATATGTTGTCAACAATTACCAAAAAGGGGGAGATTGAAAGCACATTTGCTCCCTTGGTGGTTTTGGTAATTAATAACAACATATATCTCATTGGACTAATGTTTCCACTAAGTATATTTCAGGAAAAGTTCAATGATGGGATGGCAAAAGGATTGTGGAGAGACCCCTAGATGCAAGGAATAAGATTGGCCAAGCTTCAAGCAAGGAGACTCTACATTTTACTTTGTGAGAAATCACTTTGAGTCTATAGGAAAGCCAATACTATTAAAAGGGGGTAAGGTATTGATGGTGAACAAAATGCTCCACGTGCACAAGTGATAGTCACCAAAAACACCCACAAGCTCTTCCACAAAAGTCTGTCCAAAGCCTATCATGCAAAATCGGTGCCACCAACTTTCCCCACTCGGCCCTACCGATTTTCATCTCAGACAGATCCAGCCAAACCCTAGTTTTTTGGTACAGCCGATTCTGCATCGGTGCCACCGAGTTCAGCTTGCCAACATTCTGTTGCCCCTTTTCTAAGATTCAGAATTTCCAAGTTTTTGGATCGGTGCCACCGAGTTTTGCAATCTGACCGTTGGTCACCTGATCGGTACTGCCGAGATTTATATATTGGTCTCACCGAGATTCGAAAGTTGCTACCTTTTGAGCAACTCATTACCACCGAGTTTTACACTTCGGTGTCACCGAGTTGGTCATTATAGGTGTAACGGTTGAATTTTTGGAGATGCCTATATATACCCCTTCACCACCACCCACTCGCAAGAAAAGCACTCAGAACTATTCCATACTTGCCCCATCTGATTTTCTGAGAGAGACCAACCTACTCATGTGTTGAGATCAAGCCATTCCATTCCAACCATATGAATCTTGATTTCTAGCCTCCCCAAGTTGCTTTCCATCCAATCAATCTCTTCCACCAAAGCCAAATATGTGAGAGGGTGATTGTGTGTTGAGGAGTCTATCATCTTGAAGCACAAGAGCAAGGAGTTCAGCGTTACTATCGAGCCTATTACCTTTTGGAGGGTGGTGCCTCCTAGATTGGTTAGGTGTCGCTTGGGAGCCTCCTACTTCGTGTTGTGGAGTTGAACCAAGAAGTTTGTAAGGGCAAGGAGATCGCCTACTTCGTGAAGATCTACCCATAGTGAGGCTAGTCCTTCGTGGACGGAAGCCGTTATGGAATAGTCAAGGTTGCTACTTCGTGGACCCTTATGGGTGGAGCCCTTCGTGGACTCTCGTGACCGTTACCCTCCATGGGTTGAAGACTCCATAAACGTGGATGTACGATAGCGCCACCTATCGGAACCACGGGAAAAATCTTCGTGTCTTCAAATTGCGTTTGATCTTCCTCCCTACCCTCTATTACATATGCTTGTCTTTATTTTCCGCTGCTATACTCTTAGACATGCATGTGTAGGGTGTGCTTGACTTGCTATCATTGCTAAAATCTGCCAACACTTAAAATTGGGAAAAGGTAGAAATTTTATTTAGTCAAGTAGTCTAATCACCCCCCCTCTAGACATATTTTCGATCCTACAGTTCACATGACACCACTAAGGGAATCACAACATACATATCATCAAAATATCGAACACATATCAAATTCACATGATTACATGCAAACATGACTTCTCCCGTGACCTCAAGAACAAGGGTAACTACTCACAAATAATAATCATGCTCAAGATCAGAGGGGTATTGAATAGCATAATGGATCTGAACATATAATATTCCACCAAATAAACCATATAGTAATCAACTATGCAAGGTAATCAACACTACTAGTCACCCACAGGTACCAATCTGAGGTTCTGGTACAAAGATTGAACACAAGAGATAAACTAGGGTTTGAGAGGAGATGGTGCTGTTGAAGATGTTGATGAAGATTGGCCTCCCAAAGATGAGAGGCGTGTTGGTGATGACGATGGCTTCGATTTCCCCCTCCGGGAGGGAAGTTCCCCCGGCGAAATCGCTCCGCCGGAGGGCAAAAGTGCTCCTGCCAAAGTTCCGCCTCGAGGCGGCGGCGCTTCATCCCGAAAGTCCTCCTCTGATTTTTTTTCTAGGTCAAATGTGACTATATACCAGAAGATGGGCACCGGAGGTGGGCCGAGAAGGCCACAACCCATTAGGGCGCGCCCTGGTGGGTTGTGCCCACCGGGTTTGCCCCCTCCGGTAGTTTTCTGCTCCGGTATTTTTTATTTAATCCAAAAATAATCGTCGTAAAATTTCAGCTTCATTGGAGTTGTGCAGAATAGGTATCTCTGATATGCTTTTTTCAGGTCCAGAATTCCAGCTGCCGGTATTCTCCCTCTTTGTGTAAACCTTGCATATTATGAGAGAAAAGGCATTAGAATCACTCCTTAAAGCATTATTATTCGACAAAACATAATAAATAACAGTAGGAAATCATGATGCAAAATGGAGGTATCAACTCCCCCAAGCTTAGACCTTGCTTGTCCTCAAGCGAAAGCCGATATTGAAAAGCATGTCCACATGGTTTGAGAGAGAGGTGTCGATAAAAACAAAATACGGACATAGAAGCATCATGCTCATTATCATAACAGCAACAAACTCTAACATAAAACCTATTCAATATATTTTCATCATATAACTTCTCATGCACAAGTAACAATTCATCACAACATAGAAGTATGAAGCATAAACCTTATTGAAAACCAATAAACTATGTTCTCAGTCAACTTTGCAACTACAATTCATCATATTTTCAGGAAGGGTCTCATGTCGGAGCCTTTTGGCAAGTCCACATACTCAACCATCATTTAGTCTTCTATGATTGCTAACACTCATGGCATACACATGAACAAAAAGTTTCAACCAGACACATAGGAAGATAGGGGCTTATAGTTTCGCCTCCCAACGCATTCACCTCAAGGGTGATGTCAACAATAATAACTCATGCCCACTCATATCCAACTGGATATATGCCTCTAGATCTTTCCTCACCACATGATGCTTGCAAAAAGAAAAGGTAAAAAGGAATAGGGAAGAATACTTTGACTCTTGCATAAAAATAAATACATAAAAGTAAAAGATAGTCCCTTCGCAGAGGGAAGCAGAGGTTGTCATGCGCTTATTGGTTCGTATGCCCAATCCCTTAATGTAAAAGAATGACACGCTATATTGCCCCCTATGATAGCAACCTTTATTATGCAGTCCGTCGCTTTTATTACTTTGCCATCATAAGTTCGTATAGCGCTCAATTTTCTCTTACACTAATTGATCAAAACACTTTTAGAAGCAATTTTTATTGCCTTATTGCACCAATGACAACTTACTTGAAGGATCTTTCTCGATCCATAGGTCGGTATGGTGGACACTCAAAGAATGAATTTGGGTTTGGGTTTTTGGATGCACAAGTAGTATCTCTACTTAGTGCGGAATTTTTGGCTAGCAAAGATATTGAGCAAGCACCACATGTTGAAGGATCTATGACAATATAACTTCTATGTGGATATGAACAAGCATAAATCATTACGTTGTCTTCCTTGTCCAACGTCAACAATTTTGACATATAATATTTGATGGGGGCTCACAATCATAAAAGATGTCCAAGATAGTGTATTTGCATGTGAATCTTTTCTTCCCTTATTAATTCTTTCATGGATTGCATCATTGACCAATGCTATGTTTGTCAATTTCTGAAAAAATTTACTACTTACACTTTTCCTTATGTGATGTCATTACTCACCATAAGATTAGCATATGATTCTTTTCATTTATTTCTCTTTCCTTTATTTTGATTGCAACAAGAAAGTAGGGAGGCAAAAACTCAAACTAAACTTTATTATATAACTTTCACTCGATTACATGGATAGATAGGCCACGAAACTAACACACGAAAATAGATCATGCTAAACTTTTATTCAACTAAAGCAAAGGGAAACTAAAGATCGAACTAAAATAGGTAAAGGTGAATAAAAGTGGTGGTGATACGATACCGGGGCACCTCCCCCAAGCTTGGCTCAAGCCAAGGGGAGTGCCCATACCCATGTGCTCAAGTCTCCTTTGGTGGTGGTGATGAAGAAGGTGGTGGTGATGAGGTGTCACACTTCAACTTCAAAAGGTGCTCCAATTTGCGGATAACCCCCCTAAGGTTATTGATGTGCTCCTCTAGCAAAATATTTTCACGGATGAGAAATTTATTCTGAACACGGACCGCTTCGAAAGCTCTAAAAGCTTCGACTTCAATAGGGGTGAGACGACTGTAATAAGGTTGAAGGATATCTTCTTCTTCTCCCTCCTTTGTTGGCATGGATTGATCTCCTTCAGGGGGCTGATCCACCATAGCCTCCTTGCCCTTGTCTTCCTTTTTGGCTTCTTCTGGCTCCACCCTCTTCAGCTCTATCTTCATTAGCCAGGCATCTTCTTCCGCGTTATTAGAAGAGGGAGAAGACATGATGCCTGACTTGACAGATCTGACAGGAAAACAACAAGAAACAAGAACAGAGGATTTTTCTGTGATGCAGTCGTCAAAACAATCGGGGGTATATATAGAGAATTTTTATTCTTGGAAAACAAGCATGTGGAAGGAAAACGGAGTCGGGAAGGTGTCTGAGGTGGGCACAACCCACCAGGGCGCGCCCAGGGGTGCCTGGCGTGCCCTGGTGTATCGTGCTCACCTCGATCACCTTCCGGTTTATTTCATTATTCCCAAAAATTTCTAATATTCCAAAACTGACAAAAAATATTTTTGCGGATTTTTTGGAGTCCGTTTACTTACCGTATCACGTACCTCCTATTTTTTCAGAATTCTGGAGTGTTCCGGAAGGTTTCTTTTATGTGTTCCACCGGTGTCATGGTTTGGATAACATTGCTTTCAACGTTAATAGGCGTACCTGAGATATAATTCTTAATTCTTTGTCCATTGACCACCTTCGGGTTAGTACCTTTGGCGTTATTAATCTTGATAGCTCCAGAACGATAGACCTCTTCGATAATATAAGGACCTTCCCATTTGGAGAGAAGCTTACCTACAAAAAATCTTAAACGAGAGTTGAACAAAAGAACATAGTCTCCTATTTTGAATTCCCACTTTTGAATTCTTTTGTCATGCCATCTTTTTTACTTTTTCTTTGAATAATTTGGCATTTTCATAGGCATGGGTTCTCCATTCATCTAGTGAGCTAATATCAAATATCCTCTTCTCACCGGCAAGTTTGAAATCATAGTTAAGTTCTTTAATTGCCCAAATTGTTATGTGTTCTAATTCTAGAGGCAAATGACAAGCTTTTCCATACACCATTCTGTATGGAGACATACCCATAGGATTTTTATAAGCTGTTCTATAGGCCCAAAGTGCATCATCTAATTTCTTAGACCAGTTCTTACGAGACCTATTGACAGTTTTTTGTAATATTAATTTTATTTCTCTATTGCTAAGTTCAACTTGACCACTAGATTGAGGATGATAGGGTGACGCAATTCTATGGTTAACATCATATTTAGCAAGCATCTTACGGAAAGCACCATGAATAAAGTGTGAACCACCATCAGTCATTAAATATCTAGGGACTCCAAACCTCGGGAAGATAACCTCTTTAAGCATTTTAATGGAGGTGTGGTGATCAGCACTACTAGTTGGAATAGCTTCTACCCACTTAGTGACATAATCAACAGCAACCAAAATATGAGTGTACCCGTTAGAGGAAGGAAAAGGCCCCATATAATCAAAACCCCAAACATCAAATGGCTCAACAACAAGTGAATAATTCATAGGCATTTCCTGACGCTTACCGATATTACCTATTCTTTGACATTCATCACAAGACAAGACAAACTTACGGGCATCCTTGAAGAGAGTAGGCCAATAAAATCAGATTGCAATACCTTATGAGCAGTTCTATCTCCCGCATGATGTCCTCCATAAGCTTCGGAATGACATTTCCGTAGGATTTGTTCCTGTTCATGCTCAGGTACACAACGTCTAATAATACCATCTACTCCTTCTTTATAAAGATGTGGGTCATCCCAAAAGTAATGTCTCAAGTCATAGAATTTTTTTATCTTTTGTTGGTATGTGAAGCTAGGTGGTATATATTTAGCGACAATGTAGTTAGCATAATCAACATATCAAGGGGTGTTTTGTGAAACACTTATTGCAGCTAACTATTCGTCAGGGAAACTATCATCAACAGGTAGTGGGTCATCAAGAATATTTTCTAACCTAGACAAGTTATCAGCTACGGGGTTCTTAGCTCCCTTCCTATCAACGATGTGTAAGTCAAATTCTTGAAGCAAGAGAACCCACCTAATGGGTCTAGGTTTAGCATCTTTCTTTTCCATAAGGTATTTTATAGCAGCATGATCGGTGTGAACAATAACTTTGGAATCAACAATATAGGATCTAAATTTATCAAAGGCAAACACAACTGCTAAGAATTCTTTTTCAGTGGTAGCATAATTACGTTGGGCACTGTCTAGAGTTTTACTAGCATAATGGATAACATTCAATTTCTTATCAACTCTTTGTCCTAGAACAACACTAACAGCATAATCACTAGCATTACACATAACTTCAAAAGGCAAGTTCCAATCAGGTGGTTGAGCGATAGGTGCAGAGGTTAAGGCTTTCTTAAGTATTTCAAAGGCTTCCACACAATCATCATCAAAAATAAAAGGAATACCCTTTTGCAAAAGATTAGTAAGAGGCCTAGAAATTTTAGAGAAGTCTTTAATGAACCTCCTATAGAAACCAGCATGACCAAGGAAACTTCGAATAACTTTAATATCTTTAGGACATGGCATTTTCTCAATTGCATCAACTTTAGCTTTATCCACCTCAATACCTCGTTCAGATATTTTATGCCCCAAGACAATACCTTCATTAACCATAAAGTGGCACTTTTCCCAATTCAAGACGAGATTAGTTTGTTCACATCTCTGCAAAACTTGATCAAGGTTGCTTAAGCAATCATCAAAAGAAGTTCCGTAAACGGAAAAATCATCCATGAAAACCTCCACAATCTTTTCACAAAAATCAGATAATATAGCAGTCATACATCTTTGAAAGGTAGCAGGTGCATTGCATAAACCAAAAGGCATACGTCTTTAAGCATAGGTTACAAAAGGGTAAGTGAAGGTGGTTTTCTCTTGATCGGATTGTGACACAGGTATTTGAGAGAAACCAGAATATCCATCTAGGAAGCAAAAGTGTGTGTGCTTAGATAATCTTTCTAGCATTTGATCAATGAAAGGCAGAGGGTAGTGATCTTTTCTAGTAGCTTTATGTAATTTTCTAAAATCAATTACCATTCCATAGCCAGTGACAATTCTTTGTGCGATGAGTTCATTCTTATCATTGGGAACAACGGTAATACCTCCTTTCTTAGGGACACAATGAACGGGACTTACCCATCTACTATCAGCTATGGGATAGATTATACCTGCTTCCAGAAGCTTTAATATTTCAGTTCTTACCACTTCCTTCATCTTAGGATTCAAGCGACGTTGATGATCAACAACGGGTTTAGCATCAAGTTCCATATTAATCTCGTGCTGACATAGAGTGGGACTAATGCCCTTAATATCATCAAGAGTATATCCAATAGCAGCCCTGTGCTTCCTTAGAACTTTTAATAATATTTCTTCTTCATGTTCTGAAAGGTTAGCACTAGTAATAACAGGATATATCTTTTTCTCATCAAGATAAGCATACTTCAAAGTGTTAGGCAATTGCTTTAATTCGAACACAGGATCACCTTTAGGTGGAGGAGGACCTCCAAGAGTTTCAATAGGCAAATTGTGTTTCAGGAGAGGTTGTACTTCAAAGAAAATTTGATCTATTTCGTTTCTTTCACGCAAGTGCATATCATTTTCATGATCAAGCAAATATTGTTCTAATGGATCGGTGGGAGGCACATCAATAGAAGCAAGACCAATTATTTCATCCTTACTAGATAACGCTTTATCACGAGGTTGTCTACTAAACTTGGAAAAATTAAACTCATGAGACACACTACCAAAACTTACACCGACAGTTTGTTTTTCACAATCTATCTTAGCATTGACGGTGCTCAAGAAAGGTCTACCAAAGATAATGGGACAAAAGTCGTCTTGTGGGGAACCAAGGACTAGAAAATCAGTAGGGTATTTTACTTTCCCACACAAGACTTCAACATCTCTAACAATCCCAAGTGGTGTAATAGTGTCTCTATTAGCAAGTTTAATAGTAACATCAATGTCTTCTATTTCAGCAGGTGCTATTTCATCCACAATTTCTTGGTATAAGGTAAAAGGGATAGCACTCACACTAGCATCCAAATCACATGAACCATGATAGCAATGATCTCCTATTTTGACTGAGACAACAGGCATGCCTTCTATGGGTCTATTTTTATCTTTTTCATCGGGTTTAGCAATTCTGGCAGCTTCATCACAGAAGTAGATAACATGCCCATCAATATTTTCTACCAAGAGATCTTTAACCATAGCACCACTAGGTTCTACTTTAATTTGCTCAGGGGGCTTAGATGCTCTTATATTACTCTTACGAACCACAGTTGATACATTAGCATGTTCCTTTATCCTAACAGGGAAAGGTGGTTTTTCAATATAAGCGGTAGGCACAACTGGATCAACATTGTAAAAGATGGTTTCTTCTTTAGCTATGATCGGTTCTTTAATTTATTCTTTAATAGGGGGGTGATATTTAAACCACTTCTCCTTAGGGAGGTCAACATGAGTAGCAAATGCTTCACAGAAAGAGGCTACTATCTCAGGGTCAAGTCCATATTTAGTGCTAAACTTGTGAAAAGTATCGGTATTCATAAAAGATTTAACACAATCAAACTCAAGCTTTATACCTGACTCATTACCTTCGTCGAGTTCCCAATCTTCAGAGTTGCGTTTAATTCTTTTTAAGAGATCCCACTTGAATTCAATAGTCTTCTTCATATAAGAACCAGCACAAGAAGTATCGAGCATGGATTGATCATTATGAGAAAGCCGAGCATAAAAATTCTGAATGATAACTTCTCTCGAAATGTCATGATTGGGGCATGAATATAACATTGACTTAAGCCTCCCCCAAGCTAGAGCGATTCTTTCTCCTTCACGAGGCCAAAAATCATATATATAATTCCGATCACGATGAATTAGATGCATGGGATAAAACTTTTGGTGGAATTCCAATCGCAAACGATTCCAGTTCCATGATCCAAGATCATCACATAGCCTATACCATGTCAATGCTTTTCCCTTCAAATATAAAGGGAAAACCTTCTTTTTAACTTCATCTCCGGGTAGACCTGCAAGCTTAAATAATCCACAAATTTTGTTCACATATAATAGGTGCATATCAGGATGTTCAGTTCCATCTCCTGCATAAGGTTTAGCAAGCAGTTGTTCTACCATACCCCAAAGAATTTCATAACCAATATTTTCAGTAGGTGTGGTAGGTTTAGGGGCAACTAATTGTGGTTTCGGTCGAGGTGAAGATACCCCGAACAAACCCCTCAAAGGATTGTTTTCCATAGTAGCAAGTAGCAATAAATTTCAGCACGTAGTATAAGTTTTTCCTTACCAATTTCCACATACCAAGAGCACTTCACTCCCCGGCAAAGGCGCCAGAAAAGAGTCTTGATGACCCACAAGTATAGGGGATCAATCGTAGTCCTTTTGATAAGTAAGAGTGTCGAACCCAACGAGGAGCAGAAGGAAATGACAAGCGGTTTTCAGCAAGGTAATTTTGGCAAGCACTGAAATTGTAGGTAACAGATAGTTTGATAGCAAGATAACTGGTAACGAGCAAGTAACGGTAACGGTAAATAAAGTGCAGCAAGGTAGCCCAATCCTTTTGTGTCAAAGGGCAGGCCAGAACAGTCTCTAGTAATAGGCAAAGTGTTCTTGAGGGTACACGGGAATTTCATCTAGTCCCTTTTATCATGTTGGTTTGATTCATGTTCGCTACTTTGATAATTTGATATGTGGGTAGACCGGTGCTTGGGTGCTGTTCTTACTTGAACAACCTCCCACTTATGATTAACCCCCTCGCAAGCATCCGTAACTACGAGAAAAGTATTAAGATAAAATCTAACCATAGCATTAAACGTTTGGATCCAAATCAGCCCCTTACGAAGTAACGCATAAACTAGGGTTTAAGCTTCTATCACTCTAGCAACCCATCATCTAATAACTACTCCACAATGCATTCCCGTAGGCCCATTGTCATGTAGTCGACGTTCACATGACACCACTAAGGGAATCACAACATACATATAATCAAAATATCGAGCACATATCAAATTCACATGATTACTTGCAACATGACTTCTCCCGTGACCTCAAGAACAAGGGTAACTACTCACAAATAATAATCATGCTCAAGATCAGAGGGGTATTGAATAGCATAATGGATCTGAACATATAATCTTCCACCAAATAAACCATGTAGTAATCAACTACGCAAGGTAATCAACACCACTAGTCACCCACAGGTACCAATCTGAGGTTCTGGTACAAAGATTGAACACAAGAGATGAACTAGGGTTTGAGAGGAGATGGTGCTGTTGAAGATGTTGATGAAGATTGACCTCCCAAAGATGAGAGGGGTGTTGGTGATGACGATGGCTTCGATTTCCCCTCCGGGAGGGAAGTTCCCCCGGCGGAATCGCTCCGCCGGAGGGCAAAAGTGCTCCTGCCCAAGTTCCGCCTTGAGGCGGCGGCGCTTCGTCCCGAAAGTCCTCCTCTGATTTTTTCTAGGTCAAATGTGACTATATACCAGAAGATGGGCACCGGAGGTGGGCCGAGGAGGCCACAACCCATCAGGGCGCGCCCAGGGGGGCCTGACGCGCCCTGGTGGGTTGTGCCCACCAGGTTTGCCCCCTCCGATAGTTTTCTGCTCTAGTATTTTTTATTTAATCCAAAAATAATCTTCGTGAAATTTCAGCTTCATTGGAGTTGTGCAGAATAGGTATCTCTGATGTAGTTTTTTCAGGTCCAGAATTCCAGCTGCCGGTATTCTCCCTCTTTGTGTAAACCTTGCATATTATGAGAGAAAAGGCATTAGAATCACTCCTTAAAGCATTATTATTTGACAAAACATAATAAATAATAGTAGGAAATCATGATGCAAAATGGACGTATCATGTGCCTGTAGATTTCATTGTGCTTGATATTGATTGCAATCCTTCTTGTCCCATAATAATTGGAATGCCTTTCTTACGAACTATAGGTGCAATCATTGACATGAAAGAGGGAAACATAAGATTTCAATTCTCATTAAAGAAAGGTATGGAACACTTCCCTAGGAAGATAATTAAACCACCTTATGAATCAATAATGAGAGCCACTTATGGGTGGAGTGTCAAACATGACAATACTTGAAAGTATGCATTATGCCTAGCTAGGGGCATAAAACAATAGCGCTTGTTGGGAGGCAACCCAATAGTTATCTTAAATTTTTTGCTTTAAAATTTCTGTTTATTTTAATAGCATGATTATTGCCTCTGTAATGATTATGTTTTTGAGTTTAAATTAGTGTTTGTGCCAAGTAAAGCCTTTGGGATGACTCACAAGATGAGTAGAATCGATGCTGAAACAAAACAAAAACTTTTAACTCCAGTACTGGAATTTTCATCTTTTACTTGAGCGTGATAATGATCTGAATTTTTTACAGAGTGTTGGTATACAAATTTTCGAGGTTTTCCTAATTTTTCAGAAGTTTTAGAGTTACAGAAGTATAGTCTTTCTACAGATTGCTACAGACTGTTCTGTTTTAGACAGATTCTGTTTTTGCTTGCATAGTCGCTTGTTTTGATTATGCTATGGATTGTATCGGGGGGGTATAAGCCATGGAGAAGTTAGAATACATTACCTATTATGCATTTATGAAATTTGAATCAATTTACAACAGTACTTAAAGTATGCAATATGTTTCTTATACTAACGGATCTCACGAGGTTTTGTTGAGTTTTGTGTGATTGAAGTTTTCAAGTTTTGGTGTTATCTTGATGGACAAAGGAATAAGGAGTAGCAAGAGCCTAAGCTTGGGGATGCCCAAGGCACCCCAAGGTAATATTTTAAAGGAGACTCAAGCGTCTAAGCTTGGGGATGCCCCGGAAGGCATCCCCTCTTTCGTCTCGAATCCATCGGTATGTCATTTGGAGCTATATTTTTATTCGTCGCATGATATAAGTTTTGCTTGGAGCGTCATTTGCTTTTGTTTGCTTTTACTTTCAGTTTGCCACAATCATTGTTTGCCGGACACACCTATTTAAGAGAGACACACCTTCATCATAATTTGTTAGAATACTCTATGTGCTTCACTTATATCTTTTGAGCTTAGCAGTTGCTCTATTAGTTCACTTATATCTTTTTGAGCACGGTGGCGTGTAGATTTTATATAAATGATTTCACTCTCGTTCCTCACTTATATTTGTTTGAGAGTTAATAAATAATGACGGTAATTTGCATGGGTCATACAGACTAGTCCAAGAATATTAGGTATTCAATGAATAATAATTAAAACCATTATGTAGCACATATAAAGAAATTGTGGGTCAATGATATTGATGTAGTAATATGAGATAGGTGTGAGTTCATAATTGTTAAACCGTAGAAGTGTCGATATTAAGAAAGGTTGACCTTTTTATTCATCTAAAAATTAAAAAGGCATGGTGATGATGTGTGAGCATTTCTATTCCTCGTTGAAATCCTAGTGTTGTTTCGGGTCGGAAGCGCGCGATGGTTAACTCCTACCAACCTCTTCCCTCGGGGCATGCGATTAGTACTTTGACCTATGATAAACTAATAAAACTTTGCAATAAGTATGTGAGTTCTTTATGACTAATGTGAAACCAAGGACATACACAATCTCACCTTTTCATAATTTGCTAGTCTCTTCGGTACCATGCATAGCACGTTCTCACCTCGAGGATCGGTGCAACTTTTGCCGGTGCATCCAAACCCCGTGACATGACACGCTCTGTTGCACATAAGCCTTATTAGATCATCTCTAGCAGACCCCGTATAAGTGGTCAAACACGTAATTTTTTGCGTTTTACAGTTTTTGTCGAAAAAAGTGTCCAGAACAGAAACCATAAAAGTGGTCCAACCCGTAAATTTTTTAAGGGGCACGGAAAATCCACACCCGAAAACCTTATGTCTGAAGGTTGGAAGCCCGAACCGAAGGGGCCCTGTATACCGGTCAAACCTCGTCGGAGCAAACACGCCGCCCCGGAGTTTGCCGGAATTCATCACTACACACCGAAAAAGGCCATTGGACGCTGCAATCGATCGCTGCCGGTTCGAATTGGACGAGCTCGACCTCGCCGTGGCCTCCCATGACCTTAGCCTAGCCGCCGGAATCCTCCCGGCGCGACCGACAAAGAGGCACGGCTCGGCCGGCGCGGCTAGCAATGGAGCAGGGTGGAGCCGGCGGGCGACGGGGCATGGCCGGCGAGCGACGGGGCGCAGCCGGCGAGGCTGGGCGTGGCCGGCATGGTGATGGGGTGCGGCCGACGGGAACAAGGCGTGGCCGACGGGGTTGGGCGCGGCCGGCGTGGCCGGCAAGGCTGGTTGGGGGAAGGGTCGACGGCCGCCGGACTGGAGGAAGGAGCTCTTTATCCCAGTTTTACAGGTTCTTTTACAGTTTCTGTTCGGCCGTAGCTAAAATGGACCCTTAAAATGCCTTTTTCGACCCGTATCCCAATTTTATAGTTTGCGATTTTAAAGGGTCTGCTAGAGATGCTCTTATATCTTCCTCAAGACAGCCACCATACCTACCTATCATGGCATTTCCATAGCCAGTCCGAGATATATATTGCCATGAAAATTCCATCGTCACTTCACATGACTAGTTTGCTCATCGTCATATTGCTTTGCATGATCTTATAGAGCTGGCATAGTATTTGTGGCAAAGCCACCTTTCATAATGTTTTAGATACATGTCATGCTAGATCATTGCACATCTTGGTACACTGCCAGAGGCATTCATACAGAGTCATATCTTCATATCAGTTCTCCATGTTGAGTTGTAAGTAAATAAAAGTGTGACGATCATCATTATTAGAGCATTGTCCCTGTGAGGAAAGAATGATGGAGACGATGATTCTCCCATAAGTCGAGATGAGACTCCGGACGAAAATAAAGATGGGGGAGGCCAATGAGCCCACCATCCATTAAAAAAGAGAAAATGAGAGAAGGGACTTTGCTACCATCCTATACCACACTTGTGCCTCAAAGTGGCATCATGTTCCTCATGTAGAGAGTCTCATGATATATCACTTTCATATGCTAGTGGGAATTACCTATTCATTATTACAAACTTGGCTTGTATATTCCTATGACGGGCTTCCTCAAATGCCCGAGGTCTTCATGAGCAAGCAAGTTGGATGCACACCCCACTTAGCTTCATTTGAGCTTTCATACACTTATAGCTCTAGTGCATCATTTGCATGACAATCCCTACTCCTTGCATTGACATGTATCGATGGGCATCTCCATAGCCCGTTGGTATGCCTAGTTGATGTGAGACTATCTTCTCCTCTTCCTACCCCTTTGATATCTACTACCATACTCTATTCCATTTAAATGCTATGTCCAATGGCTCACGTTCATGTATTGCGTGAAGAATAAAAAGTTGATGCATATTGAAAAAGTACGAACCAGTTGCCTTACTTGGACACCGTGGTGCTTAACATTTGTATTAATGTGGGGAAGATGGAGCCAAGCCTTGCTAATACAATAAGATGAATGGGGGGTAAACATTTCTTAAGGATCGTATACTTTTAAGAATTAACAATTATGTTTCTTACATTTCAATTATTGCTATGTTAATATTTGTTGATTCATCTTTTCTCAATGAGCATACATGCATAAGATTACATAGTGGATAGCATGTCACATCAAAAATTATGTTTTTATCATTTGCCTACTCGAGGACGAGCAGGAATTAAGCTTGGGGATGCTTGATATGTCTCCAACGTATCTATAATTTTTTATTGTTCCATGCTGATATATTATCATTCTAGGATACTTTTTGGGTCTTTATTTACCAATTTATAATATTTTTGAGCACTAACCTATTGACCCAGTGCCCAGTGCCAGTTGTTGTTTTCTGCATGTTTACTATACCAAACGAAGTCCAATTGCCACAAAACTTTTTTGATGATTTTTTCTGGACTATATAAAGACCTAGAAGCTTTGGAAGGAAGCCAGGAGGTGCACGAGGGCCGCACCACACATCAGGGCGCGCCTTGGGGGGGGCCTGATATGTGGTGCCCCCCTCGGGTGCCTCCCGACGTCCCTCTTCGGCCTATAAATTCTCTAAAATCTTAAAAAACCCAAAGGCAGTCCTGAAACCCTTTTTCCGCCGCCACAAGTCTCCGTTCCGTCGCGAGGCCATCTGGAGCTCCGTTCCGGCACCCTGCCGGAGGGGGTCGATCACGGAGGGCCTCTTCATCAACCTTGCTGCCCTCATGATGATATGTGAGTAGTTCACCACAGACCTATGGGTCCATAGCTAGTACCTAGACGGAAATCTCTCTCTCTTATGATCTTCAATACAATGGTCATCGCATCTTTGCTTTGATCTATCCGATGTAGTCCTATTGTGCGGTGTGTTTGTTGGGATCCGATGAATTGTGGGTTTATGTTAAGATTATTCATGAAAAGTATTTGAGATGCCTCTGAATTATATTATCTCTTAAGTGCATGATCATTATAGCTTTGTAATGCTCTCCAATCTATTGATATGCTTTGGCCAAGTAGATTGATATTTCATCAGTGGGAGTCGTGCGTTGTGGTAGGTTCAACCTGGCGAGTTTCTATATCCCAGTGACAAAGTAGGGGATAAGATGCATCTTTGTGTTGTTGCTACTAAGGATAAAATGATGGGGTTCATTCATATTGTTTGAGTTTACTTTGTCTACATCATGTCATCGTTCTCCAAGCATTACTCTGTTTTACTTAATACTCTAGATGCATGCTGGATAGCGGTCGATGAGTGGAGTAATAGTAATAGGTGCAAGCAGGAGTCGGCCTATTTGCTTATGGACGTGATGCCTATATATACATGATCATTGCCGTGAACATCACATAACTATCCGCTTTTCTATCAATTGCCCAACAGTAATTTGTTTACCCACCGTATGCTGCCTACATGAGAGATACCACTACTATGGCCCCAGGTCTATTCACTTATATATTTACAAATGCTATAATTACCTTGCTGCCTTTATTTACTTTTTATTTATTTTGCATTTTATTTTTCTCAACAATTATCTACACAACTCATTTGCTTGCAAATAACGAGATCAAGGGGATTGACAACCCTCTTGCACGCGTTGGGTGCAAGTTGTTTGTTCATTTGTGTGCAGCCGCTGAAGACGGTTGAGGATTGATATTCCTATTGGTTCGATAAACCTTGGTTTCATAACTGAGGGAAATACTTATCCGCTTTGTGCTGCAATTACATGTTCCTCTTCACGGAAAACCCAACGCAGATCACAAGTATCATCTATGCAGAGGCCGGTGAGTGCTGATAATATTTGTATCCACCCTTTATCTATACCTAATAATACAGGGGCTATTGCTTCTTGCGGTAGAAAATTGCTCTCAAAGCTGCAAAATATTACCCACCAATGCCACCTATAAGTGATAAAAAACGTTTCACACATCGGAATCCCTCGCCTGGGCCGGCCCATGCAGTAGGGACCTTCTATACTGCGCTCTGCGTGCTGGGAGAAGACGCATCGCGTCCGTTTGGGTTAGCCCATGTCTGGGCAGCCTGTTTTTAAAATTACGTTTCTTTTTTTTCATTTTCACCCTTTCTACTTTAAATAAATTGGGACTTCAAAAAAATCCGATTTTTTTTACAAAATAAGAACTTTAAGAATTTTTTTAATGAATCATAAAATGTTTGTTGATTCAGAAAAGTTCACGAGTTTATAAAAAATGTTTGCGTGTTCAAAAAATGTTTGAAAATTCTAAAACAAATGTTTAGGAAATCAAAAAATGTTCATGGACCGAGGAGGAGCGCAAGAATTGCGAAAGTTGCGGTGTCCAAGCAACATCGGGTCCTGATTAGGAAGTTGTGTCTGGCAAACGAGGGGCGTGGTGCCCTAGGTCTATATGTGCAGCTGTTCTCTCACCCCCTCTCGGACACGCACATCGCGGCAGTCCTGGCGCACTTTGGCCGGGAATTGTCGATCCTCCCGCTGAGTGAGCCTATGGTGGAGGTAGCGGCCGGGGCATAGCTGCCGGTGGTTGTTGGTGGATTCGGTAGGACGTTGCTATGAATATGCAGCCCTTGAAAGTGTTAGTGTGGAATGTCCATGGCCTGAATGCTATGGCTAGGCGTAGTGCAGTGTTTCAGGTGGTCTCGGTGGCAAAAATCCGGGCATAATATGCCTGCAAGAGACGAAACTTGAGGACGTGTCGATGGCTGTGGTTCAGCAATGTTTGGCAATAGATTTGGTAATTTCTTCTACTTGTCGACTTCCGGAACCCGAGGCGAAATCGTGATTGCTTTGGATGATACGGTGACTATGTTATCCAACCTGCACTGTACGGGCAATACCTTAACTGTGCTTGTCCAGTCATCGGGCTCGGCAACATGGTGGCTAACGTGTGTTTACGGTCCCCAAGAGGAGAACGACAAAGTGGAATTCTTGCAGGAATTGGTAGATATCAGGGACTCGCATGCCGGTCCCTGGCTTCTAGCAGGTGACTTTAACCTGATTGTCAACCAGGAGGACAAAAACAACAACGTGATAAACCATAGGATGATAGGGCACTTCCGAGCCAAGTTAAATTTGTTGGAGCTCAAGGAGATGTATCTCAATGGCAGGCGGTCCACTTGGTCCAATGAGCGTCAGGTTGCAACGTTGGAGAAAATCGATCACGTGCTCTCCTCCAATGATTGGGATGAGGCTTTCCCGACGTGCTTTCTGTCGGCTCTAGGAATTGCAGTCTCGGACCATTGTCCATTGGTGCTGGACATGAATGTCGAGATCAAATTGACTAAACGATTCAAGTTTAAGGATTTTTGGGTGAAGGCGGATGGTTTCATGGAAATAGTCCAAGCAGCTTGGAACTCCACGTCGGCTGCATCAAATGATTACCACACTCTTCAAAATAAACTGAAGGTGTCACGCCCAAGATGCGGTCCTACCCCTATTAAGGCTTGTGGCCTCGACGGGGATAGAAGCGCATCTCGTCGTTCGCAAGTACAGTAAAACATTGCAATACATGTAGGAAGAGATGAGTATATGAGTTGGCTTACACTCGCCACAAGCTATCTTACAAGTTCACACAAATTTATTCATACATCATTCAGAAGGCAGGGTCCGGCTACGGACGAAATCAAACGATAAAAGAAGCAAATGTAAAACTGTCTTGCTATCCCAGGATCACCACCACGAAGCTCCCTACTCGTCTGGATAAGTAACATACATACGTCTACTCTCTTCGTCGTACTCCCACTGGAGCCGAGTCACATCTTCTGGCACGTTCTCATCAACACCTGCACCTGTATTGTTGTAATCTGTGAGCCACAGGGACTCAGGAATCTCATAACCCGGGTACCGAAACTATGTAAGCCATTGGGTAAGGAATTGGTTAAGTGGTGAGGCTGCAACAAGCGCTAAGCATATATTTGGTGGCTAACTTACGAGAACATGAATGTAAATATGGTGGCATACGTAAGACGATCGTGAACTAGCATGATCACTAAGTGATCCTGAACACCTACTTACGTCAATCATAACCCCACCGTGTTCTCTCTCGGTTCAGGTTCACGAGCAGAGACAGTCACGGTTACGCACACAGTTGGTGTATTTATCTGAGTTTACTTCAAGTTTACTATAACCGGGTGTTAAACAAGTTTCCAAGCTGCCACGTAACCGCGGGCACGGCTTTCCGAAAAGGTTAAACCCTGCAGGGGTGCTCCAACTCATCCATCACAAACTAACCACATGCCGCGGGAATAACCTCGACCACGAATCTCATGATCTTCCTAGGCAATTCCACTGGAAAACCGCAACCTCGAGATAGCCCGAAGAAAAACCGGAATTCCTCGCGCAAGACATTCGAGAAAGGTAAAACAAGTCCAGCAAGACCTCCCGGTGAGCCAGATCCGCTTCTAGAGCCGTGCGCTCTCTATCAACGGGCATCATCCGTCTATGCGAAGTGGACGGTTGCCTAGAAAATGCCTCGAGTTGCCCCGAGGTGGCACCGCCGACTGCTAGGTAGGTGGACCAACACTCATGAGGAGCACTGGCCCGGGGGGTTGATTAATTATCCACGGGGTAGCTATGCCCTATGCAATTTTATTAAGTTGTTTAGCAAATGTAGTACCAATGTTGGGTCTTGCCAGACAAGTTTTAATCTAAAACGAATGGTCAAGGGGGTCCCCATAACAACCCCGAGCATGTTAGGAGCGCAAAATATGGAATATAACACCAGTACTCGGAACTAGTGCGGCAAAAGCGGAACAAAACACTGAGCAAAAGGCCAAGCCTTCCACCGTTGCCAGATATATATGTGCATTAATTAAATAACAATAGATAGAGTGATATAAACAAAATCCATGTTGACACATGGAAAGCTTGCACCTGCAACTAGCAACGCTATAAGATAAGGGCTGAGCAGCGGTAACATAGCCAATCAATGTTTGCTAGGTAGTGGAGGGGGCTAGAGGCTTTCATGGCAATTTAGGAGGCTGACAGTTTAAGTGGTAGGTAACGTAACATAACGGTAAAAACGAGACATCTAGCAAGGCAAAAATAGTGTCGGGATCCGGGTATGATCATCTTGCCTGTTGGTTCTTCAGAGGGACAAAGAGCTGGGTCCTCGTAGTTGTACTCTCCGGGATCCTCGTACTCAGGCTCAACACTCGCGTCTACCCAAAGAGAACAGCACCAAATAAACATACAAACAAGGTGCAATGCACAAACAAGATGATGCATGATTCGTTTGAAGTATTTAACATGGCAGCCCTAAGCTAGTCATGTTTCTCATGCACTTATTAAGTTCTTTAGTATTCTAGACAGAACCTCAAGTTAAGTTATTTGAACATGCATGATCATGGCAAATATGAATGCTTCATGCAAAAACGATGCAAATGCATATGTAGAACGTTGCAAACGGAGTAACGTAGCTCACGGTACACTCGCGGCAAGGTACGAGCGTTAACGGAGACAAAACACAAGAGAGGAAGGCCATGGGCTATTCCTTGGTATTCCAAGGATGCCACTGGATAGGAAATGAAAATCCAACAAGAATAGACCCAAAGATCATGCAAAACAATGGAGTATAGCCCCCACAAGTCACAAAACAATTCTACACACAATCTGTCCACAAACAGCAACATGGCATCTTGCAATACACATAACTAGAGCTACATCAGGTTTTAAATCACAATCAAGGCATGTGCAAAAACTATACAGCATGCTTAACAAATCATCCATCTACACAAACTTGAAAGGAAGCATGGATCATTAGAAAAGAAGCTCACAAGATGGCATGTTGAATCAGTTTTTAGGGACTTAGAGAAAATTCCAGTTTTCTGGAGGAACACTACATTCATGGGAACCATCCTCTAAACATGGCAAGAAAATAACAGCATTCAACACTTAGCAAAAATTTGAGACATGAAACCAGTGTTATTTCTTAGCATGTTAACAGCAAGAAACCCACGTATCCACAAGCTTATCATGCCAAACAAAAATACCAGGGCCTAGTACCCACAAAACACTAGCATATTCATGTTGACAAGTTTCACCTATGTTGCATAGGTTAATTCATATGAAAATGACAAAATGACATGTTGTGACAAAAATGTCATTTTGCAAACTTGCTCAAATGACCAAACAAATTGCACCATTGGATTCCTTGGGAAATTCTACCCCAAAATCATATATCATACTCATATATTTGCATTTGTAAAACTCCCAAAACCTAGCTCAAAAATCAACACTAGCACTTATAAGTCATTTCTTGCCCAAAATGGAAATGACCAAATTTGGCAGTTTCTTGATCTCGCAAGTTTTCTTAAGACAGAAAGAATCAAACACTGTAATAAAACAAACAAATAAAAAAAGGGAAGGGGTCCCACTGGCAGAGAGCCAGGCCCTCCCTGAGTATGACAAGGTGGCCCCACAGGATCCACCTGTCACACACACTCACACACAGCACACACACACACAGGGGCACACACACGCACAATGCACATAACACACACAGCCACACGAGATCCACACGCAGTCACACCGGATCCACACACACACAGAGCATAACACAGTGCCACGAAAAATAAAAGGGCAGGGGGGATTCGAACCCCTGACCTCTCGGTCCTCCCCCTGAGTCGCTCCACTAGGCTACACACGCGCATCTGTCCTAACAGGGCTTCGGCTCCTCTTATTTATGCACGGTTGGATCTCTGACGAAACTGAAGAAACAGAGCAGAGGCATGGCACGACGGCAACGCAACGCGGCATCTCCGGCAAGAGGATGCACCGGCGGGGGCTGCGGGAACCTCGAGGAACCCGTTCCCGGGGCATCTAGCCACTAAACGCAAGGCAACAGAGCTCGGGCCCGAGCTTCAGCTCGGCCAGGCATGGCCACGTGGCAACGACGATGCGGCGGCAAGCAGGCAGGCTGAGAGCGCGCGGCGAGGCAAGGCAAGGCGCGCGACGCGTGCGCGGGGTGTGCAGCAGCAACACACGCACAGAGGGAAGCTCAGGCTCGACAAGCACATCTCACACACCGCAAAAAAAACGCGACTTGAACAGAGCACCGAGAGCGCTAAGATGACATGCACACCAGAGGTCCTACGGGGCACGAAACGACGAAGAGGAAGGCTGGAATGGTTCTTCGGCTCACCTAGCGTCCAAAGGACAAGATGAAGAAGCCGGATCGGGGTCGGAGACGATGCGAGGGCCGACGGAGCGCGCCGGGCTTTCGGGCACGAGAAGCAGAGGAAGAAGAGGCTGGGGCAGCTCCAATCTTGGGCCTGGCGCTCCCTTGGTCGTCGAGGAAGAAGAGGGCGAAGCAGGGGGGTCCTTCCGCTTCACCAGCACGACGGAGGAAAGCCGAGGAGGTCACCCCATGCTCGAGCGCGAGCTCGGCCGGAGCACCGAGAGCATGGCGACGGCGAGGAGCGAGGCTAGCTTACCTTGTGGCGGCGCGAGGTGGAGAGGGAAGGAATGGAGAGAGGGGTTCTAGGGCTAGCTCGGGGACATGCTTTAAAGAGAGCTAGGCGCGCCGACGGCCGTCAAATCAAGAGGATCGTCGACGTGTCTCTCTGGATGGCTGCCGTACGTGAAGACGAACGCACGAGCGCGAGGAGGCCGGCTGGGCTGCGCTACTGCTGCTACTGGGCCACTGCGGGGGCAAGGAGGTCTAGGTAGGCTGGCCTCTCTCTCTCTCTCCCAGGGAACAAAAGAGTTCCTTTTTTTTAAAAGCCAGAAAACAAAATAAATCTAGGCAGGTTAGAGAAGAGATAGAGAGAAGACAAAATATGTTTTGCAATCAGCAAAACATGCCCTATTTTATAAAAATGAACTTGGCATTTTTAGAGAAAAAGAAATAAACCTCATATCTTTATTTGGCAATCTGTTTTGCAAAGAGACCAAAGGCAAAATAATTCCAAATATTTATGAGAGTTGAATCATAATTCCTATCAGATTATTTAGAGAAGTTGGAACATTTTTAATCTACTAAAACAGCAACTACAATTCCACATGCCATATTATTTGAATAAGAGGAACAATGGGATGGTTTATTTTGAAAAGGTGGGATAGTTTTGAAATGGGAAAATGAGGAGAACTCCATCAAACCTCACAACATCAACCCATATCACACCACAACACAAGGACACACTCATCCACAACACATACCATATCATGACAACCAAAGTGATGCACTTGACAAATATGATGTGATGCCATGATGCATGAATGACAAGAGGCAAAGATGAAACTCAAATCATATGATGGCACTGATAACATCCATAGAAGGTCACACATGAGAAATATATCACAAATAAGGCAAGGGATGCTCTTGGGCTGTTACAGAAGGCCACAGGTAAAAGTCTACAGAGGTGGAGTGATCGATGGATAGGAAACATCAAGATGCAGATATTGATTACATTAGAGGTGATCCATCGGCTGGACGTGGTGATGGACTCAAGGGCACTGTCTCAGGCAAAGCAAGAGTTGCGGAGACGTTTGAAACAAAATTTGTTGGGTCTATGTTCTCTGGAGAGATTGAATCTCACACAAAGATCGAGGTTGCTACATATTTGGGAAGGGGATGGTAACACGAGGCTATTCCATCAGCAGGCAAGCCATAGGAAAAAGACGAATGTGCTACGTTTGGTGCGCCACAATGGGAACTTGTATATTGGATAGGATTAGGTTGCATCAGCGGTGGATGCTTACTTTGGGCACGCGTTTGGGAATGCAAGTCAGAGGGAGTATGCCTTGAACTTGGGAGGCCTGAACCTACGGCGTGTGGACCTGTTGCACCTTGAGGCACCATTCGCCTGTGATGAGGTGGAGAGACACTAGTGGAAAACAGGGCTATAATCACGGTTTGGGAGGGCCTTTAGTGCCGATTCTACAACCGGCACTAAAGGGGGGGGGGACTAAAGCCCCCCCCCCCTTTAGTCCCGGTTCGTCACGGCCCGGCACTAAAGGGGCTCCACGTGGCGCTGCTGGGGCGGTGGAGGGAGGACCTTTAGTCCCGGTTGGTGTTACCAACCGGGACTAAAGGCTCCACGTGGCGCTGCTGGGGCGGGGGAGGGAGGACCTTTAGTCCCGGTTGGTGTTTGGTGTTACCAACCGGGACTAAAGTCCCGGTTGGTAACACCAACCGGGACTAAAGGTCCTTGCCGGGGGCTGCCTTGCCGGGGGGGAAAAATGATTTTTTTTTAATTTTTTTTAATTTTTTTTTGATTTGTTTTTAAGTTTTATTCCGAATTTCAAATCTTTGAATTATTTGACAATTTAATCTCTAATCATCCCTCCTCACTGCTTCAGAATTTAATCTCTAGAGTCTCTAATCAGCACTCATTCCAAATCGTCTAACTTCCCGGCCGGTCACCCAACCTCTCACTACTCCAGCCCGAGCACGCTTAACTTTCAGGTTCTATCTCCCCTAGTTTCCAAGTCTACACTTGTTGTTTTCCTGACAATCTTAAGCTATCAATCATGTTAACCCTTAGGTCTTGAAGTCACATGATTTAATTTTTTCAATTCTAAACAATTATTAAAATAAACAAAATAAGTACTAATAATATTGAATTTCAATGAAAATAAAATAAGTAATAATATTATTTTATTCATTTTTTTGCCATTTATTCATTTAATATGACATAATTAATATCTTTAAATCTGTAAATCAAAATTCGACAAATAATATATCCATTATTATCAGAAAAATGTGAGGAATCCAAATATGACATCATTTATTTATTTTAAATAAAATTAATTTTTAAAATTATTAAAAAAAAATTGATTTGAAATAACTTTTTTTACTTTTGGAATTTTGAGAATCTGAGAAAACTTCACTGGGTAAACCCAGGTGAAATCGAGTCCCAATTTTTCTCTAGTTTTTTTTGATATATTAAACTTTTTTTTTCGACGTCGTATGCAAAAGTTATGGCCGTTTTACATTTTTTTTCGTTTTTTTGCAAAAAAGGTCAAAATTCATATTTCAAAATTTCTATACCAACTAGACACTAAAACCTAACTACACCTCAAAGGATTTTATTTTTTGAAGATTTTATCATTTTTGTTTATTTTCTACAAAACTAAAAAAGGCGGTCCACCGGGGGGGGTAGAGTTTGAAAATTTCAGAACCCCTTTAGTCCGGGTTGGTGTCCATCCAATCATACCGTCGACTACACATCTGCTAGCACCGTCCCAGCCAGAGTCACAACTAAGGTTAACCAAGTCAGAAAAGTATGCGGCCGTCGGCTTCGAAGTATCAGGGTTTCAGACGAAAACTCGTCTGTTACAAAGGCATTTCATTTTTTTAAACTTATTTCAACTCTAGAATTTTTGTGTGTTCATTATGCACCATTCGAAGCCACGCCCTCAAATTTCAACCCTTTCTGACTTCATTTGCTATTTTCATGCATTTAATGATTTTTTTGAGCTAAATGACCCTGAAATTGAAAAGCACTACAAATGAACTCTGAAAAGGTTGAAACTTGGCATGGTATCATCATTTCACCCACATAGCATGTGCTAAAAAGTTGAGAGGGTTACGGCAAAAACTGGATGCACTTCGTGTACAAAATGGACAATCTCTTTCGAAGTATCAGGGTTTCAGACGAAAACTCGTCTGTTACAAGGGCATTTCGTTTTTTTAAACTTATTTCAACTCCAGACTTTTGTGTGTTCAATATGCACCATTCAAAGCCACGCCCTCAAATTTCAACCCTTTCTGACTTCATTTGCTATTTTCATGCATTTAATGATTTTTTTGAGCTAAATGACCCTGAAATTGAAAAGCACTACAAATGAACTCTGAAAAGGTTGAAACTTGGCATGGTATCATCATTTCACCCACATAGCTTGTGCTAAAAAGTTGAGAGGGTTACGGCAAAAACTGGATGCACTTCGTGTACAAACTGGACCATCTCCTTCGAAGTATCAAGGTTTCGGACGAAAACCCATCTGTTACAAAGGCATTTCATTTTTTTTAACTTATTTCAACTCCAGACTTTTTGTGCATTCAATATGCACCATACTACAACATGTTAAAATCTACAGAAAGAACTAACTAAAAATAATAAAAAACAACAATTAAATGACTAAAACAACTATATAAGCAAAACAGTATTGTTTTAATTAAAATCCTAATTTAAATTATTCTAAAAATAACCAAATAAATCTTACTGTGACAACAATCTAACACGTGACTAGGAGCAAAAAGAATTAAATTTAAAACTATTTGTAAACTCAAGTTATTCACAATCTAGGGTTTGAAGCAAATTTGAACAAATTCAAATTTAAACCATTCAAATTTGAAAACTAATGGCACAAACAGAAACTAGACAAAATTTTGAATCTAATGCAAAAAGAATCACTCAAAAACATCAAATATCTTAAAAGATATAAGCAATTTAAAACAGAAACTAAAAACAGAAAAAAAAATTCAGAACCCCTTTAGTCCCGGTTGGTGTCTCCAACCGGGACTAAAGGTCCAACCGGGACTAAAGCCTCAACCCCTTTAGTCTCGGTTGGTGTTACCAACCGGGACTAAAGGGGGGACCTTTAGTCCCGGTTGGTGATACAAACCGGGACTAAAGGGGCTCGTGGGGGCCCCAGCTGACACCAGCCTGGCACAACCCCTTTAGTCCCGGTTCGTGTTACGAACCGGGACTAAAGGTCTGGAACGAACCACGACTAATGATGCCCGTTCCGAACCGGGACTAATGGTCACATTAGTGCCGGTTCAAAACCAAACCGGGACTAATGCTGCGGACAAAAGGTCCGTTTTCTACTAGTGAGAGTGGTCAAATCAATGCCAATGGATAAGGCACCAGGGCCGGACGGCTTTACTGGCCGCTTTTATGCCACATGCTGGTATGTGATTCGGGAAGATTTCATGAAAGCTATGACGTGCCTCTACAATGGGGATGCTAGGGGATGGTGACAATCAATAAATCGCTAGTATCTCCATTGCCAAAGAAGGACGGTGCGATTGACGTGGGGGACTTTCGTCCTCTTAACCTTGTGCATGGGGCGATAAAAATATTCGAGAAGGTACTCTCGTTGAGGCTGGCCGTGGAGCTACCCAAACTTGTTAGCAATCACCAAAGCGCATTTGTCAAAGGAAGGTCGATGCATCATAATTTTATGCTTGTGCAATGCGTGGCAAGGAGGTTGAATGCATTGAGAGATCCTATCGTGCTCCTCAAGTTGGATATCACGAAGGCGTTTGATTCGGTGCAATGGCCTTTCCTAATAGAAGTGATGCGCATTCTTGGGCTTGGACAAAGGTGGATATCATGGATCTGTGCTATACTTGCTAGCTCAACTACTAGAATCACGGTGAATGGTGCTCCGGGTGACACTATATACAATTCCATAGGATTGCGGCAAGGTGACCCCCTCTCACCTATGTTGTTTATACTCACCATGGAGCCTCTGCAGCGTCTATTTGAGTTGGATTCACAAAGAGGGACCTTGGCTCCTCGGGCTTGTGTGGGTATGCAACAACGCTTATCGATCTTCGCGGATGACGTGGTGTTATTTATCAAACCCAAGCAATTGGAGCTGCTGGCCTGTAAGGTGATACTCGAGAAGTTCGGGGAAGCATCGGGCTTACGCATCAATCTTGACAAATCGGCGGCCGTGCCCATCAGATGTATGGAGGAGGACATAGTCAGGGTCAGGGCAATGTTGGAATGCCAGGTGTGTGCCTTCCCAATCAAGTACCTTGGTCTCCCGCTATCTTTGCGCAAACAATCCACAGCGCAACTGCAGTATCTTGTGGACCAAGTGGCCAATCGTTTGCCTAAGTGGAAGGCGGTGCTGATGCCAAAGAGTGGCCGGCTGACACTTGTACAGTTTGTCTTATGTGCCATGCCAGTTCATGCCATGATGGCTTTGGAGCTTCCAGCGAAAACTTTGGCAGCACTGAATAAGATTTGCACGGGATTCTTGTGGAGTAAGAAAGAGAAGGCAAGAGGTGGAAACTGTGTAGCGGCATGGGAGTATGTGTGTGCGCCCAAGTGGGCCGGAGGTCTAGGAATCCCTAACCTCAGGTGGATGAATGTGGCCATGCAATCGAGATGGTTTTGGCTCAAGAAAACAGACAGGAGCCGGTCATGGAGGAATTCACCTACAATGTACCAGAGGAGTCCAGGAGTGTACACCAGGCGGCCACCAGATCATTTGCGAACGGTGGCATGCCGACGCTATTCTGGGAAGATCGATGGATCGGTGGTATGAGGGTGTCGGAGATCGTACCAAGGCTATTTGAGAAACTACTTGCACGAATTAAGTCCTCAAGGCTAGTCTGAAGTGTGATGCGAGATGGATCATGGGCGGTGGATATTGGACCCAACCTGACCAGCGAGGAGTTGGTGGAGTTCCTACAGCTCTGGACCGGAGTGGCGACGTGGGAGCCAGCTCCAGGGACATCAGATGTATTTGCTTGGTCTTGGGAGGAAAAAGGGGACTTCTCTGTTCGCTCGGCGTATGCATGCGAATTTGGAGGGCGACAGGTCGTGCCCACGGCCAGGCTCACTTGGAAGTGTAGGCGCCCCAAACATGTTGTTTTTTCACTTGGCTGGCCCTACGTAACAGGTGCTGGACCTCGGATCGTTCAGCCAGAAGGGGGCTGCCGCACCAGGAGAAGTGCCCTTTCTGTGTTCAAGAACAGGAAACGATCAACCACATTCTACACACGTGTGTTTTTGCTAGGACGATTTGGGCAACAATTTATGAGGCCCTTGGGAGGCCCAGGTGGAGTCCGGAACAGGAGGGTTCTCTGGGGCATTGGTTCACCAGTAGGAGTGGCATCGATGGAGGGAGCACGAAGGACATGTACACTATCCTCCAGCTCATAATTTGGGAACTGTGGAAGCATATGAATGCCATTGTTTTTTATGGTGCCACACCGTCGATTGAGCACGTCTTCAGCAGATTGTTGGCAGAGGGTAGAGTTTGGGCACTTGCCGGGCTGTTTGGAGGGGACCTAGGCATGTTCTTTGGTAGATTAGAAGCGTGGGCGAGGCGTGAGTAGTTCGAAGTATGATTGTAGGTGGATTGTGGGTTGCGAGCATCGTGTAATCTTGTAACCATGTAAACTGGTGGAGGCATCTTTGCCTTTCTTCTTCTATATAATATGATATGCACACTCATGCATATTCGAGAAAAAAAAGCTTTGTTGGAAGGAAAAACATCTCGCGCTGGTGTTTGTGCTGATTCGGTACCCCAAGGACCTTGGTGTAATTTCCTTTATTTGTGCGGTGTATGGTACCACTGCCTTAATTTCAATATAGACCTGAGGTCCTAATCGCAAAAAGAAAAGCCGATCTTTGTTGGTAGAAAAAACATTTCGGGGACTTGGGTGGGCCTCTAGTGCGAGCCACCATCCCATTGTTAGATTCGCAGGAGAAATGGAGGCCTCTCAGGGCGCTTGGATTCTCGACCGTTGGATTGGCTGTCCAAACGTTTCCCAATCGTCGGATTTTTTGATGAAGCAATCCTGGCCGTTGGATCAGAATTGATGTGACTAGCAATGAATAGTGCCCAGACTTCCTACAACCGCGCTACCGCGCTGGCACTCCATGACACGCGGGACCCCGGGCGGTGTGGGCCGTGCCCGTCAGCGACTGCGGAGCACAGAACTCCCGATGTTGTCTGCTTCTGGCGGAGAAAGTCCTGCCACCGCCTGTAAATCTGGCTGCCCGCCGAGGGCATTTACGGGATTTCACTTCTTGGCCCTTGCGTGGCGTGCTGTGGGTGGTTCCATTGCGGCTAAGGGCGAGGGGAGTGGCTGATTGGGTGAGACTAGGAACCCTAGCCGCCACTCTCTCTTCTTCCCGGCGCTGGCTTCGCCCCCCTCCCCTCACTTTCGTCTCTAGATCCGGATGTCGTCGTCACTCTGGTTACCCCACCGCCGCCGCCCACCTTTTCCACTCCGACCCAGCCCTTCTCCTCCCCACCTGCTGAGCGGATGATGTCGCTCGCACCGCTGCTCCAACGGAGGAGCGCGTCGACTGCGGCGCTCTGCTCTCCTCCCCCGCAGTCACCAACCGCACAAAGTCGAGCGCGAGCTCGCGGCAATCCACACCAGAGGGCCCTGCCTAGGCCGTCGTCGCAGATGATGGCATCATGCCGAGGTGAGTCTCCTCCCCTTCGTGGTGTTGGCTGTGGCTCACCTCTCTCTCTCCCTCACCCCTCACCGCTGCTCCTCCCATCTCCCATCTCCCATCCTGCAGTTCGCCGCTGTCGCGGAACCACACGAGCAGCCCGCGACATATCTTTTAGTCCAGAGGTCACCAAGCACCGTGCAAAGAAGGCGATGTCTAGGCTGTTGCAAAGATGGAAGAGGAACGAGGCCAGACAAGCACCTCTCTTGTCGCCGAGGTTGTCGCCGATCTATGCATTCTGAGGCTTTTTGTGACGCTGCTGCAGGTTTCTGTTCTTGAATTTTCCTCTGTTCGTTTATTCTTTTTTGGTGTGGCATGTGAGATGATTTGGGGTTTCTCCTTCTTCACAGCACCCTACAATATGCTAGCAGGTAGAGTTGGTTGATAAAAATACATTGCAGGATTGTGCTTGTGTACCACTAATGTATTTGTACACGAAATCCTTATTCATCATACATGTACTTAGTATGATTTTCAGTTTCACCTGCTACTATATATGCTAACCCTATTTATTCCTCTCCTCTGACATATCCCATGTGCATTTATATTAATAGGTTAATGCCAAGTAAGAAATCTGAAAATAATAAGAACGGGGGATGCTTGAATAAAATGGTAGTTAGATCTAGTTAGATCAGATTTGAGATCCATGTTCCCATCTAACTTAATTTATCTGAACCAATATTGGGAACAACACAACATCAGTTTACTCAATTTTTCTGAACGAAGAAATCTTAAGTTTTTGCTGCTATAACTGACGGGAACCAATTTATTTGATGCAGGAAGAGTTCATGGAATGGCATTGCGATTCTGAACAGGTTTGATTCATATATATATATCTGAAGCTGGCTATATCTAGACGCTATGATTCTGAACCGGTTTGATTCGTATATACATCTGAAGCTGGTTATATCTGGGCACTATGATTCTGAATCGTTTTGACTTGTATATACATCTGAAGTTGGCTATATCTGGATGGGTTGCACTTTACCTCTTTCAAAAAGACAAGGTGTTCTGGGATGATTTGCTTATCTGCTTTATGCATGGGCTCAAACTCTGTTACAAGACTTGCCTTGCATAATTTTTTTAAGGAAGAGTGAATGCAGTCCTCAACTTGCATTAATTATATTAACTGATATTTTTTTTCATCTTATCATTATGCTTCGGATTGTTGTAGCTTCCAAGTGATTATATATTATATCACCATTTCTATATTATTTGTATGCACAAATCTAGACTCGAAAGGCATCCAATTTATTGTGTTCCTGTTCTTACTTATTCATCTTCAGTTAGTTGTACGGTAACAGGGTATTTGTATGCATTGACTGAACCAAGCTTCTGATCATGTCATTCCACTCCTTTCATTGATGCAATTTAAAGGTTTTGTGTCAAGTCACTGACATGCAATGTTTTAGATCTAATGGATGAAATTATGTTAATTCTAGCTTTGGTTCTTATGTAGGGCTATGCATGCCACTTACCTTCATATTTTCCATTATTTTGCAGAGAATCTGTACATGCAAATCTTGTTCTCGGCGTATCAGCCCTACTCTGCTTGCAGCGAGCATTGGCGTTTCAATGTCTATTTTCCTGTGTGCTATGCAGGGTGCTCTTCCGCTTTGAATCAGTTTTGCTTCTTTGGCTACCGATTTCATGGCAGGCAATTTTCTTTTAGCAGTTCTTACAATATGGTATTACATGTGCATGTTTCTCTTTTAGGATCCGCCTCTTAGGCGTGGATTTGTGGCTTATTATCTCTTTATTACCTCATGATAATTGTGATTTGCGATTATTGTTGTGAGCTTATTAATAATACCAATTATATACATGATTGTTGCACTGCATGATGTCCAGTTTGTGGAAACAATCAGTGATTCTTTCTTTTTTTATCTAAACCGGGCCATAGTTATGTTGTATGGAAACAATTAGTAGTTCTTTCTTTGTTATATATGAACTTAGAAATAACTCTAATTAGTCACATACTGAGTTCATGTTGCTGCTTCATGTGCCGACGTACAAGGACGAGGACGGCGACTGGATGCTCATCCTCTGGAGGTGAAATTTCTGGGCCTTTTGTTTGCTATTTCACAGAGTTAAATCGGCATGCAACTCCAACTCGTGTTGTTCTTCAGCTATGTCCTCTTGTTTCAATTCATATGTACACTACTTACTATTCTTCTTGGTCAATAGTCAAAGATGTGTGGCAAAACTTTTGCCTTCCTTGGAAAATTTGCATGGTGTGGTTGCTGGACCGTGCAACAGAATCTTGAGTATGATTCATATGTTTAGTGTTTATATTATACTTAATGCTTAGGTCTTTTGCCTGAAAATATTATTAATTGATCGAACTAATTTAAGCTTGGTTCTTGATGATTATTTTTGTGGGACTAGAAAATGAAGCTTTTTTATTTGTACTGCCTTGTATTCTTCCTTCTTTTTTCTCTTGTTGGTTTTGCTTTCTACAACCGTCATTTTCATTACAAAGCATCTCTCTCTCTCTCTCTCTCTCTCTCTCTCTCTCTCTCTCTCTCTCTCTCTCTCTCTCTCTCTGACCGCTGCTCTTTCCATTGCCTTGGCTTGAAGGTCGCCGCTGGAGTCGGACGAGGTCATGGCCTACCTTACCTGGTGAGGTATTGGCTAGGAAGAGCGCAAAACACCACCACCACGTACCAGAGGGCACCATCAAGGATGTCGTCATATTGATTGCCGATGACCTACATGTCCCATCTCTCCCTCTCTCTCTCTCTTTCTCTCTCTCTCTCTCTCAAATGTCAAGTTAGACCCTCTTATTTTGCAGATTGGGAGTGTGGCCTGAAAGCCTTATTTCAAATGAAATGTTTACCTACGATATTGATCATAGTTTATTTTCTGACCTTGAATGGGCTGAAAGAATAAAATGTGGTGAATTCTTCCACTAGGTGATCTTAATAGCCAAAATATATAAAGGCTAATTTTGTCGGCCAATAAAGATAATAGCAAATTCTGATGCACCAAATACTTAAAATGTTTTATTTTTGTTCCTATTTATTATTACTGATTTGTTTCTGGTAGACCACCTAGGTTATAGCATTGTGAAGTACTCCCTCCATAAAGAAATGTAACAGCGTTTAGGTCACTATTTTAGTTATCTAAACGTCCTTATATTTGTTTACAGAGGGAGTAGAAAGCATGATCCCAGTTACTGTTTTTTTCTGCTTGGTGAGCAATATAAGCTAATGGAATTGAGTACTATCTAATTATTTCTCATATCACATTATTGCCACTTTAGACATGGTAATTGGTAGTATATATATTGAGTGTTTGGATGTGTGCATTATGTTGCCATGGTCCAACATTCTTATAGAGTGTCAAGTTTGACGTTCTATATTTCTCTTTAATTGCAAACTTGTGCCAGATGCTTCATGTTTCCTTTTAAAACAAAAGACTTGAGCTTTTGTTCTTAACTATTGGGATTTTCTGTGTTCTTATATTGATGTTTAGGCATGTGCCTATGGTTTTTTTCCAGCTCATTGATATGCAAATGGCTATATGCTTATAGTTAATGTACTCATTACAAAAAAACCTGTGAGCATGGCAGACTCTGCCAAATGAGAAATACAAAATATTCAGAAAGAGTAGGTTTAGGATATAGGTCTGAGTGTCGTCGCCATCGCCATCTTCGCCTCACCTCAGGTGCCTCCTCATTCTTCTCTCCCTCCTCCCTCTGATCTTCTCCTCTGAGCGTGTTGGATCGTTAATTCCATCTGCGTTTCACAGGTGAACCTGGATTTGGTTGCTCTTCGCCTCGCCGTCGTCGATGTCTTAGCCTAGCCTCAGGTGCCTCCTCCCACCTCTCTCCCCCACCCTGTTTCTTTGCCGCTGGCCAAGACTGGGCCATTGATTATATCCGCCCCTTGATAGCTCTTTGCCTCGCTTTTCGCTCTCAGTGTTCTTCGACGTTGTGCAATGGGTGTTGCTTACTGCTCTCCGTTTTGGTGTTGCTGCTTATAGGCTTGCTTTTGTTCACCTTTATGAGTGTTGCTGTTACTGCTCTCCGTTTTGGTGTTGCTGCTTATTAGGTCTGTTTTTTTGCACAACACAGGGTGCGGTTAGGGTTGGAGTTCAGTGATGATACGTGAAAGCAAATTTGGACTTGGATATGCTTTTGTTCAGAGTCGTTGTTTTATAAATTTCCTTTTCTTTTCGCTGTCATCACAAAATATGTCATCTGGATAGTTGATAGCGAAAATAAAATAAATTTGACAATTTCCTTCATGCTTTATCCTGCTTCGATCATATATGCTTCTGTAACAACACCGATTCAGGTAGACAGCTATAAATTTACTTAAGACACCTATAAGCTTGATATATCCATACATTGATAACTAGATCATTGGTGCACTCGCTCAATTTTGAAATTGTTCATATTTATGGCTTAGGTATAGAATACAAGTGATTCGTTATCTGATTCAAAACACTACTCTTTGCTGCAGCTGTAATCAGCATGATGGACATTTTTTTAGATATTATTGACGCTGCCTAAACAACACGTGTGGCTGCAGATACAAATCGATACCTCCTGTTAATTGGCTGGTGGCAGTAGCGGCGCATCAAGGTGCAAGGCAGCGGTGTCATGTTCATACTACCGGAATGGAAGAGCTTCTAATATTTTTTATGCTGCATGCCGTAGGTGAGCTGCCACTTCTTCCCACACGTTCGTGCTAATTATTGAGTAACCTTCAGAATGAATTTTGATTGCGATTAGTATCTTTAGACATTGGTCATTGGCTATATTTGTCATTACTACCATTCTACTCGCTTGTGTAGCCACTAATGTGGCTCTTTGTTGCTTCTTTGCAGGCATTTGATTATGTCAGAGGCAACAGGAAGGCACGACCATTCTTAAGGTCCTTATGTATGCCGTGTACTATCTTTTGTCTAACATACCGTATGAGAATAGATCAGGATGAGTCAACTAAATCATGTACTATGTATTTACTGGTGTTGTGTGTAAGGAGAACATATCCGAGAGGGGCGTTTTGGCTCCCGGGAGCATTTGCTCTCGGATAAACAGTACCGCGAAAAATATCATAAAATGTTTTCGAAAAATTCTGAATTTTTTTGTGGATGTTCATGTCAGTGTAGCAAAGATGCTTGACAATTTTCATACGAAACCGAGCAGTAGTATTTCGTCGGTGAAAAAAACAAATTTGGGTGACATTTTGGGGTAACATTTGGTGTTCAAATTTGTTATTTTTGCATAGGCCACAATGTTTAACCTTTTTGCCTAAAACTTTGCAGGTGACATTTGAATGTGATTACAAATACACAAAAATTTTGTTGGGATTTTTTTGACATTTGAAAAATTATTTTTTGCGCGCAGGAGCACGTGCTCCCGGGAGCCGAATTGGATTTCCAAACATATCCGGTCTATATCTGAATGTATGAACTATTATCGATGATGTCGAGTTATGTCTACATAGCCTGCCGTATGCTTATATAAGTTCAATGTATCCTTTGTACTATTCTTCTTTGACTTAGCACATCTGCTCATTTCCGGTTAAATTTTCATGTGACTACCAATGTTATAAACCGGAATTCTCTTTCCGAGGATGCTTATGTTTGTACTGTTCATCATTTTTATCAATATATTCTATTCAATATGTTATCCACGTCTAAAACCCATCTTAAATTTCATATCTTATTCATAGATAATGATTTGGTGTATGTCATTGTACTGAACCAATATCATTGCGATTTTTGTATATTTGTAATGCTCCTATGACTATATTATCTGATTGGATATGATTATACCCGGCAGCACCGCTGCCGGGTGCGGCAAGCCGCACTTCCTACATAGTTTCAGAGGGTACGTAGCCGATACGCATTGCTCGAGTGATCTACTTTCCGCTCCACACTCTACACTGCAGTTGCTCCTGCTCGTGATGTGGTCGCAGTAGACCCGACGCATTGACCTGGCTAAGCTACCTCCAACGCCCACAGCGACCGAGCGAACCATATACCGGTACCTCCTTCCAGAAGCACGCCATCAATCTCCCACGCGGCGTGCCAACCATAAACCCCAACCTATTTTTCGTCGATGTAGCCCTCCGACACTAAACCGCAATGACAAGCGGGCCCCGGATAGCAGAAGTGCCATCTGGCCCACAGTGCAGCGAGGGTGTCGTGCGGAACTGTTACAATGCTAAAATAATGCCATTTCGTACCCGGAACCTTTCCGTATGAGAGCGCGAAGAGAGAGAGAGAGAAAGCGGTCAGCTCAACTGCCAACCAGACACCCGACGCAAAACCCCACCGTCGCTGACGCCGGGCCCCACCCGCTGTCCCCTTCCCCCGCCTCCAGGCTCCAGCAATCGCCTCGTCATAAGAGAGAAAAGGCAGCGCCAATGGCATCTGGTGCCGCCCTCCTAGTGCTGGCCTCGTGTGCCTCCACCACTCGCCACCTCGTCGCCTCCGCCCCCGCCTCGCCTCGCCATGCCCGCCGGCGTGCTGGCCACCGTGCGGTGGTCCACCGCCTGCTCGGCGCTGCTCAACGCCGCCGCCGCCTCCACCGGCGCGGCCGTCGCGGCCCTCGCGCTCCGGGGCCGCTGCGGGGGCGCGCTCGGCCCCGCAGCCGCCGCCGCGTCCGCGGCCTCCGCGGCGAGGCTCCTCGCGTCCGCTGTGGCCGGGTTCGCGCAGGGCCTGGCGGCGAGCGCGATCGCCGCCGGCGCCATCGGCGCGCACGTCGACAGCGACCGCGACCTCCGGCATCTCTCGCGAGTAAGCGCCCAGAGTAATGCGGCCTTGTCCTCGAGCTAGTTATAACTCGCTTACAAATCAATCAATGCCGAAATTGTACGAGCCACTATTTCAGTAGTATTATGGAAAAATGGATTTTGGGAGCTACTGTACTTTATTTGTAACTGAATGGTACCGTGACAGTAATAATGTCATGTTCATGGCCAATATTTTGGTCCCATGCTTCTAGAAAAGGCAAGAGCCTTTTGTTTTGGGGAAATAGAATTACTGTTGGGAGCCAATAGAATTACCCAATTTAATTGTCTCAAATCACCTAGCTAAGCTAGAGCTGGACTGCCACCGGCAGGCAATATGAGAAATAGTCACAATACGTAGCCAAATTGGGAAGGTGCCATGGTTAAAATTGGTGATCTTATTGGATTCAGCAGGGTCAATTATTGGCAGCTTTAACATTTCAACATGTTTGGTTCATAGCTGAAATCTGAAACATTTTTTCTGCTAAACTATGGCAAAGCCATTAAAAATGTGGCGAAGAAATTGGTTGCCTGGACCTGTGGGAGTGAAACAATCAGTAGCCATACACATCTGCCACTCCCAAACATTACTTATTCTGTCAGCTAGGATATCCTAGAATGTGCTGACTACTGCGATCATTGGCTTTTCCTCTGTAGAACGTAGTATTAATGCAACCAAGTCCGTCAAATATCTTACCCACCATGACAGAGTGAAAGTGCATATCTAGCTAATTTTAGCCCTCTTTTACTAATTCTTGGCAATGTTAGTTTCATTGTTTTATTTGGCTCTGTGGCATCACATCCTTCAATGTTGTTAGTTTAAAGGAAGTGATGTCACTTGCCCTTTAGCTCTTATTGTTGATAGTTTGACTACCGCCTTCAACTGTTAGTGTTAACACGATTCATGTCCTACTTGGTTAGTAGATGTTTCATAATAGCATTCTGAAGTCTGAACCATGAGACCATTTACTATTATTACTTTGTGGACAGCTACGATACAATAGATGGCTTTGGTGGGCAAGGTTTGGGATGGTAATTACAGTGCTCCAATTTGTGCTGGCACTTTATTTGATGTGTATTATTGTAAAGGATTTCTCATCTGGGAAGTCGTTGAAAGAGTGTTTTTCAGGTACATTCACAATTACTAAATTTGTCTAAAGTACAAAGAACTTCTTTATCTAACCTATCCTTGTTATTTGTGATTAAATTATCCGTATCGTCAAAGACACGTACTGATATATAAAAATGCAGTGTTAAATCATTTAGTTTGTTAGGTGCAGAATTTTTGGGACTTCCTGTAGTATAATTCTACTTTATAATCACTGAGTTATGTTCTGTGAAATTTACCAGGACACGACAAGGACAACAATGACTGGAAGAACATCTTGTTAATAATTTTTCTTGTTGTCATGTGGGTGGGAACAATAGTCCAGTGTGCCACAGGTTCCGATGTATTAAGATGGAGGTCCTTTTATGCAACCCATGATATAGCATGGAGGGCTCACTACAGGGAGGTGTTTGATCATGGCATTCGTGAGGTTTTATGTTGTCTCGGACGGGTGAAATACTCGTATGTCTCTCTGGTGCTGAGTGGTATGTCATTTCTGCATTGATATTTGATCAATCTCAGCAACCTTTTCCTTCACCTTGCCAGGAGTGTACTGGAAGATGACGATATATGTGTCGTGGCAAAACTGTTGGGCGATATTATGGCTTATCGTGCATCTGGAACTGGTCATCTTGAGCTCATAGCAGGTTGGTTTTCTATTTACCTTCTCACTCAAAGCACGGTTTTGCTCGATCTTGTTGTGTTTGTCTGTGCTTTGGCGTTGTGGTTTCATGATGCTTCTGTTTAGCACCATTATAGTTTAGCACTAATATTTGTGACAAATGAATTTTGTCAGGGTTTTCATTGTTGCAGAAATCCAAGATGTCGACAGTGGTTTCAAGAGAACAAGCAGAGGCTCCCCATGATCTCATCCAAGAGGCTATTCTGTTTCATCCATTTGCTGAAGCTCCATATACAGTTACTTTCTGCATCCTTCACTTCGTCCCATTTCCAGTGTTTTCTGTTATATTATTGACATGTTCTCCTTGTAGGGTCCGTTACTTGATTTTGGGAGGAATCCTCTTATGTTTCCCTGTGTTTGGCTCAATAGGCAAGGTATTTTAACTCCATGGACTCGTGCTAGGTAAATATTCTAGGTCTTTCCAAATGACTTTGCAATCAATCATCAGATCATTGTTTCTAGTTTAAAAAGGATTATTGTTTGTAGAATTGAGTATTATACAACTGCTTCTGTCATCTTTAACATTTGGATCATTCATGCCAGAAATATTCTAGGTCTTTCCAAATGACTTTGCAATCAATCATCAGATCATTGTTTCTAGTTTAAAAAGGATTATTGTTTGTAGAATTGAGTATTATACAACTGCTTCTGTCATCTTTAACATTTGGATCATTCATGCCAGCTCAGTTTGGCGTCCGTTCATTCTTGAGGCCACAAAAACATCAAGTAGTTATTTGGTCGAGGTCTCAGCGGGGCTCTTATTAGTTGTTTCATTTTCGTCCACTATATGTTGGTTCCATTATTCTGAGAAATGGTTGCTCTGGATTTGAAGCTAGTAGCTCCCTTCAGTCATTTGCATCATTTAATTTGATAACTACATTTCCGTCTAATCACAATCTCTTAAACATGGCATCTTGTGGTTTCTCTGTTGAGTTCAAAAGTAAAGGTTGTATGATAAATAAATTTCATTTGCATCTGAACCAATAAATTGAGTCTTTTTTACGAGATGTCTTTTTTCTCTGTTGCATGATGCATAATCAGCTTATAGAACTTTGCTTCCTTAGGCGACCAATCCTTGAAGGAGATAATTGGTGGAGAGGGCATGCAGCGGCTTTCCTAAAGTATGTCAATGTGCCCCCAGAAGTTCTTCGGAAAGGCCGTGTTAGCCAGGTAAGTCATCACATCCACTGGATTGACTTCTTTGCGGTTTTGTTGTGACTAATGTAAGTCTTTTTCTCTTCTTCTTGCAGACAAAACGTGAGGCTGCCTACTTTATTATTGTCTTACATGACTTGAGAACAGTAGTCATTGCCATTCGTGGAACCGAGACTCCAGAAGATGTTATAACCGATGGCCTATGTAGGGAATGCTCTCTTACCATGGATGACTTGGATGGGCTGGTCAAGTAACTAACTCTATCTGCATTAGCCTTATCTGTCATACTGAAATTTATCCAGAATCAACTGAAGTTTCCTTCTGAAATTAGGCTCATATGTGAAAGAATTTTATGACTCATATCATCACATAGTTACTGAATAACTACTTTTGCTGGTTGGATGGTCCTGTGGCCAGTGCTTCATCGGGCCTTATGTACATCTTTTCCTCTGGGTTATCAGATGAGCATAAACTCGTTCATTTTCCTGTACAAGTTCGGTTGTTAGCAGTAGGCGGCAAAACGTACTCAAAGACTTTGTTATGTTTGTCTTCTGGAAGTAGAGCCTGGGGTTTTTACCTTGTATGAGGAACTAAAGTGAAACTATCGGAATTCTCCACCACTGGTAGGCTGCCATGATTGACCCTGGAGGTTTTTCTCATTCATCTAGTGTAAATGGTTATCTGAACTCAATTATGAATTGAATCATTTACCTCATAAATGATTTGCTCTGTTGTCTTCTGGTAATAGAGTCTGGGAGTTTACCCTCATATGAGAAACTAAAAAGGAATTATTTGGAACTCCCCACCCCTAGTAGGCTGCCATGAGTGAATCTGTAGGGTTTTCTCATTCACCTAGGGTTTGTCAATGGTCACTCTGAACTCAATTATGAATTTGACTCTTCATTTACCTTATAAATGATATTTTATATTGCAGTTCTGATCAGTTGTCCCCTCAAGTGAAGGAGGCTGTCCTCTCGTCTTTTCCACACTATGGACATGCAGGAATTATTGAATCGGCTCGAGAATTGTACACAAAGCTTGAAGGGCAGCCCATTCATCAAGGTTAACATGGAACTGAATGCAGATTTATCTTCTATGCACACACACACACACTCACTGTGTTCTTATAAAACTAGCACGGTGCAATACACCAGAACCTCGTATGCCAATAAAAAAAAGAACACTTCAACCGCTGCAATAATAACTTGTCTTTTATATTAACCGCTAGTATGGAACTGCCTGCAGACAAGTCAGAGCTGATGACAGCTGGGTTCTTATCTTCGCTGCTCGGAGCTGGATGTGAGTGTGATGGATACAATATTGAAATTGTTGGACATTCTTTAGGAGGTGCTGTAGCTGCACTTCTTGGTATTAGGGTAAGTTAGCTATTTTATATTTGCATGGAATTTACTTCATGCATTTAACTATGTCGGTTTGTTATTCAGTCATAAGCTTGATTGGTTATTATT
The DNA here is from genome assembly GCA_039707655.1 of Elymus sibiricus. NCBI lineage: Eukaryota > Viridiplantae > Streptophyta > Magnoliopsida > Poales > Poaceae > Elymus > Elymus sibiricus. Next base: position 422,706,071 of record CM077667.1, on the reverse strand, counting down.
TTGTTTTAGAAAACAAAACTTTGCGTCTCGGTGCACTAATAGAATGGCTGTAATGTACAAACCTAAGACTAGGCCAAAAACCCAGACCACACGCATTGTTGGCAGCGTCTTGTGCAACCCAGCCGCACCAGACGAAGCCCAGATACGCGCATCTGACTCAATCCTTGCCATGAGCAGCTGCACATCAGACCTTTCCCCCCTCAAGAACACAAGCAATGTGTCGTGTTGCCACTGAACTATTTTGGGTATCTCACTTTTCGCAAATGTGGGCACTTTCCCATGAGGCACCAAATCATTTCACTTTTATGTTCTTGCAATTGTTAACTGTTGAGTTCACCCTATTATTGACATATTCATGTGTGACAATTAACCTGTGTTATAATATGCAGCTATATAAACAGTTTCCAAAATTACATGTATTTACTTATGGAGCTGCGCCCTGTGTGGATTTCGTGATAGCAGATGCATGCTCACAGTTTGTTACCAGGTGAACTTCAAATTTCTGTACTAGTGAACTTATTATTGTCCTTTTTTAATTACTGGCAAGTGGCAACAGCATGTGATTTTCTGATAAGTTATCTGTTACTTGCAGCATTGTCCACAACGATGAATTTTCCTCAAGATTATCCATGAATTCGGTAATTAGATTACGTGGTGCTGCTATCAAAGCTCTATCAAAGGATACTTCGCCAAATTCTACTAAAGTTGGCAAACTAGTGTGTGGTTTCACGAGCATCAAAAGGCATGATGAACAATGCGCTGTGGTTCAATGTGCTTCTTCTGGTGCTCTTCAGACAGTCAGCGATGCAAAGCTAAGTAATGGTCAAATCCATGGAAAGAGTATAATGCATACAGTTAGAGGTGGTGTATTCCTCTTTGGTCAAGCGATATCTTGCTTGGTAAATACTCCAAAACATAGAATTAGCTCCACTGCGGCAATTAAGTACGAGTTGGGGCGATCTAGAACAACGTTAACCTATAATGGAGAGAAATTGACTGTTGCTTCCCGTGGTGTTCTGGATGGTGCACCTTCTGGAGAACCTAGTGATACATACAGAGATGGCAGGTTTCCAGAAGCTGGCTTGGATGAATCCGGAAGTAGTTACAGGTTACCTCATTCAAATAATGGTACTGAGCTCTCATCTGCTCCTGATCACACCTGTACAACAAGTTTATCTGAAGGGCAGTCGCCAGAGGTGTACCTCCCTGGCCTCATTATTCATATCGTTCCCGTAAAAAATGGCACCTCTCCATCACGGAAGACACTTCTCACTCGTCACAAGAACAAGAGTTATAAAGCATTTCTAGCAAATCGGCAGGATTTTATGGACCTTGTTGTGACCCCTCGCATGTTCCTTGATCATCTCCCGTGGAGGTATATCCTCAAAATCTCTTTACACGTGGGATAATAATTTATTATATTCCCATCGATATGAATTAATTGACGCAACCTCTATACAATGTAAAATTGACATTGTATAGAGGCTGCGTCAATTAATTTGAATCGGAGGGAGTATCAAAATTCTAGTATTCTACTCATGCGGAAAGTTGATTAGGTTAAAGAGCTATATTTTCCTTGCTGTTACAAATGAAGGATGGGTGCAGACCTTAATCTATTCTAAATTAATTGGATTGAGATTAGACTAGATCTAAGTATAAACGTGTAACAAAAAATCCTGTTTGTTAACTGCTATGCTTCCGCAATTCGAACATTTTTCTGTGACAAGGATAACTACAACATATGGCTACACCACTCTCCAACATTGTTCCCTATTTGCTTTGCAGGTGTCACTATGCCATGCAAAGGGTTGTAGAAACACGGAAACGGAACCAGCCCATTCGCAATTCATCCACCGGAGAGGATTCTGTCTAACTGAAATCTGTTAGGCTGGTTCAAATGTATCATTATTCAGCTTACCCTCTTCCTTCTGTACATATACAAGTTAGGGAGCTATGATCATGTGCTCTTCACATGCGTAAGTTAGGAAGCTGTAGAAGAAGCAAGGGCCGAAACGAGCCTGATTGCGTCCTGATGAACACTACTTGATCTCAGCATTGTTGTATTCATTTCCTGATGGCTAGTGCCGCTCGTAGATATACCAACGGTCAACGGAGACCAGCTTCATTGTTTATGACAAACTTGTACTACTAAATTAAATCCTCTGGTGTCAAACTATTGCTTCGAGCAGTGTTGTAACTTTGACACCAGCGCATGTAAGTTTCGCCTGTAAAATTTGAACTGCCATGAATTCATGGATGGACAATGATATTCTGTCCGACAAAGTTAAAAATTAACACTGTAATTGTATCAGCTGTGTCCACGCTATCATGAATTACCATTGTGCTTACGTAATTTGTAGAGAAGTGGTATTCTGAACTGAGGATTTTTTTTTTTGAACTGGATTTTTGTTGTCGTTGTTGTTGCTGCTCGCGTTGGACTTGCCTTGCTTTACATATCATATCAAGCCCCAATTAGCACCACAGCGTTCACTTACGGCGCATGTTGACTTTGTTTGCCGACGCAACGAGCTGTGAGGACCAGCTGCGTGCGCATATGATTGAAGCTCAACGTCCTCGGCTGACAAATATTATGGGAAGCTCCGAGTGAATCAGTAGAAAGATCTTCTCACTTGAAGCACAAAGACTTGCACTCTCAGAGTCTCATCCACTTGTGCTCATGGGGCTAAGTGTTGTCCTTGGTGGTGAGCTGCCTGCATTCAATCCTGTCCGACAGAAGAGAGGGCAAAGAAAATCAAGTAGCAGTATAGTAAGCGTCCAAGTTGCTGCTGGTGCTGCTGTGTGACAACCAGAAGGTGACGAGGATACAGCCCAATTAGATGGAAATGAAATAGACAAAGATTTTAGATGGATCGCCTTCAGCTCAGATGCCTCACCCTGGCTTATAACAAATGTCTGCCGGCCCCAGCAGCCAGCCAAAGTTGCCATGCCATGGCCTTTTTAAGTAAGGGGCCCAATCTATGAGATGATCGTCATTATCTCCTGGAAAAAATAAGCCCCGGAAAGCGGTGCCATGCACCAGATGAGAAAGAACCAAGGAATCCTGCCTGGTGACGTGAAGCGTGGCAGCATGTTATCCCGATACAAGAGACACCTTTCTGCCATAGCTAGCTAGCTTGACATGGTGGAATATTATTTATCAGGGAGAACCGACGAGGACCAATGTACGTACGTATGCCCAAAAGGTGGCCGGAGAAATATTATTCGATTTGATCGCAGCTGCTCCGGCCAATAATCCATCCATCCATCCCTCTCTCCCTTTTCGTCTCCGACGTTGTCGAATCCGTCCGACGTAGCGAACTGGGACAAGTCGGCAGCTGGAAAGAAATAAGAAGAAAGAAAAACTCACTCCCCGCTTTCCTTTTTCTGCACCGGCCGGCGCTGCGGCGCAGGCGCCAAGAAGGTTCAGCTCCAGTTAGCTCTCCGTATCGGACACCGCGTCTGTCGATCGAGCCTGGAAAAATGGCAAAGCACCTGTCGCCTCCCCGACCGTCCGGCAGGCAAAGCATGCATCGCATTGCATGGCCACGCCGGCGGCGCGGGAAACTTCGCCGCGTGTCACTTCTTCTCGGATTTTTCACGTTGCTGGCTAGCCGGTTGGTCTGGCCGGCCGGCCGGGGTTCTGGACCGATCGCGGTAACCAGAAAGGCTTGATTGTTGACCATAAGGGAAAAGTTACCCGGGCGCTGGTTGGTTGGTGTGATACGTACGTGATCAGAGCTTATCCCGTCATCAAGGCGCTTTTAGGTGCGGTCTAGTTTTTGTCATGGCCAGCCAGCCAGCCAGCCAGCCGATGTTCGTAGTCTACAAGCGGCGAGAGAGGAGGCCACGCCGGAGATCGGACTCGCAGAAAGCGCATGGACGGTCCGGTGTTCGTAGTCTACAAGCGACGCCCCTAGCTAGTTAACCTAGGCCCACCAACCCATGACGGATACGGCAAAAGTCGTCACGCTTTAGCTCGTACGTACGCGCGCGCGCGCGCGGCGGTGCAGGTGTCGACCGGGAGCGCGCGCGGAGGCCGCACGGAGCGCCCAGAGCGCGCCACCCGTGCGGCCGGCCGGCGTGGAGCACGTACGCGGAATTACGGGCGGCGCCGTTCAGACACACCTAGGCCGAGCTAGCTGCATTGCCGGTCAACCAACGCCGATCTCAGCTACGTGCGCGCGTATCTCGTTCTCGCGTACGTGTTGCCGCTCCCGCTATGTGAACCCGGTGATCGCCTCGAAGTACGTAGACGAATGTGACGTCGGACCGGTCCGTCGTCGCGTTGTTAATTCAGCTGGACCGGTCGGGCGATCGATACGGCATGGGGCCGAGATCGACGACGCTCGCGCACGCCTGCCTACGAGCTGCGTCCAGCGCTCGCCGAGTCGTGCTGCGCAACGAACCAAGTAGAACGAGACGAGCGTGCGTGACGCAGACGTGCCGTGCTGTGCGAGAGCAAGCAAGCTCGGCTCCTCCGGTCCGTCGGTCGATCTCCCGGGCGGCGGCGGCGGCGGCCGGAGTCGTGACAGCAACCGCCGGGTTTTCACACGACCCAGCTGTATTCTACGCAAAACGAGTCGCACGTCTGCGTACGTACGTACGTGGCGCTCCGCGGGAGACCGCGACCCGTCCGTCCCTCCGTCCATCCGCGGACGGACGGGGACGCCGCTAGCTAGCTCGCTAGCTATAGCTAGCTGCACACAGAGCTCTCGGTCAAAGGGGGGGCGTCGCCTCGCCCTCCAATTAATACGCTCGCTCGCCACGCTGCACCGCTTACGCTACTTAATGATGGCCCCAACAAATACTCCCATACATCACTGTTAGCGGGCGTACCAGCGTCATAGTTACAACACTGCTCAACAAATACGTACCATACGTCGCTGTTAGCGAGTGCACTATAGTAACATTTTTTTGTCTGTTGGAAAGACAGGACATTGCACAATCAATGCGCTATAGGTAACCCTGTCCGGTCTCTGGCGAGCTCGCTAATGACAGGCTTATATTTGTAGTCGTTCCTCCCGGCCGTTTGTGTGGCCCAAACGCGATCTACGATCGCCGGACAGGAACCCCAGAAACCCCGTCGTCACCGACCTTGCTGACGCTCACGTACGTGTCGCTGCACCTGTGCACGCACGCACGCACGCACGCCGGTTTCTTGCTTGTTCAGACCCGCTGGCCGGCCTACGTGTCAGTGACCCTTACGTGCGGTGTATGGCTAGCGTACGTGACGAGTCTACCAGGAAAAAACGTACGTACGTGGTAGGCCGGCCGGGGTTGCACTAGAGTATTAGCTGGGGCAAGATCGCCCACGCCACGTACGTGTGTATGGTTCCGGCCGGGATACTTTTTGAATTTTGAATCAAGTTAATAATGAAATATAGTACCCCGCAAAAAACAAGTTAATGAAATATATTGAGGATCCGCGTGACTCGCGCGGTAGCAGCAGCAGTCCGAGTAGTTCTCAGTTCCGGGTGACCGGCCGCACATCACATGCATGCATGCGCTGCACGCGTACGTACGGACCTGCATGCTGTTCCACGGCTGGTTGGAGCCGAGCCTAAATATTCGCAGGCTGCTGTTACGCGGGTCCAAAAGCTAGCTAACTAGCTAATCGTCGTACGTGCTAGCTCCGTTAAGTTAATCGTCGTCTCAGGTCTCACCTGACGTGTGACGCACGCCCGGCCTGGTGCAGTGCATCCATCGCCTCCCAGTTATATCCGGCCGGTCGCGATGGTCCCGAAAGAAACTTGGAAAACGCTCAAGTTGATCGTGGATCGTGGCCATGAATGGACCATGCAATATGCATGCATGCTCGCCCGGCCGCCGGGGCCAGACGTCGGCGTTGGCGGCGGCGGTGACTCGCTCGCTCGCTCGCTGGTTTCCCAGCCCTTTCGGCCGGTCAATTCCGCCACCAGATTAACTGACCGGCCGAGCCAAACAGCTAGATCGCGATCGATCGATCCACCGATCGGTGTCGACGTCGACGAAGCCGCAGTAGAAACCCACCGATCGGAGCATCATTTTCTCTGTTGCGGGCAAAGCGATTGATGGATGGCGATGCATGGCGAGGGAAGGAGCTAGCCGTCTCTTTCGTTTCCCTTTTCTCTTGAATCCGAGCCATCTTCTTCCTTGGCAATTTTGTACGTATATTAATTACCTTATGCGCTAGGCTGGCTGGCTGGTAATCGGCCATGTCGACGCACCGCAGGCGACGCGTCGGCGTGTCAGCCTCGGCGATGATCGGTCGGTGTCGTCTGTTCTCACAGCAGCCTCGGCTGTAGGACGTAGATAGATAGCGCCCATGCACGCTACGCTCACCGATTAATTGCCCCATCGATTGTCCTTTACGTTAGCATTGCATAGTAATAATATGCCGTGGGTTCATTTTATACCATGGGTTCGACCCTTATCCAACTTTCTATTGATTAATAGGGGATCACGGTAACATTTACCTAACTTGGCTGGTGTCAACAAAATGACGCCATTCGATCGATGCCCGTACGTACTCGATGCAGTTTCGGCTGTAGGACGTAGATAGATGGAGCCCATGCACACTTCTACCTGATTAACTCCCCGATCGGTCTTTACGTTGTGATATGTTATCACATACTCAGTGTGAACGCTTAGTAGTTTACAACGTACGCACAAAACGCATACTCAGTGTGATCGATCGAGAGGCAAGGCAAGGCAGTTTTCAAAGAGAGCACCAGCCGAAGAAGCAAAGCCGAGCTAGCAAGCAAGCACAAAGTCAAGCACAAAGTAAAAAAGAGACACAAATAAAAACCATCTTAACTCGTGCTCCCAGACCGGCACGCGTGCGTGCGTGCATGCAGCATATACCCAGCAGCCTGATCCGATCCGATCCGATCGGGAGACGATGGACGTACGTTAGCACTTTAGCAGAGGTACGTACGTACGCACGAGTCTTGGAGACAATTTTTGTTATGTTTTTGAGAAACTAGTCTTGGAGACAAATGGGGCCACGTACGTCCTACGCGCGTGCGTTCGTGCATGCAGCATATAAGTACCCAGCAGCCTGCTGATCCGATCCGGCCGGGAGACGATGGACATACCTTGGCAGAGGTACGTACGTACGCGCGAGTCTTGGAGACATTTTTTGTTTTGTTTTTGAGAAACTAGTCTTGGAGACAAATGAGGCCACGTACTACGTCCTAGCTAGGGGGGGTTCATGGCTACATGGGACAGGCACCCTCCTGCCCTACGGTGCACCCCCATCCCGGGCCCACGGCATTGAATGTCCAAAGGGGGCCGGGCGCCTTTCAGCGATCAGGGCATCGAATGTTCACCGGAGGCCGTACGCGCGCCGATAGCGAGGCGGCGAGCGAGAGCGAGCGAGAAAGGGAGAGGGGGAAGATGTCAACGAGTGATGAGCGATGCCTACACCGCAGCGGCAACCGGCTACACGCCATCGCCAACCACACGGATGCCTACGCCACAACCAAGTTCAACACCAAGTCAACACTCGCGCTACATGCCTGCGTTTTTTTATTGCTGCCCCTGCCCGGCCCGGCCCGGCCTTTTATTTAATTCATTCAATCAAGGACGAGTCCGCCCCGGCCCCCTTAAATCCTCCTGTCCGCCCTCCCAGCAGCAGCCGATCCATCTGTTTTCTCTCCACATGACCGCCCGCTCGTGATGCCGATGCCGGCCACGTCGTTGATCGCTCCCGCCGCGTTCCAGAATAGTGTGTGGCGTTATTATAGGAAAACTATTTATGTTTCCACACAAAAACATACATACGTATGCTGGCACTGGTATGTTTATGAAACCAACATTCCATACTCATAAAAACCCTATGGAAAAAGAGATTTTATATATCTGAAATACCTGGATTGTTTTTCGAATATTAGTTTCTTTTTTGTGGGTAAAGTTTCCTTTTTATCTATATTCCACGATTATAGTGTTACAGTTAAGAGGCAAAAATTCCTCGATGCAAGGGGGACCTCTATGTAACCAAACAACGTCAACGAACATTTAGCCCGGCTATAATTTGCCAGTCGATCTGCAAGTTTATTTTGTTCCCGACGAAACTTCTGTGAAATAAACTCTCTGTCGACCACCATAGCTCTAATTTCCATGGTGAGGTGTATGTAAGGTGAACGAGCCGGTCCATCATAAGAGAGTGTAGATAGTGTGTCCGAGAAATTCGATTGAACAATAACCGAGAGGTTTGTATGTTGGATTGCCAGCTCCATCCCTTGCATAAGAGCATGAATATTTGCCTCCAAAGCCTCGTTAGATTTGAAGACATACCGATATGCTGCAAAGATCACACGCCCGTCGTGTCTCCTGAGTATCATCCCAGCAGTCGCTGACCCATCCGACATTAGGAAAGATCCATCAACAAATAGTGCAGCTTGATCTACCAGCGGCGGAGGACAAGGAGCATTCGACGTTGGGACTTTTTCCTCTGGCACCTTCCATTCATCATTTGCTACATATTTCCCTTCACTATCTCTTGTGTACTCTCCGCGCATTAACAATAGACTTCATGTAGCTATCTAAGATTTCAACAGTAGGTTCCACCGCGGAACTTCATTGTCATGGACCAAATCAGTACGATGCTACCATATGTGCCAGACTTAACCCCATACGACTTTATCTTGTCCCAACTTAACCATGCCATCTTTCGTTTCCCTTTCTCAACTCCCTACCAATATTGCCGCATTAAACATGCTAGGTCATCACAAACTGATGCGGGCGAAAGGAAGACACTCGTCACATAGGCAGGAGTGGCTTGAGGGATTTTTTTGTCAATATTTCCTTACTCACAGAGGATATATATTGTTCACTTCAGTCCACTAATCTTTTGCTCAACAAAGCTTGCACAATTTCAAATACGTCTGTGCATTCTTGGAACGGAAGTCCCATGGCAAATCGAACGCTTTTAGGGCAAATTTAGTTGGCGTAAGGATGACAATTTAGTTTACGAACACAACAATTTTCTGGTAAAAAAATAAACTGAGCCGTATTTGCCATGCTTGCCAACTAATTTTTTTATTCTTAATAAAAATTCAGACTGTCAAATTTGTAGTGGAGTCCTCTATTAATCTCAACACCAAAGTCTTGCTACGACTCCACACATTTTTTTTACAGCAGATTGCACACTTTCAACGGTGAAAACTCCACTACGTTAAATTACAGTTCTAATAATGTTATTTTTTCTCTCGAAAAGAATCAGCAACAAGGGGACCCATAAGTGCTACTCCTACAAAGCAGCCAGAAATTCAACGCACAGAAAGAAAGAAGACCAGCTAGATGGATAGGCCAGGCAAGGGACGTGGACGGGGGCCACGTCGCTGGCGTTGACTCTCCGCGGCGCTTGGGAGGCAGCGTCACCGTTGGCCGCTAAACGTCCCCTCCCGCGGCATTAATCCCCCCGCATCAGCTCGCGATGTCGTCGCGGCCTCAGCCTTTTCGCGGGGAGGACCTCGCTAAGCATGGGCGGCCAACCGCTAATGAAACCCCAAAGCGCGGCCGGCGGGAGCGTCCACGTACGCGGCGCGGCCCCGGGCGTGGACTCCGTTCGCCCACGTAGTCCCCGCGACGACCTCAACCGGCGCCCTTAATTGCGCCATTAATCGCCGAGAGACGGGCGACCGATCGACCGAGCGAGCGAGCCGAGCTTTTCGGCATCAATTCGCTCCGTTCCGCCGTGGCGTAGGCAGTACTGCCCCCCCTCCCCTACGACGACCTTGGGCGCCGATGGGTGCAAGGAATGATCAATGATGGATGGCAATGGCGTGGTGACCGTGGCGCGGCGCACGTTCCTCGCCGTCGCCGTGCTGCACTCAGCCGTGTCCCCGCTCCTGCGGTGCCCGCAGGAGTTATGATCCGCGACTCCATTGTTGTCAGATGCATATGCATTTGGGGCAGCAGGGTTGACTAACCCGCCATCTATTAGCAGCAGTTCTTGTTAGCTCGCGCGGTTAAGCTGTCTGGACTGTCACTTGCTCACTCTCTTCTCCAGCAACTGATGGGTGACTGTAATAATTGGTCAACAATTGAGGGTGAATGGAGTAGCTAGCATCTCACTGACCAACAGAGTTTCTGAAAGAAAAACGACCCCTTCAGTTCAGGCTTGACCTAGGGAGGGAGGGAGGGAGCTGAATGCCGCTCTGCTTCCACTGAGGCAGCAGCATATCCATCTGCCTGCCTGAAAACCTGGTACGGGTTCGATTTTTTTATGTGATCCTGAGAAACCAAGTCCAGGCAGGATCCAACCAATCCGAGATTCCGTTCCTCCCGGCCACGACTCATGAGTCATGAGTTGAATATATGTATACGGATTATGATTATGACCATGTACGCATCTACTTATCTGTCTACCTATCCATCAATCCCCAGCGCCAATCCCAACACAAAGCGCTCCGTCCAATTGTCCGAACCGTCCGTCCAGCGGTCAATCGCTCGCCAAACAATCTCCGACGAGTGAAAACGATCTTTCCACGGCGGTCAAAAACTAATTACGTGCGCGTTCCAATCATCAGCAGCCGTCGTCGTCGCAGTACTTCTTGATTTCTCTTGGGTTTTTTGCCAGTCGATGGAGGTGCGGTGTGGTTGCGCGGCTGTCATGGCCAAGTTGGTTATTATTCCGAAAAGGCGCGCGGCGGCAGCGGCAGCGGCAGCTTCCCCTCCTCCCTCCCTTCCTGAGTCCTGGCTGACTGACCTGGAAACTCAACACTGTACCTTCTCTCTTCCCGCGAGGCGCACAGCACGGATTGGGACATGCGTGCAAGCCACCGCAAGCCGAGGTGTCCCGCGGACCCCTTTATATGCCCTCCCGCGCGCGCGCCCCATGCATCATCGTCGTCGTCGCTGCCATTCTCCCCCCTCTCCTGCTCTCGCTCTCTATGGTCTTCGCGTTCCCACCGCCTCGATCGCAGCGCACCTGCTAGCTCATGGCCTTCGCGCCCGCCGCAAACGCCACCGCCTCGATCGCAGCAGCAATGGCGCTCAAGCCGCAATGCGCCACGCTCTCCGGCGCCGGGAGCCAGCCGATGAGCCGCGCCGCACGGTGCAGAGCGGCCGCGGCCCTGACGGCGGAGGGCTGCGCCTCGACCTCGGCGATCGCGGCCGTGCCGGTGGCGGCGGCGAGACGCGGCGCGCGGAGGACGGCAGGCGCGTCGTCTGTCGCGGGCATGTGGAGGGAGCTGCAGGGGTGCGACGACTGGGAGGGGCTGCTCGGCCTCGACGGCCCGGCGCCGGCGCTGCGGAGCGAGGTGGCCCGGTACGGCGAGCTGGTGGACGCCTGCTACAAGGCATTCGACCTCGACCGGGCCTCGCGCCGGTACCTCAACTGCAAGTACGGCAAGGAGCGGATGCTGGAGGAGGTGGGCATGGCCGGCGCCGGGTACGAGGTGACCAAGTACATCTACGCGGCGCCGGACGTGATGACCGTGCCCACCATGGAGGCCTCCACCAGCGGGCGCGGCCGGTGGATCGGCTACGTGGCGGTGTCCACGGACGAGATGACCCGGCGGCTCGGGCGGCGGGACGTGCTCGTCTCGTTCCGCGGCACCGTCACCCCCGCCGAGTGGATGGCCAACTTCATGAGCTCCCTCGAGCCGGCGCGATTGGACCCCTGCGACCCGCGCCCTGACGTCATGGTCGAGTCCGGTTTCCTGAGCCTCTACACCTCCGCCGACAAGACGTGCCGCTTCGGCGGCGCCGGCAGCTGCCGGGAGCAGCTCCTCCGCGAGGTGTCCCGCCTCGTGGACACGCACTCGTCCAAGAAGGGCGAGGACGTGAGCGTGACCCTCGCCGGCCACAGCATGGGCAGCGCGCTCGCGCTGCTCCTCGCCTACGACCTCGCGGAGCTGGGCCTGAACCGCGCCGCGCCCGTGACCGTCTTCTCCTTCGGCGGGCCGAGGGTGGGCAACGCGGCGTTCAAGGCGCGGTGCGACGAGCTGGGCGTGAAGGCGCTCCGCGTGGCCAACGTCCACGACCCGATCACCAAGCTCCCCGGCATCCTCCTGAACGAGGCCACGATGGGGGTGCTACGCCCGTGGCGCGCGTCCTGCTACACCCACGTCGGCGTGGAGCTCCCGCTCGACTACTTTAGCGCCCGCGACCCCGCCGCCGTGCACGACCTCGGCACCTACATCGCATTGCTGAAGAAGCCGGCGGCGGCCGCCGAGGCAGGCGGCGTGGTGGGCAGGGTGATCGACTTCGTGGGGCGGCAGCGCGCCGGCGCATTGCAGTGGCAGTACGCGGCTCTGCAGATGGGCGGCCTCGTCCAGACCCTGGGGCTGATCTGACGACCTGACCCCGCAACTGTGATTACTAATAGGAATTAACCTCTGATTTTTTTTTTGAGAACAGAATTAACCCCTGATTTAACTGGCCGGCTTACTGATCCTCGTCGAAGATATTTCTAGTTCGAGAGCTTCAAGGTCATCCATCGTAGTTTCTCCCTGTACATACATACTCTGATTCTTTCGCAAACAAACACAGATTCTTTGGTTTCATTTCAATTTCATCTCCGGCCCGTTCCGTCACTCCATACACTGAGCAGTGAGCAGTGACACAGCCATATCAAATACAGTAGTAGTAGCAGTTCGTTGTGAACTTGTGATGAGTTCCAACTTCCAAGACATAAACGGAAAACCGACATGGCCTTCCAAGAGTTCCATGGGGCTCCGCAAGCCGGCGCTCCTGGCACGCCGCGTCAGCGCGAGGCGATTCGACCCGGAGATACGCGGGGGGCTTGCCAAAAATCTCCTGCCGGGGCGGGGCCGTTGGATCGGTGACGGACGGCGGGGATGACGCGCTCGCCCAACGGAACCGCCCGCCCGCCCGGCCGGAACCCATTCGGTTCAGCTGGCCGCGAAAAAACTCTTGGCGTACTACCGAATGTGTGTGTGCGGGTGGGCCAGCGCCAAATTCGTTGCTTGCGAGTACGTGACTCCGGTGACGGCGATCCGGCACGATCACGAAGTTTTTGTTTCTTTTCTGCGAGGAAATCGGGTCGGCTCGCTCATGTGGCATACGCAAGGATGCCCCGAGGGTTTTTTACTTTTTCTGGAAAGTGGCGTCCAAGGAATATCAAGTGCGTTATCAGATGGTTTAGGCTCTGTTTGAAACCATTCAGATTATGATAATCCAGTTTTTATAATCTATACTGTCTCCAAACAGGACAGATTATGTTGTACAGTAGATTATAAAAACTAGATGGACAGATTATTAAAAATTCACAATCTACTCTACCCCAGATAAAACCAGATTATGGATTGCTAATGACCCATTATCCTTGTAAAGTTGGAGGTAATTACTAATTTCTGCCACCGCCACCCTCCTCCTTTTTTCTCCTTAGCGCGCGCACAAAAAAACAGAGGGCAGACAGGTCATTATGCAATGTAAAAACCTGGATTACAGTTTATATAATCTGGCCTCCAAACATGCCCACCTAGATTATTTTTATAAACCTGATTATATAATCTATCTTCATAATCCAGATTATCATAATCTATTATGGTTCCAAACAGGGCCATAATCGCGTCGCCGAGGTGGATGGTCGTGTAAGAATAAACTCTGCTTTCTGCAGGATTCCAAAATGCTTTGCAAGAATACTAATTGACGATTAAGAGTGCGTTTTAGCCCTTGTTTACAAAAAGGATAATTAATTAAAATGCGTCGGCTGGTTGTAGTCCTGGTTAGCGGAGCAACCCTTTGTTCGAAAAATACTCCCTCCGTTTCAAAATAAGAGACTTAACTTTACACTAATACAAATGTTTCAAAATAAGAGACTTAACTTTACACTAATACAAATGCAAAATGCAGGTAGGTACGCGTCAGATGAAATGTGGGTCTCGAATCAATGTAAGCAAGGTACCCGTGGCATGCAAACCAACCTGTGGTTGGATGGTTAGGAGGACAGTGGTATTCCCTGCCCACCAGAGTTCAAGTCCCAGACTTGACGTTGGTGCTTGCATTTTCCTGGATTTATTTCAGGTCTTCCGGCGATGTGCTTTCAGTGGGAGGAGACGTTCCCGTCGATAACGAAGGCGTCCGTGGCGACTTCGTCAATCTCAAGATGATGTGCCGGCTTAGTCTCTCGGAGATGCTCATAGGGGTAGGGTGTGCGTGCGTGCGTTCGTAGGGGTGAATTGTATGCTCGTGTATGTGAGCAACTTCGATTGTACTCTGCTCAAAAAAAAAAAAAAAAGGTACCCGTGGCATGCATCCGAATTAAGCATGCCAAACTCCCATCCTTGCTCTCATTGCACTATTTGTGTGCATTTTAGAAGTGCAGGCACGGGAACGCTCTGGCCGAGGCTTTGACATGTGGCCGTTTATCGTAGTACGTAATCTTTTTTCGTTACAATGATTGAATTCGTGTGCATTTTAGAAGTGCAGGCACGGGAACTCGGATGACCGACGCTTCCTCGATTCGTTCACACCAAAAGTCTTATAAAAACGGGCTTGTTTAGGTGCGTATTCTTGTTAACTCGTCAGCCTTGATGCTTGCCTATCCCTCCCTCCAATCCTGGACTCGCTGGTTGCTTTCCACTCGGATTTTGTTCGGCCTGCTCCGGCCTCCAAGCTGCTACGCGCTTTGCTCATGTATATATAATTTTTATCTGCTTTTGATCCGTTCCCTGGATATATGTTTCTTTGGTTGGGATGAGATCATCAGCATCCCTTTCGCCCGGATAAATAAATATATGCAGAAAAGATAAATAAATCGGTGAAAGTTCGGGTCGCACAGCTAGCCTTGGTCAATGACACGACGTGCCTCTCAGCGGACCACTGTGCATCGTTCCAGATTACTTTGTGGAGTACTACTATATTGAGAAATGTAGGATCGTTTTGGTAATCCGTCCAAACCATAACCGTACATAGGAGTACTTGGTTAAAGAGAAAGATGGCGAATGTAAAATGTTGAGGCATGGGTAATGGGTCCATGGCGCGGTGGCCCATACGACACTGTAGCTCTACGGAGTATTTGGACTTCTGTTCATTCATGATAACGATGTCACTAGGGACCAGATGTTAGTTCGTCCAGATTTCTTTACCACTGTAGAGATTCTCACGCGGGAGTTGACATTTAACCGTAACCATAAATCTTGTGCTTTTTATTTTGAAGTCTCTAAGAGCTACAGCCGGACCTGGTTAATACGGGCCATCAACGCACGCGGACGCACCTGGCCGCGTTCGTGGAAAGTGACCGGTCACGCCTTATTTGTTGCCTTTCATATTTGTGTCCCTCGTATCCATACAATCCATGCAACGCTATGTAGATAGTAGATCAAACACAGTTCATTGGATCGGATTGCATCGTCGAACAAAAGGAACAGTTCATCGGCAAATCCAAACTACAAACTACTTAAACATACTACTATATTAATAAAACGGGGAAGAGCGGAGGAAATCACCATTTCCTCGCCGCCCCCTTCCCCTTTCGGTCGTCCGCGCGGCTGTGCCCCTCCTCCGTGTAGGCGTCGGCGTGCGGTGGAGCGTCGTCGTCGTCATCGGAGCCGGAGGTGGAGGCATCGCTGTCGTCCTCGTCGGAGCTGCACCGCATGTCGGACAGCCTGCGGAGCAGGGGGTCCTGCTCCTTCGTGTGACGGGCCGCTTTTTCCTTCGCCACCGCCTCTTTCGCTACCTCGCACTCCGATAACTATATGGCCAGTCGGAGCGCGTCGGCATTCTTGCGCCGGATGCGGCGTGCACCCGTCTCCGCCATCGTCAGCGAGCGACGCAAGACGCCCGCGAGGAGCGCGTCCTCGGGGTCGACTGACACGCTCGAGGTCGAATGCCGTGCGGCCAGCGCCTCCCCCCTCTCCCTCGCCCGCTGCAGCTCGCGCCGGGCTGCACGCGCCTTGGACTCTGGCGTCCTCGTGCGCCCCGTCCTCGACGCGGGCACGAGGACCCAGTGGTGGTCGGGCACCGCTTCCGGAGCAGAAGGTGGTCGAGGTGGGCGGTGTACCTGACCTGGAGCGAACAGGCCGGAGCGGGAGCGGCCGGAGCTGCGCGCCTCGCGGGAAAGGCATGCGACGTCGCCGGCGCTCCGTCGGCATGCGACGGGCCCGCAGGATGCAGATCCACCGCCACCGGGGCCGCCTTGGTCCTACAGCGACCAGCGCAACACGATGCGGAGGACCACCTCCTCCACATCGATGTTCGATCCGCTGGAGCTGCTTTCGTCGCCGGCCATCGGATCGGAGAGTGGCGGATTGGAAGCGGAGTGGACAGAGAGTGAAGTGCCAAATGTCTAGGGTTTCCGGATTGGGGTATTTTGTGATGTCGGTGGTTGGTGGGGTCGGTGGTGGGTCGGGCCTGTCAGGCGGCGTGCCCGGGCTCCCCCATATCCGCCCATATTTGGGCTGGATATGAGTGGTACCGGTCAGCCTGGGCGTTTGAGGCCCGTTTAGAGCGTCCGCCTAGGTCGATTTTCCTGACCAGGCGCTGACCGGACGGCCTGCCCGGGCGTTTGAGACGGATATAAGAGGTCCGGTTGTAGATGCTCTAAGCTCAAAATAACGTACATCAAATCGCAGTTCTAACTTAAATATTACAATTCAACATTTTTTTTAACGTAGTTCAAACTTGAAATCAAATAGCATATATGTTTTCGTTGTCCTCTCACTGGTACAGAAAAACCTATCTATGGCGTGGCAAAAAAGGCTTTGCCGATGTGGTAGCCCGATGCCACCAATATGACTCCATTGTTAAAAAATAATGGTGGCGTTCGGTCCCACATCAGCGGTATTCTACGTGCTGATGGCGTGCCACGTCGACAACGCCACCACTATAATCGCTCACCTAGCGGCGTGCAATTTACATTGCACGTCAGGAACGTTTCGTGCAGCCAAACAAAAATCCCAGCACATAACATTTAGCATTTACCATTGCACGCCAAAAATAGACTAATAGAATAATGCATTCTAGTTAATAATAAGTGTCAATCTCACAAGCAGTACTAGATAGAGCTAATAAGTAGCTATTTGGTAAACGACAATCCTCACAAACACGAGCAAACTAGCTATAGCATAGTTAATAAGGAGTTCATTTCGCACGAGCAAACTAACATAATTAAAGGAGGTCGATGATGAACATCATCCTCA
Organism: Elymus sibiricus; assembly: GCA_039707655.1. Taxonomy (NCBI): domain Eukaryota; kingdom Viridiplantae; phylum Streptophyta; class Magnoliopsida; order Poales; family Poaceae; genus Elymus; species Elymus sibiricus. Next base: position 422,688,978 of record CM077667.1, on the reverse strand, counting down.
AGTCATGGCGTGGGGTGTTCTTGATAGTGATTAAGACGGCCTGTCCAACCCGGAGATTCTTGCCAGCGAGGAAGTTGCTCCACCCAGCCGCACTGAAGATAGTGTGACCGTCCGTGTCCACTGCGTAAGCACAGGTGGTGACGAGCCCCTTGTGGTAAGGCGTAGTCCAGCAATGCCTGCTTCATCCGGCTCGATGCCACAGCTCACACATAGCCTCTTAGGTAATTTCTAAAAAAAACATGATGAACATGTCACATTACTACACTATAAGCATATCATCACATTAATATACTAAGCATATCATCACATTACTACACTATAATTAATATATCACATTACTATACTATAAGCATATCATCACATTAATATACTACGCATATCACATTACTATACTATAAGCATATTAGCACACTAAGCATATCATCAAATTCTACACACTAAGCATATCATCAAATTACTACACTAATAAGTAACATACCATGACATGGCGGTTAACCATCGTCTGTGTCAGGCGGGTCACGAATGGCATCCTGACGTAGGCATCACGTGGCGGAAGTTTTTCCCAGAGCGTGTCCGTTTCATCCTCGCTCAGCCTGGTCATTCTTTGGGCAAAGAGTGCTTCATCAAGTGGGTCATCATCTTCTTCCTCATAGTTCAGATAGATAACAGCCAGCCTTGGAGTTTGTCTTTTGAAGGATAAGCTGATCAATTCACCCCCATTGAGATGCATGCGGGCGATGAAACCATCCCATTCATCTCCTCCAATCTGGGTTATGTTCTGTCCTTTATTGACCTCCATAGTGTAGGGGCCCCTAGGAGAGTCGAAGATGACAGTGTCTCCAGTAATGAGCTCATTGAAATCCAATCTCACATTGCAAGGGACGATCTATGTAAGAAAAACTAAAAACACACAGACAATGCATCAATGGAAATAGCAACAAAAACAAAAGAACAAACTATTAGAAGGTTGACATAATTTTTTACCGCCGCAGGAACAAAACACGGCTCGAAGTAAATGCCGAACAACATGGCAGTTGCAAGGCTGGTTGCGCACCTTGACTTGCATACTTGACATGGTGGTGGTTGCGCCATTCTACACAAAACATATTGAAAACTAAGTATATAATCGGATTCTACACTAGTGAACCGACACAAGTAACATGTATAATTCTACACTTGTAACATGTATACACAAATAAACAAAATCCACGGAGAGAGACACAAATAAACAAATTCTACTCAAAATGCTACACTAGGAGTTCATTTTATTTATTCCTCTGGCATTCCAGACTACACTACCAAATTAAGTTCAACTTGAATCATTAATATTCTAGACACTCAAAAAATTTCTACTCAAAATGCACTATTAAAATCGGATTATCACTAAAATTTCTACACAAAGCAATCCATTGAATCAAATTTCGATTCTACATTACACAAAGAAATCCATATGTACTAAAATTTCTACACAAAGCAATCCTAAATCAACTTATAGATGAATCCCACATATGGATTATGCGTGGACGGAGGAGGTGCGAGTGTAGTGGAAGGAGATGATTGAACCTTGCTGTGCGGCGAAGGGGCGGCGACGGGAGGCGACGAGTGGCGGCTGGTCGAGGGGGAGTTGAAATGAAAGGACGGCGACTAGGTCTTTTACGAAGGCGTGGGAGTTGACTCAGGTGGGCCGTTCCTGACGTGGGCCTAAAATGCAACGCCATAACTAATAACAACCCAAATAAAAAAAGACTAATTAGGTTTAATGAAAGACTAAACATAATTAAATACTCAAAATTAGAACTGGTAGCAATAATGATGTCAAAAATGTAAAATAAAATGTTGTTATTTTGTAACTAGTATATATAATCTTGAAATACATAAAATACTAGTTTAAGTGAAAATATTATGTCTGACGTAAAATAACTTGGCACGCAAGCACTAATTAATTAGCTACGACATGCACAGAAATGCAACGTCACCACTATCTTCCAAACGGTGAGTATAGGTGGGCCAATAGATTTGTGACGTGTCCAAAAATAGCCACGCCAGCACTGATCGTTTACAGCTGACGTACCAATTTAGCCGACGCCAGCAATATTTGAAAAAATTAGTGTTGGTGTTGTGTGAAAATGGTGCACCACCAACAAGAGTTGTGGCTGGCCATTTCTCCACTAGTGTCTTTAAGAGCATCTCCAACAGAGGCGTTAAATAAGCTGCGCGCCCAAAAAAAGGGCATATAGCGCGTGCATGGGCGAAAGCAGCGCTCCAACAGCCGCATAATAATGCCGCACGCGGTAAAAAGGCGCTAGCGTGCTGGGAAAAACTGAATCGCGCGCGGCTTATTTGGTGCACCCGCTCCAGCGCGCTGGACAAAAGAAACTCGCGCGCGAACCACCAACCGCCGGATCTGAAACCTCCTGGCGCCGGCACTTCCGCCCGCTCCTCCCGTCGGTGCTTCCCCCACCTCTCCCTAGCGCGCCGCCGCCCCCCTGCTTCTCCCGGTGACCGCCGCTGCTTCCTCTACCTACTCTTCTCGCTGCCGCCCATTGAGCGCTCCGTTCCTCTGACAAACAACGCCCGACAGCCATTTGCAGCTCGGCGCCCACAAGGTGTTTGACAAAATACTTGCAAAGTATATATTGCTTAACTTTATATATTTGTAGATGAATTTGGTGCATGTTGTTTGTAGTTTTAAATTAGTTTTAATTCAAGTTTGTATATGGGTTTGTCCTATGATTTTTCTGATATCTTAATGATCCTAGCTATCCACGTCAACAAAAAGCCGAAGCACGGTGGTTCGGTTTTCAGTCATCAAAAATTGGGGAGGGAAAGGATTGATGCCCACAACAGATTAATGAGGAACTACTTTGTGGAGAATCCCACATACCCCGCATCCTACTTTCGGCGCCGTTTTAGGATGAGCATCTAGTTGTTCAAACACATTGCGGAGAAACTGCCAAGGCATGATCGGTTTTTTCATCAAAGGAGGAATGCCGCCGGAGAACTCGAGCATATCACCTTCCAAAAGGTGACCCCCGCTTTGCGTATGTTGGCATACGATATTTCAGCGGATCTAGTTGATGACCACTTGGCCATTGGTGAGAGTCAAGCCATCATGTGTGTCAAGCGGTTCGCAGTTGGAATTGTGCAAGTGTTTGGTCCAGAATATTAGAGAGCTCCCAATGCTGAAGACACCGCAAGGCTTCTGGAGTTCAACAAATCTCGCGGGTTGCTAGGTATGCTTGGCTCAATAGATTGCATGCATTGGAGTTGGAAGAATTGTCCTGCTGCATGGCATGGACAATTCCACGGCCAGAAAAGGGTTCCGCTATAATCCTCGAAGCGGTGGCCGATCATGAGACTTGGATTTGGCATGCTTTTTTCGGAATGCCCGGATCTTGCAATGACATCAATTTTATTCAACGGTCACCACTCATGACTAGGATTGCTAATGGTGAAACTCCATCGATGTAGTTTGTAGCAAATGGCCATACATACAACTATGGCTATTATCTTGCGGATGGCATCTACCCAAGGTGGAAAACATTTGTGAAGCCATTGAAGGCACAACAAGGTAAGAAAAATCTTGATTTCCACAATGCACAAGCAGCCGCTAGGAAAAATGTGGAGAGAACTTTTGGGATTTTATAAGCCCAGTTTGCTATTGTGAGAGGACCGACTAGATTTTGGGATCAAAAAAATCCTTTGATACATCATGAACGCTTGTGTGATCATGCATAACATGATCATCGAGAATGAGCGTGGACAAGATTTAGACTATTCTCAGTACGAGTTGATGGGAAGACCCGTGCAAGTGCGGAGGAGCACTGCAGGGGTGGCCCACTTTGTTGCCTCCTATCATGCCATTCGACGTGGCGAAACGCATGATCAGCTCTAAAAGGATCTAGTCGAGGAGTGGTGGTCATGGAATGGGCAACGTACGAGTTGATGTTATTATATGAACTATTTGTTGTGTTGAAAATAAACTATTTGTTGTATTATTCATGAACTATTTTTTGTATTATTCATGAAATATTTGTTTGAGTTGAAATAATAATTGAACTATTTATTGTTGATTTATTTTGTGTATGTTTGATTTTCTTGGTTCTATGTTTGAGTGGGAAATGTGTTTGTGCTAGGCACGCGCTATAATTTAGCGCCACTGCTGGAGCGCTACCTGCGGCGCGCTAAATTTTGCAGCGCCTGCTAAAGCTACCACACGTCAGCATGCGCAAAAAACGCTATTTCGGCGCCTAAATTTTTTTAGCGTGCCGTGCTACCGCGCGTCTGTTGGAGATGCTCTAATCGTCCACATGTGCTCAATCATTTTTTTCTTCGGTTACTCATGAGTTGCTCGATGTCTAATTTCTTGATGCATTTGAACAAATTCATCAAACGTGGCTGGATCCTTATTTGGAAGTTCAACAGGATCACCCATGTTCTTAAATTCAAGGGTTGACGCAATATCCTCACCCTCATCCTTCACGATCATGTAGTGCATGATGACACACCATGTTATCACGTCCACGAGGTCTTCAGATCGCATTGTTTAGCAGGTCCACAAACAACCGCAAATCGGGTCCGAAGAACTCCAAATGCCCTCTCAACTTCTTTTATAGCTGTTTCTTGTCTTATGGCAAAGTGTCACTTTTTCTGACCAAGTGGTTTAGAGATGGTCTTGACAAAGGTAGTCCAAGAAGGATAGATACCGTCAACCAGATAATAGCTCATGTTGTATTCATGGTTATTGACAGTATAGTTGCAAGAAGGAGGTTTCCATTCAGTCAGTCTAGCAAACAATGCAGATTGCTGCAACGCAATGATGTAATTGTGATACCCGGGCATGCCAAATCTACATATCTTGTGATGCAAGTACTTGATGAATGATGGTGGGCTTTTAACATGACCCTGAATATTGTCCATGTAGAGCTTTTGGGTAGTTTTTGGATCTCCAATGCATGCAGTCAAGAGATCCAAACAAACCTGGCCACCCTCTTGCTTGGGACTTTGCCAAGATCCTCTCGGTGCCTGCAATAGTTGCTTCTCTCAAGTACCGAGGTCCAAACACCGATACAACGACGGTAGCAAATCTGACCATGTGTGTCTGCATGTGCTCTCAGACATTCATAGGTATTCGTCACACGAATCAGCAGCCATGCCATATGCAAGCATCCGCAATGTGGTCGCGTACTTCTGGTAATCACATAATTCAATCCTTCCTACAACATCCTTCTTGAATATGAAGTAATCATCAAAGGACCGGAAGCCATGGTAAAGACGACTAAATATATTTTTTCGCATCCGAAAGCGTTGGCGAAATTTGTGAGCGAATAGAGTATCAGGGGCAAAGTAGTCGTCCATCAACGTCAAATGATCGCGTGCCCTCCTCCAATTGAGAACTCGATGATCCTTGATTGACCCCTTGAAATTGAGAACATGCTCTTCCGCATGCTCCATGTGCAAGGACTGCCTGCATCATCATCGTCTCATTCTCGTAGTCATTCTCGTTAGACGACTCAATGTAGTGCCCGTATATGCACTCCATATCCGAATCCACTGCTTCAAAAAACTAGGGACAATTTTTTTTAGCATGGGCATTTGACAAAACAATTGTCGGGCGTGGTGAGTACCGCAAGGGCGGATAGTACCTCCACGGCCGATGGAGGATAGTTGTGGACCGGTGGCGGAGGAAAAGCGGTGTGGGAGCCTGGGTGTAGCGATGGAGGTCGCAAAGCTCTGGGAAGTGTTTGATGGGCGGCTAAGGAGGTATGGCGGTGGCGTTGGCGAGAGAGAAAACGGATCTAGAGAAATAGAAAAGGATGGAGACATGTGGTCTGGGAAGGATTTTGGGCGGGCCAGGGGTGTCGAAGTCCTACGTGGTTGCGGTCCGAACACCTGCAAAGGTCCCCCTAGTTTGCGTCCGGTTTGTGGGAAAAAGGACGCCTGGACGGGCCATCGAACGGTTACAGGGTCGCTTTGGATGGCAAAACATGTCCTGACCACGTTGTCCGGACGGTTGCGAGCGGTTTGAGGGGTTCATTGTGGAGATGCTCTTATACATCTACCATCATTCTCGTGAAAAATATAGTGTGTGACTCTACATTGTTAATTCTTACGTGGGCGACTAAAGTTGTTAAGTTTAGATATAAATGGCTAGTGGGAGATGAAAAGAACATTAGGTTCTTGGAAGACGAGTGGTTTGGCACTTCTCCCCTAGTTGTTCAATATTGGGACCTTTACTACATATGCTAGCAACAATGTCAAACTCTCCACCACATATGGATGGGGATGCTCTGAAAATTACTTTCAGAAGATCCTTTGATGATAGGTTGTTTAACATGTGGCTAGACCTTGTTGAGATTGCAAAATATATCTATTTTTTCTAAAACTCAAGATTTTCTAGTATGGCAACACGAGAGCAATGGACTTTACTCTTCCAACTCTCTTTATGCGATTATTAATTTCAGAGGAGTCGCCCCAGGTCTCATCCCCTTGATTTGGAAACTTGTGGTCCCTCCTAGGATTCATGTTCCTATGGATGATTTTCCGCAACAAGATCATGACTCGGGATAACCTTAATATGAAGAACTTGAAAAAACATGAGGATTCTGTTTACTATTCATGCAAATAATTTGTTCACCACCTTTTTCTTTGAATGTATTGTAGCGAAAAATATCTTTGGAACACATTAAGCCTTTTCTTCTCTCTGGGTAGCAGGGAAGAAGCTGTATACTCTAAATAGTGGCATTCCATTTGTACTTTGGGCTTTGTGGAAACACAGAAATAACATGATGTCTTATGGATCTCCCCAGATTTCTCTTCACTAGATTTGGTGGATGGTCTTAAGGCTAGTAAGAAAATGGGAAGTGATCTTCAAACACCATATGACTGCCCATGTGAACGAGTTCTCTCCATATTCACAAGATGATTCTGTCCCCTTATGTGTTGGAGTGGGGGTACAACTGCGTCCGTGGAGAGGGCGCATCGGTTTCATGTTCTGGAGCTACCGCCGACAAGGCGATCACAAAATTGCGCCCTGGTCCATTGGAGAGGAGCCGGGTGTCGACCCTTGAAGCTGGTTGTTGGATTCTCCGCTGGTAGTGATAGTTTGAGTGTTGTTCTGCGAATGGTTGTATTTGGCTGTTATGTAAAACTCCCTGAATGTTTTACTTTCTATTGTTGAACATGTGTTTAGTTTGAGCCTTGTGAGGCGTGGCGTTGTTATAGAACCTACTCTCTAGGCTTCTTTCTTTGCAATGGAGCCGAGGAAAGTTTCCTTGTTTTTCTAAGAAATATTGCTAACACTTCTTTTATTATGACTCTCATAGAGTTGTCAATGATTTCATCATCGCTGGTTAGGCAATCTGAATACACTAGTGGTCCAATTGAAGTTTTATGGCGATCCCAATTTAATTTTGCAAAACACAGGCTCAATGTATCGGTTGATGATTGTCTGCAACACGCGACGAGTGTGACGATCTGTGGTGCAACGTTCATGCACAAGCGACGGTTTCAGGGCCTCCAAACGAGCCCAACAGTCCATAACACTTGAACTTTCTACCTCCTTTATACATAGGTTGTCTAGTTATGCCTTTCTTTTTAGAGTTGGATTCCCTGTTTCGTGGCTTAGCGTTTAGTAGATTGAGACACGAGTTTTCCATTTTTTTGAAACAAAAATAACAATATGTCATGGCATTCATGAATTTCACAACATATCAATTTTGATACATGTATTCATAGAAATTTTAGGCATGAACCAACTATTGCTAGTTGGAGACTATGCACAGTCGGAACTTCGACTATTTGCAAACGAACGAAGTATATGTATATTCTCAAATAAATTGTAATCCTTCAAATGTATGTGTCAAATGTTTGCGGATGGTTACCATGTTTTTGTGCTGTAAATAAGATATTTGCAAAATTACACTAACTTACACTAGTAAGGTACACGTGAATTGCAAGTAAGAGCTTAAATAACCAAAGTACAATCGAATATTGACATACCGCATTATGACATGCAAACATCTAAATTTAGTCTCATAAGATTTAATTCTCGTAGTTCATCCCATTGAAAATAAAATTATCTCATAAAGGTTCTGCCTTAAAAAATGTAAAAGTGAATGTTGATTCTTTTAGAGGAAAGAAAAACTTGGGGCAACTATAAACTTGGAAAAATGAAAATTAAATGACAAGTGCCTGTGTTTTTTTATATTTGTGCATATGGTGCAATATATGTCATAAAATAGAAAAGGAACGACAATTCATTTCGAAGGTAAGAGGGTGCGGAACTAAAGTATGAAAGGTTCTAAAACAAAGGAGAAACAACGTCTTAAGGTTTTAATGAATTCTGAGTAAGCTTAGCCATGTATCTTGTAGAGGACTAGTACGGATATCCAACAGCTGACAATGCACGTATTTGCAAACTATCCACCTCCAGAATAACTTTATCCAACAACAATATTCAAAAAACATTATACAATGTATAGTGGTATAAATATAAATAAATTTAACACACCGAGCATTCCATCATTCTTTTGTACTTTGGTAACCCATAGAAGTAGCTGCCATCATGTTTAAAAAGCCGAACCGATGAGCTGACAGTTCAGGTATTTACCGGTCGGACTGCCGAAAGTCAAAAGGATTAATTCCTTCCTTTACTACACCAATCAGGGCGAGTTTTAGTGGTTATTGGAACAAATTTAGCTTGTTTGGCCCGTCACCAATTGACTTGAGTTTGATTTTCACTTGGCACAATGTATTTTTCACACTCAGCAGAGCTAGCATCAATGACCGGTTCAGCTTCTTCGGTTTTTAAACTCTGGTTCATAGTGTTAGAAGGGATAGAGAGAGATTGGCGTAACGCGTTGGATGTTGTATTGAGCCTCACTGACGAGTATATATAGGAGTACAGATTTGGAGGACAAGAAGCCTCTCCTAGATATAAGGTAGGAGATGGATTACAAATCCTAAACTACCAAATACATGTAACCCAAATATATCTCTAACATCCCCCCGCAGTCGTAGTTGTAGCGTTGAAAACAACAAGAGCGTCGCGGACAATCATACTAGAAAAAATAACAGCCGACGGGCAGATACCCCCCGGTAGTCGCAACGGGAGCGTCGGGAACGGTGTCGCGTCGCAGACGCGTGGACTGTAGAGGAAGCCGATGAGTTGCTCAAGCGAGGTCGTAGCCCTTTGTGCCGTTGTCAAGATAGCCAAGAGCGTGGGTGGTTGATACGTCTCCAACGTATCTACTTTTCCTCACTCTTTTGCCCTTGTTTTGGACTCTAATTTGCATGATTTGAATGGAACTAACCCGGACTGACGCTATTTTCAGCAGAACTACCATGGTGTTGTTTTTGTGCAGAAATAAAATTTCTCGGAATGGAACGAAACTTTTTGGAGAATTATTTCAGAATAAATGAGAATTATTGGAGCCAAAATCCACCAGAGAGGGGGCTAGGGTGAGCATCACCCACCAGGGCGCGCCAGGCCCCCTGGGCGCGCCCTGGTGGGTTGTGCCCACCTCGTGGCCCCACTTGCCCTATCTCCGCCACTATAAATTCCTAATTCCGGAGAAAAAAACCAGGGAGAAAGAATTATCGCGTTTTACGATACGGAGCCGCTACCACCTCCTGTTCTTCATCAGGAGGCCAGATCTGGAGCCCGTTTGGGGCTCCGGAGAGGGGAATCTTCGGTCTTCGTCATCACCAACCTTTCTCCATCGCCAATTCCATGATGCTCCCCACCGGGAGTGAGTAATTCCTTCGTAGGCTTGCTGGTCGGTGAGGAGTTGGATGAGATTCATCATGTAATTGAGTTAGTTTTGTTAGGGCTTGATCACTAGTACCCATTATGTTCTGAGATTGATGTTGCTATGACTTTGCTATGCCTAATGCTTGTCACTAGGGCCCGAGTGCCATGATTTCAGATCTGAACCGTTTATGTTATCATCTCTATATCAATGTTCTTGATCCGATCTTGCCTAGTCATATGCACCTATTACGTGTTATGATCCGTCAACCCCATAGTGATAATATTTGGGACACTTTGCGGTGATGACCGTAGTTTGAGGAGTTCATGCATTCACCATGTGTTAATGTTTTGTTTCGGTTCTCTATTAAAAGGAGGCCTTAATATCCCTTAGTTTCCTTATGGACCCCGCTGCCATGGGAGGGTAGGACAAAAGATGTCATGCAAGTTCTTTTCCATAAGCACGTATGACTATTTACGGAATACATGCCTACATTACATTGATGAACTGAGCTAGTTTTGTATCGCCCTAGGTTATGACTGTTACATGATGAATATCATCCAACGAGTTACCGATCCAGTGCCTACGACCTTTCCACTTATTGTTCTTGCTAAGTTACTATTGCTGCTGCTGCTGTTCCAACCGCTCCAAAACTATTGCTACTAATGTTACTGTTACTGTCACTACTGCTATCAAGCTATCATATTACTGTGCTACTAATCACTCTGCTGCATATATTTAATCTCTAGGTGTGGTTGAATTGACAACTCAACTGCTAATACTCTCAAGTATTCTTTGGCTCCCCTTGTGTCGAATCTATAAATTTGGGTTGAATACTCTACCCTCGAAAACTGTTGCGATCCCCTATACTTGTGGGTTATCAAGACCTTTTTCTGGCACCGTTGTCGGGGAGCATAGCAATATTTGTTGAGTCACTTGGGATTTATATTAATTTATCACTATGAAGAATCTGAAAGATCAAAAGACCAAGATTTTTCCCTCTACTACGAGGGGAGGTAAGGAACTGCCATCACACTCTGAACTTGATTCACCTTCTGTTATGAGTAAGCTTGCAACACCACCACATGCTAGTAATCCTGATATGTTGCAAGTTATTGATGATGCTACCTCTGCTATGAATTATGCTATTAATGATGCTAGTACCATGCTTAATGATAATGTGCCACTAGGAGAATTTCTTGATGAACAAATTGCTAGAGCTAGAGAAAATGAAACTGCTGAAACTGACGAAGCCTATGAAACTAATGATAATTATGAAACTCCTATTAGTCCCAGCTCTCCTAAGTTTGAAATGCCTAAGATACCTGAAGGTTACGTTATGGACGAGGAGATAACTAGAGAAATTCTTTCTTGCAAGGATAGAGACGATCTTAAGAAATTGCTATGCAAGTATAAGGAAAAGACTTTGAATGCTAGAATGAAATGTGATCCTAAGTTTGCTACTTCACCTATCTTTGTTACCGATAAGGATTATGAGTTCTCTGTAGACCCAGAGTTAATTACTTTGGTTGACTCTGATCCTTTCCATGGATATGAAACTGAAACTGTAGTGGCACACCTTACTAAGCTGAATGATATAGCCACCCTCTTTGCTCATGATGAGAAGATTCGCTACTATTATATCCTTAAGTTATTTCCGTTCTCTTTAAAGGGTGATGCTAAGACATGGTACAATACTCTTGCTCCTGGTTGTGTGCGTAGTCCCCAGGATATGATTTACTACTTCTTTGAAAAATATTTTCCTGCTCATAAGAAACAAGCTGCCTTACAGGAAATATTTAACTTTGTGCAAATTGAAGAAGAGAGTCTCCCACAAGCTTGGGGGAGGCTTCTCCAGTTGCTTAATGCTTTGCCTGATCATCCTCTCTAGAAAAATGAAATACTTGATATCTTTTATAATGGACTAACCGATACTTCTAGGGACTTTCTAGATAGTTGTGCTCATTGTGTTTTCAGGGACGAACTATTGAACAAGCTGAGGAATTATTGAATAACATATTGAAGAATTATGATGATTGGTCTCTCCCTGAACCACCGCCTAAACCCACTCCGAAGAAGAGGGGTATCTTATTTCTCAGTCCTGAAGATATGCAAGAGGCAAAGAAATCTATGAAGGAAAAAGGTATTAAAGCTGAGGATGTTAAGAATTTGCCACCTATTGAAGAAATACATGGCCTTGACACACCACCACCTCGACAGGTGGTAGAGGTAAATTCTTTATTAAAGTTTAATGAAGGTGACATTCCTCACAATAAACCTCCTAGTCAATGCTTATATGAGTTTGACAACTATATTATGAAGCAAGATCATTTCAATGCCCATGTTCTGAAACAACTGAAATATAATTCTGATATGATTGCTCGCTTGAGTGACTTGCTATTTAGAATCAGTAATGATGTTAGAGGTGTAGGAAAACATGCCTCTGTAGTTCAAACTCAGTTAGAACAAGTTGCTAAGTCTCAAAAGGAATTGCTTGATGAAATGAATAGTAATATGCATGATTTTGCTGCTAGAGTAGTAACTAGATGAGGTAGAATGACCCAAGAACCACTTTATCCTGAGGATCATCCTAAGAGAATTGAACAATACTCTCAGAGAATTAATCCTGATGCACCTAGTCCTTCTAAGAGGAAAAAGAAAAACAAAAATGATAGGACTTTGCATACCTCTAGTGAACCTGAGACACCAAAATCTCCTGATAATAATGATGTCTCTATTTCCGATGCTGAAACTCAATCTGGTAGTGAACATCAACCTAGTGATAATGAAAATGATAATTATGATGTTCACGATGATGCTCAACCTAGTAATGATCAAGGTTGGAAAAGGCGGTAGGCGTAAGCGAGGCGGTTGGCCTTCGCCTAGTGCCTAGGCGGTGCTTAAGCGCCCAAGGCACGACCTAGGCGTTAATATAGCTTCTACTATTAGGGTGTATCTGTGGTTATTATATGTTTGTTATCTTAATTCAGGGCATATATATACGTTAACTACCAGCTACTGCCATTGGAATATGGCTTGTCGTCGTTTTCTCACGACAGATGCCATAGGGAGGCTTATCGAGAGTGGTTGGGGCTGATGGATGTCGGTGGACTCCGGGAGCGAGATCGAGGACAAACGGTGCGGGACACGCGATGTACCCAGGTTCAGGTCCCTCCATGGGAGGTAATAACCCTAGTCCCGCCGGTCTGGGTGATGAACCAAAGGGGGCTACAATGGTGCTCCTCGAGCTGTATGGGTAGAGGAGGAAGAAGGGACTAGCTCGCCCTCTCTGCCTTTTTACGTGGGTGCGTTCATGGGTGCTAGGGAAGAATAGTCGTCCCCCTGCATGGGGGAGCTTCGGGGGGTTTTATAGGCCAACCCCCCGGAATACAGTATGAGCAGGAGGCTCCGGAGGGCCCCAGCTGGCGGTCTCTCTAGCCGGCCATGGGGCCCCCGGCTGAGGGGTCTTGTCGTCGGTAGGGTCCGCCAGCTACGGAGTCCCGTCGGGAGCCGGTGGGGGCCCGCCTCGTGGGCCCTGGGGCCCGTCACACCGCGGCATGGGTCGTCCTTCGGGGCGTCGTCTAGCGGCGGCCGGACGCGGTCAGCGGTACGGCCGGCCACGCTGTAGCCATGCCGGGGCAGGTAATGGAGTGGTTGAGGGCGTGCCGGCACTGTGCCATTCGCCACGTCGCAGTCGGCCGGGGTCAGAGGCACTGTCGCCTCCACTGTGGCCATGCGGGCGCTGACCCCCGATGCGACGGGGGCCTCTGTAGCCACGCGTGCTCTGACAGCGGTACCTGCAGCACCGCCGACTAGGGGGCTGGGCGTCTCCGTCCCTAGCCGGCCGATTGGTGCAGCCGGTTGCGCGGAGTCGGACTACAGGGGGAGGCGGCTCGTCCTGCAGTTGTTTTGAAAAGTTGGGGTAAAGGCCCGGCTGTGGCTACCCCGGGGTTATCCCCCCGTCAGTAGTCCCCGAAGCAGGGGAGGCCCGTCGGTGAATTGCGGCGGACCTCGCCAGCTTGAGTCTCGTGGTCTTGCATTGTGCGCGATCCAGGAGCCGGAAGACGCGAGGGCGCGGCGGCCGGCTCCGTAGCCGGCCGACGCTTCGCCGGACGCCTCGAATGCCCCGACGGGCAGAGGAGGCGCGCCACGTGGGGAGGCGTAGCAGACCGCGGCCTGTCGAGCCACGCGGAGGACAAGAACGGGTCGTGGGGCGGAGCCCACTTCGGCCGCGGCCCGCGCGCACGGATCTTCTGCGGCCCGGGCCGTCGGTTGGCGTTCCCGGGGTGCATTAACGCCATCCCGCGCGCGGCGGAAGTAGTGGGGATCGTGCGCGACGGATCCGCTCCTCACTACCTTCGCGCGGGGGTTTAAATGGGGGGGGGAGAAGAGCGGAACGGCCTGTTTGCTCCCTCCGCCCCAGAGCTCCGTCGTTGTCGCCCCTCCCCTCCCTGTTCCCAGAGAGAGAGAGAGAGAGAGAGAGAGAGAGAGAGAGAGAGAGAGAGAGAGAGAGAGAGAGAGAGAGAGAGAGAACCGCGGGCCCGCCGCGCCGCCGTCTGCCGTCGCCGGGAGCCGTGCCAAGACCGAGCTCTCGAGCCCCGCCGCCGCGGCCACAAGACCCTTGAGGGCGATGGCGAGCAAGGGGGCATGTGACGGCAGCGACGTCGATGAGGACTTCATCGAGCACCTTCGCCACCGCCGCAAGCTGCCGTCGGCGGAGCACCTGGAGGCGCGCATCGCCGAGGCGGAGAACGCGCCGACCCCGCGGGAGGGCGAGGTGGTGGTATTCGCCGAGCACTTCCTCTGCGGGCTCGGCCTGCCGGCGAGCACGTTCTTCCGGCGGTTCCTCACGCATTTCGGGCTGTAGCCGCACCACCTAGCCGCCAACGCCGTCCTGCAGCTGGCGGCGTTCTTCTCCCTCTGCGAGGGCTTCCTAGGGGTGGAGCCGCGCCTGGACCTCTGGTGCCGGCTCTTCTACCTCAAGCGTCAGACGGTAAAGGACCCGACAACCGGCCAGAAGGTCATGACCGCCTGCGGAGCCACCCTGATCCACTTCCGCACCGGAGCTGGGTTCCCGCAACTCCCCTTGCAGGATTCGGTGAAGAACTGGCAGAAAGGGTTCTTCTACGTGAAGAACGTGAAGCCGGAGGCGGACTACATCAACCTCCCCGCCTTCGTCAATGAACCGTCGGTCGCGATGCAAAATTGGAGGACGAATCCGCCCCAGGCGTCCGAGACGGTGGACCGGCTCTGTGAGCGTCTGTTGGTGATGGCCAGGACGGAGGGGCTGAAGGCCGAGGACCTCCTGACCACGATGGTGGCGCGCCGGGTGCAACCGTTGCAGCACCGGCCGCACCTCATCTGCCAGATGGGAGGGCGGCGCGACCCTTGCCGGCTCTCCACCAAAGAGCTGAAGGTGGTGCAGGTGGCGAAGAGGATGAACGCCATCTCGGCCGCCAAGTTAAAGGAGGGCGAATGGCGATGGGGGAAGACCCCGTACAGCCGGGATCGTCTGGCTCCACGGGTACGTGATGAGCCGTCACCCACCCTTTTCCTCTCTTGACGCTGCCCCTCCCCCCTCGGACTGACGACGGAGGGCCTCCCTTGCGCGCAGGTTTTCCCGCTGCTGTAGAACTATGGGGCGCCGGCTGCCGACGTGGTGGAGTCGGACCCTGAGGAGATCGAGGACGTGGACGACGTGGAGCCGGCCGAGCCGGAGCGAGCCGGCGCGTCCGGCGCCAGCGGGATGGACACGGAGGTGACCGATCCGGCGGGTGAGTTCCCTCCCCAATCACTTTTGCGGGACTCGACCGACGACGATGCTGAATCGGAAGGGGTGCACCATGCAGCGGCCCCGGAGGACCCCGAGCCTTCGGGTGTTGGGGAACGGAGCATGAATTTCAAAAAATTTCCTACGCTCACGCAAGATCTATCCATGGAGATGTATCGCTACGAGAGGGGAGAGTGTGTCTACGTACCCTCGTAGACCGTTAGCGGAAGCGTCTCACAACGCGGTTGATGTAGTCGAACAATCCTTCGAGCTCCACCGATCAAGTACCGAACGTACGGCACCTCCGAGTTCTACACACGTGCAGCTCGGTGACGTTCCTCGCCTTCTTGATCCAGCAAGACGTCGAGGTAGTAGATGAGTTCCGTCAGCACGACGGCGTGGCGACGGTGACGGTGAAGTGATTCCGGCAGGGCTTCGCCTAAGCTCTCCGAAAATATGACCGAGGTAGAAAACGGAGATCGGGGCACAACACACGGCTATGGGACAATTGTGTGTTTTGGGGTGCCCCTTTGCCCCCGTATATAAAGGATGAGAGGGAGGAGGCCGGCCCCCTAGGGGTGCGCCAAGTGTGGGGAGTCCTACTAGGACTCCTTAGTCCTAGTAGGATTCCACCTCCCATACGGAGTAGGAAAGGGGGAAGGGAGAGGGAAAGGAAAGAGGGGGCTGCGCCCCCTCCCCTAGTCCAATTCGGTTTGGGCAAGGGGGGGGGGGGGGCACGCCTCCTCACGTGGCCTGCCTCTCCTTTTCCCGTACGGCCCAAAAAGGCCCATTACCTCTCCCGGTGAATTCCCGTAACTCCTCGGTACTCCGAAAAATACCCGAATCACTCGGAACCTTTCCGACGTCCGAATATAGCCTTCCAATATATGAATCTTTACCTCTCGACTATTTCAAGACTCCTCGTCATGTCCGTGATCTCATCCGGGACTCCGAACAAACTTCGGCCACCAATCACATAACTCATATAATACTAAATCGTCATCGAACCTTAAGTGTGCGGACCCTACGAGTTCGGGAATGATGTAGACATGACCGAGACGACTCTCCGGTCAATAACCAACAGCGAAACCTGGATGCTCATATTAGTTCCTACATATTCCACGAAGATCTTTATCGGTGAACCTCATATGACAACATACGTTGTTCCCTTTTGTCCGGCGGTATGTTACTTGCCCGAGATTCAATCGTCGGTATCTAATACCTAGTTCAATCTCGTTACCGGCAAGTCTCTTTACTCGTTCCGTAATACATCATCTTGCAACTAACTCTTTAGTCACGGTGCTTGCAAGGCTTCTGTGATGCTGTATTACCGAGAGGGCCCAGAGATACCTCTCCGATAGTCGGAGTGACAAATCCCAATCTCGATCCATGCCAACTCAACAAACACTTTCGGAAATACCTGTAGTGCACCTTTATAATCACCCAGTTACGTTGTGACGTTTGATACACCCAAAGTATTCCTACGGTATCCGGGAGTTACATGATCTCATGGTCAGAGGAACGTGTATTTGACATAGTGAAAGCAATAGCAATAAACTGAACGATCATTTGCTATGCTAACGGTTGGGTCAAGTCCATCACATCATTCTCCTAATGATGTGATCCCGTTATCAAATGACAACTCATGTCCATGGTCAGGAAATCTTGACCATCTTTTGATCAACGAGCTAGTCTAGAAGAGGCTTACTAGGGACTCAGTATTTGTCTATTATCCACACATGTATTAAGTTTCCGGTCAATACAATTCTAGCATGAATAATAAACCATTATCATGAACGGAGAAATATGATAATAAACACTTTATTAATTGCCTCTAGGGCATATTTCCAACAGTCTCCCACTTGCACTAGAGTCAATAATCTAGTTTACATCTCCATGTAATTAACATCCAATCAGTTCTAGGGCTGATCATGTTTTGCTTGTGAGAGAGGTTTTAGTCAACGGGTCTGCAAAATTCAGATCCGTGTGTTCTTGGCAAATCTCTATGTCATATGTAGATGCTGCTACCACA
The DNA here is from genome assembly GCA_039707655.1 of Elymus sibiricus. NCBI lineage: Eukaryota > Viridiplantae > Streptophyta > Magnoliopsida > Poales > Poaceae > Elymus > Elymus sibiricus. The sequence goes on along the minus strand of CM077667.1, from coordinate 422,671,424 downwards.
CTCTGCTTGGAGCTACTCCAAAAACGACTGTCCCACTTTACGTATCCGGTCTGAGACCCATAGTCTTCTGGATCGGTGTTTAAAGCTTGCATCGACGTAACCCTTTACGACGAACTCTTTATCACCTCTATTACCGAGAAATTCTTCCTTAGTCCTTTTCAGGTACTTCAGGATATTCTTGACCGCTGTCCAGTGATCTACTCCTGGATCACTTTGGTACCTTCCCACCAAGCTAATAGCGAGGCATACATCAGGTCTAGTACACAGCATGGCATACAAAATAGAGCCTATGGCTGAGGCATAGGGGATGACACTCATCTTCTCTTTGTCTTCTGCCGTGGTCGGGCTTTGAGTCTCACTCAATCTCACACCTTGCAATACAGGCAAGAACCCTTTCTTTGACTGATCCATTTTGAACTTCTTCAAAATCTTGTCAAGGTATGTGCTTCGTGAAAGTCCTATGAGGCGTCTCAATCTATCTCTATAGATTTTGATGCCTAACATGTAAAACTACCTTTACCTAGATTTTCAAGTCTTACTCCACTTCACACCAGGCAAGAACTCATTTCTTTGACTTGATCCTATTTTGAACTTCTTCAAAAAAACTCATCAAGATGTGTGAACTTTTATCAGGCGTTTTGATCTATCTCCATAGATCTCGATGCCCAATCTGTGGATAACTCAAAAACAGGTTTTTATTGAAAACCTCCTTTCAATTCTTTATGCTTTCCAGAAATTCTACATCATTTCCAATCAACAATATGTCATCCACATATACTATTAGAAATTCTATAGAGCTCCCACTCACTTTCTTGTAAATACAAGTTTCTCCATAAACTTGTATAAACCCAAACGCTTTGATCACTTCATCAAAGTGAGTATTCCAGCTCCGAGATGCTTGCACCAGTCCATAGATGGATCGCTGGAGCTTGCATATTTTGTTAGCGCCTTTAGGATCGACAAAACCTTCCGGCTGTATCATATACAATTCTTCCTTAAGGAATCCGTAAAGGAATGCCGTTTTGACGTCCATTTGCCAGATTTCATAATCATAAAACGCGGCAATTGCTAACATAATTCTGACAGACTTTAGCATCGCTACGGGTGAGAAAGTCTCATCGTAGTCAACTCCTTGAACTTGGTGATAACCTTTAGCAACAAGTCGAGCTTTATAGACGGTGACATTACCATCAGCGTCCGTCTTCTTCTTAAAGATCCATTTATTTTTTTAATAGCTCGCCGTTCATTGGGCAAGTCTACCAAAGTCCACACTTTGTTCTCATACATGGATCCAATCTCGGATTTCATGGCCTCAAGCCATTTGTCGGAATCCGGGCTCGCCATCGCTTCTTCATAGTTCGTAGGTTCACCGTTGTCCAACAACATGACCTCCAAGACAGGATTGCCGTACCAATCTGGTGCGGAGCGTGTCCTGGTTGACCTACGAGGTTCTGTAGCAACTTGATCCGAAGCTTCATGATCATCATCTACTTCCTCTCTGGTCTGTGTCGGTGTCACAGAAATTTCTTTCTGTGGCGTACTACTATCCAGAGGAGGTACAATTACCTCATCAAGTTCTACTTTCCTCCCACTCACTTCTTTCGAGAGAAACTCCTTCTCTAGAAAGGATCCATTCTTTAGCAACAAAAACTTTGCCTTCGGATCTGTGGTAGAAGGTGTACCCAACGGTCTCTTTTGGGTATCCTATGAAGACGCACTTATCCGCTTTGGGTTCGAGCTTATCTGGCTGAAGCCTTTTGACATAAGCATCGCATCCCCAAACTTTCAGAAACGACATCTTAGGTTTCTTGCAAACCACAGTTCATATGGTGTCATCTCAACGGATTTAGACGGTGCCCTTGTTTAAAGTGAATGCAGCTGTCTCTAATGCATAACCCCAAAATGATAGTGACAAATCGGTAAGAGACATCATAGAATGCACCATATCCAATAGAGTACGATTATGACGTTCGGACACACCATTACGCTGTGGTGTTCCATGTGGCGTGAGCTGTGAAACAATTCCACATTGTCTTAAGTGATTGCCAAACTCGTAACTCAAATATTCTCCTCCACGATCAGATCGTAAGAACTTTATTTTCTTGTTACGATGGTTCTCTACTTCACTCTGAAATTCTTTGAACTTTTCAAATGTTTCAGATTTATGCTTCATCAAGTAGTCATAACTATATCTACTCAAATCATCAGTGAATGTGAGAACATAACGATATCCACCGCGCGCCTCAACACTCATCGGACCGCATACATCGGTATGTATTATTTCCAATAAGTTGGTTGCTCGCTCCATTGTTCCGGAGAACGGAGTTTTAGTCATCTTGCCAATAAGGCACGGTTCACATGTCTCAAATGATTCATAATCAAGAGATTCCAAAAACCCATCTGCATGGAGTTTCTTCATGTGTTTAACACTGATATGACCTAAGCGGCAGTGCCTCAAATATGTGGTACTATCATTATCTTTTGGCATTCGTGTTATGAACATATGTATTACTACGATCAAGATTCTATAAACCTTTCATTTTAAGTGCATGATCATCAATGATATTATCCAAATAAATAGAATAACAATTATTCTCTGAAATTGAATAACCGTCTTGCAATAAACACTATCAGATATAATGTTCATGCTTAACGCAAGCACCAAATAACAATTATTTAGGTTCATCACTAATCCTGAAGGTAGAGAGAGCGTGGCGATGGTGATCACATCAACCTTGGAGACACTTCCAATGCACATCGTCACCTCGTTCTTAGCTAGCCCTCGTTTATTCCGAAGCTCCATGTTTCAAGTTGTAAGCAACTGAACAAGTATCAAATACCCAGGTGCTCCTACGAGTACTAGTAAGGTACATATCAATAACATGTATATCAAATATCTTTGTTGACATTGCCAGTCTTATTATCTGCCAGTTACTTTGGGGAAGTTCCGCTCCCTGTGACATTTCCCTTTGCAATGGGAGCACTAAGTCTCGGGTTTCGTTCAGCCTTGGGTTTCTTCGCGTGAGCGGCAACTGTTTTACCGTTCTTCTTGAAGTTCCCTTTTCTTTCCCTTGCCATTCTTGAAACTAGTGGTCTTATTAACCATCAACACTTGATGCTCCCCTTTTTTTTGATTTCTACATCCGCAGATTGTAGCATCGCGAATAGCTTAAGGATCTTCTATCCCTTGCATGTTTATAGTTCATCACGAAGATCCAGTAGCTTAGTGATAGTGACTAGAGAACTCTATCAATCACCACTTTATTCGGAAGTCTAACTCCCACTTGATTCAAGTGTTTGAAGTACTCAGACATTCTGAGTACATGCTCACTAACGGAGCTGTTCTCCTCCATCTTGTAGCTATAGAACTTGTCAAAGTTGTCATCCCTCTCGACCCGGGTGTGAGTCTTGAAAAACAAATTTTCAGCTCTTGGAACATCTCATATGCTCCGTGTTGCTCAAAACATATTTGGAGCTCCGGTTCTAAGCCGTAAAGTATGGCGCACTGAACTATCGAGTAGTCATCTTTTCTTGTCTGCCAGACGTTCATAACGTCCTCAGACAAAGCCGTAGGGGTATTTCACTGAGCGGTGCATTAAGGACATAAGCCTTCTGTGCAGCAGTGAGGACAATTCTCAGATCACGGACCTAGTCCGCATAGTTGCTTCCATCAACTTTCAACTTCGTTTTCTCTAGGAACATAATAAAAACAGGGGAACTACAGCGCGGTCTATGGATCTACAACATAAATTTGCTAAGACAAGTAAGACTATGTTCATGACAATTGAAGTTCAATTAATCAAATTACTTAAGAACTCCCACTTAGATTAACATCCCTCAAGTTGTCTAAGTGTAACATGATCCACATCAACTAAACCACGTCCGATCATCACGTGAGGTGGATTAGTTATCAATGGTGAACATCTTTCATGTTGATCATATCTACTATATGACTCATGTTCGACCTTTCGGTCTCTTGTGTTCCGAGGCCATGTCTGTACATGCTAGGCTCGTCAAGTTTAACCCAAGTATTATGCGTGTGTAAAACTGGCTTACACCCGTTGTATGCGAACGAAAGAATCCATCACACCCGATCATCACGTGGTGCTTAGAAGCGTCGAACCTTCGCAACGGTGCATACTAGGGGAGAACACTTATCTTGAAATTTAGTGAAGGGATCATCTTATAATGCTACCGTCGTCCTAAGCAAAATAAGATGCATAAAAGGATTAACATCACATGCAATTCAATATATGTGACATGATATGGCCATCATCGTCTTGTGCTTTTGATCTCCATCAGCAAAGCACCGTCATGATCTCCATCGTCACCGGGTTGACACCTTGATCTCCATCGTAGCGTCGTGACACCTTGATCTCCATCGTAGCGTCGTGGTCGTCTCGCCGGCTATTGCTACTACTACTACTGCTAACTAATAGCGGTAAAGTAAAGCAATTACATAGCGTTGGCATTGCATACAATAAAGAGACAACCATAAGGCTCCTGCCGGTTGCCTGATAACTTACAAAACATGATCATCTCATACAACAACTTATATCACATCATGTCTTGGCCATATCACATCACTAGCATACCCTGCAAAAACAAGTTAGACGTCCTCTACTTTGTTGTTGCAAGTTTTACGTGGCTGCTACGGGTTTGCAAGAACCGTTCTTACCTACGCAAAACCACAACCTGGTGTAGTGATTGCTTTTTGATCTTCTAAAAGAACCCTCTTCATTGAAACCGATTCAACTAAAGTGAGAGAGACAGACACCCGCCAGTCACCTTTATGCTACGAGTGCACGTAGCGGTGAAACCTGTCTCGCGTAAGCGTACGCGTAATGTCGGTCCGGGCCGCTTCATCTCACAATACCGCCGAATCAAGTAACAACTAGTAACGGCAAGCAATATGTATACACCCACGCCCACAACTCACTTGTGTTCTACTCATGCAAATCACATCTACGCATAGACCTGGCTCGGATGCCACTGTTGGGGAACGGAGCATGAATTTCAAAAAAATTCTTACGCTCACGCAAGATCTATCCATGGAAATGTATCGCTACGAGAGGGGAGAGTGTGTCTACGTACCCTCGTAGACCGTTAGCGGAAGCGTCTCACAACGTGGTTGATGTAGTCGAACAATCCTTCGAGCTCCACCGATCAAGTACCGAACGTACGGCACCTCCGAGTTCTACACACGTGCAGCTCGGTGACGTTCCTCACCTTCTTGATCCAGCAAGACGTCGAGGTAGTAGATGAGTTCCGTCAGCACGACGGCGTGGCGACGGTGACGGTGAAGTGATTCCGGCAGGGCTTCGCCTAAGCTCTCCGAAAATATGACCGAGGTGGAAAACGGAGATCGGGGCACCGCACACGGCTATGGGACAATTGTGTGTTTTGGGGTGCCCCTTTGCCCCCGTATATAAAGGATGAGAGGGAGGAGGCCGGCCCCCTAGGGGTGCGCCAAGTGTGGGGAGTCCTACTAGGACTCCTTAGTCCTAGTAGGATTCCACCTCCCATACGGAGTAGGAAAGGGGGAAGGGAGAGGGAAAGGAAAGAGGGGGCTGCGCCCCCTCCCCTAGTCCAATTCGGTTTGGGCAAGGGGGGGGGGGGCGCCTCCTCACGTGGCCTGCCTCTCCTTTTCCCGTACGGCCCAAAAAGGCCCATTACCTCTCCCGGTGAATTCCCGTAACTCCTCGGTACTCCGAAAAATACCCGAATCACTCGGAACCTTTCCGACGTCCGAATATAGCCTTCCAATATATGAATCTTTACCTCTCGACTATTTCGAGACTCCTCGTCATGTCCGTGATCTCATCCGGGACTCCGAACAAACTTCGGCCACCAGTCACATAACTCATATAATACTAAATCGTCATCGAACCTTAAGTGTGCGGACCCTACGAGTTCGGGAATGATGTAGACATGACCGAGACGACTCTCCGGTCAATAACCAACAGCGAAACCTGGATGCTCATATTAGTACCTACATATTCCACGAAGATCTTTATCGGTGAACCTCATATGACAACATACGTTGTTCCCTTTTGTCCGGCGGTATGTTACTTGCCCGAGATTCGATCGTCGGTATCTAATACCTAGTTCAATCTCGTTACCGGAAAGTCTCTTTACTCGTTCCGTAATACATCATCTTGCAACTAACTCTTTAGTCACGGTGCTTGCAAGGCTTCTGTGATGCTGTATTACCGAGAGGGCCTAGAGATACCTCTCCGATAGTCGGAGTGACAAATCCCAATCTCGATCCATGCCAACTCAACAAACACTTTCGGAAATACCTGTAGTGCACCTTTATAATCACCCAGTTACGTTGTGACGTTTGATACACCCAAAGTATTCCTACGGTATCCGGGAGTTACATGATCTCATGGTCAGAGGAACGTGTATTTGACATAGTGAAAGCAATAGCAATAAACTGAACGATCATTTGCTATGCTAACGGTTGGGTCAAGTCCATCACATCATTCTCCTAATGATGTGATCCCGTTATCAAATGACAACTCATGTCCATGGTCAGGAAATCTTGACCATCTTTTGATCAACGAGCTAGTCTAGTAGAGGCTTACTAGGGACTCAGTATTTGTCTATTATCCACACATGTATTAAGTTTCTGGTCAATACAATTCTAGCATGAATAATAAACCATTATCATGAACGGAGAAATATGATAATATACAGTTTATTAATTGCCTCTAGGGCATATTTCCTACATCGGGAGATGACACCACGGCGCCGAGGAGGCGCGTTCGCCGCGCCGACCGTGCGCCCAGCCAGGACGACGCGGCCGCCGACGACAGGGGGAAACAGCCGGCCAGCTCCAGGCCGGCTCCCAAACGGGCGGCCACCGGGCAGCCGGGTGGCAGCCGTGGAGGCGGCGGGAAGAAGCTGCGGTTCGCCCGGTCGGGCCCCGCCAGGCGGGCGGTCCCCGTTACCATTGGGTAAGTTTGTTCTAAGTACTTGCTTGTTTCTTGGTCGGCCCCTTTTTCTTATCTTGCTCATCCAGGGAGCCGCGCGCCCTTGGGAGGCCCATCACCGTCGAGACGGTGGAGACGGCGCCGCTGATTGCCGCCGAGGATAGGGAGCGCGAGGCATGGCGGGACCTCGAGGCGGCCGAGCGGGAGTGGCGCGAAAAGTAACGCCACCCGTGGGAGGAGCCGGCGCGGAAGGGGGCGTCGGGGCGGGCCAGTGCGGAGGTAGCCGGCTAGTCGTGGGAGCCTTTTCCCCTTGGCCGGGAGAGGAGATCCAAGGACAGGCACGATCCCGCGCGATGGGAGGAGGCGGATGCGCGGGTCGAGGAGGAGGCGTGCGTGACCGCAAGCACGGCGGACGCTACCGAAGGGGCGGAGCTAGGCAGCAACACGGCCCCGTCGGGGGCGGAAGACGTGTCACCGGGGGCAAGGAGCCCCCCAGAGGTTGTCGTCCTGGACGCGGAGGTCCCGGCTCCGGAGGCGAGCCGAGCCGGCGCCGCCAGAGGCAGAGCGCCGAAAAGCGAGACAGCGGCGCCCGGAGGGGCGGACGCCCCGGGCTCGTCAGCAGGGGCACCCGGAACCATGGCGCCGGGAGGGGCGGGCCCCCTAGTGACCACGACGAAGGGCGCGTCCAGCCCTGTCGACGGAGGCGCGGCCATCAATGACGCGCCGAGCGCCCTTGGGGCCGCGGTGGGTGCCGTCGTCGCGGAGTTTGCCGCCTGCCGCTCCCAGGTGGCGCAACATGCCCAGGCCGCCACCGACCGGCTGGTGCACCTTGAGCAATCCGTCGCGGTAAGGGCTCGAAGCCTCGTATTTTGCTTTGGTTTTTTCCAGTGGGGGCACACCAGCGCACCCACTGGGTGTAGCCCCCGAGACTCGGGCCGGCCTGGGACGTAGGCGGGTCGAGTCTAATGGCGTCTTTGCTTCTGTGTTCTCTGCAGGCTACACACGACCGTCGGGTGGCCGCGTACAACACGCTGCTAGGCTTGTACCGCGGGGCCGAAAACCGGCTGGCCGTCATGTCCGCGGATCTGCAAGGTATGGAATCTCGCGAATTTCCAGTGGGGGCGTGCGAGCGCACCCACTGGGTGTAGCCCCAGGGATTCAGGCCGGCTGCTCCGGAGGCGGGCTGAATCCCTTTCTTCGTTTGCTTTCTGACAGAGGCGTCTTCGTCCTGAGCAGCCACCCACGCCGAGATGGTCTGCCTCCGACGCCAGGTGGTGCAGCTTGGCGAACAGCGGGGCCTCCTGACCGCGGAGTGCGACCGGCTCCGCCAGGAGGCGGATCGGGCGCAGGCGGAGAAGGATGGGCGCGAGGCGGCTCACCGCCGGGAGTTGGAGGAGTGGGAGGCGGCTTTCCAACGGCGGTTGGAGGAGCGGGAGGCGGCCCTTCGCCAGGAGCTGGAGGCCAAGGATGCCTCACTGGCGAAGGCGGCCGGGGAGGCGCAGGCGGCCCGTGTCGAGTACGAGCGCCGGATCCAGGAGTGGTCGGCCAGGGAGGCTAAGCAGCAGGAGGAGGCGCTGGCGGGGGACCGGCTCATGGCTGGTAGGTCTTGGTTGCCTTATTTGTCTTTGCGCGTCGGCTTGGGGCCGTCGTTTTCTTCGTCTTACATCATGCGTCCTTTTCTCCCTCAGGGGTTTTTTCGGGTACACAGGTGGCCGCGAAAGCGGCCATGGAGGCCCACTGTGAGGCTCAACGGGCGCTTGGAGTTCACGTTGGGGAGCTTGCCGCCTGGACCGTGGAAGAGGTGGGGATCGCCGGCAGGGCACGTCTGGACGAGGTGGTCCGAGCCCTGAGGCGGCTCCAGGCGGCCAGCTTGGCGCTGGTTCGCACCCTCTGGCCAGACGCGGTGGATCCGGTCTTCATGAGCCAGCTGTCTAGGTGGCTGGAGGATGGGTCCGCGCGGGTGAACGCCTGGAGGTCTTTCGCGGCGCGCGCCGGGGCGGCCATGGCGCTTCGGGTTGCGAGGTCATGGTACCCCGCGCTGGATTTGGGGTTGCTTGCGGCCCAGCGCGCCGGCACGGATGCGGAGCTGTAGGCGGCTGCCGATGTGCTGGCCGCGCGGGCCAGCGACCTCGCGTCCTTTGCCCCTTGGGACGAATATGTCCCGGAGCGGACGACAGACGGCGAGGTGGTCCCCGAGGATCGGTTCGGGCTCGCCTTCGACGACCCGGAGGGCAGTGCCGGGGAGATGGACGACGAAAACGCCGAGTCCAGCACCGACGACTATGCCGACTCCGAGCCGGTTCGCGACTTGGACCCGGAGGGCGATGCGGAGCCTGCCGCGACCAAGGACGTGGCTTCCACCTCAGCCGCCACGGGGAGCGCAGGGGGAGGAGGCGGCGCCGCCACTTAGTTAGGGTCCTTTTCGTTTCCTGCTTTTGTTAGACTGCAGTTCCACCCGCTGGGTGTAAGTGGGTGTAATGTAATGAACAAGTGGCCTTGGGCCTTTATTGCAATGAACAAGTGGCCTCGGGCCTTTATGCTTTTTGTATGAACTTATGCCTTTGGTTGCCAAATTTTTATGCGTGCCAACTCGACCTTAGCCTTTTTGCCCTTTTGGTTCTGTCTACCCAAAGCCTTGTCCCCTTCGGCATTGGCCCCGCCAGCCGGACAACCTGGAGCCGGTCTGTAGCTGGGGCGGGGCATCCGCCTCGGGGGAGTCGGTCGTGAGTTTGAGAGCCGTGAGGATGTTTTGGCTAAGGTAGATGGCAGAGGCTGAAGAAAATTTCGGCTAGCCCTAGCCGGCGACCCCCTATGACCGTTTTCGTGTGTGCTAAGTTTACCGTCCCGAGAACCTACCAGCCGTACAGCCGGGAGCCGGTCTGTAGCTGGGAGGGGTGGTAGGGTGTTTCCTTAGTTCACATTACTTGACCGGCTTCGGGGAGCAATGTCAAGGCTAGCCGGCGAGCCCCCGAGACCGTGGGACCGGGTCCGGGAGCCGGTGAGTGAGGCGAAACGCTTTGGAAGGAAACGAAAGAGGCATGCCCCAAGAGCTGGCTTGGGGCACCCGTTGCATTCATAAGCCCAAAAGGGGAGGTACATACATACACTAGTTTTTAGCAGTAAAACGGACGGAGGAGTGCCGCGTTCCATGGACGCTCCGTCTCCTCGCCGGAGGCGTCTCTCTTGCGCTTCTGTGGCTTCTGAGTGTCTATTAGATAGTACACGTTGTTGTGCAGTGCCTTGCTGATGATGAATGGGCCCTCCCATGGGGAGGACAGCTTGTGCTGGCCGGCGGTTCGCTGGATCCGCCTAAGCACCAAGTCCCCCTCGTGGAAGGAGAGGGGCCGGATGCGCTTGCTGTGGTAGTGCCGGAGCTTCTGCTGGTAGATAGCCGTTCGGCTCAGCGCTAGCTCGCGGGCCTCCTCGAGGAGGTCGACGCCGTCTTCCCTTGCCTCTCTTGCGTCCGTCTCCGTGTACAAGGTGACGCGAGGCGAGCCGAACTCGATGTCCGTGGGGATGACCGCCTCGGACCCGTACACGAAGAAGAAGGGCGTGAAGCCGGTTGATCGGTTGGGCGTGGTTCTGAGGCTCCACAAGACGGCCGGCAGTTCTTCGACACAGCAGCCGGCTAAGCGGACGAGCGGTGCCACGAGCCGGGGCTTGATGCCGGCCAGGATTAAGCCATTGGCCCTTTCGGCCTGGCCATTTGACTGCGGGTGGGCGGCCGAGGCCAGGTCGAGCCGGATGCCTTGCTTGGCGCAGAAACGTGCTAGCGCGCCCTTGGCGAAATTGGTGCCGTTGTCGGTGATGATGCTGTGCGGGACGCCGTAGCGGACCGTTACGTCTTCGATGAATCGAACGGCGATGAGGCCATCCAACTTCTTGATAGGTCTGGCCTCGATCCACTTGGTGAACTTGTCGACGACTACCAGCAAATGCGTCATGCCGCCTCGAGCGGTCTTGAATGGCCCCACCATGTCGAGCCCCCAAACGGCAAAGGGCCACGACAGCGGGATGGTTTTGAGCGCCGCAGCCGGCAGGTGGCTTTGCGCGCGGAAGCGCTGGCACCCTTCGCATCTGTCGACGAGCTGCGTCGCCTCCTCTAGTGCAGTCGGCCAGTAGAAGCCGTGGTGGAACGCCTTGGCCACCAGGGTCCTCGAGGCAGCGTGGTGCCCGCACTCGCCCTGGTGGATGTCTCGAAGGATCTCTTGGCCCTTCTCGGACTCGACGTAGCGTTGGTACACGCCGGTTGCGCTACGGTGGACTAGCTCATGGTTGATGATGCTGTAGGCGGGAGCACAACGCTGGATCTGCCGGGATTTGTCTTCGTCGGGGGGGAGCTCGCCGCGCAAGAGGAAAGCCAAGATTGGCTGGGCCCACGACGGAGCCTACACCGAGGCCGGCTCCGGCATGGGCTGGAGATTCTGCGCAGCTGGAGCCCCCGAGTCCGTCGACGGAGCCCCCGGAACCGGCTCACTAGGCTCGCTAGTCCCCGGGTCTGGCTGTTCGACAGCCATCATGACGGCCGCGGGCTCGGGGCCGGCTGTCGCTGGAACGACAGCTGCCGGAGCCGGTGTGACGGGCGTAACTGGCGTAGTCGGTGGAACCGTCGGAGGCGGGGGAGCCCCTGGGCCCGTCGAGGAGCCGGCGAGATCTGTGGGTATGAAGATGGACTCCGACTCGGCGGAGGGTTTGATCAACGGCTTGCGCAGCCGCTCGAGGGAGACGCCAGCCGGGATGGCCTGGCGGGTGGAGCCGATTTTGGCCAAGGCGTCCGCCGCCTCGTTGTCCGCCCGGGGGACGTGGTGGAACTCGCAGCCTTCGAAGTTGCCGGTAAGCTGTTGGACGAGGAAGCGGTAGCTGGCCATGTTGGCATCCCTGGCGTCCCATTCACCAGAGACCTGCTGCACCACTAGGTCGGAGTCGCCGAAACACAGGATGCGCTAGATGCCGATCTCCTTGGCGAGCCGGAGGCCGTGGACGAGTGCCTCGTACTCGGCCACGTTGTTGGAGGCGGCGAAGTGGATTTGGAGCGCATACTTGAGTTGGTCTCCTTTCGGAGACGACAGGACGATGCCGGCTCCCAGACCGGCCTGCATCTTTGAGCCGTCGAAGTGCATGCGCCAGTGCGTGGAGTCCGGGGGAGGCGGCACGAACTGGGTCTCAGCCCAGTCGACGAGGAAGTCGGCCATCGCCTGCGACTTGATGGCGGTGCGCGGCTCATACCGGATCTCGTAGTCGGCGAGGGCGATGGCCGATTTGGCGATCCGGCCGGTGGCATCCCGGCCGCTCATGATCTCACCCAGCGGCACCGTGCTCACCACGGTGATGACATGCTCTTGGAAATACCGCTTGATCTTCTGGGTGGCGAAGTATATGTCGTAGCACATCTTCTGGTAGTGGGGGTAGTTTTGCTTGGAGGCGGAGAGGACCTCGCTGAGGTTGTAGACGGGGCGCTAGACTGGCAGCGCTTTGCCCTCCTCCGACCGCTCCACGACCAGGACGACGCTGATGACGCGCGTGGTCGCCGCGATGTATGCAAGCAGGGGCTCCTTCTCGGCCGGCGCGGCCAGGATGGGCGCGCTGGTGAGGACTCGTTTGAGGTCGCGGAATGCCTCGTCTGCCTAGTCGGTCCACTCGAACTTGGCCGGCTTCCTGGTGGAGTCGGTGCCCGGCTCGTTAAGCGCCGTCTTCCTCATGAGTTGGTAGAGGGGCAGGGCCTTCTCCCCCAGCCGGCTGATGAACCGGCTGAGCGAGGCGAGGCAGCCGGTGAACTTCTGGACGTTGCGGAGACGGGTCGGCTTGGGCATACGCTCGATCACCCTGATCTTCTCTGGGTTAGTCTCGATGCCGCGAGCGGACACGAAGAAACCCAGGAGTTGGCCGGCTGGGACGCCGAAAATGCACTTCTCTGGGTTGAGCCTGACCTTGTACTCGCGCAGGTTGGCGAAAGTCTCCCGAAGGTCGTCGAGGAGGCTGAAATGCTTCTTGGTTTTGACGACGATGTCATCAACGTAGACGTGGACATTCCTGCCTATCTGCGGCAGGAGGCATTTCTGCATGCAGCGCTGGAAGGTAGCGCCTGCATTCTTCAGGCCGAAGGACATGGTGATGTAGCAGTAGGCCCCGAAAGGGGTGATGAAGGAGGTCTTCAGCCGGTCGGCCGGGTCCAGCTTGATCTGGTGGTAGCCTGAGTAGGCGTCTAGAAAAGACAGCAGATCGCAGCCGACCGTGGAGTCGATGACTTGATCGATCCATGGCAGGGCGAACGGGTCCTTGGGACATGCCTTGTTCAGGCTCGTGTAGTCAATACACATGCGCCAAGTCTTGTTCTTCTTCAGCACCAGGACTGGGTTGGCCAACCAGTCCGGGTGGAACACTTGCATGATGAAGCCGGCTGCGAGCAGCCGGGCGATCTCCTCTCCTATGGTACGCCGCTTCTCCTCAGAGAAGCGGCGCAGGGGTTGCTTGACCGGCTTCGCATCCGGCCGGACATGAAGTTTGTGCTCGGCGAACTTCCTCGGAACACCCGGCATGTCTTTGGGGGACCATGCAAAGATGTCCCGATTCTCACGGAGGAAGTCGACGAGCTCGCCTTCCTATTTGTTACTGAGGTTGGCGCCGATGGTGACGCACTGCTTGGGGTTAGCCGGGTCGAGCGGCACTTGCTTGGTGCCCTTGGACGCCTGGAACGACGCTTCGCTGGCCGACTGGGATGGAGGAGCCGGCACGGCCGGCTGGTCGGAGGCGAGAGCCACGAGCCGGTCGAGCTGCCGCCTCTCCTCCACTATCTCCAGAGCCTCGGCTAGCCGGCTACCATCGCGCGCGCACTCGATCGACATCTTGTAGTCGCCGGCGATGGTGATGATGCCCTTGAGGCCCGACATCTTGAGCTTGAGGTAAGCGTAATGGGGGATCGCCATGAACTTGACGAGGGCCAGCCGGCCCAGCAGCACGTGGTAGGGACTGTCGAGGTCCACCATCTCGAACCATATCGGCTCACGGTGGAAGTGGCTCTTGTCGCCGAAGAGGACGTCGAGCTCAATCTTGCCGATGGGGGTGCATGATTTTCCCGGCACGATGCCGTGGAAAACCGTCCGGCTCGCTCGCAGGTCTTTCGCCGTGAGCACCAGCTTGAGCATCGTGTCGCGATAGAGGATGTTGATGCTGATGCCCCCGTCGATCAACACCCGCGAGAAACGGCAGGTGCGCCTCTCGGAGACGATGGTGGGATCGAGGACGAGGGCGTAGCTGCCCGGGTTTGGCATCACGGCCGGGTGGTCCGCCCGGCTCCAGGTGACCGGCTTCTCGGACCAATGCATGAACTGGGGGACCGAGGGGGCGGTGGCGTTCACCTCGTGCCGGCGCTGGCGCACGCTGTGCTTGTCAGTTCCTTCGCTGGTGAAGACGACGTAGGCCCCGTCCTAGTCGGGGAACTGGTCGTGGAGGCGGCCGTCGTTGGCTGCCGGAGCCGGCGCGGGCGGCTGGGCCGGAGCCGGAGCCGGCACACGGGGAGGCAGAGGCGGAGGAACCGAAAGGCCCTCGCCTCGAGCCAGCCGCTGGGAGAAGCTGCACTGCCGGAGCGTGTGAGTGGCCGGCTTGGCCCCGGAGTGCATCTTGCAGGGTGCGTCGAGCATCTACTCGAAGGTGAGCTTGGGCTGCCAGGCGTTCTTGCTGGTTCGCTGGCGCTGGCTGGAGCCCTGGGCAGCCGGCTGCTCTTCTTTGATGGTCGCGACCTGCCAGCTCCCGTAGCGGGGATCCGGCTGGTCGGTTTTGCGCTTGTTGTTTTGCTGCTGGCGGTTGTCGGCAGCCGCCCGCGGTGCGGCAGGCGGCGGAGTCGGCTTGGCTGGCGTGGTGACCTGCATCCGCATAGCGGAGTCAGACGTGGCGTACTTGTCCGCCTTGGCCATCAGATCCGCCAGGGTCGCCGGCTCGGAGCACAAGAGCTTGTGCTTGAGGGGGGTGCCGTCGCGGCAACCCTCGATGAAATACTGGATGGCCTGCACCTTGTGCACCCCCTCGCAGGAGTTGCGGAGCTCGGTCCAGCGTGTGAGGTAGTCGCGGATGGGCTCCTCCGGCCCCTGGACACACATGGCCAGCTCGCGGGGTCGGCCGGGCCGCTTGTAGGTGCCGGTGAAGTTGCGGACGAATGCTTCCTCGAAGTCCGTCCAGGTCTTGATGTGCTACTTCTTGAGCTTGCGTTGGTTTTCCCTTGAAGAGGAAAGGGTGATACAGCAAAGTAGATAAGTATTTCCCTCAGTTGTTGAGAACCAAGGTATCAATCCAGTAGGAGGTACAAGCAAGGCCCCAATCTTTGCACCTACACAAACAATCAAACACTTGCACCCAACGCTATAAAGGGGTTGTCAATCCCTTCACGGTTACTTGCAAGGATGAGATCTGATAGAGATAGATATAAAAGATTACTAAAACGAAAAGTAAAATAAAAGTAAATAGATTGCAGCAAGGTATTTTTGGTTTATAGATCTGAAAATATAATATGGAAAATAGACCCGGGGGCCATAGGTTTCACTAGAGGCTTCTCTCTTGAAGGAAAATAATACGGTGGGTGAACAAATTACTGTCGAGCAATTGATAGAAAAGCGCATAGTTATGACGATATCCAAGGCAATGATTATGCATATAGGCATCACGTCTGTATCAAGTAGACCGAAACGATTCTGCATCTACTACTATTACTCCACACATCGACCGACTCCTGCCTGCATCTAGAGTATTAAGTTCATGAAGAACAGAGTAACGCATTAAGTAAGATGACATGATGTAGAGGGATAAACTCAAGCAATATGATGAAAACCCCATCTTTTTATCCTTGATGGCAACAATACAAATACGTGCCTCGCTACCCCTACTTTGTCACTGGGTGAGGACACCGCAAGATTGAACCCAAAACTAAGCACTTCTCCCATTGCAAGAATTACCAATCTAGGTGGCCAAACCAAACCAATAACTCGAAAAGACTTGCAAAGATATGAAATCATGCATATAAGAATTCAGAGAAGATTCAAATAATATTCATAGATAATCTGATCATAAACCCACAATTCATCGGATCTCGACAAACACACCGCAAAAGAGTATTACATCGGATAGATCTCCATGAAGATCATGAAGAACATGGTATTGAAGAACATAGAGAGAGAAGAAGCCATCTAGCTACTAGCTATGGACCCGAAGGTCTGAGGTGAACTACTCACGCATCATTGGAGGGGCAATGGTGTTGATGTAGATGCCCTCCGTGATCGAATCCCCCTCCGGCAGATTACCGGAAAAGGCCCCAAGATGGGATCTCACGGGAACAGAGGCTTGCGGCGGCGTAAAAGTATTATCGTGGCTCTTTTTGGTATTGGTGGTATATTTCTGAATTTATAGGCGAAGAATTAGGGTTAGAAGGCCTGCAGGGGGGGCACAAGCCAGGGGGGCGCGCCCCCCCCAGGGGCGCGCCCTGGTGGCTTGTCGTCTCCTGGCAGGTCTCCTGCCCTCCTCTCCAGGTCTGGTAGATGTCTTTTGGTCCAAGAAAAATCATCGCGAAAGTTTTATTCCGTTTGGACTCCGTTTGATATTCCTTTTCTGCAATACTCAAAAACAAGGAAAAAACAGAAACTGGCACTGGGCACTAGGTTAATAGGTTAGTCCCAAAAATAATATAAAATAGCATATTAATGCATATAAAACATCCAAAACAGATAATATAATAGCATGGAACAATCAAAAATTATAGATACGTTGGAGACGTATTAGCATCCCAAGCTTAATTCCTGCTCGTCCTCGAGTAGGTAAATGATAAAAAACAGAATTTTTGATGTGGAATGCTACCTAACATATTTATCCATGTAATATTCTTTATTGTGGCATGAATGTTCAGATCCATAAGATTCAAAACAAAAGTTTAATATTGACATAAAAACAATAATACTTCAAGCATACTAACAAAGCAATCGTGTCCTTTCAAAAAAACATGGCCAAAGAAAGTTATCCCTACAAAATCATATGGTCTGGCTATGCTCCATCTTCCCCACACAAAGTATTTAAATCATGCACAACCCCGATGAAAAGTCAAGCAATTGTTTCACACTTTTTATGTTCTCAAACTTTTTTTAACTTTCACGCAATACATGAGCATGAGCCATGGATATAGCACTATAGGTGGAATAGAATATGGTGGAGGTTGTAAGGAAAAGGAGAA
This sequence comes from Elymus sibiricus, assembly GCA_039707655.1. Classification (NCBI taxonomy): domain Eukaryota; kingdom Viridiplantae; phylum Streptophyta; class Magnoliopsida; order Poales; family Poaceae; genus Elymus; species Elymus sibiricus. Next base: position 422,654,279 of record CM077667.1, on the reverse strand, counting down.
GATAGTCTCACATCAACTAGGCGTATCAACGGGCTATGGAGATGCCCATCAATAGATATCAACGTGAGTGAGTAGGGATTGCCATGCAACGGATGCACTAGAGCTATAAGTGTATGAAAGCTCAAAAAGAAACTAAGTGGGTGTGCATCCAACTCGCTTGCTCATGAAGACCTAGGGCAATTTGAGGAAGCTCATCATTGGAATATACAAGCCAAGTTATATAATGAAAAATTCCCACTAGTATATGAAAGTGACAAAATAGGAGACTCTCTATCATGAAGATCATGGTGCTACCTTGAAGCACAAGTGTGGAAAAAAGATAGTAGCATTGTCCATTCTCTCTTTTCTCTCTTTTTTTTGGTGGGCATCTTTGGCCTCTTTGTTTTTTAATGGGCTTCATTGGCCTCTTTTATTATTTGTAATGTCCAGAGACTCATCCCAACTTGTGAGGGAATCATAGCTTCCATCATCCTTTCCTCTCATGGGACAATGCTCTAATAATGACAATCATCACACTTTTATTTACTTACAACTCAAGAATTATAACTCGACACCTAGAACAAAATATGACTCTATATGAATGCCTCCGGCAGTGTACCGGGATGTGCAACGATCTAGCATAGCAAATGACATTAATGAAAGCATCACGCTAGGTGTCTTAGGATCATGCAAAGCAATATGACAATGATGGTGCCTGCCATAATAAACGGAATGGTGGAAGTTGCATGGTAATATATCTCGGAATGGCTATGGAAATGCCATAATAGGTAGGTATGGTGGCTGCTTTGAGGAAGGGTATATGGTGGGTTTAATGCACCGGCGAAAGTTGCACGGTACTAGAGAGGCTAGCAATGGTGGAAGGGTGAGAGTGCGTATAATCCATGGACTCACATTAGTCATAAAGAACTCACATACGTATTGCAAAAGTCTATTAGTTATCGAAGCAAAGTATTAGACGCATGCTCCTAGGGGAGAGGTTGGTAGGAGTTAACCAACGCGTGCTCCCGACCCTCACACAAAGGATGACAATCAATAAACAAATCATGCTCCGACTTCGTTACATAACGGTTCACCATACGTGCATGCTACGGGAATCACAAACTTTTAACACAAGTATTTCTACCAATCCACAATTACTCACTAGCATGACTCTAATATCACCATCTTTATATCTCAAAACTATATGCAATGAATCAAACTTCTCATAGTATTCAATGCACTTTATATGAAAGTTTTTATTATATCCCTCTTGGATGCCCATTATATTAGGACTAAATTCATAACCTAAACCAATTACCATGCTGTTTAAAGACTCTCAAAATAATATAAGTGAGTTACAAGAGTTCAATTATTTCTATAAAATAGAACACTACCGTGCTCTAAAAAGATATAAGTGAAGCACTAGAGCAAAATTGCCTAGGTCAAAAGATATAAGTGAGGCACATAGAGTATTCTAATAAATTCACGATTCATGCGTGTACCTCTCAAAAGATGTGTGCAGCAAGGATGATTGTGGAAAACTAGAAAGCAAAGACTCATATCATACAAGACGCTCCAAGCAAAACACATATCATGTGGTGAATAAAAATATAGCCTCAAGTAAATTTACCGATGGATTGAAGACGAAAGAGGGGATGCCTTCCGGGGCATCCCCAAGCTTAGGCTCTTTGGTATACTTGAATATTCCTTGGGGTGCCTTGGGCATCCCCAAGCTTAGGCTCTTGCCACTCTTTATTCCATAGTCCATCAAATCTTTACCCAAAACTTGAAAACTTCACAACACAAAACTCAACAGAAAACTCGTGAGATCCGTTAGTATAAGAAAAATAAATCACCACTTTAGGTACCGTTGTGAACTCATTATTTATTTATATTGGTGTAATATCTACTGTATTCCAACTTCTCCATGGTTCATACCCCCCGATACAACCCATAGATACATCAAAATAAGCAAACAACACAAAGAAAACAGAATCTGTCAAAAACAGAACAGTCTGTAGCAATATGTAAACTTCGAATACTTATGTAACTCTAAAAATTAGGAAAAATTAGGAAAATCTGGGAAATTTGTATATCAATCTTGTGTAAAAATTTCAGACTCATTCGACGCTCTGGTGAATTTATAAAATTCCTGGACTAAGCGCAAAAGTTTCTTTTTTTCAGCAAAATGAAATCAACAATCACCGTAGACCATCCCAAAGGTCTTACTTGGCTCAAACGCTAATTAAAACACTAAAACACAATTACTACAGAGGTAATAATGTGTAAAGCACTCAAAAACAGAAGCAAAAACAAAAAACAAAAAATAAAATTGGGTTGCCTCCCAACAAGCGATATTGCTTAACGCCCCTAGCTAGACATAACGCAATAGATCTAGGTATTGTCATCTTTGGTATGCAATCCATAAGTAGCTCTCATAATAGATTCATAAGGTAATTAAATTTTCTTTCTAGGAAAGTTTTCCATGCCTTTCCTTAACGGAAATTGGAATCTAATGTTTCCTTCTTTCATATCAATAATTGCACCGATCGTTCTAAGGAAAGGTCTACCAAGAATAATAGGACATGTAGGATTGCAATCTATATCAAGAACAATGAAATCTACGGGCACATAATTCCTATTTGCAACAATAAGAACATCATTAATCCTTCCCATAGGTTTCTTAATAGTGAAATCCGCTGGATGCAAATTTAAATAGCAATCATCAAGTTCATGGAAACCTAGCACATCACATAAAGTTTTCGGAATCGTGGAAACGCTAGCACCCAAATCACACAAAGCATGGCACTCATAATCTTTAATTTTAATCTTAATAGTAGGTTCCCACTCATCATAAAGCTTTCTAGGTATAGAAACTTCCAACTCAAGTTTTTCTTCAAAAGATTTCATCATAGCATCAACGATATGTTTAGTAAAAGCTTTATTTTGATCATAAGCATGCGGAGAATTCAACATGGATTGCAATAAGGAAATACAATCAATCAAATAACACCTATCATAATTAAAGTCCTTGAAATCCAAAAGAGTGGGTTCATTGCTATTTAAAGTTTTGACCTCTTCAATCCCACTTTTATCAATTTTAGCATTAAGATCTATAAACTCCGAATCATTGGGACGACTTTTAACTAAAGTTGACTTATCTCCAGCCCCATCTTTATCAAGATTTATATTAGAAAACAAAGATTCAATAGGAGTCACATCAATCACTTTAAGATCTTCATCATTATTATCACGGGAACACACTTTTTCAAGCCATTCACGCTTAGCACGCATTCTAGCGGTTCTTTCCTTACACTCATCAATAGAAGTTCTCGTAGCTTTTAAAGACTCATTAATATCACGCTTGGGTGGAGTAGATCTAATTTTCAAAGAATCAATCTCAAGCGAAATTCTATCAACGTTCCTAGCCAAATCATCAATCTTGAGCAATTTTTCTTCAATCGTAGCATTGAAAACCTTTTGCGAACTAATAAATTCTTTAATATTACTCTCAAGATCAGAGGGAATCTTATTATAATTTCCGTAAGGATTGTTGTAGGAATTACCATAATTATTAGAGGAATTACTAGGAAACGGCCTAGGGTTGAAATTACCTCTATACGCGTTATTACCAAAATTGTTCCTACCACCAAAATTCACATCCATAGATTCATTATTATTTCCAATCAAAGAAGACAAATGCATATCGTTAGGATCAATAGGAGCACTCTTACTAGCAAAGAATTTCATTAATTCATCCAACTTTTCACTCAAAGTATTTATTTCTTCAATAGCATGCACTTTTTTACTAGTAGGAGATCTTTCGGTATGCCATTGAGAGTAATTAGCCATAATATTATCTAGGATTTAGTAGCTTCTCCTAATGTGATTTCCATAAAAGTACCACCCGCGGCGGAATCTAAAAGATTTCTAGATGCAAAATTCAATCCCGCATAAAAAAATTGTATAATCATCCATAAACTCAAACCATGTGCGGGGCAATTTCTAATCATTAATTTCATCCTCTCCCAAGATTGTGCAACATGCTCATGATCAAGTTGATTAAAATTCATTATATCAGTCCTAAGGGAGATGATCTTAGCGGGCGGAAAGTACTTGGAAATAAAAGCATCTTTACACTTATTCCATGAATCAATACTATTTTTAGGCAAAGATGAAAACCAAGTTTTAGCACGATCTCGTAGTGAGAACGGAAATAGCTTCAATTTAACAATATCATTATCCACATCTTTCTTCTTTTGCATATCACTCAACTCAACGAAAGTATTTAGATGGGATGCGGCATCTTCACTAGGAAGGCCGGAAAATTGTTCTTTCATAACAAGATTCAGCAAAGCAGCATTAATTTCATAAGATTCCGCACTAGTGGCGGGAGCAATCGGAGTACTAATAAAATCATTATTATTAGCATTGGAGAAGTCACACAACTTGGTATTCTCTTGAGTCATCGTGACAAAGCAAGCAATCTAGCACACAAGCAAACAAAAAGCAAACGAAAAGACGAACGGAAGAAGGGCGAATAAAAAGGCAAATCTTTTTGGTTTTTTCTGAAAATCGTTTTAGAACTGGGGGAGAGGAAAACGAGAGGCAAATGGCAAATAATGTAAATGCAAGAGATGAGTTTGTGATGGGTACTTGGTAGGCTTGATGTCCTGACTTGCTATGTATCCTCCCTGGCAACGGCGCCAGAAATCCTTCTTGCTACTTCTTGAGCTTGCGTTGGTTTTCCCTTGAAGAGGAAAGGGTGATGCAGCAAAGTAGATAAGTATTTCCCTCAGTTGTTGAGAACCAAGGTATCAATCCAGTAGGAGGTACAAGAAAGGACCCAATCTTTGCACCTACACAAACAATCAAACACTTGCACCCAACGCTATAAAGGGGTTGTCAATCCCTTCATGGTTACTTGCAAGGATGAGATCTGATAGAGATAGATATAAAAGATTACTAAAACGAAAAGTAAAATAAAAGTAAATAGATTGCAGCAAGGTATTTTTGGTATTTTTGGTTTATAGATCTGAAAATATAATATGGAAAATAGACCCGGGGGCCATAGGTTTCACTAGAGGCTTCTCTCTTGAAGGAAAATAATACGGTGGGTGAACAAATTACTGTCGAGCAATTGATAGAAAAGCGCATAGTTATGACGATATCCAAGGCAATGATTATGCATATAGGCATCACGTCCGTATCAAGTAGACCGAAACGATTCTGCATCTACGACTATTACTCCACACATCGACCGACTCCTGCCTGCATCTAGAGTATTAAGTTCATGAAGAACAGAGTAACGCATTAAGTAATATGACATGATGTAGAGGGATAAACTCAAGCAATATGATGAAAACCCCATATTTTTATCCTTGATGGCAACAATACAAATACGTGCCTCGCTACCCCTACTTTGTCACTGGGTGAGGACACCGCAAGATTGAACCCAAAACTAAGAACTTCTCCCATTGCAAGAATTACCAATCTAGTTGGCCAAACCAAACCAATAACTCGAAGAGACTTGCAAAGATATGAAATCATGCATATAAGAATTCAGAGAAGATTCAAATAATATTCATAGATAATCTGATCATAAACCCACAATTCATCGGATCTCGACAAACACACCGCAAAAGAGTATTACATCGGATAGATCTCCATGAAGATCATGAAGAACATGGTATTGAAGAACATAGAGAGAGAAGAAGCCATCTAGCTACTAGCTATGGACCCGAAGGTCTGAGGTGAACTACTCACGCATCATCGGAGGGGCAATGGTGTTGATGTAGATGCCCTCCGTGATCGAATCCCCCTCCGGCAGATTACCGGAAAAGGCCCCAAGATGGGATCTCACGGGAACAGAGGCTTGCGGCGGCGTAAAAGTATTATCGTGGCTCTTTTTGGTATTGGGGGAATATTTCTGAATTTATAGGCAAAGAATTAGGGTTAGAAGGCCTGCAGGGGGGGCCACAAGCCAGGGGGCGCGCCCCCCTAGGGGCGCGGCCAGAAGTCGTGGAGGAGCCGGTGGCCATTACCCCTGCGCGGATGCGGGAGTTGTTGGCCTCGCCCGGGGCGAGTGCGCCCACAGACGAGGGTCGGTCGAGGCAGTCGAGTACCTGGCTAGGGTACTCATCGGCAGCTGGCTCGCTGGCGAGGCTCAGCCTGCCGACGCGCTCGGTGAGGATGGTGATGTGAAGCAGAGGGTCGCTGCCGAGGCACTCGTCGGAGATGCCGGCAGCGTCGCCCACAGGGCCAGCGGGAACGGGGTCACGCCCTGCGCGGGCAAGCCCCATGAGCGCGCGGTTCCGCCCGGACGCGGGGCGGCCGTGGGAGGCGGTGAAGGGTCCCGCCCGGAGCGTGACTCCGGCCGGCGCCGCGGACGGCCCCACGGTGGGCGCCAACTGTCGTCGTTTTCTCACGACAGATGCCATTGGGAGGCTTATCGAGAGTGGTTGGGGCCGATGGACGCCGGTGGACTCCGGGAGCGAGATCGGGGACAAACGGTGCGGGACACACGATGTACCCAGGTTCAGGGCCCTCTGTGGGAGGTAATACCCCTAGTCCTGCCGGTCTGGTTGATGAACCAAAGGGGGCTACAATGGTGCTCCTTGAGATGTATGGGTAGAGGAGGAAGAAGGCACTAGCTCGCCCTCTCTGCCTTTTTACGTGGGTGCGTGCGTGGGTGCTAGGGAAGAATCGTCGTCCCCCTGCATGGGGGGAGCTCCGGGGGGTTTTAATGGCCAACCCCCCAGAATACAATATGAGCAGGAGGCTCCGGAGGGCCCCAGCTGGCGGTCTCTCTAGCCGGCCATGGGGCCCTCGGCTGAGGGGTCTTGTCGTCGGTAGGGTCCGCCGGCTGCGGAGTCCCGTCGGGAGCCGGAGGGGGCCCGCCTGGTGGGCCCTAGGGCCCGTCACACCGCGGCACGGGTCGTCCTTCGGGGCATCATCTAGCGGCGGCCGGACGCGGTCAGCGGTACGGCCGGCCGCACTGTAGCCATGCCGGGGCAGGTAATAGAGTGGTTGAGGGCGTGCCGGCACTGTGCCATTCACCACGTCGCAGTCGGCCGGGGTCAGAGGCACTGTCGCCTCCACTATGGCCATGCGGGCGCTGACCCCCGATGCGACGGGGGCCTCTGTAGCCACGCGTGCTCTGACCGAGGTACCTATAACACCGCCGACTAGGGGGCTGGGCGTCTCCGTCCCTAGCCGGCCGATTGGTGCAGCCGGCTGCGCGGAGCCGGACTGCAGGGGGAGGCGGCTCGTCCTGCAGTTGTTTTGAAAAGTTGGGGTAAAGGCCCGGCTGAGGCAACCCCGGGGTTATCCCCCCGTCAGTAGTCCCCGAAGCAGGGGAGGCCCATCGATGAACTGCGGCAGACCTCGCCGGCTTGAGTCTCGTGGTCTTGCATTGTGCGCGATCCAGGAGCCGGAAGACGAGGGGGCGCGGCGGCCGGCTCCGTAGCCGGCCGACGCTTCGCCGGACGCCTCGAATGCCCCGACGGGCAGAGGAGGCGCGCCACGTGGGGAGGCGCAGCGGACAGCAGCCTGTCGAGCCACGTGGAGGACAAGACCGGGCCGTGGAGCGGAGCCCACTTCGGCCGCGGCCTCGGCTCGCGCGCACGGATCTTCTGCGGCCTGGGCCGTCGATTGGCGTTCCCGGGGCGCATTAACGCCACCCCGCGCGCGGCGGTAGTAGTGGGGATCGCACGCGACGGATCCGCTCCCCACTACCTCCGCGCGGGGGTTTAAATGGGGGGGAGAAGAGCGGAACGGCCTGTTCGCTCCCTCCACCCCAGAGCTCCGTCGTTGTCGCCCCTCCCCTCCCCGTTCCCAGAGAGAGAGAGAGAGAGAGAGAGAGAGAGAGAGAGAGAGAGAGAGAGAGAGAGAGAGAGAGAGAGCGAGAAACCACGGGCCCGCCGCGCCACCGTCCGCCGTCGCCGGGAGCCGCGCCAAGGCCGAGCTCTCGAGCCCCGCCGCTGCGGCCACGAGACCCTTGAGGGCGATGGCGAGCAAGGGGGCATGGGATGGCAGCGACGTCGATGAGGACTTCATCGAGCACCTTCGCCACCGCCGCAAGCTGCCGTCGGCGGAGCACCTGGAGGCGCGCATCGCCGAGGCGGAGAACGCGCCGACCCCGCGGGAGGGCGAGGTGGTGGTATTCGCCGAGCACTTCCTCCGCGGGCTCGGCCTGCCGACGAGCACGTTCTTCCGGCGGTTCCTCACGCATTTCGGGCTGCAGCAGCACCACCTAGCCGCCAACGCCGTCCTGCACCTGGCGGCGTTCGTCTCCCTCTGCGAGGGCTTCCTAGGGGTGGAGCCGCCGCGCCTGGACCTCTGGTGCCGGCTCTTCTACCTCAAGTGCCAGACGGTAAAGGACCCGACAACCGGCCAGAAGGTCATGACCGCCTGCGGAGCCGCCCTGATCCACTTCCGCGCCGGAGCCGGGTTCCCGCAACTCCCCTTGCAGGATTCGGTGAAGAACTGGCAGAAAGGGTTCTTCTACATGAAGAACATGAAGCCGGAGGCGGACTACATCAACCTCCCCGCCTTCGTCAATGAACCGCCGGTCGCGATGTAAAACTGGAGGACGAATCCGCCCCAGGCGTCCAAGACGGTGGACCGGCTCTACGAGTGTCTGTTAGTGATGGCCAGGACGGAGGGGCTGAAGGCCGAGGACCTCCTGACCACGATGGTGGCGCGCCGGGTGCAACCGTTGCAGCGCCGGCCGCACCTCATCTGCCAGATGGGAGGGCAGCGCGACCCTTGCCGGCTCTCCACCAAAGAGCTGAAGGCGGTGCAGGTGGCGAAGAGGGTGAACGCCATCTCGGCCGCCAAGTTAAAGGAGGGCGAATGGTGATGGGGGAAGACCCCGTACAGCCGGGATCGTCCGGCTCCGCGGGTACGTGATGAGCCGTCCCCCACCCTTTTCCTCTCTTGACGCTGCCCCTCCCCCCTCGGACTGACGACGGAGGGCCTCCCTTGCGCGCAGGTTTTCCCGTTGCTGCAGAACTATGGGGCGCCGGCTGCCGACGTGGCGGAGTCGGACCTCGAGGAGATGGAGGACGTGGACGACGTGGAGCCGGCCGACCTAGGCGTTAATATAGCTTCTACTATTAGGGTGTATCTGTGGTTATTATATGTTTGTTATCTTAATTTAGGGCATATATATACGTTAACTACCAGCTACTGCCATTGGAATATGGCTCGTTTGACATATTAGTGTAGTATGGCATGATTTCTCTCTTGTGTAGATAATTTCTTGCTTGCCCTACCTAGACTTTCGCTTAAGCCCTAGGCGAGGCGTTTGGCCATCGCCTAGCGCCTAGGCATGCCTAGGAGCCTCCTAGGCACTGCCTTTTCCAACAGAGGTAATGATAAAGAACCAGATAATGATGTTGAAATAGAGCCTGCTCCTGATCTTGATAACCCACAACCTAAAAATAAACGGTATGATAAAAGAGACTTTGTGGCTAGGAAACATGGTAAAGAAAGAGAGCCATGGTTTCAGAAACCCATGCCATTTCCACCTAAGCCATCTAAGAAAAAGGATGATGAAGAATTTGAGCGCTTTGCTAAAATGATTAGGCCAGTCTTTTTGCGTACCCGCTTAACCGATATCTTGAAGAGGGCCCCTTATGCTAAGTATATGAAAGACATCATCACAAATAAAAGAAAAATACCTGAAGCTGAAATATCCACCATGCTTGCTAATTATTCTTTTAAGGATGGAGTACCTAAAAAACTTGGAGATCCTGGAATACCAACTATACCTTGCTCCATCAAAAGAAACTATGTCAAAACTGCTTTGTGTGATCTGGGAGCCGGTGTTAGTGTTATGCCTTTCTCCTTATATAAAAGACTTGATTTGAATAAACTCACACCTACTGAGATATCATTGCAAATGGCAGACAAATCAATGGCCATACCTATTGGTATTTGTGAGGATGTGCCCGTTGTTGTTGCAAATGTTACTATCTTAACAGACTTTGTTATTCTTGAGATGCCTGAGGACGACAACATGTCGATTATCCTTGGTAGACCCTTTCTGAATACAGCAGGGGCTGTTATTGATTGCAATAAAAGCAAAGTCACTTTTCATATTAATGGTAACGAGCACACAATGCACTTTCCGAAGAAACAATTCCAAGTGAATGGTATAAATGTAATTGAAGAATATCCGACCATCACTATTGGAAGTTTTCAATTACCTCTACCTACTGCCAAAAAGAAATATGATATACTTATTGTTGGGGATATGCACATCCCCATTGAGGTAACTTAGTGTTTTACGAAAGTTCTTCGGTTTCATGCTAATCGGAAGTGGTTGTTAATAAGACTTGATCAACCTTATTAATGAATCATTTTTGAGAGGTATGAAGTCGATGAATCTAGTAAGCACAATTCTCTGCTCCCACCTTTTATTTTCTGTTTTAGTTAGTCAAATAAAATAAAATGCCATGATTATCCTGTTTTCTGTTTTCTCCGTGCAATAAAAAATGACCTAAAAATAAAAATTCTCAGAATGCCCTGAAAATTTAACACGATTTTTTTCTGAATATTTATGAATTTTTGGCACAAATAACACCAGAGGGGGGGGGGGGTGCACCTGGTGCCCATAAGACACCAGGGCGCGCCAGCACCCCCAGGCGCGCCCTGGTGGATTGTGGCCCCCACGTGCCCCCCTCACTTATCTCTTTAGCCCACATCACCACCTACCTCCAGCAAAAAACCACCACAGCCACCATTTTCGTGTTCTTGCTCTCAAACCCGTGGATTTCGATCTCTTAGCTTGAAGCTCCGTTTCTGAAACTGTTTGGAGGGATTGCTACTTGGTATGTGACTCCTCCATTGCTCCAATTAGTTTTTGCTTTAGTGGGTTATTTTTAAAGTAATTAGCTACTCTTGGTGCTGCTGTAGATGAGCTTGCATGTTGAATTCTTAGAGCTCTAAGTAGTTTGAATGCTCATTATGACCTCTATGCATGCTTAGGAGTAGTTGCTAACAATCTTACAAAGTTTTGTTGAGAAACTTTTTGTGGACTAAATTTTTTCAGTATTTTTATAGGAATAAAAATGAATATCTTTAGGAAGTTCTCCTCCATGAAAAATGCCAAGGGAGTCATTGGGGAATCATCGGACAATGACATTCACACTCCAAGAAAGGTGGAGGTGCGGCCGTGTGAATGGCCGCATGATGCCTTCATGGAGGAGGCCGGGTTCCATCAAGAGTTCACTCAGTTTGTTGCAAACGCTGGGTTAACCAAGTTCCTCGTAGATAAGTGTGACCAATATCACATCCTTACAAATTCCTTCGTGCAAAGTTTTACTTATCTAGGAAGAAACAATCCTCCTGAAGTGCAGTTCAATCTTTATGCTGAGCCTTACACATTATCGCTAACTGACTTCTATAACATATGCTTGATCCCTTCTAATGGGGACTTGAGAGAACCTAGGCCATCTGAGATTGAGGATTTTCTCCTCGCATTAACTGTGGGTGAGGATCGAGGCGTGTCGAGCGCCACTGCTACTAGCTTGCAGTTTCCCTCAGTACATTATTTCGCCTTAGTCGTCACTAAGTGTTTAACCGCTAGGGAGAAGGTTGGCGGACTCAGTGCTCCTGACCTTGCTATTTTACGTCATGCACTTTATGATGATCACACCTTTAGTATGGGAGCTATTATTGCTTGACGCTTGCATCTTAACAAAACTAAGGGAAAGATACATGGTGGTATTTATGCTACTTGTCTAGCGACCCACTTTAGAATTCCATTTCGCCCACATGATTATCTCTTATCCCGGGTTTACCTTGATCATAATTCACTGCAGGCTCACCAATTCCTTGATGTAACTGATTCTCCCCGTGATATTCATTATAACCTAGTATTTAGCAAGGAGACACGTGATATTATTCCGTTGCCTGCACCTACTTTGTTTGATTCTATTGCCAGGAACGGATATAGGATCATGCCAGATGATATTACAGCCTACCGGAACAACCTAGCAGCTGCTGAGGAGGAGCCCCAGGGGTGGGATGCTCAGCTGTCGCCTCCACCGCACTACGACTTGGGACCGGACGGCTACTACGGATGGTGATTACCAAGCTAGGCCAAAAGCCTAAGCTTGGGGGAGTACGTATTCCCACCGACATTACATTCATGTTCACACATTTCATTCCAGTTGTCGGCGTTCATACTTTTTCATTGTAATATCCATGCTTAATTTGTTTTCTTGCTTTCTTCTTGTGTGTTTGAAAAACCTTGATAAAATCCAAAAATATTTCCTACTTCTTTTTAGTTTTTCTTTCTAGCTTAGATTAGTTGTTGCATCAAAAGAAAACCCAAAAAGATTTCTCGCTTCTTCTTTTACTTGTTGGGAGCTTTCCCGTGTAAATAGTTTTTCTCGTTTTTGTTTTTCTTCTTTAATTTGCTTTCTTCATGAAAAACCAAAAACTCAAAAAATATTTCAGTGTGTTTCTCTGAAATTATTATTTTTTTACTCGAGTCATACCAAGGAGAAGACCACGATGAAATTGTTGAGTGGTTCTCATCTACATTATCGTTTATCTAGCAAAGAGCCCATGTTACTTTGTCTTCTCCTCGTGAATAAAATGTTTGCAGATTCCAGCTTAGTCCACGACACTCTTGCACTATTATTATCTTCTTATCGTTCGATCGTGCAAGTGAAAGGCAATAATGACGACACTTGATGAATTGACTGTGGTAGAGAAAAGCGGGTATGAACTCAACTTGTTTTTGTTTTTGTAAATATGTTTAACCTAGTATCCCTTGATTCAACTCATTATGATCAAACATGTTTGCAATAACCATTAGAGATTATAGTTGTTCATGCCATGCTTATGTAGCTAGGAGTGGATAATGATTTATCTTGTGTGCCCACATGCATTAAAATGGTTGTGATGTGGTATGATGATATGGTATCGTCCTATGAATGTTTCAAGTGGCTTGACTTGGCACATGTTCACGCATGTAGTTGAATCAAAACCAACATAGCCTTCATGATATTGATGTTCATGGTGTCCATATCCTACTCATGCTAGTATTCAATGTTGATTATATGTAATGCATGTTCATGACCGTTTTCGCTCTCTAGCTGGCCGCTTCTCAATCTACTTGCTAGCCTTCGCCTGTACTAAGCGGGAATACTGCTTGTGCATCAAAAACCTTTAAACCAAGTTATGCCAGATGAGTCCACTATATCTACCTATATGCGGTATTACCCTGTCGTTCCAAAGTAAATTTGCATGTGCCACCTCTAAAAATTTAAATGAACATCTGTTTTGTGTGCCTGGACCGCTCATGGAGCGACAGGGGACGGTCAGTATCTTCCATGCTAAGCGGGTTATTCTCATGATGAGTGTTTATTCACTTGTCCTTACACGAGAGGGGCGGTAATAGGGATTCCTAGTCCCGAAATCAAAAATCAAAAATAATTAAACAAAACTCCCCCAGGAATGTTGTTGGTTTGGACGGTACCCATGGATGCAGCCCGCCGTGGAGTGTGATTGTTGGTGGAGGGGGAGTAAACTTTTACTTTTATCGCTTGGGAACCACCGCTAATTTGTTTAGCATGGAAGATATTGATAACTCTTGGTCGTGACGTTGCCAGGAAGGGTGTACCTCCCAAAATTATATCTATCTCTGTTTTAAACTTTGAGCTCTGGCACCGCTGCAAATCCATGCTCCCCTCTGCGAAGGGACTATCTATTTACTTTTATGTTGAGTCATCACCTCCTCAAATAAGCGCCAGACCTGATAGCACTATTGTCATCCTCATGCATTGTGTATAGTTGATGTTGGGTGCAGCATGACTTGGTCTTTTCTACCATGAATTACAATGTTTAGTCGCTGCTTGAACTTTGGAGGTGCTCTGCATTTATGTTTTGCGGTCTCAGAAAGGGCTAGCAAGATACCACTATTGTCATATTGTATCATGATTGTTTTGACGAAGTGTTGGCGCTTGAGATATCTTATTATTGCTCGCTAGTTGCTTATGTTATTGATATGAGTAAATATAATTTCTAAGAGTTATTATTGACATAGTTAGTCATAATCTTTGCTGAAAACCTGGGTGCTACTTAAGCATATATATGTAAACAAGAACAAAAGAGTTCATAAAAGTTTTTCTTTATCACTTTCAGTTTATCAACTGAATTGCTTGAGGACAAGCAAAGGTTTAAGCTTGGGGGAGTTGATACGTCTCCAACGTATCTACTTTTCCTCACTCTTTTGCCAGTGTTTTGGACTCTAATTTGCATGATTTGAATGGAACAAACCCGGACTGACGCTGTTTTCAGCAGAACTACCATGGTGTTGTTTTTGTGCAGAAATAAAGGTTCTCGGAATGGAACGAAACTTTTTGGAGAATAATTTCAGAATAAATGAGAATTATTGGAGCCAAAATCCACCAGAGAGGGGGGCCAGGGTGAGCATCACCCACCAGGGCGCGCCAGGCCCCCTGGGCACGCCTTGGTGGGTTGTGCCCACCTCGTGGCCCCCCTTGCCCTATCTCGCCACTATAAATTCCTAATTCCGGAGAAAAAATCAAGGAGAAAGAATTATCACGTTTTACGATACGGAGCCTATCGTGGTTTTATCACGGCAGATGTCCTTGTGAAAGGACTTAGGGGTGAAGCCATCGCTACGGCAGTTAACTCGAAGGGGTTGGTCGGGACGAAAGACACGGGTTTACCCAGGTTCGGCCCCTCTCGAAGGAGGTAAAAGCCTACGTCCTGCTTTGAGTTGTATTGATTGGGTATCGATTACAAGGGAGCGGATTCGCTTGACCTAGCTATCGATCAAAGGTTTCGTCCCTTAAGCCGCCCAGGGAACCCGCCTTTATATACACAGGTCGAGGCCCTGGGCTTACAAGAGTCCGGGCCAGGTTACATCTAGTAATCGACCTTATCTCCAAATGACCTTGCCTTCTCTGGCAAGCTATTTCCCGACGGCTTACGCCTCCGGGTCTCGCACCACCTTCCGGCTCTAGGCCTCCGCCTGGCCCTTCTCGTAAGCTACCTCCAGGCCTGTCTGGCCTTTAGGCCTGTTTAAGGCCTCATTGCTAAGCCACCAACTTCCTAACCCGGCCCCTCCTGGGCAGATCATACCACAGGGTTATATCCCCAACATTAGGCCCCAGATTGATTTGAACTTGTTCATGTCAATCTTCGAGTCTTCTGGTTGGCGAGTCTTGCATTCTTCATAATCATTTAACCTGAAACAGATTTTCATGACCCGCCATGTAAAATGGATGACGTCATCTCTGGTAAATCCAAAAAATCTTAATGACATCACAACGGATCTTTGCATTAACTAGTCAACCCGAAAATCGAGGCGTTTTCTTGGTCAATCATCATCTTGTCCCCTCGATTCCCGCATTGGACTGTTGCTGTTCCATCCCCTTTATAAATAGGCGCGGGGGATCCCATCCTTTTCACTTTCCCCCACTGCCGCTCTCTCTTCTCCTTCCTCCAGACGCTCGCGCAACCGAAGCTCCGCCGCGCCGTCCGGACCGCACCGTCCTCCTCAACAAAGGCCGCTGCATCACCCTATTTGCGTCTAGAGCTCGCCGGCGCACGCACGCACTCCCTGCATCTTTCAGGTTCCATTCTTCTTCCCTCTCAGATCCGCATTAATTCATCGGAGTTCTTCCGAGTCCGCCACCGTTCATCGGAGTGTTCACCATTGATTGGAAAGAAAATATCTTTAGGCTCTGAAACGCTAGCTAAATCGCGCGGTGCTCTTCTTAATATGTATTTTGTATTCAGAGTAGATCACTTCTTTACTGGAATCCCTACATCAACTGCCTGTTCGTCCACTGACATTTTTAGGTTTAGAAAATGTTCCACTTTTATCTGCATCCGTAGATCCGCAATTGTAGCTGTAGTCGGTGAAACTTGTTTGTCCATACTTAGCAGTATTTTCAATATTTACTGTCCATTTGACCCGCCATCATGCTGCCGGCTCTCCCTGGAAAAATATAATCCGCTTCATTCATGTAGTTGATGGTGGCTCATGATTTTAACAATGACCCGCCGAATAACATTGTCATCTTAGGGTCATAGCTATTTGTCTTGTAATATTCTTAACCCGCCATATCTCGATGCCTTTCCCCAGCGTTTAACCCGTTCCGTCATGCCTAAAGCCCCCGCTTCTAGCGACTGGGTAGGCTCCGGGGTTACCGAGGAGATACTCAGTGATTTTGTAGTCATGGGGGTTTTGCCGGCTCAAGACGTCATTCATTGGCGGGTTCCTGTTGCCGAGATTACTCCCGAACCCAAGGAAGGGGAGGTGGTTGTCTTTACGGATCATCTTCTCCGTGGCTTCTCACCGCCCGGGTCAAAAAAATTCCGGGACGCCCTGCACTTTTACAAACTTCATCCTCAAGAAATTGGCCCCAACTCTGTCACCAATTTGTGCCAATTTCAAGTTCTCTGTGAGGCGTATTTGCAAGAAGAACCCACTGTTGACCTCTTCAGAGACTTCTATTACATCAACCGCCAGACTGAAATCGCAGACGGACCAAGCCTTGAGCTCGGAGGCATTTCAATCCAGAGGCAGAGGGATGTGTCCTTTCCTTCCGCTATTCTACCCAGCCATCCCAAGGACTGGAACCGCACTTGGTTCTACAGCCAAGACACCGCCCCAGCTGAAGAGAGGCCATTGCCGGGTTATCGCCCATATCGGCTCTGCACCACCACTGAGCTCCCACACCGGCTGTCCGCCACGGAGCGCACTTAATATGCTCATTCCTTCTCAAAGATCCGGGATTTACTAGCCAATGGATTGACTGGCGTGGATTTGACCCGCTGCTGGGTTACTTGGAGAATTTTGCCGCTGAGCCGGCGGGGCGGCTTAATGTGCCAATATTCTGGCAATGTGGATGACCCTCAACGCTTCAACCAGACGCCACCGACTGACAAAGACCTTAATATGATTGTCAAATCATTGCTTGGAGAGACTCAGGAGGCTTGCAACAAGACGGGGTTAAACCCCTTCTATGTTCTTAACCCGGCTCCTGAGGTAAAACTTTTTCTTCCAATCTTCACTCTTTCCCTTTAGATGTTGCACTTCATATACCTCATTTAACCTTTCTGCAAACGTATATAGGCCGACTCTCCCTTCTGGAAAAGGAGAATAAGCACAGCCTCCACTTCAAAGAAGAAGAACAAGGCAACCAAGACCCGGGCTCCGGCTCGTAAAAAGAAACAATCCGCACAAGAGCTGCTCGAACTGGATGACTCCGAGGTAGAACTTGACTCCCTTGGCCTTCTTTTTATGCAACTTATTGATGCCGACTCCTCTCAGGGCGAAGCGAAGGCAAGCCAAGCCGGTGCCGCAGAGGTAACTATCATCTCCTCCGACTCGGAAACTTTGCCAACAGAGAAAATACGGCGGGTCATCCGGAAAGTAAAGTTTTCACATCCTCTTGCTCACTTGGATCCCAAATTTCTTTTGAAGAAGCAGCAACATGACGCCAGGCGTCAAACCCGGAGCGGTGGCTCTGAAGACCTAGTGGCTGGCTTACCCGACACACCAGCTCCTCGGAAGCGCCGTAACGAGGTATTTCACAGCTTTGTTTTCATTTCCTCTGCTCATTTGTCTTATGCTGTAACTTGCTCATATTGCTCAATTTTAATTTGTCAGGAAACACCTCCTTCTTCTGGCGACTCAACCGCCTCAAAATTGCCTCCTCTTGTTAACAACCCAGGGTAACCTTATTGGTATCCCAAGTCGCTTACTAACTTTTTATCCTTGCATACAACTTATCATGAAATCTTTGCTCACAGGGCCCAAGCCAAGAAGAGGAAACTAAGCAGGTCATCTTCCCATCCTGACGCCCCTGAGTCGGTTAATCCGAAACTTGACACTCCTGATATTCAAGTTGAGCCCTCTGAAGCTGATCAAGGCACTCATGATGAAATACTCCAGCCCACCGAGCCGGTGGACGCTGATGTCGTGATCACTGAAGCAAATCCGGAGGCTGATCCTAAGCCGCCCAGTCCTGTGCAAGCAGCCGAGGATATCGCCTCTCATGAAGAGGGAGTTATCATCACCGGGACGGCTTAAAATCTCCAGCCCCTTCCAATGTGCTGACCAAGCATATCAGCAAGGATGAGGCACCTTCACCTGAGAAGGCGAAGGCTAAAATTGATCTTCCCAATCTTGAGAAGCTTACTGCTGATGAGCTGCACTCTGGATATCTAAGCCGCCTCTCCGCAAACCGGGACATGGAAGCCAACTTAGTTGGCATGATGAAGAAAAAATATGAGGTACTCAACCTTTCTTGCCTTCCATATATCCTTACGTAGCCCCCAAGAGCCAGCTTATTTTCTTGAAGATAAGCCGGGTCTTCAGCAATATGTAGATTTCAATAGACCAGCGTGTAGCCCCCAAGGGTCGGGTCATTATGTAAATAATGAGCCGACACTTACTATATGATAAAGAAAATGCCAACTGTAGCCACCAAGGGTCGGGTCATTATGTAAATAATGAGCCAGCACTTACTGTGATAAAGAAAATGCCAACTGTAACCCCCAAGGGTCGGCTTATCTTTTTGAAGATGATCCGGGTGTTATTTGTACTGTAGACTTTGAAAGAACTGATACACATTAGCCCCCAAGTGTCAAGTATATTGCTTGCAATCTGCTTGAGACTTGTAACAACCTTCTTCAGTGCCCCCAAGTGCCATTATAAACCATGCTGGCGGCTTAAAATTGATAAACTTGTACTTGACAATTTTATTGTGCAGGAAGCTTTAAATGTGGCCGAGTGTAGTTTGACCGACTTAAGAAAAAATCTGGCTTTGCAACAAGATGCCCGAGCTGAAGAGGATGCAAAATTGCTGGTCTCCTCAAAAGAGCTGGAGAAAACCAAAGCGGATTTTGAAGCTTATAAGAAATCTGTTGAGGCTGAACAAGCCGCCTTGATTAAACGGGCGGAAGACGCCGAGGGTAAAATGAAACCCGTTGCTGAAGAACTAACAAGTCTTAAACGACATGTAGCCCGGATGACCGAAGCCGTCTTTGGTAAGCCTTGTTGACTATCTTTAAAAGCATTCTGTTCAAACAGCCTTATGAAATGACTCGCCCGGCGACTTATGCACTTGAACTGTTTGCAGGCCGTCGGACTCGCAATCTTCCAGATAACAACTTACTGAGGCTGAAAGCTCTATACGCGTTCACGGAGTAGATGTACGCTGGAAGTCTTTTCACCATCAGGGCTGTTATGGGTGAGAAGGGCACGCCAAAGCTCATCAAGGACGTGCTGAAATGCCTCTCAACAATCCCTAAGCAGTTTGAAGAATTGAAGAAATCAGCCGCCCGTAAAGGCGCAATAGCAGCTTTGAGCCGGGCTTTGGCTTATGCACCAGAGCTAAACCCGGAAGAGATGGTTGGAGGGTTCCCATAGCTGAAGGACGACGGGTCAGAATTCACACAAGAGGACTATGCCCGCTGCTTCAAGGCGTCTCGAGTGTTGGCCAGCCAACTAGCCGCAGAAGCTGACCTGAAGGTTTATCAGGCGGCTTATGATGACAACAATGCACGAGTTCGGGCGCCTACTTTTGAGCCGGTGGATCTGACTCCTCATCGTTGTAAGCACATCTTTGCCCCTGATGTTGACCCGTCTCCCATCTTGCATGATGAAGCTGAATTCCAGGCCTTAATCAATTGCAACTGGGATGTGGACAACCTTCAGATCCAGGAGACAGAAGACCCGGCGCAGGATGACCCGACAGCAACTTAGGCGAGGAGTTGATCCAGGACGAAGTTTAACCCGAAAGAACTAACGTCCAGGTGTGATCGTATGAAAAAACTTTTGGTCCAAAATTTTGGGCTCCAAGCAGCCTTGTAATAGCCTTAGCTGAAAACTGTTTGCTGGTGTCATGCCTTCGGGCATGGTTTACGCTTCACCAACTTATATCCTGATTGCTTAGTCGCTGCACTCTTTGTCCATCTTGTGTCTGTTGAATGTAATCATAACTCTTAATGCCTCATGAGAGTAGAATCAGCATCAATTTACCAACTCCTGTGCCGGCGGCTTATGGCCACACTCCTGGGCGAGTTAAGAACTCAATACCTCCAAATCTTGAAAATATGGAAATAAGACCCGCTGGCGGGTCATGACAGCAATAAGCTTTAATTAATGAGTAGTCATCGAAATAATCTCCTCATGAAAATTCCTGCAAAGACAACAAACAGAAAATACAGACATGTATACTTTCAGTTGCTATAAGGCGGCTTTGAAGGCACAACCCAAAAGAGATCAACCCTTACATATATTTGTGAGAAAACTCAAGATTTTTGCTTCAAAAAAGCTAGGCATTAACACCTATAATCCCGTAGGCCGGCTCTCACGTGACATAAATCCGTCATTTTAACCTTAACAAGTTCAGGGTCTTTAAAAAAGATTGACTGTTAAGAGTATGAACGGGCCACATAGCGGAGAGACTACAGCGAATAGGTGAGTTTGTCCTAGCTCTCTGTAAGCCAGCTCTCACGTGACATAAGCCGCTGTTTTAACTTTTACTGGTTCAGGGTCTTAAAAAAGATTGACTGTCAAACGTTCAGCGGGTCACCTGGCAGAGTAGCCAGTTGCAAACAGGCAGGTTTAACTCAAATATTGCTTTTAAGCCGGTCAGGAGGGTATGAAAGCTAAACCCAGTGGGTTGGAAGCCCCCAAGTGACCTGATGAACAATCAACTTTTTGCACCAACAATTGCTGCATGAAAAAGGCAAAGGCCCCGAATTATGGGGATGCCGGCTTTATTATATTGAAAAAGGTATATACAATGACAGAGGTATGTACATTGATGAGAGTCAATGACTCAAGTATAGTAAGGCCGAAGATGAGCAATATTCCACGGCCTGCTGGTCTCTTCTCCGGAAGTGCGTGACTTGTCGCTCTCCCGCATATCAATGAGGTACTATGACCCATTGTTGAGATTTTTGCTGACCACAAAAGGTCCCTCCCAGGGGGGTGACAACTTATGCATATCTGTGTGATCTTGAATCAAACGTAGCACTAAGTCGCCTTCTTGGAACGTCCGGGTCTTCACTCTGCGGCTATGATAACGACGCAGATCTTGTTGATAAATTGTTGACCGTGCAGCTGCAAGATCCCGCTCTTCATCCAAGGCATCCAAAGCGTCCCGACGCGCCGTCTCATTGTCAGTTTCAACGTAAGCTGCCACCCTGGGCGAGTCATGACGAATATCACTGGGGAGAACGGCTTCTGCGCCATAAACCATGAAGAAAGGAGTGTAGCCTGTTGATCTTTTGGGGGTGGTTCTGATACTCCAAAGAACTGAAGGTAATTCCTCCACCCAACAACCCGGCGTTCGTTCCAAGGGAACCATAAGCCAGCGTTTAATCCCTCTCAAAATTTCCTGGTTAGCACGTTCTGCTTGACCATTAGACTGTGGATGAGCCACGGAGGAGACGTCGAGGCGGATGTGTTCACTTTCACAAAACTCTTTCATAGCTCCCTTGGACAGATTTGTACCATTGTCAGTAATGATACTGTGAGGGTAAACAAAACGAAAGATCAGCTTCTTGACAAACTGAATTGTTGTTGCTGCGTCGCACTTGCTGACCGGTTCCGCCTCAACCCACTTAGTAAACTTGTCAACCGCCACCAAAAGGTGGGTCTTTTTATCTTTAGACCTCTTGAACGGCCCAACCATATCAAGCCCCCAGACCGCAAAAGGCCAGGTGATCGGAATCATCCACAACTCTTGAGCCGGCACATGGGCTCGTCATCCAAATTTCTGACACCCATCACATTTGCTAACCAAGTGCTCTGCATCTGCATGAGCTGTTAACCAGTAAAAACCGTGCCGAAAAGCTTTGGCCACCAAGGATTTTGACCCGGCGTGATGACCACAATCACCGGCACGTATCTCTTGCAAGATTTCACGGCCCTCCTCAGGAGAAACACAGCGTTGAAAGACACCAGTCACGCTGCACCTGTGCAACTCGCCATTGACGATCGTCATGGACTTAGACCGCCTCGTGATTTGTCGTGCCAAGGTTTCATCTCCAGGCAACTCGCCATGGGTCAAATATTTAAGATAAGGCAGCGTCCAATCTGGAATCGCGCGAAGAGCCGCCACCAACTGCCCTTCCGGGTCAGGTATAGCAAGATCCTCCTCAGAAGGTAACTTGACCGACGAGTGATGCAGTACATCCAGAAACACATTAGGTGGCACCGGCTTACGCTGAGACCCAAATCGTGATAATGCATCAGCCGCCTCGTTCTTATGACGATCAATATGATCCACCTGATAACCCTTAAAGTGACCAGCAATGACGTCCACCGCCTGGCGATAAGCCGCCATACGAGATTCTTTAGAATGCCACGTGCCCGAGACTTGTTGGGCCACCAGGTCTGAGTCGCCTAGACATCTGACCCGGCTCAAGTTCATCTACTTGGTTACACGGAGCCCATGAAGCAAGGCTTCATACTCAGCTGCATTGTTAGTACAAGGAAACATTAGCCTTAATACATAACAAAATTTGTCACCTCTAGGGGAAGTCAAAACAACTCCAGCCCCTGAGCCTTCCAACTGTCTGGATCCATCAAAGTGAATTGTCCAATATGTATTGTCCGGCTTCTCCTCGGGTGCTTGACACTCCGTCCAGTCATTGATAAAATCCACCAGGGTTTGGGACTTGACAGCTGTTCGAGGCACATACCTCAAATTAAGAGGCCCAAGCTCAATTGCCCACTTAGCGATCCTGCCGGTGGCTTCTCTATTTTGAATGATATCTCCCAAAGGAGCAGAGCTGACCACCGTGATTGGATGTCCAAGGAAATAATGCTTCATCTTGCGATTCGCCATGAACACTCCAAACACCAGCTTTTGCCAATGCGGGTATCTTTGCTTGGACTCTGTCAAAACCTCGCTGACGTAGTAAACCGGCCTCTGGACTGGGTACTCTTTACCTGCCTCCTTGAGCTCCACAACAACCGCAGCGCTGACGGCCTTGTTTTTAGCCGCCACGTACAGGAGCAATGGCTCTTTTTCCACGGGAGCGGCCAAGACAGGCGGCTCAACTAACTATTTTTTGAGCGCCTCAAACGCATCATTGGTAGCGTCACTCCTGACAAAATCATCTGTCTTCTTCATCATCTGATATAAAGGGATAGCCTTCTCGCCCAGGCGGCTTATGAACCGGCTTAAAGCGGCAATACGAACCGCCAAGCGCTGGACGTCATTAATGCACGCCGGTTTAGATAATGAGGTGATGGCCTTTATTTTATCCGGGTTAGCTTTAATGCCTCGCTCTGAAACCAAAAATCCCAGGAGCTTGCCTGCAGGTACACCAAAGACACACTTAGCCGGATTAAGCATCATCTTGTAAACCCGCAGGTTATCAAAAGTTTCCTTCAAATCATCAAGCAGAGTCTCCTTCTTCCTTGATTTGACCACAATATCGTCCACATAAGCATGAACATTGCGTCCGATCTGACCATGAAGGCAATTTTGGACACAACGTTGATAAGTCGCCTGGGCACTTTTGAGCCCAAAAGGCATGGACACGTAGCAGAAAGCTCCAAAAGGTGTTATGAAAGATGTCTTCGCTTGGTCTTTGACTGCCATCTTGATCTGGTGATAACCCGAATAAGCATCCAGGAAACATAAACTCTCACAACCCGCCGTTGCGTCAATGATCTGGTCGATATGGGGGAGAGCAAACGGATCAACCGGACAAGCTTTGTTAAGGTCTGTGTAGTCCACACACATCCGCCACGTGCCGTTCTTCTTAAGGACGAGCACGGGGTTCGCCAGCCACTCCGGATGAAAAACTTCCATGATGAACCCCGCCGCTAAGAGCCGGGCTACCTCTTCTCCAATAGCTTTACGCCGCTCTTCATTGAAACGACGGAGGAATTGCTTGACTGGCTTAAACTTAGGATCCACATTAAGGTGGTGCTCAGCGAATTCTCTCGGTACACCTGGCATGTCAGAAGGCTTCCATGCAAAGATGTCCCGATTCTCACGGATGAATTCGATGAGCGCGCTTTCCTATTTGGGGTCCATATTAGCCCCGATAGTAAATTGCTGCGATGAGTCGCCAGGCACGAAGTCCACCAGCTTGGTATCCTCTCCCACAAATTTCAGTGGCGGGTCAGACTCTGTGCTGGGCTTCTTCAACGGGGTCATATCCGCCGGGTCAACATTGTCTTTTTAAAATTTGAGCTCCGCCTCAGCACAACTTGACTCTGTATATGCAGCATCGCCTTCCTCGCACTCAAGAGCAATCTTCTGATCACCATGCACCGTAATTGTTCCCTTCAGACCTGGCATCTTGAGCTGCAAGTAAACATAACAGGGCCGAGCCATGAACTTGGCATAAGCCGGTCGTCCAAACAGAGCATGATATGGACTCTTGATTTTAACCACCTCAAACCACAAGGTCTCTACCCTGTAGTTGAACTCATCACCAAAAGCTACTTCAAGGGAAATTTTGCCTACTGGATATGCCGATTTACCAGGTACTACACCGTGAAAGTTTGTGGATGACGGCTTGAGATCCTTGTCAGTCAGGTTCATCCGGCGGAAGGTGTCATAGTATAAAATGTTGATACTGCTGCCACCGTCCATCAGCACCTTAGTGAACTTGTAGCCTCCTACCCGAGGGGCTACCACGAGGGCCAAGTGCCCCGGGTTATCAACTCGCGGCGGGTGATCCTCCCTGCTCCATGATATCGTCTGCTCAGACCACTTTAAGTATTGCAGAAGAGCCGGCATTGCTGCATGAACCGCCCTCTTGCGCACCTTCTGGTCACGCTTATCAAGACTCGTGGTGAATACGTGATACTGGCCTCCATTAAGCTGCTTTGGATTACTCTGATACCCTGATTGATTGTTTTGCTGCTGACCACCATTGCCAGGCTGCTGATTGTGACCTCCATGGTTACCTTGACCCTGATAATCAGAGTTTTATCCGCCTGCACCAAAACCTGACCCATGAGAACCGGATCCTGACCCGCCGGGTGGCCCATTGCCGTTACCATGATGCTGGTTAAGACTGTAATTCCGGAACTCCCGCATGATATAACAATCCTTCCAAGCATGAGTGGATGGCTTGTTGGGAAGACTGTGCTTAGGGCAGGGGTCGTTAAGCATTGCTTCCATGTTGAAAGGCTTGCCCTTGCCAAAAGGTGGTTTACCGTTGCCCTTGCCGCGGTTGTTCCCAGTGTTGGTATTGGCCACCAGATCTGACCCGCCGTCTGGATGCTTCCGTTTACCACCATTGCCTGGGTTGTTATTTCCTGTCCCATTCTGTTGTTGACCCTTGCCGTTGCCATTCTTCTTACCCTTAGCAGACTTCTCATCATCAGAACTAGGATCCTTTGTGCTGTCAGAATCTGCGTATTTAGTGAGAGCCGCCATGAGCTCACCCATGTCCTGGCAAGAACGCTTGAGCCGTCCAAGCTTCTGCTTAAGGGGCAAAAAAGACAATTCTTCTCCAAAATCAGCACCGCCTGAGCCGCCGTGATATTATCAAACGAGTGGATAATGGTTGAAACCCGCCGGACCCAATGATGGGCCGACTCATCCTCACGCTGCACACAATGATCCAAATCAACGATCGTCATAGGCTGCTTGCACGTCCCTTGAAAATTCTTGATGAATCGTGCTTTCAACTCGGCCCAGGAATTAATGGTATTGGGGGGCAGACCCTTTAACCATGTACGAGCCGGTCCTTCCAACATCATGATGAAGTACTTAGCACAGACTGCATCACTAACATCCAACATCTCCATGGCTAGCTCATAACTCTCGATCCAGGCTTCTGGGGGTAGATCAACTGTGTAATTAGGAACTTTGCACGGGCCCTTAAAATCCTTCGGCAGGCGCTCGTTCCGTAGAGCCGGTACAAAACACGGCACTCCAACAGCCCTGGAAGTGACTCCGGCCCCTACCAAAGTTGAAGGGGTCATCGAGGGCGGCTCTTGGTAAGCCGCTGTGGCCGCCGCCTCCCGCTAAGCTCTAGAATTATCCACGATCGCCTTAGCATCGACAACGGGTGGGCCATCACGGGGCGGGTTCCGACGTCGCTTGCTGCTGGAGACCGCCGGCGACTCCAAACGCCGGCTGTAACTGCGGCTTGGGACGGGGGTTGAGTGCACACGACTCCGGCTGTATGTATACTTCTCCTGTTGAGCCACCACTGTCTGCAATAGCTCAATGGCGTTCCGTGCTTCTGCGATGAAGGGCGTCCCATCAACAAGGGGGAGCGCATTGAGCCTAGCAGCCGCTGCTATTATGTTCTCCACTGGGTTAGAGTAATGACCATCTGGTGTCAAAAAATGCTGCGGCGGGGTCTGATTCCTGCGGGGCGGGTCTGGCTGCCGATGCTGAGTCGCTGCCCTATTCCCAGGCACTTCCGTTGTTCGGGTCACGGTCAGAGGTGCATTCGGCCCTGCTCCCGGCGTGTTGAAAAGGTTCCTGGGCTCATACTGCTCTGGTAGGCGGGTCTGACGCCTCATCCGAAAAACTGCTACTGAGGCCTGCTGATCCAGATTGAGGCGAAAAGCTTCAGCCTTCAGACGCTCCAACTCAACATTCATCTGAGCCTGCATTGCATTGATATCCTCCTGGGCCCTGGTCATCTGGTCTTTCAGCCTCGCAATCTCCGCATTGCGGCTCGTCTGATTTTTAGTCGTGACCTCGGTTCCCATCAGAGTTGTCAGCTCGTTCATCAGATCCAGCAAAACTTGAACCGGCGTCCTGGCTGACTCGGATCCTGCTGCCCCGGCCGCCGCTGCCCCGGCCGCCGTCCTGCTGGAACCTGGCACCGTACGTGCCATAAAGATGGCGGCATGGCTCGGCGGCTCATAGGGCTCCGGAATACTGTTGCCATCGAAATAGCCCCCAAGCCCGCCGTCATGAAGCTGATAAATTGACTCCGCCTCTCCGCTCGAGGATCCATCCTCTGAGCAGACAAGGGTTTCTCCTCCTGACACAGAATCGTCCATGAGTTCCGCGCCTTGTGTGAAGCCGACGAAAATGTGCTTCCGGGCGGGTTGCGCGCGCCAGGCCGACTCGACGAGGTTGGTGCAGATGTTCGGCCCGGGCTTAGATCCGCCGATCTTCCCGATGAAAACGTGAATTCTGCCGAAGGGAACCCGGTACCCATACTCGATTGAGTCGGCCTCGGGGCCCCAACCAGCGTCGTCGATGTAGAGCTTGCCGCGGCGACTCTTAGTCATCCTGCCCACGGCGTATCCCTCGATCCCTGGGAGAGAGCCCCTCAAGTACTCCATTATATCTGGATCTGGTTTATTGCGAGACGGTTACTCATTTAAATCAGAGAATAATGGTTGTTCTATTTATATGAGTAATATCTTTTATGGTCATGCACCCAATGTGAGGGGTTTATTCTTATTGAATCTCGATAGTAATGATACACATGTTCATAACATTGATGCCAAAAGATGTAGAATTAATAATGATAATACCACTTTCTTGTGGCACTGCCGTTTAGGTCATATTGGCGTAAAACGCATGAGGAAGCTCCATGCTGATGGACTTTTGGAGTCACTTGATTTTGAATCACTTGACACATGTGAGCCATGCCTCATGGGCAAGATGACTAAAACGCCGTTCTCTGGAATAATGGAACGGGCAAGTGACTTATTGGAAATCATACATACTGATGTGTGCGGTCCGATGAGCATTGAGGCGCGCGGTGGTTATCGTTACTTTCTCACCTTCACTGATGACTTAAGTAGATATGGGTATATTTACTTAATGAAACACAAGTCTGAAACATTTGAAAAGTTCAAACAATTTCAGAGTGAAGTTGAGAATCATCGTAACAAGAAGATTAAATTCCTATGATCTGATCAAGGAGGAGAATATCTGAGTTATGAGTTTGGCAGTCACTTAAGACAATGTGGAATTGTTTCACAACTAACACCGCCTGGAACACCACAGCGTAATGGTGTGTCCGAACGTCGTAATCGAACCTTATTGGATATGGTGCGATCTATGATG
The DNA here is from genome assembly GCA_039707655.1 of Elymus sibiricus. Taxonomy (NCBI): domain Eukaryota; kingdom Viridiplantae; phylum Streptophyta; class Magnoliopsida; order Poales; family Poaceae; genus Elymus; species Elymus sibiricus. The sequence continues at coordinate 422,626,266 of CM077667.1, read as the reverse complement.
TCTCTTGCCGATTTGCCACTATCGTTTTGGGGTTATGCATTAGAGACAGCTGCATTCACTTTAAATAGGGCACCATCGAAATCCGTTGAGACGACGCCGTATGAACTTTGGTTTGGCAAGAAGCCAAAGCTATCGTTTCTTAAAGTTTGGGGATGTGATGCTTATGTCAAAAAGCTTCAGCCTGAAAAGCTGGAACCCAAAGCGGAGAAATGCGTCTTCATAGGATACCCAAAAGAGACAGTTGGGTATACCTTCTACCTCAGATCCGAAGGCAAAGTGTTTGTCGCTAAAAACGGAACATTTCTTGAGAAAGAGTTTCTCTCGAAAGAATTGAGTGGGAGGAAGATAGAACTTGATGAGGTTGATGAACCTTTACTTCAACCTGAAAGTAGCGCAGCGCAGAAAGATGTTTCTGTAGAGCCTACATCAGCTGAAGAGGAAGTTAATGATGATGATCATGAAGCTTTGGATCAAGTTGCTATCGAACCTCGTAGGTCGACAAGGACGCGTACTGCCCCTGAGTGGTACGGCAACCCTGTCTTAGACGTCATGTTGTTGGACAACGATGAACCTACGAGCTATGGAGAAGCGATGATGGGCCCGGATTCCGAGAAGTGGTTAGAGGCCATGAAATCCGAGATGGGATCCATGTATGAAAACAAAGTGTGGACTTTGGAAGTATTACCTGAAGGGCGTAAGGCCATTCAGAACAAATGGATCTTTAAGAGGAAGACGGACGCGGACGGTAATGTCACCGTCTATAAAGCTCGACTTGTGGCAAAGGGGTTTTCACAAGTTCAAGGAGTTGACTACGATGAGACCTTCTCACCCGTAGCGATGCTTAAGTCCGTCAGAATCATGTTAGCAATAGCTGCCTTTTTCGATTATGAAATTTGGCAGATGGATGTCAAAACAGCGTTTCTTAACGGTTTCCTTAAGGAAGAGTTGTATATGATGCAACCAGAAGGTTTTGTCGATTCAGAGAATGCTGACAAAGTTTGCAAACTCCAGCGATCCATTTATGGACTGGTGCAAGCATCTCGGAGTTGGAATCTTCGCTTTGATGAGGTGATCAAAGCGTTCGAGTTTATACAAGTTTACGGAGAAGCTTGTATTTACAAGAAAGTGAGTGAGAGCTCTATAGCGTTTCTAATATTATATGTGGATGACATATTGCTGATTGGAAACAATATAGAAATGTTGGAAAGCGTGAAGGAATATTTGAACAAGAGTTTTTCAATGAAGGACCTAGGAGAAGCTGCTTTCATATTAGGCATCAAGATCTATAGAGATAGATCAAGACGCTTAATAGGACTTTCACAAAGCACATACCTTGATAAGATTTTGAAGAAGTTCAAAATGGATCAGTCCAAGAAGGGGTTCTTGCCTGTTTTGCAAGGTGTGAAGTTGAGTAAGACTCAATGCCCAGTGACTGCAGAAGATAGAGAAAAGATGAGTGTCATCCCCTATGCTTTAGCCATAGGCTCTATTATGTATGCAATGCTGTGCACAAGACCCGATGTCAGCCTTGCCATAAGTATGGTCGGAAGGTTTCAAAGTGATCCAGGAATGGAACACTGGACGGCGGTCAAGAATATCCTAAAGTACCTGAAAAGGACCAAGGACATGTTTCTCGTTTATGGAGGTGATCAAGAGCTCGTCGTAAAGGGTTACGTCGATGCAAGCTTTGACACTGATCCGGATGACTCTAAGTCACAAACCGGATACGTATTTATTCTTAATGGGGGTGCGGTTAGCTGGTGCAGTTCCAAGCAAAGCGTGGTAGCTGATTCTACATGCGAAGCGGAGTACATCGCAGCCTCGGAGGCGGCGAAGGAAGGTGTCTGGATGAAGGAGTTCATGACAGATCTTGGAGTAGTGCCTAGTGCGCTTAACCCAATGACTCTGTTTTGTGATAATACTGGTGCCATTGCTCTAGCCAAGGAACCAAGATTTCACAAGAGGACCAGACACATAAAGCGACGTTTCAATTCCATCCGCGATTACATCAAGGAGGACGACATAAATATTTGCAAAGTACACACGGATCTGAATGTTGCAGATCCGATGACTAAACCTCTTCCAAGGGCTAAACATGAACAACACCAGAACTGCATGGGTGTTCGATTCATTACAATGTAAATCACATAGTGATGTGAACTAGATTATTGACTCTAGTGCTAGTGGGAGACTGTTGGAAATATGCCCTAGAGGCAATAATAAATTAGTTATTATTATATTTCCTTGTTCATGATAATCGTTTATTATCCATGCTATAATTGTATTGATTGGAAACTCAAATACATGTGTGGGTACATAGACAACACTGTGTCCCTAGTAAGCCTCTAGTTGACTAGCTCATTGATCAAAGATGGTTAAGGTTTCCTAGCCATGGACGTGAGATGTCATTTGATAACGGGATCACATCATTAGGAGAATGATGTGATGGACAAGACCCAAACTACGAACGTAGCATATGATCGTGTCAGTTTATTGCTATTGTTTTCTGCATGTCAAGTATCTGTTCCTATGACCATGAGATCAAGCAAATCCCTGACATCGGAGGAGTACCTTGTGTGTATCAAACGTCGCAACGTAACTGGGTGACTATAAAGGTGCTCTACAGGTATCTCCGAGGGTGTCTGTTGGGTTGGCATGGATCAAGACTGGGATTTGTTACTCCGTGTGACGGAGAGGTATCTCAGGGCCCACTCGGTAATACAACATCACAATGAGCCTTGCAAGCAATGTGACTAAAGTGTTAGCCACGAGATCTTGTATTACGGAACGAGTAAAGAGACTTGCCGATAACGAGATTGAACTAGGTATAGAGATACCGACGATCGAATCTCGGGCAAGTAACATACCGAAGAACAAAAGGAACAGCATACGGGATTAACTGAATCCTTGACATAGAGGTTCGACCGATAAAGATCTTCGTAGAATATGTAGGAGCCAATATGGGCATCCAGGTCCCGCTATTGGTTATTGATCGTAGAGGTGTCTCGGTCATGTCTACATAGTTCTCGAACCCGCAGGGTCTACACACTTAACGTTTGGTGACGATTAGTATAGTTGAGTTATTGTGTTGGTGACCGAAGGTTGTTCAGAGTCCCGGATAAGATCCCGGACATGACGAGGATCTCCGGAATAGTCCGGAGATAAAGATTGATATATGTGATAATAGTGTTTTGATCTCCGGAAGGGTTCCGGAATTCACCGGAAAGGGTTCCGGGTGTTTACCGAAGTGTTCGGGTGCAGCAACACTTTATATGGGCCAAAGGGGTAAAGCCCACGAGGTTTTGGAAGTGCAAAAGGAAGTTTTGCTACTGCCTTAAGCTGGTAAGGCAGTACTACCGCTACTGTAGCAGCGGTACTACCGCCCAAGCGGTACTACCGCTACCGTAGCAGCGGTACTACCGCTCGTGAGCGGTACTACCGCTTGTGCGTGGTACTGCAGGGATCCGAGTTGGACTCTTTCCCTGCGGGCCATACCGACCTTGTGCGGGCAAAACCGACCTGGAGGAGGCTTTCACTCCAAGTTTAGACCCCAAGGCTCAACATATAAATAGAGGGGCAGGGCTAGCACACGGGACACATTAAGATTTCCCAAGCCGTGTGTCGGCAACCCTAACCCTCTAGTTCTCCCGTCATAATCTCCATAGTGCTTGGCGAAGCCCTGCAGAGATTGTTCCTCACCACCATCACCACGCCGTCGTGCTGCCGGAACTCATCTACTACTTCACCATCGCTCGCTGGATCGAGGAGGTGAAGGCGTCATCAAGCCGTACGTGTGTTGAACGCGGAGGTGCCGTCCGTTCGGCACTAGTTTGTGATCGGATCGAGGGACGACTTGCGATTTGGATCGCGGAGACGTTCGACTACATCAACCGCGTTTCTTAACGCTTCCGCTTAGCGATCTACAAGGGTATGTAGATTCACTCTCCCTCTCGTAGATGCTCATCACCATGGATAGATCTTGTGTGTGCGTAGGAAATTTTTTTGTTTCCCATGCAACGTTCCCCAACAGTGGCATCTGAGCTAGGTCTATGCGTAGATGAGATCTCGAGTAGAACACAAACGAGTTGTGGGCGTGGGTGTATACATATTGCTTGCCCTTACTAGTTGATACTTGATTCGGCGGTATTGTGAGATGAAGCGGCCCGGACCGACATTACGCGTACGCTTACGCGAGACAGGTTCCTTCAACTGACATGTAACTTCGTTGCATAAAGATGGCTAGCGGGTGTCTGTCTCTCTCACTTTAGTTGAATCGATTTCAATGAAGAGGGTTCTTTTAGAAGATCAAAAAGCAATCACTACACCACGTTGTGGTTTTGCGTAGGTAAGAACGGTTCTTGCAAACCCGTAGCAGCCACGTAAAATTTGCAACAACAATTAGAGGACGTCTAACTTGTTTTTGCAGGGTATGTTGTGATGTGATATGGCCAATTACATGATGAGATATATGTGATGTATGAGATGATCATGTGTTGTATAGAATATCACGACTTGCATGTCGATGAGTACGGCAACTGGCAGGAACCATAGAGTTGTCTTTAATTATTTTTCGCCGTTTTTGCTTTACTTTATCGCTATGAGTTAGCAATAGTCGTGGAAGCAACAGTCGGCGCGACAACCTCATGGCGACACATTGATGGAGATCAAGATGATGGAGATCATGGTGTCATGCCGGTGACGATGGAGATCATGCCGGTGCTTTGAAGATGGAGATCAAAAGCACAAGTTCATGGCCATATCATGTCACTTATGAATTGCATGTGATGTTAATCCTTTTATGCATCTTATTTTGCTTAGGACGACGGTAGCATTATAAGGTGATCCCTCACTTAAATTTCAAGATAAATTGTGTTCTCCCCGAGTGTGCACCGTTGCGAAAGTTCGTCGTTTCGAGACACGCCGTGATGATCGGGTGTGATAGACTCTACGTTCACATACAACGGGTGTAAGCCTTGTTGCACGTGCGGAACACTTGGGTTAAACTTGACGAGCCTAGCATGTACAGACATGGCCTCGGAACACAAGAGACCAAAAGGTCGAACATGAGTCATATAGTAGATATGATCAACATGAAGATGTTCACCATTGAAACCACCTCAACTCACGTGATGATCGGACTTGATTTGGTGGATTTGGATCATGTTACACTCGAATGACCGGAGGGATGTCAATTTGAGTAGGAGTTTTTAAGTACTATGATTAACTAAACTCATTATCTTGAACAATAGTCTAAGTTGTCTTTGCTATATTTATGTTGTAGATCATGGCTCGCGCAGTAGCATCCCTGAATTTTAATGCGTTCCTAGAGAAAGCTAAATTGAAAGATGATGGAAGTAACTTTGTGGACTGGGCCCGTAATCTAAGGATTATCCTTACGGCTTCCCAGAAGGCTTATGTCCTTGATGCACCGCTTGGTGATCCACCCGCTCCAGTTGAGTCTCTAGACGTTGTGAACGCCTGGCAGGCTCGTTCTGAAGATTACTCAATAGTTCAATGTGCAATATTGTATGGCTTAGAACCGGGACTTCAAAGACGTTTTGAACGTCATGGAGCATATGAGATGTTCCAGGAGTTGAAGTTTATCTTTCAGAAGAATGCCCGGATCGAGAGATATGAGATCTCCGATAAGTTCTATGCTTGCAAGATGGAGGAGAACGGGTCTATCATTGATCACGTACTCAGAATGTCTGGGTACTCCACCCGTCTGGCTGAATTGGGGATGCCCCTTCCGCCAGAGGCTATCACTGACAGAGTTCTTCAATCATTGCCACCTAGCTACAAGAGCTTCGTGTTGAACTATAACATGCACGGGATGAACAAGTCAGTCGCCGAGCTGTTTGCGATGCTGAAAGCCGCTGAGTCTGAAATTCAGAAGGAGCATCAAGTGTTGATGGTCAATAAAACCACTAGTTTCAAGAAAAATGGCAAGGGTAAGAAGGGTAACTCCAAGAAGAGTGGCAAAGCAGTTGCTCCTCTCGTGAAGAAACCCAAGGCTGGACCCAAACCAGAAACTGTGTGCTTTCATTGCAAGGGAACTGGACACTGGAAGCGGAACTGACCCAAGTATTTGGCTGACAAGAAGGCGGCCAACAACAAACAAGGTATATATGATATACATGTTATTGATGTGTACCTTACCAACTCTCGTTGTAGTGCCTGGGTATTTGATACCGGTGCGGTTGCTCATATTTGCAACTCAAAACAGGAACTGCGGAATAGACGGAGGCTGGCAAAGGACGAAGTGACGATGCGCGTGGGAAATGGTTCCAAGGTTGATGTGATCGCCGTCGGCATGCTCGCTCTTCGATTACCATCGGGATTAGTGATGAACCTAAATAATTGTTATTTAGTGCCTGCGTTAAGCATGAACATTATATCTGGATCTTGTTTATTGCGAGACGGTTACTCATTTAAATCAGAGAATAATGGTTGTTCTTTTTATATGAGTAATATCTTTTATGGTTATGCACCCAATGTGAGGGGTTTATTCTTATTGAATCTCGATAGTAATGATAGACATGTTCATAACATTGATGCCAAAAGATGTAGAAGTAATAATGATAATACCACTTTCTTGTGGCACTGCCGTTTAGGTCATATTGGCGTAAAACGCATGAGGAAGCTCCATGCTGATGGACTTTTGGAGTCACTTGATTTTGAATCACTTGACACATGTGAGCCATGCCTCATGGGCAAGATGACTAAAACGCCGTTCTCTGGAATAATGGAACGGGCAAGTGACTTATTGGAAATCATACATACTGATGTGTGCGCTCCGATGAGCATTGAGGCGCGCGGTGGTTATCGTTACTTTCTCACCTTCACTGATGACTTAAGTAGATATGGGTATATTTACTTAATGAAACACAAGTCTGAAACATTTGAAAAGTTCAAACAATTTCAGAGTGAAGTTGAGAATCATCGTAACAAGAAGATTAAATTCCTACGATCTGATCAAGGAGGAGAATATCTGAGTTATGAGTTTGGCAGTCACTTAAGACAATGTGGAATTGTTTCACAACTAACACCGCCTGGAACACCACAGCGTAATGGTGTGTCCGAACGTCGTAATCGAACCTTATTGGATATGGTGCGATCTATGATGTCTCTTGCCGATTTGCCATTATCGTTTTGGGGTTATGCATTAGAGACAGCTGCATTCACTTTAAATAGGGCACCATCGAAATCCGTTGAGACGACGCCGTATGAACTTTGGTTTGGCAAGAAGCCAAAGCTGTCGTTTCTTAAAGTTTGGGGATGTGATGCTTATGTCAAAAAGCTTCAGCCTGAAAAGCTGGAACCCAAAGCGGAGAAATGCGTCTTCATAGGATACCCAAAAGAGACAGTTGGGTATACCTTCTACCTCAGATCCGAAGGCAAAGTGTTTGTCGCTAAAAACGGAACATTTCTTGAGAAAGAGTTTCTCTCGAAAGAATTGAGTGGGAGGAAGATAGAACTTGATGAGGTTGATGAACCTTTACTTCAACCTGAAAGTAGCGCAGCGCAGAAAGATGTTTCTGTAGAGCCTACATCAGCTGAAGAGGAAGTTAATGATGATGATCATGAAGCTTTGGATCAAGTTGCTATCGAACCTCGTAGGTCGACAAGGACGCGTACTGCCCCTGAGTGGTACGGCAACCCTGTCTTAGACGTCATGTTGTTGGACAACGATGAACCTACGAGCTATGGAGAAGCGATGATGGGCCCGGATTCCGAGAAGTGGTTAGAGGCCATGAAATCCGAGATGGGATCCATGTATGAAAACAAAGTGTGGACTTTGGAAGTATTACCTGAAGGGCGTAAGGCCATTCAGAACAAATGGATCTTTAAGAGGAAGACGGACGCGGACGGTAATGTCACCGTCTATAAAGCTCCACTTGTGGCAAAGGGTTTTTCACAAGTTCAAGGAGTTGACTACGATGAGACCTTCTCACCCGTAGCGATGCTTAAGTCCGTCAGAATCATGTTAGCAATAGCTGCCTTTTTCGATTATGAAATTTGGCAGATGGATGTCAAAACAGCGTTTCTTAACGGTTTCCTTAAGGAAGAGTTGTATATGATGCAACCAGAAGGTTTTGTCGATTCAGAGAATGCTGACAAAGTTTGCAAACTCCAGCGATCCATTTATGGACTGGTGCAAGCATCTCGGAGTTGGAATCTTCGCTTTGATGAGGTGATCAAAGCGTTCGAGTTTATACAAATTTATGGAGAAGCTTGTATTTACAAGAAAGTGAGTGGGAGCTCTATAGCGTTTCTAATATTATATGTGGATGACATATTGCTGATTGGAAACAATATAGAAATGTTGGAAAGCGTGAAGGAATATTTGAACAAGAGTTTTTCAATGAAGGACCTAGGAGAAGCTGCTTTCATATTAGGCATCAAGATCTATAGAGATAGATCAAGACGCTTAATAGGACTTTCACAAAGCACATACCTTGATAAGATTTTGAAGAAGTTCAAAATGGATCAGTCCAAGAAGGGGTTCTTGCCTGTTTTGCAAGGTGTGAAGTTGAGTAAGACTCAATGCCCAGTGACTGCAGAAGATAGAGAAAAGATGAGTGTCATCCCCTATGCTTCAGCCATAGGCTCTATTATGTATGCAATGCTGTGCACAAGACCCGATGTCAGCCTTGCCATAAGTATGGTCGGAAGGTTTCAAAGTGATCCAGGAATGGAACACTGGACGGCGGTCAAGAATATCCTGAAGTACCTGAAAAGGACCAAGGACATGTTTCTCGTTTATGGAGGTGATCAAGAGCTCGTCGTAAAGGGTTACGTCGATGCAAGCTTTGACACTGATCCGGATGACTCTAAGTCACAAACCGGATACGTATTTATTCTTAATGGGGGTGCGGTTAGCTGGTGCAGTTCCAAGCAAAGCGTGGTAGCTGATTCTACATGCGAAGCGGAGTACATCGCAGCCTCGGAGGCGGCGAAGGAAGGTGTCTGGATGAAGGAGTTCATGACAGATCTTGGAGTAGTGCCTAGTGCGCTTAACCCAATGACTCTGTTTTGTGATAATACTGGTGCCATTGCTCTAGCCAAGGAACCAAGATTTCACAAGAGGATCAGACACATAAAGCGACGTTTCAATTCCATCCGCGATTACATCAAGGAGGACGACATAAATATTTGCAAAGTACACACGGATCTGAATGTTGCAGATCCGATGACTAAACCTCTTCCAAGGGCTAAACATGAACAACACCAGAACTGCATGGGTGTTCGATTCATTACAATGTAAATCACATAGTGATGTGAACTAGATTATTGACTCTAGTGCAAGTGGGAGACTGTTGGAAATATGCCCTAGAGGCAATAATAAATTAGTTATTATTATATTTCCTTGTTCATGATAATCGTTTATTATCCATGCTATAATTGTATTGATTGGAAACTCAAATACATGTGTGGGTACATAGACAACACTGTGTCCCTAGTAAGCCTCTAGTTGACTAGCTCATTGATCAAAGATGGTTAAGGTTTCCTAGCCATGGACATGAGATGTCATTTGATAACGGGATCACATCATTAGGAGAATGATGTGATGGACAAGACCCAAACTACGAACGTAGCATATGATCGTGTCAGTTTATTGCTATTGTTTTCTGCATGTCAAGTATCTGTTCCTATGACCATGAGATCATGCAACTCCCTGACATCGGAGGAGTACCTTGTGTGTATCAAACGTTGCAACGTAACTGGGTGACTATAAAGGTGCTCTACAGGTATCTCCGAGGGTGTCTGTTGGGTTGGCATGGATCAAGACTGGGATTTGTTACTCCGTGTGACGGAGAGGTATCTCAGGGCCCACTCGGTAATACAACATCACAATGAGCCTTGCAAGCAATGTGACTAAAGTGTTAGCCACGAGATCTTGTATTACGGAACGAGTAAAGAGACTTGCCGATAACGAGATTGAACTAGGTATAGAGATACCGACGATCGAATCTCGGGCAAGTAACATACCGAAGAACAAAAGGAACAGCATACGGGATTAACTGAATCCTTGACATAGAGGTTCGACCGATAAAGATCTTCGTAGAATATGTAGGAGCCAATATGGGCATCCAGGTCCCGCTATTGGTTATTGATCGTAGAGGTGTCTCGGTCATGTCTACATAGTTCTCGAACCCGCAGGGTCTACACACTTAACGTTTGGTGACGATTAGTATAGTTGAGTTATTGTGTTGGTGACCGAAGGTTGTTCAGAGTCCCGGATAAGATCCCGGACATGACGAGGATCTCCGGAATGGTCCGGAGATAAAGATTGATATATGTGATAATAGTGTTTTGATCTCCGGAAGGGTTCCGGAATTCACCGGAAAGGGTTCCGGGTGTTTACCGAAGTGTTCGGGTGCAGCAACACTTTATATGGGCCAAAGGGGTAAAGCCCACGAGGTTTTGGAAGTGCAAAAGGAAGTTTTGCTATTGCCTTAAGCTGGTAAGGCAGTACTACCGCTACTGTAGCAGCGGTACTACCGCCCAAGCGGTACTACCGCTACCGTAGCAGCGGTACTACTGCTCGTGAGCGGTACTACCGCTTGTGCGCGGTACTGCAGGGATCCGAGTTGGACTCTTTCCCTGCGGGCCAAACCGACCTTGTGCGGGCAAAACCGACCTGGAGGAGGCTTTTACTCCAAGTTTAGACCCCAAGGCTCAACATATAAATAGAGGGGCAGGGCTAGCACACGGGACACATTAAGATTTCCCAAGCCGTGTGTCGGCAACCCTAACCCTCTAGTTCTCCCGTCATAATCTCCGTAGTGCTTGGCGAAGCCCTGCAGAGATTGTTCCTCACCACCATCACCACGCCGTCGTGCTGCCGGAACTCATCTACTACTTCACCATCGCTCGCTGGATCGAGGAGGTGAAGGCGTCATCAAGCCGTACGTGTGTTGAACGCGGAGGTGCCGTCCGTTCGGCACTAGTTCGTGATCGGATCGAGGGACGACTTGCGATTTGGATCGCGGAGACGTTCGACTACATCAACCGCGATTCTTAACGCTTCCGCTTAGTGATCTACAAGGGTATGTAGATTCACTCTCCCTCTCGTAGATGCTCATCACCATGGATAGATCTTGTGTGTGCGTAGGAAATTTTTTTGTTTCCCATGCAACGTTCCCCAACAAAAGCCTACGTCTTGCTTTGAGTTGTATTGATTGGGTATCGATTACAAGGGAGCGGATTCGCTTGACCTAGCTATCGATCAAAGGTTTCGTCCCTTAAGCGGCCCAGAGAACCCGCCTTTATATACACAGGTCGAGGCCCTGGGCTTACAAGAGTCCGGGCTGGGTTACATCTAGTAACCGACCTTTTCTCCAAATCACCTTGCCTTCTCTCGCAAGCTATTTCCCGGCGGCTTACGCCTCCGGGTCTCACACCACCTTCCGGCTCTGGGCCTCCGCCTGGCCCTTCTCGTAAGCTACCTCCAGGCCTGTCTGGCCTTTAGGCCTGTTTAAGGCCTCATTGCTAAGCCGCCAACTTCCTAACCCGGCCCCTCCTGGGCGGGTCATACCACGGGGTTATATCCCCAACAGAGCCGTCGCCACCTCCTGTTCTTCATCGGGAGGCCAGATCTGGAGCCCGTTTGGGGCTCCGGAGAGGGGAATCTTCGGTGTTCATCTTCACAAACCTTTCTCCATCGCCAATTCCATGATGCTCCCCATCGGGAGTGAGTAATTCCTTCGTAGGCTTGCTGGTCGGTGAGGAGTTGGATGAGATTCATCATGTAATCGAGTTAGTTTTGTTAGGGCTTGATCACTAGTACCCATTATGTTCTGAGATTGATGTTGCTATGACTTTACTATGCCTAATGCTTGTCACTAGGGCCCGAGTGCCATGATTTCAGATCTGAACCGTTTGTATTATCATCTCTATATCAATGTTCTTGATCCGATCTTGCCTAGTCATATGCACCTTTTACGTGTTATGATCCGTCAACCCCATATTGACAATATTTGGGATACTTCGCGGTGATGACCGTAGTTTGAGGATTTCATGTATTCACCATGTGTTAATGCTTTGTTCCGGTTCTCTATTAAAAGGAGGCCTTAATATCCCTTAGTTTCCTTATGGACCCCGCCGCCACGGGAGGGTAGGACAAAAGATGTCATGCAAGTTCTTTTCCATAAGCACGTATGACTATTTACGGAATACATGCCTACATTACATTGATGAACTGAGCTAGTTTTGTATCGCCCTAGGTTATGACTGTTACATGACGAATATCATCCAACGAGTTACCGATCCAGTGCCTACGACCTTTCCACTTATTGTTCTTGCTAAGTTACTATTGCTGCTGGTGCTGTTCCAACTGCTCCAAAACTATTGCTACTACAGTTACTGTTACTGTCACTACTGCTATCAAGCTATCATATTACTATGCTACTGATCACTCTGCTGCAGATATTTAATCTCCAGGTGTGGTTGAATTGACAACTCAACTGCTAATACTCTCAAGTATTCTTTGGCTCCCCTTGTGTCGAATCTATAAATTTGGGTTGAATACTCTACCCTCGAAAACTGTTGCAATTCCCTATACTTGTGGGTTATCAGTGGTGTAGTCGCGGTTGAGGTAGCCGTGCGAAGTACGCCGTGGTCGATGTCGAGTCGGGGTAGCCGGTATCGAGAAAGTCGCCGTGGAGCCACGGGCGCAAGGAGGCACCGAGTTAGTCATGGGTGCAGTGGTGTCGAAGTAGTGGTGCACCGGGAAGAAGATGTTGTTGACGAAGCATCGCGTCGGGCTTGCCAAGCCCGGGGACTCATCATGGACGAAGGCTCACATCGATGTTGCCAGGACCAGGCATGCGTAGACGGATGAAGGCGATGTTGCCAGGACTGGGAACACATCGAGGACGGAGGCACACGTCGGTGTTGCCAGCATCGGGCATGCGTAGACGGGGACCTACACGAGTTTGTACGCCATGTTGAGTGGGCTACCAGAGAAGGACTCGATGATGGTTGCGGCGCAAATCGGTGTGGGGCCGATGTCGCCCGCGGTGGTCGGAGCAGATGAAGTTGTTGGGGTAGATGACGTCGACGTTAGTAATGAGCTGGTGTTGGACAAAGACAAAGGGGGTGCACGGGCGGTGCGGCTCAGGTGAGCAAGCGGCAACAACGCCAAAGAAAAGTGGCAGCGATGGCCTGACGATGGTGGTGGTGACTGGGTTAGGAGCGCAATGACGATGCTCGAAGTAGGTGAAGAAGAACCCAACGGCGTAACGAAGACCGGTGCGGACGGTGGCGTTCCCGCACCGAGGGAGACGGTGCGACACATACCACGGGAAGTCGACACGCGGGAATGGCGGAGTCGACCGCGGGCCGCGCACTACTAGGGAAAACCCTATAGGTAGAGGATTAGCTGTAGCGCGGCTTATGGGATGGCGCTGCTGCTATTTAGCAGTAGCGCGGGTCGAGAGACTGCGCTACAGGTAGAAACTAGTAGCAGCGTTGGCTTTGGTTGGCCATGCTACTACTACAAGGCCCCACCGTGCCCCCCTGGGCTGGCTATAGTTGCAGCGCGACTGCTCAACACGCGCTACAACTAACATGTTAGCCGTAGCGCATGTATATTATCCGCGCTACTACCAGTGTCACCTTATCCACACCCCGCGCGCCCGTTCCTGTCTCTCTCACTCCCCCCTCTCACACTCCCACCGCCGTCGTCGCCCGCTGCTGCCGTCGTCCTCGCCCACCGCCGCCGCCGTCGCTCCCAAGGTATCTCCCTCCCTCCTCCTCTCGCCGCCCTCCTCTCTCCTTCCTCCTCCTTCCTCCCGCAGCCCTCCTCCCTCCCCCTCTCGCCGCCCTCCACTCTCCTGCTTCCTCTTTCCCGCATCCTCCTTCCTCCCGCAGCCCTCCTCCCCTCCTCCTCCGACCAGCCTCCTTCCTCCTCCCTCCTCCTCCCTCCTCCTACTGCCCTCCTCCTCCCATTGCCATCCTCTCTCCCTCCTCCTGTTGCCCTCCTCCCTCCTCCTCCTCCTCCTCCTCTTCACTCCCCACTCCTCTCATCGATCCTCTCTCCTAATTAAGTAATGTTTTAGGTATAGAAATTTTCAGTAATTTTTTTAGTAATAGAATATAATAGAAAATATAAAAACTAGTTATAGAATAGTATATAAAAACTAGTAATGGAAATAGAAAATTTTCAGTAAAAAATTATTAATCGAATACAAATGTGTTGGACAGAAAATACCTTTATAGAAAATATAAAAACTAGTAATAGAAATATGTCATTATTGTACCATACAAATGTGCCTATGTTTTGCCGGATAGTTGATTTGTTTCCGTTCCGGCAAATTTCAGGCGCTCGATATGTCATATTTTAGCAATGGTCATGCCGAATGTAATGTTAATTGACTTATGATTTGGGTTGACTTTCAGTCTGTCAGAGCTCCTCGTGTAACTTTCAGTATGTTCTTGATGGAGGAATCCCGACTATCGTCGTGGGGGTCATTTCCCTCTTCTTCTTCTCGCGATATATACCTTGGTATAATGCGCGAGAGAGGAAGAGGAAGCGACCGACACCAACGGTCGAAATATCAGAAGAAGAATCCCGACTGTTGTTGTGGGGGTCGCTTCCTCCTTCTTCCCCATGTGCTACACAATTTGGTAATGCACGCGGGGACGAAGGGAGGAGCGGCCAGCACCGATGGTCCAAATTTCCGTCGAGAGCAGTGTCCACCACATACACCAACATATCAGTGTGAGGGAGTGCGCACCATATACACTATGAGATATTGGAGTTTCTCAAGGAAGCCTCGATAGACCGAAACTCAACCCATGCTGAATAGTTCCTGGTATAATTGGCGTCGATTTTTAATCTTTGAATCATGAACACAGGAAATGTCTGACGACGATAGGATCCCTGAGTGTGATTACTGTGGCGACGATCGGGGCATATGCGACATGCCTCACCTGAAAGACGGCAGGTTCTTCACCATCAAGCTGGACGAGACCTTCGATGTTTTTACGGTACGCAACGATGACAAGTATTTTTTTTCATAATTAATCATGACTTATGTTTCTTTGCTTCAACGTGTAATTTCCGTTTTTTTACAATTCGACCAGTGCATCCCCTGCCATGCAAGACGACATGTCTTGGAGAAGCTCGGTTTCCAAGATAATATCGACATTTGGGTGGATGTGGATATGCTTCCAGTTTTAACTCAATGTGAGTTTGTCAACCATATTTGTTAAGTAATTTATATTGTTTATTTAAAAATAGTTGGTGTTCATCCCTACTTAACTTTTTTATTTTTAATTGTCATCTTATTTCTCTTCTTCAACAAATACTCAAAAGATAGTAGACCGGACGTACTACAGTCATGGCTCCGATCTAACTTGGTTGGAGAAAACTCATTTGATCTCATTTATTAATGATGATGATAATTTTAAGATTAATTATAAAATTGGTGAATGTTATTCTGGATACGTGCCACTAATGCACGAGTTGAACCATGGTAACATCTGCACAGATACCATGCTAAGATTATTTTTTACTATTGTGTCATTAATTAGTCCATCTTTTGTATACATAAATTTTTCTTAAGCAAAACAAGATTAGATTAAAGTGGACGAGTGCAAGTGATCAAGTTGTGTTAGTGGGAAAATATGATGTTACGACACTTGTGTTAGTCGTAACATCATATTTTCCTGCTAATTCAACTTGATCACTTGCACTCATCCACTTTAATATTAATGTTGTTTCTGGCACAATTATAATTGATGTTGTATATTAATATGTATAATAATGTGTAAATACAATATAAATATAAAAAAGAAATACGCACAATTAGTAGTGGCGTGGGGTACAAAACCACACCGCTAAAAGTTAACAGTAGCGCGTGTATGGAACCGCGCTACTGATACGTCAGTAACTAGTAGCGAGGGCCCAGCCCGCGCTACTGGTAATTGTTAGCTATAGCGCCCTAGCAGTAGCGCGGGACCCCGCGCTACTGATACAAGAAATACCCGTGCTATTACTAGGCTTTTCGCTAGTAGTGGCGTGTTGCGGCACTACGGCCCGAAGGGTGACGGAGTGGAAAAGAGCGAGTCGGTGCAGCCGCAGGGAGAACCACGTGGCGGCGGCGCTGCGGCCCGATGGGGCGACACAGCGGCATCCCGTTGCTCGATCGGTGGAGGGGCACGCTGTACTCGGGGACAACCTTCACGGAACCGGCGGAGGCGTGTGCAACCGACTAATCAAGTCAGTCGCGCGGCGCGGATGGAGCGGATAGCGGCAGGCGGGTGATCAATTCGATCGCACACGACGTCGGGGGCGCTACTCGATGATGATGACGGCGTCATGGACTATGAAGCGGGGTGGTCGAGCAAACCAATGCGACGACGACCAACGGGGAACAGCGTGCCGGAGGAGGCTGGCGAGTGGCCGGTGAGCCCGAGGCAGCTGGCGAGGGGGGCGGCAAGCCCGAAGCAGCTTGCAACCGGTAGGCCCGACGCAGCCGGTGAGTGCGCTGGCAAGCCCAAGCTAATTTTTTTTAAATAATACACTTTTTTTGATAAATTATACAAATAATATACAAATTTGAAAATTTTCAAAAATATTACCCAGTCGGCTGGGGCTAAGCCGACTGGATTCAGTCGGCTGGAGCTAAGCCGACAGGCCACGTGGCAGCCTTTGATTCGCCCGAACACGTCGCCCCTCGCATTTCCTTCGCCAGTCGGCCTGGGCAGCTGCAGTCGGCTGGGGCCCAGCCGACAGGCCTCCAGTCGGCCCCGGCGCAGCCGACAGGCCATCCAATCGGCCGGAGCGTGGCCGACAGGGCCCGTTTTCTCCTTTTCTCCTTCCCCACTGCCCCGTGAGCTCTTCTTTGGCCTCTTCTTCTTCCTCTTCGTGCATGCTCTCTCTCTCTGTCTCTCGCAACCCCGCATCGATCTCCTCGCTGGTCCATCCATTTTTGCATCCAACCCACAGAAAGAGTAGATCATAGCCAACCCCGACGGCCTACGGTATTTTTTTCCAATGGGATAGTTTTTTTTTCTCGTACAAGTGAGGTGAGGAGGAGCCATGGTGGTGGTGGTGGTGAGGAGGAGGTGCTGCTGGGGAGGAAGAGGTGGTGAGGAGGAGGAGGAGGTGCGGCTGAGTTGAAGAGAGGAGCAAGAAGCAGTGGCACACACGTCGAAGGTATAACTATGTCGTCAAAAAATTTCTCTTAGTTGTAGATATTTTGAAAAATTAATGTTTAGGTCTGTCAGTATTTTTAGTTGCTCCGGTAATATTCCGTATTATATGTGCATGTCAAATATTTAGGTCTGTCAGTATTTTTAGTTACTCCGGTAATATTCCGTGTTATATGTGCATGTCAAATATTTAGGTCTGTCAGTATTTTTAGTTGCTCCGGTAATATTCCGTGTTATATGTGCATGTCAAATATTTAGGTCTGTCAGTATTTTTAGTTGCTCCGGTAATATTCCGTGTTATATGTGCATGTCAAATATTTAGGTCTGTCAGTATTTTTAGTTGCTCCGGTAATATCCATAATATATTAAGTTGTTTCAATATTTAGCTTCGTTAATATTCCGTAATATATGTACTTGTCAAATATTTAGGAGTGCGAATATTTGTTGTTTGTCATGTTGTTTAACAGTTGTCTGTCCATGTTAAATAATTTTATAGGTAAGCCGAGATGTCTGATTTAGTGAAGTTCATATTTTTCTACGGTCCTGGTAATGTCCAAACAAATGAGATTGGGGTTGATCTGAGTGAATTTGAGCACATAGAGGTGGCACTGACCGACCCTCAAACATGGTCTCTTAGTCAGTTGAAAGAATGGGTGACAGCATGTTTAGGGCTGAATACTGAAACGCACACCGTGGGTGTTCATGCATTGTGGACCCGGTCAAGTTCGAACGTTTTCTTCTATTTGAGGCCAGTAGAGCGGGATTCTCAGTGGGTGCGCTGGTTACAAGGTTGCGAAAGCAGGGGATGCAATCCTTGTGCCTTAGTGCTTCCCGTTGTGAAGGAGGTAATTGCGCCTGAAGGCCAGGGTGGTAACGATCCTGGGCAAAGCAGTGACGGGATGATGTTATCTATGTCAAATGCTGGAGATGATAGTTACGAACAAGGGCAGAGTAGTCAGGTAGAAGGAGGAAATGCCGATGGTTATTACAGTGGTGAGGCGGACGCTGACGAGGTAGATGGGCACATGCAGAACATCATGGAAGAAGAAGACACCGATATTGATAGTGGTCATGCAGATAATTCTGACGAGTCAGATGAAGAAGAAAATGCAGAGGAGGTCCCGATTCCTGCTTATTGGAATCATGACTTCTCATCTGCAATGACCGTGAACGATGGTCATGATTCTGCCTGGCAATATCACCAAAACAACATTGCGACGGGTGCTATGTATCCCAACAAAGAAGCTCTGAAGGACGCAATAATAAATTGGGCAATGTCCACGCAAAGGGTTTTCATAGCTGAGGTGTCCAGTCAGAAAAACTTGACAATGGTATGCAAGAATGCAGGTTGTCCTGCCAGGGTGCACGGCTATCTCCCTAAGTATGGCACAAGTTGGGTTATCAGTGACCTAGTTCATCACACATGTCTTATTCCCTGCATCCCTGAAGATCATCCCAACCTTTCATCCACGCTTATTGTGAGGTTGTTTTACAGTGAGATAGTGGAGAGCAAAGCGATGGAAGTTAAGGCTATCCAGACAAAAGTCTTCGTCCGGTTCAAGTACAGAATTTCTTACGGCAAGGCTTGGAGGGCTAAGCAAAGGGCGCTTGAGAGCAGATTTGGTTCTTATTTCGATGCATATGACTCAGTTGTCGGGCTCCTCCACACGCTGAAGGACCGGAATCCGGGCACCTATGTCGACATCGAAGACCTCTTCATGCCAGAGTTCCCAACTGTGAGGGTGCTGCATCGACTGTTCTTCTCTTTCGGTGTATGCATCGAAGCTTTCAGGCACTGTCGACCGGTGATATGTGTAGATGGCACTTTTCTCACTGGCAAGTACAAGGGTCAGATCCTGACAGCCATTGGTCAAGACGGCCAAAATCAAGTAGTCCCACTCGCATTTGCTTTTGTTGAGAGTGAGAACATTGGAAGTTGGACATGGTTCTTCAGGCAACTGAAAATATCAGTTGTGAAGGATAAGCCCAATGTGTGCATCCTTCATGACAGGCATGCAGGTATACTCAGTGCGATAAAGACACTGACAAACCTTGGCCCTGAGGAACAAACTCCATGGCAGGACTTGCAGAGCCGTTGGTGCATGCGCCATCTGGGGGCTAATTTCTTCTCGCAGTTCAGAAATAAGAGCCTGATGAATCTATTCAAAAAACTCTACAAGCAGAACCAGCTATGGAAGTACAATTTGATACGTGACAGACTTAATGTGTGCACGCAGAGACACGTTAGGGACAGGAAAGCTGCAAGAGATGCAGCGGTGAGGGCACATGTTGAAGCAGTAGCAGCACAGTTAGCAACAGGAACATCGGCCGTGGAGGAGGAGCCTGTTGGGCTTTGTGACTTGCCAGGATTTGACCCACCTGGTACTAGGAGAAGGCTCGGGAGGTCGATTAAAACCTTCGAGCAGTGGATAGAGCATGAGCCTCTGGAGAGGTGGTCTTTGCTGCATGACACACATGGAGCAAGGTACAGTGTCATGACTACCAACCTCGCAGAAACATACAACTTTGTCCTCAGAGGAAACCGGGCATTGCCACTTACAGCCATCGTTGAGGGTATTTTCTATGGCACCGTGAAGTACTTCAGAGATAGACGTCAAAAAGCAGAGCAACATATCTTGAACAACCCAAGCACACGTTACTGTGAAAGGATTATGAAGTACATGGAAGAAAAGATGGAAAAAGCCAGGTCACACACTGTAGTCCCCATTGGTAATCAAGAAAGAAGGTTTGAGGTCCGCTTAGCTAACAACAAATTCGGATGTGCAAATGAGCTGAGGACGCATGAGGTGAAAATTGGAAATGAAGTCTGGCCAACGTGTGAGTGCACATGCAACAAACCGAAGTTGCTTCACCTACCACGCTCCCATGTACTTGCTGCTTGCGGGCAGCTTGGAATGGACGCAATCTCATTTGTGTCTCCATATTTTCTGAAAGAGTCCGTCCTCAATACCTGGACAGGTGAGTTGCTGGGATTTCGCTCAATGGGTAACTTCAACACCGTTAATCCTGTTGAAAGGCAGTACATTCCAGACCCAGGGAATATGCGTACAAGTAGAGGTAGACGACAATGTCAGCGCATCCGGAATGATATGGATGAATCTGAAGCGGGAGGCCCCACTATGCAATGCATTTTATGCAATGAATTTGGCCATAGGGACACTAATTGTCCCACTTTCGTCACTGCCAGTGGTACTGGGCGTGGACGAGGCAACCGGGGACGAGGAGGCAGAGGAGGAAGAGGAGGAAGAGGAGGAAGAGGGAGAGGAAGAAGCTAGGCTGCACTAAGTTCTAAATTTGTATTCAGTGCAACACTAAGTTCTAAATTTGTATTCAGTGTGGCATTAAGTTCTAAATTTGTATTAAGTGTGACACTAAGTTCTAAATTTGTATTCAGTGTGGAACTATGTTGAACTTTGTATTAAGTGTGGCACTATGTTTGAAATTTGTATTAATTGTGGCACTATGTTGAAATTTGTATTAAGTGTGGACTATGTTTAAAATTTGTATTAAATGTGGCACTAAGTTTGAAATTTGTATTAATTGTGGCACTATGTTTGAAATTTGTATGTGCAGGAATGGCGGGAATGTCGTTGCTTAATCCGGAAATTGATAGTAAACATCGTGCGGCGATAGGTTATGAGCACCAGCTTGAGCCCCTGTCCACTCGCACTCAAAGGGTAGACTGGATGATACACCAGGGATGGGTTGAACGGTACGTGCTTTATTTATTTGTTTCAATCATGTATATTGATGGGACACACTAACTGAATTGCCCTGACATGCAGGTTGAAATGGGCTGGCCTATTACCTTTCGCGCGGCTGGTTGAGCGTACGGATACCTCCAGACGCGTCGCCATCGACACCTCTTTGCTCACGTGCTTAGTGGACCGGTGGAGGCCTGAGACCCACACGTTTCACTTCCGCTGGGGAGAGATGGCTCCTACTCTGCAGGATGTGTCACTTTTGCTGGGACTACCGTTGGCAGGTCATGCCATCGGACCGTTGGAGGCACCGGCTCGTTGGCAGCAAGGTTTTGCACAACGTTTCGCGGGTCTTTATGACGGTGCTCCGGCTCTGGCATCGGAGCATCACGGACCTAAGTATGATTGGTTGCTCCATTTCCAGGTTAGTTCCCCTGCCTCATATCTTTCAGTTGTCGTGCATCTGGTTTTACAGAAGATACCTTCGCTATGTACTAATGCTTTATCTTTGCTCAATACAGATCCAGAAGTTCCCGGGGTATCCGCAGGTCCCGTTGAATGCGACACAGATCACTCGCAGCCTGGAGGCATATATACTGTGGCTTCTCGGTAAGGTGATGTTCACAGAGAACCATGTCACCACTATAAGCGCGCTCTACATCCCTATTGCACTAGAGATCGCGAGCGCTCAGACGCTGGATCAGATCACACAGAGGAGTTGGGGTTCGGCGGTCTTAGCGGCTACATATCGAGGTATGTGCAACGCCTGCCAGCTGACGGCACCCAAGTCAGCTCTTCTTGGATGCCCTCTATTTCTACAACTATGGTCGTGGGAGAGGTTCTCTATAGGACGACCGGACATACGTATTCATGAGCCTATGCCCGTAATGTTCGATGCTGAAGGCATCGACATGCCTTCTTTCGGTCTGTGTTGGACACGTCGCACGGTATGTCTCGTGTTATAATTTTCTTCTTTGTGTACACTATGGCTGAAACTAACTTGTGTTTGCCGCAGAGACGCTATGCTGGTGATCAGACTAGGCGAGCATACAGGGCATTAAACGAGCAGTTTGATTTGTACACTGGGGTGATCTGGCAGCCGTACACGCAAGAAGTCATGAATGCAAGATACCCCGGCGGTATGTCTGAGCTATGCTTCAGAGATAGTGATTACTGGATGACGAAATCGAAGATCATATTCGATGTCTTCGTCGAGGAGATGGCCCAGCAGAGGGTTATGAGGCAATTTGGTCTTCAGCAGTTGGAGGTGCCTCCCCCTATAGAGGACCCGGTGCCAGGACACATCCACAGGTATTGTCTTGTTATTCAATATTGAATTCTCTTTCACAATTATCCATAGTGAAGCATTAGTTAATTGTTTAACAAACACCATAATTTTAGGATCACAAGGAAGGGGATTCACAGGACTGCTGCTGAGTGGCTACTTAGGGTTCAGCCGTACGTTACACAATGGGAGACCGCGAAAACACATGTGTGGCAGGAGAATGTCGAGTTTGATCTCGATGAATTCGATCTCTATTTGCAGCGGTACATGAGCAGAACACGGTTATGCATCGTTCAACACACTCACCCAGATGATATACCTGCCCCTAGTACGTCCGATATGTACCCGAGCTATGATATTTCGGGCTCTAGACAGTACGCGGTAAGATATATTCTCTTTATGTAATGCATCTAGTTGTTACATACTTTGCCGTGCATACTTAATAATCGTCGTGACAATTTCAGGCTGAGTTGACTTACGGACTTGGCGAGGACGTGTCCAACTATCGGCGTTCACTTTCGGATGCACCACTACTCGTTCCTCGGCCTCAGATGCAGAACTGGATGGCGCGCATTGAGGGGAGGCTACGAGCTGTGTATCGGGCTATCACGTGCACACGCACTTCGGACGTTCTTCATCAGCAGCCCGTACAACGCCCCCAGCGTCACTCCACGCAGCAGCAGCAGCCGCGTCACTCGAGTGGTCAGGTAGACCCCACACATCACCGACATGACCCGCGTCCACGTCTAGCAGAGCAGTGGACGCCCAGGCCACCACGTCCTGACCAGGCTGGTAGTTCGGCGTGGCATCACCAGTAGGATCCCACGTCAGGCTACGTGTTTCGGCCAGGACCACACCAGCAGGGTCCCACACCAGGCTACGTGATGCAACCCCCTCCTACAGGTATGTTTCTTCATATTAATTCTTTTCAATATCGATTGGGACTACGTATTTCGTCATTACTTATGTTCCATCCCTCCCGCAGCAGGCTACGGATATATGGCGTCTATGTTCGGACATGACGTGTCTATGTCTGAATCCAGGTGGGATAGTGACCATGAAGATGGGCATAACACACAGGAATACTTGTCGCAGCACAGCGAGTGGATGGACATGTTTTCGACTCCTGCACCACCTCCCACACAGGAAACACAGTATGACCTGGACGGGTCCGAGCTTCCTCCCCGTAACGTCCGGCCACCCCACAGGTATATGTGGCCGACGCCGGAGACACCACCTCCACGACGTGGCGGACGACGTGGCTGATGCTTGTGTGTCACTTATATCTAGCTATGTATGCGATAGACATATATCTGCCTATGTATGCGAGAGAGATATTCTACCTATGTATGCGAGAGACATATTTCTATTCATTCGCTTTGTTAATCGAGTTACATTTCCGGAGAGACTGCTGCAGATAATTAAGATACAAGTACATCTGAATTAAACGGTACGACTGACCTTAAATAATACTGCATACAAACTACATGAAGACATCATCGTGCTTCTCGCTAACACTACATAAAGTCATCATCACTATTCTCACTAACATGTTTCTTCGACTTTGATTTTGTCTTGGCTGACATAAACTCATCGCTGGAAGAGTAACCATCATCACCGGGCTTTGGTGATGCATCGCTGCATTTCTTCTTCTTCGAGCTTGAGCCATCATGAGTTGATACATATTTCGGCGGCGGTCTTCCGTTAACAGTCGGAATAGACCCAAATAAAAGCTTGAACCATGCCAACATACTGACATCGTGGTTCATTTCTTTAACGTCCACATTGTATCTCTACAATTCACAAAATAACATGCATAAAATAAGATACATAAAATAAGATACATGTTCAAATTAAGATACAACTTGCTACGAATTTTAAGATACAACTTGCTGCAATGCGAATTTTAGGATACAATAACATAAATCTACTGAGCCCAACGTGGATATTTTCCTTTTCCATCACCAGCTTCTTCTGCTGCCTTGGCTGCACGAGCCCTTTCTTTCTTCATCTGCCTCTCAGCCTCACGGGCCTACTCTCGCTGTGTGCGCGCGAGAGAGTACGCAATGTGTCTGTGCGAGAGAGCAGACAGGGTATGTGTGCGAGAGAGCAGACAGGGTGTGTGTGCGAGAGAGAGCTGGCATCGTGTATAAAAAGAATACAGGCACTGTAGTGTCGGCACACCGCGTTAGAATTTGCTCTCGCGTCCGCCGCAGCAACATCAACGCTATCTCGAACCAGCAGCGGGAATCAGCATCCTTTAAAAAAGCAGCGTTGTCGGCTCAACAGGCCTCGGAATGAGCATCGTGGGAATCAGCGCCGTAAGTCTCGGAATCAGCGCCGTCTAAATCGGTTTCACAGCGTGCGGCGTGCAGTGTTGCTGTTGGGAATAAAGGGAGCAGAGAGCAGGCTGGAGGAAGAAGGAATGGCTGAGCAAGGAGAAAAGAGAAAGGGAATAAAGGGAGCAGAGAGCAGGCTGGACAGCGCGTGGGCAGCAAGGGTCACGAGGACCACGCGAGGAGCAGCGCTGGACAGGAGGAGCAGGGGCTGGACAGCGTACGGCTTTGGTGCTTCCACAGTCCACACGTGGTGGGACGCGCAGATGCTCTCCTCGGAGTTAACGCAATCAGTGTCAAACTCACGACCGAAAGTTGCACTGGCAAGGAGAAAAGAGAAAGGGCTGGTCGGCAAGGAGAAAGGAGGAATGGCTGGTAGGCTGGCGGCCTGTCGGCTTAGGCGTGGCTGACTGGCCTGTCAGCTTGGCCGTGGCCGACAGGGGCCGTGCGCCATGCAGTCGGCTGGCAGGCCATGCAGTCGGCTCTGCCTAAGCCGATTGGGCCCAGTCGGCCACGGCTAGGCCGATTAGGCCCTGTCGGCTTAGCCCCAGCCGACTGGGTAATATTTTTGTAATTTTTCAAATTTGTATATTATTTCTGTAATTTATCAAAAAAAATGTATTATTTAAAAAAATTAGCCAAGCCCAAGGCAGCCGACGAGGGGGGGCAAGCCCGAGGCATCCGACAACCGGTGAGGGGGCCGGCAAGCCTGAGGCAGTCGGCAACCGGCAGGCTCGACACAGCCGGCGAGCGGTGGCGGAGACGATGGGTGATGCAGGAGTCCCATTCGGAGCGGGGCGGTGATGACCGGTGTAGAGTGACGGGTAGGCTGACGCGTAGACGACGACCGTGACGGCCTCTGCGCCGCATGAGGCCGCCGGGCCGAAGTAGAGGCTGGTTGGTCGCGCCGGTGTCAGAGCAGAGGCGCGGGGTCGACGGCGACGACGGGCAACGCAAACCGATCTTAGATCAGAAAACCAAAAAGAAAAAACGCTGGTCAAAGCATCCGGCGAGAGAGAGAAAAACGCGGATCAAGGGATCGGGAAAAAGACTCTCTAGTGCAGTCGGTCAACACGACCGGCGAACGAACCCTGGGTACGGGCTGCGCGGCCCCTGGCGGCGGTCATGGAGGCCGACCACACCGGGGGCGGCGCGCGGGGCGGAAGCGGCGGGCGACGGCTAGGGTTTGGATCGGTTAGGCTGATACCATGTTAGAAGGGATAGAGAGAGTGACATAATGCGTTGGATGTTGTATTGAGTCTCATGGACGAGTATATATAGGAGTACAGATTTAAAGGGCAAGAAGCCTCTCCTAGAGATAAGGTAAGAGATGGATTACAAATCCTAAATTACCAAACACATGTAACCCAAATATATCTCTAACACATAGGAAAAGCTGCCTGTTCAACCGGTTTTCTTTGGTTCGATTGTGGAATGGTCTAATTAGCTTATAAAACCGCCGAGGCCCTTGGTTCCGGTTTATTCGGACCGGACCGGCGATCCGGTCTGGGTTTTTAAACTATGGCTGTCTGAAAAAAATCCTTTTTCCAGCAAGAAATGAAGAAGAAAAGCTTCCGAGGAAAAAACAAAAGCTCCCACAGAAGCAGCACAGGCAGGAACGGCTTTCCATCTCCGTGTTGCAACAAACTGACAGTAGGGGCAAGAGCCACATATGCATGCACGCATGTACCGAAACAATAAGAAAATAATCGGGACACTAGATAAGTACTTACCTCTAGCCGTAAACCGGTCGGTTAAGCGAAGGTAAAAGTGCCAGGAACCGATTACTCGATTTATAGTACACACGAATGGCCCTGTTTCCGTTGCTTGCAAAAACGAAAAACGGGCAAAGAGAAGAGATAGAGAGCCTGGACAAAAAACGGGACAATGCATGCAGCAGCGTTGCATTCAGAAGCTAAAGAAACTAGTTAATACTTCTCGTTATGTTTGCTTGGCCTCGGCCACGGAAGAGGGATACGATCATTGCGGGCCGCTGTTCTGGCTGGACACTCCATTTTCCTTTTCAAGCAGAGATGGGCGGTCGGATTTCCTTGCGTGTCGAGTGAATCTATTGGGAAAATATCCCGTCACAAAATTCAAATTTACAAGACAGAAATAAAAAAGACAAATTCAGGATGAGGTGATAAAAAAAGAGAAATGCAAATTTTTTGAAAGAAAGGGGTTCCCCCCAGCTCCATTTTTATTATGAAGCAGACACATGCAAAAATGCCACTGTCCACATGTAAATTTTTCTTTTTTTATTTCTCCATGTATATTTCGATTTTGGATCTGATTTTTTTAGGAATTGTAAACACATGTTCTGTGAACATTCACGATTGTTTTTAGATTTGTTTGTAACCATAAAAAAATGAGTTTTGAAACATGGTATCACGTGATCAAAAACTGAATCCATAATTTCCAACTTATCTTATTGAGAAATGACAAGGCATCCCAAGTTGCCAACACATGATCCCGGGAGCATTCTTGCCATGTACCACCTCTGTACCAAAATAAAAGACGTTTTTGACATAGAGGGAGTAGTAGTGTATAGCTTAGACTAGTACACTGCACAACATCACAAGAAAATACAAACATGGGCAAACCTGAAATTCATGATTTACTGAAAGTCCTGGGTCCGGCCAATGAAACGGCCGTGGAAGCTAGTGTCAGGCGTGGTTTGTGTCGCATGTTTTCGCCGCAGTAACTCCGAAGAAATGACAATCACAGGGGTTCTTGTCCTTGGAGATCAGCAGCATTTGTCTCATCAGATCATCCCCATCACGGGCGATCTCATACAGCCCCAGCCGCCCAGGTAGCATCGATCATGAACGGAGCTGCAGAAATGACAAAACTGATCCTAAGATCACGGCCTCGCCAAGGAACAATCGATCGACCACAACTAATTCTGGCACATGGTAAATTACAGCCCATCAATCGTTGCAGGTCGCCTCAGCAGCTGCTATAAGTCCGGCTGCTGCTGCGATGCGACTGCAGGGGAGCCAACCTCCACTGATTAACCATCCCAGCAACGGGTATTCACTGAGGACAATTAATTAGCCTTGACTCCTGGTTAGTGCACGCACAATTCAATCGTTGATAAGACGGTTTTGTTTTATGCCATGCTAGTTTTTAAAGAAGAAATTATATATATATATATATATTACACTGTGGATCATCTCTTGGTGTTTCTCTCCAACAATTAATATCTGTATGCTACTAAATCTATAGGGTGACTAAAATTAAACTAAATATAACTATGAGGTGAAAATTTGTATAATGGATATAACTGTTCTGTATTGTAAAACTAATAGAGAGGGATTGGTGTAATTGTTGATGTATTGCTTGAGCCTCCTCGGCATATATATAAGAGTACATGATTATCATGGAGTACAAGACAAGCTATAACAAATCCTAGTCTATCATATGTTTCGTAATAATCACGATACTCAACATCCCCCGCAGTAACAACACTATCGACGCAGACGGTGAGACTGGAAAATAATCCGAAGGTAAGCCGACGGACATCCCCGCCACAGTCCCACGGTTGATGCATTGCGGAAGTCGTGGCTGGAGTGGAAACCAACGAGGTTGCTCAAGCAAGGCGGTAGCCTTTTGTGCCGATGTCGAGGTAGCCGTGAGCGTAGGGTGATATAGCCATGGTCGAGGTAGCCGCGCGAGGGACACCGTGGTTGATGTCGAGTCGGGGTAGCCGGTGTCGAGGTAGTCGCCGTCGACCGGGAAGAAGAGCGACGGCGGCGGCCTGAGCAGGAGGCGACAGCCTAAGGAGGCGGTGACGGCGGCTAGGTTAGGAGCGCGACGGCGGTGCTCGAAGTAGGCGAGGAAGAACCCAACAACGTGATGAAGATCGACGCGGACGGTGGCGTTCCCGCGCCTAGGAAGGCGACGCGGCGCATACCACACAGAAGTCAACGCGCGTGGACATCGAAGTGGACCGCGTGCGGCGGCAGTACGACCCGAACGGGCGACACAGCGACAACGAGTGGGTCGGGGGGACTGCAGGGAAGACCTCAGGGCGCCTGCAGGCACCGCGTGCCACGCTCGCTATGGCCCGATGGGGCGATGCAGCAGCAGCGCGAGGGTCATTGTAGCCACGGGGACAACCTGGAGTGGATGGCCTCGTGGCGACGGTGGACCGCGGGCCACAACATTACTGCCCGAAGGGGCAACACAGCGGCAACACGCGGGTCAGTGCAGCCGCGGGGAGAACACGAGGCAGCGGCAGAGACCGTGTGCCATGCTCGCTACGGCTTGGTGGGGTGACACAGCGGCAGCACGAGTGTCGGTGCAACCACAGGGACGACCTGGAGCGTATGGCCTCGGGGCGGCGGTGAACCGCGGACCACGACTCTACGCCTTGAAGGGGCAACGTAACGGCAGCGCGCGGGTCCGGGCAGCCGCGAGGAGAACCACGGGGTGGCGGCGTTGTGGCCCGACGGGGCGACGCAGCGACAACCCGTTGCTCGATCGGTGAAGGATGCGTTGTACTCGGGGACAAGGCGACGACGGTCGTGACGGGTCGCCGCGTCACGCGAGGCCGTCAGGTCGGAGAAGGGGCCGGGTGGTCGCGCCGGTGTTGGAGTAGAGGTGCGCAGGGTCGACGGGGGCAGCGGGTGATGCAAACCGATCTTAGATACAAAAAAAAAACGCGATCAATGCGATTGACGAGAGAGAGAAAGAAAAACCCGGATGGAATTATCGGGAAAAATAGACTCTCTAGGGCAGCCGGTCAACTGGATCGGCGGACGAACCCTAGGTACGGGCGGCGCGGCCCCCGGTGGCGATCATGGAGATCGACCGCCTCCGGGGCGGCACGGTGCGGAATCGACGGTGGCTAGGGTTTGGATCGGGTTAGGCTGATACCATATAAAAGGAATAAAGAGAGATTGATGTAATTGTTATGTATTGCATAAGCCTCGTGGGCGTATATATAGGAGTACCTGACTGTTTTGGAGTCCAAGCAAGTTAGAACAAATCCTATCTATCCTATATTTTTTAATAATCACGATGCTCAACATGTATTACTTACTAAGAGATCGTCTCCACATAAGAAACGCCAAACTGTTTTTCCTGTCTTTAGGATTTCTCTGTTTTTCAACTCATCAATTATTCTAGATGGCATTGCTAAAATAGTACTACCTCTGATCCATAGTGAGTGCCGTAGTATTGAACTAAGATTGAGCTAATATTAGTTCAAAACTGTGACATTTATTTTGGCTTGGAGGGAGTACCATTTTGCACACCCTTAGATAGCAGATTGCTACCGGAAAAGTACGTGGAGCATGTGAGCTCGGGCTCACATGCACCCGTTGCTACAGTGCACACAAAAAATATTTAAAAAGTTCAAAAAAATCTGAAATTTTTTGTTAAGAAACTTTGATGTTTTTTCTACATGCGTGCCAATTTTCGTGATGAAATGACATTTGGGGAGGTCCCGGCAAAAAAAACAAAATCATGCTCCAAAAAAACTATTTTTGGAAGCATTTTGGAGCATCGATTTTGTTTTTTTTGCCGAGACCTGCGTGAATGTCATTTTGTCACGAAATTTTGCACGCGTGTAGAAAAAACATCAAAGTTTCTTGACAAAAAATTTCAGATTTTTTTGAACTTTTTAAATATTTTTTGTGTGTGCACTGTAGCAAAGGGAGCATGTGAGCTCGTCCTCACATTAGACTTTTCGACCGGAAAATTGCTATTGGAGCTCGGGCTCCATGGAGGCCTTTCTAAAAATTTCAATAATTCTTTTTAATATCAGAAAGTTTCGAAAAAACTACACATGTAGGTACGGAGGATAGCGTCACACATGTGTAAAGTCTTATGATGAAGTATGTTAAAATATGAAATACACCAAACACCATTCAACATAAAGTTCATGGTTTCTTTAGCTCAAATCTCAACCGCGACGCATTTCATCATAAAATTTAGAAACATGTAAAACATTTTCCTACGTACATGTGTATTTTTTCAGAATTATTTAAAACTTCCGAAATTGATTTTCAAAAATTTCAAAATGTATGCAATATGGCAAGAGGACTGATGGTAATGAATTTTCTCTCGAGGAAAATCGTGTGACGCGTGCTGTCGCGCTGGATGTTAGCGTACCAGCTGCTTCTGTCAGGTTGTTTCTGCAAATGTATAATGCTAGAAAACAGAACTAAACAATATCATGTGATTAGTTTAGGGCACAGCAGACACCACAGTGTGCTGCTGAGGATCTTGGTGACATCTGACACGCTCCTCGCGTATATACGTGCCTGATCCTGCCCAACCAACAAAATCTTGCGATCCCATGAATAATTGTTGTCTCTTCTCCTGCTCATATTTATACTACATGTACAGTTCAGCAATCCAGCTAGTTTCTTCATGAGAAACAATAGTATTTATCAGCGAGCAAGCTGGCTAGATTGGTCGTGGTTTGCTGACTTTGATAGTGAGACAACGAAGTCCAGGCTGCCGCGTCGTACAAGACTAGGGTATCCCCATTCAACGGATATACAGGATGAAGTGCTGTGCCTGTACCAATAATGGGACTACAGGAAACCCCTGGCCTGGATCATGTATATGGGGGCCATACATGAACACAACCTGCCAGTAGCGTATTCCTCCATGTCTTTTCCTGCCGAGAGCCATTTGCCCCTCGCTTTCAGTATACGGAATCGTGTTAGTGTTGTGCGTATCTTGATGTTTGGTTAGAGCGGTAGCTACTACCATGAAAAAGGGTTTCCCCCCGCTTTGTATTACAAAGCAACCAACCGATACAGCCAACGATAGGTGCTGGGACGAAAGCAGCACAATCACACCCAAAAGAAACGAAAGAGAAAAAACAAGAGAAATAAAGGCCGACAACGGCGGATCGATGGAAACGAAGAAGCTTCACGACCACTGCGCCCACCGAAGATCTCCCACCAAGCTCCAAGGCTCCGAAGCGCCGGTACCAATCAACAACTCCAAGAAGGACCGTGACGATGACGACACTGCTGCCAAGGGTTTCCACCGGTACGTGACGAGGCGAGAGGAAGGGTAGCCCCCGACGCCCTCCAGGAAGGTCCGGCGGCACCCACCGGCGCCGCCGCGTCGGTGTCGGCCAGGCCGACAGGGGTTTCCCCCGATCCCAACTTTCACCTCGGATGCTCCAGAGCCTGCCACCAAACCGACCACCATCTACTCGTTTGACAGTTTGGCAATGGCGTAATCTTGTGACAGACAAAACTACTCCCTTCGAACCAAAGTAAGTGTTATAGTTGCCCCAGGGGGGGGGGCAAAGATACAGCGGCAACCTTTTGTTTAGGCTTGGAAAACCAATAACACCAAAGCATAAAATCAGCTACAATGTTTGTCATAGTGACGGAGGGCGGGTGAAGAACGCTTCTGAAGGTGCCGGCATTCCACGAGTCCCACAACTTTCAAATAATGGAGATGACGACATCCGGCCACACCTCAACATAGAGTCCCACAGGCGTCCTGACGTCCAGATGTCGAGGATGGAGGGGGGGGGGGGGTGGCTGCAATCCGAGCAGAAGCCACACATCAACAACATGTTGGCATGTGAGGAAGATATGAGTAACGTCCTCCCGGGTGGCCCGACATCTGGGGTAGTCGCTAGAGTCGGAGATGTTCTTGTTGAAGAGGTTGGCCTTGGAGTTCAAGCTGTCCTTGAAGAAGTTGGCCTTAGAGTTCAAGTAGTCCTCTAGCCGAAGGTCCGGAGCTTGATGGGGATCCTAGTGTTCCAGACGATGATGGAGTTTAGAACCCACAGACTCACGGATCAGAGGCCGGAGGTAGTATTCATCAAAATGGTTATCCATAGACTTACAGATCTTCTTTGGTCATATGCATCGTTATGTAGGTTGAGTACTCATGAGAGGCTGAGAGCTCCCCTCCCCCCCCCCCCCCACGCGCATGAAACTCAAAGAACATCATATCCTCGGTCGTTAGGAACGTTTGGATCGGTCGTCTTCGTGGAGCCAGGGTAAGGTGGGTACGAGGGGGAACAATGTGCGAGAGGGTGTAGACATATAGGTGGTGCAAGACAAAAATATGCCGGCACGGTATGACGCGAAATCTGTAGATCCACCCCCATTACTCGCTCATCTCCAGCGGGAGGACAAATCCATCCTCATTTATTGGCATCGGCGGCTGCGACGACTTAAATTTGCGGTATAAGCGGCAGCGGCGACTTAGATCCGAGGTATCGGCGGCACATACCAAGATCTCCGGCATTGGGACATGTTCCTCCTCCTTGGGCTGCTCGTCCCCAATAACGCCGTCTCCGTTTCGTATGCCTCGTCTCTGCATGGGCGGGTCGTTGTCTCCCGTGCCATTAAGCAACATATAACCACCACATCCCTCCATTGTTAGGTCATTAGGTAAGGTGTAGGGTCGATTTCGTCGTTACTTATCGTAACTACGATTTCTCTAGGACGAACGGATGAAACTGCTTGTTCAGACAACAATACTCATAGTTGTTACTCAGACCTGAAAAATGTTGGTACATAAGAGAGCGTGTAGTCACAATTCTAAGCTTCTGATCAGATATGGTCCATCGTTAACCCGGGATAGGGAGATGATGGTGAATCTGAACTACATCTACAATCGTAATGATGTAGAAGTTGTGATCGTGCTTAGAATAAGAAGCGCCCCTTTTGCCAAGGTTGTGAGATGTTTAGGGACAGGGGGTGCTACAAGATAGCATCCATACCTTTGCGAAAGAGCTAGTAGCAATGTTCCTTCATGTTGTCGGTCATGACCAGTGGTTTAGAGTGATTCACACCACATTAAAAAGATCATGTAAGACAACTTCTCGGTATTTCAAACAAGTTAAGTATGTGATTGGAGAGCTCGGAGAAGAGATGACCAAGGAACATATTGGTCAAACTTCTTCGAAGATACACATGAACTATAGATGGTATCCATATTTGAAGGTGAGCGGTATTAACTATTAGTTCATGCCATGACATGATTGTATTTTTGTGTACCATAAGAATTTTTTTCATGGCATCATAGGATTGTATTGGTGTAATTGATGGTACTCATGTGACTGCTATGGTGCTGAGGTCACGTGATGTAGGATATGACGGCGAGAAATACCGCCTGATCCCTCGGTAGGGTTCTTGACGAGATCGGAAGTACCAGGACGGAGTCTGCACGCATAGTTTACCCAGGTTTGGGCATCCGAAGAGTAATATCCTACATCCTGCTTCTTCTTCTTGTTATTCATGGCAGGGGAAATCCCTGTGCAGAGGATTACAATGGTGTACGGGATATCTACCAAGAGTTGGATCTAAGATATGATGCTTAGTGAAGCCCTAGACCTCCCTTTATATAGATACAAGAGGTCTAGGCTTTACACGCGAGGTAGATGAGTTTGTTGTGCCGCTGGTGTCCTGTCTTGGAGTCCATGAAGATTGCTTCTTCGCTCCTTAAAGATTTTCTCTAGCCTTAGGCCTAGTGGACCTTACGTGCAGTATGGAGCTGGCCTTCCTTGCGTCAGGTACCTTGGATACAGGACCCCAACAGTAACCCCCGAGTGTGGGGGAGGTCGCAGGTGCTCCAGCTCAGAGGGCTTTGTCGGGTTTCATTCTTAGAGTGTTGTAGGTCTTTAAGTGCATCTAGTGCCCCTTAGTGATTTTGGTGCATTGAACACTTATAAGTTAAGGGGCTACTGTGTTTGTGAGTGTACACAGGTCCTATAAGTCCCTGAGGAGTTTGGTTTAACTGACGGAAGTCGACCCCTAAAAATGCATGTCTTCATCTGAAGACTTTGGCGCTCTTCTTGAAGACTTTGAAAATGAGGTAATTGGTATGACCTTGAAGATATTGATGCGAGGACTATGAAGCTTGAAGACCTTGTTTTCGTAGTTTCTTTTCATTTCTTGAGTCATAGGAAACACCGTATTGTTAAAGGGGTCGAGGTAATACTAAGGAAAATTTCCAAGTGATGCTCATATCAAAACATACACGTACCCAATCCTTCAAGTGAAGCCTTCTGACTGAAGAGTTAGGATGAACTTGGGATCACTCATGAGCTGTCTACCCCATACACTCCTCAGCAGAATGGTGTCATGGAGCGCAAGAATATGACTCTTGTTGAGATGGCTCGCACCATGCTTAAAGAATACAAGACACCTCGTTGCTTGTGGCCTGAGGCCATCAACACTGCATGCCACATCATCAACAGGGTATATCTTCACAAATTCCTTAAGAAAACCTTTTATGAACTCCCCACGGACAAAAAACCCAATGTGAATTATTTCAAAGTCTTCGGTGCAAAATGTTGGATTATAGATCCTCATCATAGTTCCAAATTTGCACCGAAAGCACATGAAGTTTTTATGCTTGGTTACGGAAAGGACTCGCACACCTACAGAGTCTTCAACACCTATCACAACAAGGTTGTTAAAACTGTAGATGTGCGGTTCGATGAAACTAACAGCTCGCAAAGAGATCACCTACCTCCTGTGCTAGATGAAATGCCTCCTGAGGAATCCATTAGGTTCAAGGCTACTGGAGATATCATACCCACTGAAGAACCTCTACCACCTGAAGAAGTTATCTCGAACAATGAAGACATTCATG
Source organism: Elymus sibiricus (assembly GCA_039707655.1). Lineage (NCBI taxonomy): Eukaryota > Viridiplantae > Streptophyta > Magnoliopsida > Poales > Poaceae > Elymus > Elymus sibiricus. The sequence continues at coordinate 422,591,164 of CM077667.1, read as the reverse complement.
TTTGTGCACCTGAGGAAAATGGTGCTGGAGAAAATGCTCAGCCCCTACAAAGCCATTAACCTGATCATCCAAGAGTGGCAAATGAAGTGCAGATTGACAAAATCCTCGACGACATTAATGCACCAGGTTCTCTCACTCGCTCAAAAGCTTCACATTTGTCTAACTTTTGTGGGCACTTTACTTTTTTCTCTATCATAGAGCCAACCAAAGTTGATGAAGCATCTATGGAGGCTAAGTGGATTCAAGCTATGCAAGAGGAATTGCATCAATTCAAGCTCAACAATGTGTGGGAACTTGTCAAGCAGCCAGAGCCTCGCAAGCACAACATCATAGGTACCAAGTGGATGTACCGCAACAAGCAAGACGAAAATGGCCAAGTGATGAGGAATAAGGCCCCTCTTGTAGCTCAGGGCTACACACAGGTTGAGGGGATTGATTTTGAAGAAACTTTTGCACCTGTTGCTAGACTTGAAGCTATTCGCATATTACTTGCTTATGCTAACCATCACAATATCATCTGATATGAAATTGATGTGAAAAGTGCATTCCTCAATGGTAAGCTTGAGGAAGAAGTATATGTTGCTCAACCCCCAGTTTTGAAGATCCTAAGCATCCTGATAAAGTCTTCAGACTCAACAAGGCCCTCTATAGCCTCAAGTAGGCCCCTCTGGCGTGGTATGATACACTGAAGAAATTCCTCATGAAAAAAGGTTTCAAACCTGGTTCTCTTGACTCAACTCTTTTCATAAAATCTTATGATGATGAATTATTCGTATGCCAAATATATGTGGACGATATTATCTTTGGTTGTACTGACAAATGTTACAGTGACGAATTTGGCTACATGATGAGTGAAGAATATCAAATGTCCATGACGTGGGAGCTTAAATTCTTCCTAGGCCTTCAAATTCATCAACAACGCAATGGCATCTTCATCTCACAAGACAAATACCTCAAGGATGTCGTGAAGAATTCGGCATGCAAGACTACAATGGCGAATTCTGATGCCGACAAATGGCCACCTCTGCACTGACGAAAATGGTAAAGATTTTGATTAGAAGGTATATCGCTCTATGATTGGCTCTTTATTGTACCTAAGTGCATCTAGGCCAGATATTATGCTTAGTGTTTGCATGTGAAGCATATTCTTTGATATCTAGCTCACACACCAACGCTTGGATTGTGGTACCTCAAGGGCTCGGATTTTGATGTTATTGGATATTCTGATTCTGACTATGCTGGAGAACGCGCGGATCACAAGTCAACATCAAGCACATGCCATTTCCTCAGATGATCCCTGGTCTGTTAGTCCTCGAAGAAGCAGAACTACGTGTCGCTATCTACTGCAGAAGCTGAGTACAGTGCTATTGGTTCCTGTTGCGCTCAGTTTCTGTGGATGAAGCAAACCCTCAAGGACTACAGCATCAATGTGAAGAATGTCCCTCTCTACTGCGACAATGAGAGTGCCATCAAGATTTCTCACAACCCAGTTCAGCACTCGAAGATAAAGCACATTCAGATTCGTCATCATTTCCTTCATGATCATGTGTTGAAGGGCGACATCCTCATCGACCACGTGAAGACTGAAGAACAACTGGCTGGTATCTTCACTAAGCCCTTAGATGAAAAGAGATTTTGCAAGTTGCGGTGTGACCTAAATATCTTAGAATCTTCGAATGTTCTTTGAAAGGACACACATCCTAACCCTTATGCAAAATTGATGACTTAGATGTGCAACACACGAAGTAATGTTTTTTCTTCAATCAATGAAGACTAACCCTCTAAGTGTGAAGAAATCAATGAAGAATTTGATTCTCAGAACCCTACGATAATTGTACGCGGTGTCTGAAATCATCATAATTCTTATATGGTGGGTTACGCCACCAATCATTGTTGAAATTCTTCAAATATGAGTTTTTTCATCATTTGCAAATTCTTCAACTTTGCAATTTCGTCAAACTACTAAAGATTTCCAAATTCTTCATTTTGAGTTTTCAATGTCCTCAACAGCATTCACTTATAGCTAATTCCTCAAGTTGATTTTTTCTTCTAAGTGAATGTGATCGGACCCGTTACCCCTCTATGCTAAACTCAAACCAGTCTGTTCAAAAATTCTTCATATGCGTTCTATTTTTATCCCGTTCAAAGTCTTCACCGTGTCCTCATCAACTGAAGAATTTGCGAACAAAACATTAAAATTTTCATATCAAATTTTTGGCACTTGCCGCTCAAACCACTCCCACTTCCTTATCTGCATTAAAAAATTCACCCACGGTCTCCACTATCTCCACTACTCTATACGTGGGTGACACATATCGAGTGGATAGAAAGGGGCAGGGGTATGAACGTCCAAAATCATCGGACAGTTTAGTTTTTCACTTCTCTATAAATACCCCTCCACTTTCACCGTTCCCATTTACTCGCTCAACCTCAACCTCTCTCACATCGCTCTCGAGCACAAAACCTAGCGCCGACGCTAAAATCATCGCCGCCGGAGAGGTAGAGCTTCACTGCCTTGACTTGTTTGACGTTGTACTCGCGACGGCTGCGGATTTCTTCACTCCGATGCCGCCGTAGTTGTCTTCCGCCACCAAGTTAGGGCACAGGAGATCTGAACTGACTGCCTCCAACTTCTCGTTGTTCAGTTCGTCGTGTTCTTCGCAAAGGGTAATTAAAATATAATTTACTGCCCTATTTGATCCTTATCTTGCCATAATATCTTCATAAACTGTTTATTCTTCATAAATTCATCTCCTAAACTCTTTCAATCTGCTCAGTCTTGTTTTATTTCTCTAAGTTATGATTTTCTTCAAGATTCCTGAATTGTGTGAATTGTTCAAATTTGCACAACTCTGGAACCTAAGTCAAGAACACTTCGTGAAATTCTTCAAAATGAAAATGGCCAAATTCCTGAACTTGAGATATTTTTGAAAAATAAACTTCTGAGAACGCATATGACCTCTCCAAATTCTTCACAACTATACTCTGTTTGCAGGTACACATGTCTGCTGACGAATCTCTAGGTTCTCTAGGTTCTCATCAGCTTAATTCATTTGCAGTGTCACCTGAAGAAAAATTGCACACTTCCTAAGAATCCTCAAAATTTCAAATTCCTCGAGTGAAGAAAATGGCAGATAGTAAAAGGCCTCGAAAAGGAGGAAAGAAGAGGGAAGTTCAAACTGCTTTTGAGATCCCTGACGACGATGAATATCACACATATGATGAAGCAACTCATGGCAAGGAAACCAAGGAGCAGCGCAAAACGCGCATGTAAAAAATTGAGAGGAGATGGGCCAAGGAATGGAGGGAATATCGCTATGTTACTCAAAAGTACATGAAGAAATTTGACGTAAATCCTCCATGCTCCAGGCCTCCTCTGGCTGAAGGTCAAGAAGCTGATCCCACTAGCATAAGGCGTGATGAGGAATTTCCCACGGAATGGGCTAGGCTCCAGGCAAAACTACAGAAGCAAGCTGCTGAAGCTATTGCTAAATTCAACCAAGACACACAAGTTGTTGCTCAAGCTTCTGCCAGTAGCAAAACGCCTAAGAAGGCTCTGCCGAAGAAAGTGGCTCTGGAATCAAAGCCCTCAACGTCAATGCCCTCATGGCCAATTTCCTCATCAGCTGCAATTTCCTCAACACCAAAGTCCTCGGCTGCAAAGTCCACAATTGCAAACCCTCAAACACATTCCTCAAGGGCTGCTCAAATGCTCCTTGTGGTTGTAACTTCATCTGCCGCTGCCACAAAAGCATCAACACCTGTACATCTTACAACGTGTCAGCAAACTGCAGGATTCTCAATTGCTCCAGGGGCATCTGCATCTGCCTCAGCCAGTGCACACACTTCATCAAGTGCTACTGCGCTAAGGGTCAAAGCCACGACTGGACGAGGTCCAAGGACAAGCCCTCAAAAGAAGAAAGTGGTCATCAAAGTTCCCTCTGAATCAGAGGATGATGAAGCTGATGATGAAGAACTTGAAGAAATCATCAGAAAAAAGCAATACAGAGTTTCTCAGGCTAAGGGTACTCATATCCCTCTCCTTCTAGACCCGAGGATTGTGCTCGACTTCATTGACATCTGGCACAAAGATCCAAACACACCACTTGATGATTTGAATCTGCCTCCTGGCCCTGATCATGCTTTGAGGGCTTTCCTCCTGGAAGAAAAGTGGAAATATGAGACAACTCGCGAAATCAAAAAGTCTCAGTACAGGAAAGAGCGCCTTTTGAAGAAAAACATTCTCAGCTTGTCTCCTGAGCAGCTTGTTGCTATACAGGCTGAGATCAAAGGCCTCAGTGATGAATATGGCCGATAATATGCTGACTGGAAAGGAGCCAATGTCAGATTTGTCAATAAAGCTAATGCGGTCTTAAATGACCACAACTCAAGGGTTGTAGAAAGACCGCAACCACAAATTTCTCAGGCTAGCTCATCTGCACCGCTCCCTGAAGAACCTGCCAGGATAGTTGAAGAATCTGTTGTGGCTGAAGAATCTGAAACCACCAGGGCAACATCTCAGGTCGCGCGTGAAGAAACTGTCAGGGCGACTGCTTCAGTCGTGCCTGAAGAAACCGCACCTCCTTCATCCTCAACTCCAACTGCAAAACCTTCAAAGATGAAGCACGTCACACTTCCTTCTGCATCAGAAGTGAAGAAAACCAAGGTAGCAGAAAAAGAGGCTGCAAAGAAAAGGAAGGCATCAGATTCTGCACAAGCCTCGGCTGCGAAGAAATTGTGGATTATTCCAATTTCCTCAACTGAACCAATTGATGCACCTCCACTCACTGGTGTGCCTCTGTTTGAACTTGTTCCATTTGGAGAAGAATATGTCATTCCAAGTGAAGAGGAGGAAGAACCCACTCTGCTGCTTCCTCAGAGCAGGTGGATGAAGAAATTGAGGTTGAAGCAAATGCTTCACCTCGTCTGGTATCATCGCCCCAGCCTTAATTGGATCCTGAAGAGGCTGGTGTTGAAGAAATTGAGGAGGATGTGGCCACTGGCCCAACTACTCCATTGATTCATGATGAATTTTGGGAAGCAACACACCCAAATTCACCTATCACCACTCATCTCGCACAAATTCCTCAGTCTCCAACACAGACTGAAGAAATAATAACTCGCTCTGAAGGGTGTCCCACTCCCCTCAAGACAGTTCCTGAGAAAATTCCAGCTGCATCAACTAGAGGAGTATCAACTCGGGCTGCTGTTGAAGAACCTATTCAAATTCATCAGCTTGAAGGGTCTGTTCAGTCCACTGACACTGAAACTGTGCCAACTGCTACTGCTGAAGAAATGGCCAAATCTGATGCCATTACAGACAAAAATAACTCAACTGGCTCTCCTCAGCCTATCCTTGATGTGGGGCCCCATAATGTAAATCTTCAACCAAAGCCCTCACTGCCATTCAAAGGCAAGCTAACCAGGAGACCCAAGTTCAAATGCACATTTCTTCGCTGTGAGACTTTTCTTCTCTGGCGAATCGCCATATGACTCAGCAAGAATTTGGCGCAAGCGATTCTGGACGTCCAATAAAATCAACTTCTATTCCTCAATGTTGTTTGAGAAGAACAAAGTCTTCCAACATCGTCACATTCCTCACGTGGATATGGAGTCCATCCCCTACTTCACACATGTGCTAGCTATTCTTCATGATGCAGGGCTCCTGGGATTCTGCACTGACATCTGCGACTGGAATGAGGAGCTAATTCTTCAGTTCTTTGCTACCTTGTATATCTCTGGTGAAGCTGAAGACATCAATACTTGGATTCTGGATTGGATGACTCAGGACGCTCATTACAAAGGTCCAGCCAGTGAATTGCTGATACTTGTGATCTGCATTGGGTTTTTCGCCGAAGAGGAGATGATGCAGCACAATATAGATAAGTATTTCTGTCAGTGAGAACCAAGGTTATAGAACCAATAGGAGGATCAAATAACTTCTCGTCTTCAGCGCCTACACACAAAAGAGCACACACTCGCACCCAATGCGGGCAAGAGGGTTGTCAATCCCCTTGAACTCGTTACTTGCAAGCGATTAGTAGTGTAGATGATAATTGATAATTATAAATTGCAAAATAAAAGGAAAACAAATAAATGGCAGCAAGGTATTGAGTGAGTTTGTAAATTTATATTTGAATAGACCCGGGGGCATAGTGTTCCCTAGAGGCTTCTCTCTCGAAGAAAGCATACAGTGGGTAAACAAATTACTGTTGGGCAATTGATAGAAAAGCACATAGTTATTCAATATTTATTCATGGCAATGATCATGTGTATATAGGAATCACGTCCATAAACAAGTAGACCGACACTTGTCTGCATCTACTACTATTACTCCACTTCAAGAGCGCTTCTATGCTTGCCTCTCTAGGTATTAAGTTCATACAAACAGAGTAAATCTTGGAGAACGATGAGATGATGTAGATAAAGTAAACTCAATTAATATGAATGAACCCCATCATTTTATCCTTAGTGGCAGCAATACAAAGACATGTCTTGTCCCCTACTATGTCACTGGGATATAGAGCACCGCCAGATTGAACCCACTACAACACACCCCTCTCATTGAAGATAAACCAATCTAGTTGGCCAAACTAAACCGATAGATCGGAGAGAATTATGAAGCTATAATAATGATGCAAATAAGAATCAAATAAGTATTCAGAGGAGACTCAAATCTTTTTCCTGAATAATCTGAACATAAACCCACAATTCATCGGATCCCAATAAACACACCGCAAAGAGTGATTACATAAGATAGATCACCACGGGAATCGCGGTGATCATGGCAATGAAGAACATAGAGAGAGAGAGATAGAGCCATCCAGGTACTAACCATGGACCTATAGGTCTATGGTGAACTATTCACACATCACCATGGGAGCAGCAAGGATGATGTAGAGGCCCACCGTGATCAACCCCCCCCCCCTCCGGCAGGGCACCGAAAAAGGGCTCCAGATGAGATCGCGGCGGAACAGAGACTTGCGGCGGCGGAAAAAGTGTTTCGGGAGCTCCCCTAGAGTTTTTGGAATATATGTTAATTTATAAGCCAGAGTACGAGGTCAAGAGAGCCGGGAGGGGGCCACAAGCTAACAGGGCACGTCCACCCCCCTAGGCACGCCCTGTTGGCTTGTGGGGCCCCTGTGCGGCCCCGGCCTTCTCCCAAAATTTCCAGGTCTTCTTTTGGTCCAGAAAAAATCATCAAAAAGTTTTGTGGTATTTGGACTCCATTTGATACTGTAAACCTGAAAAGCCAAAAACATGCAAAAAACAACAACTGGAACTTGGCACTGGGTTAATAGGTTAGTGCTCAAAAATAATATGAATCAACAAATAAATGCCCAAAAATTATCCTAGAATGGTAATATTATAGCGTGGAACAATCAAAAATTATAGATACGCTGGAGACGTATCAGCATCCCCAAGCTTAATTCATGCTCATCCTCAAGTAGGTAAATGAGAAAAACAGAATTTTTGATGTGACATGCTACCCAACATGTAATCTCTTGCATGTATGCTCACTGAGAAATGATGAATTAACAAACATCAACATAGTAATATTTATAAGCATAAGTAACACAATCATCAATCTTTCAAACTATACGATCCTCAAAAATGTTTACCCCCATTCATTTTATCATATTAGTAAGGTATGGCTCCATCTTCACCTCATTAATACAAATATCAAGCACCACGGTGTCCAAGTCAGGCAATTGGATCATACTTTTTAACGAGCTTCAGCTTTTTATTCTTCACGCAATACATGAGTGTGAACCATGGACATAGCATATAGGTGGAATAGAATATGGTTGTAGATATCAAAGGGGTAAAAGTGGAGAAGAAAGTCCCGCATCAACTAGGCGTATCAACGGGCTATGGAGATGCCCATTAATAGATATCAAGGCGAGGAGTAGGGATTGCCATGTAACGGATGCACTAGAGCTACAAGTGTATGAAAGTTCAACTGAAACTTAGTGGGTGTGCACCCAACTTGCTTGCTCATGAAGTGCTCGGGCATTTGAGGAAGCCCGTCATTGGAATATACAAGTCAAGTTTTATAATGAAAAATTCCCACTAGCATATGTAAGTGACAAAACATGAGACTCTCTATATGACAAACATGGTGCTCCTTTGAAGCACAAGTGTGGAAAAGGAGGTAGTAGCATTGTCCCTTCTCTCTTTTCTCTCATTTTTTTTTCTTCTTTCTTTTTTTTCTTTTTTTCTTTTTCTTTCTTTTTTTCTTTCTTTCTTTTTCTTTTTTTTATTTTCCCTTTTTTCCCTCACTAAGACAGTGCCCTAATAATGAAAATCATCACACTTTTATTTACTTAGAACTCGATATGAAGAACTATGAAACAATATGACTCAATATGCATGCCTCTGGCAGTGTACCAGGATATGCAATGATCTAGTGTAGCATGTAAACAATGATGAACGGTGGCTTCGCCACAAATACTATGTCGACAGCATGATCGTCCAAAGCAATATGACAATGGGTGTACTGGTCATAGGATGTGACGGTGGAAGTTGTATGAAAATATATCTCAGAATGGCTATGGAAATGCCATAATAGGTAGGTATGGTGGCTGTTTTGAGGAAGATATAAGGAGGCTTATGTGCAACAGAGCGTATCATGCCACTGGGTTCGGATGCACTGGCGAAGTCCGCACCGATCCTCGAGGTGAGAATGGGCAATGCACGGTACCAGAGAGGCTAGCAAAATATGAGGAGGTGAGTGTGCGTATGTCCATGGATTCACATTAGTCATAAAGAACTCATATACTTATTGCAAAGTTTTATTAGCTTTCTTGAAGAAAACTCGCATGCCCCTAGGGAGGAGGTTGGGAGGAGTTAACCAGCGCGCGCCTCCGACTCAAAACAACACTAGGATTTCAACGAGGAATAAGAATGCTCCCACATCCTCACCATGCCATAACCAATATTTAGACAAACGGGAAATTAACACCTTTTAATATCCATAATCCTATGAACCGCCAACCATGCACTCACACTCTTTCAAATTACCACATCAATATTATTAACTCACTATTTCTCTTTTATGTGCTACGTGAAGGTTTTGATTATGCACTCCTTGAATGCCTATTATTTTAGGACTAGTCTTATAACCCATGCAATTTACCGTCACTATTAATTAACTCTCAAACAAATATAAGTGAAGAACGAGAGTGCAATTATTTCTATAAAATCTATATGCCACCGCGCTCAAAAAGATATAAGTGAAGCACTAGGGCAATTGCTAAGCTCAAAAGATATAAGCGAGGCACATAGAATATTCTAACAAATCATGGTGAAGGTGTGTCTCTCACAAATTGGTGTGTCCAGCAAACAATGATTGTGGCAAACTAAAGCAAAAACAAACTAAAACAAACGACGCTCCAAGCAAAACTCATATCATGTGATGAATAAAAATATAGCTCCAAGTGACATACCGATGGATTGAGACGAAAGAGGGGATGCCTTCCGGGGCATCCCCAAGCTTAGACGCTTGAGTGTTACTAGAATTTGAATTGGGGTACCTTGGGCATCCCCAATGTTAGGCTCTTGCCGCTCCTTATTCCTTCATCCATCGTGATAACAACCAAAACTTGAAAACTTCAGTACACAAAACTCAACAGAAACCTTCGTGAGATCCGTTAGTATAATAAACATATCAAATACTTTATGTACTGCTATAAATTGATTTACATTTTATTATTTCATAAGGTACTGTATTCTAACTTCTACGTGGATTATACCCCCCGATTCAATCCATAGTACCATCAAACCAAGCAAACTATGCAAGCAAAAAACAGAATCTGTCTAAAACAGAACAGTATGTAATGATCTGTAGGGAAACCATACTTCTGTAACTCCAAAAATTCTAAAACATTAGGAAAACCTGGGGAATTTTTATAGCAATACTGTGTAAAAAAATTAGATCAGAAAGACATTCCAGTAAAATCAGAGAAATTATGCACTGGACGTAAAAGTTTCTGTTTTTGTACCGTATCAATTCTACTTATCATGCAAGTCATCCCAAAGGCTTTACTTGGCACAAACACTAATTTAAACATAAAAACACAATCATTACAGTAGCAACAATCATGTTATATCACCAAGACAGAAAGTATTGGGTTGTCTCCCAACAAGCCTTTCTTTATAGCCATTAAGATAGGCTTTAGCTAATAATGATGCTCACATAAAAGACAAGAATTGAAGAACAAAGAGAGCATCATATAGCATGTGACAAACTAATTTAAGTCTAACATATTTCATATGCATAGGAATTGTATAGGAAAACAAATTATCAATAAAATAAATATCTAGCACATGCAAATAGGAAAAATGAAGCCTTGACAATTTCAACACAAAGAGAGGTAAGTGAGTAACATGAAAATTTATATAACCAAATTTTCCTCTCTCATAATAATTACTTGTAGGATCATAATCAAACTCAACAATATAGAAATCATGTAAAATATTTTCTTCAAGATCCACATGCACAAAAGTTATACAATCTTCCAAGATAGTGGGATTAACATTAACTAAAGTCATGACCTCTCCAAACCCACTTTTAGTCATATTGCAAATATCATTATCAATAATAGATTTTTCATGAAGCTCATAATTGTCAAGATCACAAGAAACATCATGATTATCACCCCAATCATGATCATTAGCACAATTGATATTCATAGAATTTATACTAACAAAGTTGTGATCATGCTTTTCATTCAATAAATGTAACCCAATAGCATTTTCATTCATCACTTAATTATGAGCTACTCCCTCCGTCCCAAAATAACTGTCGCAACTTTGTAGTAGCTCTAGTACAAAATTATACTAAGCTTGAGACACTTATTTTGGGACGGAGGGAGTATTAGTTTACAATGTGCAGAAAGTTTGAAAAGATTAGCAAGTGGATGAGGATCCATTTATCTTAATTTTTTGCATTTACTTCCTGTTTCGGTGTGACAAAGATAAATATAACATAACAAGGCAAGCAAGCAAATAGATTTTTTTTTGTATTTTTGATTTTTATACTCCCTCCGTTCCATAATGTAGTGCGCCCACGCTTTCCCAAATCTAAGTTTGACCATGAATTTGACCAATGAGACCGATTGCGGCGGGGGTAAAAGTTATACCACTGAATTCGTATTTTCGATACGAATTCAGTGGTATAATTTTTACCCCCGTCGCAATCGGTCTCGTTGGTCAAATTCATGGTCAAAGTTCAAGCTTAAAAACCGAGGACGCACTACATTATGGAACGGAGGGAGTATAAAGCAAAATATAACAGCAAATAAAAAGTAGAATAAGTGAATGATAATTTGTGAGAAGGTACTTGATAGGAATTTGATGATGCTCCCCGGCAACGGCGCCAGAAATCCTTCCTGATACTTGTGATCTTCGTTGGGTTTTTTCCCGAAGAGGAGGGGATGATGCAGCACAATATAGATAAGTATTTCCCTTAGTGAGAACTACGGTTATCGAACCAATAGTAGGATCACACAAATTCCCGCCTTCAGCGCCTACACACAAAAGAGCACACACTTGCACCCAACGCGGGCAAGAGGGTTGTCAATCCCCTTGAACTCGTTACTTGCAAACGATTAGTAGTCTTGATGATAATTGATAATTATAAAATGCAAAATAAAATAAAAACAAATAAATGGCAGCAAGATATTGAGAGCATTTGTAAATTTATATTTGAATAGACCCGGGGGGCATAGTGTTCGTGAGAGGCTTCTCCCCAGAAGAAAGCATACGGTGGGTAAACAAATTACTGTTTGACAATTGATAGAAAAGCGCATAGTTATGCAATATTTATTCATGGCAATGATCATGTGTATATAGGCATCACATCCATAAACAAGTAGGCCGACTCCTGCATCTACTACTATTACTCCACTTCGAGAGCGCTTATATGCTTGCCTCTCTAGGTATTAAGTTCATACAAATAGAATAATGCTTGGAGAACGATGACATGATGTAGACAAAGTAAACTCAATTAATATGAATGAACCTCATCGTTTTAACCTTAGTGGCAGCAATACAAATACGTGTCTTCTACCCTACTATGTCATTGGGATATAGAGTAATGCCAGATTGAACTCACTACAACGCACCCCTCTTAGTGAAGATAATCCAATTTAGTTGGCCAAACTAAACTGATAGATCGGAGAGAATTATGAAGCAATAATAATCATCCAAATAAGAATCAAATAAGTATTCAGAGGAGACTCAAATATTTTTAATGAATAATCTGAACATAAACCCACAATTCATCGGATCCCAACAAACACACCGCAAAGAGTGATTACATAAGATAGATCACCGCGGGAATCGCGGTGATCATGGCAATGAAAAACATAGAGAGAGAGATAGCCATCTAGGTACTAACTACGGACCCGTAGGTCTATGTTGAACTACTCACACATCACCATGGGAGCAGCAAGGATGATGTAGAGGCCCTCCGCGATCGATCCCCCCTCCGACAGGGCACGGAAAAAGGGCTCTAGATGAGATCGCGACAGAACAGAGACTTGCGGCGGCGGAATAAGTGTTTTGGGAGCTCCCCTAGGGTTTTTGGAATGTATGTGAATTTATAAGCCAGAGTACGAGGTCAGGAGAGCCGGGAGGGGGCCACAAGCTAATAGGGCGCGGCCACCCCCCTTGGGCGCGCCCTGATGGCTTGTTGGGCCCCTGTGCGGCCCCCGTCCTTCTCCCGAAGCTTACAGGTCTTCTTTTGGTCCAGAAAAAATCATCAAAAAGTTTCGGGGAATTTGGACTCCGTTTGGTACTGCAAACCTGAAAAGGTGAAAACATGCAGAAAATAGCAACTAGCACTTGGCACTGGGTTAATAGGTTAGTGCTCAAAAATAATATGAATCGGCAAATAAATGCCCAAAAAGTATCCTAGAATGATAATATTATAGCATGGAACAATAAAAAATTATAGATACATTGGAGACATATCAATTACTTCGAGCTCTCTAGGTTAATCCACCTCAGGAAAATGCAAAACGCGTATATGAGGAACCTGAGCTCCCAGATCACATGATACAAGTGCTGATGAAGCCATTGGCAGAAGGAGAAGCTCCAAGAACCACCTTCCTAGTGAAGGATATGCTTTATGTGCCTCGGACTATTTATCACATTATGACCAAAACCCTTAGTCCAATCAAAGGCCACAACTCTGAAGAAGACGTTGTTGGCATCATTAAAAATCTGTTGTCCAACATCATACATGGGATTCCCATCAACATTCACGATTTCTTCATGAGGACTTTGGCAAATGTTGCAATGTCACCTTTTGATTTGAAGCCTTATGCCCCTTGGCTCATGAGATTCATCAGATCAATGTCTTCAATAAATTACAAGGTCGACTATCAGAATCATCTCAGCTTTCTGCCTCCAGTTGAAGTTCTTCAACATACAATATTCTCAATTCCTGGAAAAGGCAAAGCTGTCATTGATGAAGGCAAGCCCTCACTGGATGGTCAATTTCATTAAGCTGCATCACATTCTACAAATGATGACTCTGCATCCCAAGACTCTGTTGAAAAGGCTTCGGTCCCAAATCCTCAAGGTTCTGTCCCTTGTGTGATGACTAATCGTGATTTAGTCATCAGTCTTCATCACAAAGTCGATCGTAATAACAAGTTGGTCAAGTGTCAGTTTGTTGCAATTCTTCAAAACATGACTGTGATGCAGAACTATGTGAGGAATAATCACTACTATGCCCATGAAACTTTTGACCGCACCTGGCCACTAGTACAAGCGCCTGCTATACAAACGGTTTTTAACCCCTTTCCGTGACGTAGTCTCAAACCATCGCCTTGCATGTGTGGGCGATAGGGGGGGCTATTCCACACGACACGAAAAACCCGTCGGTGATGGCTGCGCCCGGTCACACACGATGAGCAAAAATATGTCGTGTGCGATTGGAGGGGCCATCACAAACAGATATTTTTGGGAAGTCGTGTGAGATGTGCTTAGCATCACACACAGTGAATCCCAAACGTACGTTTCCGTTCGCATTCTACATCACACACAATTTTCTGCATAACATCGTCTGTGTTAGGGGTGGCCATCACGCACGGTTCCTAGAAGAAACTGTTTGGCATAGGGTTGTCCATCACACACACGTTTTACGTGAAAACGTTTGCGAATCTGTCTTCTAACGCACACAGTTTACGGCCGGAAGTCGTGTGTGATTTTTCACTGATCCAACACGCCAAATTTCCAGGAACCGTGTGGGTTTGGTGAGGTAATCGCCCACGGTATTCTATGACAAACCGACTGCAATATGAAACCACAATAATCAGGCTAATTGCTCTATAATTTATAATCCAGCTAGTAAACAAATTGACACTTCATATCAAGCACACAATATATTTCATTTCGTATTACGGCAACCAGGATTTCATAATTGGAATACATCAGAGTACAACATCATATAGGCATATACTACCTAGCTACCCAATTACACGACAGGACCAAGTTTCACATGCAAAATCTAAAACCTTTGGAAAATAGCATCATATACGGTAAATAGACAGATGAATCTTGTCTAGAAAAATGTTGAAGCGGAAGCTAAATATTGAGCCTTCGCTGATGTTGAAGGTCCTTGCAACTTTATGCTAGTGCCTGTGGATGGTTGCCCGCCCATCCTTCATCCTCTTGAGGAAGACTTCAAGATTATACTGTGGGTGCTGTATGAATACCTTCCTCGCCTCTTAACCATACAGGTGGTTTGAGACGTACTCATCAATGGACTGCTTTGGAAAGGAATTCAAACAAAGGTATGCATAAATTTCATTTCGAAAAATTGTAATGTCACAAAGGGAAAAAAGACAAGGTAAAAGCGATAGTACCATCCTATAGTTCACTGATGTCTTCTTCATTGTGCAGACAAATAGCTTGTTGTTTTTCGTCGCAAGTTTCTTTATCTTAACAATCTTTCAGAGTTTCTTGATTTGACTGATATTCATGAATACATCATTTCCCCACATGCAAAATGGGTCGAACAGTGGGTCTAAACCTCTTACAGCGGGACCTACATGTGCAAGACCAAATTATTATTAGAAACCTAAATATTAGAATGGTTCCTGCAATTGCACAATAATGTACTATTAGCCAAAGGATCATGAAAGTGCAAACCTCGATGGTAAACTTCAGTGTCTCCCATTGTTCCCCCTGTAACGCATTTAAGATAGATATTGATCAGGTTTTAAGTGAGATTTGGCGTGCTACCAGTAAAATATGTTAATGAAAAATAAACGCATTGCAGATCCAACATATTAATTCAAGCCACATGGAAAAGCCAAGCATGCTAAGAACTATGAAATATAGCAATTGTATGTTTCACATGCATAACAATACAAAATTGTACCAACAATAATCGAACATCACATTGAAGATGATCACCAAAACAAATGAACCAAACAGTTAACTGAGCATCACATTGGACAATAGAACATACTAGAAGGTCAGATTGCATAGTAGCATTACTTGCATATTTCACTAGAATTTCTTAAGAAAAGGCAGGAGCAGCACATGCAACAGGTAAAGCAAACATGCTTAACAGGCGTAGCTACCTGCACACGGGTCATTAGTAATTAAGCTAAAAAAACAAGCTATTCCTCATTGTCGAAGATATCGATAACGATGGGCTTGGAAGAGGGCAAGGCCTCCACATCGTGGGTGCCCTCCTCGTATTGGTGAGTGGCCTCAGCCTATCCGGGCACCAACCTGCCGGCTCTGGAGTTGAGGAAAGCACGGGCACGCTGAGAAAACAACTCGTAGTCGTCGTCGAAGGCAAAATCGGATCTCTCGAGAAAACACACCGAGTTGTTGTTAAAAGCAGACAACTGCGTGGCGGCGTCCGCGCGGGAGGCGTCGACGGTGGCCTCAACAGTGATGTGCTACTCCAAGATCTGGGAGTCGGCACGCATGGCAGCCATCGCGGCCTCATCCGCGCGTGCGGTCGCGATTTGCTTCTCTGCTGCCAGGTGCTCCTTGAGATCCTGGCTATACTGGGTGCACCATGTCTTTCGACGGCGATTATGTGGGGGTGGGCCAGTGATTTTGGTGGAATGTGTCGCGCTGGCGGTCGGGGCATGTGGAATGGAGGAGGAGGGGGTGGAGGGGGAGGGGTGTGGGGAAGGTGTGGATTACCTGACTAGATGGAGGAGGGCGAGCAGCAGGAAGGAGCGGCGCCGGCGAGGAGGCGGCGCTGCAAGTAAACTGTGCATGTTTGAACTTAGGAAAGGAAGGGGGAAGCAGGTGGTGTGGATTTTGGTTGGTACGAGGGGCGGGGGAGGTAGATATTTGCGCGGCCGCCCAAAATTTCGTTCGGTGCGGCAAAAAAGTAGCGTGCACAGTCACATCGGACACAGTCCCTTTACCATAACTGTGTGAGATATTCAACAACACAAACGAATCCTATAGTTGATACCGTGTGTGATGAGACTGGACGTGGAAATTTTGGTCTCCAAGCTTTCGGCGTAAGATATCGGATACTACATTGCACACGGTACTTGCACTTCATTTTCATTTGGAAGAGAAAATGGGGATACGGTGGCAAATTTTGGTCCGAATTTCCCTCGTTACATTGGTCATCGACATCATTGCTTAATTTAACAACACTTGCAAATTTGAGTACTACACAAAAGAGCCTACAGCACTGCCCGCACTTACTTAATCGAGCAACTAATAAACATTAGTTAGTTGACCTAGACATTACTCTAGCAAAAGACCATCGCGCTAGACAGAGACTAATATTCCGCCTGGCATTCGTCGATCTCCGCCGCCTCCTCGATGACCGGCTCCCGGTCGACGGCCTCCGGGGTAAGGAGATCCATGGGAGCCGTCGCCACATACTCCAGCACCTTGCAGTCTTACTCCACCATCTCTTTGGATAAGGCCGCCATGAGCCGGGCGTGGGCGGCCTTGCTCCGGGCATGGACGGCCACAATCTTGGCTAGGGAAGCCGCCGACGAACGGACGCCTGCTCGAGCACACTCAGCGATTACGAACTCATCGGACGTGGGTTGTCGACCGGTGTCGGAGAAGGCAGATGTGATTTGTGCAGTGACCGACACGAGATGGGCGTGGGCGGCCTCGAGATGGGATTGGGCGTCCTCCATCAAGGCTATGGCGACTGCCGAGAAACTGACAGCTGATGTGCCGTTCTCGCCATTTGATATCCCCATCGTGGTTGTTGCTGCCGCCTTCTCAGCTGCAGTAGATGCCCTTTCGGTTGTTGTAGCCGCCCTGTCGGAGGTAGCGGCCGCATTCAAGCATCTTGAGAGCGCGCTCATGGCTGATGCGGCCGCACTCGGGCCGGAGTGGGTTGCCGAAGTTTCCCTAACGATGGGGATCCATGTCCCCATCTTTCACCGGCGACGATTGAAAAGTAAAATGCTCTAGGGAGTCCATGCAGTAAACTGGCTGGCGGTGTCTATAGCCGACGAAGCTTCCGTCCTAAGCCATGCATTATGACTTTATGAGGATTGGTCCAAGATTTTTTGTACTGCATCACACACGATTCATGAACTTGAACTGTTTGTGAAAGACTTGATTTTCAAAATGTTTTAAAACAAAAAATGAGGTCACTTCGACAAAGGACGGTGTTTGAATTGCAATAAGATTTATCTGCAGTGAACACTTACCAATAGCTAGGTCGTGCTAAAATATGGAATTATTCAGGGTCTGTTTGGCATTTTTATGCATTAATTGAGTTTTCTAAGCATTTAATGTGTATAATTCAAATTTGAACTATCGTCCCAATGTCCGGTGCGTCAAAATGGGATGAAAATCATATTAGTATCCATCGCTTCATCTTTAGGTCACGGGCAAGAAATGGGAATGAATTTCAAACATATCGGAGTCTTGGCTCGGCCTCAAACGTTGAGAAACTTGGTTTTTAAATTACTGTAAATCCAAAACGCGTCAGAAATTCTAAAAACTTGGCATGTTGTCGTGACATGGCACATATATGCCATTGAAAAAAAATTGTCCAACTTGGGACAATTATAGGCACAAGTCCCTTACAAACCGTAGCTTCTCACTGCAAGCTTTGTGGTTCCGATAAGGAACACATCACCTTAATTACGTGGGCAAAACGACATCCGCTCATCTTCTCGCCTTGAACTTTTGTTAGAGGCAACATAGACCAGTAAGAGTGTCTTGCTAAAATATGGAATTATTTAGGGTTCTTTTTGCATTTTCATATGTTAATTGAGCTCTCTAGGCATTTAATGTGGATAATTAAAATTTGAACAAAATCATAAGGTCTGGTGCCTCAAAATGGGTTGAAAAAACATATAAGTGTCTGTGGCTACTTTGGGCCCCATGCAAGATATGTGAATGGATTTCAAACATCTCGGGGTCTTGGCTCGGCCACATACATTGAGAAGCTTGGTTTTACATTCATGTATAAATCAAAAACTCGTCATAATTTCATGAAACTTGGCATGGTGTCATGACATGGCTCATACGCGCCCTGGTGAAAAAATGTCCGATTTGGAACAAGTTTTGCAACAAGCCCCTTACAAACTTGAGCTTCTCATGGGAAGCTTTTGTGGTTTTGATATGGAACGCGTCACATTATGTGAGCGAATCGACATCCGTTGCATCTTCTCAGCTTGAACTATATATTTCTAGAGGCAACATATACCAAAATGAGTGTCGTTCCAAAAATATGAAAAATATACATGGTTTGTTTGGCCTTTTCATACATTAATTGACTTTTATATGCATTATTTAACGTGCATAATTCAAATTTGAACTACAATCACAAGGTCTGGTGCATCAAAATGGGTTGAAAATAATATAAGTGTACATGCATCTTTAGGATCCCATGCAAGATATGGGAATGAAATTCAAACATCTCACACGGTCTTGGCTCGGGCACACATACATTGAGAAATTCGGGTTTTAAATCATGTATAAATCAAAAACTCGTGAGAAAAGTCATGAAACTTGGCATGGTGTCATGACATGCATGGCTCATATGTGCCTTTGTAAAATAATATCCAATTCGGGACAAGTTTTGGCACAAGCCTCTAACAAACCTAAGCTTCTCATGGGAAGCTTTTGTGGTTTCGATATGGAACACGTCACCTTTTGTGGGCGAATCGACATCCGCTGCACCTTCTCATCTTGAACTATATATTTCCAGAGGCAACATATACCAAAATGAGTGTCGTGCCAAAATATGAAATTATACATGGTTCGTTTGGACTTTTTATACATTAATTGACTCTTATATGCATTATTTAATATGCATAATTCAAATTTGAACTACTAACACAAGGTCCAGTGCATCAAAATTGTTAGAAAACCATATGAGTGTGCATGCATCTTTAGGTCCCATGCAAGATATGGGAATGAATTTCAATCATCTCGGGGTCTTGGCTAGGCGAGAGAAACATTGAGAAACTCGGGTTTTAAATCATGTAAATCAAAAAACTCGTCAGAAGATTCATGAAACTTGGCTTGCTGTCATGAACATGGCACATAAAGGCGTCATATCATTTTGTTTTCCTATTTGAGACTCGTTTTTTAATATATTTTTTCTTTCAAAGCCAACATTGAGAATATTACGTTAAATTATAGTAAATCTAGAACTGACGCAAAATTCAAGAAATTGGGCATGGCGTCATGATATAGCACAAATATGTTGTGGTATTTTTCGTGTCCATTTTGGAAAAAGACGGACACATTAATAGCTAACAAAATCTTTTTGGAACAAAGAACTGTCACGTTTCCATGAAAACGGTTGCATTATTTTCAAACCGTGGGCGTTCTACTGCCCTTATGTGCTGCCAAGGGTCGCCCTCTTCTATTGGCTAGGGCTTAAGAGGTGCCGTGCGAGCAGCTGCTAGAGTTGACAGGAGGCGTGCGAGCTGGCCTCCGCTGCGCAGGCTCACCGGGAGGCGTGCGGGCTGTACGCCGCAGGCTCACCGGGAAGCGAGCCCTTTGACCACCGTATCCGCCCTCCTCGCTTCCAACCTGTCCATCAATGGCGCCCGAGTCGCTGTTTAATAGGCAGTTTTACTGCCCACTCACTCACAATCCTCTCTACATCTTCGCCTCCCATTCCCCTCCATCATTCAGACCTCCACGGCGACCTACGCCATGGTGCACAAGGATCATATGCCACTAGTCTTCCGGTTTGGTGAAGTTGACACTGAGCCGGAAGAGATAGAACATAAAGACGAATGGGACGCCATGGACATGGCCCTAGAAGAGTTGCATGCCGCAGCGGATGCTGCCCCGATGCACTCGCCAGCAACCATCCCCGCGCCCGTGCTAGCAACCATCCCCGTGGCATTGACGGGTTGGTCGCCGAGCATCATCGCAACGCTGGAAACAGCGGGCGTCAGGGAGGTCCCCACGGACCCGTGCGAGCTCGTGTACGTGCAAGCGCCTGCGCCTCCTCCCTCGCCCGTGCTCGTGCGCGCCCCTGCACACGCCACACCAGTACCAGTGCGCGTGGCCGCACCCACGGCGCCCGACCCCGTGCGCACGCCTGCACCCGTCACGGGTCCCTCCGCGGATTGGGACGCCGCCGTCAATAGCTTCCTCGCAGCGCCGCTAGTCACCGGCCCCCGGCCCCGCGCCCATCGATCGCGCGACGGCCGGCTCTTTGATTGTGAAGTCCATAACATTCTGGTCTCGTTTGAATAACTGTACAACTTCACCCCGGAGCACGAGAACGCCGCCGCGGGACGCCGCTGCCGCCGCAAGTAGTTTTCTTTATATTGTATCTCGACTGTATGAATGTAAAGTCAAAGCTTGACTGAATAAAATCTATGGTTTGATGAACTAAGTATTTATCTCTGAATTCACATAGCAAACAAAAAACCATCATCGTTTTCTCTGAATAAACACCCATCACAAATGGTTCATGTTGAATACTCGTATACAGATCGACAGCTATCTTTCCTTCGCCCGTAAGCCAAGTGAAAATATTGGCGCGCAGGATTAGTGCAATGCGTCATCGCAAACGTTTCTCTAATATGAGTCGTGTGCCTAGTACAGACAATCCAGGAATATTTGCATCTATCATATTGGGTAAATTGACATGTGTCAAATCAAAAGCATTGGCATCTGTCGATCTAGTAGCATTGGCATTTGTCAACATTGTAGCACTCGCATTTGTCGAATTTCGCAGGAACAAAATCACTATTACGGTGCACTTTTGCAACTGAAATTCAGCAAACATGGATTTCATTCATAGATTAACCATTGTTCTTTGTACAAAATAGTTCAACTCGACAGCTGAATCGAACAAACTTTTCCCCAATTGTTGCCAACCACGTACTGAAATAGCTAGTTCAACTATATATACTAGCTAATTTAAAGTACGTGATACAGTTCAACCTTATCTATAGTTAGATGAACTGAACAAAATAGCCCCTAAATACTAGTACTACGGAGGGGCTTTGTACCACTTCCAGCATAATCGAGCGCGCTCAGTAAGAGCAAGTGGAGGAGGAGCTTGCCGACGAGTTGCTAGAGTCGTGTCCGTTGCCTGCCAGTGCTGCCCTCCGGCGATCAAGACGCCCCTCCTCGAAGCGACGGGACTCGGCGTAGATCTCCGCATTCCGCACCGCCGTTGCGGCTTCTCCTGCGGCCATGGCGTCAGTGAGCTTCTTCACGTGCGTGACCTGGCGCTCCACCTCCTTCTCTAGGAAGTAGATGTAGCGCGCAAGAGTTGTGACGCAGAAGCCCGGCGGCGGGCCTTTGGCGGCCTCCACCTCCCGCATTCGGGCCTTGGTGGCGGAGCGGGTGATGACCCCGCCGCCTGACGGCGGGGTCATGGCAAAGACGGACGACGGTGGGGTGGCAGCCCCGGCGGCTTCCGGCGTGTTGGCGGCCACGGCGGCCACCGGCAGTAGGTGCCTTTGGGCAGCGGTGGTTGAGCGTGTAGTTGGTGGCGTGCACACACCCACCAGGTACGCCACGTGCACCACACGCTTCAGAGGGTTGCTGCACTGACGCGGTGAAGCCTCCCAGCTGGAGCTGTCCTCTGGCGGAGTGGTTAGGCGACGACGAACTATCGGTGCCATTGGCGATTGGGGGAGAATCGAACTAGACAAGCTACGGGAGGGAGGGGATGAAGGCAATGTGGAGTCGCCGGCCGTGAGGGTTTATATAGCAGGCCGGCAAGCATTGGGGATTTCACCAAGCCGGGCGGGAAGCTAGAGCCGTAGGACGGTTTTGTGCGCGGGAACCTGCACGGATGTGCGCGGGAACGGGCTCATCGAGCGGACGCGTGGCTAAAAGCGGTGCCGAAGTGTGCACTGGAATCCTCGGGCGGAAACGCGGTGACAAGACGCGAGAGAGGAGGACGGGGTGATGCCCAGGCACATGGGTCATAATTATAAACGTCTGCGATATTAATACAGGCAAACGACACTTCCCAACGAAGCGTCGGTAATGATTTCATCCATCGGTGACAATTGTTTGGCAGCAACCGTCTGCCAACAACCCACACAGCTTGTCAGTATGAATCGTTTGGGTTATTATTGGTCTTCCCACACAATTCTAATGAATGAACTGTTTGCCTGGTATCATACACACCTTGTTATGGTAACTCGTTTGTGTTCTAGCTCGATCAACGCAAACAGTTTGTCTGAATGAACTGTATGCCTTACTTCACACACATATGTATTTTGAGAATCGTTTGTGTTATCTTGTCTAATCGCAAACAATTCATAAGCACCAACTGTATGCCCAGCATCACACAGGCAACTATTTTCTGAATCGTATTTGATGGATCCGCCATTGCACACAGTTCGTCTCATTAGCGACGGAGCTTGAACTATACCGTTTGCGATTCATGGATCGCACACAGTTTCCACGAAGGGTCTCTGATTGATGTGTCATCTTTGGACCATTCTGTAGTAGTGGGCTGTAGGATCGAAAGTATGTCTAGAGGGGGGTGATTAGACTACTTGAGCAAATAAAAATTCTACCTTTTCCCAATTTTAAGTGTTGGCAGATTTTAGCAATTATAGCAATTCAAGTACACCCTACACATGCATGTCTAAGAGTATAGCAGCGGAAATTGAAGACAAGCATATGAAGTAGAGGGTAGGGAGGAAGATCAAACGCAATTTGGAGACACGAAGATTTTTCCCGTGGTTCCGATAGGTGGTGCTATCGTACGTCCACGTTTATGGAGTCTTCAACCCACGGAGGGTAACGGTCGCGAGAGTCCACGGAGGGCTCCACCCATAAGGGTCCACGAAGTAGCAACCTTGACTATTCCATAACGGCTTCCGTCCACGAAGGACTAGCCTCACTATGTGTAGATCTTCACGAAGTAGGCGATCTCCTTGCCCGTACAAACTTCTTGGTTCAACTCCACAACACGAAGTAGGAGGCTCCCGAGCGACACCTAACCAATCTAGGAGGCACCACCCTCCAAAAGGTAATAGGCTCGGTAATGTCGATGAACTCCTTGCTCTTGTGCTTCAAGATGATAGACTCCTCAACACATAATCACTCTCTCACAGATTTGGCTTTGGTGGAAGAGATTGATTTGGTGGAAAGCAACTTGGGGAGGCTAGAGATCAAGATTCATATGGATGGAGTGGAATGGCTTGATCTCAACACATGAGTAGGTGGCTCTCTCTCAGAAAATTGGATGGGGCAAGTATGGAATAGTTCTGAGTGCTTCTCTTTCGAGTGGGTGGTGGTGAAGGGGTATATATAGGCATCCCCAAAAATCCAACCGTTACACCTAAAGTGACCAACTCGGTGACACCGAAGTATAAAACTCGGTGGTACCGAGTTGCTCCAAAGGTAGCAACTTTTGAATCTCGGTGAGACCGATACAAAGATCTCGGCGGTACCAATTAGGTGACCAACGGTCAGTTTCCAAAACTCGGTGACGCCGATCCAAAATATCGGAAATTCCGATTTTAAGAATCGAGGTAACAGAAAGTTGGCAAGCTGAACTCGGTGGCACCGAAGCAGAATCGGTCGCACTGAAGAGCTAGGGTTTGCATAGGTCTGTCTGAGGTGGGAATCGATGGGACCGAGTGGAAAAAGTTGGTTACACCGATTTTCATGATAGGCTTGGACAGACTTTTGTGGAAGAGTTTGTGGGTGTTTTTGGTGACTATCACTTGTGCGCGTGGAGCATCTTGTTCACCAACAGTACCTTACCCCCTTTTAATAGTATTGGCTTTCCTATGGACTCAAGGTAATTTCTCACAAAGTAAAATGTAGAGTCCTCTTGCTTGAAGCTTTGCCAATCCATTTCCTTGCATCTAGGGGTCTCTCCACAATCCTTTTGCTAACCCATCATTGAACTTTTCCTGAAATATACTTAGTGGAAACATTAGTTCAATGACATATATGTTGTTATTAATTACCAAAACCACCAAGGGAGAAAATGTGCTTTCAGTCTCCCCCTTTTTGGTAATTGATGACAACATATAGATCAAAGCTTCGACATATGATATAATCAATGAATATAATCGTCGCTTTGAGAAGTATGTGGTAAGTAAGAGCTCCCCCTAAATTTGTGCATTATTTTGAATTTGCGTTTGAATGCAAATGCACAATCGATTAGGTACATAGGGTACTCTTTCATGTCACATACAACTTGGTGGTGTGCGAGAATAATATGAATGAATATCATAGCACAACACAATCAAGCAAAGGTGAATGATCATCTCATGAGCATCACAAGGATAGGAAATAGTAGCAATACACATCAAGTTGTATGATCAAACACCAACAAAGTTTAACACAAGCAAACCAACCAAAAGATATCAAAGTTTTGAAAAGCGATAAAAAGCAACGCTCTCTCTCTCGAAGCCCTAATGATCTATACAACTTCTCCCCCTTTGGAAACAAGTTACCAAAAAGTTCAAAGGTATAGAGCTAAGCGCTCTTCTGGGGCTGATCTCCTCCGATGGCTGATGAAGGAGTCGAGAGAACGACATCAGCGAAGACTTCAGCAGACGTCATGGACGGAGTCGGAGTAGCAACTGGAGGTGCTGGAGGAGCTGAAGGAGCTGAAGGAGCTACGGCAGGTGATGATGAAGAGGGTCTAGACTCTGGAACTGGCACTGCGGCAGATCTAGCGTGAGTCCTGAACTGAATGGCTGTCCTGAGAAGTGGACTATCATCATCATCATCTGTAGTGTGGGGACTGGGCACGCCATCAACTTCCTTCTTGAGCTCATTCACAGTCACTGTGAGCTCATCCACCTTGTTGTTGAGAATATGAAACTTGGTATCAACAATCCTCGAGAGGCTCTCCTGGTTCTTCAAGATGTTCCCGATGTCCTTCTGCATGCTGAGCATAGAGCTAAGGAGAAGATCCATCGGCTCACTCCTAGTCTTTGGCACCTGAGCACTAGAGTCTCTGGCTGCCTCTGCCTGTGCCTGTGCTGTAGCTGAGGTGGGATGATCTGGGTCCATAACCACAACATTGTATTCTAGCTCTGGCAAGAGTGGCAAATGTGGTCGATCAAGTGCATACGTGTGCTTCTCCAGCTTGGAGTTGATAAGCATCTGAATATATGGAGCGTATCCACATGATCTCTTCTGATCTGCTGCAGGCCTCTTCACTGTTTCAACTATCAAGTCCTTCACTCTGAATCTGGTGTGTTGATCAAGATGGAGCAGCATGTTGATAGAATATCCTCTTATCATCTTCTCATATCCAGACTTAGGCATCAAGGTATGCCTCAAGATGGTGTTGATCGTGCGTAGACCAGCCTGGAGGCAATGATTATGCATATAGGCATCACGTCCGTATCAAGTAGACCGAAACGATTCTGCATCTACTACTATTACTCCACACATCGACCGACTCCTGCCTGCATCTAGAGTATTAAGTTCATGAAGAACAGAGTAACGCATTAAGTAAGATGACATGATGTAGAGGGATAAACTCAAGCAATATGATGAAAACCCCATCTTTTTATCCTTGATGGCAACAATACAAATACGTGCCTCGCTACCCCTACTTTGTCACTGGGTGAGGACACCGCAAGATTGAACCCAAAACTAAGCACTTCTCCCATTGCAAGAATTACCAATCTAGTTGGCCAAACCAAACCAATAACTCGAAGAGACTTGCAAAGATATAAAATCATGCATATAAGAATTCAGAGAAGATTCAAATAATATTCATAGATAATCTGATTATAAATCCACAATTCATCGGATCTCGACAAACACACCGCAAAAGAGTATTACATCGGATAGATCTCCATGAAGATCATGGAGAACATGGTATTGAAGATCATAGAGAGAGAAGAAGCCATCTAGCTACTAGCTATGGACCCGAAGGTCTGAGGTAAACTACTCACGCATCATCGGAGGGGCAATGGTGTTGATGTAGATGACGTCCGTGATCGAATCCCCCTCCGGTAGATTACCGGAAAAGGCCCCAAGATGGGATCTCACGGGAACAGAGGCTTGCAGCAGCGGAAAAGTATTATCGTGGCTCTTTTTGGTATTGGGGGAATATTTCTGAATTTATAGGCAGAGAATTAGGGTTGGAGGAGCTACGGGGGGCCCACAAGCAAGGGGGGCGCCCCCCCCAGGGGCGCGCCCTGGTGGCTTGTGGCCCACCCGTGGGTCTTCTGGCCTCTTCTCCAAGTCTCCTGGGTTCCTTCTGGTCCAAGAAAAATCATCGTAGAATTTTATTCCGTTTGGACTCCGTTTGATATTCCTTTTCTGCAATACTCAAAAACAAGGAAAAAAACAGAAACTGGCACTGGGCACTAGGTTAATAGGTTAGTCCCAAAAATAATATAAAATAACATATTAATACATATAAAACATCCAAAATAGATAATATAATAGCATGGAACAATCAAAAATTATAGATACGTTGGAGACGTATCAAGCATCCCCAAGCTTAATTCCTGCTCGTCCTCGAGTAGGTAAATGATAAAAACAGAATTTTTGATGTGGAATGCTACCTAACATATTTATCCATGTAATATTCTTTATTGTGGCATGAATGTTAAGATCCATAAGATTCAAAACAAAAGTTTAATATTGACATAAAAACAATAATACTTCAAGCATACTAACAAAGCAATCGTGTCCTTTTAAAATAACATGGCCAAAGAAAGTTATCCCTACAAAATCATATGGTCTGGCTATGCTCCATCTTCCCCACACAAAGTATTTAAATCATGCACAACCCCGATGACAAGTCAAGCAATTGTTTCACACCTTTTATGTTCTCAAACCTTTTCAACTTTCACGCAATACATGAGCGTGAGCCATGGATATAGCACTATAGGTGGAATAGAATATGGTGGAGGTTGTGAGGAAAAGGAGAAGATAGTCTCACATCAACTAGGCGTATCAACGGGCTATGGAGATGCCCATCAATAGATATCAATGTGAGTGAGTAGGGATTGCCATGCAACGGATGCACTAGAGCTATAAGTGTATGAAAGCTCAAAAAGAAACTAAGTGGGTGTGCATTATAATGAAAAATTCCCACTAGTTATATGAAAGTGACAAAATAGGAGACTCTCTATCATGAAGATCATGGTGCTACTTTGAAGCACAAGTGTGGAAAAAAAAGATAGTAGCATTGTCCATTCTCTCTTTTCTCTCATTTTTTTTCTCTTTTTTTTATTTTGGTGGGCATCTTTGGCCTCTTTTTTTTATTTGGGCTTCATTGGCCTCTTTTATTATTTGTAAAGTCCGGAGACTCATCCCAACTTGTGAGGGAATCATAGCTTCCATCATCCTTTCCTCTCATGGGACAATGCTCTAATAATGATGATCATCACACTTTTATTTACTTACAACTCAAGAATTATAACTCGATACTTAGAACAAAATATGACTCTATATGAATGCCTCCGACGGTGTACCGGGATGTGCAACGATCTAGCATAGCAAATGACATCAAAAAATGGACAAGCCATGAAAACATCATGCTAGCTATCTTACGATCATGCAAAGCAATATGAAAATGATGGTGCGTGTCATAATAAACGGAATGGTGGAAGTTGCATGGCAATATATCTCGGAATGGCTATGGAAATGCCATAATAGGTAGGTATGGTGGCTGTTTTGAGGAAGGGAATATGGTGGGTTTAATGCACCGGCGAAAGTTGCGCGGTACTAGAGAGGCTAGCAATGGTGGAAGGGTGAGAGTGTGTATAATCCATGGACTCACACTAGTCATAAAGAACTCACATACTTATTGCAAAAGTCTATTAGTTATCGAAGCAAAGTATTAGACGCATGCTCCTAGGGGAGAGGTTGGTAGGAGTTAACCATCGCGCGCTCCCGACCCTCACACAAAGGATGACAATCAATAAACAAATCTTGCTCCGACTTCGTTACATAACGGTTCACCATACGTGCATGCTACGGGAATCACAAACTTTAACACAAGTATTTCTACCAATCCACAATTACTCACTAGCATGACTCTACTATCACCATCTTTATATCTCAAAACTATATGCAAGGAATCAAACTTCTCATAGTATTCAATGCACTTTATATGAAAGTTTTTATTATATCCCTCTTGGATGCCCATTATATTAGGACTAAATTCATAACCTAAACCAATTACCATGCTGTTTAAAGACTCTCAAAATAATATAAGTGAGGTACGAGAGTTCAATTATTTCTATAAAATAAAAACACCACCGTGCTCTAAAAAGATATAAGTGAAGCACTAGAGCAAAATTGCCTAGCTCAAAAGATATAAGTGAAGCACATAGAGTATTCTAATAAATTCACGATTCATGCGTGTCCCTCTCAAAATATGTGTGCAGCAAGGATGATTGTGGCAAACTAGAAAGCAAAGACTCATATCCTACAAGACGCTCCAAGCAAAACACATACCATGTGGTGAATAAAAATATAGCCTCAAGTAAATTTACCGATGGATTGAAGACGAAAGAGGGGATGCCTTCCGGGGCATCCCCATGCTTAGGCTCTTTGGTATCCTTGAATATTACTTGGGGTTCCTTGGGCATCCCCAATCTTAGGCTCTTGCCACTCCTTATTCCATAGTCCATCAAATCTTTACCCAAAACTTGAAAACTTCACAACACAAAACTCAACAGAAAACTGGTGAGATCCATTAGTATAAGAAAAATAAATCACCACTTTAGGTACTGTTGTGAACTCATTCTTTATTTATATTGGTGTAATATCTACTGTATTCCAACTTCTCCAAGGTTCATACCCCCCGATACAACCCATAGATACATCAAAATAAGCAAACAACACAAAGAAAACAGAATCTGTCAAAAACAGAACAGTCTGTAGCAATCTGTAAACTTCGAATACTTATGTAACTCTAAAAATTCTGAAAAATTAGGAAAATCTGGGAAATTTGTATATCAAAATGTTGTAAAAATTCCAGACTCATTCGATGCTCTGGTGAATTTATAAAATTCCTGGACTGAGCGCAAAAGTTTCTGTTTTTCAGCAAGATCAAATCAACAATCACCGTAGAGCATCCCAAAGGTCTTACTTGGCTCAAACACTAATTAAAACACTAAAACACAATTACTACAGAGGTAATAATGTGTAAAGCACTCAATAACAGAAACTAATAAACAAAAAACATAAAATAAAATTGGGTTGCCTCCCAACAAGCGCTATTGTTTAACGCCCCTAGCTAGGCATAACGCAATAGATCTATGTATTATCATCTTTGGTATGCAATCCATAAGTAGCTCTCAAAATAGATTCATAAGGTAATTTAATTTTCTTTCTAGGAAAGTTTTCCATGCCTTTCCTTAACGGAAATTGGAATCTAATGTTTCCTTCTTTCATATCAATAATTGCACCGATCGTTCTAAGGAAAGGTCTACCAAGAATAGTAGGACATGTAGCATTGCAATCTATATCAAGAACAATGAAATCTACGGGCACATAATTCCTATTTGCAACAATAAGAACATCATTAATCCTTCACATAGGTTTCTTAATAGTGGAATCCGCTAGATGCAAATTTAAAGAGCAATCATCAAGTTCATGGAAACCTAGCACATCACATAAAGTTTTCGGAATCGTGGAAACGCTAGCACCCAAATCACACAAAGCATGGCACTCATAATCTTTAATTTTAATCTTAATAGTATGTTCCCACTCATCATAAAGCTTTCTAGGTATAGAAACTTCCAACTCAAGTTTTTCTTCAAAAGATTTCATCATAGCATCAACGATATGTTTAGTAAAAGCTTTATTTTGATCATAAGCATGCGGAGAATTCAACATGGATTGCAACAAGGAAATACAATCAATCAAAGAACAACTATCATAATTAAAGTCCTTGAAATCCAAAAGAGTGGGTTCATTGCTATTTAAAGTTTTGACCTCTTCAATCCCACTTTTATCAATTTTAGCATTAAGATCTATAAACTCCGAATCATTGGGACGACTTTTAACTAAAGTTGACTTATCTCCAGTCACATATTTATCAAGATTTGTATTAGAAAACAAAGATTCAATAGGAGTCACATCAATCACTTTAAGATCTTCATCATTATTATCACGAGAACACACTTTTTCAAGCCATTCACGCTTAGCACGCATTCTAGCGGTTCTTTCCTTACACTCATCAATAGAAGTTCTCATAGCTTTTAAAGACTCATTAATATCACGCTTGGGTGGAGTAGATCTAATTTTCAAAGAATCAATCTCAAGCGAAATTCTATCAACGTTCCTAGCCAAATCATCAATCTTGAGCAATTTTTCTTCAATCGTAGCATTGAAAACCTTTTGCGAACTAATAAATTCTTTAATATTATTCTCAAGATCAGAGGGAATCTTATTATAACTTCCATAAGGATTGTTGTAGGAATTATCATAATTATTAGAGGAATTACTAGGAAACGGCCTAGGGTTGAAATTACCTCTATACGCATTATTACCAAAATTGTTCCTACCAAAAAAATTCACATCCATAGATTCATTATTATTTCCAATCAAAGAAGACAAAGGCATATCATTAGGATCAATAGGAGCACTCTTACTAGCAAACAATTTCATTAATTCATCCATCTTTTCACTCAAAGTATTTATTTCTT
Organism: Elymus sibiricus; assembly: GCA_039707655.1. Lineage (NCBI taxonomy): Eukaryota > Viridiplantae > Streptophyta > Magnoliopsida > Poales > Poaceae > Elymus > Elymus sibiricus. The sequence goes on along the minus strand of CM077667.1, from coordinate 422,560,091 downwards.
CAATAGCATGCACTTTTTTGCTAGTAGGAGATCTTTCGGTATGCAATTGAGAGTAATTTGCCATAATATTATCTAGGAGTTTAGTAGCTTCTCCTAATGTGATTTCCATAAAAGTACCACCCGCGGCAGAATCTAAAAGATTTCTAGATGCAAAATTCAATCCCGCATAAAAAATTTGTATAATCATCCATAAACTCAAACCATGTGCGGGGCAATTTCTAATCATTAAGTTCATCCTCTCCCAAGATTGTGCAACATGCTCATGATCAAGTTGCTTAAAATTCATTATATCGTTCCTAAGGGAGTTGATCTTAGCGGGCGGAAAGTACTTGGAAATAAAAGCATCTTTACACTTATTCCATGAATCGATACTATTTTTAGGCAAAGATGAAAACCAAGTTTTAGCACGATCTCGTAGTGAAAACGGAAATAGCTTCAATTTAACAATATCATTATCCACATATTTCTTCTTTTGCATATCACATAACTCAACGAAAGTATTTAGATGGGATGCGGCATCTTCACTAGGAAGGCCGGAAAATTGTTCTTTCATAACAAGATTAAGCAAAGCGGCATTAATTTCATAAGATTCCACACTAGTGGCGGGAGCAATCGGAGTACTAATAAAATCATTATTATTAGTATTGGAGAAGTCACACAACTTGGTATTCTCAGACATCGTGACAAAGCAAGCAATCTAGCACACAAGCAAACAAAAAGCAAACGAAAAGACGAACGGAAAAAAGGGCGAATAAAAAGGCAAATCTTTTTGGTTTTTCTGAAAATCGTTTTAGAAGTGGGGGGAGAGGAAAACGAGAGGCAAATGGCAAATAATGTAAATGCAAGAGATGAGTTTGTGAAGGGTACTTAGTAGGCTTGATGTAGATCTCTCCGACAACCACACCAAAAATTGGCAAGTTGACGGAAGAGTTCTTGTCTTGACTTGCTATGTATCCTCCCCGGCAACGGCGCCAGAAATCCTTCTTGCTACTTCTTGAGCTTGCGTTGGTTTTCCCCTGAAGAGGAAAGGGTGATGCAGCAAAGTAGATAAGTATTTCCCTTAGTTGTTGAGAACCAAGGTATCAATCCAGTAGGAGGTACAAGCAAGGCCCCAATCTTTGCACCTACACAAACAATCAAACACTTGCACCCAACGCAATAAAGGGGTTGTCAATCCCTTCACGGTTACTTGCAAGGATGAGATCTGATAGAGATAGATATAAAAGATTACTAAAACGAAAAGTAAAATAAAAGTAAATAGATTGCAGCAAAGTATTTTTGGTATTTTTGGTTTATAGATCTGAAAATATAATATGGAAAATAGACACGGGGGCCATAGGTTTCACTAGAGGCTTCTCTCTTGAAGGAAAATAATACGGTGGGTGAACAAATTACTGTCGAGCAATTGATAGAAAAGCGCATAGTTATGACGATATCCAAGGCAATGATTATGCATATAGGCATCACGTCCGTATCAAGTAGACCGAAACGATTTTGCATCTACTACTATTACTCCACACATCGACCGACTCCTGCCTGCATCTAGAGTATTAAGTTCATGAAGAACAGAGTAACGCATTAAGTAAGATGACATGATGTAGAGGGATAAACTCAAGCAATATGATGAAAACCCCATCTTTTTATCCTTGATGGCAACAATACAAATACGTGCCTCGCTACCCCTACTTTGTCACTGGGTGAGGACACCGCAAGATTGAACCCAAAACTAAGCACTTCTCCCATTGCAAGAATTACCAATCTAGTTGGCCAAACCAAACCAATAACTTGAAGAGACTTGCAAAGATATGAAATCATGCATATAAGAATTCAGAGAAGATTCAAATAATATTCATAGATAATCTGATCATAAATCCACAATTCATCGGATCTCGACAAACACACCGCAAAAGAGTATTACATCGGATAGATCTCCATGAAGATCATGGAGAACATGGTATTGAAGATCATAGAGAGAGAAGAAGCCATCTAGCTACTAGCTATGGACCCGAAGGTCTGAGGTAAACTACTCACGCATCATCGGACGGGCAATGGTGTTGATGTAGATGCCCTCCATGATCGAATCCCCCTCCGGCAGATTACCGGAAAAGGCCCGAAGATGGGATCTCACGGGAACAGAGGCTTGCGGCGGCAGAAAAGTATTATCATGGCTCTTTTTGGTATTGGGGGAATATTTCTGAATTTATAGGCGGAGAATTAGGGTTGGAGGAGCTACGGGGGGCCCACAAGCCAGGGGGCGCCCCCCCCCCCCAGGGGCGCGCCCTGGTGGCTTGTGGCCCACCTGTGGGTCTTCTGGCCTCTTCTCCAAGTCTCATGGGTTCCTTTTGGTCCAAGAAAAATCATCGTAGAATTTTATTCCGTTTGCACTCCGTTTGATATTCCTTTTCTGCAATACTCAAAAACAAGGAAAAAAACAGAAACTGGCACTGGGCACTAGGTTAATAGGTTAGTCCCAAAAATAATATAAAATAGCATATTAATGCATATAAAACATCCAAAATAGATAATATAATAGCATGGAACAATCAAAAATTATAGATACGTTGCAGACGTATCATGATCCTCTTCCTAGACTTCTTCTTTTCTCCTGCCTTCTTAGGCATAGACTTCTTTGAGGGCTCAACAGTCAATGTTGCCCTAGCACTCTCTGGTGCTCTTACTGACCCTGAGCTGGCATATTCTTTCCTTATTGCCTTCTTCTTGGATGAAGTGGCAGCAGCAGTGCTCTTGGCAGTTGCATCTTTCTTGGGTAGCTCCTCAGGTACAAAGTCTTCATCCTCCTCATCTGAGTTGAGCTTCCTTCTAGCCCTGGTTGTAGCTTTGGGCAGATCTGGTGAGCTAGGTATATCATCATAGCTCCCTTCAGGACTAGTGCCTGAGCTCATGTCAACATTCTTCTCTCTGAAGTCATTCTGGCTATCATCAGAACCTGACATCTCTCACCCTGTGAAAAGAGTATAGAAGAGCAGAAGGGTTGAGTCATCACAAAATGCAGAGATTTTTCAAAGGTTGAATCAAAGAAATTCTTAGATATAGCTTTCTACAAAAGGGATTTCGGTGTCACCGAGTCAAAAATTTCGGTACCACCGAGACGCACAAACCTCTTTATAGAAACTTGGCAGCAATTTCTGTTGCACCGAAAATTGCCACTCGGTTTCACTGAGACTGTCCTCAGTAGTCCAAAACAAAAATCGGTAGAGCCAATTTTTCTGACTCGGTGTCACCGAGATTCGGTTTTGCGGACGGCTAGATCTAAAAATCTTTCATTCGATAAGCTAATGAGATTTCTAGAGGATTTAGAGGATTGCAATCAGTGGATTATCGATAAGAGTTACTCTAATGCGCACGAATCGGAGGGGAGCGCAAGAGAGGGCCGGATCCATACCCTAACTCGGCGAAGGATCCGCTAAGGCGACGACGGCGGTGAATATTCCGTCGGCGGCGACGACTCCCAACGGCGGAGGCGCACGGGGAGGCAAGGGCGACGACCAAGGGGTCCGGAGAGGCAGCTTAGGGTTGGAGGAAATAGACTTTTGCGATTGAATTTCAAAAGTCGAGTCCGCCAGGTAATATACCCTTTGCTGTCGATGACACCGGTTCGAAATTATCAGTGCCACTGAGTTTCTCAACTGTCAGTTGACAGGGAAATTCGGTGTAACCGAGAATAAGGAATCGGTGTTACCGAGATTGAAAACCAGATCAACCCTAGGCATCGGTGAGACCGAGATTTTTGTGTTGGTTCCACCGAGATGCACTTGGGAGGTTTTAATGGTCAATCCTTGTCGATACGGAACTCCGAGTGCTCCTCACACAGAGAGATCGAAAAGTCCTTGTTCAAATTTTGTGATGCAGCAAGAATGGAATATGAGACGAGAAAGCATAGATAGGAAGAGAGGGGTCCTAGGCATTCTTGTCCATCCAATTGGCAAAAGAAAATCAAAATCCAAATAGCAACAATTGGATGTCCTCGAATGAATAAATAAATGCAGACCAACATGCTCACACAATAAGATGTCAAATGAAATCATGGCAAACATGCACATACATACTAGCATCTATCAAGCATTTTGGCAATGACGGAGTCATCTATATATGAGTATATTAACTTAGGAGCCAAGTAAGAATACTTGATCATAGGTCATACTCATCGTTTAAGCACAAGTGGGGTTACCACTTTTACATAAAGCATTTAATGTTGTCACATTCTAAGAGATGCTTTAACTCAAGTCTTAGAGTAAAGCTTCCCCTTGATGTGACATCCCCCATAGGAGGGATAAACTAACCTTGGGTTTGTCGTAGAAGACTTCATGTGGGTGATGTAGTGGTGGATGCTCAAGGTTGATGAAGATCACCAAGAGTTGGGAGCATCCTTGTTGTTTCCTTACTCTTCTCACCTACATGGTTTAGTCCCAACACACAAGAGACAAATACAAGGATATCTATGGACATGGAGTGCAAAGCATACATGATAATGTCCATGGATTTGTTGATTACCTTGTCTCTTGCTTACCTTTGAGGGAATGTGTGACTCCCTGAACTATTGCATGATGTTGACGTTGATTGCAACTAGTTCTTGCCAATAATGAATGTGAGTGAATTTCATTGGTAGAGTCACCCCTCAAGAACTTCTCTAGTTCTTCTTCTTGGGGACCCACATCAACTTGATGGGGATCCTTGGTGTTGAAGTGGCACTTGTAGAAGTTGAGCTTGAAGTAGCCTTGGGAACCCACTCCACCAAAGCTTGGGATTCATCTTCATATGAGTCAATGTCCTCTTGAAGCTTGTCCTTGCCCTTGAGCTTGTGGTCTTGTGGTGGAAGGTCATCTTGAGCTTTCGTTCCCTTGGGAAGAGTATGTTCATACTTCTCCCTTTGAGGAACAAACTTGGGCTTGGGGTATTGACCTTCTTCCCATTCAACTCCATTTGCGTTGAAGTAGCCAATGCCATGGTTCTTCCGGTATCCTCCATGCTTGCGTACAATTTCCTCAAATTGCTTACACCTAGCAAGACTCTTGTAGATACCTTTCTCTATAATTCCTTTCAATAAATCGTTTTCTTGCTCAAGTGTAACTTGGCTAAGAGAATCATCATTAGTGGAATCAATAGAACTACTAGAAGCAAATTCATTAGATTTAGCATTTTTATTGTTGCTACTAGATGAAGAACCTTTCTTGCCTTTGTTACTAGTTTGTCTAGGTTTAACTTGTGGCATGAATGTAGACAAGAGTAATCGTTTGGCTAGATAAGATGAAGTCTTCTTTCGGAGATCGTCATTGATAGCTTCAAGAAACTCATGTTCCTGCTCCAAGGTGAGCTTCTCAAAGCGTAGCTTCTCATGAGTCCTTACAATCTCTCTATGATCTTCTAGAGTAGATTCATGGGCTAACTTAAGAGTGTTTAATTCTTTAGTTAGTTGTTCTATTTTCATCTTATCATCATCAACCGACTTATCTTGACTAGCATGAAAATTATCAAGTTCATTTTGACTAACATCACTAGCTTTATCAAAGAGCAAGTCATCATCTCCAAGTAAATCATCTTCATCCCTATTGAAATCAAGATACTCGGGGTGTGATACCTTGGGGCCTTTAGCCATGAAGCAACTTCCACTCCCTTCATTTGGTGAATCAAATAGATCATAGGAGTTGGCAGTCACTAGTGCAATTCCGGCAACACCTTCATCTTGACTATAGTCGGAGTTGGAGTGATAGCTTCTCTCGGAGTGGTTGTCGGATTCGGAGCCGGAAACCCATTCTCCAACATGAGCTTGATGTCTTCTTCTTGAGTAGCTCTTGGTGTACTTGTCCTTCTTCTCCGAGTCCCTACTTCTCCTTGAGGGTCTTCGTTCATATCGGTCATCTCTACTCCTTCTCTCTCTACGAGGTGATTCATCTCTTGAGCTTCGTCTTCTTGGTGACTCTTCCCTTCGTTTGTAGGGAGCCATGCACTCATTGGAGTAGTGTCCGGGCTTCCCACAATTGTAGCAGTTTCGGTCACGACTTGACGAACGCTTCTCTTCGTATCTTGAGTTGGAGCTTCGTTCTTTGCCTCTATTCTTGTAGAACTTGTTGAATTTCTTGACCATGAGGCTTATCTCTTCATTGGTGACAAGGTTGTCGCTTGAAGTTGCGGGAGCATCACTTGTGGCTTTGTAAGCACCGCTACACTTGTTGTGAAGCTCTTCTTTTTCTTTGAGTGTCATCTCATGAGCAACAATCCTTCCAATGACTTCCGTAGGCTTGAGATCTTTGTAGTTGGGCATCATTTGGATCAATGTGCATACGGTGTCGAATCTCTCATCCAAAGCTCTAAGTATCTTCTTGATGATGAATTTGTCGGTCATTTCCTCGCTTCCTAAGCCGGCAATCTCATTGGTGATGAGAGCTAGCCTAGAGTACATCTCAGCGACTCCTTCACCATCCTTCATCTTGAACTTGTCATGCTGACTTTGAAGAACGTCCAACTTTGATTCTTTCATAGATTCGGTACCTTCATGCATATCAACCAAAGTATCCCAAATTTCCTTGGCATTCTCAAGACGGCTGATTTTGTTGAATTCTTCGGGGCATAGGCAGTTGAAGAGAATGTCACATGCTTGAGCGTTGTATTGCAACATCTTCAATTCATCCGCGGTCGCTTCACGATCCGGTTCCTTTCCATCACCAAAGAATTCACCTTGCAAACCAACACGAACAACAGCCCAAACAGAAGGGTTATGACCAAGAATATGCATTTTCATTTTGTGCTTCCAACTAGCAAAATTTGTGCCATCAAAGTACGGACCTCTACGGTGATAATTTCCCTCGCTAGACGCCATACTCCCCTAGGTTGTGAGACCAATGTAATGGAGACCAAAGCTCTGATACCACTTGTAGGATCGAAAGTATGTCTAGAGGAGGGGTGATTAGACTACTTGAGCAAATAAAAATTCTACCTTTTCCCAATTTTAAGTGTTGGCAGATTTTAGCAATTATAGCAATTCAAGTACACCCTACACATGCATGTCTAAGAGTATAGCAGTGGAAAGTGAAGACAAGCATATGAAGTAGAGGGTAGGGAGGAAGATCAAACGCAATTTGGAGACACGAAGATTTTTCCCGTGGTTCCGATAGGTGGTGCTATCGTACGTCCACCTTTATGGAGTCTTCAACCCACGGAGGGTAACGGTCGCGAGAGTCCACGGAGGGCTCCACCCATAAGGGTCCACGAAGTAGCAACCTTGACTATTCAATAACGGCTTCCGTCCACGAAGGACTAGCCTCACTATGGGTAGATCTTCACGAAGTAGGCGATCTCCTTGCCCGCTCAAACTTCTTGGTTCAACTCCACAACACGAAGTAGGAGGCTCCCAAGTGACACCTAACCAATCTAGGAGGCACTACCCTCCAAAAGGTAATAGGCTCGGTAATGTCGATGAACTCCTTGCTCTTGTGCTTCAAGATGATAGACTCCTCAACACACAATCACTCTCTCACAGATTTGGCTTTGCTGGAAGAGATTGATTTGGTGGAAAGCAAATTGGGGAGGCTAGAGATCAAGATTCATATGGATGGAGTGGAATGGCTTGATCTCAACACATGAGTAGGTGGCTCTCTCTCAGAAAATTGGATGGGGCAAATATGGAATAGTTCTGAGTGCTTCTCTTTCGAGTGGGTGGTGGTGAAGGGGTATATATAGGCATCCCCAAAAATCCAACCGTTACACCTAAAGTGACCAACTCGGTGACACCGAAGTATAAAACTCGGTGGTACCGAGTTGCTCCAAAGGTAGCAACTTTTGAATCTCGGTGAGACCGATACAAAGATCTCGGCGGTACCGATTAGATGACCAACGGTCAGTTTCCAAAACTCGGTTACGCCGATCCAAAATATCGGAAATTCCGATTTTAAGAATCGAGGTAACAGAAAGTTGGCAAGCTGAACTCGGTGGCACCGAAGCAGAATCGGTTGCACCAAAGAGCTAGGGTTTGGCATAGGTCTGTCTGAGGTGGGAATCGGTGGGACCGAATGGAAAAAGTTGGTTACACCGATTTTCATGATAGGCTTGGACAGACTTTTGTGGAAGAGTTTGTGGGTGTTTTTGGTGACTATCACTTGTGCATGTGGAGCATCTTGTTCACCAACAGTACCTTACCCCCTTTTAATAGTATTGTCTTTCCTATGGACTCAAGGTGATTTCTCACAAAATAAAATGTAGAGTTCTCTTGCTTGAAGCTTTGCCAATCCATTTCCTTGCATCTAGGGGTCTCTCCACAATCCTTTTGCTAACCCATCATTGAAATTTTCCTAAAATATACTTAGTGGAAACATTAGTTCAGTGACATATATGTTGTTATTAATTACAAAAACCACAAAGGGAGCAAATGTGCTTTCATGGGCCCATTCTCTCACATCTCAAGACTGATGAGGAACTTGTTGAAATAGAGTTCCAACAAAACTTTGGTTGGTCCTGGCCACCGCAGAAGAAGTTCAGGAAAGTTAAAGTTCCTTAGCTCCTTACAAGCTCAAATTCTTCATCTCACAAGACAGATGAAGCTAAGGACCTTGACAACACTGTTGTTGGCCCCGACAACAACGTTGTCGCTCCTCCACCACCTTCATGGCGAAATTCTTCAGGGGCGTTAGTCCTCAATTTTCATCCCTTTTGGTCAGTTGATGACAAGGGGGGATTTGAGTTAGTCTTCAAGCGGGTCTATATATATGGGTTTTTTTGTTTAAGTAACAACTCTCGTTCTTCTGAGATGTTTGTTGTTTGAGTTGTAGACTTAAGTCCGATGGTGGTCTGACTCTTTTGAACTGCTTTCTGCATGCTTATTCCTCAAGTTCATTAATGCACGCATGCCGAATTTTGTAAGACACCATTTTCCATCATGCATTTCAAATTCTTCACATTATATGTTAAATGCATGAATGGATTACAAGATATAGGGGGTCTCAAAGATTTCATCCTGCCATGTGCATTTGCAGTCCAAAGCAAATTCCTCAAATATGCACATCTTCAGGGGGTGTTCCTCTATATCTTGCAATCAAGTTCCTCGTGCTCTGTTTTTACACTTCACATGTTTATCCCCGTTGAAAACTTAACCTATTTGTCATCAATCACCAAAAAGGGGGATATTGTAAGTGCATCTAGTGCCCCTTAGTGATTTTGGTGTATTGAAGACTTATAGGTTAAGGGACTAATGTGTTCGTGAGTG